>OZ022512.1:21907898-26707898 GCA_963989385.1 Ctena decussata | reverse complement strand
TGTATATGAATAGATAAATATGGTTATCAGATTTTTTCAGGTACTGTAGAATGACTTTTAGCAGAAGCACATTCAGTTGAATAATTACATAGAACATTCACATCTGTATATTTTGCAAGATTAAGGGGTATGGATACACTTCCGTATTTTCCCGCCTTTGTCACAAACGGAAACAACGTTCGTGACTTTATATTTGCTTCCCCGCAAAGTGGGGTCTACTCTCAAAGGGAAGAATTTGCTCCTAGTGGAGCAAATTCTTTCCTTTAAGAGTTGACCCCTACTGAGAAGGGAGGCAAAAATGATAATGGCAGTTACTGCCCCTGAATGTGTACCCATCCACTTTAACTGCAATGCAGACAGACCTCATATTTTCTAGAATCTAAATACCGTTTGCGATACATACTCAAAACATGTTGGCCACGCCCGTCGGAGCCCGCGAAATATTGGGCTGGCCGTTGCCTCTGCAACAGAGTTGCTAGTAGATATAGCAGGACTTGTGTGTCATTTAACTTAGGTCGGGTAAAAGTCTTACAACTTCGGTGGCAACGTCTCGACATGACTGAAGTATTGTTTACTAGGACGTTAAACTACAACTCTCAGTACAACAGCTCAAAACATGTAATAGGATGTTGTCGTGTAAGCTGTACAAAAAAGACAGAATTGTTTATTTATTTTCAAAACATTTTCACTTCTCTCTCATAAGCACTTATTTTCCAGATTTAAGCGCCACCATGCGGAGAATTAGTCTTGCCACCAGAATTGTCGCCCCTATTGTTATTGGTCAGATACTCAGTAGAACATCTCACCCAATCGGAGCTCTTGTAGTCGCGGGTTGGAACTTCATGACGATATTTCTGGAATACTTTCTTTTATGGAAAATTTACAAAGACGTTCCACAGCTGCATCGTTTGAAAATCAGGGGTAGGACTGTACTTATTTTTGCTTCCAATGGCTCAACTAGAAATTAAATAATTCCACAGCTTTCGGATGACTGAACATGATACTCACATATTCGTATGCAGTGGGTGCGGAGAGTGCAAATGCGCCCCGACATATTATTTCAAAATATTCAGTTTTTACTACGCCTCTAAAGTTGGCTTCAGATCTGGGGTTCTTATTTTCCCACCCCTTGGAAAATTTCCTGAAATTCACATATTTTTTTTAAAAAGTCTGCGTACGGGGCTGACTGAATCACGGCTCTTCTGACGTGTTGCTTTCGCAAAACACATTTCAAGTCAAACCTGAATTTAAGAAGTCAAAAAAATACCAATACAAGTTTAATATTGATGGTGAAAGAGAATTGCAGTTTGTATATACTGCTAGTAATTCACATTCTCAAGAAATCTGTGAGCAAGTCATTGAGACTGTATGTTTATAAATGAGCCGCGACACGAGAAACCAACAATGTGGTTGTGCGCTCAGCGCAGACTCAGATCAGCCTGGGCATCCGCCCAGTCTGATCAGAGTCTTCGCTGTCCGCACGAAGGTAGCTTAGACCCCTAGCTACCTTTTAAGCGCTTAGGGAAGACTCTGATCAGACTGGGCGGATGCCCAGGCTTATCTGAGTCTGCGCTGGGCGCACAACCACATTGTTGGTTTTCTCGTGTCGCGGCTAAAATCGTGTAGTTCCTCTCTGGAAGGTGCCCCGGAGGCTCAGTGGGCTAAGTGCCGGCCTGCGGATCTAGGCGGTTGGGTTTCATTCCTGCTGAAGGCGGAAATCTTTTCAAACATTAATAGGGCTCCACTGCATACAGCCTTTCATGATCACCATACCATCGTCCTGATGTGACTGAACTACTGTTAAAATGAACGTAAAATGACGTCCTCCATCCATCTATCCTCTGGGATATACAGTCAAACCTGTATTAAGCGACCACCCTAGGGAAGTATGAAAAGCGGCATCTTAATACAAGTGGTCTGTTAATTCAGGTTGGACATTAGAGCTCAGAACACTCAATTGGATTGGCTGCCACCACCACCACTAAGCCTGCTACTAGCAACTATGACCAGAAGTTGAGTTTATGACAAATTTAACAAAAGCATATTAAAATCAGTGTTTACAGAAATATGATTAGTTGCAATTGAAAGAAAAGATAAAGAATCAGTAATACAAAGCTCAGTTCATTACCCAAATGAGCCGCGACACGAGAAAACCAACAGTGTGGTCGTCCGCCCAGCGCAGACTCAGATCAGACTGGGCATTCACCCAGTCTGATCAGACTCCTTGCTAAGCGCTTAAAGGGTAGCTGAGGGACTAAGCTACCATCATGCGGAAAGCGAAGACTCTGATCAGACTGGGCGGATGCCCAGGCTGATCTGAGTCTGCGCTGGACGCACGACCACATTGTTGGTTTTGTCACGTCGCGGCTCAAATATTTGTATGTTATAATAGAAAATTACTGACGCAAAAAAATTGCGCTGCTATTTGGTGGTCGGTATAGGTAAAAAATTTCGGAAAATGTGTGGTCGCTGGTCACTAAAGACAGGTGGTCATACAGTATCATATAACAGTAAAATTCGTCGGGAGGGTTTATGCTGGTCGCTAAATGCAGGTGGTCGCTTAGTTCAGGTGGTCGTTAGGACAGGTTTGACTGTATCTGTGTTTTGTTCCCTCTATCTTCAGGCGAAACGATGGAAACAAGGATCACATTAATGGAAGGAGCTGATGAAATAATGGAATTTGCTGATCTTGAGGTACCAGTTAAAGGTATTTTCTTACAATTTATCCATTTCGTCCATTTAGTTATACAAAAGAATTTTTGTACGACCTAAAGTTTGACTTAAGTTCTCTTAGGATTAAATCATATACTGTAACTGGTTCATGCGACCTGCAGACTTTTCGAAGTACTTCAGTATTTCATATAAGGATGGATGTGTCTCATTCATAATTACGCATTTGAAACTTTGTAATTACTCACATTTTGTGAGCACAAACGTTATATGTGCATGTATATGATGACGTCAATGCGTTTTAGATACCGCAAACTTCTGTCAAATATCGCAAAGTTAAGCTGTATGGGTATCTTATTTCTATTAGAAAGAGAAATTTAACATAATAGTATTATCTTCTGTTCTGGGAGCTGAATTTACTCTGCACTGGGGCTTGTACTTAAAAGAAAGGAGTCACTTTCCTTAAGCCATTCAATTCGGGATACCCCTTTAGGGGTATTTGGGCAAACAGTTTGGATTCAGAATCAGACCCCACAAACGTGGGGCCTGATCTGAGATCCAAACTGTTTGCTGCCTAGACATCATTTCTACAAGAGTTAGTTAGACCAATATTGTCAAAATATTCTTATTTTGGATGCAGACGACAATTTTAGCAGACGACAAAAAATACCCAGCATGCAATGTGTTAAAGTGTACCTGGTCTTTATAAGAAGTGAGTCTCCTCTTACAGTCACACTTTAACATAGTATTGCAGCTTTAATGGGCTTGAAGGGCTTACGTACAAAAGAAAACTGATCTCTATCATGATAAATGGTTAATATGTTCTATAAAAGGGTTATCCTTTGGAAGCAAGGATCACACCAAGGAACTAAAAACTGTCGAGTGTACAAGTTTTCTGGGCCAGACTAGCTAGTTTCGGCCAATTAGGCCTCATCAGTGACCCTCAAATATTTTTAAAGTTCTACAATGGAATCAATGATCCCAAAGGACTAGAAAATAAAATCTACACTATGATGAAGGGCAGGGAGACTTTTTACGGTGACCACACAGTCCTCATCACCAGCTGTAGTGAAGTTCAATATGTTCTATAAAAGGGTTATCCTTTGGAAGCAAGGATCACACCAAAGAACTAAAAACTGTCGAGTGTACAAGTTTTCTGGGTCAGACTAGCTAGTTTCGGCCAATACTGGAATTACTTGGTCTTTAAATATACAATTCTTCTTAACATCTTTATTATATTAACTTATCAGAATATGCAGGCGAGAGATCAACAGGCCAAACTGAACCAACTGATGTGAAAGAAACTCTTCTTGGCGTAGAAACGTTGGGACAAAGTCGTGACAGCATTGGAAACGGGCATGCGCAGTATCATTCAAGTACAGTCGAAGGACAAGACCAGAGGCGTACAGACACTGAAAGTGAACTTGGGCATAATGATACTAAAATTGGAACATCTGTTAGAACAGAAATAGCAAAGCCATCAGTTGAAACAGAACACTTTGAACCGCATTTAAGAAAGAGGAAAATCTGGCACAGAATGTTCACGAGCTGTATAACCCTGCATAAAGGCTGGAGCATCTATAAAAATTACGACGTAGCGTTTGCTGGCCTAGGCCTCGCTTCATTATATCTGACCGTGCTAGGGTTTCATCATATTACAACCGGTGAGTATTCTTAATAAAAGCTGCTGGATGTGAACTTGACAAATATATCTATCAAAAGCGTCTATGTAGCCCACTTGTTATCACGGTTTTGTTTGGTTAATAAGAAAGCCAGTCTAACAATTAAGCAGAGTAAAATTTGATCTTTCAGCGTTTATCGTGTGATGAAGCCAGTGGGCGGAGCTAAAATTCCATGAAGCTAGTTGCTCTAAAAAGTTCACCTATGGGAAGTTAGTGGCAAGTGTAAATATACATGTATTAGCGTAAACGATCAAATAATGTGATATATTTATAGGTTATTGAATTTATATTGTGAAATATTCGGCACGAGTTCATATGGCGAAGGACGCACGAGCTTGCGAGTGCGTCTCCGCCATATGAACGAGTGCCGAATATTTCACAATATAAATCCAATAACCTTTTTATTATATACCTTTGATATTAATCTGCTAGTTTCATCAGTGCTCTCTAGGTACGAAATCAAACTATAATATCAGTACATGTATATCAATCTCAACTCTGACGAAAATCTCCGTTATTACCGCAGAATAGTAACTAAAAGAGTGACAGACCAAAGGTAAATTATATTTAATTGTCTGTTATGTAATTTATACACCGAAACCAACACTAGTGTCTTTATTCTCCTCGTTTTTGTATTGCTATCGACGACAAAATGGCCGCCAAACTTTTCTTCTTTCAAAACAAAAGTAGTTCTAGGGAACGTGACTCCTTAACTCCGTGCAATATGCACTTGACTCCGTGCAATATGCAGAAAATATTGCACGGTTTCTCTAATGTAAAGTGAATGGGGAAACTTTTTAGGTATATAATAATGATACATATGAGCTTTTCTCCGTTTGATCGACTCACATTTTTTTCAGGTTTTGTGTACTCCCAGGGTCTCAGTGAAGATCTGATCGGTGGCCTCCGTGGTGCTGCAGCACTTAGTGGCATCATTGGCACTATTCTATATCCAATAATTCGACGAAGAGCTGGTATTCAACGTACCGGATTGTACGCACTGGCGGCTCAGATATCCAGCTTGACTTTGTGTGTCATATCCGTATTTTCACCCGGGAGCCCCTTCGATCCATTATATTTCTCACGATCAGGCGAAGGAAAGCAAATAATAAATGAGAAAAATTCATCTAGTTTCTTAATGACGACTGTAGAATCTACAAGTAGCAGTCTGAGTATGGTTTTACATTCAACTGTGACTGATTCAAATTCATATGATCTTGAAGAAGTAGAACCTTCGAAGTCGTATGTGTCTATTATATTGCTGCTCACTGGAATAATTGGATCTCGAGCAGGTAATGCATTTACAAAACACACGAAAAGATATCTTTTTTGGGTGCCCAGTTACTGCGGCTATGGATACGTTCCCCTGAGGCGCGCGGGGGAAGGTCGTTACGGAATTGAAATAATTCAACAGCATCAAATTTTTTAACGAAATTTTTACTTATGTAGCCATTGCTGAAATAAATACCAGGTATGTGTTAGTATCCATTTTTTACGATTTTGTATTCTTTATTTTAAATCTGCATAAAATCTAAATACACACACACACACACACACAATGATACCAAATTCGTAATACCTGAGAGTCACTGTGTTCCAAAACATCACACTCAGCATATGAGCCGCGACACGAGAAAACAAGCAAAGTGGTTGTGCGCCCAGCGCAGACTCAGGTCAGCCTGGGCATCCGCCCAGTCTGATCAGAGTCTTCGCTGTCCGCATGAAGGTAGCTTAGACCCTTAGCTACCCTTGAAGCGCTAAGGCAAGACTCCGGTCAGACTGGCCGGATGCCGAGGTTGATCTGAGTCTATGCTGGGCGCACAATCATTTCGTTGGTTTTCTCGTGTCGCGGCTGATATATTTTCTTTAAGACTTGTGTGAGGGAGCTGGTAAGTGCAAGCACTTGTTATTATCATATTATGTTATGTTAGTCACAGTCCGGCTAGCGACATTTTCAGCTATCTTTGGTCAAAAGGGCTGGCTGGCCAGAACTACTGAGACTGCAACAACGACCAATATGAACTATATTAAAAAGAAGTGCGCTATTATTGTGCACTATTTTGCCTAACACTGGAAAAGTCAGATTTTCTATTTCTTTTACGCTTGACAATCGCAATAATTTTGTTTATTCAAGAGCGTCAGCCATCACGACAGAAACACAACTTCTTTTTCTCGCCGTTTTGCGATACATTTGATGCTTCCAGCGTGTTTATTGGGTATGATATTGGTTGTAAACACGGTTTGCAACTGAAAAATAGCTTCAAATATCATTTTGATACACGGATCTAAAAAACTTTGCCAAGAAAGACTTAGGCGGCCTGATTTCGCGTGTAGTAACAATGTTACGTTGGCGCTTTAAGTGACGTCATTAGCGGCGTAATGACGTGCAGACATGCACGACGTAATTTGTATCAAGCCAGATAAGATTTAGCCAATTAATCAACAAAAAACTTGAGGCTATTTCACAAAAATCCTATTTCTGAAACAGTGAAATCGAAAGTGATAATTTCACTGTTTGAAACAGTGAGATTATCAGTTACGATTTCACCGAGAAATCTCTATAATTCATTGAAAAGTAGGAGCGGCTGTAGTGTAGTGGATAACACTCCTGACTACCAATCCAGGGGTCGCAAGATCGATCCCCCGCTTCTCCGGTCTTTCGGATGAGACTTTAAACCGAAGTCCCGTCTCCATATGACCTCGTTGTTGGTGGGACGTTAAACCCGAGTTCACTCACTCACTCATTGAAAAGTATAAAAGAAATTTGTGTAATGATATTTAACAATAATAACGATTAGTATTCATGTTACAATAATAATGCACAACCTAATTTTATCATATGACGTCGCATCTGAGAGTGTAATAAAGCCATGCATTAAAAACGATGATCAACTAGTGGAGTAAATATGCAAATTACGTCGAACGTTATGCGTTGACGTCCATCAAAACGTCGCGTTTTCTAATAGCAAAATCTTGACGTCATAGTGCAAAATTTGCTAATAAAATGCAATTTTAGTGTCATAAGATAAACAGAATCTTGCATTCGTGCTCCAGTATTACTGAAATTGCTAAATTCGTTGGAGAAAACCGATAAAATGCTCGGCATAGCCTCGCATCTTATCTTTTTCCCCAACTCGTTATATAAATTCAATAATACATCAGCACTCATGTCAAATCCTCTATATAATTTCAGGTCTGTGGATGGCAGATCTTGCAATCACGCAGCTATTCTTAGAAATTGTTGACGTTACAGAAAGAGGTATCGTGAACGGCGTTCAGAATGCAATAAACCAGCTAATGGAACTCATCAAGTTCGCAATAGTCATTTTACTTCCTGTACCGGAAGTGTTTGGCTACCTCGTTCTACTTTCATTCTGCTTCATTTGTATTGGCTGGATTCTCGTCGCCATTTATGTTAATAAAGCACGTGGCTATCTGCTGCCATGTAGCAAGAAGAAAGCTTCGCCAAAGATGCCAAAGATATAAAGCCTGGAAGGGTCAGCTTAGAAACCATTGACTTGAAAACAGTGCCGATTCAGTCCAGATTAAAGGATGTAACTGCCAGATTCATATGTTATGGGCTGGAGGAGAGGGGGCGTGGGTGGGGTCGGGGGAAGAGGGGGCTAGGCTACTAGAGATTTATTAAATTGTTTTCATATGTACAAGTGGGGCTCAAACCCGGAACCGCTAGATCAGTAGTCCAGTGCTTAACCCACTGGGCTACCCGGGCTTCCCCCATACCCCCTCTTACAAATTATTTTCAAATTATTTATTCACTCTGTTTTGTTAATACAAACAACTAGAGGAGCATGTAATAAATACAGTTACAAAAGAACATAGTGATGGTAAACTCCGTTCATTAATTCTGAAACTGGGGTTTTCGCTGCTCATACTTTTATAATCTAATAAATCCAGATAAGACTGTGCATAGTGATAATGCTAGACTTCCGCCGATTTCTCATCAATGTGTCCAGTGACTCTGAGTTTCGTAGGCTGCTAGGCTAACCTGCACGAAAATGCAAATAACACATTTTCAGCCAGAGACTAAGTCCATCGGACAGGTTGGAAACGCCTTTTAATACCATATAAAGTGGTCGCTATAAATAGTTTTGTGTACGGGTGTGGTTAGTATTCTAACACATGTTCTGCGCGTGCGAAATCAGTCAGCGTAACAACAAGCTTATCATCTAGATAATTCTATCTCGATTTGAAATTGATCACACCGCATAAATTAACACTGGACAAGGTTTATCAGTGTTTCGCCGTAGTCCTTCACCACCGACAAACAACGTCTGAATGACGTTATATCAGCGTCAGTGCGACGTAATGATGTTCACTGGCGCTACTTTAACGCAACTATAACGGCTTTCCGCAGTTTCTAATAAATTTCTGAATTTCCAAAACATTTAATACCGAGGTTGCGTTAGAATTGCGAAGTTAAATACAACGACCAAACCGTGCATCTCTTAAATTATTACAGCTCTCCTCAATCGGTCTGCTCCTCCTCCCCACCCCCACCTAAACTCTAAAAAAAGAAAAATGCCCCCCCCCCTCCCCCTCACCGCACTACCTACAATCCCTCCCCCATTTGTCTACCATCCAAACTCCCACCCCTCGATATGACCCCCTCGCAAACATACACCTTATTCAGTCTACCACCCGAACCTCCACCCTAGTATCCAGACACGCACCCCCCCTCCACTTTTCAACAAACCGCTATTCCCTCGGTCTATCACCCGACCTCTACACCTCGACACTAGCAATATATATGCAAGGAAGATCTCAATGTAAATACTACATCCTCGAACCTCACGGGCTTGCGCAAACAGGAGGCAGTCTGATCAGAGTCAAACGGGGTCGAAGTCAACCTCGCGGTACTGAGTTTAAGTAAAAGTTGAAAGGTTCACATATTTGATTTGTGTCATCTGGAAAGGATATTAAGTCATGTGCATACTGTTACTACTCAACTGTGTAGGCTTTTCACTATGATCTCTTTATATTATCTAAGAAAGTTAATGCAAAAATGTAGACTCTGATATGACTGCACAGTCTGAGTCTTCCCTGTTTGTACAATACAAGGGTACCTTTTCACAAGCGTGCAAATCATTTACTTCTAATTAACTGTTTTATAGACGCTGACGAGCAAAGGTGAACCCGCATGCATGCAATATTTCCTTCCGAATATTTTTTTAAGCAGCCGTGTTTCAAAGCATTTTTTCTGGAATCATCGCTGGAGGGCCAACACTTATTATCCGAATGACCAGCGTGATATCCACGTGGAAAGTATGTGAATATGTATGACTTTAGGCTGTCAATTTTCATCAAATGGTCTTAGTTTGCGGACGAGTTTTTGAAATTTGCTGTTTCATGCACGTAACTGCAGCATCAGACGCCAGGCTAAGGTACATGAGACCTTTATGAGAAATCGGCGGAAGTCGAGCTTTATCACTATGCACAGTCTTACTATGATTGATTAGCTTATAAAAGAATAAGCAGCGAAAAATCCAGTTTCAGAATTAATGAACGGAGTTTAGTAATGAGATTCTTGCGAGTAACTTACCATTGTATTTCCTACTATCGTTTTCATGAATTCAATTAATCCTCCCAGCGGGAACATGACGTTAAAATGACGTCAAATTGACGTCGATGCGAATCAGGGCCAAAACAACACCACCACAACGCCACCCGCCCGCTGGGATGATCTCCATGTCTTGAACACATGCATTTACTGTGGGAGGACATTTTCCCCGCTAGATATAATCACTTTTTCAAAAGCAACTACGTTTGTAAATGAAATACCTCTGCACGATAGCCTTTCCAAAAGGCTGAAATGTAACTAAATTCTTGAAGCGCTAAAAAAGCTAATGACAAGATATACGCCCACAAACGCAAACTCTCAACGAATGCTTCGAATTCGTTCTATATATCAGACTGGAGATTCAGAGTATTGAGGGAAACAGTGTAGATTCAGACGGGGCGGCTCATTATGAGCTCATTCAGCTACATCATGGGCCACCTCATCTGGGACCACGCTGTCCGCAAATATTACCAGTTTCGCATTTCAGCACCCTAAGGTTATCTATACAGCAAGTGACCCAGCAGGCACATGACGTTGAAATGACGTCATACTGACGTCAATGCGACGTAATAACGTCGAATCGACGCCAGTACGACGTCATTTTGACGTCATGTGCCCGCTGGGGATACGATAACTTTCCCAGTGTGGATGCGGAGCATGTACAGCGTTTACCAAACGCCGTCTCAACACCGTGGACGCTGACTCGGCGTCTGGCAAACGCTGCACAAACGTCGCGCATTCCCTAGGTCAAGTTTGGCTCTACAAACCGATATGAAAACACACACACTTAATTTTATGGAAACTTTGGACCATTTTATCAAGTTAAAAGTCCTTTATTCAAATAGTGCCGATGGCTGTTAGATTGGTTTCAAAACAACCAGGGGCCGAGTGCACAAAACCGACGTAAGCGTACGCTCGACCCACGACCGTCGTAAAAATGTCGCAGAAATTCAATCCGTGTGCACAACCGAGGCGAGCCGCAAACTTAGTCGTAAAATCGCTCTAAATTTATAGTAGACTTAACACTGGCGAAAGGTGTTCATTTTGAGTTATTCCGTCAGTGTTTCATTTAAACATGGCTGGAATGTTACATTGGATGCACGATTTGCAATATAGAAGGGGTTTTTAAAGAGAGACAGGATAATCAGAGACAGAACAAATCCCTTGGATACATATAATGATGTAGAGCTATATGAACGGTTTCGTTTGCCACGCCATAGGCTGCTTGAACTGATAGATGAGCTGCGACCAGACTTAGAACATCAAACTCGACGCGCATATGCTATTCCAGCCGAGCTCCAGCCCTTGTGGGCTTGAGATTTTTGGCAAGTGGTTGCTTCTGGTGGCTTTGGACCACCCCAGTATCAGGACACATTCTGTTGGAGTAGTCCTTCTTTGCTCGGGAAAGCAGGTCTTTCCATTTATGCTTGATCTCTTCCCGAGTCCGCTGCTGCTTCCCAATTGCATTTACTGCGGACTGTATTTCTCCCATTTTTGTTTTATCATTCTTGACTTGGACACTTTAGAAATTTTGGACTTTAGGATCTCAGAATAAAAATTATTGTCCTTGTACACCGCCAACAATTTCAATATTTCATTATCTTTAAAAAAATTTCTGATAGACATTTTACATTTAACTCAAAAGCACATGCACGTTTGAAAGTCACGGTTATAATGAACATTAGTTTTAAAGAAAAATCCCCAAAAGATTAAAATATGTCGTGCAGATTTATGATTGATCCATAACATGCAAAAAGGTGCATATGTCATATGCAAACATCAGAGGCTCATACCAGTCTGCGTGTCCGCGCAGTCTGAAAAATATGCGTGGAGCCTACGGTTTTTATAGGTACAAAGTAAAGGATCTATCTAAAATCACGGACTCACAGACTGGTTTCAGTCTTGTCTGAGTGCAGATGCCTTGAGCAGCCTTTATGCCTAACGCGGCTCATATCATATAAGAAAACCATTCATTAAACACACGTGCTAATTTCATTTGAGAGCACTACGCTAGTCGTACTCTAGTCGCAACTACGCCTGACTTACGCCTACTTCGTGCACTTGGATTTTAACACAGTCGCAAGATTGACTTAGGCCCACTACGGCTCGAACTGTAGTAGCTACTATATTAACTAAAGTTCCAGTCAAAGTGCGATGGTAGCTACTAAAATGACGTCATGAACTTACTAAAGATCAACCGAGGTCTGGACCGCCGTTACTCTAGTTGCAAGATGGCGGCCGCTGAAGACTCTCGCGTTGGCAAGTATTTGTTTTACTGAGTTGTTTCTTTTCCATTATTTTAGGGCACATTTTATCATTTAATCTATAATATTATCGTTTTTAAAGACGACATGCATGGAAAAGGCAATGAAATGCACAGTATTTATTTCCGTTTCCATGACAATCTACTATTGTAGCAACTTTGGCGTTCGACTGATAATGTGAGTGCGCATGCCCAAAAATACTACTAGGGTAGGAACTTTAGTTCGAGTCGAAAAGGGCCTTAGTTGCGCCGACGTTCGTAGCCTACGCCGGCGTAGCTTACGCCTCCTTTGTGCACTCGGCTACAGGGTCGTAAATTCATTCCGCCTTGGTTGGTGTCAGATGCCACTGCGCAGTCATTTCATTACCCATCTTGTCTGTAAAGGTGTGATATTTGATAAAATAAACAATGTGTCAAAATGCTGTTTATTTAAATCACAGCTTCATTACTTTACTGTTATTTAATAATAATAATAATGGTAGATGATGATTTTGTTGAAATATGAAGAATGTACTTTCTACTCGTTGGTCCTCTGTCAAACCAGTTGTACTGAATTAATTGTCGGTAAAGGAAACAGTAGTTAAAGATATACATGGACTCCTTCATCATTTCAAAATAAAATCTTTTTACCGAATTTCCTAAGACAATATATTATCATATCTAAATCCTTCACAGTTCTTTTAAGGCAAATATGAATCGAGAGAATAATTTTACGAAATTAGATATACTGAAAACCAGTAAAAAATCATAACTGGCGGAATAAATTATTTATACAAGTATATGAATTCCGACAGTTATGGAAATGCAATGTCATAAATTCCCGTGATGCAATCATAATTTCGGAATCTAACAGATTTAGCAATTATGAATTTCAAGCTAAGTTTTAATTTCAAGCCCAAGTGTTTTGCCAGCAATCTGCAACATTTTGCGGTTGTCTGTCAGAGCATAAATGCACATGGAAATTGATATTTAAACAAGAATGCAAAATGTAAATTACGAATGATATATATTGTATAAATGACTGAACTGATCTAAAATGAAACTTTGATCAGCCATTAATTTTCGACCAACTACTGCAGTGATTGAAGCTACATAAATAAACAAAAGAGTATAAGAAGACTGGAAGAACCACGGACAGCGACCGCAATTGCATGATTGGCAGACTAAAATATCATTTTATTTCATATTCGTAAATTACTAAAATTTGTTGAAATTGCAAAAAATTGCAGGATTAACAAGAAAATTATTTATTCAGTGAAATGGTATAGCTTTATGACAAGTATATTTTTCCATAGAAATATATGATCTGCAATATTCCAAAGATGTAATTCGTCCAAGAAAAAAATGTAAGAAAACAAGTTTCTGGGAAATCTAGTATAATATGCGTCTATAACGTTTTAGTCGTTGTCATCATTTTACTCGAATTTCCATGCTAGTCGTACCAACTATTTTTTAACACATCTCCAGTAAGTAATGCCCTCTCCAGTGCTTGAGAAGCATAATTTCACATATCAGTATAGAGATGTTTTGCATCGTTAGAAAGACCGTAAAAGAAAGTTTACATTAGGCTTATTATGGAAAACAATAGCTCATGGGCGTATACTCTTTCTCTACAAATTGGGTGAAGACGGCCACGCGAAGGTTTGAATAAGAAATCAAAACGGAAAGAAAAAACGTTAACTAGTCCATGTAATGCAGTTATATATACTATTTATATGGTGAAAAGAGGGGTATCAAATCTAGATATAGCGGGTATCTTGCCATCTTTGTAAAGTTTCAAACTTTGCAAATACTCTAAATTGCCAGCCATTTTGTTTCTTAAATCACCTGCAATGAGACCCTACTAGTTTATGGCCGAATTAGGTGACTTGGAAACTGAGCCGAATTGCTGTTAAAGCTTGGCAAAGACCCAGTCACTCTAAAAATACGATTGAATGGTATCATTTTACAGGTCTCGTTGCTCAATAAGTGGCATAAACTCATGAGATATTTGTGTAGATGTCCGTGATCAGACTAGTTACATCTTTGAGTTTCACATAAAAATGTTTTGAGAAGTCATTTGGGTCGCTCTAGTCGGCAACAGGCTTGCATAAAATTGTGAAAATACAATTAATAGGTGTGGGCCCCGTCAATTGTCCCGCTTTTGATTATATTACATCGCTAAATGGGGAGCCAGACAAGAAAACTGTATTTTGTGGCGCAATTTATCAGTTTTCAGAAACATCTCCCCGGCCCTTATCCCATTTTTGTCAGTCGTATAACTCTATTTTAGTATTTCAATCCACATATTATCACCAAACAAGGAGGTTGATTCGCTTTTCATTATGATTTGTGTTTGTACATTTTCCACTGGTAGGACTATGTATACCTAAAAATATACTTTCTACCCATTTCATGATTTTGACTATTTTTATCCCCCGACCGAAAGGTTCGGGGGATATAGCGATGAGCCTGGCGTCCGTCCGTCCGTCCGTCCGTAAACACTTTCTTGTCCGCTCTATATCTTGAATACCCTTTGGAATATTTTCATGATACTTCACAGTTATGTAGAACAGGGCATGACGATGTGTCGCGTACAAGAATGGTAACTCTTGCTATTGTACTTTTTGAGTTATCTCCCCTTTGGTGATTTTTTGGCAGATTCGTGTCCGCTCTGTAACTTGAATACCCTTTGGAATATTTTCATGATACTTCACAGAAATGTAGAACATGTCATGACAATGTGTCGCGAACAAGAATGACAACTCTTGCTTTCTTACTTTTTGAGTTATTTCCCCTTGATAGTTTTAGGTGTGATTTTTTGGCAGATTCGTGTCCGCTCTATAACTAGAATACCCTTTGGAATATTCTCATGATACTTCACAGATACGTAGAACAGGTCATTACGGTGTGTCGCGAAAAAGAATGACAACTCTTGCTTTCTTACTTTTTGAGTTATTTCCCCTTGATCATTTTAGGTATGATTTCGTGTCCGCTATATAACTTGAATACCTTTTGGAATATTTTCATGATACTTCACAGATATGTAGAACAGGTCATGACGATGTGTCGCAAACAAGAATGACAACTCCTGCTTTCTTACTTTTTGAGTTATTTCCCCTTGATGGTTTTAGGTCTGATTTCGTGTCCGCTCTATAACTTGAATACCTTTTGGTATATTTTCATGATACTTCACAGATATGTAGAACAGGTCATGATGATGTGTCGCAAATAAAAATGACAACTCTTGCTTTCTTACTTTTGGAGTTATTTCCCTTTGATGATTTTAGGTGTCCGCTCCATAGCTTGAATACCTTTTGAAATAGTTTCATGATACTTCACAGATATGCAGAACAGGTCATGACAATTTGTCTCATACATGAATGATAACTCTTGCTTTTAGACTCAGTGAATTATTTCCCTTTGGTAGTTTGAGCTGCTGTTTGAGTCTCTGCTCCATAACTGTATAACCCTGGCCAGCTCCAGAATTTGAATAACCGTGTACCTTTTAGAATATTGATGATCATGCTGTGATATCTTATCAGTGTTCCTAACTCTATCTTACCCTTCCACATTCCCGTGACCCCTCCCCCCCCCCCCCCCCCCCAAAAAAAAAAAAAAAATTCCAGATTTGGATTCTTTGTCAAAATTCACTTACTAGAGAGCTCAAAATTAGATTTGTAGGGCTTGTACTTTAGAAGTTATTCACACATTTTGAAAGTTGAATGTATCGTATGCTATACATTTGTGTATATGGTGGCTGTTTGAGATATTACCTCTTTTTAGCAGTCAAGCATACTGTTTTAGTTTTAGTGTTAGATAATCATGCATCTGTTAACAGTTAATGTCAATCAGAAGCGTAAAAGAACGACAATATATTACTAATATGTGTTTTGAAGTGTACCCTTTTTACCAAGGACCATGGGGGTCTTCGGTCGGGGGATTTGCCATCTCCTCTGATGGCTATTTTTTAACAAATGTCGTTAGACAACATTTTGATTTAATACGTTTTGTTTTAACTCTCTTCCAAGTGGGCACATGACGTCGCATCGACGTCAGTACGACAAATGACGTCATACGGACGTCGATGAGACGTCATGATGTCGCATCGACGTCAGTAAGACGTCATTTGGACGTCATGTGCTTGATGGGTTTTTATGGGAAGATCTTGAATGTGACCTTGAGGATGACCTGACTATCATATTACATAATATAACGAAACTCGTTTGAGGTAAAGAAAATATTAAACGAGAAAATGATTTTACGAATTATATGCAAATTAGATAAACTAAAAAACCATTAAGAAAATCCATATCGCCTGTTACGTTCATGTGAGCATGCCCAGGTATTTTTCCTCGTTGAAATCTTATCAAATTTACCAGTTCACGCTTGTCTGTACTTAGATTTTATCAAATAAAACGCAACTGTGTACATGTATTTGCATTCGTGCAGTCTGGTCTCTCTGTTTTCACTGCAATTGTATTCCTGGCCGTTGACAAGTTCTGCTACAAGCGAAATACGGTTGTGCAGGCTAGTCTGAGAAGTATTTCAAAATGTCAGTATGCAAATACGCAGATGCGTATTGACATTTTTATATTTGGCAAATACCGACCGGCGTATTTATAAACAGGCAGCTACACCCTTGCTCTGCAATGCTGTAACCAGTAGGCGACAATCGAAAACGCTCTTAACAATTGATTAACGCGGATTAAAACCCGTTAGAAACAGCATTTTCGATTGCAAATTTGCGACAAATTGCAATCGAATGGCTTTTGATCCGCGTTCGTCGATTGCATGAGCGTTTCCGATTGCCGCCTACCCGGTGTGAGTTTTCTTTGCAGTTTCATGGCTGATCCGAAGTTTCACCTGTAGTATAAGAAAGTCTGTCGTAAGGCATATGCAAACTGCACATGGCAAGATCACGGATGCACAGTTTGTAAGACAAAAGTAGTTAGATGTGACGCGCAGTGGTCGATTATTACGCTGACGGGCACGGGTTCGAACCCGCTGTGGCTGAAACTCACTCTCTCTCTCTCTCTCTCTCTCTCTCTCTCTCTCTCTCTCTGTCAGCCCAGCAGTAAATTGGTACCTTTATCGAATTAGGGAAGGATAAAGGTACCGAAATGTGTGGGATGGGCTTCGTCTTCCATATTTTGTGCCCAGGACACGGCGGGCTTTAACCGTTGACCCACTGCTACTACAGCAACTAGGCTAAGGCCGGGAAAACCTTTAATACTTTTACCCTTTGTACTGTTACGACGCATTTATATATAAAACACTAATTTTTGAAGTTTTAGAGGCAAATTATTGTTGTTGTTGCAATTCTATTAACGACGTTCCCCAAGTCGCAAAATTAATTAGAAAAAAAAAGTGTTTTATGGGTGTCATTTGCACACTTGAATAAAAAATATTTAGAGTATTCTCAGTTAAGAAATTCTATAAAATGTATAACATTGTTTCGATAGAGTTTAGAAAATACAAAAATATATAGTCCGGTCTCATGGTACCAGGGTAGATTTGTTCTGGCTTTATTATGAAACTTAACCCATTTGTTGGGCCTTGATATTACTATATTGATAAAGTAGGGGGTGCTACTTTGCACTGTGAAAACCCTGATGAAAGGTACTGTATAATAGCTGTACTTAGATAAAAGGTTGTAAAAGCCTTGATTGTAGAGTGCGGCAGTGTAGCAGCTCTGTGAAAACCCTGATGGTACAGTATGGTAGTTCGCAGCACTACGATAGCTCTGAATGTGTCTGAGGGGTAGTGAAACAACTCTGTGACAGTCCTGATGGTACAGTAGGGTATTGAAGTAGAACTGTGGTAGCACTGATGGTACAGTATGATAGTAAGCAGCACTGTGATAGCACCGATGGTCCAGTAGGGTAGTGTATCAGCACTGTGGTAGCCCTGATGATAAAGTGCGGCAGTGTAGAAGCACTGTGAAAGCCCTAATGGTACATTATGGTTGTTCGCAGCACTACCCTAGCTCTGAATGTGTCTGAGGGGTAGTGAACCCACTCTGCGTTAGTTCTGATGGTACAGTAGGGTAGTGTAGCAGCACTGTGGTAGCCCTGATGGTACAGTGTGATAGCAGCACTATGGTAGCACCGATGGTCCAGTAGGGTAGTGTACAAGCACAGTGATAGCCCTGATGATACAGTATGGTAGTAAGCAGGCCTGTGATATTCCCGATGGTCCAGTAAGGCAGGGTAGCAAGACCATGATAGCCTGATGGTACAGAAGGTTTGGATAGAAGCACTGTGATAGCCTTGAAAGTACAGAAGCTTACTAAAACAGTACGATGGTAGCATCATTGTTTTAACCCTGATGGTACTGTAAGGTAAGGTAGCAGCACTTTTATAACCCCGATGGAACAGTAGGGTAGTGTAGCAGTACTGTGACAGTTCTGATGATACAGAAGAGTAGTGAGTAGCCCTTATTTGACAGCAGGGTAGTGTAGCAGCCCTATGATAGCCCTGATGGTAAACATGGCGGGCAGCAGCACTTTGAATATAGGAAGGAAGGAGCAGGACTGCGATTGTACTGATGGTACAGAAAGACAATCTTGCAGCACTGTGAAAGCTTTTACGGCATAGAAGGACAGTATTACAGCACTGTGTTAGTCCTGATAGTGTAGAAGGGTACTGTAACAGCACCGTGAAAGCCCTGATGAAAAGGCACTGTAGAATAGCTGCTTTGCGAAAGCCTTGATTGTAGAGTGCGGCAGTGTAGCAGGACTGTGAAAACCCTGATGGTACAGTATGGTAGTTCGCAGAGTGCTGCTACCACTGAATGTGTCTGACGGGTAGTGAAACAACTCTGTGACAGTCCTGGTGGTACAGTAGGGTATTGAAGTAGAACTGTGGAAGCCCTGGTGGTACAGTATGATAGTAAGCAGCACTGTGATAGCACTGATGGTTCAGTAGGGTAGTGTATCAGCACTGTGATAGGTCTGATGACTCAGTGCGGTAGTGTAGAAGCACTGTGAAAACCCTAATGGTACAGTATGGTAGTTCGCAGCACTACCCTAGCTCTGAATGTGTCTGAGGGGTAGTGAAACCACTCTGCGTTAGTTCTGATGGTACAGTAGGGTAGTGTAGCAGCACTGTGGTAGCCCTGATGGTACAGTATGATAGCAGCACTTTCGTAGCACCGATGGTCCAGTAGGGTAGTGTATCAGCACAGTGATAGCCCTGATGATACAGTATGGTAGTAAGCAGCCCTGTGATATTCCCGATGGTCCAGTAAGGCAGGGTAGCAAGACCATGATAGCCTGATGGTACAGAAGGTTTGGACAGAAGCACTGGGATTGCACTTTCGGTACAGTAGTTTAATGAAATCAAAGTAAGGTAGACCTCATAATACAGTTGTGTAGCAGCACTTTTAAAGCCCTGATTGTGCATAAGGGCAGTTACCAGCACTGTGATAGCCCTGATGGGACTGTATTGTCTAAAGCAGCACTCTGATAGCACTTATGTTACGGTAGGGCAGTGAAGCAGCACTGTGATAGTCCCGATGGTAAAGTAGATCTGTGTAGCTGCATCCTTATGAGATAGCCCTGATGGTACTGTATCGTACCAAGCAGCACCGTGATAGCCCTGATGGTTCAGTAAGGTAGGGAATCATCACTGTGATAGCCATGATGGTACTGTATGGAAGTATGCAGCACTGTGATAGCTTTAATGGAATAGTAGTGTAGAGTAGCAGCACTGTGAAAGCCCTGATGATACATCAGAATGGTGCAGAAGCACTGTGATAGCCCTGAAAATACAGAAAGTTACTAAAACAGTACGATGATAGTGCAGCTAATTCAGTAGTGAGTCAGCACTTTGAAAGCGCCAGTGGTACAAATGGGTAGTAAGCAGCACTGTGACAGCCCTAATTGTACTGTTGGGTAGTTGAGCATTACTGTTGTAACCCTGATGGTACTGTAAGGTAATGTAGCAGCACTTTTAAAACCCCGATGGAACAGTAGGGTAGAGTAGCAGTACTGTGACAGTTCTAATGATACAGGAGGGTAGTGTAGTAGCCCTTAGCAGTCAGCAGGGTAGTGTAGCAGCACTGTGATAGCCCTGATGGTAAACATGGCAGGGAACAGCACTTTGAGTATACCGTTGGTACTGTAGGACAGTGTAGCAGCACTCTGCTAGCCCTGGTTGTACAATAGGATAGCCCTATGGATAGTGTACCAGGACTATGATAGCCCAGATGGTAAAGGTTGTAGTACGTAGCACTTTGCTAGCCCTGATGGTACAATATGGTAGTTAACAGCACTGTGATATCCCAGATAGTACAGTAGGGTAGTATAGCCGGAACTGGAATAGAATGGTAGTACAGCTGCAAAAGTGTAGCAGCACTGTTAAAACATGAATGTACAGTATGATAGTGTAGCAGCACTGTGATAGTCCTGATGGTGCAGTAGGTTCTGCAGCAGTATCGTGATATCCCTGATGGTATAGTTCTGTTAAATACCAGCACTGTTATAGCCTTGATGGTACAGTTCGACAGTGTAGCAGCACTATGATAGCCCTGATACTACAGTTTAATAAGTGGCAGCACTACGCTAGCCCGGATGGTACAAAGGGGTAATGAAGCAACACTGTGAGAGTCCTGTTGGTACTGTCAGGCGGTGAAGCAGCAGAGATAGCACTGCGGATATTTTAACAGCACTGCGATTGTCCTGATGGTTTTCTACAGTAGTGTCGCAGACTGATGATAGCCGTGCTGGTTCAGTAGGTTAAGGAAGGAGCAGGACTGCGATTATACTGATGGTACAGAAAGACAATCTTGCAGCACTGTGAAAGATTTTACGGCATAGAAGGACAGTATTACAGCACTGTGATGGTCCTAATGGTGCAGAAGGGTACTGTAACAGCACTGTGAAAGCCCTGATAAAAAGGTACTGTAGAATAGCTGCATTGCGAATGCCTTGATTGTAGAGTGCGGCAGTGTTGCAGCACTGTGAAAACCCTGACGGTACAGTATGGTAGTTCGCAGCACTACGCTAGCTCTGAATGTGTCTGAGGGGTAGTGAAACAACTCTGCAACAGTCATGATGGTACAGTAGGGTAGTGTAGCAGCACTGTGGTAGCCCTGACGATACAGTGCGGCGATGTGGAAGCTCTGTGAAAGCCATAATGGTACAGTATGGTAGTTCGCAGCACTGCCCTAGCTCTGACTGTGTCTGAGGGGTAGTGAAACCACTCTGGAATAGTTCTGATGGTACAGTAGGGTAGTGTAGCAGCACTGTGGTAGCCCGCCCTGGTGGTACAGTATGATAGTTAGCAGCACTGTGGTAGCACCGATGGTCCAGTAGGGTAGTTATCAGCGTAGTGATAGCCCTGATGATACAGTATGATAGTAAGCAGCCCTGTGATATCCCCGATGGTCCAGTAAGGCAGAGTAGCAAGACCATGATAGCCTGATGGTACAAATGGTTTGGACAGAAGCACTGGGATCGCATAGACGTTACAGTAGAATAATGAAATTAAAGTATGGTAGACCTGATGATACAGTTGTGTAGCAGCACTTTGAAAGCCCTGATTGTGCATAAGGGCAGTTACCAGCACTGTGATAGCCCTGATGGGACTGTATTGTCTAAAGCAGCACTCTGATAGCATTTATGTTACGGTAGGGTTGTGAAGCAACACTGTGAGATCGCCCTGATGGTACTACATCGTACCAAGCAGCACCGTGATAGCCCTGATGGTTCAGTAAGGTAGGGAATCATCACTGTGATAGCCTTGATGGTACAGTATGGAAGTAAGCAGCACTGTGATAGCTTTGATGGAATAGAACGGTAGTGTAGCAGCACTGTCAAAGCCCTGATGATACAGCAGGATGGTGCAGCAGCACTGCGATAACCCTGAAAGTACAGAAGATAACTAAAACAGTACGATGATAGTGCAGCTAATTCAGTAGGAGTCATCACTTTGAAGCGCCAGTGGTACAAAGGGGTAAAAAGCAGCACTGTGATAGCCCTAACAGCACTGTTGGGTAGTTTAGCATCATTGTTTAACCCTGATGGTACTGTAAGGTAAGGAAGCAGCACTTTTGTAACCCTACTGGAAGTGATAGCCCTCATGGTTTTGCAGCACTGTGAAAGCACTGATGGTATAGCGGGATAGTGGTGAAGCAATACTGTGATAGTCCTGATGGTAAAGAAGGGTAGTGTAGCACCACTATGGAAGTCCTGATGGTACAGAGTTGTAGAAAGCAGGACTGTGATAGCTCTGAGGTACAGCATGGTAGAAAACAACATCATGATAGCCCCAATAGTATGGTAGGTTGATGTAGCAGGACTCTGGTTGTACTGATGTTGCAGTTATGTAGTCTTGTAGCACTGTTAAAGCATTGAATATACAGTATGATAGTGTAGCAGCACTGTGATAGTCCAGTAGGTACTGTAGCAGCATTGTGATTTCCCTGGTGATATAGTACTGTTAAATACAAGCACTGTTATAGCCTTGATGGTACAGTTCGGCAGTGTAGCAGCATTAAGATAGCCCTGAAACTACAGTTTCGAAAGTGGCAGCACTATGCTTGACCGGGTGGTACAAAAGGGTAGTGAAGCAACACTGTGAGAGTCCTGTTGGTACAGTCAGGCGGTGAAGCATCAGAGATAGCACTGCGGATATTTTAACAGCACTGCCATGGTCCTGATGGTTGCTAGAGTAGTGACACAAACTGGTGATAGCCCTGCTGGTTTCTTGACTCTCGATATCTCAAAACTACTGATATCTCAAAGTAAATTTCTGGTCCCAGCAAATTTTCTTTGAGATATCGGTAGTTCGAAATACCCAAAGTTGAACATCCCCTCCAACCAAGCTAACTATGCCAGAATACTCAAACTTTGCCACACAGTCTACCCTGTTTGCTGTTCCATATGACCTTAAACATGTATTGTACTTCAACAGAAGTCAACTCTCAATATTTCCAACTTACTGATATCTCAAAGTAAATTTCCTGGTCCCAGCAAATTTTCTTTGAGATATCGGTAGTTTGAGATATCCGGAGTTGAACATCCCTTACCACCAAACTTAGTATGCCAGCAATGCTCAAAGGAATGAAAAAAATACTCACACTATTTTGGGGAATACTATACCTCCAACCTACTGATATTTCAAAGTAAGTTTCCTGGTCCCAGCAAAATTTCTTTGAGATATCGGTAGTTTGAGATGCCTGAAAATATAAAATAAAAGCGGCAGCAAAAATTGAACTCACAAAGATACCAAAGATGGTTACATGTTGCAGTTGAAAGATAAATGTATGGGGCCCCTTTCTCTGAGTCTACATTATTTGCATCTGAATTGACACTGTTTGCTATTGCATATTTGAGCATGTCTGGCATAGCAGCTTGGCCCATCATCCTCCCCTCCCAAGCTACTCTGCCAGCAATACCCAAACTTGGCAATAGAGTCTACCCTGTTTGCTGTTCCTGTTTGCTGTTCCATCTGACCTTACACATGTATTTATTTCAACAGACAGTCAACTCTCAATATCTCCAAAGTAATAATATCTCGAAGTAATTTTCTGGTCCCAGCAAATTTTCTTTGAGATATCGGTAGTTTGAAATACCCAAAGTTGAACATTTCCTCCCACCAAACTAACTATGCCAGAATACTCAAACTTTGCCAAAGTCTATCCTGTTTGCTGTTCCATATGACCTTTAACATGTATTGTACTTCAACAGACAGTCAACTCTCAATATCTCCAACTTACTGATATCTCAAAGTAAATTTCCTGGTCCCAGCAAATTTTCTTTGATATCTGTAGTTTGAGATATCCGGAGTTGAAAATCCCTTACCACCAAACTTAGTATGCCAGCAAATGAATGATCTAAGGAATGAAAAAAATACTCACACAATTTTGGGGAATACTATAACTCCAACCTACTGATATCTCAAAGTAAACTTCCTGGTCCCAGCAAATTTTCTTTGAGATATCGGGAGTTTGAGATGCCTGAAAATATAAAATAAAAGCGGCAGCAAAAATTGAACTCACAAAGATACTTAAGAAGGTTACATGTTGCAGTTGAAAGATAAATGTGTGGGGCCCCTTTCTCTGAGTCTACATTATTTGCATCTGAATTGACACTGTTTGCTATTGCATATTTGAGCATGTCTGGCATAGCAGCTTGGCCCATCATCCTCCCCTCCCAAGCTACTCTGCCAGAAATACCCAAACTTTGCAATAGAGTCTACCCTGTTTGCTGTTCCTGTTTGCTTTTTTCATCTGACCTTACACATATATTTATTTCGACAGACAGTCAACTCTCGAAATCTCCAAACTACGGATATCTCAAAGTAAATTTTATGGTCCAAACAAATTGTCTTTGAGATATCGATAGTTTGAAATACCCAAAGTTGAACATCCCCTTCCACCAAACTAACTATGCCAGAATACTCAAACTTTGCCAAAGTCTACCCTGTTTGCTGTTCCATATGACCTTAAACATGTATTGTACTTCAACAGACAGTCAACTCTTAATATCTACAAATTACCGATATCTCAAAGTAAATTTCCTGGTCCCAGCAAATTTTCTTTGAGATATCGGTAGTTTGAGATATCCGGAGTTGAACATCCCTTACCACCAAACTTAGTATGCCAGCAATGCTCAAAGGAATGAAAAAAATACTCACACTATTTTGGGGAATACTATACCTCCAACCTACTGATATTTCAAAGTAAGTTTCCTGGTCCCAGCAAAATTTCTTTGAGATATCGGTAGTTTGAGATGCCTGAAAATATAAAATAAAAGCGGCAGCAAAAATTGAACTCACAAAGATACCAAAGAAGGTTACATGTTGCAGTTGAAAGATAAATGTATGGGGCCCCTTTCTCTGAGTCTACATTATTTGCATCTGAATTGACACTGTTTGCTATTGCATATTTGAGCATGTCTGGCATAGCAGCTTGGCCCATCATCCTCCCCTCCCAAGCTACTCTGCCAGCAATACCCAAACTTGGCAATAGAGTCTACCCTGTTTGCTGTTCCTGTTTGCTGTTCCATCTGACCTTACACATGTATTTATTTCAACAGACAGTCAACTCTCAATATCTCCAAAGTAATAATATCTCGAAGTAATTTTCTGGTCCCAGCAAATTTTCTTTGAGATATCGGTAGTTTGAAATACCCAAAGTTGAACATTTCCTCCCACCAAACTAACTATGCCAGAATACTCAAACTTTGCCAAAGTCTATCCTGTTTGCTGTTCCATATGACCTTTAACATGTATTGTACTTCAACAGACAGTCAACTCTCAATATCTCCAACTTACTGATATCTCAAAGTAAATTTCCTGGTCCGAGCAAATTTTCTTTGAGATATCTGTAGTTTGAGATATCCGGAGTTGAACATCCCTTACCACCAAACTTAGTATGCCGGCAAATGAATGATCAAAGGAATGAAAAAAATACTCACACTATTTTGGGGAATACTATAACTCCAACCTACTGATATCTCAAAGTAAACTTCCTGGTCCCAGCAAAATTTCTTTGAGATATCGGGAGTTTGAGATGCCTGAAAATATAAAATAAAAGCGGCAGCAAAAATTGAACTCACAAAGATACTAAAGAAGGTTACATGTTGCAGTTGAAAGATAAATGTATGGGGCCCCTTTCTCTGAGTCTACATTATTTGCATCTGAATTGACACTGTTTGCTATTGCATATTTGAGCATGTCTGGCATGGTCGCTTGGCCCATCATCCTCCCCTCCCAAGCTACTCTGCCAGAAATACCCAAACTTTGCAATAGAGTCTACCCTGTTTGCTGTTCCTGTTTGCTGTTCCATCTGACCTTACACATATATTTATTTCAACAGACAGTCAACTCTCGAAATCTCCAAACTACGGATATCTCAAAGTAAATTTTCTGGTCCAAACAAATTATCTTTGAGATATCGGTAGTTTGAAATACCCAAAGTTGAACATCCCCTTCCACCAAACTAACTATGCCAGAATACTCAAACTTTGCCAAAGTCTACCCTGTTTGCTGTTCCATATGACCTTAAACATGTATTGTACTTCAACAGACAGTCAACTCTTAATATCTACAAATTACTGATATCTCAAAGTAAATTTCCTGGTCCCAGCAAATTTTCTTTGAGATATCGGTAGTTTGAGATATCAGAAGTTGAACATCCCTTACCACCAAACTTAGTATGCCACTAATGCTCAAAGGAATGAAAAAAATACTCACACTATTTTGGGGGAATACTATACCTCCAACCTACTGATATCTCAAAGTATATTTCCTGGTCCCAGCAAATTTTCTTTGAGATATCGGTAGTTTGAGATGCCTGAAAATATAAAATAAAAGCGGCAGCAAAAACTGAACTCACAAAGATACTAAAGAAGGTTACATGTTGCAGTTGAAAGATAAATGTATGGGGCCCCTTTCTCTGACTCTACATTATTTGCATCTGAATTGACATTGTTTGCTATTGCATATTTAAGCATGTCTGGCATAGTAGCTTGGCCCATCATCCTCCCCTCCCAAGCTTCTCTGCCAGCAATACCCAAACTTTGCAAAAGACTTTACCCTGTTTGCTGTTCCTGTTTGCTGTTCCATCTGACCTTACACATGTATTTATTTCAACAGACAGTCAACTCTCGATATCTCCAAACTACTGATATCTCAAAGTGAATATTAATTTTCTGGTCCCAGCAAATTTTCTTTGAGGTATCGGTAGTTTGAAATACCCAAAGTTGAACATCCACTCCCACCAAACTAACTATGCCAGAATACTCAAACTTTGCCAAAGTCTACCCTGTTTGCTGTTCCATATGACCTTAAACATGTATTGTACTTCAACAGACAGTCAACTCTCAATATCTCCAACTTACTGATATCTCAAAGTAAATTTCCTGGTCCCAGCGAATTTTCTTTGAGATATCGGTAGTTTGAGATATCCGGAGTTGAACATCCCTTACCACCAAACTTAGTATGCCAGCAATGCTCAAAGAAATGAAAAAAATACTCACACTATTTGGGGGAATACAATACCTCCAACCTACTGATATCTCAAAGTAAACTTCCTGGTCCCAGCAAATTTTCTTTGAGACATCGGTAGTTTGAGATGCCTGAAAATATAAAATAAAAGCGGCAGTAAAAATTGAACTCACAAAGATACCAAAGAAGGTTACATGTTGCAGTTGAAAGATAAATGTATGGGGCCCCTTTCTCTGAGTCTACATTATTTGCATCTGAATTGACACTGTTTGCTATTGCATATTTGAGCATGTCTGGCATAGCAGCTTGGCCCATCATCTTTCACTCCCAAGCTACTCTGCCAAAAATACCCAAACTTTGCAATAGAGTCTACGCTGTTTGCTGTTCCTGTTTGCTGTTCCATCTGACCTTACACATGTATTTATTTCAACAGACAGTCAACTCTCGATATCTCCACACTACTGATATCTCAAAGTAAATTTTCTGGTCCAATCAAATTTTTTTGAGATAGCGGTAGTTTGAAATTGAATTGACACTGTTTGCTATTGCATATTTGAGCATGTCTGGCATAGCAGCTTGGCCCATCATCCTCCCCTCCCAAGCTACTCTGCCAGCAATACCCAAAATTGAACTCACAAAGATACTAAAGAAGGTTACATGTTGCAGTTGAAAGATAAATGTATGGGGCCCCTTTCTCTGAGTCTACATTATTTGCATCTGAATTGACATTGTTTGCTATTGCATATTTGAGCATGTCTGGCATAGTAGCTTGGCCCATCATCCTTCCCTCCCAAGCTACTCTGCCAGAAATACCCAAACTTTGCAAAAGACTATACCCTGTTTGCTGTCTCTGTTTGCTGTTCCATCTGACAATACACATGTATTTATTACAACAGACAGTCAACTCTCGATATCTCCAAACTACTGATATCTCAAAGTGAATGTTAATTTTCTGGTCCCAGCAAATTTTCTTTGAGATATCGGTAGTTTGAGATGCCTGAAAATATAAAATAAAAGCGGCAGAAAAAATTGAACTCACAAAGATACTAAAGCAGGTTACATTTTGCAGTTGAAAGATATATGTATGGAGCCCCTTTCTCTGTGTCTACATTATTTGCATCTGAATTGAAACTGTTTGCTATTGCATTTTTGAGCACGTCTGGCATAGCAGCTTGGCCCATCATCCACCCCTCCCAAGCTACTATGCCAGATTTACTCAAACTTTGCAATAGAGTCTACCCTGTTTGCTGTTCCATCTGACCTTGCACATGTATTTATTTCAACAGACAGTCAACTCTCGATATCTCCAAACTACTGATATCTCAAAGTCAATTTTCTGGTACCAGCAAATTTTCTTTGAGATATCGGTAGTTTGAAATATCCAAAATTGAACATCCCCCTACCAACCTAACTATGCCAGAATGCTCAAACTTTGCCAAAGTCTACCCTGTTTACTGTTCCATATGACCCTTAACCTTTACCCTGCTGTTCCATATGACCTTAAACATGTATTGTATCTCGACAAACAGTCAACTCTCAATATCTCCAACTTACTGATATCTCGAAGTAAATTTCCTGGTTCCAGCAAATTTTCTTAGAGATATCGGTAGTTTGAGGTATCCGGAGTTGAACATCACCTTCCACCAAACTAAGTCTGCCAGCGATGCCCAAAGGAATGAAAAAAATACTCACACTATTTGGGGGAATGCTGTACCTTCAACCTACTGATATCTAAAAGTAAATTTCCTGGTCCCAACAAATTTTCTTTGAGATATCGGTAGTTTGAGATGCCTGAAAATATAAAATAAAGCGGCAGCAAAAATTGAACTCACAAAGTTACTTAAGCAGGTTACATGTTGCAGTTGAAAGATAAATGTATGGGGCCCCTATCTCTGAGTCTACATTATTTGCATCTGAATTGACACTGTTTGCTATTGCATTTTTGAGCACGTCTGGCATAGCAGCTTGGCCCATCATCCACCCCTCCCAAGCTACTATGCCAAAATTACTCAAACATTGCAATAGAGTCCACCCTGTTTGCTGTTCCATCTGACCTTACACATGTATTTATTTCAACAGACAGTCAACTCTCGATATCTCCAAACTACTGATATCTCAAAGTCAATTTTCTGGTCCCAGCAAATTTTCTTTGAGATATCGGTAGTCTGAAATATCCAAAGTTGAACATCCCCCTTCCAACCTAACTATGCCAGAATGCTCAAACTTCGCCACAGTCTACCCTGTTTACTGTTCCTTATGACCCTTAACCTTTACCCTGCTGTTCCTTATGACCTCAAACATGTATTGTATTTCGACAAACAGTCAACTCTCAATATCTCCAACTTACTGATATCTCGAAGTAAATTTCCTGGTTTCAGCAAATTTTCTTTGAGATATCGGTAGTTTGAGATATCCGGATTTGAACATTCTCTCCCATCAAATTAAGTCTGCCAGCGATGCCCAAAGGAATGAAAAAAATACTCACACTATTTGGGGGAATACTGTACCTTCAACCTACTGATATCTCAAAGTAAATTCCCTGGTCCCAGCAAATTTTCTTTGAGATATCGGTAGTTTGAGATGCCTGAAAATATAAAATAAAAGCGGCAGCAAAAATTGAACTCACAAAGATACTAAAGCAGGTTACATGTTGCAGTTGAAAGATAAATGTATGGGGCCCCTTTCTCTGTGTCTACATTATTTGCATCTGAATTGAAACTGTTTGCTATTGCATTTTTGAGCACGTCTGGCATAGCAGCTTGGCCAATCATCCACCCCTCCCAAGCTACTATGCCAGATTTACTCAAACTTTGCAATAGAGTCTACCCTGTTTGCTGTTCCATCTGACCTTACACATGTATTTATTTCGATAGACAGTCAACTCTCGATATCTCCAAACTACTGATATCTCAAAGTCAATTTTCTGGTTCCAGCAAATTTTCTTTGAGATATCGGTAGTTTGAAATATCCAAAATTGAACATCCACCTACCAACCTAACTATGCCAGAATGCTCAAACTTTGCCACAGTCTACCCTGTTTACTGTTCCATATGACCCTTAACCTTAACCCTGCTGTTCCTTATGACCTTAAACGCGTATTGTATCTCGACAAACAGTCAACTCTCAATATCTCCAACTTTCTGATATCTCGAAGTAAATTTCCTGGTTCCAGCAAATTTTCTCTGAGATATCGGTAGTTTGAGGTATCCGGAGTTGAACATCCCCTCCCAGCAAACTAAGTCTGCCAGCGATGCCCAAAGGAATGAAAAAAATACTCACACTATTTGGGGGAATACTGTACCTTCAACCTACTGATATCTCAAAGTAAATTCCCTGGTCCCAGCAAATTTTCTTTGAGATATCGGTAGTTTGAGATGCCTGAAAATATAAAATAAAAGCGGCAGCAAAAATTGAACTCACAAAGATACTAAAGCAGGTTACATGTTGCAGTTGAAAGATAAATGTATGGGGCCCCTTTCTCTGTGTCTACATTATTTGCATCTAAATTGAAACTGTTTGCTATTGCATTTTTGAGCACGTCTGGCATAGCAGCTTGGCCCATCATCCACCCCTCCTAAGCTACTACGCCAGAATTACTCAAACTTTGCAATAGAGTCTACCCTGTTTGCTGTTCCATCTGACCTTACACATGTATTTATTTCAACAGACAGTCAACTCTCGATATCTCCAAACTACTGATATCTCAAAGTCAATTTTCTGGTCCCAGCAAATTTTCTTTGAGATATCGGTAGTTTGAAATATCCAAAATTGAACATCCACCTACCAACCTAACTATGCCAGAATGCTCAAACTTTGCCACAGTCTACCCTGTTTACTGTTCCATATGACCCTTAACCTTTACCCTGCTGTTCCTTATGACTTAAACGCGTATTGTATCTCGACAAACAGTCAACTCTCAATATCTCCAACTTACTGATATCTCGAAGCAAATTTCCTGGTTCCAGCAAATTTTCTCTGAGATATCGGTAGTTTGAGGTATCCGGAGTTGAACATCCCCTCCCACCAAACTAAGTCTGCCAGCGATGCCCAAAGGAATGAAAAAATTACTCACACTATTTGGGGGAATACTGTACCTTCAACCTACTGATATCTCAAAGTAAATTCCCTGGTCCCAGCAAATTTTCTTTGAGATATCGGTAGTTTGAGATGCCTGAAAATATAAAATAAAAGCGGCAGAAAAAATTGAACTCACAAAGACACTAAAGCAGGTTACATGTTGCAGTTGAAAGATAAATGTATGGAGCCCCTTTCTCTGTGTCTACAATATTTGCATCTGAATTGAAACTGTTTGCTATTGCATTTTTGAGCACGTCTGGCATAGCAGCTTGGCCCATCATCCACCCCTCCCAAGCTACTATGCCAGATTTACTCAAACTTTGCAATAGAGTCTACCCTGTTTGCTGTTCCATCTGACCTTACACATGTATTTATTTCAACAGACAGTCAACTCTCGATATCCCCAAACTACTGATATCTCAAAGTCAATTTTCTGGTCCCAGCAAATTTTCTTTGAGATATCGGTAGTTTGAAATATCCAAAATTGAACATCCCCCTACCAACCTAACTATGCCAGAATGCTCAAACTTTGCCACAGTCTACCCTGTTTACTGTTCCATATGACCCTTAACCTTTACCCTGCTGTTCCTTATGACTTAAACGCGTATTGTATCTCGAAAACCAGTCAACTCTCAATATCTTCAACTTACTGATATCTCGAAGTAAATTTCCTGGTTCCAGCAAATTTTCTTTGAGATATCTGTAGTTTGAGATTTCCGGAGTTGAACATCCACTCCCACCAAACTAAGTCTGCCAGCGATGCCCAAAGGAATGAAAAAAATACTCACACTATTTTGGGGAATACTGTACCTTCAACCTACTGATATCTCAAAGTAAATTCCCTGGTCCCAGCAAATTTTCTTTGAGATATCGGTAGTTTGAGATGCCTGAAAATATAAAATAAAAGCGGCAGAAAAAAATGGAACTCACAAAGATACTAAAGCAGGTTACATGTTGTAGTTGAAAGATAAATATATGGGGCCCCTTTCTCTGTGTCTACATTATTTGCATCTGAATTGAAACTGTTTGCTATTGCATTTTTGAGCACGTCTGGCATAGCAGCTTGGCCCATCATCCACCCCTCCCAAGCTACTACGCCAGAATTACTCAAACTTTGCAATAGAGTCTACCCTGTTTGCTGTTCCATCTGACCTTACACATGTATTTATTTCAACAGACAGTGAACTCTCGATATCTCCAAACTACTGATATCTCAAAGTCAATTTTCTGGTCCCAGCAAATTTTCTTTGAGATATCGGTAGTTTGAAATATCCAAAATTGAACATCCACCTACCAACCTAACTATGCCAGAATGCTCAAACTTTGCCACAGTCTACCCTGTTTACTGTTCCATATGACCCTTAACCTTTACCCTGCTGTTCCTTATGACCTTAAACGCGTATTGTATCTCGACAAACAGTCAACTCTCAATATCTCCAACTTACTGATATCTCGAAGTAAATTTTCTGGTTCCAGCAAATTTTCTCTGAGATATCGGTAGTTTGAGGTATTTGGAGTTGAACATCCCCTCCCACCAAACTAAGTCTGCCAGAGATGCCCAAAGGAATGAAAAAATACTCACACTATTTGGGGGAATACTGTACCTTCAACCTACTGATATCTCAAAGTAAATATCATGGTCCCAGCAAATTTTCTTTGAGATATCGGTAGTTTGAGATGCCTAAAAATATAAAATAAAAGCGGCAGAAAATATTGAACTCACAAGTATACTAAAGCAGGTTACATGTTGCAGTTGAAAGATAAATGTATGGGGCCCCTTTCTCTGTGTCTACATTATTTGCATCTGAATTGAAACTGTTTGCTATTGCATTTTTGAGCACGTCTGGCATAGCAGCTTGGCCCATCATCCACCCCTCCCAAGCTACTATGCCAGATTTACTCAAACTTTGCAATAGAGTCTACCCTGTTTGCTGTTCCATCTGACCTTACACATGTATTTATTTCAACAGACAGTCAACTTTCGATATCTCCAAACTACTGATATCTCAAAGTCAATTTTCTGGTCCCAGCAAATTTTCTTTGAGATATCGGTAGTTTGAAATATCCAAAGTTGAACATTCCCCCACCAACCTAACTATGCCAGAATGCTCAAACTTTGCCACAGTCTACCCTGTTTACTGTTCCTTATGACCCTTAACCTTTACCCTGCTGTTCCTTATGACCTCATACATGTATTGTATTTCGAGAAACAGTCAACTCTCAATATCTCCAACTTACTGATGTCTCGAAGTAAATTTCCTGGTTTCAGCAAATTTTCTTTGAGATATCGGTAGTTTGAGATTTTCGGAGTTGAACATTCTCTCCCACCAAACTAAGTCTGCCAGCGATGCCCAAAGGAATGAAAAAATTACTCACACTATTTGGGGGAATACTGTACCTTCAACCTACTGATATCTCAAAGAAAATATCCTGGTCCCAGCAAATTTTCTTTGAGATATCGGTAGTTTGAGATGCCTGAAAATATAAAATAAAAGCAGCAGAAAAAATTGAACTCACAAAGATACTAAAGCAGGTTACATGTTGCACTTTAAAGATAAATGTATGGGGCCCCTTTCTCTGTGTCTACATTATTTGCATCTGAATTGAAACTGTTTGCTATTGCATTTTTGAGCACGTCTGGCATAGCAGCTTGGCCCATCGTCCACCCCTCCCAAGCTACTATGCCAGATTTACTCAAACTTTGCAATAGAGTCTACCCTGTTTGCTGTTCCATCTGACCTTACACATGTATTTATTTCAACAGACAGTCAACTCTCGATATCTCCAAACTACTGATATCTCGAAGTAAATTTCCTGGTTCCAGCAAATTTTCTCTGAGATATCGGTAGTTTGAGGTATCCGGAGTTGAACATCCCCTCCCACCAAACTAAGTCTGCCAGCGATGCCCAAAGGAATGAAAAAAATACTCACACTATTTGGGGGAATACTGTACCTTCAACCTACTGATATCTCAAAGTAAATTTCCTGGTCCCAGCAAATTTTCTTTGAGATATCGGTAGTTTGAGATGCCTGAATTATAAAATAAAAGCGGCAGAAAATATTGAACTCACAAAGGTACTTAAGCAGGTTACATGTTGCAGTTGAAAGATAAATGTATGGGGCCCATTTCTCTGTGTCTTCATTATTTGCATCTAAATTGAAACTGTTTGCTATTGCATTTTTGAGCACGTCTGGCATAGCAGCTTGGCCCATCATCCACCCCTCCCAAGCTACTATGCCAGATTTACTCAAACTTTGCAATAGAGTCTACCCTGTTTGCTGTTCCATCTGACCTTACACATGTATTTTTTTCAACAGACAGTCAACTCTCGATATCTCCAAACTACTGATATCTCAAAGTCAATTTTCTGGTCCCAGCAAATTTTCTTTGAGATATCGGTAGTTTGAAATATTCAAAGTTAAACATCCCCCTACCAACCTAACTATGCCAGAATGCTCAAACTTTGCCACAGTCTACCCTGTTTACTGTTCCATATGACCCTTAACCTTTACCCTGCTGTTCCTTATGACCTTAAACATGAATTGTATCTCGACAAACAGTCAACTCTCTATATCTCCAACTTACTGATATCTCGAAGCCAATTTTCCTGGTTCCAGCAAATTTTCTTTGAGATATCGGTAGTTTGAGATATCCGGAGTTGAACATTCTCTCCAACCAAACTTAGTCTGCCAGCGATGCCCAAAGGAATGAAAAAAATACTCACACTATTTGGGGGAATACTGTACCTTCAATCTAATGATATCTCAAAGTAAATTTCCTGGTCCCAGCAAATTTTCTTTGAGATATCGGTAGTTTGAGATGCCTGAAAATATAAAATAAAAGCGGCAGCAAAAATTGAACTCACAAAGTTACTAAAGCAGGTTACATGTTGCAGCTGAAAGATAAATGTATGGGGCCCCTTTCTCTGAGTCTACATTATTTATATCTGAATTGACACTGTTTGCTTTTGCATTTTTGAGCACGTCTGGCATAGCAGCTTGGCCCATCATCCACCCCTCCCAAGCTACTATGCCAGATTTACTCAAACTTTGCAATAGAGTCTACCCTGTTTGCTGTTCCATCTGACCTTACACATGTATTTATTTCAACAGACAGTGAACTCTCGATATCTTCAAACTACTGATATCTCAAAGTCAATTTTCTGGTCCCAGCAAATTTTCTTTGAGATATCGGTAGTTTGAAATATCCAAAACTGAGCATCCCCCAACCAACCTTACTATGCCAGAATGCTCAAACTTTGCCACAGTCTACCCTGTTTACTGTTCCATATGACACTTAACCTTTACCCTGCTGTTCCTTATGACCTTAAACATGTATTGTATCTCGACAAACAGTCAACTCTCTATATCTCCAACGTACTGATATTTCGAAGTAAATTTCCTGGTTCCAGCAAATTTTCTTTGAGATATCGGTAGTTTGAGATATCAGGAGTTGAACATTCTCTCCAACCAAACTTAGTCTGCCAGCGATGCCCAAAGGAATGAAAAAAATACTCACACTATTTGGGGGAATACTGTACCTTCAACCTACTGATATCTCAAAGTAAATTTTTTGGTCCCAGCAAATTTTCTTTGAGATATCGGTAGTTTGAGATGCCTGAAAATATAAAATAAAAGCGGCAGAAAAAATTGAACTCACAAAGATACTAAAGCAGGTTACATGTTGCACTTTAAAGATAAATGTATGGGGCCCCTTTCTCTGTGTCTACATTATTTGCATCTGAATTGAAACTGTTTGCTATTGCATTTTTGAGCACGTCTGGCATAGCAGCTTGGCCCATCATCCACCCCTCCCAAGCTACTATGCCAGATTTACTCAAACTTTGCAATAGAGTCTACCCTGTTTGCTGTTCCATCTGACCTTACACATGTATTTTTTTCAACAGACAGTCAACTCTCGATATCTCCAAACTACTGATATCTCAAAGTCAATTTTCTGGTCCCAGCAAATTTTCTTTGAGATATCGGTAGTTTGAAATATCCAAAATTGAACATCTCCCTACCAACCTAACTATGCCAGAATGCTCAAACTTTGCCACAGTCTACCCTGTTTACTGTTTCATATGACCCTTAACCTTTACCCTGCTGTTCCTTATGACCTTAAACGCGTATTGTATCTCGACAAACAGTCAACTCTCAATATCTCCAACTTACTGATATCTCGAAGCAAATTTCCTGGTTCCAGCAAATTTTCTCTGAGATATCGGTAGTTTGAGGTATCCGGAGTTGAACATCCCCTCCCACCAAACTAAGTCTGCCAGCGATGCCCAAAGGAATGAAAAAAATACTCACACTATTTGGGGGAATACTGTACCTTCAACCTACTGATATCTCAAAGTAAATTTCCTGGTCCCAGCAAATTTTCTTTGAGATATCGGTAGTTTGAGATGCCTGAAAATATAAAATAAAAGCGGCAGAAAATATTGACTCACAAAGATACTAAAGCAGGTTACATGTTGCAGTTGGAAGATAAATGTATGGGGCCCCTTTCTCTGTGTCTTCATTATTTGCATCTGAATTGAAACTGTTTGCTATTGCATTTTTGAGCACGTCTGGCATAGCAGCTTGGCCCATCATCCACCCCTCCCAAGCTACTATGCCAGATTTACTCAAACTTTGCAATAGAGTCTACCCTGTTTGCTGTTCCATCTGACCTTACACATGTATTTTTTTCAACAGACAGTCAACTCTCGATATCTCCAAACTACTGATATCTCAAAGTCAATTTTCTGGTCCCAGCAAATTTTCTTTGAGATATCGGTAGTTTGAAATATCCAAAGTTGAACATCCCCCTACCAACCTAACTATGCCAGAATGCTCAAACTTTGCCACAGTCTACCCTGTTTACTGTTCCATATGACCCTTAACCTTTACCCTACCGTTCCTTATGACCTTAAACATGTATTGTATCTCGACAAACTGTCAACTCTCTATATCTCCAACTTACTGATATCTCGAAGTAAATTTCCTGGTTCCAGCAAATTTTCTTTGAGATATCGGTAGTTTGAGGTATCCGGAGTTGAACATCCCCTCCCACCAAACTAAGTCTACCAGCGATGCCCAAAGGAATGAAAAATATACTCACACTATTTGGGGGAATACTGTACCTTCAACCTACTGATATCTCAAAGTAAATTTCCTGGTCCCAGCAAATTTTCTTTAAGATATCGGTAGTTTAAGATGCCTGAAAATATAAAATAAAAGCAGCAGCAAAAATTGAACTCACAAAGTTACTAAAGCAGGTTACATGTTGCAGTTGAAAGATAAATGTATGGGACCCCTTTCTCTGAGTCTACATTATTTGCATCTGAATTGACATTGTTTGCTATTGCATTTTTGAGCACGTCTGGAATAGCAGCTTGGCCCATCATCCACCCCTCCCAAGCTACTATGCCAAAATTACTCAAACTTTGCAATAGAGTCTACCCTGTTTGCTGTTCCATCTGACCTTACACATGTATTTATTTCAACAGACAGTCAACTCTCGATATCTCCAAACTACTGATATCTCAAAGTCAATTTTCTGGTCCCAGCAAATTTTCTTTGAGATATCGGTAGTCTGAAATATCCAAAATTGAACATCCACCTACCAACCTAACTATGCCAGAATGCTCAAACTTTGCCACAGTCTACCCTGTTTACTGTTCCATTTGACCTTAACCTTTACCCTGCTGTTCCTTATGACCTTAAACATGTATTGTATTTCGACAAACAGTCAACTCTCAATATCTCCAACTTACTGATATCTCGAAGTAAATTTCCTGGTTTCAGCAAATTTTCTTTGAGATATCGGTAGTTTGAGATTTTCGGAGTTGAACATTCTCTCCCACCAAACTAAGTCTGCCAGCGATGCCCAAAGGAATGAAAAAAATACTCACACTATTTGGGGGAATACTGTACCTTCAACCTACTGATATCTCAAAGTAAATTCCCTGGTCCCAGCAAATTTTCTTTGAGATATCGGTAGTTTGATATGCCTGAAAATATAAAATAAAAGCGGCAGAAAAAATTGAACTCACAAAGATACTAAAGCAGGTTACATGTTGCAGTTGAAAGATAAATGTATGGGGCCCCTTTCTCTGTGTCTACATTATTTGCATCTGCATTGAAACTGTTTGCTATTGCATTTTTGAGCACGTCTGGCATAGCAGCCAGGCCCATCATCCACCCCTCCCAAGCTACTATGCCAGAATTACTCAAACTTTGCAATAAAGTCTACCCGGTTTGCTGTTCCATCTGACCTTACACATGTATTTATTTCAACAGACAGTCAACTCTCGATATCTCCAAACTACTGATATCTCAAAGTCAATTTTCTGGTCCCAGCAAATTTTCTTTGAGATATCGGTAGTTTGAAATATCCAAAATTGAACATCCCCCTACCAACCTAACTATGACAGAATGCTCAAACTTTGCCATAGTCTACCCTGTTTACTGTTCCATATGACCCTTAACCTTTACCCTGCTGTTCCTTATGACTTAAACGCGTATTGTATCTCGAAAAACAGTCAACTCTCAATATCTTCAACTTACTGATATCTCGAAGTAAATTTCCTGGTTCCAGCAAATTTTCTTTGAGATATCTGTAGTTTGAGATTTCCGGAGTTGAACATCCACTCCCACCAAACTAAGTCTGCCAGCGATGCCCAAAGGAATGAAAAAAATACTCACACTATTTTGGGGAATACTGTACCTTCAACCTACTGATATCTCAAAGTAAATTTCCTGGTCCCAGCAAATTTTCTTTGAGATATCGGTAGTTTGAGATGCCTGAAAATATAAAATAAAAGCGGCAGAAAAAAATGGAACTCACAAAGATACTAAAGCAGGTTACATGTTGTAGTTGAAAGATAAATATATGGGGCCCCTTTCTCTGTGTCTACATTATTTGCATCTGAATTGAAACTGTTTGCTATTGCATTTTTGAGCACGTCTGGCATAGCAGCTTGGCCCATCATCCACCCCTCCCAAGCTACTACGCCAGAATTACTCAAACTTTGCAATAGAGTCTACCCTGTTTGCTGTTCCATCTGACCTTACACATGTATTTATTTCAACAGACAGTGAACTCTCGATATCTCCAAACTACTGATATCTCAAAGTCAATTTTATGGTCCCAGCAAATTTTCTTTGAGATATCGGTAGTTTGAAATATCCAAAATTGAACATCCACCTACCAACCTAACTATGCCAGAATGCTCAAACTTTGCCACAGTCTACCCTGTTTACTGTTCCATATGACCCTTAACCTTTACCCTGCTGTTCCTTATGACCTTAAACGCGTATTGTATCTCGACAAACAGTCAACTCTCAATATCTCCAACTTACTGATATCTCGAAGCAAATTATCTGGTTCCAGCAAATTTTCTCTGAGATATCGGTAGTTTGAGGTATTTGGAGTTGAACATCCCCTCCCACCAAACTAAGTCTGCCAGAGATGCCCAAAGGATTGAAAAAATACTCACACTATTTGAGGGAATACTGTACCTTCAACCTACTGATATCTCAAAGTTAATTTCCTGGTCCCAGCAAATTTTCTTTGAGATATCGGTAGTTTGAGATGCCTGAAAATATAAAATAAAAGCGGCAGCAAAAATTGAACTCACAAAGTTACTAAAGCAGGTCACATGTTGCAGTTGAAAGATAAATGTATGGGGCCCCTTTCTCTGAGTCTACATTATTTGCATCTGAATTGACACTGTTTGCTATTGCATTTTTGAGCACGTCTGGCATAGCAGCTTGGCCCATCATCCACCGTTCCCAAGCTACTATGCCAGATTTACTCAAACTTTGCAATAGAGTCTACCCTGTTTGCTATTCCATCTGACCTTACACATGTATTTATTTCAACAAACAGTCAACTCTCGATATCTCCAAACTACTGATATCTCAAAGTCAATTTTCTGGTCCCAGCAAATTTTCTTTGAGATATCGGTAGTTTGAAATATCCAAAATTGAACATCCCCCTACCAACCTAACTATGCCAGAATGCTCAAACTTTGCCACAGTCTACCCTGTTTACTGTTCCATATGACCCTTAACCTTTACCCTGCTGTTCCTTATGACCTTAAACATGTATTGTATCTCGACAAACAGTCAACTCTCAATATCTCCAACTTACTAATAATCCGAAGTAAATTTCCTGGTTCCAGCAAATTTTCTTTGAGATATCGGTAGTTTGAGGTATCCGGAGTTGAACATCCCCTCCCACCAAACTAAGTCTGCCAGCGATGCCCAAAGGAATGAAAAAAATACTCACACTATTTGAGGGAATACTGTACCTTCAACCTACTGATATCTCAAAGTTAATTTCCTGGTCCCAGCAAATTTTCTTTGAGATATCGGTAGTTTGAGATGCCTGAAAATATAAAATAAAAGCGGCAGCAAAAATTGAACTCACAAAGTTACTAAAGCAGGTCACATGTTGCAGTTGAAAGATAAATGTATGGGGCCCCTTTCTCTGAGTCTACATTATTTGCATCTGAATTGACACTGTTTGCTATTGCATTTTTGAGCACGTCTGGCATAGCAGCTTGGCCCATCATCCACCCCTCCCAAGCTACTATGCCAAAATTACTCAAACTTTGCAATAGAGTCTACCCTGTTTGCTGTTCCATCTGACCTTACACATGTATTTATTTCAACAGACAGTCAAATCTCGATATCTCCAAACTACTGATATCTCAAAGTCAATTTTCTGGTCCCAGCAAATTTTCTTTGAGATATCGGTAGTTTGAAATATCCAAAGTTGAACATCCCCCCACCAACCTAACTATGCCAGAATGCTCAAACTTTGCCACAGTCTACCCTGTTTACTGCTCCATATGACCCTTAACCTTTACCCTGCTGTTCCTTATGACCTTAAACATGTATTGTATTTCAACAAACAGTCAACTCTCAATATCTCCAACTTACTGATATCTCGAAGTAAATTTCCTGGTTCCAGCAAATTTTCTTTGAGATGTTGGTAGTTGAGGTATCTGGAGTTGAACAATCCCTCCCACCAAACTAAGTCTGCCAGCGATGCCCAAAGGAATGAAAAAAATACTCACACTTTTTGAGGGAATACTGTACCTTCAACCTTCTGATATCTCAAAGTTAATTTCCTGGTCCCAGCAAATTTTCTTTGAGATATCGGTAGTTCGCGATGCCTGAAAATATAAAATAAAAGCGGCAGCAAAAATTGAACTCACAAAGATACTAAAGCAGGTTACATGTTGCAGTTGAAAGATAAATGTATGGGGCCCCTTTCTCTGAGTCTACATTATTTGCATCTGAATTGACACTGTTTGCTATTGCATTTTTGAGCACGTCTGGCATAGCAGCTTGGCCCATCATCCACCCCTCCCAAGCTACTATGCCAAAATTACTCAAACATTGCAATAGAGTCCACCCTGTTTGCTGTTCCATCTGACCTTACACATGTATTTATTTCAACAGACAGTCAACTCTCGATATCTCCAAACTACTGATATCTCAAAGTCAATTTTCTGGTCCCAGCAAATTTTCTTTGAGATATCGGTAGTTTGAAATATCCAAAGTTGAATATCCCCCACCAACCTAACTATGCCAGAATGCTCAAACTTTGCCACAGTCTACCCTGTTTACTGCTCCATATGACCCTTAACCTTTACCCTGCTGTTCCTTATGACCTTAAACATGTATTGTATTTCAACAAACAGTCAACTCTCAATATCTCCAACTTACTGATATCTCGAAGTAAATTTCCTGGTTCCAGCAAATTTTCTTTGAGATATTGGTAGTTTGAGGTATTCGGAGTTGAACATTCTCTCCCACCAAACTAAGTCTGCCAGTGATGCCCAAAGGAATGAAAAAATTACTCACACTATTTGGGGGAATACTGTACCTTCAACCTACTGATATCTCAAAGTAAATTTCCTGGTCCCAGCAAATTTTCTTTGAGATATCGGTAGTTTGAGATGCCTGAAAATATAAAATAAAAGCGGCAGAAAAAATTGAACTCACAAAGATGCTAAAGCAGGTTACATGTTGCAGTTGAAAGATAAATGTATGGGGCCCCTTTCTCTGTGTCTACATTATTTGCATCTGAATTGACACTGTTTGATATTGCATTTTTGAGCAGCTTGGCCCATCATCCACCCCTCCAAAGCTTCTATGCCAAAATTACTCAAACTTTGCAATAGAGTCTACCCTGTTTGCTGTTCCATCTGACCTTACACATGTATTTATTTCAACAGACAGTCAACTCTCGATATCTCCAAACTACTGATATCTCAAAGTCAATTTTCCGGTCCCAGCAAATTTTCTTTGAGATATCGGTAGTTTGAAATATCCAAAGTTGAACATCCCTCCACCAACCTAACTATGCCAGAATGCTCAAACTTTGCAACAGTCTACCCTGTTTACTGTTCCTGTATTGTATTTCAACAAACAGTCAACTCTCAATATCTCCAACTTACTGATATCTCGAAGTAAATTTACTGGTTTCAGCAAATTTTCTTTGAGATATCGGTAGTTTGAGATATTCGGAGTAGAACATTCTCTCCCACCAAACTAAGTCTGCCAGCGATGCCCAAAGGAATGAAAAAATTACTCACACTATTTGGGGGAATACTGTACCTTGAACCTACTGATATCTCAAAGTAAATTTCCTGGTCCCAGCAAATTTTCTTTGAGATATCGGTAGTTTGAGATGCCTGTAAATATAAAATAAAAGCGGCAGAAAAAATTGAACTCACAAAGATACTAAAGCAGGTTACATGTTGCAGTTGAAAGATAAATGTATGGGGCCCCTTTCTCTGAGTCTACATTATTTGCATCTGAATTGACACTGTTTGCTATTGCATTTTTGAGCACGTCTGGCATAGCAGCTTGGCCCATCATCCACCCCTCCCAAGCTACTATGCCAGATTTACTCAAACTTTGCAATAGAGTCTACCCTGTTTGCTGTTCCATCTGACCTTACACATGTATTTATTTCAACAGACAGTCAACTCTCGATATCTCCAAACTACTGATATCTCAAAGTCAATTTTCTGGTCCCAGCAAATTTTCTTTGAGATATCGGTAGTTTGAAATATCCAAAGTTGAACATCCCTCCACCAACCTAACTATGCCAGAATGATCAAACTTTGCAACAGTCTACCCTGTTTACTGTTCCATATGACCCTTAACCTTTACCCTGCTGTTCCTTATGACCTTAAACATGTATTGTATTTCAACAAACAGTCAACTCTCAATATCTCCAACTTACTGATATCTCGAAGTAAATTTCCTGGTTTCAGCAAATTTTCTTTGAGATATCGGTAGTTTGAGATATCCGGAGTTGAACATTCTCTCCCACCAAACTAAGTCTGCAAGCGATGCCCAAAGGACTGAAAAAAATACTCACACTATTTGGGGGAATACTGTTCCTTCAACCTACTGATATCTCAAAGTAAATTTCCTGGTCCCAGCAAATTTTCTTTGAGATATCGGTAGTTTGAGATGCCTGAAAATATAAAATAAAAGCGGCAGCAAAAATTGAACTCACAAAGATACGGAAGCAGGATACATGTTGCAGTTGAAAGATAAATGTATGGGGCCCCTTTCTCTGTGTCTACATTACTTGCATCTGAATTGAAACTGTTTGCTATTGCATTTTTGAGCACGTCTGGCATAGCAGCTTGGCCCATCATCCACCCCTCCCAAGCTACTATGCCAGATTTACTCAAACTTTGCAATAGAGTCTACCCTGTTTGCTGTTCCATCTGACCTTACACATGTATTTATTTCAACAGACAGTCAACTCTCGATATCTCCAAACTACTGATATCTCAAAGTCAATTTTCTGGTCACAGCAAATTTTCTTTGAGATATCGGTAGTTTTAAATATCCAAAATTGAACATCCCCCTACCAACCTAACTATGCCAGAATGCTCAAACTTTGCCACAGTCTTGTTCCATATGACCCTTAACCTTTACCCTGCTGTTCCTTATGACCTTAAACATGTATTGTATTTCGACAAACAGTCAACTCTCAATATCTCCAACTTACTGATAATTCGAAGTAAATTTCCTGGTTTCAGCAAATTTTCTCTGAGATATCGGTAGTTTGAGATATCCGGAGTTGAACATTCCCTCCCACCAAACTAAGTCTGCCAGCGATGCCCAAAGGAATGAAAAAAATACTCACACTATTTGGGGGAATACTGTACCTTCAACCTACTGATATCTCAAAGTAAATTTCCTGGTCCCAGCAAATTTTCTTTGAGATATCGGTAGTTTGAGATGCCTGAAAATATAAAATAAAAGCGGCAGAAAAAATTGAACTCACAAAGATACTAAAGCAGGTTACATGTTGCAGTTGAAAGATAAATGTATGGGGCCCCTTTCTCTGAGTCTACATTATTTGCATCTGAATTGACACTGTTTGCTATTGCATTTTTGAGCACGTCTGGCATAGCAGCTTGGCCCATCATCCACCCCTCCCAAGCTACTATGCCAAAATTACTCAAACTTTGCAATAGAGTCTACCCTGTTTGCTGTTCCATCTGACCTTACACATGTATTTATTTCAACAGACAGTCAACTCTCGATATCTCCAAACTACTGATATCTCAAAGTCAATTTTCTGGTCCCAGCAAATTTTCTTTGAGATATCGGTAGTTTGAAATATCCAAAGTTGAACATCCCCACACCACCCTATCTATGCCAGAATGCTCAAACTTTGCCACAGTCTACCCTGTTTACTGTTCCATATGACCCTTAACCTTTACCCTGCTGTTCCTTATGACCTTAAACATGTATTGTATTTCAACAAACAGTCAACTCTCAATATCTCCAACTTACTGATATCTCGAAGTAAATTTCCTGGTTTCAGCAAATTTTCATTGAGATATCTGTAGTTTGAGATATCCGGAGTTGAACATTCTCTCCCACCAAACTAAGTCTGCCAGCGATGCCCAAAGGAATGAAAAAAATACTCACATTATTTGGGGGAATACTGTACCTTCAACCTACTGATATCTCAAAGTAAATTTCCTGGTCCCAGCAAATTTTCTTTGAGATATCGGAAGTTTGAGATGCCTGAAAATATAAAATAAAAGCGGCAGAAAAAATTGAACTCACAAAGATACTAAAGCAGGTTACATGTTGCAGTTGAAAGATAAATGTATGGGGCCCCTTTCTCTGTGTCTACATTATTTGCATCTGAATTGAAACTGTTTGCTATTGCATTTTTGAGCACGTCTGGCATAGCAGCTTGGCCCATCATCCACCCCTCCCAAGCTACTATGCCAGATTTACTCAAACTTTGCAATAGAGTCCACCCTGTTTGCTGTTCCATCTGACCTTACACATGTATTTATTTCAACAGACAGTCAACTCTCGATATCTCCAAACTACTGATATCTCAAAGTCAATTGTCTGGTCCCAGCAAATTTTCTTTGAGATATCGGTAGTTTGAAATATCCAAAATTGAACTTCCCCCTACCAACCTAACTATGCCAGAATGCTCAAACTTTGCCACAGTCTACCTTGTTTACTGTTCCATATGACCCTTAACCTTTACCCTGCTGTTCCTTATGACCTTAAACATGCATTGTATCTCGACAAACAGTCAACTCTCAATATCTCCAACTTACTGATATCTCGAAGTAAATTTCCTGGTTCCAGCAAATTTTCTTTGAGATATTGGTAGTTTGAGGTATCCGGAGTTGAACATTCCCTCCCACCAAACTAAGTCTGCCAGCGATGCCCAAAGGAATGAAAAAAATACTCACACTATTTTAGGGAATACTGTACCTTCAACCTACTGATATCTCAAAGTTAATTTCCTGGTCCCAGCAAATTTTCTTTGAGATATCGGTAGTTCGCGATGCCTGAAAATATAAAATAAAAGCGGCAGCAAAAATTGAACTCACAAAGTTACTAAAGCAGGTTACATGTTGCAGTTGAAAGATAAATGTATGGGGCCCCTTTCTCTGAGTCTACATTATTTGCATCTGAATTGACACTGTTTGCTATTGCATTTTTGAGCACGTCTGGCATAGCAGCTTGGCCCATCATCCACCCCTCCCAAGCTACTATGCCAAAATTACTCAAACATTGCAATAGAGTCCACCCTGTTTGCTGTTCCATCTGACCTTACACATGTATTTATTTCAACAGACAGTCAACTCTCGATATCTCCAAACTACTGATATCTCAAAGTCAATTTTCTGGTCCCAGCAAATTTTCTTTGAGATATCGTTAGTTTGATATATCTAAAGTTGAACATCCCCCCACCAACCTAACTATGCCAGAATGCTCAAACTTTGCCACAGTCTACCCTGTTTACTGTTCCTTATGACCCTTAACCTTTACCCTGCTGTTCCTTATGACCTCATACATGTATTGTATTTCGACAAACAGTCAACTCTCAATATCTCCAACTTACTGATATCTCGAAGTAAATTTCCTGGTTTCAGCAAATTTTCTTTGAGATATCGGTAGTTTGAGATTTTCGGAGTTGAACATTCTCTCCCACCAAACTAAGTCTGCCAGCGATGCCCAAAGGAATGAAAAAATTACTCACACTATTTGGGGGAATACTGTACCTTCAACCTACTGATATCTTAAAGTAAATTCCCTGGTCCCAGCAAATTTTCTTTGAGATATCGGTAGTTTGAGATGCCTGAAAATATAAAATAAAAGCGGCAGAAAAAATTGAACTCACAAAGATACTGAAGCAGGTTACATGTTGCAGTTGAAAGATAAATGTATGGGGCCCCTTTCTCTGGGTCTACATTATTTGCATCTGAATTGAAACTGTTTGCTATTGCATTTTTGAGCACGTCTGGCATAGCAGCTTGGCCCATCATCCACCCCTCCCAAGCTACTACGCCAGAATTACTCAAACTTTGCAATAGAGTCTACCCTGTTTGCTGTTCCATCTGACCTTACACATGTATTTATTTCAACAGACAGTCAACTCTCGATATCTCCAAACTACTGATATCTCAAAGTCAATTTTCTGGTCCCAGAAAATTTTCTTTGAGATATCGGTAGTTTGAAATATCCAAATTTGAACATCCACCTACCAACCTAACTATGCCAGAATGCTCAAACTTTGCCACAGTCTACCCTGTTTACTGTTCCATATGACCCTTAACCTTTCCCCTGCTGTTCCTTATGACTTAAACGCGTATTGTATCTCGACAAACAGTCAACTCTCAATATCTCCAACTTACTGATATCTCGAAGCAAATTTCCTGGTTCCAGCAAATTTTCTCTGAGATATCGGTAGTTTGAGGTATCCGGAGTTGAACATCCCCTCCCACCAAACTAAGTCTGCCAGCGATGCCCAAAGGAATGAAAAAAATACTCACACTATTTGGGGGAATACTGTACCTTCAACCTACTGATATCTCAAAGTAAATTCCCTGGTCCCAGCAAATTTTCTTTGAGATATCGGTAGTTTGAGATGCCTGAAAATATAAAATAAAAGCGGCAGAAAAAATTGAACTCACAAAGATACTAAAGCATGTTACATGTTGCAGTTGAAAGATAAATGTATGGACCCCCTTTCTCTGTGTCTACATTATTTGCATCTGAATTGTCACTGTTTGCTATTGCATTTTTGAGCACGTCTGGCATAGCAGCTTGGCCCATCATCCACCCCTCCCAAGCTACTATGCCAGATTTACTCAAACTTTGCAATAGAGTCTACCCTGTTTGCTGTTCCATCTGACCTTACACATGTATTTATTTCAACAGACAGTCAACTCTCGATATCTCCAAACTACTGATATCTCAAAGTCAATTTTCTGGTCCCAGCAAATTTTCTTTGAGATATCGGTAGTTTGAAATATCCAAAATTGAACATCCCCCTACCAACCTAACTATGCCAGAATGCTCAAACTTTGCCACAGTCTACCCTGTTTACTGTTCCTTATGACCCTTAAACTTTACCCTGCTTTTCCTTATGACCTTAAACGCGTATTGTATCTCGACAAACAGTCAACTCTCAATATCTCCAACTTACTGATATCTCGAAGTAAATTTCCTGGTTCCAGCAAATTTTCTCTGAGATATCGCTAGTTTGAGGTATCCGGAGTTGAACATCCCCTCCCACCAAACTAAGTCTGCCAGCGATGCCCAAAGGAATGAAAAAAATACTCACACTATTTGGGGGAATACTGTACCTTCAACCTACTGATATCTCAAAGTAAATTTCCTGGTCCCAGCAAATTTTCTTTGAGATATCGGTAGTTTGAGATGCCTGAAAATATAAAATAAAAGCGGCAGAAAATATTGAACTCACAAAGATACTAAAGCAGGTTACATGTTGCAGTTGAAAGATAAATGTATGGGGCCCCTTTCTCTGTGTCTACATTATTTGCATCTGAATTGAAACTGTTTGCTATTGCATTTTTGAGCACGTCTGGCATAGCAGCTTGGCCCATCATCCACCCCTCCCAAGCTACTCTGCCAGATTTACTCAAACTTTGCAATAGAGTCTTCCCTGTTTGCTATTCCATCTGACCTTACACATGTATTTATTTCAACAGACAGTCAACTCTCGATATCTCCAAACTACTGATATCTCAAAGTCAATTTTCTGGTCCCAGCAAATTTTCTTTGAGATATCGGTAGTTTGAAATATCCAAAATTGAACATCCCCCTACCAACCTAACTATGCCAGAATGCTCAAACTTTGCCACAGTCTACCCTGTTTACTGTTCCATATGACCCTTAACCTTTACCCTGCTGTTCCTTATGACCTTAAACATGTATTGTATCTCGACAAACAGTCAACTCTCAATATCTCCAACTTACTGATAATTCGAAGTAAATTTCCTGGTCCCAGCAAATTTTCTTTGAGATATCGGTAGTTTGAGATGCCTGAAAATATAAAATAAAAGCGGCAGAAAATATTGAACTCACAAAGATACTAAAGCAGGTTACATGTTGCAGTTGAAAGATAAATGTATGGGGCCCCTTTCTCTGTGTCTACATTATTTGCATCTGAATTGACACTGTTTGCTATTGCATTTTTGAGCACGTCTGGCATAGCAGCTTGGCCCATCATCCACCCCTCCCAAGCTACTATGCCAAAATTACTCAAACTTTGCAATAGAGTCTACCCTGTTTGCTGTTCCATCTGACCTTACACATGTATTTATTTCAACAGACAGTCAAATCTCGATATCTCCAAACTACTGATATCTCAAAGTCAATTTTCCGGTCCCAGCAAAGTTTCTTTGAGATATCGGTAGTTTGAAATATCCAAAATTGAACTTTCCCCTACCAACCTAACTATGCCAGAATGCTCAAACTTTGCCACAGTCTACCTTGTTTACTGTTCCATATGACCCTTAACCTTTACCCTGCTGTTCCTTATGACCTTAAACATGCATTGTATCTCGACAAACAGTCAACTCTCAATATCTCCAACTTACTGATATCTCGAAGTAAATTTCCTGGTTCCAGCAAATTTTCTTTGAGATATTGGTAGTTTGAGGTATCCGGAGTTGAACATTCCCTCCCACCAAACTAAGTCTGCCAGCGATGCCCAAAGGAATGAAAAAAATACTCACACTATTTTAGGGAATACTGTACCTTCAACCTACTGATATCTCAAAGTTAATTTCCTGGTCCCAGCAAATTTTCTTTGAGATATCGGTAGTTCGCGATGCCTGAAAATATAAAATAAAAGCGGCAGCAAAAATTGAACTCACAAAGTTACTAAAGCAGGTTACATGTTGCAGTTGAAAGATAAATGTATGGGGCCCCTTTCTCTGAGTCTACATTATTTGCATCTGAATTGACACTGTTTGCTATTGCATTTTTGAGCACGTCTGGCATAGCAGCTTGGCCCATCATCCACCCCTCCCAAGCTACTATGCCAAAATTACTCAAACATTGCAATAGAGTCCACCCTGTTTGCTGTTCCATCTGACCTTACACATGTATTTATTTCAACAGACAGTCAACTCTCGATATCTCCAAACTACTGATATCTCAAAGTCAATTTTCTGGTCCCAGCAAATTTTCTTTGAGATATCGTTAGTTTGATATATCTAAAGTTGAACATCCCCCCACCAACCTAACTATGCCAGAATGCTCAAACTTTGCCACAGTCTACCCTGTTTACTGTTCCTTATGACCCTTAACCTTTACCCTGCTGTTCCTTATGACCTCATACATGTATTGTATTTCGACAAACAGTCAACTCTCAATATCTCCAACTTACTGATATCTCGAAGTAAATTTCCTGGTTTCAGCAAATTTTCTTTGAGATATCGGTAGTTTGAGATTTTCGGAGTTGAACATTCTCTCCCACCAAACTAAGTCTGCCAGCGATGCCCAAAGGAATGAAAAAATTACTCACACTATTTGGGGGAATACTGTACCTTCAACCTACTGATATCTTAAAGTAAATTCCCTGGTCCCAGCAAATTTTCTTTGAGATATCGGTAGTTTGAGATGCCTGAAAATATAAAATAAAAGCGGCAGAAAAAATTGAACTCACAAAGATACTGAAGCAGGTTACATGTTGCAGTTGAAAGATAAATGTATGGGGCCCCTTTCTCTGGGTCTACATTATTTGCATCTGAATTGAAACTGTTTGCTATTGCATTTTTGAGCACGTCTGGCATAGCAGCTTGGCCCATCATCCACCCCTCCCAAGCTACTACGCCAGAATTACTCAAACTTTGCAATAGAGTCTACCCTGTTTGCTGTTCCATCTGACCTTACACATGTATTTATTTCAACAGACAGTCAACTCTCGATATCTCCAAACTACTGATATCTCAAAGTCAATTTTCTGGTCCCAGAAAATTTTCTTTGAGATATCGGTAGTTTGAAATATCCAAATTTGAACATCCACCTACCAACCTAACTATGCCAGAATGCTCAAACTTTGCCACAGTCTACCCTGTTTACTGTTCCATATGACCCTTAACCTTTACCCTGCTGTTCCTTATGACTTAAACGCGTATTGTATCTCGACAAACAGTCAACTCTCAATATCTCCAACTTACTGATATCTCGAAGCAAATTTCCTGGTTCCAGCAAATTTTCTCTGAGATATCGGTAGTTTGAGGTATCCGGAGTTGAACATCCCCTCCCACCAAACTAAGTCTGCCAGCGATGCCCAAAGGAATGAAAAAAATACTCACACTATTTGGGGGAATACTGTACCTTCAAACTACTGATATCTCAAAGTAAATTCCCTGGTCCCAGCAAATTTTCTTTGAGATATCGGTAGTTTGAGATGCCTGAAAATATAAAATAAAAGCGGCAGAAAAAATTGAACTCACAAAGATACTAAAGCAGGTTACATGTTGCAGTTGAAAGATAAATGTATGGACCCCCTTTCTCTGTGTCTACATTATTTGCATCTGAATTGTCACTGTTTGCTATTGCATTTTTGAGCACGTCTGGCATAGCAGCTTGGCCCATCATCCACCCCTCCCAAGCTACTATGCCAGATTTACTCAAACTTTGCAATAGAGTCTACCCTGTTTGCTGTTCCATCTGACCTTACACATGTATTTATTTCAACAGACAGTCAACTCTCGATATCTCCAAACTACTGATATCTCAAAGTCAATTTTCTGGTCCCAGCAAATTTTCTTTGAGATATCGGTAGTTTGAAATATCCAAAATTGAACATCCCCCTACCAACCTAACTATGCCAGAATGCTCAAACTTTGCCACAGTCTACCCTGTTTACTGTTCCTTATGACCCTTAAACTTTACCCTGCTTTTCCTTATGACCTTAAACGCGTATTGTATCTCGACAAACAGTCAACTCTCAATATCTCCAACTTACTGATATCTCGAAGTAAATTTCCTGGTTCCAGCAAATTTTCTCTGAGATATCGCTAGTTTGAGGTATCCGGAGTTGAATATCCCCTCCCACCAAACTAAGTCTGCCAGCGATGCCCAAAGGAATGAAAAAAATACTCACACTATTTGGGGGAATACTGTACCTTAAATCTACTGATATCTCAAAGTAAATTTCCTGGTCCCAGCAAATTTTCTTTGAGATATCGGTAGTTTGAGATGCCTGAAAATATAAAATAAAAGCGGCAGAAAATATTGAACTCACAAAGATACTAAAGCAGGTTACATGTTGCAGTTGAAAGATAAATGTATGGGGCCCCTTTCTCTGTGTCTACATTATTTGCATCTGAATTGAAACTGTTTGCTATTGCATTTTTGAGCACGTCTGGCATAGCAGCTTGGCCCATCATCCACCCCTCCCAAGCTACTCTGCCAGATTTACTCAAACTTTGCAATAGAGTCTTCCCTGTTTGCTATTCCATCTGACCTTACACATGTATTTATTTCAACAGACAGTCAACTCTCGATATCTCCAAACTACTGATATCTCAAAGTCAATTTTCTGGTCCCAGCAAATTTTCTTTGAGATATCGGTAGTTTGAAATATCCAAAATTGAACATCCCCCTACCAACCTAACTATGCCAGAATGCTCAAACTTTGCCACAGTCTACCCTGTTTACTGTTCCATATGACCCTTAACCTTTACCCTGCTGTTCCTTATGACCTTAAACATGTATTGTATCTCGACAAACAGTCAACTCTCAATATCTCCAACTTACTGATAATTCGAAGTAAATTTCCTGGTCCCAGCAAATTTTCTTTGAGATATCGGTAGTTTGAGATGCCTGAAAATATAAAATAAAAGCGGCAGAAAATATTGAACTCACAAAGATACTAAAGCAGGTTACATGTTGCAGTTGAAAGATAAATGTATGGGGCCCCTTTCTCTGTGTCTACATTATTTGCATCTGAATTGACACTGTTTGCTATTGCATTTTTGAGCACGTCTGGCATAGCAGCTTGGCCCATCATCCACCCCTCCCAAGCTACTATGCCAAAATTACTCAAACTTTGCAATAGAGTCTACCCTGTTTGCTGTTCCATCTGACCTTACACATGTATTTATTTCAACAGACAGTCAAATCTCGATATCTCCAAACTTCTGATATATCAAAGTCAATTTTCCGGTCCCAGCAAATTTTCTTTGAGATATCGGTAGTTTGAAATATCCAAAGTTGAACATCCCCCCACCAACCTAACTATGCCAGAATGCTCAAACTTTGCCACAGTCTACCCTGTTTTCTGCTCCATATGACCCTTAACCTTTACCCTGCTGTTCCTTATGACCTTAAACATGTATTGTATTTCAACAAACAGTCAACTCTCAATATCTCCATCTTACTGATATCTCGAAGTAAATTTCCTGGTTCCAGCAAATTTTCTTTGAGATATTGGTAGTTTGAGGTATCCGGAGTTGAACAATCCCTCCCACCAAACTAAGTCTGCCAGCGATGCCCAAAGGAATGAAAAAAATACTCACACTATTTGAGGGAATACTGTACCTTCAACCTACTGATATCTCAAAGTTAATTTCCTGGTCCCAGCAAATTTTCTTTGAGATATCGGTAGTTCGAGATGCCTGAAAATATAAAATAAAAGCGGCAGCAAAAATTGAACTCACAAAGTTACTAAAGCAGGTTACATGTTGTAGTTGAAAGATAAATATATGGGGCCCCTTTCTCTGTGTCTACATTATTTGCATCTGAATTGACACTGTTTGCTATTGCATTTTTGAGCACGTCTGGCATAGCAGCTTGGCCCATCATCCACCCCTCCCAAGCTACTATGCCAAAATTACTCAAACATTGCAATAGAGTCCACCCTGTTTGCTGTTCCATCTGACCTTACACATGTATTTATTTCAACAGACAGTCAACTCTCGATATCTCCAAACTACTGATATCTCAAAGTCAATTTTCTGGTCCCAGCAAATTTTCTTTGAGATATCGGTAGTTTGAAATATCCAAAATTGAACATCCACCTACCAACCTACTTATGCCAGAATGCTAAAACTTTGCCACAGTCTACCCTGTTTACTGTTCCATATGACCTTTAACCTTTACCCTGCTGTTCCTTATGACTTAAACGCGTATTGTATCTCGACAAACAGTCAACTCTCAATATCTCCAACTTACTGATATCTCGAAGCAAATTTCCTGGTTGCAGCAAATTTTCTCTGAGATATCGGTAGTTTGAGGTATCCGGAGTTGAACATCCCCTCCCACCAAACTAAGTCTGCCAGCGATGCCCAAAGGAATGAAAAAAATACTCACACTATTTGGGGGAATACTGTACCTTCAACCTACTGATATCTCAAAGTAAATTCCCTGGTCCCAGCAAATTTTCTTTGAGATATCGGTAGTTTGAGATGCCTGAAAATATAAAATAAAAGCGGCAGCAAAAATTGAACTCACAAAGATACTAAAGCAGGTTACATGTTGCAGTTGAAAGATAAATGTATGGAGCCCCTTTCTCTGTGTCTACATTATTTGCATCTGAATCGAAACTGTTTGCTATTGCATTTTTGAGCACGTCTGGCATAGCAGCTTGGCCCATCATCCACCCCTCCCAAGCTACTATGCCAGATTTACTCAAACTTTGCAATAGAGTCTACCCTGTTTGCTGTTCCATCTGACCTAACACATGTATTTATTTCAACAGACAGTCAACTCTCGATATCTCCAAACTACTGATATCTCAAAGTCAATTTTCTGGTCCCAGCAAATTTTCTTTGAGATATCGGTAGTTTGAAATATCCAAAATTGAACATCCCCCCACCAACCTAACTATGCCAGAATGATCAAACTTTGCCACAGTCTACCCTGTTTACTGTTCCTTATGACCCTTAAACTTTACCCTGCTGTTCCTTATGACCTTAAACGCGTATTGTATCTCGACAAACAGTCAACTCTCAATATCTCCAACTTACTGATATCTCGAAGTAAATTTCCTGGTTCCAGCAAATTTTCTCTGAGATATCGCTAGTTTGAGGTATCCGGAGTTGAATATCCCCTCCCACCAAACTAAGTCTGCCAGCGATGCCCAAAGGAATGAAAAAAATACTCACACTATTTGGGGGAATACTGTACCTTCCACCTACTGATATCTCAAAGTAAATTTCCTGGTCCCAGCAAATTTTCTTTGAGATATCGGTAGTTTGAGATGCCTGAAAATATAAAATAAAAGCGGCAGAAAATATTGAACTCACAAAGATACTAAAGCAGGTTACATGTTGCAGTTGAAAGATAAATGTATGGGGCCCCTTTCTCTGTGTCTACATTATTTGCATCTGAATTGAAACTGTTTGCTATTGCATTTTTGAGCACGTCTGGCATAGCAGCTTGGCCCATCATCCACCGTTCCCAAGCTACTATGCCAGATTTACTCAAACTTTGCAATAGAGTCTACCCTGTTTGCTATTCCATCTGACCTTACACATGTATTTATTTCAACAAACAGTCAACTCTTGATATCTCCAAACTACTGATATCTCAAAGTCAATTTTCTGGTCCCAGCAAATTTTCTTTGAGATATCGGTAGTTTGAAATATCCAAAATTGAACATCCCCCTACCAACCTAACTATGCCAGAATGCTCAAACTTTGCCACAGTCTACCCTGTTTACTGTTCCATATGACCCTTAACCTTTACCCTGCTGTTCCTTATGACCTTAAACATGTATTGTATCTCGACAAACAGTCAACTCTCAATATCTCCAACTTACTAATAATCCGAAGTAAATTTCCTGGTTCCAGCAAATTTTCTTTGAGATATCGGTAGTTTGAGGTATCCGGAGTTGAACATCCCCTCCCACCAAACTAAGTCTGCCAGCGATGCCCAAAGGAATGAAAAAAATACTCACACTATTTGAGGGAATACTGTACCTTCAACCTACTGATATCTCAAAGTTAATTTCCTGGTCCCAGCAAATTTTCTTTGAGATATCGGTAGTTTGAGATGCCTGAAAATATAAAATAAAAGCGGCAGCAAAAATTGAACTCACAAAGTTACTAAAGCAGGTCACATGTTGCAGTTGAAAGATAAATGTATGGGGCCCCTTTCTCTGAGTCTATATTATTTGCATCTGAATTGACACTGTTTGCTATTGCATTTTTGAGCACGTCTGGCATAGCAGCTTGGCCCATCATCCACCCCTCCCAAGCTACTATGCCAAAATTACTCAAACATTGCAATAGAGTCCACCCTGTTTGCTGTTCCATCTGACCTTACACATGTATTTATTTCAACAGACAGTCAACTCTCGATATCTCCAAACTACTGATATCTCAAAGTCAATTTTCTGGTCCCAGCAAATTTTCTTTGAGATATCGGTAGTTTGATATATCTAAAGTTGAACATCCCCCCACCAACCTAACTATGCCAGAATGCTCAAACTTTGCCACAGTCTACCTTGTTTACTGTTCCTTATGACCCTTAACCTTTACCCTGCTGTTCCTTATGACCTCATACATGTATTGTATTTCGACAAACAGTCAACTCTCAATATCTCCAACTTACTGATATCTCGAAGTAAATTTCCTGGTTTCAGCAAATTTTCTTTGAGATATCGGTAGTTTGAGATTTTCGGAGTTGAACATTCTCTCCCACCAAACTAAGTCTGCCAGCGATGCCCAAAGGAATGAAAAAATTACTCACACTATTTGGGGGAATACTGTACCTTCAACCTACTGATATCTTAAAGTAAATTCCCTGGTCCCAGCAAATTTTCTTTGAGATATCGGTAGTTTGAGATGCCTGAAAATATAAAATAAAAGCGGCAGAAAAAATTGAACTCACAAAGATACTAAAGCAGGTTACATGTTGCAGTTGAAAGATAAATGTATGGGGCCCCTTTCTCTGTGTCTACATTATTTGCATCTGAATTGAAACTGTTTGCCATTGCATTTTTGAGCACGTCTGGCATAGCAGCTTGGCCCATCATCCACCCCTCCCAAGCTACTACGCCAGAATTACTCAAACTTTGCAATAGAGTCTACCCTGTTTGCTGTTCCATCTGACCTTACACATGTATTTATTTCAACAGACAGTCAACTCTCGATATCTCCAAACTACTGATATCTCAAAGTCAATTTTCTGGTCCCAGAAAATTTTCTTTGAGATATCGGTAGTTTGAAATATCCAAAATTGAACATCCACCTACCAACCTAACTATGCCAGAATGCTCAAACTTTGCCACAGTCTACCCTGTTTACTGTTCCATATGACCCTTAACCTTTACCCTGCTGTTCCTTATGACCTTAAACATGTATTGTATCTCGACAAACAGTCAACTCTCAATATCTCCAACTTACTAATAATCCGAAGTAAATTTCCTGGTTCCAGCAAATTTTCTTTGAGATATCGGTAGTTTGAGGTATCCGGAGTTGAACATCCCCTCCCACCAAACTAAGTCTGCCAGCGATGCCCAAAGGAATGAAAAAAATACTCACACTATTTGAGGGAATACTGTACCTTCAACCTACTGATATCTCAAAGTTAATTTCCTGGTCCCAGCAAATTTTCTTTGAGATATCGGTAGTTTGAGATGCCTGAAAATATAAAATAAAAGCGGCAGCAAAAATTGAACTCACAAAGTTACTAAAGCAGGTCACATGTTGCAGTTGAAAGATAAATGTATGGGGCCCCTTTCTCTGAGTCTACATTATTTGCATCTGAATTGACACTGTTTGCTATTGCATTTTTGAGCACGTCTGGCATAGCAGCTTGGCCCATCATCCACCCCTCCCAAGCTACTATGCCAAAATTACTCAAACTTTGCAATAGAGTCTACCCTGTTTGCTGTTCCATCTGACCTTACACATGTATTTATTTCAACAGACAGTCAAATCTCGATATCTCCAAACTACTGATATCTCAAAGTCAATTTTCCGGTCCCAGCAAATTTTCTTTGAGATATCGGTAGTTTGAAATATCCAAAGTTGAACATCCCTCCACCAACCTAACTATGCCAGAATGCTCAAACTTTGCCACAGTCTACCCTGTTTACTGCTCCATATGACCCTTAACCTTTACCCTGCTGTTCCTTATGACCTTAAACATGTATTGTATTTCAACAAACAGTCAACTCTCAATATCTCCAACTTACTGATATCTCGAAGTAAATTTCCTGGTTCCAGCAAATTTTCTTTGAGATGTTGGTAGTTGAGGTATCCGGAGTTGAACAATCCCTCCCACCAAACTAAGTCTGCCAGCGATGCCCAAAGGAATGAAAAAAATACTCACACTTTTTGAGGGAATACTGTACCTTCAACCTACTGATATCTCAAAGTTAATTTCCTGGTCCCAGCAAATTTTCTTTGAGATATCGGTAGTTCGCGATGCCTGAAAATATAAAATAAAAGCGGCAGCAAAAATTGAACTCACAAAGTTACTAAAGCAGGTTACATGTTGCAGTTGAAAGATAAATGTATGGGGCCCCTTTTTCTGAGTCTACATTATTTGCATCGGAATTGACACTGTTTGCTTTTGCATTTTTGAGCACGTCTGGCATAGCAGCTTGGCCCATCATCCACCCCTCCCAAGCTACTATGCCAAAATTACTCAAACATTGCAATAGAGTCCACCCTGTTTGCTGTTCCATCTGACCTTACACATGTATTTATTTCAACAGACAGTCAACTCTCGATATCTCCAAACTACTGATATCTCAAAGTCAATTTTCTGGTCCCAGCAAATTTTCTTTGAGATATCGGTAGTTTGAAATATCCAAAATTGAACATCCCCCTACCAACCTAACTATGCCAGAATGCTCAAACTTTGCCACAGTCTACCCTGTTTACTGTTCCATATGACCCTTAACCTTTACCCTGCTGTTCTTTATGACCTCATACATGTATTGTATTTCGACAAACAGTCAACTCTCAATATCTCCAACTTACTGATATCTCGAAGTAAATTTCCTGGTTTCAGCAAATTTTCTTTGAGATATCCGTAGTTTGAGATATTCGGAGTTGAACATTCTCTCCCACCAAACTAAGTCTGCCAGCGATGCCCAAAGGAATGAAAAAATTACTCACACTATTTGGGGGAATACTGTACCTTCAACCTACTGATATCTCAAAGTAAATTCCCTGGTCCCAGCAAATTTTCTTTGAGATATCGGTAGTTTGAGATGCCTGAAAATATAAAATAAAAGCGGCAGAAAAAATTGAACTCACAAAGATACTAAAGCAGGTTACATGTTGCAGTTGAAAGATAAATGTATGGAGCCCCTTTCTCTGTGTCTACATTATTTGCATCTGAATTGAAACTGTTTGCTATTGCATTTTTGAGCACGTCTGGCATAGCAGCTTGGCCCATCATCCACCCCTCCCAAGCTACTATGCCAGATTTACTCAAACTTTGCAATAGAGTCTACCCTGTTTGCTGTTCCATCTGACCTTACACATGTATTTATTTCAACAGACAGTCAACTCTCGATATCTCCAAACTACTGATATCTCAAAGTCAATTTTCTGGTCCCAGCAAATTTTCTTTGAGATATCGGTAGTTTGAAATATCCAAAATTAAACATACCCCTACCAACCTAACTATGCCAGAATGCTCAAACTTTGCCACAGTCTACCCTGTTTACTGTTCCTTATGACCCTTAAACTTTACCCTGCTGTTCCTTATGACCTTAAACGCGTATTTTATCTCGACAAACAGTCAACTCTCAATAACTCCAACTTACTGATATCTCGAAGTAAATTTCCTGGTTCCAGCAAATTTTCTCTGAGATATCGCTAGTTTGAGGTATCCGGAGTTGAACATCCCCTCCCACCAAACTAAGTCTGCCAGCGATGCCCAAAGGAATGAAAAAAATACTCACACTATTTGGGGGAATACTGTACCTTCAACCTACTGATATCTCAAAGTAAATTTCCTGGTCCCAGCAAATTTTCTTTGAGATATCGGTAGTTTGAGATGCCTGAAAATATAAAATAAAAGCGGCAGAAAATATTGAACTCAAAAAGATACTAAAGCAGGTTACATGTTGCAGTTGAATGATAAATGTATGGGGCCCCTTTCTCTGTGTCTACATTATTTGCATCTGAATTGAAACTGTTTGCTATTGCATTTTTGAGCACGTCTGGCATAGCAGCTTGGCCCATCATCCACCGTTCCCAAGCTACTATGCCAGATTTACTCAAACTTTGCAATAGAGTCTACCCTGTTTGCTATTCCATCTGACCTTACACATGTATTTATTTCAACAGACAGTCAACTCTCGATATCTCCAAACTACTGATATCTCAAAGTCAATTTTCTGGTCCCAGCAAATTTTCTTTGAGATATCGGTAGTTTGAAATATCCAAAATTGAACATCCCCCCACCAACCTAACTATGCCAGAATGTTCAAACTTTGCCACAGTCTACCCTGTTTACTGTTCCATATGACCCTTAACCTTTACCCTGCTGTTCCTTATGACCTGAAACATGTATTGTATCTCGACAAACAGTCAACTCTGAATATCTCAAACTTACTGATAATTTGAAGTAAATTTCCTGGTTCCAGCAAATTTTCTCTGAGATATCGCTAGGTTGAGGTATCCGGAGTTGAACATCCCCTCCCACCAAACTAAGTCTGCCAGCGATGCCCAAAGGAATGAAAAAAATACTCACACTATTTGGGGGAATACTGTACCTTCAACCTACTGATATCTCAAAGTAAATTTCCTGGTCCCAGCAAATTTTCTTTGAGATATCGGTAGTTTCAGATGCCTGAAAATATAAAATAAAAGCGGCAGCAAAAATTGAACTCACAAAGTTACTAAAGCAGGTCACATGTTGCAGTTGAAAGATAAATGTATGGGGCCCCTTTCTCTGAGTCTACATTATTTGCATCTGAATTGACACTGTTTGCTATTGCATTTTTGAGCACGTCTGGCATAGCAGCTTGGCCAATCATCCACCCCTCCCAAGCTACTATGCCAAAATTACTCAAACTTTGCAATAGAGTCTACCCTATTTGCTGTTCCATCTGACCTTACACATGTATTTATTTCAACAGACAGTCAAATCTCGATATCTCCAAACTACTGATATCTCAAAGTCAATTTTCCGGTCCCAGCAAATTTTCTTTGAGATATCGGTAGTTTGAAATATCCAAAGTTGAACATCCCCCCACCAACCTAACTATGCCAGAATGCTCAAACTTTGCCACAGTCTACCCTGTTTACTGCTCCATATGACCCTTAACCTTTACCCTGCTGTTCCTTATGACCTTAAACATGTATTGTATTTCAACAAACAGTCAACTCTCAATATCTCCAACTTACTGATATCTCGAAGTAAATTTCCTGGTTCCAGCAAATTTTCTTTGAGATATTGGTAGTTTGAGGTATCCGGAGTTGAACAATCCCTCACACCAAACTAAGGCTGCCAGCGATGCCCAAAGGAATGAAAAAAATACTCACACTATTTGAGGGAATACTGTACCTTCAACCTACTGATATCTCAAAGTTAATTTCCTGGTCCCAGCAAATTTTCTTTGAGATATCGGTAGTTCGCGATGCCTGAAAATATAAAATAAAAGCGGCAGCAAAAATTGAACTCACAAAGTTACTAAAGCAGGTTACATATTGCAGTTGAAAGATAAATGTATGGGGCCCCTTTCTCTGAGTCTACATTATTTGCATCTGAATTGAAACTGTTTGCTATTGCATTTTTGAGCACGTCTGGCATAGCAGCTTGGCCCATCATCCACCACTCCCAAGCTACTATGCCAAAATTACTCAAACATTGCAATAGAGTCCACCCTGTTTGCTGTTCCATCTGACCTTACACATGTATTTATTTCAACAGACAGTCAACTCTCGATATCTCCAAACTACTGATATCTCAAAGTCAATTTTCTGATCCCAGCAAATTTTCTTTGAGATATCGGTAGTTTGAAATATCCAAAGTTGAATATCCCCCCACCAACCTAACTATGCCAGAATGCTCAAACTTTGCCACAGTCTACCCTGTTTACGGTTCCTTATGACCCTTAACCTTTACCCTGCTGTTCCTTATGACCTCATACATGTATTGTATTTCGACAAACAGTCAACTCTCAATATCTCCAACTTACTGATATCTCGAAGTAAATTTCCTGGTTTCAGCAAATTTTCTTTGAGATATCCGTAGTTTGAGATATTCGGAGTTGAATATTCTCTCCCACCAAACTAAGTCTGCCAGCGATGCCCAAAGGAAAGAAAAAATTACTCACACTATTTGGGGGAATACTGTACCTTCAACCTACTGATATCTCAAAGTAAATTTCCTGGTCCCAGCAAATTTTCTTTGAGATATCGGTAGTTTGGGATGCCTGAAAATATAAAATAAAAGCGGCAGAAAAAATTGAACTCACAAAGATACTAAAGCAGGTTACATGTTGCAGTTGAAAGATAAATGTATGGGGCCCCTTTCTCTGTGTCTACATTATTTGCATCTGAATTGAAACTGTTTGCTATTGCATTTCTGAGCACGTCTGGCATAGCAGCTTGGCCCATCATCCACCCCTCCAAAGCTTCTATGCCAAAATTACTCAAACTTTGCAATAGAGTCTACCCTGTTTGCAGTTCCATCTGACCTTACACATGTATTTATTTCAACAGACAGTCAAATCTCGATATCTCCAAACTACTGATATCTCAAAGTCAATTTTCCGGTCCCAGCAAATTTTCTTTGAGATATCGGTAGTTTGAAATATCCAAAGTTGAACATCCCCCCACCAACCTAACTATGCCAGAATGCTCAAACTTTGCCACAGTCTACCCTGTTTACTGCTCCATATGACCCTTAACCTTTACCCTGCTGTTCCTTATGACCTTAAACATGTAATGTATTTCAACAAACAGTCAACTCTCAATCTCTCCAACTTACTGATATCTCGAAGTAAATTTCCTGGTTCCAGCAAATTTTCTTTGAGATATTGGTAGTTTGAGGTATCCGGAGTTGAACAATCCCTCCCACCAAACTAAGTCTGCCAGCGATGCCCAAAGGAATGAAAAAAATACTCACACTATTTGAGGGAATACTGTACCTTCAACCTACTGATATCTCAAAGTTAATTTCCTGGTCCCAGCAAATTTTCTTTGAGATATCGGTAGTTCGCGATGCCTGAAAATATAAAATAAAAGCGGCAGCAAAAATTGAACTCACAAAGTTACTAAAGCAGGTTACATGTTGCAGTTGGAAGATAAATGTATGGGGCCCTTTTCTCTGAGTCTACATTATTTGCATCTGAATTGACACTGTTTGCTATTGCATTTTTGAGCACGTCTGGCATAGCAGCTTGGCCCATCATCCACCCCTCCCAAGCTACTATGCCAAAATTACTCAAACATTGCAATAGAGTCCACCCTGTTTGCTGTTCCATCTGACCTTACACATGTATTTATTTCAACAGACAGTCAACTCTCGATATCTCCAAACTACTGATATCTCAAAGTCAATTTTCTGGTCCCAGCAAATTTTCTTTGAGATATCGGCAGTTTGAAATATCCAAAGTTGAATATCCCCCCACCGACCTAACTATGCCAGAATGCTCAAACTTTGCCACAGTCTACCCTGTTTACGGTTCCTTATGACCCTTAACCTTTACCCTGCTGTTCCTTATGACCTCATACATGTATTGTATTTCGACAAACAGTCAACTCTCAATATCTCCAACTTACTGATATCTCGAAGTAAATTTCCTGGTTTCAGCAAATTTTCTTTGAGATATCCATAGTTTGAGATATTCGGAGTTGAACATTCTCTCCCACCAAACTAAGTCTGCCAGTGATGCCCAAAGGAATGAAAAAATTACTCACACTATTTGGGGGAATACTGTACCTTCAACCTACTGATATCTCAAAGTAAATTCCCTGGTCCCAGCAAATTTTCTTTGAGATATCGGTAGTTTGAGATGCCTGAAAATATAAAATAAAAGCGGCAGAAAAAAATGAACTCACAAAGATACTAAAGCAGGTTACATGTTGCAGTTGAAAGATAAATGTATGGGGCCCCTATCTCTGAGTCTACATTATTTGCATCTGAATTGAAACTGTTTGCTATTGCATTTTTGAGCAAGTCTGGCATAGCAGCTTGGCCCATCATCCACCCCTCCAAAGCTTCTATGCCAAAATTACTCAAACTTTGCAATAGAGTCTACCCTGTTTGCTGTTCCATCTGACCTTACACATGTATTTATTTCAACAGACAGTCAACTCTCGATATCTCCAAACTACTGATATCTCAAAGCCAATTTTCTGGTCCCAGCAAATTTTCTTTGAGATATCGGTAGTTTGAAATATCCAAAATTGAACATCCCCCTACCAACCTAACTATGCCAGAATGCTCAAACTTTGCCACAGTCTACCCTGTTTACTGTTCCATATGACCCTTAACCTTTACCCTGCTGTTCCTTATGACCTTTAACGCGTATAGTATCTCGACAAACAGTCAACTCTCAATATCTCCAACTTACTGATATCTCGAAGCAAATTTCCTGGTTCCAGCAAATTTTCTCTGAGATATCGCTAGTTTGAGGTATCCGGAGTTGAATATCCCCTCCCACCAAACTAAGTCTGCCAGCGATGCCCAAAGGAATGAAAAAAATACTCACACTATTTGGGGGAATACTGTACCTTCAACCTACTGATATCTCAAAGTAAATTTCCTGGTCCCAGCAAATTTTCTTTGAGATATCGGTAGTTTGAGATGCCTGAAAATATAAAATAAAAGCGGCAGAAAAAATTGAACTCACAAAGATGCTAAAGCAGGTTACATGTTGCAGTTGAAAGATAAATGTATGGGGCCCCTTTCTCTGAGTCTACATTATTTGCATCTGAATTGACACTGTTTGCTATTGCATTTTTGAGCAGCTTGGCCCATCATCCACCCCTCCAAAGCTTCTATGCCAAAATTACTCAAACTTTGCAATAGAGTCTACCCTGTTTGCTGTTCCATCTGACCTTACACATGTATTTATTTCAACAGACAGTCAACTCTCGATATCTCCAAACTACTGATACCTCAAAGTCAATTTTCCGGTCCCAGCAAATTTTCTTTGAGATATCGGTAGTTTGAAATATCCAAAGTTGAACATCCCTCCACCAACCTAACTATGCCAGAATGCTCAAACTTTGCAACAGTCTACCCTGTTTACTGTTCCTGTATTGTATTTCAACAAACAGTCAACTCTGAAAATCTCCAACTTACTGATATCTCGAAGTAAATTTACTGGTTTCAGCAAATTTTCTTTGAGATATCGGTAGTTTGAGATATTCGGAGTAGAACATTCTCTCCCACCAAACTAAGTCTGCCAGCGATGCCCAAAGGAATGAAAAAATTACTCACACTATTTGGGGGAATACTGTACCTTGAACCTACTGATATCTCAAAGTAAATTTCCTGGTCCCAGCAAATTTTCTTTGAGATATCGGTAGTTTGAGATGCCTGTAAATATAAAATAAAAGCGGCAGAAAAAATTGAACTCACAAAGATACTAAAGCAGGTTACATGTTGCAGTTGAAAGATAAATGTATGGGGCCCCTTTCTCTGAGTCTACATTATTTGCATCTGAATTGACACTGTTTGCTATTGCATTTTTGAGCACGTCTGGCATAGCAGCTTGGCCCATCATCCACCCCTCCCAAGCTACTATGCCAAAATTACTCAAACTTTGCAATAGAGTCTACCCTGTTTGCTGTTCCATCTGACCTTACACATGTATTTATTTCAACAGACAGTCAAGTCTCGATATCTCCAAACTACTGATATCTCAAAGTCAATTTTCCGGTCCCAGCAAATTTTCTTTGAGATATCGGTAGTTTGAAATATCCAAAGTTGAACATCCCTCCACCAACCTAACTATGCCAGAATGCTCAAACTTTGCAACAGTCTACCCTGTTTACTGTTCCATATGACACTTAACCTTTACCCTGCTGATCCTTATGACCTCATACATGTATTGTATTTCGACAAACAGTCAACTCTCAATATCTCCAACTTACTGATATCTCGAAGTAAATTTCCTGGTTTCAGCAAATTTTCTTTGAGATATCCGTAGTTTGAGATATTCGGAGTTGAACATTCTCTCCCACCAAACTAAGTCTGCCAGTGATGCCCAAAGGAATGAAAAAATTACTCACACTATTTGGGGGAATACTGTACCTTCAACCTACTGATATCTCAAAGTAAATTTCCTGGTCCCAGCAAATTTTCTTTGAGATATCGGTAGTTTGAGATGCCTGAAAATATAAAATAAAAGCGGCAGCAAAAATTGAACTCACAAAGATACGGAAGCAGGATACATGTTGCAGTTGAAAGATAAATGTATGGGGCCCCTTTCTCTGTGTCTACATTACTTGCATCTGAATTGAAACTGTTTGCTATTGCATTTTTGAGCACGTCTGGCATAGCAGCTTGGCCCATCATCCACCCCTCCCAAGCTACTATGCCAAAATGCTCAAACTTTGCCACAGTCTTGTTCCATATGACCCTTAACCTTTACCCTGCTGTTCCTTATGACCTTAAACATGTATTGTATTTCGACAAACAGTCAACTCTCAAAATCTCCAACTTACTGATAATTCGAAGTAAATTTCCTGGTTTCAGCAAATTTTCTCCGAGATATCGGTAGTTTGAGGTATCCGGAGTTGAACATCCCCTCCCACCAAACTAAGTCTGCCAGCGATGCCCAAAGGAATGAAAAAAATACTCACACTATTTGGGGGAATACTGTACCTTCAACCTACTGATATCTCAAAGTAAATTTCCTGGTCCCAGCAAATTTTCTTTGAGATATCGGTAGTTTGAGATGCCTGAAAATATAAAATAAAAGCGGCAGAAAAAATTGAACTCACAAAGATACTAAAGCAGGTTACATGTTGCAGTTGAAAGACAAATGTATGGGGCCCCTTTCTCTGAGTCTACATTATTTGCATCTGAATTGACACTGTTTGCTTTTGCATTTTTGAGCACGTCTGGCATAGCAGCTTGGCCCATCATCCACCCCTCCCAAGCTACTATGCCAAAATTACTCAAACTTTGCAATAGAGTCTACCCTGTTTGCTGTTCCATCTGACCTTACACATGTATTTATTTCAACAGACAGTCAACTCTCGATATCTCCAAACTACTGATATCTCAAAGTCAATTTTCTGGTCCCAGCAAATTTTCTTTGAGATATCGGTAGTTTGAAATATCCAAAGTTGAACATCCCCACACCACCCTAACTATGCCAGAATGCTCAAACTTTGCCACAGTCTACCCTGTTTACTGTTCCATATGACCGTTAACCTTTACCCTGCTGTTCCTTATGACCTTAAACATGTATTGTATTTCAACAAACAGTCAACTCTCAATATATCCAACTTACTGATATCTCGAAGTAAATTTCCTGGTTTCAGCAAATTTTCATTGAGATATCGGTAGTTTGAGATATCCGGAGTTGAACATCCCCTCCCACCAAACTAAGTCTGCCAGCGATGCACAAAGGAATGAAAAAAATACTCACACTATTTGGGGGAATACTGTACCTTCAACCTACTGATATCTCAAAGTAAATTTCCTGGTCCCAGCAAATTTTCTTTGAGATATCGGTAGTTTGAGATGCCTGAAAATATAAAATAAAAGCGGCAGAAAAAATTGAACTCACAAAGATACTAAAGCAGGTTACATGTTGCAGTTGAAAGATAAATGTATGGGGCCCCTTTCTCTGTGTCTACATTATTTGCATCTGAATTGAAACTGTTTGCTATTGCATTTTTGAGCACGTCTGGCATAGCAGCTTGGCCCATCATCCACCCCTCCCAAGCTTCTATGCCAAAATTACTCAAACATTGCAATAGAGTCCACCCTGTTTGCTGTTCCATCTGACCTTACACATGTATTTATTTCAACAGACAGTCAACTCTCGATATCTCCAAACTACTGATATCTCAAAGTCAATTTTCTGGTACCAGCAAATTTTCTTTGAGATATCGGTAGTTTGAAATATCCAAAGTTGAACATCCCCCCACCAACCTAACTATGCCAGAATGCTCAAACTTTGCAACAGTCTACCCTGTTTACTGTTCCTTATGACCCTTAACCTTTACCCTGCTGTTCATTATGACCTCAAAGATGTATTGTATTTCGACAAACAGTCAACTCTCAATATCTCCAACTTACTGATATCTCGAAGTAAATTTCCTGGTTTCAGCAAATCTTCTCTGAGATATCGGTAGTTTGAGATATCCGGAGTTAAACATTCTCTCCCACCAAACTAAGTCTGCCAGCGATGCCCAAAGGAATGAAAAAAATTACTCACACTATTTGGGGGAATACTGTATCTTCAACCTACTGATATCTCAAAGTAAATTCGGTGGTCCCAGCAAATTTCTTTGAGATATCGGTAGTTTGAGATGCCTGAAAATATAAAATAAAAGCGGCAGCAAAAATTGAACTCACAAAGATACTAAAGCAGGTTACATGTTGCAGTTGAAAGATAAATGTATGGGGCCCCCTTCTGTCTGTCTACATTATTTGCATCTGAATTGAAACTGTTTGCTATTGCATTTTTGAGCACGTCTGGCATAGCAGCTTGGCAGATCATCCACCCCTCCCAAGCTACTATGCCAGATTTACTCAAACTTTGCAATAGAGTCTACCCTGTTTGCTGTTCCATCTGACCTTACACATGTATTTATTTCAACAGACAGTCAACTCTCGATATCTCCAAACTACTGATATCTCAAAGTCAATTTTCTGGTCCCAGCAAATTTTCTTTGAGATATCGGTAGCTTGAAATATCCAAAATTGAACATCCCCCTACCAACCTAACTATGCCAGAATGCTCAAACTTTGCCAGAGTCTACCCTGTTTACTGTTCCATATGACCCTTAACCTTTACCCTGCTGTTCCTTATGACCTTAAACATGTATTGTATTTCAACAAACAGTCAACTCTCAATATCTCCAACTTACTGATATCTCGAAGTAAATTTCCTGGTTTCAGCAAATTTTCATTGAGATATCGGTAGTTTGAGATATCCGGAGTTGAACATTCCCTCCCACCAAACTAAGTCTGCCAGCGATGCCCAAAGGAACGAAAAAAATACTCACACTATTTGGGGGAATACTGTACCTTCAACCTACTGATATCTTAAAGTAAATTTCCTGGTCCCAGCAAATTTTCTTTGAGATATCGGTAGTTTGAGATGCCTGAAAATATAAAATAAAAGCGGCAGAAAAAATTGAACTCAAAAAGATACTAAAGCAGGTTACATGTTGTAGTTGAAAGATAAATGTATGGGGCCCCTTTCTCTGTGTCTACATTATTTGCATCTGAATTGACACTGTTTGCTATTGCATTTTTGAGCACGTCTGGCATAGCAGCTTGGCCCATCATCCACCCCTCCCAAGCTACTATGCCAGATTTACTCAAACTTTGCAATAGAGTCTACCCTGTTTGCTGTTCCATCTGACCTTACACATGTATTTATTTCAACAGACAGTCAACTCTCGATATCTCCAAACTACTGATATCTCAGTCAATTTTCTGGTCCCAGCAAATTTTCTTTGAGATATCGGTAGTTTGAAATATCCAAAATTCAACATCCCCCTACCAACCTAACTATGCCTGAATGCTCAAACTTTGCCACAGTCTACCCTGTTTACTGTTCCATATGACACTTAACCTTTACCCTGCTGTTCCTTATGACCTTAAACATGTATTGTATCTCGACAAACAGTCAACTCTCTATATCTCCAACTTACTGATATCTCGAAGTAAATTTCCTGGTTCCAGCAAATTTTCTTTGAGATATCGGTAGTTTGAGATATCCGGAGTTGAAAATTCTCTCCAACCAAACTTAGTCTGCCAGCGATGCCCAAAGGAATGAAAAAAATACTCACACTATTTGGGGGAATACTGTACCTTCAATCTACTGATATCTCAAAGTAAATTCCCTGGTCCCAGCAAATTTTCTTTGAGATATCGGTAGTTTGAGATGCCTGAAAATATAAAATAAAAGCGGCAGCAAAAATTGAACTCACAAAGTTACTAAAGCAGGTTACATGTTGCAGCTGAAAGATAAATGTATGGGGCCCCTTTCTCTGAGTCTACATTATTTGCATCTGAATTGACACTGTTTGCTATTGCATTTTTGAGCACGTCTGGCATAGCAGCTTGGCCCATCATCCACCCCTCCCAAGCTACTATGCCAGAATTAATCAAACTTTGCAATAGAGTCTACCCTGTTTGCTGTTCCATCTGACCTTACACATGTATTTATTTCAACAGACAGTCAACTCTCGATATCTCCAAACTACTGATATCTCAAAGTCAATTTTCTGGTCCCAGCAAATTTTCTTTGAGATATCGGTAGCTTGAAATATCCAAAATTGAACATCCCCCTACCAACCTAACTATGCCAGAATGCTCAAACTTTGCCAGAGTCTACCCTGTTTACTGTTCCATATGACCCTTAACCTTTACCCTGCTGTTCCTTATGACCTTAAACATGTATTGTATTTCAACAAACAGTCAACTCTCAATATCTCCAACTTACTGATATGTCGAAGTAAATTTCCTGGTTTCAGCAAATTTTCATTGAGATATCGGTAGTTTGAGATATCCGGAGTTGAACATTCCCTCCCACCAAACTAAGTCTGCCAGCGATGCCCAAAGGAACGAAAAAAATACTCACACTATTTGGGGGAATACTGTACCTTCAACCTACTGATATCTCAAAGTAAATTTCCTGGTCCCAGCAAATTTTCTTTGAGATATCGGTAGTTTGAGATGCCTGAAAATATAAAATAAAAGCGGCAGAAAAAATTGAACTCAAAAAGATACTAAAGCAGGTTACATGTTGCAGTTGAAAGATAAATGTATGGGGACCCTTTCTCTGTGTCTACATTATTTGCATCTGAATTGACACTGTTTGCTATTGCATTTTTGAGCACGTCTGGCATAGCAGCTTGGCCCATCATCCACCCCTCCCAAGCTACTATGCCAGATTTACTCAAACTTTGCAATAGAGTCTACCCTGTTTGCTGTTCCATCTGACCTTACACATGTATTTATTTCAACAGACAGTCAACTCTCGATGTCTCCAAACTACTGATATCTCAAAGTCAATTTTCTGGTCCCAGCAAATTTTCTTTGAGATATCGGTAGTTTGAAATATCCAAAATTCAACATCCCCCTACCAACCTAACTATGCCTGAATGCTCAAACTTTGCCACAGTCTACCCTGTTTACTGTTCCATATGACACTTAACCTTTACCCTGCTGTTCCTTATGACCTTAAACATGTATTGTATCTCGACAAACAGTCAACTCTCTATATCTCCAACTTACTGATATCTCGAAGTAAATTTCCTGGTTCCAGCAAATTTTCTTTGAGATATCGGTAGTTTGAGATATCCGGAGTTGAAAATTCTCTCCAACCAAACTTAGTCTGCCAGCGATGCCCAAAGGAATGAAAAAAATACTCACACTATTTGGGGGAATACTGTACCTTCAATCTACTGATATCTCAAAGTAAATTCCCTGGTCCCAGCAAATTTTCTTTGAGATATCGGTAGTTTGAGATGCCTGAAAATATAAAATAAAAGCGGCAGCAAAAATTGAACTCACAAAGTTACTAAAGCAGGTTACATGTTGCAGCTGAAAGATAAATGTATGGGGCCCCTTTCTCTGAGTCTACATTATTTGCATCTGAATTGACACTGTTTGCTATTGCATTTTTGAGCACGTCTGGCATAGCAGCTTGGCCCATCATCCACCCCTCCCAAGCTACTATGCCAGATTTACTCAAACTTTGCAATAGAGTCTACCCTGTTTGCTGTTCCATCTGACCTTACACATGTATTTATTTCAACAGACAGTCAACTCTCGATATCTTCAAACTACTGATATCTCAAAGTCAATTTTCTGGTCCCAGCAAATTTTCTTTGAGATATCGGTAGTTTGAAATATCCAAAATTGAGCATCCCCCTACCAACCTAACTATGCCAGAATGCTCAAACTTTGCCACAGTCTACCCTGTTTACTGTTCCATATGACACTTAACCTTTACCCTGCTGTTCCTTATGACCTTAAACATGTATTGTATCTCGACAAACAGTCAACTCTCTATACCTCCAACTTATTGATATTTCGAAGTAAATTTCCTGGTTCCAGCAAATTTTCTTTGAGATATCGGTAGTTTGAGATATCCGGAGTTGAACATTCTCTCCAACCAAACTTAGTCTGCCAGCGATGCCCAAAGGAATGAAAAAATACTCACACTATTTGGGGGAATACTGTACCTTCAACCTACTGATATCTCAAAGTAAATTTCCTGGTCCCAGCACATTTTCTTTGAGATATCGGTAGTTTCAGATGCCTGAAAATATAAAATAAAAGCGGTAGAAAATATTGAACTCACAAAGATACGGAAGCAGGTTACATGTTGCAGTTGAAAGATAAATGTATGGGGCCCCTTTCTCTGTGTCTTCATTATTTGCATCTGAATTGAAACTGTTTGCTATTGCATTTTTGAGTACGTCTGGCATAGCAGCTTGGCCCATCATCCACCCCTCCCAAGCTACTATGCCAGATTTACTCAAACTTTGCAATAGAGTCTACCCTGTTTGCTGTTCCATCTGACCTTACACATGTATTTATTTCAACAGACAGTCAACTCTCGATATCTCCAAACTACTGATATCTCAAAGTCAATTTTCTGGTCCCAGCAAATTTTCTTTGAGATATCGGTAGTTTGAAATATCCAAAGTTGAACATCCCCCTACCAACCTAACTATGCCAGAATGCTCAAACTTTGCCACAGTCTACCCTGTTTACTGTTCCATATGACCCTTAACCTTTACCCTGCTGTTCCTTATGACCTTAAACATGTATTGTATCTCGACAAACAGTCAACTCTCAATATCTCCAACTTACTGATATCTCGAAGTAAATTTCCTGGTTCCAGCAAATTTTCTCTGAGATATCGGTAGTTTGAGGTATCCGGAGTTGAACATCCCCTCCCACAAAACTAAGTCTGCCAGCGATGCCCAAAGGAATGAAAAAAATACTCTCATTATTTGAGGGAATACTGTACCTTCAACCTACTGATATCTCAAAGTAAATTTCCTGGTCCCAGCAAATTTTCTTTGAGATATCGGTAGTTTGAGATGCCTGAAAATATAAAATAAAAGCGGCAGCAAAAATTGAACTCACAAAGTTACTAAAGCAGGTTACATGTTGCAGTTGAAAGATAAATGTATGGGGCCCCTTTCTCTGAGTCTACATTATTTGCATCTGAATTGACACTGTTTGCTATTGCATTTTTGAGCACGTCTGGCATAGCAGCTTGGCCAATCATCCACCCCTCCCAAGCTACTATGCCAAAATTACTCAAACATTGCAATAGAGTCCACCCTGTTTGCTGTTCCATCTGACCTTACACATGTATTTATTTCAACAGACAGTCAACTCTCGATATCTCCAAACTACTGATATCTCAAAGTCAATTTTCTGGTCCCAGCAAATTTTCTTTGAGATATCGGTAGTTTGAAATATCTAAAGTTGAACATCTCCCCATCAACCTAACTATGCCAGAATGCTCAAACTTTGCCACAGTCTACCCTGTTTACTGTTCCTTATGACCCTTAACCTTTACCCTGCTGTTCCTTATGACCTCATACATGTATTGTATTTCGACAAACAGTCAACTCTCAATATCTCCAACTTACTGATATCTCGAAGTAAATTTCCTGGTTCCAGCAATCTTTCTTTGAGATATTGGTAGTTTGAGGTATCCGGAGTTGAACAATCCCTCCCACCAAACTAAGTCTGCCAGCGATGCCCAAAGGAATGAAAAAAATACTCACACTATTTGAGGGAATACTGTACCTTCAACCTACTGATATCTCAAAGTTAATTTCCTGGTCCCAGCAAATTTTCTTTGAGATATCGGTAGTTCGCGATGCCTGAAAATATAAAATAAAAGCGGCAGCAAAAATTGAACTCACAAAGTTACTAAAGCAGGTTACATGTTGCAGTTGAAAGATAAATGTATGGGGCCCCTTTCTCTGAGTCTACATTATTTGCATCTGAATTGACACTGTTTGCTATTGCATTTTTGAGCACGTCTGGCATAGCAGCTTGGCCCATCATCCACCCCTCCCAAGCTACTATGCCAAAATTACTCAAACTTTGCAATAGAGTCCACCCTGTTTGCTGTTCCATCTGACCTTACACATGTATTTATTTCAACAGACAGTCAACTCTCGATATCTCCAAACTACTGATATCTCAAAGTCAATTTTCTGGTCCCAGCAAATTTTCTTTGAGATATCGGTAGTTTGAAATATCCAAAGTTGAATATCCCCCCACCAACCTAACTATGCCAGAATGCTCAAACTTTGCCATAGTCTACCCTGTTTACGGTTCCTTATGACCCTTAATCTTTACCCTGCTGTTCCTTATGACCTCATACATGTATTGTATTTCGACAAACAGTCAACTCTCAATATCTCCAACTTACTGATATCTCGAAGTAAATTTCCTGGTTTCAGCAAATTTTCTTTGAGATATCCGTAGTTTGAGATATTCGGAGTTGAACATTCTCTCCCACCAAACTAAGTCTGCCAGCGATGCCCAAAGGAATGAAAAAATTACTCACACTATTTGGGGGAATACTGTACCTTCAACCTACTGATATCTCAAAGTAAATTCCCTGGTCCCAGAAAATTTTCTTTGAGATATCGGTAGTTTGAGATGCCTGAAAATATAAAATAAAAGCGGCAGAAAAAATTGAACTCATAAAGATACTAAAGCAGGTTACATGTTGCAGTTGAAAGATAAATGTATGGGGCCCCTTTCTCTGTGTCTACATTATTTGCATCTGAATTGAAACTGTTTGCTATTGCATTTTTGAGCACGTCTGGCATAGCAGCTTGGCCCATCATCCACCCCTCCAAAGCTTCTATTCCAAAATAACTCAAACTTTGCAATAGAGTCTACCCTGTTTGCTGTTCCATCTGACCTTACACATGTATTTATTTCAACAGACAGTCAAATCTCGATATCTCCAAACTACTGATATCTCAAAGTCAATTTTCCGGTCCCAGCAAATTTTCTTTGAGATATCGGTAGTTTGAAATATCCAAAGTTGAACATCCCCCCACCAACCTTACTATGCCAGAATGCTCAAACTTTGCCACAGTCTACCCTGTTTACTGCTCCATATGACCCTTAACCTTTACCCTGCTGTTCCTTATGACCTTAAACATGTATTGTATTTCAACAAACAGTCAACTCTCAATATCTCCAACTTACTGATATCTCGAAGTAAATTTCCTGGTTCCAGCAAATTTTCTTTGAGATATTGGTAGTTTGAGGTATCCGGATTTGACCAATCCCTCCCACCAAACTAAGTCTGCCAGCGATGCCCAAAGGAATGAAAAAAATACTCACACTATTTGAGGGAATACTGTACCTTCAACCTACTGATATCTCAAAGTTAATTTCCTGGTCCCAGCAAATTTTCTTTGAGATATCGGTAGTTCGCGATGCCTGAAAATATGAAATAAAAGCGGCAGCAAAAATTGAACTCACAAAGTTACTAAAGCAGGTTACATGTTGCAGTTGGAAGATAAATGTATGGGGCCCCTTTCTCTGTGTCAACATTATTTGCATCTGAATTGACACTGTTTGCTATTGCATTTTTGAGCACGTCTGGCATAGCAGCTTGGCCCATCATCCACCCCTCCCAAGCTACTATGCCAAAATTACTCAAACATTGCAATAGAGTCCACCCTGTTTGCTGTTCCATCTGACCTTACACATGTATTTATTTCAACAGACAGTCAACTCTCGATATCTCCAAACTACTGATATCTCAAAGTCAATTTTCTGGTCCCAGCAAATTTTCTTTGAGATATCGGTAGTTTGAAATATCCAAAGTTGAATATCCCCCCACCAACCTAACTATGCCAGAATGCTCAAACTTTGCCAGTCTACCCTGTTTACAGTTCCTTATGACCCTTAACCTTTACCCTGCTGTTCCTTATGACCTCATACATGTATTGTATTTCGACAAACAGTCAACTCTCAATATCTCCAACTTACTGATATCTCGAAGTAAATTTCCTGGTTTCAGCAAATTTTCTTTGAGATATCCGTAGTTTGAGATATTCGGAGTTGAACATTCTCTCCCACCAAACTAAGTCTGCCAGTGATGCCCAAAGGAATGAAAAAATTACTCACACTATTTGGGGGAATACTGTACCTTCAACCTACTGATATCTAAAAGTAAATTCCCTGGTCCCAGCAAATTTTCTTTGAGATATCGGTAGTTTGAGATGCCTGAAAATATAAAATAAAAGCGGCAGCAAAAATTGAACTCACAAAGTTACTAAAGCAGGTTACATGTTGCAGTTGGAAGATAAATGTATGGGGCCCCTTTCTCTGTGTCAACATTATTTGCATCTGAATTGACACTGTTTGCTATTGCATTTTTGAGCACGTCTGGCATAGCAGCTTGGCCCATCATCCACCCCTCCCAAGCTACTATGCCAAAATTACTCAAACTTTGCAATAGAGTCTACCCTGTTTGCTGTTCCATCTGACCTTACACATGTATTTATTTCAACAGACAGTCAACTCTCGATATCTCCAAACTACTGATATCTCAAAGTCAATTTTCTGGTCCCAGCAAATTTTCTTTGAGATATCGGTAGTTTGAAATATCCAAAAGTGAACATCCCCCTACCAACCTAACTATGCCAGAATGCTCCAACTTTGCCACAGTCTACCCTGTTTACTGTTCCATATGACCCTTAACCTTTACCCTGCTGTTCCTTATGACCTTTAACGCGTATAGTATCTCGACAAACAGTCAACTCTCAATATCTCCAACTTACTGATATCTCGAAGTAAATTTCCTGGTTCCAGCAAATTTTCTCTGAGATATCGGTAGTTTGAGGTATCCGGAGTTGAACATCCCCTCCCACCAAACTAAGTCTGCCAGCGATGCCCAAAGGAATGAAAAAAATACTCACACTATTTGGGGGAATACTGTACCTTCAACCTACTGATATCTCAAAGTAAATTTCCTGGTCCCAGCAAATTTTCTTTGAGATATCGGTAGTTTGAGATGCCTGAAAATATAAAATAAAAGCGGCAGAAAAAATTGAACTCACAAAGATGCTAAAGCAGGTTACATGTTGCAGTTGAAAGATAAATGTATGGGGCCCCTTCCTCTGAGTCTACATTATTTGCATCTGAATTGACACTGTTTGCTATTGCATTTTTGAGCAGCTTGGCCCATCATCCACCCCTCCAAAGCTTCTATGCCAAAATTACTCAAACTTTGCAATAGAGTCTACCCTGTTTGCTGTTCCATCTGACCTTACACATGTATTTATTTCAACAGACAGTCAACTCTCGATATCTCCAAACTACTGATATCTCAAAGTCAATTTTCCGGTCCCAGCAAATTTTCTTTGAGATATCGGTAGTTTGAAATATCCAAAGTTGAACATCCCTCCACCAACCTAACTATGCCAGAATGCTCAAACTTTGCAACAGTCTACCCTGTTTACTGTTCTTGTATTGTATTTCAACAAACAGTCAACTCTCAATATCTCCAACTTACTGATATCTCGAAGTAAATTTCCTGGTTTCAGCAAATTTTCTTTGAGATATCGGTAGTTTGAGATATTCGGAGTAGAACATTCTCTCCCACCAAACTAAGTCTGCCAGCGATGCCCAAAGGAATGAAAAAATTACTCACACTATTTGGGGGAATACTGTACCTTCAACCTACTGATATCTCAAAGTAAATTTCCTGGTCCCAGCAAATTTTCTTTGAGATATCGGTAGTTTGAGATGCCTGAAAATATAAAATAAAAGCAGCAGAAAAAATTGAACTCACAAAGATACTAAAGCAGGTTACATGATGCAGCTGAAAGATAAATGTATGGGGCCCCTTTCCCAGAGTCTACATTATTTGCATCTGAATTGACACTGTTTGCTATTGCATTTTTGAGCACGTCTGGCATAGCAGCTTGGCCCATCATCCACCCCTCCCAAGCTACTATGCCAAAATTACTCAAACTTTGCAATAGAGTCTACCCTGTTTGCTGTTCCATCTGACCTTACACATGTATTTATTTCAACAGACAGTCAACTCTCGATATCTCCAAACTACTGATATCTCAAAGTCAATTTTCCGGTACCAGCAAATTTTCTTTGAGATATCGGTAGTTTGAAATATCCAAAGTTGAACATCCCTCCACCAACCTAACTATGCCAGAATGCTCAAACTTTGCAACAGTCTACCCTGTTTACTGTTCCATATGACCCTTAACCTTTACCCTGCTGTTCCTTATGACCTGAAACATGTATTGTATTTCAACAAACAGTCAACTCTCAATATCTCCAACTTACTAATATCTCGAAGTAAATTTCCTGGTTTCAGCAAATTTTCTTTGAGATATCGGTAGTTTGAGATATCCGGAGTTGAACATTCTCTCCCACCAAACTAAGTCTGCCAGCGATGCCCAAAGGAATGAAAAAAATACTCACACTATTTGGGGGAATACTGTTCCTTCAACCTACTGATATCTCAAAGTAAATTTCCTGGTCCCAGCAAATTTTCTTTGAGATATCGGTAGTTTGAGATGCCTGAAAATATAAAATAAAAGCGGCAGCAAAAATTGAACTCACAAAGATACGGAAGCAGGATACATGTTGCAGTTGAAAGATAAATGTATGGGGCCCCTTTCTCTGTGTCTACATTACTTGCATCTGAATTGAAACTGTTTGCTATTGCATTTTTGAGCACGTCTGGCATAGCAGCTTGGCCCATCATCCACCCCTCCCAAGCTACTATGCCAGATTTACTCAAACTTTGCAATAGAGTCTACCCTGTTTGCTGTTCCATCTGACCTTACACATGTAATTATTTCAACAGACAGTCAACTCTCGATATCTCCAAACTACTGATATCTCAAAGTCAATTTTCTGGTCACAGCAAATTTTCTTTGAGATATCGGTAGTTTTAAATATCCAAAATTGAACATCCCCCTACCAACCTAACTATGCCAGAATGCTCAAACTTTGCCACAGTCTTGTTCCATATGACCCTTAACCTTTACCCTGCTGTTCCTTATGACCTTAAACATGTATTGTATTTCGACAAACAGTCAACTCTCAATATCTCCAACTTACTGATATTTCGAAGTAAATTTCCTGGTTTCAGCAAATTTTCTCTGAGATATCGGTAGTTTGAGGTATCCGGAGTTGAACATCCCCTCCCACCAAACTTAGTATGCCAGCGATGCCCAAAGGAATGAAAAAAATACTCACACTATTTGGGGGAATACTGTACCTTCAACCTACTGATATCTCAAAGTAAATTTCCTGGTCCCAGCAAATTTTCTTTGAGATATCGGTAGTTTGAGATGCCTGAAAATATAAAATAAAAGCGGCAGAAAAAATTGAACTCACAAAGATACTAAAGCAGGTTACATGTTGCAGTTGAAAGATAAATGTATGGGGCCCCTTTCTCTGAGTCTACATTATTTGCATCTGAATTGACGCTGTTTGCTATTGCATTTTTGAGCACGTCTGGCATAGCAGCTTGGCCCATCATCCACCCCTCCCAAGCTACTATGCCAAAATTACTCAAACTTTGCAATAGAGTCTACCCTGTTTGCTGTTCCATCTGACCTTACACATGTATTTATTTCAACAGACAGTCAACTCTCGATATCTCCAAACTACTGATATCTCAAAGTCAATTTTCTGGTCCCAGCAAATTTTCTTTGAGATATCGGTAGTTTGAAATATCCAAAGTTGAACATCCCCACACCACCTTAACTATGCCAGAATGCTCAAACTTTGCCACAGTCTACCCTGTTTACTGTTCCATATGACCCTTAACCTTTACCCTGCTGTTCCTTATGACCTTAAACATGTATTGTATTTCAACAAACAGTCAACTCTCAATATCTCCAACTTACTGATATCTCTAAGTAAATTTCCTGGTTTCAGCAAATTTTCATTGAGATATCGGTAGTTTGAGATATCCGGAGTTGAACATTCTCTCCCACCAAACTAAGTCTGCCAGCGATGCCCAAAGGAATGAAAAAAATACTCACACTATTTGGGGGAATACTGTACCTTCAAACTACTGATATCTCAAAGTAAATTTCCTGGTCCCAGCACATTTTCTTTGAGATATCGGTAGTTTGAGATGCCTGAAAATATAAAATAAAAGCGGCAGAAAAAATTGAACTCACAAAGATACTAAAGCAGGTTACATGTTGCAGTTGAAAGATAAATGTATGGGGCCCCTTTCTCTGTGTCTACATTATTTGCATCTGAATTGAAACTGTTTGCTATTGCATTTTTGAGCACGTCTGGCATAGCAGCTTGGCCCATCATCCACCCCTCCCAAGCTACTATGCCAGATTTACTCAAACTTTGCAATAGAGTCTACCCTGTTTGCTGTTCCATCTGACCTTACACATGTATTTATTTCAACAGACAGTCAACTCTCGATATCTCCAAACTACTGATATCTCAAAGTCAATTTTCTGGTCCCAGCAAATTTTCTTTGAGATATCGGTTGTTTGAAATATCCAAAATTGAACATCCCCCTACCAACTTAGCTATGCCAGAATGCTCAAACTTTGCCACAGTCTACCCTGTTTACTGTTCCATATGACCCTTAACCTTTACCCTGCTGTTCCTTATGACCTTAAACATGTATTGTATCTCGACAAACAGTCAACTCTCAATATCTCCAACTTACTGATATTTCGAAGTAAATTTCCTGGTTTCAGCAAATTTTCTCTGAGATATCGGTAGTTTGAGGTATCCGGAGTTGAACATCCCCTCCCACCAAACTAAGTCTGCCAGCGATGCCCAAAGGAATGAAAAAAATACTCACACTATTTGGGGGAATACTGTACCTTCAACCTACTGATATCTCAAAGTAAATTTCCTGGTCCCAGCAAATTTTCTTTGAGATATCGGTAGTTTGAGATGCCTGAAAATATAAAATAAAAGCGGCAGAAAAAATTGAACTCACAAAGATACTAAAGCAGGTTACATGTTGCAGTTGAAAGATAAATGTATGGGGCCCCTTTCTCTGAGTCTACATTATTTGCATCTGAATTGACGCTGTTTGCTATTGCATTTTTGAGCACGTCTGGCATAGCAGCTTGGCCCATCATCCACCCCTCCCAAGCTACTATGCCAAAATTACTCAAACTTTGCAATAGAGTCTACCCTGTTTGCTGTTCCATCTGACCTTACACATGTATTTATTTCAACAGACAGTCAACTCTCGATATCTCCAAACTACTGATATCTCAAAGTCAATTTTCTGGTCCCAGCAAATTTTCTTTGAGATATCGGTAGTTTGAAATATCCAAAGTTGAACATCCCCACACCACCTTAACTATGCCAGAATGCTCAAACTTTGCCACAGTCTACCCTGTTTACTGTTCCATATGACCCTTAACCTTTACCCTGCTGTTCCTTATGACCTTAAACATGTATTGTATTTCAACAAACAGTCAACTCTCAATATCTCCAACTTACTGATATCTCTAAGTAAATTTCCTGGTTTCAGCAAATTTTCATTGAGATATCGGTAGTTTGAGATATCCGGAGTTGAACATTCTCTCCCACCAAACTAAGTCTGCCAGCGATGCCCAAAGGAATGAAAAAAATACTCACACTATTTGGGGGAATACTGTACCTTCAAACTACTGATATCTCAAAGTAAATTTCCTGGTCCCAGCACATTTTCTTTGAGATATCGGTAGTTTGAGATGCCTGAAAATATAAAATAAAAGCGGCAGAAAAAATTGAACTCACAAAGATACTAAAGCAGGTTACATGTTGCAGTTGAAAGATAAATGTATGGGGCCCCTTTCTCTGTGTCTACATTATTTGCATCTGAATTGAAACTGTTTGCTATTGCATTTTTGAGCACGTCTGGCATAGCAGCTTGGCCCATCATCCACCCCTCCCAAGCTACTATGCCAGATTTACTCAAACTTTGCAATAGAGTCTACCCTGTTTGCTGTTCCATCTGACCTTACACATGTATTTATTTCAACAGACAGTCAACTCTCGATATCTCCAAACTACTGATATCTCAAAGTCAATTTTCTGGTCCCAGCAAATTTTCTTTGAGATATCGGTTGTTTGAAATATCCAAAATTGAACATCCCCCTACCAACTTAGCTATGCCAGAATGCTCAAACTTTGCCACAGTCTACCCTGTTTACTGTTCCATATGACCCTTAACCTTTACCCTGCTGTTCCTTATGACCTTAAACATGTATTGTATCTCGACAAACAGTCAACTCTCAATATCTCCAACTTACTGATATCTCGAAGTAAATTTCCTGGTTCCAGCAAATTTTCTTTGAGATATCGGTAGTTTGAGGTATCCGGAGTTGAACATCCCCTTTCACGAAACTAAGTCTGCCAGCGATGCCCAAAGGAATGAAAAAATTACTCACACTATTTGGGGCAATACTGTACCTTCAACCTACTGATATCTAAAAGTTAATTTCCTGGTCCCAACAAATTTTCTTTGAGATATCGTTAGTTTGAGATGCCTGAAAATATAAAATAAAAGCGGCAGTAAAAATTGAACTCACAAAGTGACTAAAGCAGGTTACATGTTGCAGTTGAAAGATAAATGTATGGGGCCCCTTTCTCTGAGTCTACATTATTTGCATCTGAATTGACACTGTTTGCTATTGCATTTTTGAGCACGTCTGGCATAGCAGCTTGGCCCATCATCCATCCCCTCCCAAGCTACTATGCCAGATTTACTCAAACTTTGCAATAGAGTCTACCCTGTTTGCTGTTCCATCTGACCTTACACATGTATTTATTTCAACAGACAGTCAACTCTCGATATCTCCAAACTACTGATATCTCAAAGTCAATTTTCTGGTCCCAGCAAATTTTCTTTGAGATATCGGTAGTTTGAAATATCCAAAATTCAACATCCCCCTACCAACCTAACTATGCCTGAATGCTCAAACTTTGCCACAGTCTACCCTGTTTACTGTTCCATATGACACTTAACCTTTACCCTGCTGTTCCTCATGACCTTAAACATGTATTGTATCTCGACAAACAGTCAACTCTCTATATCTCCAACTTACTGATATCTCGAAGTAAATTTCCTGGTTCCAGCAAATTTTCTTTGAGATATCGGTAGTTAGAGATATCCGGAGTTGAAAATTCTCTCCAACCAAACTTAGTCTGCCAGCGATGCCCAAAGGAATGAAAAAAATACTTAAACTATTTGGGGGAATACTGTACCTTCAATCTACTGATATCTCAAAGTAAATTTCCTGGTCCCAGCAAATTTTCTTTGAGATATCGGTAGTTTGAGATGCCTGAAAATATAAAATAAAAGCGGCAGCAAAAATTGAACTCACAAAGTTACTAAAGCAGGTTACATGTTGCAGCTGAAAGATAAATGTATGGGGCCCCTTTCTCTGAGTCTACATTATTTGCATCTGAATTGACACTGTTTGCTATTGCATTTTTGAGCACGTCTGGCATAGCAGCTTGGCCCATCATCCACCCCTCCCAAGCTACTATGCCAGATTTACTCAAACTTTGCAATAGAGTCTACCCTGTTTGCTGTTCCATCTGACCTTACACATGTATTTATTTCAACAGACAGTCAACTCTCGATATCTTCAAACTACTGATATCTCAAAGTAAATTTTCTGGTCCCAGCAAATTTTCTTTGAGATATCGGTAGTTTGAAATATCCAAAATTGAGCATCCCCCTACCAACCTAACTATGCCAGAATGCTCAAACTTTGCCACAGTCTACCCTGTTTACTGTTCCATATGACATTTAACCTTTACCCTGCTGTTCCTTATGACCTTAAACATGTATTGTATCTCGACAAACAGTCAACTCTCTACACCTCCAACTTACTGATATTTCGAAGTAAATTTCCTGGTTCCAGCAAATTTTCTTTGAGATATCGGTAGTTTGAGATATCCGGAGTTGAACATTCTCTCCAACCAAACTTAGTCTGCCAGCGATGCCCAAAGGAATGAAAAAATACTCACACTATTTGGGGGAATACTGTACCTTCAACCTACTGATATCTCAAAGTAAATTTCCTGGTCCCAGCACATTTTCTTTGAGATATCGGTAGTTTGAGATGCCTGAAAATATAAAATAAAAGCGGTAGAAAATATTGAACTCACAAAGATACTAAAGCAGGTTACATGTTGCAGTTGAAAGATAAATGTATGGGGCCCCTTTCTCTGTGTCTTCATTATTTGCATCTGAATTGAAACTGTTTGCTATTGCATTTTTGAGCACGTCTGGCATAGCAGCTTGGCCCATCATCCACCCCTCCCAAGCTACTATGCCAGATTTACTCAAACTTTGCAATAGAGTCTACCCTGTTTGCTGTTCCATCTGACCTTACACATGTATTTATTTCAACAGACAGTCAACTCTCGATATCTCCAAACTACTGATATCTCAAAGTCAATTTTCTGGTCCCAGCAAATTTTCTTTGAGATATCGATAGTTTGAAATATCCAAAGTTGAACATCCCCCTACCAACCTAACTATGCCAGAATGCTCAAACTTTGCCACAGTCTACCCTGTTTACTGTTCCATATGACCCTTAACCTTTACCCTGCTGTTCCTTATGACCTTAAACATGTATTGTATCTCGACAAACAGTCAACTCTCAATATCTCCAACTTACTGATATCTCGAAGTAAATTTCCTGGTTCCAGCAAATTTTCTCTGAGATATCGGTAGTTTGAGGTATCCGGAGTTGAACATCCCCTCCCACCATACTAAGTCTGCCAGCGATGCCCAAAGGAATGAAAAAAATACTCACACTATTTGAGGGAATACTGTACCTTCAACCTACTGATATCTCAAAGTAAATTTCCTGGTCCCAGCAAATTTTCTATGAGATATCGGTAGTTTGAGATGCCTGAAAATATAAAATAAAAGCGGCAGCAAAAATTGAACTCACAAAGTTACTAAAGCAGGTTACATGTTGCAGTTGAAAGATAAATGTATGGGGCCCCTTTCTCTGAGTCTACATTATTTGCATCTGAATTGACACTGTTTGCTATTGCATTTTTGAGCACGTCTGGCATAGCAGCTTGGCCCATCATCCACCCCTCCCAAGCTACTATGCCAGATTTACTCAAACTTTGCAATAGAGTCTACCCTGTTTGCTGTTCCATCTGACCTTACACATGTATTTATTTCAACAGACAGTCAACTCTCGATATCTCCAAACTACTGATATCTCAAAGTCAATTTTCTGGTCCCGGCAAATTTTCTTTGAGATATTGGTAGTTTGAAATATCCAAAATTCAACATCCCCCTACCAACCTAACTATGCCTGAATGCTCAAACTTTGCCACAGTCTACCCTGTTTACTGTTCCATATGACACTTAACCTTTACCCTGCTGTTCCTTATGACCTTAAACATCTATTGTATCTCGACAAACAGTCAACTCTCTATATCTCCAACTTACTGATATCTCGAAGTATATTTCCTGGTTCCAGCAAATTTTCTTTGAGATATCGGTAGTTAGAGATATCCGGAGTTGAAAATTCTCTCCAACCAAACTTAGTCTGCCAGCGATGCCCAAAGGAATGAAAAAAATACTCACACTATTTGGGGGAATACTGTACCTTCAATCTACTGATATCTCAAAGTAAATTTCCTGGTCCCAGCAAATTTTCTTTGAGATATCGGTAGTTTGAGATGCCTGAAAATATAAAATAAAAGCGGCAGCAAAAATTGAACTCACAAAGTTACTAAAGCAGGTTACATGTTGCAGCTGAAAGATAAATGTATGGGGCCCCTTTCTCTGAGTCTACATTATTTGCATCTGAATTGACACTGTTTGCTATTGCATTTTTGAGCACGTCTGGCATAGCAGCTTGGCCCATCATCCACCCCTCCCAAGCTACTATGCCAGATTTACTCAAACTTTGCAATAGAGTCTACCCTGTTTGCTGTTCCATCTGACCTTACACATGTATTTATTTCAACAGACAGTCAACTCTCGATATCTTAAACTACTGATATCTCAAAGTAAATTTTCTGGTCCCAGCAAATTTTCTTTGAGATATCGGTAGTTTGAAATATCCAAAATTGAGCATCCCCCTACCAACCTAACTATGCCAGAATGCTCAAACTTTGCCACAGTCTACCCTGTTTACTGTTCCATATGACACTTAACCTTTACCCTGCTGTTCCTTATGACCTTAAACATGTATTGTATCTCGACAAACAGTCAACTCTCTAAACCTCCAACTTACTGATATTTCGAAGTAAATTTCCTGGTTCCAGCAAATTTTCTTTGAGATATCGGTAGTTTGAGATATCCGGAGTTGAACATTCTCTCCAACCAAACTTAGTCTGCCAGCGATGCCCAAAGGAATGAAAAAATACTCACACTATTTGGGGGAATACTGTACCTTCAACCTACTGATATCTCAAAGTAAATTTCCTGGTCCCAGCACATTTTCTTTGAGATATCGGTAGTTTGAGATGCCTGAAAATATAAAATAAAAGCGGTAGAAAATATTGAACTCACAAAGATACTAAAGCAGGTTACATGTTGCAGTTGAAAGATAAATGTATGGGGCCCCTTTCTCTGTGTCTTCATTATTTGCATCTGAATTGAAACTGTTTGCTATTGCATTTTTGAGCACGTCTGGCATAGCAGCTTGGCCCATCATCCACCCCTCCCAAGCTACTATGCCAGATTTACTCAAACTTTGCAATAGAGTCTACCCTGTTTGCTGTTCCATCTGACCTTACACATGTATTTATTTCAACAGACAGTCAACTCTCGATATCTCCAAACTACTGATAACTCAAAGTCAATTTTCTGGTCCCAGCAAATTTTCTTTGAGATATCGGTAGTTTGAAATATCCAAATTTGAACATCCCCCTACCAACCTAACTATGCCAGAATGCTCAAACTTTGTCACAGTCTACCCTGTTTACTGTTCCATATGACCCTTAACCTTTACCCTGCTGTTCCTTATGACCTTAAACATGTATTGTATCTCGACAAACAGTCAACTCTCAATATCTCCAACTTACTGATATCTCGAAGTAAATTTCCTTGTTCCAGCAAATTTTCTCTGAGATATCGGTAGTTTGAGGTATCCGGAGTTGAACATCCCCTCCCACCAAACTAAGTCTGCCAGCGATGCCCAAAGGAATGAAAAAAATACTCACACTATTTGAGGGAATACTGTACCTTCAACCTACTGATATCTCAAAGTAAATTTCCTGGTCCCAGCAAATTTTCTTTGAGATATCGGTAGTTTGAGATGCCTGAAAATATAAAATAAAAGCGGCAGCAAAAATTGAACTCACAAAGTTACTAAAGCAGGTTACATGTTGCAGTTGAAAGATAAATGTATGGGGCCCCTTTCTCTGAGTCTACATTATTTGCATCTGAATTGACACTGTTTGCTATTGCATTTTTGAGCACGTCTGGCATAGCAGCTTGGCCCATCATCCACCCCTCCCAAGCTACTATGCCAGATTTACTCAAACTTTGCAATAGAGTCTACCCTGTTTGCTGTTCCATCTGACCTTACACATGTATTTATTTCAACAGACAGTCAACTCTCGATATCTCCAAACTACTGATATCTCAAAGTCAATTTTCTGGTCCCGGCAAATTTTCTTTGAGATATCGGTAGTTTAAAAATCCAAAATTGAATATCCCCCTACCAACCTTACTATGCCAGAATGCTCAAACTTTGCCACAGTCTACCCTGTTTACTGTTCCTTATGACCCTTAACCTTTACCCTGGTGTTCCTTATGACCTTAAACGCGTATTGTATCTCGACAAACTGTCAACTCTCAATATCTCCAACTTACTGATATCTCGAAGTAAATTTCCTGGTTCCAGCAAATTTTCTCTGAGATATCGCTAGTTTGAGGTATCCGGAGTTGAACATCCCCTCCCACCAAACTAAGTCTGCCAGCGATGCCCAAAGGAATGAAAAAAAATACTCACACTATTTGGGGGAATACTGTACCTTCAACCTACTGATATCTCAAAGTAAATTCCCTGGTCCCAGCAAATTTTCTTTGAGATATCGGTAGTTTGAGATGCCTGAAAATATAAAATAAAAGCGGCAGAAAATATTGAACTCACAAAGATACTAAAGCAGGTTACATGTTGCAGTTGAAAGATAAATGTATGGGGCCCGTTTCTCTGTGTCTACATTATTTGCATCTGAATTGAAACTGTTTGCTATTGCATTTTTGAGCACGTCTGGCATAGCAGCTTGGCCCATCATCCACCCCTCCCAAGCTACTCTGCCAGATTTACTCAAACTTTGCAATAGAGTCTTCCCTGTTTGCTGTTCCATCTGACCTTACACATGTATTTATTTCAACAGACAATCAACTCTCGATATCTCCAAACTACAGATATCTCAAAGTCAATTTTCTGGTCCCAGCAAATTTTCTTTGAGATATCGGTAGTTTGAAATATCCAAAATTGAACATCCCCCTACCAACGAACTATGCCAGAATGCTCAAACTTTGCCACAGTCTACCCTGTTTACTGTTCCATATGACCCTTAACCTTTACCCTGCTGTTCCTTATGACCTTAAACATGTATTGTATCTCGACAAACAGTCAACTCTCAATATCTCCAACTTACTGATAATTCGAAGTAAATTTCCTGGTTCCAGCAAATTTTCTTTGAGATATCGGTAGTTTGAGGTATCCGGAGTTGAACATCCCCTCCCACCAAACAAAGTCTGCCAGCGATGCCCAAAGGAATGAAAAAAATACTCACACTATTTGAGGGAATACTGTACCTTCAACCTACTGATATCTCAAAGTAAATTTCCTGGTCCCAGCAAATTTTCTTTGAGATATCGGTAGTTTGAGATGCCTGAAAATATAAAATAAAAGCGGCAGCAAAAATTGAACTCACAAAGATACGAAAGCAGGTTACATGTTGCAGTTGAAAGATAAATGTATCGGGAACCTTTCTCTGTGTCTACATTATTTGCATCTGAATTGAAACTGTTTGCTATTGCATTTTTGAGCACGTCTGGCATAGCAGCTTGGCCCATCATCCACCCCTCCCAAGCTACTATGCCAAAATTACTCAAACTTTGCAATAGAGTCTACCCTGTTTGCTGTTCCATCTGACCTTACACGTGTATTTATTTCAACAGAAAGTCAACTCTCGATATCTCCAAACTACTGATATCTCAAAGTCAATTTTCCGGTCCCAGCAAATTTTCTTTGAGATATCGGTAGTTTGAAATATCCAAAGTTGAACATCCCCCCACCAACCTAACTATGCCAGAATGCTCAAACTTTGCCACAGTCTTGTTCCATATGACCCTTAACCTTTACCCTGCTGTTCCTTATGACCTTAAACATGTATTGTATTTCGACAAACAGTCAACTCTCAATATCTCCAACTTACTGATATCTCGAAGTAAATTTCCTGGTTCCAGCAAATTTTATCTGAGATATCGCTAGTTTGAGGTATCCGGAGTTGAACATCCCCTCCCACCAAACTAAGTCTGCCAGCGATGCCCAAAGGAATGAAAAAAAATACTTACACTATTTGGGGGAATAGTGTACCTTCAACCTACTGATATCTCAAAGTAAGTTCCCTGGTCCCAGCAAATTTTCTTTGAGATATCGGTAGTTTGAGATGCCTGAAAATATAAAATAAAAGCGGCAGCAAATATTGAACTCACAAAGATACTTAAGCAGGTTACATGTTGCAGTTGAAAGATAAATGTATGGGGCCCCTTTCTCTGAGTCTACATTATTTGCATCTGAATTGACACTGTTTGCTATTGCATTTTTGAGCACGTCTGGCATAGCAGCTTGGCCCATCATCCACCCCTCCCAAGCTACTATGCCAAAATTACTCAAACTTTGCAATAGAGTCTACCCTGTTTGCTGTTCCATCTGACCTTACACATGTATTTAATTCAACAGACAGTCAACTCTCGATATCTCCAAAATACTGATATCTCAAAGTCAATTTTCCGGTCCCAGCAAATTTTCTTTGAGATATCGGTAGTTTGAAATATCCAAAATTGAACATCCCCCCACCACCCTAACTATGCCAGAATGCTCAAACTTTGCCACAGTCTACCCTGTTTACTGTTCCATATGACCCCTAACCTTTACCCTTCTGTTCCTTATGACCTTAAACATGTATTGTATTTCAACAAACAGTCAAATCTCAATATCTCCAACTTACTGATATCTCGAAGTAAATTTCCTGGTTTCAGCAAATTTTCTTTGAGATATCGGTAGTTTGAGATATCCGGAGTTGAATATCCCCTCCCACCAAACTAAGTCTGCCAGCGATACCCAAAGGAATGAAAAAAATACTCACACTATTTGGGGGAATACTGTACCTTCAACCTACTGATATCTCAAAGTAAATTTCCTGGTCCCAGCAAATTTTCTTTGAGATATCGGTAGTTTGAGATGCCTGAAAATATAAAATAAAAGCGGCAGAAAAAATTGAACTCACAAAGATACTAAAGCAGGTTATATGTCGCAGTTGAAAGATAAATGTATGGGGCCCCTTTCTCTGTGTCTACATTATTTGCATCTGAATTGACACTGTTTGCTATTGCATTTTTGAGCACGTCTGGCATAGCAGCTTGGCCCATCATCCACCCCTCCCAAGCTACTATGCCAAAATTACTCAAACATTGCAATAGAGTCCACCCTGTTTGCTGTTCCATCTGACCTTACACATGTATTTATTTCAACAGACAGTTAACTCTCGATATCTCCAAACTACTGATATCTCAAAGTCAATTTTCTGGTCCCAGCAAATTTTCTTTGAGATATCGGTAGTTTGAAATATCCAAAATTGAACATCCCACTACCAACCTAACTATGCCAGAATGCTCAAACTTTGCCACAGTCTACCCTGTTTACTGTTCCATATGACCCTTAACCTTTCCCCTGCTGTTCCTTATGACCTTAAACATGTATTGTATCTCGACAAACAGTCAACTCTCAATATCTCCAACTTACTGATATCTCGAAGTAAATTTCCTGGTTTCAGCAAATTTTCTTTGAGATATCGGTAGTTTGAGGCATCCGGAGTTGAACATCCCCTTCCACCAAACTAAGTCTGCCAGCGATGCCCAAAGGAATGAAAAAAATACTTACACTATTTGGGGGAATACTGTACCTTCAACCTACTGATATCTAAAAGTAAATTTCCTGGTCCCAACAAATTTTCTTTGAGATATCGGTAGTTTGAGATGCCTGAAAATATAAAATAAAAGCGGCAGCAAAAATTGAACTCACAAAGTTACTAAAGCATGTTACATGTTGCAGTTGAAAGATAAATGTATGGGGCCCCTTTCTCTGAGTCTACATTATTTGCATCTGAATTGACACTGTTTGCTATTGCATTTTTGAGCACGTCTGGCATAGCAGCTTGGCCCATCATCCACCCCTCCCAAGCTACTATGCCAAAATTACTCAAACATTGCAATAGAGTCCACCCTGTTTGCTGTTCCATCTGACCTTACACATGTATTTATTTCAACAGACAGTCAACTCTCGATATCTCCAAACTACTGATATCTCAAAGTCAATTTTCTGGTCCCAGCAAATTTTCTTTGAGATATCGGTAGTTTGAAATATCCAAAGTTGAACATCCCCCCACCAACCTAACTATGCCAGAATGCTCAAACTTTGCCACAGTCTACCCTGTTTACTGTTCCTTATGACCCTTAACCTTTACCCTGCTGTTCCTTATGACCTTAAACATGTATTTTATTCGACAAACAGTCAACTCTCAATATCTCCAACTTACTGATATCTCGAAGTAAATTTCCTGGTTTCAGCAAATTTTCCTTGAGATATCGGTAGTTTGAGATATCCGGAGTTGAACATTCTCTCCCACCAAACTAAGTCTGCCAGCGATGCCCAAAGGAATGAAAAAATTACTCACACTATTTGGGGGAATACTGTACCTTCAACCTACTGATATCTCAAAGTAAATTTCCTGGTCCCAGCAAATTTTCTTTGAGATATCGGTAGTTTATGATGCCTGAAAATATAAAATAAAAGCGGCAGCAAAAATTGAACTCTCAAAGATACTAAAGCACGTTACATGTTGCAGTTGAAAGATAAATGTATGGGGCCCGTTTCTCTGTGTCTACATTATTTGCATCTGAATTGAAACTGTTTGCTATTGCATTTTTGAGCACGTCTGGCATAGCAGCTTGGCCCATCATCCACCCCTCGCAAGCTACTATGCCAGAATTACTCAAACTTTGCAATAGAGTCTACCCTGTTTGCTGTTCCATCTGACCTTACACATGTATTTATTTCAACAGACAGTCAACTCTCGATATCTCCAAACTACTGATATCTCAAAGTCAATTTTCTGGTCCCGGCAAATTTTCTTTGAGATATCGGTAGTTTGAAATATCCAAAATTGAACAGCCCCCTACCAACCTAACTATGCCAGAATGCTCAAACTTTGCCACAGTCCACCCTATTAACTGTTCCATATGACCCTTAACCTTTACCCTGCTGTTCCTTATGACCTTAAACGCGTATTGTATCTCGACAAACAGTCAACTCTCAATATCTCCAACTTACTGATATCTCGAAGTAAATTTCCTGGTTCCAGCAAATTTTCTCTGAGATATCGGTAGTTTGAGGTATCCGGAGTTGAACATCCCCTCCCACCAAACTAAGTCTGCCAGCGATGCCCAAAGGAATGAAAAAAATACTCACACTATTTGGGGGAATACTGTACCTTCAACCTACTGATATCTCAAAGTAAATTTCCTGGTCCCAGCAAATTTTCTTTGAGATATCGGTAGTTTGAGATGCCTGAAAATATAAAATACAAGCGGCAGAAAATATTGAACTCACAAAGATACTAAAGCAGGTTACATGTTGCAGTTGAAAGATAAATGTATGGGGCCCCTTTCTCTGAGTCTACATTATTTGCATCTGAATTGACACTGTTTGCTATTGCATTTTTGAGCACGTCTGGCATAGCAGCTTGGCCCATCATCCACCCCTCCCAAGCTACTATGCCAAAATTACTCAAACTTTGCAAAAGAGTCTACCCTGTTTGCTGTTCCATCTGACCTTACACATGTATTTATTTCAACAGACAGTCAACTCTCGATATCTCCAAAATACTGATATCTCAAAGTCAATTTTCCGGTCCCAGCAAATTTACTTTGAGATATCGGTAGTTTGAAATATCCAAAATTGAACATCCCCCCACCAACCTAACTATGCCAGAATGCTCAAACTTTGCCACAGTCTACCCTTTTTTCTGTTCCATATGACCCTTAACCTTTACCCTGGTGTTCCTTGTGACCTTAAACATGTATTGTATTTCAACAAACAGTAGCCGGGCCGGGTAGCGCAATCGGTAGGGCACCTGACTCGTAAGTCAGAGGTCCTGGGTTCGAATCCCGGTCTGGCCACATACTTTCGTTTCTCCTTCCGCTGATTCAAGAAGGGCAGTTGTCAGTTACTGGCGAAAGTATATGCACTTAGTACTGGTTAACCGCTTAGGAGGTCTAAGCCTGCCCAGGAATAGTGTGGTTAGGTTAACTGACCGTCCCGACATGACCTTAGTTGTTTACCGTGGACGTTAAGCATCAAATCAACCAACCAACCAAATCAACAAACAGTCAACTCTCAATATCTCCAACTTACTGATATCTCGAAGTAAATTTCCTGGTTTCAGCAAATTTTCTTTGAGATATCGGTAGTTTGAGATATCCGGAGTTGAACATTCTCTCCCACCAAACTAAGTCTGCCAGCGATGCCCAAAGGAATGAAAAAAATACTCACACTATTTGGGGGAATACTGTACCTTCAACCTACTGATATCTCAAAGTAAATGTCCTGGTCCCAGCAAATTTTCTTTGAGATATCGGTAGTTTGAGATGCCTGAAAATATAAAATAAAAGGGGCAGAAAAAATTGAACTCACAAAGATACTAAAGCAGGTTACATGTTGCAGTTGAAAGATAAATGTATTGGGCCCCTTTCTCTGTGTCTACATTATTTGCATCTGAATTGAAACTGTTTGCTATTGCATTTTTGAGCACGTCTGGCATAGCAGCTTGGCCCATCATCCACCCCTCCCAAGCTAGTATGCCAGATTTACTCAAACTTTGCAATAGAGTCTACCCTGTTTGCTGTTCCATCTGACCTTACACATGTATTTATTTCAACAGACAGTCAACTCTCGATATCTCCAAACTACTGATATCTCAAAGTCAATTTTCTGGTCCCAGCAAGTTTTCTTTCAGATATCGGTAGTTTGAAATATCCAAAATTGAACATCCCCCTACCAACAAACTATGCCAGAATGCTCAAACTTTGCCACAGTCTACCCTGTTTACTGTTCCATATGACCCTTAACCTTTACCCTGCTGTTCCTTATGACCTTAAACGCGTATTGTATCTCGACAAACAGTCAACTCTCAATATCTCCAACTAACTGATATCTCGAAGTAAATTTCCTGGTTCCAGCAAATTTTCTCTGAGATATCGGTAGTTTGAGGTATCCGGAGTTGAACATCCCCTCCCACCAAACTAAGTCTGCCAGCGATGCCCAAAGGAATGAAAAAAATACTCACACTATTTGGGGGAATACTGTACCTTCAACCTACTGATATCTCAAAGTAAATTTCCTGGTCCCAGCAAATTTTCTTTGAGATATCGGTAGTTTGAGATGCCTGAAAATATAAAATAAAAGCGGCAGCAAAAATTGAACTCACAAAGTTACTAAAGCAGGTCACATGTTGCAGTTGAAAGATAAATGTATGGGGCCCCTTTCTCTGAGTCTACATTATTTGCATCTGAATTGACACTGTTTGCTATTGCATTTTTGAGCACGTCTGGCATAGCAGCTTGGCCCATCATCCACCCCTCCCAAGCTACTATGCCAAAATTACTCAAACTTTGCAATAGAGTCTACCCTGTTTGCTGTTCCATCTGACCTTACACATGTATTTATTTCAACAGACAGTCAACTCTCGATATCTCCAAAATACTGATATCTCAAAGTCAATTTTCCGGTCCCAGCAAATTTACTTTGAGATATCGGTAGTTTGAAATATCCAAAATTGAACATCCCCCCACCAACCAAACTATGCCAGAATGCTCAAACTTTGCCACAGTCTACCCTTTTTCTGTTCCATATGACCCTTAACCTTTACCCTGGTGTTCCTTATGACCTTAAACATGTATTGTATTTCAACAAACAGTCAACTCTCAATATATCCAACTAACTGATATCTCGAAGTAAATTTCCTGGTTCCAGCAAATTTTCTTTGAGATATCGGTAGTTTGAGGTATCCGGAGTTGAACATCCCCTCCCACCAAACTAAGTCTGCCAGCGATGCCCAAAGGAATGAAAAAAATACTCACACTATTTGGGGGAATACTGTACCTTCAACCTACTGATATCTCAAAGTAAATTTCCTGGTCCCAGCAAATTTTCTTTGAGATATCGGTAGTTTGAGATGCCTGAAAATATAAAATAAAAGCGGCAGCAAAAATTGAACTCACAAAGTTACTAAAGCAGGTCACATGTTGCAGTTGAAAGATAAATGTATGGGGCCCCTTTCTCTGAGTCTACATTATTTGCATCTGAATTGACACTGTTTGCTATTGCATTTTTGAGCACGTCTGGCATAGCAGCTTGGCCCATCATCCACCCCTCCCAAGCTACTATGCCAAAATTACTCAAACTTTGCAATAGAGTCTACCCTGTTTGCTGTTCCATCTGACCTTACACATGTATTTATTTCAACAGACAGTCAACTCTCGATATCTCCAAACTACTGATATCTCAAAGTCAATTTTCTGGTCCCAGCAAATTTTCTTTGAGATATCGGTAGTTTGAAATATCCAAAATTGAACATCCCCCTAGCAACCTAACTATGCCAGAATGCTCAAACTTTGCCACAGTCTACCCTGTTTACTGTTCCATATGACCCTTAACCTTTACCCTGCTGTTCCTTATGACCTTAAACATGTATTGTATCTCGACAAACAGTCAACTCTCAATATCTCCAACTTACTGATATCTCGAAGTAAATTTCCTGGTTCCAGCAAATTTTCTTTGAGATATCGGTAGTTTGAGGTATCCGGAGTTGAACATCCCCTCCCACCAAACTAAGTATGCCAGCGATGCCCAAAGGAATGAAAAAAATACTCACACTATTTGAGGGAATACTGTACCTTCAACCTACTGATATCTCAAAGTAAATTTCCTGGTCCCAGCAAATTTTCTTTGAGATATCGGTAGTTTGAGATGCCTGAAAATATACAAGAAAAGCGGCAGCAGAAATCACAAAGTTACAAAAGCAGGTTACATGTTGCAGTTGAAAGATAAATGTATGGGGCCCCTTTCTCTGAGTCTACATTATTTGCATCTGAATTGACACTGTTTGCTATTGCATTTTTGAACACGTCTGGCATAGCAGCTTGGCCCATCATCCACCCCTCCCAAGCTACTATGCCAGATTTACTAAAACTTTGCAATAGAGTCTACCCTGTTTACTGTTCCATCTGACCTTACACATGTATTTATTTCAACAGACAGTCAACTCTCGATATCTCCAAACTACTGATATCTCAAAGTCAATTTTCTGGTCCCAGCAAATTTTCTTTGAGATATCGGTAGTTTGAAATATCCAAAATTGAACATCCCCATACCAACCTAACTATGCCAGAATGCTCAAACTTTGCCACAGTCTACCCTGTTTACTGTTCCATATGACACTTAACCTTTACCCTGCTGTTCCTAATGACCTTAAACATGTATTGTATCTCGACAAACAGTCAACTCTCTATATCTCCAACTTACTGATATCTCGAAGTAAATTTCCTGGTTCCAGCAAATTTTCTTTGAGATATCGGTAGTTTGAGGTATCCGGAGTTGAACATCCCCTCCCACCAAGCTAAGTATGCCAGCGATGCCCAAAGGAATGAAAAAAATACTCACACTATTTGAGGGAATACTGTACCTTCAACCTACTGATATCTCAAAGTAAATTTCCTGGTCCCAGCAAATTTTCTTTGAGATATCGGTAGTTTGAGATGCCTGAAAATATACAATAAAAGCGGCAGCAAAAATTGAACTCACAAAGTTACAAAAGCAGGTTACATGTTGCAGTTGAAAGATAAATGTATGGGGCCCCTTTCTCTGAGTCTACATTATTTGCATCTGAATTGACACTGTTTGCTATTGCATTTTTGAACACGTCTGGCATAGCAGCTTGGCCCATCATCCACCCCTCCCAAGCTACTATGCCAGATTTACTAAAACTTTGCAATAGAGTCTACCCTGTTTACTGTTCCATCTGACCTTACACATGTATTTATTTCAACAGACAGTCAACTCTCGATATCTCCAAACTACTGATATCTCAAAGTCAATTTTCTGGTCCCAGCAAATTTTCTTTGAGATATCGGTAGTTTGAAATATCCAAAATTGAACATCCCATACCAACCTAACTATGCCAGAATGCTCAAACTTTGCCACAGTCTACCCTGTTTACTGTTCCATATGACACTTAACCTTTACCCTGCTGTTCCTAATGACCTTAAACATATATTGTATCTCGACAAACAGTCAACTCTCTATATCTCCAACTTACTGATATCTCGAAGAAAATTTCCTGGTTCCAGCAAATTTTCTTTGAGATATCGGTAGTTTGAGATGCCTGAAAATATAAAATAAAAGCGGCAGCAAAAATTTAACTTACAAAGATACTAAAGCAGGTTACATGTTGCAGTTAAAAGATAAATGTATGGGGCCCCTTTCTGTGTATCTACATTATTTGCATCTGAATTGAAACTGTTTGCTATTGCATTTTTGAGCACGTCTGGCATAGCAGCTTGGCCCATCATCCACCCTCCCAAGCTACTATGCCAGATTTACTCAAACTTTGCAATAGAGTCTACCCTGTTTGCTGTTCCATCTAATATTACACATGTATTTATTTCAACAGACAGTCAACTCTCGATATCTCCAAACTACTGATATCTCAAAGTCAATTTTCTGGTCCCAGCAAATTTTCTTTGAGATATCGGTAGTTTGAAATAATCCCCCTACCAACCTAACTATGCCAGAATGCTCAAACTTTGCCACAGTCTACCCTGTTTACTGTTCCATATGACCCTTAACCTTTACCCTGCTGTTCCTTATGACCTTAAACGCGTATTGTATCTCGACAAACAGTCAACTCTCAATATCTCCAACTAACTGATATCTCGAAGTAAATTTCCTGGTTCCAGCAAATTTTCTTTGAGATATCGGTAGTTTGAGGTATCCGGAGTTGAACATCCCCTCCCACCAAACTAAGTCTGCCAGCGATGCCCAAAGGAATGAAAAAAATACTCACACTATTTGGGGGAATACTGTACCTTCAACCTACTGATATCTCAAAGTAAATTTCCTGGTCCCAGCAAATTTTCTTTGAGGTATCGGTAGTTTGAGATGCCTGAAAATATAAAATAAAAGCGGCAGCAAAAATTGAACTCACAAAGTTACTAAAGCAGGTCACATGTTGCAGTTGAAAGATAAATGTATGGGGCCCCTTTCTCTGAGTCTACATTATTTGCATCTGAATTGACACTGTTTGCTATTGCATTTTTGAGCACGTCTGGCATAGCAGCTTGGCCCATCATCCACCCCTCCCAAGCTACTTTGCCAAAATTACTCAAACTTTGCAATAGAGTCTACCCTGTTTGCTGTTCCATCTGACCTTACACGTGTATTTATTTCAACAGACAGTCAACTCTCGATATCTCCAAACTACTGATATCTCAAAGTCAATTTTCTGGTCCAAGCAAATTTTCTTTGAGATATCGGTTGTTTGAAATATCCAAAGTTGAACATCCCCCCACCAACCTAACTATGCCAGAATGCTCAAACTTTGCCACAGTCTACCCTGTTTACTGTTCCATATGACCCTTAAACTTTACCCTGCTGTTCCTTATGACCTCAAACATGTATTGTATTCGACAAACAGTCAACTCTCAATATCTCCAACTTACTGATATCTCGAAGTAAATTTCCTGGTTTCAGCAAATTTTCCTTGAGATATCGGTAGTTTGAGATATCCGGAGTTGAACATTCTCTCCCACCAAACTAAGTCTGCCAGCGATGCCCAAAGGAATGAAATAAATACTTACACTATTTGGGGGAATACTGTACCTTCAACCTACTGATATCTAAAAGTAAATTTCCTGGTCCCAACAAATTTTCTTTGAGATATCGGTAGTTTGAGATGCCTGAAAATATAAAATAAAAGCGGCAGCAAAAATTGAACTCACAAAGTTACTAAAGCATGTTACATGTTGCAGTTGAAAGATAAATGTATGGGGCCCCTTTCTCTGAGTCTACATTATTTGCATCTGAATTGACACTGTTTGCTATTGCATTTTTGAGCACGTCTGGCATAGCAGCTTGGCCCATCATCCACCCCTCCCAAGCTACTTTGCCAAAATTACTCAAACATTGCAATAGAGTCCACCCTGTTTGCTGTTCCATCTGACCTTACACATGTATTTATTTCAACAGACAGTCAACTCTCGATATCTCCAAACTACTGATATCTCAAAGTCAATTTTCTGGTCCCAGCAAATTTTCTTTGAGATATCGGTAGTTTGAAATATCCAAAGTTGAACATCCCCCCACCAACCTAACTATGCCAGAATGCTCAAACTTTGCCACAGTCTACCCTGTTTACTGTTCCTTATGACCCTTAACATTTACCCTGCTGTTCCTTATGACCTCAAACATGTATTGTATTCGACAAACAGTCAACTCTCAATATCTCCAACTTACTGATATCTCGAAGTAAATTTCCTGGTTTCAGCAAATTTTCCTTGAGATATCGGTAGTTTGAGATATCCGGAGTTGAACATTCTCTCCCACCAAACTAAGTCTGCCAGCGATGCCCAAAGGAATGAAAAAATTACTCACACTATTTGGGGGAATACTGTACCTTCAACCTACTGATATCTCAAAGTAAATTTCCTGGTCCCAGCAAATTTTCTTTGAGATATCGGTAGTTTGAGATGCCTGAAAATATAAAATAAAAGCGGCAGCAAAAATTGAACTCTCAAAGATACTAAAGCACGTTACATGTTGCAGTTGAAAGATAAATGTATGGGGCCCGTTTCTCTGTGTCTACATTATTTGCATCTGAATTGAAACTGTTTGCTATTGCATTTTTGAGCACGTCTGGCATAGCAGCTTGGCCCATCATCCACCCCTCGCAAGCTACTATGCCAGAATTACTCAAACTTTGCAATAGAGTCTACCCTGTTTGCTGTTCCATCTGACCTTACACATGTATTTATTTCAACAGACAGTCAACTCTCGATATCTCCAAACTACTGATATCTCAAAGTCAATTTTCTGGTCCCGGCAAATTTTCTTTGAGATATCGGTAGTTTGAAATATCCAAAATTGAACATCCCCCTACCAACCTAACTATGCCAGAATGCTCAAACTTTGCCACAGTCCACCCTATTTACTGTTCCATATGACCCTTAACCTTTACCCTGCTGTTCCTTATGACCTTAAACGCGTATTGTATCTCGACAAACAGTCAACTCTCAATATCTCCAACTTACTGATATCTCGAAGTAAATTTCCTGGTTCCAGCAAATTTTCTCTGAGATATCGGTAGTTTGAGGTATCCGGAGTTGAACATCCCCTCCCACCAAACTAAGTCTGCCAGCGATGCCCAAAGGAATGAAAAAAATACTCACACTATTTGGGGGAATACTGTACCTTCAACCTACTGATATCTCAAAGTAAATTTCCTGGTCCCAGCAAATTTTCTTTGAGATATCGGTAGTTTGAGATGCCTGAAAATATAAAATAAAAGCGGCAGAAAATATTGAACTCACAAAGATACTAAAGCAGGTTACATGTTGCAGTTGAAAGATAAATGTATGGGGCCCCTTTCTCTGAGTCTACATTATTTGCATCTGAATTGACACTGTTTGCTATTGCATTTTTGAGCACGTCTGGCATAGCAGCTTGGCCCATCATCCACCCCTCCCAAGCTACTATGCCAAAATTACTCAAACTTTGCAAAAGAGTCTACCCTGTTTGCTGTTCCATCTGACCTTACACATGTATTTATTTCAACAGACAGTCAACTCTCGATATCTCCAAAATACTGATATCTCAAAGTCAATTTTCCGGTCCCAGCAAATTTACTTTGAGATATCGGTAGTTTGAAAAATCCAAAATTGAACATCCCCCCACCAACCTAACTATGCCAGAATGCTCAAACTTTGCCACAGTCTACCCTTTTTTTCTGTTCCATATGACCCTTAACCTTTACCCTGGTGTTCCTTGTGACCTTAAACATGTATTGTATTTCAACAAACAGTCAACTCTCAATATCTCCAACTTACTGATATCTCGAAGTAAATTTCCTGGTTTCAGCAAATTTTCTTTGAGATATCGGTAGTTTGAGATATCCGGAGTTGAACATTCTCTCCCACCAAACTAAGTCTGCCAGCGATGCCCAAAGGAATGAAAAAAATACTCACACTATTTGGGGGAATACTGTACCTTCAACCTACTGATATCTCAAAGTAAATGTCCTGGTCCCAGCAAATTTTCTTTGAGATATCGGTAGTTTGAGATGCCTGAAAATATAAAATAAAAGCGGCAGAAAAAATTGAACTCACAAAGATACTAAAGCAGGTTACATGTTGCAGTTGAAAGATAAATGTATTGGGCCCCTTTCTCTGTGTCTACATTATTTGCATCTGAATTGAAACTGTTTGCTATTGCATTTTTGAGCACGTCTGGCATAGCAGCTTGGCCCATCATCCACCCCTCCCAAGCTAGTATGCCAGATTTACTCAAACTTTGCAATAGAGTCTACCCTGTTTGCTGTTCCATCTGACCTTACACATGTATTTATTTCAACAGACAGTCAACTCTCGATATCTCCAAACAACTGATATCTCAAAGTCAATTTTCTGGTCCCAGCAAGTTTTCTTTCAGATATCGGTAGTTTGAAATATCCAAAATTGAACATCCCCCTACCAACGAACTATGCCAGAATGCTCAAACTTTGCCACAGTCTACCCTGTTTACTGTTCCATATGACCCTTAACCTTTACCCTGCTGTTCCTTATGACCTTAAACGCGTATTGTATCTCGACAAACAGTCAACTCTCAATATCTCCAACTAACTGATATCTCGAAGTAAATTTCCTGGTTCCAGCAAATTTTCTTTGAGATATCGGTAGTTTGAGGTATCCGGAGTTGAACATCCCCTCCCACCAAACTAAGTCTGCCAGCGATGCCCAAAGGAATGAAAAAAATACTCACACTATTTGGGGGAATACTGTACCTTCAACCTACTGATATCTCAAAGTAAATTTCCTGGTCCCAGCAAATTTTCTTTGAGATATCGGTAGTTTGAGATGCCTGAAAATATAAAATAAAAGCGGCAGCAAAAATTGAACTCACAAAGTTACTAAAGCAGGTCACATGTTGCAGTTGAAAGATAAATGTATGGGGCCCCTTTCTCTGAGTCTACATTATTTGCATCTGAATTGACACTGTTTGCTATCGCATTTTTGAGCACGTCTGGCATAGCAGCTTGGCCCATCATCCACCCCTCCCAAGCTACTATGCCAAAATTACTCAAACTTTGCAATAGAGTCTACCCTGTTTGCTGTTCCATCTGACCTTACACATGTATTTATTTCAACAGACAGTCAACTCTCGATATCTCCAAAATACTGATATCTCAAAGTCAATTTTCCGGTCCCAGCAAATTTACTTTGAGATATCGGTAGTTTGAAATATCCAAAATTGAACATCCCCCCACCAACCAAACTATGCCAGAATGCTCAAACTTTGCCACAGTCTACCCTTTTTTCTGTTCCATATGACCCTTAACCTTTACCCTGGTGTTCCTTATGACCTTAAACATGTATTGTATTTCAACAAACAGTCAACTCTCAATATCTCCAACTAACTGATATCTCGAAGTAAATTTCCTGGTTCCAGCAAATTTTCTTTGAGATATCGGTAGTTTGAGGTATCCGGAGTTGAACATCCCCTCCCACCAAACTAAGTCTGCCAGCGATGCCCAAAGGAATGAAAAAAATACTCACACTATTTGGGGGAATACTGTACCTTCAACCTACTGATATCTCAAAGTAAATTTCCTGGTCCCAGCAAATTTTCTTTGAGATATCGGTAGTTTGAGATGCCTGAAAATATAAAATAAAAGCGGCAGCAAAAATTGAACTCACAAAGTTACTAAAGCAGGTCACATGTTGCAGTTGAAAGATAAATGTATGGGGCCCCTTTCTCTGAGTCTACATTATTTGCATCTGAATTGACACTGTTTGCTATTGCATTTTTGAGCACGTCTGGCATAGCAGCTTGGCCCATCATCCACCCCTCCCAAGCTACTATGCCAAAATTACTCAAACTTTGCAATAGAGTCTACCCTGTTTGCTGTTCCATCTGACCTTACACATGTATTTATTTCAACAGACAGTCAACTCTCGATATCTCCAAACTACTGATATCTCAAAGTCAATTTTCTGGTCCCAGCAAATTTTCTTTGAGATATCGGTAGTTTGAAATATCCAAAATTGAACATCCCCCTAGCAACCTAACTATGCCAGAATGCTCAAACTTTGCCACAGTCTACCCTGTTTACTGTTCCATATGACCCTTAACCTTTACCCTGCTGTTCCTTATGACCTTAAACATGTATTGTATCTCGACAAACAGTCAACTCTCAATATCTCCAACTTACTGATATCTCGAAGTAAATTTCCTGGTTCCAGCAAATTTTCTTTGAGATATCGGTAGTTTGAGGTATCCGGAGTTGAACATCCCCTCCCACCAAACTAAGTATGCCTGCGATGCCCAAAGGAATGAAAAAAATACTCACACTATTTGAGGGAATACTGTACCTTCAACCTACTGATATCTCAAAGTAAATTTCCTGGTCCCAGCAAATTTTCTTTGAGATATCGGTAGTTTGAGATGCCTGAAAATATACAATAAAAGCGGCAGCAAAAATTGAACTCACAAAGTTACAAAAGCAGGTTACATGTTGCAGTTGAAAGATAAATGTATGGGGCCCCTTTCTCTGAGTCTACATTATTTGCATCTGAATTGACACTGTTTGCTATTGCATTTTTGAACACGTCTGGCATAGCAGCTTGGCCCATCATCCACCCCTCCCAAGCTACTATGCCAGATTTACTCAAACTTTGCAATAGAGTCTACCCTGTTTACTGTTCCATCTGACCTTACACATGTATTTATTTCAACAGACAGTCAACTCTCGATATCTCCAAACTACTGATATCTCAAAGTCAATTTTCTGGTCCCAGCAAATTTTCTTTGAGATATCGGTAGTTTGAAATATCCAAAATTGAACATCCCCATACCAACCTAACTATGCCAGAATGCTCAAACTTTGCCACAGTCTACCCTGTTTACTGTTCCATATGGCACTTAACCTTTACCCTGCTGTTCCTAATGACCTTAAACATGTATTGTATCTCGACAAACAGTCAACTCTCTATATCTCCAACTTACTGATATCTCGAAGAAAATTTCCTGGTTCCAGCAAATTTTCTTTGAGATATCGGTAGTTTGAGATGCCTGAAAATATAAAATAAAAGCGGCAGCAAAAATTGAACTCACAAAGATACTAAAGCAGGTTACATGTTGCAGTTAAAAGATAAATGTATGGGGCCCCTTTCTGTGTATCTACATTATTTGCATCTGAATTGAAACTGTTTGCTATTGCATTTTTGAGCACGTCTGGCATAGCAGCTTGGCCCATCATCCACCCTCCCAAGCTACTATGCCAGATTTACTCAAACTTTGCAATAGAGTCTACCCTGTTTGCTGTTCCATCTGACCTTACACATGTATTTATTTCAACAGACAGTCAACTCTCGATATCTCCAAACTACTGATATCTCAAAGTCAATTTTCTGGTCCCAGCAAATTTTCTTTGAGATATCGGTAGTTTGAAATAATCCCCCTACCAACCTAACTATGCCAGAATGCTCAAACTTTGCCACAGTCTACCCTGTTTACTGTTCCATATGACCCTTAACCTTTACCCTGCTGTTCCTTATGACCTTAAACGCGTATTGTATCTCGACAAACAGTCAACTCTCAATATCTCCAACTAACTGATATCTCGAAGTAAATTTCCTGGTTCCAGCAAATTTTCTTTGAGATATCGGTAGTTTGAGGTATCCGGAGTTGAACATCCCCTCCCACCAAACTAAGTCTGCCAGCGATGCCCAAAGGAATGAAAAAAATACTCACACTATTTGGGGGAATACTGTACCTTCAACCTACTGATATCTCAAAGTAAATTTCCTGGTCCCAGCAAATTTTCTTTGAGATATCGGTAGTTTGAGATGCCTGAAAATATAAAATAAAAGCGGCAGCAAAAATTGAACTCACAAAGTTACTAAAGCAGGTCACATGTTGCAGTTGAAAGATAAATGTATGGGGCCCCTTTCTCTGAGTCTACATTATTTGCATCTGAATTGACACTGTTTGCTATTGCATTTTTGAGCACGTCTGGCATAGCAGCTTGGCCCATCATCCACCCCTCCCAAGCTACTTTGCCAAAATTACTCAAACTTTGCAATAGAGTCTACCCTGTTTGCTGTTCCATCTGACCTTACACGTGTATTTATTTCAACAGACAGTCAACTCTCGATATCTCCAAACTACTGATATCTCAAAGTCAATTTTCTGGTCCAAGCAAATTTTCTTTGAGATATCGGTTGTTTGAAATATCCAAAGTTGAACATCCCCCCACCAACCTAACTATGCCAGAATGCTCAAACTTTGCCACAGTCTACCCTGTTTACTGTTCCATATGACCCTTAAACTTTACCCTGCTGTTCCTTATGACCTCAAACATGTATTGTATTCGACAAACAGTCAACTCTCAATATCTCCAACTTACTGATATCTCGAAGTAAATTTCCTGGTTTCAGCAAATTTTCCTTGAGATATCGGTAGTTTGAGATATCCGGAGTTGAACATTCTCTCCTACCAAACTAAGTCTGCCAGCGATGCCCAAAGGAATGAAAAAATTACTCACACTATTTGGGGGAATACTGTACCTTCAACCTACTGATATCTCAAAGTAAATTCCCTGGTCCCAGCAAATTTTCTTTGAGATATCGGTAGTTTGAGATGCCTGAAAATATAAAATAAAAGCGGCAGCAAAAATTGAACTCACAAAGATACTAAAGCACGTTACATGTTGCAGTTGAAAGATAAATGTATGGGGCCCCTTTCTCTGTGTCTACATTATTTGCATCTGAATTGAAACTGTTTGCTATTGCATTTTTGAGCACTTCGGCATAGCAGCTTGGCCCATCATCCACCCCTCCCAAGCTACTATGCCAGATTTACTCAAACTTTGCAATAGAGTCTACCCTGTTTGCTGTTCCATCTGACCATACACATGTATTTATTTCAACAGACAGTCAACTCTCGATATCTCCAAACTACTGATATCTCAAAGTCAATTTTCTGGTTCCAGCAAATTTTCTTTGAGATATCGGTAGTTTGAATTATCCAAAATTGAACATCCCCCTACCAACGAACTATGCCAGAATGCTCAAACTTTGCCACAGTCTACCCTGTTTACTGTTCCATATGACCCTTAACCTTTACCCTGCTGTTCCTTATGACCTTAAACGCGTATTGTATCTCGACAAACAGTCAACTCTCTATATCTCCAACTAACTGATATCTCGAAGTAAATTTCCTGGTTCCAGCAAATTTTCTCTGAGATATCGGTAGTTTGAGGTATCCGGAGTTGAACATCCCCTCCCACCAAACTAAGTCTACCAGCGATGCCCAAAGGAATGAAAAATATACTCACACTATTTGGGGGAATACTGTACCTTCAACCTACTGATATCTCAAAGTAAATTTCCTGGTCCCAGCAAATTTTCTTTAAGATATCGGTAGTTTGAGATGCCTGAAAATATAAAATAAAAGCGGCAGCAAAAATTGAACTCACAAAGCTACAAAAGCAGGTTACATGTTGCAGTTGAAAGATAAATGTATGGGACCCCTTTCTCTGAGTCTACATTATTTGCATCTGAATTTACATTGTTTGCTATTGCATTTTTGAACACGTCTGGAATAGCAGCTTGGCCCATCATCCACCCCTCCCAAGCTACTATGCCAAAATTACTCAAACTTTGCAATAGAGTCTACCCTGTTTGCTGTTCCATCTGACCTTACACATGTATTTATTTCAACAGACAGTCAACTCTCGATATCTCCAAAATACTGATATCTCAAAGTCAATTTTCCGGTCCCAGCAAATTTACTTTGAGATATCGGTAGTTTGAAATATCCAAAATTGAACATCCCCCCACCAACCTAACTATGCCAGAATGCTCAAACTTTGCCACAGTCTACCCTTTTTTCTGTTCCATATGACCCTTAACCTTTTCCCTGCTGTTCCTTATGACCTTAAACATGTATTGTATTTCAACAAACAGTCAACTCTCAATATCTCCAACTAACTGATATCTCGAAGTAAATTTCCTGGTTCAAGCAAATTTTCTTTGAGATATCGGTAGTTTGAGGTATCCGGAGTTGAACATCCCCTCCCACCAAACTAAGTCTGCCCGCGATGCCCAAAGGAATGAAAAAAATACTCACACTATTTGGGGGAATACTGTACCTTCAACCTACTGATATCTCAAAGTAAATTTCCTGGTCCCAGCAAATTTTCTTTGAGATATCGGTAGTTTGAGATGCCTGAAAATATAAAATAAAAGCGGCAGCAAAAATTGAACTCACAAAGTTACTAAAGCAGGTCACATGTTGCAGTTGAAAGATAAATGTATGGGGCCCCTTTCTCTGAGTCTACATTATTTGCATCTGAATTGACACTGTTTGCTATTGCATTTTTGAGCACGTCTGGCATAGCAGCTTGGCCCATCATCCACCCCTCCCAAGCTACTATGCCAAAATTACTCAAACTTTGCAATAGAGTCTACCCTGTTTGCTGTTCCATCTGACCTTACACATGTATTTATTTCAACAGACAGTCAACTCTCGATATCTCCAAACTACTGATATCTCAAAGTCAATTTTCTGGTCCCAGCAAATTTTCTTTGAGATATCGGTAGTTTGAAATATCCAAAATTGAACATCCCCCTACCAACCTAACTATGCCAGAATGCTCAAACTTTGCCACAGTCTACCCTGTTTACTGTTCCATATGACCCTTAACCTTTACCCTGCTGTTCCTTATGACCTTAAACATGTATTGTATCTCGACAAACAGTCAACTCTCAATATCTCCAACTTACTGATATCTCGAAGTAAATTTCCTGGTTCCAGCAAATTTTCTTTGAGATATCGGTAGTTTGAGGTATCCGGAGTTGAACATCCCCTCCCACCAAACTAAGTATGCCTGCGATGCCCAAAGGAATGAAAAAAATACTCACACTATTTGAGGGAATACTGTACCTTCAACCTACTGATATCTCAAAGTAAATTTCCTGGTCCCAGCAAATTTTCTTTGAGATATCGGTAGTTTGAGATGCCTGAAAATATAAAATAAAAGCGGCAGCAAAAATTGAACTCACAAAGCTACAAAAGCAGGTTACATGTTGCAGTTGAAAGATAAATGTATGGGGCCCCTTTCTCTGAGTCTACATTATTTGCATCTGAATTGACACTGTTTGCTATTGCATTTTTGAACACGTCTGGCATAGCAGCTTGGCCCATCATCCACCCCTCCCAAGCTACTATGCCAGATTTACTCAAACTTTGCAATAGAGTCTACCCTGTTTACTGTTCCATCTGACCTTACACATGTATTTATTTCAACAGACAGTCAACTCTCGATATCTCCAAACTACTGATATCTCAAAGTCAATTTTCTGGTCCCAGCAAATTTTCTTTGAGATATCGGTAGTTTGAAATATCCAAAATTGAACATCCCCATACCAACCTAACTATGCCAGAATGCTCAAACTTTGCCACAGTCTACCCTGTTTACTGTTCCATATGACACTTAACCTTTACCCTGCTGTTCCTTATGACCTTAAACATGTATTGTATCTCGACAAACAGTCAACTCTCTATATCTCCAACTTACTGATATCTCGAAGAAAATATCCTGGTTCCAGCAAATTTTCTTTGAGATATCGGTAGTTTGAGATGCCTGAAAATATAAAATAAAAGCGGCAGCAAAAATTGAACTCACAAAGATACTAAAGCAGGTTACATGTTGCAGTTAAAAGATAAATGTATGGGGCCCCTTTCTCTGTATCTACATTATTTGCATCTGAATTGAAACTGTTTGCTATTGCATTTTTGAGCACGTCTGGCATAGCAGCTTGGCCCATCATCCACCCCTCCCAAGCTAGTATGCCAGATTTACTCAAACTTTGCAATAGAGTCTACCCTGTTTGCTGTTCCATCTGACCTTACACATGTATTTATTTCAACAGACAGTCAACTCTCGATATCTCCAAACTACTGATATCTCAAAGTCAATTTTCTGGTCCCAGCAAATTTTCTTTGAGATATCGGTAGTTTGAAATAATCCCCCTACCAACCTAACTATGCCAGAATGCTCAAACTTTGCCACACTCTACCCTGTTTACTGTTCCATATGACCCTTAACCTTTACCCTGCTGTTCCTTATGACCTTAAACGCGTATTGTATCTCGACAAACAGTCAACTCTCAATATCTCCAACTAACTGATATCTCGAAGTAAATTTCCTGGTTCCAGCAAATTTTCTTTGAGATATCGGTAGTTTGAGGTATCCGGAGTTGAACATCCCCTCCCACCAAACTAAGTCTGCCAGCGATGCCCAAAGGAATGAAAAAAATACTCACACTATTTGGGGGAATACTGTACCTTCAACCTACTGATATCTCAAAGTAAATTTCCTGGTCCCAGCAAATTTTCTTTGAGATATCGGTAGTTTGAGATGCCTGAAAATATAAAATAAAAGCGGCAGCAAAAATTGAACTCACAAAGTTACTAAAGCAGGTCACATGTTGCAGTTGAAAGATAAATGTATGGGGCCCCTTTCTCTGAGTCTACATTATTTGCATCTGAATTGACACTGTTTGCTATTGCATTTTTGAGCACGTCTGGCATAGCAGCTTGGCCCATCATCCACCCCTCCCAAGCTACTTTGCCAAAATTACTCAAACTTTGCAATAGAGTCTACCCTGTTTGCTGTTCCATCTGACCTTATACGTGTATTTATTTCAACAGACAGTCAACTCTCGATATCTCCAAACTACTGATATCTCAAAGTCAATTTTCCGGTCCCAGCAAATTTTCTTTGAGATATCGGTTGTTTGAAATATCCAAAGTTGAACATCCCCCCACCAACCTAACTATGCCAGAATGCTCAAACTTTGCCACAGTCTACCCTGTTTACTGTTCCATATGACCTTTAAACTTTACCCTGCTGTTCCTTATGACCTTAAACATGTATTGTATCTCGACAAACAGTCAACTCTCAATATCTCCAACTTACTGATATCTCGAAGTAAATTTACTGGTTCCAGCAAATTTTCTTTGAGATATCGGTAGTTTGAGGCATCCGGAGTTGAACATCCCCTTCCACCAAACTAAGTCTGCCAGCGATGCCCAAAGGAATGAAAAAAATACTTACACTATTTGGGGGAATACTGTACCTTCAACCTACTGATATCTAAAAGTAAATTTCCTGGTCCCAACAAATTTTCTTTGAGATATCGGTAGTTTGAGATGCCTGAAAATATAAAATAAAAGCGGCAGCAAAAATTGAACTCACAAAGTTACTAAAGCATGTTACATGTTGCAGTTGAAAGATAAATGTATGGGGCCCCTTTCTCTGAGTCTACATTATTTGCATCTGAATTGACACTGTTTGCTATTGCATTTTTGAGCACGTCTGGCATAGCAGCTTGGCCCATCATCTACCCCTCCCAAGCTGCTATGCCAAAATTACTCAAACATTGCAATAGAGTCCACCCTGTTTGCTGTTCCATCTGACCTTACACATGTATTTATTTCAACAGACAGTCAACTCTCGATATCTCCAAACTACTGATATCTCAAAGTCAATTTTCTGGTCCCAGCAAATTTTCTTTGAGATATCGGTAGTTTGAAATATCCAAAGTTGAACATCCCCCCACCAACCTAACTATGCCAGAATGCTCAAACTTTGCCACAGTCTACCCTGTTTACTGTTCCTTATGACCCTTAACCTTTACCCTGCTGTTCCTTATGACCTCAAACATGTATTGTATTCGACAAACAGTCAACTCTCAATATCTCCAACTTACTGATATCTCGAAGTAAATTTCCTGGTTTCAGCAAATTTTCCTTGAGATATCGGTAGTTTGAGATATCCGGAGTTGAACATTCTCTCCCACCAAACTAAGTCTGCCAGCGATGCCCAAAGGAATGAAAAAATTACTCACACTATTTGGGGGAATACTGTACCTTCAACCTACTGATATCTCAAAGTAAATTTCCTGGTCCCAGCAAATTTTCTTTGAGATATCGGTAGTTTGAGATGCCTGAAAATATAAAATAAAAGCGGCAGCAAAAATTGAACTCTCAAAGATACTAAAGCACGTTACATGTTGCAGTTGAAAGATAAATGTATGGGGCCCCTTTCTCTGTGTCTACATTATTTGCATCTGAATTGAAACTGTTTGCTATTGCATTTTTGAGCACGTCTGGCATAGCAGCTTGGCCCATCATCCACCCCTCCCAAGCTACTATGCCAGAATTACTCAAACTTTGCAATAGAGTCTACCCTGTTTGCTGTTCCATCTGACCTTACACATGTATTTATTTCAACAGACAGTCAACTCTCGATATCTCCAAACTACTGATATCTCAAAGTCAATTTTCTGGTCCCGGCAAATTTTCTTTGAGATATCGGTAGTTTGAAATATCCAAAATTGAACATCCCCCCACCAACCTAACTATGCCAGAATGCTCAAACTTTGCCACAGTCCACCCTATTTACTGTTCCATATGACCCTTAACCTTTACCCTGCTGTTCCTTATGACCTTAAACGCGTATTGTATCTCGACAAACAGTCAACTCTCAATATCTCCAACTTACTGATATCTCGAAGTAAATTTCCTGGTTCCAGCAAATTTTCTCTGAGATATCGGTAGTTTGAGGTATCCGGAGTTGAACATCCCCTCCCACCAAACTAAGTCTGCCAGCGATGCCCAAAGGAATGAAAAAAATACTCACACTATTTGGGGGAATACTGTACCTTCAACCTACTGATATCTCAAAGTAAATTTCCTGGTCCCAGCAAATTTTCTTTGAGATATCGGTAGTTTGAGATGCCTGAAAATATAAAATAAAAGCGGCAGAAAATATTGAACTCACAAAGATACTAAAGCAGGTTACATGTTGCAGTTGAAAGATAAATGTATGGGGCCCCTTTCTCTGAGTCTACATTATTTGCATCTGAATTGACACTGTTTGCTATTGCATTTTTGAGCACGTCTGGCATAGCAGCTTGGCCCATCATCCACCCCTCCCAAGCTACTATGCCAAAATTACTCAAACTTTTGCAAAAGAGTCTACCCTGTTTGCTGTTCCATCTGACCTTACACATGTATTTATTTCAACAGACAGTCAACTCTCGATATCTCCAAAATACTGATATCTCAAAGTCAATTTTCCGGTCCCAGCAAATTTACTTTGAGATATCGGTAGTTTGAAATATCCAAAATTGAACATCCCCCCACCAACCTAACTATGCCAGAATGCTCAAACTTTGCCACAGTCTACCCTTTTTTCTGTTCCATATGACCCTTAACCTTTACCCTGGTGTTCCTTGTGACCTTAAACATGTATTGTATTTCAACAAACAGTCAACTCTCAATATCTCCAACTTACTGATATCTCGAAGTAAATTTCCTGGTTTCAGCAAATTTTCTTTGAGATATCGGTAGTTTGAGATATCCGGAGTTGAACATTCTCTCCCACCAAACTAAGTCTGCCAGCGATGCCCAAAGGAATGAAAAAAATACTCACACTATTTGGGGGAATACTGTACCTTCAACCTACTGATATCTCAAAGTAAATGTCCTGGTCCCAGCAAATTTTCTTTGAGATATCGGTAGTTTGAGATGCCTGAAAATATAAAATAAAAGCGGCAGAAAAAATTGAACTCACAAAGATACTAAAGCAGGTTACATGTTGCAGTTGAAAGATAAATGTATTGGGCCCCTTTCTCTGTGTCTACATTATTTGCATCTGAATTGAAACTGTTTGCTATTGCATTTTTGAGCACGTCTGGCATAGCAGCTTGGCCCATCATCCACCCCTCCCAAGCTAGTATGCCAGATTTACTCAAACTTTGCAATAGAGTCTACCCTGTTTGCTGTTCCATCTGACCTTACACATGTATTTATTTCAACAGACAGTCAACTCTCGATATCTCCAAACTACTGATATCTCAAAGTCAATTTTCTGGTCCCAGCAAGTTTTCTTTCAGATATCGGTAGTTTGAAATATCCAAAATTGAACACCCCCCTACCAACGAACTATGCCAGAATGCTCAAACTTTGCCACAGTCCACCCTATTTACTGTTCCATATGACCCTTAACCTTTACCCTGCTGTTCCTTATGACCTTAAACGCGTATTGTATCTCGACAAACAGTCAACTCTCAATATCTCCAACTAACTGATATCTCGAAGTAAATTTCCTGGTTCCAGCAAATTTTCTCTGAGATATCGGTAGTTTGAGGTATCCGGAGTTGAACATCCCCTCCCACCAAACTAAGTCTGCCAGCGATGCCCAAAGGAATGAAAAAAATACTCACACTATTTGGGGGAATACTGTACCTTCAACCTACTGATATCTCAAAGTAAATTTCCTGGTCCCAGCAAATTTTCTTTGAGATATCGGTAGTTTGAGATGCCTGAAAATATAAAATAAAAGCGGCAGCAAAAATTGAACTCACAAAGTTACTAAAGCAGGTCACATGTTGGAGTTGAAAGATAAATGTATGGGGCCCCTTTCTCTGAGTCTACATTATTTGCATCTGAATTGACACTGTTTGCTATTGCATTTTTGAGCACATCTGGCATAGCAGCTTGGCCCATCATCCACCCCTCCCAAGCTACTATGCCAAAATTACTCAAACTTTGCAATAGAGTCTACCCTGTTTGCTGTTCCATCTGACCTTACACATGTATTTATTTCAACAGACAGTCAACTCTCGATATCTCCAAACTACTGATATCTCAAAGTCAATTTTCTGGTCCCAGCAAATTTTCTTTGAGATATCGGTAGTTTGAAATATCCAAAATTGAACATCCCCCTAGCAACCTAACTATGCCAGAATGCTCAAACTTTGCCACAGTCTACCCTGTTTACTGTTCCATATGACCCTTAACCTTTACCCTGCTGTTCCTTATGACCTTAAACATGTATTGTATCTCGACAAACAGTCAACTCTCAATATCTCCAACTTACTGATATCTCGAAGTAAATTTCCTGGTTCCAGCAAATTTTCTTTGAGATATCGGTAGTTTGAGGTATCCGGAGTTGAACATCCCCTCCCACCAAACTAAGTATGCCTGCGATGCCCAAAGGAATGAAAAAAATACTCACACTATTTGAGGGAATACTGTACCTTCAACCTACTGATATCTCAAAGTAAATTTCCTGGTCCCAGCAAATTTTCTTTGAGATATCGGTAGTTTGAGATGCCTGAAAATATACAATAAAAGCGGCAGCAAAAATTGAACTCACAAAGTTACAAAAGCAGGTTACATGTTCCAGTTGAAAGATAAATGTATGGGGCCCCTTTCTCTGAGTCTACATTATTTGCATCTGAATTGACACTGTTTGCTATTGCATTTTTGAACACGTCTGGCATAGCAGCTTGGCCCATCATCCACCCCTCCCAAGCTACTATGCCAGATTTACTCAAACTTTGCAATAGAGTCTACCCTGTTTACTGTTCCATCTGACCTTACACATGTATTTATTTCAACAGACAGTCAACTCTCGATATCTCCAAACTACTGATATCTCAAAGTCAATTTTCTGGTCCCAGCAAATTTTCTTTGAGATATCGGTAGTTTGAAATATCCAAAATTGAACATCCCCATACCAACCTAACTATGCCAGAATGCTCAAACTTTGCCACAGTCTACCCTGTTTACTGTTCCATATGACACTTAACCTTTACCCTGCTGTTCCTAATGACCTTAAACATGTATTGTATCTCGACAAACAGTCAACTCTCTATATCTCCAACTTACTGATATCTCGAAGAAAATGTCCTGGTTCCAGCAAATTTTCTTTGAGATATCGGTAGTTTGAGATGCCTGAAAATATAAAATAAAAGCGGCAGCAAAAATTGAACTCACAAAGATACTAAAGCAGGTTACATGTTGCAGTTAAAAGATAAATGTATGGGGCCCCTTTCTCTGTATCTACATTATTTGCATCTGAATTGAAACTGTTTGCTATTGCATTTTTGAGCACGTCTGGCATAGCAGCTTGGCCCATCATCCACCCTCCCAAGCTACTATGCCAGATTTACTCAAACTTTGCAATAGAGTCTACCCTGTTTGCTGTTCCATCTGACCTTACACATGTATTTATTTCAACAGACAGTCAACTCTCGATATCTCCAAACTACTGATATCTCAAAGTCAATTTTCTGGTCCCAGCAAATTTTCTTTGAGATATCGGTAGTTTGAAATAATCCCCCTACCAACCTAACTATGCCAGAATGCTCAAACTTTGCCACAGTCTACCCTGTTTACTGTTCCATATGACCCTTAACCTTTACCCTGCTGTTCCTTATGACCTTAAACGCGTATTGTATCTCGACAAACAGTCAACTCTCAATATCTCCAACTAACTGATATCTCGAAGTAAATTTCCTGGTTCCAGCAAATTTTCTTTGAGATATCGGTAGTTTGAGGTATCCAGAGTTGAACATCCCCTCCCACCAAACTAAGTCTGCCAGCGATGCCCAAAGGAATGAAAAAAATACTCACACTATTTGGGGGAATACTGTACCTTCAACCTACTGATATCTCAAAGTAAATTTCCTGGTCCCAGCAAATTTTCTTTGAGATATCGGTAGTTTGAGATGCCTGAAAATATAAAATAAAAGCGGCAGCAAAAATTGAACTCACAAAGTTACTAAAGCAGGTCACATGTTGCAGTTGAAAGATAAATGTATGGGGCCCCTTTCTCTGAGTCTACATTATTTGCATCTGAATTGACACTGTTTGCTATTGCATTTTTGAGCACGTCTGGCATAGCAGCTTGGCCCATCATCCACCCCTCCCAAGCTACTTTGCCAAAATTACTCAAACTTTGCAATAGAGTCTACCCTGTTTGCTGTTCCATCTGACCTTACACGTGTATTTATTTCAACAGACAGTCAACTCTCGATATCTCCAAAATACTGATATCTCAAAGTCAATTTTCCGGTCCCAGCAAATTTACTTTGAGATATCGGCAGTTTGAAATATCCAAAATTGAACATCCCCCCACCAACCTAACTATGCCAGAATGCTCAAACTTTGCCACAGTCTACCCTTTTTTCTGTTCCATATGACCCTTAACCTTTACCCTGGTGTTCCTTATGACCTTAAACATGTATTGTATTTCAACAAACAGTCAACTCTCAATATCTCCAACTTACTGATATCTCGAAGTAAATTTCCTGGTTTCAGCAAATTTTCCTTGAGATATCGGTAGTTTGAGATATCCGGAGTTGAACATTCTCTCCCACCAAACTAAGTCTGCCAGCGATGCCCAAAGGAATGAAAAAATTACTCACACTATTTGGGGGAATACTGTACCTTCAACCTACTGATATCTCAAAGTAAATTTCCTGGTCCCAGCAAATTTTCTTTGAGATATCGGTAGTTTGAGATGCCTGAAAATATAAAATAAAAGCGGCAGCAAAAATTGAACTCACAAAGATACTAAAGCACGTTACATGTTGTAGTTGAAAGATAAATGTATGGGGCCCCTTTCTCTGTGTCTACATTATTTGCATCTGAATTGAAACTGTTTGCTATTGCATTTTTGAGCACGTCTGGCATAGCAGCTTGGCCCATCATCCACCCCTCCCAAGCTACTATGCCAGATTTACTCAAACTTTGCAATAGAGTCTACCCTGTTTGCTGTTCCATCTGACCTTACACATGTATTTATTTCAACAGACAGTCAACTCTCGATATCTCCAAACTACTGATATCTCAAAGTCAATTTTCTGGTTCCAGCAAATTTTCTTTGAGATATCGGTAGTTTGAAATATCCAAAATTGAACATCCCCCTACCAACGAACTATGCCAGAATGCTCAAACTTTGCCACAGTCTACCCTGTTTACTGTTCCATATGACCCTTAACCTTTACCCTGCTGTTCCTTATGACCTTAAACGCGTATTGTATCTCGACAAACAGTCAACTCTCTATATCTCCAACTAACTGATATCTCGAAGTAAATTTCCTGGTTCCAGCAAATTTTCTCTGAGATATCGGTAGTTTGAGGTATCCGGAGTTGAACATCCCCTCCCACCAAACTAAGTCTGCCAGCGATGCCCAAAGGAATGAAAAAAATACTCACACTATTTGGGGGAATACTGTACCTTCAACCTACTGATATCTCAAAGTAAATTTCCTGGTCCCAGCAAATTTTCTTTGAGATATCGGTAGTTTGAGATGCCTGAAAATATAAAATAAAAGCGGCAGCAAAAATTGAACTCACAAAGTTACTAAAGCAGGTCACATGTTGGAGTTGAAAGATAAATGTATGGGGCCCCTTTCTCTGAGTCTACATTATTTGCATCTGAATTGACACTGTTTGCTATTGCATTTTTGAGCACGTCTGGCATAGCAGCTTGGCCCATCATCCACCCCTCCCAAGCTACTATGCCAAAATTACTCAAACTTTGCAATAGAGTCTACCCTGTTTGCTGTTCCATCTGACCTTACACATGTATTTATTTCAACAGACAGTCAACTCTCGATATCTCCAAAATACTGATATCTCAAAGTCAATTTTCCGGTCCCAGCAAATTTACTTTGAGATATCGGTAGTTTGAAATATCCAAAATTGAACATCCCCCCACCAACCTAACTATGCCAGAATGCTCAAACTTTGCCACAGTCTACCCTTTTTTCTGTTCCATATGACCCTTAACCTTTACCCTGGTGTTCCTTATGACCTTAAACATGTATTGTATTTCAACAAACAGTCAACTCTCAATATCTCCAACTAACTGATATCTCGAAGTAAATCTCCTGGTTCAAGCATATTTTCTTTGAGATATCGGTAGTTTGAGGTATCCGGAGTTGAACATCCCCTCCCACCAAACTAAGTCTGCCAGCGATGCCCAAAGGAATGAAAAAAATACTCACACTATTTGGGGGAATACTGTACCTTCAACCTACTGATATCTCAAAGTAAATTTCCTGGTCCCAGCAAATTTTCTTTGAGATATCGGTAGTTTGAGATGCCTGAAAATATAAAATAAAAGCGGCAGCAAAAATTGAACTCACAAAGTTACTAAAGCAGGTCACATGTTGCAGTTGAAAGATAAATGTATGGGGCCCCTTTCTCTGAGTCTACATTATTTGCATCTGAATTGACACTGTTTGCTATTGCATTTTTGAGCACGTCTGGCATAGCAGCTTGGCCCATCATCCACCCCTCCCAAGCTACTATGCCAAAATTACTCAAACTTTGCAATAGAGTTTACCCTGTTTGCTGTTCCATCTGACCTTACACATGTATTTATTTCAACAGACAGTCAACTCTCGATATCTCCAAACTACTGATATCTCAAAGTCAATTTTCTGGTCCCAGCAAATTTTCTTTGAGATATCGGTAGTTTGAAATATCCAAAATTGAACATCCCCCTACCAACCTAACTATGCCAGAATGCTCAAACTTTGCCACAGTCTACCCTGTTTACTGTTCCATATGACCCTTAACCTTTACCCTGCTGTTCCTTATGACCTTAAACATGTATTGTATCTCGACAAACAGTAAACTCTCAATATCTCCAACTTACTGATATCTCGAAGTAAATTTCCTGGTTCCAGCAAATTTTCTTTGAGATATCGGTAGTTTGAGGTATCCGGAGTTGAACATCCCCTCCCACCAAACTAAGTATGCCTGCGATGCCCAAAGGAATGAAAAAAATACTCACACTATTTGAGGGAATACTGTACCTTCAACCTACTGATATCTCAAAGTAAATTTCCTGGTCCCAGCAAATTTTCTTTGAGATATCGGTAGTTTGAGATGCCTGAAAATATAAAATAAAAGCGGCAGCAAAAATTGAACTCACAAAGCTACAAAAGCAGGTTACATGTTGCAGTTGAAAGATAAATGTATGGGGCCCCTTTCTCTGAGTCTACATTATTTGCATCTGAATTGACACTGTTTGCTATTGCATTTTTGAACACGTCTGGCATAGCAGCTTGGCCCATCATCCACCCCTCCCAAGCTACTATGCCAGATTTACTCAAACTTTGCAATAGAGTCTACCCTGTTTACTGTTCCATCTGACCTTACACATGTATTTATTTCAACAGACAGTCAACTCTCGATATCTCCAAACTACTGATATCTCAAAGTCAATTTTCTGGTCCCAGCAAATTTTCTTTGAGATATCGGTAGTTTGAAATATCCAAAATTGAACATCCCCATACCAACCTAACTATGCCAGAATGCTCAAACTTTGCCACAGTCTACCCTGTTTACTGTTCCATATGACACTTAACCTTTACCCTGCTGTTCCTTATGACCTTAAACATGTATTGTATCTCGACAAACAGTCAACTCTCTATATCTCCAACTTACTGATATCTCGAAGAAAATTTCCTGGTTCCAGCAAATTTTCTTTGAGATATCGGTAGTTTGAGATGCCTGAAAATATAAAATAAAAGCAGCAGCAAAAATTGAACTCACAAAGATACTAAAGCAGGTTACATGTTGCAGTTAAAAGATAAATGTATGGGGCCCCTTTCTCTGTATCTACATTATTTGCATCTGAATTGAAACTGTTTGCTATTGCATTTTTGAGCACGTCTGGCATAGCAGCTTGGCCCATCATCCACCCCTCCCAAGCTACTATGCCAGATTTACTCAAACTTTGCAATAGAGTCTACCCTGTTTGCTGTTCCATCTGACCTTACACATGTATTTATTTCAACAGACAGTCAACTCTCGATATCTCCAAACTACTGATATCTCAAAGTCAATTTTCTGGTCCCAGCAAATTTTCTTTGAGATATCGGTAGTTTGAAATAATCCCCCTACCAACCTAACTATGCCAGAATGCTCAAACTTTGCCACAGTCTACCCTGTTTACTGTTCCATATGACCCTTAACCTTTACCCTGCTGTTCCTTATGACCTTAAACGCGTATTGTATCTCGACAAACAGTCAACTCTCAATATCTCCAACTAACTGATATCTCGAAGTAAATTTCCTGGTTCCAGCAAATTTTCTCTGAGATATCGGTAGTTTGAGGTATCCGGAGTTGAACATCCCCTCCCACCAAACTAAGTCTGCCAGCGATGCCCAAAGGAATGAAAAAAATACTCACACTATTTGGGGGAATACTGTACCTTCAACCTACTGATATCTCAAAGTAAATTTCCTGGTCCCAGCGAATTTTCTTTGAGATATCGGTAGTTTGAGATGCCTGAAAATATAAAATAAAAGCGGCAGCAAAAATTGAACTCACAAAGTTACTAAAGCAGGTCACATGTTGCAGTTGAAAGATAAATGTATGGGGCCCCTTTCTCTGAGTCTACATTATTTGCATCTGAATTGACACTGTTTGCTATTGCATTTTTGAGCACGTCTGGCATAGCAGCTTGGCCCATCATCCACCCCTCCCAAGCTACTTTGCCAAAATTACTCAAACTTTGCAATAGAGTCTACCCTGTTTGCTGTTCCATCTGACCTTACACGTGTATTTATTTCAACAGACAGTCAACTCTCGATATCTCCAAACTACTGATATCTCAAAGTCAATTTTCCGGTCCCAGCAAATTTTCTTTGAGATATCGGTTGTTTGAAATATCCAAAGTTGAACATCCCCCCACCAACCTAACTATGCCAGAATGCTCAAACTTTGCCACAGTCTACCCTGTTTACTGTTCCATATGACCCTTAAACTTTACCCTGCTGTTCCTTATGACCTTAAACATGTATTGTATTTCAACAAACAGCCAACTCTCAATATCTCCAACTTACTGACATCTCGAAGTAAATTTCCTGGTTTCAGCAAATTTTCTCTGAGATATCGGTAGTTTGTGATATCCGGAGTTGAACATTCTCTCCCACCAAAGTAAGTCTGCCAGCGATGCCCAAAGGAATGAAAAAAATACTCACACTATTTGGGGGAATACTGTACCTTCAACCTACTGATATCTCAAAGTAAATTCCCTGGTCCCAGCAAATTTTCTTTGAGATATCGGTAGTTTGAGATGCCTGAAAATATAAAATAAAAGCGGCAGCAAAAATTGAACTCACAAAGTTACTAAAGCATGTTACATGTTGCAGTTGAAAGATAAATGTATGGGGCCCCTTTCTCTGAGTCTACATTATTTGCATCTGAATTGACACTGTTTGCTATTGCATTTTTGAGCACGTCTGGCATAGCAGCTTGGCCCATCATCCACCCCTCCCAAGCTACTATGCCAAAATTACTCAAACATTGCAATAGAGTCTACCCTGTTTGCTGTTCCATCTGACCTTACACATGTATTTATTTCAACAGACAGTCAACTCTCGATATCTCCAAACTACTGATATCTCAAAGTCAATTTTCTGGTCCCAGCAAATTTTCTTTGAGATATCGGTAGTTTGAAATATCCAAAGTTGAACATCCCCCCACCAACCTAACTATGCCAGAATGCTCAAACTTTGCCACAGTCTACTCTGTTTACTGTTCCTTATGACCCTTAACCTTTACCCTGCTGTTCCTTATGACCTCAAACATGTATTGTATTTCGACAAACAGTCAACTCTCAATATCTCCAACTTACTGATATCTCGAAGTAAATTTCCTGGTTTCACCAAATTTTCTTTGAGATATCGGTAGTTTGAGATATCCGGGGTTGAACATTCTCTCCCACCAAACTAAGTCTGCCAGCGATGCCCAAAGGAATGAAAAAATTACTCACACTATTTGGGGGAATACTGTACCTTCAACCTACTGATATCTCAAAGTAAATTCCCTGGTCCCAGCAAATTTTCTTTGAGATATCGGTAGTTTGAGATGCCTGAAAATATAAAATAAAAGCGGCAGCAAAAATTGAACTCACAAAGATACTAAAGCAGGTTACATGTTGCAGTTGAAAGATAAATGTATGGGGCCCCTTTCTCTGTGTCTACATTATTTGCATCTGAATTGAAACTGTTTGCTATTGCATTTTTGAGCACGTCTGGCATAGCAGCTTGGCCCATCATCCACCCCTCCCAAGCTACTATGCCAGAATTACTCAAACATTGCAATAGAGTCTACCCTGTTTGCTGTTCCATCTGACCTTACACATGTATTTATTTCAACAGACAGTCAACTCTCGATATCTCCAAACTACTGATATCTCAAAGTCAATTTTCTGGTCCCAGCAAATTTTCTTTGAGATATCGGTAGTTTGAAATATCCAAAATTGAACATCCCCCTACCAACCTAACTATGCCAGAATGCTCAAACTTTGCCACAGTCTACCCTGTTTACTGTTCCATATGACCCTTAACCTTTACCCAGCTGTTCCTTATGACCTTAAACGCGTATTGTATCACGATAAACAGTCAACTCTCAATATCTCCAACTATCTGATATCTCGAAGTAAATTTCCTGTTTCCAGCAAATTTTCTCTGAGATATCGGTAGTTTGAGGTATCCAGAGTTGAACATCCCCTCCCACCAAACTAAGTCTGCCAGCGATGCCCAAAGGAATGAAAAAAATACTCAAACTATTTGGGGGAATACTGTACCTTCAACCTACTTATATCTCAAAGTAAATTCCTTGGTCCCAACAAATTTTCTTTGAGATATCGGTAGTTTGAGATGCCTGAAAATATAAAATAAAAGCGGCAGAAAATATTGAACTCAAAAAGATTCTAAAGCAGGTTACATGTTGCAGTTGAAAGATAAATGTATGGGGCCCCTTTCTCTGAGTTTACATTATATGCATCTGAATTGACACTGTTTGCTATTGCATTTTTGAGCACGTCTGGCATAGCAGCTTGGCCCATCATCCACCCCTACCAAGCTACTATGCCAAAATTACTCAAACTTTGCAAAAATGTCTACCCTGTTTGCTGTTCCATCTGACCATACACATGTATTTATTTCAACAGACAGTCAACTCTCGATATCTCCAAAATACTGATATCTCAAAGTCAATTTTCCGGTCCCAGCAAATTTTCTATGAGATATCGGTAGTTTGAAATATCCAAAGTTGAACATCCCGCCACCAACCTAACTATGCCAGAATGCTCAAACTTTGCCACAGTCTACCCTGTTTACTGTTCCATATGACCCTTAACCTTTACCCTGCTGTTCCTTATGACCTTAAACATGTATTGTATTTCAACAAACAGTCAACTCTCAATATCTCCAACTAACTGATATCTCGAAGTAAATTTCCTGGTTTCAGCAAATTTTCTTTGAGATATCGGTAGTTTGAGATATCCAGAGTTGAACATTCTCTCCCACCAAACTAAGTCTGCCAGCGATGCCCAAAGGAATGAAAAAAATACTCACACTATTTGAGGGAATACTGTACCTTCAACCTACTTATATCTCAAAGTAAATTCCCTGGTCCCAGCAAATTTTCTTTGAGATATCGGTAGTTTGAGATGCCTGAAAATATAAAATAAAAGCGGCAGAAAAAATTGAACTCAAAAAGATACTAAAGCAGGTTACATGTTGCAGTTGAAAGATAAATGTATGGGGCCCCTTTCTCTGTGTCTACATTATTTGCATCTGAATTGAAACTGTTTGCTATTGCATTTTTGAGCACGTCTGGCATAGCAGCTTGGCCCATCATCCACCCCTCCCAAGCTACTATGCCAGATTTACTCAAACTTTGCAATAGAGTCTACCCTGTTTGCTGTTCCATCTGACCTTACACATGTATTTATTTCAACAGACAGTCAACTCTCGATATCTCCAAACTACTGATATCTCAAAGTCAATTTTCTGGTCCCAGCAAATTTTCTTTGAGATATCGGTAGTTTGAAATATCCAAAATTGAACATCCCCCTACAAACCTAACTATGCCAGAATGCTCAAACTTTGCCACAGTCTACCCTGTTTACTGTTTCATATGACCCTTAACCTTTACCCTGCTGTTCCTTATGACCTTAAACATGTATTGTATCTCGACAAACAGTCAACTCTCAATATCTCCAACTTACTGATATCTCGAAGTAAATTTCCTGGTTCCAGCAAATTTTCTTTGAGATATCGGTAGTTTGAGGTATCCGGAGTTGAACATCCCCTCCCACCAAACTAAGTCTGCCAGCGATGCCCAAAGGAATGAAAAAAATACTCACACTTTTTGAGGGAATACTGTACCTTCAACCTACTGATATCTCAAAGTAAATTTCCTGGTCCCAACAAATTTTCTTTGAGATATCGGTAGTTTGAGATGCCTGAAAATATAAAATAAAAGCGGCAGCAAAAATTGAACTCACAAAGTTACAAAAGCAGGTTTCATGTTGCAGTTGAAAAATAAATGTATGGGGCCCCTTTCTCTGAGTCTACATTATTTGCATCTGAATTGACACTGTTTGCTATTGCATTTTTGAGCACGTCTGGCATAGCAGCTTGGCCCATCATCCACCCCTCCCAAGCTACTATGCCAGATTTACTCAAACTTTGCAATAGAGTCTACCCTGTTTGCTGTTCCATCTGACCTTACACATGTATTTATTTCAACAGACAGTCAACTCTCGATATCACCAAACTACTGATATCTCAAAGTCAATTTTCTGGTCCCAGCAAATTTTCTTTGAGATATCGGTAGTTTGAAATATCCAAAATTGAACATCCCCCTACCAACCTAACTATGCCAGAATGCTCAAACTTTGCCACAGTCTACCCTGTTTACTGTTCCATATGACCCTTAACCTTTACCCTGCTGTTCCTTATGACCTTAAACATGTATTGTATCTCGACAAACAGTCAACTCTCAATATCTCCAACTTACTGATATCTCGAAGTAAATTTCCTGGTTCCAGCAAATTTTCTTTGAGATATCGGTAGTTTGAGGTATCCGGAGTTGAACATCCCCTCCCACCAAACTAAGTCTGCCAGCGATGCCCAAAGGAATGAAAAAAATACTCACACTATTTGAGGGAATACTGTACCTTCAACCTACTGATATCTCAAATTAAATTTCCTGGTCCCAACAAATTTTCTTTGAGATATCGGTAGTTTGAGATGCCTGAAAATATAAAATAAAAGCGGCAGCAAAAATTGGACTCACAAAGTTACAAAATCAGATTGCATGTTGCAGTTGAAAGATAAATGTATGGGGCCCCTTTCTCTGAGTCTACATTATTTGCATATGAATTGACACTGTTTGCTATTGCATTTTTGAGCACGTCTGGCATAGCAGCTTGGCCCATCATCCACCCCTCCCAAGCTACTATGCCAGATTTACTCAAACTTTGCAATAGAGTCTACCCTGTTTACTGTTCCATCTGACCTTACACATGTATTTATTTCAACAGACAGTCAACTCTCGATATCTCCAAACTACTGATATCTCAAAGTCAATTTTCTGGTCCCAGCAAATTTTCTTTGAGATATCGGTAGTTTGAAATAATCCCCCTACCAACCTAACTATGCCAGAATGCTCAAACTTTGCCACAGTCTACCCTGTTTACTGTTCCATATGACCCTTAACCTTTACCCTGCTGTTCCTTATGACCTTAAACGCGTATTGTATCTCGACAAACAGTCAACTCTCAATATCTCTAACTAACTGATATCTCGAAGTAAATTTCCTGGTTCCAGCAAATTTTCTTTGAGATATCGGTAGTTTGAGGTATCCGGAGTTGAACATCCCCTCCCACCAAACTAAGTCTGCCAGCGATGCCCAAAGGAATGAAAAAAATACTCACACTATTTGGGGGAATACTGTACCTTCAACCTACTGATATCTAAAAGTAAATTTCCTGGTCCCAACAAATTTTTTTTTGAGATATCGGTAGTTTGAGATGCCTGAAAATATAAAATAAAAGCGGCAGCAAAAATTGAACTCACAAAGTTACTAAAGCAGGTCACATGTTGCAGTTGAAAGATAAATGTATGGGGCCCCTTTCTCTGAGTCTACATTATTTGCATCTGAATTGACACTGTTTGCTATTGCATTTTTGAGCACGTCTGGCATAGCAGCTTGGCCCATCATCCACCCCTCCCAAGCTACTATGCCAAAATTACTCAAACATTGCAATAGAGTCTACCCTGTTTGCTGTTCCATCTGACCTTACACGTGTATTTATTTCAACAAACAGTCAACTCTCGATATCTCCAAACTACTGATATCTCAAAGTCAATTTTCCGGTCCCAGCAAATTTACTTTGAGATATCGGTAGTTTAAAATATCCAAAGTTTAACATCCCCCCACCAACCTAACTATGCCAGAATGCTCAAACTTTGCCACAGTCTACCCTGTTTACTGTTCCATATGACCCTTAACCTTTTTCCTGCTGTTCCTTATGACCTTAAACATGTATTGTATTTCAACAAACAGTCAACTCTCAATATCTCCAACTTAATGATATCTCGAAGTAAATTTCCTGGTTTCAGCAAATTTTCTCTGAGATATCGGTAGTTTGAGATATCCGGAGTTGAACATTCTCTCCCACCAAAGTAAGTCTGCCAGCGATGCCCAAAGGAATGAAAAAAATACTCACACTATTTGGGGAAATACTGTACCTTCAACCTACTGATATCTCAAAGTAAATTCCCTGGTCCCAGCAAATTTTCTTTGAGATATCGGTAGTTTGAGATGCCTGAAAATATAAAATAAAAGCGGCAGCAAAAATTGAACTCACAAAGTTACTAAAGCATGTTACATGTTGCAGTTGAAAGATAAATGTATGGGGCCCCTTTCTCTGAGTCTACATTATTTGCATCTGAATTGACACTGTTTGCTATTGCATTTTTGAGCACGTCTGGCATAGCAGCTTGGCCCATCATCCACCCCTCCCAAGCTACTATGCCAAAATTACTCAAACATTGCAATAGAGTCTACCCTGTTTGCTGTTCCATCTGACCTTACACATGTATTTATTTCAACAGACAGTCAACTCTCGATATCTCCAAACTACTGATATCTCAAATCAATTTTCTGGTCCCAGCAAATTTTCTTTGAGATATCGGTAGTTTGAAATATCCAAAGTTGAAAATCCCCCCACCAACCTAACTATGCCAGAATGCTCAAACTTTGCCACAGTCTACCCTGTTTACTGTTCCTTATGACCCTTAACCTTTACCCTGCTGTTCCTTATGACCTCAAACATGTATTGTATTTCGACAAACAGTCAACTCTCAATATCTCCAACTCACTGATATCTCGAAGTAAATTTCCTGGTTTCACCAATTTTTCTTTGAGATATCGGTAGTTTGAGATATCCGGAGTTGAACATTCTCTCCCACCAAACTAAGTCTGCCAGCGATGCCCAAAGGAATGAAAAAAATACACTATTTGGGGGAATACTGTACCTTCAACCTACTGATATCTCAAAGTAAATTCCTTGGTCCCAGCAAATTTTCTTTGAGATATCGGTAGTTTGAGATGCCTGAAAATATAAAATAAAAGCGGCAGCAAAAATTGACCTCACAAAGATACTAAAGCAGGTTACATGTTGCAGTTGAAAGATAAATGTATGGGGCCCCTTTCTCTGTGTCTACATTATTTGCATCTGAATTGACACTGTTTGCTATTGCATTTTTGAGCACGTCTGGCATAGCAGCTTGGCCCATCATCCACCCCTCACAAGCTACTATGCCAGAATTACTCAAACTTTGCAATAGAGTCTACCCTGTTTGCTGTTCCATCTGACCGTACACATGTATTTATTTCAACAGACAGTCAACTCTCGATATCTCCAAACTACTGATATCTCAAAGTCAATTTTCTGGTCCCAGCAAATTTTCTTTGAGATATCGGTAGTTTGAAATATCCAAAATTGAACATCCCCCTACCAACCTAACTATGTCAGAATGCTCAAACTTTGCCACAGTCTACCCTGTTTACTGTTCCATATGACCCTTAACCTTTACCCTGCTGTTCCTTATGACCTTAAACATGTATTGTATCTCGACAAACAGTCAACTCTCAATATCTCCAACATACTGATATCTCGAAGTAAATTTCCTGGTTCCAGCAAATTTTCTTTGAGATATCGGTAGTTTGAGGTATCCGGAGTTGAACATCCCCTCCCACCAAAGTAAGTCTGCCAGCGATGCCCAAAGGAATGAAAAAAATACTCACACTATTTGAGGGAATACTGTATCTTCAACCTACTGATATCTCAAAGTAAATTTCCTGGTCCCAACAAATTTTCTTTGAGATATCGGTAGTTTGAGATGCCTGAAAATATAAAATAAAAGCGGCAGCAAAAATTGAACTCACAAAGTTACAAAAGCAGGTTGCATGTTGCAGTTGAAAGATAAATGTATGGGGCCCCTTTCTCTGAGTCTACATTATTTGCATATGAATTGACACTGTTTGCTATTGCATTTTTGAGCACGTCTGGCATAGCAGCTTGGCCCATCATCCACCCCTCCCAAGCTACTATGCCATATTTACTCAAACTTTGCAATAGAGTCTACCCTGTTTGCTGTTCCATCTGACCTTACACATGTATTTATTTCAACAGACAGTCAACTCTCGATATCTCCAAACTACTGATATCTCAAAGTCAATTTTCTGGTCCCAGCAAATTTTCTTTGAGATATCGGTAGTTTGAAATATCCAAAATTGAAAATCCCCCTACCACCCTAACTATGCCAGAATGCTCAAACTTTGCCACAGTCTACCCTGTTTACTGTTCCATACGACCCTTAACCTTTACCCTGCTGTTCCTTATGACCTTAAACATGTATTGTATCTCGACAAACAGTCAACTCTCAATATCTCCAACTTACTGATATCTCGAAGTAAATTTCCTGGTTCCAGCAAATTTTCTTTGAGATATCGGTAGTTTGAGATATCCGGAGTTGAATATTCTCTCCAACCAAACTTAGTCTGCCAGCGATGCCCAAAGGAATGAAAAAAATACTCACACTATTTGAGGGAATACTGTACCTTCAACCTACTGATATCTCAAAGTAAATTTCCTGGTCCCAACAAATTTTCCTTGAGATATCGGTAGTTTGAGATGCCTGAAAATATAAAATAAAAGCGGCAGCAAAAATTGAACTCACAAAGTTACAAAAGCAGGTTGCATGTTGCAGTTGAAAGATAAATGTATGGGGCCCCTTTCTCTGAGTCTACATTATTTGCATATGAATTGACACTGTTTGCTATTGCATTTTTGAGCACGTCTGGCATAGCAGCTTGGCCCATCATCCACCCCTCCCAAGCTACTATGCCAGATTTACTCAAACTTTGCAATAGAGTCTACCCTGTTTACTGTTCTATCTGACCTTACACATGTATTTATTTCAACAGACAGTCAACTCTCGATATCTCAAAACTACTGATATCTCAAAGTCAATTTTCTGGTCCCAGCAAATTTTCTTTGAGAAATCGGTAGTTTGAAATATCCAAAATTGAACATCCCCATACCTACCTTACTATGCCAGAATGCTCAAACTTTGCCACAGTCTACCCTGCTTACTGTTCCATATGACACTTAACCTTTACCCTGCTGTTCCTTATGACCTTAAACATGTATTGTATCTCGACAAACAGTCAACTCTCTATATCTCCAACTTACTGATATCTCGAAATAAATTTCCTGGTTCCAGCAAATTTTCTTTGAGATATCGGTAGTTTGAGGTATCCGGAGTTGAACATTCTCTCCAACCAAACTTAGTCTGCCAGCGATGCCCAAAGGAATGAAAAAAATACTCACACTATTTGAGGGAATACTGTACCTTCAACCTACTGATATCTCAAAGTAAATTTCCTGGTCCCAACAAATTTTCCTTGAGATATCGGTAGTTTGAGATGCCTGAAAATATAAAATAAAAGCGGCAGAAAAATTTGAACTCACAAAGATACTAAAGCAGGTTACATGTTGCAGTTGAAAGATAAATGTATGGGGCCCCTTTCTCTGAGTCTACATTATTTGCATCTGAATTGACACTGTTTGCTATTGCATTTTTGAGCACGTCTGGCATAGCAGCTTGGCCCATCATCCACCCCTCCCAAGCTACTATGCCAGAATTACTCAAACTTTGCAATAGAGTCTACCCTGTTTGCTGTTCCATCTGACCTTACACATGTATTTATTTCAACAGACAGTCAACTCTCGATATCTCCAAACTACTGATATCTCAAAGTCAATTTTCTGGTCCCAGCAAATTTTCTTTGAGATATCGGTAATTTGAAATATCCAAAATTGAACATCCCCCTACCAACCTAACTATGCCAGAATGCTCAAACTTTGCCACAGTCTACCCTGTTTACTGTTCCATATGACCCTTAACCTTTACCCTGCTGTTCCTTATGACCTTAAACATGTATTGTATTTCGACAAACAGTCAACTCTCAATATCTCCAACTTACTGATATCTCGAAATAAATTTCCTGGTTTCAGCAAATTTTCTTTGAGATATCGGTAGTTTGAGATTTCCGGAGTTGAACATCCCCTCCCACCAAACTAAGTCTGCCAGCGATGCCCAAAGGAATGAAAAAAATACTCACACTATTTGGGGGAATACTGTAACTTCAACCTACTGATATCTCAAAGTAAATTTCCTGGTCCCAGCAAATTTTCTTTGAGATATCGGTAGTTTGAGATGCCTGAAAATATAAAATAAAAGCGGCAGCAAAAATTGAACTCACAAAGTTACTAAAGCAGGTCACATGTTGCAGTTGAAAGATTAATGTATGGGGCCCCTTTCTCTGAGTCTACATTATTTGCATCTGAATTGACACTGTTTGCTATTGCATTTTTGAGCACGTCTGGCATAGCAGCTTGGCCCACCATCCACCCCTCCCAAGCTACTATGCCAAAATTACTCAAACTTTGCAATAGAGTCTACCCTGTTTGCTGTTCCATCTGACCTTACACGTGTATTTATTTCAACAGACAGTCAACTCTCGATATCTCCAAACTACTGATATCTCAAAGTCAATTTTCCGGTCCCAGCAAATTTTCTTTGAGATATCGGTAGTTTGAAATATCCAAAGTTGAACATCCCCCCACCAACATAACTATGCCAGAATGCTCAAACTTTGCCACAGTCTACCCTGTTTACTGTTCCATATGACCCTTAACCTTTACCCTGCTGTTCCTTATGACCTTAAACATGTATTGTATTTCAACAAACAGTCAACTCTCAACATCTCCAACTTACTGATATCTCGAAATAAATTTCCTGGTTTCAGCAAATTTTCTCTGAGATATCGGTAGTTTGAGATATCCGGAGTTGAACATTCTCTCCCACCAAAGTAAGTCTGCCAGCGATGCCCAAAGGAATGAAAAAAATACTCACACTATTAGGGGGAATACTGTACCTTCAACCTACTGATATCTCAAAGTAAATTCCCTGGTCCCAGCAAATTTTCTTTGAGATATCGGTAGTTTGAGATGCCTGAAAATATAAAATAAAAGCGGCAGAAAATATTGAACTCACAAAGATACTAAAGCAGGTTACAAATTGCAGTTGAAAGATAAATGTATGGGCCCCTTTCTCTGAGTCTACATTATTTGCATCTGAATTGACACTGTTTGCTATTGCATTTTTGAGCACGTCTGGCATAGCAGCTTGGCCCATCATCCACCCCTCCCAAGCTACTATGCCAAAATTACTCAAACATTGCAATAAAGTCTACCCTGTTTGCTGTTCCATCTGACCTTACACATGTATTTATTTTAACAGTCAACTCTCGATATCTCCAAACTACTGATATCTCAAAGTCAATTTTCCGGTCCCAGCAAATTTTCTTTGAGATATCGGTAGTTTGAAATATCCAAAGTTGAACATCCCCCCACCAACATAACTATGCCAGAATGCTCAAACTTTGCCACAGTCTACCCTGTTTACTGTTCCATATGACCCTTAACCTTTACCCTGCTGTTCCTTATGACCTTAAACATGTATTGTATTTCAACAAACAGTCAACTCTCAATATCTCCAACTTACTGATATCTCGAAATAAATTTCCTGGTTTCAGCAAATTTTCTCTGAGATATCGGTAGTTTGAGATATCCGGAGTTGAACATTCTCTCCCACCAAAGTAAGTCTGCCAGCGATGCCCAAAGGAATGAAAAAAATACTCACACTATTAGGGGGAATACTGTACCTTCAACCTACTGATATCTCAAAGTAAATTCCCTGGTCCCAGCAAATTTTCTTTGAGATATCGGTAGTTTGAGATGCCTGAAAATATAAAATAAAAGCGGCAGAAAATATTGAACTCACAAAGATACTAAAGCAGGTTACAAATTGCAGTTGAAAGATAAATGTATGGGCCCCTTTCTCTGAGTCTACATTATTTGCATCTGAATTGACACTGTTTGCTATTGCATTTTTGAGCACGTCTGGCATAGCAGCTTGGCCCATCATCCACCCCTCCCAAGCTACTATGCCAAAATTACTCAAACATTGCAATAAAGTCTACCCTGTTTGCTGTTCCATCTGACCTTACACATGTATTTATTTTAACAGTCAACTCTCGATATCTCCAAACTACTGATATCTCAAAGTCAATTTTCTGGTCCCAGCAAATTTTCTTTGAGATATCGGTAGTTTGTGATATCCAAAGTTGAACATCCCCCTACCAACCTAACTATGCCAGAATGCTCAAACTTTGCCACAGTCTACCCTGTTTACTGTTCCATATGACCCTTAACCTTTACCCTGCTGTTCCTTATGACCTTAAACATGTATTGTATTTCAACAAACAGTCAACTCTCAATATCTCCAACTTACTGATATCTCGAAGTAAATTTCCTGGTTCCAGCAAATTTTCTTTGAGATATCGGTAGTTTGAGGTATCCGGAGTTGAACATCCCCTCCCACCAAACTAAGTCTGCCAGCGATGCCCAAAGGAATGAAAAAAATACTCACACTATTTGAGGGAATACTGTACCTTCAACCTACTGATATCTCAAAGTAAATTTCCTGGTCCCAGCAAATTTTCTTTGAGATATCGGTAGTTTGAGATGCCTGAAAATATAAAATAAAAGCGGCAGCAAAAATTGAACTCACAAAGTTACTAAAGCAGGTCACATGTTGCAGTTGAAAGATAAATGTATTGGGCCCCTTTCTCTGAGTCTACATTATTTGCATCTGAATTGACACTGTTTGCTATTGCATTTTTGAGCACGTCTGGCATAGCAGCTTTGCCCATCATCCACCCCTCCCAAGCTACTATGCCAAAATTACTCAAACATTGCAATAGAGTCCACCCTGTTTGCTGTTCCATCTGACCTTACACATGTATTTATTTCAACAGACAGTCAACTCTCGATATCTCCAAACTACTGATATCTCAAAGTCAATTTTCTGGTCCCAGCAAATTTTCTTTGAGATATCGGCAGTTTGAAATATCCAAAGTTGAACATCCCCCACCAACCTAACTATGCCAGAATGCTCAAACTTTGCCACAGTCTACCCTGTTTACTGTTCCATATGACCCTTAACCTTTACCCTGCTGTTCCTTATGACCTCAAACATGTATTGTATTTCGACAAACAGTCAACTCTCAATATCTCCAACTTACTGATATCTCGAAGTAAATTTCCTGGTTCCAGCAAATTTTCTTTGAGATATCGGTAGTTTGAGATATCCGGAGTTGAACATTCTCTCCCACCAAACTAAGTCTGCCAGCGATGCCCAAAGGAATGAAAAAAATACTCACACTATTTGGGGGAATACTGTACCTTCAACCTACTGATATCTCAAAGTAAATTTCCTGGTCCCAACAAATTTTCCTTGAGATATCGGTAGTTTGAGATGCCTGAAAATATAAAATAAAAGCGGCAGAAAAATTTGAACTCACAAAGATACTAAAGCAGGTTACATGTTGCAGTTGCAAGATAAATGTATGGGGCCCCTTTCTCTGTGTCTACATTATTTGCATCTGAATTGAAACTGTTTGCTATTGCATTTTTGAGCACGTCTGGCATAGCAGCTTGGCCCATCATCCACCCCTCCCAAGCTACTATGCCAGAATTACTCAAACTTTGCAATAGAGTCTACCCTGTTTGCTGTTCCATCTGACCTTACACATGTATTTATTTCAAGAGACAGTCAACTCTCGATATCTCCAAACTACTGATATCTCAAATCAATTTTCTGGTCCCAGCAAATTTTCTTTGAGATATCGGTAGTTTGAAATATCCAAAATTGAACATCCCCCTTCCAACCTAACTATGCCAGAATGCTCAAACTTTGCCACAGTCTATCCTGTTTACTGTTCCATATGACCCTTAACCTTTACCCTGCTGTTCCTTATGACCTTAAACATGTATTGTATTTCGACAAACAGTCAACTCTCAATATCTCCAACTTACTGATATCTCGAAGTAAATTTCCTGGTTTCAGCAAATTTTCGTTTTGAGATATCGGTAGTTTGAGATATCCGGAGTTGAACATTCGGTCCCACCAAACTAAGTCTGCCAACGATGCCCAAAGGAATGAAAAAAATACTCACACTATTTGGGGGAATACTGTACCTTCAACCTACTGATATCTCAAAGTAAATTTCCTGGTCCCAGCAAATTTTCTTTGAGATATCGGTAGTTTGAGATGCCTGAAAATATAAAATAAAAGCGGCAGAAAAATTTGAACTCACAAAGATACTAAAGCAGGTTACATGTTGCAGTTGAAAGATAAATGTATGGGGCCCCTTTCTCTGAGTCTACATTATTTGCATCTGAATTGACACTGTTTGCTATTGCATTTTTGAGCACGTCTGGCATAGCAGCTTGGCCCATCATCCACCCCTCCCAAGCTACTATGCCAAAATTACTCAAACATTGCAATAGAGTCTACCCTGTTTGCTGTTCCATCTGACCTTACACATGTATTTATTTCAACAGACAGTCAACTCTCGATATCTCCAAACTACTGATATCTCAAAGTCAATTTTTTGGTCCCAGCAAATTATCTTTGAGATATCGGTTGTTTGAAATATCCAAAGTTGAACATCCCCCCACCAACCTAACTATGCCAGAATGCTCAAACTTTGCCACAATCTACCCTGTTTACTCTTCCTTATGACCCTTAACCTTTACCCTGCTGTTCCTTATGACCTCAAACATGTATTGTATTTCGACAAACAGTCAACTCTCAATATCTCCAACTTACTGATATCTCGAAGTAAATTTCCTGGTTACAGCAAATTTTCTTTGAGATATCGGTAGTTTGAGATATCCGGAGTTGAACATTCTCTCCCACCAAACGAAGTCTGCCAGCGATGCCCAAAGGAATGAAAAAAATACTCACACTATTTGGGGGAATACTGTACCTTCAACCTACTGATATCTCAAAGTAAATTCCCTGGTCCCAGTAAATTTTCTTTGAGATGTGTCACCCTACCAACCTAACTATGCCAGAATGCTCAAACTTTGCCACAGTCTACCCTGTTTACTGTTCCATATGACCCTTAACCTTTACCCTGCTGTTCCTTATGACCTTAAACGCGTATTGTATCTCGACAAACAGTCAACTCTCAATATCTCCAACTTACTGATATCTCGAAGTAAATTTCCTGGTTCCAGCAAATTTTCTCTCAGATATCGGTAGTTTGAGGTATCCGGAGTTGAACATCCCCTCCCACCAAACTAAGTCTGCCAGCGATGCCCAAAGGAATGAAAAAAATACTCACACTATTTGGGGGAATACTGTACCTTCAACCTACTGATATCTCAAAGTAAATTTCCTGGTCCCAGCAAATTTTCTTTGAGATATCGGTAGTTTGAGATGCCTGAAAATATAAAATAAAAGCGGCAGAAAATATTGAACTCACAAAGATACTAAAGCAGATTACATGTTGCAGTTGAAAGATAAATGTATGGGGCCCCTTTCTCTGAGTCTACATTATCTGCATTTGAATTGACACTGTTTGCTATTGCATTTTTGAGCACGTCTGGCATAGCAGCTTGGCCCATCATCCACCCCTCCCAAGCTACTATGCCAAAATTACTCAAACTTTGCAATAGAGTCTACCCTGTTTGCTGTTCCATCTGACCTTACACATGTATTTATTTCAACAGACAGTCAACTCTCGATAACTCCAAACTACTGATATCTCAAAGTCAATTTTCCGGTCCCAGCAAATTTTCTTTGAGATATCGGTAGTTTGTAATATCCAAAGTTGAACATCCCCCCACCAACATAACTATGCCAGAATGCTCAAACTTTGCCACAGTCTACCCTGTTTACTGTTCCATATGGCCCTGAACCTTTACCCTGCTGTTCCTTATGACCTCAAACATGTATTGTATTTCAACAAACAGTCAACTCTCAATATCTCCAACTTACTGATATCTCGAAGTAAATTTCCTGGTTCCAGCAAATTTTCTTTGAGATATCGGTAGTTTGAGGTATCCGGAGTTGAACATCCCCTCCCACCAAACTAAGTCTGCCAGCGATGCCCAAAGGGATGAAAAAAATACTCACACTATTTGAGGGAATACTGTACCTTCAACCTACTGATATCTCAAAGTAAATTCCCTGGTCCCAGCAAATTTTCTTTGAGATATCGGTAGTTTGAGATGCCTGAAAATATCAAATAAAAGCGGCAGAAAATATTGAACTCACAAAGATACTAAAGCAGATTACATGTTGCAGTTGAAAGATAAATGTATGGGGCCCCTTTCTCTGAGTCTACATTATCTGCATTTGAATTGACACTGTTTGCTATTGCATTTTTGAGCACGTCTGGCATAGCAGCTTGGCCCATCATCCACCCCTCCCAAGCTACTATGCCAAAATTACTCAAACTTTGCAATAGAGTCTACCCTGTTTGCTGTTCCATCTGACCTTACACATGTATTTATTTCAACAGACAGTCAACTCTCGATAACTCCAAACTACTGATATCTCAAAGTCAATTTTCCGGTCCCAGCCAATTTTCTTTGAGATATCGGTAGTTTGTGATATCCAAAGTTGAACATCCCCCAACCAACCTAACTATGCCAGAATGCTCAAACTTAGCCACAGTCTACCCTGTTTACTGTTCCATATGACCCTGAACCTTTACCCTGCTGTTCCTTATGACCTCAAACATGTATTGTATTTCAACAAACAGTCAACTCTCAATATATCTCCAACTTACTGATATCTCGAAGTAAATTTCCTGGTTCCAGCAAATTTTCTTTGAGATATCGGTAGTTTGAGGTATCCGGAGTTGAACATCCCCTCCCACCAAACTAAGTCTGCCAGCGATGCCCAAAGGAATGAAAAAAATACTCACACTATTTGAGGGAATACTGTACATTCAACCTACTGATATCTCAAAGTAAATTTCCTGGTCCCAGCAAATTTTCTTTGAGATATCGGTAGTTTGAGATGCCTGAAAATATAAAATAAAAGCGGCAGTAAAAATTGAACTCACAAAGTTACTAAAGCAGGTTACATGTTGCAGTTGAAAGATAAATGTATGGGGCCCCTTTCTTTGAGTCTACATTATTTGCATCTGAATTGACACTGTTTGCTATTGCATTTTTGAGCACGTCTGGCATAGCAGCTTGGCCCATCATCCACCCCTCCCAAGCTACTATGCCAAAATTACTCAAACATTGCAATAGAGTCCACCCTGTTTGCTGTTCCATCTGACCTTACACATGTATTTATTTCAACAGACAGTCAACTCTCGATATCTCCAAACTACTGATATCTCAAAGTCAATTTTCCGGTCCCAGCAAATTTACTTTGAGATATCGGTAGTTTGAAATATCCAAAATTGAACATCCCCCCACCAACCAAACTATGCCAGAATGCTCAAACTTTGCCACAGTCTACCCTTTTTTCTCTTCCATATGACCCTTAACCTTTACCCTGGTGCTCCTTATGACCTTAAACATGTATTGTATTTCAACAAACAGTCAACTCTCAATATCTCCAACTAACTGATATCTCGAAGTAAATTTCCTGGTTCCAGCAAATTTTCTTTGAGATATCGGTAGTTTGAGGTATCCGGAGTTGAACATCCCCTCCCACCAAACTAAGTCTGCCAGCGATGCCCAAAGGAATGAAAAAAATACTCACACTATTTGGGGGAATACTGTACCTTCAACCTACTGATATCTCAAAGTAAATTTCCTGGTCCCAGCAAATTTTCTTTGAGATATCGGTAGTTTGAGATGCCTGAAAATATAAAATAAAAGCGGCAGCAAAAATTGAACTCACAAAGTTACTAAAGCAGGTCACATGTTGCAGTTGAAAGATAAATGTATGGGGCCCCTTTCTCTGAGTCTACATTATTTGCATCTGAATTGACACTGTTTGCTATTGCATTTTTGAGCACGTCTGGCATAGCAGCTTGGCCCATCATCCACCCCTCCCAAGCTACTATGCCAAAATTACTCAAACTTTGCAATAGAGTCTACCCTGTTTGCTGTTCCATCTGACCTTACCATGTATTTATTTCAACGGACAGTCAACTCTCGATATCTCCAAACTACTGATATCTCAAAGTCAATTTTCTGGTCCCAGCAAATTTTCTTTGAGATATCGGTAGTTTGAAATATCCAAAGTTGAACATCCCCCCACCAACCTAACTATGCCAGAATGCTCAAACTTTGCCACAGTCTACCCTGTTTACTGTTCCATATGACCCTTAACCTTTACCCTGCTGTTCCTTATGACCTCAAACATGTATTGTATTTCGACAAACAGTCAACTCTCAATATCTCCAACTTACTGATATCTCGAAGTAAATTTCCTGGTTTCAGCAAATTTTCTTTGAGATATCGGTAGTTTGAGATATCCGGAGTTGAACATTCTCTTCCACCAAAGTAAGTCTGCCAGCGATGCCCAAAGGAATGAAAAAAATACTCACACTATTTAGGGGAATACTTTACCTTCAACCTACTGATATCTCAAAGTAAATTCCCTGGTCCCAGCAAATTTTCTTTGAGATATCGGTAGTTTGAGATGCCTGAAAATATAAAATAAAAGCGGCAGCAAAAATTGAACTCACAAAGATACTAAAGCAGGTTACATGTTGCAGTTGAAAGATAAATGTATGGGGCCCCTTTCTCTGTGTCTACATTATTTGCATCTGAATTGAAACTGTTTGCTATTGCATTTTTGAGCACGTCTGGCATAGCAGCTTGGCCCATCATCCACCCCTCCCAAGCTACTAAGCCAGAATTACTCAAACTTTGCAATAGAGTCTACCCTGTTTGCTGTTCCATCTGACCTTACACATGTATTTATTTCAAGAGACAGTCAACTCTCGATATCTCCAAACTACTGATATCTCAAATCAATTTTCTGGTCCCAGCAAATTTTCTTTGAGATATCGGTAGTTTGAAATATCCAAAATTGAACATCCCCCTACCAACCTAACTATGCCAGAATGCTCAAACTTTGCCACAGTCTATCCTGTTTACTGTTCCATATGACCCTTAACCTTTACCCTGCTGTTCCTTATGACCTTAAACATGTATTGTATTTCGAAAAACAGTCAACTCTCAATATCTCCAACTTACTGATATCTCGAAGTAAATTTCCTGGTTTCAGCAAATTTTCTTTGAGATATCGGTAGTTTGAGATATCCGGAGTTGAACATTCTCTCCCACCAAACTAAGTCTGCCAACGATGCCCAAAGGAATGAAAAAAATACTCACACTATTTGGGGGAATACTGTACCTTCAACCTACTGATATCTCAAAGTAAATTTCCTGGTCCCAGCAAATTTTCTTTGAGATATCGGTAGTTTGAGATGCCTGAAAATATAAAATAAAAGCGGCAGAAAAATTTGAACTCAAAAAGATACTAAAGCAGGATACATGTTGCAGTTGAAAGATAAATGTATGGGGCCCCTTTCTCTGTGTCTACATTATTTGCATCTGAATTGAAACTGTTTGCTATTGCATTTTGAGCACGTCTGGCATAGCAGCTTGGCCCATCATCCACCCCTCCCAAGCTACTATGCCAGATTTACTTAAACTTTGCAATAGAGTCTACCCTGTTTGCTGTTCCATCTGACCTTACACATGTATTTATTTAAACAGACAGTCAACTCTCGATATCTCCAAACTACTGATATCTCAAAGTCAATTTTCTGATCCAATCAAATTTTCTTTGAGATATCCGTAGTTTGAAATATCCAAAGTTGAACATCCCCCCACCAACCTAACTATGCCAGAATGCTCAAACTTTGCCACAGTCTACCCTGTTTACTGTTCCATATGACCCTTAACCTTTACCTTGCTGTTCCTTATGACCTTAAACATGCATTGTATCTCGACAAACAGTAAACTCTCAATATCTCCAACTTACTGATATCTCGAAGTAAATTTCCTGGTTCCAGCAAATTTTCTCCGAGATATCGGTAGTTTGAGGTATCCGGAGTTGAACATCCCCTCCCACCAAACTAAGTCTGCCAGCGATGCCCATAGGAATGAAAAAAATACTCACACTATTTGGGGGAATACTGTACCTTCAACCTACTGATATCTCAAAGTAAATTTCCTGGTCCCAGCAAATTTTCTTTGAGATATCGGTAGTTTGAGATGCTTGAAAATATAAAATAAAAGCGGCAGCAAAAATTGAACTCACAAAGATACTAAAGCAGGTTTCATGTTGCAGTTGAAAGATAAATGTATGGGGCCCCTTTCTCTGTGTCTACATTATTTGCATCTGAATTATAACTGTTTGCTATTGCATTTTTGAGCACGACTGGCATAGATGCTTGGCTCATTATCCACACCTCCCAAGCTACTATGCCAGAATTACTCAAACTTTGCAATTGCGTCTACCCTGTTTGCTGTTCCGTCTGACCTTACACATGTATTTATTTCAACAGACAGTCAACTCTCGATATCTCCAAACTACTGATATCTCAAAGTCAATTTTCTGGTCCCAGTATATTTTCTTTGAGATATCGGTAGTTTGAAATATCCAAAATTGAACATCCCCATACCAACCTTACTATGCCAGAATGCTCAAACTTTGCCACAGTCTACCCTGTTTACTGTTCCATATGACCCTTAACCTTTACCCTGCTGTTCCTTATGACCTTAAACATGTATTGTATCTCGACAAACAGTCAACTCTCAATAATTCCAACTAACTGATATCTCGAAGTAAATTTCCTGGTTCCAGCAAATTTTCTCTGAGATATCGGTAGTTTGAGGTATCCGGAGTTGAACATCCCCTCCCACCAAACATAGTCTGCCAGCGATGCCCAAAGGAATGAAAAAATACTTACACTATTTGAGGGAATACTGTACCTTCAACCTACAGATATCTCAAAGTAAATTTCCTGGTCCCAGCAAATTTTCTTTGAGATATCGGTAGTTTGAGATGCCTGAAAATATAAAATAAAAGCGGCAGCAAAAGTTGAACTCACAAAGATACTAAAGAAGGTTACATGTTGCAGTTGAAAAATAAATGTATGGGGCCCCTTTCTCTGAGTCTACATTATTTGCATCTGAATTGACACTGTTTGCTATTGCATATTTGAGCATGTCTGGCATAGCAGCTTGGCCCATCATCCTCCCCTCCCAAGCTACTCTGCCAGAAATACATAAACTTTGCAATAGAGTCTACCCTGTTTTCTGTTTCTTTGCTGTTCCATCTGACCTTACACATGTATTTATTTCAACAGACAGTCAACTCTCGAAACCTCCAAACTACTGATATCTCAAAGTCAATTTTCTGGTCCCATCAAATTTTCTTTGAGATATCGGTAGTTTGAAATACCCATAGTTGAACATCCCCTCCCATCAAACTAACTATGCCAGAATACTCAAACTTTGCCAAAGTCTACCCTGTTTGCTGTTCCATATGACCTTAAACATGTATTGTACTTCAACAGACAGTCAACTCTCAATATCTCCAACTTACTGATATCTCATAGTAAATACCTGGTCCCAGCAAATTTTCTTTGAGATATCGGTAGTTTGAGATATCCGGAGTTGAACATCTCTTACCACCAAACTAAGTATGCCAGCAATGCTCAAAGAAATGAAAAAAATACTCACACTATTTTGGGGAATACTATACCTCCAACCTACTGATATCTCAAAGTGAATTTCCTGGTCCCAGTAAATTTTCTTTGAGATATCGGTAGTTTGAGATGCCTGAAAATATAAAATAAAAGCGGCAGCAAAAATTGAACTCACAAAGATACTAAAGAAGGTTACATGTTGCAGTTGAAAGATAAATGTATGGGTCCCCTTTCTCTGAGTCTACTTTATTTGCATCTGAATTGACACTGTTTGCTATTGCATATTTGAGCATGTCTGGCATAGCAGCTTGGCCCATCATCCTCCCCCCCCAAGCTACTCTGCCAGAAATACCCAAACTTTGCAATAGAGTCTACCCTGTTTGCTGTTCCTGTTTGCTGTTCCATCTGACCTTACACATGTTTTATTTCAACAGACAGTCAAGGAATGAAAAAAATACTCACACTATTTTGGGGAATACTATACCTCCAACCTACTGATATGTCAAAGTAAACTTCCTGGTCCCAGCAAATTTTCTTTGAGATATCGGTAGTTTGAGATGCCTGAAAATATAAAATAAAAGCGGCAGCAAAAATTGAACTCACAAAGATACTAAAGAAGGTTACATGTTGCAGTTGAAAGATAAATGTATGGGGCCCCTTTCTCTGAGTCTACTTTATTTGCATCTGAATTTCTGGTCCAGCAAATTTTCTTTGAGATATCGGTAGTTTGAAATAGTCAAAGTTGAACATACCCTCCCACCAAACTAACTACGCCAGAATACTCAAACTTTGCCACAGCCTACCCTGTTTGCTGTTCCATATGACCCTTAACCTTTAACCATCTTGAGGCGACTATAGTCGCCCAATGGGGTAGGTCGCTAAGAGCCTGTCAGGCACTCCAGACATCAAGTATACCCCATCAGTTGCGGTTGTCCGACGCAAGAGGAAATCTGCTTTTTGTAGAGCAAGTTTTTTCCCACCTAAACGATTGGTTGACTTCGAAAATATATGATATATGAAAATATCTAAAATATATGATATTTTCATCATCAGCTTTTCAGGTGACTACCCCTACTTAGTTGATCCCGAAAACTAAGCTTCATCCTTCCAAACTTTCTCGCTTGATAAATATTCAGCAATAACACCGGGCCTCAGACAATCAATCACTTTTGTCATACAAAGCATATAACTGGCGCTTATATTTTGTATTTTTTTTTAAGTTTCTATGTCGGTTCCCAGTGTATCATGTGACATCCAAATATGGCAGGTCACATGACCTTGGTAACTTCCGGAAATAGCAGCTCACATATCGGTGTTATTGAGTGAAAATTTCAAGCAAATCGATCCAAGTTCGTGGAAGTTATGGCTTCTGAGATACCCCTAACCCCAAACCCCAGTTTAGGGTCAGGCGAATAACATAATATTCCACACAAAATATTTTTGCAAAAATGTGGTCTGCAATGAAAATTGAGCCGCGACACGACAAAACCAACAATGTGGTTGTGCGCCCAGCGCAGACCTAGATCAGCCCCGGCATCCGCCCAATCTGATCAGTCTTCGCTGTCCGCATGGAGGTAGCTTAGAATCTTAGCTACTCTTTTAGCGCTTAGCGAAGAGATTCACGCCTAGGCTGATCTGAGTCTTCGCTGGGCGCACAACCACTTTGTTGGTTTTCTCGTGTCGCGGCTCATTCATTATTAATGATATTACCACTGGGGGGAATCGAAATCCTCAAGACAGCGGTTAAGATGACCGTCAAGGCATAAAATCTCCGTATTTTCTTTAAATTGGGCTAGAAACAAGCTTTTGTCCATCAGGCATATGGCGCTAAAATGAAGACACACTGACGTCGATGCGACTTAAGGACGTCGCATCGACGTCAGTTCGACGTCATTTTGACGATGTTTGCCCGTTGGGGACACCTCATGTAATTTATATAAACAAAATGGTGAATAGGATGGCGGGAGAGTCAAATTTATGTAAGTCAATGACCAAGAAATTTGCTTTGGAAAGAAATATTCAGCTTTTGGACAGGGCTGGTCAGGTTTTACACAGGGCTGGTCAGAGGATTTAGAAGGCAACGAAGAAAGCCAAGGAGGACTGGATAGGTATTCAGTGCGAGGAGATCGAAACTTGCCTGATCAAAAACAACAGCAAGACAGCATACCAACTGGTAAAGGATCTAACTTCAGAAAAACAGGGTAGGTCCATAGCTATTCAGGACAGGTCTGGGAAATGTCTTACAGAAGAACAAGAGATTCTCATCAGATGGACAGAATATTGCTCAGAACTGAACAACCATGAGAGTTATGTTGACAATGCGCTTCTGGATTCCAATCAGCCCCTAGAAGAAGATCTACAGCCGATCATTCGTGAGGCAGTTGAGATCGCAATAGAAGCACTGAAGAAGGGGGAAGTCTGCCGGAGCTGATAATATACCTGCAGAACTTGTTCAAGCTGGCAGGGAGACAATGATTGATGTTTTAACTGATATCTGTAATAGAATCTGGAGAATAGGAGAATGGCCTACCCCATGGACTCAATCGCTGATTATTACACTCCTTAAAAAGGGCAACCTACAACTTAGCAGAACTACAGAACCATCAGCCTCATAAGTCATTCAAGCACAGCCATGCTGAAAGTCATCTTGAACATGCTTAAACCCCAAACCGAAGAGATAATCCTGAAGAACAGGCTCGGTTCAGAGCAGGAAGGGGCACCACATAACAGAACTTCAACCTTAGACTCCTGTGTGAAAAATATCTCCAAAATCAGCAAAATCTGTACTATGGTTTCATTGATTTAAAAAAAGCCTTTGACAGTGTCTGGCATGAAGTCTTAAGGGCCAACATGCGGGAGTACAATAACAGTGCAAATCTAGTTGGCACCATTGAGCAGCAGCTTTATGACAAGGATACAAGTGCAGTCATGATGAATGGCAGCATGGGAGAATGGTTCAGAACAACAGTTGGGGGTAAGACAAGGATGTCTTCTGTCACCCACCCTCTTCAACATTTTTCTCGAACGGATCATGGCTGATGCTCTGGAAGAACACGACTGGAAGGTTAGCATAGGCGGCAGAAATGTTACCAATCTGCGGTTTGCCAGTGACATAGATGCTCTAGCTGAAGAAGAACACGAACTAGAACCCCTAGTTGAAAGTCTCGACAAAACCTGCACAAGGTATAAGATGGAGATAAGAACCGAGAATACCAAACTGATGACAAACAGCGCCAATGACATCCAGAGGGAGATCAAAGTAAAAGGGCAGCTGCATACCGTAACTAGCTTCAAATAGCTTGGAGCAGTTATTTCAGATGATGGCTCTAAACAGGATTTTCTCTCAAATATTGTACAAGCCGCTTCAGCTCTTACAAAGCTGATTGGATCAAAGGTGAAACTTATGCGCTCCCTTGCAATTTCCATGTTTCTGTATGCCTGTGAATCGTGGACCTTGACCGCAGTGTTAGGAAAAAGAATGCAGGCCTTCGAGATGAGATGCTACCGAAGGTCACTGAACATTTCGTACAAGAGAGGAGGTTCGCAGAATGATCCAAGCAGCCATTGGAGAATTTGATGACCTCCTGACCCTGGTCAAGAAAAGGAAATTAAGGTGGTTTGGCACGTCTCAAGGTCTTCTGGTTCAGCAAAGACAATTCTACAGGGCACAGTGAAAGGAAAAAGAAGAAGAGGTAGAGAGAAGAAAAGGTGAGAAGACAATATCAATGAGTGGACAGGAATGGGCATTGCCATCTCAAGTAGGGCAGCTGAAAACAGGACGGTGTGGAAAAGGATCGTTTCGAAGTCATCTGTGGTGCCCCAACGACATTATAATGTTATGGGATAGAACAGAAATAGGTCAGGTGCACAAACCAGAACAGCATGTTAGCAGAACACCTGATGGTAACAATCAGAATCAGATTTTTTACCGGTTATACGTCCAAAAACTTACGTGAGTCTCTCATCTGGAAAATGCTCTTACACGGATAACTGCTCTTAAGTAAGGAACAAAATCTCTTAATAAGGACAACAAAAACAATGATTTAGGCGTTATTTATCTTATTTTTCTTTTATTATGCAGTATATGTCATTAATGAATTTATAAATTAGTATAACGTAAAATTACGTCGCTAAAATTATTCATAAACAAAACAATTATTGCTACTTCGCAGAAGCGAGAAAATTTTCGTTAACTTTGGAATACGCATCCGAATTATCCCGAGCAATACCGAGTATTTCGGTACAATATGACCTATTAACCGGCCATTACCTGGGTGGCATAAACACAGGGTATAAACCAGTCTGCTAATTTTCGCTTCCTGCAGAGACTGTACATCATATTTGGCTTCCGCCGAGACTGTCCGCGAACTCTTGCTTGCTGCCGAGACTTCTGTACATGATAAATGGCTTCCTGCAGACTGTCCGCGTAATTCTACTTCCTGTCGAGGCTCTCGGCAGGAAGCAGAGTCACGCGGACAGTCTTTGCAGGAAGCCATTTTTCGAGGACAGTAGTCCCTGCAGGAAGCAAGAGTTCGCGGACAGTCTCGATGGAAGTCCCTCTTCATCGAATTGGTGACGACAAGGAGTGAGGGAAAACAGACTTTCATAGAAGTATGAACATCTAAGATTAACAGTCTGGGCAATATGAGGCATAGCCAGGGTGGCATCCAATCGGAACACTGCTCGGCCAATTCCGTGAATCAATTCTGATTCATGGAAATATCCGAATCAATTGATTCACGGAAATGGCCGAACGGTGTTCCAATTGGGTGGCAACAACGCGACGCTTTCTCTTCTTCTATTAAATCAGACAGAAGACAAGATGCCAGGCGATGCACATTATGGATCCGTTCCCTTGAATCTCTCGAGGAACATCGTTAAGAGAACTAGAAGAATTAATAATAATAACATAAACGCGATACCCGGGACACCTAGGTAGAGGTTAAAGCTTTTATGGCAAAGGAGCACAAATGAGACTATTAAACTGCCATATATAGAGAGATTTATTATCGAAAAGCGCCTTAGCGCGACAGAGAGAGGTAGAGAAAGCTGTGGAAGACTGAAGGATCATTACAGATAGTTGCCTCAGCGCGAACGAGAGAAAGAGAGAGAGAAGGGGACAGAGAGAAAGAGGGGAGAGATACTGATGTGGTATGCTGAAGAATCAATAGTGATAAGCGCCTCAGCACCACAGAGAGAGACAGAGAGAGAGAGAGAAAGAGAGAGAGACAGCGAGACAGAGAGAGAGAGTTGTGGAAAACGGCAGATGGCGGCCATCTTGGATTGCTAAAATGCAAAAAAATCGAAAAGCTTTCATGCAAGGACCATTCTGACACAAATTTGGTCCAGTTCCATAGTAATTTTCACATTTTGCCATTTTAAGTAACAGAGGTCAACTTGACGGGTCTATATTTTGTTAATTTTTGAAACACCTCAAAGCAAGAAACATTGTGCCACAAATTTCATCTAAATCCTTACTGGAAAACTAAAAGATCATTATCAACAAGCGCCGCAGCGCTTCCGACAGAAGAAGAGAGGGAGACAGAATGCTGTTGCAGACCGAAGGATCCTTATAGATATGCGCAACATTGAAAAAGAGTGTGGGAGAGAAGAGAGAATTTTGGGAAGGATCATTATCGATAAGCGCCCAGGGCAAGAAAGAGAGAGAATGCTTTTGGAGAGAGTAAAAGAGAGGGAGATACAGACTGCTGTGGGAAATTGAAGGATCTTTATCAAAAACGCCTCAGTGCAACAGAAAAAGAGATAGGGGATGAAGAATGCTGTGTGTGTGTGTGTGGGCGGGGGGGGGGGGGGGTTGAAGAATCATTAGTAATTACCGCGTCAGTGCGTCAGAGAGTGAGTGAGTGAGAGAACTCGGGTTTAAAGTCCCACCAACAACGAGGTCATATGGAGACGAGACCTCACTTTAAAGTCTCATCCGAAAGACCGGAGAAGCGGGGGATCGATCTTGCGACCCCTGGATTGGTAGTCCGGAGTGTTATCCACTACGCTACAGCCGCTCCCGCGTCAGAGAGAGAGAGAGAGAGAGAGAGAGTACTTTGGGAGACAAAAAGAACATTATCGATAAGCGCTTGAGCGCGACAGAGAAAGCCAGAGGGGAGATCTAGATAGATACTGTTGTGGGAGACTCAAGGATTTAAATCGATAACTTCCATAGCCCGACAGAGAGGGAATGGGAGATAGAGGCTGCTGTAAAACACTGACGGATCATTATTGATAAAAGTCTAAGCGCGACAGATAGAAGGGCTGCTGTGGCAGACTAAAGGATCATTATCGTAAGGTGCCTCAGTGCGAGAGAGAAAGATATGGAGAGAGATAGAAAGACTGCTGTAGGAGACTGAAGGATCATTGTCGATAAGTGCCTCAGTGCGTCAGAGGTGATAAGATGATGTTTGGGACTGAAGGGTCATTGATAATAATGCTTTGCGAGCCGGAAGAATTATTATCGATAAGTGCCTCGTTGCGAAATACAGGGAGGAGGAGAGAAATGGAGAGACTGCCGTGAGAGACGGGAGGATCATCATAGATAATTGCATCGGCGCGACAGAGAGAAAAAGAATTCTGTGAGAGACTGAGGACAATTATCAATGGGTGTCAGCGTAACAGACAGAGAGAGAGAGAGAGAGAGAATGAGAGAGAGACTGTGGGAGACAGAATGATCATTATCGTATAGCGCCTCAACGAGACAGAGAGGGAGAGAGACGCATAAGGATCATTATCGATAAGCGCCTCACTCAGCACTTCAGAGAGATAGAGATAGATAGAGAGGGAGAGAATGCTGTGGGGACTATAGGAGCATTATCGATACGCGCCTCAGCGCGATAGAAAAAAACAGAGACAGAATTCTGAAGAAGACTAAATGATTATCATCAACTAGTGCCGAAGTAAGAGAGAGAGAGAGAGAGAGATTGTTGTGGAAGTCAGAAGGATCATTATCGAAAAGCACCTCAGCGCGACAAAGAGAAAGGGGAAGAGAGGGAGAGAGACTGCCTTGAGAGACTGAAATATTATCGCTAAGCGCCTCAGCACGTCAAAGACAGAGAGAGAGAGAGAGAGAGAGAGAGAGAAAGAGAAAATGCTGTGGGAGACTAAAGACGCTTATCGATAAGCGCATCAGTGCGACAGACAGAGGAGAGGAGAGAGAAGGTGCTGTGGTAAGCTGAAGACCATTATCAATAAGCGCGACAGAGAGAGAGAAAGGAAGAGTCTGCTGTGGGAACCTGAAGGATCATTATCGATAAGTGTCTCAGGGCAAACAAAAGAGAGAGAGAATGCTGTTGGAAAAAGAAGCATCATTATCAAAAAGATATCAGCGCAACAGAAAGAGAGAGAGAGAGGAGGGAGGGTGAGGAAGAAGGAATGCTGTGTTAGACTGAAGGATCATTATCGATAAGCGCCTAAAAGAGAGAGATGGAGAGCTAGAGAGAATACTGAAGGAAACTGAAGGGTCATTATCGATAAGCACACCAGCGCAACCGTAAGAGAGAGGGGGAGGAGAATGCTGTGTGAGACTGAAGTATTACTATAATTAATAAAAGCCGAAGCACGAGAGAGAGAGAGAGAAAGAGACAGAGAATGAGATACAGGCTGCCATTGGAGGCTGAAGGATATTTATCAAAAACGCATGAGCGCAACAGAAAAAGAGATAGAGGATGAGGGAGATTGCTGTGGGAGATTGAAGGATCATTATCAATTACCGCGTCAGTGCGTCAGAGAGAGAGAGAGAGAGAGAGAGAGAGAGAGGGGAGAGACTGATGTGGGAGACCGAAAGAACATTACTGATAAGCGCTAGAGCCCGACAGAGAAAGCGAAAGGGGATATCTAGATAGAGACTGTGGTGGGAGACTAAAGGATTAAAATCGATAAGTGCCTCCGCCCGACAGAGAGGGAATGGGAGAAAGAGGCAGCTGTAAAAGACTGAAGGCTCATTGCCGAAAACGCCTTAGCGCGACAGAGAGAGAGGCTGCTGTGGGAGACTAAAGGATCATTATAGAAAAGCGCCTCAATTCGAGAGAGAAAGAGATGGAGAGAGATCGAAAGACAGCTGTGGGAGACTGAAGGACCACTGTCGATAAGTGCCTCAGCACGTAAGAGAAGGTAAGACGATGCTGTTGGAGAAGGATCATTGTCGATAAGTGCCTTAACGTAACAGAGAGAGAGAGAGAGAGAGAGAGAATCCTTTAGGAGACTGAAGGATCATTAACGACAAGCGCCGCAGCTAGACAGAGGTAGGGAAGGGGAGGGGGAATGCTGTGGAAGACTGAAGGATGCATCACTGTGACAGAGTGTGAGAGAGAAAGAGAGCGAGATAATGTTTTGGGATAATGGAGCGTCTTTATCGATTAGTGGCCCAGCATAATAGTGAGGTAAGGACTGCTGTGGGAGAAAAGAGCTTCATCGACGAGCACATCAGCGCGACGGACAGAGAGGTGGGGATAGGGGAAGAAAAGATGCTGTGGCAGAATGGAGGATTATCAATCGGTGCCTCAGTGAAACAGAGAGAGAGTCTGATGTGGAAGACAAAATGAGCTTTATCGCAAAAAACTTCAGCGTGACAGAGAGAGAGAGAGAGAGGGAGGGAGGGAGAATGATGGGCGAGACTGAAGGATTATTATCGATAAGTGCCGAAGCAAGAGAGAGAGAGAGAGAGAGAGAGAGAGAGAGAGAGAGAGAGAAAGAAAGAGAGAGAGAAGAGAGAAAAATAATGACTGCTGAGGGAGGAAAATAGATTATCGATAAGCACCTTAGTGCGACAGAATGAGAGCGGAAAAGAGCGACTGCTCTGGGGGCATAGAAAGGAGCCTCAGTACATCAAAGAGAGAGAGAGAATACTGTGGGAGACTGAAGCAGCATTATCTAAAAGTGTCTCAGCGCGACAGGAAGGGGGTTGTGTGTGGGTTGGCAGAGAGAGAGAGCGAGAGAGAGAACGCTGTGGGAGACAGAAGGATCATAATCGATTAGAGTCTCAGCGCGACAGAGAGTTGGTTGGTTGGTTCTTCTGGGTTTAACGTCCCTTTGAGACAGTATTTCAGTCTATATCGGCCGTTTACCAAAGAGAGGAAGAAAGAAGAGAGCAATGATAGACGAGAGAAAAATGTCCAAACAACCCCCATCCGCACCTACTTCAAGCACAGTAAGCCCTTGCCCTATGTAGGACGCCCCGGCACTGGAAGTTACACGCAGCACCTTCGCACCACCCAACTACCCCCGCGACAGAGAGGAAAAGGGAGAGAGAAGGCTGGGGGAGACAGACGGATTGATATGGGAGAGCGCATCAGCTCGTTGGAGACAGAGAGTGAGAGAGAAAGCTGTGGAAGACTGAAAGATAAATATCGATTAGCGCCTCAGTTCGACAGAGAGAGAGAGAGAGAGAGAGAGAGAGAGAGAGAGGAAATAGAGACTGCTGTGGGAGGAAAATGGATTCTTATCGATAAGCGCCTTAGTGCAACAGAAAGAGAGTGGAAAAGAGTGACTGCTCTGAGGGCATCGAAAGGAGCCTCAGTACATCAAAGAGAGAGAGAGAGAAAGAGAGAGAGAGAGAGAGAGAGAGAGAATACTGTGGGAGACTGAAGCAGCATTATCGAAAAGTGTCTCAGCGCGACAGGGAGAGAGGGTGTGTGTGGGCGGAGAGAGACAGAGAGAGAGAGAGAGAACGCTGTGGGAGAAAAAAGGATCAATATCGATTGGAGCCTCAGTGCGACAGAGAGTTGGTTGGTTGGTTCGTTTGGGTTTAACGTCCCTTTGAGACAGTATAAGCGAGTTCGGAGTTCCGAACTTTGCATGTGCACACTCAGATTTTGCTCTCGGAGGTCAGAGGTCATGGATGCCAAAAGCCGTATACGCAAAGCGTAGCACACCAACATATCGACTAATATTTCAATTTATAAACATTCCCTGTCTATTAAGCCTTGCGAAAATAATGTGACTATCCATTTTCTCCGAGTTGAAAACAATTTTCAGTCATATCAATTATTTTTAATCATGAAAATGGTGTTTTATATCGATTGACCAGGTAAGCGTAATGATGACCTATCGGATTTTTCCACACTTGAGCTTTGACCGAGAAAATTTCTCCCCCAGTCCAACCGGAAACGGTGAACTCCAAACTCGCTTATTTCATGGTCTATATCGTGCCGTTTACCAAAGAGAGGGAGAAAGAAACTAGAGCATGTGAGCAGGGGCTCACGTATACCTCCGGCCAGCGCCACCGCAAAATAAAAACACATTTAATACAAGCAAATGTTAACTAATAGACAGATGGACAATCTATTACAAATCCAGTGAAAGGCCTATAAACAAATACCAAAAGGTTCCATTGAAATAAATGCAAATTATGTTAGTAAAATTTCAACGTAAGTTTACATAAACTTCTTTGTCTGCGACCTTGACCTAAAGTTAGCAGCAGCATCCAAATGATGTCAACTAATCAGTTTAAAGCTAGATGTAAACCTAATAACATAGCAATCTGAGAAATTTTTGACATAAATTTTCCCATTTATTGCACTGGAGTGAGAGATGGGAAAAAGAAAAAAAGAAGACCAAAAGAAATCTTAGCATCTTGATTTTCTTTCCACCAATATGTATGGCCATTCTCAAGATGTATACAAAATTTGAAGACTGTGGATTCATGAGAACAGAGAAATCTGACAAAAAAATTAGAGAGAAAGAAAAAAAGGACAAAGGGAATGAAAAGCAGGAGGAGGCTGATTCTCTCTTACACAGTACAACTTGTCATACACAACGTTTGAACCAAATTTCAAAATCCAAGCTAAAGTGGTTCCTAAGAAATCTTTGACAGAAATTTTATTGGAGAAAAAGAAAAAGTGGACAAACAAAGAGAATGATAAGCAGGAAGAGGCTGATTCTTATATGATACAGCTATTCACACCCAACATTTGTACCGAATTTCAAATTCCTAGCTGTAGTAGTGCCTGAAAAATCTGTGACAAAAATTTAATTGGAGAGAAAGAAAAATGGACAAACAAAGGGACTGATAAGCAGGAGGAGGTTGATTCTCTTTTACACGGTACAACTAGTCATACCCAAGGTTTGTATCAAATTTCAAAGTCCTAGCTGTAGTGGTTCCTGAGATGTCTGTGACAAAACTTTAATTGGAGAGAAAGAAAAAATGGACAAACAAAGGGACTGAGTCATACCCAAGGTTTGTATCAAATTTCAAAGTCCTAGCTGTAGTGGTTCCTGAAAAGTCTGTGACAAAACTTTAATTGGAGAGAAAGAAAAAAATGGACAAACAAAGGGACTGATTAAAAGGAGAAGACTGATTCTCTCTTACACGGTACAACTAGTCATACCCAAGGTTTGTATCAAATTTCAAAGTCCCAGCTGTAGTGGTTCTTGAGAAGTCTGTGACAAAAATTTAATTGGAGAGAAAGAAAAAATGAACAAACAAAGGGACTGATAAGCAGGAGAAGGCTGATTCTCTCTTACACGGTACAACTAGTCATACCCAACGTTGTACCAAATTTCAAAGTCCTAGCTGTAGTGGTTCCTGAGAAATCTGTGACAAACCATAAATTGGAGAGAAAGAAAAAATGGACAAACAAAGGGACTGATAAGAGGAGAAGGCTGATTCTCTCTTACACCGAACAACTAGTCATACCCAACGTTTGTGCCAAATTTCAAAGTTCTAAATGTAGTGGTTCCTAAATTGTATGTGACAAAAATTTAATTGGAGGCTCTATATGAAATTTCGTTACAATTGGCCCAGTTCTTTTTAGGGGATTGTTTGATATTGTCAAAATATGAGAGGTCTGGGTCAAAGGTCAAAGAATGACCTTGACCTCTTGTACTCACAAATCTTCATGTACTCATTAAGATAACTGTATACCAATTCTAAGGCATATCTCTTCAAAACTTTCAATGAAATCTTATGTTATAGCATTTTCCCATATTTGACCTTGCCGTAAAAAAGATCAAGGTCAACCCATGGTCATAATTTGAACAATCTTGACAGTACTCGAGTACCCAAAGCTACATACCAAGTTTCAAGGCCATCGGTCAATTGGTTCTTGAGAAGAAGATTTTTAAGGTTTTCACCATATATGTGCGTGGCGGCCATGTTGGTCATGTGACCTGGGCCGTATGAATAAGTTTTTGTTCCCTCAACTCCTGGAGGCTCTGTATGAACTTTGGTTTCAACTGGCCCAGGGGCTTTTGAGGAGATTGTTTGAATTGTCACAATATGAGAGTTCTAGGTCAAAGGTCAAAGAATGACCTTGACCTCTTGTACTCATAAATCTTTATGTACTCATTAAGATGACTGTAGATACCAATTTTTAGCCCAAAATCTTCAACAGTTTCCAAGATAGCTTATGTTCTAGCATTTTGCCATATAAAAGCACAAGGAAGCAAATTTGACCTTACCGTAAGAAAGGTCAAGATCAACCCAAGGTCATAATTTGAACAATCTTGGTAGTACTCCCGTACCCGATGCTACATACCAAGTTTCAAGGCCGTCGGCTTACTGATTCTGGAGAAGAAGATTTTTTTAGGTTCTTATCATATATGGGCATGGCGGCCATGTTGGTAATGAGACCAGGACCGTTTGAACAACTTTTTGTTCCTAAGGTCCAAGGAGGCTCTATATGAAATTTGGTTACAATCGGTCCAGCGGTTCCAGAGGAGAAGTTGTTTTAAATTGTGGACGGACGGACGGACGGACGGACGGAAGACGGACCCTGACCATACTATAAGCTCCCCCGGAGTCTCTGGCTCAGGTGAGCTAAAAATGGATAGACAAAGGGACTGATAAGAGGAGGAGGCTGATTTTCTCTTATACGGTACAACTAGTCATACCCAACGTTTGTACCAAATTTCAAAGTCCTAGCTTTAGTGGTTCCTGAGAAATCTGTGACAGAAAAAATGATAACATACACACAAACACACACAAAAACATAATAACGGAAAGACCAAAAAGAAAGAAAAAATGGACAAACAAAAGGAATGATAAGCATGGGAGGGATTCTCTCTTACACAGTACAACTACTCATACCCAACATTTGTACCAAATTTCAAAGTCCTGGCTGTAGAGGTTTCTGAGAAATCTGTGACAAAAATTTAATTAGAGAGAAAGAAAAAATGGACAAAATAAGGGACTGATAAGAGGAGAAGGCAGATATTCTCTCATACCCAACGTTTGTACCAAATTTCAAAGTCCTAGCTTTAGCGGTTCCTGAAAAATATGTGACAAAAAATAAATTGGAGAGAAAAAAATGGATAAACAAAAGGACTGATAAACAGGAGAAGGCTGATTCTCTCTTACACGGTACAACTAGTCATACCCAACGTTTGTACCAAATTCAAAGTCTTAGCTTTAGAGGTTCCTGTGAAATCTGTGACAGAAAAAATGTTAACATACACACAAACACACACACACAAACATATTAACGGAAAGACCAAAAACTATATACCCCCTATATACTTCGTATACCGGGGGTATAACGAGCAATGATAGACGAGAGAAAAAATGACCAAACAACCTCCACCCGCACCTACTGCAAGCACAGTAAGCCCTTGCCCTACCACTGTTCTAATCCGTAGGACGCCCCGGCACTGGAAGTTACACGCAGCACCTTCGCACCACCCAACCACCCCCGCGACAGAGAGGAAAAGGGAGAGAGAAAGCTGGGGTAGACAGACGGATTGTGACATGGAAGGGCGCATCAGCTCGTCAGAGACAGAGAGTGAGAGAGAAAGCTGTGGGAGACAGATAAGTATCGATTAGCGCCTCAGTTCGACAAAGAGAGAGAGAGAGTGCCGCGTGAGACAGAAGAGTCAGTATCGATAAGTGGCTCAGCGCGATAGAGACAAAAATGCTGCGGGAGACAGAAGGATCATTATCTCATTATCACAACGGTTATAATTATGATTATAGATTTTAAAAAAAATCAGTTTCATTCCATAACATAAAACTTTGCAACACATTTATCGCTTCGTCGAATTTTGGTTGTCGATCCGTAGTGCATTGGTGATGATGTCGATAAACGTGCGAAAGTGCGCTCCAGTCCACAAATTATATTATTAGCCTTAGCCGATACCATTTAGAGTCAATAAAGGTGTGTAGTTTGTGCAGACGTCACACTGTTCATAGACAATTGTAGCAGCATGAGCTGGTACCAGAGTAATCCTACAGGTTACCGGTTGGTTGGTTGTTTAGGGTGTAACGGTTCTTTGAGACAGTATTTCAGTCTATATCGAGCTGTCTCCTAGATAGAAAGAAAAGAGAAATGATAGGGGAGAGAAGAATGTCCAAACAACCACACCCGCACCTACGGCAAGCACAGTAAGCCCTTACCCTTCTATATCCAAATAAGCAAGACGCCCCGGCACTGGCAGTTACCCAGCACCATCGCCCGACCACGATCACTCCCAAGAAAGTTACCGAGAAACATGGGCTCGCAGCACAGTATCCTTTCGAAGAACTACACAGTACACGGGTGGTAAACCTAGGAACTGCCACGAACATCGCTACACTCCATTTCATCTGGGTGTTTTACTTTGACTTTGCTTCTACTAATGCATATAATGTGTATTTATTTTGATATTATAATGGAAGGAATACATCTCTCAATGATCCGCAGTTTAATTGGCGGCATTTTAATTTGGCGACTTTCTTCTTTTCCGCCAATATCGCCAAAATAAAGTGATCGCCAAATATAAGTGTTTTACAGTAGTAACATGATTTATGATGTTGGAACTACCCCGTTGTGACGTGCGAACAAAATTACGTTAACACAATTTCGTGGTAGTTCCTAGGTTTACCACCCGTATTATTTCTCATTTCTTTCTATCTAGGAGACAACTCGATATAGACTGAAATACTGTCTCAAAGAACCGTTACACCAAAAAAAAAAACAACAAAAAAAACAACCAACCGGTAACCTCTAGCATTGCCTCAAAAGTTACTTGGCCAGTTGTTACCAAATTTCATATATAAGCTGCCTGGGATTGAGGGAACAAACTGTCTTTATACGGTAACCAGCAACTAGATGAAAGTGAGATATAGGCATGGTTTTCTATAGTATCTGTGTTGGAGTTGCAACCTTCAATTGAATGATCTGGTTTAGCCTTGATTTGTGGCAATGCACAAAGAAAAAAACATTCAGCTGATATTTTCAGGAAACTTGGCATTTGCAAATTTATTCCAAAACAATTTTCAATGATATTTTCCAATTACAAGAACTTTCTAATACTATAAGTGCTTTATTTTTACATGTTCTTTATTTCAAAGTTTTCTTTTGGAATAATTGGCGAGTTCTTACAGCCACAAAACTAATTGTGATAGGATTATGGTTCTTGGTTACTGCACTTCCTGTCGTTACCCTCTATTTATATATGAAATTTCATTCAGTTACTTTTAATACTTTCAGAGATCCCATGATCTGAAGTCAGGAATGCTAATTGCTAGAGTGCAAAACCCAGATCAACTTACAACATCGCTGGCAGAAAATGAATTCAAGAATACATCTTGTTCAAGCCTTTTTGGTCTAATAAGTCTTGCACTGGCTTATTGGAAAGCGTACCCTCAGAGTTATCAATATAACAGTATCATTGTATGGGTACCTATGTCAGCAACCATAATTACAGATTTTTTTTTTACATTGAAAATTTTAAATATTTGGAATTTTATCTCACCTACCACTATATATATCTGTGCAAGGATACTGTTATGTTAAGGGGGAATCGCAGGCGTACATGTACTGGGTAATAAAGTGCCACTGGTGTAAAGATTATGCATGAGTCTGACATTATTTCAAACAATTTCTCTTTATTACATCAACAGCAACTGATATTAATGTTAACACATTCTCTAAATTAGTGTTGCTGAATAATAGAGATGATACTTCCACCAGTGCAGTCTGTGGGCCTCCTCCTGGAATGTAATTGCCTTGCTGATCATGCAGAATACTTTTTCTGTTGAATTTGTTTTAGCTGTAACAGCTTACAATGTATTTGATAATAATACTAATCATTGAAACAGTAACAGTCATAATACTTTTTGCACTTTTATTGTTGCAGTTCATATTTTATTTTTCTACGAACAATATATTATGACAAGTTTAGTCAGTTATTTTTCTGTAAAAATACTAAATATGGCTCTTGTGCACCAAATCTGTCATTGAATAACAACCACAAAAATTCAAGCAAGAATAATTTCGTACAGTTAGATCATTCTTTTGGAGTAAAGTCAAGCTTAATATGAGCTGTTCTTTTCAACAAATTAAAAATAAAAAAATGGGGTATCTGACCTTCAAAAACTATGGCATGAATAAGTTGTACAGTTTGATAATATCTGTTTCTTTTATAGGTATCAAATCAAGCTTTATACGAACTGTTCTTTTTCAACAAACTACTGTAAAAGTGTATGATATTATTGGATTGTGTGATATTCTGAGATTGGACAGTGAATGTGATATCTTTGCTAGTTGAAGGAAGACTTAACAGTAGTGAACTGTTGTTACCTGTTACTGCAGAAGAGTAGATTCATAGTACAGGATGCGAAAGAAGAACTGGAGACGATCTGAAGCCCGAAGGTCGATTTTGGATAGAAGCTGCAGCTACCAGACTGGGTTGACTCCTGAGTCGACTCCTAATGTCATGTAGACTTCCGAGTCTGTTATGACCAAGGGCCTCATAGAGGCAAGACCTGTCAGTGTGCAGGCACATCAAAGAAATCATTGTCAATTGACCAAAGGCTATAAAGCAAGTTTTGTAGAGAGACATTGTCAAATAAACACACAAATTCCAGATCATAATACTGATACCAGTACTATCCCACATACTTTGACTAAAACTAAGGGTCCTTGTTTGACTTAATATGAAAGAAAAAGAAAAAAATATATATCAGCTTGCCTCAAAACAGTCTGCTAGAAAGAAGCCAGCTTTTAAAGAAAAAGAAAGGGTTAATCAGCTTGCATCAAAGCAGTCTGCGAGAAAGAATCCAGCTCTTAAAGAAATAGAAAGGGTAAATCAGCTTGCGTCGAAACAGTGTGCCAGAAAGAAACAAGCTGTTAAAGAAAAAGAAAGAGTAAATCAGCTTGCGTCAAATCAGTCTGCTAGAAAGAAGCCAGATTTTAAAGAAAAAGAAAGGGTAAATCAGCTTGCATCAAAGCAGTCTGCTAGAAAAAAGCCAGCCTTTACAGAAAAAGAAAGGATAAATCAGCTTGCATCAAAGCAGTCTGCTAGAAAAAAGCCAGCCTTTACAGAAAAAGAAAGGGTAAATCAGCTTGCATCAAAGCAGTCTGCTAGAAAGAAGCCAGATATATTAGCGAAAGAATGTGCCAAAAAGCAGTCAGCCAGACAAAACCAAGAATTTAAAGAAAAAGAAAGGGTATATCAGCTTGCATCAAAGCAGTCTGCTAGAAAAAAGCCAGGTATATCAGTGAAAGAATTTGTACAGAAGCAGGCATACAGACAGGACCCAGATTTTTAAAGAAAAAGAGAAGATATATCAGCTAGCTAGTAAGCGGAGGCAAAGGCAAAAACCTTTCTTTTTGGAATGTGAAAGAATCGCTCAGCAGCAGCGTAGGCAAGAAAAAAGAAAATTGGAAGATACATGTGAGCTGAACATGGAAAACAAAAGGCGTAAAATTATGGAAGAAAAGTCACATGAAATTGATGCATGTGAAGTATATGATAGAAAAAGACATGACAGTGTAGCAGAATGTCTTAAACAATTTCATGAAAATATTTCAGTAGGACCTCTGTTTGTTTGTACTTGTTGTCACCAAACATGGTTTCGAAAAAGTGTATCAATGCTAAAAAGCCACTAACATTATGAAGTACAGCATGAATTATTGCACCAAACTGAAAAATCAGTTGATAGTGAAGAGTGGATATGTCACACTTGTTTGTCAGCATTAAAAGATGGTAAAGTTCCCAAACTGTCAGTTGCCAATGGAATTAAATGGCCAACCAAACCTTCAGAGTTAGATTTGCACCAGCTTGAAGACAGATTAATAGCACTCCGTATTCCTTTTATGCAAATTAGAAAACTGCCACGTGGTGGTCAGTATTCACTTAATATTCAGCCCACTGTGAACTCTCTTCCAAGACCTATGGATGAAAATTTTACAATTGCCATCCAGTTGAAGAAAAAACTGTCGTATAAGAAAATAGATTTCAAAGAAAATGTAAGACCAATGAAAGTTCTGACAGCATACACTGGCTTCTAAATAATAGTGATATGTATAAAAATTCAGGTATTGCCGTTGATAACAGCTGGTTCCAATTAGTAACTGAAAGTGCAGAGGATACTGTAAAAGAGTTTCTGGAAATGTCAGTGCAAAATACAAATCCTGATACGGACATAAATGATTCAATGCTGGACGAAGATAAAACTGTTCCTTTGGTACCTAAAAATTAGGGAAAAGGGTGATGGATATGAATCAGATGTATTCAGTGAGGTAGATTGTAATGAGCAGGTTGGAAATGTTGATACCTTGGTGGATGATGCTAATATTGAAAATAAGTTCGATCAAGTGTTGACCTTTGCCCCTGGAGAACGACGACATCCCCTTAGTTTGTATCAATATACAGATGCAGGGGCCGTATTCATAAAGCCACTTAAGTCGTTGCTATGCGGTTACTAAGGCTAAATATCTATAAAGGAGATTCCCTACAACTATAAAATTTGGTCTGGAGGAACAGTCTTTGTAAGACTGTTCCTCCAGACCAAATTTCATAGTTGTAGGGAATCTCCTTCAAAGAAATTTAGCCTTAGCAACAGCATAGCAACCACTTAAGTCGTTTTATGAATACGGCTCCTGAGTATTTATGTTTCCCTACTATCTTTTGTGGTCAGAGACGTCCTGATAAGAATGAGAGAACAACTTTAATTCATTAGAGTGACATTGTTAAATGGGAGCTACGAAGCATTGATAGAAGAACTGCTCATTCTTGCACACCGGATAGAAAATGCCATTCTTTTCACCTGGGATAGAAAATTTCATCTTACCCTGGTGTTCTGACCCAGGACCGGAAAAAAAATCACGAGCTGTCAATGCATTGGTTGTATAAGAGCTCACGTACCTGCGTCGTCAAGTGACGTTGGCATTTTAGATGATGACGTCACGAAGACGGTAAAAATGACGTCAGTTTATGCACGCCAGTCGTTGACGTAAAGAGCCGAATGACGGTCGTTATAAGCGGCGCCTTCTTTCAAAATCAAATTGAAACCTCTCAAGCACTAAAATTACGCATTTTAAGAAGTTCTGAAGTTAAAACAAAACATGGTGTGCAAGAAAAAGTATCTATCATTGGTGTGAGGTGCGGATAGAAAAATACGTTACTCGGGATCACTGTTCGGCATCACTCGGCAAGCCTCGTGATGCCGAACAGTGACCCTCGTGACGGATTTTTCTATCCACACCTCACACCCATGACAGATCCTTATAGTCTGTTCCAAACATTTCCTTCAAGCATAAAAAGCTTCAAATGAAACAAATAAGTGACAAAGTTAACTTAGCTGTAAGAAGATGTAAAAATAAAGGCAAGAACATTACAGCAGCAGAGGCAAGAGATCCAGCATATTTGGGGTGACTTGTGAAACTTGATGAAGGTTATTGTATATTTCACCAGCTTAGAAATTCTCCAGCATATTAAGCAAAAAGGAAGAAAGACATATTTGCAATGATTAGGCAACTGTCTTTACCTACTTGGTTTATATCTTTGTCAGCTGCTGATACTAGATGGAATGATCATCTGAAGATGTTAGCAAAACTGAATGATGAAATTGACCATTCAGAGAAGGATGTTGAGGCTTTAACTTGGCAAGAGAAAACAAGACTTGTTCAGAAAGACCCAGTAACTTGTTCAAGATATTTTGATCACAGGGTACAAGAATTCTTGAAAACTGTCCTTAAAAGTGAATTTGAACCTATTGGGAAAGTGATAGATTTCTTCTACAGAGTGGAATTTCAGCAACGTGGTTCTCCTCATATCCACATGCTTATTTGGATTGAAAATGCGCCTAAATTGGAAAAAAAAACAATGATGAAGAAAAAAATTCAGTTTGTTGATAATTACCTTACATGCAGTACTGAAGATAAAGAAATTGGGGAGCTTGTTGAACTTCAGTCACATAAACATTCAAAGTCATGCAGAAAGAAAGGAAAGGCAATTCCTTTGCCTCCTCTTCCAAGAACAATGTTATTGCATCCTTTGGATGAAGAGATTGAAAACTACAAAAAGAAACACTCAGAACTTTAGAAATCAATGAATGAGTACAAAGATGTCTCTGAAATTGGATTTGATGATTTTTTGGAGCAAGTTGCCAAGATGGACTTTGAAAGTTACATCAAGTGTATAAGAAGTTCACTCAATGCTCCAAAAATTTTCCTCAGGTGGAATCCGAATGAGATGAGAATTAATATGTTCAACAAAACAGTTCATCTTGGTTGGAAGGCAAATCTTGATATTCAGATGGTTCTTGAACCATATGGTTGTGCAGCATATGTTGTTGGCTATATAAGCGAATCTCAAAGAGGCATGAGCGCACAGCTTGATGCAGCAGCAAGAGAAGCTCGAAAAGGAAATTTTGATATAAAGAAACAAGTAAGACATATTGGAAATGTGTTTTCAAACTGTATTGAAGTGAGTGCACAAGAAGCAGTAAACCTTGCTTTGCAGATTCCTCTAACAAAAGCTGCAAGGGAGATTGTTTTCATCAATACCTCCATCCCAGAGGAAAGAGTATTTTTACTGAAATCTAAATCTGTGCTTGATGAACTTCCTGCTGAATCTACTGACATAGAAGCAGACAATATAATTCAGAGGTACGCAAACGACCTGGACAGCTTCAGAAATTCTGTTTGGCAGATTATGTCTCTACAGTTGTTATTGTTTATCCTAAAGGGAATAGCTTACCTGACATGACTGGAGACAGAAATGAAAATGATGGTAATTCATATGATTCTAGTGATGAAAATGATGAAGATGATAATAATGAGAGTGTTGAATCTGAATATCATGGATCAGATCTGTTATATGTAGCAAAGCATGGGACAAAGTATAAACGTAGGAGAGTTCCTAGAATAATACGTTATGTGAGGTATGATATAAAGTAAGGCCCAAAAAATTACTAAAGAGAACGACTTATGCTGATTATGCCCTGAAGAAACGAAGCAAAAGATTTGTTAGGTTCCTATGAAACATATGAAGCTCATTACAATTTCTTGAAAGCCACTCTTGAATCTAAACGCAGCCAGTATGAACATCATATTGAAGAACTTGAGCTTGCAAGGCAAATGGCAGAAGAGAAAGATGCTTATGATGAGATAGCACCAAATGCAGAACATGAAAACAGAGAAGCAGAGGAAGAAGGTAAAAGAGAAGCTGAAAACTTTGTATATTTATATCCAGATAGAGTAATAGAACATCGACAGTATGATATTTGTATAGAGATACAGGCTGCTTGTTCAGTGCCATCTGTAGAAATAAATGGAGTCATGTTACCTGATGAAAAATACTTAAATTTGCTTAGGAGTTTAAATTTGAGACAAAGAGAATTTTTAATCATGTATTGTATTGGATGAAATGCATGGAAGAACCACTGTTTGCTTTCTTGTCAGGTGGAGCTGGGGTTGGCAAATCTGTGCTCATCAAAGCACTGTATCAGAGTCTGTACAGATTTCTTAACTTGAGAGAAGGAGAAAATCCTGATGATATTAGCGTTCTTCTTTGTGCGTACACTGGCAAAGCTGCATATAATATTAGTGGTGTCACCATTGACTCTGCTTTCTTAAAGAAGTTCTAACAAGGTAGTGACCTTTTGTAAGCAGATGAACTGAACACATTCAGAGTGAAATATAGACATTTGAAAGTGATTATTATAGACGAAATCTCTATGGTAGGAACAAACACACTGACCTTTCTAGATACACGTTTGCAACAGCTCAATGGAACAAAAGTCAGTTTTGGTGGTTTAAGCATCATTGCTGTGGGGGATTTGTACCAGCTTATGCCAGTATGTGACAAGTGGATATTCAGTGACCCTTCAAAGGGTGCTTCAGCTCTAGCATATAATTTATGGAAGGATTATTTTAAATTGTATGAACTTGTTGATATTATGCGACAAAAAGATGATGTTGACTTTGTTCAGATGCTAAATCGGCTTCGACAGAATGAGCTGACAGAAGATGACAAAAATGAACTGAAGAAACATACTGTGAACCCCAATATGACGAATTATCCGAAGGAGGCTCCTCATTTATTCACTGAAAATAAGTTTGTAGATAGACACAATGAGAATTATTTGAATAAATTATCAGAAGAAAAAGTTGTTATCCCATGTTGTTTCTGCGAATTTTCCTTTAAAAAGCATGAAACTCATCGAAGCACTTCCAGATGATTCGAACAAAACTGCTAATTTGCAAAAGCTGTTGACAGTAGCAATTGGGATGATTTATGATATAACAGTCAATGTCAATGTAGAGGATGGTTTGACAAATGGGTCTACGTGTGTTGTCAAATTCATTGAGTACAAAATGAAAGGCACAAATCGTCCCAGCATTATATGGGTTTTATTTGAAGATTCTCAAATTGGCCAGTCAACTCGTGAGAAATTTCCTAATAGGGGTTTGTTCAGTACAAACATAGATAAAGCAGGGACTCCAGTATTTGATATAGAACGAACATTTATCTACAACTTCAAACATACAAAAGAATTCAATTTCCTTTGAAACCATCAGCAGGTAAAACTATTCATAAAGCTCAGGGGTCTACAGTTGATGAAATTGTGAGTGAGTGTGTGAACTCGGGTTTAACGTCCCACCAAAAGCGAGGTCATATGGAGACGGGACCTCGGTTTGAAGTCTCATCCGAAAGACCGGAGAAGCGGGGGATCGATCTTGCGACCCTAAGATTGGTAGTCTGGAGTGTTATCCACTACACTACAGCCGCTCCTTGATGAAATTGTAGTAGACCTGTCTCAAACGAGACTTAGGAAGCAACCTCATATTCACTATGTTGGTCTTAGTAGAGTCAGAAAACTAGAGAATTTATATATTTTGAATTTGAATGAAACTGCCATGGCAGTGGATGGACAAGTGAAAATTGAGATGCAGCGGTTAAAAACAGAAGCACCTCTTGAATTGTGTTATGTTCCATTATATAAAGTTGATTCACACAAGATCAAAATTTCATTTAATAATGCAAGGTCCTTACATTAGCACTTTAAAGACATTGAATTTGAGCCAAATGTTTTGTCAGCAGATGTGATTGGGTTTGCAGAATCCGGGCTGCGTGCAAGAGATAATAGTAGTCATTTTGCTCTGAAGAATTTCAAACTTTTGAGATTGGATGAAGCAGATCTTGATTCTGAGAACAGACCATGCCATGGGCTTGCTTTGTACATCAAGGATTATTTTGAAATTCAGAGAATAGAAAAATTCCATTCTGACATATGCCAATTCATGTTGGCTAGCATGTACAGCAGTGTAAAGAGATGTTTCCAAGTTGTATACTTCTACAAATTTCCTAAAAGTGTGCAAATGTATGTAAGAAATGATATTCAGCATTATCTCTTCCCGTTGGTAGATATGCATACCAAATTGGTAATAATGGGTGCTTTTAACATACATTCAAATGCCAACACTTCAACATTTGTAGATTTCATCATGAAACAATTTAAATGTGAGCAGCACATCAATCAGTCAACTACTGATTCTGGATCGGTGATAGATCTTAATTTTACAAACTGTCCAGCATCCAGTGATGTTATTGAGGCTTACTGGAGTGACCACAAACTGGGTTATTGTGCACTGGATGCATAGGTAAAATACTTACTATACATCTGAAAGAACACATAGAATTCAACCACAAGGTAATTAGAAATACCAACCTGCAGGCAGGGGCTGGTATTGCTAGTGGTTATAGCAAGGATGGGTGGCCACCACACAAAATTCTGTTATTTGCCATCATATGCAAAGGTGGGTCCAGGCTTGCTATTTTGGTAAAGCAAGGTCTGGACCATTGGCTACTATAGTGGTGGAAGTGATATATACATGTACCCTGTATCTGTAGGGAAAGACAATGTATGCCCTTGCAGATTGGTATTATGTTCTTAACCAAGTTACCTGACAGTCTGCTGTTTTAGTACTTCTTTAAAGTTGCCTGTGTGTGCTAGGCCTCGTCCCTGTGACACCATACAGGGTGTCTAAAAAAAACATGGACCTTTTTGGAAATTGCTGTAACTCCTTTATTTATCGAGGAAACTTTCCAAAAATTTGTACGATAGTAGCAATTTGATTCTCCTTTGCATTTATGATGTTTATTAACAGGTGGCCTTGCTTACGGGAAGTGACGTCATAATGTTTAAGTTGACGGTTATAGCGTCATTTCTATTTTGTATGCACTGTTGAAACTACATACTGATATCAAGTGAAATGTATTAACACTTAGAGCGTTCTAAAGCTTACATTCTAAGGAGAAAAGGATTTACATTATCTCAGGTAATGGATATCTTGAATAATGCAAAGAAAATTGTATTAAAATGACCTTTTTAAAGCTTTAAAGCAAGATTGCAGGTCAACACAAAATTATCAAATTAATAATAAAAATCAACTAAAATGGTCAAATTATAGCTTTGAAGTCGTTCAGCTATTAAAAATTAGTAGGACACTAAAACGAAACAAGCTGCTTATCAGTTCTTTGCCAGTTTCAGTTCTTTAATGATCTTTGATGATACTGCCTTTATGGGCCTGCCTCTTCCCTTTTCTTGCTAAACTTTCTGGCTTTATCATGAACAGCCTATTCTACCACCCAGTTCTAACCACAACATAACAGCCAATTTCCCCTGCGTTTTATTTTTCTCAGATTTTCTTCCACTATTTGAGATTTTTTGAACCCTTGTTTCCTAAGAATGCAGACCTCAGAGAGCGCTCTGAAAGCATTCTTTTTTGCTTAATGCCATTTTATGTTTCCAGCAATGCAGATGAGAAAAAATGATGTCATTTATACTTTATGACGTCATCATGACATCACTTTCGGTTGAAGTACTTTTTGAGGAAGAATCTTATCCAGTAACAAGTTGCTACATCCATGCATGATTTTGCAAAGTTTCCTTCATAAATAAATGAGTTACAGCTATTTCAAATAAGGTCCATGTTTTTTAGACACTCTGTAGTTTTAGAGATGTGCCACCAGCCTTATCTACAGGAGCATACAATGTGTACCCCTGCAGAGCTGGGTTGGTAGTGATGGGGGTAACTTGGAGTTCGCAGGTCCTAATCAGAGTTTTGTCAGATGAATTGTCAGTCTCAAAATAAGTTAAGTTAGTGATTTCAGAATAAAAATATTAGTGTTTTACACATTGCAGAATTAACTGTACTGTAAAAATCTTAAATATTGGGATAGCTTGTACTGAGCCAACAGTATAAACCTGAAGTCTGATCAGAGTCTACACTGCTTGCCATTCCCTCTGCAACTTTCATACCTGTTACTGTATTAATTGCAAAGCTAACCGTTCCATTTTTTTTGGGACAGTTATGATTATTGTTTTGGGAGTCCCAATCTTTAGTATTTTTTACAGTTTTTTTTATACATTTCAAGGGAAGCAACTCTGCCTTTTTCCTGTCTTGTCTTAATTCTCAATAGGGGTTTTAGAGAAGAATTTTCTCCACTTTGGGCAGATTCCCTCTTTTAGATGTAAACCCTAATTTTGTATGAGTTCGACATCGGAAGCAAACAAGAAGTCACAAAAGTGGTTTCCCTTTGTGTGAATGGCAGCACTCATGGAGGTGTACCCACCTCACTTATGTATTTGTAATGTTTCAATTTGACAATACGTATGTCCTCCTTGAAGATAGATTATAGAAATTGGCAAGCATTGCAGATACAGCAAGGACCAGTATAATCGTGCCCTGCACTGGTTGCTTTGTAATTAAAATCCAAATAGTGAGTATAAATGACAGACCTTCTGCTTTTTAAATTCTGGTATGGTTTCATTAAATAAATTTTCATGGCTTTGTCTCTAAATGAGGGTTATTGGAATAAGGGAGCATATTGAATGAAATTTGGAATGTTGGATTTTGTCTCATGGTGTTTCTTGTAGGAAATGGCATAACTTTGCTTAGTGTATGAGAATAAATTTGGCTTTTAGCAGAAAGTGACATCCCAATGTCAATAGCACAACATCGTAAAATTGTTTTCAAAGTGTAATGGAGGTGCAGCTGTGAAACATGTAGTTTGATTTCAGCTTTTAGGCCAGGAAGCCAAAAAATTGAAATTATTTTAATTGATATTGTCATAAATACTTCTCAGGTGAAGATATGCTAAAGATGTGTTAATAATTTAAATAAAAATATTTAGTTACATAGTGTTGTAGTGCATTTTAGCGCATATTAGTATCCACACTTCATACCAGAATTGCTGTGCATGTTAGTCTCCTTCTGTGTTGTGCATTTTCTCTTGTACTGTAATACAATATTTCAAGACATAGTCTTCTGTGTCATGCCTGCAAATACTAGAAGGTGAGATACAGGTAATACTTTTCAACTGGTGACAGTGGCATCTTGAACTTTATTGCAGCTGTCTGGTTTAGCTCTCATGACAGTGAGAACATAGGCAGAACACATACCTTCCTGCAGAATTTTCATTAAGGAAGAGTAGCTATGCATTATGTTTTCATTGAAACCAAAACTAATTGTTTTAATATCTGCGGTAAACTTTTTAATTTCTTGTACTGTAAACATTTTAATTTCTTGTAGGTATGATTTTTCAGAATCATTTGTTAAGGAATAACCGTAATGTGCTTAAATATGGGGACACCTTAAGATAATAAATTTTCCATTTGTCCCAAATGGAAAATTTAATATCTTTAAGTGTCCCAAACTATACAATACATCCAGTTGTTGAAGCATCATATTGACTTTTCTGAGATTGCCACTTTCTATAACAGGTTTGCTATCTAAACCAATGATATCTCAAAGTACTGTCAAGTCAAAATAATGAAACATTTTACACATATAATTCCTATCTTGGGCCAGTGCTATTTCATTCTTGGAATTTGTTCCTAATGAGAGTGGAGACCGTAGTAAACTGACTCAAAGAAAGAAATGGTACAAAGTTACAGTGGAATGACACATAAAAATATCAAGGTTAAATAGTTGATACACCAGTATTCAAGCATCTTTATTTTATTTATTGATCAGTGGGCCTGAAGTTTGATCTTTGGCCAGCCATCTGTCTGTAACCGAGAAGGGAAGTACCTGACAATCAACTTCTAGGACAACCAGTGTGAAATACAGAATGTGGATTTCGTCAACTAACAAATATTTAAAATAGATTGGTGAGAACCCTAGCTGGATCAAATCAAAATCAGACATTTCTTGAAATGTTAGAATCTAAAATAGATACAGTGTGGTATTCGATTTTCTACCAAGATGATACTTAATTTACAGAACAGTTGATAACCATTGCCAGTAAGAAGGTCATGCTCAAAACTGTTACATAAACATTATATTTTATTATGACAGGGCTCAGTAGGCACAGCCACACATTCAAATGACTCAAAATCAGTGGAAAAGCAGTGCTGTTTAATGCCGAATCAGCATTCTGCTTTCGAAAGTTGTCATGACGTACTTAAGAGAGGATGCAGAAAACACACTGAATGCTTCTCAGATGCTTATGTACACTTCAGGATATGGCATGTTATGAAGATCTCATGGTATTACTGCCATATTTTCATAACCGTTTAAGACAAAAGGACGGGTTACACTTTGGCCGTTTTTGTGCCAGCGACCGATCCTGATGAAATTTATGTTTATAAAAGCTTGGCATGTGGCAGTTTATAAAAGCACATTTTTAACTTTGCGGTGTCATAAATAATCACGTGACTTCCGGTTTATTGCATATGGGGTGCTGAACGGGGTACATTAACTACCTGCGGTTTTTCGATATAATCAGCAATTCCGCTGACATGTCAGCCCTCCAAACTGACAGATATAATACTTTTGGTTCTTATCCACAGTCTAAAAGAGATTTTTTTGATGGGAACAATACTTCGTTGTCCAAAACAGATGAAAGGCTTCATTTTCAACTGATGTATATTCATCCTATATTAAATTTAATTTATATGCACATTTACTCCCACACATACACACTCGCACTCACAGTTATACACTTACACATACATTAATATCCTTTTGTACCTTTATATACATACACCTATGCAAACACCTATATTAAATATACAGACAGGTGTCCTGTTCATTTTTTACTCGTCTGTTATTAATGTATTTTCTTTTATATGCTTATTTATTTTTGTTATCTAATTTAGCGCCCTTTTCCCAAATTAGTTATTTTATTTATTTATTTTCCTTTTCTGTCATAGATCTACATATTATATTTATTTGATGTACTGCATTGTTTTTCTAAAATGTTTTTGTTTTTTCTCAAACTTGCTAATGGATTACTTTTAGCTTAAATAAACTAGGTTAGTTATATTTTGACACAGTTTCAAAGAATATTTTAATTAACCAAAGGTTTGTTTTATTTGTTTATTTACTTTTTTTTTAGTTTCAGTGCTTCTTTATTTACTTACTTACTTATTTTTTTTTTTTTTTTTGATAAAAAAGAAAAATTCATCCTTCTTCCAGGTTGCTAAGTAACTGCTTAGGGTGTAACAGAAACTACGTTAAGTAAGTGTGTGTACCTACAAGAGTTTCACTCCTACTTCCCTTTAATGCAATTTAAAAAGAGAAAGCGAGAAAAAAAAAAGGTTTGCAGTTACTGTACTCTGTAGTGTTTTAATGTATACCTGTATTTGTTTCTAGCTTTCTCGAGCATCAGAAGAGACAGAACATCAGAAGAGACATAACATTTAACAGACATCACAAAGACAGACACAGATACATGTAATAAACATATAAAGTGTTAACAGTACAATGAGGTTATCTTCTGTCTTGGCGGCGACTACCAAGCACATAATGAAATGACACACAAATGAGGCCCTGTGTTAGTAATGAAATGAAGATAGAGCAACGACTTGCAGAGGAGGTAAGTTTTGTTATCTTATTACAGCTTTTATAGTTTGAGAGAAGAATCAGACTCTCTCAAGATGAAATTATACATTTCTATACACATACCTATACACCTACCCATATACATACACGTATACACCTGCATGTATACATAGTAACATATATACATATTTACATCTGAACTTAACATATTGCAGTGACATGCTTATGCCTCATGACTAGTTTAAAGTGGTGTTACATCACATCCGATCATGGTCTTTTCCTAAACTATATGTACAATGTGTTCAAGGTTGCCTTGTTTTACAAAGATCTAATTATGAATACCACAACATAAACATGGTTAAACTAAATATACATACAGGTTGATATTGAGAGAGAAAAAAAGAAGAAAAAAAGTTCACTTTTACATTGTTTTCACTTCAGGTTTGCCAAATGTGTTTGCTGCTGAAAAAAATAATATTTTAATTTACTACTTTTAGTAAAATATTTTAGAGAGAAGGCATGTACCTCCATGTTTATAACTCCCCAACTTGTAAATAAATAAAATGATGATTGTGCAAACTACTTAATTCCTTGATCCAAGAGAAATTGTTTATTAGTTCAATCAAGTAAAACAAAAAAAAGTGACTAAAAGATACAATTCTAGATTAAGGATTTGTAGCCAAAAGTGGAATAAGCCTATAGTAATTAAATGCATCTTGCATTCCTTGATAAGTATACTTGGGAGTAACATCCCATCAACATCTAGTCATGACTAAAAAGATACAATTCTAGATTAAGGATTTGTAGCCAAAAGGGAAATAAGCCTATAGTAACTAAATGCATCTTGCATTTCTTGATAAGTATGCTTGGGAGTAACATCCCATCAACATCTAGTCATGTTCAGGATGGATCTTTGTCTGAAGGTTCATTCGAATTTAACGTTAAGTTTAAGGAGCTTAAAAAGTGCAATTGTTTATACTTTGCTCAAGTAAATATGCTATTCTGTATTGATAATGAAAAAAAAAAAAAAAAAAAAAAATATAAAAAAAAATAAAATAAATACATAAAATAAAATAATTGTATCTTAATGTGAATGTACCTTATATACACAGGTTGTTTATAAAGGAAATGGGTTAAGTATAGCTCCGAACCTAAGACTCTAGACATCTAATAATACTAGCTAATTGTTCGATTTTACTAGTACTATCTTCTCAGTTTTTTGGGTGTTTTTTTCTTAGATAATTTTTCCTGTCGAAACGAAAAATATTAGATGGAAAAATAAGCCAAAAAGTACTCCCATTGTTCTTGGATTCTATACCTGTTGACAGGCTCACAGAAATTATTACTCTCTTGACGTAAGCGAAACACAAGACAGCTATAAGAGAGCCAGAACAACAGAAACTTAAAAGCTCACATAGATGCTAATAATTTTATTTGATAGCCTTGCGGTTAATTAAAATGATATTCAGATAAGAGTCGCAACAAAGAATAAATTCAAACCTTAACCATTCCCTCCCCAAAATTTGACCTCGGTCTACGAAATTCTGAATCCAGAGTGTTAACCTTTTGGCAAACTCGACCAGATTCAACAAAATTGAATCCCGTGTGTTAACCTCTCGGCCCACACGACTGGAATAAAATATTTTTTTATTTCGTAGTTTCACCTTTTATGCTTGTCTTTAATTATGCGTAATTTGGTACTTCTGGCTGGATCAGTATTGGTAAAGGAAGAATCCTGACCTTGGTAGAATTCGAACCTCAACCTCAGGGCCTGATCTCTACTACACGAGCCTAGAGCATTAGCCAATCGGCTGATGCGACCAGACACGTATGTCCAGATGTACCAGCTTTACGTTGCTTTCCCCTGTAATTTGTGAATAGTACCTTCTTTACCTTTTCTTTAAGAATTTAGCAGGAAATGTACATTCCGGCAGGATCAGTATTGGTTAAAGAAGAATCCTGACCTTGGTAAAATTCGAACCTCAACCTTAGGGCCTGATCTCTACCACATGAGCTTAGAGCATTAGCCCATCGGCTGATGCGACTAGACATGTATGTCCGGATGTACCTGTCTTACTTGATTTTCCTTGTAACGTGTGAATAGTACCATCCTTTACTATTTTTTAAGAGTTTAGTAATAAATGCAGGTTGGACTAAATTATAACCACCCATGTGGCTGCCTTGCAAATATCAGTCATATCTTTGGTTTAATGCAGTCCTCCTACCAGCATCAGAAGTTATCACTAGCTGAAGACAAAGAAGGACAGACTTGATGGAAAAGAATGAGAAAAAAAGAAAGAAAAAAAGTATTGGAATTTAGAGAGTAACAATAGTATATTTTATTACTATCTATATGTGCTCCTTCGCTTTATGTCACCATTGTGTTATATGTATGTCCGGATGTACCTGTCTTACTTGATTTTCCCTGTAACGTGTGAATAGTACCATCCTTTACTATCTTTTAAAGAGTTTAGTAATAAATGTAGGTTGGACTAAATTATAACCACCCATGTGGCTGCCTTGCAAATATCAGTCATATCTTTGGTTTAATGCAGTCCTCCTACCAGCATCAGAAGTTATCACTAGCTGAAGACAAAGAAGGACAGACTTGATGGAAAAGAATGAGAAAAAAAGAAAGAAAAAAAGTATTGGAATTTAGAGAGCAACAATAGTATATTTTATTACTATCTATATGTGCTCCTTCGCTTTATGTCACCATTGTGTTATATGGATATCCAAGTTATTTGCAGAATCATACATCCGCCAGGGAGACTGAGCGATACTACATTCTGGTTACTCAGGCAAACTACGTAGTAATTAATTGAATATTTGTCTTGAGTGCTATGATGTCAGTATATGTAAGCATCTAGCCAATAGAAACAACAGAAGAGGTGTTCTCTTTCCAGACGATTTTTTTTAAAGAAATGTCCTCTGTCTATGTAATTATTATCATTATTTTTTTAACCAACTTTCTTGAATATCTGAATGTGTTAGTAGATAAACAAAAGGTGTAAAACCCATTTATGAGTGAAGAACAATATATAACCATATACTTAAAAAGCTATCTATAGTGTTGTACATGCTAATATCATTATTTTCCTTGTATATTCTGCTCCACATTTTAAGCTGACCATATAACCATGCATCGAAATTAAATTATGATTATTATAAATCCAATACTTGTGAATGGCTACAAAAATATGTGAAAGCAATGTGTTTAAAACGTCATACGCTGAGTAACATATCTTATGCCCAAATATTAATGTTCGGTATGTAAGTTTAACCGTCAGCTTCCTTATTTTAAGTATGTTTTCAATCTTTAATATTACTGGTCTTATATTACTACATGTGATGAACAAATGTTCAAAAGTTTCAAGAGTGTGACAGCCAAATCTGCACATACTTGAATTGGATATTTTCCATTTATACAGGTTTTCTTGACATGGCAAAATTCGATGTAGCAGTTTAAAATTAAAATCTGCAATTTGTTTGTTACGTTGGTGTATTATTCTATACTTCCAAATATCAGCCCTAGTGGTCTGTCAGGAAATAACTTTTGCCAATATTTTTCAACATATTGTCTTGACATCTTCTTTCTGGTAATAGCTGGTAGTACTCTTTTGCTTTTGTTGGCAGGTCATATTTTTGTCTACCATCTGAAAAGATATAGGGTTTGAGATCTTTTTTAACTTTTGTGTTCATGTTGGCACTTTTGAGTTTATCTTTCCACTGTGCAGGGATTGATTTAAGCAGGACCTTATACTCTGTTAACCAATTAGATCTGTTCTTTAATTTAGCAAGTATTTCCTCCCCCGCTTTAAAGTTACCGTCCTTGTTTAGAAGGTCATCAATTACGTTTAAATTACTTTCGTTCCAGTTTGAGAAGTATAAAGTTTTCCCCTTGGATTGTATATATTTATTCCCCATAGCAGCTGTTGTCTTATATCAGTTGCACTTTGTGGTGCTTTTTGGCCTCCACCGCATAACTGCCAGCTGACAAACACCTCAGTATAAAATATAGGCAGTTTGATAGGGATTAATTTTTCTTTTTCAAAGTTCATATTCATCAAGATGTTAATAATACATTTTTCCATATGTTTTAAGGGTATAAAACTCCAAGTTTCTCCTTCACTTTTATGCAATCTATATGCCCATACTGCCTTCATGGCTATACAGAATGACCTAAAGTCTAACATATTCATACCACCTTCCAGTAGATCATTTGTCATAACTTTACGGCTGATCTTATCACGTTTACACTTCCAAATGAATCTATAAAATTCCTTATTTACTTCATTTATTACCCATTTTGGCACACAAATAGATGCCAAAAATACACAGGTTTTGATAAGGCTAACGATTTTACTATCAGTACACTTCATTGAAGGGTTAAATTTCTGTACCTCCAGCTACTTAAAGTATTTTTTTTATTTTACAGCTTCTCATTCCAATTTTTTATTTCAATTTCTTCTTTATTGTAGCCAAAATACACTCCCAAAGTTTTTACTGAATTGCTTTTCCAACTTATTCCTGCTAAAGAATCATTTCTGTTTTGTCCTCGCCCCAGCCATAGGCCCTCAGTTTTATCCTTATTCAGCTTTAATCCAGAAAATGTACCAAAAGTTTCTACAATTTGTAAACAGTATATCACAGCTCTCTCATCTTTTAGAAATAATTTGGTATCATCTGCTAACTGTGATAGATGTATCGATTTTACCTTTCCTTTTATTGAAATCTCAAGTGCACAGGTTTTTTTTTGTGCTCTAATATTTTCAGCCAAAATTTCTGCCACTAGTATGAACAATAGGGCACTTAAAGGACATCCTTGTCTGATACCGCGTTTTATTTGGAATGGTCTTGATACCCATCCGTTGTTTGATACACAAGACTCAGCATTATTATATAAAGTTTTTACCCATTGTAGAAAGGAATTTCCAAAGTTAAACTGCTGTAAAGTGGTGAACAGAAAACTATGATTACGTTTTGAAAATCTAGAAAAATAATGGCACCTTCGGTATTGTCAGTTTCAAAGTGTTCTATAACATCCTTAATTAATCTTATATTATAAGCAATATTTTTGCCTCGTATATATCCATTCTGATCTTTATTTATTAATTTATGAATGACCTGTTTTAATCGGTTAGAAAGAACATGTGCTAAAAAATTTTAGTCAGTGTTGAGCAAACTAATTGGTCTCCAATTAGTTAGTAAAGTTTTATCGTTTTTTTTTATACAGTAAAGTTAGCATACCTCTTTTTTGCGTTGGGGACAATTCTCCTTTGTGATAAGCTTCGTTTAATGACTGTACCAATATTGATTTAATGTTTTGCCAAAATGTTTTGTAACACTCTACTGAAATACCATCACTTCCTGGTGATTTAGTCAGTTTCATTGAGCTGGTGGCATTTTCACATTCTTGTTCTGTTATTTCTCCCTCGAGTAATTCTTTATCTGTTTCATTAAGGTGATTTAACTTAGTGTTTTTAATGTATTCTGTTGCGTTTTCATTATTATCATTACCTTCCTGAGCATATAAGTGCTGATAAAACTTGTATTCTTCCTCTAGAATTTCTGTTTGTGTTACAGCATTTGAGCCGTCAGCTTTTTGTAGTTGCTTTATTGTATTTATTGACGCATGGTGTTTTTCTAGATTATAAAAATATTTTGTACTTCTCTCTCCTTCCTCTATCCATTTAGCCCTACTTCTTATCTGTGCCCGAATAGTTTGTTCATGAATCGTTTGGTGTAAGTCGTTTACCATTGTGTCCCTTTGGATTTGAACCGAATGATCGTAACTGGATTCGAATAATTCCTCTGCTTTCAGTTCAATTTTCCGTTCAGGCTCTTTTAGTAAATCCTTTTTAATTTTTTGCTTATGTTTGCAGTATCCAGTGGTGAATTTTCTTATTTTGATTTTGCAGATTTCCCAGAAAAGTTGTTTTGATAATGAGGAGTAGTCTTGTTTTGTCTTTTCTAATAGATTTTTTTATTTTGTTTTGATACAATTTATCTGTTAGAATACTTGTATTAAGCTTCCACCACCCTGGGCGTTTGTATGACTTATTCAAATTTATTTAAAGGGTTATACATTTATGATCAGTTTTAACTCCTGCAGAAACTATGTGTGTGTTTTGTGTATTGTCAACTAAATCAGTGGATATGAGGAATTTATCTAATCTACTTATATCTCTATAGGTATAATGCTTTTTGTTTCGATGCATTTCTCTCCAGATATCATAAAGATTATGCTTTTCCAGAAGTGCCTTATATGTTATTTGGTCTAACATCTTTAGGGTTTTGTGAATAGGATTGATGTCTATCAACATCATTTACTTCTGTGTGATTGAAATCTCCCCCTATGATTATCAACTGTTTATTTAAAGCATACTTATCTACCAATTTCTGCACTTTAGTAAAAAATGCTTTCCTTTCAGCTCTTATGTTTGGTGCATAAATGTTTAAATGAGTAATAACCTCATCCTCTAGTTTTATATTCATTAGTATTAGTCTCCCACCCTCTGCTTTATGTGTGTTTATTGTTTCAAATTCTAAGTTTTTTAAATAAAGTATTGCATTGCCCCTACTGTGGTCAGTCCCAAAATTGAAGAAAACTTCCCCTTCCCATTCCTTTTGTATTTTATGCATCAAATTATCTGTCCAGTATGTTTCTTGTAGAAAAATCAAACTGCTGTAAAGTGATATCAAACTGTTTTTAGCAGCCAAAGGAAAAGATTATTTCTTTTTTTTCTGTTCTCTTAAACCCCTCACATTTAAAGAACAGATATTTACTAGAGATGCTGTGTGGTTCATGAATTAATAACGGACAATGCTACATTATTTTTTGCTCTTTTTCTTTTTGCCTAGTTTTTGTTGTTGCCCTGTTTCATCAGGGCTTCTGTCAGACATGCGCATCACTCTTGCTGGGCTACTTGTACGTTGTGGTGTTGACTGAGCTTTTGTGTCTAAGCCCAATGTGAAGTAAAGAGTTGTTGTTGCTGCTCTTTACTCTGAGTACCTGATTTGTGCTTTATCTCAGGACTTGAGGGTTCAGTTTCCCCTGTAGCTTTCAGTTCAGCCACCTTACCTTTAACAATAGTATCAATGACTTCCCTGTCTGCTTCAATTTTTGTAACAGTACCTTCATCTTCCTCATCCCCATCTCTCTCATCATAATTACTCTCAGTTTCTGTGCTGTTATCAGAACTATCTGTACCCTCCCCCTCCTGGTTTCTATTCCTAATTTCCCTTAGGTTTCTCTCAGTGTATATAGGGCAATTTAATCCCCTTTCTTGTGTCCTGTTTGGAGGCATGCATAACATACTGCCTCATTTTTTGCAGTCCCTACGTGTGTGCCCTTTTTGTTTACAGTTTCCACACTCAATTTCATCTTTTAACTGTCTCTGTTCCTTATGGTACAGAGATACTGTGAAAATTCCCACTGCTAGCTTCTTTGGCAGTGGTTCTTTTGGAACAACCATGTCAACAAATCTATCTCCCGTTTTAAAATTTGTCAACTTACCAGCTGCCGTCCTAGCCCTAACATATTTCAGTGACCCAATCATTTCTACCCCTTATCTTTTAGAGCCTTTTCGATCTCTGCGTTGTCATAAGATAGAGGTATATTTCTCACAAATAATCTTGACGTGTCTACCCCTTCAAACCCTGCACTGATAAATGGGTTTCTATCTTTTAGATTTATTTGCTGCCCTCTTAGACTTAAACCAGTGGCCAGTAAGCTCAAAGCTTTTATAGCTTTCAAAAGAAGGTTTCCAAGCAAAAATACCTACTAAGAAACCAGACAGCCTATACAGCCTATACAAACACCAAAAACACGCGGTAACCCGGACGAGACAAAGGAATAGCAACCACCATTAAAGCCCGCCAAAACCGCTCTCGGCAGTCTAAAAGAGATATTTTCGCTCAAACCTTCTAGTAAGAAGAAATTTTATTTGAATGTTTACGAAACCTCAGAACAGTAGATTTTACAAAAGTTCATTAACACAATAATAAGCATTAAAGCGTGTGCTTTTGTGAAAATAATGAAACAAATGAACAGAAAGTCGATTATAACCGACCGATATTGTTAAGCAAATGTATTGTTGCTTTTACACGCTTGTGTTCTGGCGAGTGCGTGAAAAGGACATCAACCGTCTTTTTTCTTAAGGTAGACGAATACTGAATAGAAATATTGGCGGGGCATTCAAACCATTATACCGTCTAAATAACCCAAAGAGCTATTAAACATTTGGATAAGAAAAACAATTTTCACCGTTTTGTTTTCCTAAAAAACAATATTTTGTATTTCTGCATACTATTTTAACACATTTTCCATTACAATTCATATCTCTAGCACATGGATGAACTTTCATTTCAGCAAATCATATAATCTGTAATATAGGATATTTGAAACAAACTGATAACAAAAAAAAATGCAGTTTTCGTGTTAATAAGTATATTTTTACATTCTTTGAAACAAGAGGGCCATGAGGCCCTGAATCGCTCACCTGGGCAATTGGCAAGGTGGCTTTTTCTTATCCTGTCTGAAATTGTCAAAATATGAGTCTTGGGTCAAAAGTCAAAGAATGACCATGACCGCTTGTACTCATAAATCTTCATGTACTCATTAAGACAACCACATATACCATTTTTACGCCAAAATCTTCAAAACTTTCCACGAAATCTTATGTTCTAGCATTTTCTCATATTTGACCATGCCACAAAAAAGCTCAAGGTAAATCCAAGGTCACCATTTGTACAGTCTTGGTGGTACTCTAGTACTCCATGCTACTTACCAAGTCTCAAGGCCATAGGTGTATTGGTTCTGGAGAAGAAAAATATTATAGAATTATACCATTAGTGGTAATGGCGGCTATGTTGGTCATGTGACCTCGACCGTTTGAACAAATTTTTATTCAATCAACCCCTGGAGGCTCTATATGAAATGTATTTACATCTGGCTCTTTGGCTTTTGAGGAAATGATTGAAAATGTCAAAACATGAGCGATCTGGATCAAAGGTAAAGAAATGACCTTGACCTCTTGTACTCTTAATTCTTCATGTACTCATTAAGACAACTGTTTATACTAATTTTTAGGCCAAAATCTTCAAAACTTTCCATGAAATCTTATGTTCTAGCATTTTCCCATATTTGACCTTGCTGTACTCATGGTACTTAAGTACCCAATGCTACATACCAAGTCTCAAGGCCATTGGTCAACTGGTTCTGGAGAAGAAGATTTTTAAAGGTTTTTACCATATATGGGAATGGTGGTCATGTATAAATAAATTTTTATTCCCTAAACCCCTGATGACTCTATATGAAATTTGGTTTCAATTGGCCCAGCGGTTTCAGAGGAGAAGTCATTTGAAATTGTGGACGGACGGACGGACGGACGGACGACGGACGGACGACGACGGACGACGGAGCCTTACCATCGTATAAGCTCCCGCGGAGCCGCTGGCTCAGGTGAGCTAAAAATGCAAGAAAATTGAATTTCATGAAAAACGTCATGAAAAATATATTCAACCGATGGGACATGCTTATGCATATTATTTTAGTAAAACTTACATCGTATGTTAAAGAATAAAAAAAAAATTCACCGTTTCGTTTCATAGAAAAACAATGTTTAAGTTCAAAATATCCCCAAAACAGGCTGCCCAAATTCTGCACCTGCTGCAAGCACAGCCGGTCCTTGTCCTATTATTTATTTTCCTGTTATTCGGTTCTACCATAGAGTAATGTCGACAAAAATGCGCAGATGGAATGGAAACTGAGAAGATCTTGATCATTCTGGTTCCTAAGGAACAGTCTGATCTCGGTTTCCACTGTTTGTACAGACCTATGAGCCCGAAACATTAGGATCTTTACGGTAGACATTGTTAGTGTGTATTATAACTGTATATACTCAACAGTTAATCGATTTGATGATGAACAATAACTCTGTTTTGTTTTTTAAACAAGTAAGAACAGAATTCTTGCGTATTCGTCCACCTTAAGCATTATTCACTATTTATACATATAATGAAAGCTTCATCATGATATCAAATATTAATCACTAATGAGATATTACGCATTTATGGATGCTACACAGATCTATGTTTAAAATATTAGACAAAATCAGTGAACCAAGAAATATAGGTCACAGGGACCTACATGTAGTACCAAGTGAGACGCAGCGCTGGAGTGACTACATATTCCAAGTCCAACGAAGATTCAATTAAATATTAGTTCGAAATAAAACAGTAATTCAATGCATCATGAAATACAAGTCACAATGACGTCATTTGCAAAGTCTGACTGAACCATTGTCTTTAGTATGATGCATATATCGTGTTGAGTATATAAGGAAAAGAACAGTGAACAGTATGAGGATTTTTTTGCATCGTTTGACTCACCAACTATTGGTAATTATGTTGCGAATTCAAAAACTGTGTTGAGATATAAGTGAAAATCCTGGTCCATGCATAAAGTTCAAGGACTCAGTGTGCATGGATGCTTTGCAGTTCCTACATTTTAAGGATATGATTTGATCAAGTATCAGCACTGCTACCCCAAAGATATCAAAAGAGGTATGGATACATCTCATCCAAGTAACCGTTCATACAAAGCTAGTGGACAAAAGTTCAAGGTCACAGAATTTTACAATGCATCAGCTTCAGGCAGAGGGATACATCATCTGACCACGACAAATGGAAAATTTATTATCTTAAGGTGTCCCCATATTTAAGCACATTACGGTTATTCCTTAACAAATGATTCTGAAAAATCATACCTACAAGAAATTAAAAAGTTTACAGTACAAGAAATTAAGAAGAAGGTAATAATTTACCGAAACTAGTTGATCAATAAAAGAAGTCTACTCCACCAATGTTGGTCGTTTATTCTGTTTTTTTATATTCCTCTTTATCTTTAGAAGAAATTATAAACTTTACCGCAGATATGAAAAAAATAGTTTTGGTTCAATGAAAACATAATGCATAGCTACTCTTCCTTAATGAAAATTCTGCAGGAAGGTGTGTGTTCAGCCTATGTGCTCACTGTCATGAGAGCTAAACCAGACAGCTGCAATAAAGTTCAAGATGCCACTGTCACCACTTGAAAAGTATTACCTGTATCTCACTTTCTAGTATTTGCAGGCATGACACAGTAGACTATGTCTTGAAATATTGTATTACAGTACAAGAGAAAATGCACAACACAGAAGGAAACTAAAATGCAAAGCAATTCTGGTATGAAGTGTGGATACTAATATGCGCTAAAATGCCCTACAACACTATGTAACTAAATGTTTTTATTTAAATTAACACATCTTTAGCATATCTTCACTTGAGAAGTTATTTATGACAATATCAATTAAAATAATTTCAAAAGGCCAAAATCTTCAAAACTTTCCACGAAATCTTATGTTCTAGCATTTTCTCATATTTGACCATGCCACAAAAAAAGCTCAAGGTAAATCCAAGGTCACCATTTGTACAGTCTTGGTGGTACTCTAGTACCCTATGCTACTTTCCAAGTCTCAAGGTCATAGGTGTATTGAATCTGGAGAAGAAAAATATTATAGAATTATACCATTAGTGGTAATGGCGGCCATGTTGGTCATGTGACCTCGACCGTTTGAACAAATTTTTATTCAATCAACCCCTGGAGGCTCTATATGAAATGTGTTTACAACTGGCTCTTTGGCTTTTGAGGAAATGGTTAAAAATGTCAAAATATGAGCGATCTGGATCAAAGGTCAAGAAATGACCTTGACCTCTTGTACTCTTAATTCTTCATGTACTCATTAAGACAACTGTTTACACTAATTTTTAGGCCAAAATCTTCAAAACTTTCCATGAAATCTTATGTTCTAGCATTTTCCCATATTTGACCTTGCTGTAAAAAAGTCAAGGTCAACACAAGGTCATAATTTGTACTCAAGTACCCTATGCTACATACCAAGTCTCAAAGCCATCGGTCAACTGGTTCTGCAGAAGAAGATTTTTAAATTTTTTTACCATATATGGGCTTGTGGCCATGTTGGCCATGCGACCAGGACCGTTAGAATTTATTTTCATTCCCTCAACCCCTGGAGGCTCGATATAAAATTTGGTCACAATCGGCCCGGTGGTTTTTGAGGAGATTGTTTGAAATTGTCAAAATATGAGAGTTCTGGGTCAAAGGTCAAAGAATGACCTTGACCTCTTGTACTCATAAATCTTCATGTACTCATTAAGATGACTGTATATACCAATTTTTAGGCCAAAATCTTCAAAACTTATCATGAAATCTCATGTTCTAGCATTTTCCCATATTTGACCTTGCCGTAAAAAAGGTCAAGGTCAACACAAGGTCATAATTTGAACAATCTTGATAATACTCAAGTACCCAATGCTACATACCAAGTCTCAAGGCCATCGGTCAACTGGTTCTGGAGAAGAATATTTTTAAAGGTTTTTTACCATATATGGGACTGGTGGTCATATATAAATAAATTTTTGTTCCCTCAACCCCTGATGGCTCTGTATGAAATTTGGTTTCAATTGGCCCGGCGGTTTCAGAGGAGAAATTATTTGAAATTGTGGACGGACGGACGGACGACGGACGGACGGACGGACGACGACGGACGACGGAGACTTACCATCCTATAAGATCCCCCGGAGCCGCTGGCTCAGGTGAGCTAAAAGTGCAAGAAATTTGAATTTCATTATAAACGTCATGAAAAATATATTCAACCGATGGGACATGCTTATGCATATTATTTTAGTAAAACTTACATCGTATGTTAAAGAATAAAAAAAAAAAAAAAAAAAAAAATTCAACGTTTCGTTTCATAGAAAAACAATGTTTAAGTTCAAAATATCCCCAAAACAGGCTGCCCAAATTCTGCACCTGCTGCAAGATTTCTGGTCTAAAATGGGTTAATATGTCTGTAAACTTAAAGGACTCGCCAGTATGAATTCTATGCATTATATTCTACATGACCGCTTTTGGAAGTAAAGATAAACCAGGAATCAATCGTTGTGCTGGCTTGCATTTGGTACAAAATCGCATCATCATCTATCATGTATCAGATACCCAGCCTGTATTTAACATCCATTCATAGTCAAACATTAACTGTGTCACATGATTAAGATAGCCTTCTCACCAATATGTGGTAAAACCTTTGATTCATGATCCAAGATGGCTGCATGCTCACATAAGAGCTCAGAAGAGATTTTTTATGATAATGTCTCAGGTGAGCGATTCACGTTTATTGACATCATCACCAATGCACTGCGGATCGACAACCAAAATTCGACGAAGCGGTAAAATGTGTTGCAAAGTTTTATGTTATGGAATGAAACGGATTTTTTAAAAAGCTATAATAATAATTTTAACCGTTGTGATAATCGAGATAATGATCCTTCTGTCTCCCGCAGCATTTTTGTCTCTATCGCGCTGAGACACTTATCGATACTGACTATTCTGTCTCACGCGTCACTCCCTCTCTCTCTTTGTCGAACTGAGGCGCTAATCGATACTTATCTGTCTCCCACAGCTTTCTCTCTCACTCTCTGTCTCTGACGAGCTGATGCGCTCTTCCATGTCACAATCCGTCGGTCTACCCCAGCTTTCTCTCTCCCTTTTCCTCTCTGTCGCGGGGGTGGTTGGGTAGTGCGAAGATGCTGCGTGTAACTTCCAGTGCCGGGGCGTCCTACGGATTAGAACAGTAGTAGGGCAAGGGCTTACTGTGCTTGCAGTAGGTGCGGGTGGGGGTTGTTTGGACATATTTTCTCTCGTCTATCATTGCTCGTTTCTTTCTCCCTCTCCCGATATAGACCGTGAAATAAGCGAGTTCGGAGTTCCGCGTTTCCGGTTGGACTGGAGGAGAAAGGTCAAGTGTGGAAAATCCGATAGGTCATCATTACGCTTACCTGGTCAATCGATATAAAACACCATTTTCATGATTAAAAATCATTGATATGACTGAAAATTGTTTTCAACTCGGAGAAAATGGATAGTCACATTATTTTCGCAAGATAGAATAGACAGGGCATGTTTATAAATTGAAATATTAGTCGATATGTTGGTGTGTTACGCTATGCGTATACGGCTTTTGGCATCCGTGACCTCTGACCTCCGAGAGCAAAATCTGAATGTGCGCATGCGAAGTGCGGAACTCCGAACTCGCTTATACTGTCTCAAAGGGACGTTAAACCCAAAAGAACCAACTCTCTGTCGCACTGAGGCTCTAATCGATAATGAACTTTTTTTCTCCTACAGCGTTCTCTCTCCCTCTCTCTCTCTCTCTCCACCCACACACACCCACTCTCCCTGTCGCGCTGAGACACTTTTCGATAATGCTGCTTCAGTCTCCCACAGTACTCCCTCTCTCCCTCTCTCCCTCTCTCTCTTTCTCTCTCTCTCTCTTTGACATGCTGAGGCTCCTTTCGATGCTCCCAGAGCAGTCACTCTTTTCCACTCTCTTTCTTTTGCACTAAGGCGCTTATCGATAAGAATCCATTTACCTCCCACAGCAGTCTCTATTTATCTCTCTCTCTCTCTCTCTCTCTCTCTCTCTCTCTCTCTTTGTCGAACTGAGGCGCTAATCGATATTTATCTTTCAGTCTCCCACAGCTTTCTCTCTCACTCTCTGTCTCTGACGAGCTGATGCGCTCTTCTATATCAATCCGTCAGTCTCCCCCAGCCATCTCTCTGCCTTTGCCTCTCTGTCGCGGGGGTAGTTGGGTGGTGCGAAGATGCTGCGTGTAACTTCCAGTGCCGGGGCGTCCTACGTAGGGCAGTAGGTGCGGATGGGGGTTGTTTGGACATTTTTCTCTCGTCTATCATTGCTCTCTTCTTTCTCCCTCTCTTTGGTAAACGGTAGGGTGTAACAATACATCGGACTATCGATATATCGCAATAGTGACACTGGCAATAGTCACTATCGATAGGGAAAGCTGCAATGTCAATACTATCGGCAATAGTGTTTCCAATATCGCAATAGTTTCAATAGTTTCTAGACATGCATCTTTTCCTTGAAGGAAGTATTTTTAACTAAAAGAATAATAGGAAAGGATGTGTTTTAGCTTGTATTGGATTCTAAAGAAAGGAAAATATAATATTTTCTTCTATTTTGTTGTCATGTTGTGCACATTGTGAAATGACAGTCATTAAATAATGCTTTTTAGCCACAAACTTATGTGAACAACCAAGATTTTGTACATAAAAGCAGAATTTCTGGATAAGAAAGCTGTCTCCAATAGTTATTGCAATGCATTGCAATAGTAACCTGCGATAGTAATAGTATTGCAATAGGGATTTCTGCAATAGTAATAGTATTGCAATAGTCATTTTGGCTTGCAATAGTCACCCCTAGTAAACGGCCCGATATAGACTGAAATACTGTCTCAAAGGGACGTTAAACCTAGAAAAACAAGCAAATTCAGTGAATTTATATCCCCCGCCGAAGTGGCCCTGATTTGTTTATGGTTTATTCTAAGTGACATGAAATTGTGTTCACTGGTTACTTAGTTACAGTTGAACTTGTGGAAAAGCAAGGGCAATTACTCTTGGATAAGTGAGGTATAAGCTGAAGCTGTTCTTAAACACTTGTCTCAGAATCACTACACTATGATGATACTTTTTTTTATTCAGTTTCAAGAAATTTTGTTCATTGATACCTTAGTTATGGCTAATTTGTGGATTTTAAATCAATTCAAGGGCATTAAATCATGCACTACTGGAGCAATTATGACAAACCTTAAGGTGGCCTGTTGTGTCATGACAATACATAATTATTTTAAGTTTCATGAAATTCCATTCATTGGTTACTTAGTTATGATTCAATTTGTTGATTTTAAACCAATTAAAGGGCAATAACCCATTGCTTACTGAAGCAATTCCGACAAAACCTAAGAGTTGTGGCTAATTTGTGGATTTTAAATCAATTCAAGAGCGTTAAATCCTGCACTACTGGAGCAATTATGACAAAACTTAATATGCTCTGCTGTGTCATGACAATACATAATTATTTTAAGTTTCATGAAATTCCATTGATTGGTTACATAGTTATGATCCAATTTGTTGATTTTAAACCAATAAAAGGGCAAAAACTCATTGCTTACTGAAGCAATTCCGACAAAACCTATAATGCACCTATGTGATATGGTGATACATATTTAGTATAAGTTTAATAAAATTCTATTCATTGATTACTTTGTTTTGGCTAAATTTGTCAACCTTAAATTGATTCAAGGGCTATAACTCATGCACTACTGATGCCTTTCTGACAAAACTTTATGTGCAAAACCGGGTTATGGTGATACATATTCACTTTAAGTTTCATGAAGTTTTGATAACTGGTTACTTAGTTATAACTCATTTTATTAATCTTAAGTTCATTAAAGGGCAATAACTCGTGCATTACTGAAGTCAGTCTGATGAAACTTCACGTGCATCAGCGCGTTATAGTGATTTATATTTATTTTAAGTTTCATGAAATTCCGTCAAGTGGTTACTTAGTTATGGCTCCGGACGGACGGAAGGACGGACGGATTGAAGGAAGGACGGACGGACGGATAGACAGACAGACGGACGGACGGGCATGAAGAAAACTATATCCTTCCGCCTTCGGCGGAGGGTAAACCAACCAACCAACTCTGTCGCGCTGAGGCTCTAATCGATAATGATCCTTCTGTCTCCCACAGCGTTCTCTCTCTCGCTCTCTCTCTCTCTGCCCACCCACACACACCCTCTCTCCCTGTCACTTTTCGATAATGCTGCTTCAGTCTCCCACAGTATTCTCTCTCTCTCTCTCTCTTTGATGTGCTGAGGCTCCTTTCGATGCCCTCAGAGCAGTCGCTCTTTTCCACTCTCTTTCTGTCGCACTAAGGTGCTTATCGATAAGAATCTATTTTCCTCCCACAGCAGTCTCTATTTTTCTCTTTTCTCTTTCTTTCTCTCTCTCTCTCTCTTCGGCACTTATCGATAATAATCCTTCAGTTTCCCACAGCATTCTCCCTCTCGCTCTCTCTCTCTCTGTCACGCTGAAGTTCTTTTCGATAAAGCTCATTATGTCTTCCACATCAGACTCTCTCTCTCTCTCTGTTTCACTGAGGCACCGATCGATAATCCTCCATTCTACCACAGCATCTTTTCTCCCCTTATCCCCACCTCTCTGTCCGTCGCGCTGATGTGCTCGTCGATGAAGCTCCTTTCTCCCACGGCAGTCTTTACCTCACTTTTATGCTGGGGCGCTAATCGATAAAGATGCTCCATTATCCCAGAACATTCTCTCGCTCTCTTTCTCTCTCACACTCTGTCACAGTGATGCATCCTTCAGTCTTCCACAGCATTCACCCTCCCCCTCCCTATCTCTGTCTAGCTGCGGCGCTTGTCGATAATGATCTTTCAGTCTCCTAAAGGATTCTCTCTCTCTTTCTCTCTCTTTCTCTCTCTCTCTCTCTCTCTTACGTTGAGGCACTTATCGACAATGATCCTTCTCCAACAGCATCGTCTAACCTTCTCTTACGCGCTGAGGCACTTATCGACAGCGGTCCTTCAGTCTCCCACAGCTGTCTTTCGATCTCTCTCCATCTCTTTCTCTCTCAAATTGAGGCGCTTTTCGATAATGATCCTTCAGTCTCCCACAGCAGCCTCTCTCTCTGTCGCGCTAAGGCGTTTTCGACTATGAGCCTTCAGTCATTTACAGCAGCCTCTTTCTCCCATTCCCTCTCTGTCGGGCTAAGACACTTATTGATTTTAATCCTTCAGTCTCCCACCGCAGTCTCTATCTAGATATCCCCTTTCGCTTTCTCTGTCCCGCTCTAGCGCTTATCTGTAATGTTCTTTCGGTCTCCCACATCAGTCTCTCTCTCTCTCTCTCTCTCTCTCTGACGCGCTGACCCGGTAATTGTTAATAATCCTTCAATCTCCCACAGCAATCTCCCTCATCCTCTGTCTCTTTTTCTGTTGCGCTCAGGCTTTTTTGATTAAGATCCTTCAGTCTCCCACGGAAGCTAGGATCTGTTTCAGAAAGTTACATGCATACTTTGGTTCGAGCTTTAGAGAGGGAATTGTCGACTGAATGGATGGACGAATGGATGGATGAATGACGCAAGTTTACGTCCTTTTTAACAATATTTCAGGACTATGAGCGGGTGATAATGAAAGGCTGCACTCACTGTGCACACAACCTTAAATCAACCTTGATTCAACGTCAAGTTCGATTCAACGTTGAGTCATCGTTGTGTGCCTGCTGGGTGTGTGCAATGAAACCCCATTTACAGTTGAAAAGATTTCCGCCTCCATCCATCCTCTAACCGCCAGATCAGCAGGCAGGTGCTTAACCTTCCAAGCTACCGAGGCTCCTAATTGCCGACTGAGTGTGTGTGTGTGTGTGTGCGCGCGCGCACGTTTCTCTCTCTCTCTCTCTCTCTCTCTGTATGCGTATGTGTATAAAGAATTTGATATTTGAAGAATACGGTACTCAGTCCCCAGCAGGCACACACGGTTGAATCAACCTTGATTCAACATCATGATGTTGAATCAAGGTTGATTCAAGGTTGATGGTGTTGAATCAAGGTTGATTCAACCTTGCGTGCCCAGTGGGTCGCTATTAACCACCTGTAATTCGCAAAAAAAATTTGAACTTGTTGATATCGGACACAACTGTAGACGTTGATCAGACTGCTCCTACTGAGCAGTCTAATCTTGTTCTACAGGGTTTATGAAATTCTGCCAAAATGCTTTGGATCAGCAGCGACCCACTGGGAACACGACGTTGGATAAACATTGATTCAACGTTGATCTAAAGTTATAACGTTGAATCAACGTTGATTCAGTATTGATTCAATGTTGTGTGTCTCCTGGGTAATTTAACGAATACTGTCAACCTGACGAAATTGTGAGCACGATGACGGAGTAAGTCAAAAGTAATCCTCAGAACAGTTTCCTGATGCCATCTCTCTTGGTCGAAATATGTCAGTATATATTCCCACATCTCTCTTATCTGTGATATCTCAAGTCTTAATGTCGAAAAGTGCAGTTAGCCCGTACCGTTTGAATGTCCTTTGAAGTAAATGCCATGAATTTAAGGAGTGAAGTGAGTTTGTTGGGTAGCTTCAAATTATATATATAATAATAAAAGCATCGCAAACGACTGCGTAATACCCCGCCATTGCAAACCTTTTTACACACCGATTTTTCCAGAATATTTTTTCTCTCTGTATAACCCCAGGGCAGGGGCAGCCTAACCCCATTGAACACGGATAAAAATCTTTGTCATGACAGGACACTTCATTACTCTGATCACTTACAATAAGCTTCCGATAAATTACTGACCACTCTAGTCAAATATAATTTTAGTAATTTTAAACATGTGGCCACGGGGCAGGGGCAGATAACCCCTAAAGGGTCAAATCACAACAGGAAGCGTTTATTGCTTCCATCATCAGATGTAAATTTCTGAAAAATCTGTTTCACATGAATTTATATAGATATTTTCATCATTTTGTGCATGTATATATCCCGGGGCAGGGGGACATAAATCCGATGGGGTAAATTTGAGCATCACTGGAGGCTTTCATCACTCTGATCATTTGCTGTAAGTTTTAGAAAAATTGCTTCAAACTGTGATTTTATATGGAATTTTTCATGATTTTATACGGACGGACGGACGAACACATGAGCCAACATGAAACATAATACCCCGCCACTAACGTGTGGCGGGATATAAAACGATTTCTTTTAAGAAAACACGAATAGGGTAGCTGCGCTTTACGACACTAATTTCGGTCAAGCAAGTCTCGAGATGTATCTAATATCGAAATATTTATTCACCGGTGATTGAGTTGAGCGAAGCTGTCCATGTATACAGCACGTTTTACCACTTGTATTCGTTTTGCAACTGCGAACAACGCAGTAAACTTGATGGTAATCAAGTTTCAGTATTTCTCATTTCTGTATACAACATACAGCAGAACTTCAATGTCTCGAACCCTGATGGCTCGCTTACCCTACCAGGCTAGAACTCATTATTAGGTCCCTAGAGGTCAATTTATATAGAAACTTAAACCCTGGATGGCTAGAACTACCCTTGGCTGGAACTAATTTTCATGGTCCCAAGCCTGCTACAGCCATTGAAGTTCTACTGTATGCTATGTCCCCTCATCAAATCCCCTCACTGAAGGGTTGTAATAAGGGGCATATACATTTTCAGAAGAGCATTAGGATCAAGTCAGGTAAATTCGGATTGCAGGTAAATTCGGACAGTGACATTGTTTCCTTTATATATAAGTTGTTTGGAATTAAAACGAAATTGACTGGGCAAACAGTGAAAATCCTGATGAGACGGCTCATTATGAGCCGTCTCATCTTGATTTTCACTGTGTGCAATGAGATGTCCGAATTTACCAGCTGTACGAAATTACCTGACTCAACCCTAATTATCTCAGAATTCTCTTAAGGTGTATAGATACACTTCCATAAGTTCCGTCATTTTATAAAAGGGGAATGGCAATTATGTCTTCCCGTTTTTTTCTGTCTTGGACAAAGATTTGGTCTACGCTAAATTTACAGAGAAGAACCTGTTGTTTATGACACAGCATGCCTAGGAGCCCCTGTAGCTCAGTGGGTTAAGCGTTGCCCTGCTGATCTAGCTGCCCCGGGTTCGATTCTCGATGAAGGCGGAAATCTTTTGAATCATAAACGGGGTCCCATTGCACACAGCCTTACACTATCACCCTCCCATCGTCCTGATATGATTGAAATACAGTTGAAAAGGACATAAAATCGCCAAGTCAGCAATCCAGCCATCCATCTCAGCATGCCTGGAGTATTGCCCTACTGGGGCAGATATCAAATACACAAATACAAGAGAACTATGCATCGATACGCCGGGAAACTGCCATATTTAACTTTTCCCATCTGAATCTGTGGACATACTAAGGACCGTATTAACACTAGTGAAGTGAATCAATTGAATTGTTATCCCACTTGAGTTCACAATCAGACAGTTTAGAGAAAACTTATGTACGTTAAAGTCTCCATATTCCTATCAGTGATAAAAACGTCTAAACTCAAATAAGCGGTTCAATCTTCACGTTTCGTTATAAAATGAGGGTCGATGTGGCGTACATTGAGTCATGTAAATTGCAAAAAGTAGAGAAAACAAGTTTTTGGAAACTATGAAATCGCTACACAAAATAAGATTTCCTGTTCTGGTTTCCGGTTAAGCAATGCTATATGGACATAGGTGGAATAATAATTGGGGCTCCACGCCCGTTCATTGTATTTTAACTATTTTAATCAACTAAATGAAATCGAAAGAAGGTAATTTTAGTTGCCTACTGAAATGACCAAAATAAGTTTTCAGACCCTTTTTATGTGAAACTCAAGGATGTTTAATTTGTTCAAAGCTGACTAATCACGGTCATTCACACACACACACACACACACACACACACACACACACACAAAAAAAAAACATAACCCCAAAAAGTAGGAAGAAAACAAAGTTTTCCGAATGCATCTACACTAATAGATTCGCCGGACTGCTTCCCGGCGTAAATGAAAGGTAACTATCTTGAGACAAATAGTTACATCTTCTGGGGAAGCAACTCCACAACTTTAATTTTTACCTCCCTACTCAATTGTAAATTCTTAACCCATTAATGCCTAGCGCCCCCAAAATGTGATATAGGCAAACAGTGCAGACCCAGATCAGACGCCGCAAGACGCGGCGTCTGATCAGGGTCTACACTTTTTGCATACAACAAATGGATATTCAACAAATTGGATAACGCCAAAAATTTGCGACAGTATACTTTGCGATATACTGTCGCAAATCCAACGTCATTCTCATTGGATGACGTTTGGTTTTACGCTGCTGAAAGCGCTTGCAATGGGTGCAAAGAAGTACACTTTGAAAGCTGAAAACGTGAAAAAGTGCATTAGAAAGGGGATAACTATATTAAAAATTGTCATTTGGGGAGGTAAACGTCGCTTCTCATTGGCTGACGTTTGGTTTAACGCTGCTGAAAGCGCTTGCAATGGGTGCAAAGAAGTACACTTTGAAAGCTGAAAATGTGAAAAAGTGCATTAGAATGGCTGATGCGGCGCCGTAAAACGCAATTTCCGACCATAAAACCGACGATTTACCTCCCCAAATGACAAATTTCAATACAGTTATCCCCTAATTTTTCCTCAAAGTAAAACAAAATATCGAAAAATAAACTAAACCTGACTCCCCGTAAATGTCAAATGGACTCGTCCAATATATACAGAAAGAAGAGTCCACTAGGCATTAATGGGTTAAGGTAAATAATATCCTCTTCTATGAGCCAATTCCTTCCATCCATTATAACATACAACCAATATAGCTTGGTTTTCTTTGGCAGCAAACAGGAAGTCACAAGAGTTGTTCCCCTTTGTAAAAACAATGGCGATAAAAATATGGGGATATACCCATACGGTCAAATTTGTTTTAAAGGCCACCTCTATTAAACAAAAACCTGTCTAAAAGGGCAAAAATCTCATTTCCCAAAGTAGCATATTCAATGTAAATTTACCTGTATCAAGCAAGCACCTGCCTAAAGCGAGCAGTTTTGGTCCTTTCCTTTGGTGCTTTCGTAAAACAGGTTTGATCGTATATCTTTATGTAAGAGGCAAGTAGACTGCTAACAGACGCAAACAATATAACAGATTGACTGACGTATTGTGAAACGGTACCTTCTGATATGATAAGAGCTGTCGCCTGACAGCATAGCTCGCCTGAATTAGTGCTTGCCCATCGCACAGTCGCTATGGTGGTGTGACTTGCTATGCATAAAATTTCAAGCAAGCATGTCCATAATGAAAACACATATATAAACAAAAGCCCTCTCAGAAAGAAGTCTTAAAATAAAATTAAAGTAAAAAAAATGCACATGAAATGTCAAAGTCCCTTAGCTTGAGGTCAACAAAGAACCATTATCTAACATCAGTCCAAGTATGAGTATCGACTGACTCCACCGTGGCACTGTGAAATTATGTCTTCATAAATATAAAACTTCAACCAAAATCTTTTAGACAAAATTCTAAGTCGATGACCTTGACTTCAAGGTCATCCAGCTGGGTAAGTATTTAGTGTTTTGTAAAAACTCAAACAAGTGCCTAACATCAGTTCAAGTGTAAGCTAAATCTATGCCAAGCATTATGAATCAGTATGCAATTAGATTTAATAAAACCCAAAATTTCCTAAGTCCATGACATCCACTTCACCGAGCGGTGTTGGGGAAGTACTCTGTAAAACTTTGGACTAATATCTAACTACAGTGCAAATATCAAAAGAATACATCCGTGGGTTCAAGAGATATGGGTCTTTAAAAAGCTTTAACCAAAACAGCCAATCGATAAAAAGACAATTTTATAAGTCCATGACCTTGACATCAAGGTCGCTGAGTGGGGTGGGGTGGTACCCTGAAAACTTTATACCAATATCTAACTACAGTGTAAGTATTAAAAGAATCCATTGATGAGATAATGATAAACCAAAACATCCATTCCAAAAAAAAAACTCCTATTTTCTAAGTCCGTGACCTTAACAGGAAGGTCACTGATTGCACTGATTGGGTTTGGGGTGGTATCCTGTTAAACTGTAGACCGATATCTAACTACAGTGCAAGTGTTAAAAGAATCCATCCATAGGTTAAGGAGATATAGGTCTTTGAAAACATCCAATCCCGACGCGGACGCTGACGCCAAGGTGATAACAATCTCTTCCTGAACTTTTGTTCAGGCGGGCTAAAATGTGCGAACAGATTGTTGGTTGTTTCGGGTTTAACGGCTCTTTGTAAGAGTATTTCGGTCCATATAGAGCCGTCTCCCAGAGAGAGAGAGAGAGAGAGAGAGAGAGAGAGAGAGAGAGAGATGACAGGCGAGAGCAAAAATATACCAACAACCCCCATCCGAAGCAGAGTAGATCAAGGCGGCTTGCCACACTATTATCTAAATTAAAAGGGCGCCCCGGCACTGAAAGTTACCCAACACCATCGCCCGACCGCATCCATCCCTGTTCTAACAGAGAGAACCCATATCAGCTGCATGTCCGCGAAGTCTGATTATTGTGTTCTAATTTTGCTTAATGAGTCTATGAAACCTAAGAAGTATGAATATTGAAAACTGAAGACTGTCAGCAATTTGCTCATATTCGCAGGCTTATCTGGGTACTCAACTTACTCACATAGCTTAAGTTCTCATTTTTGCGGTCTCGCATCTCGTTACGTTTACAAGAGCGCACCTAGTGGAAATATACGATATGCACAAAATGGTTTCCACATGCTTTAGTGGCAAAATGGGGTTTAGCCCCTTCCTCTATAAGGGCCAGTTGGCAGTTTGTGATTAAAATAATTGCCCAATTTACCGCATTTTAGAATGAAAATATGCTGAGCGTGTTGAAATTTTGTCAATGTGACAAAATTTCAATACGTATCTGCGTATTTGCGTACAGGTAGCTACGCCTCCTGGCTCAAATGGTTCTCCAGATATATTGTTAAGTTCTGGTAGCAAAATGAATAAGTCCGAAAGTCTCAAAACGGGGAAATAACTTCCTCAGGTTTATCTTTTTTTTCACATATCAAGGGCTATTGATATACAACAAATCAGTTTCTTAGGTCAAGCAGTTCAGAAGTTGGATAAATGCCAAATTCAAACAAGGGGCATAACTTAATTATTCTTGGATGGAACTTCCTCAAAAGCCAATCAGATCTTGTACATCTCACCTCAAAACTGAATATTTGATATCATCAACCTACTTAAATACTTTTCGAGATATTGTGGTTCAGGAAAGGTAACTCTAGTCCGACTCGGAAAAAGAGTATGGATCTGCTCATTTCTCATAACTAATATATACTCAGTCAAAATAGTAAAGATACCAATTATCAGCCACATTTTCAAGGAACCCAGTGTATATTGGAGTTAACTGAGGCTCATGTATGTTTGGGGAGACGCCAAGAAACAAAATGCCCAGAAAATCGTCAACCCATATTTTCCCACATAAGAGTTATCTGGCAATATTCGATAGGATTTAATTAGAATTTGCCTTATTGACGCGCATGCGCAAGAATAAACTTTGTATTACTCAGAAACCGAGTCCAAATTTCGTAGACTTTACGTTAGAATAAGTGGCAACCAGCTGCCAGTCCATCGATATTTTTACGGGCGCCCGTAAAAATTAGGAATTACCAGGCAGAGTAGAATAGAAATGGGTCCATATTCATAAAACGACTTAAGTGGTTGCTAAGCTGTTGCTAAGGCTAAATTTCTTTGAAGGAGATTCCCTACAACTATGAAATTTGCTCTGGAACAGTCTTACAAAGACCAGAGCAGGAGTCCCGGTAGCTAGGTGGGTTAAGCGCTGGCCTACTGATCTAGCGGTCGCGGGTTCGAGCCCCGTCGGAGGCGGAGATCTTTCCATAGTAAACGGGGTTCCATTGCACACAGCCTTTCATTATCATCCGCCCATCATCCTGATTTGACTGAAATACTGTTGAAAAGGACGTAAAATCGCAAGTCATCCATCCATCCATCCTCCAGAGCAAATTTCATAGTTGTAGGGAATCTCCTTTATAGAAATTCAGCATTAGCAACAGCACAGCAACGACTTAAGTCGTTTTATGAATACGGCCCCAGGTGTTGTTTTGGTTATTTGCCTTCAACACTATAAAGGTATTTTCGAATGCGGCCAGTCAACATAAAACTACCATACAATGTTCTACAGGCAAACGCCCATAAAAATAACGGGAAATGGATTGGCAGCTGGTTTCCAGTTGTGCTACCGTAAAATCTCCGTACTACCATTTAATTCGCCCATTGATTATGCCTACATGCAAACTTATAAAGATTCCAGTACTTACCGAATGATGCCCATCCCAAATCTGTTGACGCCTCCTGTCTCAGTCTTTAGGCAAGCAGACTCAAACAGCTCCTGCATACTTTCACCGTACCTTCACCACCATCTTTTCCCGTGACACGTCCCAGTTGTTGACTGGGGTATCCAAATGCACTTTCAAGGTGGCCAATTATGGGAAACTTCTTAGGTTCTTGCCTCTTTCTGAAACAAAAAATAGGACCATTGATGATTTTCATTGTGTTAAAACATCACTAATCATTAGTTCCAGTCCCACCTAAAACAACCAAATCAAGCTTGTATTTTATGAGCCGCGACACGACAAAACCAACCATGTGGTTGTGCGCCCAGCGCAGACTCAGATCAGCCTGGGCATCCGCCCAGTCTGATCAGAGTCTTCGCTGTCCGCATGGAGGTAGCTTAGTCCCTTAGCTATCCTTTGAGCCCTTAACGAAGAGTCTGGTAAAATTGGGCGGCTGCCCAGGCTGATCTGAGTCTTCCCTGGGCGATCAACCACATTGTTGGTTTTGTCGTGTCGCGGCTCTTATAATTCTCACATGAGGTACCTTCAAATCAGGATCTTGTTGTTTTCTTAGGAACTACTTTACACGTACCAAAACAATGTAACGTCAATGGTGGTACGCCACCTATTTATTTCACTTAAACTGGCCAGACTGCCCAGTGTTACATTATAGAAAAGAGTACCTTAATTGGAAGTTAGAAACCAAGTTTCACTGAAATTAATCTATTGTGTCAGAAGAAATATCATGTTTTATCGGCACGTGCAGACCCATGTCTTCTGACCGATTCACTGTTTCTGGAACTCACTCTAGTGATCATACTTAAAGCAGTATTATTATTATTATTATTATTATTGTTATTATTATCATTATTATTATTATTATTATTAGGCAGAGGCTATTTACAGTTAACTGTAAATTGCCAGAAACGTTAAAATGGCTATTGACAGCTGACTGTAAATAGCCGTTTTAACGGTTTTTGGCTATTTACAGTCAACTGCAAATAGCCACTCCGTTATTATTATCCTTATCATTTTAAGTAGCTCTTTCTTTATTTCCCAATGCATCATTCACCATCAGCCTGCGAAAACTCAAGTGCTGATGAACTAAAACTCTTACCTGCAGCCTGAAAGAGCTCCAGATAAGCAAATTTTGGGGATAATTAGCCATTTTTCTTATTTCTCCACAAAACTGATGATTCTGCTGAGAACCACAATATATGTTGCGGTGAAGGAGTATGAAAAAAAAATCTTACCATTAAAAAGATCTGTTCTTGTAAACCAAAACATGGCTTGCCGGGTATTCTGCTCTCGTACGTAGTAGGTGACCTTTTCAAACTTTTGTTGTTTCACCTGAAATATGAAATAATTTGTTTAACAGTGACATAAAATGTCCGAGACTTCTTGTTTCATTTTCCTCTTTAGTTCATAACTGAAGTTGTGGTATCTCACTAATAGCCACATGTTGATGTTTATCCCGTGCAGACCCTGATCAGACTGCTCATGGAAACAGCCTGACCTGGGTCTACACTGTTGCTTGGATGGTTAGACCCACAGTGTCCCAACAATAAGGGTAAATGCAGTATATGACGTGTTGTATGCAAATACTAGTCTCAGACCAACTGCTTAAGTCCAGTCAGACCGGTCAGTCAGGTGAGACCAGGCTGATTCACCTTAAATTTGAACACAGTGTCATGAGAAAACATACCTCGTGCAATCAAGTCCATTGTGTGACTTTGGATTTCAATTGAAAGTTTGTACAGAAGAGTACACCAGGATCAGACTGTACAAAATATCAGACGTGTGAAGTCTTTGCTAATTGACACAGAGCATACTGCACTTTTCCTAGAATTTTATGGTAATGCTAACTACAGAGCAGTTTGTAACAACAGTGCAAGGGAAGTACAAGATACAAGCTGTTTATTACAAATTTTCGGCCCTCATAGGAGCACACACAGTGGTACAGAATGAGCAACCAAACAAATTAAGGAAATAATTCCAAATGACAGAATGTGAGCAAAATAAGAGATACAAACACATCTAACAGATGATACAAGTGCCATATATATCATGGGCGTGGCTAGGGGCAATTACACAGTACGCACAATAATGTTTTATACTCATTGAGGGCAATAAAGTGAGTTAAGACGCTAAGATATTTCAAATTTTCGTGTCTGTTGGCAGTTAGTATTAAAATTATGCCCAGTTTACAACATTTCAGCATGAAAGTACGCAGGTGTGTTTTGAAATTTTGTCAATTTGACAAAATTGCAATACGCACCTGCGTATTTGCGTATAGGTAGCTACGCCCTTGTATATGATACAATTTAGATAAACACATACTAGCCCTCAAGCAGCCTCAGTGATATGATATATTAACTACTTTAACAACTACCCAAGATGTAGATTATTCACTAGCTAGGCATGTCAGTGCAGTGGTACCATCATAGAGACCAATAGCAGGTAGACTGGTGCATGCCCACATCATCTATATAGTGCCCACCAAACACAAAGAAATGAAGCAATCCAGGGCATACTGCATGTACCCACTAGAGGAAGTAACTTAATTTTCTCAGTGGAACAAACTTTGTATGATGGCCCATTGTTTCCCTGACCTATAACTCTTCCCAAGTATTAAGAAAAACAATAAAAATGGTCTCTGTCAGTTGCAGAAAGGCATGAGATGACCTGTTTCAAATATCAAAGTGATGTATTGTACCATTTTGGTATTACATTCATTTCTGTGATTTTACATATGCATAGAACTATTTATTTCACTTAAACTGGCCAGTTTGTCCAGGATTACATTATAGAAAAGAGTACCTTAATTGGAAGTTAGAAACCAAGTTTCACTGAAATCGATCTATGGTGTCAGAAGAAATATTATGTTTTATCGGCACGTGCAGACCCATGTCTTTTGACCGATACACTGTTTCTAGAACTCACTCTAGTGATCATACTTAAGCATTATGTTTTCTTTAAGTAGCTCCTTTTTATATTTTCCAATGCATCATTCACCATCAGCCTACAAGAGCTCAAGATTGGCCCAAACCTGTGCAATATTTCATACTTTTTCGTGCCAAAGTCTTGTTCGTACCTAAATGGACCCCAATGGAAATAAGCCATTTAGGCTTTATGGGCTATCCACGGGTATTAAGATCGAATCTTTCGAATCAGTGAAAATGGGTGTGGGTGTTAGTTGTTTTTAATGACAGATTCTATCTGTCATTTCTAGCAGTCGTAGGCCAAATATTGGAACTGGCTTTCACCGCCAAGTATACATGTACATTCGAAATGAAATATAGTGCGGCATTAATTTGTGTATATCACTACGCCGGTTATGATAACACTGAATGCCGTGTATACTACCCTGTGTTCAATATACGCCAAAGACAATATTCAACAGAGGAAAAACTGTAATAATTTCATTTTTAGCCTTCTAGAGTTTACATTTCATGAAACCTGATCTGGATCTCCACTCTCTTTCAGACTCATCCTCCAAGGTATACACTGATATATTGCCAAAGCAATGTACAAATGCACACTCTGCTCGGATCTGGGTCTACACCGGCTGTTACAGCATCTTTTTGTGGTTACGGTAACTGAATTTATGTGTCGTATGCTAAAAACTTAATCTGGGTCTTCGCCGGCTATTCCAGCATTTCGGGTCATTACGGTAACTGAATTTGTGTGCAGTAGGCTAAAAGCACCCTGCTCAGATCTAGGTCCACACCGGCTGTTCCAGCATTTCGGGTCATTACGGTAACTGAACTTGTTCACAGTAGGCTAAAAGCGCTCATAAAATTTACGCATATGGTCTAATAGAAGAAGTCTTGAGGAATACGTGTATACCAAGATCAGACGTCACAGAATACAGCGTCTAGTTAGGTCATACACTGTGGCCTTAAATTACAGGAAATTCTGAAGAAAAATCAAAATCAAATTAAACATCTCTTATTTTTCTTAAATTAAATTTATATAGATATATACATAAATATCATTTAAGTGTGCTCTTAAATACCTCACTTGTTTGATTAATTTTTAAAATTTTATTTCAAAAATCGCTTTTAGATAGTATATGTTACTTTGTTAAATGATCTTAATTCCTGAATAAATCTTAATCTTAATCTTAATCAAAACTAACTCTTACAGGCAGCCCGAAAAAGCTCCAGATAAGCAAATTTTTGGGGATAATGAGCCGTTTTCTCTTATTTCTCCATAAAACTGATGATTCTGCTGAGAACTACAATATATGTTGTGGTGATGGAGCATGAAAACAAAGTTCTTACCATGAAAAAGATCTGTTCTTGTAAACCAAAACATGGCTTGCCGGGAATTCTGCTCTCGTACGTAGCAGGTGACCTTTTCAAACTTTTATTGTTTTACCTGAAATATGAAATAATTTGATTAACAGTGCCACAAAATGTCAGAGACTTCTGGTTTCATTTTCCTCTTAAGTTCAAAACTGAGCTTGTGGTATCTCACCTAAAGCCACATGTTGATGTTTAGACTGTGCAGTCCCTGATAAGTCTGCTCGTGGAAGCAGCCTGACCTGGATCTACACTGTTGCTTGGATGGTTAGACCCACAGTGTCCAAATAATAAGGGTAAATACAGTATATGATGTGTTGTTTGCAAATACTAGTCTCAGACCAACTGCTCAAGTCCAGTCAGACCGGTCTCAGTCAGCTGAAACCAGGCTGACCGATCAGTCAGTCTGGAGTGAGTGAATGAGTATGTCGTCTCAGCCAATCGGGCCGTCTCCCAGAGAGGGATGGGGGGGGGGGGGGGGGGGGGGGGAAGATAAATGGTAGACGAGAAGGAAAGCTAGAGCAAGTGAACACGAGCTGACGTATACCCCCAGCCAGCGCTACCGCCTAGTAATAGTAAACTTTAAACACAAAAAGTTAAAAGTTAACACATATAAAATACAAATTTTAAAGTCAGTGAGCTTGTCTTTGGTCAGCAGCAGCACAACTAATCTGCTGCAAGCTAGAAGTAAACAGAGTAACGTGTCAAAAGATTCCACTGATGTATTTCTGAATTATATGAAAGCAGTATATTGATGCAGCTGTTTAAGTATGTGACGTTGACCTGATGTCAGCAGCAACATCCAGATGATGTACACTGTTGCAATCTTGAGGTAAACAGTCACACATCAAAGGTCCTATCCAAGAAGATGGGAAAAATAAGCAAAGAATATGAACTTAACACAAAAATTTGAGATAAAAAGTGTAAGTCTGTGACCTTGACCTTGAGTCAAGGCATGTGTGGGGGAAGTATAGAAATTTCTTTAGACCAGCACCTATCATCACTCCAAATATAATCCAAACCCAACAAAGAATTTGGATGATATGAGATCATAAAACCTTTAACACAAAAATTGCTGAACATGTCTAAGTCCATGACCTTGACCTCTGGGTCACTGGCATGTGTAAGATGGTACAATATAATACTTTGGCGATGTTATCCAGACTGAGCAAAGCGTTTGGATGATATAGGATCTTAAAAACTTTAACACAAAACTTTAACATGAAATGTCCAAGTCCGTGATTTTGATTGATTGATTGATTGATTGATTTGATGCTTAACGTCCACGGTAAACAGCTATGGTCATATAGGGGACGATCAGTTAACCTAACCACACTATTCCTGGGCAGGCTTAGACCTCCTTAGCGGTTAACCAGTACTAAGTGCACATACTTTCGCCAGTAACTGACAACTGCCCTTCTTGAATCAGCGGAAGGAGAAACGAAAGTACGTGATTTTAACCTTTAGGTCACAGACATGGGTGGGAATGGTAATGGTACAGAATAAAACTTTGGACCAATATCTATCATCATGCCAAACAGCCGACCCAACTCAACAAAGAGTTTCAATTATATAGAGATCTCAAAAACTTTAACGCACAACTTTAACACGAAAAGTTCAAGTCAGTGACCTTGACCTGTAGGTCACATGCACTAGTTGAGGTGGTACAGAATAAACGTTTGGACCATTATCTATCGTCATGCCAAATGTTAACCCGATCTAACATAGGGTTTGGATAAAATAAGATCTCAAAAAAACCCATACCTACTGCAAGCACAATAAGGCCTTGCCCTATTTAATCCAAATATGTAGGACGCACCGGCACTGGAAGTTATAACAAACACATTCGCCCGACCACCACCCCCTATTTCGTTCACAGCGTTGTTCCTATATATAATGACAAAGTCGAAAAAGGAGCATAACTCCTGAACGAAAAGACCTACTGAGGAAAAAAAAAACGAGCCAGCTTACTTTTCGTGAATATATCCTAGCATAAGGGTTCTTGAGTTTCCCAGCTTCCAAAAAGCTTTACGGACGGACAGACGAACGGACGGACAGGCCAAAACCAATATGCCCCTCTACTTCTCCAGAATTAGGGGCATAAAAATGATCGAATACGTATTAGCATCTTCCCCGTCGGGAGTGTCGCCGAGTCATGATATAATGACCCCAGCTCTAGTGGTTCTACAGATATTTTGTTCACAAGGTTGAGTCTGGCAAAATTTTCTAAGTCGGAAAAGGGGCATAATTCAGTCAAAAAATACAAATTTGGCTTAGGTTATCCTTTTTTCATGACAAAACAACAGGTTAAACAACATGACCATAGCTCAAGCGGTTCCTCAGATATTTTCATCTCGCAGAAAAGGCGTTATGGTGTCAAAACGATAACTCTATACTAAACTGTAAACAAGAGGGCCATGATGGCCCTGGATAACTCACCTGAGTATCCTGTGAACTTAACCTCAGAGATATCCATCCATACGACCGATAGACAGAGTTTCACAATTTTTTAACGGAAAATGAACCCTTTATTGTGTACCTAAGGTTTTTATAAGATTTAACCTAATGACCTAGTTTTTGACCCCACATGGCCCAGTTTTAAACCTGGTCTAAATTTCTTGGATATGAACATTCTGACAGTTATCACAACTGTGCCCTCTAGAGTGTTCACAATGTTTTTCTAAGGTTTGACCTAGTTACCTAGTTTTTGACCCAACATGACCAAGTTACTGTTCCAAAACGAAAACTCTATACTAAACTGTAAACAAGAGAGCCATGATGGCCCTGGATAACTCACCAGAGTATCCTGTGAACTTAACCTCAAAGATATCCATCCATACCACCGATAGACAGAGTTTCACAAAGATTTAATGGAAAATGAACCCTTTATTGTGTACCTAAGGTTTTTATAAGATTTAACCTAATGACCTAGTTTTTGACCCCACATGACCCAGTTTCAAACCTGGTCTAGATTTCTTGGATATGAACATTCTGACAAAATCACAATTGTGCCCTCTAGAGTGTTCGCAATGTTTTTTCTAAGGTTTGACCTAGTGACCTAGTTTTTGACCCAACATGACTAAGTTGCACCCTTGGTCCAGATTTGTTGGAGATAAACATTTTGACAAAGTCTCATGAATATTGGAACAAAACTGTTCCTCTAAAGTGTTCACATTTTTTTTTCTAAGAACTGACCTATTGACCTAGTTTTTAACCTGACATGACCCAGTTTCAGATCTGGTATAGATTTCATAAAAATAAACCTTCTTACAAAGTTTCATGCAAAATGGCTCCTAACTGTGCCCTCTAGAGTGTACACAAGCTTTTGCTCAGATTTGAACTAGTGACCTAGTTTTTGACCCCACAAGACTCAGATTCAAACTTGGCCTAGATTTTTTATAGTTAAACATTCTGACAAAGTTACATGAAGACTTGATCAGCCGGGTCGCGTAGCGCAATCGGTAGGGCACCTGACTCATAAGTCAGAGGTCCTGGGTTCGAAACCTGGTCTGGCCACATACTTTCGTTTCTCCTTCCGCTGATTCAAGAAGGGCAGTTGTCAGTTACTGGCGAAAGTATGTGCACTTAGTACTGGTTAACCGCTAAGGAGGTCTAAGCCTGCCCAGGAATAGTGTGGTTAGGTTAACTGATCGTCCCCTATATGACCATAGCTGTTTACCGTGGACGTTAAGCATCAAATCAATCAATGAAGATTGGATCATAACTGTGCCCTCTAGAGTGTGCACAAGGTTTTTTTTATATAAGATTTGACCTAGTGACCTAGTTTGTAACCCCGACTGACCAAGTTACAAAGCTGGTCTAGATTTCAGTAAGATAAACAGTCTGACAAAGTTTCATGATGATTGGCTCATAACTGTGCCCTCTGTGTCATTCTAAGACTTATTTCTATTTATAGCTCTGGTGGCCATTTTGTTCAGCGGAGTGGAACGGTTTTAGCTATTTTTGTTCAGGGTCATAAGTCAAATATTTCCGTGAAATTATTTTGAAATCGAGCCATTGGCTTCAAAGACGATGTTGTTAAAAAAAATTTTTTTCTATTTTTAGCTCTGGTGGCCATATTGTTCAGCGGAGCAGAACCATTTGAGCAAACTTGGTAGAGGGTCTGCTAAGGAACATTACTGTGAAATTATTATAAAATCTGCCAAGCAGTTTTGGAGAAGAGTCGTTTAAACTTTTTTTTCTGTTTTTAGCTCTGGCGGCCATATTGTTCAGTGGAGCGGAACTGTTTGAGCAACTTTGGAAGAGGGTCTCCTAAGGAACATTTCTGTGAAATTATTTTAAAATCTGCCCAGCAGTTTTGGAGGAGAAGTCGTTTAAAGGTTTTCTATTTTTAGCTCTGGCGGCCATATTGTTCAGCGGAGCGGAACCGTTTGAGCAGTTTTGGTAGAGAGTCTCCTAAGGAACATTTATGTGAAATTATTACAAAATCTGCCCAGCAGTTTTGGAGGAGAAGTCGTTTAAAGGTTTTTCCTATTTTAGCTCTGGCGGCCATATTGTTCAGCGGAGCGGAATCGTTTGAACTACAGAACCATCGGCTTCATTAGTCATTCAAGCAAAGTCACGCTGAAAGTCATCTTGAACAGGCTTAAACCCGAAGCCGAAGAGATAATCGCTGAAGTACAGGCTGGGTTCACAGCAGGAAGGAGCACCACAGAACAGATCTTTAACCTTAGAATCCTGTGTGAAAAGTAGCTCCAACATCTGCAAAATTTGTACCAATTTAAAGAGTAACTACACTTCAGGAACTGACTGAATCAGATCCCAAACCCTATCCTCAACATCAAAGGGAAAGATTGACAAAGACATCCCAACAAACAATAAATTACAAGTGATAAGCCGAGTCAGCAGCTCTTTCCCAAATAGATGGCAACTCAGCTATCTTTATTGAACTAAATAATTTAGACCAACAGACGGGTTATAGGCCATTTGCTGTCTATAAAACAGGTCATTTTGCAGATTTTCTCTTTTATTACTGGTGATAAAATTGATTTTTTATCTCCACTGGTATTGTCAAACTAATACATAACTGGAAACTGACTTTCAGAATTTTATCTTGTCAATTATTTGCTTTTGCCTATTAAATCCTTTACAAAAATTTACAAATTTGTCAGCTTAAGTAAGGGGGAGTACAATAATTTAATGTATAGGCCATTTGCTGTCTATAAAACAGGTCATTTTGATGATTTTCTCTTTTATTATTGGTGATAGAATTGATCTGTTTTCTCCACTGGTATTGTCAAACTAATACATAACTGGAAACTGACTTTCAAAATTTTATCATATCAATTTTTTGCTTTTGTCTATTCAATCCTGTACAAAAAAAATCAAAATTTTCACCTTAAGTATAGGGGAGTACAATAATTTAATGTAATAGCCATACGCCATGCCCACGTATGCATCACAAACAAGAAATGTTTCTATAGATAAATTAATCCTATTCATCACCAATCAATTCTCTTCGCAACCAATAAAAAAGTGAATTTCATTTTTACTCAGATGAAAAGATTAACAGGTATACAGGTGCCATTGAGTAACTCTGTACAATTAACTAACAATTGGCACAGGTAAATATTGACCATTCTAAGGCTGTTCCATAAATAAACTTACTCCCTTGTAAAATACAGTTAAAATATCTTCTAAAAATGGGCATTTTTCAAAAGAAACTTTTTAGTTTCAAAATATAATTTCGAGGAAAATTATGGATTAGTTATGTATAAGATAGACATTAAAGATGCGCTTAACTTCACAGTGATAGCTGTGGTAGTTTTAGAGATATTTAGCAAAATGACCTGTTTTATAGACAGCAAATGGCCTATAATAGCTATAAGCAATGCCCATATTTGCATTACAAACAAGAATTGTTTCTATAGATAAATTAATCCTATTCATCACCAATCAATTTTCTTACCAACCAATAAATAAATGAACTTCGTTTTTACTCAGATGAACAGGTATACAGGTACCATTGAGTAACTCTGTACAATTAACTAACAATTGACATAGGTAAATACTGGCCATTCAAAGGCTGCTACATAAATAAACTTACTCCCCTGTAAAATACAGTCAAAATATCCTCTAAAAATGGGCAGTTTTCAAAAGAAACTTTTTAGTTTCAAACTATAATTTTCAGGAAAATTATAGATTAGTTATGTATAAGATAGACATTAAAGATGCGCTTTACTTCACAGTGATTGCTGTGGTAGTTTTAGAGATATTTAGCAAAATGACCTGTTTTATAGACAGCAAACGGCCTATACAACGGACTAAGCAAATTATATGAAAAACATTTAACAATTATTTTTACCTATTGATTTCAAAATGCCTTTGACAGGGTCTGGCATGCAGCCTCATGGGCCACCATGCGGAAGTACAATATCAGTGCAAATCTAGTTCGTACCATGTACGACAAGGCAAAAAATGCGTCAAGCTGAATGGTAGCCTAGGAGAATGGTTCAGAACAACAGTTGGAGTAAGGCAAGGATGTCTTCTGTCACCTCTTCAATATTTGTTTAGAACGGATAATGTCTGATGCTCTGGAAGAACATGACGGGAAGGTTTGCATAGGCGGCAGAAATATTACCAATCTGCGGTTTGCCGGTTATACAGATGTTCTTGCTGAGGAAGAGCAGGAATTATAAGCCCTAGCTGACAGTCTCGACAAAACCTGCACAAGGTATAAGATGGTGCTGAGAGACCAAACTGATGGCAAGTAGCAACCAATGTCATCCAGAGGGAGATCAAAGTAAAAGGGCAGAAACTTGGTACTGTAACAAGCTTTAAATACCTTGGACCAGTGGTCTCAGATGACGGCCCTAAAACGGAAGTTCTCTCAAGGATTGCACAAGCCACTTCAGCTCCTACAAAGCTGAAACCAATTTGGAGAGATAACAACATATCTCTTGGATCAAAGGTGAGACTTATACGCTACCTTGTCATTTCCATATTTCTGTATGCCTGTGAATCGTGGACCTTGACAGCAGAGTAAGAGGAGAAAAAACGCAGGCCTTTGAGATGACATGCTACCTAAGTTTACTGAACATTTCGTACGAGGACCAATGGAGAGGTTCGCAGAAAGATCCAAGCAGCCGGTGGAGAATTTGATGAACTCTTGACCCTGGTGAAGAAGCGGAAACTTAGGTGGTTTGGCCGTGTCTCAAGGGCTTCTGGCTTAGCAAAGACGATTCTGCAGGGCACAGTGAAAGGAAAAAGAAGAAGAGGTAGACAGAAGAAGAGGTGGGAAGACAATATAAAAGAGTTGACAGGAATGGACTTTGCCAGCTCAACTAGGGCAGCTGAAAACAGGACAAAGTGGAAAGGGGTCGTTTCTATGTCATCTGTGGTGCCCCAATGACCTTGTAAGATTAGGGGATAGAATAGAATAGAAAGGAAAAAATGTTCACCGTTGAGCCAACTTGAATTTCAGCCAAAACGTCCAATGTGGACGAAAAACGTAAATTTTTAAGTCCATGGCATATAAGTTATTGACCCATATATATAGTTGCCAGCACACTAAGTCAATACATCAAGGATGTGTCCAACATTAATGTCTTCAAGATATGGCAGTGATCACTGGATCATGAAATGTAGATCACCGACCCAAACTCATGGAATGAACCAAATGTTTCCAGTTTATGGAAGTAAAATCCACAAAAAAAAACAACTTCAAAATATACGGCAAAATCTCTGGACAAGATGACCATGGATGTCTATTCCGGTAAATGGTTGTGTCACACTAAGCCAACATATTAAAGCTTTATATTCATTCATCGACTAGACTTCATGTTGGTTGATTTGGTGCTTAACGTCCACGGTAAACAACTAAGGTCATGTCGGGACGGTCAGTTAACCTAACCACATTATTCCTGGGCGGGCTTAGACCTCCTAAGCGGTTAACCAGTACTAAGTGCACATACTTTCGCCAGTAACTGACAACTGCCCTTCTTGAATCAGCGGAAGGAGAAACGAAAGTATGTGGCCAGACCGGGTTTCGAACCCAGGACCTCTGACTTATAAGTCAGGTGCCCTACCGATTGCGCTACGCGGCCCAGCGACTAGACTTCAAGATCTTAGGGAATGTCTACGATGTCCTATATATTGACCCCAACCCGAGGCATGAACCCTTGGAAGTAAATCTGACCACTGTAGTAAACTTACATAACACATTCAGATCAGGCTTCCATTACACACAGTCTTTCATTGTCAGCATGTCATCGTCTTGATATGACTGAAATACTGTTGAAAATGCCGTAAAATCGCTTCATCTATCCATCTATTACATTCATATACTAAAGTACAAAGTGACACGACATTAATACCCCCATTTCACTGGATGGCGCTTTGACTACGCTCTTGGCGATCATGGCGCTTCTCCAAAATTTTCGAAATCGCCGCAGAAGCGTAGGCCTTTGCCAAAACTTGGAACTTGTGCGCTTCCAGTACGCTGCCAGTACGCTTCTTATACGATCTCGCCACGCTTGTCACGATGCTGCCGCGATTTAGCTGCGCTTCAGCTACGCTTAAGGGACTTCGTGGGCGCTTCTAATACGCTGCCACTACGGCAAAGGATTTCAAGCTACGCTTGATCTACGCTTATTACGATGCGTTTGCGATCGTGCTACGACCTAAGTGCCGGAGCTGCGCTCAAGCTGCGCTTGTGTTGCGCTTTGTAACCGCTTCTATGTAAATCGGCGGGAAATCGGGTTCGGCAGAAGATAGCCACCAGCCTTCAAACAATATTGATAATATAACAATTCCAGTGGCTATGGCCCAGCTGGCAATCATGAACTAGTGACTTCGAACAACTCGTCTTGTTCTTTTGCTGTTCAGGCTCAACTGGGGCCTCTACTCGGCGTTCTGAAGGGCGCATATCTGGCTCAGTTTAGAGAGCAAGAGACTGGCCCCCTGTCAAAAGCAGAAGGCGAAATCCACAGCCAGGCCTGGTCAGGAGACTATTTTCACGCAGCCTGTACCGCAGGAGAGGGTATTCCAACTCCTGCTCCGGACAGCCTGCATCTTGAATGAAACGTGAGAATCGAGTTATGAAACGTCGTGGAAACGCGGCGTTTTCATGCCCAGATCGCCATAAGAGCAGAGGAAACGCAGATAAATCGCCAAGAGCGCAGCGGAAGCGTCGTGGTTGCGCTATTCATAAATAATAGAGTCGCAGCAGAAGCGGCAAGAGCGCAACGGGAGCGCAAAGAGCGTAGCAGAAGCGTAGCTGGGTCGCAGACGAATCTCACTGCGCTATCGGCACGATCCCGCTGCGCTGGTGCTGCGTTGCTCCCGCTGCTGCTGCGTTCATGAATTTCGAGCTACGTTCTTACTACGCTTTCGTTGCGCTTTGAGTCCACGGCGCTTCCGCTACGTAAATTTTGAGCAGAGTCAAAACAAGCGCCGTGACTTGGCGATCATGCCGCTTCTGATACGCTTTCACTGCGACCTAGAAGCTTCTCCTGCGCTGCTGCCGCTTCTGTCACGATTCATGGCGCTTTGTCCAAAATTTCAGAGCGCAGTGGAAGCGCCGTCCAGTGGAATGGGGGTAAAAGCAATATGCTCACTTTGGTTAGAGGTTATAAAACTTGAGTACATTCTCAAACTCAAAATAAAGCACACTGATTGGCTGCTTCCGAGCACATAAAACTTGAGAATAAACTCAAACTCAAAATAAAGCACACTTATTGGCTGCTTCCGAGCACATGCTCGGAAGCAGCCAATCAGTGTCCTTTATTTTGAGTTTGAGAATGTACTCAAGTCTTATAACCGCTGGGATTTGTTTTACTTCTGTAGCCTAAATGTAAAGGAAAATTTTGTTCTTTATTCGTACTGCAAATAAATAAATTTTGTCGTAGTTTAAACAAAAAAAAATAAATAAATAAAAATAAATAAAATAATAATAATGAAAATAAATCATTGTCTCATTGACAACTGATGATCTAATCAAAACTGGAACATTTAAAGGTCCAATCGCTATCAGTTATGAAAAATTTTATCGTGAAGAATTGCTGCAAGATTCTCACTACAGTTCCGTCAGTGAATATGACCGTGATTAGCCAACTTTAAACGAATGAATCGGCCTTGAATTTCACATAAACAAGTTTTGAAAATTATTTGGATCATTTTAGTTGGCAACAAAAATGAGCTACTTTCGATAACATGAATTGGTAAAAATACAATGTACAGGCGTTGATTCCCATTCATGTTTGTTCTGTTCTGTTCTGTTCAATTCTCGTATCCACGTTACCCAAGTGGCTCAACGGTACGTAACCATAGTTGCACACACCTGGCGCCGGGTGTCCGTCCAAATTCCCATTCATTATCCCGCCCATGTTTATATAGCATCCCTTGTAGACAGGGAACCAGAACTGGAAATTTTGTTTTGCTGGGCGATTTTGTATTTTTCAAAAACATGCCTACCAATCGCTCTCATGCGAAACCACGGTTCAGAACGCCAATCCATGAGAGGAGTTTCCGGTTTTGCAGGAGGGGAGCCGAAACCGTAAACAAATTTGACATCGGCACAAGGTTTGAGGTATTTATATTCTCTGAAAAGTATTTATGCAAAATATAAGAATACTATTTTAAATATTTCAAGTTAAACCAATGATAAAGTGCAGGGTGAAAAATTCAATCGAAATGTGCGGCTGTGAACAAATCAGAGTTGAAGAAAAGCTTGACCCCTGTTCAGCGGCGCCCGCATTTTGTCTGTTGCTCGTTACTCCCAAAACAAATTTCGGTTGTTTACACAATTTTATAATTAGGCGATTGAAACTGATTCTGCTTTGTAATGTGTCCTGGCATCCCTCAAATCGCAGACAGTCATTATTTTCGTGACATCCCAGTATTTGATGAAACTAAAGACTTGAAAAGTTGCGCACCAATGTGCGACAGTAACGGATCATTATATAAGTTGAACTGAAAAACAGGCATTAGCTTGAAAACTTTATGTTAAATACAGGCCTGATGCTGAAAGTAAGTCATAAATCAACTTTCTGAATGACTGCCGTGTCTTCTTTCAAAAAAGATCGGTTTAAAAAAAGTAATACAATATCCTTTTTGTAAAATATCTCCCAACCCTCGTCCCCCACACACTACCGTCTGATAATGACGGTTATGCGTAGCAAATCTAAGCTTCCGCTAAACACATTCTGAAGAAAATTCGACGTCAGCTCGTATGTTTTTGAACCCATTGATGTTTTGCGTTCATCAGCTGGACATTTGTACACTGCGTAGACTCAGATTAATGCAGCAGAACTCGCTGAATGACCATGTAGAGTTTATACATTGTTTGCATTGATATTCCAGTGCTAAGGCGGAAAATCACCATAAATTTCTTGATCCTGATCAGACGCTACGGTCTTATCAGGGTGTATTCTTTGCGAAGTCAGATTATGGTCTATACTGTTTAAGTAGGGCCGTGCTATAGGGGCGCAGGGGATAACTGAGTTAAGAGTATTGACATGCATGTACATTTTAACACATTCAACTGTTAGCTAACGTTGCTGGTGACGGGCCACGCGAAAAACATCGTTGAAAGGCCGTAAAAGTTTCCTCTCAGAGTTTAATAGGTCCAATTGTTTATGAAGCCAAATTATTGAAGTTAAGTAGTTTGGCAGAACGCCTCGGAGGAAATCTCTTATAAAATAATATCGTATGATCCGATACTGTCGCAACTGATTCGTTACTGTCGTAAGACCCTCCTGTAAGTCTGGATAGGTTATCTGCCCTTAATGGAATAAATTACGTAAATATTTTGACATGGATAGATAGAAGGGATATTTTGCAATTGTTATGTGTAATAACATATATAATGTTAGCATTCATATACAACAAAACAGGAGTTTTATTGAAGTTGATCCGATACTGTCGAGTCCACTGTACATGTAGGGAAAAGTCGCATTCTCTTGCTTGATTTTGAGTCTCTGACCGTGTCAGTTGCAAAGAAGTGATCAGAACTACTGTATGCGTGAATCCAAACGTTGGAAGTAAGCTTTCCATGATGTACAGTTTAGAATTTAGACAATATACGCAAAAACTTGGCATCGTCAGCCCGGTTCCGTATGAGATAATAGAAAATAGAAGGAATTTTTATCAAACACAAAAACAGCTTCTGAACAATAATTGGATCAAAACTGACATGAACTCTGTGATATATCATTAAAAATAAATACCTCAAATCTTGTGCCGATGTCAAATTTGTTTACGATTTCGGCTCCCCTCCTGCAAAACCGGAAACTCCTCTCATGGATTGGCGTTCTGAACCGTGGTTTCGCATGAGAGCGATTGGTAGGCGTGAAAAACTAGTTCCCTTTACTTTTAGCTAGTTATCCGACTCAAAATATACGCATCAACCTACATTTTTTCTTCACAACGCGTGACGATTGAACTTGTTAACGGTGTCTTGTTAACGTCTTGTTAATTGTCTTGTTAACGGTAGGAAATGTCTCTTGTTAACGGTAGGAAATGTCTAAAATGCATGTCAGAAGACTCCCATTCTTGTTTCCAGTAGTGGTAGTTATTGGTTTTATTCTATGGAAATGGTCAAATCAAGGTTCAGACTCTCCGGACCCAAACTTGGAATGCAGAATTGGTAGCGAAGTGTCTGCGGACAGATCTTCGCAGTGTTTCACTATAATAAGGAAACTTGGAAATCGAAGAACTTCAGAGAGGTTAAGATGCTTTTCCTCATCAAAAGGCACTAACCTAGCTCTTTTGATTATCCTGGCTGGGGACATCGAAACAAACCCAGGTCCCAGGTCTAAGTGTGGTTTGTGCAAAAAAATGTGCAAATCATCGGACAAAATGATTGGATGCATTGATTGTGAAAAACGCTTTCATGCAAAATGCTCAAATCTGGGAGATGATGAGCTGTTAGCGATTGAGACTGGCAGTAGTGATAGGTATTGCACAAACTGCAAGGCGGATTGCGGCCTGTGCAGTCGTGCGGTTCTCAATGGTCATAAGGCAGTTCAATGTGATGGTTGTGAACTGTGGCTTCACAATGAATGCTCTGAATGCTCTTTTATTTCGGACGCTGATTATGAAAATGTATTGACTTCTGGGTGCACATGGATTTGTCCAAAATGTGAATTTTTCAACTTCTCGGACTCCTTCTTCGATGATCAGTTGAATCTAGTGACTGAGAATCGATTTAATCCACTGTCAAAGGATAAGAATGTTAAACTTTCACCAAATAGTTCAAATGAGTCAAATTTTAATGACAAGACTTTTGGCGGTTTGAAACTTGTTAGCTTGAACATAAACAGTATTAGGGGTAAGAAATTGGATTTATTAGCTTTCCTTGATGTCCACCAACCTCATGTTGTGGCTATTCAGGAAACAAAAATTGACAGTTCAGTTGCAACTTCGGAATTGTTCCCTGAAACATTCCCCTACAATGTATTCAGGAAGGACAGGAACCTCCATGGTGGCGGAGTGATGCTTCTCATTCATAAGGACATTCCGCACATGCCCTTGTCAGAAATAGAAAACGACTCAGAATCAGTTTGGGTTAAAATTTTGGCAAACAAAACTTCCAATTATGTAGCAAGTTGGTATCGCCAACCTGGTGGCTCAAGTGAGGAATTTCAATTGTTTCGTGATCAGTTAGATCATATTAGGACAAAGCACAAGGGAAATAAGCTCCCCTGAGTTCATGTACTAGGGGATTTCAACTTCAAGGATATTGCTTGGCCAGACCGACTTAATAAGGCAGGATCAGTGTTAAGTCAGTCAGAGGGACAAATGTTGATTGATGTCATGAATGATCATGGTTTAGAACAACTGGTGAATTTCCCGACTCGGGAGAAAAACACTTTGGATTTAATTCTCACTTCGCTTCCTGGCCAGCTCCAAGAAATACATTCCCCAGACAAACTTAGTGATCATGATGCGATCTCAGGAACTTTGAAAATTTATATCCCTCCAAAAAAGAAACCTCGGAGGAAAGTGTTTTTGTACCAAAAGGGAGACTTTGAATCGATGAGGAAAGAAGTGTCAGACTTCGCAAAACATAGGTACTTCAATGGTTACTCGGACAATCGCTCGGTTCAGGAAAACTTTGACTTGATAACCTCCTTTATTCAGGAGTCTGCTGAAAAGCACATCCCCTCGAAAACCAGTAGGTCAACTTCTTCTGTTCCTTGGATAACCCCTGAGATAAGAAGAAAGATTCGTAGAAGAAATAAGACACATGCGAAGGCCAAAAAGACTGGCAGTAGCAAACTTAGGTCAAAATTTGAATCTTTGAGAAGGGAAATTAAAGCTGATGTGAAAAAGCAACATGATTTGTATGTCAATAACTTGGTTGGTGACATAAAGGCTAATCCCAGAGACTTCTACAGGTACATTAATAGTCAAAAGAAAGATACTCAAGGTATCCCGCCCCTAAAGAAGAGAAATGGTGGTGGTGTTGCCGAATCAGAGTTGGAACAGGCTGATGAATTTAACGGTCAGTTTTCGGATGTGTTTAATAAAAGTGAGCACACCCAAGTCCCCCTTCTTAATTGCTCGGCTCCTTTCATGGAGGACATTCATGTTTCAGCAGAAGGTGTAACGAAACTTCTTAAGGGCTTGAACCCATCAAAAGCTTTAGGACCTGATGAATTGCATCCTAGAGTCTTAAAAGAACTAGCATCTGAATTAGGCCCAATATTTGCTCATCTCTTCCAACAATCTATTGACACGGGTGAAATCCCCAAGGAATGGTCTCTTGCAAATATATGCCCGCTCCTCAAAAAAGGAGATAGGTCTTTGGCTTGCAAATACCGACCGGTTTCTCTAACTTGTGTACCATGCAAGTTACTCGAACACATTGTCTGCTCTAATATTATGGCGCATTTGGATGAACATAAACTTTTGTCAGACAGACAACATGCATTTCGGAAGAAACATAGTTGCGAAACTCAATTGATCACAGTTATAAACGACTTGGCTAAAATCTTGGATAAGGGTGGTCAGGTTGACACTTTTATCTTGGACTTCGAGAAAGCTTTTGACACTCCCCCTCATGAATTACTTAAATGTAAGCTATTCGGCTATGGTATTGGTGGGAAGACTCTGAAATGGATAGATTCTTTTCTCTGTTACAGGCAGCAGCGTGTGGTGGTAAATGGAGTTAAGTCGGATTGGGCCCCGGTTTTGTCAGGTGTCCCCCAGGGCACCGTGCTTGGACCACTGTTATTCTCGTTGTACATTAACGATATAATAGAAAATATTGACTCGGAATTAAGACTTTTTGCTGACGATTGTGTTTGCTATCGTGTAATCAGAGATATTGAAGACACGGTGAAACTTCAGGAGGATATAGATCGTTTAGGTTGTTGGGCAAGGAGTTGGGGCATGAGATTTCAACCTGTCAAATGCAACATAATGCAAATTACAAGGAAACGGATCAAGAAGATCAATGCTTCCTACGCCTTAGAGGGAACGGTCCTCAATAATGTAGAAACTATCAAGTATCTCGGCAAAAACCATTACCAATGATTTGAAATGGAACACTCATGTCAGCAATATTTGCACAAAGGCTAATAGGACCCTCGGCTTCCTCAGACGTAACTTGGCAGCATGTCCACAAGATGTTAAAGAGTCAGCATACAAGGGACTGGTGCGTCCAGTCCTGGAGTATGGCAGTTCAGTTTGGGACCCTCAGAGTATACTTCTCCAAGATGAACTTGAGAAGGTGCAGAAAAGGGAAGCTAGATTTGTAACGGGAAATTACACATATGAAACTGGGAGTATGACTGGCATTCTGGAGAAACTTAAGTGGGAATCCCTAAAAAAGAGAAGGAAAGATAGTAGACTCATAATGCTGTACAAAGGTCTGAGGGGTGCAGCCAGTATACCCATAAATGACCTTGTTCCCCCAAGTAGGCGTACCAGGAATCATCATTCCCTGGCATTTCAAACCCCATTGGCTGGGACTGACATTTACAAGTCCAGTTTCTTCCCCCAGACTATTAGAGATTGGAATTCCCTGGAAGATTCACTTATTTCTGCTGCTGGGGGTGCAGAGGATTCAGTTACTAAGTTAACTTCTCTTATAAGGGCTAGGGACTAGCTTCCCTGATAGACAGGTCCTGGTGAATGATTGTCCTTGGACGTATCACCAGTAAACAATTCTGATTCTGATTCTGATTCTGAACTGCTTTCATAATAATTTGTGTTTAGCTGTTTTAACCACTGATAGGCCTATGGAGACTAAGCTCATCCTAGATATCGAACATTTTGCATTTTTGATTTTCCAATGCAGAAACGCGTCTAAAAATGCAAATAAAATGAAAAAAAATAGTAGACTCTGATCAGACTGATCTGGGTCTGCTCTGTCTTCAAAGCCAGCGTGACGGTTACATGTACGACCGTTAAAAGAGCAGTTTGATCAGGGTTTACATTGTTTGAATGAGCAGTCTGAATTCGAGGTTATACAACTTGAGAATAATCTCAAACTAAAAATAAAGCACACTGATTGGCTACTTCCGAGCATGTGCTCGGAAGCAGCCAATTAGTGTGCTTTATTTTAAGTTTGAGAATGTACTCTAGTTTTATAGCCTCTGGGCCTGGTCTGGGTATTCACTGTTTTTTTTGGACGTTTTACTGCACTGTAAAGCCAAACTGTTCTAATCTAAGAAGTTAATTTCAGGTGTCCTCACCCTCTTAAAAGCGCCGAAAAGCAGACGACAAAATCTACGTCCGCAAAATTTCAACATATACTTTGTTCAAGCTATTAAAAAGCTGGAAGGCAAAAAAAGTGTAGATCTAGATATGGCGGCTCAATATAATGCGCAGCCTTATCATGATCTACGTTGTTTGCAAATTATGCTATTTTCATCACTGGCGCTTAAATTATATACTTATACTAGACCTATAGACTGATACACAACTGTTCTTTTTCAGTGCCCTTCGTCCTACTAAATTGTATTATACTACTAGAGCAGGGGCCTACTGTGCTTGCAGTGCGTGCGGGTGCTGGTTGTTTGGACATTTTTTCTCTCCCCTATCATATCTCTTCTTTCCAGTTTGAAATATTGTCTTCAAGGGCCATAAAACCCAAAAACAACCAGCTAATCAAGCACAACGGTTCTCTCCAAGTTATCCTTTCTAGCTGTAGTGTCACTATATACTGAAGCTGGGACAAAAAAAATCTAAAAAAAAAGCTAGTTGGTTGTTTTGGGAACAACGCCTTTTTGAGACAGTATTTCAGTATCGATGTGTCTTCAAGAGAGAGAGAGAGAAAACGCTTATACGGACGGTTTTAAGAATTCATTTTCCCCAGGACAATTGCATCTTGGAATGGCCTTACAACTGAAGCTGTCTCTTCGGAGACAGTTGATGGGTATTAAGGCCAAAATATAATATCATAGGGTAGAGCAGGGGCTAGGTATGGAATGCCTGCCCCTGAGGACTTCTTGTAAATAGTTTGAATCTGCTGGTGGCTTTGTCACAAATTCATTTTTCTTTTTTGTGTGTGTGATAACTTACGTGCCACACCACAAACCTGCCATCATGGTCATATTTGACCGAGAGCAGTATCGATAGAAAGAAAAAAAAGAGAAGAGAGATCGGATTAATGGATGACTTGCGAATTTACGTCCTTTTTAACAGTGTTTACTTCTATCTTTCCTATCATACTCTTTCTTTCTCATGCAGCAAGCCCCCGCGTTATAGTAGCCAAGTGTGACGGCAGCGCGTATGATGTAGATGTAGATGTTTCAGTCATATCAGGACAATAGGAGGGTGATAATGAAAGGATGTGTGCAACGGACCCCCGTTTACGATGTAAAAGATTCCCGCTTACAGCGGGACTCGAACCCAGAATAGTTAGATCAGCAGACCAGCCTACTGAGCTGCCGGGGCTCCAGGATAGATGAGACCAGCCCCATCTCGCACTTGCTGCAACCACAGACAGTCCTTGCCCTGCTATTATCCTAAATTAGTACACGCCCCAGCTCTGAAAGATATACAGCGCCATTGACCGATTCGACCCCCCCCCCCCCCCCACCCCACACACACACAAAAAGTGAGTTGAATAGGTAAAAGGACTGCAAAGTTCACAAAGATTTTATGGTAGAAAAAAAAAATTACTCCGATTCCTAAATAGAAATGGCTCGATATAGACCGAATACTGTCTGAAAGGGAAGGATGGATGACTCGCAATTTTACATCCTTTTCAATAGTATTTCAGTCATATCAGGAAAATGGAAGGATGATCATAAAGGCTGTGTGCAATGGATGGATGGATGACATGCAATTTTACGTCCTTTTCAACAGTATTTCAAATGTATTTCAGTCATATCAGGACGATGGGACTGTGATAATGAAAGGCTGTGTGCAATGGAACCCCGTTTACGGTGGGGGGGGGGGGGGGGGGGGGATTTTCGCCTCAATCGGGGCTCGCACTCGATATCAATGGGCCGGCACTTAACCCACAGAGCTACCCGGGCTCCCTGTTTGAAAGAACCGTTAAGCCCAAAACAACCAACCTAAAAAGAAAGGTACTACTTACCGAGTCAAACCCAGCGGGCACATGACGTCGGAATGACGTCGTACTGACGTCGATGCGACGTCGTTACGTCGCATCGACGTCAGTACAACGTCATTACGACGTCATGTGCCTGCTGGGAATATGTTGAAATGAACAAGAATTCACAGGGAAAGTCAGTGTAAAAATCCATAGTCCACTCCTTTTTTTATCATTTCTAGCGCCAAATCTACGGTCAAACACAAAAAATGCATGCATGAAGAACTCATGCACATGACCAATGAAAATGCACAGAACTATCCAATCAAGTTTTGGCAAATTTAACAATAGCATGGCCTTAGGCGTTTGTTCCACACACTGATTTTAGCTCGCCTGAACAAAGTTCAGGAAGAGCTCCCGACGTCGGTGTTGGCATTGGCGGCGGCGGCATTAGCATAATGTTAAAGTTTTACATTCAAGTTTTTATGTGATGGACAAGAGCTATCGTGTATGCAGACAGATCTAGTTTTGATATTTCTACGATCCTTTCAAAAATATTTCAATTATAAATGTCGAGTTGATCATAAAGCAGAAGTGGGCGAAAACCGACGCTCCCCGGGAAAACACCTGACCATCCATAAGCGGGATTTGTGGCTTTCTCACTTGTGCGCGCCGGGCCTTGAACCCATCCATAGCGGTGAGACACATTGAAAATATACCAGAGCAAAGTAAGCAGGCTCTCGCGTAGACGCCTGCCATCTCAGCACTTAAAGTTGAATCAACATTGAATCAACGTTGATTCAACGTCATGATGTTGAATCAACCTTGATCCAATGTTGATTCAACGTTGCGTGCCTACTGGGCGGCTAATGAAACAAATTACCAACTTAACGCAAAACGTTTTATACAAAAATCATCTGACAAACGGACGGACAAATTGACTGACGGTTAAGCGGAAGGACAGACGAAACGTAATGAATGTCGGACCCCGGGACATTTCGATCCCGCACGTTTCGCCCCTAATGAAAGGACAATCACGCAGCAACTATTTGTTACAGAATTAAGTTCATTAACAATTCCATCTATTTCTTACTGAAATAAAATTATGACTTGAATCTTACAATAGTCTGTAACTTTTAGCTATAAAATTTGTCCTATCTTGCTTTCTATTTTTTATTTTCCTTTTCTTTTCTTTTTCTTGGTGCGACGCCTCTGCGCACCATTGATAAATATTTCTCCGTTGTTTGACACAAATCGCTAAAAACGAAAATTTGCAAACGCAGATCCAGATAAGCCGCCTCATCCGGATCTAACATAGATACAGATGAGCAGTCTCATCTGGATCTACACTGTTTGTCCTTTAGCCTTTGGATCCGCAGTATGATATAGCTTGGACAAGGCCTTTTTTTTTTTAAATAATTTAGTATCCGTAAATTTTGTTGTTTTGCAAATGGTCAGGAAATTTGCTCTAGAAAGCATAATTCTGGTGTTGCACAGGCTGGTCAGATGCTCAGCACAAGCAGTACACCGCGTATGTAGTCTATCTACCGGAAGACAGCTTTAATCCAGCCATAATTGGTTTGACCGCTGAAATTTTCAGTAACATCCAAATCACGAGCTGCCGCTGCTAGCCTCAGCACCAACTGCTGCTGAAGCCATAGCTGCTGTTGACGTTTTCCCCCAGTAAGTTTGGTTTTAGCCCACTTTCGAGGAATGATCGGCTCGATATAAGTAAGTATTCTTGTAAGGGCTGTAAAGCCCAAAATAATAATGACAAATTTTAATAATAATAATAACGTTTGTGTTTGTCCAGGCGCAAAAATGAATCACTGTAGTTGCAGTTATACAATAATAAGATTTACACTTGTTTAGCCTATTCCGACGCACTCGCCTGTTTCGAAGTATTTCGAGTTTATCTCCGGCGTTAAACCAAGTTTCGGCCGTATACTTTTATGGACATTCTTGTCAACACCTACTGGCCACAGCCATATATAGTAATGGGTTCGTTTCTATATTAAATGTACTGAAAACTTGGTTTGAAACTGGCAAACAATGCATATTTAATAAGACAATTTGAACGTGTTTTCAGACAAATTGTGAAAACGGTAAGGACAATAGCTGTGTTAACAGATATGTGGTAAAAGTATAAATATATCGACTCCTCATCCTATAAGGAATCTCTGCTGATAAATGTCAAAGGCAAATAAAATTGTTTGCTTTGTTTTTTTTTCTAATTTATGACTCATTAGCCTATTTAGCCTATTCCGGCGGATAAATATTTCGCTTTCACGGAATCTTATTTCCAAGGTACCAAGTGGCATTCTCGTCATGTCCTTTAGTATACTCGAGGTGAATTTAAAGTAAAAGATCATTTGGTGGCATAATTTGGAAACGATGGCATCCTTTGATCCCTAAATTCATTCGTACAACGTTAAGCATTACTTTTTCGTACCACTGAATTGCTGAATTAATTTTTCGGAGTAGGGCCAACTTTAATGTATTGTTTCGAATAATCGTGATAACAAACAGCCGCTTTTTGCATAAAATTATCTTTCACTGGGCTAGTAATAAGCAAACAGTTTACCGTTTCAGAGCCCGAGGCCTTACATTCGCGGTATGGCAAATAATATGCTGGTGCGCCGAAACTGAAAAAGTCCGCCGGAATAGGTTAAAAGACCACCTTATTTAATCGTAACATTTCTCTAGGAATCCTGAATAATTTCTGCATGAAAACAACATGGCTTGGAGAAGAGGCTTTGGGACATTTTATGGTACAAAGAAATCAAAGAATAATTGGAAATTGAAAGCGTATCACACGATCGATTAAAAGTGCGGCAAAACCGGTCAAACAACTGTATCTTTCGCAGGCTTCTCGCTTTGTGCCTATATATAGCTTACAGATATGTAAACTTATTTCTTTGGCGAGAATTAAATCATGTAACGTTACTAGAATGGAATAGCTATAAAAAATAAATAAGAAATAAATTTATAAATAATCTCTTTCCTTGGCAAAAATTAAAACCATGTGAGAGACAGAATAGGAATAGTTTGCTTTCCTTATATACCAACAAAATATAATAAGCTTCTAAATAATACATAAAAAATAAAAGTGAAAAACTTCCGCTGAGGTGCGGGGGCAACGTCGATATGAGAATTGAAATACTACTACTGAAAATAAATTTGGATGGACACTCGGCGCCGGGTGTGGGCATCTATAGTTACGTACCGCTGACCACTTGGGGAACGACGTTAAGAGAACTGAACAGAACAAAACAATGTACATAAATCTTGGACGGACACTCGGCGCCAGGGGTGCGTACCGCTGAGCCACTTGTCGAACGTCGTTGGGAGAACTGAAACAGAACAGTACATAAAATCGAATGTCGTTACGAGAATTGAAATACACTTCCAATAAAATCCAACAGATGGAAACCGCTGAGCCACTTGGGGAACATCGTTTCGAGAAATGAACAAAATTCTGTAGTGCGAATGCAGGTAGGGGTGGGGAAGGAGACATTTTCAGCACTCTTTTATTTGGTTGACACATGTAGAAAATGCTGAAAAATAAAGTTTATCATATATCTCAGCCCTGTCTCGTAGATCACACCAGGAACAAATGTTTCACTGAACGTGAAGCAATTATATTTCTGGGGGAGTTTGTCTCTTTCATCGAAAATTTTTGTTTCAACAATAATTCTGGAGAAGCAAGAAAATTTGCTGGTCAAATAAAAGAATTGGCTTGCCCAGTGCGCAGTGAGCAAGTAGAAAATTGTTACATTTGTCAGGCCTTCGTCAGCCCATTTATTGATATCACTAATTCAAAGAATGGATATCATTTATTCGAATTATGGATATCAACTGTCCGATTTTATGGATATCACCCATTCGTATTATGATATCACTAATTCGATTTATGGATAGCCTTAATTAGAGTTATTGATAGCTATGGGCAGTATTATGGAGAAACATTTATGTAATTCGAAGTAGGGATATCCATATTTTGAATAAGTAATATTAGCAAATCGGACTGAATAATATATATCTATAATTTAACTTATGAATATCCATAAATAACTGCAGAGCAGACGTTATCTGAACTTATTATTTGCAACGGAGAACATCTGATACACATAATTCTAATTAGTGGTGTACATAAAAAGGCCCAAATATTGATATCCATAATTCGAATTATGGATTTCCCTTATTCTGGATATCTAATGATCTTAATGATTAATGAATATCACTAATTCGACTCATTGGTATCACCTTTTCAATTTATTGATGTCCATTAGTGATAAGTGGTATCCGATATCCATAATTCGAATTAGGGTTATCATTACATCGAATAATGGATATCCATAAATCGAACTTGTGATATCCATAATACAAATTATATCCATTAATAATTATGATATCGTATATCCTCAGTTCGAATTATGGATATCGATAGTTTGAATTATGGATATCCATAAAAATACTGATATTCATAATTCGAATTATGACTAGGATACGTGTACAGTTTTTTTAGAGTCCGCATATTAGCTAATGTTCTTAACAATTATAAATGCAATTAACTCCGAGTTAAAAAGGACCATTAACATCTTAAACAGCGTTGAATTTCGAAGTTAAAGTACTTATTACAGACAACGTATCCATACAAAACATGATAGTAAGTTGTCTTACAACGCTGCAATACCGTTACATCGCAAATGATCACTCCGTTTTTTCTCAGCTTGCAAGTAAATTTAGGTAGGTCAAAAGTACCTCTGGCCTCAGATGCAGCTGTACAGAAAGAAACAACTGCTGCTGCCTCTGAGATAACACCAGGTCCGCAACTTCAACAGAAGTAAATGGCTCAGTCTTTGCCATCTTTTGTTATGCACGTAAAATGAGTAAGTGGTAAAACTGACTCCCACAGAAGGCAGTATAATTAGCTATTCAACATGACATTTATTTTTCTCATCGTTTTTCAATTTGCAACACTTTTTTTCTTTTTCCGTCTCTTCTTATTTGCCTTTTTATTGCACATTTATCCCACATTTTCAGTTTGGTCCTACTTGATTGGTAAGATCAGCAAGATGTTTGAAAAAAGACAAGGTCGAAGTCAATTTTCAGAAGTTAATTTTTCAAGTTTATTTAATTCATTATTATTATCATTATCGCTTTTTAGAGCTTCTAGTGTCATCCCAATGTATGTGTTTGAGGACTGATACTTAGAGCATGCAAGGTCATGGTACTGGTATAAACAGAGAAATAAAAATTAATAGAATCCTTGATTATGTAAGGTCGTGAGGGTCGTTCAGAAAGCCATTGTCAACGTTAACGAAAAAAAAATATATAAAAACGCTACGGGTGTGAAAAGGATTCGTGATGCTACAGTCGGTGGTGAGAGAGACCTTTCTTGGCACTCTCTTTTGCAAGACTGACATCTTTTGATATTTTGTGCTGGGGCCTAATATTTGTTATTTCTAGTTGTTGATAGAGAGTATTGCAGCTTTTTTTTCTAAGTTGCTGTTACACTGCTGCTTCTGTTCGTTTTATGATAATGACAACTGCTGCTGATGTTTTCATTTTTTTTAAAGATTGATATATGCATATGCTGCCTGTGGTAATGGTGTTATTAAAAGGGTCAGCTACTGTTTATAGTAAGGATGTAGGCTGATATTACTGTTTGTACTGTGTGTAGTATTTGCAGACACTGCTGTCGGTGGTTTGAAAATGGTAACATCTGCTGCTCCGCCTGGTTTCATAAGCAGCTGCTGATGTTAGTATCAGAGACCACATCATCTGTCGATATTGGAGAACAGAGGGACATCAGCTGCTGCCATTAATTCGAGAATACCTCTTTTGATGAAAGCATCAGCTGCTGATGGTGGTTTGGCAGCTGCTGATTGTGATGTCAAAAGCAGCTGTTATGTAATATCAGTGAAACCACCATCAGCTGTGCCAGTAGTATTGAGAATAGCTTTTGCTGCTGCTGTTGATGGAAGCATTAGCTGCTGATGGTGATGTCAGTTACTGATGGTGTTGTCATAAGCAGCTGTTGATTGAAGGATGTAGGCAGATGTTAATGACATTATCATCTGCCGATATCAGAGATCAGAGGGACATCAGCTGCTGCCATTAGTAGCGAGAATAATTTTGCTGCTGCTGCTGTTCATGAAAGCATTCGCTGTTCATGGTGATGTCAGTTGCTGATAGTGGTGTCATAAGCAGCTGCTGATTTTAGTATCAGTGACTCCACAATCTGTCGAAATCGGAGAACAGAGGGACATCAGCTGCTGCCAATAGTATTGAGAATAACTTTTGCTTCTGCTGCTGATGAAAGCACCAACTGCTGATGGTGGGTGTCATAAGCAGCTGTTGATTTTAATGTTGATAACGCAATCATCTGCCGATATCGGAGATCTGAGGGACATCAGCTGCTGCCGTAATTAGCGAGAATGAATATTGCTGCTGCTGTAAGTAAAAGCAAAAGTTGCTGGTGGCGATGTCAGTTGCTGATGGTGGTGTCATAAGCAGCTGCTGATGTAAGTATCAGTGACCACATGATCTGCCGATGTCGGAGAACAGAGGGACATCAGTTGCTGCAATTAATGGTGAGAATAGCTTATGTTGCTGCTTTTGATGTAAGCATCATCTGCTGATGGTGGTATGGCAGCTGCTGATTGTGATGACATAAGCAGCTGCTGATGTTTATATCAGTGACACCACCATCTGCCGATATCGGAAAACAGAGGGTCACCAGCTTCTGCCATTAGTAGTGAGAATAACTTTTGCTGCTGCTGTTGATTAAAGCATTAGCTGTTGATGGTGATGGCAGTTCCTGATGTTGGTATCATAAACAGCTGCTGATTTGAGTATTAATGACATCATTATCTGCCAATATCAGAGATCAGAGGGACATTAGCTGCTGCCATTAATAGCAAGAAAAACTTTTGCTGCTGCTGGTAAAATCAGTCACTGCTGATGGTTATGTCAGTTGATGATGGTTGTGATAAAAGCAGCTGCTGCAGTTGTCTTTAGTGACTCCTTCCTTGCCGATATCGAAGAAGAGAAAGAGATCAGTTGCTGTCATAAGTATTCAGAATAACTTTTGCTGCTGCCGTTGATGAAAGTATCAGCTGCTGATAGTGATGTCAGCTGCGGGTGGTGGTGTCATAAGCAGGCTAATAAAGCAGCTGCTGATGTCATTATTAGTTACAGTGACACCACCATCTGTTGATATTGAAGAACAGCGAAATATCAGCTGCTGCCATTAGTATTTAGAAAAAGTTTTACTACTGTTGCTGATGTAAGCACCAACTGCTGATGGTGATGTCAGTTGCGGATGATTGTGTCATAATGAGCTATGTTACTATTAATGACAGTGACACCACCATCTAGCGATATCGGAGAACAGAGGGACATAAGCTGCTGTCATTAGTAATGAAAATAACTTTTACTGCTGCTGTTGATGAAAGCATTAGCTGCTTATGGTGATGTCAGTTGCTGATGGTGGTGTCAAAAGCAGCTGTTGATTTAAGTATCAGTGACACCATCATCTGCCGATATCGAAGAACAGAGGGACATCATCTGCTGATATTAGTAGTGAGAATAATTTTGCTGCCGTTGCTGGTGAAAGCAGCCGGGCCGCGTAGCGCAATCGGTAGGGCACCTGACTCATAAGTCAGAGGTGCTGGGTTCAAAACCCGGTCTGGCCACATACTTTCGTTTCTCCTTCCGCTGATTCAAGAAGGGCAGTTGTCAGTTACTGGCGAAAGTATGTGCACTTAGAACTAGTAAACCGCTTAGGAGGTCTAAGCCTGCCCAGGAATCGTTTGGTTAGGTTAACTGACCGTCCCGACATGACCATAGTTGTTTACCGTGGGCGTTAAGCAACAAATCAATCAATCAGTCAATGCTTGTGTGAGCATTAGCTGCTGATGGTAGTTTTTAATTGGTACAGTTGCTAATGCCGCAGTTGCTGTTAGTATTTGTACTGCTTATCGCTTTTGTCTTTTTTCTGATGATAGAAGTAGCAGATTTTATCTTTATTAATTGTCACGCTACTGCAGCTGGTTGTAAAAATAGCCATCAGAGGAGATGGCAAATCCCCCGACCGAAGACCCCCATGGGCCTTGGTAAAAAGGGTGCACTTCAAAACACATATAAGTAATATATTATTCTTTTATGCTTCTGGTTGACATTATCTGTTTAACATATGCATGATTATCTAACACTCAGACTAAAATAGTATGCTTGACTGCTAAAAAGAAGTAATATCTCAAACAGCCGCCATATATATAAATATATAGCATATGATACATTAAACTTTCAAAATGTGTGAATAACTTCTAAACTACAAGCCCTACAACCCTAATTTTGAGCTCTCTAGTATGTGAATTTGGACAAAGAATCCAAATCTGGAGAAAATTTTTTTTTTTTGGTGGGGTGGTGTGGTGGGTGTGGAGGGGTCAGAGAGATTTAGGAACATTGACAAGATATCACAGCATGTTCATCAGTATTCTAAAAGGTATAAGGCTATTAAAATTGTGGAGCAGGCCAGGGTTATACGGATATGGAGCAGAGACTCAAACAGCAGCTCAAAATACCAAAGGGAAATAACTCACAAAGTATGAATGCAAGGCAAGAGTTGTCATTCGTGTATGACACAAATTGTCATGACCTGTTCTTCATATCTGTGAAGTATCATGAAAATATTTTAAAAGGTATTCAAGCTATGCTGCGGACACCTAAAATCATCAAAGGGAAATAACTAAAAAAGGAAGAAAGCAAGAGTTATCGTTCTTGTTCGCAACACATCGTCATGACCTGTTCTACATACCTGTGAAGTATCATGAATATATTCTAAAAGCTATTCAAGTTATAGAGCGGACACGAAATCATACCTAAAACGATCAAGGGGAAATAACTCAGCAAGTAAGAAAGCAAGAGTTGTCATTCTTGTTCACGACACATCATCATAACCTGTTCTATATATCTGTGAAGTATCATGAAAATATTTCAAAAGGTATATGAGTTATAGAGCGGACACGAAACCAAACCTAAAATGATTAAGGGAAATAACTAAAAAAGTAAGAAAGCAGGAGTTGTCATTCTTGTTCGCGACACATCGTCATGACCTGTTCTACATATCTGTGAAGTATCATGAAAATATTCTAAAAGGTATTCAAGTTATAGAGCTGACACGAAATCACACCTAAAACGATCAAGGGAAAATAACTCAAAAAGTAAGAAAGCAAGAGTTGTAACTCTTGTTCGCGACACATCGTCATGGCCTGTTTTACATATCTGTGAAGTATCATGAAAATATTCTAAGAGGTATTCAAGTTATAGAGCGGACACGAATCTGCCAAAAATCACACCTAAAACCACCAAGGGGAAATAACTCAAAAAGTAAGAAAGCAAGAGTTGTCTTTCTTGTTCGCGACACATCGTCAAGAGCTGTTCTATATATCTGTGAAGTATCATGAAAATATTCCAAAGGGTATTCAAGTTACAGAGCGGACACAAATCTGCCAAAAACTCACCAAAGGGAAATAACTCAAAAAGTACAATAGCAAGAGTTACCATTCTTGCACGCGACACATCGTCATGACCTGTTCTACATAACTGTGAAGTATCATGAAAATATTCCAAAGGGTATTCAAGATATAGAGCGGACAAGAAAATGTTTATATACGGACGGACGGACGGACAGACGGACGGACGCCAGGCTCATCGCTATATCCCCCGAACCTTTCGGTCGGGGGATATAAAGGAGCCACATCCTGCTACCTAGGTGGAGAGTAAGACTTGCTGTTGTTGTTAAGGTTAGGAATATAATAACTTTATTGCTGTTAATTTGAAGATACAACAACTGCTGCTGTTGTCACAGCAAATATCACAGAAACCATCAGCATCAATTTTCATTCGGTGATAAACAACAGTACAATATATCACCCTAGCCACGTACACCACAAGAAGTAGTAACTCCAACCAAAACTTACTGCAGATATCACTCCGTCCACTATCAGCAGCAGCTATCACCCTCGCAACAAAAGACAGCAGCAAAGGTTAGTTTCATCTCCAGAAGCAGCTCCTGGTATCATAAACATCACCACCAACAAATGGCAGATAAATACATCATTCCAGCAGCAGCAACTGAAGTTACTCTCACTACTTGTCTTCAACAGCAATCAGTCCACCAACAGATGATAGATACAGATATTTTATCCAGCAGCAGTCACAGCTGCCACTCTCGCTACCTATCTTCAAAAGCAGGCAGTCCACCAACAGAGGGCAGATACAGATATTTAATCCAGCAGCAGCAACAGCTGTCACTCTCACTACCTATCTTCAACAGCATGCAGCTCAACAACAGAATGCAGATACAGATATTAAATCCAGCAACAGCAACAGCTGTTACTCTCACTACCTATATTCAACAGCAGGCAGTCCACAAACAGGTAGAAGATACAGAAATATTTAATCCGGCAGCAACAACAGCTGTCACTCTCACTACCTATCTTCAACAGCAGGCAGTCCACCAACAGATGGCAGACACAGATATTTTATCCAGCAGGAGAGCAGCTGTCATTTTCACTACATACCTTCAACTGCATGCAGTTCACCAACAGGTGGCAGATACAGATATTAAATCCAGCAGCAGCAAAGCCGTCGCTCTCACTACATATCTTCAACAGCAGGCAGTCCACAAACAGGTGACAGATACAGATATCATTCCAGCAGCAGCAAGATATGCCTCCCTCACTTCCCACCCTAGGAGCCCCGGTAGCTCAGTGGGTTAAGCGCTGGCCTACTGATCTAGCGGTCGCGGGTTCGAGCCCCGCCAGAGGCGGAGTTCTTTCCATCGCAAACGGGATTCCATTGCACACAGCCTTTCATTATCACAAGCCCATCGTCCTGATATGACTGAAATACTGTTGAAAAGGACGTAAAATCGCAAGTCACCCACCTCACCCACCCACTTCCCACCCTCAGCAGCAAGCAGTCCACCAACAGATGGTAGATACAGACATCATTCCAGCAAAAGCAACAAATATCACTCTCACTGTCAGTCAACAACAGAAGTCAGATACAGGTATCATTCAAGCAGCAGCAGCAGATGTCACTCCCAATACCTATCTTCAACAGCAGGCAGTCCACCATCCGATGGCAGATATAGATATCATTCCAGCAGCAGCAACAGCTGTCACTCCTACTAACTATCTTCAATAGCAGGCAGTCCACCAACCATTGTCAGCTACAGATATCCTTCCTTCAGTAGCATTAGATATCACTCGGACTACCTATCTCCAACAGAGGGCAGTCCACAAGCAGTTGGCATTCATTTCAGCAACAACAACAGATGTCACTCTTCTTACCTACCTTCAACAGCAAGCAGTCCAGCAACAGATGGCAGATGGCTGCTGCTGTTAATATCAGTGACTACATTGTCTGCCGATATCGAAGAACAGAGGGGCAGCAGCTGTAGCCATTAGTAGTAAGAATATCTTTCGTCGCTTCTTTTGATGAAAGCATCAGCTGCTGCTGATGGTTTGGCAGCTGCTGATGGTGGTGTCATAAGCAGCTGCTCATGTTAGTATTAATGACACAATCATTTGCCGATATTGGAGAACAGAGGGACATCAGCTGCTGTCATCATGAGTAAGAATAGCTTCTGCTGCTGCTTTTGGTGAAACCATCAGCTCTTGATGGTGGTTTGGCAGCTGCTGCTGATGGTGTCATAAGCAGCTGCGGCTGTTAATTTCAGTGACCACATCATCTGTCGATATCGAAGAACAGAGCTGCTGCCATAAGTAGTGAGAATAGCATTTGCTGCTGCTTTTGATGAAAACATCGGCAGCTACTGGTGGTGGTTTGGCAGCTGTTGATGGTGATGTCATAAGCAGCTGCTGATGTTAATATCAGTGACCACATCATCTGTCGATATGGAAGCTGCTGCCATTAGAAGTAAGAATAGCTTTTGCTGCATCTTTTGATGAAAGCATCGGCTGTTGATGGTTCTTTGGCAGCTGTGATAGTAGTAATATAAGCAGCTGTGGATGTTATTGTTAATGACACCATCATCTGCCGATATCGGAGAACAAAGGGACATTAGCTGCTGCCATCAATAGTAGGAAAAACTTTTGATGCTGCTTTTGATGAAAGCATCAGCTGCTGATGGTGGTTGGCAGCTGCTGATGGTAGTGTCATAAGCAGCTGCTGATGTAAATATCAGTGAAACCACCATCTGCCGATATCGGAGAACAGAGGAACATCAGCTGCTGCCATCAGTAGTGAGAATAACTTTTGCTGCTGCTATTGAAAAGCATTAGCTGTTCATGGTGATGTCAGTTGCTGATAATGGTGTCATTATCAGCTGCTGATTTTAGTACCAGTGACACCACTATCTGCCGATATCGGAGAAAAGAGTGACATCAGCTGCTGCCATAAGTATTGAAAATAAATTTTACCACTGCTGTTGATGAAAACATAAGCTGCTGATGGTGATGTCAGTTGCTGATGGTGGTGTCATAAGCAGCTGCTGATTTTAGTATCGGTGACACCATCATCTGCCGATATCGAAGAAAAGAAGGACATCAGCTGCTGCCTGCCATTAGTCTTGAGAATAACTTTTGCTGCCGCTGCTGGTGAAATCCACGTGCTGCTGATGGTGATATTCGATTGCTCCAATTGCTAATGCCGCAGTTGCTGTTAGTATTAGTACGATTAATCGCTTCTGTCTTTTTTGTGGTGATAGAAGTCAGTCTGGGGACTTATGGATTTCCATCACGCATATTTGTGATGGTCAGCCATAATTCTTCCATTTTTCAGTCCAACTCGCTAAAATGGCAAATTAACTTACTGGCAGTGTTCAGTCTGACCTGTCTACATTTAAAATTATTATTTGGTCCAGCCCTTAACTATTCTCAGTATTAACAGTCTTATTTTGGTTATGTCTGCAGAATTATGGTCAAAATTAGGCAAATTTGCTGTGCATTTGACTTGTTTTATTTCCAAGAAAAATAGATATTTACTTTCTATTTTTATAAAGTGTTACGATCAAAATTGTTTACAATGCTTGCTTTTTTGTAACAGATGTTAACTGTACGAGGTACTCAAGGTTTTGCCCCAGTTACTCGACAGAAAAGTACTTGGGTGTTTTTGCCTTTGTTATGGTCAGCCATAACACCAGAAGAAACCAACGTTATGGTTTTCCATCACATTTCATCCTTCGGACATGTAGTGACTTCTTGTGGTAAAAATTTCAGTAATTATGTTATGGTAAGCCATCATGTCGGTTTATTTAAAATGCATGGTTAACCATCACAAATATGCGTTATGGAAATCCATAAGTCCCCAGACTGGTAGTAGCAGATTTTATGGTTTTTAATAGACACGCTGCTGCAGCTGGTTGTAAAAGAGCCGCATCCTGCTACATTTGGTGGAGAGTAAGACTTGCTGTTGTTGTTAATGGGGAGGAATGAAATAACTTCTACTGCTGTTAATTTGATAAAACAACAGCTGCTGCTGTTGCCACAGCAGATATCACAGAAACCATCGTCATCAGTTTTCACTCGATCATAAACAACAGCACAATGTATCACTCTAGCCACATACACCACAAGAAGTAGTAACTCTCACTAAAACAAGAAATGTTACAGTGTTTAAGAAATGCCCCCGAAGGCCCCTGCAACTGACCTTTGAGCCCTAGTTATGACCTTGACCTTGGGCATAGAACCCGAATCTTGCACATGATATACATTCGCATTTCATTTTAGTTTTCTGAAAAATTTAAATGCACTTTGGAAATTTAAGAGGATTCAAGGAGACTTAATTCAACCACTAACCAAACTGTGTTGTGTCCTTGACCTTGGGTGTGGGAACCTATGTCTTGTGCATGGCAAATCTTCTCATTAGGCTTTATCTTTCTTTAAAGTTGGCTTTGGTACTTTTCTGAGAAATTGCCGAGACATAATTTGACCTCTGACCCCAGATTGTGACCTTGACCTTGGATTTGGGATCATAAATATTGTGTGTAACATACCTTCTCATTATGAAATTAAATTTCTGTGAAGTTTGATGACATTCATTTTAGCAGTTTTTAAGTTATTACAGAGGCGAGATTTGACCTTTTACCCCTAATTGTGACCTTGACCTTAAACTTGGCAACCCAAATGTTACGTGCAACACACCTTCTCATTCTGTTTTATCTTTCTGTGAATTGCATTAAATTTGCTTCAGTACTTTATAAGTAATCGCTGAGACCCAATTTTGAGACACAATTTGACTTTTGACCCAATTGCGGCATTGACCTTGGGCGTATGGACCTAAGTCTTGCATGCGACACACCTTCTGATTATGCTGTATCTTTCTGTGAAGTTTCATCAAATTTGCTTCAGCAGTTTTAAAGTTATCGCTGAGACACGATTTGTAACGGACGGACGGACGGTGCGATTTTAATATGCCATCCGAAGTTCCTTCGGGGGCATAACTACCTGCAGATGTCACTCTCGTCACTGTCAGCAGCAGCTATCACCCTCGTAACAAAAGGCAGAAGCAAAGGTAAGTTTCGTCTCAAGTAGAAGACCCTGGTATCATAAGCATCACCACCAACAGATGGCAGATACAGATATAATTCCAGCAGTAGCAACAACTGTCACTCGAACTATCTTCAAAAGCAGGCAGTCCAACAACAGATGGCAGATACAGATATCATTCCAGCCATAGCAACAGATGTCCCTCTCACTACACATCTTAAACAGCAGTATATATACTAGGCAAGCAGAATCCTCGGTTTGAAGATAATTATCACGTAAATGGTTTATTAGGTGTGGCATAGTCCGGTCTCATGGTACCAAGGGTTCCATGATACCAGGGTAAATTGGATCTGGCTTTATTATGAAACTTAAACTATTTGCTGGGCCTGTATATTACTATATTGATAAAGTAGGGGGTTACTACTTTGTACTACAAAATAATTTATAAGATAATTAGGATAAATATCTGAATAAATATGGAATAAAGTAAAAAAATGGAAAATGTGGTTTCTCAACTTTTCCAGCCACCACCAGTACTATACACTTGTTGATATTTAATGTCAGCAATTATTCTTAATTCAACTTTTACTATTGAATGGTTCAACATACCCTTCCCTCAAAAATGCAAATAGAAATTACAACTTGAATGTATGCTTATTTATTTTTGACTGATTGATATATGGGCTGCCATTAAGCCTTTAAACTGAAAATAGCACAAATTTACACAAATCATTTTGATAGGAAATCAGCAAACTGGTTACAACCGTTCAAACATTCCTTTCTCATCCATATACCTTTAAAGTTACTCTTACAAATAATTCTTGCTTGGTGAAACTACATTATAAGATATTCACACAGTCCGAGTAAATGTTACACACCTAATGTCATAATGGTGGAAATTTTAAATAAGCCATTTCCAGATTTCAAATAGTCAAAACACTTTTATCAAAAGTTTTTATGAGTTCCACTAAGGCTGATGATAACCAATAATATCTTGCCTGTAACAGTGTGAGATATTAATATTTTTTATCTTGTAAGCTCTGCAAATTTGATAGCTTTCTGGTTGCCTTGGTATCATGAGACTGTATTCTGACAGGAAAATAGTTAGCATGACTTTGTTCGAGGCCTGCTTGTAAATAATAACAAAATTTATTTGAGCATTAAACTTTATTATAAGAGAGCATGGTTTGTTGAAAATACTATTGTGCACTAGTCAATGCTTTGTTGCACACAGCATGTGTTGTCTCACTTTAAACATTAAGTACCTTGGTACCATGGAATCCCTGGCTAATCATATCTATAGTCTCCCTTGAAGCGAAATACTAGGAAATTATGTCTGGAAAATGTTATTTATTGTGCAGTCTACAAAGAAAGCCGTTCTTTAATTAGCAGTATAATTTGCATGAATTACGGCTATATTCAAGAACAAAACTCACACTCACACTCGACTCAAACTCGAGTAAGTAACCCTCAAGTGTGGCTGGAGTGGGATTAACAAGAGTGTGAGTGGAGTTCAGCTTTTGTATTCACGAAGCTATCTCAACCTCACCTTTCCAAAGTGTGACTCGAGCTTCACTCCAGTTTCAAGAAGTAAATAATAACGTTGCAATACACCTTTTTTTATGGATCGGTGACGCGTCAGTCGATGGTTTTACCTCTGTCCGTCTGTCCGTCCGTCGCGCCTAAAATTTTTGTATACTTTCTGGAATCAAGCAATGAATTTAAAACTTAACACAACGTTTACAAACCTACCAAAGATAAGCATTTGACTTTTTTTATTTCTTTTTGAAGAGAGAGAGGATCGAGGTTTAGGGTGTGGAGTGGGGATGACAGACACAGTTTACGGGGGGGGGGGGGCATCATCTGTGTAAAATACACACATTTTCTAATGTTTGTATATTTATAGTGCAAATTGCCTCTGCTTCATATTTATCTATATATTCTGACTTATAACAGTGAATAGGTTCACGGGGTCGTCGGGTGTGCTGGGTAACTTCTAGTAACGGGGCGTCCTTCTAACTTGAACAATGGCCAACTGTGTTTGCAGCAGGTTAGTAACGGGATTCGGATATTTATTTTTACTCTCGTCTATCTTAGCTTCTTTTTCTTTCTGGGAGACGGCACGATATAATACGCTCTGCATGAGGCTTTCAACTCAACCAACCAACTAATCAACTAGCCAGCCAACGAAATCAGATTCAGTTAAGGTGGTGATTTGTGGTATATACAAAAATGTCAATAAAATGCTGAAAATACAACAGATCTTCCCAAAACTTAGCAGATGCCTTCTTTATGTTGTTTCTTACAGTTTAGAATACAAAAATGCAGGACATGTTGATGTTAATAAGGATTTATATAAGAAAAGATCAAAGGGTAATTTTGTGCGAATAAATCTAAAAAATGACCATCATTATTGAAAATGTAACTAGGTCTGAACATAAATTAATGTATTATGAAGAGCGTCCTAGCAATTATTCATTCCACTTTCTTAGCACGTTATCAGGCTGCGCCGATAAAAACAGAAGCCTTTTCCTCAAATGTCTGACCATGTATATAAGTGCATGTATAGTGCTTGCATTCATTAATACAGGTAGGTCAGGTATACCTATATCATACTCACAGTATAAATATTACATTACAATGACCAAGACAGGTATATTATTGAAATCATTCAACCCTGAAAACAGACTCTGCTATGTATTTTTGAGACAAATATTTGGACACAGGCCACATCTTTTTTATCTGCGCAGCCTGATAACGTGCAAAGAAAATGGAAAAAATAATTGCTAGGACGCTCTTCATAATACTTTGATCTATGTTCAGACCTGGTTACATTTTCAATAATGATGGTCATTTTTTAGATTTATTCGCACAAAATTACCCTTTGATCTTTTCTTATATAAATCCTTTTTAACATCAACATGTCCAGCATTTTGGGATTCTGAATTGTGAGAAACAATATAAAGAAGGCATCTGCTAAGTTTTGGGAAGATCTGTTGTATTTTCAGCATTTAATGCAGATTTTTGTCTTTGCCCAAAATCAGTGAAAATCACCACCTTAAGAAAAACTTATTTGTCTAAAAAGCACACACGGAGACATGAAATATATCATAAACTATCAATGCCGGTCTGAGCGGACAAACAATGTACTCATACTCCCTTGAAAATAAGGGTCATACCCTGTTTTGGCATTCTTTAAAGCTACCAAAACCCAGCCAAACCTGATTCATTAGTTGCCATAGTAATGGTGCTATGGCCCCACCGATATCTACAAGGACACATAAATGATAATGTAAAATGAATTCATGTATCTGAAAAATAATTTATTTTTCATTTCTCAAATGATTTAATTCTTTCTTTTATTTGATTTAATATGCACAGTTTATCGCTCAAGAAGATGATGAAAATCATGCTTAGGAAACCTAGGATGGATCACGAAGACTTCATAATTAGGTGATGGGTGGCGGGGTAATAGGGGCGGGGTAGTTCATTTTTTCCGAACCTGAATATAAAATAGTTAATCATATGCAGCCGGGTATGTTTCTTCTTCTTCTTCTCTCTCAGGAGTCCCGGTAGCTGAATGGGTTAAGCACTTGCCTGCTTTGCCAGCAGTCCGGGCGCCGATTCCTACTGGCTATATAAAGTTTTTCAAAAGCAAAGGCAGTTCTATTGCGCAAAGCTTTGACAAGGCTTCATTAAAGTTTCACGAAAATCCTCCTGTTGGTTCAGAAGATAAGGGGTGAACAAGAAAAGGGAGAAAAACAGACATACGGACTGAACAAGAGGGTCATGAAGCCCAACTGTAGAGATATGAGAAACACGGTTAAAAGTCAACGAATGACCTTGACATCTTTTACTCAAAAACTTAGTTGACTATTACCAACGTTTGTAGCGAAATCTTCTACTAATCCCGTGAACTCTTCTGTTCGAACATTTCTCAGTTAAAGCACCAAAACGCAAATTTGACCTTGCCGTACAAAAGGTGAAGGTCAACCCAAAGTCGTCATTTGGTAGTACTTGTGTACCTGATGCTACATATCATCAGTCTAATGGTTCTGGAAAAGAAGATTCTTAAAGGTTTTTACTATATTTTGGAGTGGCGGCAGTGTTGGTCATGTGACTCAGACCATTTGAATAACTCTTCGCATCCGCAAGCCCTGGCGCAGTATACGAAATTTGCTTACAATCAGCCCATATGTTTCGGACGCGAAGTTGTTTAAAATTGTGGACGGACGGACGATGACGGATGATGGAGCTTATATATCCTATTAGGTCATCCCGAGCGTTTGGCTAAGGTGCGCTAAAATAGAAGTATGGTCATTTACATCATTCTTTTTCTCTGCATATGTTTCATGCAGTTATCTTGAAGGGTTTACTATAAAATTATGAAACAGACATAAAATATTAATATTTGAACTTTGACCTTCACGTGCGACCTTGACCCAACATTCTTAAAGTGTATTTCCTCACAACGTCTTGGTAAGATGGACACATAACACATGTTTCAGGTGATACTCAGTGGAGTACAGTTGTTGTTTGTTGTTGTTTTGAATTCAACGGCCCTTTTAGACAGTATTTCTGTCTATATCGGGCCGTCTCCTAGAAAGAGGGACAAAGAGAAATGACAGACATGAGAAAAGAATAATAATAATAAAAAAAAATGCCCGCACCTACTGCAAGCACAGTAAGCCCTTGCCCTACTTAAATCCAAATAAGTAGGACGCCCCGGTACTGGAAGTTATAACCAGCACCATCGCCCGACCACCATCCCCGTGGAATACAGAGTATATATATTATGTAACGGACAGACAGACGGATGGGGCAATACCATATAAATGACGACTCGCCTAAGATATGACCAAATACGAATGATAAATATGTAAAACGGCAAATGATCGGAGTAGCTTGCGCACCAAAGTCAGTTAAGTTCTATTTCGTATTCATAAACACACTTGAGTTGAGTTCAAGGGAGGTATCGGTCTCACTCAACGCTCACTCACTTTATCGAGTCCACTCAGAGCTCCCTTACCTTTGTGAATACCAACGAGCCCTAAGTTGAGTCTACCTGTGACCGCTAGACGATTAACTCAATGAGTGGAGTATGAGTGGAGTGTGAGTGACGTTCTTGAATATAGCCGTTAAACATTTTTCCAGGTGCTTTCAGTTTGTGTTGTTAGTGTAATTTAGTTTCAACGGCTGAGAATTGGAAATTATGCTAATGAAAAGGGCATTCGTCTATAATATCTGTTTGATACTTACAATAATTTATATGCCACAGGTAAGTGTGACTGTATATTCTGATACAATTAATACCATTTAAATGTACCAAGTTTTGCCTAAGAAGTCGTTCTTTGGAACACAAGTACCATGTTTTGCTTGATCTCAAATTTCTGAAATCTAATCTTTGCTATGTTTCCTCACCCCTTAACTTTGGGGTTGGGCTGCAAAATATAAGTACACTTAAACTAAAATAAGTTTGCTAAATAGTGTTAGGCTATAGAGGAAACATAATCTGAAATCATGCCATTTTTTTCATTAATGTAAATAAAATCATTTAATACAAATTACTTTTTCTTTCATATTCTCAGACAAGCTCAAAAGAAGAACCCGTATGGAGAAGGTTTGCTCTTGTTCGTCTGTCTGACTGTCCTCGACTGGGACTGGTCGTCCGTCTGTCTGTCCTTATCTGGGTCTGTTCGTCTGTCTGTCTGTAGGACAATATTTGTTTGTTAGTCCGTACAACACTAGTGTCCATGTGTAGTGTTAGACAGGGCTATTGACCTGCCCGGGGGTTCTGATTGGGGCATAACGGACAAATACTTATGTGTATAAACTTGTGCAAAGCATAAGAGAGCCAACATGATAGAAGAAATAGTGTAATATACTATTTCAGGACAGTTTAACACTTAAGTTGAGAGCTAACCTATTGCGTTCATTCCCTTCGTCTTATTAAGGGACTCATTCCCTTACAATTAGGGATCTCGTCCCGTTACAATTTGGGGGCTTGTCCCGTTACATTTTGGGGGCGCGTCCCGTTACAGTAGTAGCAGCTGTCACTCTCACTACCTATCTTTAATATATCTCCAACAGCAGGCAGTCCACCAACAGATTACAGATACATATATAATTCCAGCAGTAGCAACAACTGTCACTCTCAATACCTATCTTAAACAGCAGGCAGTCCACCAATAGATGGCAGATACAGATCTCATTCCAACAGCAGCAGCAGATTTCCCTCTCACTACTTATCTTTAACAGCAAGCAGTCCATGATTAGATGGATCATTCCAGCTGTACCAACAGCTGTCTCACTCATTACCTATCTTCAACAGCAATCAGTTCACAGACAGATGGCAGATGACAGCTGGCAGATATAATTCCAGCAGCAGCAAGATATGTCTCTCTCACTACCTACTTTCAACAGCAAGCAGGCCACCAATAGATGGAAGATGCAGATCCAGCAACAGCAACAAATATCACTCTCACTACTTATCTTAAACAGCAGCAGTCCTCTTACAGTAAGCAAATACAGATATCGTTCCAGCAGCAACAGATGTCACTCCCACTACCTACCATCAACAACAAGCAGTCCACCAACAGATGGCAGATACAGATACCCTTCCATCAGTAGCAACAGATATCACTCTTACTACCTAACTTCAACATAAGGCAATCCACCAACAGCTGGCATTCATTTTAGCAACAGCAACAGATGTCACTCTGACTATCTATCTTCAGCAGCTGCTAGTTTACAAGCAGATAGCAGATACAGATATCGTGCCAGCAGCGGCAACAGACATCACTCTGACTATCTATCTTCAACAGCTGCTAGTTTACTAACAGATAGCAGATGTAGATATCCTTCCATCAGTAGCAACAGATATCACTCTGACTACCTAACTTCAACATAAGGCAATCCACCAACAGCTGGCATTCATTTTAGCAACAACAACAGATGTCACTCTGACTATGTATCTTCAGCAGCTGCTAGTTTACCAGCAGATAGCAGATACAGATATCGTTCCAGCACCGGCAACAGACATCAATCTGACTATCTATCTTCAACAGCTGCTAGTTTACTAACAGATAGCAGATATAGATATCCTTCCATCAGTAGCAACAGATATCACTCTGACTACCTTACTTCAACATAAGGCAATCCACCAACAGCTGGCATTCATTTCAGCAACAGCAACCGATATCACTCTGACTAACTATCCTTAGCAACTGCTAGGTTGCCAGCAGATGGCAGATAAAGATATCGTTCCAGCACCGGCAACAGACATCACTCTGACTACCTATCTTCAACAGCTGCTAGTTAAGCAGCAGATGGCAGATACAGATATTATTCAAGCAGCAGCAAGATACATCACTCTGACTATCTATCTTCAACAGCTGCTAGTCTACCAACAGATAGTAGATACAGATATCATTCCAGCAGCAGCAACAGACATTACTCTGGCTTTCTTTCTTCAACAGCAGCTTGTCCACCAACAGATAGCAAATAGAAATATCATTGCAGCAGCAGCAACAGACATCACTCTGACTATCTATCTTTAACAGCGGCTAGATAACCAGCAGATAACAGATACAGATATGATTCCAGCAGCAGCAACAGACATCACTCTGTTTATCTGTCTTCAACAGCTGCTAGTCCACGAACAGACAGCAGATACAGATATTATTCCAGCAGCAGCAACAGATATCACTCTATCTATCTTCAACAGCTGTTCACAGTTAGTTTACCAACAGATAGCAGATACAGGTATCATTCCAGCAGCAGCAACAGACATCACCCTAACTATCTATCTTCAACAGCTGCTAGTTAACCAGAACTAGCAGATACAGATAATATTCCAACAGCAGCAACAGACATCACTCTGACTATCTAACTTCAACAGTAGCTAGTTTACCAACAGATAGTAGATTACAGATATCTTTCCAGCAGCCGCAACAGACATCACCCTGACTATCTATCTTCAGCGGCTGCTAGTTTACCAACAGATAGCAGATACAGATATCATTCCACCAACAGTACAGTTTAAAGATCTCTTACAGCTAATGATTTTTTTTTAACTTTCTTCAAGCTTTATAAACCGGAACCCCTTGGTTTAAACAGTATTTTATTTGTATAATATACATATGACAGTGACATTGACAACAGCAAATCATAATTATACAAACTGGGATTCAGAAGAAAGTCGTGAGACTTTTGTAATCTGTATCCCATTGCTGTTGGGTTTGAGTGACATCTATACGTTTGCTGTTGTACTGAAAATGCGGTAGGTGAATATTTCCACAGCTGTTGCTGGAAAGAAATATATATCTGTCATCTATTGGTGGACTAGCTGCTGTTGCACGAAGGTAGTGAGAGTGACACCACTTGCTGCTGCTGGAATGATATCTGTATCTGTCATCTGTTGGTAAACTTGCTGCTGTTAATGGATAGATAGTCAGGGTGGTGTCTGTTGCTGCTGCTAGAAAGATAGCTGTATCTGCTATCTGCTGGTTAACTAGCAGCTGTTGAAGATAGATAGTCAGGGTGATGGTTTGTTGCTGGTGCTAGAAAGATATCTGTATCTGCTATCTGTTGGTAAACTAGCAGCTGTTGAAGATAGAAAGCCAGAGTGATGTCTGTTGCTGCTGCTGGAATGATATCTGTATCTACTATCTGTAAGTCAACTAGCAGCTGTTGAAGATAGATAGTCAGAGTGATATCTGTTGCTGCTGCTGAAAAGATATCTGTATCTGCTATCTGTTGGTCAACTAGCTGCTGTTGAAGATAGATAGTCAGAGTGAGGTCTGTTGCTGCTGCTGGAATGATAGCTGTATCTGCTATTTGCTTGTTAACTAGCAGCTGTTGAAGATAGATATTTAGGGTAATGTCTGTTACTGCTGCGAGAAAGATATCTGTATCTGCTATCAGTTGGTAAACTAGCAGCTGTTGCAGATAGATAGTCAGAGTGATGTCTGTTGCTGTTCTGTTATAAGACTGTTTATTCCTTTTTTTTTTTTTTTGCTATAAGACACAAAAGAGTTTGATAATTTTACAGTCTGAAGATGATTCATTTGTGCATCAAAGCATGTTCTGACCAGCCAGCACAGTTACATGCCCAATCTGGTCAGATTCTTTGCATCCTGTCCAGATAATTTTTCCACACACAGGTAACTGTTCATGCTCTGACCTCACTGCAAGTCTGCACTGGCTGGTCTGAAAATGCACAGCTCAAATATTTTCTCTTGACACAGCTGAAATACAGGAACATGAGTGTAATTTTATACTTACTATTTCTTTATGCAGTGGGCTTCATCTATGAAAATAGCTTTTAACATCTTGCTTTTGGAAAGTTTAGTTAGCAAAGAACGATGTTCCCCCAGCAAAGATTCTGGGCTGGCAAAAATAACATCACACTTTCCATTCTGTAGATCTTCTAAGGTAATATCTCCCGATTTTGTAAAAACATCCTGTAGATAAACCGCATTTACACCTTTTTTGGTTAGTCCTTCTGCTTGATATTGCATTAGTGCCACTAACGGTGACACAACAATAACTGTTGCGTCATTAACCCCTTGAAGATATTTAAAAGCAAATGGAGCAATTTCAAATGTTAAACTTTTACCACTGCCAGTAGGAGAACAAAGTAATATGTCACTTCCATTAAGGTATTCCTTAACAACCTTTTCCTGCATGGGCCTAATAATTTCATAATTCAGCTTTTCCAGTGACATATATTGAATATCCATGGGTCGAATCACGGATATTCATAGATAAATGTGGATGCCGCTAATTTGTATTATGGATACCAGTTTATCGAAATATCGATATCTATAAAAAGGGAATAAATAGTCAAACGGCACCCCATATAACTTCAATGATATCTATCTTATATTACGAAAGATAAAAGAAATCCGTGGGTGACGGGCGGACGAACGCACAGACGGGCGGATGGACAAAAGGGGTTCCGGTTTATAAAGCTTGAAGAAAGTTAAAAAAAAATCATTAGCTGTAAGAGATCTTTAAACTGTACTTTGTACTCTTAAGAGCATGTATGTGTGCAAGGAATCTGAAAGAACGGCTAGTTTTAATCTTAATAATGATAGTCATTGTTGTAATACTACCACGACTACTACTAATGATAATATAGGTGCAATTAATAAATAGTCAAGCAAAATGAGCTTTTTCTGTATGTTTGAGCTGGCTGCACTACCAAGTCCTGTTCTCTTAATTACCTACACTGTAAATAATAATAATAATAATAAATAGATAAATAAATAAATAAATAAATAAATATAAATCCGTAAATTTTACGGTAGAATACCTGGCAACCAGCTGCCAGTCCATTTCCCTTTTTTATTTTTGTTTTACGTGCGTCTGTCTGCAGAACATTTTTTTTAAATTTCAATATAGTAGGGTTATATTAACTGACCGCACTCGATAATACCCTTATAGTTTTGAAGGGCTATATGACCAAAACAATACCTATCTTATTCTATCATACTCTGCGTGATAAAAAGCAAATGTCTACAGACGCCCGTAAAATAGCGGGAAATGGACTGGCAGCTGGTTACCAGGTATTCACCCGAAAGTATACGGATATTTTTACAGTGTATTATTTTATCTCTGACATGGAAGGTTCTTAAGACCAAATGGTTACTGTCCGATGCACACCGAAGTACGTAAATGAGTGGTTGAATCATGCGCCACGAAATTCATCGAAAACGTATCGACCGACATAGGCCCTGTGTTAATATATTTATAAAGTAATCACAGTCTTTGAACTCGGGAACTTTGACACGCCTGGTAAACTATCACAGGTACCTCCGGCGGACAGGCATATGGAGCTGCCTGTGACTGTCAAAAAAATGACAACGAATGGTAGGAATTCCTCTTTTTTGACAAAGTATAAAATAACCAGGGAGTTTATTTAAAATCAAAAAGTGCTATTCGGCCCTTATAGACATAAAGTTTTGTCACACATCATATCCCCCAGAACTTTCCATATTAACCAAAGATTCGACTTTTGAAGGGGCCCACAGTACTCAAAACATAAAGAATTTGGCCGTTTTTTGTCTTAAATGCAGTCATCTTGCATAAAAATCTGTTTTTCTCGGCACACTGATGTTAAGGTGACCTCCTTGCCCAAATATAAATGTCAATTGACTACAAATAAGGCTTAATTTTTCAAAACAACAGCTGGGGGTGCCTGCAGTAGCGTGGAGGTGCCTGTGATGTAAGAAAATATAGTGAAAATCTGAATAGTTATTGCAGCTAAAAATATTGGCATACTTCTTCTCTAAACCACTGCCTGGAAAGAATCATTCATTGAACGTCCCAATTAGCTATCATAATGCATATATCCTGAAATTCCATGTTAAGATTCCTAAAACACAATCTCAAAGAGTTATTGCCCATTATGTTTCCGCTTCTGTTAGTCAAACATTGACGAATTTCACAGAGTTGCTGAAAATTAACTGCTTAAGTCAGTGTTAAAATCGCTATGAAATGCGCGCTGATATAAGTCAACATTTTTGTGAATGGTGATGACTGTGATCGGGAGGTGCTGCCTGTGAGTTATTTCAACTCGTCAGAAATTGTCGAGGTCACACGTCATGCCAGTACACGTATGGTGTGTCAAATGGGTCAAATTTACCGATATCCGTCAACAGGCATACACGTACAGGTACTTTCGGTATCTCATATGCGTGTCGCTCACATATTCCGTATGATGCTCATTGTATGTGTTAAAGGCAGGATTTATGTGACCGAGGCGGGGGGGGGGGGGGGGGGTATTTTTTACAGCAAAAGCATTTCTTACCAGTACAGGTAAAGATGTATAAAATTTATTTGACCAATCAGTGGACCAGAATTACCAATTATAGTACATGTAATTTCATTGGCTGATTGCAGGTGTTGACACTATGTGATCTAGAGACAGAATGACATTTCTGTTCTGTTCAATTCTCCTAATGACATTCCCCAAGTGGCTCCCGTGTGTCCGTCCAAGACAAGAGAATGACATTTGGAAGTTAATCCGCCTTATATAGTCCACCCCTGCCTTTAATTTTATGGTTACTGGAGTGATAGGTGCTACAAGTGATTCAGTCAGTCTATTGTTTTGAATTGCTGGCGCTAGAATCCAAATATATTACATCATCGGCAGGTGACATATTCTCAACATTACACCTTTTAATATGTTGAAGTGATTGGAATCTTACTGTAAGTTATGTGTAATTCAAAGTCTCCGAATAGCCACCGCATCAAATTTGGTAACAAAAGAGTACATTGTTTTTGCAAACGTTTGGAGTAGCTGGCATGGCGTGTGATCTCGACAATTTCTAACGAGTTGCAATGACAAACAGGCAGTCATCACCATTCATATAAACATTGTCTCTTATTTAAGCGCATTTCATAACTATTCTAACAATGAATTAGGCAGTAAATTTTCAACAGCTACGTACAACTCGTCAATGTTTGACTATAAGATATGGAAACAAAACGGGCAATAATTCTTTGAGATGATATGCTTTGGATTTTGGATTTCTGTTGTGAAGCATCAATTTTCCACTGTCTGTAGTCCTCTACCAATAAGGTCACATGTACAGCTGCCCACTTTGCTTTCTGGTTTGTGTTATAACTTAAAATATAAAATAGGTAAAACAGAAGTTAGCGTTATTTTCATTTGGGGTAGGTGCATGACCACCTGTCTGGGAAAGAGGGGTTTATTCGGTTTACCATGCGTGTCTGTTATGAACTATTGTCAATGTACAGGGTGTTAAGAAAGTTCGTAGACATTATTTAAACATACACTGAAAGCTTAATAATAGTATGATTTTGGCAAAACTTTGTAAGTGTTATATAGGGAACACTCCCAAAGATATGCACCATATAAATTCTTTTTCGATTTAAAAATGACGAGAAAATCTGAATTGCCATGGACACGCCCTCTACATGTCTGACTGATGGTGAAGGGAAAATTCGATTTGCATTAGAAATCAGCATCTTAAGAGCTTGGTTTTCTAAAACTATTAGAAATATTTAAGATGTAAAAGTACTGGTATTGCAGGAAATATTTTCAGGAATTCTTTATTTAGTTTTTGTTGTTTTCTGACGGTTTACTACAGAATTTCCAACTAAATTGAAAGGGTACCCCCATTCTCAATTGAAACTTTAAATTTTAGGGAGTAGGGATAGAATCTATATCAGTATTTGTAAAGACAGAGGCATTTTGCAGATTTCTTTTAGTCTCTTGTTATTAGATTTGTTCTCACATCGCTTAAACATTTGGTCTGAATTTTGTTTTTGTATTATTTTTGCAAATTCACTCTTAACAAACAAATTACTCTTTAGATTTAACTTCAGATTCATTTTTCATTGAATTTTGAACTAAAACCTCGTTGTTTTAAAACAAAGTAGGTGAGAATATGAAATTGTTTAGGAAACTCTTGAAATACTTTATACTGAGGTAAAACCCCCTGTAATTAACAAACTTTCTTGTCATTAAGATGCATTATTGAAGTAGAAATGCTATTTTATCAACACATTTGCATAATTTGACTTTTTGGTGGTAAAATTTTCAAATACATGGTAATTTACAGATACACCATAAATATTTCGAAATTTTATTCTTGTCTCCCTTATCTCTAAGACCCACTCCATGATATAAATGATTCTTTGTCAACTTTTGAATTCAAGTTTCATTTCAGATGTTCATTCATTACCCCCACCCCCTTTACAAACTATTAATGCCTCATCTGCTTTTTCATGTCAATGAATCATTTGTCAAAATGTGCATGTTGTCTACAATGCTTTACTAAGTGATAAGAATAAATAACATTTTAATATGGCACACCTATGTGCGTAAAATCCATAATAAATAGCAGGCCACTTTGACACCTTGGGTATGAACTGCTAATTTTATTACGGTAAAGTGCGGTTGTAAAAGTTGTTTCATTGTGGAGCCTTAAATAATGAATAGTTCTTGAAACCTGTAAAGTCTTAAGATTAAATGAGTGTAACTTCTGCAGTTATAAACAATATTGTAATGTCTTCGAACTTTCTTAACACCCTGTATACTACTTCTATATTGGTTTTGAGAGCAGGATGTAGAATCTGATTGTATAAGTTCATGATCATTGTCTGTCGTTTTGATAAAGATATGCTTGATATACGCATTATGATAGATTATTGCGATGTTGAATGAACGATTCTTTCAAGGCAGTGGTCTTAGAGATGAAGAATATCAATATTTGCAACCGCAATAAATCTTCAGATTTTCACTATATTTTCTTACATCACAGGCACCTCCATGTCGTCACAGGGACCTCTAGTTGTTTTTTTTTTTTTTTTTTTTTTTTACAAAATTCAGCCTTATTTGGAGTTTATCGGCAGTTATATTTGGGCAAAGAGGTTTACTTTACGTCAGTGTGTCCATACAAACAGATTCTTATGCAAGAAAAGTGCATTTAAGACCTAAAACAACCGACTTTATCTTGTTTTGAGTACTTTCAACTGACCTTAAAGCCACTTCAACAGTCATATCTTCCGCATATATGTAAAGTTGCCAGGGATATATTGTGTGGCAAAACTTCATGTATATAAGAGTCGAATAGCATTCTTTGATTTTCAATAAACTCCCCGGTTATTATGTATTTTATCCAAAAAGACGAATACCTACCCTTTTTTGTCTATTTTTGGACCGTCACAGGTAGCTCCGGATGCCTGTCACAACTTTTTATCGGTACCTCCGCGGAGGTACCTGTGATAGTTTACCAGGAGTGTTTGAGATATTATATGAAGTCCTTATCTAATCTTAGCAGCTTTCAGATCTCTAATACCCTGTTTAGACTAGAGTTTTAATCCGAATCGAATCCGAATTCGCTTCGAATTAACTGTTTACACTAGCAAATCTAATTCGAAGTAAAAACTAATTCGGAGTAAACTAATCCTACAGGGCACCTTGGATCGAAACCGAATTAACTTTTACTTCGGATTAAAAGTCGTGTCTAAACAGCAAACCGAAGCGAATCCGCATTAAAATTTATTTTTGGGCTGACCTCGGGCATATTTAAGTCATGTTTACATTTGAATATGCTGCATTTACCTTACTGCGAAGTAACTTGCACTTAATCGAAAACGGTATAGTCTAAACAGAAAAGTGGGTTCGCTCCGGATTACCTTACTGCGGAGCAATCTGTTCCAAATTGAAACAGTTATCGTCTAAACAGCGTATAAGTTAAGCATTACCACAATGGCAGTTTTAGGGTCTTTTATAGACCCAGCAACACTAGCGAGGCTTTATGGATAGGAAAGGGGATGCACTGTAAAAATTATCACCCTCCCATCATCCTGATACATGTATGACTGAAAAACTGTTAAAAGGACGTAAAATCGAAGGTCTGTTTTGAGCAAAACGTGGGAAAAGAATAGAAGAATAAAAACATATTCTGAAAAAAGTCATTCCTAAAGCAGAAGACTAATTCGAACATTCTATGACTTGTCTCCGAAACAATCTTTGGCCAGTATTATGTGTATTTATCGCTAAAAATGAAATATATGCCTTGAATCCGACTCGCTGCAACTAGCTTCCCTACACATATACTTTCCGAATGGACAGAAAAGCGTTAGCTGGGCACCTCGTGTTAAATCAACATTGACACAACGTTGATTTAACGTCATGACGTTGTCTCAACGTTGATTTCAACTCTGTGTGCCTGCTGTGAGGAGACAAACGACGGCAGGGTAAACTCTTTTCACTGGAGAATTTTCAGTTTGAAATTTACGAAAACCCAATGACAATTGACTACTGGAAATGTTGAATGACGTTTCTCTCCGTACTTTTCAGTATTCTGTTGTGTGTAATTACTGTAAACCATTGCAAGACATTGTTTATCATTCTAACACAGTGCGCCTATAGAAGCAATGGAAAGTTTCCGTGTTTTATTCTGCAACAATTCACTGTCTCGGAGCGCGTGAGTCTAATTGCTTCCGTCACTCGCATTACTGACGTAATTTTGTGACGTTTTGAGACGTTAGACGGTGTAACGTCTCTTTTTCTTGCTAAAATCGCCATAAAAGCGTACATTTACCTTAGATACAGTTAAGAAAATTGGCGGGAGCATGAACGTGCTGGCAGGAAGGTTGGGAGAGTTTGAATGAAAAGAATAGTTTTTCAGCGATTTTGAGCGTTAGAATCGAAATAGTTCAGCTCTAGCATTGAATTGTTGAGTAATAATTCACTGTTTGTCGGTCAGTTGTAAGTAGATATATCACTCGCGCTCCGCGCTCGTGATATGATCTACTTTACAACTGACCTCCAAACAGTGAATTATTACTCAACAATTCACAGCTAGAGCTGATCTATTTCTTAATTAATGCCATACCCAAGCGCTTAGCTAATTGAAAACAAAAAAAATCTCTTTTTCCTACACCGGTATGCTAAATAGTTTGCATTTTTGTTTGTGTTTCAAATCCAGGCACATAGCAATCGTACATTTGGTAGAATTTACAATATATTATAATAAAACGACTTCACACATACTTTCTTGCATGAATTTTAGTCAAAAACTATAACTTATAAAGAAATCCTCAGTAGTATCTATCGCCTCAGCAGCAGCTGCTGTTTGGGACAGCAGCGGCAGCTCGTGATTTGGACCCCTCTCAGGTAGGCGGCGGTACTGTAGTGGATAACGCGCTAAACTACCAATCCAAGGGTCGCAGGTTCGATCCCCCGCTTCTCCGGTCTTTCAGATGAGATTTAAAACCGAAGACCCGTCTCCAATGACATATGTATTGCTGGAATGTTTGTATGGTCCTAAATGTCCGACAGCCCGAAGTGTTGGACAAATTCTATTTTGTTTTAATTCGTGAAAAATACTCAAAATTTAACTTAGAAAAAAAATGCTGGACATTTAGGGACGCACCAAAGGTCCCTAAATGCCCGACAAGTCTTAAGTGTCCAACAGGTTAAACCCGTATATCATTGTTCATTATAAGAGTGAAAAGCGTTAAATATGATAATTAAAAGTTGAATTTTACTGTAATACAACCTGCTAGTCTTAATATCAATAATTTTTTAACTAACGCATATATCGAGTTTTCGTGACAGGGTAAACTTTGCTTAGACTTTATCTTGCAAACAGACAGTCGCAAACTATTAAGTTCTGTCAGCAAGATATACCGCAAGAAAAAAAAACAAGAGGGCCCGGAGGACCCTAATTCGCTCACCTGAGTGTCAGTCTTCAATCATCATCAGTTACTTCAACAACTGAATACAACATACTCATTCTATTCTAAAATACTATCATTTTCCTCTGCTCACCGGAGTGTCAGTCTTCAATCATCATCAGTTACTTCAACAACTGAATACAACATACTCATTCTATTCTAAAATACTATCATTTTCCTCTGCTCACCGGAGTGTCAGTCTTCAATCATCATCAGTTACTTCAACAATTAAATGCAACATACTCATTCTAAAAGACTATCATCTTCCTCTGCATTGGAATTTACAAGTTGTACAAACATGACTGTTATTGCTTGGTAGCCTGGAGGTTTAAGTAGCTCAGTTGTACAGGCCTTGGGTGGGTTCTGGTGCTTGGAAAAGATAATGGCATGTTGGCCTATAAAGTTTTATAGGCCTTGGGGGTTTGAGAGGATGGGGGAGGCGGGGGATGGGGGGAAGAGAAAGGGGACTGGTACTTGACAGCGGCATAGTGGCTTGTAGAGTTGCCTTTGCCTGGGCTGTAGGGTGGGTGCGGTGGGGGAGAGCAGGGATTGATGCTTGAAAATTGCATGTCATAGTGGCTTGCTGTTGTATAGGCCTTTGGCTTCACGTGGGATGTGGGATGGAGGGTGGGGACAGGCCTATATAGGCTTACATGGAAAATTAGCCCTGCCCATGTAACCCCAGGTCGGACGCCGGATGCTTGCCTATAGGAATAGCTCACTTGAGCACCACGTACTCAGGTGAGCTAAAATCAGTCATCCTGACTTACAGAAAACTGCAAAAAAAATGAACCGCGACACGAGAAAACCAACAATGTGGTTGTGCGCACAGTGCAGACTCAGATCAGCCTGAGCATCCGCCCAGTCTGATCAGAGCCTTCGCTAAGTGTTCAAAGGGTAGCTGAGGGTCTAAGCTACCTTCATGCGGACAGCGAAGACTCTGATCAGACTGGGCGGATGCCCAGGCTGATCTGAGTCTGCGCTGGGCGCACAACCACATTGTTGGTTTTGTCGTGTCGCGGCTCAAATGTTTAAATTCATGACAAAAAGCTACAAGTAGATGCGCTTCTTCGAAGTGTCTGTTGATAAGGAGTCCTACACTTTTACATATTTGTTTCAATAACACTTTATGGATATTGGTATAAAAGGCATGGGCGTTTTACCCCGCATGGGCGTTTTGTCCCACCTTACCCTATTGGAGATTGGAACTCTCTGACAGATTCTCTGATTTTTCCTGCTAAGCGTGCAGTTACAAAGTAAGGGCTAGGGATAAGGACTAACTTTCTTGAACACAGATCCTGGTGAATGATTACCTTTGGGTGTATCACCATTAAAGAATCTGATCTTTCTCTTACCAATGACCCCCGTCATTATTCTTTGAAGAACAGTGACTCCCCGGTCATAATATCATGACCTCTCTGTCATAATATTATGACTCCCATACGCGAAGTAAAACGACCCCTCACGAAAAAAAATGTAACCCCCATAGAATAACTACCCCCGGTCATTATTAAAGAAAAGTGACCTCTGGTCATAATATTATGACCCCTCTATGCGAAGTTAAATAACGATTCGCGAAGAAGAAAATAACGACGCCCCAGTCGCCACCCTCTCCCCCTCCCCCAACCTCACCTCTCTCTCTCCCCCCCCCCCCCCCCCCCTCCCCCCACCCCACAAAAAAAAAGAAAAAAAGAAAAACAGCAAATATCATTATACTTTAGGCACAGGTTCATATTTCATTAATTACAGCCTGGCGCTTATTGAAATATTCAGTAAGGTAAGCATTTGAAATTTGAAACTAATAGAAAGGCTCGGCTGTTTTTGTGAGCCGATTCATCGCTTTTTTCCTTTATGGCTGTAGAACTGCTCGCTCTTGTTAATGAGCATATTGATACACTTGAATTCCGGAAATCTTGACAATGCATTTGAGTAAGTTTATATATATTGGCAAGAGATACAGTGATTTGTTTTCTACTGCTTTTGTACAGAACACAGGAGATAATAATACCAATATATTTTTGTATATTTTGTCAATGTTTCTTTATACCTCGTCTTGCAAGATTTATTTTGAAGAATTATCTGGATGCAATGAAAAGAGACTAACCATATTTTGTAGACATACATGTATAAGCAGTCAAAAAATTGTGAATAAGTGGTGCAAGAAAAATCCTGTGGCATAACCCTCGTCAAAAAAGCATAACTCTCGTCGCATTCGTCTTACATCTTTCTGCACATTTAGACATAAATTGTGTTGAGTTGATCAACGCCTTACGCAGTGGTTCAGTTTTAGCTTGACCACGAGTTAGCTATATGTTATTCCCATGAGTTTGCTATTTTGCTTCCTTGAGTAAGTATCCTGTTCCAACGACATAGCTTCGAGTTAGCATAACCAGTAAAATTTCGTGTGATTTCGGACAGTTTTGGGGAGGAAGCGAAACAAAAAATCTTACATCAAAACCATCAAGTCAAAATAAATACTGCCATTTACCTGAATTCGAGATGGGGATCTAGGTATATAGATCTTGCCGCGCGATGGGCAATATTTGTTTGCCATTTACCTGAATTCGAGATGGGGATCTAGGTATATAGATCTTGCCGCGCGATGGGCAATATTTGTTTGCAGTCATCTTAAAATCTACCCACAAATGACAAAGCTACGGGCCGGACACGTATGGCAAGCCATTTTACTACCTATTATGTATAGTAGATATCTTATATAGTATATTAGATATCTAATATGCCAATAAAGATATCTAATGTAACATACTAAATATCTAATATAACATATAAGATATCTTATATCCTATATAAGATATCGAATATAGGATATAAAATATCTTATATAGGATATAAGATATTTGATTTTTCATATAAGATATCTTATATCCTATATAAGATATCTTATATACTATCTCAGATATCTTAATTGGCATATTAGATATCCAATATACTATATAAGATATCTGATATAGTGTATTAGATATCTTATATTTAAAATTAGATAAGATATCTCATATCCTATATAGGATATCTTATATCCGATATAAGATATCTGATTTACTAAATAATATATCTTATATGTTATATAAGATATCTTATATATTATATCAGATATCTTATAGATTGTGTTGTTTCTTATGGAAAAGTCAAATAAGATATCTTATAAACCTATATTAGATATCTTATATAGTTTATAAGACATCTTATATGGCATATATCGTCTATAGGATATAAAATATATTATATGGGCTATGAGATATCTTATTCAATTTGACATATAAGATATCTAATATAATATATCAGATATCTTATATAGTATATTAGATATCTAATATGCCTATTAAGATATCTAATATTAAGATATCTAATATATCATAAAAGACATCAAACATAACATATAAGATATCTTATATGAAAAATTAAATAAGATATCTCATATCCTATATGAGATATCTTAATTCCTATATAAGATATCTTGTATCGTATATCAGATATCTTATATAGGATATAAGATATCTTATATGTTATATAAGATATCTGATATGTTATTTTAGATATCTGAATTGGCATATTAGATATCTAATATACTATATAAGATATCTTATTTATTTTATAAGATATCTTATATATAAGATATCTTATATAATAGATAAGATATCTGATGTAGTATATTAGATATCTGATATACTAAATGAGATATCTAAGTTCCACAATAAATAGTAAAATGGCTTGCCATAGACACGACACTTTGTTTGCCAGAATCATAAAGCAGGACACCATTATCTTTGAATGATCTATATGACCTTTACCTATGGGTTGGGTAACTAGATCTTCCGCGCGACATATTCTCTCGACATTTGTGCTAAGTTATTTCAAAATGCGTCAGCAAATAAGCGGGTTGTACTAGATCGGTCACAACATTCTGAATGCCATAAACATATTTAAGACATCGTTGCTTTAAGGGAATCATAATATTAAGACCGAGGATGGTGGTGGGGGTCATAATACTATAACCGGGGTCACTATTCTTTAAAGAACAAAGGAATAAGGACCGGGGGTCAATATTTTATAGACGTTCATAATCAGAATTGTTTACTGGTGATACGTCCAAGGACAATCATTCACCAGGGTCTGTGATCAGGGAGGCTAGTCCCTAGCCCTTCCTGGTGAATGATTTTCCTTCCTGGTGAATTATTGTCCTTGGACGTATCACCAGTAAACATTTCTGATTCAAGATAAGTAAACTTAGTAACTGAATCCTCTGCACACTCAGCAGCAGAAATAAGAGAATCTTCCGGGGAATTCCAATCTCTAATAGTCTGAGGGAAGAAATTGGACTTGTAAATGTCAGTCCCAGCCAATGGGGTTTGAAATGCCAGGGAATGATGATTCCTGGTACGCCAACTTGGGGGAACAATGTCATTTAAATTATGGGTATCCTGGCTGCACCCTTCAGACCTTTGTAAAGCATTATGAGTCTACTATCTTTCCTTCTCGAGGGGGTCATTATCTTTTAGCGGGAGTCAGTATTCTATAGAAAATAGAATAATGATTGGTGGGGTTCTTTCTACTTCTTTACACGGTTTGAAAACCCAAAGTCAACCAACCAACCTACCAAGGAGCGGCTGTAGTATAGTGGATAACACTCCGGACTACCAACCCAGGGGTCGCAAGATCGATCCCCCGCTTCTCCGGTCTTTCGGATGAGACTTAAAACCGAGGTCCCGTCTCCAAATGACCTCGTTGTTGGTGGGACGTTAAACCCGAGCACCAACCTACCAATGGCCTCTGCACGGCAGCTGTGTAAAAGCACGACTATTAGACATTTGTTATAAGTTGTCCTTTCTCGAAACATGCTGTAAAAACAGCTGAGTTTTGTTTTCGTCACTTCTTCAATATAGTGAGTGCTTGATAATCTTTAAATCAGAATTTATTCTTTGGATTCAAGCGGTTGTTGGTTGCTAGTGGTGGACAGTAGTCAGGCAGATAAACCCGAATTTAGAATAGTTCGGCCCCATTCTCTTTCGGCCGAGTGCAGCCAGTGAAATATTGCTCTTTGCAGTTAAGTTATAAACAGTATTTCTGTTGTGCAGATTATTATGAGAACCAAAGCTCAGCATCTCATTTATATGTAAGATAATTTTTGCTGGAGGCAGGTGAAGCGCAGTGGTTAGTGCACTTGGCTCAGACTCGGAAGCCAGAGGTTGTCGGTTCGACGCCTGCCCAGCGGTAGCCAGGGATTCCATGGTACCAAGGTACTTAATGTTTAAAGTTAGTGTTTCCCCCAGCCCCTTTTAGCATCCCGCCATGCCCCTTTTCCCCAGCGCCATGCCCTTTTTTCCAGCGCCATGCCCTTTTTGCCCTAAACTTCACCTGCCAATTACTAAGGAGACACCCTTTTCCCCAGCACCATGCCCTTTTTTCCAGCGCCATGCCCTTTTTGCCCTAAACTTCACCTGCCAATTACTAAGGAGATACACATTTCACATTGTGTATTCACTGCCTCAATTGTTTTGACAGCGTAAGTAAACACATCAGTTGGCATTAATCCTGTTTTGGTCCATGGCACCCGCTAATAAACTAACTGATCCGTGAAAATTACTGACTGATCTGCCGGTTAACCGGAAAGATCAAAGTGAGGCCTGTTGAGTGAAAAGGAGCCAGTAGCCATGTTTCACAATTACACAAATCAACATGCCCACTATTACATACATGTTTTAATATTTTTCTGGAAGTTTTTTTTTTTTTTTAGTTTCCTTTGGATTCATGGACTGTATTTGGGAAACTGATTCGATTCACAGATGTGCAGGCTGATCATTGTCTTGACTTGTTGCTCATGCCGTAAAGTTTTATATGCGTATTATATATTGGTTACATTCGAGACGTTTAATAAATTATGGTGTAAAAATAATTAAGCATATTATGTATGTTTTGATATTTTGGTCTTGTACATGCCGATTTTTGTGTCCAAAATAAATTTTTGAACAATGTTATATATATATTTTAATAGTTTTCAACAGCTCTGGGTACCCTAAACAAAAATCGCTTGTATGAAGAAAATAAATAGAGCTAACTGAAACAGATATAATACAAGTTAAAGGGAGGCAATTCTGTGCCCCTTTGTCTTAGTACTGATAATATATACTGGTCAGTAAGAATTATTAATAAAAAATAAAGAATTTAGAAGGAACAATAATGATATATAATAAAATATAAATTGTAATAATAATTAGGATATTGAAATGTTTCAGACTATTTAATTATGTTTCTTGATATTTGGAAGAAAAAAAAAAAGAATAGGTAGGTAGTAAAAGGACTTGACACACACACCAAAAAAAATTAATAGATCTACAGAACAGGTAAGTAAAAGGACCTAACACACACACACAAATATGTATACATAGAGCAGATGCAAATTCTTTATGTATTATCATCATATCCAGGCTCTACTAAGGAGTAAAAAAAGTTTTCTAAATTACATGTGCTGTATTTTAAGAAAGATGCTGCTGCAGCTATAAATTAAAAAAGAATGATATGATTTAATGCTTTATTAGCAGTATTAATCTCTGTAAGCTAATGTCCATTAAAACAGCGGCCTTCTAATGAAAGCACAATATACAGTGCCCTTTTTGCGAAAATCCACGCGCTTAAGTGCCCTTTTCTGAGAAAATTTACCATGCCCTTTTTCATTCCTGGGGGAAACACTTAAAGTGAGACAACACATGCTGTGTGCAACAGTGCATTGACTGGTGCACAATAGTATTTTCAGCAAACCATGTTCTAACTTATAATAAAGTTTAATGCTCAAATAAATACTGTTATTATTTAGAGTAAGGGGACATGGCTTCTTCGCACACTTTTATGACTTTTGCAGCATTGGCTAAAAAAGCTTGTAACATAACGCCTGTTTCTACATATTATAATATACCTTGACCCTTTCTGGGAATTAAGTATGAAAATGTTTGGTCTCAGACCCTGACGTCATTAGTAGCACGTGTCGTAATATGTAGTGCAGTTCTAAGTGATATTTTGGGTTTATGGGGACATGGCTTCGCACACCTCTTCTAGCAGGAAATAGAAGCATTCTAGATGCCTTTGAATATTGTGTCATACACCTTAGACCCAGTAAATGAAAACCATAAAACAACAGCTAATATTCTATTTTTATCTATAGTTTACAAGGTAATAGTATAATGTCAATGTTCCTGCCATAAATGGAAAGACCAAAAATCGGCGATTTTCATAATTTTATTTGATTTTAAAACACTGGTTGATAAGTGACTGACAATTTGTTGTTGAATCCATCACATGCCGATTGTGTAATCTTATAGTCGACTTATGACAAAATAGGATGACAGCTAAAAATATTATGCGGACTTTTCTTATAAAAGTGAGGGACAAAATCACACCCCGTAGCATGGAAAATCTTTGCTGTCTATATAACCGGCATAGGTTTTGATGATTGTGCACTTTCTATTCTGAAGAGAGCAAAAGACAATTTCAATAACACCTCAGGAGCCAAATTTCGAAAGTGTGCTATCAATAGTATTGCCTGTTCCAAAAATGTAAAACTTTCCCGACTGTGATCTGAATGTTTTAAATATTTTGGGCGCCAAAATGCACGTGATGCACTGCACGCGAAAGTAATGTCAAAAGCCTTCATTTATACAACCTTGAAATATTTGCAAAACAAAATGATGTTCAGACAACTGATGACTGACACATACTAACTAACCCGTAGGTGTGCGAAGCCATGCCCTGTGCGAAGCCATGTCCCCTTACTCTACAAGCAGGCCTCGAACAAAGTCATGCTAACTATTTTCCTGTCAGAATACAGTCTCATGATACCAAGGCAACCAGAAAGCTATCAAATTTGCAGAGCTTACAAGATAAAAAATATTAATATCTTACACTGTTACAGGCAAGATATTAGGGAGGTTAAGATTTAGAACTTGTACGCGTACGGCTACTGGTAGCTACACGTACACGTACAAGTTCTAATTACACGGTATAGTTATTAAAGGTTAAGATAAATGTAACTTGTACGTGTACGTGTTGCAAAAACAAATGCGACAGATTATTTTAGAGGGTCGAAGTAATTATAGAAAAAGCTGTCTGCATGACTTTTCGTCCGTGTGTACGTTTTGTAGGTTAAATTATCTCCTCTTTGTCGATTGTTTCGGTCGGTTGTTGTCGAAACATAACGTTCTAATTATTCTGGTGTCCAAAAGAAAGCGTACAGGTCCGTCGACCAATATCACACCCGGCGACCATCTTATATACACCACATTTTTTCTAATAATTGCACTGTTACAAAGTCCCATAGCTTTTATGGGAAAAGACCTGGCATCTGGCTGCTAGGCCTTTCACCATAAAAACTATGGGATATTACTTTACGTTTTTGATATGAAACGCGACAGCATTGTGTAAAAACCTTGCTTTAAACCGTATTAAATTTCTTTATAATCAATATACAACCAAACGCGGAATTAAAACATTTTTTACATAGTGCAGCCAAATTCCGTCTTAAAACGTTATGGTACTATCCTGTACTTTTTATCCCCCGACCGAAAGGTTCGGGGGATATAGCGATGAGCCTGGCGTCCGTCCGTCCGTCCGTCCGTCCGTCTGTCCGTCCGTCCGTCCGTAAACACTTTCTTGTCCGCTCTATATCTTGAATACCCTGTGGAATATTTTCATGATACTTCACAGTTATGTAGAACAGGTCATCACGATGTGTCGCGTACAAGAATGGTAACTCTTGCTATTGTACTTTTTGAATTATCTCCCCTTTGGTGATTTTTTGTCAGATTCGTGTCCGCTCTGTAACTTGAATTCCCTTTGGAATATTTTCTTGATACTTCACAGAAATGTAGAACAGGTCATGACGATGTGTCGCGAACAAGAATGACAACTCTTGCTTTCTTACTTTTTGAGTTATTTCCCCTTGATAGTTTTAGGTGTGATTTTTTGGCAGATTCGTGTCCGCTCTATAACTAGAATACCCTTTGGAATATTCTCATGATACTTCACAGATATGTAGAACAGGTCATGACGGTGTGTCGCGAAAAAGAATGACAACTCTTGCTTTCTTACTTTTTTGAGTTATTTCCCCTTGATCATTTTAGGTATGATTTCGTGTCCGCTCTATAACTTGAATACCTTTTAGAATATTTTCATGATACTTCACAGATATGTAGAACAGGTCATGACGATGTGTCGCGAACAAGAATGACAACTCCTGCTTTCTTACTTTTTGAGTTATTTCCCCTTGATGGTTTTAGGTCTGATTTCGTGTCCGCTCTATAACTTGAATACCTTTTGGAATATTTTCATGATACTTCACAGATATGTAGAACAGGTCATGATGATGTGTCGCGAATAAGAATGACAACTCCTGCTTTCTTACTTTTGGAGTTATTTCCCTTTGATGATTTTAGGTGTCCGCTCCATAGCTTGAATACCTTTTGAAATATTTTCATGATACTTCACAGATATGCAGAACAGGTCATGACAATTTGTCTCATACATGAATGATAACTCTTGCTTTTAGACTCAGTGAATTATTTCCCTTTGGTAGTTTGAGCTGCTGTTTGAGTCTCTGCTCCTTAACTGTATAACCTGGGCCAGCTCCAGAATTTGAATAACCGTGTACCTTTTAGAATATTGATGATCATGCTGTGATATCTTATCAGTGTTCCTAACTCTCTCTCTCTCTTACCCCTCCACATTCCCGTGACCCCTCCCGCACCCCCCCCCCCCCCCCCCCCCCCAAAAAAAAAAAAATTTTTTTTTCCAGATTTGGATTCTTTGTCCAAATTCACTTACTAGAGAGCTCAAAATTAGATTTGTAGGGCTTGTACTTTAGAAGTTATTCACACATTTTGAAAGTTGAAAGTATCGTATGCTATACATTTGTGTATATGGTGGCTGTTTGAGATATTACCTCTTTTTAGCAGTCAAGCATACTGTTTTAGTCTGAGTATTAGATAATCATGCATCTGTTAACAGTTAATGTCAATCAGAAGCATAAAAGAACGACAATATATTACTAATATGTGTTTTGAAGTGCACCCTTTTTACCAAGGCCATGGGGGTCTTCGGTCGGGGGATTTGCCATCTCCTCTGATGGCTATTTTTACAGTAAAGGAAAGCCCTTACTATTGTCAGTTCACTACCTGCGTACACTCACTTCTTCTTTACCGTCCCCATTTTTTTCGAAAGCTTTCATTGATTACAACGACCAACAGAATCCCCTGTGTCTTATCCTTTTTTTCATCGTTTATTGGTAATGTAGCCCATACCCACCCAGCTCACAGTCTGATTTCCCCATTTTGATTGGGATACAAATTATCCCGACCAGCTTTCCCGCCTCTAATGCACGGACGCACGGCGCCCCGTTTCTGCGGCCATGCTTTCATACCGCTGAGGTGCGTGGCGGGGAGGGGCGGGGATGGTGGCGTCGTTACGAGAATTGAAATACACACACTTCCCAACTAAGTTCCATTTATGATGCTGACATGTGACTAAATGATTTTTTTAGCTGCTGACTGGGAGGTTGATGCTCTTGACTCATGATCACGAGGTCACGGGTTCGATTCCAGTTAAGGTCACGTTTCTTTTCTGAATCTTGTTTATTTTAGCGTCGTTCATATCACATATATTTCCTAATATGCCCCACATGACTAAAATACTGTTGAAAAGGTGGTATAACCCGAAATCATTCATCCAACCATCTTTACAACTGCGGAGATATCTACAACAAATATTGCCTTATGCCTCGCATGTACCACCCGCACATTAAACATTGGTGTATCTTATTTACGCTTCACTGATTTTCAAGTGAACGCTTTAAATAATTTCTTAGATATATGCTTTCAACTTTGATACCATAAAATAAAATGTACATTTACGAATTCAATCCGAAAAATGAATTCAAAGTACACGTTTATTAAGCTACGTGTAAACGGCCCCCTAGAAGTAGTCAACGTCTAGAATTTACTTCTAACTGGTAGAGAGTATGCAATTTTTGATGACGTATGCACACAAATCATCGCTAGACGTACACGTACACGTACAAGTTAAAAATCTTAACCTCCCTATTAACACGGGTGGGAAACTCCATAATCAGAGCCAATGGCCATGATAAGGAAAGGTTGTGGCGGTTTTCCGGAGCACGTGCGGCTGTGATTATACCGGCCGAAATTCGGTCTAAGAATAGGTGAGTTTCTCATTCGCGGTATAATTTCGTTTTTACGGCATGGAATCTCAAAAAAAGGAGAATGTAGTTCAATGTTCATGTCTTTTAACTTCTTTTCTACGCTAAGGTAAGTTGTCGTATGCGTACGATTTTGTCTGAATTATTTGTGTCGTGGGGTGGCAGTAAGCTAATTTACAGATAGGCAGCTAATACTTGAGTTGAAATTCCTGTTGAAATGATATAAACGTGAGAGTTTTGGTGGTCGAAGAGCGTGCTTTGATTGTCTGATCCGTCTCCATTCGCAAAAAGTAAGAACTAAAAGCAAATAAAAGAAATTGAGAATAAATAAACCGAGGCTCTGCTTATGTCGAGCCGCTCTGATTATATCGGCCGGCTATGAATAGGACGGCCTCTTTTGTAAGAGATGGTTACTACTGAAGTAAATGTCTTGTAGTAGTGCTATTTACTGTATGAGCATTGTAAAACAAAACTTAGTCTACATCACGTTCTGGGACATGAGTTTGATGTTTATTTTGGTTTTAAGGGCCGACAAAATTAGTTGCAGTGTTGACAGATGATTTCCCAATATCATTCAGGCGAGGAAAGGGAGGTTTTAATAAATGCATTAGATTTCAAGTTAATGAATCTTGTTGTTCATAGCATACATCTTTTACTGCATTATATTCAAGGTATTTTAGGTATGCTTTAATGTCACACCTGTTTTAGCAAGGTGCGATATAGGCGTCCGGTTTTTCGTCCGTCCATCATTTCGTCCGTCCGCCATTTCGTCCGTTGTCATATGTATTCGATTTTGTCTGAATGTATTGTGCCTTTGATTTAAAGATTCGGGCACCTACCCTCGCCATTGATATTCCTGTTGAATAGAAACATAGCAATACCAAATTTAGTGCGACAGACGCGCATTTCTGTATTTAACAGTTACAGTGTCGCGAATTTTCAAGAATGGGAAAGGCTCAGACAGTCACGCTTTTTCGACCACCAAAGACTCTCATGATTATACTATTTCATGCGTCAGTAAGTATGCCAGTAAGTGCGGCTCGGAGAAGACTGCTTCTGCCTGCCGAGACCTGCCCATCACTGTTTTTTTTTAACTTTTGGGGTTTAACGACACTGAAGATGTTAAATACAGAAAGGCATGTCTGTCGCACTAAATTTGGTATTGTTACGTTTATATTCAACAGGAATATCAATGGCGAGGGTAGGTGCCCGAATCTTTAACTCAATTTTTGTCACCCCAAGGCGGACGGACGAAAACCGAGCGCCTATATTCGCACCTTGCTAAAACAGGTGCGACATTAAAGTATTCCTAAAATACGCTGAAATGTAAGGCAGTACAAAATTATAGAGTAACTATACTTCAGGAACTGACTGAATCAGATCCAAAACCAAGATGTTTGATATGGACAACAAGATTCAACCTCCCTTTCCTCGCCTTAATAATACTGGGAAATCAATCATCTGTCAAACACTGCAACTAATTTTGTCGGCCCTTAAAACCAAAATAAACATCAAACCCACGTCCCAGAACGTGATGTAGACTAAGTTTTATTTTACAACGCTCATACAGTAAATAGCACTACTACAAGACATTTACTTCAGTAGTAACCATCTCTTACAAAAGAAGCCTTCCTACGTCAGAGCCGGCCGATATAATCAGAGCCGCTCGACATAAGCAGAGCCTCGGTTTATTTATTCTCAATTTCTTTTATTTGCTTTTAGTTCTTACTTTTGCGAATGGAGAAGGATCAGACAATCAAAGCACGCTCTTCGACCACCAAAACTCTCACGTTTATATCATTTCAACAGGAATTTCAACTCAAGTATTAGCTGCCTATCTGTAAATTAGCCTACTGCCACCCCACGACACAAATAATTCAGACAAAATCGTACGCATATGACAACTTACCTTAGCGTAGAAAAGAAGTTAAAAGACATGAGCATTGAACTACATTCTCCTTTTTTTGAGATTCCATGCCGTAAAAACGAAATTATACCGCGAATGAGAAACTCACCTATTCTTAGTCCGAATTTTGGCCGGTATAATCATAGCCGCACGTGCTCCGGAAAACCGCCACAACCTTTCCTTATCATAGCCATTGGCTCTGATTATGGAGTTTCCCACCCGTGTTAATGGTTATCATCAGCCTAATTGGAACTCATAAAAACTTTTTGTGTTTTGACCATTTGAAATCTGGAAATGGCATATTTAAAATTTCCTCCATTATGACATTAGGTGTGTAACATTTACTCGGACTGTGTGAATATCTTATAATGTAGTTTCACCAAGCAAGAATTATTTGTAAGAGTAACTTTAAAGGTATATGGATGAGAAAGGAGTGTTTGAACGGTTGCAGCCAGTTTGCTGATTTCCTATCGAAATGATTTGTGTAAATTTGTGCTATTTTCAGTTTAAAGGCTTAATGGCAGCCCATATATCAATCACTCAAAAAATAAATAAGCATACATTCAAGTTGTAATTACTATTTGCATTTTTAAGGGGAGGGTATGTTGAACCATTCAATAGCAAAAGTTGAACTAAGAATTATTGCTGACATTAAATATCAACAAGTGTATAGTACTGGTGGTGGCTGGAAAAGTTGAGAAACCACATTTTCCAATTTTTTTCTTTATTCTATAATTATTCAGATATTTATCCTAATTATCTTATAAATTATTTTGTAGTACAAAGTAGTAACCCCCTACTTTATCAAAATAGTAATATACAGGCCCAGCAAATAGTTTAAGTTTCATAATAAATTAAGCCAGATCCAATTTACCTTGGTACCATGGAACCCTTGGTACCATGAGACCGGACTATACATAGAATAACCGAAAAGCACAGAAATACCGGAAAGCACTGGAATAACCGAAAAGCAATTTAAAAAATCAGTTTTTATATGAATTAACATTGTAATATTAATTTCATGGGTGGGAGAAGCATTGAAAGAGTAATTTTCTAGACTACAGTAGGCTTGGTTTAAAAACTGACAATGATTTTCCATCAAACAAATGCACAAATATATAACAAATATACAACCGAAAAGCACTTGCACAAGTCTTGTTTACCATTAAACTTTGGGTGTCAGATTGATAATCTGTTCAGTTTATAATTAACTATATCAGACTATTTACAATCATGCTGTTACAGTTACTAATTTGGTTCGTTTTGTTCTTACATAAAGCAAATGGCAGTTCATATGCCTTGATATAATCGAAAAGCATTGAAAACATGTTGAGCATCATAAGCATCCTTTTCTCTTACAATGCTATTATGGTATGATACCCAAGCAAACAAAAGTTTCACAAATAATACTACAAAATGATTTTCAACCAAGAAAAATGTAATCATTCTCATGAAAAACTGATTTTTGAAATTGCTTTTCGGTTATTCAGGTGCTTTCCGGTATTTCTGTGCTTTTCGGTTATTCTATGAACCCCCTGCCCAGGACAGTGGCGGATCCAGAGGGGGTTCGGGGGTTTCAAACTTTTCAGCCATAATTATTTTATTTCCATGGGGAATTTCAGCAAAAATTCGTCAAACTGCACAAATCGAACCCCCCTCTACTATTTGAACCCCCTTTCCAAAATTTCTGGATCCGCCCCTGCAGAGTGAAGTCTTCCTATGTCTGAAGGCGATTTTCTAGCATCATTTGCAGGGATGATGCTAACAAGTGTGCCGTCCTTTGGGTTGGGACCTTAACTGGAGGCCCTCTGTGCAGGGAGAGTCATCCCCTGTGCAGTTTAAAGATCCCTACTACAGCTACATGGCTATATGTAGGCTTTCATCCTGCAACACCGGAGTGTACAAAAGTACACCTGCTAATGATAATCTGAAAAGAAGGTGTAGCAGTATATGTAGAAAGAAAGCAAGAGAGGTTTGACCCCTTGGCTAAGTTACCATTGAGCCCATATATATGTAGCTGGGCCCAATTTTACAAAGCTTTATTATACTTGTCTAGTTGTTGTAAATGATGTAAAATTGATGTCTGTATTCTGTGGATGATGCATATCAACACAGTGAGGTTTTCACACAACATCTACAACAGTAAAATGCAATAGATTGGCAGTCTGCCATGCACCCAAAACAAACTTTTTTGAGGTGCATGCCATGCGTACACTATGTATTTTCCCACCATTTTACAAAGGGAAACAACTTTTTCTTTCCAGGATGATGTAGCCCTTCTCTTAACTCTTTAAGCACCAAAAAGCAGACGACAAAATTTACGTCTCCAAAAATTAAAAAAAAATGCCTTGTCCAAGACATTTCATATTGAGAATGCAAAGACTAGAGGGCAAACAGTGTAGATCTAGATGAGGCGGCTCATTATGAGCCGCCTCATCAGGATCTGCGCTGTTTGCAAATTTAGCTATTTTCGTCTCTGGTGCTTAAAGAGTTAAAGAAACTTGCTCCTACAGGAGCAAATTGTTTGCCCCTTTCCAGAAGGGAGACAAATACATAAATGACAGAATTGCTGCCCCTGAAAGTGTACCATTCACCTTAAAGCCATATGCCCATAAGAAACCTTTTTTTTATAATCTATCATCATTTTGTGTACTTTTCAGAAAAGGTGGAAATATGAGTGCTGATCTAGAATTCGTCAAAACAGAGTTAGCTCCCTTCCTGAGTCCAGGAGCTCAAGAAGCAGCTAAATCGATTGCTCTTGAGCATATGCTGGGGTTTACAGGAACCCCGGAAGGAATAAAGCTGATTGGAGAAAGTGATGATTTACTTCAAGGGGTTGTTTCGCTGACAGAAGACAAGAGGTCAGACATCCAAGAACAAGCTTTTAAGTGCTTAATAAACCTTGCAACTGATGAGGGGGTGTCAGTCAAAATCTTAAAACTAGAAAAATATAGTGATAAATGCATTGAATGGTTGAAAAGTACATTAGACAAAGACTATAAATATGCAGATTTATCGTTTAAGTTGCTATCCAACTTGACTCGAGGTGAAGATGGTGCAAAATACGTTGCGGAGAAAGTGCTTAGTTCAAATGACATCGCCATTGATAAACTAGTTCTAGTTTTATGTAATTTAGCATACAATGATAATGCAAATTTACATTACCTGGCAGCGTTGCTGTCAAATTTGTCACAGATGAAAGCTATCAGGGAGAAAATTATGGATAAAGACCAGTGTGTTATTCAGAGGCTACTGCCGTTCACAGAATTTAAACAGTCAGCAATTAGAAGACATGGGGTAATTGGGACATTGAAAAACTGCTGTTTTGACACAGGTTTGGAATATTTTATTACAGTATTTCATGACTTGTCTTATAGATTAACAATTGACTGGAAAATTCCTCTTCTCCCCTTGTCATGGCAAGTGGTTACTGTTTCTATTGTAAATTGCAGAAAGTCGCCGGAAGGTTGTGAGTTCGCGGCTCACCACCGCCATCCGCCGACTGGAAAACTCTGTCAACCCTGCAGTAAATGTGTACCTGTTCGAATCAGGGAAGGATGAGGCAGCGAAAGGAGAGATGGGCTTCGCCTTTCATCAGCTGTGCCCAAGATACAGTGGGTCTCTAACCCCCACTGCCCCTACAGCTATTAGGTTCTGGGAAACCTTTCCCCCTTTTTATGCCCCCGCCAGGAAGTGGGGAGGGGCATATAGTTTTGCCCTTGTCCGTCCGTACGTCCGTCACACTTTGTAGTACTGTTCTTGTCTCCGCAACTCCTCCTACAATATTTGATGCAGAGAGTTGAAACTTGCAGCACAGTTCAGACATGCATTGAACATGTGCATAAAGGAAACAGAACTTTGATTCAGGTCTTAATTGCAGAATTATGTCCCCTTGAATAACATACATATTTTGACCATATTTCACACTTGTAGTACTGTTCTTGTCTCCGCAACTCCTTCTACAGTATTTGATGCAGGGAGTTGAAACGTGCAGTACAGTTCAGACATGCATTGAACATCTGCATAAAGGAAACAGAACTTTGATTCAGGTTTTAATTGCAGAATTATGTCCCCTTGAATAACATACATATTTTGACCATATTTCACACTTGTAGTACTGTTCTTGTCTCCGTAACTCCTCCTACAGTATTAGATGCAGGGAGTTGAAACTTGCAGCACAGTTCAGACATGCATTGAACATGTGCATAAAGGAAACAGAACTTTGATTCAGGTCTTTATTGCAGAATTATATCCCCTTGAATGACATACATATTTAGACCATATTTCAGTGGCTTATATACAAGCTCACCTCTTGTTGTGGCTCTAGCGGCCTCATTTATGAACTGATTTTGATATAAGGGCACAGCTATATTGAGTATGACAATACCTCGAACAAGATTGCGTTTCAGGTTGGAAGAATCAAAGTCAAGGTCACAGTTGCTATTTTCCGAAAAACTTGGGCATCGCTATAGCGCTTTTATTTATGGATCGATTTTGATATAACTTCACACAAATGTTAAGTATGACAATATCTTGAATAAATTACCATTTCAGCACTGCAGGTTCAAGGTCAAGGTCACAGTCGCTATTTTTCGAAAAATATTTATCACCCCTCTAGCCCCGTTAGTCATCGACAGATTTTGATGTAACATCACCCAAATGTTTAGTGTGACAATATCTTGGAAAATTTCGCGATCCAGAATTTCAGGGTCAAGGTCAAGTCACAATTGCTATTTTTAGAAAATACATTGTCATCCCTCTGGAATGATTTTGACATAACTTTACACAAATATTTAGCATGGCAATATCTGGGACAAATTTACGTTTCAGAATTGTCGGTCCAAGGTCAAGGTCACAGATGCTATCAAAGGTACATGTAAAACTTTGTCAAGGTTCTAGTACCTTTATTTGTTAACTGATTTTGATACAACTTCACACAAATATTAAGTATGACAGTATCTTAGACAAGTTCACCTTTCAGGGCTTTAGAGTCAAGGTCAAGGTCACAAATGCTTTTTTTTAGAAAAAAAAATGTCATCCCTCGAGCACCTTTATTATTGACAGATTTTGATATAATTTCACACAAATACCTCTTAATACATTACTCATCTAGTGAGGCATATGGCGGGGGCATTCATCACCTTTAGTGATTGTCTAGTTTTATTGTAAATTATGGAAATACTGTATTAGTCCTATCAAATAACCCTAATCTATTAAACACCCCGTTTAATGTTATATAAACTTGCATGAATTTCTGTATGCTTCTCTGGATAAGGTAGCTCTTTGAAATGGTGTCTACTCTTAAAAGAAAGAATTTACTCCTAAAGGAGCAAATTCTTTCCTTGAAGAGTTGACGCCTTCTGAGAAGGGAGGCAAAATAGTAGAGTTGCTCATCTGGAAGTATACCCATCACCTTTATATTGCTTATCAGTGTTTTGGCAGTGGCTGATTTACTACAATTTAGGCTCTAAATAATGCTATCCCCTTTCACAAAATACAACGCCCCCAAAGTGTTTAATAGGATTAATACTGTAATCAATCTTTGGTCATGTAGGATGACTGAAAATTAAGAATTTTCTAGCCCTCGGCCTGAGAATGCTACAGTAAAACTTGCAAGTATTGGAATAGATAGGTCTCAGCAAATGGTGCTGATCCAGATCAGACTGCTCCTAAAGGAGCAGTGTGATCAGGATCTACACTGTTTAGCATGTCATCTGCATCTTTTGAAAACATTAATGTTTTGTAGGGTTACTGCTTTGTTAAACCAAACTTTCTCATTTTTAGGACTTGTTTTGTCTAATTCTCATAAAGATGTTACCCAAGAGGCTCACCTGAAAAAATTCATGGTCGTACGCTCCTGGCACCAAGTCTATCCATTCCATCTCCAATTCGAAGAGGAGAGTTGTCATTTTTAAGAGCTTTGTTAATTTATTTAGACTTCTGTAGTTTGTTGATAAATTCTGACATGAAGAATCAGCTTTTGTCATTACAAAGAAAGAAGAAAAAAAGTCTCAAGTTCAACTTTATCTGCAATAATGTACTTTTCTCTTAAGGTGCATGTGTACACCTCAATACATTTCCACCATTTTTGCAAAGGAAGCAACTTATATGAATCCTGTAATGCTTTCCCACACTTTAAGGATAAAATTTCCTCAAATGGGAGCAAGTTCTTTCCTGTAAGAGGAACTTGCTGTAAGAGAATTTGCTCCTAGAAAGCAATTCTTTAATTGAAGAGCATTACCCATCGCAGTTTGAGGCATGAGAAAATGTTAAGGTTGCTTCCCCTGAAAGTGTATCCATTTACCTTAGTGCTGCTTCAGTTGTTAGTACATAAACTTTTGCAGAATATCATGAGTGGTTGCTAGGTGATGATGTTGACCTGTTGTCAAGGTTACTGTTGCCACTGGCAGGTCCAGAAGAATTTGATGATGATGATGTAGAAAGATTACCTGATGATTTACAATATCTTCCACCAGAGAAGACGAGAGAACCAGATCCCAGCATCAGGAAGATGCTTGTGGAGGCACTGTTACAGGTGATCTCACTTCTAACTTAATTACTTGGCTATTGGGACAGTTTTGTAAGAGCAAACAGTGTAGTGCCTGATCTGACTGCTCTGTTTGATATTCCAACATTTTTTTTTGCTTGTTGCTTGATAGTGAATTTATAAAAAATTTTAGGATAATGCAGTACTTGTTTATCAATGCCTACTTATAGGGTAATTATGGTTTTAATAGCGAATTTTCATTCTTTCACATTGTGTGTTTCAGCCATACAAGGAGGCATGTGTGCTTTGGGCATATACCAGTACTTTAACCTTAAACTTCTGGGGCTCCAAACGAAGAATGTTCTTTTGAGCCCACCCTCTTAAATTTACTAACAGATTTAAAATCATAAAAAGTTATTGAGTGACAAGCCAGTACTGTGGCATGTTTTAAATAAATGCTGTGGAATATCAATGGATATCTAGTCATTAAATAACAAAGTACATTGTTTATTTAAAAGAAGTGCTTCTTTTCACTCCCAAGATTATTCCAATGTTGGCCATCATGTGGTTCTGATTACCTTGCACATTTTTAGTTCGCCTGAATGAAGTTCAGGAAGGGCTATTGCACTGCCCTCTTCCTCAGAAAGAGCTATTGCACAATGTCGGCGGGGTTAGCAAAATGTTAAAGTTTTACATTAGAGTTTTTAAGGTCTCATAGTCTCTAAACCCTTCGATCAATTTGAATTATATTTGGTATGATAATAGATATTGGTCCTATATTTTATTAAGCACCATCCCCACCCCACAGACATGACCTATAGGTCAAGGTCACAGACTTAGAAATTTCATGTTAAAGTTTTACGTTAAAGTTTTTAAGATGTCATGTTTTCTATACCCTTGGATCAGTTTGAATTATATTTGGTATGATGATAGATATTGGTCTGAAATTTTATTTTACAGCATCCACACCCCTGCACATTCAGTGATCTCTCCAGAAATTTCAGAAGGCATGTCGCTTTATCACAAATATCAGATTTTGACTTATTGATCAATTTTTTAAATCCTTAATGCAGCAATGTTTTGTCCAAAATTAGCCTAAATTTACATTATAAAGAATTTTTTGATGACCCTTGATGCATTTAAAACAACTTTACTGGCTAAGAAATGAAAATAATAACACTTTAATAAATTTTCATTGGCAATTAAGGCATGTTGCAAAGGTAATTTGAAGAGGAAGGCATGTTGCAAGTGACATACTTTAATGAACCTGGGAGATCCCTGACACGACCTTTAGGTCAAGGTCATGGACTTAGACATTTCATGTTAAAAGTTTATGTTAAAGTTTTTAAGATCTCAGAGTTTCTAAACCCTTGTGTGGATTTGAATTATATTTGGTATGATGATAGGTATTGGTCTGAAATTTTGTTCAGCCACATCCCCACCCCTGCGCATGACCTATAGGTTAAGGTCACAGACTTTGCAATTTTATGTTAAAGTTTATGTTAAAGTTTTCTTAAGATATGTCATAGTTTCTAATCCATTTGATCATTTTGAATTACATGTATATTTGGCTTGATGATAGATTTTAGTTGGATATTTTATCAACCACATCCCCACCCCTGGACATGACCTGCAGGTCAAGGTCACGGACTTGGCAATTTTATGTTAAAGTTTTACAATAAAGTTTTTTAAGATCTCATAGTTTCTAAATCCTTTAATTGATTTGATTAATATTTGTTTTGATGATAGATATTTGTTAGAAATTTTATTCAGCCGCATCCCCACCCCTGGACATGACCGATAGGTCAAGGTCGCGGACTTAGAGATATTTTATGTTAAAGTTTATGTCAAAGTCTTTGAAATCTCATAGCTTTTAAACCCTTGGATTGATTTGAATTATATTTGGTATGATGATAGATAGAAGTGGAAATTTTATACAGCACCATCCCCACCCATGAGAAACAAATACTAGCACTTGAAGATGCACAAGCGCAGGTTCAGGCAAGCTATCCTGTCTCGGGACAGGTCGTATTGTATATCTGATGGTGATTAGTCTGATCAGGATGTATTTGTTTTTAGCTTGCCTGAACAAAGTTCAGGAAGAGCTGTTGCACTAGCACTGCGTCAGCGTCAGCGGCGGCATTGGCGGCGGCGTTAGCAAAATGTTAAAGTTTTGCGTTAAAGTTTTTTATGTGATGGGCAAGGCACTGTCAGGCGAGCTATCCTGTCCCTGTGACAGGTCTTGTTTGTTCTCTAGTAGTGGCTGCTCTTAGAGGAAAGAATTTGCTCTTAAAAGCAAACTTTCCCTAAAGAGTGTAGTGGGGGCTACTTGTAAAGGAAAGAACTTTGCTCTCAGAGCAGAATTCTTCTGTTTAAGAGTAGTTCCCCCTGGAGAATGGATTCACCTACCAGGGAAACGAATAGCAATCTGTTAAAAGTTGTCTTTCTCAGAGCTCTAGATAAGAGGGCGTATTTGGTGATAATTAGGAATAATTTTTGTTAATTCTGCATTAAAACATATGTTGTGACCCCTCATCTGAACCGTCTCAACTAGACGGTTCAGATGAGGGGTCACAACATATGGTTTCGATGAGAAATAAGAAAAATTATCCTTAATTATCATCAAATACACCCTCTTATCTAGAGCTCTGGTCTTTCTACAGGACCTTGCATACATGAAGTCAAAGCCATGAAAGTGTATCCAGACACCTTAATTAGTTGATTATATCTTTGTTTCAGTTATGTGCAACCAGAAAGGGAAGGCAGTTCTTGATTGCCAAAAACACCTACATCATAATGAGAGAATATTATGCCTGGGAGAGGAAGCATGAGCCAGCCAATGAGACGGCAGCTATGAATTTGATTGATGTACTGATAGGTAAGTTTTTCTTCTTATTGGAGAGCTGCAGATTAGAGGCTTATCAGATGATAGTTTCTAGATAAGATTTTTTAAAAACAAGGTTTTTAACCCCTCATTAGAACCTCTTGGCAAAACCAGCATATATTTTTTGGAGAATTAAACCTTAAATTTTTACAAAGCAGACAACAAAATTTGCATCTACAAAATTTCCAAAAATATTCCATCCAAGCTATATCATATTGAGAATTCAAAGACTAAGAGAACAAACAGTATAGACCTAGATGAGTTGGTGCCACCTCACATGGATCTACACTGTTTGTAAATTCAACTATTTTCATTTTTGGGGCTTTCAATGTTAACAAATTATTCCAGCAGTATCATCAGTAAATCTTTGTCTGGATTAGTTTCAGCATATTACTGTTTCTATCATTCTATATTCCTAGCATTTTAAATTTGTTCTGATACTCTGCAAATTTCAGTTTGATATTAATAACGTATCACTGTTTTCATTAAGGAGGACTACCCTAATGTGCTTAGGTATTTGGACACTTAAAACCTTCATTTTCCAGTTGTCCCAAATGGAAAATTAATGGTTTTAAGTGTCCCAATATTTAAGCACATTGGGATATTCATCTGAAAATTTCATATTATGGCTTTTCATCCCTTCATGGTAAATGGCCAGAGATTTTTCACACATGGTTAACTATGTTTTCAAAGATGTTATGAAATGAAAAATAGTCATAGTTCTCAAACATCCTGGTCATTGTGGCTAAACAAGTTGTTTAGCCACAATGACCAGGTCATTTTGGAAGTATGATTTTTGTTTAGCCACAGTGACCAGGTCGTTTGGGAACTATGACTCTTTTTTGTTTTGTAACAGCTCTTTTTGTTTCCCAACAGCTCTTGTATATGCATAGTTAACCAGAGGGGTTTTTGGACCCATGCTAATGCCTTGCAGAAATTTTCTTCTACAGCTGATGAGCCTGCTAAGGAAATGGGAGATAATTTGAAAGAGTTAGAAATTCCTGCACATCTCCAGGAACAGTTCCATAAAGACGATGAGATAGAAAGGCAACAAAATGAATGAAAAGAGGAGAGCAGAAAATCGGCAGAGATGACGTCATTAAACATCCCAGTAAATGCGCAAGTTCGGGACAGATACGCAGCAGTTAATATGAAGATGCATACCAGACTGCATCTTGATCTGGGTCAGCCCTGGTATCCATTCAGTTTAATGCAGCATCTCTCGAGACAGTGGACTTGTCTTAATTCATGCAGTATGTGGGAAAGTTTGCCATGGAAATGAAGAGCTAAAGTGACCTAAAAGTCTCATCTGACCATTGTCTGAAATTTTTACTTTCTTTTGAATTCACATGTATAAGCAGAATCAAGTATGCTTCCACCGTAAATCTGTTCATTACAGCTGAAAATGGCACAGAAAAGTAAATAATCTTAATAAAAGCAGGTGATTTTGCTTGCTGATAAAATTTTTTGCGTCCCTCCAGAAATTCTACACAGTTGATTTTTAACCTAAATGCTGTTGTTTTGATTGTGATAATTTGTTAAGATTTATGAGTCTGGTAAAATTTATCCCAGTATAAGCTACATTTAATATTGTACTCTTAAAATTTACAAACATTAAAATTTCCACAAACAAATGATTAAAAGTTACAGATCCTGCAGCTTTAATAATTAGCATATTAAAGTTCCCATACAGTTATGGTGTTTGAAGATTTATTAAGCAGTATACAAATTTTCAATCTCCAAGGTTTTGGCTGTTGAAGAATATTTTTCAGTTTTGTTGTTTTTGAAACTCATACGTCTGTGAATGCTTTCCCGCTCAAAGGGCTTGTGACAGGATCCCCAGGGAATTAGACTTAAAATTTCCAAAATTTTGGGTTTTAAGTTCCCACCACAGAGCCAAAACCAGTTTCTAAAATCCTCTGGCACTGGCAGGGCCTGTAAATTTACACACATTTTCCATTAGACTTTCCAACCATGATACCTAATTATACCCTTCCAAGGTGAATGGGCACACCTCCATATTTTTCTGCCATTTTAAAGAGAGAGACAAATTCTTTGACTTCCTGTTTGCTTCTCTGGATAATGAATCCCATCAAAAGGGCATCTTATCATAACGAAGTCGCTTCTAGAGGAGCAAGATGAGCCATAGAGAAGAAAGCTTAAATGAAAAGGACAGTGTTGCTTCCCCTAGCCCTGAAAGTTTACCCTTAACAGCAGTTTTTGCAAAACCTGGGGAACTTTGAGGATTTGTTGTTGTTGTTTTATTGTTTTACGTCCAGGGTGAAGAGCCATGGTCATGTCGGGTCGGTCAGTTAACCTAACCTCACTATTTCTGGGCAGGCTTAGACCTCAGCGGTTAACCAGTACTAAGTCCACTGATTTTTAGCTCACCTGAGCCTTTAGGCTCATAGGTGAGCTTATAGTATAGCCAGGCAAACCGTTCTATTCAATTCAATCGTCCATTGTCTGTTGTCAACATTTTCAAACATCTTCTCCTCTGAAACCACTGGGCCGATCGAAGCCATATTTCATATGGAGCCTACCTAGGTTGGGGGAACAAAAGTTTGTTGGGGGTATCCGGGTCACATGACCAAGATGGCTGCCACGCCCATATATGGTAAAAACCCTTCAGAAATCTTCTTCTCCAGAACCGAAAGGCCGATGACCTTGAAACTTGGTATGTAACATTGGGCATGTGGGCCCATCATAATTAGCTCACCTGAGTCGAAGTCTCACGGGTGAGTTTATAGTATAGGCAGGCATCCGTCATCCGGTGTCTGTTGTCCGTCCGTCGTCCGTCCGTCAACATTTTCAAACGACATCTTCTTTGAAACTACAAGGCCCATTGTTACCAAATTTCATGTATGGCATCTATAGGCAGGGGGAACCAATAATACTGTTTTTTTATCCAAATCACTTCAGAACTTTGGTTGCTATGGCAACTTAAAGTTTCCATTGACTTGTATAGGGAAAATTGAAAATTTGCATTTATTGCTATGTCACTGCAGATATTTTGACAAAACTTTTACAGAAATGTTCCTTGAGTAGTACGTCCTCTATCAACCACATGAAATTTATGTAGATTACACAATTTGGCTGGTTGCCATGGCAACCGAAAGGTTGAAAATAGAAAATATATTCAAAAATCATCTTCTCAGAAACTATGCAACCAATAAAGCTCAAACTTCACAGAAAGGATCTTAGTACTAGCTTCTACAAAAGTACTGTTTTTCTTGGCAATTGCTGTGACAGTTTGGTTGCTATGGGAACTTAAAGTTACCATTGACTTAAAATGGCAAAATAGGAAATTTGCATTTATTGCTATGCCACAGCAGATATTTTGACAAAACTTTCATAGAAATGTACCTGGAGTAGTCTTTAACCAGCCTTTTTAAATTTATGCAAATTGCGCAATTTGGCTGGTTGCCATTGCAACCGATTAGTTAAAAATAGAAAAATATTAAAAAATCATTTACGCAGAAACTGTGTTGCCAATAAAGCTCAAACTTTACAGAAAGAACCTTAGTACTAGCCTCTATAGAATTACTGTTTTTCATGGCAATTACTCCAGCAGTTTGGTTGCTATGGCAACTAAGAGTTTCCATTGACTTATAATGGGGAAAATGGAAATTGGCAATTTTTGCTGTCTCACTCCATTTATTTAGATTTTCTTTCTACAGAAATGTTTCTTGAATAGTCCTCGATGTTTCATATGAATTTTCTCAAAATCGCTGAATTTGATTGGTTGCCATGGCAAAATATAGGGTAAATATGAAAAAAAAAAAAAAAAAAAAAAAAAAAATGAAAAAATCTTCTGCTCCGAAGCCATATGGGGGATGAAGCTGATATTGTGCAAACATGTTGATGACAGAAGCCTCTACATGACTTTTGTTTTTAGCTCGCCTGAAAGAAAGTTCAGGAAGAGCTATTGTTGTCACCACGGCGTCCGCGTCCGCGTCAGCGTCCGCGTCCGCGTCGGCGTTCGAATTGGATGTTTTGGTTAAAGTTTTTTAAAGACCTATATCTCCTTAACCCATGGATGGATTCTTTTGATACTTGCACTGTAGCTAGATATTGGTCTAAGGTTTAACAGGGTATCACCCCCACCCCACTCTGTGACCTTGATGTCAAGGTCATGGACTTAGAAAATTGGTGGTTTTTTTGGACTGGATGTTTTGGTTAAAGTTTTATAAAGCCCAATATCTCCTGAACCCATGGATGGATTCCTTTGATACTTGCACTAAAGTTAGATATTGGTCTAAAGTTTTCGAAGGTACTACCCCCACCCCCCTCTGTGACCTTGATGTCAAGGTCATGGACTTAGAATATTGTCTTTTTATTGATTGGATGTTTTGGTTAAAGTTTTTTAAAGACGCATATCTCCTGAATCTAGAGATGAATTCTTTTTATATTTGCACTGTAGTTAGATCTACAGAGTACTATCCCAACCCCGCTCAGTGATCTTGATGTCAAGGTCAGGGACTTAGGAATTTTTTGTCTTTTTTAAAGTTTTGTAATTGCATACTGATTCATAATGCTTTGCAGAGATTTAGTTTATACTTGAATTGATATTAGACTCTTTTTTGAGTTTTTACAAAACGCCTTATACTTACCCCACTGGGTGACCTTGAAGTCAAGGTCATCGACTTAGAATTTTGTCTTAAAGATTTTGGTTAAAGTTTTATATTTATGAAGACATAATTTCACAGTGCCACGATGATGGACTCAGTTGATACTAATACTTGGGCTGATGTTGTTAGATAATGGTTCAGGGTTTTGATACATACTAGCCCCCCCCCCCCCCCAACCCGTCAGTTTTTTTACCTCAAGCTCATGGACTTTGAAATTTCATTTCATTTTTTTTATTTTAATTTTATTTTAAGACTTATTTCTAAGATAGCTTTTGTGTTTTCATTATGGACATGCTTGCATGAAGTTTTATGCATAGCAGTCCACATAGCCCCCCCCCCCCCCCCACACACCCCCCACCCCCCACCCGTCAGTTTTTTTTTTACCTCAAGCTCATGGACTTTGAAATTTCATTTCATTATTTTAATTCTAATTTTTTTTAAGACTTATTTCTGAGATAGCTTTTGTTTATAAATGTGTTTTCATTATGGACATGCTTGCATGAAGTTTTATGCATAGCAGTCCACACCACCATAGCGGCTGAGTGATGGGCAAGCACCAATTCAGGCGAGCTATGCTGTCAGGCGACAGCTCTTGTTTCTTCCAATCCCATATGAACTTTGGTTGCGATGGCAACTTATAGTTTCCATTGACTTATAATGGGAAAAGTGAAGCCATGAGGAGGATGAAGCTGATATTTTGCATACATATTAATAACATTAGCCTCTGCCTAAAGTATGTTTCATATTACCATTGCCCATGTGGACTGGTTGCTATGGCAACTTAAAGTTCCATAGACTTACAATGGGGAAAGTGGACATTTGGTATTTATTTCTGTGTTACTGCAGATATTTTGACAAAAGCTTTACTGAAATGTTCCTAGAGTAGTCCTCTATCAGTCATATGAATTTTGCCCAAAGACCTGATTTTGATTGGTTGCCATTGCACCTGAAAGGCCAAATTTTCAATTTTTTATTCATTTTTTTTTTGCCAAAGATCTTCTTCTCAGAAGCCATTAAGTGGGGATAAAGCTTATTTTTTGCATAAATGTTTGTGATATTATCCTCTACATAAATGGTGTGTTTTATTGCTGTTGTGCATGTTGTTTTGTTGCTGTGGCAATTAAGTTTTTCCAACATAACCTCAGTGCTCAGGTGAGCGATATAGGGCCATTGGCCCTCTGGTTGCCAGTAACTGACAACTGCCCTCTTAAATCAGCAGAAGGGAAAAGGACAGTAAGTGGCTGGACTGGGTATCAGACCCAGGACCTCTGGCTTTTGAGTCAGACCCCCTACCTACTGTGCTACAAGGCTTAGCAAAACTGGAGGTAAATAAAAGAAGTAACTATCTTGAAAAGAAGAGCAGCTAAATTGCCTCCCTTTGAACTGCCTGCCTTTGCAAAATAGTTGCTTCTCCTAAGCTGTACTGGCTCCAAGGTTATAAAACTTTTTTCGTGCTCAACTCAGCTGAGCATGAAATTTTCTCTGCTGATAAATATGAAAATGCCAACTGATGTTGGCATTTTCATTTCATAAGCAGAGAAAATTTTATTCTTAGCTAAACTGAGCAAGAAAACAACTGTACTTTTCAGTAATTTGCTATTTATTAGCAGATAAAATTTCATGCTCAGCCGAGTTGAGCATGAAAAAAGTTTTATAACCTCGGGACCTGGTTAAAAGAGTCACACTTCTCCATACTGGTTTAAATAACATTCAGTTTAATTCCAACTTGTGATCAGTTTCAAATAGTCTATAATCATTAACATTAAGGGCACCAATGCTGCAATGGGGGCTGGGGTGAATTGCATGACATTTTTTTTGCACAGTGGAATAAAAAGAACAAGAAAACAGCTGTTTATGTAAAGATTCATATGATTATGCAATATGAAATGAGAGGCAATACGACAAAACCAACAAAATGGTATTTGCATCACTCAACTCAGATCAGCCTTGGCATCTGCTTAGTCTGATCAAAGTTTTCACTTTGCTCTTATAGGGTAGCTAAGGGTCTAAGCTATCTCCTTGTGGGCAGCAAAGACTCTGATCAGACTGTGTGGATGCTAGGTGCACACGCCACTTTGTTGGTTGTCATGCACGGCTCAAGTTTGTGTCATGGCATACATATGAGCTGCAAAACCAAAAAGAAGTCATACTGTCAAACAGGGGCTCAGTTGTTCAAAGCATTGTTAGGTCAGTAGTCACAGACTCATTACATCTTCTATTGCACTTTAAAACAAGTGTGCAGTGGTTTAATTTTCTTTTCTTTTTTTTTTTCGAAAATACGAAAACCTTTTGCAGTGTAAATGCTTTTCACGCTTTTTAGTGCATAGGAAAATTTAAGCCTCTTTAACTAATATCATAACAACATCATTAGTTTTGAACAACTTGGCCCTGCTCAACCTGAGCATCCAGGCCCCAAGGTTATAAAACTTTTTTCGTGCTCCGCTCAGCTGAGCATGAAATTTTTTCTGCTGATAAGTATGAAAATGCCAACTGATGTTGACATTTTCATATTCAAAAGCAGAGAAAATTTCATACTCAGCTAAACTGAGCAAGAAAATGGCTGCACATGTCAGTAATTTGCTATTTATTAGGAGGTAACATTTCATGCTCAGCTGAGTTGAGTATGAAAAAAGTTCTATAACCTCGGGGCCAGATTTCTAAGAATCCACTGACTGGTCATACTCAAAAGAAAGACTGATCAGACAGTACAGATGCCCTGACTAAAACTGAGTCTTACAACATAGGCTATTAGGCTCCTTTTCTGGTGTTAGAGCCCTTTAAATGAATAATTGCAAAGGAAATATGGTATTCTGTTTAAAATAGAGGCATTATTTTGTTTAAAAAATAATAGAGGCAATACACAACATTTATCATATGACGTCGCATCTAAGGGTGTAATAAAGCCATGCATTAAAAACGATAATCAACTAGTGGATTAAATATGCAAATTACGTTGTAACATATGTGTTGATGTTCATAAAAACGTTGTGATTTCTAATGGCGAAATAGTGACGTTTTAGCACAAAATTTGCTATTAAATAAAAGTCAATTTTAGTGTCATATGATAAACAGAATCTTGCTTTCGTGCTCCTGTATTATTGAATTTATCAAACTCGTTGGGGAAAACCAATAAGATGCTCGACATAGCCTCGCATCTTATCTTTTTATCCAGCTCGTTTAATAAATTCAATAATACATGAGCACTCATATAAGATCCTCTATGTAGACAAGTTTTTGCTTCTTTTCAAACAATTAAAGGATAACTGTAAATCATTGAATTTATAGTCTCAAGTCTCAAATTTCAAATTTCGTTTTACAGTTTCTGAGATGCTGTAAAACAAAATCTGCAGGCATAAAACAGACATATCAATTTGTCCTAATGTGAGAAGCGGTGCAGCTATAAGGATAACATAAACAAAGCCTGTAGAATAATAATGACGTGGATTAATTACATTACAAGTCCAGAGCATGACTGCTAACTAGATGACTGCTAACCAGATGACTGCTTTTGACAACCTATGAGCAATGATGAGGTATTATGGTTGCACTGGATTTGATAACTTTTTTGGTCCATGCATAAACATGGGGTTGATCTTGTTTTGGTTAATGACATTCCCAGATAATTAAAATGTTATTATTAACCAAAAACAGCGTTATACATAGTTTCATACACATGCTCCCAGAGTTTAAAATTTGGAAAGGAATGGACTGGCGGGATAATCTACACTGATTTTGGATGATACTCTTACAGGCAAGAATTTGCTTCCATTGAAGGAGCAAATTCTTTCCTGTAAGAGTACCATTCTAGGCTCTGATAGCTAACTGATGTCACTGGAATGTAGATTATGCATTCCATTCCAGTCCACCATTCTTCTCCAGGTTTTAAATTATGTCCCAAAATAGTGCTGCCTCATTGAAGTGTTGACCTAAAGAATCAAAGACAAATAATAAAAATAAAATGAAAAATAAGTAGTTCTTCATGGTTACAGAGAAGAGTGGGTATTGATGAAAATTCTAATAAGGTGTTTATTTTCCATTAATAAGATGTATGGATACACCTCTATGATTTTCTGCCATTATTTACAGATTATTCATGCGACCATCAGAGCTCTAGATAAGAGGGAGTATTTGGTGATAATTAGGGATAATTTTTGTTAAATCTGCATAAAAACATATGTTGTGACCCCTCATCTGAACCGTCTCGACGAGACAGTTCAAATGAGGGGTCACAACATATGGTTTCGATGAGAAATAAAAAAAATTATCCTTAATTATCATCAAATATGCCCTCTTATCTAGAGCTCTGGACCATGGAAGAATCTGTTCGAACTATGAGAGTGCTGGCTGACCTTAATTTTCCCAGTAATGTCACACTTCACATGACATCAATCATATATTTCTGATGCCAAAATATTCTTGCAGCTCTTTGAGAGCCTTCTTTCCTTTAAAAACTACACCAACATACAAACAAGCACAAAAACATTTGTTTTATATCTAAGTATAGAACATTTAAAAGAATATTAATCTCCAACAGGATTTATTGAATTATGGCAGGTAAAGTAAAAGAAGAATTCATAACGGCATAAACACAATATATCTTGACACTTTAGGTATCAACTAAAAACTAAGGGCTATACCAGATAAAAGCACCTTTCTGGGCAGGACTGGAACTTTTTTCTGAGGGCTACCACCAAGGAAACTTTAATTACCAGTGCTCCTGATAAGAGGGAGTAACAGGGATAATTTTCCATATTTCTCCATAAAAACATATGTTGTGACCCCTCATGAGAACTGGTTCATCAAGACGATTCTGATGAGGGGTCACAACGTTAGACAAGAGGGCCATGAGGCCCTGAATCGCTCACCTGGGCAATTGGCAAGGTGGCTTTTTCTTATCATGTCTGAAATTGTCAAAACATGAGTCTTGGGTCAAAAGTCAAAGAATGACCATGACTGCTTGTATTCATAAATCTTCACGTACTCATTAAGACAACCATATACAGTACAGCCGTCGACATCTTACTATCAATCGCGCCTCGCCGCGTCTCTCCACGACAAATTCGCGCCGAGAAGCGTGGGAAAATCGAGGGCGCGTCGTGGGTCTAGCGCGGCGAGGAGTGGCGCGGAGAGGGCGTGGCGCGGCGTGGAGCGGTAGATGCCGCGTGATCCTCTACCCGACTGGTAGTGGATCGCGGGAAACCGCATTATAGGCGCGAAAAAGATTAACGACTACCTTACACAGAAGCTACAAACTGCAATGCCATTACACAATTCAACAGGTTTGTGTATTGTATACAACTGTCAGAATAAGATTCATGTTTCTATTATTCAGTCTTTTTCGTTAATTATTCGGTACCAAAATATTGCAGTTTTTTGTATGTTTACCTTTTTTTAATCGGATACTATATGGAAAACCCCTTATGTTAATTGCTTTTTTTATTAAACACGCCCGAGAACTGTATGCACAATGGCCAGGGGTATATTTTTTCACGACGCTATTCCGTCGCAGTACATGTACATGTACCATTCAGAACTTATACTTTGATACCTGGTACTGGATAGACGAATTAAATAGTCCTATAACATATTTTCAGGCCAGGCTGTGCACACAGTTGTGCAGGACTCTTATCACAATGCGCTCTGTAAACCCGAGCAGTGTACATGTAGGTGGGAACTCGGGGTCAGTTTCCTGATCAGACTGCGCACACAGTTTACGGTGTTCAAATATCAACTGGTTATTAAGCAGACGATCTGCATATCTTCGTAATCAGACCGGGCCATCGTTTTCTGGTACATGTATCAACTTCTACTTTAGACATTTAAACCTGTTTTTCTCTCTCTCTCTTTCGCACGCGCAGGCCCTTTCCAGACTGCGTAGACGTTTGCCGGTATCAAGTTCAAGGCTTTTCGCTAACACCCTAAACTGCCATTTGCGCAGCTGATATGTGCTCGTCTTATTAAGACTACCCGATAAGACTGCGCAGACGTTTTCCGGTAGCAAGAGCTACGCCAGCATGTACACAGCTTTAAATCGACGTTGATTCAACGTCATGTGTTTATGCCCAGCGCATTCACATAGCCTCTAATTTCTCTGTTGTGATTAAACCAGCTTTTATTTTTTTCGGCACTCGGACGATCTCGATCCGGCAGACTTGGCAGACTGTCCCGCAGACTGACTTGAGTCTTCTTGTTCACACATTACGATTTAACATTCAGTGTCAGCTTCAGAACCCCCTCTCTCTTTCTCTTTCTCCCCCATTTACCCGTGAAAAAAAAAACTTGGAATCTCTTTTATACTCTCCAGACTGCGGAAATCTGCACGTGCTCAAATCATCAGTGAAGATACACAACAGGTAAATGCGCACGATGTAAACACACAGAAGGAAACAAATGGAAATGATTCTACATCATGTACAAAGTGAGGATTCGGGTCGGTCCGTGCAGGCAGCTGACTGCTTTGAGTATTTATGGTCGGCCAGCACAAAAATCGACTTATCGTCGGACCCTTTTTGACATCCTGAGCCTCCTACTGTAGTAGAAATTAGGACAAGCCAGATCAGCATATATATATATATATACATGTATACGTCAATCATTATGATTTTTTTTCATCAACTATTAAATGTGGCGTGCCTTTAGTTGATCCGGACCTTTGCCAATTTATGGGTTTTTAAAAGTGCACCGAGATGGACTAAGACAAACACGCACGAGCACGCACACTATTGTCGCCAAGTGTTTTGCTACACAAAGTATCTGACTCGCACGTAATTACTCTAAATACTGGGGTAAAAGAGTCTAAGCGAAGAGCGTAGATCCTGATCACACTGCGCCTTAGGCAAGGTGTCATCCCATTTAAGCATAAGTGTTCTTCAAGTTAGGGCCCATAGAGTAACTGGTTAAATTGTCACAGTATTTAAAATGATTACGGTATAGTTGTACACAGTATAAAAAGAGCTGCGCAGATACAGATTATCATGCGCACGTACACAAACCCTTTTTTAGTCTTGCTAAATATAATTTCTTCAAGATTCTGTAATTGGCACTTTTGTACGTATAATTCTTATTTGCAGGAAAAGAACGGTGTGTTTGTCGTCTTTTCTTTTTTTTCTTACTGCGATTTCTCGCTACTGATGCCTCTTACCAGACCAGCGCTCAGCTCCAGACACATACATGTAGGAGTTATTACATGGTTACTGCAATGAAACTATGGACGAAGTATGAATGCCAAAACCAGACTGCGCATGAGCGCAATCTACTCTAGGCATGCGCAGTTGTACCCATACCTCGAAAAATCATTATCTGAAAAAGGCATCGTATTACATCTGCGAACCGCAAAGCCTTAGACCAGTCTGCGCACGTAAATAATAATGATTTTGCAAAGTATGCCTTTTGGTTTATATTCTCTTGACAAACTGTGAATGCTCCAACTAGACTGCACATGAGCGCAATCTACCCTAGGCCCATACGTCGAAAAAAACCAGACAGTGTTCTACATCTTCGAACCACATAATAATCATTGTGAATGTTTGTAAGTGCACATGGTATGATAATTGAGCCACGACACGAGAAAACCAACAAAGTGGTTGTGGGCACAGCGCAGACTCAGCTCAGCCTGGGGACCCGCCCAGTCCGATAAGAGTCTTCGCAGTGATCTTAAAGGATAGCCAAGGGTCTCGGGTACCTCCATGCGGGCAGCGAAGACTGATCAGACTAGGCGGATGCCCATGCTGATCTGAGTCTGCGCTGGGCACACAACCACATTGTTGGTTTTCTCGTGTCGCGGATCATATGCATGTTCTGAACGGATGTGTTTTAACGTCCATTTGAAACGCGGGCTTATTTATATTACTGCACATGCGAGTAAAGTCGTAAACTCGAAGCATAAATTGAATTGGGAGCTGCGCATGGTCAAATAAGGACTCGTGGCAATTATGCCAGTGGTCTGTCTTAACGCTCCTGCAAACTTTGAATGCACATACCATGCGTGTGCATAGGCTGGTTGGTGCTCTGCGTTTGACAGATTTTGTCAGGACGTTTTTCATGTCGTTCCGACAATTTCTTTTTGCAACCCCGGTTTCTCATCTCCCGTTCATGCATCATTATCAAAAACTTAAAAATAAAAAAAGAAAGACAGGAAGAAAGAAAGTACACAATACCGCACGCGCTAAAGCGCGCATGCACATTTCCACTAAATAGGGAAAGTAGACTCAGTTCAACCTGCGCACCCCACATTCTCATAAACTCGATCGTTTTCGGTTATGTAAATATGTACAGACTCCTCGGGATCAACAAACAATGCAGATACAGAGGGCGCTGATCAGATTACACAGTGTAGGCTGATCTGGGTCTTCGCTGTTCGCACTCAGTTCAAAGCACCTTTTCCGACTGCACGGCGTAAAATACCGGAAAACAAATAGCCCGACTCAAATACTAAGAGTCGCCCGCGCGTTAACGCACGCACGTGCCTTAACGCACATGCAGATTCCCGCCAAAATAACCACCATTTAGTAGTAATACAGCTGCGGCGGGGCCAAAGTCATAAAGCAGAGATTTTTTGAGAGAGTTCTTAGTCTTGGAAGTTATAATAGTGGAGATAAGTAGAAACAAGAGGGCCATGAGGCCCTGAATCGCTCACCTGAACAATTGGCAAGGTGGCTTATACTTATCATGTCTGAAATTGTCAAAATATGAGTTTTGGGTCAAAAGTCAAAGAATGACCATGACCACTTGTACTCATAAATCTTCATGTACTCATTAGACAACCATATATACCATTTTTAGGCCAAAATCTCTTAAACGTTCCATGAAATCTTGTGTTCTAGCATTTTCCCATATTTGACCATGCCGCAAAAAAGGTAAAGGTAAACCCAAGGTCACCATTTGAACAGTCTTGGTGGAACTCTAGTACTCCATGCTATTTACCAAGTTTCAGGAACATAGGTGTATTGGTTCTGGGGAAGAAAAATATTAAAGATTTATCCCGTAAGCGGTAATGGCGGCCAAATTGGTCATGTGACCTGGACCGTTTGAACAAATTTTCATTCAATCAACCCCTGGAGGCTCTATATGAAATGTGTTCACAACTGGCCCTTTGGCTTTTGAGGAAATGGTTGAAAATGTCAAAATATGAGCAATCTGGATCAAAGGTAAAAAAATGACCTTGACCTCTAAGTCTTGTACTCATAATTCTTCATGAACTCATTAAGACAACTGTGTATACCAATTTTTTAGGTCAAAATCTTCAAAACTTTCCATGAAATCTTATGTTCTACCATTTTCCCATATTTGACCTTGCTGCAAAAGGTCAAGGTCAACACAAGGTCATAATTCGAACAATCTTGATAGTACTCAAGTACCCGATGCTACTTACATAGTCTCAAGGCCATCTGTCAATTGGTTCTGGAGAAGAAGATTTTTAAAGGTATTTACCATATATGGGCATGGCGGCCATGTTGGTCATATGTCCAGGACCCTTAGAAAATGTTTTCATTCCATCAACCCCTCGAGGCTCTATATGAAATTTGGTTTCAATTGGCACAGTGGTTTTAGAGCAGATTGTTTGAAATTGTCAAAATTTGAGATTTCTGGGTCAAAGGTCAAAGAATGACCTTGACCTCTTGTACTAAAAAATCTTCATGTACTCATTAAGATGATTCTAAGTACCAATTTTTAGGCCAAAATCTTCAAAACTTTCCATGAAATCTCATGTTCTAGCATTTTCCCATATTTGACCTTGCCGTAAAAAAGGTCAAGGTCGACCCAGGGTCATAATTTGAACAATCTTGATAGTACTTGAGTACCCAATGCTACATACCGAGTTTCAAGGCCATCGGTCTACTGGTTCTGGAGAAGAAGATTTTTAAAGGTTTTTACCATATATGGGCGTGGTGGCCATGTTGGTCATGTGACCTGGACCGTATGCACAAATTTTCATTCCCTCAACCCCTGGAGGATCTATATGAAATTTGGTTACAATTGGCCTTGTGGTTTTTGAGGAGATTGTTTGATATTGTCAAAATATGAGAGTTCTGGGTCAAAGGTCAAAGAATGACCTTGACCTCTTGTACTCATAAATCTTCATGTAGTCATTAAGATGACTGTATGTACCAATTTCTAGGCCAAAATCTTCAACAGTTTCCAAGATTATCTTATGTTGCAGCATTTGCCATATAAAAGCATGAGTAAGCAAATTTGACCTTACCGTAAAAAAGGTCAAGGTCAACCCAAGGTCATAATTTGAACAATCTTGGTAGTACTCGCGTACCCGATGCTACATACCAAGTTTCAAGACCATAGACCTATCGGTTCTGGAGAAGAAGATTTTTTCAGGTTTTTACCATATATGGGCATGGTGGCCATGTTGGTCATGTGACCAGGACCGTTTGACCAACTTTTCGTTCCTAAGGTCCCAGGAGGCTCTATATGAAATTTGGTTACAATCGGCCTAGCGGTTTCAGAGGAGAAGTCGTTTGAAATTGTTGACGGACGACAGACGGACGACGGAGCCTTACCGTCCTATAAGCTCCCCCGGAGCCGCTGGCTCAGGTGAGCTAAAAAACGATGTCCCAAACTTGTGCTTGAAATTATAGAAATTCACTTTCTAAGGGTGCCTAGGCCCTATTTACTTTTATTGCAAAAACTGCCAAAACTTCATAAAGCTTGCATCATTTAAATTGAATGAAATAAGTTAAATGAAAAACAGAGCTTTTATCATTTTCGGGAGAATGGTAACACATCGATCTTCTACAGAAGCACGAAGTTTCTCGCATCCCATCCCGCGAGAGTATTACCGCAAATATCATGCATGAAGCTTGAAACCTTCGCGCGAAACACTCCCAAAACACTTACAAGAAACTAGCGCTGAAAAGATGAAAATTTCGGCGTGATGCGAGATCGGCGGGTGTATTTTGTTTTAATATTTTTATATATCTACATCATTGGGTAAAACTACACACACGACTTGTGTAAAAGTTCACTACATGTATGACTGCACACATTTCAAACATCGCTAGAGGCGTGGTCGCCAGTCGTCGCGGAGCAATCGCGCCGCGTCTAGATAGGTGCGAAATATTCCCACGCCGCTCCCACGCTGCGCGGCGAGGAGCGGAGCGGGCGTGGAGTGGCGCGGCGAGGCGTGGAAATAGCGCGGGAATATCGAGGGAACAGCGTGGGATTTAATCTTTTTCACGCTCCACTACACGTCACGACGCGTAGCGATTGATAGTAAGATGTCGACGGCTGTACTGTATACCATTTTTGGCCAAAATCTTCAAAACTTTCCACGAAATCTTGTGTTCTAGCATTTTTCCATATTTGACCATGCCGCAAAAAAAGGTCAAGGTAAATCCAAGGTCACCATTTGAACAGACTTGGTGGTGCTCTAGTACTCCATGCTACTTACCAAGTTTCAAGGCCATAGGTGTATTATTAAAGATTTATACCATAAGTGGTAATGGCGGCCATGTTGGCCATGTGACCTGGACCGTTTGAACAAATTTTTATTCAATCAACCCCTAGAGGCTCTATATGAAATGTGTTTACAATTGGCCCTTTGGCTTTTGAGGAAATGGTTAAAAATGTCAAACTATGAGCAATCTAAATCTCAAAATTCTTCATGACCTCATTAAGACAACTGTAACGGTATACCAATTTTTAGGCCAAAATCTTCAAAACTTTCCATGAAATCTTATGTTCTACCATTTTCCCATATTTGACCTAGCAGTAAAAAAAGTCAAGGTCAACACATGGTCATAATTTGAACAATCTTGATAGTACTCAAGTACCCAATGCTACATACCAAGTCTCATGGCCATCGGTCAATTGGTTCTGGAGAAGAAGATTTTTAAAGGTTTTTACCATATATGGTCATAGTGGCCATGTTGGTCATGTGACCAGGACCGTTAGAAATTTTTTTCATTCCCTCAACCCCTGGAGGCTCTATATAAAATTTGGTCACAATTGGCCAAGTGGTTTTTGAGGAGATTGTTTGAAATTGTCAAAATATGAGAGTTCTGGGTCAAAGGTCAAAGAATGACCTTGACCTCTTGGTCTTCATGTACTCATTAAGATGACTGTATATACCAATCTTCAGGCCAAAATCTTCAAAACTTATCATGAAATCTCATGTTCTAGCATTTTCCCATATTTGACCTTGCCGTAAAAAGGTCAAGGTCAACCCAAGGTCATAATTTGAACAATCTTGATAGTACTCAAGTACCCAATGCTACATACCGAGTCTCAAGGCCATCGGTCAATTGGTTCTGGAGAAGAAGATTTTTAAAGCTTTTTACCATATATGGGCGTGGTGGCCATGTTGGTCATGTGACCTGGACCGTATGAATAAATTTTTGTTCCCTCAACCCCTGAAGGTTCTATATGAAATTTGGTTTCAATTGGCCCAGTGGCTTTTGAGGAGATTGTTAGAACTTATCAAAATATGAGAGTTCTGGGTCAAAGGTCAAAGAATGACCTTGACCTCTTGTACTTGTAAATCTTCATGTAGTCATTAAGATGACTGTAGATACCAATTTTTAGCCCAAAATCTTCAACAGTTTCCAAGATATCTTATGTTGTAGCATTTTGCCATATAAAAGCATAAGGAAACAAATTTGACCTTACCGTAAAAAAGGTCAAGGTCAACCCAAGGTCATAATTTGAACAATCTTGGTAGTACTCGCGTACCCGATGCTACATATCAAGTTTCAAGGCCATCGGCCTACTGGTTCTGGAGAAGAAGATTTTTTTAGGTTTTTACCATATATGGGCATGGCGGCCATGTTGGTCATGTGACCAAGACCGTTTGAACAACTTTTCGTTCCTAAGGTCCCAGGAGGCTCTATATGAAATTTGGTTACAATCGGCCCGGCGGTTTCAGAGGAGAAGTCATTTGAAATTGTGGACGGACGACGGACGGACGGACGGACGACGGAGCCTTACCATCCTATAAGCTCCCCTGGAGCCGCTGGCTCAGGTGAGCTAAAAAGTTATATCAGAATTATCCTCAAAAACTCCTCTTATCTGGAGCTCTGATTACCCTAACTCTAAGAAATGGCAGTATTGTCTAACTCTTCACCCCCCACCACCAAAACTTTTCCTGCCTCTGGATGTAAATTTTTCCTGGAACAGCCCTAAACAAATGAGCTGTGACACCAGAAAACCAACAAAGTGGCATGTGCGCCCAGCTATGACTCAGATCAGCCTGGGCATCTGTCTCAATCTGATCAGTGTCTACGTTATGCGTTTGAAGGGTAGCTAAGGGTCTAAGATAGCTTTATGCAGACAGTGAATCAGATTGGGCAGATGCCCAGGCTGATCTGAGTCTTCGCTTGCCACACATGTCACTTTGTTGGTTTTCTCATGTCCCGTTCAAATACATATTAAAAATATATTCCATACAGCATAGCTCAATTTTCAGTCTACAACAATTTTAGTACACAAAAAAATACACAATCAAAATTGAGACTATAAATACATTAATTTGGCCTATCAGACAGGGATTTTCCCTCTCTATAATGACCCCAAATATCTTAATTGTAAAAAATTCTGCTATAAGATGGGGTGTTCCCTTCCAAAACAATCCCGAAAATCTAGATCCATCTTGTAAGATGGATCTAGATTTTTAGCTCACCTGAGCCAGCGGCTCCGGGGGAGCTTATAGGATGGTAAGGCTCCGTCGTCCGTCCGTCCGTCGTCCGTCCGTCCACAATTTCAAACGACTTCTCCTCTAAAACCGCTGGGCCAATTGTAACCAAATTTCATATATAGCCTCCTGGGACCTTAGGAACGAAAAGTTGTTCAAACCGTCCTGGTCACATGACCAACATGGCCGCCATGCCCATATATGGTAAAAACCTGAAAAAATCTTCTTCTCCAGAACCAATAGGCCGATGGCCTTGAAACTTGGTATGTAGCATTGGGTACGCGAGTACTACCAAGATTGTTCAAATTATGACCTTGGGTTGACCTTGACCTTTTTTACGGTAAGGTCAAATTTGCTTCCTTATGCTTTTATATGGCAAGATGCTACAACATAAGATATCTTGGAAACTGTTGAAGATTTTAGGCTAAAAATTGGTATCTACAGTCATCTTAATGACTACATGAAGATTTACGAGTATACGAGGTCAAGGTCATTCTTTGACCTTTGACCCTGAACTCTTATATTTTGACAAGTTCTAACAATCTACTCAAAAGCCACTTAGCCAATTGAAACCAAATTTCATATAAAGCCTGCAGGGGTTGAGGGAACAAAAATTTATTCATACCGTCCAGGTCACATGACCAACATGGCCACCACGCCCTTATATGGTAAAAACCTTTAAAAATCATCTTCTCCAGAACCAGTTGACCGATGGCCTTGAGTTTTGATATGTAGCATTGGGTACTTGAGTACTATCAAGATTGTTCAAATTATGACCTTGTGTTGACCTTGACTTTTTTTACGGCAAGGTCAAATTTGGGAAAATGCTAGAACATGAGATTTCATGATAAGTTTTGTAGATTTTAGCCTAAAAATTGGTATATACAGTCATCTTAATGAGTACATGAAGATTTGTGAGTACAAGAGGTCAAGGTCATTCTTTGACCTTTGACCCAGTACTCTCATATTTTGACAATTTCAAACAATCTCCTCAAAAACCACTGGGCCAATTGTGACCAAATCTAATATAGAGCCTCCAGGGGTTGAGGGAATGAAAAAAATTTCTAACGGTCATGGTCACATGACCAACATGGCCACTATGCCCATATATGGTAAAAACCTTTAAAAACCTTCTTCGCCAGAACCAATTAACCAATGGCCTTGAGACTTGGTATGTAGCATTGGGTACTTGAGTACTATCAAGATAATTCAAATTATGACCTTGTGTTGACCTTGACCTTTTTTACGGCAAGGTCAAATATGGGAAAATCCTAGAACATAAGATTTCATGGAAAGTTTTGAAGATTTTGGCCTAAAAATTGGTATATACAGTTGTCTTAATGAGGTCATGAAGAATTATGAGTACAAGAGGTCAAGGTCATTTCTTGACCTTTGATCCAGATCGCTCATATTTTGATATTCGTAACCATTTCCTCAAAAGTCAAAGGGCCAATTGTAAACACATTTCATATAGAGCCTCCAGGGGTTGATTGAATAAAAATTTGTTCAAACGGTCCAGATCACATGACCAACATGGCCGCCATTACCACTTATGGTATAAATCTTTAATATTTTTCTTCTCCAGAACCAATAACCTATGGCCTTGAAACTTGGTAAGTAGCATGGAGTACTAGAGTACCACCAAGAGTGTTCAAATGGTGACCTTGGGTTTACCCTGACCTTTTTGGCGGCATGGTCAAATATGGGAAAATGCTAGAACATAAGATTTCGTGGAAAGTTTTGAAGATTTTGGCCTAAAAATGGTATATATGGTTGTCTTGATGAGTACATGAAGATTTATGACAAGTGGTCATGGTCATTCTTTGACTTTTGACCCAAGACTTATATTTTGACAATTTCAGACATGATAAGTAAAAGCCACCTTGCCAATTGTTCAGGTGAGCGATTCAGGGCCTCATGGCCCTCTTGTTGGGATTGTGTTGGAAGGGAAAAGCTTTGTCTTGTAACCCAAGAAATACAGTACTTACTTTCATCAAACAAGAGGCCCATGGGCCACAAAGCTCAACAGATCTCTAGCTCAAAATTGCTTTCAAAAATGTATAGGCTCAAAATTGCTGTCACATTTGTACAGGCTAATACAAAATATACAACTACAAAGTCTCAGTGTGACAGTCTGTTGAGTTGATAACAAAATATATAACTATTTTCCGTATTTTGATTGTAGTAAATGCCATTTTTTTATTTTCCCCATCATAAGTCAATGCAACTCTAATTTGCCATTGCAACCAAATGAAAGAGCCTATTTTCAGAAACAAAAAACAAAAACACAAATTTTCAATTGCCCAGCCCAAGGCTACTACTGATGAAATCTGGTCCTTATCGACCTAGTGGCTTCTGAGGAGATAATTTTTTAAGTAGTTTATTTCCATTTTTTTTGCATTTTGGTTTCCATGGCAACCAATAAAAAGAGCAGTGGGTCAAAAAACATAAAGCTGATAGAAAACTTCTCAAGGAACATTTCTATAAAAGTTTTATCAACATATCCGCAATGGCTTGGCAGTAAATGCCATTTTCAATTTTCCCCATTATAAGTCAATACAACTCAAGTTGCCATAGCAACAAAACTAAAGAGCCAATTTTCATTAAAAAAAACACACACAAACTTTCAATCTCACAGCCTAAGGATACTACAGATGAAATCTGGGCCTTATCAGCCCAGTGGCTTCTGAGGAGATAATTTTTGAAGTATTTTTTATCCATATTTTTGCAGATTGGTTTCCATGGCAACCAATAAAAGGAGCAGTGGGTCAAAAACATACAGCTGATATAAGACCTCTCAAGGAACATTTCTATAAAAGTTTTGTCAACATATCTGCAATGGCTTGGCAGTAAATGCCATTTTTCAATTTTCCCCACTATACATCAATGCAACTCTAAGTTGCCATAGCAACCAAACTAAGGAGCCGATTTTCATAAAAAACACAAACTTTCAATCCCCCAGCCCAAGGATACTACAGATGAAATCTGGGTCTTATCAGCCCAGTGGTTTCAGAGGAGATAATTTTTGAAGTATTTTTTATCCATATTTTTGCATTTTGGTTTCCATGGCAACCAATAAAAGGAGCAGTGGGTCAAAAAACATACAGCTGATATAAGACTTCTCAAGGAACATTTCTATAAAAGTTTTGTCAACATATCTGCAATGGCATGGCAGAAAATGCCATTTATCAATTTTCCCCATTATAAGTCTATGGGAGCTCTAAGTTGTCATAGCAACCAAACTAAAGAGCCGATTTTCATAAAAAAACACAAACTTTCAATCCCCCAGCCCAAGGATGCTACAGATGAAATTTGGGCCCAATCGGCCTGGTAGCTTCAGAGGAGATGTCGTTTAAAAGTGTTGACGGACAACGACATACGACAGACAACTGCCTATCCTATAAGCTCCCCCGGAGCCTTCGGCTCTAGTGAGCTAAAAAGGCACATTGAGGAAAGCTAGCATATCAATGACTTTGATCTCTATTTTCAGACACTGTTCACCGTAGAAAATTTGTACTGGGACACCTTTAAATGAAAACTTCTGCAACATACATTTTCATATCTAAATTGGACAAATCACTAGCTTAGTCAGATTTTATCTAAAACTGTTGACAGAATAGCGAACTGTGCAAACCCTGATCAGATGGCTCCTGCAGAAGCAGTCATATCTGAGTTGTGCACTTTTAGCTAAGACTGTTTGCTTTTATGGTAAACACTAAATAAATTTCAAAAATTAATTGTGACAACAAACACCCTTAACAACCAGCACATGCTGGATTACACTTGTTAACAAACTAAATTGTCCAAATTTTAAGTTTGGCCAGCTCCTTTTAGAATTTATAAGGTAAGGGTGATGGCAACGCAGAGTTATTTTGGTAGAGCTGTCTATAGAAAGATTACTGGAACTATTTCTTTACAGCGTCTTCTAATTCCTTCATGAGTCGAAGCACCATTTCTTCTTGGAACGGTAACCCTACACATTGAACACTGACAGGTAAACCTGCTGAACCAGCACTGTAATACTAAAATACAAGAAAAGAAGGCTATTACATGTGTATGTATTGTCACGTTCAACAATGGCTGCTTAATGCACGTGCAAACAGCATACATTCTGACCGAACTTATTCTTTACATATATGACACAATGTGTTTGTTTAGAAGTTGTTTGCCAAACACTTTAGAAGGGTGTCCTAGATTCTGACCTCTTGCCCACCCTGGGGCATCAACACAAGTTGGTACTTGTGAAATCAAGGAATTTCCTCATGGATACTATTGTTTTCAATACAAATACCATAAAAGTTTTAGAAAAATGGATGGAAACAAGGATGACAGGGATGTCTATACTATAGCTTTCCATGTATGTCACACAGGCGAGCTAAAAACCAGTCACCAAGTAGTTATTCTAAATGACCACTGGCTCCGACTTTCATTAATTTTCAAAACAGTTTTAGCCATCTGAATCCAGTGCCACAAATTAGGGTAAGACTATTCTTGATGTCATTTTCTTAAGACAAAATGAAAATCTTACCTTTTTTATGAACTTTTCAGATATGCGTTTTGTAGGATAATCCTTCATTTTTGTTTCATCCACAGCGGTAACCTTGGTAACAGGTATTGACCCAGCAGGATAATTGATAACATTGTACAAAGTTGTATATGATGCACCTCCTGGAATGTAGATAAAGACAGTAAAGTCCCTCTATTATGCTAATTCAGTGCACCAGGTAATAAGGGATAGCGGGGATAATTTTTCCATATTTCTCCATAAAAACATGGTGTGACTTCACCAAGCTATGTCAGGTTCCATAAAAGGCACAATTTTCAAAGTTTGGCATTATACTGAGATTACATTACAAAGGAATCTTTTGCTTTATGTCAGTTTCTCTGCAAGTCATGAAATACTGCATTATGCTATAGGGTCTATAGACAAAAAAGCCATACAACTGAATAGTGTTTCAACATTGATACATATTACATAGAGGATCTTACATGAGTGCTCATGTATTATTGAATTTATCAAATGAGTTGGGGAAAAAGATAAGATGCGAGGCTTTGCCGAGCATCTTAAGTTTTTCCCAACGAGTTTAATAAATTTAGTAATACAAGAGCACGAATGCAAGATTCTATTTATTATATGACACTAAAATCGCATTTTATTAGCAAAAGTTGCACTAAAACGTCACTATTTTGCCATGAGAAAACGCAACGTTTTAATGGATGTCAACGTATAATGTTACGACGCAATTTGCATATTTAATCCACTAGTGGACTATCGTTTTTAATGCATGGCTTTATTACACTCTCAGATACGACGCCATATGATAAAAATGAATTACAAGGAGCATTATATTTTAGCCTTAATGCAAGTCATGCTGTTACAGTGTTATATCCAAAACAACATAATGATGGGTAGCATTGTAAGTAGCTGTAGTGTAACTAAGCTGTAACATGCTTGTCATCTCAGCCGCCACATGACAACACCAACGAAGTGGCATGTGCACCTGCCCAGACTTAGATCAACCTGGGCATTTGCTTAGTCTGGTCAGAGTCTTTGCTGTCTGCATGGAGCTAGCTAAGACCCTTAGCTACCCTTTAAGCACACAGTGAAGACTGATCAGACTGGACAGATGCCCAGGCTGATCTGAGTCTTCACTAGGGTCACATGCCACTCAGTTGGGGTTGTCGGGTTGTGGCTCATGTCTTCTCCAGCAGACACACAAAATTAGAACTATGTCATATCAACATAACTGTTATGTCACCAACATCAACAAAACCTTGTTTGAATGTTGCCTGCCTGCAGGGTTACCTATATTATATTCAGTCACGCACTCATGAAATACAATACTCTTTCAGAACTAATTTGTTTTCACTGCAGCTACCGTTTGTGCTCCATTTCATCATTTCCTCTTCCTTCAAAACTTTTCACTGCAGCTACCGTTTGTGCTCCATTTCATCATTTCCTCTTCCTTCAAAACAGTGAAGTTCATTCAATCAGTTATGACAACAAAGCTTGCTTCACCCAGCTCACAGAGGCAAAAGCAGCCTTCCACACAACCTTGCTTTGTATGAACAGATTATATAGAACTGAGTCTTCTGTTTTCTTTATTGCTTGGTTGCCTTGTTTCATAGATACCATATTAACTAAGTATTTGGACATTTATGTCTGAGCAAACTGTGCAGGCCTGGATCAGACTGCTCCAAAAGGATTGATTGATTGATTGATTGATTTGTAGCTTTACGTCCACCGTAATGCTCCCAAAGGAGCAGTCTGATCAAGGTCTTCACTGTTTGTACTTTTAGCTGCATCTTTTGGACATGTAACTGCATTGTAAAACCAAACTGTTCTATTTTTAGGACATCAGCAGTAAATATTATTCTAGATGTCCCAAATTTGAGATTTTTAGCAGGAATTTTTTGGCTGTACTTACCTGTGACATATTTGACACTTCCTGTTGGACAAGCTGGGAATGGAAATGTTGGACATATGACAACATCTAGCTTTGAAGCTTTCCACAGAGACAGAAACTCAGCCTTGTATTGGTCAATTTTCACAGCTTGTTCCCACCATTCCGAGATGGACCTAAAATATGACAAAAGAACTATGTTAGTGATTAACACTGATCATCTGTGAAAATTATACCTCCAGATTTGAAGACTGTTGGTATAGTAGCTAAAGAAACGCTGTCTGATAAAGCTACATGTTCAACAGCACTTGAAATACATGGTTATGTCAAGGATGCAAGAAAATGTAACATTCATGAGGGCCAACCTAAAGAGAATTTTATGCCAGATTTGCTGATTAAAGATAATGTAGCCAGGGGCGTAGCTAGAGCCACTTACACAGTACGCAAAATCATGTTTTATACTCTTTCAGGGCAATAATAGAGGCCTGTTGGCAGTTAGTATTTAAATTATGCCCAATTAACAACATTTCAGCATGAAAATAAGCAGGTGTGTGTTGAAATTTTGTCAATTTGACAAAATTTCAATACGCACCTGCGTATTTGCGTAATGGTAGCTACGCCCTTGGTAGCTTCAGACAAATGGAAGAAAATGATCTTTATCACTAGGGTGAATGAAACTGTGAATAGACTTACAGATGGACAGACCAAGTGATGGAGACTAGGGAAACCAGATCCTAAATGTTTATTGGATTTTGCAAAAGCAGGTGCACCAATTATTCCAGAACTATCAGTTGGTAGTACTTTTAATTATAGCTCTGCTTACCAATACTGATAACAGAAGATCCTGTACAAATTGTAAGAATTCGGACAGATAAGACAGACCAAACAATGCAGACCAAGATCAGTCTACAGGAGCAGTACGATCAATGTCTACACTGTTTGCCATTCCATTCTCACCTTTTGGTGGCACTACTGTATTGCAAAACTAAACTATTCCAGCTGTAGGACAAATATTTCAGTGCCCCAATGTTTTTAATTTTATGGTAGGAAATATTCTAATGTGCTTAAGTATTGAGACACCTAAAATCCATTAATCTTCCATTTGTTCCAAATGGAAAATTAATGGATTTTAAGTGTCCCAATATTCAAGCACACTAGGGAAACTGTCACTTACTCTCTTCCCAGCATGGCTTTCATTGATTCTCCTGGAATGCTATCCTGTAAAAATATAGACGTGCCAAAAATTAGGGTTTTAGATGCTTTCTAAATGGAAACAACTAAAGCATTCATAAATTCAACTCTTCATAAAAGTCTCTGCTATACACTGTCATCAGCAAAGGAAATTTTAAGAATGAACTACAGTTTATATTTCTTTGGCTGTATGACATTTTTTCCCTTCTAAAATGATCCAAAATATGTAAATCAGTCTTGAGAAATTTTGCCATATGATGAGGGTTGTTTGGAAAGTGGGGGAAGGGGGGTGGGGGCTTTTATAGCTGATTTGATTAATCTGAACTAAACAACATAAAATCGGACATGATATCCCATTAAAAACAACAAATAGGCAATATCTCTGAAAAGTGCCACTATAAAAAAGATGCTTTATACAGAGACCCATGTCAACTTACACAGTCTGATTATCTTCCTATATTGATTCCTGATGCAACACAGGCTGATCTGACTCTTCACTGTCTGCTTATGCTACATGGTGCCTTGTCTAAATGTAAGGCTAAAATACATAAAAAGGAAAGTCAAAGGTCCTGTTTGAGGTGTATGCAAATGCTCCCATGGTTGGCTGCCATCTTTTAAAGAAAAACAACTTTAATACAATCTTCCCTTCTGCCAAGGGGCTACTTTGAAAAGAAAACATCTCTAGGAAGAGCAATGGTTTTCCTGTAAGAACAGTTCCCCATTTATTTATTTCACCTACATTAGATTATTTATATCCAGTCTAATATCAAAATTGAAAAAAAGTGTTATAGTAGGGAAATTCCAATCACAAAAAAGCACACTTCCAATTTCTTTAACAGACATGTAATCCTGTAAATCAACAGGTGTATTCCTGATGCACCATTTTGGGATTGCTGTGTTTGTACCTATTTTCTTTTTGTAAAAAAATGCATGGGGAAATCAGTGCTCCAGATAAGAAGGGGTAACAAGGATGATTTAGGGACAATTTCCAATATTACTCCAAAGAAACAAAGTTTGTGACCCCTAAGAAGGGGTAACAAGGATGATTTAGGGACAATTTCCAATATTACTCCAAAGAAACAAAGTTTGTGACCCCTAAGAAGGGGTAACAAGGATGATTTAGGGACAATTTCCAATATTACTCCAAAGAAACAAAGTTTGTGACCCCTAAGAAGGGGTAACAAGGATGATTTAGGGACAATTTCCAATATTACTCCAAAGAAACAAAGTTTGTGACCCCTAAGAAGGGGTAACAAGGATGATTTAGGGACAATTTCCAATATTACTCCAAAGAAACAAAGTTTGTGACCCCTAAGAAGGGGTAACAAGGATGATTTAGGGACAATTTCCAATATTACTCCAAAGAAACAAAGTTTGTGACCCCTAAGAAGGGGTAACAAGGATGATTTAGGGACAATTTCCAATATTACTCCAAAGAAACAAAGTTTGTGACCCCTAAGAAGGGGTAACAAGGATGATTTAGGGACAATTTCCAATATTACTCCAAAGAAACAAAGTTTGTGACCCCTAAGAAGGGGTAACAAGGATGATTTAGGGACAATTTCCAATATTACTCCAAAGAAACAAAGTTTGTGACCCCTAAGAAGGGGTAACAAGGATGATTTAGGGATAATTTCCAATATTACTCCAAAGAAACAAAGTTTGTGACCCCTAAGAAGGGATAACAAGGATAATTTAGGGATAATTTCCAATATTACTCCAATAAAACAAAGTTTGTGACCCCTCATTAGAACCGTCTCACCGAGACGGTTCTAGTGAGGGGTAATAACATATGTTTTCCTCAAGAAATAAAAAAAATTATCTTTGAATTATCCTCAGTCCCCTCCCCCCCTTTTCTGGAGCTCTGGAAATGAAATATCAGAGTGAGCACCCTTGGTGGTGTACCCACACACTAATACTTAACATAAAGCCAAAATACTGGGGATGACAATACTGCCAAAAATGCAGGAAATAATTAAAGGTGTACCCAAAAACATTTTTTGAAGAATCAGTACCTACCCCTGCAAGCAAATTGACTAGAGGAGCAAGCATTTTCTGTATAAATGCTGGTAACTTCATAGTTCTTAGCAAGATACTGATTGTCGGGTCATAAATGTCCTCTTCACTGAAAATGAAAATAATGTCATGTTATGGTGAGTGAATATATCTCCAGTTTTGGCAGGCCTTCTGGTCACACTCAAAAATGTCTAGTCTTCAAGGGAAGCATTTGTAGCTGAGAAGCAAATTCTTTCCTTTAAGAGTTAACCCAGTTGGGAAGGGAGGTAAAAATTTAAATGATAAAGTTGCTTCCCCTGAGTAGCATATACATCCACCTTATGCGGCGTCTGATCCGGATCTCCACTATTTTGCAAATCATTAAGCCATTTTCAAACAAAATATCTTATTAAGCATAACCTAACACCCTTACATTGAAAATGGACACTTCCAATATATATGCCAGAAGAGTTCATTCAGTATAAAACAGGTTAAATCAAGGCTAATTATTGTAACCTTAAATGCTAGTTTGCCTTATACATGTACCTTATTCTTTTGCAGTTTAGTCTGAATGTGAGCCATGAAATGGTAGCCTTATATCCAAAATAATGGGCAGTTTATCAAGAAGCTCTACAGTACTTACAACAATTCAAAGTATTTCTTCCCACCGTCTCCAAATGTTGTCTTCATAAACAGTTCTGTAAACATATACTGTACTCTAGGTGGCTGGAATGGCACTAACTAGACAAACAGATTAAAACAAACTATTACATGACCATGCTGTAACATGAAGTTTCAATGGCTACCGTAAAAATTCTAAGTATTGGGACAGTTAGGTCTGAGCAAACAGTGCAGATCCAGATCAGACTGTCCCTAAAAGGACAGTCTGATCAAGACCTACACTGTTTGCCATTCCATCTGCAGCTTTTGGACACATTACTGCATTGTACAACAAGAATTCCGCGGAATGCTATGTCACACCTGCCTTATGCTTTCTCAGTAGTAGAGGAAAGTGTACACTAGGTCTGATGAATTTATGTAGAAATGTGAGCAAATTAAAATTACAAACTAGAAAAGATGCAGTTATATAACAAGAGGCCCAAATGGGCCTGATATCGCTCACCTGGCTATTGTGCAACGGAAACATTCTGATACAAAATTGGTCCAATTCCACTGAGAATTTCTCATTTTCACATTTTGCTACTTTTAGTAACAGAGGCCAACTTGCCTGGTCTTTATATATTTACTTTTGAACCACCTCAATGCAAGAATCATTTTGCCACAAATTTCATCAAAATCCATTCAGGGGTTACTTTCATGTTTTGTGCTATTTTTAGTAACGGCAGATGGCGGCCATCTTGGATTGCTAAAATGCAAAAAATCGAAAAGCCTTCATGCAAGGACCATTTTGACACAAATTTGGTCCAATTCCATTGAGATTTTCTGATTTTCACATTTTTCTATTTTTAGTAACAGAGGCCAATATGACTGGTCTTACAGTTAGATATTTTTGAAACATCTCAATGCAAGAATCATTTTGACACAAATTTCGTCAAAATCCATTCAGCGGTTACTGAGATATTGTCATTTTCATGTTTTGTGCTATTTTTAGTAACAGCAAATGGCGGCCATCTTGGAATGCCAAAATGCAAAAAATCGAAAAAACTTAATGAAAGGACCATTCTGACACAAAATTAATCCAACTCCATTGAGATTTTCTAATTTTCACATTTTTCTATTTTTAGTAACAGAGGCCAATATGAATGGTCTACAGTTAGATATTTTTGAAACATCTCAATGCAAGAATCATTTTGACACAAATTTCGTCAAAATCCATTCAGCGGTTACTGAGATATTGTCATTTTCATGTTTTGTGCTATTTTAGTAACGGCAGATGGCGGCAATCTTGGAATGCCAAATTGCAATTAATCAAAACGACTTCATGCAAGGAACATTCTGACACAAAATTGGTCCAATTCCATTCAAGGGTTCTTGAGTAATTGTCATTTTTATGTTTGTGCTATTTTTAGTAACACCAGATGGCGGCCATCTTGGAATGCCAAATTGCAATTAATCGAAACGGCTTCATGCAAGGAACATTCTCACACAAAATTGGTCCAATTCCATTCAAGGGTTCTTGAGTAATTGTCATTTTTATGTTTGTGCTATTTTTAGTAACGGCCCCCATGGAGGCCATCTTGGATAGTCAACTGGCACAAAATTGAAATAATTCCATTCAAGAACCAATTCTGACCAAATCTGGTCAGAATTGGTTGCATTTTCTTAAAATATTGACATTTGAGCAAAATCGTCCTTGTAAACGCTAAGTAGGTCACTGTGACCTAATTCCGCTATAGATTTTTTTTATTTTTACAATTTTTAATACCAAGGTCCCACTTATGTTCCATGCAAACTTTCAACCAAATATACCAACTGGTTCTGGAGAAGAAGATGATTTTGTTGTTTTTGCTATTTTTAGTAACAGCAGCCATCTTGGATTCTTGACCTGACCCAATTTTACAATTTTAAAACCCTGCAGTCTGGTCATGCTCCATGTGAAATTTGAGATCCATGGGCTCAGTGGTTTTAGAGCAGAAGTTGTTTGAAGTTGTTTAAATAGGTCATTTTTTGACATTGGCATTTGAGCAAAATTACACACGTAAACAGAAAGTAGGTCACTGTGACAAAACTCCGCTACAGATTTTTAGCTCACCTGAGCCAGCGGCTCCGGGGGAGCTTATAGGATGGTAAGGCTCCGTCGTCCGTCGTCGTCCGTCCGTCCGTCCACAATTTCAAACGACTTCTCCTCTGAAACCGCTGGGTCAATTGTAACCAAATTTCATATAGAGCCTCATGGGACCTTAGGAACAAAAAGTTGTTCAAACGGTCCTGGTCACATGACCAACATGGCCGCCATGCCCATATATGGTAAAAACCTGAAAAAATCTTCTTCTCCAGAACCAATAGGCCGATGGACTTGAAACTTGGTATGTAGCATCGGGTACGCGAGTACTACCAAGATTGTTCAAATTATGACCTTGGGTTGACCTTGACCTTTTTTACGGTAAGGTCAAATATGCTTCCTTATACTTTTATATGGCAAGATGCTACAACATAAGATATCTTGGAAACTGTTGAAGATTTTGGGCTAAAAATTGGTATCTACTGTCATCTTAATGACTACATGAAGATTTACAAGTATAAGAGGTCAAGGTCATCCTTTGACCTTTGACCCTGAACTCTTATATTTTGACAAGTTCTAACAATCTACTCAAAAGCCACTTAACCAATTGAAACCAAATTTCATATAGAGCCTCCAGGGGTTGAGGGAACAAAAATTTATACATACCGTCCAGGTCACATGACCAACATGGCCACCACGCCCGTATATGGTAAAAACCTTTAAAAATCTTCTTCTCCAGAACCAGTTGGCCGATGGCCTTGAGTTTTGATATGTAGCATTGGGTACTTGAGTACTATGAAGATTGTTCAAATTATGACCTTGTGTTGACCTTGACCTTTTTTACGGCAAGGTCAAATTTGGGAAAATGCTAGAACATGAGATTTCATGATTAAGTTTTTAAGATTTTAGCCTAAAAATTGGTATATACAGTCATCTTAATGAGTACATGAAGATTTGTGATTACAAGAGGTCAAGGTCATTCTTTGACCTTTGACCCAAAACTCTCATATTTTGACAATTTCAAACAATCTCCTCAAAAACCACTGGGCCAAATGTGACCAAATTTAATATAGAGCCTCCAGGGGTTGAGGGAACAAAAATTTATTCTAACGGTCATGGTCACATGACTAACATGGCCACTATGCCCATATATGGTAAAAACTTTTAAAAACCTTCTTCTCCAGAACCAATTAACTGATGGCCTTGAGACTTGGTATGCAGCATTGGGTACTTGAGTACTATCAAGATTATTCAAATTATGACCTTGTGTTGACCTTGACCTTTTTGACGGCAAGGTCAAATATGGGAAAATCCTAGAACATAAGATTTCATGGAAAGTTTTGAAGATTTTGGCCTAAAAATTGGTATATACAGTTGTCTTAATGAGGTCATGAAGAATTATGAGTACAAGAGGTCAAGGTCATTTCTTGACCTTCGATCCAGATCGCTCATATTTTGGCTCTCGTAACCATTTCCTCAACAGTCAAAGGGCCAATTGTAAACACATTTCATATAGAACCTCCAGGGGTTGATTGAATAAAAATTTGTTCAAACGGTCCAGGTCACATGACCAACATGGTGCCATTACCACTTATGGTATAAATCTTTAATATTTTTCTTCTCCAGAACAATACACCTATGGCCTTGAAACTTGGTAAGTAGCATGGAGTACTAGAGTACCACCAAGAGTGTTCGAATGGTGACCTTGGGTTTACCCTGACTTTTTTTGTGGCATGGTCAAATATGGGAAAATGCTAGAACATAGATTTCGTGGAAAGTTTTGAAGATTTTGGCCTAAAAATGGTATATATGGTTGTCTTGATGAGTACATGAAGATTTATGAGTACAAGCGGTCATGGTCATTCTTTGACTTTTGACCCAAGACTCATATTTTGACAATTTCAGACATGATAAGAAAAAGCCACCTTGCCAATTGCCCAGGTGAGCGATTCAGGGCCTCATGGCCCTCTTGTTTTCATTTTTACAATTTTGAATACCAAGGTTTCACTGATATTCCATGCCAAAATTCAGACAAATATACCCAGTGGTTCTGGAGAAGAAGTTTATTTTGTTGTTTTTGCTATTTTTAGTAACGGCGGCCATTTTGGATTTTCAACCTGACCCAATTTTACAATTCTAAGACCCTGGAGTCAGGTCATGCTCCATGTGAAATTTGAGAACCATGAGACCAGTAGTTTTACAGAAGAAGATGTTTGAATATTTGTTTTTAGGTGTTGACGGACAAATTCCGTGATGACGCACGCCGGACGCATTGGTATGACAATAGCTCACAATGGCCCTTCGGGCCAGGTGAGCTAAAAATATAGGTTAAAGGTATAAAGTAGTGAAACAATCGAGGACACCAGCTTAAGAAAACATTTTATGCCATGTCTGATGATTGTAGGTGGTATAGTTAGTGAGAAATGGACTTGAACGCTCTTGTCCATAAAATCATGGATGCCAGGTTGACATAAAATTTCCAAAGTCAACACAGCATGCTATATAGGTCAAGGGTACAAATAACAGCAGCATCCCAGAAGAATATTCAACCCAAGTTTGATGATAACACCCATTGTATTTAAAGAGAAATGGACTCAAACCCAAAAGTCAACAAAAAATTTTTATGTGAAATTTTACAAAATCAGTAGCACATGAAATATAGGTCAAGGGTAGAAACAAGTGCATTAATCCTCCTGTCCATTCTAAGATGAAATCTTTTACCAGGTTTGATGATTCTAGATATCATAGATGGAGAGAAATGGACTTAAACGATATGGTCGTAATTTTTAAGTAAAATTTTAGTAAGTCAGCAGAGCATGAAATATGGGTCAAAGGTCAAAATAAGTGCAACAATCCTCTAGAGCAACCTAAGCAGAAACTTTATATCAGGTTTGAGGACTGTAGATATATTATAGACTTGAAAGAAAGGGACCAGTACACTAGGGCTGAGGCAATTTTGGCGTAAAATTTTACTAAGTCAGCAGAGCATAAAATATAGGACAAAGGTCAACATAAAGGCAATAATCCTCTAGACCGTTCTAAGAAAAAACTTTATACCAGGTTTGATGATTGCAGGTATCACAGATGGAGAGAAATGGACTTAAACACCAGGGTCAACATAATTTTTGACGGAAAATTTTACAAAGTCATTAGAGCATAAAAATAGGTCAAAGGTCAAAATAAGAGGAGGGTTTCTCGAGACCATTCTAAGAAAAAACTTTATACCAGGTTTGATATGTGTAGATATCATATAGTGAAAATAACGGACACGAACGTTAAGGTTGATGTAATTGTGGACGGACGGACTGATGGACGGACGGACGAACGGAATGACAGGCGGAAAAGTGAACTCCTATAACGCACCTTGCTAAAGCAGGTGGGACAACAAAACTATTCCATTTTTACAAAAATTAAGGTGCCAGTAATTATTTTTGGTGTCCCAATTTTTAGAAATTTTGCGGTATTCTACATTCACATGCAAGTCATTGTTTGGGATCTTTACTGATCATACAATATTACTTTTTTTATATGACCATGATATAACACAATTTCACTGGCTGATTAGATGTCAAAGACAGGTACAAATATTGCCATACCAACTGTTTTGTCAATATCATAAAATTATTGTTCATTGTTGAGATGAAAATGCAGATTTATAGATTGCAAACCATATATTTACCGATGAGAAGCAGAAAGTTTTGCTCAGGTTGTTTTTATTATTAAATGCAACCTCAACCAATGTCTGCATCTAATTACAATATCAAACTACACAAAAATTTATTACTAACAAATAGCTCATGATTTTCAGAGGGGTAAATGATTTTCAGTGCAAAAGCTTCTCATAGTTTTTTTCAGCCAAAACTGGCAGTGTTTTTATCTATAGAGTCAAGTCGGGTAAATTTGGACAGCAGGTACATTCAGACAGTGGCATTGTTTCCTTTATATGTCAGTTGTTTGGAATTAAAACAAAAATAACTGGGCAAACAGTAAAAATCCTGATGAGACGGCTCATAATGAGCCATCTCATTTGGATTTTCACTGTTTGCAATGGTATGTCGGAATTTACCTGCTGTCCGAAGTTACCCGACTCGACCCTAATACATTTGAAAACATAATGTCTCATTAAGTAATGACAGTGTTAGTTCTGAAAAAAATCTTCTGCACCAGCTGGAAGGCCACTATCAACAGCAACACCTGAACACATGAGCACGAATGATACCCTTGAAAAATCCATCTGTCCACATTTTAAAGTAAAATACTTAATATACTATCTTTTTCACAAATATATTACCGTATGTCCTTTCTTTTTCAAAGCATCTTTTGCTATTTCCATGGCTCGCTGTACTGCTGGTATACTAGTAAGATATCCATCATTGGTATAGAAGCCGATTCTCAGTTCTTTCTTTGATTCATAGATCTATAGTTAGATTAGAAATGAAATTTCAGTGTTTATATACACCTCCATGCAATTTTTACAAAGGGGAACAACTTTAAAGGCTTACTGTTTACTTTCCTGGAGGATGAGGCCCTTCAATAATGAGGTCTGCACTTAAAGGAAAGAATTTGCTCCCAGAGGAGCAAATTCTTTTCTTTATGAGCTGACTGCCACTGAGAAAGGAGACAAAAATGAAATTGGCAAAGTTGCTTTCCCTGAAACTGTACACATTCACCCTAACCGCTTCAGGTTCTTAGAAGAATGAATATAAATTAGCGTGACCTTCTCAGAAAAGTCAGCCCTTTTCTAAGCATCATGATGACTGCACAGAAATGAACTCACATGCATTATGCATGGTTGACACAATTCCATTACCAAGATGCCATGAATATATACAGAGTCAACAGAGCAAAATATAGGTCATCTCTGGAGATTGTCTATGATGAAATTTACTCTGGCTTCAGATTTTTTTTTTTTTAATATAGTTTGAGACAAACCTACCTAAATGTTAGGGTCAGTGCAATTGTAGACTGACAGATGGTGAATGAATGGATGGAAATCTTGACACATATATTGTACCTTGCTAAGACAGAGATAAGCCACTGCTTCTGTTGTGCAGCTGCAGTCTGATCAGTGACTGCACTATCTATCATTCAGCAAATAGTGTTTGTATGACATCTGATACAGCAAGTGACATGCATCAATCAACGTGAAAAAGTCTTAGGAACTGGTAGGTTAGCTGTAAAGGTGTGTCAATACATATTATATAATGACTTTAAACATGAACCAAGGGAAAGGTTTTACTCCCTCAATTTATAAAACAGGACAGTGCAGCAAATATCTTGCATAATAATTAGCTTTGATCATTTTCAGAATTTAGAAACCGAAAATTAGCTGTAAGTAACAGGCGTAATTATTCACTTATCCACATAATATTTAGTATGGACCCTGAAAATGTGAGTGTCATGGCTGGCTAAATGAACTTTTGTTCTGGTCTGTTCTAAGACAAAAGTCAAGAAACTGTAAAACAACAATGAAATACATACCTCACTTCTAAATGGTATAGGAGGCACCTGTGGGTCCAGCTGAAACATGTAAGGACATAAAACAGCCCTCATCGCTAACACTAGACTGTCCACATCTTTTCCCATTGGCCCTGGTGTGGCAGCAACTGTAGAATAACAAATGTACAGTCAACGCTCAATATCTCAAAGCTGAAGTTCATCTCAAGCTACTGATAACTCAAAATAAATTTTCTGGATCCAGAAAATTAACTCTGGGATATAAGTAGTTTCAGATAACAGCTGTTGAAATATAAATAAAAACAGGAAGTGTGTCCAGAATATAAATAAAAACAGGAAATGTGTCCAAACTATATTCTTTGATATAAAAAAGTACTTTGAGATATCAGTTTTTGAGATAATGAGAGTCACATTTAATTTGTCATTTTGTTAAATGATAAAACCTGCCACCTATGCATTCAGAAAAGAATGTTAACCGCTATGCATTTAACAATCGAAACATGTATTCACATGTGTGTTTAATTTAGCACAGCAAAGGCTGTCACAGTTGGAAAATATTGTGATCTGCCCAGTCATAATCCTTGAAGCAAGACATTCCAAAGTTAGTGATGAGGATGAAATTTATGGATGGATGGATGACTTGTGATTTAATACTCTTTTTAACACTTTTCCGTCATAATAGAATGATAAAGATGATTATGAATTGAGTGAGTGAACTCGGGTTTAACGTCCCAGTAACAACGAGGTCATATGGAGACGGGACCTCGGTTTAAAGTCTCATCCGAAAGACCGGAGAAGCGGGGGATCGAACTTGCGACCCCTGGATTGGTAGTCCGGAGTGTTAGCCACTACACTACAGCCGCTCCTAAGATGATTATGAAAGGCCTTATGAAGGGCCATTTAACTTCAGACAGAATCTCACCTCTAGCCCCATCCCCCCCCCCACCCCACCCCCCCAATAATCCAAAAACCAAACAGAGCTCAAGATGAGAAGGAATAAGAGAGATAAATAAGAGATAATTTGCCTTTTTTCTAAATGACAACGTAGTTGTAACACCTCATTAGAACCAAATTGCCAAGAAAGTTCTAATGATTTTACAGAAAAAATAAGGAAAGTTATCTAATATGAATGGTGAATGATTTGCCATAAACAACATGAAAACTTCACTTTACTATCTGTATTTCTATGATGACTTGATAAAAGATATGTACTTACTTAAAGTCTGGCCATGGACTATTTCTTCACATGTTAATAAACTGAAATAAGTAATTACAAGAATCAGATATTACGAAAATTAGTATACGTATGAGCCGCAACATGAGAAAACAAACAAATTTAGGATAAAACAAGGCACTATAACTTACATTTACTATTACTGATTACTGCCTGTTTTATTTTGATGTACATGTAAATAAATTTTGTAGTTTCAATACAAGCTTGTTGCAGTTTACTCCTATCTTTCTTGTTACCACTTCCAAGTCGTAACACTGATAAGGAATGATTTTCTGCATTTCACCATGAAAACCAATGCTGTAACCACCACAAGAAGGTTCTAATGAAGGGTCACAACACAGGTTTTCATAGAGAAATAGTACCTTTATGATCTTCAAAAGCCCACTAAACTATAAAACTCCAAACATTTACCCTTATGAAGACACTGGAAAAGCAATATATATGTCTAGTTTTCTACTAGTCATAGGCAAGATGGTAAGACAATCAATAAGTGCATCAGAGGTACTGCTTCATTTCTGTTTCTTACCTCAGTCTACCAGAGGTAGGTTTTAAGCAGCAGACACCACAAAACTGACTAGGTATTCTTAGACTCCCGCCTATATCACTACCAAATCCCATGATGGATCCTCCTGCTGCTAAAAGTGCCCCTTCTCCCCCTGAAGATCCTCCTGGACCCCTTTTTACATTATGGGGATTTACGGTGACACCATATATAGGGTTGGCACATTCAAACCTGAAAGAAAAAGAAAGTCTTTTTAGGGTTTAGAGCTATTTCAGTAATTCTAATGCACCTACCATTGTAATGTGAGGTATAATTGGATAATGTCAAAAATTTGCAACAGTATATTCTCGCAAATTCAACGTTAATATGAAATGTCGCTTCTAAAGGGCTGATGTCTGGTTTTACATTGCTAAAAGCACTTGCTTTGGGTGCAAAGTAGTAATCTTAGAAAAGTGAAAATGTAACACATGCATTAGAATGGGAATGACCCTGTTGAAAACTGTCATTAGGAGAGGTTGTTGTTGTTGTGTTATTGTTTAACCCCCATGGTAAACAGCTATGGTCATGTCGGGACGGTCAGCTAACCTAACCACACTATTCCTGGACAGGCTTAGACCTCCTAAGAGGTTAACCAGTACTAAGTGCACTTACTCGTACTTTCACCAGTAACTGACAACTGCCCTTCTTGAATCAGCGGAAGAAGAAATAAAATTAGGAGAGGTCAATCGTCAGTTTTATGGTCGTAAATTTTGTTTGATGGCTCCATTGAAATTTGGGGAGGTAAATCGTCGCAAATTTTGTTTTACGGCTCCACTAGCATGTCGCTGTAAAATGAAATTTCCGACCATAAAAATGACGATTTACCTCCCCAAAACTTTTGTTTTAAAGCTACCCCATTGTAATTTGGGAAGGTAAATCATTGCAAATTTTATTTTATGGCTCCACTGGCATGTCGCCGCAAAACAAAATTTTCGACAATGAAACTGTTAATTTATCTCCCCAAATGACAATTTTGACTACAGTTATCCCCTGAATTTCATCCATTTACATTGATGCCTACTGCAACTCTTTTATCCAGATCTACTTGGTTAGTCCATAAGTCATTTCATTTAAAGGGTGTTTGGTTTAGTTTATTTCTATAATTTTTTCATAAAATTTATAGGGTATCTGGTTAAGTTTACTTTTGTTATTTTAGTTTTCTTCTGATCAATTTAAAACAGTTAAGACCCTGAATGCCGAATTTTGCAGCATCTGATATGAGTCAGCACCATTTGCTTTTGTTCCCTATATAAGACACTGTGGGTTAAACAAATCAGTATTGTATTTTGTAAGCCTTACGAGAATTGTAAAGGCAGAATACAAGGCTTGTAAATGCTCGATAATGTCTGGTAATATTTACCAATTTTCCTTTTTATTTAAGACCTCAACCAGACAAAAAAACAAGGTGATACTGTGATGGGTGCAACAGATGTTTGTCATGCAACATGTTTTTGGGGTGTTTACATGTCAACACATGTTGCAAGACATAAGTGTCATGCAACACATGTTGCCATGTAAACACATCTTTTAGCACCCTTTCTGCATATTGCATCTCAATCAGTATGAAAACTTACGTCATCATAAGCTGTGGTATATTTGTCCTGACATAAGGGACAGCACCTTGTTTGCGTAAAACTTTAAGAAGAACACCATCCTCTTTGGCTGGATGATCTAACAATGCACACATACCACCTGTACTATCATATCCCTGAAATCATCAAAAAAATCAAATACATCTTAATTTTGTCAGCCAAAAAAATTTTAGCTACCGTATTTCTTCGGGTATAAGACGGGGATTTTTCCCCATGAAATGACCCCAAAATTTGCACCAGTTTTATAAGCGAGGCTTCAGACACCATGGCGATTTTCCAAAAAGTCCGTGAGAGCACCTGCTCACGAAAAATCCCGATGGTCCATGTTCATATACATAAGATGTAAGTTTATTGCTGCTCGTAAGTTATGTCCAGCTGCGCAGACTGATATGTAGTAGTTGATTGCTAAACCCAATAGGTGTTGAGGAATAAACAATATACATCAGGTACCGATCACAGAAAATGATACCACATGAGAACAGTGACCCAAATTATACTCCTGTATGCCCTCATTAAATTCTTATTTACAGTTCCAAATCCATGAAACAATGGTATAATAATATCATCCGATATTTTTTTTCCTAAACATTCCCATAGGTAGTTTTTCCCAACCTAGGTGTAAAAAAAAAAAAAAAAAAAAAAAACTTAAGGCACTTTTTCTCTTTATCAGAATACCTGTTGAGTCAGTAATCCCTGTTGTGACCTGTCAAAAACTGTTTGGGTCAGTTATGTAATTTGAGATGCGGGTTTTGAGTATCGAGCGTAACATCAAAGGTACCGGTCATTGTGACACAATTTGTTTGGTCTGGTGTGTTTTTAGATCATATCAACACAAAACCCCATGCTACTTTAAGGATGCACAGCAGGAGTGCTTGACTGAATTTGTGATAAATATACGGCCAGTGAAAAAACTATCTGTTTAATATGGATCCTTTCATCTTCAAACTGGGATATATGGACATGTTTCTCGAGCTGTGTACATCAGAGTTAGGCTGCAAAGCTAAATGTGACTTATGGAAAAACGATATTTGCTTTTACCAGGGAAATGTAAGAGGCTACTGTGTCTTATACTTTCATGCTTATACTAGGTAAGGATACCTATGCTACGGTAAATAATGAGGTAATTATCCAAGATATTTATGCACATTAATTTGATAACTACATAACTAACCAGTTTCAATGGATCTAGACATTGGTGACTGGTGATGACCTTTGGGGAATTTGTCAAAAATTAGACCCGTCTTATAGGTAAGGCTAAGCTAAATACTTACCCAGACAGTCAAAAACTAGACAATCACTAAAGGTGATGAATGCCCCCGCCATATGCCTCACTAGAAAAGTAATGTGTTAAAACATATTTGTGTGAAGTTACATCAAAATCTGTCAATAAATAAAGGTGCTAGAGGGATGACTGAGTTTTCTTAAAAATAGCAACTGTGACCTTGACCTTGGAACTACAACCCTGAAAGGTTAACTTGTCCAAGATATTGTCATACCTAATATATGTGTGAAGTTCTATCAAAATCAGTTAATAAATAAAGGCGCTAGAACCATGACAAAGATTTACATGTACCTATAATAGCATCTGTGACCTTGACCTTGGACCTACAATGATGAAACGTAAATTTGTCCCAGATATTGTCAAGCTAAATATTTGTGTCAAGTTATGCCAAAATCATTCCAGAGGGATGACAGCATATTTTCTAAAATAGCAAAGATGACCTTGACCTTTACCCTGCAATTCTGGATCACGAACTTGTCCAAGATATTGTCACACTAAACATTTGAGTGAAGTTACATCAAAATTGTCAATGAATAGAGGAGTAGAGGAATGATAAAGTTTTTTTCTAAAAATAGCAACTGTGACCTTGACCTTGGACCTGCGGTGCTGAAACAGTAATTTATTCAAGATATTGTTATACTTAACATTTATGTGAAGTTACATCAAAATCGATCTATAAATGAAAGCGCTGGAGCAATGCCCTAGTTTTTCTGAAAATAGCAACTGTGACCTTGACCTTCATCCTACAAACCTGAAACGCAAAGTTGTTCAAGGTACTGTCATACCCAATAAAGCTGTGATGTAATACCAAAATCTGTTAATAAATGAGGCCGCTAGAGTGACGATAACAGGTGAGATTGTATTTAAGCTATGGAAATATGGTCAAAATATGTATGTTATTCAAGGGGACATAATTCTGCAATAAAGACCTGACTGAAAGTTCTGTTTCCTTTATGGACATGTTCAATGCATGTCTGAACTGTGTTGCAAGTTTCAACTCCCTACATCAAATACTATTGGAGGAGTTGCAGAGACAAGAACAGTACTACAAAGTGTGAAATATGGTCAAAATATCATGTCATTCAAGGGGATGTAATTCTGCCATAATGACCTGGATCAAAGTTTTGTTTCCTTTATGCACATGTTCAATGCATGTCTGAACTGTGTTACAAGTTTCAAATCCCTACATCAAATACAATTGGAGGAGTTGCAGAGACAAGAACAGTACTACAAATGTGAAATATGGTCAAAATATTTATGTTATTCAAGGGGACATAATTCTGCAATAAAGACCTTAATCAAAGTTCTGTTTCCTTTATGCACATGTTCAATGCATGTCTGAACTGTGTTGCAAGTTTCAACTCCCTACATTAAATACTGTAGGAAGAGTTGCGGAGACAAGAACAGTACTCAAATGTGAAATATGGTTATAATATGTATATTATTTAAGGGGACATAATTCTGCAACCAAGACCTTAATCAAAGTTCTGTTTCCTTTATGCACATGTTCAATGCATGTCTGAACTGTGTTGCAAGTTTCAACTCCCTATATCAAATACTGTAGGAGGAGTTGCGGAGACAAGAATAGTACTCAGATGTGAAATATGTGTTTATTATTCAAGGGGACATAATTCTGCAATAAAGATCTTAATCAATGTTATGTTTCCTTTATGCACATGTTCAATGCATGTCTGAACTGTGTTCCAAGTTTCAACTCCCTGCATCGAATACTGTAGGAGGAGTTGCGGAGACAAGAACAGTACTACAAAGTGTGACGTACGTACGTACGGACGGACAAGGGCAAAACTATATGCCCCTCCCCACTTCGTGGCGGGGGCATAAAAATACCCCTGTCTTATAAGCGGCTCGCCTTATAGCCAAAGAATTACGGTACCACATAAACATCAGTGGAAACTTGTTGCTTTCATAATGCACATGACATAAGAAAAGCTGCATCTTTATACTGGCAAGTAAAAACGTAATTTGATGAAATGTCACATTCTAAGCTACATTACCTGCATAAAGTAATTTTCTTTAATGCTGACAGGTATTCCATGTAAAAGTCCTCTCTTTTCTTCCATGTCACACTGTAATGCTGATGGCTGAAAGCAAATGCACATCCACGTTGTTACACTTGTCATTAGTTGTCAACCTTTAGCATGCTGTAGGTTAGACAACAAATGTATACCCTGAAGAGCATAAGTATTGGGACACCTAAAACCATTAATTTTCCATTTGTTCCAAATGGAAAATTAATGGTTTTTAGGTGTTCCAATTTATCAGCTTATTAGGGTATATTATTCTTTTCAAATTAATTATAGGACTATTTGAATGCATTGTCAAACTCTACTTTATGCGAAAACAAGCTTGACACTGCATTCAGAAGACAGAATTTTCTCAATATGGCATGTGACTTCAAATATGGAATCTGAGGGCTGTTTGAGAATACTAAATTCCTGAAACTCCGATTCTGGCTGCACAATTGAACAGAAATGCTTACATATTTAATGGAAAAGAAACTTCAGTATAGTGTGTACTTTAACAATTTGTTTCTGAAATTTTCACTTTTTGGACGGTTCGCTTAACACAGATTCTATGTTAAGTTCCACAGAACCTGTGCAGCACACTCTGATAAGACCCTTATCAGGAACTTTGCAGGAAGTGTATACAAAATGAAAACATTATATCGTATACGTGGTAATTTTGGCGGTGTTCCATTTTACGCAATATTTCGCGGTCACTTAGAAACCGTGAATGTTAAAACCGCAAAATAATTTTAGGTTTCTTACAAAATACCTTCAGTAGACACAGCATCCATATATTTTGTTTCTGTTTGCTTTGGTAAATTCTGGTACTTTTCACTTGAGCCAGTTTGTTCATTAACCTGCCGCAGGTTAATGAACAAACTGGCTCAGGTAAAAATAAGCAAATTTACTTTTCGCGCATGTTACTTACCACGAAAATTAAAATCATGAAAATTAAACTTTACGTCTTTTACCTTAAACCGCGAAAATTTTAACCCTCGAAAATCACTGCGTATATGGTAAAATGATAATCTGTTCTCACCTCTGCCTCCCACACAGGTTCAACAAGACAGTTCAGTCTCTTGTTTACTTCTAAAGCCTGAAAATGAAAGCGGAATTGGTGAGCTGCATCGGATTAAAAAGTACCTAACAGCATACAGAAACAGGGAAGACTAAGATCATCCTGCACATCTGCACAGCCTGATTAGAGTCTTCCTCTTTCATATACCCACTCTACGAAAACAGGAAAATCTAAGAAGTGAAAATTAAAGACTCTGATCAGTTTAATGATATGCAGATAGCTGAAGGTAGGTCCTTTTTCATGAGACCTCCTGACCCAATCTGGCTTTTACTTCCCTTTGAAAGAGCCCAGCACTTTACATGTACTTCCATTACAATTTTTTGTTTCCTCCTTTTGAAAAATAGTCACTTCCATTGCCTATTGTAAAACGACACTTAAAATACAGTAAAAATTCTATATATTGGGACAGTTAGGTCTGAGCAAAAAGTGCAAACTCAGATCAGACTGCTCCTCAAGGAGCAGTCTGATCAGGGTTTACACTATTTGCCATCCCATTTGCATTTTTGGACACAATTACTGCACTGTAAAACCAAACTGTTCCAATTTTAGGACTATTATGGTAATTATTTTTAGCGTTCCAATATTTAGAATTTTACGGTAATTACCATAACTGTCATACAAATCAATCAGTTTGTTTTTACTATGCAAAATATACAGACCCTGATTAAAACAGTCTGATCTGCATTTGCAAGTTCTGAAGGAGCAGTCTGATCTGGGTCTGCACAGTTTGCTTGGACCTATCTGTACCAATACTTAAAATTGTTAAAGAAAATTGAAACAGAAGTCTCGTCAGGGGCTACACTGCTATTCAACTGACATCTTTTGGATACATTACTTCACTGTAAAACCAGACAGTTCATTTCAGGACAATTACGATAATTATTTTAGGAGTCTCAACAGTAAGAATTTTTATAGAAGTTAATACAGATATTTCCAAAAAAAATTCTGGTATAAAAATGCTGAAAGAATGGCTGGATGGATGAGTGTAATTTTATATCCTTTTTAACAGTATTTCAATCATATCAGGACAATGGGAGGATGATAATGAAAGGCCGTGTGTAATGGAGCCCCATTTATGGTTGGAAAAGTTTTTACTAGATCAGCTGGCTAGCGCTTAACCTACTGAGGTGCGGGAGCCCTCTGCCAGAATGGTAAACAGTGAATACCTTCATCAGACTGCTTTCTCTCATGTACTTCTGTTATAATATATGTGGTCAGCACTGCAACTGTAAAACATTTTCTGTTACATCTTACTTACATGTATTTCTTCTGATATAAGACAGAGGTTTTTCCATTCCAAAACAATCTCAATGATCTTGATCTTTGGAATTGTTTTGGAATAGAAAAGATGGATCTAGATCTTTGAGACTGATTTGGAAGGGAAAAATTAAGACTGACCTAGATCTTTGGGATTGTTTTGGACTGGGAAAACCTATATGATAGCAAAATTTCATAAGATTGATTTAGATATCTGTGGTCATCAGGGCTCAGCCTAGAGAGTGATTTGGGAGAAATAGTCTCCCTAAGCAGGCTGACTTTTTCCTATTTTGAGCTAAGGGAGAAGTGAAGATGTATAGAACAAAGGGAAATCCAAAATTTGGACCAAAACTTCCCGAAAGTCCAGAAAATGTCACAAGACTTCTCCCTGTCTGATAGCTCAAGGCTTACCCCTAGGTTGTTATAAAGAAGGAGAAACCCTGTTTTACAGACAAATAAATATGGTACCTTTGACTGGTATGCTTTAAGGGCATCCTGAGCCTTCAGCTGTCCCGACTGTAACTTCACCCACAACTCCATTAAAGAAAACTTCAGTATTTCTGCTTGCTGCTTCTCAGGTATCTAGAATTGATAACAAAATATATTATATTGTAAATTTTTCGCCTATATTTTTTATAGAACAGGGATATAATACTAGGCTTGATGCAACTGTGGACAGACTGACTGATGGATTCATATAGATGGATGGACAATAGGAATGAGGGAAATTTGATACTTCCTATTTCTCCATGAAAAAATTGTTGTCCTCATCAAACTCAAGCAAAAATAATGTTTGTGTTTTTAACAGATTCTTTTGCAAAACAAATTTAGAAGGCCAAGCGATGAACGCATTCAAGCATGGTCAAAAGAGAGTTCACATCACAAATAAATTTCATGATTATCCCTAATAATCACCAAATTACCAAAGAAAAAAAACCCAAACAATTATCCACAGTTCTGCGAAAGACTAAACACTTTAGTCCAGTGACAGGCCAGCCTGCCATAAACTGTGAATTTACCATAAAGTTTTAGGTATTGGGACAGACATCTCTGTGCAAACAGTGCAAACCCAGATCAGACTGGAGCAGTCTGATCATGGTTTTCACTGTTTGCCATTCCGTCGGCATCTTTTGGATTCATCAGAATCAGAATTGTTTACTGGCAGCAGGGTTGTATCCAAGGTTTTTTCAGTGATTTTAAAAACAATGAGCATCCGCCGAAGGGATTATTTTTTGTCCAGATTGTTTTGTTTATTTTTCTTACTACTTCCGGCCCTTTCAACACGGTAATATTGACATCAGCACAAACCGTTGACAGATTTAGAAAATGCGACTTGTACAGCAGCCCTTTCTCTCTAAAGGACACTGATTTTACGGCACTAGTAATAAGAAATAAACACTTTTATATCAAATAAACACAGCGTCATTTTTTTCTTTTCCGCTTCCGGCAAAACATGTTTTCGTTAATTTTGGCATAAAAAAATGGTATAAAATAAATATTGCCGAATTTTCACCAAACTATTGTCAAAATATCAGTCTACCTTATGGCTAAATGATTTTTTTAAAGTAGGTCTATAAGTGGTCGAAATTCTAAGTTAAAGTCCATTCATTTTGGACGCTGACTGAACGGTTGCGCTTGCGCAGTGAAGGCACTGTGCCACATGTTTCTGCCACATGCGGCGAAACGTCATGAACACAAGACCCATGAACAGCAATTATTTCAGATTTAGCAAACTTAACAGTCGTATTGCTATGTACAGTCATGCTTTAATACCAGCCCTTAATCGAATAATTCATGAAACAGACTATAGCATACAAAAGTATGCTACGACACTGATTGTGACGTGTAAATTTCTAAAATAGAATGTGTAAGTTTTCTTGTAGCTGTATACCATGCAGTTCGTTCTCCTTAAACACACAATTACACTTTGGAATTAGTGGACGTATCAAACAACGCAAGGAGATATGATGCCCTTGTCAAAAGTGCAGGCAAGTTTAAATTGAATTCATTTTAATTTGTAACCCTGGTCCTATCAGAGCTGAGGCATAGAGCCACAGGGGCTTGTATCACACTTTTTTTTCAGGCTGCAGTCATAGACCTGTGTACATAATAGATCTGAACGCAAATTCTCAAAATATGATGCGGTAGGTTTTGATAGGCCAGCTATGTACTTTGTCATCAGCACCTGCCTAGAATCGCGAGGGCGTGAGGCAATATACAATTGTTTAAGTAGATTGTAGTTCAGTGTCTTTTATAATAACAGCCCAACAGGCACACAACGTTGAAACAAAGTTGAATCATATTTAATTCAACATTGTGTCAATGTTGTGTGCCCAGTCGAAAGCTATTTGCAGCCTACAAACTAGAGTAGGGCCCTAGGTCTGTACCAAAAAGTCCCATCTTAAAAAATAAGGGCATGTTTTCTAACCAGTTGAAATACCCACCATTAACTAGCCCTCAGCCCTTTAAGGGAGGGACCGACCATTTGATATTCTTGGGGTGGGGGTGAGGGGGGAGGTGGGCTTGTGGGGGGGGGGGGGCTTTCTTGATGGAAGCAGGATTTTTTTCACTGACCTCTAAAAACAATATTTGTTTACCTTAAGGGTGCTAATTTCTTTTTCTTACAAACTAGCTTGAACATTTTTAATTTTATAAGCTGAACTATCAGATTTTAATTTATTTGACCTTCACATATGATAATGAATAGCCTTTTATTTTACCCACATCAGTAATTCTCACATAAAGAACAATTGGTTCTGTCTGTAACCAGACAAAGGGCATGGTTATTAGATCTAGCCTGCTTTTGCAAACCAGAGTTTCTGGAGCATATGGTACTCTTAATCATGTTAATCCATGGTAAAAGATCAAACTTAATACCAACTTTTATTGGCTATATACAAGCCCTACCAGTTAGGCAAATCAAGGCTGAGGCCAAACAAAGGAATTTAAAGGGTACTCTTTTTCCATTCAAAATGCTGGATTTGCATTTCTTCAAAAGACTCACTATATATATATATATATATATATAAGATGTGAACTTCCATTCCATTTTGGACCAAATTAATAATACTAAAACACTATAAAATCAGTCCACAGAATTTCAAATTCATTTCAAGCCCTATTTGCCATATTTCTGTAAGGCATATATATGAAAAGGCTATAATCCTCCCCCCAAAAAATAATCCTTCCTGTATCATGAGCCCGATTTACCACACTAAACACAAGGAAAAGAACACCTAAATCTTAGATTACTTATCTTAACAAGTAAGTCCACTACCACATATACCCTGTGTAATGAAACACTAAACTACTTTCTAAAGTAACCCAACACTTTTTACCATGTGTAGCCTCAGCCCTTAGACACTCCAAACACTAATCATAATGATCCTGTCTCCTTTCCCTTTGTCGATTTGACGCATTTGCCCTGTGTATTAGAACAGGCAGTCCCTTCCTTAAAATTCTCTAACCAAATTATGACATATATACCATATATGTGCTGGAAACTCAAAAGTTTAATGTGGTGGCCCAAAACCTTAGCAGGCCTAACTTTCAGTGGCCCAAATTATCCACTAGCTAAAGTTTCCATTCATTTAGTATTGCCAGAAAGATAAATTTGGGCAACTAAAGATCATATTTTGAAGATTTCTGGTGGCCCGAAACAAAAATTAGGAGCATTTGGCCACTGGGCTACTTGCCATGTCCAGCACTGAATATATATATACCATACCATATAACCTATTGTGTTTGGACATTTATAATACAAATTCTCAAGGATCCCATTATGTAAACCATACTTGGACACTATAAAATTGACCTGCCTCAGACCATATTTTCCCAAAGTATTGATAAACCCAAAACACATACATTTATCTTGTAAATAGCCTACTCTACCATCATCCTTAAGGCCGAAAATAAATTATTTGTTTGCAATTTCCTAACCTACCCACATGTTTGCCCCTACCTAAATTTTATTATTTTATTTATTTATTTATATTTATTTATTATTTTGTTTTGTTTTTCTATTATTAAACTCCTTTTTTTTTTTGCTCTTTTTCTTCTTTTAGTTATTTATTTTTTTCCTATTAGAGTTTGAGGGATTTTTTTTCCTGTAGTATAATAGAGTTTCTGTATTTCTTTCTTTTTTTTTTTTTTTTTTTGCTGTTACAGTTTGAGTCTGTAAAATCAAACTTAATAAATTGAAAGATATGGAACCTTGTTCACGGTTGGAAATTCCCACATCCAGTGGGTTTCGAATCCAGGACTGCTAGATCAGCAGGCCAGTGCTAAACCTACTGAGCTACCAGGCCTCCTCACTTTAACATGACGGCTATTTAAATTACCCTGTCTTTATATACCAGTTCATCCAAATGGACTTAAACATTTGGACAACACCACAACCCAAGAAAGGGGCAGCCCTCACACTTCACTACTTGACACAAAACATCATTGAAATGTAAGCAAAATATAAATTTTGACACATTTAAAGGCATAAATGATTCTGCTTAAATTTCTATATGGGCATTTCTGCTGGAAGGTTTCAGTACCTCTCCAAACTTCAATACTTAGTTGGTTCAAGTAAGTTTACAGGGTCACTTTTGTTTTTAAAACTGAGGAAAAAATTGAAATATTGACAGATCTAAGTGCAGAAATCCAGCTTGAGTTTCTCTTAGAAAGTTAACCATAATGTACCTATCAATGAATAATAGCAAAATTCAATGCTTCTGTTTAAACTTCAAGATCTCAGCTAAGTCAGTTTAAATAAGCTGTCAGGGTCACCTGTATACATGTGTAAAAATTGAGAAAAAAATGTATTGCATAATTTGTCTGTTAGAGCATTTCACTAAAGTTCACCACCTTTTGCAGTATTAAAGCAGAATATTGTGCTTCCATTTAAAGGTCATACTTTTGTTTGCATTTGAATAAGTGGTCAGAGTTACTCATAATAGCCAAACTAAGAAAATACCACATTTACTGTTAATATATGGACACATCAGTCATTTTCTACTATGGGCAGATTAGATGTAAATGAATATAAAATATTCAATGTTAAAACTTTTGACTATTATAAAGTATAAAATTTTCTGTGTTTAGGAAACAATGTCACAAATACAGTGGGCACATGCACTATTCCTAAAATAGTGAACAACATCACCCATCAGGGCAGGATTGTGTGTGTGTTCGGGGTGGGGTGGGGATTATAAGAGTGGTATGGTGGACCTTCTTTACAATGATGGCAATTTTGTTCCCCAACATTTTGAAGTTATACTGAATTTGCTGTAATAAAGAAATAATACATCATTTTATAATGAACAATAAAGCCAATCGATATGATTACTAATTGTTGTTGTAATGAATGCACATGATAGCTTCAGATAATAAGTAAGTATGACCAGATGTTTGACTGCTACCTGAAAGTAAGTAAGTTAAAGTCACAATGACCTGTATTTCATTGTCCAATGATTTTGCCTTGTATCTTGAAGACTATTTGATGTATGAAGTCAACATGATTGCTTCGGATAATGACTCAGTATGACTTGATGTTTGATCTCACACTAACAGTAGGTCACAGTGACCTTTTGTTCATGGTCCAATGATTTTTGCTTCATATTTCTATCACAATTTCAGGGATTTGCATTATACTTGGGTTCCTGGTTTGGGCTGGTACTGTGAGTGACCTCATACTTATTTTAGATCAGTGTGACCTATATTTCATGGTCCACTGATTTTAGTCAGTATCTTTAACACTGTTTTATAGATTTGCATCATACTTGGGTTAATGCATTGGGCTGACTCTAAGAGTGACCTCATACTAATTTAGATAAGTGTGAACTATACCTCAGTGATTAAGCCAATATCTATAACACTATTTCATGACTTGACTTGGTATAATGGTACATTCAGATATAGTGATTGGCTTCATGTCTTTTCTTAGTCACTGTGACCTATATTTCACTGATTTTGTCTTATCTTTGGCAATATCTTAGAGGTTTGAATTATTCAAAGGAGAACTGTTTCTTCTTACTCTTCAGTTGATCTCATTTCATTTGGCCGGTATAGTCCATATTAAACTAGCGCTTGTTAAAGTCAAGCTCCCAAGAGTAGCGCTTTATTGTCTTCTGACAATACTTGTCATCATTTGTAATATTGATATATATATGCATAAATCTTGTTGACAAGACATCGCATTACTGATTTCGAACTTACAGCAATTAACAGCAATTGATTTTGTGATTTGTACATCAAAATCATTATATGTCACATAGTCAAACTGACAAGTCCTGTTTCCTGGTTTATCAACGAAAGACATTTTTGGACATCCAAGTTTATGCTGAGACAAACTGACAATTTGTAACATTGATATCTATTAATTTAAGTATGGGATGCTGTTTACTATTTAGAATAATGATATCACAAAATAGAATAAGTGATATCACAAACTATGTCTTGTCAAGTTTGTGATCAATCACTTCTTATGTTTTCTGATATCACTTAAATTTGATATTGTGATTTCACTAAATCATACATATTTTGTGATATCACTAATATTGGATTTTGTGATTTCACTGATATCAGTGATTGATATCACAAAATAGGGATAAGTCGAATTTGTGATATCACTATATGGAATTTTCGAATAATATTTTGTGAAATTACTTATTATTATGTGATATCACTAAATCAAATTAATGCCATTTCAAACATGAAATTTGTGATATCAAATGGATGAAGTGATATCAAAAAACGGAATATGATTTTGTGATATCTCTTATTTTCCATTTGGTGATATGACTTATTCAATTTAGTGATATCACTAAATAGCTGTGATATAGAGATATCACAAAAGCCATATTGTGATATAACTCATTCGATTTTGTGATATCACTTTTTTGAATAAAAGATATATATCACTAAATAGCACACATTTTGTGATATCACTTATTCGATATTGTGATAACACTATTTCTAATAGTGATATAACACAACCAAGTTTGTGATATCACTTTATTGATTTTGTGACATCACTATCTCGAATATGTGATATCACATTTTATTTTGTGAAATCACTTATTATAATGCTATATATAACTTAACAGATCTAGTGATTTTACAAAACTGATTAAGTGATATCTCCAAATGGATTGAGTGAAATAAATAGAAATGAATAGATGATATAAACTGAAATTGGTGACATCACAAATCAATTTAGTGATATCATTTAAAAGAGTTTATGATCTTTAAAAAGTGAATATGATTTTGTGATATCACAGATTGTATTTTATGATATCACGAATTCAATCAGTGATATAACTTATTTGATTTAGTGATATCACTTAGAGCCGGGCCGTGTAGTGCAGTCTGTAGCGTGTCTGACTCAACAACAAGAGGTCCTGGATTCAATACTCGGTCCGGCACCATACTTTCGTTTCTCCTTCCGCTGAATCACATAGAGCAGTTGTCAGTTATTGGGGAAAGTGTGTGCACTTAGTACTGGTTAACTGCTTAGGCGATCTAAGCCTGACTAAGAATATATAGTGTGATTACTGATTAGGGTAACTGACCCTCACAACTTGACCATAGCTGTTTACCGCAGACGTAAAAGCAACAAAACCACAAACGATATCACTTATCCAATTTTGTGATATCACTTATTCACATTTTATGCTAGCTCTTATCCATTTAACAACATCAAATTTATGATATTACTATAGCAATTTTGTGATATCACTCTTTTGAATATGTGATATCACTTATTATTTTGGGATATCACTTATTATTATGATACCACTCAATCTATTTAGTGATATCAAAAAATCGATTTTTGATATCACAAAATTGATTAAGTGATATCACTAAAATTAAATCACTAAATCACAGCTATTTTGTGATATCACTTAATCGAATTAGTGATATTACAAACTCGAATTATTGAGATCACAAAATCATATCCTTTTTTTTATGTATCAAAATCTATGCAGTGATATCATTAAATTGACTGTGTTGTAACAAATTTTATTTTGTGATTTCACTTATTCATTTCTAATAAGTGATACCACAAAATTGATTTTGACACATCAAATAGTCGATTTAATAAAATCAAATAACAATAAGTGTTATTGCAAAATCGATTTTGTGATATCACTTAATTGAATTAGCTATTTCACATAACAATTAGTGATATCACAAAATAATAATGTTATATTACGTATTTGAAATAATGATATCACATTTCGATTTCACAAAAAGGGGATTTATATGAGGCACCGTTTTACTATATGATCAGCATTTTTGATATTATTTATTCTATTTCATATCACAAATTTGATTTCGTGATATCACAAAATACATTTTTTGAAATCACAAAATAAGCTTCATTTTGTGATATCATTGGATTTGGATTGATTTGATGCTTAACGTCCACGGTAAACAGCTATGGTCATGTCGGGACGGTCAGTTAACCTAACCACACTATTCCTGGGCAGGCTTAGACCTCCTAAGCGGTTAACCAGTACTAAGTGCACATACTTCCGCCAGTAACTGACAACTGCCCTTCTTGAATCAGCGGAAGGAGAAACGAAAGTATGTGGCCAGACCGGGTTTCGAACCCAGGACCTCTGACTTATGAGTCAGGTGCCCTACCGATTGCGCTACGCTGCCCGGCCTTGTGATATCACAAAATAGATTTTGTGATATCACAAATACTATTTTGTAATATGAAAAAAATAGATTTAGTGATATCGCAAATTCTTTTTTATGAGATCACAAAATCAATTTTGTGATATCACAAAATCAGGCTCATTTTATGATATCAAAAATGAATTTTGTGATATTACAAAATACAATTTGTGATATTAAAAAATCAAAGCATTTTTTTATATAAAAAAAAGATTGTGATATCGATAAATGTGTTAAATTTTCCATCGAAATAATGACTCCCATGCAAAAAAAACAACAAAAAACCTAAATGATTTTGTGATATCACAAAAAAGATTTTATGATATCACAAAATCAATAAGATTTTGTGATATCACATATAATCTCTTTTTTGTGATATCACAAAATCGAATATGTGTCATCAATAGATACATTTGATTTTGCGATATCACAAAACAATTTTTTTGATATCTCTAATTCGATTTCTTGGTTTAAACATATTTTATTTCACCAATAATTTCACATTACAACATATAGACAACATAACTAAATACAATGAAAGGGATTAGAACGAAAGCTAATAGCTTATAGAGCTCTTGATAGCGATTTCTTGATATGACAAAATTGATTTTGTGATATCATAAAATCCCTATGATTTTGTAATTCACAAAATATAATTCTTGATATCACAAAATCGAATATTTGAATTCATAAAATCTATTTTGTGACATCAAAAAATCATGATGATTTTGTGATATAACACAAGTTCTATTTTGTGATATCATGAAATATTTTGTGAGATCACAAAACAGAATTTGTGATATCACAAAATGGAATTTGTGATATCACAAAATATTTAGTGAAATCACAAAATCACAAAATAGAATTTGTGATATCACAAAATAGAATGGAATTTGTGATATCACAAAATAGGGATTTTATAGTAAACGGGCAACTCATAGATTTATAGTAAAACAGCACCTCTTTGAATTATTGTACCGGTAAAACGTCACCTCATACTTTTTACCTTTTTCAACATCAACATAATCAGTTTGGTAACGAATCCCCTCCATATATATTGCTGCCTCTGCTAGCTGTTGATGTTTTTTTTTTTTTTGGTTCTTCTTTTAACTCGGCATGCACACATAGACAAAATAACGTTGTACCGACGTCGAAGCAACGATATGTATTGACGTCGAAAAAGGGTCATAACGGTGCGCATGGACTTATTTCCGACGTTTTTTCGGTGCAGTTAGCCCATATGAACACCGTTTCTTGTTATTTGTGATGAACAACGTTCTATAGACGTCAATTAAGGATAGTAACGTTGCATCGATTTCTTTTTGACGTGTTTTCGACGTAGTGAGCCTGTATAAAAACTGTTTGCCGTTATTTGTGATTAACAACGTTGCATCGACGTCTTTCCGGCGTGTTTCCACGTCATGTTCCTGTATGAACACTGTTTCTCATTATTTGTGACGAACAACGTTGTATGGGCGTAGATTAAGTATCATACCGTTGTATCGACGTCTTTTTGACGTGTCGTTGACGTAGTGTGCCTGTATGAACACTGTTTCTCATTATTTGTGATGAACGACATTGTATAGACGTCGATAAAGGGTCAGACGTTGCATTGGCGTCTTCATGGCGTGTTTTCAACCTTGTCTTTGATTATTAGGGTAGCCTGGAGCCTTTTGTATTTGCCCAACAAACAGGATTGAAGCAGACCCTGTTTATGTTAGGATATGCGAGGAATAGAAAATTGTAGAGTTGGGTGAGCGATACAGTATCGTTCATGTGGTCTGAGCCATGAGTTTAGCTGAGCTAATCGCGTCAGAGTCAGTTTTCATTTTTATCGGGGTGCCTCCACCCTCACCCCCAAACCTACTACCCTCTACCACACAAACCATACTCACACAAAACATACTCATACTGGTTCTTGCAATCCCGTGGCCTATATATCGTAAACAAACTAAAAAAAAAGCGAGTGCCCGTATACATGTGACAAGGGTGATTTCGTGCGGACTTCCCATAGACCACAACGCCCATCGACTGTCCAAATCCTAAGGGTCCGGGACCACTCGTGGAACATTCTCATCTGAGCTAAGCATTACTGAACCGCTGTGCCTTTACTCGGACGATCCTCGTGTTGAACGTCTGATTGACGGATATTGCGGGGAAAAAAACAGATTTAGCACCTAGGGCTTTGAAAAAAAAAATAACAGGATTTGAACTTTTCCAAAATCACACAGGATCAATAACTTTGTCGTCATAGTGCACAGTTTCTGTTTCGACGATTGGCAAGAGGGGTACGGACAGGGGGAGGAGGGGTGGGAACGGGGGGTGGGGGGGGGGGGGGGTTAGGGGGTTGGGTGAAGACTTTGAAGCGGAGCCAGCAAAGTCTCTTTTATACCTGGTCCATTAAAAAACATAATCTCCTCCCAGACAATTCTGCGGTTATGCAAAATTTGGTCAGTGCATGCAAGCTGGCCTACATTTATCTGTTTTGGCCATAAAAAAAATGTGAGCAGCGAAACGACAAAACCAACAAAGTGGCGTATGCGCCCGCAAAGACTCAGATCAGCCTAGGCATCCGCCAGGTCTGATCAGAATCTTTGCTATGCGCTAAAAGTGTGGCCAAGGCCCCAAGCTAGCTCCATGCTGACAGCGAAGACTCTGATCAGACTGTGCAACACGACAAAACCAACAAAGTGGCGTATGCCCGCTAAGACTCAGATCAGCCTAGGCATCCACCAGGTCTGATCAGAGTCTTGGCTATGCGCTAAAAGGGTAGCTAAGGGTCCAAGCTAGCTTCATGCTGACAGCGAAGACTCAGACCAGACTGGGCGGATGCCCAGGCTGATCTGACTCTTCGATAGGCGCACATGCCACTTTGTTGGTTTTGTCGGGTCGCGGCTCATGCATGTTTCAGGTTACAAAGAAATTTAAAATAGGGTCGGTAGGCAGTATAAAAAATATTTACATGGGGTTCATAGGGACACAAAATGACGGAACGCGGACTTCCTTAAGAAATCCCCAGAATGTTCTTAAGAATTTTGGTCGGGGTGGGGAAAGGGGGGGGGGGGGGAGTAGGCTCGGTCAGGAACCCTGAAACACAGATTCCACATGGTCTACTCCAACCTTCGCTGCTAGGGTGACAGAGTGTCTCAACCACTCTCCCTCCGTCACACACGTGCAAACCTATACAGCTTAGAAACATTTGGCAAAACAACGACCCTGTGAGACATAGAACAAGAATCAGTGGAGTGTGTGTGTAGGGGGGGGGGGGGGGGGGGGGTACTTAAATTGGCTTCAGCACATTCCACAATTGCATGGTACCATTACACATTATAGGGTAAATTTCTGCGATTCCTGACAATCTTGGATTTTAAAGGGAGTCTGTGATAGATAGATAGATAGATAGATAGATAGATAGATAGATAGATAGATAGATAGATAGATAGATAGATAGATAGATATTGAGAGCTACAGTGTGTGTGTGTGTGTGTGTGTGTGTGTGTGTGTGTGTGTGTGTGTGTGTGTGTGTGTGTGTGTGTGTGTGTGTGTGTGTGTGTGTGTGTGTGTGTGTGTGTGTTAATTGCAATTATGCTGGCACGTGCAAATATCAATTAGAGAATTATGTTATGTAACTGCCCATTTCCCAATTTTTGCTGAAACAGACTTTAGGCATCTTTGCATCGGCAAATTTTGACGTCATTTAACAGAGTTCAAAGAGTGCTGTGTTGAGTACCTGTTTGTGTACTCTACAAAGACGGCCAGCTGTCAGCATTTGTCTAAGTATTCGCGTATGTTCTGATTCGGATTAAATAACATTTATCATAATAAAGGAATCAAACCATCTTATTGTCTGCATTTATAGTTTATGTGTCGGTGTTTGGCGTTTGATTTTAGCGAATATTTAATATGTAAATTGATGAAAGATGAGGGAAAATCGGTTAGAAATCGGTATCGTTGACACAATACACAGCCATTTTTTGATCTACCTTCGATCTTCGAGCGTCGTTGGAACCGGAAGTAGTTAGTTAATTTTGGCATAAAAAAATGGTATAGCATAAATTCGCACAAAAATTGGCACATATGTAGAAAATTCTATTCCAAATTTGATGGCACTAATTAAAACTTTCAAGTAAATCGCTTAAGGCACCTACTTTTCATTTTTCGGCACCTACTGGACTTGGTAATTTTTCGCCATTTTCAAAGCGCCGATACAAGATTTCTACAGGCTGTCTGCCGTTTCTGTACAGTTTGCTAGAGAAAAATGTGTGTTATTTTTAAATTCTGTTTGCTTATTTGACTATTTCTTAACCACTTAATGGCTAAAAGCGGGTGCAAAGAGGGGAAGTGGCGGTTGCTAACCATTTTAAAAAGTAGTGCGTTCGAATGTTTTCTCGAGAAAAATGTTTTTAGCCTTCCTACGCTGGACCACTATTCTCTCCTACTGTGGTGATATGTCCAAGGACAATCATTCACCAGGACCTGTGAATCAGGGAAGCTAGTCCCTAGCCCTTATAAGAGAAGTAAACTTAGTAACTGAGTCCTCTGCACCCTCAGCAGCAGAAATAAGTGAATCTTCCAGGGAATTCCAATCTCTAATAATCTGGGGGAAGAAACTGGACTTGTAAATGTCAGTCCCAGCCAATGGGGTTTGAAATGTCAGGGAATGATGATTCCTGGTACGCCTATTTGGAGGAACAAGGTCATTTATGGGTATACTAGCTGCACCCCTCAGACCTTTGTAAAGCATTATAAGTCTACTATCTTTCCTTCTCTTTTTTAGGGATTCCCACTTAAGTTTCTCCAAAATGCCAGTCATACTCCTGGTGATACGTCCAAGGACAATCATTCACCAGGACCTGTGAATCAGGGAAGCTAGTCCCTAGCCCTTATAAGAGAAGTAAACTTAGTAACTGAGTCCTCTGCACCCTCAGCAGCAGAAATAAGTGAATCTTCCAGGGAATTCCAATCTCTAATAATCTGGGGGAAGAAACTGGACTTGTAAATGTCAGTCCCAGCCAATGGGGTTTGAAATGTCAGGGAATGATGATTCCTGGTACACCTATTTGGAGGAACAAGGTCATTTATGGGTATACTAGCTGCACCCCTCAGACCTTTGTAAAGCATTATAAGTCTACTATCTTTCCTTCTCTTTTTTAGGGATTCCCACTTAAGTTTCTCCAAAATGCCAGTCATACTCCCAGTTTCATATGTGTAATTTCCTGTTACAAATCTAACTGCCCTTTTCTGCACCTTCTCAAGTTCATCTTGAAGAAGTATACTTTGAGGGTCCCAAACAGAACTGCCATACTCAAGGACTGGAAGCACCAGTCCCTTGTATGCTGACTCCTTAACATCTTGTGGACATGCTGCCAAGTTACGTCTGAGGAAACCGAGGGTCCTATTAGCCTTTGTGCAAATATTACTGACATGTGTGTTCCATTTCCAATCATTGGCAATGGTTATGCCGAGATACTTGATAGTTTCTACATTACTGAGGACCGTTCCCTCTAAGGTATAGGAAGCACTGATCTTCTTGATCCGTTCATTCATATTTTGCATTGTAAAACTGCTCCATTTCAGGACAATTATGGTAATTATTTTAGATGTCTCAACTTTTAGAATTTTACGGTATTACCAAACCATCAGGCTAGGCAGCCCAGACCAGAAGTTAGGGGCTCAAGGTAACTGTGTCCTTGCTTATCTGCTTTCCTACTCAACCTACCCCATTTTCTCCAAGGTATTCCTCTAAGGTATACCCCATTTTCTCCAAGGTATTCCATCAGGCTAGGCAGCCCAGACCAGAAGTTAGGGGCTCAAGGTAACTGTGTCCTTGCTTATCTGCTTTCCTACTCAACCTACCCCATTTTCTCCAAGGTATTCCTCTAATTTCTTCAAAGAAGCTTGACATTCACTTCGCCTGTCATTCAGTTTCCTCCTAACCTTGGCTTGTTTGTAGAGATATTTGATGAGGATGGTGGCACTGACAACTCCTAGTGCTATAAACACATAGGTAACCTCACAGTACTGCTCTAGATCTGTGTACTGCATGACTGATTCTGAAATAAGAGCAGTCTTTAATATATACCTATCAATGATACACCGTTTGAACTGATACCTGTGGCATCACAAGTTAAATGCAAAGCTGTCGAATTTAAATGACTGCCGAAATTTCAATTGACACTCAAAATTTTGCTGGCAAAACACATTGGAGATCATATCAATACATAGTAAATGATTAAACCTGAAAACAATAAGAAGTAAACTTCATACTTATTCGCTAAGACAGCTGATTCAATTATTATTTAATTTTAAAAATTCAAATCATGAAGTTAGCATTATTTCCGTCTCCACCTTCCACTTTCACTTTTGGTCGAGGCTAGTGACACGGCCGCCGGGTGAATTTAGTGGGCACGTTCGATATACTGTGTTGAGTTATACGAGTGCTTCGAACAATAAGAGCGGTGTCACGAGTTAGCGGATCGGACCGAATCGAACCGGATCTACACAAGCGAGTCTTGGGTACGTTGGGAAGTGTGCTTCGTAGTAACTCAATTGAGAGGGATCTTGCAGAGATCAGGAATGGAGAAAAAAATCTTTTTGAAGTAATTATGCAGTTTTTGTTCTAAAGTCGCAGATGATAAATCAGCATGACTTTTTGTTATACCCATGGTCACTTCAGATGAAAATATCACATGGCCCCATCCATCCATCTGTTCGTCCGTCCATATGCAAGTGTTCCAGTCATGATAGGCAGACTGGGCTAGCACAACCTTGAGCAGCTCGATTGGCACATTTTTACAAGATCAGTTATGCCTACGTCGCAGTACCATTCCCAACCTATATACCACTGACCTGCATTTCACGAAATACCCATCCACTGGCTTACAGACAACTTGGTATACTTGGTAGTTTAGCTGACACAGTCAAGGCCAGCTTTCAGTTTCTGCTTCATCGAAACCATAGCTTGATTGTTCTGCGCAGTTGTGTCTGTCAGGGCGTTCCAGCTGTTCACCACTCGATTAGAGAAGAAGTTCTTTCTTATATCTGTGCGACTGTACTGCTTCATGATTTTCTGTAGATGTTCTCGTCGTTCGCGAGCAGGCTTATTAAAATAAACATCTGCAGGAGTTATATATTATGTAAGAATTTGTAAGTTTCAACATAGTCTGTATATTCCCTATGTTTCTCGAGCGAATCAATAGGTATTTGTTCTGAACAAAGTTGGAGACACTTTCTCTGTACCTTTTTTTATTTCTTTTTATCTGATTTGAGCCACGGGCAGATGTAAACCCGGACTGATTATTATAAATACTCTGTTTACTCACTCACAGTCATCCAGTGAAATAATCTCCCTGTTGCCACCTTAAAACCTTGACAACTTCAAGGAAGCTGTCAGCCAGGTGTGTATGTATCCTTACTAGGTCGTTGGGGGCACCACAGATGACTTCCAAACAATCCCTTTCCACCTTGTCCCGTCTTCAGCTGCCCTAGTTGAGCTGGCAAAATCCATTCCTGTCCACTCCTTGATATTGTCTTCCCACCTCTTCTTCTGTCTACCTCTTCTTCTTTTTCCTTTCACTGTGCCCTGAAGAATTGTCTTTGCTAAACCAGGCCAAACCACTTTAGTTTCCGTTTCTTGACCAGCGCCATGAGTTCATCATATTCTCCAATGGCTGCTTGGATCTTCCTGCGAACCTCTTCATTGGTTATATGGTCCTTGTACGAAATGTTCAGTAACCTTCGGTAGCATCTCATCTCAAAGGCCTGCGTTCTTTTCTCTAACTCTGCTGTCAAGGTCCACGATTCACAGGCATACAGAAATATGGAACTGACAAGGGAGCGCATAAGTTTCACCTTTGATCCAAGAGATATGTTGTTATCTCTCCAAAATGGTTTCAGCTTGGTAAGAGCTGAAGTGGCGCTGTTCGTCATCAGTTTGGTCTTCTCAGCACTGATCTTTCTCTTATATCTTGTGCAGGTTTGGTCGAGACTTTCAACTAGAGATTCTAGTTCCTGCTCTTCCTCAGCTAGAGCGTCTATGTCATCGGCAAACCGCAGATTGGTAATGTTTCTGCCGCCTATGCTAACCTTTCCGTCATGTTCTTCCAGAGCATCAGACATGATCCGTTCGTGAAAAATGTTGAAGAGGGTGGGTGAAAGAAGACATCCTTGTCTTACTCCAACTGTTGTTCTGAACCATTCTCTTGTGCTGCCATTTATCAGGACTGCACTTGTAGCCTTGTCGTATAGCTGCTCAATGGTGCGAACTAGATTTGCACTGATATTGTACTTCCGCATGGTGGTCCATAAGGCATTATGCCATACCCTGTCAAAGGTTTTTTTGAAACCAATGAAGACATGGTAAAGCTTCTGTTGATGTTGGAGATACTTTTCACACAGGGTTCTAAGGTTGAAGATCTGTTCTGTGGTGCTCTTTCCTGCTCGGAACCCAGCCTGTTCCTTGACGATTATCTCTTCGGCTTGGCTTGTGGCTTAAGCCTATTCAAGATGACTTTCAGCATGACTTCGCTTGAATGACTGATGAGGCTGATGGTTCTGTAGTTCTGGAAGAGCTGTAGGTTGCCTTTTTTAGGGAGCGTAATAATCAGCGACTGAGTCCATGGGGTAGGCCATTCTCCTGTTCTCCAGATCCTATTACAGATATCTGTTAAAACAGCAATCATGGTCTCCCCGCCAGCTTGAACAAGTTCCGCTGGTGTATTATCAACTCCGGCAGATTTCCCCTTCTTTAGTGCTGCTACTGCAATCTCAACTTCCTCACGAAGGATCGGTTGTAAATTTTCTTCTGGGGGCTGAGCTTGAACAAGTTCCGCTGGTATATTATCAACTCCGGCAGATTTCCCCTTCTTTAGTGCTGCTACTGCAATCTCAACTTCCTCACGAAGGATCGGTTGTTAATTTTCTTCTGGGGGCTGATTGCAGTCCAGAACCGCGTTGTCACCGTAAGTCTCATGGTTGTATAGTTCTAAGCAATATTCTGTCCATCTGCTGAGAATCTCTTGTTCCTCTGTAAGGCATTTCCCAGACTTGTCCTGGATAGTTGTGGATCTACCCTGTTTCTCTGAAGTTAGATCATTCACCAGCTGGTATGCTTTCTTGCTGTTGTTTTTGTTCAGGCAAGTTTCAATCTCCTCGCACTGACTAGCTATCCAGTCCTCCTTCGCTTTCTTCACTGCCTTTTGAATCCTCTTGTTTGCTTCCCTGTATACTTCTGCTCTTCCTGCTTCATACCTCCTCTTCTTCAAATTTCTCCTCTCATCACAGAGGTCGAGAACATCTCTGGTGACCCAGGTCTTTTTCATGCTACGTTCCTTCCCCAGTATCTCATTGGCTGCCTCAGTCACTACTGTGTTGTAGGTGGTAATCATAGTGTCTATGTCCATGTCATCATCCCTCAGACCAATGAGTGGTGCAAATTTCCCACCTATTGTTGCTTGAAAAGTGCATGCCACATCTGGGTCCCTTAGCTTCTCAAGATCAAACTTTAGTCTTGGCTGGGTTGGCTTTCTAGCCTTTTTCAGACGAACTCGGAAGGTCATCATCACCAAGTCATGATCACTTCCTATGTCTGCTCCAGGAAAACTCCTTGTCCTATGGATGTTGACTCCTGATCAGAAGCGCTTCCTCACCAAGATGTAATCAATCTGATTGTGGTGTTTCCCATCTGGACTGTGCCATGTCCATCTTCTTGATGGTTTGTGAGGACCAAGGGTGTTTGTCAATACTAGGCTGTTACAGGTTGCAAACTCTAGAAGTCTGAGACCTCTCTCATTTGTCTCGACATTGCAGTAGGGCCCACAAACGTTTTCCCAGTCTGCCTGTGCATCCTTCCCAACTTTAGCATTCCAATCCCATTGTACAACCAGAATGTCTTCTTGGGTGTTTGGTATATGATTTCCTGGAGTTGCTGGTAGAAGTGTTCTACCTCATTGTTGTCATGCCCAGATGTTGGTGCATAAACCTGTATGATGGTGATGTTGAAAGGAGCTACTCTCAGGCGAATTGAAATCAGTCTGCTGGAGACTGGTCGGCATCCCAAGACAGTACTCACCATGTCCTTATGCACAAGAAACCCAACCCCATACTCATGTTTGTCCCCTTCTCCACTGAAATAAACCTTGTGTCTGTCGTCTGTTGACATCCCACCAAAGTTTTTCCAGCGCATCTCACAGAGCCCCAGTATGTTCCAGTGATACCTGTTCATTGCATGTGTCAGCTCCTCAAGCTTCCCAGCTGGCCTCAGAGTCCTCACATTCCAGGTTCCAATTGAGATGTTCTCCCTACCTCTGAACTTCCTAATCTGGGTTACACCAGTTGCATACTTGTCACCTACGTCCCGGTGTCTAACAGTAGGCGCGGTCATTGTTAACCCGGGCTGCGGCCGATCCGGTATTATGGTATTGTTTAGGTTGTCAACCATGATGTTTCTAGGGCAGAGTTCAGCCTGACGGAGCCCATCCCTCTCCAGGCTATATATGTTGACCACAGCCGAAATCCACGATTATTGTATGGCTCGCCTTGGTCACGAACACATGGCCGTTGACTCAAAGAGTTCTTCCGCCCTGGTTGTTGACTTCTTTTCGGAATACTTCCGCCCAGTGATGTTGTGTTAACACCACCCCTTGTTGACCCATAGGGTTGGGAGACTCATAGAGGTGGGAGCATCTTATTCCCCCCCCCCCCCCCCCCCAATCAAGTCATTGACTTGTCCACTGCCTATAATATAAACAACCATATTCAAGGAGTCAAAGTGATCGGGGCCTTCCCTACTTATCAGTGACCCCCTTAATCTAGCTGTTTCACCAAGCTGAGCAGGGCTCGTTCGGGTCTTGCTGCGCACACTTGATTTAGATTTGAGTTCCACTCTGGCCGTAGGAAGACTTCCGCCCAACGGTGCTGTGTTCACAGGCTTGTTAATAGCTTTTGTTTAGAGACCTAGCAATGTACTCCTAGGTGAACTGCCTGCCAAGGCTAAGAGCTCCACCTACCCCTTCTAGTTTTAATTAGAGACTAGTCGCACTATTGATATGCGCCACCATACGGAAGAGCAATTCTAATGCAAATCTAGTTCAAGCCATTGTACACCTCTATGACAAGGCTATAAGAATGGCAATAGTAATAATATAATAGTACGCCAATAATATTACCAAGAAATTTCCAGATGAAACGAATCAACATGGAATCGGAAGACCAGAGACGTCGCCGAGAAAGACAAGTCCTAGACAATTTTAGAACTGAGAAAGAACTCTTGGAGTTACGTGCGCAAAGCCACTCGCAACATTTGGAGAGAATTGATGAAGAACTGATGGGAATAATTAGCGACAAATGTTCCGGCAAATGTTACGTAAATTATGGGAAGAAGAATATTACAATGGACATATTAATGCGTTGGTAATGTTATTGGCGTACTGTTGCATGGTAATATCATTGGCATAATATTGCGTGGTAATATTATTGGCGTACTATTGCGTGGTAATATTATTGGCGTACTTTTGCGTGGTAATATTATTGGCGTACTATTGCGTGATAATATTATTGGCGTACTATTGCGTGGTAATATTATTGGCGTACTATTGCGTGGTAATATTATTGGCGTACTATTGCGTTGTAATATTATTGGCGTACTATTGCGGGGTAATATTCTATCACCATCAGTGACCCTGACAATATCTGGTGACGAAATAGAGAAAAGCATACTGAAATTTCTTAATTTTGATTGGGCTGTCGATTCAAAGACTGACTAAGTTTAGTACTATAACTGGTTCAAAGAATATAAAAGACGATGATCTAGAGTAAGAAAGTGCAATAAAAATATACAAGAATCAGGTCATGAAGATCCATATATCACGGTTCACTGACTTCATTTACAAACAGGTTCTGTAACACACAGTATTTACTATTTTGGCCATACAGTGAATCTGAAACTGTACAAAGAGCTGCAGTTTGTGTCACATTTCAAATATCCGGTGATGCTTGGCCTATGACCTCTCAAGCCTGCCTCTAGAAACCTATTTATCCTACAAGTGTTAGTACCTTAATGAAGGCGCCATATTATTCAAGCCACTAGGCGGGGGGATCAGAGTACAATGGACACATTTCTAGTTGTCTATAGTTGTTATTTATTCATTGCGAAGACATTTTTTATGCAAAAAGCTTAACATATTTAAAGGTTATTATGTGGATAAGTATAGGATACAAATAAAGAGTTGTGTGATTCAAAACCTGAAATCTCTCACCAGTTTTGAGAAAAGTTTGGAACCGCGTTTGCATAGTAAAAAGATAGGCAATAATCAGGAACTAATACAATCAGATCCAAATCCCGCCCTCAGACCAAAAGGAAAAGAGGTGTACACATAAAATGACAAAAGACACGCAATGAGAACTGTATGTACAGCTCTTTCAGCTCCAAAAGAGGTTTTTATTGAGATATCTTAATTGAAAACGACAGTTACATCTGTTTTTTACCTGTTTTCTATTCTAAATTACAAAACAAAACAGATAGCAAAGTGGGCAGCTATATATGGCGACCTAATTACCAGAAAAAACCCAGACAATCGTAATATTGAGGAACCACGACAGAAGTACCAGAAGTACTTCCTTGGAACGGCGGCGGGGACTGAATCTAATTTCCCTGTATCCAAAAACCTCGCCCTCTGCTTCTTCAGTGGTTCAAACATTTAGTCAGCTGTTTGGTCCGCATGACGGTTCTCTAACCCATCAGTGAATCATAGCAGGAAACAAAAAAAAAAACACACAAAAAAAGAGCTCCGCTGAGCCCCGTTAGGGCTTAAAGTTGGAAAGGAAATAAGGGGATGAGAGAACTTTGTCAGTAGCTTAAATCTTCAATATTGAGGCAGATATAAAATCACAAAACAAATTGAGCTAATGTAAAATTCCTAGACAAAAATTACAAAGGCGTATAATTCCATCAAACTGAAAGTAGAGTTACGATTCTTTTTCTCTGCATATTGTCTGATATTTGTACAAACTTTCATGAAGAAATCTTAATCAGTTTTCAAGATAAGGAGCAGACTTGAAATGTTACCTTTTGAACTTCGACCTCTAAGTGTGACCTTGACCTTTGTCTGACATTGTTGAAATACAAATTATGCACATTGTCTTTATAAGGCAAATTTGACCAAAGTTTCAAAAAATCTTTCAAGGGGTTAAGGAGACACGGAGCAAACACAAAGTAAATACACAATTACTATACGAAAATATACAAAGGGGCATAATTTAAATAAAACTGAAAGTAGGGTAATAGTTCTTTTTCTCTGCACATCGTCTGATGGTGCTTTATATTTGTGCAAAAGTTTCATGAAGGAATCTTAAACAGTTTTCGAGATATGGAGCAGACACAAAATGTCACCTTTTGAACTTTGACATCTAAGTGTGACCTTGACCTTTGTCGGACATTGTTGAAATATGAGTTCTGCACATTGCTTCGATCAGGTGAACATCTGACACAAGTTTCAAAAAGCCTTTCAAAAGGTTAAGGAGATATGGAGCGGACACGAAGTTAATACAAAATAACAGTATAAAAATACAAAGGGGCATAATTTTGTCAAAAGTGAAATGAAGGCTATGGTTCTTTTTCTCTACACGTCGTCTGATGGTGCTTTATCTTTGTACATACTTTCAGAAATCTTAAACGGTTTTTGAGATATGGAGCGGACATAAACCTAATATGAAATTACTAAACGAAAAATACAAAAGGGCGTAATTCCGTCAAAACTGAATGTAGAGTTATGATTCTTTTCTCTGCACATTGTCTGATGATGCTTTACATTTGTACAAATTTTCATGAAAAATCTTAAACAGTTTTTGAGATATGGAGCGGACACGAAATGTTACCTTTTGAACATTGACCTCTAAGTGTAACCTTGACCTTTGTCTGACACTGTTGAAATATGTGTTCTGCACATCATCTCGATAAGGCAAACATTTGGCCTAAGTTTCATAAAAATCTTTCAAGGGGTTAAGGAGATATGGAGCAGACACAAAAAGTTAATGGATGGACAGATGGACAGACCGAGGCCACGACATAATATGACCAGTCTTCGACAAGCATATAATCAAATGTGAGGACTCGACAGAAAAAACGTATTGCAACACCTGGATATGAGATCCGTTGGGTATCAAACACCACCACTGAAATACCGGAGCAAAAGAAAACCATCGCGAGTTAAGCCCAAAATAGATGAGTAACAGAAAAGACAAGCTCCGGTCCTCCTATACGAAACGTGGGTTCTTATGCCGAATGCGCTCAGAAAGAAAGGTGCGTACATATACCGAAAATGAACGGGATAAAAACAACAACAACAATTTCCAATATTTTAGGACAAATAGTTTTAGTTCTTTTAAAATAATTATGACGGCAACCATATGGTCCATACTTTACGTGTTTGGGTATACCTCCATGTATTTCTTCCATTTGCAAAGGGGAACAACTTTTGTAACTTCCTATTTGCTTCCCCAGTTGAGCAGTCGAACCTTTAAGAGCTGACACCAATTGAGAAGGGGGAGGGGGGGGGGGGGCGAAAATGGCAGAATTTCTTCCCTTGAAAATACACCCATTCACCTAAAAGTACTGTAATGAATTACCTGTTCAGTTCAGGGCGATCTCCTGGCTACAGTTTCTCCTCATTAGATAGCTGGATGGATGGACGGATGACTGATGTTTGACTGGGCGTTTGTGTTTCTAACTTTGTCTTCCTTCGGTGTCTTGGGTGGGTAATGTACTTTTCTCTGGTATTTCATGTATATGTCAACATAATTCATACAGAACAAAACATTTAGTGGCGATCATACTACATACCTATAAGCACTAAAGTTTGTTTTTGTACACTGCCTAATATATGCTCACGATAAAAAAATCATCTTCGGAACGATTTGTAACATGGACTGGGCTAATCAGCCACGAAACAGCATAACAACAAACACATAAGATTACGGTAAATATCTACACTGTCAAGGGACATAACTCTGCTTCTTTTTAATTTTGTCTCCTTTCCTTTCCAAAACGAGGAGCAAATTCGTATACCCCATTTTTAAAGGGCAACGACTTCCAAGGAAACAAACAGCCCAGGAGGTACATGACGTCAAAACGACGTCGCACTGACGTTGATGCGACGTGTTAACGTCGCATCGGCGTTAGTACGACGTCATTTCGACGTCATGTGCCCGCTGGGAGGCTGGCACGGAATTTGTCTGCCTTTGTAAAAAGGCGAAAAAATGGAGGTGTACCTATGCACCTTTAGATGGCGATTCTCTGAAATGACAGACGGACGACAACTCATCTTACCCCCAGTAGTTTTACTATTTACCGTTTGAAGGCAGATCCTCTTTGTTAGACTAAGTTAGTTACACAGGTGGTGGTATCGTACATGTGACCCTCGAGGGGGTGAGGGGCACCGAGAAAAAAATAAGGATGTGAACCTCAGGCAGAAAATAAAATAATAATAATAATAATTATTATATTATTATTATTATCATTATTATTTTATTTTCTTCCTGCGGTTCACACCTTTAGGGGGCAAATGAAAAATAATGACTAATAATAAAAACATTTTTTGTCATAGTAGTACCATATCATAAACCATGTCTATACTATAGGATACAATGAACCCAAATTTCTTTGTGTTTTTTATACTCTGATCAGACGCCGCGTCTGGGTGTTCACTGTTTGTCTATGTCCTTTTTGGGACACCAGGCATAAGAGGGTTAATGCTTTTGCAAGAAAGGAGAAGCCGGGAATCCGGCCTGTGACACTTGCATGCATGGGCAGAGTAGTTATTCATATTGTCCACGTTGCCGCCCTGCGCTCATGCACCATTTCAAGTTGGATTCAATAATATTTTATTCAGATATTAGTTGCTATACAATATACAATATACACAATATTATATGGTACAGGATATGATTGAAAGCTAAAGCTTATTTAAATCTTCTCATGAATTAAGGTGGTGATTATCACTGACTTAGGGCAAACACAAAAATCTGCATAAAATACAACAGATCTTCCCAAAACTTAGCAAATGCCTTCTTTATGTTGTTTCTTATAATTTAGAATCCCAAAATGCAGGATTTGTTGCTGCTAAAAAGTGTTTCTATAAGGAAAGATCAAAGAGTAATTTTCTGCGCAGAAATCTAAAAATAACATCTTTATTGAAAATGTACTTACTGTTGAAGCTACCGCATTACATTACGGAGAGCGTCCTAGCATTTTTTCCCCAACTTTTTCACACATTATCATGCTGAGCAGATAAAAAAAGACATAGCCTGAGTCCATTTTTTTTGTGGTCAAAAACACAGGTGAGTCTATTTTAACAAGGTTGAACAATTTCATTGACACACCTGCGTTAGTATTAGCAATGTATTATTTATTGTAGGTGTTATATAGGTATGCTTGCCTACCCTATATTTAATGAATGCATCCAGTTTACATGCACCATTATACACAATTGAATATTTGAGAATAAGCTACTGTTTTCATCTAGTCTCCTTTATAATTTGAGAAAGAGTTGGAACAAATAAGTGCTAGGACGCTCTTCATAATGCAATAATGTAACTTCAGGGCAAGTAAATTTTCAATAATGATGTTATTTTTTTACATTTCTGCGCAGAAAATTATCCTTTGATCTTTCCTTATAAAAACACTTCTTTAAGCAGCATGTACCTGTATTGTATTTCGTAATTCTAAGATGTAGAGAACAACAAAAATAAGAAGTCTGCTAACTTTCAGGGAGTTACGTTAATTTTTTTATGGTTTTATGCAGATTTTTGCATTTACCACAGATCACCACCTTAATATAAATACTAGCAACATACGTGAATGAGGAATAGAAAACAAAGTAAATCAAGGAATGAACATCTATAAAATATATGCAGAGACAACAGTACATATCTTAACACATATACTCGCACTGTATATGTAGTACCTACATAGTCATATACTTGTGTACACCCCAACACATGCACGCACATGCACATATCAATACAGATGCGCATATATGCATTGATGCCTAGATGATAGACACAAGTACCTGCATGTGCACAAGAAACCGGTTGCCATTGAAATAATTGTACCATACATAACCGTTGCTAGCAAGTACTCTCCGCAGCTGTGTGCACCGAGAAACATCACGGGGACCGGAGGTCCAAGGACCTTTGGCTGAATCAATGAGCAGACAAGCCTTTTACGGACTTCTGCCCCCGTGGACCTTCGGCAGGTATACATTTAGCACTTGCTAGGCTGACATAATGAGATAAAACTGACTACCGTAACACAATAAATAAAAAAGTAACTACGAATCATATAATGTTTATAAAATACAACAGTACGTATTGAACGACTGAAAGATAGGCAGCTGATGATTAACGGCTTTAGTGAAGCGGTGAATAAAGCTGTAATATATTTAGAAGCTCGAACCACTGACTTAGAACATTGCAGAGTTTAAATACATACCCCTGGTAAACTGTGCACTGACTATACATTTGCAGTACCTTCATTACTACTCCTTTAGAGCCGTGTGAAACGTGTGTTTTAGAAGTATATCATCTCCAGCAGTGAACTGGGCCATATTCATAAAACGACTTAAGTGGTTGCTATGCTGTTGCTAAGGCTAGATTTCTTTGAAGGAGATTCCCTACAAGTATGAAATTTGCTCTGGAGGAACAGTCTTACAAAGACTGTTCCTCCAGACCAAATTTCATAGTTGTAGGGAATCTCCTTTATAGATATTTAGCCTTAGCAACCGCATAGCAACGACTTAAGTGGCTTTATGAATACGGCCCCTGGTGTGTAACAATTCACTGTTTAGAGGTCAGTTGTAAAGAAGATCATATCACGAGCACGGGACAACTGACTTACAACTGAACAACGGCTGTGAATTATTACTCATCAATTTACTGCTAGAGATGAACTATTTCGAATAGATCCATTACCCAAAAATGTTAAAAATTATTCTTCTTCATCACATTCGCCCAACCTTTTAGTATTTGCGTGCATGATTCCGCCAATATTATTTTCTGTAACACAGATAGGCGCACGTTTTCCTGATGATTTTAAGGAGAAATTTTCAAAAGAGACGTTACAACATCCAACGTTAAGAAACGTCATCCAAATGTCACAAAAATTGTCAATAACTGCCAATGACGTTAGCAACTAGGCTCATGCACTCCGAAAAAGTGAACTGTTGCTGTATAAACACGAAAATATTCCATTGCTTTTATTGACGCACTGTATTAGAATGATGTGCAATCCTCCAGAACATGGTCAGGCCTACATGCCTGGTAAACTTGCAATTCTATTCTCACATGTAAATAAAACAATCTGCAAATTGATTTCCCAAATGTAACAATGCTATTCTACCCATTTATATGTAAAGCATATTAGGGCTAAATTTTGTGAAAGACAAATTGGAGTAGTTACGACAAAACTCCTGAAAGTGGCCAACCCAAAATTTCGGTTTGGCCAGTTTCAACAGTGTTGAGATCATTCCACCATTTCGTTTACTACAAGCAAACGTCTTGTCCTAAATATGCTTCGTATACGCATGAGTCGAAATGCATTGTTATATTTTAGCTACCTATTTTCAGATGATTGAATTGTTAATTTCCAGATGGAATTGCGATAGCATTTACAAGCCTAGGTGCAGAGGCTATTCCTCAGGTCCTATTACAATACACTGATACATGTGCACAGCAATCTGGATCTATCACCGGGATCTATAAGCCGTTGCGTTAGTGTAGCTTTCATTCCGTTGTTGTGACTTGTACCCATAAGGCTTTAAGTGGTAAATCAGGAAGTCCAACAAATACATATTGTTTGCACTAACATAGTGGAACGATATCGAATAATCACTGAGCATCTGAAATGCATTTAACAGATGTAAGTATGATGTATAAAGAGGGTCAGAAGCTTTAAAAATATAGTAGAATTCTATATTAACAGAGTATCATACCGTGATAGATATAAATTTAGTAACAGTCAAACCTGAGTATCATTCTGATATACACCAGACTTTCGTTATCTCAAACACTGATATCTCAGAATGCCCTCTTATATTACAAGATATATACTGGACAAAAAAGTTAGGGATCAACTATTTGACTGAAGCTTAAATCATGAAAAATAAATTATCCAAAAATAATTTTCTTCTGTTCAATACAGCTGTCAAAGCGGCACAGATCTGTATGAAAATTTATTGGAATCGGACCGGGTGAGACAACAGTACAAACGAATAAATAGATATAATAAATATATAATAGCTTTGCGCAGTGGCGGTACCATAGCCAATGAGGTTTATCCGAGGCGTGGTTATTGCTAGTTGAAATTTTTTCAGACACATTTTAGAGCGATCGCAGACACATTTTAGAGCGATCGTCTCTCATAGCTCAATATTGAGTCGCAATTTTACATCTTATATCGATTTTTTTAACTGTGTCTATGTACATGTAAAATTGGTGAGACGTTAATAAAATTATCTTATCTTATCTTATCTTATCTTATACCCCTAAAATTGAAGTGAAAACTGGCATCACCACAAAATTGAATGTCCATGATTTTTTGTTTTATCCATGCAAAACCATTGCCAGTGCTCATAGATATCTCTGGGGTCTGAATAACTGCATGATAGCTACTCGGTGTATATTTCGTAAAGCGCTACAGGCTCATTTGGGGACTCGTTTGCCATTTTTCATGAAAGGCCTGAATTAGCTATCCAGGCGTTTCCTGAAGCCTCTGGTGATTAGAATTGGTGCGATGTAACATCTGCCAAGCATGTTCTATCAGATTTAAAACTTGCGATCAACTAGACTTGTCCATACAGACGATAGTCTCTGTTCCAAGCTACTGGTTCATCACAATAACACTGTGGGGGTGCGCCTTTTTGTCCATTAAATGATTTAATCGGTCAATTTAAGCAAAAACGGTTACAAACAGACTTTACAAGGCTAATTTGCGCACTTGCACGCTGATAATGAGGCCAGGATTGGTGCAATTCCATAGAAATGCGAGGCGACAGTCGGCAAAAAGTGGCACAAATTGGCATCTGGGTCACTGAACCCATGTTCTTTTCACAGATGAGTCCAGACTGTATGTAGATATCCACGATGATGGGAGAAAGGTGTGACGCCTGCCAGGTACACGAAGCATTGACTATGAATTAAATGGTGTTGTGGAATATGACATGTCTCGAGGAGGGTGGGTGATGGTATGGTCCGGCATCTGGATTGGCAGCTGTGTGGACTTGAGCATGCCAAACAGAGAATCTGTAATTGGTGTTTGAGTGAGGAATGACATATTTTTTCCAATTACGGGACCGTTTGCTAAAGTGTTTGGCGATGACATTATCGAATCACAGGGCAAATATGGTGGACCAGTACCTCGCGACAGAAACAATCGCCCAAATTGACATGTCAATTTGATCACAAGTTTTAAATCCGACTGAGCATTCTTTGGACTTGTTACACCGCCAATACTGATCACGAGAGGCTTCTTGAAACTCAAGGAGAGCTCATTCAGGCCTTTCAAGAAAAATGACAAACGATTCCATAAATAGGCCTCTGGGTATTTACCAGAAGCATACCGAGTGGCTGTCATGTAGTAATTTAGACCCTGGGAGGTCACAGTGAGAACTGAAAATGATTTTGCATGGATAAAACCAAAAGTAATGGGCATTCAGTTTTTTGTTTATGCCAGTTTTCACTTTGATTTTAGGGGTATACCTGTTTATTCATTTCTGCTGGTGTGTCACGTGATCAGATTCCAGTAGGTGTCATGCAATCTTGTGCAGCATTGTTAAATGTATTCAAGAAAAGAAAATATTTTTTTAAAATTACTTTTCCAGTATAAAAATTTCAGTCTAATGTTTGATCCTTAACGTTTTTGCCCAGTATAGTTCAGATTCATTTCCTATTTTTCTTTACATTTCAAGATCGGATATCTCAAAATACTGGTATCTCAAAGTAATTTTTGGGACAATATAATAAACATTGAGATATCAGTAGTTTAAGATGAACTTCGACTTAGAGATACGGAGAGTTGATTGTACATGTAGTATTATGCTTCTCTATATTTAGTAACATGCTATATTCAATTATGTATCATACTAAGTAATGTTGTACATGTATCATAATATAATTGATTTTAGTATCACACTATATTCATGCAGTATTATACTATATCGTAATTAAGTATCATACTTTATTCGAGAACTATTCCAAAATAGGACCCTTTCAAAATGGGTCTACCCCTAAAGGTAAGAATTTGCTTTTATGGGCATAAGTTCTTTCCTTTAAGAATTGACACCCACGGAGAGAGAAAGGCAAAATGACTAAAATGTGTCCATAGCACTAGTACACAGATGCCCCAGCCAAGTGCCTTGATTAAGGTGCTGGCACTTGTAGGATAACTAAATTCAAATAAAAAGACTTGTGTAATATCAACGGGAAAATTAAGAGACCATCAAATATAGGTCAAAGTGACTTTCATTTATTTTGCAGTCAAACCTCCATACTATGACATGTACAACAAGTCGTCCAAGAGCATACATTTTTGTGGAATCATTGATTTGAGGATAAAAATCTCTAACTTGTCCATGATTTGATGTATATCCTGGATATCTGCAAGTTTCCTAAAGATTCAATTAAAAATTAATACGCTGTGCCTGGGACGATGTAAGGACTCAAGAGCAAGTAATCTACTGAGGCGAAATGGCCAAATTTCGAAAACGTCCAAAAGTAAACTCCTGTCCTGGATATCAGCAAGTTTCATCATGTCAGGTAAAAGTCAATGTTGCTAGGTCCAGGACAACATTTCCCCATTGTACTAAGTCTATGGGATTTTCTTTCTGTCTTCATCTTTTCTGTCTTAAGTTGCAATTAAAAATAAATGGGCTATGAATGGGACCTGTCAAATATGGGCTTGTTTAGCACCGAAAGGCAAGTAGCTCTATGACGAATTGTTTCATACGGCCGACCGAGATTTTATGCCTCTCCTAGTAATCTGCCAGATCCCATTCAGTGAGCAATAAAATATTTCTAAACTAATCAGCAAGTTTATGTTTCGATAAGAAAAATAAGGGTGCTATGCCCAGGACAACAGTTTCCCATCATAAGTCTGTGGGGTTGTTTGACGTTCAAGGAGGCCAGTAGCTCTGAAGAGATTAATCCGGCCTTGACCAAATTCTAACTCGTCTTTATCCTAGGATAGTAAAAAACGAGAGTAAATTCTTTTATTGTCAGATCATTAACTTCTTCAAGAATGCCACGTATTGCTGTAGGCTATATTGGGAGAATTTTGCTGATGTTTATTTTAAAGACTAAGCAGAAACATTCGCGAAGTTTAGTTGCCAAAAGTACAAGCAACTGGGTCGGAGCACAAGTTCTAACAACATTAGTTACGGTCCTCCCCACTCGCGAAGTTTTAGCGCAGTAGGCACACAACGTTGATTCAATGCTGGTTAAATGCTGTGTATCTGCAGGGATGTTGCACGATTCTCATAATGATTCTTTGTTCTGATTATGACCATGAAACTTTTGCAAAAATATCTTATCCGAATATTTCCTAATTTATAGCGTACTACGTCTGGTATATTTAGTAAATATAGGACAGGGAAATAAACAGATGATAAGCGCTACCTGTTTGCCTTCGAATTCATCATAGATATAATACCATCTAGGATAGTTGCCTGTCAGATGAGTCAATGGGTGAAAACAGTGAAATCTGCTTTTTCCTTCGACGTCGATCGAACTTCCTGCTTTTACACCGAGATGTTCCAAACATCTACCAAATTCAACATCTTCGGCCCCGCCATCCTTCCGACAGAATTTAGTATCAGTTTTTACCTTACCAAACCTTCTTAAGGCTTCTTTACTTATTATGTAACCTGCTCCACCGCTGAAGTACCCCTGTTTAAGAATAGTTACGAAATGCTGCCCAAAGAAAACAGGATCGTCCGTATTTTTGTCTGAAAGAAAGTAACGCAAGTTCTCGACAATGACGTAAGTGTCATCGTCAGCTTTCATAAACCAATCAGCTTTGTCGAGAAAATGTTCGTACATGTAACGAAATGCTAACATTGTCTTTGCCGTAAGATGTCCTCTGCCTTCAGAAACGTTGAAGCCAATGGTTGGAAAAGTGTCATTTGTGACAGAACTCACGAACAGCAAAACATCACAGCGTTTTCCCCATGTCTTCCGTACATGCTGAGCCCTGCTGTCAAGAGTGTCAGGTGATGTCATAATCCAACACAGTATCCTTACTTTCGACACCCGTTCTTGTTCCGTTTCGACCTTTGTTACTGCTAACTCTGATAACAAGAATTGACAGAGCTCCACACATGAAGGGGTAACATATATTTTTTCTTACTTCTCATTGAAAACATATGTTGTAACACCTCATTAGAACCGAGACGGTTCTAATGAGGGTCACAACGTATGTTGTTATGGAAAATACACAAAATTGCCCCTAAATTATGCTGTTACCCTCCATATCTGTAGCGGCATTGTAAAGGATACAAGCCCCTTTTTATCGATGAGCAGTGATGTCTAGCTTTGACCATCCTTAATAGATACATTTTTATAACACACACTCACACACACACTTTTGTATGTCATGACTTACTGGCCTATCTGAATAGAATAAGCCCAGTAGTACCAACTAAAAGAGATATTACCCAACACCCAACAGTGTAGACTTATATCAAACGCGGCGTCTTGTCAGGGTCGATACTGTTTGTCTGTAATGATTTTTAAAGATAAATTAGTACATATAAAATAGATCTGATCCCCTAAATTTGAAATGGACCTGGTTAAATACTCGTCATAAATGGGTTAATGTTGCAGTAGTAACAATCCAGTTGATAATCGCAACTCCATTCCCACATGAAAAAAAATCATTCCTTTGCAAATGTATAGCGAAATATAACTCATGCGTGTGCAGACCATATGAGTGTACAAGACTGCAGTTTTGGTGCGTTTTCGCTACGTTCCTTTGCACTGTGTTTCAATAAGTAGGCCCATTTGAGTTTAATAGAAAGCATTGAAAAGTCCTAACACTTTAACTTTATAATTTAGTTTTCTCTCTTTATGTGCCTCAAAGTCTTTTTTACTTTATCAAACTTTCGTTACTGGAGTAAACTGTAAAGCGTGAACTTTTATTCTCTTTAAAAAGCATGCGTGCAATCCAACATTTTGTTGCTCATTTTGTTACCTTGTATGGCTTTAATTCTGTTGTAAAGTTCTTGAAAATTGGTCTTATTCCCTATAAAATAAAAGTAATATTTACGTACTATATGAGCGAAAAAAAAGTTACTGATAAATAACTGCTGATATATGTGTCACCAAAGGTAACCGGCACGTATAGATATTTTATAGCCTGAAATATAGATTTTAGAACGTATCAACCCTACGTTTTTAGGCTATAAATACCTATACATGCCCGCTGCCTTTGTATGTCACATTATTTATGTCATTATAGATATGGTCATATGCTTAAAACGTTTATATTTTTTTTTTTTCAGAAATATTTTGCTTTACATCCAATACTAATTTAAGTCAGTTTCAAACTGGTTCAAATAAGTTTCAAACTGATTGAACTAGTTTGAAGCCAGTCAAAGAACTTGAAATCTGTATCATTGTCACCAATTGGTATAAGTATGATGAAATTATGTCTGACGAAATGTTTACATCTTTTTAAAAGTTTTATTTTGTAACTTAACCAAGGTTTCTTGTATTTGCAGTTGTCTATACAGCAGTGGTTAGAGATGCTCGGATATGGTGCAGAAGTTCGCGGGTTCGAATCGCCGTTCGCTCAGCCGGCGACTGGAAAATTCTGTCAATCTAGCAAAAATGGGTACATTTAAGAATCAAAAAAAGGATAAGGCAGTGAAATGAAAGAGATGGACTCCACCTGTCCTATGTTGTGCCCAAGATACGTTTGGCCTCTAACCCCCACTGCTCATGCGGCCTTTAGCTACGGGAAATCTTGAAATCGAGTCTATTGTTATAGCAATAACACAGGGTATAATCGATTCCGCCAATTTTCGCTTCCTGCAGAGACTGTCCGTCATATTTGGCTTCCGCCGAGACTGTCCGCGAACTCTTGCTTCCTGCAGAGACTACTGTCCTCGAAAAATGGCTTCCTGCCGAGACTGTCCGCGTGACTCTGCTTCCTGCCGAGAGCCTCGGCAGGAAGCAGAATCACGCGGACAGTCTCTGCAGGAACCCATTTATCATGTACAGAAGTCTCGGCAGGAAGCAAAAGATCGCGGACAGTCTCGGCGGAAGCCAGATATGATGTACAGTCTCTACAGGAAGCGAAAATTAGCGGTATCGATTATACCCTGTGAATAACTGCAAATTATATCTCATACCTGTTTCAAAAAGATGTATGTATGCTGTCAGTGATATCACGAGTAGTACTAAAGCAATCGAGTTGCGGACAGTGACCAGTCTCATTGCCGAAACACTGTATCACCGTAATATCTACAATAAACAACCAAACAAAATTATGTCCTTTAGCAAAACTTATAACACATTACCATAGCGTGTTATATTTTTTGTTGTTATTATTATTATTATTATTATTAGTAGTAGTAGTAGAAGTATGTCCTTCGACTTCTTTTGAGGTTTAAATGATTCAAATTTCAAAATGGAAATAATAAAAAATATATATTATTCTTTGAAAATAAAAATAAGGAAAGAAAGTTGATAAAATTGTTAAAAATACAAACTGAACAAAGTAATCCCCAGTGCGGGACGGCGATGCGACTTCATTACGTCGCATCAACGTCAGTACGATGTCATTCTGGCATCATGTGCCTGCTTGATTAGGCTTTGAAAGTTCTAGATACAATGACCACGCAGACAAGGCTGTGTGCCCATGCCAAACAATAAGCAGCTATGTCATCATCAGCACAACATTAAATGAGCCGCGACACGACAAAACCAACCGAAAGTGGCATGTGCGTCCAGCGAAGACTCAGATCAGCTTGGGCATCTGCCCAATCTGATCAGAGTCTTTGCTGTCCGCACGGAGCTAGCTTAGACCATAGGCTGCTCTGTATGTGCAAAGCAAAGACTCTGATCAGACTGGACGGATGCCCAGGCTGATCTGAGTCTTCGCTGGGCGCACTTGCCCCTTTGTTGGTTTGTCGTGAAGTGCCTCAAATTATTTTATTCTGGAGACCAAACCTCTATCTGCACCAGAATTGTGTCAGTTATCATTCTCTTGTGTGGTCTTCTTGTCCACACCACCACCACAGGAAATGACTGCCCTTGGAATTCAGACACACCACCAAAATTAAGACAGTATACGAAAATATATAGTGCCGCTTTGTATTTAGTTCTCAAAACATTTCGTTTCGCTTTTTTGACCATTGTTTTTAAAATGTAGACTCAGGCCAGGTTTCTGCTGAGTCCTGATGACATTAAATTTGGTTGACTCTATTTTCATATCATATTGATTATTTCAAATTTGTTAGTAATAATAGCTCTAAAAGATTTTGTACGATCTTGTGTAACATTTGATATACATGTGCATGTATATATTTATTGTTTAAACCAAGCTCTAAAAGTATTACTTAGAAACAAGAGACGTAGGCAAGAGTGAATCTGTTAAAAGCGTGAGGCAATTTAAATATTTCAAGATTTTATAATAAAAGACTTACTGAGTGATCAGTTTTCTTGTAACTTCACATTCACTTTTATGTTGTATGGATCTGTTGCTGACATCTGTCATTCTGTCGTTTAATCCAATATTCCAGTTAGCCTCAACGTTTAGTAATTGTTTTGTATAATAACTATGTGGCATCTGTTGAACATGTAGCTTGCATGGTGTATATCATAAGAAGCAACAATACACTGAATCCCTGTAATAACTTAAACCCATTTATGATTTATCGCCTCTTCTGTCCGTATAAATTGGGCGATTCTATTTGTCAATTCAAGGATGTCTGGTTTAGTTTATTTTTATCATTTTCATATTAGTTTAAGAAGAAATACCCTAAATAAACTTTTATAAATACCTAAAATAAACTTCCCTTATTTGTCTTACAGAAGAAAAAGATTTTCGGCAGACGGGCAGAAGTAATGCTCAGAACTATACAATCATGAGAGTTCTGGTGACAATACTGATTACTGCTCTCAGAATCCAGAAGATCTACAACCGACCCTTCATGAGGAAGTTGAGATTGCAGTAGCAGCACAGCAAAACGGGAACTCCGCCGTAGTTGCTCATATACATGTACCAGCAGAGCTTGTTCAAACGGGCAGGGAGACCATGACTGACGTCTAAAAAAAAGATCTGTGACAAGATCTGCAGAACAGGAGACTAATATAATGTTTACTAGTTCTTGCAATTATTTTACAAGAAGAGCAGCAAAAATGAGAGGATATAAGTAAGCAACATATTTTCGTTCAATTCCTATAAACTTATATTTTGTACTATTTATGTATGTTGTGAAAAAGGAAAATAAATATTTTTAAAAACCAAATCTGAAAACTTATATCTTCGTTGTTTGTTGTCGGTGTGAATACTAGAAGACAATATGTTGAGATATTCAGTTGAAAAAAAACGCTTTAAATTGTATTTCTTTAAGGGGAATGGGCACATTTTCAGGGGAAGCAACTCTACCATTTTCTTGTTTACCTCCCTCCTAAATGAGGATCAACTCTTGGAGGAAAGAATTAGCTCCTCTAGGAGCAAATTATTCCTTTAAGAGTAGACCCGATCCCAAAAGGCTTGATTCATCCACGGAAGTATACAGGAAGTCACAAATGTTAATTCCCTATGTAAAAATGGCAGAAATTCATTGCGGTGTACCCATTCACCATACGCTATTATTTTATCGATAGATTTATAATCATTATGCAGACTGTTGTTGAATGGAAAATAAACATCTATTTAATTAGTGAAATATTATCTGGAACTTGGCCAAATTTTGGAAATCCAGAATTCCATTTTCCTTCATCCGAAATATAGATTTTTTTGCATCAACATATAGTGTAATCCGTGTTCTAACACAGTCGGAATATAAAATTTTCAAAATTTATTTTTACAAGCTTACTATTTCTGCTTATTTGACAGCACCCAACACTCAACTGATAGCCACTGGCAAGTATATACATGAAGGTTAGTTTTACAGGCAAGTTTACATAGGTAGATGCATGTACTGGCTATGACTTTGTGTTGTATAAACAAGTTGGGCGGGGTTCTTTAAACCATAAAAAATAATTTTCGATGACCTTTTGTTGGAAAACACATTTCGACTGTATTAGTTCATGGATTATGCTATTTATTGGTGCAAAATAAATATATTTCTGATGAGGGAAAATGGAGTTCTACGTTTCAAAAAATTGGCCAAGTTCAAGTATGTGACTAATTTGATAAATGTATATTTTTCATTCGACAACAAAAATATAAGCATATACATGTATGCATAACTCATGATTATTTCTGTAATTCAGAACAAGAGTGCACATTGTTCTTGTTACACCTCAAAATACAAAGCACCTGTATATTTTAGCCACCAAGTCAGATTGACATTTAGAAGTACCTTTAAAATAGGATAGGCAGATATACCTATATTAGACATACAGTATAAATACTACAATACAATGATCAAGACAGGTGTGTAAGTGAAATTGTTGAACTTTGAACAAGTAGACTCCTCTGTTTTTTCTTGGAAAGAAAATTGGACACAGGCTTCTTCATTTTTTTATCTGCTCAACCTGATACGAGAGGGTTGGAAAATAATCGCTAGGACGCCCTTCTTAATGCGTTAAAGTACGTTCAGATCTAAATACATTAAATACATTTTCAATAGCGATGGTTATTTTTGTCTACATTTTTTGCGCAGAAAATTGCCTTTGATCTTTTCTAATATAAAGCCTTTTTAACATCGACAAGTCCTGCATTTTGGGATTCTAATTGTAGAAACAACATAATGAAGGCATCTGCTGACGTACGTACAAAGACACCAACTATACAGTATAGTCTTTTTTAACGCTTCAAAAGATGTGGCGACATATAGTAGTGTACATATAGTTGCTTAAGTTATTGACCAGGGCCGTATTCATAAAACGACTTAAGTGGTTGCTATGCTGTTGCTAAGGCTGAATTTCTATGAAGGAGATTCCCTATAACTATGAAATTTGCTCTGGAGGAACAGTCTGAAATAGTTGCAGAGAATCTCCTTCATAGAAATGTAGCCTTAGCAACTGCATAGCAACGACTTAAGTGGTTTTATAAATACGGCCCCAGTTGTATACAAAGTCATCAGTGACATCTTGATCCCATAATATACAGGCATTGTATGCTTATTACTGTTCAAATGAATGACCCGTTGTCCGCTTCACCAATCATGACGTTTTAATATATAAAAATTTCTCTGACATTATCGGATAACATATGAATATATGACTCCGCGTGCTTGAGTCCGTGAAAGGGTTCAAGATGTTACCAAGTGAATGTACAAACTCACAAAAAGCTTTTTATAATGACTGTTTCACAGCTTTCAAACCAAAAATGTTGACAAAATATGTCCCATTTGTTTTACTTTTTCTTTACTGCCAGCTGCTACATTGGTTTTTGCCATTGGGGTGCCCTTTAACAATTTATTCCCGATTTATGGATATCCATAATTTGAGTTTTTGCAATCTATAATTCGATGTAATGGATATCCAATATATATATTAAATTTGTGATATCAATTATTCGACTCGAATTATGGATATCCATAAATCCAATTCTGTGTATCCAAAAATTAAGCGGATTAATAGTCATCTATATAGCGAATTATGGATATCCATAAGTCTAAACATGTATATCCAGAAATCAAAGTATGGATAACCATAGATCAAAATATTACGGAAGCCTATGGTTTTGGTTACGTTGGCTAGAAATAATCCAAACCCTGCGTCTATAAGGGCCAAAACATAACACAAAAATTCAAAATGGTCCAGCCACGGAACTCAAAGGTCCTTACATAAAAAAACACAATGTCACATATAGGCTTCCGCAATATTTTGATTGTATACCCTCCACTTTGTTCTGATTACTCCCTTCTTTTTACTGCAAACTGCATCGTGCTTAGTGTCTACTGTCTACTGTGTACTGTTAACTGTGTACTGTTCCCTGATTACAGTTTATTGTGCAGTGCCTGCTGCAAAATTAACTTTGCGCATGTCCAATCTTGAGCACAAAATAAGACGTCTAAAATTATGTTCATATGCGGCGGCAAACAGTAAACACAGGACATGACGCAGTAAACAGAAGTCAGGACGCAGCAAGCAGTCAGAAGACAGTAAACAGTAATGTCAGTAATTTACTAATCTTAATTTTCATTTTATTTTATTATTCTAATCATTTATTTTATTCATTTATTTTATCACATTTGACCAAATCATTTCATAATTGTTTTAAATCAGATTCTATAACACTCGTCTGGCATTCAACACAGGCAACGAAGACAACTTCCATGATTTGTCATTCCTACGTCCAGGCAACGAAGAAAATGGCGGCTTTTAATGGGGGCGAACTGTTAGTATACATTCAGTTGATTCCATTGGCGAAAGTATGATCCTTGGATTTCAAGCGCTTTTAACTGCCTGTTATAAAGCTGCCGATTTGTTTATGCGAACATGGGACAGTGTGAGTAGTTGCCTGTTATAAACATTAGTGTGCTTGTCATTGTCTCTGTATTTTTTTTATTTTCATTACAACGCAAATGACAACGTTATTAATACAACGCAAAAAAAAACGAAGACAACTTTTATTTCACACTAAAATTGATTAGTCTGCGAAAATGCTTACATCTGCTGGTTCAAAAGTGAAACATGTCATTTTAGCGGCACCAAAAGCCATAAACATGAAATGTTTCGGAGTCATTTTGGTAGATATGAGCTGTAAAACTTCATATGGGACCTTGTTTTTCAATGAAACACTAGCTACTCTAAAACGTGAATGGACGTCAGCTGCGTCACAGAGGTAGAATCGTATTGTTTTGCGTATAGCAAATAAAGATTATAAACACTCTATGAACAAGGGTAGAAAATATGGTTTAATTTTTTTAGAGTTAGTTTTTTCCGATGTTAGATATGAATCTGACAAAGACATCTTGTAATATTTGACAAAGCATGAAGCAGAATGCTTCCTCTTGGCGATAACGCCTGTTTTATCCCAAACAGTTAAAGGACACCAAACTGCGCCAAATTCAGAACTACGCAATAACGCGATACAGGACTTTTACACTTTTGTGCTAAATGCAAGGAAAGTAATAAAAGGAAAACACTCTTTATACCGTCTTTCAGAGTATTAAATTGTAGTTCACATGTGCCTGTTGTTCTAGCCTCGAAAAGTTCTCTGACACACTAGTTTCAGCCGATTTCTAATGTTGGGATCTGTCTGTAAGAAGTTTGGTCTTGAAAAAAATGAGAGGGTAGGGGTCGTGGGGAAGGGGTGTGTAACTGTCAGTGCCGGGGCGTCCTACTAATGGTAAGGTAGGAGCCTACTGTGCTTGCAGAAGGTGCGGGTGAGGTGTTTGGATTTTTTCTCTCGCCTATCATATCTCTTTTCTTTCTCCTTCTCTTTGGAAGACGGTTCGATCCAGACTGAAATACTGTCTCAAAGGGTCGTTAAACCCAAAACAACCAACCAATCAACCTAAAAATGATTTCAAACTACATAATGACGCTAAACTGGCTGACTACATATCAAATCAAGAAGTCATAGGGCAATGAACGGCATAATTTTTTTATTGTCATATGATACAGTAATTAAAAACTATATTGAACTGTAAACTGATGTAAAAAATCTCTAGAGGGCTCTAGAAACTGCTTATTTAATATTTTATCAAATAAAACTTGGTTGTTTTTTCTTTGTTTTTCGTTAAACTGGAGTCATTGTCAGATACGTTGTAATGAAAAATTCGTTAATTACATTGGTTTTAATGACTACAGATATAAAAATGGCATTTTATTCATTTTAGATATTAAGCATCTTTTTCGCACAGCAAAATGATTAAATGTGCGTGCAAAAGTAGAATTACCAATACCTGACAAACGTGCGTGCAAAAGCAGAAATTACCAATACAAAAAGCATGATAATTTCAGCGGTCCGTAAGGTATTTATTATGTGGTAAACTGAAGTATTTCATCACTATGAGTGAGCAAAGTTTACAAATCGATTCGCCCCCATCATAAGCCATCATTTTCTTTGTTGCCTAGACGTAGGTATTTCGAAACCTGGACGTTGTCTTCGTTGCCTGTGTTGAATGCCAGACCAGTGTGATAACTTCTGTTACAATTTTAAGATTCGGCTTAAATAAGAAAACGCATTAAGCACTATCTTTGGCACTATCTTTAGGGTCTTAATTCTGGTTTAGCAAAGACGACTCTACAGCGAAAAGAAAAAGAAGAGGTGGGACGACAATATTAAAGGGTAAACACGAATGGACTTTGCCAGCTCAACTAGGGCAGCTAAAACAGGGCAAGGTAGAAAGGAAAAAAGTTTGGAAGTCATATGTGGTGTCTCAACGACCTTGTTAGGGTATGGGATAGTGTAGAATAGAATAGAATTACCACGCACATATAATAAAAGGTCTGTCATAAAAGATTTAGTCTGTTTCCTGGCTGTGAGAGAGTTGGCACTGACATGAAGTTGGTATAGCTACTGTGTACCATGTAATGCCTTTTGGGGATCGGAATGTAGCCTACCTGGCTTTAGTTCCTTGTTCAACATGTAGTTATTAGGTGATCTTGTCTGAATGAAAGACGATACATGTTAGGAGTATATCTCCCGGTTTCTCAAGATATGACGGGACATGATAAGACATGTATCTTTTCTTCTCTAATGAACGCCAACCTACAGCTGGGGATACTTCTCAAAAATGGAGACATTCCCTGCATCAGGGGACATGGACATATACTCTAATGTATTTTGGCCATTTTTGCACAATGTGTTAAAATTCTTCTCCAGACCGGGAGACAGGAAATGGCCTCAATATAGCGTTTCAGATTCAACATGTTCAAGTTGGTATCTTCTGTTTGCAAATTTATCGCACAAAAAGCAATGCTTAAGAATAAAGTCATCAAGTAACTAAACAATTATTAGGATCCTTTTTTGATACTAAGCAGTCTTTGGATCGACTGCCCAATTCAAATTAAGAAATTACAATATGGTTTTTCTGATTTCGTCACCAGATATTGTCAGGGTCACTGAGGAGGCTTTATTGGCCGAAACTACGTAGTCTGGCCCATGTTCCTGCTTCTGAATGTGTTCTCTGCTCTTGAAAGAACTCTTTAAGATTTTAATTAACCTGTGATTTATATGCCAGCTCTTTTACAGCCTGATTTGGAGTTCTTATGTTTCTCATGTTAAACTAATCTCTTCATTTGTACATTCCCAGCCCGACGATGTGACACCTGTATCGATAACGCGTAGCCTCCTTACCTGTTGAAATCTATCACTCAGTTTGTATAGAAATTAATGGCAAAACAATTTTTGACAACAGAAATCATTTCTTTAACATATTGTGCCAATATTTATTCTGATATGACCATATAGTTCATTTTACGCTCTTTACGTTGATGTAGTTTTCATCAAAATAAGTATGTGTTTTCATTCTTCCAGGTGAAGTGGAAAATATGCTCATCGCCTCCTATTTACCATATATAAAAATTTGACAAAACGTGTGTTCCTACACTTTGTCGGTAAAAATTTATTTTACTTTGTCTAGTTTAAATTTTTTCCTTGATATTTTCTTATAACTAGCATTGCATACTTTTCACTGATATAAAAGTTTCTGAAATAAATTGCCGTTAACATTCTTCCCCATTCGCTTAAAAATTCATTTCATGCGCCTTCCGCCGGCCGAATTCTTAGGCGTAAAATTTCAAAGTCCAACATGATGTTTCGCTATACGCCGGGCCAGACAGGGTATGTGAAGGTTTATTTTTTGTCAATGCGAAACTGCATTTATTTTCAGTCAGCATGGTCAGGCGGTACAAGAAAGACAGAAAATGTTAAGAAATGCAAAACAGAAAATAAATAAATAAATAAATAAAAATAGGACAATAAATACAAAATAATTAAAGAAACTACACTGCCATATACCAAATTATATGTTTCCTAAATAAACCAAATATATACTGAACGCCAAAAGAAACGCATACAAGTTTAGGTTCAGTTTTCTTCTGTCAACTGGTTTATGGTTTTAAATCATATATAGCAGAAAACACTACTGACATCTGCCAACAATATAAACTTATCTTCTTGCAAAATTAAACTTGGATTAAAGAGTTATCTCAATTTATCATGAAACATTCAAAGTGGTTGTAAGAGTTGTCTTTCCTTTGGAGGCATAACAAATTGTTTCCAAAACACGACTCTTATGTGTGGTTATGAATAAAACGTCGGTTTTATAACCATGGTATCCTTCTTAGGGGCATGCCAATAGTTTGAAGTTGAACACTTGTCAAATTATCTCCCTTGCAATTAAACAAATAGCAAAATGTGAAGTCCAATAACACCAAAAGTTCTGCAGTGCTGCGAAAAATTTCTGTGCAAACCTTTTTATTTTACTCTTGTTAATTCATTTAACCTCTTCGTATAAATGGTTTCTGTTCTTTTCAAGAAATACAGGGTGTTAAAAGGTCTATGGAAATCCAATGGTAAGCCAGTGTTACTGTTTCTACTGCCAACTTTCACCTGATTGTTTCTCTAAAACGCAAGGCTGGACTGCTTTGATTTTTTCGCTGTTTCTTACCCTTGCCGTGGAAATTATGTCTGGAGAAAATAATCAGCTGAGCATTATAAGGAAATTAAAATTCAGCTTCTGAAAGTATGGTGACTTTAAGTTTAACCCCATCACAAAAGCAAGCGTTCTAGTCTCTAAAGTTTATGGAATATCGATGCGTTAAGGTGCTCATTCTGTCGGAATATCATAAACAAAGGAACTCAAAATGTCTAAATAAGAGTATATACCTATATCTTCACAAAAATTGGGCGTATACATTGTATGCGTTTCTTTTGACGTTCAGTATAATAATTAGATTATCTGCATGTTTTTTTATTATTATTATTATTTCTTAACAGATTGGTCAGCAGTTGTTTCCATAATGATATTTAATACCAATTAAACACTTTTGTTAGTTAATTGCCAATGAATGGCTTTATTTTCAACGTAACTGGTCAACTGTGAAAGATGCGGTATTGAGTTTGCTTATTTTAAGGTCCCTTCGTACTTTGTTCGTCATTAAGGAATTAGCGTTTTGTGTTTTCTATGGATTTATGTTTTTCCAATGACAAAGTCGAACCCGAGACCGCTAGACCAGCAAGCCAGCGCTTAGCACACTAAGGTACCAGGGTCCTCCGTTTATTGAAACATGCTGCTCAGAGATTTTCTTGGAGCCTTCTGATTCAAATACAGGTATTGGACCAGGGAAAGGGAAATCAACTATCATAGAAAAGAGAAGAGAGAATATGCTTACAAAAAGATTATAACTGGATCAGTATGTTGTTGAAGATCCGCACGGAACTGTGTTAAAAGCTATCATCAAATTCTCGAAGACTCTGGTTTACATAAAAAGTGGTGATTACTATAGGGCCATGTAAATAACTACGCGTACATTACAACATCGGTGCACACAGAAGACTCAGATCAGCCATTGCAGTCTAGTCAGAGTATTCTCGGGGTGCATGAACAGTGTGCGATTCCTGGACATTGAAAAGGCAAAAATTAAAACTCTGATCGTTCTAAACAGGTGTGACGGCTGGTTTGAGTATTCACAAAAATGAAAATCCTGGTCAGTCTAAACAGATGTGACGACTAATTTGAGTGTGTACTGTTCATATGAACAGTCAGGGATCATGAAAATTTAAAAAGCAGAAATAAAGACCCTGATCAGTTTTGATAAATTGACGACTGATTTGAATATTAGCTGTTCTCATAAAATTTGTGCCAGCAGCGAGTTTTCAAATCAGCCTGCACAGCTAAACCGAAGACCTTGATCAGTCATCAAAGAAGTAAAGGCTGATTTGAATATTTACTGTTCACATAAAAGTTGTCAACAGTGAGTTTTCAAATCAACCTGCACTGCTAAAACGTGAAAGTGAATACTCTGATGAGTCTAAATAGGTGTTAAGACTGATTCGATTTGATCATGAAACAACAAATCTAAAACATTGCCGGAGGTCTCAAATGTAAAAGTGACCAGACTTATACCGAGAGGTGTCAGAACTGATAAGGATCACCGATTATATACAATATACAAATGTTTTTAAACGTGTGAAAAATGTCAAAATTTCATATTCCCTTGCATAATTCCTACCGATTTCTAACTGTACTCACTTTTGAACGAAATCCATTATTGAAAATGTAAGCATTTTGAGAAAAAAAAACCTTGACTATTTTTTTAAACAAATCTGAATAAAATCATTTCTGCTGAAAAATATAATGGTCTTAGATTATGAAGCGCATATTATAATGCTCAAATCAGCCTCAGTATCTGTGCAAATTTACTATAGTCTTTTCTATGCAGTGTTAAGTTTTCTAAGGGTGGGAAAATACTATTTGAGAGGAAAGAAAATATCTATAGGAATGCCCACTAGACATGCGAAGCTGCGTTTGCTGATCTGCGTCTCCAGTGTTTACACATGTCGTTATTTAGATTTTTGTGCGACAGTGATAATTATTATAAGCTTAAGCACAGATGTCCCATGTACATATATTTAATTTTCGAGTGAGTGAGTAATATTGGTTTTACCGCTCACCAGCACAGAGAAGGCTATTTTCGCGCCGAAAACACTATAAAAGAATACATTTTATATGCATAAGATCAGAAATGATTTTCGAATGCACAATTGAAATTATTTATTACATTATCTTACATGTTTTCACATTGTAGTGTTGTCATAATTGTAGTTTGAGAATATATATGAAAAATATACCTTATTTGCAATTTATCGTATTTTGTTTTATACCATTTATCAATTTATTCAGTGAATTCTATGAAAAATGAAAAATTAGGTGATGAATCAAAAAAAAAAAAAAAAAAAATCAAACGATGGACTGGCCGAAAGTACGTACGTTTTGCCTTTTTATCAGTTGTTCAACATAAATCAAAGTTCAATCATACAGCCAAGTGTCAAAAGTCTTTCCCCAAAATATTTTTTCCATTGACTTTAGTGCATTTGCAAGTGTGCAAGAAATTTTACTGTGAGACTTGTGTTTAAATGTTCATAATAATTTTTGCATGCTTAAAAACCTAAAAGATTTCTGCAATGTAAAATAATTTTTAGATTGCCCTAATCCTACTCACAATTAAACTACAAGTGTTTGAACTTACATGAAATTTTCAGAAATGCAGTTTTCCATTGACGTCAATGGTGACGTTGTCTAAAATTTGCTGTAAAAGTACAGGTGTTGCCTATAAACGCATATTTCTCAAAGAACAATGATTTAGAGTTCAAATGAAAATTATTAGATGTTGCCAAAGTTATTGCTCTTTCTAATCATATAAAACTTAAAACCATACGATGAGCAGTTTTGCTACAGCAAAATTCCCCGCACACTTGAAAATGCATTGAAGTCTATGGAAAATTGGGTTTTGGGGAAAGACTTTTGATACTCGGCTGTAGCTTCAGCAATTTTACCGGTTTTCAGTTATTTCCCTGTATTTTGGGTATAATAATTATAAAATGATAATGAGCTACGCAATTTCGCATTTCGAATCCGGAAAAACTATACTAAATAGTGACATCAGAGGTGCTGTATATTGAAATTGAAAACTATTTTTCTTCTTCTTCTTCTTCTTCTTATTATTATTATATACTATCGCACATAATTTTAAAAGTATAACTGCACGCACTGTATTATTATTATTATTTTTATTATTATTATTATTATTATTATTATTATTATTATATACTACCGCACATAATTTTAAAAGTATAACTGCACGCACTGTAGACAGTAATTTAATCATACTTATTCATAGATTCTGAATTAGAAAAACTATATAAAATAATTCAAAAAAAGAAAATAAAACTATATGAATAGATAGACGGTGCCAGAGAAAAAAAGGCTGATGTTAACGAATTTGAAAAGAGCTTTTCAGAACTGATAAATTCTACTGTGGAAACCAATATCCGATTTTATATGTAGATTATCTGATCTACCTGTCCAGTCACGGCTGTCACAGTCCCCTAATCTAAGGGATACAACTGCACTCACTATAGACAGGTGTCTTTACCTGTAAGACTTAAGGTAACTTGCCCTTGCATATGGTATGAAATAGTGTGGTTTGTTTTCGGAATCCTAGAGTTCTGCTTGCTTTTGACGTTTTGACATTTGGTAATTCCAGTTCAGGTCTTTTGATAATGTCACGCCAAGGTACTTGGAAGAGTGTACCGTTTCAGGCACCTGACTACAGAGGGGTAAATGATCATTTCTAAATCTAAATAGTTTACTGGTAAGACATCAAGAAGACATTCATTTACCAGGAAGACGACTAAAAGATTTAATTTCATGATTCCCAGCATCAGCCCAATGTAGCAGAGTTTCAAATTGGACTCCCTACCCCCCCCCCCCCCCCCCCACACACACACACACACACGCGCGCGTTAGATAAAATAAGATAAGATTAGAAATTTCATTTTAAGACGGCACGACATAAGGCAACAAGAAACATAAGTCCTTAAGGGTTTTTGATCGTCTATAACATAGTAATTCACAGTATTAATTTTAAATTCAAAGATAGAAAGATTGTAAATATATACACACTGAAAGTTTGAAATTAGCAAATTAATACAGCGCAATACTACATAGCAGATTATCATATGTGAATCCTAAAAATTCAAAAGCACTAAAATGTTATAAGGGAAATGGCCTCAATGACATCAGAAGCTATTATTTGACTAAGATATCAAAACTGTCAAATGTAACTTATGTTTGGCAAGGGCCTGGTCGAAACTTTATATGCCAAGACATTGTGCTAGATGCTGGCACTTCGCGAGTGGCAACTCAATAATTATTACTAAATATCAAGCCGGTCCATAAAAATATTGGAACGCACCAAAACACCGGAACGCACCTGTAATTACCGGGGCATTATAAAATATAGAGTTTTCCCATACAGATAATGGTTATTTAGGGTAAATACGATGTGCTTACAAGGCTTATTTGGTAAAAAGCATTATCCGAGCCCTATTTTGTTATTGTGTAGCAGAATGACACTCATGATATACCCTTTACTATTCATGTTTATTATTCTGTCACACAATATAGTTTATCAAATTGAAAACCAGTATACTATATCAAATTGCGAATAAAACTGAATTTGTATCAGATTGTATCAACTTAATACTGACAAACAATAACATTTAAGTCCTAAAACAACACACAAGTGAAGGAAAGTCTTAGTTATATAGTGCGTTCCGGTAATTTCAGGTGCGTTCCGATGTTTTGGTGCATTCCGGTATTTCTTTTGACCCACATCAAGCTCCACCCCACCATCCATCAGATCCAAGACAAACATAATTTATTTTACTTTTGCACCCTGCCTTTTATCCTAAAGTAAAATGCGAAAGAAACGAAAATAATTTATGCATCAAGTCTCAGCTAGCTGATAGATAATGTCCTTCTCGAAAAATAACTAAAGTAGCTATTAAGAGGCCATAGGCAGCAGATAAGGCCAAAAATAGGCCGACAACAACATGTAGAATTTTTTATGGTCAGATGATTACACCTTGGGGTGATTTGTGGTGTTTTTGGTGTTTAGTAGGACTGATAATTTTACCCATTTCTAGTACTTTCGACTAGTTTAAATTGTTTCGGGTTTATCTATTTACACTTTTAACTGCTTTGTAATGTCTCTTTTGATTGGTCACATTTTTTATATTTCTCCTCAGTTACCCAATGAGAACAACGGTACCATGTTACATCAACACAGACAGGTGCTCCTTAGTTGTAAACTTTGAAAGTGTAAAAATTCAGAAAAGGGAACTAAACAAGCCCCATTTGAAGCAGTATTTTCATGTCCCGCGGGTAAGAAACATTGCGGTTTATTTCAAGAAATTTTGCAATCAACATTTTTACATTAAATCAAGATAACTGACAGCTTACAAAGCTGAAAAAAATTGGTGGGGTATAGGCCCAATTTCTTTTTCGAGAATTTTCAGTCTGTGTCATGCTGTGTTTCCAGTGTCAGATAGATGAATCATAAAACTGAAATGAGAGGCGTAGTGGGTCAATGGTTGGTGCACTTGACTCTGAAGCCAGAGGCTGTGGGTTCGATCCTCACCCAGGGCAAAGTCCTTGGGATTGGGATGTCTACATCTACATCTACATCTGTACGTTGAACCGTCACATTTGACTATTACTCAACGGGTTGACTTCGGGTGGTAACGCTAGTAAAGATGAAAACAAAGAGAATATAGGCACGTAGAAGAGAATAAAGACTGTGAGATATACAATAACAGAGGTGATATAAATAAGTACAAAAAAAGGTTTTTAATGTAAACATAATTTAAGATTACAAATAAAAAGATAGAAGGAAGAAAGAATTCCCAGATGCCTTTGGCTTACCAGGTAAAGACCAATCTGCCTTCCTTGGAGGTACCAGGGCCCTTACGTCCCCGACAGCACAGCTCCCACCATGGTAAGTTACTCAGCATCTGGGCCCCTACATATTGCTTAGAATGAAAGGGTGGACAGCCCCTCTTTGAAGGATACCAAAGAAGGGGCCTCAGCTATAGCAGCTGGAAGAGAGTTCCACAAGGGTACTGTCCGGGGGAAAAAACTGTATTTAAAGCTGTCTGTAGAAGATGAGAACTGCCTGTACTTTCTTGTATGTGCTGATCTGGTTCTTGCTGTCGATGGTGTCAAGTACTCTGCGGCTGGGATGTCAACTTGGCCTTGGACCACTTTATAGAAGAGGGTTAGCTGTATCTTACACCTCCTTGACTGTAGTGACTCCCACTGCAGGTGGTGGAGCATGGATGATACACTGCTTGTATTCCTATAGCGGTTGGTGGTAAACCTAGCAGCTCTTCTCTGTACCATCTCTACTTTATTAACTTGATCCTTGTGATAGGGATTCCATATTGACGAGCAATATTCCAGGTTAGATCTGACCATGGTAAAATAAGCGTTGGTTTTGGTATCCTCATTGCAAGATTTCAGATTGCGACGCAAGAACCCCAGCATACTGTTGGCTTTCTTCGTGATCCTGTCGATGTGATTTTTCCAGGACAATGAGGACTGCAAGTCAACACCCAGATACTTTGTGCTGTCTTGGAGCTCCAGGATGTGGCCTTTCAGTCGATAGGGGTATCTAGTAGGGCTGCGTGATCTTGTTATACTCAGGATGCTGCACTTCTGAGGATGGAACGCCATACCCCACTTGGTCTCCCACTCAGCCAACAAGTTAAGGTCTTCTTGTAGTGCTACACAATCTGACTGGTCTTTGATCTGCCTATACACAATGCAGTCATCGGCAAAGAGTCTTGTCTTTGAGGCAATCTTATCCGGGAGGTCATTTATAAAGAGGAGGAAGAGCAGAGGTCCCAAGACTGACCCTTGGGGGACCCCACTGATGACAGGCACACCATCAGACGAACTTCCTTCAACAACCACACGCTGTGAACGGTCAGACAGGAAAGACGCAATCCAACTGTGAGTACTCCCTCTAATGCCATAATGTGTGAGCTTCCTTAGAAGGCGTTGATGAGGCACGCGATCGAATGCTTTGGAGAAGTCGAGAACTACCATGTCTGTTTGGACTCCCTTGTCCAGCGAGGAGGTCAAATCGTGGCAGAGAGTTACTAGTTGGGTCTCACAACTTCTTCTAGCACGGAAGCCGTGTTGGCAGTCTGAGAGGATTCTATGGTAGTCCACATGTTTCATTACACTGCTGACTATGACATGTTCCAGAATCTTGCAGCAAAGGCAGGTCAGAGAAACTGGGCGATAATTCGCGGGGTCATAACGCTGTCCTTTCTTGAACACTGCAGAAACATTGGCGGTTTTCCAGTCGTCTGGGACAGTTCCTGTCTGTAAAGACTTATTGAAGACGATGGTTAGTAATGGTGCCAACTCTTCTGAGCATTCCTTTAGCAATCTTGCTGGAATCATATCAGGGCCAGTGGCTTTGCGTGGATTACTTCTTTGAAGCAGTTTCCTCACGCCTTCTTCTGTAACCGTGATGCTATCCATATCTGGGTATGGGTCACCATCTGGGTCTGGAACTGGGATGTTGGGTTCTTCGTGAGTAAAGACGGACTGGTACTGTCTGTTAAGAATATCTGCCTTGTCTTTGGGAGAATTAAAAAGACGGCCATTATCCTTTAATGGTGCTACACCTGTCGAATCTTTACGAAGAGACTTTATGTAGTTCCAGAATCTTTTCTGTTTTGGTGGTTGGATGCCATCCGGGTCTTCTGCTTCGATGATTCCATTGATATAGGTCCAGTAGGCTTGTCGTTCGGATTTCTGTACGGCCTTTTTACAATCTTTATATTTCCGGACGTCACTGTCATGCTTGGTCTTCTTCATTCTCTGAAACAGCTTGTCACGGCGACTTATGAGGGATTTCACCTTTCTGTTGATCCATGGCTTTTTTAGTTTCTTTCCACTAAGCGGAGACTTCCGGTAGCGGGGAGACTTCCGGTAGCGCGAAGAACACTAACTTCCGCTCTAAGCTCTCTGAAAATTTTGCTTAGATCTAATCTGTAGGACACAGATCATCTATCTCTAGCATATTTTTGCTGTTGGTTTGTGTGGCACTCCCTGTTTGATGACCTATTATCAGCATCATTCGTGTGTATCCTGTTTTTGAGCTAAACACACACCCCACCCACTTCGCTGCACACAAGCTTTCAAACGACCTTGACCGCAGCAATGTTTACATCCGGTTAAAACTTGCAATGTCTCAGAATTATCATCTGTCATTTATAGTTTTTGCCACTCTGTTTATCTGTGTGAGGCTTGTCACAGCCAAACTCCCTGAGTCTGTACCTTCTGGTAATGAGATTGAAAACATCAGGTATGCAGATTTTCCGTCATTTTCGTCTGGTCAGTGCACACAGTTTGTTGCATCAATGTTCTGTTCAAATGGCAATAAGAAGGGGCCTGTATGTAGGGAAAAGCTAGTATTGATCTATCTGTGTAGCCTCCTTCTTGCCGAGTCCTATGCTCCAAAGCCGAACCCTGGGCCTAGGCCGTGTAAATATCCCTGTGGATATTGTAATAAAGCAGTTAAGTGGACAACACCAGGAATATGCTGTGACACCTGTAATATTTGGTTTCACCAGGAATGCTTGGGCATGAAGGACTGTATCTACTTTGCCCTTAGGAACGTAGCTTGGGAATGCACAAACTGCGGTATGCCAAATTTTTCATCCGGTCTTTTCGATACTTCCCTTTTTGAGACTTCCAACTCATTTGAGCCACTTATCCATGACACCTCAGCTGATCGTGAGCTTAGCTTTAGCTGTCCGCAGGCTACTTCATCACCCAAAAGTTCTTCGGTTCGTCACCATGGTACTGCTGAACACGTCTCTGTTTCTGATGGAAGTGTGCGGGATACCCTGTTATCAGGATCAGACTGCTTCATCCATCCAAGCTTCATAAGTAGCAAGGAACAAGTTCTTGTTCAACGTAGCCACAAGCAGAGAGATGATATCCCACTAAAGGTTTTGGTTATCAACTGCCACTCCATTGTAGACAAGAAACCACAATTGGAGAATATGATAGAGTCTACTCAAGCAGATATCATTCTAGGAACAGAATCCTGGTTGAGGAGTGACCATCTGTCTACAGCTATCTTCCCTAAAGGGTTTAAAGTCTATCGCAAAGACAGGAGTAATCAGACTGGCGGTGGAGTATTCATACTAGTTTCCGACAGACTTACAAGTAGTGAACCCGAAGAACTCAAAGTTGAAGGGAACTGTGAGCTGATTTGGGCACAGATTCAAATTCCTGGGGCTAACCAGCTATTCATCGGATCATTCTATCGTCCTCCAGATGAAAGTGATCCTAGCTACTTAACTCAGCTGCATACATACCTGTCAAGGATACCTATTGGGGCACACACATGGATGGGAGGAGATTTCAACCTTGGGGACATAGACTGGGAGACGGAGAGTGTGAAACCTTACGCCAATAAGTCTGGATTATGCCACCAGTTACTGAATATTTCTAAGGACCACTTTCTTGATCAAATGGTATTGGAGCCAACAAGGATAACCGAGGATACACGGAACATCCTGGACCTGTTTTTCTCTAATAACCAGTCCTTGGTTAACAGAGTTGAAGTCATTCCTGGCATATCTGACCATGAGGTAGTCTACGTCGAGTCTAGTCTACGACCGGCCAAGGCAGTGATCCCACCCAGAAAGGTGTCTTGCTTTAATAAAGCCGATTTTGACTCTTTAAAGGCGGAACTTCGACACATCAAGGAAGAATTCATTTCTACCGAGCCGATATATACCACTCAAGAGTTGTGGAATAAATTTCGCTCTACTGTGTCCGACCTGATGAAGAAGTACATACCTACAATGTTAACTGGAGGCCCCCTGTGCAGGGAGAGTAATGGTTAAAGATCCCTACTATAGCTGCATGGCTATATGCAGGCTTTTGTCCTGCAACACCAGAGTGTACAAAAGTACACCTGCTCCTAATCCTCTGAAAAGAGGGTGCAGCAGTACATATAGAAAGAAAAGAAAGGGTCAGCAGCATACAAAATGTGCAGACTCCAGTTTCTTCGCAGTGTTTGAGTTTCTTCCAGGGTCCAGTAGGCGGACACTTTTGTTTACTGTCAAATAAAAAATGATATACTTTCTCAGTTCACATTTAGATTTATTACACAACTTAATTTCAACTTTGCAGGGCTGGCGCAGACAGGCATCACAGTCGAAGCTACATTTTGGCTGTGGCAAACATGCAGAAAGGCAAAGACAGCCATGTGTCAATACGAAAATAAGAACAATCTTTTTACTACTGTGGAAGCTCAAGGCAGGTGCAATGTAGCATTCTGCGGAATTCATGTATTAGTATTGAAGTGCATAAATGCCATCTCAATGTTTTCATTTTGTCTATATTTCGCACAAGGTTTTTCTAAAATTGCATGCCCATTCAATAGTCGGAAACGCTCAATAGTCGAATCGCATTGGAGACTTAAGAGTTAGTTTTCAACACCATTAAAAGTTATTGCATACTGGTTGGGTCGTCTATACACTAACTTGTTTGGTATGTTTACTATGTTATTTTAGGATCAGTGTTTGAAGTTTCTTTATGGGTTTTTCAATGGTGTTGTTGAGGTAGGACTTAACACCCTACTAAACAGTCCTCAGTTCACTGTTCTGCTTTAGAAAATTCCATATTAAAATTTAACTCTAACTTTGGCAAATATTAAGCGAGATAGTGGATGGCTTTTCTAAGTGTTTGCTGGTATTGAAATATGCATTTCAAACATCATCATGCACTAAATGCAGAAATTCCATTTTGCAAGATAACTTCATCAGACATGAAAAGTATGTTTTTGAGTGTACTAATTTGTCATTTTACAAATAGTCGGGTTTATAAAATGGCAAGTAATTTGCTGATCAACAAATCATTTGTCATTTTGTCAGTTTCCTAGACCAGATTGTAGCCCACAGGCTGCACTAAATACACTCTGTATAAATGGGAAATCACTACTTTATATGCATACCCAAAAGACACTGTCTCTAATACAAACATGGTGAGGAACTGAACACACTGGTTAGTTCGTTGTTGTTCTCGCTCTGATTGATTTTTTCCTGGAGATGTCACTCAGCCGTTTTGCACTGTAGACCTATTGTCCAGCAACAAGAATCCCTGCTGATAATGTGCTTCACATCTACATTGAACCAGGAAACGCAAGTATGATTCTTGGAAATGTCTAGTGCAGAATTTTTCCACCAAGTATCTTATAGATCTGTCCGTGTGAGGTGTGTGCTGTCTAACTTCAAAAGATAGAGCCAACCCAAGGATAAAGACTGGTTAATGTTTGACTTTAATAGGGGCCCAGGCTGCCAAAATTCAATTTTTTAATATTAGGGGTATGGGCATTTTCTCCAAAAAAAACAGGGGCCCAGCCCAAAATTTAGGGGTCTGCGCTATTGGGCAGGGCCTGACAAATTCATTGTCCGGCTGCCCGGGACAAGTCAGAATTTTTGTTGGGCAAGTAAAATATTTTCTTACTCGTCCAGAAAAATATATAGGCTATATGGGGAAAAAAGAAGATTTTCAGCATTTTGCAGCAGAAGCTCTTTACCGAACAAGTAGATGGAATTCTGATTTGTCAAGCCCCGATTGGGCTTCCCCTGCAACCAGTAAATGAGCCGCGACACGAGAAAACCAACGCAGCCTCAGATCAGCCTGGGCATCCATCCCGTGTGATCAGACTCGTTGCTAAATGTTTAAAGGGTAGCTAAGGCTCTAAGCTACCTCCTTGCTAACAGCGAAGACTCTGATCAGACTCGGATACCCAGGCTGATCTGAGTCTGCGCTGGGCGCACAACCACATTGTTGGTTTTGTCATGTCGTGGCTCATATGTCCATATCTTGTGCTAATTTCAGCATAAGAATTAAAATGTTTAGTTCAATTGAAAGGAATTAGCAGGCAAACATAATATGAAAGGATGTAGTTGTTCTGTATTGTTGGTCATGGTTCTTATAAACAACTGATAGCATTTGCACCATGCATTTATAATTTTCCATAGGCCTTTACTATGGATTGTTTAGGGTCAGCGCTGCCTTTCGTGGCCTGAAATTTGATTTTTCTCATTCACTTTTAGCTCACCTGTGCCAAAGACTCACAGGTGAGCTTATAATATAGGCAGGCATCCGTTTTCCATCCGTCCGTCAACATTTTCAAACGACATCTCCTCTGAAACTATAAGGCCCATAGTAACCAAATTTCATATATAGCATCTATAGGCAGAGGGAACCAATAATACTGTTTTTAACCAAATTGCTTCATAACTTTGGTTGCTATGGCAACTTAAGTTTCAATTGACTTGTGTGGGAAAAATTGAAAATTTGCATTTATTGCGATGTCACTGCAGATATTTTGACAAAACTTTAACAGAAATGTACCTTGAGAAGTCCTCTATCAACCACATGAAATTTATGTCAATTGCGCTATTTGGCTGGTTGCCATGGCAGCAGAATGATTAAAAATAGAATAAAATATTTAAAAATCATCTCCTCAGAAACTATGCAACCAATAAAGCCAAAACTTCACAGAAAGGATCTTAGTACTAGCTTCTATAATAGCACTGTTTTTCTTGGCAATTGCTCTTGCAGTTTTGTTACTATGGGAACTTAAAGTTGCCATTGACTTATAATGGCAAAATGGAAAATTTGCATTTATTGCTATGTTGGTTCAGATATTTTGACAAAACTTTCATAGAAATGTTCCCTGAGTAGTCCTCAACCAGCCTTATTAAGTAAATGCAAATTGCAGAGTTAGGCTGGTTGCCATGGCAACCGAATAATTGAAAAAATATTAAAAAATCATCTCCTCAAAAACTATGGTACTGATAGACTGAAAAGTTTAGCATTGCAATGATTTCCTTAGTTTCAGGGTGCATAATCTATTGGAAGTGTCTCCTGCCAGCCGGCTATTGGAATGCAAAAAAAATATAAGGAGACCTCGCCAAATCTTTTCCATTTGTAAATGTAAGATTACTTTCCCTTGGATAGGTGAACTGGCTTTTTGGGCTATCATAGTACCAGTACTGTATTCTTCTATCACATATCCTGTTTTAAATGATGAAATATTTAGTCATATACAAACATGGATGTGTCAATTTTACCATTTTGGGGGTAACCTGGTTAATGCTAGATCTAAGTTCCTATGTGCAGTGTAAGCTTTGCATCAAGGTTTTTGGTTTAGCTCTGTTATGTAACAATACTGTATTACGCGGAGAGGCAAGACACCCAGTTCTATGGAATTCTTGTATTATTGCTCCAAGATTTGGAAGCAACTATTGGGCAGTTTTGCTGCAGTCACAATTTTCAAACAGCAAACTTCACACCCAAGTAATTATGTTTTCAAGGATGTTATGAAACGAAAAAGACTTGTTACGAAAGTAAAAAGAGTGTGTAACTATTAGGGGTGGGTACCGCCACTGAAAACCGTATCGTGATATATCACAATACACTGGTCTGTATCGGGATATGTACATTGTATCACAATATATCGCAACTTCTTTTTCAGTTCGTACATCTATGTTACTTGCTTTTACTGTGTTGTTTGCTTCTGTCTATTATTAAATGATTGTAATAAAAAATGAACATCCCATTCTTTACCAGTTTATTTTAACACCGGTTGTCATCAAAGATCAAAGGAATTGACATGTGTCTGAAGTCAAGGTGAATTATTTTATCGGTGACATGAAAAGGAGATACACTAAATAATCGGACAGTAATTGCTGAGTAAATGTTGTAGACCCAGATCAGACAGCTCCTTGGAGCTGTGTGATCAGGATCTGCAGTGTATGTCAACAAAATAATGAAACTTCCCGTAAGTGAAAATGTACTAAGATATACACACACCAAAAAAAATGTTCCAAAAGATGTTCGAATATTTTAGTTATGATTGGGAATATGTGTCAAAATGATATTCCGTTGGAGTGATAGGATCTGATACTGACAAAAGGATTAACTGGACATTATTACCTACAATCACAGTAACTTTTGTTTACATTTGTAATTGTTGGTGAAGACTATGGAGATAAAAGACAAAAGAGGAAGCGAGTCTTTAGCAAAAGTAAACAATCAAAACCTGTTGTTAAAGACTTTCGGCTTTAATTGACTCCACTACCTAGATCCGTTTTATGAAAAAAGAATAATAACAAAATGAAGGGGAAACTGTTCATTAAAAGCATATAAAACGTTTTCACTAGAATGTCCGGAAACTTCCGAAATTTACCGAGCGTACCGGTATGGCCAAAACGTATCCTGATTCGTATCGTGGGAATTTTGAATCATGATTTACCGGTATACTGGTTATATCGCGCACCCCTAGTAACTATGACTCTTTTTCTTTTGTAACAGCTCTTTTTCATTTCCTAACAGCCCTTGTATATACATAATTAACCAGGGGTGAACATGAAGAGTTTAGCATTGCAACGATCTCCTTAGTTTCAGGGTGCATAATCTTTTGGAAGTGTCTCCTGCCAGCGGGCTGGCACTAGACCTAAAAGTCTCCTGCCAGTAGGCTATTGGAAAGCAATAAATATAAGGAGACCTCACCTCATCTTTTCCATAAGATTTTGTAAGTGTAAGATTACTTTCCCTTGGATAGGTGAACTGGCTTTTTGGGCTATCATAGTACCAGTACTGTATTCTTTTATGTACCATAACAGTGTTCCAGATAAGAATGGGTAACAGGGATAATTTAGGGATTATTTTCCACATTTCTTCATGAAAACTTATGCTGCGACCCCTCAATAGAACTGTTGTGCTGAGATGGTTCTAAATTCTAATGATGGGTCACAACATAATATTATGTTTTCATTGAGAAACTAGAAAAATTATACCAGACCTATTCCTGTTACCCCTTTTTATCTGGAGTTGTGTTAAGATGCAGATTTTACTCCTCTGAAATGGAGGTTTTGTTGTGTCCCAACTCAAAGGACCTCTGACAGTTTCAATGCAAATTTGCCTATTTTTCAACAAATTACTGCAGCTTCCACGGGAAGCCAATGTTGATGATTTTGCATTAACATGTACACTTATGCATTATAAAGAAGTTTTCATTTTGACTTTGAAAAAATATCATGTCTGCAGACACTGACTTTCTCAAGAGGGGTAAGTGGAATTTTCGGTCTACCAAAATACATCAAATTTTCGACTTTTCTTATTTACTAAAAATTATTTTGTTAAACATGCTTAAAATAAAGTAAACACTACAACTGCATATAGCATGTAATTATATGTAAATAAAAAGTATGCTAGCCTGATTTTTAGATGCAATGGGTCTAATTACCCCACCCACTTTTCAGTTTTTCAGCTGTAGTCTATCCGGTGCCTCAGCTTGCCACTCATATATAATGTGTATATTGACAGAACACACATACATGCAAAGTGGCTAGCTGAGGCACGGGGTGGGGGGGGAGTATCTTTATAAAACTTTTCCTATTTTCAATACATTTTATTATAAAACATGCTTTTTGCACCAAAAATATCAGTCTATGTGTTTAATAACCGAAAAATTGTTTTTGTGACAATTAAAGGGAGTTCCGAGGAATACCTTTCAGTGAAAATTTTGAAGTATACCAAAAGTTCATTTTTGACCACTTTTATAGGCAAATTTGCATTACAACTGTCAGAGGTCCTTTCAAAGATGAGCGTATGGAGTTGCAGCATGGATAAATACCCTTTGCTTAACCTTCATGTTATTTGGTCATTTTTACAAAGAAAATAACTTTTGTGGATGGGTTCCTGTATGCTTCCCTGGACAAATAAATTTTTAAAATGAGATTTACTCTTAAAGGAAACAAATAATAAGATAAGAAGGGGTATGAAGGATAATTTAAAGATAATTTTTTTATTTTTCAAAACATAATATGTTGCAACCCCTAATAAGTATCCTCTCTTTGAGAAGGTTTTAAGGAGTGGTCATAACACAAAGCTCTAGATAAGAAGGGGTATTAGGTGATAATTAGGGATAATTTTTGTTAATTCTGCACACAAACATATTTGGTGACCCCTCATCGGAACCGTCTCGACGAGACGGTTCAGATGAGGGGTCACAGCATATGGTTACAATGAGAACCAAGAAAAATTATCCTTAATCATCATCAAATACTCCCTCTTATCTAGAGCTCTGTAACATGATTATATGGAGAAATATGACAAATTATCCCTGTTACCCTTCTTATCTGGAGCACTGCTGGGTATCTAGAGCTTTATACTTTTAACATTTCAGATTGAGCAATACATAAACTATGCTGTTTGAGGCAATTGAAATTCAAGAACCTGAAGGTACTGATGGATATTAAGGTAAGGGCTGTTAAGTTTCTCAGTCTGCACATTCTGTTGTGACACCCCTTCGGAACCATTTTGGCCTTTATGCCTATTATCACAATACAGTCTTTTTTCTTGGACCTTTGTTTAGCTGTGGATGGATGCATGACTTGCAATTCTACTTCCTTTTCAACAGTATTTCAGTCATATCAGGACGATGGGAGGATAATAATGAAAGGTTGTGTGCAGTGGAACAACCTTTGTGTAACTTGAAAAGATTCCCCCCTCCAGCGGGAATTGTACCGCTAGATCAGCAGGCCAGTGCTTAACCCACTGAGCTACGGGGTCTCCCAGTTCTAATTGACAATCATGGTCATTTGTTACTCCAGTAATAATTTGTTTACCTATGAAATACCCGTTCAGGTTATGAATGGACCTAAAAAGAATTCATTGTGGAAACTGCACTGGGTGAAAGTTAACCCCTTAAAGTATGAATGAAGCAGACAACAAAATTTACGCCTGCAAAATTTCAAAAAAATTCTGTCCAAAAGCTATATCATATTGAATATTTTCAAACAGTGTAGATTGAGATGAGGTGGCTCTACACTGTTCGAAAATTTAACTATTTTGAGTTTTGGCACTTCAAGTGCTAACACAGATTTTCCCATGGCCAAGATTGTTTGCAAAGCAAGTCTTTAAGGTCGAAGAATATGCCACCTAGGGAAGTCACCCTAACATGGGAAAATGGAAAAAATTGTCCCTTTTCTGATAGGGGGGTGGGGGTTGGGGGTCCTTTAAAAGGAAAAAAATTGCTCTCATACAGTGCAGATTCTTTCTTTTAAGAGTAGACCCCCCCCCCCCCCCCCTCCTCCTCCACTGGAATAGGGTTTTACTTATCTGGGAAGCAAACACTGATCCTACTGATCTTTAACAATTATCTCCCTTGTATAAAATTGTCTTAACCCAGAAGGTATGTCCATACTCCTGAAAGTTGAGGGTCTCTAAATTCTCTCACAGTTTTAACAATTTTGTAAGATTGTGTTTTCTCAAAACTGTTAAGGTGTTGAGTGTGTTGACATAAACTCTTTTGCTTTTCTTTATCGTAAAAATCCCAAACATTCGCATTGACATATTTTGTGCTAGGGCTTCCTGGGTAGACTTGGCTCAGGCTTTTCCAAAATGAGTATCCACTCTGTGTGTTTCTGTGATCAGGTTTTTGACATGCTAGTAGATAGCAAAATCAGCCTAATAGATTTTGGATAATTTCAATAATTTTTTTCATGCCGCGATAGTTTGGGTTCTTTTCAAATAGCTGAACATACCTTTGAAGTTATGAAGTGTATTTACTTAAGAAAAGAATATTAGAATGTAGCTATTTTTGTCAGCTATTTTTATAGCATTTTGTTCAGGTGTTTTTATGGCCGATTTCATCCTTCATATCTAGTGAATGAAATATGCGGAAAATATTTTCACTGTAAATTAGTGTCATATTTTATTGATATGAAACTATTTAACATGAAACATAACTATATAGAATTGTCTCGCTTCTTTTGGCATCAGCTTGGCCAAGGGCATATGGGATGTTATCCTCCTTAAAACATGCATCCTTGACCCATTGTATTTGTAAGCAGTGACAAGTTTCAAGTTGGGTCATAAACTGTAAACAGTCTTTAATTATGTGCTTGAAGAAGTATTGTCTTTACCCTTAAAGCACCAGAAAAGCAGATGACAAAATTTAACTCTTCAAAATTCCAAAAAAAAATGTTTTATCAAAGCTCTGTCATATTGAGAATTCAAAGACTAGAGGGCAAATAGTGTAAATCCAGAAGAGGCGACATATTAGTATATAATTAAAGTCCCCGTTGTCTTTCATTTCCAGCATGTTAATGATTTATCATTTCAGCATGTTAATGGTCAGTCATTTCCAGCATGTAAATAGTTAATCATTTCCAGTATGTGAATGGTTTATCATTTCAGCATGTGAAAGGTTAATCAATTCCAGCATGTAAATGGTTGATCATTTCCAGCTTGTCAATGATTAATCACATCATGCATGTTAATGGTTAATCATTCCAGCATGATAATGGTTAATCATTCCAGCATGTTAATGGTCGGTCATTTCCAGCATGTTAATGATTAATCAAATCGTGCATTTCCAGCTTGTTAATGGATTTATCTTTTCCAGCATGTGAATGGTTGATCATTTCCAGCATGTTAATGATTAATCATGCCATGCATGTTAATGGTTAATCATTTCAGCTTGCTAATGGTGAATCTTTTCCAGCATGTTAATGGTCAGTCATTTCCAGCATGTTAATGGTTAATCATTTCAGCATGTTAATGGTTAATAATTTCAGCATGTTAATGGTTAGTCGTTTCCATTATGTTAATGGTTAATCATTTCAGCATATTAATGGTTAGTCGTTTCCATTATGTAAATGGTTAATCATTTCAGCATGTTAATGGTTAATCATTTCAGCATGTTAATGGTTAGTCATTTCCAGCATGTTAATTGTAATATCACTTGAAGAGTCTTTTTTGTGTGTTTAGAACTGGCACAGTAGCTGTGTTTAGAAGAAAATAGAGTTAAAGATAAGATCTGTGCAGTCTGATCATGAACAGAGCATTTCCTGTGTCCCATGCTGGCATACATTTTGATCTGATCTACACTGTCCAAAGGCTGAAAGCACTTCAGTCCCAGTGATAGAAGGTTTCATTATATAAAGTATCTAAACCTCATTATCATTCAACTGTCGTGAAATATTATAGCTATATTTATAATGTTTCAAAAAATTATAATAACTACCCTGATTTACAAGATAACAGCAAACTATGCCAAATAACACATTGTCAGCTTTTTGCCAGCTACCGTGATGTCTCTAAATAATAGGAAAGAAGTTCCTGGGCAAACTGTGCAGACCCTGATCAGACTGCTCCCTTATGAGCAGTCTGATCAGGATCTACACTGTTTGTCATTTCACATACGACTGCCTGTTACATAATACAGGGCCTATCTCTAAAACTATAGAATAATTTCAAAAACTGATAAATCTGTTTCAGTATTTAGTATGTTAGAGTAATTATGAAAAGTTAAGACTGCCAAAATCCACTGTCATCTTAAAATTGTGTGCTGACCGCACAACATTACGAATGTATGTAAACTACTGAATGTATCTACTTAACAAAACATCGAGAGTGTCCTGAGGCTCTTGTACTCATAAAGTGACCATCATTAAACCTATAGGAATTTTTATGATTTATGAAGTGTGGATTTTATACAAATGGAAACCTCCAAGGTATGTTATATTAATCATAAAATCTTTAGTTGTAAATACTGTCAGGTTGAAAGACAGATGGTGAAATGTTGTACTTGGACTAATTATCCGTAGTTTGTGTATACTTAGTTAGGTGGCCCTCATTTAAATAATCACACGAGTAATACCAATTTCCCTACCTGTGCTGTCGTCCAAGCCAGCCAATTACTGTCCAAGCCAGCCAGTTACCATATGTGCAAAAAGTGACTGTTGACTGAGACAATTGGCAGCAGCATCAACTCAGTCAACAGCCATTATTAACAATAGTATTGCTTATCATTATTGGTAATGCTTATGACTGAATGCTCGGTCGACAGCCACCTTGTGTAGTACTGTCTAGGTGGACAGCATAGGTAGCTAAAATGGTACAGGTATTACCTCTGTGATACTCATTATATTTTGTGTCCTTTGCTGGATGCTCTCTTTTCCTAGAATAAAAGAGAATTCCCAGGGGCAGTTGTGATTGCCTGTGACTGCTGTGAGGCTGCATGATTCTTTGCCATTTGGATGTTTTGTATAAAATCATGCATGGATAGCAGGGATCTCCCCAGACCATTAAGGCATGTCGCTTGCAACATGCCTTCCTCTTCAAATTACCTTTGCAACATGCCTTAATTTCCATTGAAAATTTATTAAATTGCTATTACATGTATTTTGAATTCTTAGCCAGTAAAGTTGTTTATAATGCATAAAGGATCATCAATAAATTATTTATAATGTAAGTTTAGGCTACTTTTGAAAAAACATTGCTATATTAAGGATTTTAACAATTGATCAACAAGTCAAAATCTGATTTTTGTGCTAAAAGCGACATGCCTTCTGAAATTTCTGGGGAGAACACTGGATAGATGAAATTAAGTTCATTTTTCAGTCTTACTGAGATGATGAATGGAAGAGTGATGATAAGAAGGTGTATGAAAACCTTCTGCCGTCGGGGCGTCGGGGATTCTAAGCCAGTCCCAATAGCAGATATAGTAAACAAGTATTTGACAGATTCGACTGGAGCCAGGCTAATTATAGTATAAGCCAGCACTTTTCGCTGAAACAACTGTGAAAGATCTCCTATATTGTGGCAAGTCTAGAAGTTTGAATCAGTTGTAGATAATTAAGAGGCAATAAAAACTTTTGAGGTTGATTTATCTGATAACTTTCAAAAATGAGGAAATGTTTTGAAACTATATATCTCAAGTACTTCTTGCTGAGAAATCCAAGTTCTAGAAAAACAAAGTTACTTATAAGAAAAGCTTCATAGTTACAGCATGGTGGGCAACACACACGCCTGATAAACTATCACAGGTACCTCCGCGGAGGTACCGATAAAAAGTTGTGACAGGCATCCGGAGCTACCTGTGACGGCCCAAAAATAAACAAAAAAGGGTAGGTATTCGTCTTTTTTGATAAAATACATTATAACCAGGGAGTTTATTGAAAATCAAAGAATGCTATTCGACCCTTATATACATTAAGTTTTGTCACACAATATATCCCCGGGAACTTTACATATATACGGAAAATATGGCTTTTGAAGTGGCTTTAAGGTCAGTGGAAAGTACTCAAAACAGGAACAAATCGGTTGTTTTAGGTCCTGAATGCACTTTTCTTGCATAAGAATCTGTTGATCTGGACACACTGACGTAAAGTAAACCTTCTTGCCCAAATATAAATGCCGATAACTTCCAAATAAGACTGGATCTGTGAAAAAACAACTGGAGGTGCCTGTGACGGAATGGAGGTGCCTGTGATGTAAGAAATATAGCGAAAATCTGAAGATTTATTGCGGTTGCAAATATTGATATTCTTCATCTCTAGACCACTGCCTTGAAAAAATCGTTCAATCAACGTCGCAATAATCTATCATAATTCGAATATCAAGCATATTTTTGTTAAAACGACAGACAATGATCATGAACTTATACAATCAGATTCTACATCCTGCTCTCAAAACCAAATTGGAAGTAAGTAAACATTGACAATAGTTCATAAAAGACACGCATGGTAAACCGAATACAGAGCTCTTTCCCAGACAAGTGGTCATTCACCTACCCCAAATGAAAACAACGCTAACTTCTGTTTTGCCTATTTTATATTTTAAACCAGAAAGCAAAGTGGGCAGCTGTAGAGGTGACATTATTGCCAGAAGACTACAGACAAGCGGACATAAGAACAAGTAACATTGATGCTTCACAACAGAAATCCAAAGCATATCACCCAAAGAGTTATTGCTCGTTTTGTTTCCATATGTTAATCAACCATTGACGAGTTGTACGTAGCTGTTGAAAATTTACAGCCTAATTCAGTGTTAGAATAGTTATGAAATGGGTTTAAATAAGAGGCAACGTTTTTGTGAATGGTGATGTCTGCCTGTTAGTCATTCCAAATTGTTAGAAATTGTCGAGGTCACACGCCATGCTAGCTACTCGAAACGTTTGCAAAAACAGCAATGTTTCGGAAGATGACTTTTATGTAGTAAAAGTGCTCTTTTGTTACCAAATTTGATCCAGTGGCTATTCGGAGACTTTGAATTACACAATTTACAGTAAGATTCCGATCACTTCAACATACTAAAAGATGTAATGTTGAGAATATGTCACCTGCCGAAGATGTGATCTGTAGGCCTTACGGATGTATTTGTATTCTAGCGCCAACAATTCAAAACTAGCCAGACTGAATTACTTGTAGCACCTATATATCACTCCAGTTACCACAAAGTTAACACATACAGCGAGCGTCATACGACACATGCGAGCGACACACATATGAGGTACCGAAAAGGACATATACTATAGATACCTGTACGTGTATGCCTGTTGACGGGTATCGGCAATTTCGACCCATTTGACACACCATACGTTTAGCTGGCATGACGTGTGACCTCGACAATTTCTAGTTTGAATGACTCACAGGCAGCACCTCCCGATCACAGTCATCACCATTCACAAAAAAGTTGACTCTTATTTATAAAGCGCTCATTTCATAACGATTCTAACACTGAATTAGGCAGTTAATTTTCAACAACTATATGAAATTCGTCAAAGTTTGACTAACAGAAGTGGAAACAAAATGGGCAATAACTCTTTGAGATGGTGTTTTAGGAATTTTAACATGGAATTTCATGATATACGCATTATGATAGCTTAATGGAGCATTGAATGAATGCTTTCCGGGAATTGGTTTAGAGGAGATGTCAATATTTCCAGCTGCAATAACTATTCAGATTTTCACTATATTTGCTTACATCACAGGCACCTCCACACCATTGCAGGCACCTCCAGCTGTTGTGTTGAAGAATCAAGCCTTATTTGTAGTCAGTCGACATTTATATTTGGACAGGGAGGTTACCTTAACATCAGTGCGCCTTGAAAAACATATTCGTATGCAAGATCACTGGTTTTAAGACCCAAAACGGTCAAATTCTTTATGGTTTGAGTACTTTGGGCTGACACCAAAGCCACTTTAAAAGTCGTATCTCTGGTTAGTATGGAAAGTTCTGGAGGTTATGATGTGTGACAAAACTTTATGTCTATAAGGGTCGAATAGCACTTTTTGATTTTTAATATACCCCCTGGTTATTTTATATTTTGTTAAAAAAGAGGAATATCTACCGTTTGTTGTCATTTTTTTGACAGTCACAGGCAGCTCCAGATGCCTGTCACAACTTTTTATCGGTACCTCCGCCGGAGGTACCTGTGATAGTTTACCAGGCGTGACACACTTGCTTTTGCTCTCAGTAGAGGCAGAGGTGAGAGCAATTGGTGATAATCAGAGATAATTATGTCTGGTATACTACCCCCACCCCGCCACCAAAAAGGCTTTTGACCTTGACAGTGGGATCAAGGTCACCAAACCACAGTTTACTCTTGGGATTGCCCCAAAGGAATCAAGCCAATGGCTCAAGAGATATATATTTTTAGTGAAAATTTCACATATCTAAGTCCTCTTGTGACCTTGAAAATGAGGTTACGGTTGCCAAATTCTAATCTTCTCTTCAGCTTGTCTGTATGATATATTTATGCAAGTTTGGTGAAAACCCATCCACTTGTTTCAATGGAAACAAATTTGTTCAGTTTGCCTGTGCAGCACCTGCCGCTTCGGCAAGAAGGTGCCAGTACAGGGGTCCAGTTCTCCATCTGTTTGTCCATTAATCCTCCTTCACTTCACCTTGTGGTTCAGCACCATTGCTTTTTGTCGAGCCCGCTTGCGGTGAGCGAGACATAGTTGTTACAATGTCAGTTCGGTGTATGTCTGTGTGTAAGTCTGTGCGTGCGTGCATCCATTCGGATTTGTCCGGGCCATAACTTCTACATTTATGGATGGATTTCAAAATAATTTAGCACAGTTGTTCTCCTTGATGAGTAGAAGTGCCATTTGAAACATTTGTTCATGTAGGTCCAAGGTCAAGGTCACACTTGAAGGTCAAATGATAAAATGGCCATAGATTGAGCTTGTCCGGGCCATAACTTCTACATTTATGGATGGATTTCAAAATAATTTGGAACAGTTGTTCTCCTTGATGAGTACAAGTGCTGTTTGAAACATTTGTTCATGTAGGCCCAAGGTCAAGGTCACACTTGAAGGTCAAATGATAAAATGGCCATAAATTGAGCTTGTCTGAGCCATAACTTCTACATTTACGTATGGATTTCAAAATAATTTGGCACAATTGTTCTCCTTGATGAGTAGACGTGCCATTTGAAGCATTTGTTCAGGTAGGTCCAGGGTCAAGGTTACTGATTTGGATAAAAGTAGGGCAAGGGCCTTCTGTGCTTGCAGTAGGCGCGGGTGGGGGTTGTTTGGACATTTTTTCTCTCGTCTATCACTTTTCTATCTCCCTCCCTCTGGGAGACGGCCCGATATAGACTGAAATACTGTCTCAAAGGGCCGTTAAACCCAAACCAACCAACCACACTTGAAGATCAAATGATAAAATGGCCATAAATTGAGCTTGTCCGAGCCATTACTTCTACATTTATGGATGGATTTCAAAATAATTTGGCACAATTGTTCTCCTTGATATTTTGGAAAATTTATTCAGGTAGGTCCAAGGTCAAGGTCACACTTGAAGGTCAAATGATAACATGGCCATAATTTGAGCTTGTCTGAGCCATAACTTCAACATTTACGAATGGATTTCAAAATAATTTGGCACAATTGTTCTCTTTGATGAGTAGAAGTGCCATTTGGAACATTTGTTCAAGTAGGTCCAAAGTCAAGGTCACACTTGAAGGTCAAATGATAAAATGGTCATAAATTGAGCTTGTCCGAGCCATTACTTCTACATTTATGGATGGATTTCAAAATAATTTGGCATAATTGTTCTCCTTGATGAGTGGAAGTGTCAAGTGACATACATGTTTGGGTAGGTCCAAGATCAAGGTCACACTTGAAGGTCAGATATTGTAATTGTCATAAATTTAGCTTGTCTGGGTCATCACTTCTACTTATTTTCCTTTGTGAAAATTTGAAAAAAAGAAGAAAATGCTGGCTAAGCATGATGATGTTTGGCTTCTTTCTAGAGTGAAGCAGTTACTTAGTCTTGACATGCTTACAGGCCACTATAGCAAACAGCGGGCTCGACCAGTTGTCCCTGGACAACCTTCTAGTTATAACACGTCCAGCAATCATCAAACTTCTCATATGCTTCCCCCCTAAGATGGACTTCAGCACTACAGTGACAACTGACCTATATTTCATGGGTTTGATGACTGACATTCTCTGTGTCAACTCTAGCTATTATTAGCTCCATTCCTGAACAACAGTAAGACCCGCAGCAGTCATCAGACACCTGGCCCCGAGGTTATAAAACTTTTTTCATGCTCAACTCAACTGAGCATGAAATTTTACCTGCTAATAAATAGCAAAGTACTGATAAGTTCAGTTGTTTTCATGCTCAGTTTAGCTGAGTATGAAAGTTTGTCTGCTTATGAATATGAAAATGCCAACACTAGTTGGCATTTTCATATTTATCAGCAGAGAAAGTTTCATGCTCAGCTGAGTTGAGCACGAAAAATGTTTTATAAACTCGGGGCCTGGACTCCAATTCATAGTGCCATTATATGACCTTGACCTGTATTTTAAAGTCTGATGATTTTTTTTTCAACAATGCTGTTATTTAGCAGAGGCATTTATGTCAGATAGAGTATATATTCCATTAAACTGATGAAAAACTGAATCTTGGAAAATAGAATAGAGAAAGTCTGATGTAAAATACTTGTAGATTATAATTATTGCTTGTCCTTTTAGCCTAAAGTCATTTTACGTTGGTCATTATTTTTGCCATACATTTTCTGAGGGAATTGGTGCTATATGACTTTCCTCACAGAAAATACTACAACAGTGCCATGAAATCAATATTCCAAATGTCAAATGTCCATTCAGTAGCATTGAAGCTGCAAGCTTTCATTGATCATGAGCAAATCTGTGTCAAGAAAGGCTTGACTGCTGGAATTTGACATGGAATTGTCGTCAGAGCTTGAGAATTAGTTTCCATATATGGATTGTTGACGGTTTCTTGAGGAATTACGAAATTTCTGTATACATGATTTTCTGAGGTTTTGTTTTTGACATACGATCATTGATTCAGTCACAGAACGTGTCCGGCCAGACGTATTTCGTAATTTCTTTGATGTAAAAATGCATTGGATTTTTCTTTTAATCACATGGCTTGGAACCATGATGATATTTTGATTAATTTAATCATATGTTATGGTAAACACATGGAAATGAAGGAATTAAGTGTGCCTTTTTGGTGTGAAACTAAAGTGTGTTGGTATTTTCTTCTCCCTGTTTGAAATTTTGAGTACAGGAAAATATTATGTCAGTAGGTCCTGTGGTTGGAGATCAGTAATGGATTCTCTTGCCAAATAAAGAAAGGTAAAACATTTGTTTGATCGCGTATACAATTTCCAAACCTTCTCAAGCATATTCTTTAGCTATGCATCCATGTTGCTAAATTTAGTTATGTGATGTTTTGTAACAAAACACCACATCACATGGTTTAGCATCATGGAGGCTGCATGATAGCTGAACAATATGCTTGAGAACGCTTGGATGTACATCAGTGCTCCAGATAAGACGGGGGACCAGGGATAATTCAATGATAATTTTTCTTATTTCTCAACGAAAACATACATTGTGACCCCTCATTAGAACCGTCTCATTGAGACGGTTCTAATGAGTGGTCACAATGTATGTTTTAAAAGAAAAATAAGTAAAATTATCCCTAAATTATCCCTTTTACCCCTTCTTATCTGGAGCTCTGTACATTGAGAACGCTTGGATGTACATGTAGTTCAGCCCGTTTTGTCAGTTAGACTGTAGACAATTAAGTGTCACAACTTTATATATGAGCAGTGACATGACAAAACCAACAAAGTGGCATGTGCGCCCAGCGATCAAAGTCTTTGTTGTCCGCATGGAGGTAGCTTAGACTCTTTGCTACCATTTAATCCTACAGCAAAGACTATGATCAGATTGGGCGGATGGCCAGACTGACCTTAGTCTTTGCTGGGTGCTCATGCCACTTTGTCGCGGCTCATATATGCTTACAAATTAGCCAGCAGTCATTTGTTTAATATAACATTGGCTCATCACCTTGCTTTGGTTCCATTTTGTCAGAGGAAGACAATGCTAGTGGCATCCTACTGCTTCCCTTTGCAAGGAAACCACAGGGTATAATCGATTCCGCTAATTTTCGCTTCCTGCAGAGACTGTACATTATATTTGGCTTCCGCCGAGACTGTCCACAATCTCTTGCTTCCTGCCGAGACTTCTGTACATGAAAAATGGCTTCCTGCAGAGACTGTCCGCATGATTCTGCTTCCTGCCGAGACTCTTGGCAGGAAGCAGAGTCATGCGGACAGTCTCGGCAGGAAGCCAATGTTCGAGGACAGTAGTCTCTGCAGGAAGCAAGAGTTCGCGGACAGTCTTGGCAGAAGTCAAATATGATGTACAGTCTCTGCAGGAAGCGAAAATTAGCGGAATCGATAATACCCTGTGGAAACCCTTTCAAAAGGGTATACTCTTTGAGGAAACAATTTCTTTCCGTGAGGAGTGCCTCCAGCTTGAGAAAGGAGGCATACCGGTAAAACCAAATGATAGAGTTGCTGCCCCTGACTATACTAAAAGGCAGGGTTTTCCCGGACTCAAGATTGAGAGTCTCAGACTCCCAAAATGATGTCTGGGACTCTCAAAAAATAATCTTGAGGGTCCTACAGGACTCTCAAAAATTGAGAAGGAAACTGCAGTTTAGTTGATTTTGATTTATAAATAGATGTTTTAGAAAACAAATAGCTTACATGTGCTACTGCTTTGAATCTAGATTTGATTTTTTTTTAATTTTAGTTGTTTATTAGTTCTCTTAATCATTATACAGAGTTATGTTTTTATATGGGACTCTTACAATTTGCACTAGGACTCTCACGCGCCAAAGGCGAGAGTCCCTGGGACTCCTATAGTACAAAGCCGAGGGAAGACCCTGCTAAAAGGTTTGAGAAAATTACCCAGTTTACGGTATTTGCCAGCTTGCTTTGCTCTTCCCATGCATGCTGAGGTTACCCGGACTTCTGAGATGTTCAAAGAAGAGCATGGCTACTGTTTTTCCCTAGTATAAATAAACATCAAGAAACCCTGGTTTGTTTACAGTAGTTATGTTTACTCTACATGTATTGAGATAAACAGTATCAGAAATAGAAATCTAATAGAATCACAGAGCTTCTGCTTTGGATGATTTATGAGGCTGTATTTGTTGGCATTTTTTGAGGGCTTTGTTTTATGCCAGACTTTTAGTAAAAATAACTTGTGGTAAATTTTAAGATTTGAACGCGGCAGCATGTCTTAAAGATGCCGGCAGAATGGAATGAAATTAATGCAAACCCTCACAAGACTACTTCTTCAGTCTCCTTCACAGTCACTTGATTTATGCGTTTACAGTGGTTCAATGGTTTTGGAATGAATTAGTCACTTCTGGACTCTGAGCATCTAGATATTGTCTTTCATAATTTTTCATTTAAACATCTTTTAAGAAAAGCATGTTCCATTGGTAGCCCAAATGAATGACATATAACTTGTGTATTTGAAAATGAAGGACATAGTTCTAACCCAGGTATCTGAGGTTCAGGCGTCTGAGGTACTTGGCAGTTTTATGCCCTTTTCAACATTATTTAGTCATATTGGGACAATGAGCGGGTGATTATGAAGGGCTTTGTGCAGTGAAGTGCTGCTCAAAATTGGACAGAATCTTGCCTCTGGAGGGACTCAAACCTGTGACCTCATCTTTTGAGATACATGCATCTTGCATCAATAAAGTTATTACAAATTCAAAACTCAGGAGAAGCTGTAGACTAAAACAGGTCTGTTTCTGTCTACTACTGTTCATATAAATCATGATTTATCTAGGTTAATCATTGAAATTTACTGATTCAGTTACTGATAAGCACCTGCTTTTTTGTCTTAAAGTGGATGTCCCTTATTTCTCTTGATATTGCTACTATAAACTGGGATATGAGTTTGCTACCTTCATTACCCGATTTCTTCAGTTATAAGATAAGTTTTCCCCCTTCAAAAATAATCCCAAAGCTCTAGATCCATCTTATAAGATGGATTTAGAGCTTTGGGATTATTTTGGCAAATGGGTCTAGATTTTGGATATTGTTTTGGAAGAGTAAAACCCATGTTACAGCTAAATTACGGAAGACTGATTTATAAATTTGCTGTAATTTTTTAGGGATAAGCTCCTGTCTTATAACCGAATAAATACGTTTTTTTATCAGGCCCTGTATGAAAGTACAGGAAAAGCTGTGGCAGTCATTCCAGCTTTGGGCATTGTTTGCTTCTTTAAGTGATGGGCAAGCAGTGAAAAATACCAGCTTTGGTAGTTTACCAGCTATGTAATAAGCCTGCAGTGTATGGGACCACCAGAATGGGAACATCTTCAAGTGACATTATGTTTGTTTCCCTTGGTGATATATTCTTTCTTTAATGGGTTCTGCTCTTTATGGAAAGAATTTGCTCCTAGTGGAGCAAATGCTTTCTATCTGTAGTAAGAGTAGATCCCATTGAGGAGGCAAAAGAGAAAATGATAGAGTTGCTTCCCCTGAAATTGTACCCCTTATCGTATAGATAATTATGGAGGATAAAGATTATGCTGGGCCATTGTATGTTTGATGTGTTACTGTGATCACCAAACTTTACAACATGTTCTCAAAGGCATGGTTTTTGGTTTTCTAAGGTCTAGCGTAATGAATGTGGTTGAGGAGGAAAAACACCAACCTTGGATGGGATGCCATCTTCTTGCAGCTTGGGCGCACTGGAAAATTCTAACCAGGGCTACAGTATTGACAAGAGAGAGACATACATGTATCCCTGCTCTGTCCAGGGCCCGAGGTTATAAAACTTTTTTCGTGCTCAACTCAGCTGAGCATGAAATTTTCTCTGCTGATAAATATGAAAATGCCAACTGATGTTGGCATTTTCATATTTATAAGCAGAGAAAATTATATACTCAGCTAAACTGAGCAAGAAAACAACTGTACTTATCAGCAATTTGCTATTTATTCGCAGGTAAAACTTCATTCTCAGCTGAGTTGAGCTTGAAAAAAGTTTTATAACCTCGGGGCCAGGGCTATAGAAACAGAGGCACCTCATACACTCAGATGGTAAAAAGGCAAAGGTTTCCCATAGCAGTATAGTGGCTGTTTGGGCAGTAGGTGTAAGATTGGGCCACTGTATCTGGAGCACAGCACATGAAAGGTAAAGGACATCCCTCTCTTTTTGCTGCCTAAATATCCTTCCCCGAGTCAGTAAAGGTATCCATTTACTGCTGGGTTGGCAGAGTTTTCCATGTGCCATTTGACCAAAGCCAGGATTTGAACCCGCGACCTCTGCACCATATCCAGGGCACCTAACCACTTGACCATGTTGACTTTCAGATAGTACATACATATACTGGTGGATTCAATCTCGGAACAAGCAAAGGCAGCCACTTTAATGCACACTTGAACCCAAAAACTGGAAACTGAAAAGTTTTTAGATAGTCCAAGATATCTAGATTTGAGTTCAATGAAATTTGGCACAATCTGAAGATTTCTCTTCATATAAATTGAGTATGAGAAAACCAACACAGTGGTTGTGCGCCCAGCGAAGACTCAGATCAGCCTGGGCATCCACCCATTCCGATCAGACTCTTCGCTAAGCGCTTAAAGGGTAGCTAACAGTCTTAGCTACCTCCATGCGGACAGCAAAGACTCTGATCAGACTGGGCGGATGCCCAGGCTGATCTGAGTCTGCGCTGGGCGCACAACCATTTTGTTGGTTTTCTCGCGTCGCGGCTCAAATTGAGTATGAGAACTTCCAAATGGATAGTTTGGCATAGATCTTGGTATTAAATCAGAATATTGTTTAAACAATACATTTCGTGGCTATTTTCGATTGTGCATTGGTCATTGTTGGCACATTGGAATAATGTGATATCTGTTTGCTGTAAGTATTTGGACATATCTGTTTTGTGTAATCAACTCCTTGATAGCCAAGGCATCCCAGCCATACTATAGTATTATTTTACCCAGCATATTAATGAAAAAAAAAAGTAATTTTAGTTCAGGTACTGGAAAAACAGGTTAAAGGGGCTACCCAAAACCGGATGGCAGGTTGAAATAAATGTTACTGTGTTTATTGTATGTGTTTGAATATGTAATCCAGTTTGGCAAATTAGATGGACTCTTTCATCTTGCTTTTCATGCTATTCAAATATTTTAAATCTAGATTCTTCAGGTTTTTTCGAATTTTGACAGCGCACTGGTCAGACAGGTTTATTATGGTGGCAGACTGGTAAAATGAGATCTCTATTTACCATAAATACCGTAAAATCTCTAATAGACGCCCATGCTCTAATAAACGCCCATCCCCCGATTTTGATGTTGAAACTGGCGAGTTTTTGGACAATTCTCGGAAAAGGACCAGCCTCTAATAAACGCCCACTGGAAAATGGGAAAGAAAACCGACCTTACCTTATGCCGTAAGTTTCCCAATTTGTTGCCTAATCGCAAAACGCACTAGTCCTTTTTTCTCTTGGGGTTTAAATAAATGGTAAACACAGGGAATTTACAGTCCTCCACCTGGAACGAACTTTCCTTCAGCAGTTAACTAACTGACTTACTGACGTGACCCTAGTGACCATGCATCCAGTGCATGACTTCTTTATTTATTATTCTGCCCTGACCCAGTTTTGCCCCAAGGTGAGAATGAAAAAAGCATGCAGATCTTCAACACCAGTTGTCATCAAAGATCAAAGAAATTGACACATGTCTGAAGTCTAGGCGAATTATTTTATCGGTGACATAAAAAGGAGATGTATACACTGAATAATCGGACAGTAATTGCTGAGTAAATTTTGTAGACCCAGATCAGACAACTCATTGGCGCAGTGTGATCAGGATCTGCAGTGTATGTCAACAAAATAATGAAACTTCCCGTAAGTGAAAATGTGATATACACACACACAAAAAAAAATGTTCCAAAAGATGTTCGAATATTTACGTAAGTTATGAATGGGAATATGTGTCAAAATGATCATACCGTTGGAGTGATAGGATCAATTGGATACTGACAAAAGGATTAAACTGGACACTATTACCTACAATCACGGTAATTTTTGTTTACATCTTTTTTGTGGGTGATGATTACGGAGATAAAAGACAAAAGAGGAAGCGAGTCTCTGGCAAAAGTACATTTTGAAAGACTATATATCGGCTTTAATTGACTTTAAGTTTACTACCTAGATCTGTTTTATAGAAAAGAAATATTTGGGGCAAAATACTAACAAAATGAAAAGGAAGCATATAAAACGTTTTCACAAGAATGTCCGGAAACATCCGAAATTTACCGAGCGTACCGGTATGGCCAAAACTGTCAAGTAACTCAGCTGGTTTGTGTCAGATGTAAACAAAATAAACAATAATTTGCAAAACAGATAGCACATACTTTTTTTGCGTATTGAATCACTAGTCCTTTTCTGAGTAACAAGATGGCGGCCATCGGAAAGCAGTCCGGAGAAAATAATCGTTTTGGACAATCGTTTTCTCACCAGCTTGGACCAGATTTTGGACGTTAATACGTAATTTACAAACACGTACTAGAGCCTCTAATAAACGCCCAACCCCTTCTCCGGGAAAAGTCATGATTCTAATAAACGCCCGGGCGTCTATTAGAGATTTTACGGTATATTAGTGCTTGGCCCGAAATCTGTAGCTACGCTAGATAACACTTTCGCTCTCCCTAAAGAGTAGAGTTTGGCAACCATGTGGATGTTATAGCCTGTACCCCTCTGGACATAATAAAGCCCGGAGACATTCTGAGAAATCTCTCTGGGGCGCTAGAGGGGCGAATTTGTAAAAATGACAAAAAATGACTATTTTCTCTGATTTTTTTAACTTTTGAAAAAAATCAGGTTGTCTTAATTTTGTATTAAATTACACCCATATATATGTTGCCACAAACGTGTTCTAATAAATAAGACCTTCCAAGGTGATGTAAATTTCACCAAAGGGGCCCCACGAAGGGATAATTACCAGTAGTATAATTTTCATAATTTTGACCCCACCCTTGAAAAATGTTATGTTCTGAATCACTTCTAAAAGATTTTGATTTTATTTCAGTATGGAGGTTTTGCATATAGCCTGTGACAGTTTTTAAGTGCATAGCATTTTTCTTCGAGATAACGGGCGTGCCACGGTAAAATGAGATATATGAATGCAAGATTCTCTTAATCCAAACTATTTAAATTAACTACGACTGTCTCTTACTGACATGGAATAAGGCATTTTGGTTGGAATTTTGTTGATGAACACTGAAATGTCTAAATAGATATATAAACGTCCAATTTGATGCAAATTTGCTACTCATGTCAGTCATAAATATTAATTTTATATAAACCCTGAAGAAAAAGGCTACCCTTCATTAAGCCGCAACCCTGTTTGATCTGTATCAAAATAATGTAGTAAATAGACATATTATAAAGTTCTCTTACAAAGTGGAAGCTTTTTAAAGGAGAATATATACATATTTATATGTGCTACTGATTTATATATGTTACATATGTATGTACGTTTTATATGGACAGATTTATATGTAAAATACAATTTATACAAAATGTACAATATGATTCGATTATACTGTATAAAGATAAAATTCATTTAAAAAACTTGTGGAACCAGGGCTATTTCGAACTTAAAAGTGTATAAATGCATAGTATAACCTAATCGTCATGTTACCATGTTGTCCAAACTAACGCTTGCATGTGGGCAGATGGATCTCATCACCCTGGGAGGGTAATAAGAACTACATGTAGAAGGGTAGGTGCAATCGTTAGCCTTGGTTGGCAGTCCACCTAGGAATTCATTGCTAGGTCTGTGGACAAAACGTGCTAAAGAACACCTGTGAAAACAGCATTACTGGGTTGAAGACTTCCTAGAAGCAGTCAACGGCCAGTATAGAGCACCAACATGAGTTCAACAGTCGTGTGTTAGCTGCAAGACCCGAGCGAGCCGTGCTCAGCTTGGTACAACATCTAGATTTCAGAGATCACTGTTGATTAGGATAGGCCTAATAAGCTTGGCACTTTCTGTTTAGTGGCTTGCTTGGAGAAACCAAGAAGCCACTTCCACCTCCATAGGTCTCCCAAGCCTAGGGGTCAATTTGGGTTGGTGTAGACTCAACATCAAAGAGTGAACGTCTTCCTAGAAGACGTCAACTCCCGGGATGGAATAATACTTTTAGCCAACCGACACATGCTTATGACCAAGGCGAGCCATATAATTTTCTTGGAATTCGGTTGTGGTCAACATAATAAGCCTGAAGAAGTGTGGTCTCCATCAGGTTGACTTTTGCCCAAGTAACATTTTGGAAGACAGACCCAAGGATACTTTTTGTTGTTGTGTTATTGTTTAACGTCCACGGTAAACAGCTATGGCCATGTTCCTGGGCAGGCTTAGACCCCCCAGTAGTTATTACTGACCGTCCCAAGGCGGTACTTTTGTTGCGGTTGCATTTGTTTCATGTTCGGTGCTGTTTAATTTATTGTGTTCTCAGTTAATCCTTCTATCATAAAAATAGAAAATAGGTAAAAATAATTGTTAAATGTTTTTCATATAATTTGCTTAGTCCGTTGTAACCCGTCTGTTGGTCTAAATTATTTAGTTCAATAAAGATAGCTGAGTTGCCATCTATTTGGGAAAGAGCTGCTGACTCGGCTTATCACTTGTAATTTATTGTTTGTTGGGATGTCTTTGTCAATCTTTCCCTTTGATGTTGGAGATAGGGTTTGGGATCTGATTCAGTAAGTTCCTGAAGTGTAGTTACTCTTTAAATTTAGACCAGTACTAAGTGCACTTACTTTCACCAGTAACTGACAACTGCCCTTCTTGAATCAGCGGAAGGGGAAATGAAAGTAAGTGGCCGGATCGGGTATCAAACCCGGGACCTGTGGCTTATGTCAGACGCGCTACCGACTGCGCTACGCGGCCCGGCCCCCAATGATACTTAAATACTGGGTCTATCGGGGCCCAGCTTAAGAATGATCACGCCTACCGTTTGACGTTAGTAAGTACATGTAGTTGATAAGTGTGCGACTGATGTGACTAAGGTCGAGAAAATGAGAGGTAGGGAGAATCTCTCAGTAGAAAACTGGTATGTGAGGGCTCTGAGGCCATCCGGGAAACTTGAAGAGCTGATCCACAAAATGGACAGGTACTTCTGGAACATACTGGAGCTCTGAGATATGCATTGAGAACTTTGGTGAACTGTCAACAGATGACAGACACAAGGTTTGCCAACCAGTCTGCAGCAGACTCTCCGTTTGCGAGCAGCTCCTTTCAATGTCACAACACAAACATAAAGATCTGAGCAAGAAGGTAGACCATTTCTACCAGTAACTCCAGTAAATTACGAAGGACATTCTGGTTGTACAATGTGATTGGAATGGCAAGTGGAAGGGAATCACAAACAGTCTGGAGAGACGTATTAGGACCCTAATGCAATGCCGAGACAAATGAGCGGGGTCTCAAACTCCTAAATTAGCATCTTTAGCAACCTGTACTGACAAAGACCTGGGCCCCACAAACCATCCACAAGGTGGACATAGCACAGCCGAGACAGGAAGCATTAAGACCAGATTAACTACATCTTGGTGAGGAAGCGGTTCCAACGAGGAGGACAAGGAGCTTTTTTCAGCGCAGACATATGAAGTGTACATCACCTGTTGATGATTACCTCTCAAGTTCGTCTGAAGGAGACCAGAAAGACAACCCTGCCAAGACCGAGGTTTCACCGTGAGAAGTTCAAAAACCCAGATGTGGACAAGCACGTTCCAAGTAACAATAGGCGGGAAATTCGCACCATTCATCAGTCTGAGGGATGATGACAGACATAGATAGCATGATAACAAACTACAATACAGCATTGACTGACACAGCCAGTGAGATACTTAGGAAGGAACGTCAGAGGACAACGGCCTGTGTCACCAGATATGTTCTTGATCTCGCTGTGATGAAGGAGAAATTCGAAGAAGAGCCGGCATGAAACAGAACGAGTGAAAGAATACAGGACAGCCGACAAGAGTGTTCAAAAGACCCTGAAGAAAGCAAAGGGGGACAGTTCGAGGAAATTGAAACTTGCCTGCGTAACAGATGGTGAAGGATCTAACTTCAGGAAAACAGGGTAGATCAACAAATATCCAGGACTCGTCTGGAACATGTCTGAAAGAGCACCAAATTCTCAGCAGATCGACAGAATATTGCTCAGGGCTATACAACCATGTGTCATGGTGACAATACAGCTCTGGACTGCACTTGGCACTCAGAAAAAATCTACAACCGATCCTTCGCGAGACAGCTTAGATTGTAGTAGCTGCACTGAAAAAGGAAAAGTCTTCTGGGGTTGATTATATTTCAGTTTAAATTGTTCAAGCAGGCAGGAAGACCATGAAAGGTCTATAAAAAGTTCTGAACAACAGAAGAATGGCAGACCCCAATGACTCCGTCGCTGGTTACTACGCTCCCTCAAGAGGGCCAACTCTGTCAGAACTACAGAACCATCAGCCTCAAAATAAAGTCATGCTGAAAGTCATCTTTAACGGGCTAAAAACCCCAAGTTGAAGAGATTATCGCTGAACAAAAGGCTGGTTTCACTGTCGGAAGAAGCACAACAGAACAGATAGGCCTATCCTCTGTAGAAATTACTCCGGTGAGCAGATGGTCATTTTTGAGTCTCCTGGGCGTTTCTCGAGATGTCTCCGGGCCAAAATCTATGGTAAAGTAAATGTGTATTTTAATGTACAAGGTTGCCAAACTCTACTATTAAAGGAGAGCGAACCTCATTTTTTTCTTCTGGGCTCCTGGACTATATGTGTAGTCCATTGGTAATACCTGTGTGTATATATTGGGGCACCTGAAAATAATGAATTTTCCATTTGGGACAAATGGAAAATCTATTATTTTAGGTGTCCCAATACTTAAGCACATTAGGGTACCGGTATATATAATGGACTACCTTTTGGAATTGGAGCAAGTCATTTTGTCTGTTTACGGCAATTTCATAGTTGACCTAGTACAAAACTGTTGGCGAGCCTTATAGACCTTGATCTGAACATTCGGACCATTCTGTCTTGAAAAATTTAGGGTAAATGTGGGATAAATGATAATAAACTTGAAATATTTTAACCCAGTTATTCATAAATTCCGAATTTGGAGTGAAATTGGAAACAGTTTTTAATTAGAAGTTTTACATATGGTGGGGTAAATCATAGTTACAGAGATAAATGATGTTGAAAAACTGGTTCTTGAAAAAAGTTACTTTGCATATATATTTTTTATTTCATATACAGTTACAGTGTTGAGATCGTGTTGATGTACCGTAGTGTCAGATGACAACAAAGTTAATGGCCTGTTTGGCTGCTAATGAAGATGCGAAGTGATACCTGCATTTGATTTAAATTAAATGTAAATTTGCAGTTTCTGATTACAGAAGCTGCATCTGGAACAGTTACAGTACTGGTAAAAATCCTAATAAATGCCCCTGCTATGATAAATGCCCTCTGCCTCTTTTCAGAAAATAATGTTATATTAACTTGTATGAAAACCTGTTTGCTTCTGTAGTTAAGGATGCTCTTTGAAATGGAGTCTACTCTTAAAGGAAAAAATTTGCTCCTTACGAGGAGCAAATTCTTTTCCTTTAAGAGTTGACCCCTACTGCGTGAGAAGGGAGGAAAAAATACCCATCACCTTTATGTTATGTTACTAATTAGAGGTATTTGGACAGTGGCTGATTTACTACGCTTTATATAGGCTCTAAATAATGCTCCCCCCCCCTCCCCCCCCCTTCTCAAAATGCAATACCCCAGAGCGTTAAATGGGGTTAATACGGTACATGTATTTGACTTTTACCTTAAGGTGACTGGGTACATAACCACGTTTTTCTGCTGTTTTTTTTTTTTCAAAGGGAAATAGCTGGTGCTGGTGTAAACTTTTATCAAGTTCCTTGCCTAGACAAGACATAGCATTTCATGGCTTCCTATGGTTACTGTTTCTGCTTACAGATGTAATAAAACATTTCAGTCCATTTGAAACTTGTAATTTATTTGTGATACAAAGACAGTTATGCAAATGGTAGAAATATGAGGAAATGCCCTGGTTTATGGGTTCATGCTCAGATGATTTGGTTGTCATTTTTTTTTCAAGAGGGTATCACCATCATTCTAAGTATAACAACAGATAGGTCCAAGCAAACAATTGCTTTAAAGCAGACCCAGCTGAGACTGCTTCTAAAGGAGCAGTCTGATCAGAGCCCACACCAGATTTTCCCATTCCATCTGCATCTTTTGGAGGCCGAAATACCTCATTGTAAAACCAAACTGTCCCATTTGTCGGACAATCAAGTGTCCCAATCTTTAGAATTTTGTGGTATCCTCTGTATTAGAACACCTTTACCAATTATCTAAAATCTGAAAAAGCCGAATCCACTAAGTGGCGCTCCGTAAAAAAGTTTCTTGCAGACTGGCACAATCAGATTGGTGGTAGAAGTTGTCTTAGTTGGCCCACTCACTTCTGTCGCAATGATAAAGGTGATATTGGTAGTTAACAAACTTTATTGACAATCTCACATACTGGAAATTTGTTCAACAGTCTTGAATCATGTCGTGTCAAACGTAATCTGAAGAAAAATGTATGTAGAAACAAGATTCCTTTTAGTGTAGTCTGAATTGAACAAAATTGCACAATCAGATGAGATAAAATACTTGACGATATTGTGTTTTTGAATAAACAAACTTAAATAATGACACGTAAAGGCTTTGACCTAGGAATTTTTTAAGCCTAAATGTGTGCGTCACTAAAAAAAGATTGATTAAAAATGTTAACCCTATTTTATTGACCTGGATTCAGGTCCAGTAATCAGGAATCAAGGAATACTCGCCCTAGTAGCCAAAATTTCCCTCTAAATTGGCCTCAGGAGAGAAGTGGGAGTCTCCGTAAAAAAAAAAAAAAAATATTTAAAATTTTCGTCGAATCATTCTATTAACAAACTTGTTATGCCAGATTAGTACCATTGCAGCTTATTCAAATCTTTCAATTTAATGTCAGTAGTATGCAAAAAAGCTATTTTTCTTTAAAATTGAATGAAATATGTCATAATGTTGTAATCACACGCTACCACTTCTCCCTTCCTGGCTGTCACTTCTCCCTACTTCAGCTTGAGGGAGAAGTCACTTCTTCCTAAATTTTGAGTCTAGCTTGACCCCTGAATAATCTGTTTCGCTTAAGGTACGTATATGGGCCCACTACCGTGTTTTACTACCATATTTGCCTCGTCTTTGACTAGTAGAAGCAATAAAGACATAGATATTACTTTTCTGTCAGCATCGGTGACCTAAACTCTCATTGAATTGTCTGGTTTAGCTCTGTTTTCTGACAGTACACTGACAGATGAGACACTGCCTTCCACAAAATTTTTGTTTCAAAACGAGACAACGTAAGTGACTTCCTGTGCTTCCCTAATACCCCCTTCACACTAAACTCGTTCTCACTACGTTCTGGAAAATTTTGCCAAACGGGCTCAAACTGTGTGCGAACGGTGGACGTAGTAGCAACGTTTTAAGGTCTGTTTATGAACCTCATGGATGGACTCGGACTGGTTCGGAGTCCATCCATGAGGTCTGTTTATGAGCCTCATGGATGGACTTGGACTGGTTCGGATGGGAAGGATGCTCCAGAATGTCGAGCATGTTTAAAATTTTCCGGTGACTATTCTGTTCTGGAATTAGACGGAGTGACAATGTTTTAAAATGAGATGGACGTGCTACGAACGGAATTGCCATATTTCGATCCTACTAGGACGTATTACAAAGTGGTGCGGTCGGGCACTATTGGCAGTATGTTTGCACGCTGACCTGTCCATTGTAGCTCGTTCTTCTGATTCGCAGATGGACCAAACTCGATCAGGGTATGCAGCACTCTTCTTCTCTTGACTCCCAGACTCAGGAAAAGGCCCAGGAGACTCTGCAACTTGAGGATGAGCTGAATGGGCTTCAGATGAGACGCAGCTTGGGATCTAACAGTTGCTGCTTTAGTATGGCCCGTCTTTCTAGCTCCGCTACTGTTTGAAGGCATGTTACTCACAAGGATGTAATGCTGTGCACAGCTTGAAATGATGAAAGTGAATGAGAACTGGATAGAATGCAGTGTTTTTTGTAGCTGTCGGACAAGGACGTGATTGTAATTATGTTTTGCATGCACTAGGGACGAGATGAGGACGTATTCAGAACGAGAAGAACTGCTTTTGAACGAGGTAGTCGAGGTACCAGCTAGTTTGGACGTATTGGGGACTAAGTAGAAAAAGGTACGAACGGGGTTGAACTGACCACAGACGTACTTGCACTGCTTGGAAACACTCTCTGCACGAGGTGAACGGAAAATCTGACCCGATATGAACTTAATACGAACGGATTGCGGACGGGATACAGATGAGATGGCCGTATTTAGGACTGTTTATGAACAAACTAGAATGTTATTACAGAAGTTTTAGACCAAAAGTTACACGTTCTACCCCGACCACAGCCCGTTTCACGATATTCTGTGGACGGGGTAGGATGAGTTGAGAACTAGCTTGTTGTGACAACGGCTTAAGCGATGAAACCCTTACGAAATGGGGTCTTTTCATTAAGGAAAGAAAAGTAAAAACTTGATCCCTATTGAGAAGGGAGGCAAAAATGTTAATGGTTGAGTTGCTTCCCTTGAAAGAATACCCATTCACCTTAATAATTTTCAGAAGCTACATAGAAATACTGATTACTCATTTGGTAGGTTCTGATTCCATCTAGTGATGTAGACATGTTGCTGAAGTTTTCAACAGTTAGCTATAAAATCAGTTGGTAAGATAAAATTAAAGGTAAAAATTTGTGGAAACCTGCTGAATGTCTGAAATATTTCTAGACATGCCAGAAGTTGGATCATCATTCAGGTAAACTGGAATGCCTATAGTCAAATCAAAACATAACATACCATATCCATATTCTATTAAATGCCCCAGGGGGTGTAGGGGGGGTATTTAGAGCCCAAAGTGTAGTAATTATCAGTCACTGCCAAAAAACCTTTAATAAGCAATATTAAGGTGATGGGTCACTTCAAAGGAAGCAGTTCTACTAAGTTTTGCCCTCCTTATTAGTAGGGTCAACTCTTGAAGGAAAGAATTTGCTCCTGTAGGAGCAAATTCTATCCTTTAAGAATGGACCCCATTTCAAAGAACTACCTTTTCCAGAGACACAAACAGGAATTTTAATGCACTTACGTATGTAACGCGACGTCTGATTGGATAACGTAAAAAATTGGCAACAGTATATCCTGCGATATACTGTTGGAAACCCGATGTCATTACGTAACTTTGCTTTTCATTGGTTGATGTCTGGTTTTATGTCCCTGAAAGCGCTTGCTATGGGTGCAAAGTAACATATTTGGAAAGGTGAAAATGTGAAAAGTGCATTAGAATGGGGATAGCTGTACTGAAAATTGTCATTTGGGGAGGTAAATGCAAATGGCGATGCAGAGCTGTGAAACGCAATTTGCGACCATAAAACCGACAATTTACCTCCCCAAATGAGAATTTTCCATACAGTTATCCCCTAATTCATTTAAGTTCAAATTACAGTATTTTTGGAAAAGAGGCAGGGGGGCGTTTATTAGAGCAGGGGCATTTATTAGGATTAATATGGTATACAGACTGATACAGATGTCTTTAAACATTGGGTTTGGACATATTCAGACTAGTGATTCCATATTGTCAGTCCTTATATATCAGTTAACTGATGTATTTAATTTTTGGAGGTTTTCTTACAGAAAAACAACATCTTGTATATGACTGCTGTTACAGGAAGCAAATGAATCATGTGATTGATTCACTCTGCAACAAAATGTTGCCATATCGATCATTGATGTCAAACCTCTAGATCATGCGAAGACTTCAGCAAAAAAAAATAGATACAAATTCTTATATGAAATACAGTAAACTCTCGATATCTTGAAGTCGAACTTCAACCCAAACTACTGATATCTCAAGGTAAGTTTTCTGGTACCATGTAAAAGTAAATAAAAATAGGAAATACATTCTTTAATATAAGAAGATACTTTGAGATATCAGTGTTCCAGATATAGGGAGTTGACTGTTGATCTATCAGATTTTCATTAGTGCTCACGCATAAATAGAATTTCATATCCAGGGATCTCGGGGACGCCGAATTCGGCGTCCCTGGACGCGAAAATTCCGATCCGGACGCCAACAATTGCCTTCCGAGGATTCCCGCGGACGCGATATTTTTCCGGCTGTACTCCTTTAAAATCTCCTAATATGTCAGTTTTCACAAGTTGTGAAGAAGACACACGTCGCTGACACCTTTGACAGAACTATAGAGGAGCCATTTATCTGAACCGATAATCAATAAAATCGTCGTAAATGCTAACTGTTATTTACCTGGAATTTCACACCTTCTTAATCCCCACTACCGTAGCAGGGCACGTGTCAGTATTACTTTCTTAATAACCGGCGATCTTTTGATCAATATAAACAAATTGGGTCAACACGGTATCTTTGTCTTAGATCTACCGCCTCGCATGGCTGGTCAGTTTACATCTTTACCGCATGGCATTAATTGACAGAAGGTGGGACTTAACAGTGGCTGTCAGCAAATTAAAATTACAATATATTACTCTCGCCAATATTGGATGGGAGCCCGAGAGGGGCAACTGCCGTCTCATAAAAGAGAATCTTTTACGAGAAAATTTTGATTTTCAGGTAGATCTAGCCTGCCGAAGTATGAGCCTTTTCTAAGGCACGTTTTCTATTTCCCGACTGTTTGTAGTACGCTCGTGCGCTGTGCTTGATGGGCGTTGCTTGTGTGTATTAAATCAGTTTTTTCAAACTTGGAAAATGCAATCGGTAATATCAAGTTGCTAGAAGCAGCCGTCAGAGGCAATTATATTATAATTTTAGCGAGGCCAGTTGTTGCAATTCCCGGAAACCGGTGACTTTTTAGATCTTCGGTTCGTGCACTTTAAAATTCTTTCCCGCCGTTTTTAGTCTGTTTTCCGCCATATCTCGCGCACCACGTGCAGAACGAGTACCAGTGTAGATCTATAAATAACGCTTTTGGGAAATCCGCGAGTTCTAAACAGACATTTCAACACGCGGTATAGGAACTCTTATTGGCACAGATAGGCGCAGATATTCGCTGTTAATGTATAATTCAATAAACAAAGGAAGATTTAACGACAGGTACCCATTCATTAAAGTGTAAATCAAACTCGATTTGGACATAAACAATCAGCCTGTGTCTCAAATTAAGAAAGGCAAAACAGATCTACATGTAAACGTATTTCTGCGTTTGATGTCAGCGGGTGGGGTAAGGTGCGCCGACGTGGGGTGGGGGTGGGGGGAGGGAGATGGTTGAGATAAGTTGTAATTATAACTGAAAGCAATGTTGCAGTGGACTGGACATCACTGAATAGTACTGAACTGTGAACTGTAGCTATCACATGTTACACTTCTGTTGAAGGGAAAAGTAAATTAATACCTTTGACTTAAAATGGAAGATTTACCAAATAATTGTCAATGTCATATCTTTTTACATTTCTATAACATAATCATTTGATGTCCAATCACAAAAGCCTTGCCCTTTGCCCGTCCAGTCCTATACAGGCCCTTTTCATCTTTTGTATCCCTCAGGGACAATATCAAAAGACAATTTTAACTACATAAATAAGATTATTTTACAGGCTAAATTTTATGTTAAAACATATGGGACTCCAATTTTTCAGGATGGGACTCCTACTTTTCAGATGGGACTCCTATTTCTGGCAAAGGAGGAGTCCCGGACTCCTATTTTTAAAATTCAAGTGAGAACCCTGATATCTGTTTGAAAATGCTGTAAAAGAAATTTTTGTGGCCACATCGCCTAATTTCCAGTTTAAGGTCAAGCAAATGTAAACATTAGTTGTTTGGTCAGGCACTTCTTGGCTTGTCCTGCCATGGCCGGCTCAGTTTATTCTTCAGGTACCATAATTTGGTAAATTAAACACAGGCTGCTTTTCGACAAAACCTGACATCAAACATGACTTATAATGCAGACTGGACATTTGCAATCCAGCCTGCACAAATGTGTGGCTTGGACGGGACATTCAATGTTAGCTTCCTCTGATGCAAGATCCCATCATTGTACAAGTAAAGTGTGCTTGCTAAAAGAATCAGCCAGAATTTTTACGTTTTCAGGCTGATATAAGCCTTTCTGTGCCGTAAGACAGGTTTTGTTTTCAAAATATTCAAATATAACTGTGATTTTACACAAATTATTGGGACATTAACTTAATTAACACTGGAATTATCCTCAGAGCTAGACAAACTGCTTTTATGTAAACCAGGCCTTGTTTCAGAAAATTGCAGGCAAAATGGCAAACAGAACTAACCCTGATCAGACTGCTTCAGGAACAGTCTGATCAGGGTCTGCACCATTTGTTCGGGTACTTTTCACCACTATTTAGAGTCATTACCATACGCTTCATAATCACTCATATTGTGATAAAAGGTGGTGTTTGTTTGTCCTGTAGGGCTGGACTTGATTAGTTTAACGACTTTTATTGTTTGCTTAAGTCTTGACATTTTTGTGTGCCCAGTGCAAATAGGGCTCTTAAGAATTTGCATACTGGGCTCTTATCGCGATGTCCTCGTAAGACCATTTACGGCTTTGTGTTTGCGAGACTTTGTCATCAATACCTGTGATTAGTCAGTTATCAGTCTGGTCATGAGCAAGTCTTCAATTGAAAATTCTTTGGTTTCCATGACAGTGGCATCGTGTGTCTGAGGCATTTTATGAATTTTAAGTGGAGCTTGGGACTTGGCAGAATGTCAACTCTTAAAGTGCCAAAAATGAAATACAGAAGAACTTCAATGGCTTGAACCCTGATGGCTCGTTAACCATGCCTGACTGGAACTTGTTCTTTGGTCCCTATACTCACTCTGGTCAGTTCATATAGAAATTAATCCTGGATGGCTGGAACTACCTTTGCCTGAAACTAATTTTCACGGTCCCAAGCCTGTTCAAGCCATCGAAGTTCTACTGTAGTTGAGTTTGCAACCAGCCTAGATACAGATGAAGCGCTAGGCCTGTAGCTCAGTATGTTTAGCACTGGCCTACTGATCTGTCTGTCTAGGGTTTGAGAGCCCAGCTATATGCGGAGATGTTTCCAACTGTAAACGAGATTCCATTGCACACAGTCTTCCATTATCTACCATCATCCTGATTTGACTGAAATATACTATGGAAAAATACGTAAAATTGCAAGTCATCCATCCATCCTTCAGATGAGGTAAGCTGTATGCTGCCAAACAATGACCCTCGGTATGGATTTTCCTGTTTCAAAGGGTATAAACCAGTCCGCCAATTTTCGCTTCCTGCAGAGACTGTACAATATATTTGGCTTCCACCGAGACTGTCCGTGAACTCTTGCTTCCTGCCGAGACTTCTGTACATGATAAATGGCTTCCTGTAGAGACTGTCAGCATGATTCTGCTTCCTGCTGAGGCTCTCGGCAGGAAGCAGAGTCACGCAGACAGTCTCAGCAGGAATCCATTTTTCGAGGACAGTAGTCCCTGCAGGAAGCAAGAGTTTGTGGACAGTCTCTGCAGGAAGCGAAAATTGGGGGACTGGTTTATACCCTGTGGTGACTCTCAGTATGGATTTTCCTGTTTGGAAAGATACTTATAGTCTCATTTCTTACAGAGGAATACTCTTCCTAAGAAAGAGCAAATTCTTACCTTTAAGAGTAACCAGATTGAAGAAGAACATCAAGCAAATACTGTTCTTTTAAAGGTGCCTCTGTTTAAAAATTACAGTCAGCAGTTAACCCAAGGAGGTATATTGATCCATACATCATAATGTACGTCTTGAAGAACTTTGTTCATAATTTTCGCGGTCAGCATTAAACCTTCAAGCTATAGCATGATGATTTCAAAAAGGAATGATAAGAAAAAAAAAGCAAATGCTCGAAACTAAATACCTATGACTATGTTCAAAATTGAAAAAATGTGAGCTGAATAATCCCGCAAACATAAAACACAACAACAGTATTTCAATTTTGGTTTTACAAATACTGTGACATGTTTAAATAAAGGATTTAAAAAGTTATTTTTTAATGTAACAAAATTTTCGAAATAGATATTTTTTGGAATTTGCGGTTAACTAGGGAATATAGCTTTAAATGTCCCTGAAAATATTTTGTACATGAATTAAATGCTAAGATAGACATGCACTTTAAACTATTTTCTTGACCGATTAAGGAGATACCATCCCCTGTATTATAAGAAGATTATGATTGCTTTTGGCTTTATCAAAATACTTGAATATGATATGAAATTAGAGGCTATAGTCATAACCTTCTTTGATTGTACCACTTAACTCTTTAAGCCCCAGTGACGCAATTAGCAAAATTTGCAAACAGCGTAGATCTTGATGAGGCGGCTCATAATGAGCCGCCTCATCTAGATCTACACTGTTTGCCCTCTAGTCTCTGAATTCTCAATATAAAAAGTCTTGGACAAGGCATTTTTTTAATTTTTGCAGACGTAAATTTTGTCGTCTGCTTTTTGGTAGTGAAAGAGTTAAGTTTGCTATATCAGCATTGAAGAGCTTTATAATGCCTTCAGAACACCTGTAATTTCGATTAATATTCTAATATTTCTTTACAACAAGTTGACCTGCTTTCTGGTAGTGTAAATTACTTAAATTTGGCGGCATCGTTATTTTGTTGCTTTTGGTGGCAATGGGAAAAGCAGAAAATGCTTCAAAATATAAGTCGATATTTAGATATTTGTCCTTAATGTTGAAAGTGTAGAAAAAGTTTATCTGTATGTGATTCCCGTAAAGCCACCAAATAGTGATGCAGAAGATATAATTTGTTTTACTGTATTAATTAATCAAGTTGTTTCAGCTAAAACGTCTTTCTGACATAATATTTAGACCATTTGTCCTACGCCAATATCAGCCGTCGAAAGGATATAGACCCTAAATAAAACGTAATAAGCATTTTTACTGTAATGTCTATGAAAATTAATTGGTAAAGGCTTACTATATTGAATGATATTTTGTCTTTTTTCCCCCCAATTTTTCAATAGTAACCCACAAAATTTAATCTTAAATAATTTTTGCATGATAAGATAAAATCTGGATTTGACCGAAAATATGACCTAGCATTTTTGGACACATTTGCCAGATGAATGCCCATGAACACTACTACCAATAAACCATTTAAAATTCTTGTTTGTTATGAGGGAAAAGGTTCAGTTACCCACATCGTTTGCAGCGGGAAGCGGGAGCCTGGCCTGTAAAGTCAGTATCAGTGTTCTTAGTGTCTGCTTGTGTGTGATTAGTGATGACTGAACAGGGAAGATCTTGGTCAGGCCAGGAGAATGTGTAAGCTTTTCTGATTAATTGTTTGCTGTGTTGTCATGAAGGTAACTTTTCGCTTGCCGCTAAATCGTTTAAATTCTTGTTTGTAGCTGGTCGGCAGTTTAACTACCTGAATGTTTAGGCCTAAGGTAAATTACAGTTGATGCCCATAAAATTCAAATCGTGCTCCACAAATCTTTTCAAAGTGGAGCGCATGGCCTAGTGCTTTAACTGTTCGCCTTCACACAGGGTGTCACAGATTCATCTCCCACTGGCAGCACGTCTGATCGATTTCTTCAATTCAATAGATCTTAAATTGGCACCGTGAGTGTACCTTGGGCTGGAAAGTGTCGCTGAACGTCGGGAATTGGCACCTGCCTGATCAAACCATCGAAACCATACACGTACATGTACATGCTAGCACAACACACTCCGAGGTACTGTCCTTTTCTGGTTTTGTACCCGGGAAATGTGGCCCACGAAAGAAGCATGACTAGACAACTTAACAACAGCAGTAGGAGCTTGGGTAGCTCAATAGGTTAAGTGCTGGCCTGCTGATCTAGCGGTCTCAGGTTCGAGCGGGAATCTTTTCAATTGTAAAAGGGGTTTCCATTGCACACAGCCTTTCATTATCACCCACCCATCGTTCTGATACAACTGAAATACTGTTAAAAAGGATGTAAAATTGCAAGTCATCTATCCATCTATAACGACAGCAGAAATCTTTACATAAAGCAGTTACCACAGGTTATAATCGATTCCGCTAATTTTCGCTTCCTGCAGAGACTGTCCGTCATATTTGGCTTCCGCCGAGACTGTCCGCGAACTCTTGCTTCCTGCAGAGACTACTGTACTCGAAAAATGGGTTCCTGTCGAGACTGTCCGCGTGATTCTGCTTCCTGCCGAGAGCCTCGGCAGGAGCAGAATCATGCAGACAGTCTCTGCAGGAAGCCATTTATCATGTACAGAAGTCTCGGCAGGAAGCAAGAGTTCGTGGACAGTCTCGGCAGAAGCCAAATATGATGTACAGTCTCTGCAGGAAGCGAAAATTAGCGGAATCGATTATACCCTGTGGTTACTGTTGCACATCACTCTTATAGATTCCCTGCATAAGTAGTCTGTTTGCTGTCGCTGTAGGGTTACAGTAAATGGCAGCTGACCAGAGTGACTACTCAGACCAGTAGCACAGGGTATAAACCAGTTCGCCAGTTTTCGCTTCCTGCAGAGACTGTCCGTCATATTTGGCTTCTGCCGAGACTGTCTGCGATCTTTTGCTTCCTGCAGGGACTGCTGTCCTCGAAAAATGGCTTCCTGCTGAGACTGTCCGCGTGACTGCTTCCTGACGAGAGCCTCGGGAGGAAGCAGAATCACACGGACAGTGTCTATAGGAAGCCATTTATCCTGTACAGAAGTTTCAGCAGGAAGCAAGAGATCGCGGACAGTCTCGGCAGAAGCCAAATATGACTGACAGTCTCTGCAGGAAGCGAAAATTGGCGGAATGGTTTATACCCTGTGATTAGATTTAGTTCATAGTCTTTTTGGGTTGAATTTAAAACAAATATCATTTATATAAATGTTTGGCTTGCCTGGATGTAAGTAAAAGAAGCTATCAAATTTATTCTGTTATAAGACAGGAATTTACCCTTCCAAAGATATGTAAGTCTTGTGTAATTCAGCTGTAAAATGGGTTTTTCGCTCCCAAAACAATCCCAAAGATCCAGATCTGTCTTACAAGAAGGGTCGGGTCAGTTGGAGTAAATTTGGAAAAGAGTTTTGAACTGATACTGTAGCACTCTTTGATTAAAGTTAATAAGATCAAAGGATATATTGGGATCAAGGGTGTATAAAAAAAATTTCCCAACAGATAGAGAACTTGGGTACTAAAATTGTTTATTTCTTGAATTTCACTTTAAAACAAAAGCAAGATTATGTGTATGTAATAGATAAAGATTAAAATATTTATTTGAATAAAGTGATAAAATTGTGTGAGAGTATGCAAATACAGGTACTTTAAAGTATTTCATTGGAAAAGCAATGTTAAGGAATACATTCTCATGCAGGATTTACCTTTGTAGGAGTGGGAATAAAAAACAGTTTTCTTGACTCGAAAATAAATGGTTTTGTGTTGATCTAGGTACTCCTATATTCAGGAAGGCTTAAATCAGGTAATTCTTTTACAGGTGAAAGTTTGTGGGAATAGGGGAAAAAGTTAAAAACTTCATTATACTTATTTTATTTTACATAAACAATGGGATCAGACACAAGTTATGAACAACATTAGATAGTCTTCTCCCTACAAGATAAACGAATCTGAATGATGGTATAATAGTGGATACTAACATTTATATATTGTAAACATAGAATCGTACTAACAATGAATAGCGCATAACGTATGTCGATGAATGACAGTGTCCCTCTCTTCCAAACATTCACCACATTAAAGCTAATCGATAAATGAACTTATTCGAATCTCCTCGAATCTCGAATGAATTTCGAAACAGATATAGTATTTTGTTTATTTGTTTCATAACTCAATGATGCACAACCGTTGACAATAAAGTCGAAAGTAATGTTAAATTTCTGAGATAGGCTTCTAAACAATCTTTCACATTCAGCATCGTATAAAGGACATTCAAAGAAAAAATGTTCTGCATTTTCGATTTCAGCCCCGCAACTACAATTTCTAGTATCACTTTTATTTACATTATACAAGTCAGACTTTAAAGTGCTTCATGTCCTTGCGCATCCTGATTGTGATCAAGAGACCACCACAGCCAGTATAGGTCACCAACCTGTTAACCCTCATAAGCCAGAAGTTATGTTTGAGTCAGACTTAGGTCATGAGCCATTTTGCACGCCAAGTAGTGCTTATGCTAAAGCCCTGGTTTCATAGTCCAAGTATTCAGTGACGTCTGTATCTGAGTATCACCGATAGTCTTTTGGTCAGCATAACCTATGTTAACAATTGCATTATTATAACTCTTTGTTTGACTCAGTTTACTAGAAATTGTGTCAGCTGCAGTCTTTTTACTTAATGCCAATATTTAATAGATATGCTCACAGAGCTCCAGATAATTTTTACAGTGGTTTCAGTATTTACCAAACAGAATTTTAACCTTTTCAGTATCCTGATGAGTCATTTCAGTATCGGTACTCCTGAGATCCAGTGGTTGTTCAGTATCTTTTTAACGCACAACTGGTGTCCCAAAATGTCAGTCTACTTGTTCTTGTCCAGGGTTCTTGCTTAAAACTCTGGACAACAGGAACGACCCATGCCGAACGGGAATAAGGCCGAAACGACCCGGGCCGAAAGGGAATTGGGCCGAAACAACCCATTACCGACCATGGCAGTGTTTTGCTTTCCTTTTACCACGCATCAGGGGACGATCGGCTGATCTTTGCTGGCTAGAGTTCACTAGAATTAACCACTGGCTTGCCGAAGCCAAAGTTTTCCAGCTTCGCACAACCAGGTGGGGCCATTTATTGACTGTTCAGTCAAGTAACAGAGACGTTTTTTGCAACATGTTTGTTCAACGAAAATGAAAGTGCCTACGCAATCGACCGGAAAGATCCATTCAGAACTCCTCGGCCAATTCAGTGAATCAGACCTCGGGCGTATGATTCACGGAATTGGCCGAGCGGTGTTCCGATTGCGGAAAGATCATGTGCAATTTAGCGATTGGCTAACGCTCGGTAAATTCCAATACTCATGCTTGTTCCCGGTCTATTCATAAAAACGACTAGTAAAAGCCGAAAAGAGAATGCTGAAAATAGGTACCATGTGCTTTCTGTTTTCGGAAAAAGGTTGACTGCGCATGCTCAGACAGAGCATGCGCTGAAGCAATGATTAGTAAATGCTAAAAATAGGTAACATTCTGGCTATTGAAAAACGGTTGACAGCGCATGCTATAGCGTAAAAACGTAGGACATTTGAGCTGCTTTCGTAAGCTGAGAAATGACTACCGTATTCGGTACGATTGAAATTTCAAGACACTTCGTATTTTGTCTTTTTTGGTCCGTATTTTACGCAAATACGAAGCTTATCTGGCTCTCTGTGCTCATATTTGGTCATGACCACACAATTCATTGGAATTTTTCCATTAATTTGGGTGCATTTTCAGGGCTGGGTAATGGAGCTTCAAGTGAATTGTGATAAAACTTAACCATTTGTTATTCTCAATCTCATGCTGAAATTATTTGCAGATCAGGGGCCAGTTGTTCAAAGCATCGTTAGCCTAAAGAGCTTTTGCATTGCAAAAGCTTCTCACATATTTTCAACAAAAAATATTGGCGTATTTGAGATATTAACAAGAGAAATTTTAACGTCTCGTTAACTAAAGACAGAAGTTAGTTAAGGCCAGGACTTTAGATAAGACTTTTTTCAAAATTTTGAATATTAATGGACTACAGCTGATAATTTTATGAAATCAGTCAAGGTCACAGTCCTTCAGTTCTGACTGCTTAAAAATGGGTATTTTTGTCAGACATACAGACATTTTCCTTCAAATTAATTCCAAAAAGACATTGCCTACATGTAAGCATCGTGGCCGGGCCGTGTAGCGCAATCGGTGGGGCACCTGACTCATAAGTCAGAGATCTGATTGGTTCGAAACCCGGTCTGGCCACATACTTACGTTTCTCCTTCCGCTGATTCAAGAAGGGCAGTTGTCAGTTCCTGTCAAAAGTATGTGCACTTGTACTGGTTAACCACTTAGGAGGTCTAAGCCTGCCCAGAAATAGTGGGGTTAGGTTAATTGACTGTCCCGACATGACCATAGCTGTTTACCTTGGTTGATAAACAACAAATCAATCAATCAATCAATGTAAGCATCATAGCTAGCAGCATGATGCTATTTACTACCACACTAAGCCGCAAACAACACTTTTCCATGTAACCTGTGTGTAGGGGTTGATTGAATCAACCCCTACAGACAGGCTACATGGAAAAGTGTTGTTTGCGGCTAGGCTTTTTGGAAAAGTGTTGTTTGAGGCCTAGTGAGGCTACATGGAGAAGTGTTGATTGCAGCTTAGTGTGGTTGTAAATGCATTGTATCATGCGGCTAGCTATGGTGCTAACTCATAATGACACAGAATTTTGAGATAGAAGTGCCAGAGCATATAAAGTGGACACTCGGATAAGATTGCTTTTTATCAGGGTCTGCATTCCACCCACATTTTAGTATACAGTAAAATCAATTTGAGTTGCAACATAAAACCAACAAAGTGGCATGTGCCCCCAGCAAAGACTCAGATCAACCTGGGCATCCGCCCAGTCTGATCAGAGTCTTAGCTGTCTGCATGAAAGTAGCCTAGACGCTTAATTAGCTATCCTTTAAGGACACAGCAAGACTCTGATCAGACTGGGCAGATGCCCAGGTTGATCTAAGTCTTTGCTGCGCGCACATGCCACTTTGTTGGGGTATAAAATCAGGGCCTTAGCTGCCCTTTAAGGGCAAAGCAAAGACTCTGATCAGACTGGGTGGATGCCCAGGCTGATATGAGTCTTCGCTGGGCGCACATCATGGCCACATGCCACTTTGTCAGTTTTGTCGTTTCACAGCTGAAATCAATTTGTTCAAATTTTATGATAATTGCAGTAATTGGCCAGGATGATTCAATATTCCAAGTAATTATGGCATTTTCAAATAAACCACAGCCTTGATTTGTTTTTGATCACCCAAAATAACAAAATTACCACAAATGCTACACTTTAAAGCCCATTTGATAGCCTTGAGTTGTCAATGTTACTTCAAAATGACACACATTTTCAACCATAATTGCCACTTAATTTCTTAATTTTGTGATCTTTGACCATCTTTTGCAGCTATGCTGCACATTTTTAGCATGCCTTTGACTCAAGTGCTAGAGGTCAAGGTTGCAAAACCCGGTCCTGCCACTTAATTTTCTGTTGAGATTGATTCTTCTCCTTCTGCTGATTCAAGAAGGGCAGTTGCCCGTTGCTGACAAAAAAATGTGCACTTAGTACTGATTAACAGCTTCGGGGGTCTAAGCCTGCCAAGGAATCATGTGGCTAGGTTCATTGACCGTCCCGATATGACCGTAACTGTTTACCATGGACTTAAAGCAACAACAGCACAACAACAACAACTAAATATTTTACATCATTACGGTACACTTTTCCATTCGTATATTGTCTGATCAAAGTCCTGGTAGCTTTTTGTTCTAATACATAAATTTCCCACTTGAATTTTTGCTATCTCTAAATAGTTTGACCGCAATGACACTCAACAAAAATTATCATAAATTTTACAATACTTTATGGTGCATTTTAAGATATAAATCGAATTGATAATCAGTTTGGCAGATGACATTCTTTTATGTCATTATTATGTTTGAAAAATTGATTTGGGAAATATACACATATGGTAAGTCATGAGTTTTAAGGGCTTTAACCCCATGTGAGTTTCTGATCTTTCCTTCTCGATCCCTGATGGTGTTACTACGGGATTTTTGCTTCCATGGTCACTGGTTACAATGATTATGTCAAGATTGTTTCAGAAAGGAAACCACCCATCTCATATCTGAATTTCATAAGCAAGACTGATATTCATAAACCAGTCCGCCAGTTTTCGCTTCCTGCAGAGACTGTCTGTCATATTTGGCTGCCGCAGAGACTGTCCACGATCTCTTGCTTCCTGAAGGGACTACTGTCCTCGAAAAATGGCTTTCTGCCGAGACTGTCCGCGTGACTCTGCTTCCTGTCAAGAGCCTCGGCAGGAAGCAGAATCATGCGGACAGTCTCTGCAGGAAGCCATTTATCCTGTACAAAAGTCTCGGCAGGAAGCAAGAGATTGCGGACAGTCTTGGTGGAAGCCAAATATGACGGACAGTCTCTGCAGGAAGCGAAAACTGGCGGACTGGTTTATACCCTGTGATATAGGATATTTGGGGTCATTCTAGGGCTAGTGGTATTTTTGGGAACACAACGTAACGGAACGGAGCATAGACTTTTATCGGAATAAAATGCAATGTTAATTTATAGGATTGAGGGAGGTTATCATTGCGCTTTATTCAGTAAAAATATGCAACTTTAGCAACCAATTTTATTATAATAATCAATAATAATTAGTTTGAGAAACCAGGAGGGTGGGTCATTATGGGGGAGGATGGAGGCTAGAAGCAGTTCCGTTCCATTCCGCAAAATAACATTTTAGAAAAAACACTGTTTAATAGCTGAATAAAATTCATCATGCTGTGCTTAGGTGATGAGGTAGTCAGACTTCTCTAAGGTGGCAGTTAGGGGATAACTGTACTCAAAATTGTCATTTGGGGAAGTAAATCGTCGGTTTTATGGCTGCAAATTGCGTTTTACGGCGACACTCACAAATCGTCGTTTTAATGGTTGGAAATTTCGTTTTATGGTGACGCCGTAAAACGCAATTTGCAACCTTAAAACCGACAATTTACCTCCCAAATGACAATTTTCGGTACAGTTATCCACATTGTAATGCACTTTATCCTATTTCGCCTTTCAAAGACTACTACTTTACTCCCACAGCAAGTGCTTTCAGTAGTGTAAAATCATAAGTCAGCCAATGAAAAGCGTTGTTTCTTAATGACGTTGGGTTTGCAACAGTTAATATCGCGGAATAATCTGTCTCAAATTTTTTTACGTTATCCAATCAGACGTCGCGTTACATTCTTAAGTGCATTAGAATAGTGGTTGTCATTGCTGTTCAAATCTGAAACATGCTAACTAATCAGCTTTAAAATTATTACTGTAAAAATTCTAAAAATTGGGACATCTAGAATAATTACCGAAATTGTTCTAAAAAGTTTTACAGTGCAGCCATATGCCCAAAAGATGCAGATGGATAGCAAACATTGTAGACCTTGATCAGACTGATCTAAAGCAACAGTCTGATCTACTGATCTAAAGCAACAGTCTGATCTGCATCTGTAATGTTTGCACAGACCTATCTGTGCAAATGTTTAGAACTTTTAATTGATAGGCAACAGGAAAAATGATTACCTTATGCTACTGATAACTTAAGCTGTCGATTTTAAGTTTTAATATTTTTTTTTTTAAGTGTCTACATCTGATGGCTTGAGGAAATAAAATATTTATAACTATTAAGATGTTATCATTCTGTGCTTTAAATAACATCACTTTGTCATAATATAAATCATTTATAAGAGCCACATCGGGACAAAATGTTCAAAGTATGTAGGGTTTTGTCCAGGTAGCCCCATGGCAACCTGCACACATGCATAGTTTGGTTACAACAGACATTGTGACCCAGTCTTGTGCAGTAACCAAGACAGTAAATAGACCTGGTCGATTTTTAATCTGAGCTGATGTCTGCACAGTGTCCAGACAGGATGATCTGGGTGTGCTCAGTTCATATGCCTCAGACATGCTTTGTCAGGAAACGTCATAACAGGAAGAAGACTGTAATTTGCATAATTGTTCGCATAATTATATTACAATTATCTTGCATAAGAGACTATTCGTGTTTCATAATTAGCATACCAAGACAGAACATGATGAGTTTCGCAATGCCCGTCTCATGCAAAATGCATGATTACCCACTCACAGTGGCAAGTTACCAAATTATTTTGCATTCCGTACATTTTGGGGCAGGTGGTTAGAGAAGAAAGACTGGTTTTACAGGCATATTTGGAAAAAAAAAAAAATTATTCAGGTTATCCCTGTCTGCAAGAATATGTGTTTTGTATGCGTATGTGAAAAAAACATTTCGGTTGAATGAATCTACTTTCGGAGGATTTCAGTTTCCCTCCTTTCTCATTGGGGATCAACAAAGGCAAGAATTTGCTCCTAGAGGAGCAGATTTTTTTTCCTTTCAGACTAGATTTTTGTTTTGAAGGGTTTATTGTCCAGTTTTTATCATCTTTGTTTTTGCATCCAGAGTCAGAGATTCAGAACAGGCGGCATGGATGCAAAATGAGTAGCTGCATATACGCAAACACACCATTGCATATTGAACTTGTTAAATGGGGAAAAACATCCATCCCCCCAAAATTGCATATTTGCCTGTTGAAGTTGCCAGGCATGGCAATCTACATTGCAATATAAAGGGGTGAAACCTTTATAATACTTCCCCTTAACTGGTTTAATTGACCCCATTTATGTCCCTGGACACAAAATTTTGCTGTCAGAATATGATGCTCTTGCGGTTTGAGCCACATGGCACTCACCGACTCTTGTGGTTTGACTCATTAAATGACCTAACATTTTGAGATGCGAGTTACAGAGCAAACACTGTAGACTCAGATCTGACTACAACAAAAGCATAATGTTCTAAGTCTGGAAAAAAAAAAAAAACGCTTTTAGCAGAAGGATGATGAGCTGGAAAACTGAATTAGTTATACTCTTTCTTGTCACCGAATTTTATTTAAAGTCACGGTCCATGTGTTATTCGTATGGGTTGAGTCAATTTGTTCGATTTCAATAAAACATGTAATTGCTCTTACTTAAATCTTGGATGATGCTGTAATATATTGGTTTAAACTTTGGTGACTTTTATTGGGAATTATATAAGTCAAACTGAGCTGTCATATATATCGAATACCAAAATCAGTCATATTCACAAAATCAAATGAAATGTCCGAAATTGAAGAAAAATATTTGTACAGTTAGTGCCTACCTGTCCAATTGATTCACACTGCGATAGCAAGGTTACTAAAGTCACAGTGCCCAAGGGGGAATCCTGCCGATTTTGTCAATGAAAGTTGTCGTCCTACATATAAAACCTGTCCCCTCGGGCAGCTATAGGTAAACATTTGACTTACCGTAATTGCCTCAAATAGTCGAACAGTAATACATGAGCAAAGAGTGTAGATCCAGATCAGACTGCTCAAACAGCAGTCTGATCAGGAACTGCATTCTTTGCCAACAGTTTAGTTTAGCCTTTCATGGATGTGTCCCAAAACCAAAGGTGATAGGGCCGGATAAAGAAGTCGTATTGTCGGGACATTTAGGTTAATTACGGCACTGTACGCCCCAATTTGCGATCAGTCGGTATACTTTTATTGTCAGATGGTTTCACATGAAGAAGTACAAACTATTTCTAACTTTTGAAATAAGTGTATCAGTGCGATCTCTTTGTTTTTAAATTTCCGTGCTCTTATACAAATGTTTAAATTTGAAAGGATTTATTTCAAAAAGGCGTCAAACTGACAGTTTCGTGAAGTCATTTGTTTGAACTTGCCTGACAGTTTTGGATTATAAAAGTTAAAGTTTATTTACAGTGGAGGAATAATTTTGTAAGATAATCAGTTTTAAAGTTGCTTAAATTGCTCATGTGAAAAAAAAGAAGGTAAAGTTGATGTTGGAAATATATGTTGTGTATCCCATTATCATATCTGTTTACATTATCGGACACTTTATCATGTTTTGCTGCATCATGTCTTTCTTTATCCTGTTATCATTCTTTCTTTATCATTCCTTTCTTTATCTTTTGTTTATCATGAATTTTTCATGGCCATATACAAACACATAGGAGGAGAACAGTTGGATGTGCCCTCATTTTGGTGATTTTTATTTGTACTGTTTGCTCTTATGCCACCATAGAGTGGCCGGAGTTTATCAATAAAGTTTTGTTCTGTTCTGTTCTGTTAATCTGTTTAGCATTTATCTAGTTTCTGATATGATGAGCTCAGTGAGCTGTTTTGTCCAGTATCTGTGGTCTTGTTCAGGAACAGTATTCCCATTACTTCAAGAAGAGCACTGGCTTGAAGATAGTTTTTAGCTCATCTATAACACAGGGTATAATCGATTCTGCTAATTTTCGCTTCCTGCAGAGACTGTACATCATATTTGGCTTCCACAGAGACTGCCCCTGATCTCTTGCTTCCTGCCGAGACTTCTGTACATGATAAATGGCTTCCTGCAGAGACGGTCCACGTGATTCTTCTTCCTGCCGAGGCTCTCGGCAGGAAACAGAGTCACGCGGACAGTCTCGGCAGGAAGCCATTTTTAGAGGACAGTAGTCCCTGCAGGAAACAAGAGTTTGCGGACAGTCTCAGTGGAAGCCAAATATGACGGACAGTCTTTGCAGGAAGCGAAAATTGGCAAACTGGTTTATACCCTGTGTATAAGAAAGTATAGGAAGAACCAGAATAACATTATTAGCTGTCATGGCTTCCCCCTTTGCATTAAACTTTTTGGTTAAAGTTGGGAAAGGGCTTGTCATATAAAGAGACGCTGGTATCACTTTTCAGTCAACATCAGCGGCATAAACTTCCTTCAAGTTTTATGGTTTAGCTCTGATTTGTGACCAACTGCACAGACAGCTGAGACTCTAACCTTCTACAATGTACATATTTCTTGCGGGTTTTTTTTTATCCAGAATGATGGTTGACCAACAGTGGAATTGTGGGCTATTGCTGATTCCAGCACAGTTTTTATGTTTTATGTAAGTTAATATTAAGTATGTTTTCTCTCTTCAGGCTGACAGACGTAGTCGGCTGCCATCTTGGAATGGACCTCGAACAGTGCTAGTTCCGCGAACAGACAGAGGATTTGGATTTACCCTAAGACATTTTATTGTTTATCCTCCTGAATCAGCCACCAAAGATAAATCTAAGGTAAAGTCATAGGATCCATTTATGATTTATATCATGAGAAGGCTTAAGGTGTTTGGCCTTGGTTCATCTGTATTGCCAATTTTAGCTCACCTGAACAAAGTTCAGAAAGAGCTATTGCACTACCTCCCGCGTCGGCGTTGGCGTTGGTGTTGGCGGCGGCGGCGGCGTTAGCAAAATGTTAAAGTTTTATGTTAAAGTTTTTATGTGATGGGCAAGGCGCTGTCAGGCGAGCTATCCTGTCCCTGTGACAGGTCTTGTTAGCTCACCTGTACGAATGTACTGAAAGAGCTATTGCACTACCCCTGGCATCGGCATTGGCATTGGCATTGGCATAAAGTTTAAGTTTTACATTAAAGTTTTTATGTGATGGGCACGGTGCTGTCAGGCAAGCTACCCTGTACCCGGACATGTCTTGTTGCCTCACCTGCAACTAGTAGTAGTGAGACAGGTATTGCTTTTCCGGTGTCATCGTAGTTGGCGTAAATGTTGCATCAAGTTTTCTGGTTAGGCTGTTTTGCAATAATGGGCAGACAGATGAGACACTGCATTCCACGGAATTCTTGCTACAAGGGAAACAACTAAAGCAATAGTACTTGCTTTCATGGTGGATGTTCTCCTCTATGGAAGCAACTCATAAAGGAAAGAATTTGCTCTCTGGTGAGAGCAAATTGTTTCCTTTATGAGATGCTGCCATTGGAGGAAGGATTTGCCAAATAAAGGAGCAAGTAGTAATACAATTCTATTACAGTTACCTCCCTTGTAAGTGGTGTCCAGAGCAGGGAGGTATATTCATCAGCTGGTACACAGTCTGGTAGGGGCTTGTACGGTTTAACCAGATGTAAAACTTGAAAAAAAAAAAGGATAAATTGCATCACATACAAGGTACATACATGTACATTTCCAGCAAGTTTGTCTTGTCTGCAACAATCAGAAAGAAATATGTATGTATTTTTCTGACAGTACCGTCATCACAGATGTTCATTGAGATTTCTGGTTCAATGTTGTTTGTTCTGACAGTGTGCAGAGAGGCAAGACAAGATTTGTTCAGGAAGTTCAAAGTGAAAAGGGATGCATCTTTCCTATTTAGATCAGAGACTACAACTTAGTCAAATCTACCTGAATCACAGTGATTATTCATACCAAAGAAAACCACAAACCCACCCTGTTAACTAATATGTATGAAGTGTACCTATTATAGTGCATTTTATCAAAGTGAGGTAATGACGGTTGCCTATCTTCTCCAGGTAAATATCAGATTTACAGTCAATACTCAAAAGACAGTGCATTGAAATTTTATATGTATTCTGCAAATACGCTGCCATTTGTTTGCTGAAAAAGTGAGGCACTTTGCAAAAGCTCCCCATATTTTTTCAGCAAAAACTATTGTTACACTTGATTTTATGGGTGTTTAGAAGACTTATAAAACGACTCCTTGACTGAAGACTTCTGTAATTTAATGACGCTCTATAAAACAGGTCCCTAGTATATTTGACTTGAAAAAATGCTACTTCCAGAATATTGTAATAAAAAGTTAGCAAACAGTGCAGGCCTTGATCAGACTCTTCAAGACCATATTTACTGTAAACATGCTACTCGTTTGTATGGATAAAAAGTTTTAAGATAAAACTGAAAAAAGGAAAGCAAATTTGCTGGGTTTAAGTGCAAGGATAAAAATTGCAAACATTTTAGGTTTTTTTTATAAAAAAAAAAAAAGAAAAAAAAAGGTAAATATTCCCAACTTTGGCTACTGCCAGTCTGAATGAGTTTAGTAAACTCGGCATATCCGTAAATGAAATATTGAAATCATATTTCTCCAAAGTACAATAGAAACATTATAGTGGGACTGCAAAGTTATCATTCTAAGGTTAAGAACATAAAGTGCAACAGAGTTTAAAAGGGCTACAAAATTTAACTCTTTCATTACCAAAAAGCAGACGACAAAATTTACGTCTGCAAAAATTAAAAAAATGCCTTGTCCAAGACTTTTTATATTGAGAATTCAGACTAGAGGGCAAACAGTGTAGATCTAGATGAGGCGGCTCATTATGAGCCGCCTCATCAGGATCTACGCTGTTTGCAAATTTTGCTACTTGCGTCACTGGGGCTTAAAGAGTTAACAAACCAATTACACCTGTTCTATTAACTGGTGTTTAATTAACTAAATTTGCACCTGTGTTGATAATAATTACCACCTGTAACTTGTTGATTGGTTCCTTATTGGAACTGTTGGTTAATTATTGGAACTGTTGGTTTCTAATAGTTCTTCAGGTGTTCTGTCTGGTGAATAATTACCTTTCCAGTTGCTTACGCTTCTTTTCTTGTATATGCCTGACTTTCTAAATATTTTTTCATGGGATGGTTTGTTAGGCTCTGGTTAGCTGACAAAGATTTGAGTCGCGGCAGGAAAAAACCAACAAAGTAGCTGTGCACCCAGCGCAGACTCAGATCAGCCTGGGCATCCGCCCAGTCTGATCAGAGTCCTCGCTGTCTGCATGGAGGTAGCTTAGACCCTTAGCTACCTTTTAAGCACTAAGCAAAGAGATCAGATCAGACTGGGGGGATGCCCAGTCTGATCTGAGCTTGTGCTTGGTGCACAACCACTTTGTTGGTTTTCTCGTGCCGCGGCTTATTTATGGAATAACTATTAGAGCTATTTTAGTTTCTGTCTGGCACTTGGCATTTCTATTTCATGCATATTTGGTTTACAAGTTTCACCCCAAAATGTCTTTCCTTGTTTGTCTGTGTTTGTCTGGTATTCCACTGAAAATTGATACAGTCCAGTACCTCAAAATACTATTTCTTATGCAATTTCATGTCTCTATACAGGTGTGTTGGATTAATGCTTCAGACTACATTGAATAATAATACCAGTTTCCCCTACCTTTGCTGTCAACCTGGCTAATCAGTTACCATACATGCAAAAGCGGCTGTCAACTGGGACAGTCTATAACAGTATCAGCTCGGTCAACAGCCATAAACAAAAAGTATCATTTACCTTATTGCTAATACTAACATCTGAATTCTCTGTTGACAGCCATTTTGTATAGTACTGTCCTGTTCCACAGTATAAGTAGCAAAATTTCTCCTACTACCAGGATATGCCATAGAGTCACTGAGTACTCAGACTCTGTGAATGTTTATACCTACTATATCATTACTGTACCAAATTGCCCAGTTTTTGGCCACTGTCATCTGATACTGCACTTACTGTCTGTTTATGTGGACTGCAATCACCTTTGCTGCCTATCATGTTTGTATGATACATTATTCTCTAAGACAGACATTTACTGCCATTATTCAGTTCCTAAGCATACATCAAGATTGTTATCCAAGAGCTGATGCATTGTAGACAGAGCTCTCGATAACAGGTGCAATTGACGATAATTCTCAGTTAATTTTCTTATTTCTCAAAATACTCATGCATTGTGACCCCTCATTAGAACCACCTTGGGGATGCGGTTCTAATGATGGGTCACAATGTATGTTTTTGTAGAAAACTAAGAAATAATCTCGAAATTATCATTAAATACTTTCCGCAACTAGAGCTCTGGTAGAGATGTTTTTTTGCCATCAGAAAGTGTAGATTGTTTTGATACTTAATGCAGCAGATGGTGTACTTCATTCTGTAAGCATCTTGTTTGGTAGGCATCTTGTCAATAATGGTATCTGTAGGATTGGGAGATAATCACAGACAGCAAGGTAGTACAGTTGTGAGTTTTGAAGTCAGCCATGCCAGCAAAGAGATGTGTACTCTGTAGAGAAACAGTAAAAATGGTCCTACAGAACACATGAAAAGAAAGAGAAGAGGCAGGCAGAAGAGACAATGTAAAAGACTGGACAGGGATGGACTTTGCCAGCACAACTATGGCAGCTGAAAACAGGACCAGGTGGAAAGATATTGTTGCAACCTCTATGGCCTTGCAAGGTTATGGGATATACTGTAATAGACTATTAGACATGATAAACATGCTTATTTAATTGCAAAGGGAAGTAATTTATCCACATGTGAAATATATTTATTGCAGTCATATCAGAATGATGGGAGGGTGGTAATGAAAGGAAGTGTAAAATAGAGCCCTATTTATGGTGGGAATGAGTTACACCTCCAGGGGGTCTCTAACCATGGACCCCTAGATCAGCAGGTCAGTGCTTAATGTACTGAGCTACTGGGCTCCACAAATTCATGGAAATACAGGCCAACTTCGATATCTCGAATTCCAAGGGAATGGAGAACCCACTTCGAGTTTTCCGAAGTTCGAGATAGGCAAATTGTGACGTCACCAAAATTTTTGTTCTACACACGTACAATATCTTAACTTTCGTAGAGTCAGTATTTCTACAAAACGTGTGCAGCCTGAACGTAGTAAAACTGTTTTTACTGAAAACGGGATTGAAATAAAGACAAGAAAAATCACTTCACTTAGTTTTAGCTTAAAGAATGTTACTAATAGCCTGCATCAAAGAGCGCCGCTCAATACTGTTCAATCAATTAAATTTCAGAGGCACCTAATTGACCGAACTTTCCAATCGAACGCACCTGACCTGTGACGTATACGTGGTTCAAGGTCAATTAACTTACACACAAAAACAGCTGATCAACAAAACAACGTCTGCATCGTTTCACGCAATCATTGGATAATTGATTGAACTGCGATCAATTAAAGACAACTGTTCGGTAAATCGTTCTTTTTCATTGTAATTGTTTGATGTTTGTACCAATTTGCTTAAAGACAAAAATATGCAGGTTTTTCATTACCGCAAAACGTCTGCACAAAATGGCCGTCATTTTCTTTCCGTCGTTTCGGCGATCTTTTCTGAATACACATTTTGACTTTGACACAACCAGTGGTAAAACACATGGAAAGTGTCGGAGGGGAATCAAAAATCACTTCGATACAGCAGTGTTTTCGTTATAAGCGAGTTCGACACAACAGAGGTCGAAATGCAATATTATATAAGGGGGAATGTTCGGGAATGGGAGATCACTTCGACACTAGCAGGGTTTTCGAGATAAGCAAGTTTGACACAACGAAGTTGGCCTGTATTTAAATTGCATGGTTGGCAATGGTATGTGATGTGATGAGTCTGTTGAAAGAATTAAAGAGTAGCTGACTTCAGACATTGACTGTCCTAAAAGACACAGAGCATCCCCACCTTTGTATCAGCTAATTCTTTACAAGCTAGTGTAGCAGATTCCCAAGTGTGCTCGAAGTGGCATGAAGCAGTAGAAATTTCTTACATTGTTACCTTTACATAATAATTATATGAAAATATCACTTTTTTGGCAGTTTCTCAAAGAGAGAATCACAAACACATACATTGCTTCTTCTCTTACATGTTAGAATTCTTGCTTTATGATTTTGGCATTGTTTGGTGTTAGGCTGGTGGTTGTAGATTGGAATTCTGGGAAATTATTGTGAGAGCTCTTCAGTGTTGGAGTCATTAATTGTTCTTGTTTTTGAATAATATGAGTTGACAGAAAGGAAAAAACAAACATTTTCTCGCTTATGCAGCAGCAGTCCTACCAAATGCAGATCAGTATTTGCATTGTCTGTCAAGTCTAAGGAAAAAAATTCTTCTTTCATGCATTTGTAGTTTAAAATTTATTGACTTACTTTGTCGTTCTTTGACGCAACCACTAAACTACTAACTACTATATTTTTATGGAGATATATGAAACTATACCTCAAGAAGTAAGCAGATTCTATGTTAGTTTTTGTGGTGAGGGACCTTTGGAGCAACAAGTATTTTGTTTGGTATTTTCCTTATTCTGTTGATTAGCTTGAGTGGGAACACTTGTGCCTCAGACTATTTTCCTTCTTTTTCTTCACTTCAACAGCAATGGATCAGAGCTGTAGAATCTGGGATAATTTCAGTACAAACACATGTTGGGGCACAACATGTTATTTGTAAAAACGTTATGTTTAGCCGCCTCGTTAGAACCATCTCATTTGTGCAGTTCTTATTGCCTTTGTGCGATTACTATAATATGCTTTAATTTTGGACACCTAAAATAGTTAATTTTCCATTTGGGATAAATGGAAATTAATTATTTTTGGATGTCCCAATACTTAAGCCCAGTGCGGTAGTTCCAGTGGAAGGGCTAATTGCCTCATTGAGGTAGTTCTGCTGATGGCCATAACATACATTTTTTGAGGACGAATAAGAAAAATTATCTCAGATTTAATTTCAAAACCCCACCCTTGTCAGGTGGTCTGAGGCATTGTTTTTGTGGTCTGTTTGTGGAATTCCATTCTTGTTGCTAAGGATGACGACTTCCAAGGAGTAGACAGTTCCATTCCTGTTGCTAAGCATGATTGCTGAGACGTAAACAATGACATGAGCACTTGATAAAATGCTTGATGGATGATGACATAGCTTTTGTGTGATACAAGAATATTTCTGTAGCTATGCAGTCGGCACAATGGAATTTAGTGCCTTCATATTTGTGATTTCTTCTCAGCTTTGTTCCATATTTCGTTCTTTCCTGGCTTTCGTCTTGGAGTCGACTTAAGCTTCCATTTCGAAAAAGTGCTTACTTGGATCTATAAGTTGGTTAACTTTTGTGACAGTTACTATTAACTCTTTCACTACCAAAAAGCAGACAACAAAATTTACGTCTGCAAAAATTGAAAAAATGCCTTCTCCAAGACTTTTTATATTGAGAATTCACAGACTAGAGGGCAAACAGTGTAGATCTAGATGAGGCGGCTCATTATGAGCCGCCTCATCAGGATCTACGCTGTTTGCAAATTTTGCTAATTGCGTCACTGGGGCTTAAAGAGTTAACGTTCTTTTAAACTTTTATGGCTTTCTTGAGTGGTTTGTCATGTTGAGCTGGTTGGCAGTCTTTTTAATTTAATTTTTGAAACAAATGACGGAGGATCCCGAAGTTCTTTTTTCAAAACAGCAGTGGCTTTTATCATTATTTATAACATAAAGTTTTGCCTCTGTAAACTTGAGGTTTAAATACTGATATTCAACCTTTAAAATCTCACACAAAAGTATTCAAGTTTGTGAAAGATTTGCCAAAATAATTTGAAGAAATAAAAGACTACCCAACTTAAAGACAGGGATGGGACTATAAAAGGAGGATTAACGACTAAAGTGTCATTTTGTCTCTTGAGCTCATAGTGTCAACACCTCCAGTCACCCAATAAAATTATCATATTTGGTAATTCTGGTTCGCTGATTGGTTGAGTCAATTTTCACACCTTTACCTGTACAGGTATCATAGCTATGTGAAGGGAACCAGACCCCCCGGCAGAGAAGTCCTGTCTTTAAGCTGATTGTTATGTGGTTGGATCTGAGCATGTTGCAAGACTCAAGATATATTAACTCAGCAGGTACAAATGACGTCAAAATGATGTTGAACCAAAGTCAATCTGACGTCATTATATCGCATCAGCGTTGGTACAGTGTCATTACGACATCATGTGCCTGCTGGGAATTCATCATTGAAACTTTTCTTTCAATGGAATCAACATGTTATACAGTAATGAACACTATTTCTGTTCTAGCTTGGTGCAGAGGAATTTTGTATAATGTTAACTGCAGATGGTGTGCTGATTTTGTAAGACACTGACAGTTTGATTGCTATGCCTGTGCTTGTTTCAGATGGTTATTGAACTATAGTTCATCGAAATACTGTTCCCTACATAGATTTAAGTTTCAGTTGTAAAAAAAAAACTTGCAGATTTTGGCATTGTCTGGCATATACTTGGAGAGGCCTTGCAGTTTATGCAAATTGTTACTTTGTGGAGAATCCTTTAAATTTTGCTATTTAAAAATGTGAAAAATTTTAATGTAACTTTACAGATGATATTCATCTCTAGTTCTTGAATAAAACAGGAATGATAATGAAAGAGCAAATGTAGCTTTTGATATAGAACAGGGAAATCATAATTTATTAAAATATCATGGTGAAGATGTTTATAAAACTGGACAGAATGGGACATCGTCCAAAGTTTATTAATTAATTAGTTAACATTATTAATTAAAGACAAAACAGATATGGTTATATGAATACACTATTTTGTATTTATTGTTTGAATGAACAAAATAAATCAAATGAGTTATATTCCTGCAAAAAGACTGACGAGGATAAGAAATTTGATAGAGATGAACATGACATTGATTTTACAAACAGTTTTATATCACATCTTGTGATGGATAAAATTGCAAAAAATACTGCTTGCTTTGAAGTACTTACAAACTTCTGAATGAAAAATTGCCTGAAAATGTCAGTAGATTCTGAATGAAAACTTTACTGGGAACTTGAGAAAGTCACTTGGTGCCAGTCACATAGTTAGAACAAAAAAAAGAAAATGTATTCACTGGATGAGTTTGAAGAAACAGAGCCTGAGCTAGAGCTCTTGGAGTGGGCAGGGATGGTGAGTAAAGTATGTTCTTCTTATATTCGAATATTGACAACTTTTAAAAAACGTAAAATATCCATTTACTGAATATAATTCAGTAATTATCATGTGTTCATGATGCATTATTACATCAAAGGATGTGGCAGTAAAAATAACTGGCAGTATTATGGTGAAGTATGCTCTGTTTTTATTAGCTCGCCTATACGAAAGTACAGGTAGCTGTTGTTGTCACTCTGACATCGGCGTCAGCATGGGCATGGGTGTTGGCGTGGGCGTCACACTTTAAAATTTTACATTAAAGTTTTTTTATGTGATGGGCAAGGCACTGCAGGCGAGCTATCCTGTATGTGGACAGGTCTTGTTTTATGAATACTGAATTCAAAGAGTTTGTCCATGTTATATTGCAGGGGTGTCAGAGTTTCAGAGTTACAATGATAAAGCTATATTGTCAGTTTACCATAAAAGTTAATGGCAGATTCTATTATCTATCAATGAAGCATTTAATGTTTTTTTTTCCATTTTTTTCTGGAGAAAAACGTGGATAATGCAAAAAAAATAGGGAAAAAAGAGAAAAGAAATCATTAAAAGTACCTAAATTATTGACAGCTGGCTGATGATGTTATCAATCTGAGCTCTCATTACCATGGTAACCATAAATACTGGGATGGAAATGCTGGAGCAAACAGTGTAGACCCAGATCAGTCTGATCAGGGTCTCCACTGTTTGCCATTCCACTGACAGTATTTTGACAAATTGCCCGATGGAAAAATTAACTTTTGCAGTGTTTAGGATAATTATGGCATTTATGGTACAAGTGTCCTTATATTTGGGGAATGATGGTAGCTAGCCTCACATATGCCTTGTTGTTCTGTTTATTTACAACAGAAATTTCAGAACATTCTTCCATACTGAATCACTTCTTCTTTCCTTGTATATATTATCCAAAAAAAAAGTTCTTCCTCCCCTCTAAGAACTACTGACTCTAGATCTGGTAATGTATATGAGCTGGTCCCTATAGTGCCAAATAAATTTAGAAAATTATACTGTGTTGTTTTCCATAAATATATGACAAATACTTTACACTGAGATATTTTTTTATATTACATAATCTTTAAAGCCTTTGTTTTTCAGAAATTATTCTAAATTATCTTTGCATTCTGCAGTTTTCAAAGGTAACAATTATGATTTTTATTGTTTACAAGAAAAATGAAAAACGGTCAAAATTTTTACTTCTCCTGATAGCAAAAAAGCCATATGTGTCATAGAAAGCTGAAGAGTTGAATTTTCCGGCTGTGTTCAGGTATTTGCTGCTAGTTTGATGCCAGATTGTGCTGCAGACAAGCACAGTCTGGTCAGGACAAGGCTTTTGCCTATACAATAACAGTGCAGTGTGACCATGAAGTACAAGAACTGTGAACTCGAAATCTACAATAGTGGTACCAACCTTTCTTGCTTAGTATACTTGAGTACTCTGAGAGGGTAACAACCTATTCCTTTTAACAGAAAAAAAACATTGGCATGTGCACCATGAAACCTTTTGAGTACTGAACATAGTTTTCATATTTAGCAATCTGCATCATGCATAAAAGATCCATATGCATATGCAAACAGCAAAGATTCAGACTAGCCATTGTAATTCCCAGACAATTCAGAAATTTTCCTATCTGTTTTCACTAACAGTCTTAGTATGGACTCTTAGGAAGCTCTTTCTAGATTGTATTGGTACACATGCTGGTCTGAGTCTGTACCAGTTTGCAAATGCCCAAAAGACACATTATGTTTGCTGAAGCTCAATATTTCAAGAAGGCACTCTGATGCTTATGAAAAGTTAGAATGCATGATGGAAAGCTTTAAAATGTTCTCAAGCACTAAATCTTTATTGACACGTTTCTCAAGCCTTTACATTCTTATCTGCATTCTGTGTGTTACTTGGAAAGGTGAGAATGATATGGTATGTCCTGTTCATGCATTTGAAACTTCTTTTTTCTTGGACCCTAGGCTCCACTTATATAGAGACAGTGATTTAAAGAAAATGCAACCAATTCTGACCAGATTTGGTCAGAAATGGTTCTTGAATGGAATTATTTCAATTTTGTGCCAGTTGACTATCCAAGATGGCCACCATGGGGGCCGTTACTAAAAATAGCACAAACATAAAAATGACAATTACTCAAGAACCCTTGAATGGAATTGGACCAATTTTGTGTCAGAATGTTCCTTGCATGAAGCTGTTTCGATTAATTGCAATTTGGCATTCCAAGATGGCCGCCATCTGGTGTTACTAAAAATAGCACAAACATAAAAATGACAATTACTCAAGAACCCTTTAATGGAATTGGACCAATTTTGTGTCAGAATGTTCCTTGCATGAAGTTGTTTTGATTAATTGCAATTTGGCATTCCAAGATGGCCGCCATCTGCTGTTACTAAAAATAGCACAAAACATGAAAATGACAATATCTCAGTAACCGCTGAATGGATTTTGACGAAATTTGTGTCAAAATGATTCTTGCATTGAGATGTTTAAAAAATATCTAACTGTAGACCATTCATATTGGCCTCTGTTACTTAAAATAGAAAAATGTGAAAATTAGAAAATCTCAATGAAGTTGGATTAATTTTGTGTCAGAATGGTCCTTTAATTAAGCTTTTTCGATTTTTTGTATTTTGGCATTCCAAGATGGCCGCCATTTGCCGTTACTAAAAATAGCACAAAACATGAAAATGACAATATCTCAGTAACCGCTGAATGGATTTTGACGAAATTTGTGTCAAAATGATTCTTGCATTGAGATGTTTCAAAAATATCTAACTGTAGACCAGTCATATAGGCCTCTGTTACTAAAAATAGAAAAATGTGAAAATCAGAAACTCTCAATGGAACTGGACTAAATTTGTGTCAAAATGGTCTTTGCATGAAGGCTTTTCGATTTTTTGCATTTTAGCAATCCAAGATGGCCGCCATCTGCCGTTACTAAAAATAGCACAAAACATGAAACTGGCAATATCTCAGTAACCCCTGAATGGATTTTGATGAAATTTGTGGCAAAATGATTCTTGCATTGAGGTGTTTCAAAAGTAAATATATAAAGAACAGGCAAGATGGCCTCTGTTACTAAAAGTAGCAAAATGTGAAAATGAGAAATTCTCAGTGGAATTGGACCAATTTTGTATCAGAATGGTCCAGTTGCACAATAGCCAGGTGAGCGATATCAGGCCCATTTGGGCCTCTTGTTTTCTCTATATAAGTGGTGCCCATAAAAGGCACCCGTCCCAATTCAAAAGAAAATTTCCCAATTGCGGGAAGAATTTTTCTTGGGACCATTTAGTCTAGAACCCAGATTCCTGTATCTCTCATATTTAGAGTTGGAGGTGACATCTTCTGCTATAGTTTGTTTGAGTGCTTTTTTGGATAGATCTAACCTTCCTAAAGAAGGATTAAGTGGGCTGCTAAGGAAATTTTATTGTCGCGATGGTCCAGCCAAGTGATGATTTTAGATACCGCAATGAAATAAACCTGAATTTCTTGAACAGACTTTTATTACATATTATTTATTTTAGTAATTTTCTGATGTACCTATGACTTTTTAATGCACTTTAAATCGTTATGGAAGCCATTGGTACAAAGCAAAAACACTTTTGTTCTAAGAAATTCAAAATAAATCGATATTTTCACCATTTGCCTTATAAAATTACCCCACCCACTATGCATAGATGCAGGTTTAAAGATTACATACATAGAATGATATTCCTTCAATAAGCTTTTCATAAGCACATTATACAATGTATTCTAAAGAAACAGAACTGTTTTACTAAATTATTAGGCCCATTATAAAAGCATTAAACCGACTAATGATAATGTGATTATAACGGACTACAATATGAAAGTAACCATATATCAGGATCAGATAGTTTCAAAATGTTTGCTCTGGACTTAATGAATCATATTCAAAACAATGTATTGCAGAGCATTCAACGATTTTACTAATTGCAAGGCCAAAACATACATGAGCAATGAACAAAGACTAGAAAATGCCTCATTACCCTAACAGGCCTATGCAATGACTTACTAGTTCTACGGCTGTAGACAAGTTTCACTCGAAAATCATGATTTTTCTTACTTTTGCTCAAAACATAGAGTGTGGGAAGAGGTTCGAACCACCAAATACTCTATGGTCTAGTGCAAACAATGCCTTCCATAGAAAACACCAGTTTTACTACACAAAAGTGGGGTCTGAGAGGCGGTATGAATTACATAGGCGTGTTAGCATGATGCTTGAATACTGTTTTCACTGAAGATCACATGACCATTAAGGTTTACTTTTTCCTGTCATAAGAACATGCAATATCTTAAAGATTGATTAATGTGTGATTTGTCACGCAGCAGCATATAGGATATCACAATTGTAGAGGTATTAAGAAAAAAATAAATAATCTTCATCAGTCTTCTCTTATTGCCAAAAGCTTAGCAATACGTACGCATTTGCCTGGGTTTGCTCTACATATGTACGATACAGTGCATCGAAATTTGCGATTCCCGCAGGAACAGCCACGAAGAAACTTCCCTTTCTTACACTTATATAATAAGGACTGTTCAACTATTGTATGCTTTGCTAAATTAAGCATCATTGTTGGAATGAGCCTCTTATTTTCAATACGACGGCCATATTCTGTGGGGTCAGGGATATCTGGCTCAGAGAGATGAGCAGATTTTCTGACGATGATTTGTATCAATGCTCTGAAAGCATGTTGCCTCAATGCGTCCTCTGTTGGTGGCAGACAACATTGATCACCCCTGAAATGTCCATACAAATGAGCACGGAGTTCATCTGGTGTTCTGTGTCTGAAAAGAATTGAACATTTTCTCCCGAATTACTGTTTTATTCTATCAACTGTTGCATTTTCTTTCTTTGAACCACCGGGGGAATCTTCATGGTGCTTATGTATATCCTCCATATGACCCGTTCTTTTGGTTTGTTCAGAGATAACAGTAAGCTTGGGGATTACGCTTAAGTATTTCTCCATTATCTCAGGTTTCTGGGATATGCCATGAAACAGTTCAGTTTTGGCATCACAGTTGTAGAACTGTTCCAATCCCATATCAGTCCAACCCCCATTGAACCTCCCAGTTGCTCGTCTTACTGTGAAACAACCTTTTTCTAACTCAGCAGCTACTGCTGGTGCTGTGGTTGTCAGAAGTCTCATCTCTTGCAGGTATTGTTGCAGACAACTGACATACTTTCTATGCCCGGCTACAAATTATGGAAGCATCTCCTTTGCTGCCACTAAATGTTCTATCCAGATGCCAGCTCTTACAGCGTGAATAAATCTCTTAAAAATATCAACCATGTCTATGTACATTAGCCATAGTTTAGCTGTTGGTGTATAACACTCTGTCAGTCGAAATTCTTCAACAATCTGTTTGATGTCTCTCATGTACTCTGATGCATCGTTACAAAATCAAACTTGAGCTGCTCTTTCCTTGTCACAAGTAGCCATCACAGCCTCCCTGGTGGTCATCAGCATATCCCTCTAGCCACCACAGCACTTTGATGATCTACGCCCTTCTCCTGTAGCTATCACACCAGCCTGGTGGTCCTCAGCTCACCCTTGTAGCCTTCAAAGCACACTGGGATATGCTGATGACCACCAGGGTGGCTGTGATGACTAAAAAGGTGAGCTGAGGACCACCAACGTGGCTGAAATGGCACACTGGTAGGCTGAAGATCATCATAGTACTGTCGTGGCTACAGGGGTCGGCTGTCGACCACCAGAGTGCTGTGATGGCTACATGGGAGGCCAAGGACCACCATAGTGATGTGATGGCTGCAGTGGTCTAAGCTGAGGACCACCCGAGTGCTGTAATGGCCACCGGAATAGTAGGCAGAAGCTCACCAGAGTAGTAAGCCGAGGATCACCAGATTGTTGTGATGGATACAGGAGTGAGCTACGGGCCACCAGGCTGGCTGTGATGGCTACATAAGTAGGATAAAGATCATCAGAGTACTGTGGTGGCTAGAGGTGTGGAATGAAGACCACCAGAGTGACATTGTTGGCTAAATAGGTGAGCTGATGACCACAAGGGTGTCTGTAATGGCTACACTGATAGGCTGAAGATAATCCAATGATGGCTACAGGGTAGGCTGAAGACCACCACAGTGCTGCGATAACTATAGGGTGTGGTGAGGACCACCAGAGTGCTGTTATGGCTACTAGAGTAGAATGAATGAAACTCATCAGAGTGCTGTGGTGGCTAGAAGGGCAAACCGAGGACCACCAGAGTTCTGTGATGGCTATAGGAGTGAGCTGAGGACCTACTGGAGTGATATGATGATCACAGGCGAAAGCTGAGTCTCATCAGAGTGCTGTGGTGGCCACAGGGGGTAGGTTGAGCACCAGCAGAGTGATGTAGTGACCACAGGGACAGGCTGAGGACAACCAGAGTGCTGTGGTGGCTACAGGGGTGAGCTAAACTGGTAGGCTTAAGATCAACAAAGTACTGTGGTGGCTACAGGGATAAGCTGGCGACCTCTAGAGTACTGTGATGGTTACATGGCTGTCCTGAGGAATGGGTAGGCTGATGACCATTAGGATGCTGTGGCGGCTACATGTGTAAGGTGAGTACAATAAGAGTGCTGTAAAGACATCAGGCGGAAGCTGCGGACCAGCAGGTTGTTGTGGTAGCCACAGGGATAGGCTGTAGACCATCAGGGTGCTGCTATGGCTACAGGGGTAGGATGAGGGCAACTTTGGGGGCTATAAAATGTAGAGAATGATTTGATACAATTTAATCTTTCTCCAAGACGAGGAAAGGGTTGGAGACCTGAGAAAGATGCCTTTGAACTGCACTTTTGAGAGCTGATTATTAGGCAAAATTATGGCTGAATATGGGAACATACAGCTAGGTCGATTGAAACTTGGGCCAACGGCTTGCATGGAGCTAACAACTTGTGGCTGCAAAAAAGTGAAGCACTGGAAAATAAAATGTTTAAAAGTTTGCCAGGTCTGCGTGATAGAATGTGAATGTGATGCAGCCGGATGTGCTAATCCTGTGGGCCTTTAAGCTGTCCTGGAGGCAATAGTATATGCTGAATCCAAGGAATATCCACAATACCGCTTGTAGAGAAGTTGGGTTTCGTGCAAACAGATGCCCTAAATTATATACATTATGGCCATTTATTAGCAGGTGTAAACCCTACCCTGAAAAGATGTGCATCATAAATAGGAGTGCCATGGATAAATATGTGGTAAACGTATTGGGTAATGTTTCATCAAATTTACGTAAAATCTTGTACTGAGCCTGAATGTTTTTAGCATAAAGACGGTAGTTTTTATTTGCAAGTGACAATTCAGAGGTTGGGGCAAGTCTTGGTGCCGTTCCATACTCATTTGCATTTGTTGTTTTAGTTTCGTTTTTATTTTTGTAATGAAGAAACAAAAATGCTGTATTTGTATGTCATTTCTTTTTATAATTGCACTTACTTGACCTCTGACCTCACTGTGACCTTAAATCAAAAATTAACGCTTGACATCTACCGTAATATTGTTTGTAATAGTCCAAGGAATAATTCTAGCCTGGGTGCCAAGCATTAACAAAACATGCCATCAGGATTCATCCTAGGAATTAGGTAGGGCAGAGTACAAATGAACAGATTTTGGCAAATCACACGCCACAGACATAGAGACGGACAAATCAACAAAGGGGCATATGTACAAACAAACATTCAGGCACATACTAAAGCCATACAGACAAAATATTTACTGCATCCTTGAGTATATTTCATGTCAGTTAATAAACTTGTCAAAAATCATAAACCTGCAGGCAGGTTTCTTCAACCATACATAACTCGGAAGTGGGTGGGGTAATTTGGTATGGAAAAAGCCAACATATTTATAACATGATATGCTCTATGACTTTTACTTTATTCTCAAGTTTCTTCAGAAGCATTTAAGATGTATAAATTGGCTTATTTTTTCACATGAAACAACACAAAGAGTAAATAAACGCTGTAAGTGTCTATATTGTTTTGCATGCGTGTTTTCCAACGGTACCTGGACACATGATATGTGTAGACCATCATGACAATTAAATTTCAAGAGCAGCCTACCTAAACCATCTCAGGGAAGGTTAGAACTCCCCAAAAATGCATTTAAACCAACTATAGCAGATGATGTCACCTCCTTCAAAACTTACCTGACCTGGGTTCTAGAGTACATTCTACAAGCACTTGCTCAGAGAACTGGCAGATACATAGCTATAATTGAATTTAAATATTATATATTCAGTTTCATGTGCCGTATCCCACCACTTTAGCCGATAAAGGTGTTTCTGAAATTCCAAATTTAAGGATAATATGATGCAATTTTTACCAATTCTGTGGGCACCGTCACCATTCCCAAAATAGTGAAAAAATCACTGCATGAATTACATTTCAGCCATAGAGCAAAACTAAAAACCTAAAGGACACCAGTATGAATGCCTGCTATGAATTTTCTGGAACTCATTGAATTCAGATATGAAGATTTGCTAAATGCCAGTTACATTGAGGTAATATAGATGAAACTTGGAACAAACTGATGTCATTAAGCATTTATAAGATCTTCAGTATGGTATTCAAGAAATGCAACAGAAGGTTAAATTTTATCCCTTTTAAAATTAGAAAAGACTGTTTCCAAGGTTTTGACTTACTCTCAGAATGAATGCAATTGAGCTATCAAGACAGGTAGACCTAGTTTCTTACCAAAACCTGGGGTGTGAAATATTGTTAGTTAATCTATATAAGAAAAGATCAAAGAGACTTAATGATGGAATCTCTGTGGTGCTGTTAGTAATATTTCTGATAGCTAGGTGGCTAGGTAGGGTGTCTCAGATTCCTCATTGATTTGGAAGAGCTAAATTACTTTTATTTGCTGCCAGGTTCTGATATTAACAGGTGCTTGATTGTGTATTTGAGATTGTTTGTGTTCATAAGTCATTGACAGGTTGGTCTGTGGTTGAAACATATCCAAAATTAAAAACAAACAAACGAACAAACAAAAAACCTCTAAAAATTCATGAAACAACGATTTTTAACAAGAAGCTGGAGGAAATTTGACAGTTACATAATGTTAAAAGTGAAGTCAGGGGTGGAAGCACTTGAATGTTGACTTGTGTGTTTGAACAAAGGTTATGGAAGAAGAATAACTCTTTCTGGTATAAGGATGCTTTATAATTTTTGGGTTATCTCTCTTTGTAGCATTTAGTAGAATGAAACTCATTAGTCCAAAATGAAACTTGACCTTCACTGTCATCCATACATGATCACTCACTATAGCTCATTACCCAGTGGGCACACAATGATGAAACAGCCTGGAAGCAGGTTTGATTCAACCTAATAGGTTGAATCAACCCTTCTTCAAGATTGTTTCAACATGGTGTATAATGTTTCAACATTGTGCCCCCTCTGGATAAGTCCTTGCATACTTGCAAAGTGAAGAATCTAAAATCTCCATAAAAGATTGTTTGCATTTATTTAGACCTTTACTGTATAAAGTCTAATATTTACAGATATTTTATCATGATAAGCAGTTACCATTACAGAAACTTATTGAAATGGTTGCAGAATTATGATATTATGACAGATATAATGACACAAATTATGTCAGTGATATCACTCATAATGGGAAGCAATGACTTTATGACAAAAATTATGATCACTTTGCACCTAACTGTTCAATAATAAAAGCCAAAAGGTAATTAAGATCAGCTAGCACAGTCATGTATTTCGGTATTTGAACAAGAATCCAGGTGCATAATTTTCAGGTAAAATCGGTATTTGAACAAGAATCCAGGTGCATAATTTACAGGTAAAATCGTAAACATTTGTATTTGAGGTAATGATTTTCTTATGGCTGGAACCATGTGCCTATATCATTAAGTCATTATTGGAATAAATACACAAAAAGATCTGGGTTAATCACTGATCATGACTTTTTGTCCTTGGATTATTTCTAGATTTTGTTGGCTAAAGTGCCAGTTGGTGTTGGTTATGTAAATTAAGAATAGGCAGCAGAAAATACAGGTAAAAAGAGGTTTGTTAAAATGCCCTGCAGTTAATCAGACTTTTGTGAATTAAGCACAGATAGATACAAAGAAAAAGGAACTCACATTTAGCACCATTTAGAAGGCATATGAACTGTCCCTCTTTTCCTTTGTTTAACCCTTAGCATATAGTATTTCTTCTGTTATAAGACGGGCATATTTTCCTTTCCAAAACAATCCCAAAGATCTAGATCCATCTGATGTAAGATGGATCTAGATCTTTGGGATTGTTATGGAAGAGAAAACCCACTTTATAGCTGAAGCACACAAGGCTGGTTTACGTATTTGCGGTAATTTTGTAAGGATAAACTCCTGGGCCCAGTTGTTTAAAGCACTGCTAGCCTAAGGAGCTTGTTAAGAGGTCAACTCATTAAGTGTTTTATGACTTCATAACCAAACACACTGATATTTTTGTTGAAAATATATGACAAGCTTTTGAAATGCAAAAGCTTCTCACATTTTTACAACAAAAAATATTGGCATATTTGTGATATTAACGTTTGAAATTTTAACGTCACGTTAACTAACGACGTCGTTACTTTTGAACAACTGGGCCCTGTCTTACAACTGAATAAATATGGTACTAAACCAAATCAAAATCAATTCTTTTGATTGGGTACCTTTACCTCTGAAGTAATCCATTATGCTCTGTAGGCAAGACACTTGCCACCATTTAGTGGAATGATGCAGGTCATGTGACTTGTATATAATATTATGATGGTCACATGATATATGGGAACAATGTACGATACTTATAAAAAAAAAAAAAAAAAAAGATTTTCAAGAGATTAGCACTCAGTAGGTTAAGCACTGGCCTGCTGATCTAGCAGTTCTTGGTTTGTGACCCGCTGGAGGCAGTTCCATTGCACACAGCCTTTCATTATCACCTTCCCATCATCTCGATATGACTGAAATACTGTTAAAAAGGATGTAAAATTGCAAGTCATCCTTCCATCCATCTACATCACGTGCATAATACACTTGATGGTACAAAAATAACAATATGGTGATATTATGGCAGCAAATTCTTCCCATATTATTGACAAAAATACCAGAGAATATTTTGTGGTTTTCCTACCAAACGGTTTTCCTTAGGCTGCACAAAGCCTTCATGACCCGAAAAGCCATTTGAGCCGCGACACGACAAAACCAACAATGTGGTTGTGCACCCAGCGCAGACTCAGATCAGCCTGGGCATCCGCCCAGTCTGATCAGAGTCTTCTCTGTCCGCATGAAGGTAGCTTAGACCCTTAGCTACCCTTTGAGCACTTAACGAAGAGTCTGATCAAACTTGGCAGCTGCCCAGGCTGATTTGAGTCTTCACTGGGCGCACAACCACATTGTTGGTTTTGTTGTGTCGCGGCTCATTTCATTTTGTTGGAGGAAAATTTTGGGTGTGAATATAAATAAAGCCTTAACTGTTTATATAATACTACATTTGTAATAATGATTTCTCAAAAGCTAATGTGAAAGAACCCATTTATCTACCGCGGAAGTTTGTCATGATGTAGTGTACTTCCTATAAACTATAAATGAATGTATTTGATCTGTTACTGAGATGTTTACCTGATTATGATGGATGATTAAATTTCAATAATGCACCAGAAATGTTCAGTGCAGTATGAAATATATGTGGTATGAAATATTAGTTCAGCATTCATAATTTCATATTTAACCCTCTTTTATATCGGATTAATCATATCATTAACTGATGTGAGATTTCTTTTCTTTTATATTTAGTTGATATCTCCAGAATCCTTGAAATATCTCTATGTTACTGCAGTCCATCACAGGGTATAATCGATTCCGCCAATTTTCGCTTCCTGCAGAGACTGTCTGTCATATTTGGCTTCCGCCGAGACTGTCCGCGAACTCTTGCTTCCTGCAGAGACTACTGTCCTCGAATAATGGCTTCCTGCCGAGACTGTCCGCATGACTCTGCTTCCTGCCGAGAGCCTCGGCAGGAAGCAGAATCACGCAGACAGTCTCTGCAGGAAGCCATTTATCATGTACAGTAGGCTCGGCAGGAAGCAAGAGTTCGCGGACAGTCTCGGCGGAAGCCAAATATGATGTACAGTCTCTGCAGGAAGCGAAAATTAGCGGAATCGATTATACCCCGTGCCATTGGTCGGTGTAACCTTATGGCTGTAGGGGCAAGGGTTATTAAAGGCAGTTTGCAAATGAAAGATTCAGCCTGGCTGATCTCCTTTTGCTGTCTTAAACTTTCACTGATTCAAATTAGGTACCCAAATCTTGGTTTCCAGAGCTTTTCATTTATTCTGGTCCATTTGGATTAAAACTACAACCTTCCAAGCTAAAGCCAATGCTCTAAGCACTTGACCATGGCACCTCTGTCTGTTTACATAAATGTATTGAAGCTGTAGGCCGCATTAGGCAATGGGTGGGGTATACATGAACCTCAGCTCAGTTCTAGTGAAGATGAATGGATAACCCTCAATCCATATTACAAGGGAGACAATTTTATCATAGTAGTGTTTGTTTCCCTGGTAAGTGGCCCCTCAGCAAGGGAGCTTACTCATAAAGGCAAGAATCTGCTCTTTTCAGAGAGCAGGTTATTTTCTTTAAGAAAAGACTCAAATGAGAAGGGAAACAAATATAATTTAGATCAGAGTGATCTCCCTTAGAGGGGTTATACAGATCTTAAATTCAGTTATTTGTCTTCCTCATTAATTGGCCACATCAGTAGAAAACCAAAAGTGGTTGTGCGCTAAGCAGGGATTCAGAACTGCCTGGGCATCCCCCCCCCCCCCCCCCCCCCCCCCCAGTCTGATAAGACTTCCCTAAGGGTTTAAAGGGTAGCTAAGGGTCTAAGCTACCTCCATGTGGACAGCAAAGACTCTGATCAGACTGGGTGGATGCCCAGGCTGATCTGTTTCTGTGCTGGGCACACAACCTTTTTGTTGGTTTTGTCGTGTCGCAGCTCAATTTTGTTTCGAAGCATAAAATCTGGTTTGAATTTGACAACTAGTTTTTCTTATCAAGTTCAATTTCAGTGAAAACTTAGTGCAAAATATTGCCTTCTCTCTTTGTTTTTTAAACAAAACAAAAAAAGATGTTTCATATTATTGTCATCTCTATAAATAATGTATGTCATAGAGTTCATATCTGACATGTAGGAGGAAAATTAATTGTAACATGACAAGATGATGGTCAAATGTTGGTGATTTTAATGTTTCATCATCCTCCCACTCATTATATGATCTGACAGATTTCATTTCGTTATTAAACTCCCTGTACTCGGACCACAAACATTCCAAGGACAGTTTACTTAAATCTTCCCAGTGGGCACATGACACTGTGAAACAACAATGAATCAATGTTGATTCAACATGCAGATGTTGAATCAGCATTGATTCATTGTTGTTTCAATGTTGTGTGCCTAATCAGAGTTAAAGATAAAGTTATTAGTAGAGTAGTAAATAGGTGATAGTTATTGACAGCTGGCTGTCAATAACAAACATTTGCTATTGTCAACTGGCTGTCAAAAGCAAATGTTTGCTATTGCCAGCTGGCTGTCAATAGCCACTTCCTAAAATATCATGGCAAAATTGATTATTTCAGTCTTCACAGACCTTGTTTCAGGAGGTGAGATCAGGCTTTTGCAAGCTAGTGTAAGCACCCTGCTCAGCCAATAAAACCCACTATGTCTGTCCAACAAAACCGTGAAATATCTGGGTGTGTTTGGTATTAAAACTTGGGCTTGATCAATGCTGAAGACCTTTCTCATCTTTGAATTTTGACATATCCAGTGGTCTGACCTGCTGATTTTTCAGTCATGAATCTACCAAAATCAAAATACTAGTGAGATTTTAGCTTGCCTGAGCACAAAAAAAGTGCTCATGGTGAACTATTGCTTCTGTTCATCATCAGTTTAGTATTTCATCTGAGCTCTCCTGGCTGCAAAGCCGATGAATATTCACAAAAGTGGGTCAGAGGAAAATTATGGCTGCTAAGGATGGTTGCCATAGCAGTCTAAGGATGGTTGTCATAGTCAAAAATCTTACTTCAAATTATATGGATAGTAATGGTCCTTGGATGACCCACTGCCAAGATAGTTCAACATTGTCACTTCTTTAAGGGGAGTTTACATGGTGAGTTCTGCAGTGCAAAGCCTCAAAAACATGTTTCATGACACAAATCTGTTGCATGCAACATGTCTAATCGTCTGAACATAACCTAAATATAGTTGCATGACACGTGTTATGTATCCTGCGTGGCCATGAAAATACCCAGGAACTGACACAGTTCAATCCCAGATCCCACCCAAGAAAAAAAGTCAACACAAAATTAGTCATACCAAAGACATCACCAGCGGTAGCCATGTGAACAGCCATTTCAGCAAATAAGGTCATGCATTTAATTGCCGATGTCAGCAAAATAAAACTGACACCCCAAAATACTAACTGATACACAAAAAAGTATTCATTTTTTTTTTTTATTGTATCTGAAGTCTATACAAAACTTGTCAAATTAAACTTTAAGTTTTGACATTTGTGTCACTCAGGTTTGACTGTAGTAATTTTAAAAGCATTCCAGCCGCAGCATGTGGTCAATTTTTCTCTGGCAGATGAGCTCCAATCAAGTTCAAAATAGTTATAAGTTTACTTTGAACCATAGTTATAAGCTTGTTTTTAAAATATTCTTGAGATGGTGCTAAGAATTATGATGTAGAATGCATAGGTAAAAAGACTTCTAATTGTGATTATGATTATGAATAGCAAAACCAGATGTCATGTTGATCATTTTTTAGTTTTTAAGTAAAACTATTATGTATTACAGAAAAAAAAGGAGGAAATAAATTTTAGCTAAGAAATCATCATGGAATAGTAACAATTTTCTTGGATGTTAAAGTGTACTTGTGGTGAAAGTTAAGAACTGTGGCTTCAGGGATTAAAATTTTTTGTGGTTTCTAAATAAAACTGTCTCTTTGTAGGTCTGATATAGACATTTTCTCTTTGTGTGGGAAGGATTATTAGCATTTTTGAACTTTAATAGGATTATTTGCTGTCCAGTAAGAAGGAAATAGCATGTTATTAGCTCCTTAACCTTATAATTTACTTGTAACAGGTAACTCTTAATTAGTTACAAAGGCATTGGGGCAGCGTGTCATAGCCTTAAATGGCTTTAAAGGTATTTGGATATGTAATATTACACAGGGGCAGTGAAATTACATTCTGTAAACACAGAGGCAGAATTGTATATAAAGAATGAAAAAAAATGGATGTATTGTTTAATTTATTTATATAGTAAATAGGCAGTGTGACAAAACCTATTTGCACAAGGAACAATAAAGTTTTCTTTTCTGTAAGTGTCCAGGTAGAGTTGCAGATTTTATTAAAAAAAGGACACACTTTAAAGTCTTCACTAGTGCGGTAAAAGATTGTTCAGCTGTGGTTTGTTTAATATATGAGCCGCGACACGACAAAACCAACGATGTGGTTGTGCGCCCAGCGCAGACTCAGATCAGCCTGGGCATCAGCCCAGTCTGATCAGAGTCTTCGTTGTCTGCATGAAGGTAGCTTAGACCCTTAGCTACCCTTTGAACACTTTACGAAGAGTCTGGTCAAACTGGGCGGATGCCCAGGCTGATCTGAGTCTGTGCTGGGCACACAACCACATTGTTGGTTTTGTCGTGTCGCGGCTCATATGTTTTCAGCTTTAAAATGGAGGTTTTTACCTTCCAAAATAATCCTAAAAATCTAAATCCATATTACAAGATGGAGCTAGATTTTTGGGATTGTTTTGGAAGAGAAAAATCTGTCCAGTAACCAAATTAAACTACAAACAACTGATTTACCTATTTTGGGTACTTTAGAAGGGAGAAAAAAAAGTTTCTTATAGCTGAATAAATACAGTAAACTAGTTATGTGTATTATTCAGCTATATATATGGCTTTTTCTCTTTCAAAACAATCCCAAATATCTAGATCCATCTTGTCAGATGGATCTAGATTTTTGGGATTGTTTTGGTAGGGAAAAACCTCTATCTTACAAATGAAGAAGTACAGTTAAGTGTGATGGAGGAAAGTGTTTAATGGAGGATATTTGTGTATTTTCAGGAGAGAGAATATATCAGCGAAGATGATACGGAGGGTGAGTGTTTTTCTTCCTTATAAGGCTACTCAGTTTACAACTTGACCTAATTTTGGACATAATGCTGCAGCAATTGAGACTATACTAAAAAGGGTAAAGGTTTCCCATAGCCTAGTGGCAGAAGGGGCTGAGGGAGTTAGAGGCCCGCTATATCTTGGGCACAGCATATGAAAGGCAGAGCCCATCCCTTTTCTTTCCCTGCCTTTTCCTTCCCTGATTCAAAAAAGATACCTATTTACGACTGGATTGACAATGAGTTTTCTAGTCGCAAGTCGACCCAACTGGGATTCAGGATTCTTCACGATAACTGAGCCACTCTAACTACTTGACCTCGGCTCCTGTTGAGACTCATTTATAAAGGAATAAAAGGCCATATATCAGTAATTGGTTAAAAGCCATTTTCTCAAAAATAAATATATTTCAGACATTTTTGGCTCATTAAATTTTAAGCCTTAAAATGGCTAATCACTGAAAAATAAGGTCATTGATTGCTAATCATTAAACCCCATCCAGACCCTCTATAATGCTTAGCATATTTATGGATCATGGACATAGCATAAGAACCATGTCTTTGACTGGGAGTTCTGACTGCACCAGGACCTTGTGAGCTCAAGAACCATGTCTTTGTTTTGAAGAAATGCGTTGCTGGAATTCTTTAAACAAAAGAATCTTACCTAAAGACCTTAGAAGTATTTATGATGTTGCATTATGCTGACATAAAACACTTTATATATAGTATAATATTACATCATCAGTCATATTTTGCACTTTTTGATTTATAACGCTCCTATTTCAGCACTAATGTGTTACTCAGTTTGGATGTAATTTGACAAATTGTTGTCACTTGTAAATATGGCTGTTTAGCAGTCAAATGAAAGGTAATTTGATTACATTGACAAATTCTTGTGTACTCGTTTAACATAGACATAAATATTGTGAATCTTTAGGGTGTCACTGTAAGTATATATATTTAAACAACTTGAGTATTGCCTTCTCTGTAAAATCGTATTGGCTTAAAGGCCAGAATTGAAAACAGTTTATTTGCAAACAGCATGAATGCAGATGAGGTGGCTCATGATGAGCCACCTCATCTGGATCTCATGATGAGCCACCTCAACTGGATCTACCCTGTTTGCTGTCTAGTCTTTGGAATCTCAATATAATATTGCTTTGATGAAACATTGTTTTCAAATTTGGCAGACGTAAATTTTGTTGTCTGTTTTTTGGGCACTTTAAGGGTTAATATGAGTGCCTGTTCAGAAGGGGCCTACTCGCAAAGGAATGAATTTGCTTCCCAAGAAGCAAATTATATTCTTTAACTGTTTAAGCACCAAAAGCAGATGACAAAATTTACGTCTGCAAAAATTAAAAAAATGTTTTGTCCAAGCTGTGTCATATTGTGAATTCAAAGACTCAGAGGGCAAACAGTGTAGATCTAGATGAGGCGGCTCAATATATGGCTCATATTGAGCCGCCTCATCAGGATTTATGCTGTTTGCAAATTTTGCTGTTTTCATCACCGGGTCTTAAAGTGTTAAAAGTTGAGGAGGCGAAAATGAATGCAGATTTGCTTTTCTGAGAATGTATCCATTCACTTGTTTGTGATGAACCATCTTTGTATGTGTTTTCAGAGCTGTATTTTGAGAGACTGCAGCATGGCAACTTGGACCCACTGGACACAATTTTTGTCAAGAATGTCAAAGAGGGCGGGCCAGCACAACAGGCAGGCTTGAACCCAGGAGACAGGATAATATCTGTGAACGGGGAACCAGTGACAGGGAAGTCATATGGTCAGGTGATAAATCTTATACAGCATAGCAACAGTGACCTCAGTTTATTGGTTGTTCCAAAGGATGAAGATATATTACAGCTGGTAAAATCATTTGAATTTTTGAGAAAATACATGTAGTTAAAAATCAGTAGAAAAACACATTATAAAAGTGAATACATGGGCGATTTGGGGCATTTTATGGGCCTTCAGTTGTAAATAAACTATTCTGAGCCATATGATATGATGATAATGGAAGCAGTATGTCTCTTCTGCGACGACTAACAGAAGCGAGACATTGGTGTTACTTTTCCGCAGCCTTAAATGCTAAGCAAGCAGCCAAGAAGCCAAATATTCATATCTTGATGTGGATCCAGGCAGACTCATTAGGGTCTATCATGTCACAGACTCTTCAGCCTCCTCAGATTTTCATGGTTATGTCCTTTTTAGCAGTATTTCAGTCATGTCAGGAGTATGAGGGCCTCGTGTATTGAAGCACTGTTAAACTTTAAACAGAACAGTGCTGCACTGGGACTCAACCCTGCGGTCATTTGATGAGAAGTAAGGAGTTACAGGTGTGAAGGCTTATTTGAGCTGCAACACAACAAAACCAACAAAGTGGCATGTGTACCCAGTCTGATTAGAGTCGTAGTTTGCTGTGTGCATAAATGGTTGCTAAGGGTCTAAGCTACCCTCATGTCGACAGCAAAGACTCTGTTCATACCAAGCAGATGTCCAGGCTGATATGGGTCTTGGCTGTGCGCACATTCCACTTTGTTGGTTTTGGCATGTTGTGGCTTATTTGCTGTTTGCTCTAATCTGGGACAGCTCACAGTTCTGGTAGCCATAAAGCCATAAACATAAGTGCATGCTTTGATGTAAAGAGAACTACTATTTGTAATTGTGTATAATAGTCAAGTCAGCTGTAAGTGCAGTCCTAAGTCAAAACAGTGATTGTAACTTGGCTAATACCAGTGAAAAAGTCCTTAGGACAGATACAAGCAACTACATGTACGATGATCAGTCAGTATATCAAGCACTGGCTAATCTGTCTATACTGTGTGCTACTGATATTCCCCAGGATCCACAGATGGTTTGTGAGAAAAACAAAGACTGATGCGGCTGCACTGCTGAAAAAAAAGGCTGATATTGAGTTCTGTAGGGGCACATTTTCAATGGTTCTAATAGACATAGGAGCTCCGGTAGCTCTATCAGTTAAGCGCTGGCCTACTGATCTAGCAGACCCGGGTTTGAGCCCCACTTGAGGCGAGAATCTTTCCTACCGTAAACAGGGGCTCCATTGCACACAGCCTTTCATTATCACCCTTCCATCATCCTGATATGACTGAAATACTGTTGAAAAGGATGTAAAATTGCAGTCATCCATCCATCTAATAGACATACCAGGAGAAAACACATTCCACCTAGCATGCACACAGGACCTAAACATACTTGTATCAGTGCTGTTGGGATATTGCACCAATATCAGAGGGTATAATCGATTCCGCCAATTTTCGCTTCCTGCAGAGACTGTCCGTCATATTTGGCTTCCGCTGAGACTGTCCGCGAACTCTTGCTTCCTGCAGAGACTACTGTCCTCGAAAAATGGCTTCCTGCCGAGACTGTCCGCGTGACTCTGCTTCCTGCCGAGAGCCTCGGCAGGAAGCAGAATCACGTGGACAGTCTCTGCAGGAAGCCATTTATCATATACAGAAGTCTCGACAGGAAGCAAGAGGTCGCGGACCGTCTCGGCGGAAGCCAAATATGATGTACAGTCTCTGCAGGAAGCGAAAATTAGCGGAATCGATTATACCCTGTGAATATTGATACAGCTTTGTTCTGTCATGTGGCTGCTGTGCGAGTCCATGATCAGATGAATCACTTATCATTTCCATTTTGTCTTTACAGGCTTATGAGTCATCCGCCCAGTCCATTGACTCAGATTATGGGTTAGCCGGCGACAGCACGGGTAGTTCTATGTTTGATCACAGTCCATATTACCCTCCGTTCCCACAATCCTACGCTCCATCCATGGAAAGCATTAACCACAGTGCCTCATCTAGTAGTAATAGAGATAGGAAATTAGTTTCATCTTCAACTAGTAACTTAGATTGTAGAAACAATGATTCGGTTCCTGGCAGTCGTTACGGAATGGATCGTGATCCTCGTAGAAGTTTGACTTCATCAACCTCGTACACATCAGGATTAAGTATCTATCATGAACCTCCCCAGCATAATGATGAAGCCATGAATAGGGCATTATTCTTGGATCGTAAACGGGAATTTGAAAGTCGTGCAGCTCAGGAGAATGTTAACCCACAACAAAGCAAAACATACTCATTTGGGTTGTACTATCCTAAAGCAAATAAGGACAATCGTGTTAATAGTGCGGAAAATTTGTCACGCTCAGTAGTTGTTCGTAGATCCCGGGAAAATGTTCTACAGCCTACAGATTCTCAGGAAAATATTTCTAAATGTCACAGGACTTCTAGAGTGAGAAATGTTCCAATAGAATATCGTCATAGTGGTACACCAGATGATCAAGTGTCTGAGAGATTCAGATCACAGGAAAGCTTGAGACATGATTCAGATGTTAAACCCTCGATTCATCATGGGTCGGGAAGTGCTATACGGCATAGCTTTCCTGACTCGGATGTTCAGATCTGGTCCTCACCAACACGGCATGTTAGTGACACTAATAGCCCATACATGTTTGAACATGGCACTCCGACACCAGAGAGTAATTCTAAACGGGATAGTTATTCTGGATCAAGACAGTATGTACCAGTGATAAATCAGTCAACTGTGGGACAAAACTCTAAAATGTCTGGAAGTGTGGACAGTATTGATCCCCGATCTAATGTCTTCCACTCAGAACAATATTTACGTACAGCATATAACTCACCGGGCCCTGAGCAATCAAATCAAAACTCGTCACGAACGTTCATTTTAAAAATTGGTGACAGGCAGACGGACATGAATAAGCGTAGCAGTACACCAAATATATCTCATGACTCTCCTAACTCATCTAATCAGTCGTATGGGACAGCTTTTGCAATAACTCGATCACCTGCAGCAGAAATTGAGATTCGTAAAAATGAACCAAGGATATTGGTTTCTCATAGGAAAAAACAATTTGAACATAATCGCAATGAAAATACTCCTCCTCCACCAAGTAATAATGGCAGTGTACAGTTAAATAGGTTCAGAACAGAAATCAAAAAGGAACCATTTAATAGGAAATTTGACAGTATTCAGCAAAAAATTGCTTCATTTGAGAGACAGAATTCTGAACAAAATTCACGTTCTCGGTCTCAAACACCAACATCGCAGCCCAATAACAAAGTTCGTAGAATGTCACAGGAACGTACAAAGTCTCCAGAACCAGGTCAGAATGGTTCCCATTCTCAGGGCAATATACCGTCTAACTTTACTGATTCTGCACAAATTAGGATCTATGTGTCTCAAGGAAACTCAAACAAATCGGGCTCACCGATTGTTGAGATTCTGCCTATGCCTGCCAGCTATGACCACTCAGAGTCACGTGGACGTCAGGTAGAGTCACGTGCACACCAAGATGAAATTGATGGCCAAGTTCCGGAAGGTGTTAGAGAAGCCGGAGATGGTGACGGTCAGAAACCTGTTAGGAAAGCCTCGTTCTTGTCAGCAGTTAATGCCCCATACAGCAGATGTAAGTATTTTGTGTGCATTTATATTCGTCATCTGGAAGTCAAATATTGCTCTTTATCTACAATTTATTAAGTTTTAAGATGGAGTTTAGCATTCCAAAATTACTGCAGATCTGTTATCAGTCTTGTGTAATTTAGCAGTGCTGCAGATAAGGGGTAACAGAGATAATTCAGGGATAATTTTCCTTATTTTTCCATAAAAATCATGCGTTGTGACCCCTCCATTTTCACCATCTCGCTGAGACGGTCCTATAGAAGGGTCTCAACATGTGTTTTCATTTAGATATAATAAAAGGTATCTTTGAATTTCCCTTGCTAAGTCTTCTTATCTGGAACTCTGTAATTAGTTATAAAATGTGTTTTCTCTTCCAAAACAATCTCAAAGATCTAGATCCATCTTACAAGATGGATCTAGATCTTTGGGACTGTTTTGGAAGGGAAAAATTCCCATCTTAATATAACTGAATAAATATGGTAAACTCAGAGCTGCAAAAGGGTTTATTTAAAGGCAATGTTCATAATGCATGATATGCTGCACATTGAGATTTGGCTTTCAGTGGCTCTTTTTTATGCTTTCTGGGGTATTAAAATGTTTCCATTATATGTTATGATTTGGAAAATATTCCCATTATATTTCATGGGTTGGAAATCCTGTTTTATTTGAAATTTCTTACTTTCTTGATTATGTCTTTAATTAAAAATTCCTGCATTACAGTTTTCAATTAGATCAATATTAACTTGACATTTTGAAGCTTCTGTTTCTACTTTTGTTAGCATAGTAAATGTCTTCATTATTATGATTTTTTATGATTTTAATCATTTTCTAATACTGTTTTATGCAAATTGTACCATTGCCATGGTATTTTAATTAAATATTACAAGAAATATGGATATAAACTGTTTTAAGTGTTCCTTTGAGTATTTTATGAAATATTTATGTATAAAAAAATATTGAATTGCACTTTACAGAAAATTATTCTGTGATTTATATGAACTGCAACACACATTTTTACAGCAAAATTCTCTGTTACATTATTTTAAGGGGTATGGGTACACTAACATGCATTTCTCACCAATTTCACAAGGGGGGCAACTATGATTTCCTGTTTGCTTCCCTGGATGGCAAAAGCTCTTCCAAGTTCCAAAATGGAGTTAGGTCTTAAAGGAAAGACTTGCTAATACGAGAGTGAGTTCTTTCCTTTAAGGGTTGACCCCATTACAAAGATAGGTGAAAATGAAAATGGCAGAGTTGTTTCCCCTGAGAGAACCCATTCTCATTAACTTCGATCAATGTACCCTAATGTGCTTAGATATTGGGACATCTAAAAACCATTAATTTTCCATTTGGGACAAATGGAAAATTAATGGTTTTAGGTCTCCCAATTTTTAAGCACATTAGTGTACATTTTTGATGTGAAATCAAAATCTTTTTGAATGAGCACAGAGGGTTCACTGTACAGAGAAAGCTCAGATTCTGTACATTGTCAGCATAGATAGAGAAGACTGATCAGGCTGCATTATGTCCAGGCAGATCTGAGTCTTCTTAACTTGCAGATTCACAGAGGCCATGAGGCATCTGTTTTCATTTGTGATACTCCCCATGTTTACCTTGAGTGGCCTTATTATAATTTCTTTACAACATTTCATTATTGTGTTTACATTTTTGGCTCCATGTTATAGTGTAGAATGTCTTGTTGTTTGATGTTTGTACGAGGGGCACCACATGAAAAAGGGACCATATTCCATGTGTGTACATTAAATCTAGGCAAACTGATAGAGTCTGCTTTCACTTTTATAGATTTTCTAGGATTCATGGATTTTGAGTGCGAAGAGGGAGTGATCTGATCAGACAGCACACTTGTGCGGTCTGATCAGAGTCTTCCCTGTCTGCACTTGTCGTATGGTTCCCTTTCATGCGGCATCGCTCATACGTAATTGCTCATAATTGTTTGTAATGTTGGATCTCTGTAATTAATACCCCCATTATAATGTGACCTGTTTAAATAGTTAGCCTTGCAAGTGGCTGATATTCAAAACTTGACTATTAAATCCTTGGCCAAAATTCTTATCTCTTACTACGTTAATTTGCCGGTAATGTTGGGATAGAGTGCCTGAGCAGGTAGCATAGATCCAGCTCACGCTGCTTGAGGTCTGCACTGTTTGCCAAAAATGTAAAACATCCGCATGTGAAACAATTGTAAAGAGCGAAATGCAGACGACAAAATTTATGTCTGCTCAATTTCGGTTATGTTTTGGCCAAGCTGTATTATATTAAGAATTCAAGGACTAGAATGCAAACAGTGTAGATCCAGATGAGGTGGCCTCATCTGGATCTACGCTGTGTGCGAATTCAACTATTTTCATTTTTGCGCTTCAAGATTTACGGTAAACAGTCTCATATAAGTTAAAAGATTATACAGTAGTGAGTACATGTCCGGATGTAGAAAGCAAAGAGGGTACACGTAGTCAAGGTCAGAGTACATCAGATAAGCTAGTTTTTTGTTTGAAGGTGGTTATAAAGTGTTTGGTTTTTGTGGTAAAATGGTAAAGGTCGTTTGTCCAACCTGTCAACACTTCATGTTACATAATTCTTACCGATATAATCAACCCTGCATCAAGGCAGAAATTATTGAAATTTGGCCGAAAAGTCTGTGACCGAAATGTACATGCCCAAAACGTCCTTGGCCGAACTGCCCCAGGCCGAAACGTCCATGGCCGAATTGTCATATATTCAGTTTATTCATGCATATGTCAAGATGGGGTGTGACTAGAGCGGAGCAGCAGTCCAAATAGGGTGAGTTTTGTGGATAATTCTGGGAGTAGCAGGACACATTACTCAAGATGTTGCAAATTTATCTCAGTTGTGAACAGGGCTCTAGATAAGAGGGAGTATTTGATGATAATTAAGGATAATTTTTCTTATCTCTCATTCAAACCATATGTTGTGACCCCTCATCTGAACCGTCTCACCGAGACGGTTCAGATGAGGGGTCACAGCATATGTTTTTATGCAGAATTAACAAAAATTATCCTTAATTATCACCAAATACTCCCTCTTATCTAGAGCTCTGGTTGTGAATATAGGAGGTGTAATCCTGGAAACCACCTTATCTGGACCGCTGCAGAGTTCAATTGGTGTCTGTAAATTTGAAAAATATGCAGTCACAAAATACGGTAAGACTAACTTGAATGCACAGATGTACATGCTGGTATGAGTCATCATTATTCTCCCACCTTTGCCTATGTAAGATAGGCCCTCAGCTCATATAAGAAACTTCTATCTTACACCTGGCAACATCTTTCTTATATTAGCAACCAGACTTTTTCAATTTTCAGCTAATAACTTAATTTTAATTTAACAAAATGGACACGCAACCATCTCGGATGACATTTGGTAACGGATCATAGGTTTGTGACGTCACTAAATTTCAATGACGTCACTTAAACTGGTTATGAAACGTCACTAGCAAACTTGATGCGCGAGATCGCGAGAGGCCAAGTTGCATTTTGGCTTGCCCTCTGGAAGATAAAATAGTCAACACATCATGTTTTCCGTCTATTTTGCAGGTGCAAACTGAGTTTACACTCTTTTTAGGACCCGGTAAATACACTGGGCTGCTCAAAATTTACTTCAAATCACTGGTTAAAAAGTTGAAATTTTCCTGTTTTGACGCCATATCTGACTTGAGCTTTAAAATCAGCTAAAAGTGGGAGAAAAGTAATCCACCATGAGCCAGTCCATGTAGGATAGGGAAATCTCACCCTCGGGGTCGGAATTTCAACCAGGGACTTGGCAAGCCTCATCCCTGGTTGAAATTCCGACCCCTCGGACGAGATTTCCCTATCCTACATGGACACTCATGATGGATTGTTATAATCTTAGATGTTCTAAGTATCTTGTATTTGACCCACTCGGCTAGTACAGGGGGACATTGGTTATAGAAGTTAATGTTGTGGCTTATTTCATAGTGGCTTTGATTTTTCCATCCTTGCATGCTTTTGCTTTATCAGTTTGCTTTTAAGTTTTGCTTTTGATATTGTAAATCTGTTGTTGTAGACCTCCCACAGACAGGCTATGAACACGAGACTCCGTCCCCTGAAACCCCGCCTAAATCATCACGAGTTTTGCTTCCAGCCAATCAGAATGCAGCTAGATCAGCCAGTCAGACACCAACAAATTTTTCGTGGGCAGCACGAAGCCAAAGCCCAGCTAATGGTAGTAGAATTAGTGCATACTTATGTAGCTTCATTACAGCTCCAAATAAGCCTTAATTGTGTGGATTTTTGGACATTTATGCCTTTTTTCTTCATGGAAATACCCTTTGGGTTGGAAAGATGTTTTTCTTAGTATCACAATGTTATAATCATATGATTTAATTGCTAAAAATATAGATTTGAAAAGACAGATCATTTATATATATGTCAGGCCTTACAACCTCAATTTTTCTGCCATGTGGTAGAGATACCTCTCTCAGAAGCAAATGTCATTAGCCAGTGCAGCAACATTACTACAATTTGTTCACTTTATAGCAATAAAATCATCCTTGTGAGACCTGGGATATTATTAATTTCTTAACCCATTTTGATATTTTCTGCCTTTCTATGTTATTAACCATTAGAATGAGGTCATACAGATGTTGTCCACCACTGTAAAATTACCATACTAGAATTGAGCAGTCTTACTTGTTTGAGACAGGTTATGCAGTTTTATTGCCATTTAATTTTCGGTTTCAAATTTCCAAAAGATGCTTTAACTAAAAGGCATAACTGGCACAGTCTTTAAATTTAGTAGTTATTATCTAAGGGAGGAAACTGTGTGCGATTAGATTTTCAGTTAGTTTGCAAAGATTCTCTTTATTGCATAGTTTATATGGAAAAGCATCCAGCATCCTATCTGCCCTCACTTTCTGTTGTCTATCTCTCAGATCGGTCTTAACAAACAATGCAGATCAAGATCAGACTGCTCCCAAAGGAGCAGTCTGATGTTTGCCATTCCATCTGCATCTTTTTGAATGCATTACTGCATTGTAATACTAAATTGTTCCGTTTTAGGACAATTACGGGCTTATTTTAGGTGTCCCAGTTTTTAGAGATTTTACCATAGTCAGATCATTCTATAAATAGAAAAAAAATGTTATGGTTTTCTTTTTAAAACAAACACATAAGCTTTAGTAAAAAAGTATCATAGAAGTATCACCCAACCTCACCATGTTTTAAGTTCAGCTGTTTTATGGGCTTTTCAGCAAGCTTTTTAGCATAGAAGCTACCCTGCCTGTTTTTGATGCCTAATTTCCTTTCCTGCAAGTTGAATTTCGTTTCATTTTTGGTTTGAAAGTCATACTAGATTTTGTCTGTGGAGTTGAAGCTTTATGAAGATGTCTGCTCATGTCTACTATATGTTTTTCCTAGCAATATCTCCAACCAGCCTGGGCAGTTCAAGTAACCTCTCCATCACAGCCACTTCAATCACTACCACACCAGTACGAGATTCTACATCAACTGTCCGGCTACGGAACAAACCTGAAAGTAAGCTATCTTTAACAATATTAGCAATTAAGGTTTCAGAGATTTGTTAAATTTCATTGGCTAAATACTTCTGCAGTATATTTATACTGTGGAAAACAGGATCAGAAATGTGTTTAAAATGATTTCAATAATCAAAATTAAGAAGTTGTTTTTCAATACTTATTTAGAGGTGAAGTGACTAAGATTTTAACATTTCTAACAAAACCTCATATTTCTTAAAAGATGCTAGAATTTAGTTACATTAGTATAGTTCAAATATTAGATGCCTCTTAACAGTAGTGGAAAGAAATGCAAAACATTAAATGAGCTGCGACACAAAAAAATCAACAAAGTAGCATCAGCAAAGACTCAGTTCAACTTGGGCATATTTCCAGTCTGACCAGACCCTTGGCTGTGAGCTTAGAGGGTAGCTAAGGGTCTAAGCTAGCTCCATTTGGACAGCAGACTGGGGAGATGCCCAGGCTGATCAGAGTCTTTGCTGGGCACTCATTCCACTTTGTTTTGTTGTGTCTTGGCCCATATGTGTTTGATGCATCTCCATATGACCTATGTGCTAGGGGGATGTTAAACCTTAGTTCTCTCACTCACTATGATTATGTGATACGGATATGCAATAAAAATAAAGGTGTTCGAGTATATCTCCATATTTTTGCGCCATCTCTTCAAAGAAAGACCAAGGTTTTGACTGACTTTCTGTTTGCCTTCTTGGCGAATGAACCCTTTCCAAAAAGGGGTGGATTTTTTTGAAAATCCCTTGAAAGCATACCTATTCACCATAACAGGTTTATTACTGTATAATAATAATAATGATAATAATAATCCTCTTCCTATCCCTTACAGTATCAGCGGAAGATTATGAAACCAAACTTCATCGTCGAACATCCTATCTTATGGCTACAGCCAAAGACAAGTCCACAGCCTCCTTGACGATGCCATCGCCTACAATGCAACTTGATCCAAAGTAAGTCTGCAAAGTGTACATATAATTTCATATTTGAGCCACATCATGTGATTTCCAACAATGTGGCATTGGTGACAAGTAAATGCTCTGATCAGAGTCTTCGCTTGTCACATCAGCCATGTATATAAGTGACCCAAGCCATAGAGCCAGAAGTGAGATCTTTGATTGCCCTGTATCAATGAGAAGGATGATCTGAATATAACATGACAAGATTGCCACATTGTTGGAATTCACATATGTGGCTCAAATTTAACATAAAATTCTGTCATGTACTATGTTGTGCTGAGTGCTTCAGCCTGTGAACTTGGAAAGAAATACAATAATTACAAGGTTTATGAAACAATAGTGTTCACTTGTACACATGCAGTCATGTCACACACATAATAATATATGAGCCATGACATGAGAAAACTAACAAAGTGGCATGTGGGCCCATCAAAGACTCAGATCAGCCTGGGCATCCACTGATAGTCTACCTGATGTATGTAACCCCTTAGTGCTTGGAGACCCATTAAAAAGGGACACTGTCAATCAGTGAAGACCCAGATCAGATGCTACAAATGCAGCATCTGATCAGGGTCTACACTGTTTGCTTTAAGGATTGGAATTTCTTGAGACAAGTTAGAAAAAAAAAAATAAATAAACCTGACACCCGTTAAATTGTAATGTGACTGTCAAAAGAGTCAAGTAAAAGAAAAAAAAAATGTCATAAATGAGTAAGCGTAACACTAATGTAACACTGCCTTATTGTCTTTTATTTCAGTACTCCAGCTACATTCAGTAAGCACAAGAGCATGAGAAAATTGAAAGATTTCTTTGGAGAGAAGGTAAGCACTGATCAGCAAAATCATCTGTTGGGAGAAACTATACTGTTTCCACAATCTGTCTATTATCAATGATATCAGTATAAATTGCCCAGCCAGATAATGTATATTGTATATCTTTCCTACCCTTAATAAGAATTTTGCAATTAAAGGCCATAAGAAACATGGAACTGACTACATTAATCAAAATATGACCCAGTTGTGGGTTTACCAAGGGCTTAGAGCTTTGGACTCGTTATGAACCTACTGCCATAAATTTGAGTCACCTCCATTCATGACTGATTTCCAGTTACTGGGTTAAACTTTTAGGTCAGTCTGTTCATCTAGCATTATTTTATGTATTTTCTCTATCTGCACAAGAAAAAAATCTTGTTGAAAAATATTCAGCAACTGTTGACTGAAATCAGTGGGCCCTTATGATAATCAGTGGACCCTTATGAAGCAAAACTTACACATTATAGTATGAAGTACTCAAATCACATCCCATATTAATCCTATTAAATGCCCAGGGGCATCGCATTTTATGAAAGAGGGAGGGGGTACGTTATTAGAGCATAAAGTGAAGTAAATCAACCACTGCCAAAATACCTATAACAAACAGTATTCAGGCAAATGGGTATGCTTTCATCTAGGAAGTAACTGTACCATATTTTGCAATATCAGCAGAGGTCAACTCTTAATGAAAAGAATGTGCTCTAAGAGCTATCATCATCCAGAGAAGCAAACAAAAATTCATGCAAGTTAATATAACATTATTTTAGGAAAATAGACAGGGGGCGTTTATTAGAGCAAGGGCGCTTATTAGGATTTATACAGTAATCAGTTCCCATAATTATCTTGACATTTGAGCAAGTCAGTTTTAAGGTTACTGGATACACTTTCAGGGGTAGGAACTCTAGTGCTAACATTTTTGTCCCCCCTTTTCAATGGGGATAAAGTCCTTTTTAGAAAAAATGTGCTTATCTTGGAGCAGATTCTTTCTTTGATAGTAGACCCCTTGCAGAAGGGTTTTGTTGCCCACAGTAGCAAATAGGAAGTCATAGAAATTGTCAACCTTGGTAAAATGGCAGAAAAACATTTCTGTCTCAGTACCTTGAATCACTAACAAGAGTGGTCTTTTTTCTGCAAAGATATACATGTAATACATTTATTATAAACTTGATGACCTATTTTTGTAGACTCCTAAGATACTAGAAGCTCAAGAAAAGAAGACAGACCCTGCCAGTCCCATACAGACAGTCATAAAAGAAGGAAACTTGGGATATAAAGTGGATCTGGTTGATGGAAAGGTAGGTACCTGCAGTAGAATGGAGTTTCTGTGTCTGTTTTCATTGAGACTGCAGTCTGAGATCTGGTGGTAAATGTGATGTGATACGAGTGAGTGAGTGAGTGAACTCCGATTTAACGTCCCACCAACAAGTAGGTCATACGGAGACGGGACCTTGGTTTAAAGTCTCATCTGAAAGATGGGAGAAGCGGGGGCTTGATCTTGCTAGCCCTGGATTGGTGATGTGATATAGTTAAGTGACACTGTCATAAAAATTTCTTCCAAGCTAATGTAAACACACTGAAAACTTTTTATTTGGTGTTTTTATGCAAGAAACATGTTATGCAAGAAACATGTTTCTTGCGTAAAAACACCAAATAAAGGGTTTTTAACATGTGTTTTAAAAGTAGTATGCATCTTTTCTTTAGTTCTTCTTAAACTACAATTGGATGGAATACACCATACAGTTTTTCATAGGCCAATACTGAAAAATTAGTGAGTTTGAAAATTATGAGGAAATTGTCTCTCAAAAGGGATTTTATCCCACCTATAAAGACTAGTCATATATGTGTTTTTTACATTCAGTCTGCAGGATAAAAGTCTGATACCAATGCTCTTGAAACAGACCCATTGATAGATTTTGGTGACTTTTGAGTTGTACCATGTGTAATGCTTTCTGTTCATGCATATATACAAAAGCTATCCCCATAGTCATTTTATATTGCCTCATTTTGTTTCAGAGAGCTAGTGATAGATCTTGGCGACCAGTCTGGGCTGTACTGAGAGGTCATGCTCTCTACTTATACAAAGAAAAGAGAGAACAAGGAAATGTACCTGTGAGTTATCTCCCTTTGTCATTTGATGCAGATAAGTTCAAATGAGCTGTGACATGACAAAACCAACAATGTGGCACATGCCCCAAGCGAAGACTCAGATCAGCCCCGGGAATCCACCAAGTTTGATCAGACTCTTCACTGTGTGCTTAAAGGGTAAAGAAGGCTCTAAGCTAGCTGCATGCGGACATTGAAGACTCTGATCAGACTGGGCAGTTGCCCAGGCTGATCTGAGTCTTCACTGGCCACACATGCCATTTTGTTGGTGTTGTCGTTTCCTGGCTCAAATAATTGATAGAGTTATGGCTTCATGAATGTTAGTTGATTAAACTTGTTTCAGTTGTATTGTTCTGAAGTAGTTATCTGGGCCACCTTTTTTCTCCTATATATGTATTAAAAGAATTACATGGAACTGACAAAATGCGGTGCTGACGTCAAGCTGAGACAGTATTTTCTAAAGCAAATATTCACAGAAATTCGCTATAAGATTTGAAAACCAACATATTTTCATTTGGAACAAAGCAGACTTTCATGAAACGAAAAAAAAAATTTTTTTTCTCCATTTTCAACAGTGGAAAGACTTTTGAATTGTTTGGCTGGAGTCTGAAAGTGTTATTAAGTCTCCCTGTAAAGAAAAGTACATAATGTCACAGATTGATGTTCAGAAATTATGGCATATATAGGAACATTTTACTGCAGAAAAGATGTTTTGAATATTACTTTACTGATTTACTATTTAAGTCTTAATGAGCAAACTATGGATGTGAATCCCTAATGAATTGTCCAGTTATTCTCTGTTTATCTAGTAATCTGGTTTCCTTGTTTATAAGCATTACCTATGTAAACAAGTTTCTCATATGCAAATGCACAGTAAACTTGTAAATATGTTAATGCACCATGGCTTGCAAGCATTTAAATGTTGTCAAAGATTTATTTTTTTCACATTTTCAGTTCGTAGTACATGCTTTAACTTTTAAAGTTGGCATTGGTGCTCAGGTCTGTAATGTGTGATTGCCTCCCTTTATTTTAGCTTTGCAGTTGCTTTCCTTTTTCTCATTTCGCTTAGTCATAAAGAATGCACTTCCCAACTTGCTTTCGGTGATTTGGTCTACACTTCAGAAAAGATGATACTTTGAGATTTTATTTGAATGCACAGAATGATAGTTTCCTTTGTCCCATACTGCCCTTTTATGTATATATACAGAGGTCCAGATAAGAGGAGGTATTGAGGATAATTCAAAGATAATTTTTCTTAAACCTCAACGAAAACATATGTTGTGACCCCTCATTAGAACCGTCTCAACGAGACGGTTCTAATGATGGGTCACAAAATATGTTTTTGTGGAGAAATTTGGCTAATTATCCCAAAATTATCTCTGTTACCCCTTCTTATCTGGAGCACTGTTTGTCCCTTACTGCCCTTTTATGTATACATTCTTTCCGTCGCAAACAGGATTCCAGTGCACACAGCCTTTCATTATCACAAGCCCATCGTCCTGATATGACTGAAATACTGTTGAAAAGGACGTAAAATCGCAAGTCATCCATCCATTCTTTTATGTATATGTAAAAGAAGCAAGAATGCCATTTTCGTGAAATTTAGATCATTTGCTTCCCAATAGACAGACAATGCTGAAACAAGGTCAATATGATGTTGCCATGACCAGAAATTCAGATGGGAAGAGACCACAGGGATAATTCAACGTCAGATGATTTTTCTTATTTCTCAACGAAAACATATCTTGTGACCCCTTATTAGAACCGTCTCCCTGAGACGGTTCTAATGAGGGGTCACAATATATGTTTCTGTGTAGAAATTATTCCCAAATTATCCCTGTAACCCCTTTTCTTTGCAGCTCTGCACGGCATTACATCAATGTTGACTAGATGTTTCACTGTTGTATGCCTTTTGGGTTATTTCTGCATGGCATAGAATAGAACGCTTTTGCCTGCAAAGAGCCTGCTTCAGTGACATTTGTTTCTAAACTCTGAGGTCTTATCTGTAAGAGTTGCCTTACCTTGTTGTGTTGAACTTTGAAGGGTTGTTGCCCATGTATTGCCTTTCACCCCACAGAATTCTTGCATTATTTTGAAGTACCTTTCATTAAAATATATTCAAATAAAAAAAATAGACAAAGTAGGATTAAATGGCAGAGAGGAAATTGAGATAAATTCCTTGACAATATTATGTAGGGATTTTAAACAGCTGCTGGTAAATGCACAGGGGAAGTTAGCAATGAATTGTTCTTCCCTCATGATTTGGAGTTGCTCTCACCTTTCTGAAGATTGTTCAAAAATATGACACAGAATTGAATAAGTTTTGTTTGTGTGATAAATAGCTTTGTTTGAGAAATGGGCTGGTTGATATTTTTACACGATATGCAAAGATCGTAGAAATTCACGACAGAAAAGAAATAAAGAAACACATTTCTTGTGGAGTTGAACCTTACTAAGGTTTAAAATTTCTAGTTTTTAGCTCGCCTGGACGAAAGTTCAGGAAGAGCTATTGTTGTCACCCTGGCGTCCGCGTCCGCGTCCGCGTCCGAAATGGATGTTTTGGTTAAAGTTTTTTTATGTGATGGGCAATGCGCTGCAGGCGAGCTATCCTGTACGCGGACAGGTCTTGTTATAGCAGGTTTTGGAAACAAAAGACTTCTCTTGACTCATTTTCTGAAGGCCATTGGTTAAATTCTTACTCAAGCGTAATTTTTCATATTTATAGAAAATAAAAAAAAGTAATTCCAAAATTATTGTAGTAATCTCTCCTATCTGGAGTTATGATGTTGGTGACTCTGTTAGTGTGTGCAACAAGATTTAACATTGAAAGCAGAGAGAACTAGATTAAACTAGAAATCTCACTCAATTAAGACTTGCATGATCTGCTTTGATACACTTTAATAATTCCAACTCAACATTCTGATGTCATTTTAGAGTAATTTGATTGGTCGAGAGCGAGCAGAAAATGACTTTTATACATTGATAAATCCCCTGAACCAGAATCGTGGAACTATTTTATGGAACACATTAGAACCCACTATTTTCAGATATAGATGACCATGTTGGAATAATAAGAAATGAAATTTGTCTTTGTGGGTTTTATCAATGTGTAAATGCTGGCGAATCCCTCACAAACTTAACATAAAGCCCTTTGGCTTTATTCAGTTTCTGAGTGATTTGTCGGATTTACACATCGATAAAATCCACAAAAATTAAATTAATCCTTATAATGTTATAACAAATGAGCCGCGATACGACAAAACCAACAATGTGGTTGTGCGCCCAGCGCAGACTCAGATCAGCCTGGGCATCCGCCCAGTCTGATCAGAGTCTTCACTGTCCGCACGGAGGTAGCTAAGACCCTTAGCTATCCTTTAAGCGCTTAGCGAAGAATCTGATCAGAATGGGCGGATGCCCGGGCTGATCTGAGTCTGTGCTGGGCGCACGACCACTTTGTTGGTTTTCTCGTGTCGTGGCTCAAATAGTAGCTATTCAAGCGCTGAAAGAAGCTTTAGCCTAAGAAAGAGTGAAGTGTGATAGTCAGTAGACAAGAGCAAAACTTAACAATTTGCTTCAGCTTATTTCTGAAAAATTTCCCTGCAATTTATAACAAGATCAGATGTAAGTCACTTACCAGAAAACTTACTTTATATGCGTAGTGTGCATGATATTTCACAGAAATTTAAACAGATCTAACAGTCAACTCTCGATATCTTGAAGTCGAAATTCATTCCAAACTACTGATATCTCAAAGTAAATTTTGTGGTCCTAGAAAGTTTACTTTGAGGTATCAGTTGTTTGAGATATCCGGAGTTGAAATTTTAATAGAAATTTGAAATGTGTCCAAACAATATTCTCTGATATAAGCTGGTACTTTGAGATATCAGTGTTCGAGATATCTAGGACTGACTGTATAGCAAATACCTAAAAACTGAGTGGACAAAAAAGTACATAACTTAGATTAGTGAGATCACCACAAGCAGTTGAGATAATACTTTTTTATGTTGCATTCTGCATTAAACGCCAGCAGTCTAGATTGTGAGTGGGTGGCTTTTTCCAGCTTTCTGAATAGTTAGTCTATTTAGCTAACTGTATTTACTGAAACGTACTGAAATACCGAAACTAACTCGAAATACAGAAACGAACAATTAAATTATATAGAAAAAAGGTATTTGGGTAATGGAACAGGTATGTGAAAGGTGTTGAGTGTGTATTTCACAAGTGAGTAGTTTATAGTAAAGAGATTAAGAAAATTCTTATTGTTGGAAGAGTTCAATCATGCTGTACACTGAGCCACTTTAATTACGCACCACTTTTCCGGAAAATCTTACACCAAAATTGCTATACTCAAAGATTTTTTTAAAGAATGTTATTTATTGGCATTTTATCTATCCGATAACAGCAAAAATAATTTGGAATCACTCATGCGAAACCTTCCAGTTCCTCACAAGCACATTATGACAAAACTGCACGTGCAACCTAAGCGTTTACGCTTTTGAAATCCATTATGCACTAGGCATTATTTCCATTGATCGTTGTGATGGAAAAACACCAAAAACGAATACTTCTTTGAAGCCAAACCCTCTTTTACTGCGATTTAATTGAGATACAACGTGATGTTTTTAAGCAATGCTCTGTTTGACGTCATGTTAACGTCAGTTACAATAACTAAACTAGATTTTCTTTACAAATCGTTTTGTTACAAGTCTCTTGTGTGCACAGAAATATCAAAACACTAACTATTCTATCATTTGCACATCCAAAAGCCTTAGGAGTAGTGACGTCATCGCATACGTCAACGGGATGGCGTTAATATATCCAAAAAAAGTTTGTATGCAAATTAACGGCGGATACATCGTTGTTTACTATGAAATTATAAAAGAAGTGTCTTAACAATTGGTTTGCTCAGAAACATACAAAATTTCTATAGTTTTAAAGAAAGTGTGAATAAAAAGAACTTTTTCAAACCTTTGGCATTTGGCAACCAAAAATAGTCGGCTGCTGAAAACATGGTAAAGTTTATAAACCTGTTCCAGTCTTCTAAATCGCCGAAAATGAATCGGCTCTGAACAATGACATAGCAAAAATTTGACACTGATAATAGTGCAGTGTCGTCTGAATGCAATGCAAATTAATGCAATGTGAATTTGTGTTTTGCGGGTACTGCCCATTCGGATCCGTTTTCTTGTTTTTTTCTGGCTCGATCACAACATTTTTTCTATGGGTTATGCAGACATTAATGCGCGTTTCGCTGAAAGTTCCAAATTAAAATTATCATGTTTCTTTTCCGAGAAATCTTACATTTTATAAGTGGTGCGGAACTAAAGTGGCTCAGTGTACATGTATCACATACAATACATATCTACAAATATTCAAATACATGTACACATGCTGCACCTGACCAATACTTGCATCATGTGACATTCATTTATATCTTTTCTATAGCTGTACCAAAAAAAAAAAACAATTACCAAAAGGCTATTATCCCGATGTATTTTATTGTTCACTCTGGTATTTTGGGTTCGTTTCAGTATTTCGGTAAATACAGTCATCAAGTCTATTTCTGTTATCCTATTTCAAGAAAGAAATGTTGCAAGTACATGTACTTGGTGTGCAAATACACCCCCGTGGTTTTCTACCATTTTTGCCAAGGGAAACAACTTCTGTGACTTCCTGTTTGTTTACCTGGACCTTCCAAAATGAGGTCTACTCTTAAAGGAGAGAATTTGCTCTTAGGTGAACAGAGAGAGAATTAGCAATTTATCAGGTAGACCCCTGAGAATATATTACTATAAATGTAGATTTTTTTTGTGCAAAGTTTTAGTTTTCTGTATTTCAGAAAAATACAACAATCTGTAAATTTATATTGTCTCCAACAGCCCATAGAACCATTTTGAAAATGGTCAATTCAGTGTGTCACAAATATTTCCATTAGTACTTATTCCTGAAAACTTCTCAATTTAGTTTCTTGCAAAAAATTTTCACCCTTTAATCACAGTAACCTCTTTTTGTTTTGCAGCAGCCAAACATGTTCTCATATGATGAGCAGCCTATCTCAGTGAAGGCGAGTATCGTTGACATCGCCCATGGTTACACCAAGAAAAAGAATGTATTTCGGTTGCAGGCGTACAATATGTCAGAGTACCTGTTCCAAGCAGAAGATCAGGAGACAATGTTGTCATGGATAGAAGCAATCAAACGAAATAATAACCCAGATAAAGATGTAAGAAGATTTATCAAACATTTAGTATTTAGTAAAGTTGATCTGGATATGTGATGCAGTCTCCAGGTCGAGCTCAAATCAGCAGTCACATGCTCTAAGTCTTATTACACCTCTATATTCCACACCAGTCATATTTATATACTTAGAAGCTTATCACACCTCTAACTGGTAGCACAATCATTATATGAGAATGTGGGATAACTCTACAAGAAAGTTATAGCAGATGAATGGCAAAATAAACAGAGGGAATCTATCCAGCTTCTTACAAACATGATTTAGGAGTTGATTTTCAGTAGTAGACCTAAAATTATAAAAATCAAATGTGTCAGAAACAGGAAAATAATTTGTATTTCCATTTGTTTAATGAATTAAGTAATTAACGTTTGAACATGTCTGACAATGTTATATGTTTAGCTTTTCTCATTTATAATGTGAATAATTTCCTAAGGCGAATTATCATGAGTGACAGCTAGTCACAATAATTCAATTCATGGTGTAAAGGACTTAATTGTCTCAATAATAGAAAAATCAAAATGCTGGAGTTTTATTTTTGTTGAATAAGAAATAGTTTAACACAAGGTTAGAGTAATAATACAATGCCCAAATTTATTTTTAGTCAACTGGAGTAGCTAGTGCGGAGTTAATTATTCGTAAGAGCCAGGAGCTAGAAACAGCACCACCAATATCATCAAAAACCTCACCACCAGCTTCACAGAAACTCAGCAAGAAAACTTCAGTATTGTCAGTTAAATCTAAAGTTCTGGCATCACCAAATGCCAAACACAGAAAGACCTCAACAGAAAAAGGTTGGTTCAGTTCCTAAAATTATTAGAAACTTATAATGGGCTTGCATAAGAGGGAAGGAGCACTTGAGCAAACAGAAACGACCCAGACCAGATTGTTCCTAACCAGGGGCTGCACTGTTTGCCATAAAGGCCCAGATCAGAAGCTCAATGTAAAATTTGCTTGATTAGAAATAGATAGACCCATATTGTACCCATACTAGGCCATCCTTAGAAATATTCTTGTTTCCCCTTACCCGACCCTTTTTCTCAATGGTGGGTAGGTCGATCGGGATTTAATTTTTTTTCCCGGAAAAGTCAGAGCTCCAGATAATCTTTATAAGCGGGGACATGCTGATGCCTCACTCGAGCCGTTTATCTGATAGTTTTCCATCCCAAATTAAGACGTAGGAGTATTTTCAAATGTACTTGCATATAAGTCCTATAAAAATAGACGACGCAGTTTTTATAATTAAATATTGACGGGCGAATGGCGCCTCGTTACTGCGACTACGGAATACGTTCCGCTGAAGTGGGGGGGGCATGGAAGTATAAGACACACAAGTACAAGACACGAACACACTCATAATTAAATGTAAGTGTGAACGTGCCATATCGGGGACATGTGTAATGTGCATTCTGATCATGGTCTATTCTGGTTACTTACGTATTTGTTTAATCAAGCAGTGTAGATATGAGGTGACAGTCCAAACTGAGACACAATTTTTTTATAAAGTCCGTCGCATTCCTTCTTTAATGTTGGCCATGTAGCCAAGAACAGTATATAACACGTTCATTCAAGTTTTACGATAAGAACAGTGTGACCCCGACGAGGCTTCATTGTTAGCAAATATGGGATCGGATGCACCGGAGATAAACACATTCTCGTTGCATCGTCGTCTATACACTTTTGTCACATACCCTGTTTTAGATACTGGAACAACCCAAATATGAAGATCAGGGCGAACGGGTCAATCTGTATCAAAATAACATGCAAACATTGATTATGGTCATTGCGAATTACGCATTCTCATCAGGGAATACGCTATAACGGAGTGTAATGACGGTAGTAATTTTTTTTTTTAAATACGGTAACAACCTGCACGTGGTTATTGGCTTGCGCTTTCGAGTATTCAAGTGGTTTAGTCACAGTATCCGAACTACATGTACAATCTCTTCCGGTTTTCATAGCGTTGAATCGAGAGCACAAACGTTCGCTTATAACCAGTAGTCGGAAATCATTATGTTTTGAGATTTTATCCGGAATCTAATGCGTCATTTATAGCTATTCAGCTTCGAAAATGTAAAGAGGTGAGTTTAATATAATTTGCTCTTCGGTCTTTTACTTTATTACCCTGTACAATGTCGTGTAAGGGTGGGTAGCAATTGGTACAGTATTCAAATCGCCCTTGGCATGATTCTTAAACCATTTTGAGCATTTTCTTACATGTTTTATAAAAAATCTTTAGAAAAAACGGAAGGCGTTATCAATCTACAGTTTGTTAGTTTTGATAAAAGAATGATAGCTAAGTTTTGCACGACACAATCTCGTGTTAAATTAAGCTGTTCGGGAAAAAAATCTGCGATGGAAAGGAGTTTTTCATTGTACAGGGCAATAAAGTAAAAGACCGAAGAGAAAATTATATTAAACTTACCCCTTTACATTTTCGAAGCTGAATAACTATAAATGACGCAGTAGATTACTGATAAAAACTCAAAAGATAATGATTTCCGGCTACTGGTTATAAGCGAATTTTGTACTCTCGATTTAACGCTATGAAAACCGGAAGAGATGGTACAGTGCGTTCGGATACTGTGTTAGTGATACTGAGTTATTTTCGGAAGAAACGATACGTCACGCTTAGTCGGAAAATACCAGGAGAGTGTGTACACAGTGAGTGTGTACTGCAACGATTCGTTCTAAACTTTTTTTTAAGGCAGCAATTAAGCCAAAGAGATCGGAAAGTTCGTTCCGGTTTGAGACAGCATTTCTTCATTGTTTTCTTCACAGACATAACAAACAAATACCTCGTCCGATTTTGTCTATTTTTATCCATATCCGATTTGCCTCATCTGCTAAAAATAACGATGGAAACTTTATTCTATTTTTGATAGTTCATGTTTTTTGGGTTTTTTTAATATTTCCGTTAAAAAGCACGTTTTTCTTTTACAAGTGCCTTGAACTTGGCCACATTTCGTTTGCTTTTTATAAACTGATGGCATAAAAAATGAAACTCTGAATGCAATGCAAAGTGTTTGGCTTTGCATCCTAAGAAATATACCAAAACTTGTGTAAGAAACAGTGTTTATATATGGCTTAGCGCAAAGCATTAGCTTTTCCAAAAAATCATGCAGCGGTGTCGCGAAAACTAGGCCTTAGGGCATCGCATAATCTGACTAGTCAGAGCAGCCGGCACACTGTTCAGCGCCGATGCATTCGTTGGATCTGATCAGTCTTTTCGGCATATATATATTCTTCATCTTTCATACTGAGGCTAGACTGATCAGACTGCGCTTATGCCGGAGTGGGCTGATCTGTGTATCAGTGTAAAATCTGAAAGAGCACAGTTCAAATTTATTGTTTAAATTTAGAAACAAGCGCTTTTGACGATTTTCTTCCCTTATCACATTTACTGAAACATTTGTCGGGAGTTCATGGAAATACGAACGCAATGTGTTCCGTGCTTTGTTGTTCCCAAATGGTGTAAAGCAAGTTATTGTCCCAAACAACAGCAGCATGCATTTTCTTCTCAGAGTGTCAAAATTTTGTTCTAGTCACCGCCACTTATGCCACTTAAGCCAAAAATAAACTTCAGTAAATATAAACAGCCGTGAAGAAAAGACTTGAAATAGGTCCATATAGTTATTTTCCTTGAGATATGTCTAAAACGGCCGGCCAAAACGTTGGAAAATTGTTGTTTTTTTTGTTGTGTGTGTGTGTGTGTTTAAATTTTTTTTTTTTCAATTTGTTTTTCAAATAAATTCTACACTTGTTTTTACCTTACACCCGTGGATAATGCCACCATTCAATAAGTTAGAAATTAAATACTTTGCTAAATAAAAGTTAGCAACAGAAAGTGCACTAACAATCGGGTTCACTTCAATAACAACTCATGAAAATTTCACTGTCTTAGCTTAGCAAGCCTTCCTTTTAAAAGGAAATTTTATGTTGATCAGACATCAAAGAGCGCCGCATTGAACTGGACACGTGTCATATAAAACCGTGAGACAGGGAAAGGTACCTTATACTGTATGCCCCGATCAGCCTGCGCAGTAATGCAATGCGACTATTGTTTCCTATTCACAACTTTGATCTTTGAATTATGAGTGTAAATGTTTACCATAAATTAGAAAAGCGAATATTTTCTGAGCATTCGCGTTCCGTTGGACACATTTGGCACATTATCCATTATCTGTCTGCTCACTGGAGACGTTTTGACTAGCGTCAGCAAAATGAGATTTCAGCCACGTGTGTTTCCTAATAATCGAAATAGTTTTCAACCTAATACTAGATGAATTGTTTGTCCAGACAGAGATGACTCTGATCAGACTTAGCCAATACACATGCTTATCTGCGTTTTCCCTATATGCACATGTCGTAAAGTACCCTAAAAATGTAGCCTTTAAAGCATAATTTTATGCGATTTTCGCTAGTCTAATAACTTCAAATCCGATTTTACTTTTTTTTAACAGTCTCCGTGTAGTTCAGGAAAAGACAAATTGAAAATAACAATACCCGGAATGCAATTTCGTTGCTCAACAACTTTCGCATGCCGCTCTGCATCAAAGAAATGACCTTTTGTTTTTGCCCGACACCGAAATTTTCAGCTCCAGGTTACTCTACATAAACCTATCGGCACGTGCGTTGAGCGGCAGCCAGTGACTTCAAAAGATGACTGAAATCCTTTGATCTTTTGCCAGTCTTATCTTAGGTGGTTGAGCGCATTTTTGTTTGGCTATTCCGGACTGCTTCTTTTGTCTCCAAATATAATTAAAAGACGATGCCGTTCGTTTTTATGATGGATAATCCTGTTTTAGTGGGAGTAGCCTATTCTTGACTCATTAGTTTGGGACTGCAAGCGTTTTTCGTTAGAAACACCTTTATCTAGAGCCCTGAAGACCCAGATTTTTGGTACTCGGCACAAAGGTAGAAAAAAAAAATATTTTTTTTTTTGAAATCGGAAAAAAATATTTCCGGTCGCTACGATTTTTTACGGTCGGTTGCGTAAGGGGAAACATTCAATATTTTATTTTTGGCCCTATGAATTCCTTGAACCAATTTTGGGTAGTTATCTAGTAAGATAACCAATATGGCTAGAGACAATGAGTAATTTGCAGTGGCAGGTAATTAAATTGTGCCCATTTGTAAAATAATTGTTTCCCTTACATGATTAAGGAGCCCCGGTAGTGGTCTGCTAAGCTATCAGTGTAGGATCAAAATCCACTGTACGTGAAAATCTTTTCAACCATAAACGGGATTCCATTGCACACAGCTTTTCATTATCAATTATTTATCCTGATACAACTGAAATACTGTTGAAAATGATGTAAAATCCCAAATCAACCATCCATTCCATACATAAAATGGTTGAGGGAGATAATACAGAATATTTGAACCACAACATGAGAAAACCAACAAAGTGGCATGTGCACCCATCACATACTCAGATCAGTCTGGGCATCGGCCCAGCCTTATTAGAGTCTTCTCTTTGCACTTAAAGGGTAGATAAGAGTCCAAACTAGCTCCATGCGGACAGCTGACCTGAGATTTTGCTGGGCGCACATGCCACTTCGTTGGTTTTGTTGTGTTGGGGCTCATTTTCCCTTTTAATGTTTGTATATCTTGTTCACAGATGATACAAAACAGAAGAACTGGAAGAACAAGCTTGGGAAGAGTATTAAGAAACACATTGGTTCAAGTCCCAGCCCTACGATACAGACTGTCCCAGAGGTGGGAGGCATGTTTGGAGTGCCTTTGGAGTGCTGTACACCATCTCCAAATAATGAGGTAGGAATTTTCGTGTTCCTTTGCCGAAAATGTTTGGCCTTATATGTGAGAAAACAAGCAAATTCGACGAATTTATGTCCCCCGCCTTGGAAACTAGGTCTCCACTGTATAAACACTAAAGTGTTTGAGCTGGAAAAGCGGCTAAGTTAAAAATGTGAAAAAAATTATAAAAAAATAATGTGAGGATTATATCCAAACCACCATCCATCTTCAGACCATGATCAAAACACCTGTGAAGTTTCAAAGGAATCGGCATAAAACTGTAGGAGGAGTTGCACACACAAGGTACCCACTATCTATTCACTTTGATATAGTAAAAATGTATGAAAAATGGCTAAGTTCAATTTGCGAAAAAAAGTAATAAAAAATAATGTGAGGATTATATCCAAACCACATGCGTATCTTCAGACCATGACCAAAACACCTGTAAACTTTCAAAGGAATCGGCATAAAACTGTATGAGGAGTTGCGCACACAAGGTACCCACTATCTAGTCACTGTGATAGCAAAAACGCCTAAAAAATTACTAAGTTCAACTTGTGGAAAAAGTGACAAAAAATAATCTCAGGATTATATCCAAACCATATGCGTATCTTCAGACCATGACCAAAACACCTGTGAAGTTTCAAAGGCATCGGCATAAAACTGTTGGAGGAGTTGCGCACACAAGGTACCCACTACCTAGTCACTTTGATAGTAAAAACGCCTAAAAAATTACTAAGTTCAACTTGTGGAAAAAGTAACAAAAAATAATCTCAGGATTATATCCAAACCACATGCGTATCTTCAGACCATGACAAAAACATCTGTAAAGTTTCGAAAGAATCGGCATAAAACTGTAGGAGGAGTTGCGCACACAAGGTACCTACTACATTAGGGGGCCGGAAGGACGGAAATAAGGACAGAAGGACGGAAAGACGGAAGGACGGACGGACGGAAGGACGGAATGCCGAAAACTATGTCCCTCCGCTTTTCTTCGAAAAGGCGGGGGACAAAAAAATAATGTGAGGATTATATCCAAACCACATGCATATCTTCAGATCATGATCAAAACACCTGTGAAGTTTCAAAGGAATCGGCATAAAACTGTAGGAAGAATTGCACACACAAGGTAACCACTATCTATTCACTTTGATAGTAAAAATGTATGAAAAATGGCTAAGTTCAATTTGCGAAAAAAGTAATAAAAAATAATGTGAGGATTATATCCAAACCACATGCGTATTTTCAGACCATGACCAAAACACCTGTGAAGTTTCAAAGGAATCGGCATAAAACTGTATGAGGAGTTGCGCACACAAGGTACCCACTATCTAGTCACTGTGATAGCAAAAACGCCTAAAAAATTACTAAGTTCAACTTGTGGAAAAAGTGACAAAAAATGATTTCAGGATTATATCCAAACCACATGCGTATCTTCAGGCCATGACCAAAACACCTGTGAAGTTTCAAAGGCATCGGCATAAAACTGTTGGAGAAGTTGCGCACACAATGTACCCACTACCTAGTCACTTTGATAGTAAAAACGCCTAAAAAATTACTAAGTTCAACTTGTGGAAAAAGTTACAAAAAATAATCTCAGGATTATATCCAAACCACATGCGTATCTTCAGACCATCACAAAAACATCTGTAAAGTTTCGAAAGAATCGGCATAAAACTGTAGGAGGAGTTGCGCACACAAGGTACCTACTACATTATGGGGCCGGAAGGACGGAAATAAGGACGGAAAGACGGACGGACGGAAGGACGGAATGCCGAAAACTATGTCCCTCCGCTTTTCTTCGAAAAGGCGGGGGACAATAAAGATCAGTGTACATCTAATTACTAGATTGACCGCAAGGCAAGAAAAGATGCATTACAGTATATGCATACAACTGCGACTCAGATCAGCATAAGCATAGCCTTATCAAAGCTTTTCATTTTTCATTAGTGGATTCCAATAAGGGAGAGACTCATATTGTGCAGATTCATGGAGGAATAGATATTATTCTGTTAAGCACATATTGTCACATGACCACATGAAATGCAAAGCATAGAGTGTTAAAATAATTTTGGTTTCTGTTCTCTTGACAAGAAAAGTCTTTGTTTTTTGTTCTAAAACTAAACAAGCATGACGTTGATATTGATTATGAACCTTTTCTGTTGTAGTTTGTACCCCTGATTGTGGACCTGTGTACCCAGATTGTAGAGGCCAAGGGTCTGGAGATGACTGGAGTTTACCGTATCCCTGGTAACAAAGCAGCCGTCACACTTCTACAAGAGGAATTTAACAAGGTATTTGCTTTTGTCCCCTTTTTTCTGCTACCAGACAAACTGAGCTCTTGATCAGTTATAATTCTGGAGTAATTTCCCTTATTTCTTAGCACATTCTTTTCGGTTTTAAGACAGGGTTCCCCCTCCTAAAAAAACCCAAAAATCTAGATCCATCTTATAAGACAGATCAAGTTTTTTGGGGTGGTTTGGAAGGAAAAAAACATCTCATAGTGTAAATACCCCAGACTGATTTAGATATTAGGGGTCATTTGATAACCAAATTACCTTAGTTATAAGAATGTCTGTTATGGCCTCTCCGATGAAGGGGCTTGCCAAGGCATTTCTATTTATTAAGGTCACATTACAGGTATTATGACTCTGACAGAGTGCTTGTCAAATATATATGTAAAACGGTATACTACAATTATGGAAATATTCTTTGGCAACAAGGTTTGAGTGTAATTGTTGACTACTTATTCAAAACACGACTGAATTCTGACTGAATACATTGTAAAACCAGTAGTTTTGAAGAAGGAATGAATGCATGGACTTTCATAGTTGGAGGCAAGAAACGTAGTGTGAAACATACAATTTTAATTGTTTTTATTTTATAGGGTATTGAGTCAATGAACCTGGATCATGAGAAGTGGTCTGATGTCAATGTTATCAGCAGTTTGTTAAAATCCTTCTTCCGTCAGCTCCCAGAACCTTTAGTCACAGAGGGTGAGTTAAATCGAGAATACCATGATAGTGTCTTTTGATAACAAGTTTATCAGGGGAGACCAGAAACAGTGTAGGAATGGGGAGGCTTGCTGAGCCAGTCCGACGTGTTTCTGGTCGAGCCTGATAAACTTGATATCAAAAGACACTATCATGGTTTTCTATTTATCATGCATCATTAGAATATTTTACGGCATAAAGAGAGTTAAACAAATGAAAAACAAACGCAGTTTTGTTAGAACTTGCTCACATCGCGAATGCGTTATGACGTAAGTTGGTTACGTCATTTAACCAATGGAACGCTGTTATCACGGCCAACGTCAGTATATAGCCAGTCGTCTTCAGAAATTGCTTCTAAAGGCATCGCCTGATAACATTTGCGCAAGTGCAGTTCTGCAGTGACATGATATCACATTTTGTTATCATATCCCTGTTATCAGGTGGGATTTTGAAGCAAATGCATGATAAATTGAGTTCAGTGTAATCAGACATTAAGTCCAGTATAGCCTGATTATACTACAGTGAACTCTCGCTATCTCAAACACTGATATCCCAAAGTACACTCTAACATTAAAAAATTTATAGTTTTGACACATTTCCTATTAAAGTCACATTTCAGCCCATGTTACATCAAACTACAGATATCTCAAAGTAAATTTTCTGGACCCAGAAAATTTACTTTGAGATATCAGTAGTTAGGGATGAACTTTGACTTTTACATATAAAGAGTTGACTGTACTACTGGTTATGACACCATTGTGGCTTTTATGCTATGATTTCATTACTCATATTAAGATGTCACCATGATGACACCATACCTTCAAGGATATGCATGCATAGCTTGGCTGGTCCCAGAGCAAGAGAAATTTGCAAAATCAAAAAGAAAAAAACTCCGACAAAAGATATATTGGCATATCATTTCATATTATGTTTATTTTAGGATGACTCAGATAACTAAGACATATATATATATATTTGTCAACTTTATTATTTGTGGATGGGAGTTGACTGGCCGCAAGGCGGAAAAATTAAGACTGCATGGTTAATACCATGTCAGTCTTTTGTGAGAAATCCCAGCCCCCCATGAAGCCGGCCGATATTTTGCACCGAAATTAATTCCCCAATGCTTCATCTCACAGTCAGAGCTCTTTGCATCATTTCATTTCACAACTTAGAAATCACTTGATCCTCGGACAGAGGCACAAGGTTGCAAATGACTAGGGTACCGTATCCTCATGCACTAACCTGCAACATATGACACTGACTTGCAACTTGACACGGGACGTTTGACGGACAGCAATCTTCAACAGTATATTATAACCTTTGACAGTAGCCCTGTGGCCATGCACCTCGCCTCAAACTGCAAATATTTGTCACTCTTGAATTTAATTATTGAATTTAATATGGCGGACATCCCTGCAGTAAATTTATGCAAGAGGCTTCAAGGGGAGCTGGAATTTCTTTAGAATTTCCGCTGATGAAAGGTGTGCCTTGCGACAAATCTTTCCTTTTTACATCTGAAGTTAAAATTCAACAAAGTATGTATTAAACACTCACTGACTCTTCAGGTCAATTTATGAATATGATTCACCATTACATGCTGAAGTTCATGTCTATTGAAATGAATTCCTTATTTCTGAATCCCAGTTTGTTTTACTTAGCCTGTCTCACTGACACAGTATCTGAATACACATTCCTCATATCAGTTTGTAAAGTCCATTTACAGTTCACATTAAGATTACTGTTCCCTTCGTACAGTCTTTGGGGATCTGTACAGTCTGTTCATAATATCTGAGGTCCAATATTCTGTTGTTGCTTCATCCCAGTGAGTCACAATACCAGCAAAACCTGAAAATATTAAACTCCTTGGCAGTATCAAAATCTAAAATACGGCATTTCCAGATGTAAACATTGAGGGTAATAGCTCGCCAAAAGTGGGAATGCTAAGTCTGTGCACCACAGCCCTAGATACTAGCCCTGTTAAAATTGGGGAGGGTTGGGAGGGTTTGTTCTTGCTTGACATGCAGACAGGAAAAGGAAATCGAGCTGAGCTGGCTCCTGGTTTACCACATGGCGATGACATCACGACTTGGCCAGTGACATCACACTTTTTGATTGACAGATGTATCAGATCAATTAGTGATCCAATTACTGAGACTCAGATCAATAATTGAAGCAATTAAGAAGTAAAATGCACAGATCCAGCATCCTATAAGGCACCTAACAATACTGAGTCACCAAAATAAACTGAGAATACTGTTTAGAGCAGTATTCATCTTTATTTTAGGATGACTCAGATAACTAAGACATATATATATATATTTGTCAACTTTATTATTTGTGGATGGGAGTTGACTGGCCGCAAGGCGGAAAAATTAAGACTGCATGGTTAATACCATGTCAGTCTTTTGTGAGAAATCCCAGCCCCCCATGAAGCCGGCCGATATTTTGCACCGAAATTAATTCCCCAATGCTTCATCTCACTGTCAGAGCTCTTTGCATCATTTCATTTCACAACTTAGAAATCACTTGATCCTCGGACAGAGGCACAAGGTTGCAAATGACTAGGGTACCGTATCCTCATGCACTAACCTGCAACATATGACACTGACTTGCAACTTGACACGGGACGTTTGACGGACAGCAATCTTCAACAGTATATTATAACCTTTGACAGTAACCCTGTGGCCATGCACCTCGCCTCAAACTGCAAATATTTGTCACTCTTGAATTTAATTATTGAATTTAATATGGCGGACATCCCTGCAGTAAATTTATGCAAGAGGCTTCAAGGGGAGCTGGAATTTCTTTAGAATTTCCGCCACGAAAATATCATGATATTTTCCCCCAAATTCTGAAGAAATTTATCGATTTTTTTTTTTTTTTTTTTTTTTTTTTTTTTTTTAATCAGTCTTTAATGATTTTGCTCATTATTAAAGTTATGAATTAAGTTTCTAAATGTTTGTACATATGTTAGGTTGCCAAAATCAGACAGATGGACTCCGTCATTGCTGAACAGCTCCGTCATATACCAAAGTATATGAGGACTGAGGACTCTACCTAACACAAATTCAGAAATGTACTGATGTGCAGCCCTGTTGACTCTCTTACATTTTAAGTTCAGCCCTTTTGAGTCATCAGTTTTGTTATTACGCCAAAATAGTCTGGGTAAAATGTCACACCAGATCAACAGAGAAGACTGAAAAACAGAATGGATATATTTAAGATCATTTTTGATTGTTTCTATAAGGGTCTTCTGGGGGACAGAATCAACATTGTTCCCACCTAAATGTATGATGATCATTGTTGGATGGCCTCTGGTGATCATCTGCAGTTGTAGCTTGGGCAAGAGCTGCTCCCATCTCATTCCAGGTGTTCCTAGCCATATTATTTGGTGTTGGGTCTGTCCTAGCTGCTCACAGCCTAGTTGTGTTGCATACTTTCCCCCATGTTTTACAATGGAATCACCCATTATCCACACTTCTGCAATACAAAACTGTGTAAATATTTAGGAATCATTGGTGGCTGTTTTCAGCCGCGAATGTATTTTTGAAATGTATTAGAGCTCCAACGTCCCAGCTTCTTTATGGTGTCTGTTGGTACACCTTCTTTAGCCAGATCGGTTGCACGGCCGATTCTGAAAGAATGTGTTTTAAAAATTGATGCTGATAAGCCCATTTTTAAGATGCACTTAGTCAATACACTGGTAAACTGATACCTTGTTAGTAGATCTCTGTTTTTATGACAAAATAGATAACCTTTGATACTGGGACGAGCTCTTATAAACATAAGCAAAGAATTGACACAACAGATGCTGCCGGTCTCAGCAGGATATATTTTCAGTTTTATTGCTTTTCCTGTTTGATCTGTTTTAGATTTCCGAATTTGTATGAAAAGTATTTTGTTTTGATGCTCATAAGATACATCAGACAATTGTAACGGCTGATCCTTATGCATTTGCCCTGTGTAAACTAATTCACTGATTCTCAACAACCCGTAATATGCCAATGTAAATGCAGCTTTGAACAGTAAAATCTCATAATTGCTTGAACAAATTTTATTTAAATTGGCACAAATGCCAGTCAGCAAATCCTTTGAGATGGGTGCTCTGTTATCAATCTGTTTTCGTGACCTACGACATCCTTCAAGCATCTTTTGTATGATAAAAGTGCTTATTGGATCTGAAAGATTATTAATTTTGTGGAAGAAACTAATGCCTGAACAGTATGTATATATTGTGGCGGGTGAGAAACCCTTCTCAAAACAACTAGATATGAAGTACTGGACTTGCATGACTGAAGCAGGCCACTGAAACCCTAGGTTATGGTGCAGCCTAAATCTGTTGAAAGCTGTGACTGCATTTTTGTATGCTATTTGTGTATTTGTTGCCAAACTTGACCTCAAAAGGACTCTGGATCTAGATCGAATATGCTCCATAGATGGTTCGGAATGACGTATGGGTCTTTTTCGGCCTGTGGAGCTAGTCTCCGGAACTTGTCGAACTGCAAACGGGACAGACTGTCTGTTATGTTACTCTTACCTGGAATGTGCTGTGCTTTGGCCACTACATTGAGCCGCAAACACTTAAGGGTCAGCGCTCTCAGCAGGGTCATGACATTGTTTGATTTCGAAGTCATGGTATTCACTGCATAGACCACAGCCGCATTGTCGCAGTGGAATAGGATCTTTTTGTTTCGCAGTTCATTACCCCAGAGATATAATGACACTAGAATAGGGAACAACTCCAGTACCGTTATATCTCCAGTGAGCCCTGACTCCCGCCATGTCTGCGGCCATGTAGCATATGACCATTTCCCTGCAAAATAGATGCCAAAGCCAACACTGCCTGCACTGTCAGAGTACAACTCAGCATCTGCACTGGAAATCCAAAATCGGTCATGGAACACAGAAACACCATTGTATTGTTTAAAGAATGAAAGCCACATTTTCAGGTCCTTTTGAATATTCTGTGTTACACGAATATGGTGGTATGGCTTTGACACGCCGCAAGTTGCATTAATGAGTCTTCGGCAAAATGGACGGCCCGGGATAATGGCCCTGCATGCAAATTGCAGCACACCTATGAGAGACTGTATTGCCTTCAAGGTTGCTTTCCTTTTTGACAAGACAGTCTCAATTTTCTGAATGATTTCATGGACCTTGTTCATGGGCACACGGACTACCATCTCATCAGAATCCAACTCCAGCCCTAAAAAGATCAGCACCGTTGTAGGGCCTTCAGTTTTTTCTTGTGCAACAGGGACCCCCAGCTCAGACATACAAGTTTGGAAGTGCCTCATGATGATTTGGCAATCCTGGGTATTCTTTTTACCACCAAAAAGGAAGTCATCCAAATAATGTAGCAGCCTGCCGACTGGGGATTGCCTGTGCACCGCAAACTCGAGGAAAGTAGCAAATCTTTCAAACGTGGCACAACTTATTGAACATCCAAAAGGGATTGCTTTGTCAAAGAAATACTTATTGTTGAAACAAAACCCAAGCTGGTCAAAGTCTTTGGATGCCACAGGAAGAATTCTAAATGCATTTTTCAAATCAGACTTTCCTAACAAACAGCCCTGCCCTAACTCTTGCACTATTGCTACAGCTTCATCAAAACTAGAATATTTAACATAGCATAGCTTTGGGTCTATGAAATCATTGACCGATTCATTTTTGGGATATGACAGGTGATGGATCAATCTGAAGTCACTTCCATTTTTCTTTTCCACCAGTCCCAGGGGAGAAATTCGCAAATTTGGAAATGGGGGAAATGGAAAAGGACCTGCTACTCTCCCCTCTGATACTTCCTTGTCAATTTTTCGCTGTGTTATTTCTGGCCGAATTAGAGCGGATTTGAGATTTTTGGACTCTGATGGGACGCGTGGTCCTACATAATTCAGAGAAAACCCATTTACAAAACCATTTAAGATAAATTCTGCCTCAATTGAGTCATAGAATTCCAGTTCTTGTTTTAAGGCATCAATACTCACAGGTGTCTTTGCCAAACTGTTCAGTTGTGAGACTGTATTGTGAATTTTTTTATCTTCGATTTGGGCGGTTACCTCTGAACATGAAGCGCCCTCTTGTATATCCCCTGCCTCGAAAAAAGTTATTGGTTTGGGGTGGCAAATCCTGACTCGTCCCATTTGCAGACTGCTGCCACATGTGTGGGCAGCTAGACTGGCCATGCAATGAAGAATTGCAAGCTGAACATGCATGTTTATAACGACAAACTTTCCAATAACAGTTACCGTCATTGAAGGCATTGCATGTTTGTGAATGACTAGGGGTAGTGGCAGATCCTCCTGCTACATGTTTTAATGTGCTTGAAAATGTGTTGTTTTGAGAAGGATTTGACATGACCCTTAGCCATAGCTCTGCATTCAATGTGCTCCAAGCCTGTCGAGTGTTTTCATTAGCCTGACGTAATCTGAACTGCTGGTCATAGCTGGTCCATGCACTTAATGGATATCTGGTGGCAGCTTCCCTAATGACTGACATGTACTTTAGGATTTCAATGTTTTTCTCAGGGAATTTTTGCAGATAGATGCTAGAAAAGATGATGAAAGCATCCGTCCACTCATTAATATTACGGATGGTCTGCTTTGATATTTTTGGCCTAGATTCAATACCACCTTTCTCATTAATGTGCAAGGTGCTGCCAGAGCAGAGTTCTGAAAGTTCAATGCTGCCTTTTAAAAGCAGTGCAAAATTAATGTATTGGTGGTTTAAAATTTTATCCTGGATTTGCTTTGGTAGATGGACAGCCAGGCCCTCATCACCACACCTCAAGGGTTCAATTTCCAGTGTTGACCCTGTAAAATCTAACTGAACATCTTTGAAAATATTATCAAAGTGAATTATACCTTCTGGCTTCTCCTGACCATTACCTATACCTGAATTGTCAGGGGAATTGCCCATTAATGAAATTGTCTCTACGACCTCATGCTCTGGCTGCTGGGCTTCCTTTTTATCCCCCGACCGAAAGGTTCGGGGGATATTTTCGGTCGGGGGATATAGCGATGAGCCTGGCGTCCGTCCGTCCGTCCGTCCGTCTGTCCGTCCGTCCGTCCGTCTGTCCGTCCGTAAACATTTTCTTGTCCGCCCCATATCTTGAATACCGTTCGGAATAATTTCATGATACTTCACAGCTATGTAGAACAGGTCATAGCGATGTGTCGCGTGCAAGAATGGTAACTCTTGCTTTTGTAATTTTTGAGTTATCTCCCCTTTGGTGAATTTTTGGCAGATTCGTGTCCGCTCTGTAACTTGAATACCCTTCGGAATATTTTCATGATACTTCACAGATATGTAGAGCAGGTCATGACGATGTGTCGCGAACAAGAATGGCAACTCTTGCTTTCTTACTTTTTGAGTTATTTCCCCTTGATGGTTTTAGGTGTGATTTCGTGTCCGCTCCATAACTTGAATACCCTTTGAAATATTTTCATGAAACTTCACAAATATGTAGAGCAGGTCATGGCGATGTGTCGCGAACAAGAATGACAACTCTTGCTTTCTTACTTTTTGAGTTATTTCCCCTTAATGGTTTAAGGTGTGAATTCGTGTCAGCTCCATAACTTGAATACCCTTTGAAATATTTTCATGAAACTTCACAGATATGTAGAACAGGTCATGGCGATGTGTCGCGAACAAGAATGACAACTCTTGCTTTCTTACTTTTTGAGTTATTTCCCCTTGATGGTTTTAGGTGTGAATTCGTGTCCGCTCCATAACTTGAATACCTTTTGAAATATTTTCATGATACTTCACAGATATGTAGAACAGGTCATGACGATGTGTCGCAAATAAGAGTGACAACTCTTGCTTTCTTACTTTTTGAGTTATTTCCCCTTGATGGTTTTAGGTGTGATTTCGTGTCCGCTCCATAACTTGAATACCCTTTGGAATATTTTCATGATACTTCACAGATATGGAGATCAGATCATGACAGTTTGTCTTATACAAGAATGACAACTCTTGCTTTCATACTTTTCCGAGCCCCCCCCAATTTTTTTTATTTTTTTTTTTACAGATTTGGATTCTTTGTCTAAATTCACTTACTAGGGAGCTCAAAATTAGATTTGTAGGGCTTGTACTTTAGAAGTTATTCACACATTTTTTTTTTTTACAGATTTGGATTCTTTGTCTAAATTCACTTACTAGGGAGCTCAAAATTAGATTTGTAGGGCTTGTACTTTAGAAGTTATTCACACATTTTGAAATGTTGAATGTATCTTATGCAATGCATTGTCTACATGATTGCTATTTGAGATTTTACCTCTTTTAGCAATTTGGCATACTGTTTTGGTCTGAGTGTTAGATAATCATGCATCTGTTAATCAGATAATGTCAATAAGGAGCATAGAAGAATGACAGTTTACTATTTATATGCGTTTTGAAGTGCACCCTGTTTACCAAGACGCAGGGGGGGCCTTCGGTCGGGGGATTTGCCATCTCCTCTGATGGCTATTTTTCTGCTTCTTTGCACATTGTTCTTTTTCGCTGGCCTCAGCTTGCCTTCTACTTCTCTTGACCTTAAGAGCATCTTTTCTTGCCTTTCCCCTGCCAGGCATCTCCTTTTTTTAGCTGGATTTCTTAAGATTTTTGCGAGAGAGATTTGAAGCTTTGTTCTTGCTTGACATGCAGACAGGAAAAGGAAATCGAGCTGAGCTGGCTCCTGGTTTACCACATGGCGATGACATCACGACTTGGCCAGTGACATCACACTTTTTGATTGACAGATGTATCAGATCAATTAGTGATCCAATTACTGAGACTCAGATCAATAATTGAAGCAATTAAGAAGTAAAATGCACAGATCCAGCATCCTATAAGGCACCTAACAATACTGAGTCACCAAAATAAACTGAGAATACTGTTTAGAGCAGTATTCATCTTTATTGTTGTTTCTTTCATATATCTTCAGATTGCATCTAATTTATATTTCAGACCTCTACCAGCCATTTATTGATGCCAACAGAATTGAGAACCCAGAGCGTAGGATGTTAAAACTGAAACGTCTCATCCATGAGCTACCAGAACACCACTTTGAAACCTTTAAACATTTGGCAAAACATCTGAATACAGTGGCTGTCTATGGTGATGTGAATAGGGTCAGTATACATGAGTTAAGCTTCTTTTCAGCTCACCTGAGCCATAGGCCAGGGTGAGCAATTGTGATCACTCGGTGTCTGTCGTGCGGCGTCAGCAATTTGCTTTAAATGACATCTTTTCTGAAGCCGCTAGGCCTAGGGCTTTAATATTTGGTATGAAGCATTGTCTAGTGGACCTCTACCAATTTTGTTCAAATAGTGACCCTAGGGTCCAAAATGGCCCTGGGGCATGGGGGTCTTGGGTTCAGAGCAAAACTCCTTTAGATGAATTGATACTTTTGCCAAGGAAGCAACTCTGCCATTTTCTTTTGCCTCCCTTCTCATTGAGGGTCAACTGTTATAGAGAAGAATTTGCTATTGTAGATAGATGGATGGATGACTTGAGATTTTACATCTTTTTCAACAGTATTTCAGTTATATCAGAACGATGGGATGGTGTTAATGAAAGGCTGTGCAATGGAACCCCATTTACGGTAGTAAAGATCCTTGCCTCAAGTGGGGCTCAAATCCGGTCTGCTAGATCAGTAGGCCAGTGATTACCCCACTGAGCTACCAGGTCTCCTTCCTCTTGTAGAAGCAAATTGTTTCCTTTAAGGGTAGACCTCTTCCTTGATGGGTTTTGTCATCAAGGGATGCAAACAGGAACTCACAATAGTTGTCTCCCTTGGTAAAGTTGAATTGAGTTTTGTAAATTAAACTTTTTATCAAGCAAAATACATGTAATAAAGCCTGCTTTTATCTTGTAAATTTCACTAAAAGCATGCCAAGTTTTCACTTTGCTACTTGACTGACTATGACAGCAAAATGTAGGTTTGTGATTATACCTCCACTGTATAGGAGCCATACAGATCAGCTGAAATCATTTGAGAAAGTAAGAATAACATTTAGCCATCACCTTTTCAGTGTTCAAACTTGGCCTGCAGCCAAAATCGTAGACTTAAAAACAGTGTTTGAATCATATACTGTACTTGTTCAGTCATGAAAATAACACTGTATCGGGCACTGGTCAGTCATCTTGTGTGTTCTTGTCTTTTGGCAGATGGAGGCCAAGAATTTGGCTATTGTTTTCGGTCCAACATTGATCCGGACAACAGATGACAACATGGCTGCCATGGTCACTGACATGTCTGACCACTGTAAGATCATTGAAAGCATCGTTTTACATGTGAGTGAACTTTTTGTACATTTGTGCTTCTCCAGAACTGTAGACCTATATCTTTTAAAATCCTGTTATCCCGGTCTTGCCTTCTTGCATAAAAATTCCTTAACCTTCATCTAGTATGGTCACCATTACTAAAGATTATAACAATCCATCATGAGTGTCCATGAAGGATAGAGAAATCTCACCCTTGGGGTTGGAATTCCAAACAGGGACTCGGCATGTAGGACATCTCACCCTCTGGGTCGGAATTTCAAACAGGGACTTGGCAAGCCTCGTCATAGGCCCTCAGCTCATATTTTCAAATTGCTCATTCTTAATTTTCACCCTATACATAACGAAATCATAATTTTGTAGAAATGTGAGGCTTTGCATAAAAAGGTTTCAATGCAAAAATATGTCATTTTCACCTCTTAATTACAAGGGAGTGAAAGTTGACTGTTAGAATTCCCATTTAGTCTTCCATATTAGAGCATGTGACCAATGTATGCTATCCCTATCGTTTCTTATATGAGCTGAGGGCCTATCTTATGTATGCAAAGGTTGGAGAAATAAGAGTCTACTGGCTTAATTGTTAGGAGTTCTCAGATATGGGTCAGCATTACTCTGTGTTCTGACAGCACTAATTGGAATCTGTACTGGATAGTGTAAGAAGCTTGATCAAATTTTGCCTTAGTTGCAGTAATTGATTAACATGTCCAAATATTACTGGTATGCAAGATGATAATTGAGCCGCAACACAACAAAACAAACAATGTGGCATGTGCGCCAGCGAGGACTCAGATCAGTCTGGGCACCTGCCCAGTCTGATCAGTCTTCACTGTCTGCATGAAGCTCGCTTAGACCCTTAGCTACCCTTAAAGGGTAAAGCGAAAGCTCTGATCAGACTGGGCAGATGCCCAGTTTGATTTTAGTTTGCGCCGGGCACACAACCACTTTGTTGGTTTTCTCGTGTCGAGGCTCATATATTTACAGAACTCCAGAAAGGACAATTAATTTCTTAATAGTTTCTTGAAGGAATGAGATACAGTCTTGAGGACCTCAGGATAATATCTTGTTCTCTCAAGGAAACATGTTTTGATGCTGTGTTTGGAATATGTTGTGGCACCATGATAAAATAAAATGTATTTCCCCTCTTGGATTCAGTATATGGTAATTTTCATTTTCCAGTGTGACTGGTTCTTTGGATCCTGGGATATGGACAGTATTGTTCCGACTGATGATGATGCCACAGAGTGTAATTCTATAAGGTCTGCCTTGACTAGCAGTACTAGGGAAGATCTAGGTATGTAGTGTTTCTAGATTTTAATACTAGGGCTGTAGATAAGTTGGTAGGTTGTGAAATAGCTCTCTATACAAAAAAGTATATGAGCGGCAACATGACAAAAGCTACAAAGTAGCATGAGCACCCAGCAAAGCCTCTGATCAGCCTGGGCATCTGCCCAGTCTGATGGGAAGTCTTTGTTGTTCACATGGAGCTAGCTTAGACACTTAGCGACTCTTTAAGTGCACAATGAAGAGTCTGATAAGACCTGGCAGATGCCCAGGGTGATCCGAGTCTTCATGAGGCACATGCAACTTGGTTGGTTTTGTCATGTCGCGGCTCATATGTTCTAAGCTCCAGATAAGGGTGGGTTTTGATGATACAATAGGAAATAACTCTACTCAAAATTATCATTTGGGGAGGTAAATTGTTGGTTTTATGGTTGCAAATTTTAACAGCAAAATGTCAGTGGAGCAGTAAAATGCAATTTGTGACCATTAAACCGATGACTTACCTCACCAAATGACAATCTTTAAATACAGTTATCCTCATTCTGATGCACTTTTCACGTTTTCATCTTTCAAATTTTACTACTTTGCACCCAAAGCAAGTGCTTTCAGCTGCATAAAACCAGGCAACAGCCAATGCATATCGACGTTAGGTAATGTCGGCTTTCTGATTATCGCAGGTGTTGCAAATCCAATCAGAGGTTGCATTTTATGCCTAAAACATTAGAATCATATTTAAACATGTCGTAGCCTCTTATATAAACCAGAATCAGATAATTTGAGTTTCTGGCACCTTTGCATATGTCATAGGAGATGTATTCTTCCATATAACTAAGAACTGGTTGGAGAGAGAGGGGAAGTGGAAAGCGAGGGTTAATGTGTGTGGTTGAGGGAGCTTTACATTGTATCTTGCAGCATATTATGAATACAGTGGAACTTCAATAATGAACTGGTAAATTTTGTTTGAATTAGCAAGACTGAAGAGCCACTGGTTGTTTCTTAAATGACTCCAGTTTAAATGATAGCTTGAATTATCAAGCAGAGCTCTAGATAAGAGGGGTATTTGATGATAATTGAGGGATAATTTTCTTTATTTCTCATTGAAACCATATGTTGTGACCCCTCATCTGAACCGTCTCGACGAGACGGTTCAGATGAGGGGTCACAACATATGTTTTTATCCAGATTTAACAAAAATTATCCCTAATTATCACCAAATACTCACTCTTATCTAGGGCTCTGATCAAGTACAGTCAGCTCTTGATATCTCAAAGTCAAAATTCATCTCAAATTACTGATACCTCAAAGTAAATTTTCTGGTCCCAGAAAATTTACTTTGTGATATTAGTAGTTTGTGATAACAGGAGTTGAAAAGGAAGCAAAAATAGATAATTACTCAAAACTATATTTTTATATGAGTGTACTTTGAGATACCAGTGTTTGGGATATCGAGAGTTAACTGTACTTTAGATTTTGTCAACAGAAAACAATAAGTGTACTAGGTGAAAATTGAAGTTTATTTGAGGCTGAGTAATATGTTCTGTAACTTGTCCTTTTAATCCTTTACCTGATAACTAGGTAATTTGGTCAATGGGATATAGGTGCCTGGATCAGTAAGTTGTCCCTTTAAAGACTTCCACATAGGAGTTGGGTAATTTGGTCTATGGCTCATCCCTGGGATGAACTGAAGACCAAGTCATCAAAAGCTTGGGATGAATTATTGGTCCTGAGTAGATGACTTTTTAGTGACCAGATTCTCAAATCTGAAGCATTAAATTTCTCATCTTCATAGTAGATGAGTTATGAAAAATTCCTAACTCCATGAGTGAAAGAATTATCTTTTTCACTGCTTTCATAAATTTGGTTACTTATAAGTTTTTGCACTCAAGAGTTACCAATCTTCCATGTAAAGGATTTGGTATTGTAGTGTATTTATTAGTAACAATGTATGCTAGTTTCTGTGCATGTAACATGCAGTCTCATCTTTATTTCTTGCAGATAACTTAAGTATTAATCCACAAGAGATTGTAAACAACATCGTGGAAGCAGCAAACAGAAAACTGCGTGGTGACCCACCTCTGAAGCGGTCGTCTGCTGATTCCCCAACAAAATACAATGAAAGAAATATTGACCAAGAAATAGTGCTACGTTCTAGACTGATAGACACTACATCGAGGAGCAGTCCCAATATTGCTGCAATGCAGAGGAACTCAGATATAATTTCACAAAGTGCTCAAGATATTTTGACTGACAGACGTATGGCCAAGTCACAAGAAATTGTTGATCGGGATTTTTCAGATTTTGATTATATCGATGCTGACAAGGAGCCTACTAGTCCTGTAAACCGATTTTTATCAGACGATTCAATGTTGGATAGAAATGATGAGCTTGAGTTCTCACATAGTTCTCATGGCAGTAATTACAGACTGAGTCGTGAGACTTTAGATAGTTTACGGAGAATTGAAATGGAGGCTCGGGCACTGCGGGAGAGAGAGGAAAAACGGCAAAGAGATCTGGAGAAAAGAAAATTGGAAAAACAACAGATTGAACAAGATATTTTACGAACTCAACAAGAAATAGAAATTGAGGACAGACATAGTGTTGAAGACTTATTGAGTGCTCAGGAATATTCACAGTGGATGAGTCCAGATTACTATAAAAGAAAACACGACACTGGACAATATAGAGACTCAGGGTCTCGGGACTATAAGTCTCAGAAATATGGCACTGGGACTCAGAGTGGCTATACCAGGGACTCTCCCAGTGGGGGTAAATATTTTGTGATCAAAGGAAACACTGCAACTTCAACACCTTACGACAGAAACTCACGTCCTCCTAGGCAGTCCAATGTAGAATCTCTGTCTGCACCTTCTAAACGGACTAGTTCTCTAGAAAATATGGTGGACTCTCATTCAAGGTCAAAAGGTCGACCGATGGCACATGTTAGAGGTGCACGGAAATTAGATAGTGATAAATCAAAACGTGATTCAGCAGAAATCAAGAGACGAAGTAATGGAATGTTAAGTCGGAGCAACTCTATTAGAAGAGGGTCATTAGACTCTTTAATTGATTTAATTGAAAAGCGTGATAATCGTGCATCATGGGCATCTACCGATTCTGAGGAAAGTTTTGATTTATTGACTACTCTGACAACTACTTTTGATAAAAAGTTGCAAACATTATCTAGTCCAAAGCTGACTCAAATTACTGCCCCACCGGTCCCTCGCAGGGTGCCTTATAACTCGAGTCATAGCAGTATTAATACGGCAAATAGTGACTCTAGTGATACGTCTTCCCACAATGCTCAGAGGCGACTTCCACCACAAGTGCCCCTTTCGTTGATTAATAGAACAAGTGGAAGTAACTCTGATCTGCATAGTAAACAGTATCGTGATCCAAGCCTTCATCGTACTCCGCCAAAACCAGATGCTAAAATAGGACTTGCGACAAGGTTTGAGAGGAGTACAACTTTTAATCCAACATATCAGGCACCACCAGAGGGCAGTATGAACAATGTAACTAGAAACAGTGGAGTAGATTTAATAAGTGATATAACTTACGCTGCAGACAGTGCTAGTCTTGGGGGTATTAGAAATAATCCAAGACCAGAAACACGAGTGTCATCAGTTATGGTTGTCACCCCAAGTCCGTCAGTTATGTCAGCAGATAGTCAACAAGGGGGTAGTTATGTAACATCACATTTTATTTCTCCTCCTACATTGTCATCTGTGATTCTCTCTCCAAAAAGGGACAATCAAACTAGCCAATCAGGATTGAGAACTGATTACAGACCCATATCTAAGTCAGAAAAAACAGAAGTTAATGTAAAACTATCACAAACTAGTGATAAAAACAAAAGTGTAAATAAAAATTTAGTATTAACTTCGAACAATGACAATCAAAATGTAAATACTGTAAAAAGTAGGTCAGAATCCCCACCCCCTTCAAATCGTAAAAAGGGTGAAAAGAGAAAGAAACGAAGACATACTGTAGGTGGTACAAATGATGCGGAGAATATGAAGGCCATGGCAGAGTTAAATGTAACTGAATCTCCGATTAGACGGTCAGCATGGGATCAGCTTCAGCCTGCGGTCGGTGAACAAAGTACAGTTGGCCCCAACAGCAGTATGCTCACATGGATAAGAAATGAGAGATTGAGGGGTAGCTCCCCTGATTTATCAGCTAGCAGATTTGAGAAAAATATTTCTAGAAGAAATTGAAAAATTAACCTTTTGGTCTCCATGACAGTTCAGTGGGTGGATGGGTGATTAATATTTCATAAGAGTATATCAGATAGTCAACCAGATTTACAATGAAAATATGTGCAATTTGCATGCTATCTTCTGTTTTCTTGATTTTTAAGACTCTAATATTTTTGGGTTCTTATATTTGTTAACTATTCATGTCTTCTATCCATGTAATTACAGAGCTCCAGATAAGAATGAGTAATAATTCAAAGATAATTTTTCTTATTTCTCAATGGAAACATATGTTGTGATCATTAGAACCGTCTCACTGTGAAGATTCTAATGAAGGGTCACCTCATACGTTTTAATGGAAAAATAAGGAAAATTATCCCTGAATAATCCCTTTTACCTATTCTTATCTGGCGCACTATTCTTATCTGGCGCACTGCAATTAGTTCAGGAATTCTTAAACTTGTAATCCTTTAATTTTCTTGTTTGGGATTTGGACACTATCTTTCAGATATAAACTTAATTTTGGAAAGTCTGGTACTTACAATTCAACAGACCTCATTTGGTGATATTTTGGCATGTGTATGGTTTCACAAATGGCATATAAACATACCCTTTACGGAATTTTATCTCTTGTACATTAATCCAGTCCTCATCAGTGGGTTTTATTCATATTTATGAGTTTTGAGTTTTTGCACACTGAGTTTTGACACCACAGAGTTCAAGAGAAATCGAAGGATTGTAGGGATGAAAAATTTTGATATATTCTTATTCTCCAAAAAGATGTACACAAAAAGTTACCATATTTCTTTGGTTATAAGACTGGGTTTTTCCCTTCCAAAACAATCTCAAAGATCCAGATCCGTCTTGAAAGACGGATCTAGATCTTTGGGATTGTTTTGGTAGAGAAAAACCCATTCTACAGCTGAATTACACCACTGATTTAGATATTTGCGGTAATTTTGGAAGGATAAAATCCTGTCTTATAACCTAGTTAATACTGAATAGATCTCATTAGCATTGCCACATCAAGAGCAGTTTACATAATTCTAATGAAGTGACTCAATATATGCTTGTATGGAGGGAGAAACTAGGGAAAAGAGTTAATTTTTTCATCCCCAAGTCTTTGGTTAATCTGGAGGTCTGATAATGCACTGGGATTGACCATATCCTTGCCAGCCATTTTATACCTGTTTTATAATTTGGGAGTTTTTTATTTTGCACATCAAGTTTTGATATTACACTTGATCTGTTTTCATATTTCACCTAGAATCACGACAAATTTCCATCAGACTGGAAACTCATATTGTACAGTAGGTTTTCATTTCGCACCAAAAATCACGACAGGCATCCAGTTAAATGGAAGCACACTCATTTTAAGGCATGGTTAAAGGTTTTATGGCTGTTTGTTTGAATTTTATATGTTACCAGGCATTTAGACAAGAGAATTGAAATATGTATGTATATGACATTATGTTACCGTAATTTTGAGCCACGGCACGACAAAACCAGCAAAGTGAAGTGGTATGTGTGCCCAGCAAAGATTCCGATCAGCCTGGGCATCCATCCACATGGAGGTAGCTAAAACCCTTAGCTACCCTTTCAGCACACAACAAAGACTGATCAGACTGGGCTGCCACCAAGGCTGGTCTGAGTCTTAGCTGGGTGTACATGTCACTTTGTTGGTTTTGTCATGTAACTGCTCAAATATTCAGGAACAGCATCTAAGCAAACAGTGAAGAACCATGTTAGACCATAAAACATTCTGATCAGTTAGTCATGACAGGGTCTGAGGATAGAAACTGTTCAGTTTTGAAATTAGAAGAGCCTATTGAGGTGTCTTAATTTAAACCCTTAAAGCGCCATTTAGCAGACAAAATTTACATCCACAAAATTTCCGAAAATGTATTGTCCAAGCTATATCATTGAGAATTCAAAGACTGGAGGGCAAGCAGTGTAGATCCAGATGAGGCCGCTCATAATGGGCTGCCTCATCTGAATCTACACTGTTGTTCCTCTAGTCTTTGAATTCTCAATATGATATACATGTATCTTGGATACTTGGATAAAACAGTTTCCTTACTTTTGCAGACTTAAATTTTGGCATCTACTTTCCTGGTACTTTCAGGATTAACCATGTCATTAATAATCATTATAACTTGTTCTTCACTAATAATTTTCGTATATACAGCTAGCTAGCAATAAATGCATCTAGCTGTGTATGTTTCGCTGTTGAAGGACAGATATGGTTTGATGTATAAGTTTATCAGTGGTATAAAATTGTAAACTATGTTTACGATGCCATTAGTCAACACCTTATATCAAAAGAGTGTGTAAGGTTTATTCATCTTGGCATTTAGTTACCATTAGACTCCAGAACCCGGTTCTTCAAAACTACTGCTGTCTTAAGTTAACAAGACTTTAAATTTTCAAATGTATTTTATGCATAAACACTGCCATTTTTGCCAAGAAAATAAGAGAAGCTTTTGCCTTCAGCAAAAAAATATTAGCACACTTGATTTTATGTGTAATATACAAACGACTAACAACTTATTTAAGCTAACGATGCTTTGAACAACTGGGCCCAGACAGCAAGGAAAATTAGGCCTTTGAGCTGGTCCACATTTTATACATCTATTGTATTGAAATGGGCTAGAAGTTCTAACTTCTTCATTGAGGTTTCAGATATGGCTCATAACTTGAAAATACTTCAGTACAAATAGCCATTTTATATAATGGACTCAGTTCCACGGAAATATTTTTGAAATCAGCCATAAGCTGCCAGATTAAGGGACTTGCAGGGCCATAAAAACTTCTCAAGTGTATTACAGCTGCAAGCTGTTTCTAAAGGCCATAAAATATGAAATCATCTTCATTATTCGTGAAGGCTGTCGTAAATTGAGGGAACATGCATATTGCTCTATCAGAATTTCGTATTCTCATTTTTTTTGTGCAATTTTTCATACAAACTTGAATTTTTAAGTCATTTACCTTTATAGCAAAAAGAACTTTTGAAATTCCATGGATACTGCAAAATTCTAAGTATTGGGACAGAAAGTCCTGAGCAAACTGTAGACCCAGATCAGCCTGCTCCTAATGGAGCTGTCTGATCAGTCTACACTGTTAGGATGTAAATTTATTGATTGTATGGCTTATTTATAAATAAGTTTGTCTTCAGTTGCTTGTATTTTAAGGGTTGACATACATGTCTGGAACAAAGAGCTTTTTCTTACGCACCTGTACAAAAGTATGGGAAAAGCTGTTGCAGTCACTGCAGCATCAGTGGGGCATTGTCATCCCACTCACTGTTAAGGTGAGTGGATACACCAGGGGAAGCAACTTTACAATTTTCTTTTTTGCCTCCCTTTTTAATTGGAGTCAACTCTTAAAGGGAAGAATTTGCTCCTATAGGAGCAAATTCTTTTCTTTAGGAGTAGATCCCTTTTTTAAGGGCTTTGTCCTCCACGGAAGCAAACAGAAAGTTACAAAAGTTGTTCCCCTTTGTAAAAATGGTGGAAAAAAATATGGAAGTATACCTATACATCTAAAATTTGGTTAAAAGTTTTGTATATAATAGGTAATAGGAGTTCAGGCAAGCTAACTTGGGACAGGTCTAACGCTTTGTTAATGAAATATTTATAGGTAAACAGCATGATTTATTAGTTTTGAATTTACATTAAAACAAATCTGTTTACCTAGATTTTATTCCTTTTACAGTTATATTATTTACTAATATTTTATATTAGCTCTTGAAATTTGCTCACAGCATACTTTTGTCTATAAGCATATGAAAATTACAGTTTTGTATTTGCCCAATTAAAATGCTCTGCTGAGCTTGCTTAAAGACAGGGATGGGACTATATAAGGAGGATTAACTTCCACAGTGTCATTCTTTGGACGGACACACTGCACCAAGTGTGTGCAACAATGGTTACGTACCGTTGAGCCACTTGAGTAACGTCGATAAGAGAATTGAACTGAAATGAACAGTGTCATTCTGTCTCTCGATCTCATAGTGTCAACACCTCCAGTCAGCCAGTAAAATAATCATAACTGTTAATTCTGGTCTACTGATTGGTTGACTAAATTTTCACACCTTTACCTATACAGGTAAGATTGTTATGTGCTGGGAACTAAACCCACCTGGCAGAGAAGTCCTGTCTTTAAGCTACAGGCTTACCTAAGCAAAGCTTAGGTGACCTTAGCAAAGCAAAGCTAAGGTCAGATTCTGCTAAGATTTTGCCAAAACAATGGTTACACTCCGCCGATCTGTGCAAAAGCTAAGCTTAGCTTTAGTAGAGCTCAGCAGAGTGTAGCACTGATCTTTAGCAGAGTTCTGCTAAGTATGGCCCATAGCTCTAGCAAAGTTTAGCAGAGTTAAATTTTTCCAGACAGAGCTGGAGATAAGGTGGGATATTGAGGATAATTCTGAGATCTTATCAGATATTTAATTATGTTGTGACCCTTCACTAGAACCGTCTTGAAGTGACAGTTCTAATGAGGGATCACAACATGATGTTTTTATGCTAAAATACAGAGAAATATCCCTTTATTATCTCTGTTATGCCTTTTTATCTCTGCTTCCAGATTTTAGGAAGCAGAATTTCACACTTCCACTGCTAATATTAGTCCTTACAGCTCAAAAGTAGCATATTAAAAATTACATGATAATATAAGAAACCTGTGTATATATTAGTAATGAGTAGTTCTGTCATAGTTACTAGAAATAACGTGCTAATATAAACTGAGATTGTTTTAACTTAAGCCAAAGTGTATATACTGTACAGTATTACTGTTATTGCAAAAGATAATTCAGACATGATAGAAAAGAAATTAAACTAATATAAGTATAGATTTTGTTCTTTTGTTTTGTTACCACCATTTTCTGACACACATCTTATGTTATGATTTTACGTTTGAAATTTGGGCTGTTTGTATTTTGCGGAACGGAACGGAACATAGACTTTTAACGGAATAAAACACATTGTGAATTTATAAGGAAAATTAAGCAACCAGTTTTATTATAATAATCAATATTAACTTATTTGAGAAAACCAGCAGCGTGGGATGGGAAGTAGGGAGGCTAGCAGCGGTATTGTTCCATTCAATGCCGCAAAATTACAATAGCTGAAATTCGCATGAAAATCAAAGGCAGAAGGGCAGACAGTGTAGGTCCTGATCAGACTGCTCCTCTGATCAGGATCTACCCTGTTTGCTCGGGCATCTCTGACTCAGTGCATGCCTGCTGTCTAATTGTCTTAGTTTCCCACTGGATGCAGAAATCTTTTCAGCTGTAAACGGGATCCTGTTGCGCATACAGCCTTTCATTATCCCCATACGTTATACAAATATTAGCCAGGAATGCAGACTGAAAGGGCTCAAAGATTCACAATTGGATCAAATATGTGATTATCACCCTTCTGTTGGCTTGATATGACTGAATTACTATTAAAAGGGCTGTAAATCAGCATGTCATCTATCCATGACAATACCCAGAGTCATCTGGATACCACACTTAATTACCCCCTGTTGGAAATAAAAACCCAAAGACATAATGGTCATATTACTTGGTATCTTTATTGTAGCTTTAAATTTCATGCTGGGAGGGCACAAGAAGAGCTCTTCATACAGTTCTGCCAGTATTGTTGCTGTTTTATCACGTAGGCTTCATCATAGCAGATCCTTGGTGGACAACAAACACCACTCATTGGGCTATAGCATCTTAACCCTGAAATCAAGTATCCATAAAACAACTATGACAATACATGAGCCACGACACGAGAAAACCAACAATGTGGTTGTGCGCCCTGCGCAGACTCAGATCAGCCTGGGCATCTGTCCAGTTTGATCAGACTTTTAATTAAGTGCTCAAAGGGTAGCTAAGGGTCTAAGCTACCTCTATGCGGACAGCGAAGACTCTGATCAGACTGGGCGGATGCCCAGGCTGATCTGAGTCTGCGCTGGGCGCACAACCACATTGTTGGTTTTGTCGTGTCGCGGCTCATATGTATTGTGAAACCTAATAAGGTATATGGGAAAAACTCTGTTTTTATACACCTGTCGAGATATGGAGCGGATACGAAGCTTATATGAAACTAGAAACATGTTAACTAATAATGCCCCGCCTTTATATGGGACCATTGATGGCATTTAAGTCATATGTCACCAACTGGAAATAACAATAAAACCTTTCAATTTTAAAGTTGTAGTTTTGTCTGATGATGCTTTATATTTGTATCAAGTTTTGTGAAAATATCTTAAACAGTTTCAGAGTTATGGAGTGGACTGATTTCCATACCTAAAATTACAAAGGGGCATAATTCCATAAAAACTGTAGATGGAGTTATTTTTCTTGTTCTCTTGTTCTATCATTTTTACAAAGGGAGACAACTTTTGTGACTTCCTGTGTGCTTCCATAAAAATCTGGCCCTTCCAAGAGGGGTCTTGTATGAAGGGAAATAATTAGCTAATTTAAAACTAATTCTTCTTTTTAACCCTTAAAGCGCCAAAAATTAAAATTGTTAAATTGGCAAACAGTGAAGATCCTTCTCATCTGAATCTACACTGTTTGCCCTCTAGTGTTCGAATTCTCAATATGATATCGCTTGAACGAGACATTTTTTGAAATTCTGCAGTCGTAAATTTTGTCATCTGCTTTTGGGCGCTTTAAGGGCTAAGACTTGACCCAATTGAAATGGCAGAGTTGCTTTCCCTGAAGAATGCAAAGGTTCTCTCCATTATTCAACCTGGATGTAGAATACAAAGTTCCTTTCGAGTATGTTCAGTATGTCATCTGGATGTAGAATGCAAAGTTTCTCTCCAGTATGTAATCTGGCAGTAGAGTGCAAAGTTTCTCTCCAGTATGTAATCTGGCAGTAGAGTGCAAAGTTTCTCTCCAGTATGTAATCTGGCAGTAGAGTGCAAAGTTTCTCTTCAGTATGTAATCTGGGTCAAAGTATGTAATCTGGATATAGAGTGCAATGTTTCTCTCCAGTATGTAATCTGGCTGAATGTATGTAATCTGGGTGCAAAGTTTCTCTCCAGTATGTAATCTGGCTGTAGAGTACGAAGTTTCTCACCAGCACATGTATATATAGTAGAAGGCTAGTGTAACCAGAGAGAAACCATAGATTATAAAATCAATACACAGTGCATACTGGAGAGAAGCTAAAGCTGGCAATAAAGCAATGAGCTGCAACATGACGAAACCAGCGAAGTGGCATGTGGACCCAGCAAAGACTCAGATCAGTCTGGGCATCTGCCAAGTCTGATCAGAGTCTTTGCTGTCAGCATGAAGTTAGTTTAAGACCCTTAGCTAACCTTTAAGCACACAGCAAAGACTCTTACCAGACTGGGCAGATGCCCAGGCTAATCTAAGCCTTTGCTGGGTGCACATACTATTGTCATGTCACAACTCAAATCTTAGATCTTAAACGTAGGTTCCTGTACTTTGGAATGCATCATAATTTTGATGAACTTTCATCCAAGTTGTTGGAAAGCACTTATAAAAGGGAATGAATAAGTTTCACTAAAAAGTGTAAATCAAAAAAATATTAGAAAAGTTGTTTTGCAAGGGATTCCCTAACTCTGCTTCGCACACCAGTTAGCACTATTTTTAGTTCGCGCCAAAAATAGAAAACGTAGCTGAGGTCATGCTGCATTGCATTTTGGGATAGTTCTAACCCATCCACCATGCCAGGACCTCTAGAGAGCTCACGACAAGGGAAAATTGACCTTTGGAGAATGGCATCAGAAATCGCGCACTTATAGACATAATAAACATAGTTATTTTTAGAACTGGAATTCCAACGCAAGAAAATAAACCAAAAGGGAAAACGACTATTTTCCTCAACATCTGACGAGTTTCTCAGTAGCAACAAGTTCAGAAAAATAAGAGAATTCAATACTGCTCAGAAAAAGACGAAATTATTTTGTGGACATAATTGTTATCGCTAGTACAGGAACCTACCTTTAATCTTCCACACGTATTGAAAATCTCTATGGTTGCTCAATACAGTGAGATAGTGTCTGATATATTAAACACTGCCTATACCATACAGTACAATGTATACTACAACTTAACCTGTTCCACACTGACAGTTGGAGTCACACATATCTCCCTTCTTGGCCTTTTGTCTGACACAGGTTCCATTAACAGACCCACCAGTGGGAAAATGAGGACCTGAAAAGTATACAGTGGACTCGACAGTATCGGATCAAGTTTAATAAAACTCCTGTTTTGTTGTGTGTGAATGCTAAACGTATGTATGTTATGACAAATAACAATTGCAAAATATCCCTTCTATCTATCCATGTGAAATTATTTACGATATTTATTCCTTTAAGGGCAGATAACCTATCGAGACTTACAGGAGGGTCTTACGACAGTAACGAATCAGGTGCGACAGTATCGGATCATATGATAATATTTTATAGGAGAGTTCCTCCGAGGCATTCTGCCAACCTTCTTTGCTTCAATAATTTGGCTACATTAACAGCTGGACCTATTAAACTCTCATAGAAAACTTTTACGGCCTTTCAACGATGTTTTTCACGTGGTCCTTCACCAGCTACGGTTATTTCTGTTAAATAAAAGTTGAATGTATACAAAAGTACACTCATGCCAAAAATTCCTAATCAGTAATCCCCTGCGCCCCAAAGCACGGAACAACTCAAACAGTAAAGATCATGATCTGCCTTTGCAAAGTGTAGACCCTGATAGGACCGTAGTGTCTGATCAGGATCAACAAATTTACGGTGATTTTCGACCTTAACATAGATATTTCAATGCAATCAGTGTATAAACACTACATGGTCATTCAACGAATTCTCTGGCATTAATCTGAGTCTACTCAATGTACAGATGTCCATCCGATGAACGCCAGTCATTATTAGGTTCATACACATGGGAGCTGATCTCGAATGTTTCTTCAGAATGTTTAGCAGAAGCTGAGGTGTGCTACGCATAACCTTCATTATCATACGCTAGCGTTTGGGGTGTGGAGTGGGGGATATTTTACAAAAAGGATGTTGTCTTAGTTTTATACTGACCTTCTTTGAAAGAAGACGCAGCAGCCACTAAGGTAGTTGATTTATGACTTGTTTTCAGCATCAGACTATACATCCAACATACAGTTTTCCAGCTGAGGCCTGTATTTCAGTTCAAATTATATAATGATCCGTTACTGTCGCACAACGGTGCCCCACTTTTCAAGTCTTTAGTTTCATCAAATACTGGGATGTCACAAAAATAATGACTGCTTGCAATTTAAGGGATGCCAGGACACATTATAAAGCAAAATTGGTTTCAATCGCCTAATGATAAAATAGTTTAAATAACCGAAATCTATTATGGGGGTAACGAGCAATAGGCAAAATGCAAGCGCCGCTGAAGAGGGACCAAGCTTTTCAACAACTCTGATTTGTTTCACAGCCGCAGATTTCGATCGAATTTTTCACCCTGCACTTTGCCATCGGTCTAGCTTGATGACTGTAATATAATGGTAAAAAATATTTGCTTCATTTGTGAGAAAAATGGGTGATAACTTATGAGTGATCCGATACTGTCGATGATCCGATACTGTCGAGTCCATTGTAGCAAGCTTACCAACAACAATGATTCACCATATTACTAATAAAATCCGAAAGTACATGGAAACTTGAACATCCAGAGAGAAAGCTATATTGTGGTCTTATGAAATGAGATGACAAAAATATTTGTATGGTGGTAAGTATGATTTTATTTGTGCAATAATTTTATTCAGAAAGGAGTCAAGTATATAGAACGGCAGATAGGCAGCCTATGAGAAGGTGCTACTGGTAAGGTTCTGCAAACATCTTGAGTTATATATCAGATTAATCGTTAGAATCTCTAGTTTACAAAACCGGCTGATGACACCTCTGATTCTGAGTACTAAGCGAGTTATCTCCCCTTAAATTACCCCACCCATTTAATTGGGTAAAATGATACTTAAATGGAAAAGAGTAAAAAAATCATTTATGAGATGGTACTTTGTACGATTTTTTATTTGTATTCAGTTTGTAGCTTATTTACCGTATATGCGGTACTTATCATTTACTTTAGTTTTCATTTCGTAGTGTTGTGATATCGCGTTTACGTTGAAATTTGTTTGAAAATAATTTTTTAAATTTCAGGTTTACAATTTTTAATGTTGACTCCATCAGTCAAGATTTTGAAACAATACTTGCAATAAAAATAGCAAGTCTAGAAGCTTTGCTTTATGTATAGATTATCAGAACTCAAGATTTCAGTACAGAGACAAAGAAACTCTGAGAAACATGAGTAATTACCCCACCCATCTAAATATGCATTGCAAAACTGGAAATCTTTCAGGCTCTTGCGGTTCAAAAAGTAAGGTTAGGTCATATTGTAACATAATATAGGTAACATTATAGGGCTGCACATCTATGCTAGTGCAAATGAAGTTGCTTCTAGCAATCCTTCACGCTTCAGTGAGCAAGGATTAATTTACATGAAACAGTATTATACAGACAGTACTTCTACAAACCTACTTACACACAGATGTTCAAAATATTTTATCACATACTATTTTTTTCGCAACACTTCTAACTAGCAATGGAAATGCGAAATATATCTCCAGATGTTGTAAATTAGTGATTGTTTACCTTATAACTTATTTATTTGTTATTTACATTTCAAGTGACCATACTGTATGCAACTCTTTGATACTTTGTTATTTTTCTTTGCAAGCGTATACATATTCATTGATGTTTTGATGAACTACTGGCATAGTTTTGATATCTTTAAGATTCAAGACATTACAAAAGAACAGTTTGTCTTAAAACAGAATAAAAAGAACAATTACCCACTCACTAAAATGCATTAGAACCTGTATCCTAGTTATAACAGCCGCTAAATAAATGTAGGCCAGGCCAGTAGGGCCGGGCCGGGTAGCGCAATCGGTAGGGCACCTGACTCGTAAGTCAGAGGTCCTGGGTTCGAATCCCGGTCTGGCCACATACTTTCGTTTCTCCTTCCGCTGATTCAAGAAGGGCAGTTGTCAGTTACTGGCGAAAGTATGTGCACTTAGTACTGGTTAACCGCTTAGGAGGTCTAAGCCTGCCCAGGAATAGTGTGGTTAGGTTAACTGACCGTCCCGACATGACCTTAGTTGTTTACCGTGGACGTTAAGCATCAAATCAACCAACCAACCAGGCCAGTAGGATTTTGCCCGGCCACCCGACGAAGTTGTGTAGACCTCATTTTTCTAAGTGTCCTATATACATGTATGCAGAATATTTGCCTCTTTCTTGCTGCCTACTTAGTGGGGCGATTGAGAGTTCAGACTGTTAAATACGTTACCAATAGAAAGTTTACAAAATAACTATGTTTTTAAATAAAAATGAAAGTCAGTAATCTATCTATAAATCGATATAAATTATTTATTTTTATATTAAAGGTATACTCCCTCGTATTTCATTACGAAATAATCACAAAATTATAAAGCTGGTTAGTTGTATGCAACATAATTAAGATGTGTTAAAAAAATCTTCAGCTAAAACATCTTTGTTACGGAGGCAGAGACGATATATCAATGCGTACCGTTCTTGAATATTCACGAATATTTTGTCGTCATAAATTGATTGACTTCCACAGGTGTTTCTGCAAGCATGTTTTGAATTTTATGATTGGTGAAGTAAATAACTTAACAATAGCATTAACCTCTAATCTAAGCACGTGAGTTGTTTTCAGCCAATAACTGTCTAAAGTTGAGTGAAGAAAGGGCTTAAAATTATTCATGATATAACTTTAACCTGATTAACTATGATTGCTGGGCGTATTAAGTCTTCAGTTTTGGCGGGAATGGTGACCCGCTATTGCCGCTCTTTTTGTGTATTTCCTTAAATTCTCCTATTTTCAGTGACCATCACAAATCATAAATTTGGCAGATAAATGAACTTTTAATAGCAATCATTATTATGCCCAGAATACAATGTTTTGTGAGAAATTTGAAATTTAATAGAAATATTGTGGGTGTAAATCTTTAAGTGATGTAAAAACATTTTTAAATTTAAAACTTTTATTATTATGCTTAATTTTTCTACAGTTTTAAGGCTGTAATCTATGTTACCATTAGATACGAATTTCAGACAAATAAAACTATACAAGACAAAATTAAAATTGATAAATTGCATTAGTATTAGTACATTACTATTTAGGTCTAGACTAGAGACAAGCTTTATAGTGGAAAAAAGTGGTTTCATTAAATTTTGTAGTTTACCATACAGAAAACTGTTTAATACCTGTAATATAATTTTTAATGCAATATTCAAAACCATTATAATGATTAGAAATGGCGCTTCCATGTTGAGATTCAAACATTTCTCAAAGTATGACACTCTAAGAGTATCTTACGGAATTGATATTACTCAAATTGATGTAACTAACGTAAATAGTAACATGTAGCTTATGAGACTGTGATTTATGTTATCATAGAGAACAAGATTTACAGCATCTAAAACATTAACTAACAAGTCAGAATTGGAAAATAAAATATATTTTCAACCCTTTTAGGGTATAATTCTAGCACAGCTTTTATAAAGAAAAGGTAGGTGTGATTTACCTTGTGTAGACTACGAGACAGAAACTTTTCAGAGTTGTTGCATGAATTCTAATGCAGTTTCTTAGTCACCTTAATGTGCGAAATAATATTGACACATAAATAGGGATTTATGTTAAAATAATAACAAAAATCATGAAACAGAAAACAGATTACTCAGGTGTTTCAAGTTTGCTCATTAAAGCTGAGATTATTCAGATTTATGTAGTTTGCTCACTAAAGCTGTATATGCGCCCTAGATTTTATTCACTGTTACATTTATAGAAAAAATAGTATGATTTGATAACCATACAACCTAATGTATGTGATAATATTTTTCTCTAGCCTTTTTTAAAATGTAGAATAAACTGGAGATAATGACAAGACTTTTAAAATGTGTTTCACACATAAAATATTTATGAGCATGCTGAGAGTTACTTTTCTTGTTTCTTCTTGTAATATTAAATCTATACACTCAAGTCATGAAACTGCAAACTGTCTGGCGACAGTTTTAAGTAACTGATGTACTTTTGACTCAAAAATGGCATTGGTGTAATTCAGAGTTCAAACACGACAGTAACACATTATATATGTATCGGTCTTACAATATTTGATGTAATATACGTTAAGCGTGACTAGTATAGGGGAGAGTATGTGGTAACAAATTCTGAAAATAGTTATCCTGATTGCTCATAAAAACTGGGAGGCAGTTCTAATGTACATTCTCAGTATATCATTTTATGGAAAATTGAGAGAGAGAGAGCAAAATCCCAAAATTATCCTTAAATTATCTTCTACCCCTTCATCCATATATAAATAGTGTACACACACTTTAAAGGTCCTCTGATTAGTAACTCCTTTTGTGACAGTGATACAGTTTCAGACTACTCCAAGTCCTCTAGGCAACCATTTAATTACTTAATTTATAATATAGTTCCACCATAGAATGCTGAAAGACCACTTTAGCAATAACAGTTTCTGTAGCGCAAAATACCATTTTGAATGCATTTCATTGTTACTCATATTCGGTAACGTATATGACAGTGCACAGTTTTGCAAGTTTGATAGCATTTGTTTTTATTTAACGATATATAAATGCATTAGTGTTCTTCATTGATTGAACCTACATGCTCATTCTAATCAGATTAAGTGGTTTGTCCATTCTTGGTAACGTAGACAACAGTACGGTTTCTAACGCTCCAGAAGACAATATTGATTTAATTCAGAGGCTTCCAAGCATATTTTCTACAACACTAAGATCTATGTCTGTTATTGTGTTTATTTGGATGAGAATATGCAAATATCATTAAAATGATACGCTCACGTATATAACATGGGAGAAACAGCCAAACTGCTCAATACTCAGACAGCAGAAAGCAGGGAAATACTTTGTAGACGTTGGGCTTTCAGAAAAAAAGAACATGTTGAAAAAGTATCTCATAAAAGGAGAGGGAGATATTGGAGCTTAAAAATCTACCAGCTTTTATTAATGTATCATTTGATCAATTTCAACCGAAAGATAGACCAACGGACGAACAAATGGATGAACTGACAAGGACAGACGGCCCGAAGACAATTTTAAAGTACCGGATTGGACTGAAAATGACACCAGAGTATGCAACTACAACGCTTGTATAATCAGCGGCTAGTTTTGACCACTGTTAAGCTTTTCATTTTTGAGAAGTTGACTGCCAAAACAGTGGTGAACACATGCTATTGACAAACCGACGTACGAACGGATGGAAAAATAAATATATAAAGCACATATCATCTAAATGAGTGCGAGTTAATAGAAGTTACACATACATACTGTTTTCCAAGCATTTAGCCCATTTAGCTGGTCTTAAGATGTAATTTAAGTAGATTTTCATCATTTATGTACGTTTTCTGTTTGACCGTGACCTTGACCTTTTGTACATGTTGAAATATATCTAGATAATTTATTCAACAATGAAATACCTTGTAAATTAGTTTCTGCATAAGACTTGACATACATGTATTTATTGTCGTGGTAATAAAACAGACAAATTCTAATATTAATGTTGAAAATTGTCAACCTTTGGTAATCAACGGTAATTAACAAACAGATGCATGGACAAACACTGTTCAATAAGCCATATTCGTTAAAAGCTTCTATGTTTAGTTCATTTCATTTGTTTTCCGTACGTACTACTGGAAAATGACAAACACCTGTCTTTAGTTGAAATAAATGGACATTTTTGACGTACACCGACAAAAACTGCGTAATTTTGCCGTTTATGGGTACGTAAGTTTCAAGGGCCATAACTCTGTTAGTACTCAGCTGCGGCGATGTCATCAGCCGGATCCATAAACTAGACATGCTGACAAACAATTTGGTATATAACACTTGATGTTTGCAGAACCTTACCAGTAAAGTCCTTAAGGAGAGCACTTTTGGGGCTCCGTCTGCCCTACTAATAACTTTTTATATCACTGTAGTTTATTTTTCTTGGGCCTCTAATTTGAATCTTCTCTGGTTAAACATACAAGAAGGAGAACTCTATAAGCACATAGCTTTCATTCTAATCCTGATGTCTATATGGATATCTTATATGTACATGTACATGTATGTAATGTATGTATATAAGTATGCTAACTGAAAAAGTGAAACAAAATATATCTAAACTAAACAGAACATGTTAAAGAATATTTAATTACCAAACCCTCCTAGCTGCTGATTGGACAGAATTCTTCCACTGGCCCCATCAACACAACAGCTATCATGTCCACAGCTGTGAGAGTCAGTGCATGCCTGCACCCCTAGACACTAGAATGAAACAGTCCACAATAACTATATTGAGCTCAATTATCACATGACAAAGACCATAAGCAGTGTTGCAACATCACAGAGCTCCAGATAAGAGGGGGTTTTGAGGATAATTCAAAGATGATTTTTCTTATTTCTCAACAAAAACATAATTATGTTGTGACCCCTCATTAGAACCGTCTCAGTGAGACGGTTCTAATGAGGGCTCGCAAAGTATGTTTTTATGCAGAAATATGGAAAATTATCCCTGTTACCCCTTCTTATCTGGAGCACTGCTCATGATGCAGAAGATTACAAAGATTTCTGTTGAAGATATTGCCAATTTTCTGTCAAAAAAATGATCATATGATATAGAATTCCACATTCGTGGCCATTTCATACAACTGATGAATGGATAACTTGCAATTTACATCCTTTTTAACATTATTTCAGTCATATAACTATGAGAGGGCCATAATGAAAGGCTGTATGCAATGAAACCCAATTCAAGGATTCCGCCTCCAGCCATTTGTACGAAATTCATAAAACTTGCAAAAGGGTGTCATACCATAAATTTTGAATAAAATGCCCAGTATGAGAGATGTATCTGAAATAGCACTGCATGAAGGCAAAATGGGATCTTGTGAATATGGGATGCAGAGAAAATGTGTAGATTGCAATATGGGAGACATATCTGAAGTAGGGAAAAACTAGGAAGCAGCAGGCAAATCTGGACTTACAAAAAATTTTAAATTACAAAATTTTCATATAATGTTTCAGTTATCACATTAGACTTAATATATTAATTTTACTTACATAGACAGCTCACTGAAACACAAGAAAATGATATTAATTTTTACTATACAACTCAAAAGTTGCTACACTACATGGGATGAATACACTTACAATAGGTCTGATTTTAGGATTTGGATTAATATTTGATGCAATCTGTGTTACTTATAAAGGTAGTTGGATACTGAATAACCCTTTTTTTTTAATTTGTTAAAACAAAGAGTCATTGTTCATGATGAAAACGGTCAACTATGGAGTATATAACATACACCAACAATGTCTACTGTAAAGATCCTATGTTTGCGGGCAGATCAACCGGTCAGTCATCAGTGAATATATCACTCGCGCTTTGCTGGTTGTTGGTCAGTTGTCAGTGAATATATCACTCACGTTTTGTCCTCATAATATACCCACTTCATGACTGACTTCCAACCAGTGATATATTGGGCAACAAATCACTGTAAACTAGAATCTATTTCTGATAAACTCAGCAGTGTATTCTTTTAAGCTTTTTTTCAACTTAAAGAGAGCAGGGGCCGTATTCATAAAACGACTTAAGTGGTTGCTATGCTGTTGCTAAGGCTAAATTTCTTTGAAGGAGATTCCCTACAACTTTGAAATTTTATCCGGAGGAACAGTCTTTGAAAGACTGTTCCTCCAGACCAAATTTCATAGTTGTAAGGAATCTCCTTTATAGATATTTAGCCTTAGCAACCGCATAGCAACAACTTAAGTGGCTTTATGAATACGGCCCCAGAAGTTAATAAAGGTGTATCTTCTTACCAAAACAAATGAAGAAAGAAACAGATTCATCATAAGTAAGTTCTTCTTTACAGACAAATAAAACCGAAAGACTGTTTAAACCTAGCCTCATAGATATAGTTTAAAATGAGATGGCAGCAAGGGAAAAGTTCCTCATGAAATCTGACCACAGAAGCCTCAGATCAGCCTAGTCAAATCTGTTCTGTCTCACTGCCTCATTTTCACCTACCGGTATTTGCATAGAGAACACTTGGATGTTAAGGCCCTATATAGTGAACAGTGGCTGTCCTGATCAGCCTGCATGGCTGATAAGAGTCTTCTCAGATTACACATGCTGTAAGGGTCAATTTGCCAGCCTAGGCATATGTGTTATCTTTGAATGAGCACAAAAGAAAAACAGTAGGAAAAACTGCTAAAAAAAGCTTCTAAAGAACCAAAAGACTTATACTACAAACTTTCATATAAAATGTGCATGCTGACCGGCATCTGTCCACGACCAGCATCTGTCCACTTCAGTGATTATGTTCAATATCAGAATAAACATATTTTTTATTATGGCCCTATAGTATAATATCTGTTGAATAGAGAATACAAAAAACGAAATAAGGTACATTTCGTCCAATGTCAGACTTTTCATCCTTATCTTTGCTCTAAAGGGGAGTTCCACCCTACAGGAAATTTACATAGGGTTCTGCCCACGCACCAAATTCCATGATATTATGCTTAGTGATTGTCTAGGACATTACTATTGCCTTTATGAAATATTTGCTCATCCATCTATTCTAATTGTTAAATTACAACATTTTAATTGGATGGGATGCAAAAAAATTGGGGCACCTATTTCAAGCAGCCCAAAGCTGTAGGATTTTGGAAATTCTGACCTGTTTCATTCTCAAAATGATTCCTAGTAATTCTTGATTATGTATGTAACACGTTTATATTCAAATGTATACCATAAAACTTTCCATATTAACTTTTGTTTGCAGATGCCCCCAAATTTCACCTCCATAAAATTTTGAAAACAAATTAAATTTTCGATTTGACTATGTTGCGGTTCTTGTCAACCTTTCAAATTAATATGAAATTAGGCCATACATGTGTAAATTATAATTATAAATTTTCTAGAAAATTGAAACCCGGTAACATGATTCTTTTGGAATGCTGAATGTTAACAGTTGGAAAAAAACACAAAATTTAGGAATGCATAATATACATGTAGTTTTGTGATTATTTGTATGCTAATGATTTTTAGTTTTAGTGAATTTTATCATCTGTTTGCTTCACCAAATCCTTTATTGATGCTTTATTGTCGAGCACTCTTGCGGTGAGCGAGACATGGTTGTTACAACTTCAGTTCGGTATATGTGCCATAGTGCGTGCGTGGGTTTGTGAATCCGTCTGGATTTGTCCGGGCCATACCTTTTACATTTATTGATGGATTTCAAAATAATATGGCACAATCATTCTTCTTGATGAGTAGAAGTGCCATTTGAAACATTTGGTCAGGTAGGTCCAAGGTCAAGGTCACACTTGAAGGTCAAATGATAAAATTGTCATTAATTGAGCTTGTCTGGGCCATAACTTCTACATTTACGGATGGATTGCAAAATAATTTGGCACAATTGTTCTCCTTGATAAGTAAAAGTGCCATTTGAAACATTTGGTCAGGTAGGTCCAAGGTCAAGGTCACACTTGAAGGTCAAATGATAAAATTGTCATTAATTGAGCTTGTCCGGGTCATAACTTCTTCATTCACGGATGGATTTCAAAATAGTTTGGCACAATTGTTTTCCTTGATGAGTAAAAGTGCCATTTGAAACAATTGGTCAGGTAGGTCCAAGGTCAAGGTCACACTTGAAGGCCAAATGATAAAATTGTCATAAATTGAGCTTGTCCGGGTCATAACTTCTACACTAATGAATGGATTTCAAAATAATTTGGCACACTTGTTTTCCTTGATAAGTAGAAGTGCCATTTGAAACAATTGGTCAGGTAGGTCCAAGGTCAAGTTCACACTTGAAGGTCAAATGATAAAATTGTCAAAAATTGAGCTTGTCCGGTCCATAATTTCTACACTTATGGATGGATTTCAAAATAATTGGGCACAACTGTTCTCCTTGTTGCGTAGAAGTGCCATTTGAAATATTTAGTCAGGTAGGTCCAAGGTCAAGGTAACACTTGAAGGTCAATAAAATGGTCATAAATTGAGCTTGTCCGGGGCATTTCTGCTATATTTATGGATGGATTTCAAAATAATTTGGCACAGTCATTCCCCTTCTTAATGAGTAGAAGTGCTATTCAAAACATTTGTTCAGGTTGGTTGAAGGTCAAGGTCATTTGTGAAGGTCAAATGATACAATGGTCATAAATAGAACTTTTCCAGACCATTTCTTCTATATTTACAGATGGATTTCAAAATAATTTGGCAGTTGTCCTCCTTGATGAGTAGAAGTGTCATGTGAAGCATTTATTCTGGTAGGTCCAAGGTCAAGATCACACTAGAAGGTTAAATGATAATACTGTTGAGCTTGTCCCAGCTATTACTTCTACATTTATGCATGGATTTCAAAATAATTTGGCACAATTGGTCTCCTTGATGTTTAAAAGTGTCATGTGAAATATTTATTCTAGTAGGTCCAATGCTGTATAATATTTTTCTTTATACACTGTCCAGTGGTCGGAGTTAATTTAGTTTTCCATATTCCTCAGACAAAGTAGATCAATATATCTGCATATGGAGCTTTTTATTACGATTGTAATTTAGGTTACTATTAATATTACTAGAAAATGAAGTGTTTCTATGAACATATTAACACTTAAATGTGACATGCATTTTTGTCTAACAAATCACCTTCATCTGTATCATGCATTATGTGACAATGTTACCAGTTTCCAAATTTCATGAAATTCCTGGTATAAATTGGAAACATATGGCCTGTTTTTTTTCAGGAAATTTCGTAGGTTGACACTGACTGGAACATACATAAATTTTGGGATGCTTTTTGTTTTTTGATAATTTTAGTTTAAGTGTCTTTAGCCATATTTTCTGACTTTTTTTAAAAAAAGTTTTGTTTGCATAAACATAAAAGGAATCGAAGATGTCCATATGGAGCCTTTTTACTATTGTTCACATTTTATGAAATTGAATAAAGCCGAGGATTTATGATTGATAAATTATAAGACTGGTAACACAAAAAACAGGAGCTTTTTAGGGTGCTCTCCTGAGACCTTAAAGTCTTTACTGTGATAGATAAATGCGTATTTGTGGTTGTAAGGTTGAAGATAGGAAACATGCAAAGCTACAAGAAAACCCATGCGTGGGCAGATTTGGATCCCCACCTTTGAATATTTTAAAGATAAACTCCCACACTTAAGAAGTCAACCAGCAAAGATACCTTAGAACATGTAATGAGAAGTCTCAAAAGACCCTGTGCTCTCATACAAAATACTCAGAACAGTGGACCCTCTTTACAACAACAGCATTATAGTTCCCAAACAATTTGCTGTTAAACTGAATTTGCTGTTGTAAGGAATTTAATATACATATTTTGAACAATGTAGCCATTCCGTGCATATCAAATGATGTTATGAAAAATTTTGCTGTTGCAATGAATGCCATTATAAAGAGGGTTGACTGTATCTTTGCAGGGTTCCATAATTAAGAATATACATATTTTGAACAATATAGCCATTCCGTGCATATCAAAATGATGTTATAAAAAATTTTGCTGTTGTAATGAATGCCATTATAAAGAGGGTTGACTGTATCTTTGCAGGGTTCCATATTAAGAGGAATTATAATGAATGGTAATTCTGATACATTTTTTTATTATTTCTCCATAAACACATACAATTTGCACATCAGTTTATGGTGATTGGGCACAACTCTGCACTTTTCTGCCTTTTTATTTTCAACGGGATTTGTGACTTTCTATGTCCTTCCCTGGACAACAAAATTCTTCCAAATAGGGATCAACTCTTAAAGGAAAGATTTGCTCCTAAAGGAGCAAATTCTTTTCTTTAAGAGTTGCTCCTATGTGAGAAGAGAGGCGAAACTGAAAATGGCATGGCCCCTTGCCCTGAAAGTGTACCCATCCCCTTCACCTCAAAGGTCCTAGTGTCAGAGACTGATCCAACACAGCAAAGACACAATTTTTATGTAGAATATACAAAAATTATCTCAGAATGATTAACAAATCTCAATCTTATCTGTAGCCCTTTGAGAGTCAGTACAGAATTTTCTGGTCATAAATATCCTAATGTATCTTTTCCTGGGTGTAGGCCAGGATTTAAGGTCAAATAGTATCTTAGAATTGGAAACAAAAATAGAATATTTATGCTCTTCAAGGGCCTTTACAAGCCAAAATTATGCAAACAGTGAAGATCTAAACCAGCCTGTACATATGCCTACCCTTAGCAAAAAGAAATGCATTTAATATCTATTCAGTATTCAGTTTCCATTTCTTTTTAACCATTAATTTTCATTGATTCATCATTTCATAGCAAAGATAAGCAATGCTAAGCTACCATAGAAGGCAGTTAGTATTAATCATTGAGCTTCCATAGGATCACCCTTATTGCAGCATTGGACCAGCATTGAAAATGGGTGAAATAAGCAAATTAGGCTGCTATTGAAATGACATCATGGAAATGGTGAAACAATAATTTCCATTTTGCATGGAAACATTGAAATGACATCAAAAAATGGCTAAAACAATAGTTAAAATGATTTACCCCCATTTCAATGATGCAGTTATAGTGTTGAAATAATACTTTTCTCATGGTATATTCTAATAAAAATTAAGTATCTAATGTAAGTGTTGAAGCCTGCACATTTGCACAACATGTTAAGTGTCCTTGTAGTGCACTCTGTGTGAATTTAAGGTTCCAAGAGCCCTTCAAAGAACATGAACTCGTGCTAAATGCAGCATAAACTACACTTTCCAGAAGCACTGACCAAAACCTTAAAATTTGGTAAATATTTACAAGAAGAATTCAGCTGCTTCAAGCATCATTTCTTTCTCTTCATTTAGAAAATATTACCATAAAAATTTCAACTATTTGTGACAGATAGACAAGAAAATAGTGCAGGCCCAGATCAGATTGCTCGTAAAGGAACAATCTGATCAGGGTTTACTCTGTTTGCCATTTCAAATCCAGCTAAACCAAGTTCCAAATTTATTTAGACAGCTACTATGGTAATTATTTTAGGTGTCCAAATCTTATCATTTTTACAGTGTAATAATAGTTTATGGTTATACTCCTTTTAATTCCCTTGATAAGAAACCTTCACAACTACAATGTAATTATCAAAACAATTAGGCCTATTTTCATGAAGCCCTTGAATTTTCTATGTCAAATTTTATCAGTAACATCTATCATGCTTGCTGGGGCAGTCTGATCTCAGTTTGCACTGCTCTTGCAGTCTGATCAGGTTCTTCACTATTTTGTTTGTGTGTCAGTCTGATTAGGATCTACAATGTTTGCTCATGACAGCCTGAACAGAGTCTACTTGCCCTAGTCTGTCAACATTTTATTTGTTTTACTAAACAAAGAAAAATAAAATATCTAATTAAGTTAAAGTTGCAGACATGACCCAATTAAGACTGTCAGATGTTATTTGCAGGGTTACTTTATAATAGACAACCATCTGACTGAACAGCTACTATATCTGTTGCTTTCCATTTGAATGGTCCACAGACCCAGATCAGTTATCTGACCTGTGTAAAAGTTTTTGTTGGGCAGTCTGGTCTAGGTCTGCACCGGTGTACACTGGTAGGGAACAACACTAGCATGGCTTATAATGTTTGCTTGTGGCAATCTGATCTGGGTCTACACTGACAGTCAGATCAGGCTCTACATAGTTTCTTTTGCCCAGCAAGTCTGATCAGGGTTTATACTGTTTGCTGGGGCAGTTTGGTCTGGGTTAAATCTACACTATTGTTCTGGCAGTCTGGTCTGGATCTGCACAGATTGCTCTTTGTTTTCTGGTTGCTAAGGCATATCCACTTTGATAATGATAAGCTCTAATTAATTGAGCCTAAATACAAGAAAAGAAGCCTGATACCACATGTAGACAACAAAGGCTATATGTAAGACCATCCTGCGCTTACATGCAGACTGATCAGAGCTAGCCTTCTGCTTTTGCTATTTGTATTCCTCCAGGATAGCATTTTTTTCCAGATGATAATTGATGGTCTGAAACTATGCATAGGACCTTAAAGTTATTGTTCCATTTTCACATTGGGATTTTATGCTATTTTATTTTATTTGGGAAGAAACATACCATACAAATTCTAAGTAATGGGACAGAATAGGACTGTGCAAAAGGTGGCAGTCCTGATCAGTCTGACCAGGGCTTATACTTTTTTCCATTCCATTTGCATCTTCTGAACACATAATTTCATGAGCCATGACACGACAAAACCAACAATGTGGTTGTGCGCCCAGCGCAGGCTCAGATCAGCCTGGGCATCCGCCCTGTCTGATCAGATTCTTCTCTGTCCGCATGGAGATAGCTGAGACCCTTAGCTACCATTTTAGCCCTTAGGCAAAAGTCTGAGCGGACCAGGTAGATGCCAAGGCTGATCTGAGTCTGCGGTGGGTGCACATATACAACCACATTGTTGGTTTTGTTGTGTCACGGCTCATATATTACTGCATTGTTACCCAAAATGGAACAATTTTAGGACAGTTTTGGTAATTATTCTAGGTGTCCTAATTTTCAGACTTTTTTTCTTTATCTAGTTGCACTCATAAGATTTCAAATGTCATTAATGTTTTAAATCATTGGGTTAATGAATAAAAATTTCTAAATAAAAGTTACATCACAAAACATAGAAACCTAGGTGAATAATTACAATTATGCATCAGAAATATACAATAGACAAAAAGTAAAGCATGCAAGTTTTAACTACAAAAGCTTAATTACTTTGCTGAAGTTCCGTGATTTGGTATTTATTCACATACTGTGCAAAATCCATTAATTTCTTGTCCAGAAATATTCCAAAGTATCAAAACATTTATACAAGAATTCCGAGGAATGCGGTGTCTAGCCTGTCAGCGCTTATGACCTAAACGCGAAAAATCGACAAAGTTAACGCCGCCGCCGCCGACACCAGAAAAGCAATACATAAGTCATACCTCTGCTTTGCAGGCGAGACAAAAACTGCATGCTGTGGGGCTACCAACTGCTTTAAAACTGGTTAGATAGTTGTGCCAAAATTTTAAACTAACTCTGGTGTACTGAGAGGCTGACAGGAAGTTACTGATTTATAATTGCTGCTATAGAAACCACATTCTTTCTCTAGCCCCAGACCTTGATAATTACCATTTAAGTCCCATTTCCCTGTCAATCAAATTTAATGGAAAATAAATGGTTCAAAAAGTATCATTTTACTTGGTAGACAGTTCTTTTTAGAGCTAGAAAATAGAAAATCAAAGAATAAAAAATGGCATTGTCTTATAAAATCCCCATTTTTATACTATTTTCTAGCAAATGGAAATATAATTGCCTATTTGCAATGGTTTTTAGGTAAAAGTGTATATACTGTACAGTATTACTGTTATTGCAAAAGATAATTCAGATATGATAGAAAAGATATTAAACTAATATAAGAATAGATTTTGTTCTTTTTTTTTGTTACCACCATTTTCTGACACACATCTTATTTTGTGATGATTTTACTCTTGAAAGGGGGGGCGGGGGGTATCAATAAGGTGGGTTTTCTGCATCCTACCAAAGTTTTATTTTTTTGACTGATGTTATACTCTAGTGTGTCTTGTTTATTGAACCATATGTGACTTTGGTCAGAAAGCCCTAGTTACTGAGCTATGGGTCCAAAGAAGTGGGTGGGGTAATCCAACATGGTTTTTGCCTGTCTTGTAAAAACATTCTCATTTGGTAGAAGAGTACAGCAGACAGACAGGATTTGATAAAACGATTAACAGAACATCTAAACTATATTTCTATATCATTTTATTTGGTCTAATTTGAACATATGTTGTCAAAAAAGACTTCCTTTGACATTTAGCATTTTTTTATATTTTTGACCTCAATTTTCAATATTTCTTGGCCTTATTGTTAAATGAACAGACATGTTATCATCAAACCCATGTCAAGGAAGTACCTTGAGAAGGACATTCAGATGATGTGACCAGAATATCACAATAGCATAGTTTTCATGGTCGACTGAACACATAAACTTGCTTGGAAGATGGTTTTCTTTCTATTTTGACCTAGAATTACGAACATTTGGTCAAATTACTATTTTAACTGCTATATTATGCCCAACGCCCCCGCCACTAAAGGTGAGGGAATACATATTGGCTTCAGTGCGGATCTCGTTGGCATCTGCAATTGTGTCTGTGTCACAAATTAAGTCCTTCTGTGACCTTGGAAACAAGGTCAAGGTCATCAAAATCTGACCTTGACCTTGTTTCCAAGGTCAAAGTATGTAACCCAGACACAGATGCAGACGCCAAGGAGATCCGATCTGAAGCCAATATGTATTCTTTCACCTTTAGTGACGGGGGTGTAGGGCATAATATAGCAGTTAAAATAGTAATTTGGCCAAAGGTTCGTAATTCTAGGTCAAAATTAAATGAAAAAACATCTTCTGAGCAAGTTTATATGTTCAGTCGACCATGAAAACTAGGTCATTGTGAAATTCTGGTCACATCATCCGAATGTCCTGGTCAGGGTGCTTCCTTGACATTAGTTTGATGACAACTGGTCTGTTTATTTAACCATAAGGCCAAGAAATATTGAAAATTGAGGACAAAAATATCAAAAAATGTTGAATGTCAAAGGAAGTCTTTTTTGACAACATATGTTCAAATTAAACCAATTAAAATGATATGGAAATATAGTTTAGATGTTCTGTTAATCATTTTATCAAATCCTGTCAGTCTGCTGTACTCTTCTACCAAATGAGAATGTTTTTACAAGACAGGCTAAAACCATGTTGGATTACCCCACCCACTTCTGTGGACCCATAGCTCCGTAAGTAGGGCTTTCCCACCAAAGTCACATATGGTCTAATAAACTAGACACATTGGAGTATACCATCAGTTAAAAAAAGAAAACATTGGTAGGATGCAGAAAACCCACCTTATTGATACCCCCCTTTGGGCTGTGTGTATTTTACAGAACGGAACGGAACATACACTTTTTAGGGAATGAAACACATTGTTAATTTATAAGATTGACAAAGGAGGTTATCATTCTGTGACAAGGGAGGTTATCATTGTGCTTTATTCCGTAAAATAATTTGCAAATTTAGTAACCAGTTTTATTATTATAATAATCAGTATTTACTTATTTGAGAAAACCAGGAGTGTGGGATGGGAAGGAAGGAGGCTAGCAGTGGTATTGTTCCATTCAATTCCGCAAAATTACAATAGCTAAAATTTTCATGAAAATCGAAGACAGAAGGGCAAACAGTGTAGATCCTATTCAGACTGCTCCTCTGATCAGGATCTACCCTGTTTGCTCCTGCATCTCTGACTCAGTGCATGCCTGCTGTCAAATTGTCTTAGTTTGCCGCTGGATGCAGAAATCTTTTCATCTGTAAATGGAGTCCTGTTGCACATACAGCCTTTCATTATCCCATTAGGTTATACAAATATTAGCCAGGAATGCAGACTGAAAGGGCTCAAACATTCACAATTGGATCAAATATGTGATTATCACCCTTCTATTGCCTTGATATGACTGAATTACTATTAAAAGGGCTGTAAATCAGCATGTCATCTATCCATGACAATACCCAGAGTCATCAGGATACCACACTTAATTACCCTCGTTGGAAATAAAAACCCAAAGACATAATCGTCATATCACTTGGTATCTTTATTGTAGCTTTAAATTTCATGGTGGGAGGGCACAAGAAGAGCTCTTCATACAGTTCTGCCAGTATTGTTGCTGTTTTATCACGTAGGCTTCATCATAGCAGATCCTTGGTGGACAACAAACACCACTCATTGGGCTATAGCATCTTAACCCTGAAATCAAGTATCCATAAAACAACTATGACAATACATGAGCCACGACACGAGAAAACCAACAATGTGGTTGTGCGCCCTGCGCAGACTCAGATCAGCCTGGGCATCTGTCCAGTTTGATCAGACTTTTAATTAAGTGCTCAAAGGGTAGCTAAGGGTCTAAGCTACCTCTATGCGGACAGCGAAGACTCTGATCAGACTGGGCGGATGCCCAGGCTGATCTGAGTCTGCGCTGGGCGCACAACCACATTGTTGGTTTTGTCGTGTCGCGGCTCATATGTATTGTGAAACCTAATAAGGTATATGGGAAAAACTCTGTTTTTATACACCTGTCGAGATATGGAGCGGATACGAAGCTTATATGAAACTAGAAACATGTTAACTAATAATGCCCCGCCTTTATATGGGACCATTGATGGCATTTAAGTCATATGTCACCAACTGGAAATAACAATAAAACCTTTCAATTTTAAAGTTGTAGGCTTGTCTGATGATGCTTTATATTTGTATCAAGTTTTGTGAAAATATCTTAACCAGTTTCAGAGTTATGGAGTGGACTGATTTCCATAGCTAAAATTACAAAGGGGCATAATTCCGTAAAAACTGTAGATGGAGTTATTGTTCTTGTTCTCTTGTTCTATCATTTTTACAAAGGGAGACAACTTTTGTGACTTCCTGTGTGCTTCCATAAAAAACCTGGCCCTTCCAAGAGGGGTCTTGTATTAAGGGAAATAATTAGCTAATTTAAAACTAATTCTTCTTTTTAACCCTTAAAGCGCCAAAAATTAAAATTGTTGAATTGGCAAACAGTGAAGATCCATCTCATCTGAATCTACACTGTCAGCCCTCTAGTGTTCGAATTCTCAATATGATATCGCTTGAAACATTTTTTGAAATTCTGCAGTCGTAAATTTTGTCATCTGCTTTTGGGCGCTTTAAGGGTTAAGACTTGACCCAATTGAAATGATAGAGTTGCTTTCCCTGAAGAATGCAACGTTTCTCTCCATTATACAACCTTGATGTAGAATACAGTTACTTTCCAGTATGTTCAGTATGTCATCTGGATGCAGAATGCAAAGTTTCTCTCCAGTATGTAATCTGGCAGTAGAGTGCAAAGTTTCTATCCAGATTGTAATCTGGGTCAAAGTGTAATCTGGATATAGAGTGCAATGTTTCTCTCCAGTATGTAATATTGCTCAATGTATGTAATCTGGGTGCAAAGTTTCTCTCCAGTATGTAATCTGGATGTAGAGTACGAAGTTTCTCACCAGTATGTAATCTGGCTGTAGAGTGCAAAGTTTCTCTTCAGTATGTAATCTGGATGTAGAGTACGAAGTTTCTCACCAGTATTCATCGTAGAAGGCTAGTGTAGCTGTATGTAAAGGCTGTGATGTACATACACATACACTTCATAAAATGTAATTTCTCATGGTGTTTTATAGGATTAATACCAAACATACAGCTCTGTTGCAGACTGCAAAGCTTTCAAAAAAACATTTGCATAACTCATGTTGGCAAGTTGTTGAAGCATATAGTCTGTAGATGGATGGATGATGGGGGTTTTATGTCCTTTTCAACAGTATTTCAGTCACATCAAGAAAACGGGAAAGTGATAATGATAGACTGTGTGCAATGGAACCTTGTTCATGGTTCACCCACCTCTAGCAGCAATCGAACCCTAGACCACTAGATCAGCAGGCCAGGCTTAACCCACTGAGCTACCGGGGCTCCTATGAAGTCAATTTCTTGCACACCAGATAAGGATTTCCACGTTTCACTTGTACCTACAAATTTTCCACCCATACTATCTAACCCAGCAAAATCATGTGCATTGGTTGTATAGGAGCTCACATATATGTGTTGTCTAGTGACCTTGGTTTTTTCAGACGATGATGTGAAAATTGCAAAGTGACGTCACCATATGCTGCTGCGGATGTTAACGTAAAGAACTGACTGTGGGTTTTCGAAAACACCAGCTTCTCAAAAGTAAACAGAACCCTCTAAAACACTGAAGTTATACATTTTTAGAAGTTTTTCCTTTACAATCAATAGGTATGCAAAGCCCTAAACCAAACATACCAGAGAGAAACCATAGATTATAAATTCCATACATAGTGCATACTGGAGAGAAGCTGTAGATAGCAATAATTTGTCATGTACTAAGAAGAAACCTAAAATACCTACTAGTAAGCAATGAGCTGCAACATGACAAAACCAACAAAGTGGCATGTGGGCCCAGCAAAGACTCAGCTCAGCCTGGGCATCTGCCCAGTCTGATCAGAGTCTTTGCTGTCAGCATGAAGGTAGTTCAAAACTCTACTTAGCTAACCTTTAAGCACACAGCAAAGACTCTTACCAGACAGGGTAGATTTGATTGATTGATTGATTGATTTGATGCTTAACGTCCACGGTAAACAACTATGGTCATGTCGGGACGGTCAGTTAACCTAACCACACTATTCCTGGGCAGGCTTAGACCTCCTAAGCGGTTAACCAGTACTAAGTGCACATACTTTCGCCAGTAACTGACAACTGCCCTTCTTGAATCAGCGGAAGGAGAAATGAAAGTATGTGGCCAGACCTGGTTTCGAACCCAGGACCTCTGACTTATGAGTCAGGTGCCCTACCGATTGTGCTACGCGGCCCGGCAGACTAGGTTGATGCCCAGGCTAATCTGAGTCTTTGCTGAGTGCACATGCTACTTTGCTGGCTTTGTCATGTCACAGCTCAAATCTTATATCTTTTAAGACCTTCCTCACATTGAATATCTCTGCGATTGCTCAAATACAGTGAGATAGTATCTGATATTTAGAGGATAACTGTCTTGAAAATTGTCATTTTGGGCTGTATATCATCAGTTTTATGGTCAGAAATTTTGTTTTATGGTGACGCGCCAGCCGTAAAACTCAATTTGCGACCATAAAACCGATGATTTACCTCCCTAAATGACAATTCTCATTACAGTTATCCCCATTCTAACACACTTTTCCACATTTTCACGTTTCATACTGTACTAAGTTGCACCCATTTCAAGCGCTGACAGCAAAGTAAAACCAAACGTCAGCCAATGAAAAGCAACGTTACTTTACACTATATCACAAAATATACTGTCGCAAATTTTTGACGTTAACCAATCAGACGTCGCTATATGCTTGTAAGTGCATTAGAATAAACATTGTTTGTACCATACAGTACAATGTATACTACAACATTACCTGTTCCACACTGACAGTTGGAGTCACACATATCTCCCTTATTGGCCTTTTGTCTGACACAGGTTCCATTAACAGACCCTGCACCAATGGGGAAATGAGGACCTGAAAAATATAATAAACTTACCAACAACAATGACTCACCATATTACTAATAAAATCCAAAAGTACATGGAAACTTGAACATCCAGAGAGAAAGCTATATTGTGATCTTATGAAATGAGATGACAAAAATATTTGTATGGTGGTAAGTCTCATTTTCATTTGTACAGTACATTGATATTTTATTCAGAAAGCAGTCAAGAATAACTTTTTATATCACTGTTGTTTATTTTTCTTGGGCCTCTAATTTGAATCTTCTCTGGTTAAACATACAATAAGGAGACCTCTATAAGCACATAGCTTTCATTCTAATCCCGATGTCTATATGGATATCTTATATGTACATGTATGTAATGTGTGTATATAAGTATGCTAACTGAAAAAGTGAAACAAAATATATCTAAACTAAACAGAACATGTTAAAGAATATTTACCAAACCCTCCTAGCTGCTGATTGGACAGAATTCTTCCACTGGCCCCATCAACACAACAGCTATCATGTCCACAGCTGTGAGAGTCAGTGCATGCCTGCACCCCTAGACACTAGAATGAAACAGTCTACAATAACTATATACTTTACCCATATTGAGCTCAATTATCACATGACAAAGACCATAAACAGTGTTGCAAAATCACAGAGCTCCAGATAGGATGGGGTTTAGAGGATAATTAAAAGATGATTTTTTGTTATTTCTCAACTAAAACATAATTATGTTGTGACCCCTCATTAGAACCGTCTCAGTGAGGGCTCGCAAAGTATGTTTTTATGCAGAAATATGGAAAATTATCCCTGTTACCCCTTCTTATCTGGAGCACTGCTCATGATGCAGAAGATTACAAAGATTTCTGTTGATGATATTGCCAATTTTCTGTCAAAAAAATGATTATATGATATAGAATTCCACACTCGTGACCATTTCATACAACTGATGAATGGATAACTTGCAATTTTACATCCTTTTTAACATCATTTCAGTCATATGACTATGAGAGGGCCATAATGAAAGGCTGTGTGCAATGAAACTCAATTCAAGGATTCCGCCTCCAGCCATTCGTACGAAATTTATAAAACTTGCAAAAGGGCGTCATACCATTAATTTTGAATAAAATGCCCAGTATGAGAGATGTATCTGAAATAACACTGCATGAAGGCAAAATGGGATCTTGTGAATATGGGATGCAGAGAAAATGTGTAGATTGCAATATGGGAGACAATATCTGAAGTAGGGAAAAACTAGGAAGCAGCAGGCAAATCTGGACTTACTCAAAATTTTAAATTACAAAACTTTTATATAATGTTTCAATTATCACATTAGACTAAATGTAAATTTTACTTACATAGACAGCACACTGAAACAAAAGAAAATAATATTATTTTTTTACTATACAACTCAAAATTTGCTACACTACATGGGATGAATACACTTATAATAGGTTTGATTTTAGGATTTGGATTAATATTTGATGCAAATCTGTGTTACTTATAATTGTAGTTGGATACTGAATAAACCTGTTTTTTATTTGATAAAACAAGTCATTGTTCATAATGAGAACGGTCAACTATGGAGTATATAACATACACCAACAATGTCTACAGTAAAGATCCTATGTTTTCGGGCAGATCAACCGGTCAATCATCAGTGAATATATCACTGGCGCTAAGCTGGTTGTTGGTCAGTTGTCAGTGAATATATCACTCACGTTTTGCCCTAATAATATACCCAGTGTCTATTCTAGAGAGGGGGATGGGGGGATTCACCCACATTTCTGACAATTCCCCCCTAATTCTTAGCAGAAGGGGGGAATTATTTTCTTTATTTTATTCATAAAAATAGATTTAAATGATATCTAAAAGCATTGTGTGTACTCATTGATACTAAATTATAGCTAAAAGACTAGGTACAATTGTTTTTATGTAGTTTAAGCCAAATTTTAGAGTACTAAGTGTGAGTGATACCCTTTTTCTGTCGAAAATCCCCCCCCCCCCCCCCCCCCCTATTTTTTCAATCCTAGAATAGACACTGTATACCCACTTCACGACTGACTTCCAACCAGTGATATATTGGGCAACAAATTACTGTGAACTAGAATGTATTTCTGATAAACTCAGCAGTGTACTCTTATAAGCTTTTTTTCAACTTAAAGAGAGCAGGGGCCTTATTCATAAAACGACTTAAGTGGTTGCTATGCTGTTGCTAAGGCTAAATTTCTTTGAAGGAGATTCCCTACAAATTTGAAATTTTATCCGGAGGAACAGTCTTTGAAAGACTGTTCCTCCAGACCAAATTTCATAGTTGTAGGGAATCTCCTTTATAGATATTTAGCCTTAGCAACCGCATAGCAACAACTTAAGTGGCTTTATGAATACGGCCCCAGAAGTTAATAAAGGTGTATCTTCTTACCAAAACAAATGAAGAAAGAAACAGATTCATCATAAGAAAGTTCTTCTTTACAGACAAATAATACTGAAAGACTGTTTAAACCTTGTCTCATAGATATAGTTTAAAATAAAATGGCAGCAAAGGAAAAAGTTCCTTATGAAATCTGACCGTAGAAGCCTCAGATCAGCCTAGTCAAATCTGTTCTGTCTCATTGCCTCATTTTCAGCTACCGGTATTTGCATGGAGAACACTTGGATGTTAAGGCCCTATATAGTGAACAGTGGCTGTCCTGATCAGCCTGCATGGCTGATAAGAGTCTTCTCAGATTACACATGCTGTAAGGGTCGATTTGCTAGCCTAGGCATATGTGTTATCTTTGAATGAGCACAAAAGAAAAACAGTAGGAAAAACTGCTAAAAAAAGCTTCTAAAGAACCAATGACTTATACTACAAACTTTCATATAAAATGTGCATGCTGACCGGCATCTGTCCACGACCAGCATCTGTCCACTTCAGTGATTATTTCAATATCAGAGTAAACATATTTTTTATTATGGCCCTATAGTATAATATCTGTTGAATAGAGAATACAAAAAACGAAATAAGGTACATTTCGTCCAATGTCAGACTTTTCATCCTTATCTTTGCTCTAAAGGGGAGTTCCACCCTACAGGAAATTTACATAGGGTTCTGCCCACGCACCGAATTCCATGATATTATGCTTAGTGATTGTCTAGGACATTACTATTGCTTTTATGAAATATTTGCTCATCCATCTATTTTAATTGTTAAATTACAACATTTTAATTGGATGGGATGCAAAAAAAATAGGGGCACCTATTTCAAGAAGCCCAAAGCTGTAGGGTTTTTGAATTTCAGACCTGTTTCATTCTCAAAATGATTCCTAGTAATTCTTTATTATGTATGTACCACGTTTATATTCAAATGTATACCATAAAACTTTCCATATTAACTTTTGTTCGCAGAGGCATTGCCAGATCATGCGCGGCCTGTTGTCGTTTTCCCTCTCCCGTTTGGGGATGCCCCCAAAATTTCAGCTCCATAAAATTTTTTGAACAAATTAAATTTTCGATTTGACTATGTTGCAGTTCTTGTCAACCTTTCAAATTAATATGAAATTAGGCCATACATGTGTAAATTATAATCATAAATTTTCTTGAAAATTGAAAACTGGTAACATGATTCTTTTGGAATGCTGAATGTTAACAGTTGGAAAAAAAACACAAAATTTAGGAATGCATATACATGTAGTTTTGTGATTATTTTTATGCTAATTATTTTTAGTTTTAGTGAATTTTATCATCTGTTTGCTTCACCAAATCCTTTATTGTGGAGCACTCTTGCGATGAGCGAGACATAGTTGTTACAAGTTCAGTTCCGTGAATGTGCGATAGTGCGTGCGTGCGTTCGTGCATCTGTCCCGATTTGTCCGGGCCATAACTTTTACATTTATTGATGGATTACAAAATAATATGGCACAATCGTTCTTCTTGATGAGTAGAAGTGCCATTTGAAAAATTTGGTCAGGTAGGTCCAGATCAAGGTCACACTTGAAGGTCAAATGATAAAACGGTCATAAATTGAGCTTGCCCGGTTTATAGATGGATTGCAAAATAATTTGGCACAATTGTTCTCCTTGATAAGTAAAAGTGCCATTTGAAACATTTAGTCAGGTAGGTCCAAGGTCCAGGTCACACTTGAAGGTCAAATGATAAAATTGTCATAAATTGAGCTTGTCCGGGCCATAACTTCTACATTCATGGATGGATTTCAAAATAGTTAGGCACAATTGTTTTCCTTGATGAGTAAAAGTGCCATTTGAAACATTTGGTCAGGTAGGTCCCAGGTCAAGGTCACACTTGAAGGTCAAATGATAAAATTGTCATAAATTGAGCTTGTCTGGGCCATAACTTCTACACTAATGAATGGATTTCAAAATAATTCGGCACACTTGTTCTCCTTGATAAGTAGAAGTGCCATTTGAAACAATTGGTCAGGCAGGTCCAAGGTCAAGTTCACACTTAAAGGTCAAATGATAAAATTGTCATAAATTGAGCTTGTCCAGTCCATAACTTCTACACTTATGTATGGATTTCAAAATAATTGGGCACAACTGTTCTCCTTGATGCATAGAAGTGCTATTTGAAATATTTAGTCAGGTAGGTCCAAGGTCAAGGTCACACTTGAAGGTCAATTGATATAATGGTCATAAATTGAGCTTGTCCGGGGCGTTTCTGCTATATTTATGCATGGATTTCCAAATAATTTGGCTCAGTCGTTCCCCTTCTTAATGAGTAGAAGTGCTATTTGAAACATTTGTTCAGGTAGGTTGAAGGTCAAGGTCATTTGTGAAGGTCAAATGATACAATGGTCATAAATAGAACTTTTCCAGACCATTTCTTCTATATTTATGGATGGATTTCAAAATAATTTGGCAGTTGTCCTCCTTGATGAGTAGAAGTGTCATGTGAAGCATTTATTCTGGTAGGTCCAAGGTCAAGCTCACACTAGAAGGTTAAATGATAAAACTGTTGAGCTTGTCCCAGCTATTACTTCTACATTTATGCATGGATTTTAAAATAATTTGGCACAACTGGTCTCCTTGATGACTAAAAATGTCATGTGAAATATTTATTCTGGTAGGTCCAATGCTGTAAAATATTTTTCTTTATACACTGTTGAGTGGTCGGAGTTAATTTAGTTTTCCATTTATTCCTCAGACAAAGTAGATCAATATATCTGCATATGGAGCTTTTTATTATGATCATTGTAATTTAGGTTACTATTAATATTACTAGAAAATGAAGTGTTTCTATGAACATATTAACACTTAAATGTGACATGCATTTTTGTCTAACAAATCACCTTCATCTATATCATGCATTATGTGACAATGTTACCAGTTTCCAAATTTCATGAAATTCCTCTGGTATAAAGTGGAAACAAATGGCCTTTTTTTCAGGAAAGGACCTGGTATGATAAGGCCCATATTTGGCCCCCAGAAAACTCATTTTTCGAAAGGTCTCTTTCGATAACTAAAATGCATCCATAGGAAAGTTCTAACCTTAAATGTAACAGCAAATACAAAATCAACCAGTTCTTGCATAAAATATTTGTGTTTTTAATCTTGAACATACCCATACCCCCAGCGGATTCTGGCGAAATTGACGAATTTGGTAGCCTTTGCGGCTTTCAAAATATATGAGCCCCGCCTCCAGCACATTTTATATTTTATATGCAGACATAATTTTGATATATTGACATGCCATGAAAATATTAAATGTGCTGGAGACCGGGCTCTATGTTTATTTTTAACTTTTTGTTACCAAACTGGCAGCATTTGGAACATTTTCTCTGTTTTCTCAACACAAAAATGCCCAGCATTGAAAATGGGCAAAATATGCAAATTAGGCTGCTACTGAAATGACATCATGGAAATGGTGAAACAATAATTTCCATTTTGCATGGAAACATTGAAATGACATTAAAAATGGCTAAAACAATAGTTAAAATGATTTACCCCCATTTAAATGATGCAGTTATAGTGTTGAAATAATACTTTTCTCATGGTATATTCTAATAAAAGTTAAGTATCTTATGTAAGTGTTCTGAGAAGCCTGCACATTTGCACAACCTGTTAAGTGTCCTTGTAGTGCACTCTGTGTGAATTTAAGGTTCCAAGAGCCCTTCAAAGAACATGAACTCATGCTAGATGCAGCATAAACTACACTTTCCAGAAGCACTGACCAAAACCTTAAAATTTGGTAAATATTTACAAGAAGAATTCAGCTGCTTCAAGCATCATTTCTTTCTCTTCATTTAAAAATATTACCATAAAAATTTCAACTATTTGTGACAGATAGACAAGAAAATAGTGCAGGCCCAGATCAGATTGCTCATAAAGGAACAATCTGATCAGGGTTTACTCTGTTGGCCATTTCAGTTCCATATTGATTTAGACAGCTACTAAGGTAATTATTTTAGGTGTCCAAATCTAATCATTTTTACAGTGTAATAATAGTTTATGGTTACTCCTTTGATTCCCTTGATAAGAAATCTCCACAACTACAATGTAATTATAAAAACAATTAGGCCTATTTTCATGAAGCCCTTGAATTTTCTATGTCAAATTTTATCACTAACATCTATCATGCTTGCTGATCTAAGATTACACTGCTCTTGCAGTCTGATCAGGTTCTTCACTATTTGTTTGTCAGTCTGATCAGGATCTACAATGTTTGCTCATGACAGCCTGAACAGAGTCTACTTGCCCTAGTCTGTCAATATTTTATTTGTTTTTACTAAACAAGAAAAATATAATATCTAATTAAGTTAAAGTTGCAGACATGACCCATTTAAGACTGTCAGATGTTTTTATGACAGACAACCATCTGACCGAAGAGCTACTAGCAGACCAAAATTATATCTGTTGCTTTCCATGTGAATGGTCGACAGACCCAGATCAGTTATCTGACCTGTGTAAAAGTTTTGGTTGGGCAGTCTGATCTAGGTCTGCACTGGTGTACACTGTTTGTTTGGGAACAGCCTGAACATGGCTTATAATGTTTGCTTGTGGCAATCTGTTCTGGGTCTACACTGACAGTCAGGTCAGGCTCTACATAGCTACTTGTGCCTAGCAAGTCTGATCAGGGTTTACACTGTTTGCTGGGGCAGTTTGGTCTGGGTTAAGTCTACACTATTGTTCTGGCAGTCTGGTCTGGGACTGCACAGATTGCTCTTTGTTTCCGGTTGCTACCACATATCCACTTTGATAATGATAAGCTCTAATTAATTGTGCCTTAACACAAGAAAAGAAGCCTGATACCACATGTAGACAACAAAGGCTATATATAAGACCATCCTGCTCTTACATGCAGACTGATCAGAGCTAGCCTTCTTCTTTTGCAATTTGTATTCCTCCAGGATAGTATTTTTTTTTCAGATGATAATTGATGGTCTGAAACTATGCATAGTGGTCCATTTTCACATTGGGATTTTAAGCTTTTTTATTTGGGAAGAAACATACCATACAAATTCTAAGTAATGTGACAGAATAGGGGTGAGCAAAGGGTGGCGGCCCTGATCAGTCTGACCAGCTGAGCTTATATTTTTTTCCATTCCATTTGCATCTTCTGAACACATAATTGAGCCGCGACAAGACAAAACCAACAATGTGGTTGTGCACCCAGCGCAGGCTCAGATCAGCCTGGGCATCCGCCCAGTCTGATCAGATTCTTCACTGTCCGCATGGAGATAGCTGAGACCCTTAGCTACCATTTTAGCACTTAGCGAAAAGTCTGAGCGGACCAGGCGGATGCCAAGGCTGATCTGAGTCTGCCCGGGGTGCACAACCACATTGTTGGTTTTGTCATGTCACAGCTCATATATTACTGCGTTGTTACCCAAAATGGACCAATTTTAGGACAGTTTTGGTAATTATTCTAGGTGTCCTAATTTTCAGACTTTTTTTCTTTATCTAGTTGCACTCATAAGATTTCGAATGTCATTAATGTTTTAAACGATTCGGTTAATGAATAATAATTTCTAAATAAAAGTTACATCACAAAACATAGAAACCTGGGTGAATAATTACAATTATGCATCAGAAATATACAATAGACAAAAAGTAAAGCATGCAAGTTTTAACTACAAAAACTTACTTTGCTGAAATCCTGTGATTTGGTATTTATTCACATACTGTGCAAAATCCATTAATTTCTTGTCCAGAAATATTCCAAAGTATCAAAACATTAATAAAACTTCATGCTGTGGGGCTACCAACTGCTTTAAAACTGGTTAGATAGTTGCGCCAAAATTTAAAACTAACTCTGGTGTACTGAGAGGCTGACAGGAAGTTACTGATTTACAATTGCTGCTATAGAAACCACATTCTTTCTCTAGCCCCAAACCTTGATAATTACCATTTAAGTCCCATTTCCCTGTCAATCAAATTTAATGGAAAATAAATGGTTCAAAAAGTATCATTTTACTTGGTAGAAAATTCTTTTTAGAGCTAGAAAATAGAAAATCAAAAGAATAAAAAATGGCATTGTCTTATAAAATCCCCATTTTTATACTATTTTTCTAAGCAAATGGAAATATAATTGCCTATTTGCAATGGTATTAATGTAAAAGTGTATATACTGTACAGTATTACTGTTATTGCAAAAGATAATTCAGATATAATAGAAAAGATATTAAACTAATATAAGTATAGATTTTGTTCTTTTGTTTTGTTACCACCATTTTCTGACACACATCTTATGTGATGATTTTACTCTTGAAATTTGGGCTGTTTGTATTTTGTGGAACGGAACGGAACATACACTTTTTACGGAATGAAACACATTGTTAATTTATAAGATTGACAAGGGAAGCTATCATTGCATGACAAGGGAGGTTATCATTGCGCTTTATACCGTAAAATAATATGCACATTTAGCAACCAGTTTTATTATGATAATCAATATTTACTTATTTGAGAAAACCTGGAGCAATGGATGGACGCTCGGCGCCCCGTTACTGCGGCTATGGATTCGTTCCGCTGAGGTGCGGGGGTAACGTCAATATGAGAATTGAAATACTACTGCATTGGACGGACGCTCGGCGCCCCGTTACTGCGGCTATGGATTCGTTCTGCTGAGGTGCGGGGGCAACGTCGATATGAGAATTGAAATACTACTACTGCATGGGAGCGGAAGGAAAGAGGCCAGCAATAGTATTGTTTCATTCAATTCCGCAAAATTACAATAGCCGAAATTGCATGAAAATCTAAGACAGAAGGGCAAACAGCATAGATCCTGATCAGACTACAGTCTGATCAGGATCTACCCTGTTTGCTTGGGCATCTCTGACTCAGTACATCACTGTTGTCTTAGTTTGCTGCTGGATGCAGAAATCTTTCCAGCTGTAAACGGGGTTCTGTTGCACATATAGAGGATCTTACATGAGTGGTCATTTCATATGAAATATATGAATCAAGCCTTGGGCGAGTTTCATAAATTTCATATAAAATGACCACGAGTGTAAGATTCTGTTTATCATATGACCCTTTAAAATGTGATTTTAACGTCAATAAGAAAACGCATTGTTGACATGGTCATTGTCAATGACCTTACGTGTACGCCCCAAAGTGTTATTACACATGTGGTCATACGATTTTTATGACACGAGGTTATCCACTGAATAACAGCCACATCATATGATAAACAGTCTTTCATTATTACGTTATACAATTATTAGCCAGGAAGACAGGCTGAAAGGGTTCAAAGATTCACAACTGGATCAAATATGTCATTATCACCCTTCTAACAGCTCATTATATCTGAATTACTACTAACAGGGCTGTAAATCTGCATGTCATCTATCCATGACAATACCCAGAGTCATCAGAATATTTACACTAAATTTTTATTGGAAATAAAAACCCAAAGACATAATCATCATATCACTTGGTATCTTTATTGTAGTTTTGAATTTCATGGTGGGAGGGCACAAGAAGGGCTCTTCATACAGTTCTGCCAGTATTGTTGCTGTTTTATCACGTAGGCTTCATCATAGCAGATCCTTGGTGGACAACAAACACCACTCATTGGGCGATAGCATCTTAACCCTGAAATTGTATCCACAGAATAAATATTTCAACAGTGCATGTATTGTATTAACTGAAATCTGAACAGAAGGAAAAAAACAAACACATAAGGTGTACGTACACGTACATGATTCCCCCATTTTGTACACAAGGAAACAACTTTTGACTTCCTGGCCCCGAGGTTATAAAACTTGAGTACATTCTCAAACTCAAAATAAAGCACACTGATTTGCTCGGAAGCAGCCAATCAGTGTGCTTTATTTTGAGTTTGAGATTATACTCAAGTTTTATGACCTCGGACCCTGTTTGCTTCAATGGACAAAGAACTTCCAAATGGGATTTACTCTTTCAGGAAAACATTTGTTTGTAGGGGAGCACTTTCTTTCCTTTAAGAGTTGACCCGGCATTTTGCATCTCCAAAAATTGTGTACCCATTCATCATAAGATATTCACACAAAACTGAGCTGTTGTAAACAAGTAAACTGTGCAGTCTGATCAGAGATATGCCTTGGTTTACACGAATCAAACATAGGTTTGAGGTTCAAAAATGATTCATGTCTTCAATTCTAGGTTGTAACCTTCCAAACCTAGCTTTGAAAATTAGTTTCTAATATCACAGTTTAATCTCAAACCTATTAGTTTCAAATAACTACTGCTTGAAGGTCTTAAACCATGGAATGAAAACATTTAAACCTAGGTTTGAAGATACCTATCCCTTGAAAGTCTTAAATCATGGAATAAAATCTTTTAAACCTAAGTTTCAAGATAACTTTTCATTCAGTCTTAAACCATGGAATAAAAACTTTCAAACTTAAGTTTAAAAATAACCACCCTCTGAAAGTCTTAAATCTTGGATTGCAATCTGTGCTATTAAGACTTTAAGCCCCAGTGACGCAATTAGCAAAATTTGCAAACAGCATAGATCCTGATGAGGCGGCTCATAATGAGCCGCCTCATCTAGATCTACACTGTTTGCCCTCTAGTCTTTGAATTCTCAATATAAAAAGTCTAGGACAAGGCATTTTTTTTAATTTTTGCAGACGTAAATTTTGTTGTCTGCTTTTTGGTACTGAAAGAGTTAAGATGTTCAAGGTGTGGTTATTTTTTAGACTAGGTTTGAGAATTGAAACTGTGGTTTAAGAAATTTGAATTTTCGGAAAGGTTTTTGTCAAAAGTTGAAACCTATGATTGTGAAAAGTTCAAACCCAATGACTGAAAATTTGAAATGCAGGTTTAAAGCTGAAACCTAAGTTTTAGCTTTTAAACCTAGGTTGGTAAGTTTATTTCGTATTGCGGCCCAGACCAAAACGGATATTGTTGAGCTAAAAAGGAAAGTACATGCAGATTGCCGGAAACCACACTGTATACGTGTAGGCTGGTCTGGGCATTGGCTGTTTGTATGGTGTATGTCTAATGACAGGTTTCTGAGTATGTCACTCAAGAAACTGTAAATGAAATAATATTCCAGCAAGTATTCAAAATTACAGCCTTTGAGATAAGTGCTGAAGGAGTATATATAAGGTTATGATCTACATCGCTGTCCAGTCTGTATTGAAGGCTGAAGTAAGGTGTCTGTCAAGCATGTTCGTGTAGTTTCCTTCAGATCAAAAATACAAAGTTTCTCTCCAGTATGTAAAAGAATTTTGTGTATGAATAATATGAGCCACAACATGACAAAACCAACAAAGTAGCATGTGCACCCAGTGAAGACTCAGATCAGCCTGGGCAGCCACCCAGTCTGATCAGAGTCTTTGCTGTCCACATGGAGCTAGCTTAGACCCTTAGCTACCCTTTAAGCGCAGAGCTAAGACTCTGATCAGACTGGGCGGATGCCCAGGCTGGCCTGAGTCTTTGCTTGGTGCACATGCCATTTTTTTTGGTTGTGTTGCAGCTCATATGAAGTTTCTTTTCAGCATGTAAAAGCTCACCATCTCTGGTTTCTCACCAAAAATCGCTTACAAACATTTGTAAGATATTGCGTGTCTGATGTTTAAGACATTAGTATCATACAGTATGTCACAACATTACCTGTTCCACACTGACAGTTGGAGTCACACATATCTCCCTTCTTGGCCTTTTGTCTGACACAGGTTCCATTAACAGACCCACCACTGGGGAAATGAGGACCTGAAAAGTATAGCAAACTTACCAACAACAATGATTCACTGTTTTGATAACAAAATCCAAAAGTACATGGAAACACCCTCATGCAAAGACAAAGCTATATTGTGGTCTTATGAAATGAGCTCCGACACTACAAAACCAACAATGTGATTGTGCGCCTGCGAAGACTCAGATCAGCCTGGGCAGCCACCCAGTTTTATTAGACTTTTTGTTAAGTGCTCAAAAGGTAGCTAAGGGTCCAAGCTACCTCCATGCAGACAGCAAAGACTCTGATCAGACTGGCCAGATACCCAGGCTGATCTGAGTCTGTGCTGGGCACACAACCACATTGTTGGTTTTGTCGAGTCGCGACTCAAATGTATTATACTGAGATGACAAAAATATTTGTATGGTCTCAAGTCTGATTTTATTGGTTCATTAAGTTTATTCAGAAGACTGTTATTTTCTGGAGACTCTATTCTGAGTATTCTCTTGTTGGTTTCATACAATATTTGAGCCGCGACACTAGAAAACCAACAATGTGGTTGTGCGCAAAGCGCAGACTCAGATCAGCCTGGGCATCCGCCCAGCAGTCCAGTCTTATCAGAGTCTTCGCTTTGCGCTTAAAGGGTAGCTAAGAGTCTAAGCTATGTCCATGCGGACAGCGAAGACTCTGATCAGACTGGGCAGATGCCCAGGCTGATCTGAGTCTGCGCTGGGTGCACAACCATGTTCTTGGTTTTCTCGTGTCACAGCTCATTTTATTCAAGATTAGTTTGATATGCGTAAATATACATGTACATACAAATCAGTTGAATACAGCAAGCATGATGCTTATATGATAGTCATCTCCTGAAATTCTCTGGTTGAACATGCAATAGCAGAACACAAATGATTAACACATTTACCAAATCCGCCTAGCTGCTGAGTGGACAAAATTCTTCCACTCCCCGTGTCAACACAACAGCTATCATGGCCACAGCTGTGAGAGTCAGTGCATGCCTGCACCCCCAGACACTACAATGGAAGAATCCATAGTATACACCTTATTCATATTGAGCCCAAATGAAAATGAGGCGGGACATGAGAAAACCAACAAAGTGTCTTGTGCACCCAGTGAAGACTCGGATCAGCTTGCCTAGTCTGATCAGAGTCTTGGCTGTGTTAAGGGCAGCTAAGGGTCTAACCTACGTTCTTGTGGACAGTGAAGACTGATCAGACTGGGGCCCCTGGGCTGATGCCCAGGCTGAACTAAGTCTGCACTTGGTGCACATCACTTTGTTGGTTTTCTCGTTACCGCTTTGTCACCGCTCAAATGATTATTACAGCAGTGTCCTAGCCTCATTACATAAAATCGTTTGGTCAAACATTGCATGTTACTTAGTCCAGGAAGATATCGTGCCTTCAAGTTGAAGATATTGCAAGTTTTATGTGAGAAAAGTGAGAAAAGTGAGAAAATGGTTATTTGAAAAACAGAATTCCACACTCATATCCATTTTATATTTGTCAAGGGATCCTTTCTTAAATTTGATACGATATAGTCATATGAGGGAAGTTTCTGAAATGGTATAACTGGGAAAATGGGTAGACAAAATGAAAAGTATGGAAAAGGGTGGACAAAATGAAAAGTAGGGAAAAGAAGTGTGAAAATTAGGAAAAGGGTAAAGAAAATGAAAAATGGGGGAAAAGGGGTAGAGAAAAAGAAAAGTAGGGAAAGTGGGTAGATGAAGTGAAGGTAAGCAAAATAGCTAGACAATATGGAAAGCAAAGAAATGGAAAATAGGAAAATGGGTGGACTATGGGTAGTAGGGAAAATGGGTAAACAATGTATGAAGCAGTGGGAAAATTTGGACTAAAAGGTTACTCAGTATCTTAAAATAAAAAAAAAAGTTATATTGATTTCAAATATCAATATAGAGTAAAACTAAACTTTACTTACATAGACAGCCAACTGAAAAAGCAACAGAAAAATAACATTTATTTTTACTATACTACTCAAAATTTGTTAGTATACAAGGGATGATATACTTGAGTTTCATTATTCAATGCAAATTTGTGCTCATTATTGCTCCCCCACTGGTATATATTCATATTTCATTTTATCATTTTCTCTATACAAGTAGTTCCATTGAAAATGACCATGACTGACCAGCGAACATCCATGATTTTCTCACAAAAAGTATTGAAAAATTATTTTGGTCATTTCAGGTGACAAGCAAAATGAGCTATTTTTTAAAACCATAAAGTTTGATATACTGAAAATAAAAGGATGCCATTCACTGTCTCATGTTTGCAACATGTTTACATGTAATTGCCCAATGGTGAACTAGAAAAAATATTTTGAAGTGAGACGTCATTTTTCAAAAACCTGTCCGTCCTGCCCCGATCTCCCGTTTACTTTCTGCAAATTATATGACATAATAAATGCATGTGAACTGATATATAGATAGTCATCTAGCATGAAGGTACTACCAGCCCCTATAATGATTTGCGTTCAGGCTCTTATACCACTATGGAGACCTTAATCAAGTTCATGCACAGGTACAGTTGGCTCTCGATATCTCGAACACTCATATGTCAAAGTACCTCTTCCTTCAATTAAAAAAGTCTGGATACATTAACTATTTTTATTTACATTTCAACTCCCCTCATCTCAAACTACTGATATCTCAAAGTAAATTTTCTGGGACCAGAAAATTTACTTTGAGATATCAGTAGTTCCAAAAAAACTTCGACTTTGAGATATCAAGAGTTGACTGTACTTTCAATTCTGAAAATTATTGCTGTGTTTAATCTGATTTTCCGTTCTTTAAAAACAATCTGAACTTAGTAAATTTAAGAAATTACAGTAAATAATGATCTGAGAAATGTAGACTTTATTACATTTTTTTTTTCTTTTCAATTAAGAGAGCAGAAATTAAGTCAGTTTCTTACCAAAACAAGTGAAGAAAGATACAGATTCATTCTGTTATTTCTTCTTTACAGATAAACAATACTGAAAACTGTTTAAACCTTGTCTCACAGATATAGTTTAAAATAAAATGGCAGCAATGGAAAAGTTCTTTAGAAAGTATAACCAGTGAATATTAAGATCAGCCTAATCCTATCTATCCTGTCTTATCAGAGCATTTTTACCTGTTTGCATGGAGAACAACTGGATGTTGTGGTGAACATGTGCTGACCTGATCAGCTGTATGGCTGATAGTGGTCCTTCCAAATTAAACATGCTGTAAAGGTCTTATTTGCCTGCCCAGACTGAAGGGTTATCTTAAAATGTGTTCAACAGAAAAGTAGAAGCCACATGTTGAGTTGGGAATTGGTAATGAAGTACCAAAAAGAGCCCATTCAGACCTGTCCGCATCTGCTTCAGATCACAGAAGAATAATATTCTATATCACTAAAAATATTTCTATTCGAGCCTTAGCAGACAAGACTTTGATAGGAAAACATAGACTAATACTAAGCAATAAGGTACATTTTGTACAATTTCAGAAGACGTTTCATCCTTATCTGTGCTCTAAATCTAAATTTGAACAATTTGAAGCCAAACTCCCACATATGAAAACAGCAACAGCATAGTACCTTACAATATGTTCAGATCAAGCTGCTTCCCAGCAGGCACAAGACGTGAAAATGACGTTGTACTGACGTCATAGCAATGTAATGATGTCGCATCAACATCAGTTTGATGTCATTTTGATGTCATGTGCCCGCTGGGTTGTTTGCTGATCACTCACGATCTTTGCAGAGTTAAATGGCAAGTTTTCATGGTAACAGTAGGACATTTTGCCTTTCCATAAGAACATGATTTGGCCTCACATTAGAACTGCCTCAGTGAGGCAGTTCTAATGTGAGGCCAAAACATGTTTTGTGGCTAATTTGTACAATGTGCATGAACAGCATTTCTAAATTATCCTCAAAACCTCACCATATAGGTATCTGAGAACTATCAGTGTGTTCACAGATGTCCTAATGTACCTTCATACAGGAATGGGCCTCATTTCAATGTCAAATGATTGTTTAACTTTATCTTGGGATTGGAAAAGGGAAGATGATTTGAGGCTCCCCAGGAGGAATTTCACAAATTGGAACATGTTTTGTGGCTAATTTGTACAAATTGGAATATGCAATCAGTGAAAGACTAGCATATGCATAAGCACATTCAGATATATTTTTATCGTAGGTCCATGTGCTCTATAGGTAAAAACAATGGCTCTGATCAGGCCGTGAATTAACAATCTAGAAAGTTTTTCACACAATGCCTCTTTGGAAACACCTTCACAAAGTTTGTCACTTCCTTTTTAAATATCTGTGTCATTCCTGACAAGTTCCTTTGTCATAACTACCCTATTAATCCTAATAAACGTCCCCTGCCTCTTTTCCAAAAATAATGTTACATCATCTTGCACAAATTCCTGTTTGCTTCTATTGATGAAGATGGGGTCTACTCTAAAAGAAAAGAATTTGCTCCTAGAGGAGCAAATTCTTTTCTTTAAGAGTTGACCCCTACCGAGAAGGGAGGCAAAAACTGTAGATTTGCTACCTCTGAAAGTATACCCATTCATCTTAATGCTGTTAATTGGAGTAATTTTGGCAGTGGTGCTGATTTTCTACACCTTAGGCTCTCTCCTTACTCCCCTTTTGTAAAATGCAACACCCCTGGGGCATTTAATAGGATTTATACACAGGCACCTGACGCGTTGTTTGGATCGAAAACATTAGAATTTAGGTTAATACTCTAAATATGAGACAAAAAATAAAAATTATTCAAAAAAAAAATCTGGTAGAAAAAAATCTCATATTTAGAATATTAACCTAAATTCTATTGTTTTCGATCCAAACAACGCGTCAGGTGCCTGTGGATTTATATGGTATTCAGAAAATTACAAAATCATGCACAGGGAATTCTACTCTGAGAGTCTGCAGATGTTTTGTTTCTAAAAGATACAAAACAATCTGTAACCAGAAATGTTTTTTGACAAAACAGATGTACCCCCTACAAAGCCCTCAGTCCTGTTGGAAGTCCTCCAATGACCTTGAAAAGTTCATCAAGGTTGCTTAAAGCTAGCCATCCGTTTGGCTTGTCACAGAGATATATCCATGCAATCCACTGGTTCAAGACGAGCCTCAGTAGCTCAGTGAGGTAAGTGCTGACTTGCTGACCTAGTGGTCCCTGGTTCGATCCCCGCTGCAGGCAGAAATCTTTTCAAACATAAACGGAGTACCAGTGCACACAGCCTTTAATTATCACCCTCCCATCGTTCTGATATGAATGAAATGCTGTTGAAAAGGATGTAAAAATGCAATTAATCCATACTGATTCAAGAGATATCAAGTTCTCTAGAGACCTTGAAAATGGGGCAAGATTAATGAAACCTAATCAGGGGCCGTATTTATTAAACAACTTAAGTAGTTGCTGTGCTGTTGCTAAGGCTCAATTTTTATGAAGGAGATTCCCTACAACTATGAAATTTGATCTGGAGGAACAGTCTTTTTCAGACTGTTCCTCCAGAGCAAATTTCATAGTTGTAGGGAATCTCCTTCATAGAAATTGAGACTAAGCAACAGGATAGCAACGACTTGTCATTTTATGAATACGGCCCCAGCTCTCTAGCTTCTCCCACTCCTGTATCCATGCAAGTTTGGTCAAAATCCCTCCACTGGTGTTCTAGAAATATCCTTTTCAAGAAAGGTCAACCTGTGTGATCTTGAAAAGTGGTCAAGATCACATACTTTGGCTCTTTGGCTTGTAGGAATGTTATACTCGTATCCGAGTAGTTCTCGTCATTTTTTACTAACAATTTCCTGTTTTCTCCCAAACAAGCAGGTTTTCTTTCAGTTTGCGGTAGTTCACGAAGCTCAGGGAGCGGTCATTATTTGATATGCTATCACACACAGACAACATCACATCCAGAAGCATTTCTCGTCATGTGGCTTTTGAGCTCGATTTTAAAATAAAAATAAAACCCATTTTGCTGTTGTTCTCCATATAAAGATTTTGACATCTTATTCATGTAACAAAGTCCGTTCGTATGCCGAATGCGCTCAATATTTTTAATGAGGTCACAGCAGACAAAACAAACACAAAACTGAGACGAAGAGTTTTGTCTTGTTCACGAGGCTGCTGAAAACGATAAATGATGACTGCTGAAAACGATAAATGATGACTGAGTCAGGTTTGCTATTTTAATATTTTTGTGTTTTTCCTGCAAAGTAGACTTACATTCGGAATTTGTTTGCAAAGTAAACACAATATTGGAAAACCTGACCCAATTAAGAGAGGTCAGCACGTGGCTTGAACGTGCTCACGTGAATGCCCCTGACGTAATCACGCGACTGCGCGAATCCAAAAGAGAAAAAACGGCATTTATATATACACAGCTCGATATCTTGATGAGTTTTTGCACTAGTTTGACCAAATGTATCATAAACTTAGGATTAAGGCAGTTGAAGTGAAGAAAAAATAGCGAAAAACTCGTTTTAAGCTGAATGACGACAACTACTAGCTGACGAGATCTACTCGGATACGAGTAACCATGTAAATTTGGTTAAAATCCACTTACTGGTTCGAGACAAATTAACATTTTGTCCTACTGTGACTTTGTAAATGGGCTCAAGTTCATCAGAATCAAATCAGTTTGTCCAAATTATGTATCTATGTAAGTTCAGTGAAAATTCACTAGCTTGTTCAGGTTACAATGGGGAGACAAAGAAAAGCTTACATTTTATTTATATCATGTTTTTTTGTTGTTGCAATACTGGTTATTTCCCTTACCTTTAGAGGCAATGCAGGGCTAATGGCCCCTCATGCAAAACGGTTAATCTTCCTGTTCAGTGAAAAAGGTAGGTAGGGGTCCAAATATAGCATTATTTATTCTGGTATATCAAGTAAATACAGTAACCTTTATGTCCTTATTTTGAATATAATTTAATTTCTAAATGGTAACAAATGAGTACATGTGCTGTTTTATTGTAAAATATACATTCAGAAATAACAATCCAAGCAGATGTATAAAAATAAACATTAGTAAAATTCATTAGTAACAGTATAAATATATTAAACGACTTACAAATATACAATGTCAGAGCTCCAGATGAGGATGGATTTGATGATAATCCTGGGATAATCTTATTTAACTCTTTGAGCACCAAAAAGCAGACGACAAAATTTACGTCTGCAAAAATTTAACAAGGGCTTCGCAACGGCGCATAATACGCCCGTTTCAATGTCCTAAAGGAGTTGCAGAATGAACAAAATTGTTTACAAAAGGATACACAGGCAGACAAACAGAGGCAACCACTCTATAATTAAGTAGAACTGTTGGCGAATCCGACTATACCCCTGCTTAACTGCTAACATCAAATGGTGTTATTTTCGAAACAAAAAGCATAGAGAGAGAGAAATCATTGTTACCATGTATACCAAATATGAATGGTTGCTGTGAAATCTGTTACAAAAAATTACATTATTCAAAGTAAAGAGAGAAAGAAAATTGGACAAATACAGGGAACAAAAAGAGGAGAAGGCTGGTTCTCAATCCCACGATACAGTAAGTAATCATCAACCTGCATACCAAATATGACTACTCTAGCTTGCAAGGCTGTGGAGAAATCTTTGACGAAAAAATTTATTATTCAAGGTATGGAAAGAAAGAATATTGGACAAATACAGGGAAGAATAAGCAGGAGAAGGCTGGTTCTCAATCCCACGATACAACATGTCGTCATCAACCTGCATACCAAATATGACTACTCTAGCTTGCATGGTTGTAGAGAAATCTTTGACGTAAAATTTCATTATTCAAAGTATGGAAAGAAAGAAAATTGGACAAATACAGGGAAGAATAAGCAGGAGAAGGCTGGTTCTCAATCCCACAGTACAACATGTCGTAATCAACCTTTATGCCAAATATGACCAGTCTAGCTTGTATGGTTGTGAAGAAATCTTTGATGAAAAATTTGATTAAAAGGGGACGGAAGGACAGACGGACAGATGGAAGGACAGACGGACAGATGTAAACCTGTATACCCCCCACTTTTTCAAAGCAGGGGTATAATGACTGCAACATTATTTAGATATTTAACACCTCAAATACTGTTGTTTAAGCTGCTTGTCAAAGTAGAACAAGGGAAAGGGAAATAACCTAATTATACTAGATGAACCATTTTTTGTTCTACTATCCTCCCCTGAAAATATATTTTTTGTAATATACACAAAATAGCCAATAAGATTAATGAAAGGGATTAACTCTAAGACAAAGAAAGGGAAAGCAGCCATTTTTGTACGCGACACATCGTTAGGACTTCATTCACATTGCTATGAAGTTTTATAAAGATATCCCAAACGGTTATCTAGTTATGGCGCGTACAAGACTTACAGGGAAAAAATTAATCAAAGGGGCATAACTTCAAAAGTAAGAAAGGGGGAGAAACCATTCTTGTACGCGACACGTTCCCCCACCCTGATACATATGCCTACCAAATTTCATGAAGATATCCCGAATGGTTACTGAGTTATGGCGTGTACAAGAATGTTGACGGATGGACGGACGGACAGCGCCACGACATAATACGTCCGTTTTTTCAAAACGGGCGTATAAAAAAATGCCTTGTCCAAGACATTTCATATTGAGAATTCAAAGACTAGAGGGCAAACAGTGTAGATCTAGATGAGGCAGCTCATTATGAGCCGCCTCATCAGGATCTACGCTGTTTGCAATTTGTGCTAATTTCGTCGCTGGGGCTTAAAGAGTTAAGAAATAGTTCAGCTGTAGCAGTGAATTGTTGAGTAATAATTCACTGTTTGGTGGTCAGTTGTAAAGTTGATCATATCACAAGCATGGGGCGTGAGGTGAGTGATATATCTACTTACAACTGACCAATAATCAGTGAATAATTACCCAACAATTCAATGCCAAAGCTGAACTGTCTCAATTCTAATGCTAAAAAATGTTGAAAAAGCATTCATTTCATTCAAACTCTCCCAACCTTCCTGCCAGGGTGTTCATGCTCCCGCCAATATTCTTAACTGTATCTAAGGTAAATGTATTTTTTATGGCAATTTTAGAAAGAAAAAGAGATGTCACACAGTCTAACGTCTCAAAATGTCACAAAATATCAGTAATTGCCAGTGATGTCAGCAATTAGACTCACATGCTCCGAAACAGTGAATTGTTGCAGAATAAAACACGGAAACTTTCCATTGCTTCTATAGGAGCACTGTCTTAGAATTTTCCATGGAAAAGGAAAAAAGTATTATCCTGGAATTGTTATCAAAACCTGCACTTACCTGTAGCCCTGCATTATGGGTGTTGAAAGAATTGGCGTATAAAATATGGGTTGTAAAAAAGTTTCAAACATCGCTTACAAACAAAAACAGTTCCATTAACAAAATTTAACAGTCTGTCAATTTCAAACTCAGCTGAGCATAAAATTTCTGACTCCTTGTAAATGAAAGCCTCTCCATAAATTGTTTAATTTCATGGTCTGAAGGCACCAGGTTATTGAATTGTACCTTTAGAACTGATTTGGGTGAGTATTTCCAGTTTCAAGAAAATGTTAGTTTGTTAATTCTTCAATAACATTAAAAACCCGTACCTTTTGATTTAAATATTTTATGATTAATTCAATTAACTCTCTTGAAATGATAAAACATGAAGTTGTTCCCCAGGTTTTAATTTTGCAAGAAATATAAATATAGCAAGACCTGTTTGCGGTACAAGATAGCTTGCCTGACAGGGCCATGCCCATCACTTAGAAAATTTAAGCGTAAAACTTCAACATTTTGCTAACGCCAATGCCGCCAACGCCGGAGGTAGTGCAATAGCTCTTCCTGTACATTCGTACCGGCGAACTAAAAATGTACCCTATTTATTCAGTTATAACATGTTTTTTTTCCCTTCCAAAACAATTTCAAGAATCTAGATCTGACTTGTATGATGAATCTAGATCTTTGGGATTGTTTTGGAGGAGAACATTAGCTGAACTACACAAATCTGATCTACATATTTGTGGTAATTTTGGAAAAATAAACTCATGGGCCCAATAGATCAAAGCATTGTTAGCCTAACAAGCTCATAAAGAGGTCAACTCACTAAGTGTTTTATGATTTTATACCAAATACACTGATATATTTTGTTGAAAAATGTGAGAAGCTTTTGCAATGCAAAAGCTTTTCACATTTTTTCAACAAAAAATACAGGCGTATTTGAGATATCATTATTAACGTTTGAAATTTTAACGTAACATTAACTAATGATGTCAAGCCCTGTATTATAACCAAATAAATATGGTAACAAAAATAACCAATGTAACACACTGGCAAAGTATATGTAACTGCTATTCAGGAAATAAATGTATCATGTTTCTGAAGTGACCAAGAAACTGGTTTAAAAGCGCAAACACCCAATTTAGTACGCTCTAAATCAGACAGCACAATAAGTCTGATCATTATCTACACTGTTTGTCTTGTCACTAAGCACTTTGTGGAACAATTACCATAATGAAACAATATAGGTATGATCATTGAGGGATGTTTAGTAAATTTACCATTTGAGAACTGTACTTGAACCCTATATTCCAAACACAGTTTGGAAATAGCAAAGTTGCTTCCCCTGAAAGTGTACCAATAACCAGGGAGCCACTTTAAAAGGAAAAAAAATTGCTCCCTAGAAGTAGCAAATTCTTTCCTTTTCAGAGTTGACCCCTATCAGGCTGGAATGCAAAACAGAAAATAGCAAAGTTGCTTCCCCTGGAAGTGTTTCAATTACCAGGGAGCCACTCTAAAAGGAAAGAATTTGCTCTCCAGAGAGAGCAAATTCTTTCCTTTAAGAGTGGCCTGATTAGGTAGGGAGGCAAAACAGAAAATAGCAGAGTTGCTTCCCCTGAAAGTTAGTGTACCAAAAATACACCTTAGAGTTTGGAAAGTCCATGCATCCTAACTAAGATTATGCTATCATTACTGTAAGTTAGAAAGTTCGCAAATTGCCTATTTTGGCAATGCAGAGACCATAAGAGTATTCACAATGTTATGACTTCTGGAAAAACATACTTAGTATTTGGACTGCTTATGCTTAAGCTTTAAATCATTGGCATGGATAATCTCGAACATGTGTGATAATAAAATCTACCGGTATACAGCAAATATACTTTTCTTCAGTAAAAATACAATCTATTGACAAATATACATTCTACTGACAGGCACTCATATTTTGAGACTCTGAATATTGTTTGAGACAAGCAGCAATGTCCTTGACACTTACAACTTTTATCACAGTTTTTCTTTTCTAACTCGTATGTGAATATATTAGATATGTATTTTCTGTTTATATCTTGTAATAATATTATATTACCAAACTGGGCCCGGTTGTTCAAAGCATCATTAGCTCAGTGAAGTCGTTAGTCGAGGATTGGTTAAGTCTTGCAGTACTCACATAATCAATTGCCGCATTATTTTTTGCTGAAAAATTATGAGCACCTTTTGCACGGCAAACATTCAGATATGCAAACTGCACTGCAAAGCTCCTCAGAATGTTTTTTGGCAAATAATGGCAGTTTTGCCCATGAAACTTATGAAATTTTAATGTCTCGTTAAATAACAATGTCCTTAATTTTGAACAACTGGGCCCCGACTTATTTCAGAACTATGTGTCCCAGAAAATTTTGGGGTGTTATATGCAAATCACTGCTAGAATGAAGCAACTTCATGTTAAACAGCAAGGGCCCCGGTTGTTCAAAACTAACGACATCGTTAGTTAATAAGACGTTAAAATTTCAAATGTTAATATCTCAAATACGCCAATATTTTTTGTTGAAAAAATATGAGAAGCTTTTGCAGTGCAAAAGCTTCTCACATTTTTTCAACAAAAACTATCAGTGTATTTGGTTATAAAGTCATAAAACACTTGACAAGTTGACCTCTTAAAGAGCTCGTTAGGCTGACGATGCTTTGAACAACTGGGCCCTGAATGTCAATAGATAAGATCCTCACCAGTCATGATCAATATCAGAATCTATTTATGTACCATTTTTAATACACTCCATGTTTGGACTGGCATGAAGCATACAAAAAACTACAAAAACTGTTGACTTGTATCATGATTGGCACTGCTCACATCTGTTATATTCGTTTGTGATTTTCTGCAAATCTGAAGCTGGTCATGAAAATCAAAATACAAGCAAAAAGGATAAAGCTGTCCCAATATACACAATTTTTATTTTGTTCATGATTTTTCTTTGCTACAAACATTTACATATTTGAGCTGTGACATGATACAAACCAACAAAGTGGCATGATTACCCAGCAAAGAATCAGATCAGCCTGGGCAGCCACCCAGTCAGATCAGAATCTTCCCTGTGCACTAAAGGGGTACCTTAGGGTCTTAACTACTTCCATGCCGACAGCGAAGACTCTAATCAGGCTGAGCAGCTTGCCCAGGCTGATCTAAGTCTAGTACAGCGCAAATGCCACTTTGTCGGTTTTGTCATGTCGCAGCTCAATTATAGTTATTTCATTATGACTATAGACAACCTGACAAAAAATAAACCAAACGGAAAAGGTGAAAAATGACAACCTTCATTTTTTTCAAATTAAACATATGGTATAGAATACCATTCGAAATGCCTCTATGCCAGTTTTAACCAAATCCAACGACATAGTTTTATTACCCCTAAATACCTAAATACACTAACTATACTGAATCATGTATAAATACTCATTTAATATCACATATACAATGAATAAATAAATAATACATTCAAGCACTAAGCATTTCCTTCCATTTTATGATGACTATATTGCATATTTATATCACTACTCTACCCATTTGACATGGGTAAATCAATATTTACCCATTTATTTTAGACCCCTACTCATTGGATCACCCTCATAATGTACATGTAACAAGCATAAAAACAAATAATGGTAATGTGCATAGATAAAAAATCAAAGTTTACAATGCATCTAACAATGACTATTGTTTGAGCACTTTTATACAATCTAGTATCACCCTATGACCCTAACATCAAAAGCAAGAGAAACCACAAACGATCTGAATGAATTAATTATCCGCATGTATCACAAACTTTCACTGAGATTCTACTTCAAATACACAGAACTAAGGAAGCCCAAACTGCCTTAAGTCTACACTGTCCTCAATTGGCCAGGGTTGCCACTTCAAAATTCTCTGACTTTTTCCTGCCTTTAAAAGTTTTCCATACCCTTTTTAGAGGGTCCAAAAGTTATTTTCACTCTTTACTTCCACAGTGCTAAATGTACCACTTGGAACTTTTCCCTTTTCAAGTCTTTTCCAAATTTCCCAAACCAACCACAAAATTCCCTGACTTTTCCCTGACCTGGAAAAAAATTGTTTTCCAAATGCCAGACAGATGCCTTACAGAAAGTACATCCTTTCCCCTTGAACAGAATACATCCTTTCCTCTTAAACAGAATGTTTTCTAAGACTGCCGTAGTTACTAATTTTCAAAATTCCTCAATTTTTCCCTGACTTTTCAAGTCCTTTCCAAATTTTCCTAACCACAACCTTTCCAAATTTTCCTAACCACAAATTTCCCTGACTTTTCCCTGACCTGGAAAAACTAGAGCAAGTGAGCAGGGGCTCACGTTTACCCCCCGACCAGTGCCACCGCCTAATGAAAGCATACAATTTACCACAAAACTACAATGCAAATGTTATACATGTACAAAATTCAAAAGTTTGTGACCCTGACCCTATGTCAGCAGCTGCAGCATCCATATGTGTTAACTAGTATGAAATGAACCTAGTCATGTACGTATCATTAGGCAACATTCAAGCATATAAGAACTTTATCCCGAAACTATACAACAAATGGCTAAGTCCTAGTTATTGACTCCAGGCCCCACCCATGAGCCTGACCCTGCAGCTTAGGTAGTCCAGATCAAAAGTAATGCTTTAGAGAAATCATGAACCAAATATGGAAGAAATCTTCAATGCAGTTACAGAGATATAAGAAATCAAAAATGCTTAACGCAAAACTTTGACATAATGAAGATGCCTAAGTCCTAATTACTGACCCTAGGCCCCACTCTGGGGCCTGGCCCTGCGGCTAAAATAGTTTACATCGAAGGCAATGCTATAGAGATATCATAAACCAAACATGATTTTGGTTGGTTGATTTGATGCTTAACGTCCACGGTAAACAACTAAGGTCATGTCGGGACGGTCAGTTAACCTAACCACGCTATTATTCCTGGGCAGGCTTAGACCTCCTAAGCGGTTAACCAGTACTAAGTGCACATATTTTCGCCAGTAACTGACAACTGCCCTTCTTGAATCAGAGGAAGGAGAAACGAAAGTATGTGGCCAGACCGGGATTCGAACCCAGGACCTCTGACTTACGAGTCAGGTGCCCTACCGATTGCGCTACCCGGCCCGGCTTAAACCAAACATGAAAAGAATCTGATAAGTAGTTACAGACATATAAGCAATCAAAAAAGGTTTAACGCAAAACTTTGACGTAAAGTTGATAAACAGACGGACGGACGGAATGACAAAACTATATACCCCCTGACATACTTGGTATGTCGGGACATTCATATGTTGGGGGTATAAAAATCATTTTCCAGATGCTTTTCCCTGATCGTGGCAACCCTGACTGGCAACCATTTTTTCATCAGGAGACAACTTAAGGGGTGTGCCTTCTCTAGAAGGTAAAGCCTGGACTCAAGAAGGGTGTATTTTTATAAAAATGAACTTTCTCCCCATGGAAATTCTTTCAAATTGGCTTGCAATGGGACAGGCCAGGTATACTTTTTAGAGAAATTATTTACTCCTCAAGAAAATTGTTTTACAAGTTTATGCTCAATCAGATGGGAGGGAAAAACAGGCTACCCCTGAAAGTATCTCCAGTCACCTTAAGTATCCAAAAGAGACTCAAAATTGCTTGATATTATAGACAAAATGATCCATGTAAAACACAGAATTAAATGACGTGAGAATAGTTATTTGTTTGAGAAAATCTGAAGCTTCTGTTGAAAGATTTTCAGTCTGCAATGTCATGAAAAATTGGCAGAGCATGGCAAACAGTGCTCAGATAGCAATGATGTCAAAGATCTGTTACCATAGCAACTGAGAGTTTATACTCATGTCAAAGTGATGTCACTGAGACGTCATTTTGCAAAGGTACTCCATAGTTGCTATGATAACAGATATATGATGTCACTGGTATTGGAGCATGGCAAACAGTGTATGCTATGCTCCCCTCAAATTATGTGAGAAGCTACCTGAAATTCATACACTGGAAAAGAGTGATTTTTTCAAACCAAATAATTTATATTCTCTGTTATAAGTCCAAAAACTTTTGGCTCTTCTGAAGTGGTACTTACCATGGCTTACTCTTATACTGCCTCAACTGGCTCCCCACCCAGTTGAGGAACATATTCTACAACTGGGTACCAAAAGAAATTAAACGCAACTTGGAAAGACTCATGGAACAAGTTCAAATAGAAGTCTTCATCTTCTTCAGCAATCATTTCCATTATTGCCAATTCCCGACTTGTGCATTTTATTTCCTTAAGTTTCAGTTTAGGACTTGCCGTACCAAGACCATCAGAAAGTGTGCCCTTTATCATGACCTCATCTCCAGATTCTAGCGCCATTAAGGTTTCACGAAAATTATTACCTGCATCTGCTGAAAATGTGAGTGAGCGGTCTCCATCAGAAATAGTAATGGTCACACTGAAGGTAAATTTGTCATGTTCTGATACATGGCATTCATGACCAAGGGAGGTTATTAACTGGCAATATGACTTGTCTTTTTCACTCATTGCCTCATCATCGCAGTCACCATAATATTTGCCGTAAAAACATCTTAATGGATCAGCAACAAATGTTGGGAAAACATTGAGCATTTCAGAAATCTCATTAGACACTTTTGTGACCTTGACATTGTCAAACACACCATTCCAGGCTACTTTTGTTCCAACAAGACTATTACAAGGAATCTGAGTATAAGCTTCCCCATTAGTAGTCTGGGACATACACATGTCCATGTATGCTGGGAGTTTTAAATCTGCAATCTTCTTTTCTGTTGTAACTGGTAGCCGAACAAAAATCAAAGGTATAATTGCCAACACTGCAAACATTGCCATGATAACTTTCTTCAGGGCACCAAGCTTTTTATCAAATTTCCCACCAAATAATTTCTTTGTCTGTGTAAGCAGAACTGGTATACATGCGAGCAGAAGAGTAACCACAATTTTACCAAACATATCTGATGACATGAGTTTGACAAATACATATACCAACCCTATTATGACAAGGAAAAAACTTAGAGGAATCAACAAGGGCATGAGAAGGTAACCCACTGTAGCACGCGCAAGTCCAAACCAGGTTGTGAATGGGTAAATAGTTGAAATCAGATTAAACCAGAAGTAGCATACAAGATGAGGCACAAGGACTTGATACATACCTTTGAAAGACTGACGAAATGCCATCTGAATGAAAAAGACTGGTATTAAGCAATAACAGACAGACGGGATGCCAATATTAAGTTTCAATCCTCCAAATAAATCAATGGAAAACAAGGAACCAGACACCAAATGTAGCAATGTTGTTATTACAGGTATATCAGGAAAATTGTGGAAGAACACCGGTAAAGCCGCTAGAAAATTACAAAACAATGCAAGAAGAGTGATGAGATCATGAGCATCGCTGATGGCAACAAAACATATACCACATAACACAGCACACAATACACACAGCTCCGCACACGGTATGTAGGTTTTGTCAGCTAATGAGAAGCTCATAACAACCAGAGGTATTGTCAAGAAATAGACAATATATGGAGTCAGTGAGTTCCATGTGTACTGCGACTGTGTCTGATCAACGTCAACGGCAACATCATACTGCTTTAAGACCGCCGCTAAAGCATTTGCCTCCTGACGCTTTTTCTTCTTATAGAACATTTGTAGCGTGGTAATCAGAATTGTCGCAAATGATATGTAAAACACTAGCAGTGGCGCTATGAGCAGGAGAAACTTTGTTGACAGAAATCCGTACACGAAGAACAAGGTCAGAAAATATATTTGGTCGGTGGGTACGCATGACATGACTAAGCTGAGACCATCTTTAGAGGCAAACTCGAGAGCCTGGTCAGCAAGAACCATCACTGTTTCTCTGGGAAATTTCACAACCTGAAACACAAACCAGTTGCAATAAACACTACAATATTTGCCAGGAGTTACCATAAAAATTCTAAAAATTGGGACAGCCAGGTCTGAGCAAACAGTGCAGATCCAGATTAGACTGCTCCTGCAGGAGCAGTCTGATCAGGGTCTACATTGTTTGCCAATCCACCTGCATCTTTTAGTCGCAGTATCAGATTGAAAATCCAAACTGTTCAATTTTTATGACAGTAACGGTAACTATTTTAGATGTCCCAATTTTTAGAATTTTTACAGTAATTTAGGATCATCTAGTGGACTTAAGGTAGACGAATACTGAATAGAAATATTGGCGGGGCATTCAAACCATTATACCATCTAAATAACCCAAAGAGCTATAAAACATTTGGGTAAGAAAAAAAACAATTTTCACCGTTTTGTTTTCCTAAAAAACAATATTTTGTATTTCTACCTACTTTTTTTTACACATTTTCCATTAAAATTCATATCTCTAGCACATGAATGCACTTTCATTTCAGCAAATCATATAATCTGTAATATAGGATATTTGAAACAAACTGATAACAAAAAATTGCAGTTTTCTTGTTAATAAGTATATTTTTACATTCTTTGAAAAAATACCAGAAATTGAATTTCATGAAAAACGTCATGAAAAATATCATCAATCGATGGGGCATGCTTATGCATATTATTTTAGTAAAACTTACATCATATGTTAAAGAATAAAAAAAAAAAAAAAACATTTCACCGTTTCGTTTCCTAGAAAAACAATGTTTAAGTTCAAAATATCTCCAAAACAGACTGCCCAAATTCTGCACCTGCTGCAAGCACAGCCGGTCCTTGCCCTATTATTTATTTTCCTGTTATTCGGTTCTACCACAGAGTAATGTCGACAAAAATGCGCAGATGGAATGGAAACTGTGAAGATCTTGATCATTCTGGTTCCTAAGGAACAGTCTGATCTCAGTTTCCACTGTTTGTACAGACCTATGTGCCCGAAAACTTAGGATCTTTACGGTAGATATTGTAAGTGTATATTATAACTGTATATACTCCACAGTCAGTTGATTTGATGATGAACAATAACTCTGTTTGTTTTTTAAACAAGCAAAACAGAGTTCTTGGGGGATCGTCCACCTTAAAACGAAATTTTTTTATGAATGCTTACTTTTGTCAAAAAGTCAAGGATATGCTAGCAGTTCCAACACAAGAATGTCATAATGCTTCTTTGGATCAAGGCCAAAAACAATTTATTTTCACTTGCAAAGTCTAAGGGAAACAAGACCTGTCCGCGCACAGGATAGCTCGCCTGCAGTGCCTTGCCCATCCATGGGTTAAAATATAGGTCTTTAAAAAACTTTAACCGAAACATCCAGTTCAGACGCCGACGCCGACGCCAGGGTGACAACAATAGCTCTTCCTGAACTTTCGTTCAGGCGAGCTAATAAAAATGGTGCAAATATTTTCCCATACAGATTAACATCAAAATCCTGATATTTACAATAACCTTGATATCTGGTATAAGCCAATATTGCATCAATAATGGTATAATATCGTTTATGAATTTGTTTCAACATCTGGACACAGAAACATGTACCTGCTTTGTGGCTGTCACTATATGAGCCGCGACACGAGAAAACCAACAATGTGGTTGTGCGCCCAGCGCAGACTCAGATCAACCTCGGCATCCGCCAAGTTTGACCAGACTCTTCGTTAAGAGCTCAAAATGTAGCTAAGGGTCTAAGCTACCTCCATGCGGACAGCGAAGACTCTGATCAGACTGGGCGGATGCCCAGGCTGATCTGAGTCTGCGCTAGGCGCACAACCACATTGTTGGTTTTGTCGCGTCGCGGCTCATATGATTTAATAAAACTCATGTGAATAATAAGTGGTTTACAATAGGGCTGGTACGAGTACCCGGGTACCCTAGTTTGGGACGGGTAAACCAGTTACCCGGGTACATATTTACTACCCGTTGCCCAAACGCTCATTATTATGTAATATGTAAATATTCTCTTTCAATAGAATTCCAGGCACATACAGCAAAGTTTAGGTGACAGTCTTGTATAATTTACATACATGTATTGCCAAGCCATTTTTTGTATATTATAATGGAAAACTTTTACATTTTCGTACTCTTCCCATGCACACATGTGCAATTGACAAAGGCCTAACTTATTATTTGATCTACACGTATATTTCGTAACAGTGGACATGCTCAGGGTGCCATGATAAGGGGTACCCGGGTACACACGGGTAATAGGTCCTCAAGTACCCGGGTACAAAATCTCTACCCGTCCCAGCCCTAGTTTTTTTTTTAATTTTATTTTCAAACTCATACAAAGGCAAGATAATACATCAGTATCTCTATATATGTATACATGTGTTTTTAAACAGCATATAAATAGACTCATATAATGTTGATGTAATACAAATATAGCTAAGAAGATAGAATGAAACACCAGGAAATATAGATCGATAAAGATAATTTTTTACATTTGAGAGAGAGCAATACATGAAAAGCTTGATAGTTTCTCCATTGCATATACATTATACTCGATTCCATACAGATGATCTGCGACATATATTTGTGTGTCTAAGAGCATCCCCACAGAACCGACATTTTTTATTGTAGTCCCTCTCCCCTGCTACTAAATTTCACCGGAATTATTGATTCGATCAAAACTTAGTTATTTAGATCGTTATATAAACTTGACCATTTTACAAAAAACTTTCCCATAGTATTATTTATGTGTGCTATGTATCGTTCGCTTTGAATTCCCAGCCCTAGTTTACAATACTTCCACTCTCTATGCCCTCATCATGCCTGGCAGAAGCATAAAAGCAGGAAGTCCAAATGGAGCCGAATCACTCATGGAGTACAAAATGGCATAGTAAGGATTTCAAAAACATGTACCTGATTTTCATTTTCACTGACCTATTCCACAGATACATAGATATGGTGGGTGTATTATAACAGGCATGTGATGCTTACTACTTGCGAGCACCTGATCACACCTGTGTTTTGTGGTCCATGTCTGTATATCTAAAACATTTTGAAATTGTCAATGTTTATATGATTTACCAGTTCCCACTTATGATTTGTGTGCTTTGTCCACTTTAGCTTCTGGAGCTTCAGTGTAACGGCTCATTCATTATTATGCATGTGCATCTTGACAGAAGGATGTCCATAACAAGTTCATTGCAGAAGAAATTTTTTGCAACCTTAAGAGAGACTACAATGCTTCATTCCACATTTGGTTGAAGTCCACTCTGTCTTTCACGGGTATACGTTATTTGAGCCGCGACACGAGAAAACCAACAATGTGGTTGTGCGCCCAGCGCAGACTCAGATCATCCTAGGCATCCGACAACTTTAACCAGACTCTTCTTTAAGTACTCAAAGGGTAGCTAAGGGTCTAAGCTACCTCCATGTGGTCAGCGAAGACTCTGATCAGACTGGGCGGACGCCCAGGCGGATCTGAGTCTGCGCTGGGCGCACAACCACATTGTTGGTTTTGTCGTGTTGCGGCTCATTTAAACAGAAAGTTTACTAATAGACGACAGATGACAGACTAAAAGTGATCAAAATAGCTGTTCAGAGACTGTGTTTGGAAGCTAAAAAGATACCTTTTGTATGGGTCCCGCTGCTTCATAAGCATCTGACCTTTCTGAAGAGGTCAAGGTCATGGTTCCTTGGACTTTCTTTGACAACACTTTGACAAACTCATTTTCTGAGATATTCTCTCCTATCCTCTTACCTAGTATAATGAAAATCAATCAGCATCAACATATGAGCCGCGACAAGACAAAACCAACAATGTGGTCGTGCGCACTGCGCAGACTCAGATCAGTCTAGGTTTCCGCCAAGTTTGATCAAACTCTTCGTTAAGTGCTCAAAGGGTAGCTAAGGGTCTAAGTTACCTTCATGCGGACAGCGAAGACTCTGATCAGACTGGGCTGATGCCCAGGCTGATCTGAGTCTGTGCTGGGTGCACAACCACTTTGTTGCTTTTGTCACGTCGCAGCTCATTTAAAATATGTCAAAACATTCAATTTTAGACAGCTCAATGTCATAAAGCCAACATGTTTCACAAAGACTTGCCAAGTCTGCCTAGTTTGGCAGTTTTCATCTTTTTCTGCTTCATGAATTGAAATGTAAAACACACAAGGAACTTTTTGCTCAACATGAGGATTTATGGAATTCATATGGTTCTATGGAGAACAAAGACAATTTGAAACTCCCTGAAATGTGACCAAAAAAAAAAAGAAAAATGGCACTATGGCAGTTCTCAATACATGAGCCAGTAGACAAAAATTTTCTTTATTTTCATAAAATCACAATTCATGTCTCACACTATGACCAAATTTTTGTAGATTTCTGATAGTCACTAACCATTCAAGGTTCGAAATTAAAAGTAGCAAGTAGCAAATTTGCCACCTTAAAGTCTCATTTGCCACCTGGAGAAAAAGTGGGCAGCAAAAAGTTGCCGCCTATGAATTCTTTAGTAAAAGTTAATTTCTTGAAAGTATTAGCCAATTCTCATTAAAATACTGCTTCTATGTGTAAGACTAAACACAATTCCTTAAGGTCAAAGGCATTATCAATGCCTTTGACCGTATGAAATTTTGTTTGGTTATAAATCTGACAACTGTTGGGTGACCAGAGGACTGATTTTGGCCTCCAGCTTTTGCTACCAGCTTTTGCTACCAGCTATGTGAGTTTTGCTACTAGCTTTTATACCAGGTAGCAAGTACTTGCTAGCTGCAAAAATAAGTTCATTTCTAACACTGACCATTGCTCTGAAAGTCATGAAATGACTATGGTCTCAGACTATTTTCCGTACTTGATCTAAAGAGGGAATACATTCTGATGACAACTTTAGACTAGAAAACTTTGTGAATACCTTTTGTTTACAAACAATACCCCAAGTAATGGTACTTTGCAAAAGTTTTATTTTTGCACAACACTGCATTGCCAGAGCTCTAGATAAGAGGGGTATTTGATGATAATTGAGGGATAATTTCTTTATTTCTCATTGAAACCATACGTTGTGACCCCTCATCTGAACCGTCTCGACGAGACGGTTCAGATGAGGGGTCACAACATATGTTTTTATCCAGAATTAACAAGGGCTTCGCAAGCGGCGCATAATACGCCCGTTTAAATGTCATAAAAGCAGAAACAGAATGAACAAGATTGCTTACAAAAGGATAGGCAGACAAAGTGGTACAAGGGAGATAACCTAGACATACTAGATAGACCTTTTTTGGTTGTACTATATTCCCTTGAAATGATTTTTTTATAATATACATACCATTTATTTCGAATGGTTAAGGAATTAGAGTAAACAGGAATTTTATGCAAAGGCAGATAATTCAGTAAGAGTTGTGGCTCTTGTTCAGGATACATTGCCCCATTATTATACACACTCCTACAAAGCTTCATTCTAATATGTCAAAAGGTTCAGGAGATATGGAGTGAATGAGAAACACCTGAAAATACTAATCAAATGGAGGTTACTCCAAAATTAAGAAAGAGGGAGCAACCATTCTTATATATGACACATTGTCTTGTGATCATGCACATTGCTATAAAGTTTCATCATGATATTCCAAACGGTTACCAAGTTATGGCATGAACAAGATAAGTATACACAAAAATAGGCTCAAAGTACTAATGAAATGGTCGTAACTCTAAAAGGAAGAAAGGGAGAGCAGCCATTTTTGTACGCGACACATTATTAGGACTTCATACACATTGCTATGAAGTTTTATAAAGATATCCCAAACGGTTATCTAGTTATGGCGTGCACAAGACTTGCAGGGAAAAAATTGATCAAAGGGGCATAACTTCGAAACTAAGAAAGGGGGAGCAACCATTCTTGTACGTGACACGTTCCCCCAACCTAATACATATGCCTATAAAATTTCATGAAGATATCCCAAATGGTTACTGAGTTATGGCGCGCACAAGAATGTTTACGGACGGACAGACGGACGGACGGACAGCGCCACGACATAATACGTCCGTTTTTTCAAAACGGGCGTATAACAAAAATTATCCCTAATTTTCACCAAATACTCCCTCTTATCTAGGGCTCTGATTGGTAAAATAAACTTTTTTTACAGTTTAGACTAATAGCATGCAAAATTCATACCAGCAGCTAAAAGGAGTTTCTGTTCTTTCCCGCCTGTCAGGTTTTTAATAGCAGCACTGTATTCCTCTGGAGAAAGGACCTCTTTATGAGCTGTGTTGATTGAGTGAAACATATTCCGGGCAGCATAGCGGATCCGCTTCTCAAGTGACGAGGTACTGACACACCACTTCACGTCTTCTCGATTCTCGTCAGTGATACCTGCGAAAATTATGGCCATCCGTTATCTCCAATAATTAAAAACAGAAAAATATATATATTTTAAAAACTACCTTTACACGTCTCTTTGAGATGCACCAATAAAAGTGAGGTCTCTGACAATTAATCCTTAAATGCAGACAACAAAATTTAACTTGAGAATTGGAAGACTTGAGGGGAAACAGTGTAGATCCAGCTGAGGCAGCTCATGGTAATCAGCCTTATCTGGATCTAAACTGTTTGAAAATTCAGCTATTATCATTTTGGGTGCTTTATGTGTTAAAAGCAACAGCAACAGGTTTAAGCTTAAGATAAGATAAAGGGAGACCCAAAATTTGAACCAAAACTTCTCCCTAAAAATGTCAAAAAGGTTTTCTCCTCTATCTGCTGATCCCTGTTCTTTTAGCTTCTAATCTCTACAAGTCTGTTTGTGCTTTATCCCAGAGATAGTCATAGAACTCTTCACTAACAGCACAAATCTTGTTCAGATTACTTAAGGAGTAATAACCAATCCATTCTGGTTCTACATTTTACACTTGCTAGATCTCAAGATAAGGTAGGGTTAAAAATTGCTATGGATAACTATGATATTTTTCTTATTTAGCCATGAACACATATGTTCAATCATGAATGTGACCCAGTATTAGAACGCTCTCAGCAAGATGGTTCTAATGAAGGGTAACAACATACGTTTTGATGCAGAAATACTGAAAATCATCCCTAAATTATCCCTGTTACCCTTCCTATCTTGATCACTGACTTGGTCATTTCTCACCAAATACTGACATCAAATTATCAAATGAAGCTCACCTGTTTTTGTCTCAAGACATTTCTCCAATGCTTCAGTAGCCTCCTCATTCCCCTGTTTTGAAGCCTTAGTCAACCACACAATTGCAAGTTTTCCATTTTCCTCAGCATCAACTGACGAGTCGGCGAGTGTGAGATAATGTTTGCCCAGTTTGACCTGAAACTCCTCCACCCCTTCTCCAGCCTTCACTGTCCATTCTTCAACTTCAGGATCTGAAAAGTATGCATGACACAGAGCTCCAGAGCCATTTCACAAGATTTCCCTTGTCAAATAACGCTTATGTCAAAATTTGACCAATAATATCAAGGTCAATGAATATTTAATTTTCGTTGTTTTTTTCCGTTGTACTGTACTGCATGAATACTGGCACTAACACTAGAAGATATTAATACAAAATGTTTCTCTTGTTTGTATATTTACAATGGAAATTTCATCAAAAAACAGACGCAGATATTCAAAACTTTCTTTTTTTCAGTGTAGATCTACTTTCAATTTCTATTTTACAGTTTAATACACACACACAAAAATTGCATCATGCTGGTAACTGTTGTGGAATCAGGTCAATCTCAAGACTGACCGCAGTCCCAGAGCTCTAGATAAGAGGGAGTATTTGATGATAATTAGGGATAATTTTTATTAGTTCTGCATAAAAACCTATGTTGTGACCCCTCATCTGAACCGTCTCGTCGAGACGGTTCAGATGAGGGGTCACAACATATGATTTCAATGAGAAATAAGTAAAATTATCCTTAATTATCTTCCAATACTCCCTCTTATCTAGAGCTCTGCGCAGTCCATTTTGGAATTTCAAATTAATTTCAAATTGGACAGCTCAATCTTGAGATAGGTCATTGTCGCTACCAGTGCCAAAATTACTGTTGCGGGTGCCCACGGACATAGCTCACTCGAGTCATATTCACGAAAGTTATTGTCAACTCTTCACCTAGAGACATATTACAAAATACACTTCCATTTAATCTGCCGGAGCCCTGATTATCTTTTTTTAAGATTTCTCTTGTTTTTGATAATTCTGAAACAATTTTTCTTATTTCTCACTGAAAACATAAGTTGCAACCGCTCATTAGGTTCTAATGAGGGTCACAAATTCACATTGTATGTTTTATAGAGAAATATGGAAAATTATCCCCGTTACCTTTCTTATCTAGAGCACTGAATTACAGATAATCCTAACAGGAATAATCTTACTCAATAGATACATCAGTTTTCTATACAATGGAGCGATTCAATGAACTTGCAGGATCTCTTAACAAGCCTGCTGACATTATGCAGGTTAAGGAGAAACCTCGATCAAAGTATATACTTCCATCGAAGTATATACTTCTATCAACGTATAAAAATGAGTGAAAAATAAAGCATGATCGCTTCTGCAGGTTCTTTGAAGCAGAATTGCAATATTATGCACGAACAACAGTGAAAAGGATAAAAAAAACTTTTATGATTTTGCAAAAAAATCCAACTTCCACCCGTGCGGTTTTTTTTTGGCAAATTGAGGAAAACTTAAATACAAGTAGATGCTCCCTCCAATTGATACAGATATGTAACTCCAGTCGTTTCTTGGCAGATTTTTTTCAAACCGAAAGTAGGCATAAAACAGGTAGTTAATCTGAAGATCAGTAATTATCTTCGCCAAAAATCCTGTTTGTTTAACTTTAAGCCTGTTTATATGTTGGGTAAGTTCTACATTCTATGACATATAATTACTTGATTTTAACTTTGCTTATTTCCGGATTCCAGGATACTGAACCATTCCGGATACAGGATTATGTCCTTTTCATATGTTAGGTATTTTTTGAAAGTTGAAACTATTTTTCTAATTTCCCCATTTTTAGAATGTTAATAATTGTGTTTATGGAATTTTCTCCCTTAAGAGAAGGAGTGGACAACACCTTGGGTCATTGAATTTGGTCATTCAAAGTGGACAGGTAAATTCGCAGGTGGATGACCTTACTATATACCTGTGCATGATTTTCTCAAGACCATACTTGGGAGCAATAAGAATTTATACCAGGATATATCCAGAAAAGTGAGTTTTGTGCTGATATTACTCCCCCTGTTTTCTTCCAGTCTTTGGAGTGTTTACTTTTGTATCTATGGGTTTCCAAGGGCCCAAAAAGGACATTTGAAAGGATCCAATGAGATGCTAAGTGGTAATTATGTGCTTTCTATGGTCATGTGATGTCATTTCTATTTATATTTTGTAGGAAATTTTACATTCTATTTTTCAGTATAAGCAGCAACAACAGTCCACCACTCTAACCATTACGCTATAAAAGCATGCATCTACAGCAAGGCACTCATAGTGGTATTTCATATATGTGATGTCTCCCGGATCATCCGGGAGTCTCCCGGAAATGAAGCCCAGCTCCCGCGCTCCCGGAAAGTCTTCAGAATCTCCCGGATGCTGAGTTTTCCTATCATAATTTTTCTGATAGCCCCTTTTCCAACGTCATGCCCCTTTTCCCGCCAGTAAGGAGATATCCACATGTGTATTCACAGCATCAAATATTGTTTTGACTGTGCAATAAACAAACACATCATGTCTGTTGACATTAATCTTGTTATTCAGGTCACTAATAAACTCACTGACCCGTGAAACTGCCAGGTGTGTTTCAAAGAATTACTGACGAAATGTGTCAGGAAGATGTGTCCCGTGAAAAGCGGTTACTAGAAATACCGGAATACACTTAATTACCGGAATATACCAAAATACACCGGAATATACCAAAATACACAATTTTATTTACCGAAATAACTATAATATTACCAGAATAAATGTCATATAAGCCAAAGTATGTCTATTAGTAACAGCTGCAAGTAAAAACCGGCGAGCGAATGACCCATACAAAGAACCTAACCAGCTTGCAATCTGCACAGTGATACCTATCCAAGGCCCATACCCTGGTCCATTTATTCTTACTACAGATGCAAAAATAGCAATATCTGAGCTGGAAATGGTTCTTTTTTATCTATTCTACCAATATTTAAGTTAATTTTAATAATAAAAATGTTTATTTTGGTGTATTCCGGTATATTCCGGTAATAAAGTGTATTCCGGTAATTCTAGTAACCCCGTGAAAAGGAGCCGATAGGCCTGTTTTACAACTACACAAAATAAGCCTGCGCAATATGGTCAAACACTTTAGTTTTCACTGCTTAGATTTCCTTAGACTCATAGACAGTAGATGCAAAACTCTGTTTAGACTGCACAGAGGTACAGGCTGATCGGTGTCTTCACTTGTCGCTCACTCCGTAAGGTATTTTTCCCGTAAGTGAGCACATTATATCTGGGGAAGTTTGATAATTTAAGGTGTAAACTTACGCATGAAAGTTTTGATATTTCTGTCTGGTAAATGGGTAGTTTTGTGTCAGAAACAGAATTTGAACATTATTATATACACTTTTAACAATTTTAACAGCTCTGAGTACCTTTAAACAAAACTTATTTGGTTATGAAAGAAGATATGAAATAGAAATTTTAAGGGAGACAAATCTGTGTGACATCTAAAGTATAAGCTTTTGCAAAAGCTAGATTCTGTGCCAGACAGATACCAAAATAATGATACAAATAACAGTAATATAATATTAAATAAATAATTACAACAATTAAAGAAAGGATTGATTGATTGATTTATTGCTTAACGTCCACGGTAAACATCTATGGTCATGTCGGGACGGTCAGTTATCCTAACCACACTATTCCTGGGCAGGCTTAGACCTCCTAAGCGGTTAACCAGTACTAAGTGCACATACTTAAGAAAGGAGGTATTGAGAGAAGGTGGGTGTGTGTGGGGGGAGGGGGGGAGGGTGGAGGTAACTCAAAAGTTCACTAAACAAACTATACTATAGTTCAGGTTTTATTTTAAAATAAGAAAAAAATTACAGTAAACTACGTGAACTGACATGTCAAAGTTTCCTTCAAAAAGTCTCCCTGATGGAGAACTCAATCTCCCTGAAATGAGATCCAAATCTCCCACATGGTCATCAGGACCTCATCACATGTATGGTATTTATACTCATTCACTACATTAGTATATCCTTATATATATCCTTACATATATACTTCGATCGAGGTTTCTCCCTAACCTGCTATGGAAAACCAAGTTGACCCAGATCTATCACTTATTTTCATACAAAAAAAGGCTTATTAATACCAATGTGTTGCACAGAAACTAATATATTTTACGCCTCTTTACGCTACTTTACTGTTTTAGATACACCGGACTTGGGTACGAATCAGGGTGTTGAAAAATCATCATTTCTCTCAAGTAAAATAAATTCAAGAGAATATGGTGACAAGATTTTTTGTTATTTTCAGTTGATGCTGTGCTGGAATTTATAATTGCCAGATGATTTATTTGACCTTCAGGTCAAGTACAATAAAGCTGTAGCATATATAATTACAGTAGATATGCCACTCTTCATTAAAAACTGGATAAGAGCTGTTTTTAATTCAAATTGGCTGCCATGATACAAAATACATATAGAATGATGTCACTCATATTTAGGATACCCTTCGAGGGGGCGAAGGGTATCCTAAATACTTGTGAAATCATTCTATATGTATAACATATAGACTGGCACTCCCTATTCTCACGGTACTTAAGATACAAGCAAGCCTGACCAAATAAGGAGGACCAACAATTCAACATACTATATGTAGTTGAGCCCTCAAGTATTTCATCTTAACGCTTAAGGCATTTTTGTGTTTTCTACCTTCTGGTGAACGTCATATTTTTTGTGCACACAGTACTACCCCAAAGTGGTTAGGCAGAAATACCGACTCCATATTCTCACGGTATATGGATATTTGCCTCAATTGTAAGCAAATTAAATGCCAGCAGAAATATTTCCTTACTTAGGATGTTTAGTATAACCATACTTCAATTGAACAAAGCAAAAAATAGCATGATCGGACAATTATTTTCTGTTTTATCGCCACTTTTATCATCCTGGGGTGTTCCTTGTTACCACCTTTGGTGATTTTTCACCACTTTGGCTTTAAGATGTCACAGAATCTTCAAAAAGAGACAGAACTGAAATCTTATGTGTTTTTATACTTTGTATTCCTGAAGCCTGAAAGACAAAATAAAAATAAGGAGACGTGTGTGCCTGAAGGCTTTTATATAGCACTACCGCGAGAATACGATTGCCGCGAGAATATGGAGTTGGAGTATACTTCGATCAAGGTTTCTCCCTAACCTGCTATGGAAAATCAAGTTGACCCAGATCTATCACTTATTTTCATACAAAAAAAGGCTTATTAATACCAATGTGTTGCACAGAAACTAATATATTTTACGCCTCTTTACGCTACTTTACTGTTTTAAGTACACCGGACTTGGGTACGAAACGACCAGGGTACGAAACGACTAATTCCCATAAACTTATTGTTGAACGCCTATAACACTGTGTAATGCTTCTTCTATGTTAGCAGAGAAAACGTCTGCGTAATTATCTGTAGGCATGCATAAGTGTAAAGGCGCTAGGCTGTCAAATTACCTTGTTTTACTTTTTCTGCAGTCTTTGCTACTTCTTCCACATTGTCCGCCATTCTGTTCTGTTCTGTTCTGTTCTGTACATAGATTCTCCCAATTATGGGACACCTCTTCTTCAGAGTGGAACACTATTTTTACAACTTATAATCCTCCGTTTTTACAGTTTATAATATTCCAATTTTAAAATGATGAAATTGACGACCATCACCCTATTTACAGTCTATGACCCTCTATATTTACAGTCTATAACACTAAAATGTTGCTAAAAGTACTTGGTAAGAAACCTGCTAGGTTGTGTATCGGAGTGTCTTTTTACTTCTTTCTTTTAGCATTTCTTCTCCGTTTAGGTATCAATGACAGCCTCTTATACCGCTCACAGTGCAAAGAGTAACAAAGTCTTCTACAGTCCAAATTGGTCACATGACTAGGTGGTGCGAGTTGTGACACACCCTGCATCCCAATAATGCGCATACGAGTCAATGTGATATGCAAATTCGATGCTGATATCACAATGTGATTTTTTAAAAGGTGCCGATTTACTATAATTCCCTGTTTTGTTAGTGATACCATAAAATCGAACACAAAATCGATTAAATCACAGTTGTTGTGTGATATCACTTATTTCCATTTTATGATAGAGCGGGTGCGGGTATTACCGACTATTTAAGCTTTCGCTACTGTCAAGCTCTTCTACTGAGGAACATTCGGTAAGTAGCCAGAATAATCGGATATATAGGCAGTGCAGCAAAGACTGGAATCACAAATAAGAGTGTGCTCGATCATTTAAGCAGCGGAATGACTACTTTGTAGCATGATGGTCGGCGTGAATTACCGACCATGGGAGGGTGTGCCGACCAGTTACCGCGGGTATTTACCGAACATTTCTCTGTTTCTTAAAAAATATGACAAATAACACTGAAACCTATAATACACCACCCTATTTTCCGCTTTTATATCTTTTAAAACGAAGACAACGTTTGCGATTTCATGTTTGTTTGTTTCTCTTAGACGATGGAACTGTCTAAAAAGGGTCTGCTCTTAATGAGGATAATTTGCAAATTCTTTTTTTAAGAGTCAAACCCATTGGGAAGGGAGGCATAAATGAAAATGGCAGCTTTGCCTCACCTGAAATTGTGACCGTTCACAGTAAAAGTGTGTACATGTCAACCTCAGAAATAAGAGCCAAAAATGGCTAAATCAGTTAAATATTGATACAAGCACCATATTTTGCAAAAGCCCAATCAGTAATGTAGCAGTGCAAATATAACGTTGCCCTGAAAAATTCCACCATTTTCAAGAGGGCCGACATACTTGCATTTCAAGCGTGGCTCAGTGCAAACTGCAATACTTCAAAGCATTGAACAATAGGGCGATGTATCACTAATTGCTGGCAATATTGCAAACAGTACAGATCCATATGAAACTGTCCTTTTAGCAGTTTGAATTTATACTGCTTGTTCAAGAAAAAAGGTGACTCCAATCTGACTACGTAGACGCGCAGACGCTAGCTGATATGCCATTGTGTTGGAATTTCCAGATATTTTGCTGTAACCTTTCTCACTCTAGCTACACAAACTGACCATATTATTTCTATGGTCGGTAAGAGCCGACGATGGTTCTGATACTGCGTCTATTACCGACTAGCTACATATGCTAATCAAGCACGACTTACCGTTAAAATTGTATTAATAAACGCGTGTGTTTACCCTAGCAAAGATCGAATAAGTAAACTGAGTACTGGAAAACTTGAGTATATTGAAGTTAGAACCTTATGATCGGAATGCTATAAAATCAAAAAATCTGTAAGAAACGTATCTGAACACTGTATTTGGTTTTATTTTGAGTTCAAATGTCTTCTGTGAATTTTTGAAGTTTTCCCATTCTGAGAAAAGAAAATGACGTATTTGTAGGGACAAACTTTTCCCGTACTAAGAGCGGTTTACGGTATTTTTATGTGGTCGGTATAAGACGCCCAGTCGGCAATACCCGCACCCGCTCTACTCATTCCATTTTTGTGATATCACTATATCTTATCAAATGTGATCACTTACTCATTCTTATAAGGGATCATTAAATCAATTTTTTGATATCACAAAATTGCTTTTGTGATATTACTTAATTATTAATAAGTTAAGTGATATCACATATAAAGTGATATAAAAAATATCAAAATATCACATATTTGTAATACTAATATCACAAAATCAAATTAGTGAAACCGCTTAATCAAATTCACTTTTTGATGTCACAAAATGTATTTAGTGATATCACTTTATCGATTTTGTGATGTCAAAAAATCGATTTTATGATATCTCTTAATCAATTTTGTGATATCACATGATAATTAGTGATATCACATTTTTCAAAATGGTGATATCACAAAATCGATAAAATGATATCACGAAATCGATTTTGTGATATCACAAAAAGGGAAATTATAGTCAAACGTACGGAAGCGTATTGAAGCCACCACTTTTTTAGATATATTTCAACTTGTCGATTTTATATATAGCGATTTATTGCAGTTTTCGAGATAATGACGACTTGATTTTGTCGACATGTTTTGTTAGATCGCCGTAAATCGACTATTAGCATCGGGAATTAAAACTTGATTGACAAAGAAGAAATCGATAGATCTAAATTATTACAATAATCGACATAAACAGAGTCGTCTTGGATATAATACTCGATATTTTGACTTAAGAAAACTTGACTAGACTAGAAATGAAGAAAGGACCACGCTTTAGATAAGGCGATATAATCGCGTGTAGTGTAATTTAACGAGTTTGCCAAGTCGAAATATTGCAACTATATTCAGCTTCCCTAAGCTAAAGACTTCTGCGGTGCTTATAAGATGGACAGTCTCAGTCGTCCGTCGTTGTCAGTCCTCATCCGTAAAACCTTTGTAAAATCCCCGTAGCTTCTAAGCAATCTGCTCTCAATGTCATATGAAGTGTTTCGGGGCTCGTGGATTAACCTCACACAGCATGGGGCAGACAGCTTCAGAATTTTGGTTCTATTATAGTGATCAAGCATGGTTTCTCATGCATTTACATTTGCCAGTCTCGAGGAAGCTGTTGAAAACCGTAACCGAAGGCCGAGCTTTTCGACAAGCCCGAGGGACCTGGCAAATGTAAATGCAATGAAAAACCATTGTTGATCGTTTTTATTGCATAAATACAACCACAGTGCTACAAAAATAATGAAAAGCACTATTTTTCGGCCTCATCGCCATTACCTTGGTGATTCCTATACGCACTATGCGTTTCTATTAAAGTGCTCGTTTCAGGCGATGGGCAGCTAAAAAGCGTTTTTGTCCAACCTTTAGCAGCAGTTCCAGTTCTAAATCATATTCACTAATTTTTTTCACTTCGACGTTGCCTGCTTTTCATTTTTTTACAATATTCGAATCTGTATAACTCAAAGATAAAAGTCTTTTATCGATAAATGCAGCTGCAAGCTATCCGTTTGCTTCTATACTGACAGAGTATTGCGCTGCAACGGCATACGAAAAGTCGCAAAAGCGGTCATTGTAGAACGTGAATCGCCTTATTAACACATGATTTTGTGTTCGTTAAAACATGTCTGTTAATAGCGTGTGACACCGATATTTATACAATAACTTAAAGACTACTCAGGATTATAACTGGAAGGGTAGTCTTTGTTTTCTCAGAGATAGCCTGTGACCACCTACTTTGAAAAGAGCTTTTAATATTGCTATCAGCTTGTTATTGTCTACACCAAGCGTTGTTATTACTTACCATTTGATATCGCACGTGAACGTGGAATTTGATTGTATTTGGTTCCCGGTAATTGCATGAGATTGGTCGATTCTGTGTTTTCTGTGGTCTACTGAATACCAGCATTGAAGATGTATATAAGTTTCAAGAAGTTCTGCTTGTCCGTCCATAGACACAAACTTGTCTCCGCAACTCCTCTTACAGTTTTAAGGAATTTTGACGAAACTTTCCAGTTATTGTTCCCATGATTTAAAGATGATCATATTTTACCGAGGTCATGCTCCACTGTTTTTTACAAGAGTTATGGCCCCTTGTCTCTTTTTCAACAGTACATCTTGTCCCTTCAACTACTCTTGCAGTTTTCATTAGATTTAATGAAAGCTTTCAGTTATTGTTCCCATGACCTGAAGAGGATCATATTATACCGAAGTCAGGCTCGACAAATTTTACTGGAGTTATGGCCCTTTGTCAGTTTTAGCGATTGTGTCAACAGAAATTCTTGTCTCCGCAACTTCTACTTCATTTTTCAAGGGATTTTGATGAAACTTTCCAGTTATTGTTACCATGCCCGAAGATGATCATATTCCACCGAGGTCATGCTTGATGATTTTACTGGAGTTATGGCCCTTCGATTTTTTTATGTAGAAATAACCTTGTGAACAAAATATCTGAAGAACCGCTTAAGCTAGGATCCTGATATTTGGAATATAGTTACAGACTAAGGTGTAAATGACCTGCTTAACGTTTGAGCATATATCGTAATTGTTCCGTTGAGTTATTTTCCTTTTTCAGACATAGGCATTTTGTATAGGCACAAACTTGTGAACATATGTAATATCTAAATAACCATATAATCTACGATCCTTATATTTGGCATGCAGGTTTGCACGAAAGTGTAGATGATCTTTTGAGCCTACTGAGTTATTTCCCTTGTTTGGATATAGTCATTTTGTATGGGAACAAGCTTTTGAACAAAATAACTGAAAAAAAAAAAAAAAAACGGCTTAAGCTAGGATCCTTATATTTGACCTGCAGGTTTGGACTTAGATGTAAATGGCCTGATTTATTTTTGAGCCTATTTCATAAATTTTTAATTGAGAGATTCACCTTTTTAAGACATAGTCATTTTGTATAGGAACCAAGCTTGTGAACAAAATATCTGAAGAACCATGCTAGGTTCCTTATATTCGGCATGCAGTTACAGACTAAGATGTAAAATGAACTAATTGAAACCCTTTTCTGACTGACACATTATGGGATGAACCTCTATAGAGGCATAAACACATTTTCTAGTTTTCATCGTATTGTCACGAAACTTTCAGAATATTGTTGTCACAATATGACATGGATCAGGTTATATTGAGGGTCATGATCAGACCCTTTCTGCAGGAGTTATGGCCCTTTGTATGTAAATATGGTTGAATCTTATGGCCGCAACTTCTCCTTCAGTTTTCAACCGATTTTCATCAAACGTTCCCGATATTGTTGTTACTACATGACTCTAATTATATTTTATTGAGGTTCTGATTGGACCCTTTCTGCCACAGTTATGGCCCTTTGTAAGTCTAGCCAAATCTTGTGGCCACAACTCCTCCTTCAGTTTTCAACCGATTTTCATTAAACTTTCAAGATATTGTTGTCACTTCATGACGTGGATCATATTTTATTTGGGCCATGATTGGACCCTTTTTGTCAGAGTTACGGTCCTTTATAAGTCTGGGCAAATCTTATGGCCGCAACTCCTCCTTCAGTTTTCAACCGATTTTCATCAAACTGTCAAGATATTGTTGACACTACATTATGTGGGTCATATTTTTTTGGGGTCATGATTGGACCCTTTCTGCCAGACTTACGGTCCTTATTATCAGATCTTGCTCAAAGTGAGGAAAGTTGAACTCTTATCAACATCACTACTGTGTATAATTTTCAGATTTATTCTGAAATGTGGCTTTGGTCGCATGAACTAGCTTTCTCATTATAAGCCTATGTAGCCCTTAAGTCTCAACAGAATCAAATTTCTGAAACTGTCTACCCAAACGTGTATGCAGTTATAATTTCCAACCTCAGAGACTTTGCATTTGATATTAAGCTCAGATTGGTTAGAAGCAAAAGGTATATTACAAAGGTTTTACGGACGGCGACTGACATCGACGGACGACGGAGACTGTCCAACTTATAGGCACTGCAGAAGTCTTGAGCTTAGGTTAGCTAAATATAACTGCAATACTTCGACTAGGCAAACTCATCAAGCTACGCTTCAAGCGATTAAACCGTCTTTTCTAAAGCCTGATCATTTCTTCATTCTTAGTCAAGTCAAGTTGTAATAAGTCAAAATAACGATTATTATTTTCAATACGACTCTGTTCATGTCGACTATTGTAATGATTTAGATTTGTCAACTTCGTCTTTGCAATTTTCTTTTTGTTTCGCGTTGATCTTAGATGATTTACGGCGATACAACTAAATATGTCGACAAATAGAAGTCAAAATATGCTCAAAACTGCACCAAATCGCTATATCTGAAGTCGACAAGTTGAAACATAACACAATAAGTGGAGGCACCAATACGCTTCCGTACAAACGGTACCTCATAACTTTGGTGATAGTAGATCTATATCACTTACTCAAAATTTTGATATCATGAACATTTGTGGAAATCACCAATTCGCTCTATTTTGTTAATATAGCTAATTGTCAGATGATCACAAAATAGATTTGAATTCGGTAATGTTCAAGACCTACTTTGGAATACAGATCAGTAGGTTGGGACCCTTACCTGCAGAAAGACATTGATGCACTAGAAAAGGTTCAGCGCCAGGCAGCAAGATTAACTCCCGGGACTACTCCTCGAGGGAACAAGATAATGTTGACAGAGCTCCATCTCCGGGGACTTCTCCTCGAGGGAACAAGATAATGTTGACAGAGCTCCATCTCCGGGGACTTCTCCTCGAGGGAACAAGATAATGTTGACAGAGCTCCATCTCCGGGGACTTCTCCTCGAGGGAACAAGATAATGTTGACAGAGCTCCATCTCCGGGGACTTCTCCTCGAGGGAACAAGATAATGTTGACAGAGCTCCATCTCCGGGGACTTCTCCTCGAGGGAACAAGATAATGTTGACAGAGCTCCATCTAGGGGACTTCTCCTCGAGGGAACGAGATAATGTTGACACAGCTCCATCTCCGGGGACTTCTCCTCGAGGGAACAAGATAATGTTGACAGAGCTCCATCTCCGGGGACTTCTCCTCGAGGGAACAAGATAATGTTGACAGAGCTCCATCTCCGGGGACTTCTCCTCGAGGGAACAAGATAATGTTGACAGAGCTCCATCTCCGGGGACTTCTCCTCGATGGAACGAGATAATGTTGACAGAGCTCCATCTCCGGGGACTTCTCCTCGAGGGAACAAGATAATGTTGACAGAGCTCCATCTCCGGGGACTTCTCCTCGAGGGAACGAGATAATGTTGACAGAGCTCCATCTACCACCACTCCAGGACAGACGACAGGCCAAAAGACTGACATTCTCCAAGGTGGTCGAGGGGCAAGTGCAAGCACTGCAGTCTCGATCATGACTTTTACTCAAGTCTGGGGAAAACGTCTAATTAAATCAATGTACTGATTATTATTGACAGACACGCTACTAACAATAGGAAATGTGCTGTGTAATTCTGAACTGTTTGAAAATTCATTTTTTCCAAAGAACTGTAATTGATTGAAACCATCTGGAAGAAAGTGTTGTGCATGCAGAGAATGGGTTTAGAAGAGCCGTCTCTCCCCGGGAATGCAGTGGCTTGTACAATCTCTGTGTTATTCCCTGCTCTCTCCCCGTAGCACATTTACTAAAAGACCCTGTGCTGATCATCAAGCTCTGGATCCAGTAAAAAAAAATTGCAACATCAGGAAACAGATATATTGCATTTAACAAAGTTGATTTGAGTTGTGATATCAAAAATGCGATCTTTTGTGATATCAAATTTTGTGGGTATCACTTAGTCGATTTTGCGATATAACTGATGATCTGTGAGAGGCCTAAATCGAATTAGTGATATTACAAAGGTTTTATAACTTCAGACCTGGTTGCCACTAGTTCCTGATCATTGCCTATCTTTTTAGATTGGGTAGGCTGTGCTTTGTGGTTGTGAACTTTCCTGGGTATCTTTATTTATGAGCCGCGACACGACAAAACCAAAAAAGAGGACCAATGGTCCTGTAGCTCACCTGCGATCTTACTGTCAACAGACACATTTTGTTACTTCACTCATTTGTTACAAACCTTAAACCAGTGGTTTTAGAAGAGTGCAGATTTTGAAGTCAAACAAGTCCAATACAGCTGTGAAGTTATACTGGTAACAAAACTGGTTAATAAAGGAGGTCACTAGGGCACCTTGTTCTAAATTACATAGAAATAAACTTTCTGAACAAAGATTGGATCAAAACTGTGCCCTCTAGAGTGTACTCAAGGTTTTTCTCATATCTGATTTAGTGACCTAGTTTTTGAACTGACAAGACCAACTTACAAACCTGTCCCAGATTTCAAAAAACTAAACAGTCTGTTTAAGTTTCATGAATTGGATAAAACAGTGCCCTCTATCGAGAGTGTACACAAGATTTTTCTAAGATTTGACGTAGTGACCTAATTTTTTACCTGCACCGCTTTCACCTGAATAGCACCACTAGGGATTCTACGTGTACACGGATAAAGGGTAACGGTTCGTGTATATGTGGTAAAAGTTTACAAAATTTACATATCTTGAACACATGGTAGACCGCCAACATAACCAAATATCTTAGAGTCGCCAGTATTAGTCTATTTTAATGTACTTGACGGCGTCCTCGGAAACATCTAAATCTTTATACTCTAAATTCTGCACATTCTTATGCAAACTATACGAGAATACTGTTTCATCATAATCGGCAACTAGTCTTAGACATTGCTGAAAGGAAACTTTGCGTAAAGCACATGCGGTGTAATTGAAAAATTCGGCCTACCTGTTTGTCACAGAATAGGCTTACCGGGAAGGCTAGATAATTGTACTGACAGTAAAAATAGCCCCTGTGACCTTGACCTTAGCCCTAGAATGCTGAAATGTGAACTTGTCAAAGATAATGTCATAGCAAAGTTAAATGAAAATTAGTCCATAAATGAAGGCACTAGAGCGATGACAATGTTTTTCTAAAAATAGCCACTGTGACCTTGAGCTTGACCTTAGAATGCTGAAAAGCGAACTTGTTCAAGATATTGTCATACTAAACATTTGTGTGAAGTTAAATCAAAATCGGTCCATAAATGAAGTCATCAGAGCGATGACAAAGCTTTTCGGAAAAAAGCAACTGTGACCTTGACCTTAGAAAGCTGAAACACGAACTTGTTCAAGATATTGTCATACTAAACATTTGTGAAGTTGGTCCATAAATGAAGTTGCCAGAGCAATGACAAAGTTTTTCTAAAAATAGCAACTGTGACCTTGACCTTAGAACGCTGAAACGCAAACTTGTTCAAGATACTGTCATACTAAACATTTGTGTGAAGTTAAATCAAAATTGGTCCGTAAATGAAGGCGCAAGAGCGATGACAAAGTTTTTCTAAAAATAGCTACTGTGACCTTGGCCTTGACCCAGATAGATGAAACGCAAACTTGCCCAAGATATTGCCATACTTATCACTTGTGTGAAGTTAAATCAAAATTGGCCCATAAATGAAGGCGCTACATCGATGACAAAGTTTTTCTAAAAGTAGCCACTGTGACCTTGACTTTGACCTTAGGATGCTGAAACATGAGCTTGTTCAAGATATTGTCGTACTAAACATCTGTGTGAAGTTTTAATCAAAATCGGTCCTTAAATGAAGGCGCTAAGGTGATGACAAAATTTTACTAAAATAGCCACTGTGGCCTTGACCTTGACCCCAGAAGGCTAAAACTCGAACTTGTTCAAGATATTGTCATACTAATTACTTGTGTGAAATTAGAATGAATTCTGTCCACAAATGAAGGTGCTAGAGCGATGACAAAGTTTTTTCTAAAAATAGCCACTATGACCTTGACCTTTACCTTAAGACGCTGAAACGCAAACTTATTAAAGATATTGTCATACTAAACATTTGTGTGAAGTTTGAATCAAAATCAGTCCATAAATGAAGATGCTAGAGTGATGACAAAGTTTTTCTAAAAATAGCCACTGTGACCATGACCTTGATCCCAGAATGCTGAAACACAAATTCATCCAAGATATTGTCATACTAATCACTTGTGTGAAATTGAATCGAATTTGGTTCTCAAATCAAGGGGCTAGAGCGACGACAAAGTCTATGGGAAAATATTTCATCGCTCAAGGGCAAGTAACTCTGAAAAGAATGATCCAACCTGGCTCAAATTCGAACTGGTCCGAGATGTTTTAGCTGTCCTGATTACCTGCAAGTTACAAGAACTTGCGATCAAAAATGATGAAGCTATGGCCCGGACAACATTTTCGCCATTATAAGTCTATGGGAAAATATTTTATCGCTCAAGGGCAAGTAACTCTGGAAAGAATGATCCAACCTGGCCCAAATTCGAACTGGTCCGAGATGTTTTGACTGTCCTGAAGACCTGCAAGTTACAAGAAGTTGCGATCAAAAATGAAGAAGCTAGGGCCCGGACAACATCTCCCCATTACATATTTTATCGCTCAAGGGCAAGTAACTCTGAAAAGAATGATCCAACCTGGCTCAAATTCGAACTGGTCTGAGATGTTTTGGCTGTTCTGGATACCTGCAAGTTGCAAGAAGTTGCGATCAAAAATGATGAAGCTAGGGCCCGGACAACATTTTCCCCATTATAAGTCTATGGGAAAATATTTTATCGCTCAAGGGCAAGTAACTCTGTAAAGAATCTTCCAACCTGGCCCAAATTCGAACTGGTTCGAGATGTTTTGGCTGTCCTGGATATCTGCAAGTTACACGAAGTTGCGATCAAAACTGAAGAAGCTAGGGCCCGGACAACAGTTTCTCCATTATAAGTCTATGGGACCTTTTTGTTGCCATGGTAACCACAGTTTTCAACCAATCTGTACCAAAACTATATGCAATCAATCCCCCACCCCAACCATGCTACACATAAAATTTGATCAAGATTGGCCAGCTACTTTAGCAGATATTAATGCTTAAAAGTACGACAGACCAACCCTATACTATAAACTCACCTTGTGAGCCTTCGGCTCAGGTGAGCTATAAAGTGGATGAGCGCCTAGCGAAGGCTCAGTTCAGCCTGGGCATCCGCCCAGTCTGATCAGAGTCTTTGTTGTCCGCATGGAGCGAATGTAGACCCTTAAGTAGCCATGAAAGGACACAACGAAGACTCTGATCAGACTGGGCGGCTGCCCAGGCTGATCTGAGTCTTGGCTGGGCGCACATGCCACTGCTCCTTTATATTTACCTAATTACTGAAGTTAAATAACACTAATACCTCCCAAACCGAAGCCCCATGTTTGGACCAAATATTCTGAGAAGGAACTTTGAAAAAATTGTTTGCTGGCTAAATATTGTAAACAAGTAGTCTATTAATATATACAATGGAAAGATTGAAAAATAGGGCTATTCATATCATATACAGAGCCCTAGATAAGAGGGAGTATTCGGTGCTAATTAGGGATAATTTTTTGAATTCTGCATAAAAACATATGTTGTGACCCCTCATCTGAACCGTCTCGACGACACGGTTCAGATGAGGGGTCACAACATATGGTTTCAATGAGTAATGAAGAAAATTATCCCTCAATTATCATCAAAAACCCTCTTAACTAGAGCTCTGAATATAATGTTTGAGGGCATAACTTATCATATAATCTCAGAGAGAAAATAATATACCTATTCCAGCGGCACAAAAAGAGCACCCAACACTCACACGCGAGACTATTAACTTCGTGGAAATTGTTGGATTGGTGATCAGAAGGTTAGATGCACTAAATATGAAATACCGTCACGTGCTGGACTTTTTGATATATGTGATTTCAGGAAATTAGCATAAGAAATATAAGGAATCTCTCTCTCTCTCTCTCTCTCTGAGGTTTAGCTAATTCATGCGAATGCTTCTACTTTGATAAGCCTGGATCTAGGGGCCTTTCACTTTAATATTCAGCTTGGCGTAGTCTGATTTTAAAAATTTTAAAAGGGGATTCAAGGACAAAAATCTGAATGAGAAGAACATTACAAAGGAAGTCTCTTCACCTTTGATCTTTTATGCTACAAATATTCTTAATTGCAACACGATGAAAACAAATTGATAAGTGAAGTACAAAACACAGCTGACAAACAAAAACAAGGGAACAAAAATGTGAATGCCGGGGACGCAGCAAAAGTGCTAATGTTAAAGTTAGGCTGTGTTTCACAATAATGAAGTTAACATTTATAAATAAGGTAGTTTAATATACTGCTCATCAAATGTCAGCACCCATAACATATGAGTATTTACGAATTTGCATGATTTATTTTTCTTCTATCCCCTATACAGAATGTATCAAAATGTAGTGTCTTGGTTATATGATTGGTCAAAACAAATTCCGTCTTGTTTTACGGACTGATGATCTAACGTAAGTCAGCCGTCAGAGTAAATTTTCGTTATGTTCGTTGTTGCTAACACTTTTCTCTGCAACCGTGTTGTGGCAGATTGTCTCCTGTATATATGGCTTTTTCCGCCAGTGATATATGATTGGTTGAATCATAGTAATGCCACAGCCAACAAGCGCCGCACCTGATAGATGTATGGACGTTGAGCAGCTTCCTGTTAGTTCAAATACTAGGCCTGAAAAAGATTGAAATAATTATTATGAAGGAAAAGACATATGGAAATTCGCCGGCGGTTTATTACATTATTATCTCCTGTATAATGTTTGCTCATTTACGACCATATAATTTGTTCAGTATCATGACTATTCAGTTAGTTTTGACTATTCAGTTAGTTTTATCGAGGCTAATGATTGCTATTTTGCGTTCAATAAAGTCTGAGAAGCATACTAAGAAGAATACAGAAGTCTCTTTATAATATTGTATAAATGTTTGGTTGTTAAAATGAAAGTGAATGAAAGTAAAGAAAAAGAACGAAAAAACACTGACTGCAAATTTTTAACTAATCAGCTGCCTAAGACATATCTTCAACAACCTTAATATGGTAACTTTGGCCCACTTGAAACTGTATAAAGCTGAAATAGATATAGTATACCTCCTAAAGGTCCTCCAACAAGATTACCCAACGCTTTAAAAGGCATAGATAACCCGATTCCATCAGCAAATCTTTTATCACCGACAATGTTGAAAACTACAATCGATATCAAGGCTCCTGTCACACTGTAAAAGAATCCAATTAATCCAGGACAAATAAACACACTTGGATACGTTCTAAACAATGGCGATAGAATCACACACACCCCTGATAATATTAAAAAGACAGTGTATAATACTGTTGCGTTAGAAATGGGATGTTGTCCTAGAAACGAAAAGAATATCTTTCCAGCACTATTTGAAATTCCAAATATCGATAATATCGATGCTATATCCTTCTTTGTGAAACCAAGTTCTAAGATGTATGTAGGAAGAAGAAGAAAGTATATTCCTATGCCAGTATTACAAAGTAAATTACTGAAACACAAAGCTAGGAATGATGATTTCCTAAATACCGATGTTTGAAAGTATGATTTTCTCTTTCGTCCTTTCAGAGAGATGTCAACTTCACTTCGTTGCCTCATAAATGTTGCACACGCGCACATATTAAATGTAATTGCCCCAAGAACTAGCATAACACCTTGCCATCCGTATGTATCATCCAGGATGCCTATTAAGGAAGGGTAAATTACCATAGCGCTGTTGTGACCTGAAACAGAAATCAATCTAAGACCACGTTTCTCAGAGTTTGCAAAACGGTTTAAACCGATAAAACATTTATCGAAAGTGTTGCTTTATCCTGTTTATGCCATTTAGTAGTCTCTCTCAGAAGATGAAGAATGAGGTATTCGTACTGAATTATAGACTATTTCTGTTCATTGAACTACACAGTGTTTCTTAATGTTTCAAACAACTCTGCAGCAAGTATACCAGTTATGTTTGTATGCCCTCTACTGAAAACTCCTCATAACATCATTTGGAAAAAGAAAATTATCAATTACGCATGCCAGTGTTTGTCTCAGTCTCGTTTTATTCCTTTCAGATCATGATTAAAAAAATAACGACTGATCATACTAAATCTTTCGGAAACTACAGAAATAATTAAAGTATCAGTCCCAAATTTTTCACTGAATATTCCATAAAATGTTTACTGTTAAAGGACTTATGAGTTCGGATTTATGATTTAGGCTTTGACCACTTTAAAGGCAGGAGTGGACTATATAAGGAGGATTAATTTCCAAACGTCATTCTTTGGACGGACACACGGCGCCAAGTGTGTGCAACTATGGTTACGTACCGTTGAGCCACTTGGGTAACGTCGATAAGAAAATTGAACTGAACTGAACAGAAACGTCATTCTGTCTCTTGATCACATAGTGTCAACACCTCCAATCAGCCAATGAAACTATTATAACTGGTAATTCTAGACTGATTGGTCAAATAAATCTTTACACCTTTACCTGTACAGGTAAGATATGCTGTTGCTGAGAATATTACCCCCGGTAGAGAAATCCTGCCTTTAACGTTTAAGGACAAATATTCTTGTCTACTGGATGTCTTAATCCTATTATGCAACAGTCCAGTGACACTGCTATTTCATCAAAGGAAAACTCCTTCTCACATAGGTAATAAAATAACAGGGTCATGAAACCAATAAAGACTGAGGGTGTGTTCTACATAGTAAAGATTATTTGTCTTTAAAGAGGATAGATGAACATTATAATTTATACGACGAATTAACCGGAAAACTACTTTTTACGTTTCCTTAATCTGAAGACGAGAGAGATGATCTGTTAATTTGTTATCCTTGCCAGCAGTGTTATTTTCCATTAGTGGTTATTGTCTTCTGTTGAATGGAAGTGTTGTATTTCCCGAGTGTGTGAGCTCTGGCATATGAAAGTGTGAAGAAATAGCTTGGAATGCGCATCCTCGTATGTGTACAGTTCTCGTTTCAATCAGGATCTATGCTATGTGTCGTTAAGAATATTTTGATTAGACTACAGAGAAACAGATTTCGCATACTTAATCTTCCACTCCATCTGTGTTCCGAATACTTCAAGAAGATCTCTGTCTCTGCATGACTTTCATGTTGATGTGGCATTTAAACCCGACACATGGCTTATTTTTCTCATGTCCCGCTCATATGAAGACTTTTAATCCTCGCCTGTTCACAAATTGACTCCTTATAAACTTATACGATAAGGGCATATGGTTCAGTCGCGTCGAGAGAAACTGTATCTTTAGGTATATACAAATAGCGAAGACTCATATAAATGCATCTCCGCAAAGGCTGGACAGAGTATTTGCATCACCAACCTATAGATCCTGAGAAATCTAAATAGCTAAGGTCAAATCTCTGATCACATTAAGTGGATGTTGCCAAACTTAATTACCGACAGTTACGATCCCTGTGGCTATAGTTTTGTACTTGTCAAAGTAGTCGTTGAGAGCAGACAGACAACTTGTATAGTTGATACCAAACCCAAGACCTGAAATATATGTAATTCAAAGAAATACAATATTCTGATCTGATATAAGTTGTTCTGAAGACAAACGGACATGCAGCATACAGGTTAAGGTGCTGTTGATTGATTGGATCTACTCTCTTGTTGAGGCACTCCAGCAAGTGGTTTTTCAAAGTTTATACTTAAAGGATAAGGAAACAGCAAATTCTACTTACATGGTTCAGTTTACTACCATTTCTCGTAGTCAGATTTGTCCAGTAGAGTTTTTGAAATTCATTGGCATGCTCTCAAGCTTGGAAAGTAATCTCTTGCACTGTATTTTTTTCAGTTTCATAATGGCGGCCTCAAGATAACCATTATTGCTGTAGGGGTGGCATGTTTCAAGCACATTATTGAAAATTACCATTTCATATAAAATTAACATGAAATCAGTTCAGAAAAATTTATGCTTATATCTTATAGCAGTTATTTTCATAAGTAATATCTCTTTGGAAAACAAAAAGATGCATAAGTGTAGCTGACACTGCAAGCAACCCTTTGCTGAAATGATCATATTCAAAAACAGATCAGGTGATTAGTGATGACATCATTTCTGTTGTGATGTCATAATGGGTGGTTCCCAGCTTAATTAAAATTAAAATGAACCTCATCAAAGGCTGGAAACCAGAAGGAATATTTTTACTATTGGAAAACCCACCTCCAAACAAAAAATGATAAAAATAGACAAAAGAGGTCATGCAATATGCTGCAAGTCAGTATTTAGCTATGAGAAATAATTTTGGGTATGTTAAACCTAAAATTTTGATATTTTGAGCATCTTTAAAGAAAAAAGTTCCACTAAAAACCACTTGCTGGAGTGCCTCAACAAGACAGTAGCTTGCATGATACGTCAACAGGTCTTTGCAGTAACATTTTGTTTGTAGATAACACTGGAGGTACCTTCTTTGAAAAAGATCGATTTTAAGTTTGACCGATTGATTTTAAGTCTTCCACTTTTTTAATCACCTTCGTATTTGCAGATATGAGGACTGACTGAAAAGGTTCTGAATCTTGCGGAAAAGGATATTGCCTATCGAAATCGAACAATTTTTTCCTTCCACTTCGGTGCATTCTTGCAAACTTTGATAGCAAGCGTTTATCCTAGTATCATATAAGTATCTTTCTCAATCATTCTGATCTTCATCAAGTACTGGAACCCAAAGGTACGGAAATATTTTTCATTGCAAGATCTGTGAAAAAATGGGTTGGGTTTTCTTGGTTTAAACATATTTATTTCAATTTTTCACAACATACATGGATAATACAGCATATAAGTTTATAGGATTAAAGCGAAACATGTTGCTTATTTTATCATTTTGCTTATCTTGAGTTTTCTTCAGGATTGGGAATTCCTGCTTTAAAATAAAGTCAATCCATTACTTGCTATTTTTTACTAGATCCTGAATTTCTCAATCGTCTCTGGGGTTCGCTGCAACAACAGGCCTTCCAAGGCAATGGGAATCTGCAAGCCTCTCCCTGCCAGGCTTAAATTCAAGGGATCATACAGTATCACAAGAAAAGACACCGTGTCCAAGTTTTGCACATATACTTTCAAGGATATATTTGCTGTTAGACTTTCTAACTGTAAGTTCTTGATAACTGCATCTTTGATAACTATGTCCTAGACATTAAACCGTAACAATTTTTCAAATATGCTTATTAGTCACGCGGCTCGCAATGCGATAGTGTTATATTAGGTAAAAGCTCAAGTCAATATCATTCAACCGTCACTGGAAACTTGCCTATAATGGTCAAAGTACCTAAATCATAAGTCCGAACGCGTAAATTATATAAACATTGACAATTCCGGAATATTTTAGATATACAAACATGGACCCTAAACGCATATGCGGAGATATCAAAAAGTTTTGAGTTTCACACATATTTTTTTCCATTTGGATAGTAAAATGCACCACACCTGATGTATGTAGGATCATGTTGCTTGCTGCAATTATTTAGACACAACACATTTTGAGAGGCAGAATCCCACAACGGGTATGTATCACAAGAACAAACGCGCCAGTCCACACCAGCCGACTGGCGATGGGTGCTGTGCGCCATTGTGGTTACGAACTCCTTCCTGACTCACCCTATTCTCCAAGCTAGCTTCCAGTGACTGCCATCTCTTACATAGGCTGAAAAAAACCCTTAGGGGTCGAAGATTTGAGGGCGATGATGAGGTGACTGCTACTGTGGAGGGCTGATTAGGGGGCAAAGATGTTGAGTTTTGTCGATCGGTACCAATGGCTGGCAAACTAGATGGAACAAGTTTGTGGATTTGGAAGAGGACTATGTTGAAAAAAGTACATGTAGTATAAATCCAAATATAATGCTCCTTATGTGTGTGACTCAAAACTCTTTGATATCCCCTCGTATGGCGGTCAAAATTATGTCACCGCCTTTAGCCTACCATGTGTTTATGCTCTGTACCGAGATGAATTTAACCGTTTTACAAAACTTTTCTGTAAATAATGACATCTAAAAGTTGTATTTCACGTACAGATCTATTATTCTTCAAAATGTTTACATTTACCTGTAAGAATACCAAAGGAGACAAAGAGATAACCGATCTCAGTCGAGAAGAAACTCATGCTAAGACCGGTAGCTGAGATAATGCCTCCAAGGAAAGCTCCCATCCTGTAACCATAGCGATTAGTAACGAAGCTTCCAACTGGGGCTGAAAATAAGGAAAATTTACAAGTTATAAAACTGTTTTCACACGCCTTAAATGTTTACTGCTTGTACTGATGTTTACATGACTTCAGAAATCAGACGTTTAGGTCAGTGCTAGAGTTCTCACAAAAACTGCTGAAAGTGGACAAAGTCGGTTTGATCATTTTAATTGGTTTGTAACAACTCAAACACTTTATATTTCATGAACCTGAAATCTCGTGCTAATATATGAATTAAATATATGTTATCTATTAGTCGTAGATGCTTGATCTTTTTTTAGTTTAGTGGGAATTGAATTTAACCATACTTAAAATAGATGTGCAGCTCTTCATTACCTGTAAGGTAAAATCAGAGACTTATCGGGGGGCATCTAACACGTGCGATTTTTTTGTGTGTGGGACTATGTCCCATGCTAAGCAATGGCGTAGCTGCCTATATGCAAATACGCAGGTGCGTATTGAAATTTTGTCAAACTGACAAAATTTCAAAACACACCTGCATATTTTCTAGTTGAAATGCTGTTAATTGGGCATGATTTTAATACTAACTGCCAACAGACACGAACATTTGAAATATCTTAGCGGCTGAATCTCCTATAATTGCCCTCAATGAGTATAAAACATGACTGTGCGTACTGTGTAATTGCCCCCTAGCTACGCCCCTGCTAAGTTGTCGTTGCATTGGTCACTTATACACTATCTGCTGGCTTTTGAGTGACATTCTGGGTGTGGCTCGGACAGGTGCTAAGTTTACCATGGCGTGTGTTTGCTCCATATATTTAAAAGATCTCTGATGCGGATATGTGCAGCTGGGTATGCACTGTGCATAGCTAGCGGCTCAATTGAACTGAAGATATCATCAGAACAGGAATGGTATCACATGGTGTAATCGATTCCGCCAATTTTCGCTTCCTGCAGAGACTTCCGTCATATTTGGCTTCCGCCGAGACTGACGGCGAACTCTTGCTTCCTGCAAGGACTACTGTCCTCGAAAAATGGCTTCCTGCCGAGACTGTCTGCGTGACTCTGCTTCCTGCCGAGAGCCTCGACAGGAAGCAGAATCACGCGAACAGTCTCTGCAGGAAGCCATTTATTATGTACAGAAGTTTCGGCAGGAAGCAAGAGTTCGCAGACAATCTCGGCGGAAGCCAAATATGATGTACAGTCTCTGCAGGAAGCGAAAATTGGCGGAATCGATTAGACCCTGTGGGTATGACCCGATCTTGGACCAATAGTGCTTATTGCACTTAGGCCCGATTTCACGTCGCCTTAAAACATTGACTAACTTTTAGTTATCGAATAATTTACCTTTACCGTAATGCAACACTAGTCATTGATTAGTGTTTAAAACATGTTTTAAGGCGACGTGAAATCGGGCCTTAGAATTGAAGATTAACAAACTACGTGTTTATAATGGGTCGCAACATGTGAAAAGATACCTTACGGTATGAGTAGACAGTATAGGGTCAGATAAACCCGTGCATCCGCACAGGCAGAGCATCTGAGTTCCTCCTTTTGCAAGTACCGTCAGTATGAATCGGAATAAGTAAAAAGATACCCCAATGCATAAAGGCGGATCCCAAATGATGATTTGAGTATATGCCGTTCTCACAAGCTGCAAGGTATCTTTTCTCGTAGTATGGCTGTTGGATACGTACTTGCAAAGTACCACACTGCCGGCGGTAAAGCGCAGAGCCAGGAAGTTGCCACGGCGTCGGAGTGGAGATTCTCCCGAAATAACACGTAGAAGACACCACCTAGAACAGACTATAGAGGGTATTGACTATCTTCTCATAAAAAAATATACCAGCAGTCACAAAACATTTCCACGTTATATGTGCCTGCTGGTAGGTTTAACATTAGACAAGAAACGAATAGCTGCAAAACAAGAATTCCGCGGAATACAGAGTCTCGTCTGTCTGCGCGATGTCATAAAACCAGAAAACTCGACAAAAGGTAACGCCCCGTCGACGACGTCGACGCCGGAAAAGTAATAGTAATGTGTGGCATTCTGCTAGTCGCAGGCGTTTATCATGTTTATTTCGGCGTGCTCATGACTGTAGTTTACAGTGATACAAGTAATATGCCCCATGAACACTGATTAACGTATTCTTGCCCGAAAAGTCATTAAACCCCTCCGATATTAGTTTTTTTTTCTTTGGAAAGGGTTCCAGCTCGTTCTCAGTCGCTGTCGATCTACGTGAAACACATAATCGCAGACCGACCACCTTATCATTCTTTTTTTTCCCATAAAAATCCACTCATTGAAAAGAAAAAAAAAGAACTGCAACCTTGATGCACCAAAGCCTTGAGCAGTGATGTAAAGTTTGAAATTTATAATTAACTGTATACCTGTAGTGGCAATGACTTGTTACATAAGATCTTTTGATTGAATATGCATGTTTACACAAGACAGTGACTTGAAAATGAACTAAAAAGCACAATCAAGGAAAACATGCCCCATAAAACTGAAAATTTTGAGAAATACTCTACGCTTCAAAGAGGGAGTCCCCTATGTTGCAAGGGCGATTCTTAAAGGAATGAAATAGCTTACCACCAGAAGCACCCCCATCCACCCAAACAGACATCCGAATAATAAGCCGCGACATGACAAAACCAACAAAGTGGCATGTGTGCTCAGCGAAGACTCTGATTAGACTGGGCGGATGCTCTGATTAGACTGGGCGGATGCCCAGGCTGATCTGAGTCTTAGCTGTCCGCATGGTGCTAGCTTAAACCCTTAGCTACCCTTTAAGCGCACAGCAAAGACTGATAAAACTGGGCGGATTCCCAGGCTGATCTGAGTCTTGGCTGGGCGCACATGCCATCGTGTCGCGGCTCAATTATAACTTCAGCGTGAATTCATCTTACGCGTTACCTGAGAAACATATTCCTCCAAGAATAAGCTGGCATATAGTTGCTGCTACAACAATCACCCAACCCCAGGCACCATCTTTCTTGGACATCACACCGTTGCTAGGGGTGACGCTGTTTCTATGGCAACACTTATTCTACCTCTGCTGGCCAGTAGACTTTCTATCAGGTGTACATCTTCATCTAAGGTAGTAGAAAGGCTCTTCATACTGTTATGTCTGTATTGATACAAAAAACTTTTCAAGGTTGTCTAATTAATTTCAAGATTGTGTAATCAAGATTTAATCAGTAAACACTTTTAACATCAGAATTGTTTACTGGTGATACGTCCAAGGACAATCATTTACCAGGAGAACAATCATTCAACCTCATAATTATCAATGTTTTTAATATCCCCTCGCATAACGAAGTTGTGGAGGGAACATAGGGTCTGCCCCGTACGTACGCACGTATATTCACCTTTTGTCATCGCTCTAACGACCTCATCTATAAACCGATTTTGATATAACTTCATACAAGTATTGGGTATTATATTACCTCGAATGAGTTCGCGTTTCAGCGTGACAGGGTCAGGGTCAAGGTCACACTGGCTGTTTTTAGAAAAAAACTTTGTCACCGCTTAGCGTTTTCACTGGACCGATTTTGAACTGACCTCACGCAAATGTGACAGTGTAGTATGACAATATCTCGGACGAGTTCGCGTTTCAGTGTTCTTAGGCCAAGGTCAAGGTCACAGTGGCTATTTTTAGCTCACCTGAGCCAGCGGCCCCGGGGGAGCTTATAGGATGGTAAGGCTCCGTCGTCATCCGTCCATGGTCCACAATTTCAAACGACTTCTCCCCTGAAACCACTGGACCAATTGTAACCAAATATCATATGTAGCCTCTAGAGGAATGGAGAACGAAGAATTGTTCAAACAGTCCTGGTCACATGACCAACATGGCCGCCACGCCCATATATGGTTAAAACCGTTAAAAATCTTCTCCTGCAGAACCAATAGGCCCATGGCCTTGAAACTTGGTATGTAGCATCGGGTATGCGAGTACTACCAGGATTTTTTCAAATTATGACCTTGGGCTGACCTTGATCTTTTTTACGGTAAGGTCAAATTTGCTTTTTGTAGCTTTTATATGGGAAAATGCTAGAACGTAAGATTTCTTGGAAACTATTGAAGATTTTGACCTGAAAATTGTGAGTACATGAAAATTTTGCATACAAGAGATCAGGGTCATTCTTTGAACTTTGACCCTGGTCTCTCATATTTTGACAATTTCACACATCTCCTCAAAAGCTACTGGGCCAAATGTAACCAAATTTCATGTAGCGCCTCTAAGGGGCAGGGGAACAAAACTTTGTTCAAACGGTCCTAGTCACCTGGCCAACACGGCCGCCATACCCATATATGGTAAAAACCTTTAAAAATCTTCTTCTCCAGAATCAGCAAGCGGATGGCCTTGAAACTTGGTATGTAGCATCAGATACTTGAGCACTACCAAGGTTGCTCAAATTATGACCTTTGGTTGACCTTGACCTTTTTATCTGAAAGGTCAAATTTGCTTTCTGTAGCTTTTATAAGGGAAAATGCTAGAACATAAGATTTCTTGGAAACTTTTGAAGATTTTGACCTGAAAATTGGTATATACAGTCATCTTAATGAGTACATGAAAATTAATATGTACAAGAGGTCAAGGCCATTCTTTGACCTTTGACCCTGGTCTCCCATATTCACAGTTCTTCAAAAGCCACTGGGCCAATTGTAACCAAATTTCATATGGAGCCTCTAGGGGCTGAGGAAACGAAAATTTGTTCAAACGGTCTAGGTCACATGATAACATGGCTGCCATGCCCATATATGGCAAAATCCTTACAAATCTTCTTCTCAAGAACCATATGATCGATGGCCTTGAAACTTGATATATAGCATCAGGTACTTGCGTACTATCAAGATTGTTCAAATGATGACCTTGGGCTGACCTTGACCTTTTTAAGACAAGGTCAAGTATGGGAAAATGCTAAAACATAAGATTTCATGGCAAGTTTAGAAGATTTTGGCCTAAAAATTGGTATATACAGTCGTCTTAGTTAGTACATGGAAAATTTGCGGGTACAAGAGGTCAATGTTATTCTTTGACCACTGTCTCTCATATTTCGCGGACAATTTAAGACATCTACTCAAAAGCCACTGGGCTAATTGTAACCTAATTTCATACACAGCCTCCAGGGGCTGAGGGAACGAAAATTTATTCAAGCGGTCTAGGTCACATGACCTACATGGCCACCATACTCAGGGGAGCGATTCAGGGCCTCATGGCCCTCTTGTTAGAAAAACTTTGTCATCGCTCTAGCGCCTTCATTTATGGACCGATTTTGATTTAACTTCATACTAATGTTAAATATGACAATATTTTGGACAAGCTCGCGTTTCAGCGTTCTAAGGCCAAGGTCAAGGTTGTAGTGGCTATTTTTTCGAAAAATGTTGTCAATGCTCTGGCGCCTTAATTTATGGACCGACTTTGATATAACTTCTACGACAGTAGGGGCCTACCCTGGATAAGTTCACGTTTCAGTGCTCTATTGCTTAGGTCAAGCTCACGGTGGTTATTTCTAGAAAAGAAAATGTCATCGCTCCAGCACCTTTATTTATAGACCAATTTTCTTTTTTTAACTTCATACAAATATTTAGCATGACAATGTTTTGGACAAGTTCGCGTTTCAGCGTTCTAGAGTGAAGGTCAAGGTCGCAGTTGTTATTTTTAGAAAAACTTTGTCATTGCTTTAGGCCCCTCATCTGCAGATCATTTTTATAAAGCTTCACACAAATGCCACGTTTCATTTTTCTTTATTTTATTATTATTATTGTATTTATTAAGGCCCTATATTTGTTTTGTTTTTCATTTGTTTATTTTTTATTCTATTTTATTCTTTTTTTAGTGCAGAGTTTCAACAACAACATTCGTATTCATTGTAGGCCTTCCAACCCAAACTTTTATGCACTCATTATAATGAAATACCGTCGTATCCTTGAAACTTCTTACACATGTGTTTGTCATTCTATATTAGCCATTAGCCTTGGTTAAAAAGTAGGTCTTGGTCCCGGAGTCTAGGTCAAGGCTTTTTGGGGGATCTCCGTGTCACACTGAAATTGAGCCACAACACGAGAAAACCAACAAAGTGGCATGCACCCCAGCAAAGACTCAGATCAGCCTGGGCATCCGCCAAGTCTGACCAGAGTCTTGGCTGATAGCATGGAGTTGGCTTAGCCCTCAGCTACTTTTTAAGCGCACAGCGAAGACTCTGATTAGACTGGGCGAATGCCCAGGCTGATCTGAGTCTGCTAGGCACACATGCCACTATGTTGGTTTTGTCATATCGCGACCCGACTTTGAAATTTGATATTTTGCCGACAAATGGTTGCTATTAAGGCAAATGGATACACGTTCAAGGGAGATAATCTCTGGTATGGAGAAATGTGAGTCTCCCTTCTAACGCGCAAGGTTAGAAGGCCAGGTGCAATTTGTAGCTCTGATATAGGTCAGCGCAGGCAGCGAGCTAGATAACTGGCAGGGAAAGGTTTTTTTCCGAGGGGCTGCGTGTTTGCTTTCCCGCCCCACCGGACTTTTGGATGAGATTTTATACCGAAGTCATCCTCTCCCTTGCCGCATGAATTCGTGTCGCTCGGGGACTATTCTTGATGCTTCGTTTAGTAACAAATCATTTCCTTCTAAAGAAGCCCCGTTTTCTCCCAAATATGCCACCTCGTAGACAGGCATTAAAACATCAGCTGACAGTTAACCCAACTCGTTACCCACTGTCGAGCGGTACCCGGGGCGGTACTAAGGCTGGGAAATATAGAAATATATATAATAGAAGGCTACTTTACCCTCGTTTTGTTAAATTCCACTCCTGTTATCAGTTATACCCATGAATACTGTCTTATGAAAATAAAATATACTTCTAAAGATCGATTTCAGCACTATGCCTATGTAGGTCCGACGTACTCTTGCACAGTGTTGAATAAAAATGAACACTAGGTCATGATGTTGTGATAAGTAAATAGTCACCAGCCTGCGCGTATGCGCACAGAAGCAGAAGCTTCACTGGCAGAAGTCATAGAACAGGGCAGACTCAAATCAGACTGCGCGTTTGCGCAGTCTTATCTGAGTCTCCCTGTTCGTACATACTGTAAGGTACATTTATACTATATGGACGTGAAAATGTAGGTCAATGAACTGCCTAATCAGCTGTTTCAATGTCAAGAGGACAACTCATGGCAGCATCATGTCGGCATGACATCTTCACTACCAGGTCGTAGCAGAAATGCTTGTGCTCCAGAAAAGCTAATACACGTGGCGCAAATATAAATTTGGTCGGGGAAATATGTCATGCCTAAACAGAGAACTCCAGATTAGATCAGCCTGCAAGTGTATTCATAACAAAATCATTACTCATTTATAATCAGATGCTATGAGTGCAAGCCAAGGATACCAAGTTCCTTACCTAAGTGACAAAGTGGACTTAATACCCTTGATTTGCGAAGATGTGAATCCTTACGAATCAATGAAAAACAAAGGCTCTGATTATCATGCTGATCAATAATTATCTGGTCATACATACCACATTAGGGCCTTTTTCCCGAGCGCGAATTCTTGGTATTAATGCACTGACCTCATGGGTACTCTTATACACTTTGTCTGTTAGAACCCCCATCCCTAGATCAGGCGTAAGGGAGCCAAGTCAGGCGCTGTTCTGTTTGCAGACTCGGGTTTCTCCGCTAAGAGGGTTGAAATAAGGAATGCACATTCAATGCAGCCATGGATGTCGATCCCTCCGTAGCCATGTTACCTGCAGCTACAGCGCTGGACGGACCTGAAAGAAAACATCCTGAATACAACAGACATCGTGATTGGTCAGTCCTCAACCAATAACTACGCAGAGACAGTTCAGCAGGGACAGACCCTAATTCAGTCTCCTGCAGAACTTTGTTTGCTTGGTTATCTATGTATTGAGTATTTAACTAATAATCGTGGGTTCGAAACCCAGCTTCGCCGGATAAATCTTCTCCGGCCGTTCTTGCCGGATTTGTTATCGATTGCCAGCGATAGAGGAGAAAGGTAAGTTTGGCCCTACCACCCAATCTGGTGCAAAATGGCAGCATTGTGACGTTACGTCAGCAAAACTACATGACAAACAAACAACTTTCAAGCATAATAAAAAAAACTACAACATAAAAGGTAGGTCATCTTATTTTCTTAATTTTCTAGTTAACTGTATTAAGTAATATAAGGTGCGCAGAATTTCTTGTGTATTTTGCTCATTAGAGAGACACAAAAGCTCCATGCTAGATCTACTCTGTTTTGTCAGAATCAGAAATGTTTACTAGTGATAGCCTACGTCCAAGGACAATGCATTCATCAGGACCTGTCATCAGGGAAGCTAGTCACTAGCCCTTATAAACTCAGTAACTGAATCCTCTGCTCACTCAGCAGCAGAAATAAGGGAATCTGCCAGGGAGTTCCATTCTTTGTCTGTGTAAGCACAGGCGCTTGAAGTTCTATGCTTATAAAAAAAACACACTCAAAACCCTTTAAACTTGACGCATCGTTCCCTGGCATCTCAAACCCGACTGGCTGGGACTGACGTTTGAAAATCTAGCCTGGAGGTTATAAAACTTGAGTACATTCTCAAATTCTCAAAATAGAGCACACTGATTGGCTGCTTCCGAGCATCTAAATAAAGCACATTGATTGGCTGCTTTCGAGCATGTATCTAAATAAAGCACACTGATTGGCTGCTTCCGAGCACATGCTCGAAAGCAGCCAATCAGTGTGCTTTATTTTGAGTTTGAGATTATTCTCAAGTTTTATAATATCGAACCCTAGGTTTTTCCACCACAGGCGCTTAAAGTTTTATACTATTGAATATATTTCAATGATGCCGCTAAACACCCAAGCTATGAGCCATTTTGAAGAAATGGCCTGTAGACTGCGTCAAGTTTAAAGGGTTTTGAGTCTTTTTGAGTTTATTTTTTTTTTACCATAGAACTTCAAGCCCTGTGGCCTGCTTGGGGGAACAAGTCCATTTATGTGTATACTGGCTGCATCCTTCAGACCTTTGTAAAGCATTATGAGTCTACTATCTTTCTTCTTTTTTTAAGAGATTCCCACTTAAGTTTCTCTAGAACGCCAGTCATACTCCCAATTTCATAGGTGTAATTTCCTGTTACAAATCTAGCAGCCCTTTTCTGCACCTTCTCAATTTCATCTTAAAAACGTATACAAATGTACTTTGGAGCTCCCAAACTGAACATACTCCAGGACTGGACGCACCAGTCCCTCCTTGTATGCTGACTCTAAAACGTCTTGTGGACATGCTTTACACTGCCACCTCTAGCAAAAGCGATAGTTTTTAGTGTGTTTGAAGGTGATATAGACCCTAAACTTATCAATCAGAACAACAAGAAAAAAAAAAAAAAAAAAAAAAGAAGGAGAGATCCTCTTTGTTTTCTTCTTTTTTCCCTCTCTTGTTTTAAAATTTAATTAAAGATAATAGTGTTATTTTAAGAATATAACTTTTGTGAAATGTTTATCCTAAATAAAAGAAGTAGCAGCGGAACTTTTATGTTTTGCTGATTAAAACTTTTTTATTCTTTCTTTCTTTCTTTTTTCATTTTTCGAAATAGATTGAGCCGCGACATGACAAACCAACTAAGTGGCATGTGCGCCCAGCGAACACTCAGATCAGCTAGGCATCCGCCAAGTCTGATCAGAGTCTTTTCTGTCCGCATGAAGCTAACTTATATCCTTGGGTAGTATACCCTTTAAGCGCATGGCGAAGACTCTAATCAAACTGGGCGAATGCCCAGGGTGATCTGTCTTCGCTGGGCGAGCATGCCACTTTGTTGGTTTTGTCGTGTCGCGGCTCAAATATATATTTATTATTTTAGCAATTCATATACAAAAACATATCATTACTCGTACACCTAAGGGTCTAGAATCAGAAATTTCTATTTTTCAGCCCTCTCAAGAGTACAGTAATGTTTATTTTCCCTGTCAGCATCAACGTCCATAAATCTCTGCTTTAGCACTATTTGATACCTAATAATTTAGGCAGCTGGTTACCATAATGCTGATATTTCTTGAGAATAGCAGACGGTCAGAGTGAAACAAGCAAATTAAAAAGGTTTTATAAACTAAGTAATATACAACTAATTTATGTAACAAAACTCTTAGAGTTGCAAACTTTTTGACAGAAGCAGATAATGGTGCAGATTGTTTTTCTAGAGGTCAGAAAACTCTCTCTCTCTCTCTCTCTCTCTAAGACAAAAAAAATTTTCACGACACTCCCTGTCTCACCAGATTTTTTTTTCAGCCACCCGCCCCCCATCCCCCGCCAGATAGGTGACAAAAAAGTTTATTACCCACTTCCCCGTACAACCCTTCACATACAGGATGACCTTATTTGCTGTTTTGTGTCATTTTGTCCTCAATCAAATTGATCAAACACAAAGAGAATTTTCCCAATTTTGCAGGTTACTTATTTGTACAAATTAATGGCGCGTTATCCAATAACAGTGATACTTTCAATACTGTAGACACAGTTTGGACAGTGCAAGAAGTACGGTACAGTAGTGAGATAAAACTCATTACTGTTCAAATACGAGGTGCTGTTTTACTATAAATCCCCTTTAAAATTATGACATCACAAAATCGAATTGTGAAATCACTTTCTAATATATGATATCACATTATGTTGTGAATCACTTATTATTATGTGATATCACTAAATTTTTGTGTGATATCACAAAGTCAATTAAATGATATCACTAAATAGAAATGAATCAGTGATATCACAAAATGAAATTTGTAATATCACAAAGCTGATTTGATATCACTAATTTGATTTTGTGATATCACTAATTTGATTTGGTGATCACAAAATTAGTGATATCAGATTTTGTGATATCAAAAATTCGAATTAGTGACAACACAAAATAGTTGTGATTTAGTGCTATCAAAAATGGATTTGTGATGTCAATTATTTTATTTTGTGATATCACTTAATCGCACATATTTTGTAATATCACCAATTCGATTTTGTGAACATTAATTTCAGTTAGTGATATCAGTGAATTTATATCAAAACGGTGCTCATCTTCAAAGAGTGAACTACATGAACAATGGGTTAAATAGGGATAAAGCTGCTCTATATCAGCATTTAAACATAATGACGAGGAATAATAATAATAATAACAGAAATAATACAATAAATAAATGCATGTAAATGATAAACTGAACAGGTAGACCAACACTTTCACTGGGCACGTGTTAGATTCTCTATATTATGTATTTAATTGTGCCTAATAATTAGAGTTAAGCCACATGTTGGAAATTCTACACCATATTCCACTGCAGTAACCAGCAGACCTGTCAGATAAATCATTTTAATGAGATTTTAGTGGTTGCTTCAGCGAAGTAATTCTCCGACCCTTAGGTGTAGGACTATCATTGTGCATAGATTTACCAGAAAACTATGTTATAACACAATTTCAGTTTATTTGAGAGTATTGCCTAGTCACAATGCTGGAGTACGAGGTAATAAGCCCAAATAGGCTTCATTTGACCTTAGAAGATGCTATGTCCTATATTACGACAGACCAAGACCCATTCCTTTCTTTGGTTCGGCCACTAGGTGACTGTACTAAAGACCTAGGTAAGTTTTGTTATATCCACGTTTGCCATACTCAGAAAACTCATTTTGCATGTTTTGGGTATCATTTAAGCACGAATTTCCTGGCTACATGAAAATAAGCGGCGATGCATTGATTTCGACCACGTATTTGCGTATCGACAGATACACCCTCGATTGCAAACAACATGTGCGTTATCATTAAAAGAACCGCGACACGACAAAACCAATAAAGTGGCATGTGCGCACAGCGAAGACTCCGCCCAGTCTGATCAGAGTCTTCGCTGCCCGCACTGAGCTACCTCAGATCCTTGGAACCCTTAATCTCAAAGCGAAGACTGGTAAGACTGTCTGGATGCCCCGGCTGATTTGAGTCTTCACTGGGCGCACATGCCACTTTGTTGGTTGTGTCGTGTCCGGCTCACGAATATGTGCGCATGCGAGTCTAAGCATGCACAATATCATTATGCCTTCAAGGAGCCCCGGTAGCTCAGAGGGATAAATGCTGGCTGCCAATCTAGCGGTCCCGGGTTCAAGACCCGCTGGAATCGGGAATCTTTTCAATCGTAAACGGGCACGGTTCCATTGCACACAGCCTTTTATTATCAACCGCCCATCGTCCTGATATGACTAAAATACTGTTGAAAAGGACATAAAATTGCGTCATCCATCCATCTTTATGATTTCAAAATAACTCCCATTACTCGTAAAATTATGTCAAACTGAGTGCGTTTGAAGGCATACCAGGCATATTTAAGGTGAATGGATACACCTCAGTCTACCGTTATAACAAGGCGGAACAACTAATGTGGCTTTCTGTTTGCCTCTGTAGACGAAGAAGCTCAAAGTAGGGTCTGCTCTAAAGAAACAGAATTTGCTCCCATGTGAGCAATTCTTTCCTTTAAGTTGCGTCTTCTGAAAGTATACTCATTCACATAGGTCATGAGAACATAATTGAGCCACGACACGAGAAAACCAACAAAAAGGCATTTGCGCCCAGCGAAGACTCAGGTCAGCATGGGCATCCGCCCAGTCCGATCTGAGTCTTCGCTGTGTGCTTAAGGGTGCCTAAGGGTCTAAGCAACCTTCAAGCCGACAGCGAAGACACTGATCAGCCTGGGCATCTGAGTCTTCGCTGGGCGCACATGCCACTTTGTTTTCTCGTGCCTGAAGGCACAGTCGTAGCTCGCACGGTCTCGTGAGTGGTGACAAATTGATGGTATACGCACAATCATGTTAGATACCCCTTGCTGGGAAATCTAATCAAGAAAATCCACATTTGCATTTAAATCGAATCTGATTGCTTTTTTTAAATTTAGCAATCTTGGCGATGTTGAAATTTTACAACTCGCCAAAATTTCAATACGTAACGTTATCGGCAGTTATACGCCCCTGTCCTATCACATATTATTATTTCCATGTTGATTAATCTGAAGGGGTACATTTTCATGGGAAGCAACTCTGTCATTTTATTCTTGCATCCCTTCTCGATTGGATTTACTCTTTAAGGAAAGAATTTGCTCCCGTAGGAGCACATTCTTTCCTGTAAGAGCAGATCCCGTTTGGAAAGACTTCGTCCTCTTGGGAGGCAAACAGAACGTCGCACAAGTTGTCTCCCTCTTTACAAATGGCTGAAAAAAACATGGACGAGTACCCACGCACCTTAAACGACGCAAGCACAGTAGCAGGTTGATTCTTTTCTGTTACACAGATGAAGAATTTTTGGCGTTAAAGAAAGCATACCAAGAGCAAAAACGTTTAGGGGCAATAACTCTCAATCATCCAAAGAAGACAGGCTTATTCCCCATGACGACAAGAAGATCACTACCAGTATTGGTTATAAGTGCTGATCTTGGGACTACGGCTAGCAAGTATAGGTTACCAAATTTCATAAGGATTCCACAAAAGTTGAATGATCCAGATGTCGTCAAATGGTAAGTTTGTACTTCGTATTCCTTTCTTTTTAAACTAGCTTTGTCGCACTTGCTTTCCGCAAGGTGCGATATTGCGGTTCGATTTTTCAGTCATCCGTCTGTCTGTCAGTCGGTCAGTCAGTTATTCTGTTCGACCGCCCGTCCGCAGCTCGTTCGTCTGTCCACAATTATCTCGACCCTACTGTTACGTTCGTGTCTCGCAAATTGTATCTACAACAGAAATGCACCAAACAGGAACCCTGCAGCGAGGGGTCACAAAGCCATAAATATTTTTAACCTGAAAGAGCTTAAAGGGAAATCACCCTATAAAAACTGCCATTGAAATTTTGTTGAAACTTCATACAGTTGTAGAATATTATATGCTGAGTGAAAAAATGAAATAAAAAAATGGGGTCACCGAACTACTTTTTGAGATAATGCAGCGCCATCTATGTGCCTGTTTGAAACATGACTATGTCTATTACGAGCACTTGATCCGAGAAAATAGATGACCGATCGTTTCGAAATAAAGATTAATTAACTCCTCTTTCTTGTCTCTTTGTTTGACCATAAAAATCGTCATTGTCGTATGTCTCATTATATATGTTATTTTCAGTTTTTAGTTTCCCGCCATTTCCCATTATTGAAAAAAACGTGGAATTTCTTCAATATAAAAAGTTCCACAATTGAAATTTTTATATACTTTTGATATAGTAAAGAAATGACCTACCCCGTGCAAATAAGCAAATAAAAAATATAGGTCATCGACCAAATATTCGAGTTATGGAAGGAAAACCACTTTTATTTCGTGCGGTTTTCATATAAGCGCGTTGACGTCAATGTTTTATGCGTTGACGTCGCTTTCTATTTGGCGCCATTAACGGCCATATTGATAACGCTCTAACCTTTCGACGCTTGCTTATAGCAATGCAATATAATTCCCTATTCAATTTCAGCAATGTTCTTATGTCGTTAACATATAGTCTATATGAAATTGTCGCCTTCACAATTTTTTCTCGTATGCAGACAACACATTAATGAGAGAAATTCCAAGGACTGAAACTAGGCAGCATGTTCATTGTTATTTCTCATAGAATTTCGAACGTTTTTCTTGGTCTAGATTATATCACATTTATATACGATGAACAAGTTTAGGTGCGAACATTCAACTTATTGGACCCGGCCACTGCCCGACATGTATTTTCAGAAATATTGGCAAAGCTTGGTCCGTGGTGCATGAGTTCAATTTATCATTTAGTGTTGAGACCAATTTCCGAGGATGCGCATTTTGATAATTTTTCCCTGTTCGCATCGACAATCTATGAATCCTGTGGAAAGTCTAGGTCGATTAGTGAAAAATAAGAGTGTCGCCGCTTAGCCGTTGTATTTGTATCTTACGAGAACAATATGGTTGATCGACTTATGTCACTTGCGTTAAATCTTAGAAGCAACAATTAAAAAAAAAAAGAAAAGGGAAAAAACATAATTACCTTAACTACATGAGCTAACAATAAAAGCTTAGATCAGCCTGCGCGTTTGCTCAGTCTGATCTCCGCTTTCAGTGTTTGCATGTCTTTCATGACTCAAGCCAAAGGTTCTTAGTCCTTACTTGCATTAAGTAATTACGAGATTCAAAACTTACTTGCAGGTTTCTCAGCCTGTCTTTACCTGACAAATAATTCCTAAAAAATTACACACTACCCCCCAAAATTTGGCGCTCTCTTCTCCGTATAAAATTCTTCAGCCCCATTTCTGTCGGAGTTTTTTTGTCCAGTTTTATATATTTACCAGTTTTCTGTCGCAAAAAACTTAAATGTTTGTTTCAACAAAGAGCCCATGTTTTCTCCGAAAGTGACGTAAACGTTTTAGCGTTACGGCAAACGACGTCATGATAACCATAGCAGGAAACAATGACGCTGCGTCAAAATGTATGCGCACGAACATTGAGGCGATTTCCCTTTAAGATGATTCTTGACTGTCTGCGAAAATTTACTTAGCCTACAACAAGAAATGTAGCCTGGCATTCGGCCCATGTATTTAGGTTCTGGCTTTGTGTATGGCAAGGTACATAACCGGTACATTACTTTCACCAAGATGTTTTATTACTTGCCCATTCCTGAAATACATTAAATCCAACATCTTTCGAAATGAAGTGATAGAGTATGATATGTATATTCATTTTCATGTATTCATTTATGATCTTGTTTTATTTAATGGACTGACACCAGTCTACAAGAAATGTTACAGTATGTAACAAATGTCCCCCGAAGGCCCCTTAAACTGACCTTTGACTTCTGATTGTGACCCTGATCTTGAGCAAAGAATCCCAAATCTTGCAAGTGAGACACCGTTTAATCATGCTTTACCTTTATGTGAAGTTCAAGGAATTCAATTCAGCAGTTTCGAGTCAGTTTGGAGAAATTATCCGACCATTATTCTGACCCCTCCGACATTGGGCATGGCAACTTTAATTTTGTTTGTGACATACTTTTCGTATTTCAAGGAGTTTAATCCAATGTGTTCAAAATATTTTAGGTAACTGGGGAGAAACAACTTGACCTTCGACCTCTGACTTTGACCTTGAGCTCGGGTGTGGAAGTTTATGTCTTGTGTGTGGCATACCTTCTCATTAAATTTATCTTTCTGTGACGTTTAAGGAAATTTGCTTTGGTACATTTCTGAGCAATTGCTGAGACACGACTTGGTATATATGACAAACCTTCTCATTATGCTTTACCTTTCTGTTAAGTTTGACGAAATTCGCTTCAATAGGTTTAAAGTAATCGCAGAGACACGATTTGCCCTCTAACCCCTGACAGTGACCTTGAACTTTGGCGTGGGACCCTACCTAAATCTTGTATGCGACACGCATGCTCATGATGTTTTATTTTTCTGTGAAGTTTCATCGAATTTGCTTCAGTAGTGTATAAGTTATCGCTGAGGCACAATTTGTTACGGACGGACGGACTGACGGACGGTGCGAATTTAATTTTTTTTTATAAGAATACAAAATACATCCTTAGTCTGAAAAGCTGAATCACACCAGAAAAGGTTTTCTTATCTATTTATCTAATTTTGGACATGCAGGTGCACGTGTGCGTTCTCAACCCTTAAAGCGCCAAAACTTAAAATTGAGTGTAGATCCAGATGAGGTGGCTCATGATGAGCCACTTCATCTGAATCTACACTGTTTTCCCAATAGTGTTCGAATTCTCAATTATGATATCGCTTGGACGAGACATTTTTTGAAATTCTGCAGACGTAAATTTTGTCGTCTGCTTTTTGGCGCATTAAGGGTTAAAACAATGATGAAGTAAAACAAGACCTGTCAGCGGCCTTGCAGCGCCTTGCCCATCACCTAAAAACTTTAACGTAAAACTATAACATTTTGCTAACGCCAACGCCGCCGCTAACGCTAACGCCGACGCCGGGGGTAGTACAATAGGTCTCCCTGAACTTCGTTCAGGCAAGCTAAAAAACGTTACCAATAAGTTTCCCTGATGTACCTTCAGGTTACAGAGTGATTTCGAGCTGGACAAGGAGTCTTCAGTACCACGGGGTCTTATGTACGAAGCCTATAAGCAGTTTTGTCGAGTCAACCTGCACTGCATCACTAACCAGGCTTGCTTTGGGAAATCTGTGAGAGGGGTATTTCCTAATCTGCAAACCCGTAGAATCGGCATTCGTGGAAATTCTAAGTAAGTCCCAAAGACCATGGTCCCTGGGCATGTAGCCATAAAAGGCATAACTGGCCTCGAGGTTATAAAACTTTTTTTATGCTCAACTCAGCTGGGCATGAAATTTTCTCTCCGGATAATATTATTAAGTTGGCATTTTCATATTCATAAGCTGAGAAAATTTCAGACTCGTCTAAACTGAGCAAGAAAACAGCTGTACTTATCAATCATTTGCTATTTATTAGCTGGTAAAAAAATCATGCTCAGCTGAGTTGAGCACGGAAAAAGTTTTATCGCTTCCTATGTTATGAGCTTCCAAAAGGAACACAAAAATAACGAGGGATGCGACCTGTAAGATACAGCTAGAATTTAGAAGACCATGCCAAACCCAGCTGCAAATAGGTTTCTGTAGGACTTATGAGGACATCGGTGAGCGTAAACGGGGTTCCATTGCACACAGCCTTTCATTTTCTCCCTCGCATCGTCCTGGTATAACTAAAATACTGTTAAATAGGACATAAAATCGCAAGTCATCCATCCATCCATTTATAAAACTGAATACGGTAAAACCGAAACGTTATGTACATTAAAGTAACAGCTGTGTTGATTTTCATTATAAAAGATCATAAAAGAGTATCTTGTAATATCGGTATTGCATTAACCCAGCGAGCATATGCCGTCGAAATGACAATGACGTTTATGCAACGTCATCACGTTTTATGGACGTCAGTCCGACGTCATTTCGACGTCATTAGCCTGCTGCAGCGTTTGCCACTTTCAGGTATCACTATTTCGGACTAAGACCAAAACCAGGAACTACGACGGCAGAATTCTTCAAAAGAAAACAAGAAGGGTAACATATTCAGAATTTCGTCTATTTTGATTTCTTCAGGTTTTAGTTAATACTTTTACAAACTAAACACAGCGCCATCTGCTTCCTTCGTTACAGGCTATAGATTCATGCCACCAGAAAGGATTTCTAATGGCTAGAAACTGTCAACACTCGTACCAGTCTTTGCATCTAGGCCCCAGATCTATGAGTTCTGAACAAGCTTGGCCAGTCTCAGGATTGAAATGTCATTCATCGGACTTCGCGATTGTGCATTTTTGTATGCCACGATGTGTACAGCTCACATACCATTATACTGGGCGAATATATTAGGGTACGGACGCCCAAGAAAAAAAGAAAATTTAAGCCCATGCCCATTACATGCAAAAATAAAACATTTTCAACAGCTTAAAACAATATTATTTTATTTTCAACTCACACACATAGCATTTATAAGTAACATACTGGATCGGATAACGGTTATACAATCATCAGGCTTACAAGTAGTCCTACTTTTTCCTACTTTTCCTACTTTTTTGCCCTGTTCCTACTTTTTTCCTACTTTTTTCAAAAATATTCCTACTATTCCTACTTTTTGAATGAAAATGAAAATAAAAAATGTATATTTCAAAATATTTTAGTCTGTAGCAGAATGAACCATGCTACATGATATAAGGACTGATGGCATATTCTATTGATGAGTTTCTTACAGTCTTTGAATATGCTACTGTTGATTTCTTATGCAGTGGTGCCTTTCTGGAAATGTGTTGAACATTTTGAACACGCATGTTGCTTAATGTGAAGGATGAGGACCTCCCAAGAGTTTTGGGTAGCTGGGGAGAATGGCCATTTATTTTCAGGGAGCAGGGGAGCACTAGCAATTATTTTCAGGAAGCTAGGAAGCAAGCTCTTAATTTTGAGGTGCTGGGGAGCACTGTCAGAATGTGATTTTTTAAATTGTTTTGGGCTTCTGGGGGGCTGTGCCCCCCAGACCCCCCATTTATACATGAATAGGTATCATTTTAGCCGTTCTTTTTAAGCCAAAACAACCTTGGGTGAGCATTCAGACTTGCAAATGCTAGCATTTCGGGGGCTGGCTAGAGGTAGAAATGACTGCTTTTACTCATCTTGCAGTAGTTGTGCTTGTTCATCAGTTTACAAAGTAAGGTGTTTTTGATCGTATACTCATTCTAATGCATGTTCCACAGAAAGACATTGGAACGCTGCCCATTCTACTCTGAAATTGAATTCATTACTGCTCTCATTCCTTGTGCCCTGACAGATCACACTCAGGTCCTTCTATTTCATTTAAACTACCATTATATCTTGTTCAAAGCAACATTTTCATACAAGCATCTTACCACCTGGTTCTCTTTCTCTCTGGAACAACATTGAACAGTTCTTTCACTATGTTTTATGGTTTGTTTAAATGTTCAATTATTTGATTAATAAATGAAAAAAAAAATTCAGGTTGACAGCAGCATGAACAGTAAGATTTCAGAGCCTCCTGAAATTAAACAGCCCTTATATCTTGTGACTGGAGTTTTTCTGAACTTTTATGCAGCGTTTAAGTGAGTTAATATATACGAGATTTATTGGTAAGTTTGTATAAATAATTCCTACTTTTTATCATAAGATTCCTACTTTTTTCTACTTTTTTCCTACTTTTTTCATGAAATGATTCCTACTTTTTTCCTACTTTTTCATGAAAAGCCACTTGTAAGCCTGAATCATCTCCTGGCAACATTTTTAATGGAGTCTCAGACATTGTTATACAGAAGAAACGATGGGCGCATATATATTATAGATTGGTCAAGTATCACTGTTATCATTTCCAGAGCACGAAAGTCCATACGATCACTTAACAAACGGACAGCTGAAAAATTGAACGGGACGGTAAGATATTAAATAATGATATACATATTGAACATCTCTCTCTCTATCTCTCTCTCTTTCTCTCATATTTGTCATGATTTGTTTTTGATTATTGTACTGTTGTAGTCTATCTTCGAAACACGCAATGACATACTGAGTATTTGTGTGAATTTATTCCAGCAGGCACATGACGGCGAACTGACGTTGTACTGACGTCGATGTAACGTAATGACGTCGCATCGACGTCAGTACGACGTCATGTGCCTGCTGGGTATATTACTAAGGTCATGTCTGCCTTAACTTCTGTATATGTATGTTTTTTGTTGTTGGTTTTTTGGTTGTTGTTTTTTCTCCAAATTGAAAATTATGAAACGATGTGCCTTGATGAAGGAACTCATGTTTGTCTCTATGTTTCATGGCAATGTATTAACAGTTACCGTATAAAATCGAAAAAATTGGGGCACCCAAAATAATTACTGTACTGAGTAACTGTCCTAACAAGACCTGTCACAGGGCCAGGATAGCTCGCCTGACAGCGCCTTGCCCATCACATAAAAAACTTTAACGTAAAACTTTAACAATTTGCTAACGCCGCCGCCGCCAACGCAAACGCCGCCGCTGACGCCGACGCCAGGGGTAGTGCAATAGCTCTTCCTGAACTTCGTTCAGGCTAGCTAAAAATGGAGAAAAAAAATAATTTTGCAATGCAGTAATGCGTCCAAACGAAGCAAATGGAAATAAGCCACGACATTACAAAACCAACAGAGCGGTTGTGCGCCCAGCGCAGACTCAGATCAGCCTGGGCATCCGCCCAGTCTGACCAGAGTCTTTGCTTTGCGCTTAAAAGGTTACCCTAGAGTCCAAGCTACCTCCATGCGGACAGCGAAGACTCTGCCCAGGCTGGTCTGAGTCTGCCCTGGGCGCACAGCCACTTTATTGGTTTTCTCGTGTCGGGACTCATTAATGGTTTTCTGTCTTAATACTTGGAACTTTTACTGTATCTTGTGATTTCAGCCAAAGTCAGATTCTACCGGGACACTGAAAGATGAACCACGCAGAGGTTTGAGAGCAATTATCAACATTCTTATACCTGATTTCCCCACCCCTCGTACATTGGCTGTTTCAGATGTCATCTTAAAGGAGGTATCTACCTTTAATGAGAATTCAAAGACTAGAGGGCAAACAGTGTAGATCTAGATGAGGCGGCTCATTATGAGCCGCCTCATCAGGATCTACGCTGTTTGCAAATTGCGTCACTGGGGCTTAAAGAGTTAACTCATCTAGATCTACACTGTTTGCCCTCTAGTCTTTGAATTCTCAATATAAAAAGTCTTGGACAAGGCATTTCTTTAATTTTTGCAGACGTAAATTTTGTCGTCTGCTTTTTGGTAGTGAAAGAGTTAATATCTTTTTTCAATATGCAGTAGGGTCTATAGCCTACTGTAATGTGCTCTAAAGTCCACACAATTAGCAGTGATCAGTTTTAAAGTTTAAGCCTTAGTTTGGAGTTATGAATTTTTGACTTTGCACCTGAGTTGGGGGCAGTAATAATTTTTCAAGTTAAAAACGTGAGTAACGCTGCAACAGCAACTTCTCTGATTGCTTTAACATAACATTTCTTGTGTAATGGAATAATTGGGCAGTGCTTTTGCCTTGTTGGAATTTGCAAAGATAATGTAGAAGTTGAAAGACATTGCGAAAATGCATGTACCTTTACGATTATCATGTTTTCAGGCAAATGCATTACTCCATTGTGCTGAAACATATGCAGTGGAAGTATTGAGAGCTACACTGAACTCAGTGATAAAGACAGACTTTCAAGAGGTAATCATATTATTATTATTTATTCATTTATGCATTTATTTTTTGCATCAACCTGGAAGACACACCAGCTGAAAAAAACTGTGTGAAATTGGAACAATTTTGTATCAGCACTCATTTGTTCAATATCATGACCCTGCATTTACCTTGGATACTAAGTTTTTTATTATTTGGCTGCTGGGTTATGATGTTCTAATTCTCGTAATGATGTCTACAGATTGGCTGCTGGGAAATTGTTTTATTTTCAATAAAATTAATCAAAAAGCTGATACATGTATACAACTGAATTTAAAAGACAGAAGATTTTTACCATAAGTACCGGTAAAGAAAACAAGAGGGCCAAGAGGCCCTAAATCGCTCACCTGAGCAAAAATGTTAAAGGTCAAACTAGGGTCAAAATTTGAACAAACCTCATAGTTCGCAACCATTTCCAAATGGTTCTGAAGAAGAAGATTTTTGAATGTTTTTCTATGTATTGCTATTGTTCAAACCCTGGACCCCCTGGGGCAGCGCCATTTTGGACCCTGGGGCCATCATTTGAATAATCTTGGTAAAGGGCTACTAGGCATTGCTAAAAGCTAAATTTCAAGCCTCTGAGCCAAGTGGCTCTGAAGAAGAAAATTTCTGAATATTTTTCTATGTCTTTCTATGGTTTAAACCCAGGACCCTCTGGGGTGGCCATTTTTGACCCCAGCACCTTCATTTGAACAAACTTGGTAAGGGACCACTAGGCAATGCATCATACAAAATTTCAAGCATCTGCACTAAGGGGTTCTGGAGAAGAAGGTTTTTAAGTACATATTAATTTCAAACCCAAGACTCCCTGCCCCATGGCCATTTTGAATCCCAGGGCCACCATTTACACAAACTTTGTAGGAGTCCACTAGCCAATGCATCATACCAAATTTCAAGCATCTGAGCCTAGTGGTTCTGAAGAAGAAGATTTTTAATAGTTTCCTATGTATTTCTATGGCTCAAACTCAGGACTCCCTGCCGTAGGGCCATTTTGGACCCTGGGGCCATCATTTAAACAAACTTGGTAGAGGCCCACTAGGCAATGCTACATACCAAATTTCAAGCATCTGAGGCAAGCAGTTCTGGTGAAGAAGATTTTTCAATTTTTTTCTATGTAGTTCTATGGTTCAAACCCAGGATCTCCTCAGGCGGGGCCATTTTTAACCCTGGCACCTTCATTTGAACAAACTTGGATAGGGACCACTAGGCAATGCATCATACAAAATTTCAAGCATCTGAGCCAAGTGGTTCTGAAGAAGAAGATTTTCTAAATATTTTCCTATATATTTCTATGGGTCAAACCTAGGACTCCCTGTCGCGGGGCCATTTTGGATCCTGGGGCCACCATTTGAACAAACTTGGTAAAAAACTACTAGGCAATGCTACATACCAAATTTCAAGCATCTGAGCCTTGCAGTTCTGAAGTAGAAGATTTTTTAATATTTTTCTATGTATTTCTATGGTTCAAACCTGGGACTCCCTGCCCCTGGGCCATTTTGGACCCTGGCGCCACCATTTGAACAAACTTGGTAGAGGACCACTAGGCAATGCTACATACCAAATCTTAAGCATCTGAGGCAAGCAGTTCTGGTGTAGAAGATTTTTAAGTATTTTTTAGTTTCGAACCCAAGACCCCTGCCCCAGGGCCATTTTGGACCCTGGGGCCACCATTTGAACAAACTTGGTAGAGGAACACTAGGCAATGCTACAAACCAAATTTCAAGCATCTGAGCCAAGCAGTTCTGGAGTAGAAGATTTTAATGTATTTTTTAGTTTCGAACCCAAGACCCCCTGCCCCAGGGCTATTTTGGACCCTGGGGCCACCATCTGAACATACTTGGTAGAGGACCACTAGGCAATGCTACATACCAAGTTTCAAGCATCTGAGCCAAGCAGTTCTGGAGTAGAAGATTTTAATGTATTTTTTAGTTTCGAACCCAAGACCCCCTGCCCCAGGGCCATTTCGGACCCTGGGGCCGCCATTTGAACAAATTTGGTAGAGGACCACTAGGCAATTCTACATACCAGATTTCAAGCATCTGAGGCAAGCAGTTCTGGAGAAGAAGATTTTTAAGTATTTTTTAGTTTCGAACCCAAGACCCCCTGCCCCTGGGCCATTTTGGACCCTGGCGCCACCATTTGAACAAACTTGGTAGAGGACCACTAGGCAATGCTACATACCAAATTTCAAGCATCTGAGGCAAGCAGTTCTGGAGAAGAAGATTTTTAAGTATTTTTTGGTTTCGAACCCGAGACCCCCTGCCCCAGGGCCATTTTGGACCCTGGGGCCACCATTTGAACAAACTTGATAGAGGGCCACTTGACAATGCTTCATACCAAATATCATAGCCCTAGGCCTAGTGGTTTCAGAGAAGATGTCATTTAAAGCAAATTGTTGATGACGCACGACGCACGACGGACACTGGGTGATCACAATAGCTCACCCTGAGCCTATGGCTCAGGTGAGCTAAAAACCCAAGAAACATCAGTATAGACTCCTAAGTGTTGTTAAAGCATCATTACCTTAACTAGTCATTATTCAAGGATTCATTCAGTCAGTAAAATTAATTGACAATGTTTTATTATGACAAGGTTTCATTGTTACCCCAGTTATTTGGCAATCACTGTTTCAAGGTAGATAAATTTGACAATAGTATTTGCTTCCCTGGTCTCCATAATTAAGAGGGCTACTCTTCAAGGAAAAAATGACATACGATTTCTTCAAAGAGCAACCCTGTCAGGAGAGAGACAAATACTTCTAGATCAAAGTGATCTCCCTTGGTACACCATGTTTTTCCTCCATTTTTTTCGACGGGAAACAACTTTTATGATTTCCTTTTTGCTTCTCTGGACAATAAAAAACTTTCAAAAGGGAGACTACTCTTAAAGGAAAGAATTTGCTCCTAGAGGAGCAAATTCTTTCCTTAAAGCTTTGACTCCTAATGAGAAGGGATGGGAAAATGAAAGACTTACTTCCCCAAAGTGTACTGTATAACTTAACCTCAGATATATGAGCCTTCTCAAGAACAACCTGCCTTAGGGAATGTGTGAATGCCTCAAATTGTCTAGGGATTCTGTGGAGACCAGTTGCAGTTTATAAATTTCTTTTCACAGGTTTTTGCAGCAACATCAAAATACTGGAAAACTATTCTGTATCTCATCAAAGATGAAGCTACATTATGCCATCCAGAGATACTTGAGCTAATGTCAGTGTGTGATACCAAGATTCAGTCAGCCATTAGAGATATTCTCCTACCAGATCTGTTCAAAGTTGTGTCAGACGAGTAAGAGGTTATGAATATCCCTGTTTGCATATAGGTGCACACCTAATCCAAATATAGAGTTGGACGTCCATATTCTGTTAAAAATAATTGATGCAACCCCACTTTTCAAAACTTGAAGTTTTGAACAGACTAGTTTGGCCAAAGTTAATCTTTTCAAAAATAATATAAAACAACCAAATTTTAGGTTCAGGATTGCAGAGGAAGGGTATCCTAAAGTAGTGAGCCTATTATCCTTAATGCTAATTTGTCTATTTGTAAAATAATAGTCAGTCTGTATATTGCGCCATATTGGAATCCAGAAGAAAGCATAGGTTTACAAGTAAATAGACTATAGGAAATATAAGGCAGATGAGTGTTGTGTAGAGATGAGAAGATTGCAAATGCTGGTCACTTGGAAAAGGTATTAGCCTTTACATTTACAAGTAAGTAGACTATAGGAATATAAGGCAAATGAGTGTTGTAAAATGCTCGTTTGTAATGTTTTCCATATTAATCTTCTGGAAGAAGGCATAGGCTTACAAGTAAATAGACTATAGGAATATTAGGCAAATGAGCGTTATACAGAACCTTAGGTGCACTAAATCAACCACGGCCAAACTCGAATAAGCAATATAAAGGTGATAGATACACTTTCATCAGAAGCAACTCTACTATTTTTGCCTTTCTTCCCCGTAGTGGTCAACGCTAAAAGGAAAGAATTTGCTCCTTAGGGAGCCAATTCTTTCCTTTAAAAATAGACCCCTATTTAAAAGGGAGACAAAAATGAAATTAGCAGAGTTTCTTCCCCTGAAAGTGTACCCCTTCCTCTTAACAGGAAGCAAGCTGCTCTGGAAGAAGTATTTAGTGGAATATATGTCACAGAAATGATGGCAGCCATCAGACCAGCACCAGACACAGTGAGGCAACTTAAGAAAAGTGGTAAGTCATATTGTACATTGTACAGTAGAACTTCATTGGCTCTAACAGGCTTGGGAGCATAAAAATTAGTTCCAGCCAAGGGTAGTTCTAGCCATCCAGGGTTAATTTCTATAAAGTGACCTCAAGGGACCAAAGAAAGAGTTAATTCCAGGCAGGCAGGGTTAAGGAGTCAGCAGGGTTCTAGCCACTGAAGTTCTACTGTATTTAGAACACCATAAGGGAAATCCAACACTAATGGTGTCACAGAGCCTTGTGGCCACTGGGGCAATATGTTTAAGAGGCCTACTGTATCTTGGACACAGCATATGAAAGGCAAGGCTGCAGTTTTGAATCAGGTACATATCCATTTACTGCTGGATAAAAAGTGTCTTCCAGCTGTTGGACAGGTTAGATTTCAATTCGGGATCCTCTGCATCAAAGCCTTGAGGTCTAACCACTTATCACATGGCATTCTTGCATGTACAAACACCAAACACTCAAATATGTCGGAACATACATTACACACTTTAATACTGATGGGGAGAGGACTTTATATTGGTGTTAATAACTTGTGTTAAATCATATTTTCTTTCAGTCAAACATTATATTTACTGAACCAATCAGAGTCTTTACTTGTTTTTCAATTTACAGTCGACTCTCGATATCTCTCAGTCAAATTTTATTCCTAACTACTGATACCGCAAAGTAAATTTTCTGGTTCCAGAAAATTTACTTTGTGTTGTCAGTAGTTTGAGATAAGAAGGGTTGAAAAGTAAAGAAATATTGGAACTATGTCCTAACTATATTCTTTTAGGTATATAAGAGGATGTTTTGAGAGTTCAGTTTTCCTTCAATGGGAACAAGTCAGACTAAGATTAGAATCTATGGAAGAGAATGCATGCACCTCCATGTTTCTCTCTTGTCTTTACACAGGGAAATGAGCACGGACACGAGAAAACCAACAAAGTGGTTTTGCGCCCAGCGCAGACTCAGATCATCCTGGGCATCTGCCCAGTCCGATCAGACTTTTCGCTAAGCACTAAAAGGGACAGCAAAGACTCTGATCAGACTGGGCGGATGCCCAGGCTGATCTGAGTCTTCGCTGGGCCCACAACCACTTTGTTGGTTTTCTCGTGTCCTGGCTCAAATGTTTTGTGACTTCCTGTAGTACACTATCTGTAATCTTTCTGTAGTACACTATCTGTAATCTTTATACATGTACATTATAGTTTACAGAAAGTTTTCCACAGAGATGTTAGATAGATTACACTTCACCAGACTTCTAAAGAAAGTTGAAGGATCATTGGAGAATCTGCCAGCTTCACGGTCACTCCAGAGGGCCCTCTTGAAACTTGATGTTGGTCACGTTGTGTCCAAGTGCAGATTCGCATTTGCCATGAAAAAGTCCAGTTTCTTATCAACAGAGAAACAACTTCGACAAGGTACTGTAATGAAGTAAATGCTGGGTCAGAAGTGCTAAGAATTTTGGACTTAACACTCATTAATATATAAATTGACTTGAAAGCATAGAACTCGATGGGCAAATAAATTTGGTGAAAGTTTCACGAAAATCAGACTTCAAGTAAGGAAGCCATGAAGGATACAAAAATTCAAAAGGGCAGTCTTGGAGGCAGCCATTTTGGAAGTTCCTGTCTTTTGATTAATATTTTGATCTTGAACAAGTGCAAAAAATGCTCTTACTGGCTTATTTGGCTGACATTATTGCCACTTTGCTGGTTTTGCATGTTGTGGTTCATTTAATGCAGTTCGAAGCAAGGCAGTAAATGCCAGTAACATAATGTTTTCCAGTTGCTGTCAACAGCAAAATGGCTGCCAAATTTTCTCCTCCCATACCAAAGTAGTTCTGTTCAACCTGTGCACCAGACTCCATGCAATAGTTAAATAAATGCTCATAAGTAAAATAAATGGAGAAAAATTGGGTGTTTGATAATTCAGCAAGTTCACACCTGTGGTTTCGCAACAATTGAGGTACATGTGTGTGTACACTGTTTTTCTTTTACACAGGATTGTCAGCATTCCATGCCTCCCTGTACAACAGTTTCCACCTCCGACATTTTCTGGACTGGATTAAGTCCTGTGTGATAAACCAGATTGAGACAGACTGTCAGCAAACCAGTCACAGGGATCGAGTCACGCTGACACTACTCTGCTTTACCTATGCTGTCAGTCTTGTATTCACTGAACTTGAGAAACATATGCCTCCTCAGTTGAAAAGTATGTATTCCTATTCTGCTATGGTAAACGACTATTCGAACACTTTGAAAATTGGAAAATTGTTATTTCAGGAAATACTTTAAAAAATATTGACGAGAGAGTTTTAAAGAGAGAAAAATTCCAACATTTTACCCTTTTTGCCCACAAAATAGTAACAAGACCTGGCCTCGAGGTTATAAAACTTTTTTTCAAGCTCAACTCAGCTGAGCATGAAATTTTACCTGCTAATTAATAGCACATTACTGATTAGTATAGTTGTTTTCTTGCTCAGTTCAGCTAAGCATGGAATTTTCTCTGCTTATGAATATGAAAATGCCATATTTATCGGCAGAGAAACTTTCACGCTTAGCTGAGTTGAGCATGAGAAAAGTTTTATAACCTTCGGGCCTGTTTGCATAAAAGACAGCTAGCCTTGCAGCACCTTCTCCATTACATAACAGACTTTACCAAATATTTTCATGCAAATTGGCATGTCAATGCAGATGTTGACACTGACACCATGGTGACTGCTATTCATACCAGTCTATCCATAACCTTGCAAGGCCACTGGTGCACCACAGATGACTTGACAACAATCCTTTTCCACCTAGTCCTGACTACAGCTGCCCTTGTTGTGCTGGCAAAGTCCATTCCTGTCCACTTTATAATAGTGTCTTCCCACCTCTTCTTCTTTTTCCTTTCATGCTACTCTGCAGAATCATCTTTGCTATCCAAACAGGCATCTGTTTTATGGATCAAAGTTTTCGAATTTATTATTTAGGTATGCTAAATTCAACATGTATTCAAGTTCAGTTTGAACTGCTGTGCAGGCTAATTTGTTTCTTGTGCACACATGGTTTTATGCTCCTTTTCACGCAGTGTCGATCATTTCTAGAGAAAGTCAAAAGAAAGAAGCTATGTAGAATACACTTGAGCCACGACACAACAAAAGCAACAATGTTGTTGTGCGCCCAGCGCATACTCAGATCTGCCTGGGCATCCGCCCAGTCTGATCAGAGTCTTTGCTGTCCGCATGGAGATAGCCTAGACCCTAAGCTACCATTTGAGCACATGACGAAGAGTCTGATCCAACTGGGTGGACGAAAAGGCTGATCTGAGTCTACACTGGCCGCATAGCCACATTGTTGGTTTTGTCGTGTCGTGGCTCACTTGTTAGTTAATGCCATCTGCTGTTACTGTAAATATTGTGACACTTTAGCAGCTTCAAACTTGAACAAAACCACACAAAAAAATGTTTATTCTACCAACGTCTACTTTTTCAGGTGGCCTAAGAAATTTACAGCTGCTATTGACAGATTATGTCTGCTACTCAGTGAGAGATGAGCTTAAACACACAACAGCTGATATTAAAAACTGCACGGCATAACCACCCTTGGTTATCTATGTATATACAAGGGCTGTTACGAGAAAGTCATAGTTAGCAAATGACCTGATGACCAAGTCATTTGGTAACTATGACTCTTTTTCATTTCTTAACAGCTCCTTTTCATCTTGTAACATCCTTGAAAACGTAATATCCAGGTGTGATAACCATCCTAAGTATTCAGATGACATTCCTGAGTACAGACCCAGACACCAAGATGCATGCCATCTGATTTTTAACTTCCTATCAGAAGTGGACAAGCAAGCTGATCTAAGTCTTCATCACATGCATATACTGTGTAATGCCAATGTAATAAAATGATAAAAACATTTATTATTTTTTTTAAGACTGCAATAATACTAAGGAAACAAGCGTTTGATGTAAAGCAATACAATAAAACTTTTCTTGTTTGGATTAACTAAACAGCAAAATAGTCTTCAAAATATGTTTTTATTGCATCATTTATCAAACATCATATCCAAAACACACAAAAAAAAATTCAAGAACCATTTTATCCAAACTCATGATATATACAAGCTGTGGCATGACAAAGTGACATGTGTGCCATGCCAAGACTCAGATCACTGGGCATTACTCCCCCCCCCCCCCCCCACCGTCTGATCAGAGCCTATTCTGTGGGCTTAAAGGTTAGCTAAGGATCTCAGCTATCTCCATGTCAACTGTGCAGACTCTGATCAGACTGTGTGGATGCCTAGATGATCTTAGTCTTCCCTATGCACATGTGCCACTCTGTTCGATTTGTCCTATCACAGCTCATATGCACATGAATGCATTTACACATAAAAGAACTGTGCTCAAGATAAGAAGGGTAACAGGGATAATTCAAAGATTTTCTCTCGACGAAAACATATGTTGAGACCCCTCATTAGAACTGTCTCAGTGAGACAGTTCTAGCGAGGGGTCACAAAATGTTCTTATGAGAAATAAGAAAACTTATCCCTGAATTGTCCCAGTTAACCCTTCTCATCTGGAGCACTGAAAAAATAATCAACTCTTTACACACAAAAGAATAATCTCTAACTCTTTACACACAAAAGAATAATCTCTAACTCTTTACACATAAAAGAATAATCTCTAACTTTTACTTGTGTATATAGAGCTCCAGATAAGGTGGCTTTGTAATTTTAATTCTAGGACAAAATTTTCTTGTAGTTCTCCATTAATTCTTTAAGGCCCCTCACTAGAACCGTCTCACCTCAGCTATATCAAAAGCTCTGGGCCCAGGGGCCGTATTCATAAAGCCACTTAAGTCGTTGCTATGCGGTTGCTAAGGCTAAATATCTATAAAGGAGTTTCCCTACAACTATGAAATTTGGTCTGGAGGAACAGTCCAGAGCAAATTTCATAGTTGTAGGGAATCTCCTTCAAAGAAATTTAGCCTTAGCAACAGCATAGCAACCACTTAAGTTGTTTTATGAATACGGCTCCAGTTGTTCAAAGCTCTGGGCCCAGTTGTTCAAGGCATTGGTAGCTTAACCCATTCCATTCGGGATACCCCTTTAGGGGTATCTGGGCAAACAGATTGGATCCAGATCAGGCCCCACAAACGTGGGGCCTGATCTCAGATCCAAACTGTTTGCTACCTAGACATTATTTCTACAAGAGTTAGTTTGACAAAATATTTTTGACTTTTGATGCAGATGACAATTTCAGCAGACGGCAAAAAAAAAAACAAAAGAAAATAAAAACAGAATGCAATGGGTTAATGAAGTCGTTAGTCAAGGATTTGCTAAGGATCTTGTACACATAAAATCAACCATGGTAAAAAACAATATTTTGGCAATAAAGCGGCAGTGTTTTTGCATATGTTTGAAATTGTCACAACTTATTAACTGACAACATTGTTAATTTTGAACAACCAGCCCCTGTATTCTAGCAAATACACATAAAAGAATAGAACAAAACAGCATTCTGACTTGCAGAATATTCAAACACTTTCCATATATACATGTACAGAACAACTAGTCAACTCTCAATATCTCAAAGCCGAAGTTCATCCAAAACTACTGATAGCACAAAGTAAATTTTCTTGATATATCAGTAATTTGAGAAAAAAGAAGTTGAAATGTACATAAAAATAGGAAATGTGTCCAAACTATATTCTTTGACATAAGAGGGAACTTTGGGGTATCACTGTTGGAGATACTCTGGCAAATATGAAGTGACTCAAATGCATAGGTACAAATTGTGTCTATTTGTTCTCGCATTAACATTCACATATATTCAAACCCAAACAGACTGCTTCTCAAGCAAGCCTGATTGGGGTCTCAGCTATTTGTGAATAATTGGGAAAACAATTTATGACAATGAACCTGTCCAAAACTGAAGCCTGAAGCGTCCATTCTAGAAACGTTTTTGGTATCCAAAGATATCTAAAAATACCTAAATAACTAGCCCTTAAATGTTTGTTACAGTATTTTGAAATACTAAAAATAGAATTCATGATTTCTATACAACAAACATATAAATATAACTGAAAAAGTTCAATACCATAATGACCCTAAACAATCGGACAGACAGGTCTGAACAAACATTGTAGACTCAGATCTAACCGCAAGGAGCAGGTTGATCAGGGTCTACAATGTTTGCCATTCACTAAGAATCATATGGATGCATTAAGCTGAGTAAAATCCACTTTCTAAGAATTTACGAACAATAATTGTCTGACTTTCGTGTGTCTAAAATTTTAGGGTCAGTACGGTAAGTCTTCTTTCAAATCTGATGACCTTAAGGTGTATAGGTACACACTGATGTTTTCCCACCATTTCTACAAAGGGAAACAACTTTTGTCCCTACCGGTTTGCTTTCCTGGATGACGAAGCCATTCCAAAATAGTTTACTCATAAGGAAAAGAATCTGCTCCAAGAGGAGCAAATTTTTTCCTTTAAGAGCTGATCCTCATTGAGAACAGAGACAAAAATAAAAAATTACAGAGTTGCTTCCTCCGCTGAAAGTGTACCCATACACCTTAACAATAAATACTAGCCGCGACATGACAAAACCAACAATGTGGCATGTGCGCCAAGCAAAAACTCAGATCAGCCTGGGCATCTGCCCAGCCGGATCAGTCTCCGCTATGGGCTAAAAGGGCCGCTAAGGGTTTATGATAGATCCATGCAGACAGTGAAGACTTTGATCAGACTGGGCCTGATGCCCAGGCTGATCTGTCTTCACTCGGTGCACATGCCATTTTGTTGGTTTTATCTTGTCGCAGCTCAAATTTTCTTTTCTAACATAGACAGTAAATTTAGTGCTCTCTGATCATCAATCCTTAGAAGAAGCCTGATCTATGTCCACACTGTCATAGGCGTTTCTGTGCCAATATTTAGGGTATATCTGATATGTTAACTTCCAAGTTTCTTTTATCACAGTAACCATTTTGAATGTTTGCAGCTGTGTCTGAGATCAATGAGTTTTACCAGTTCTAGACATAAACCATTTCCGTGATCTTAATCAGTAAACTCAGCTGAGTTTTGACCAAAGCCTGACACTGACATATAAAGGCAACAAGTCTAGAAAGTTCATTAGTTTCCTCAGTCACTGTCACTCTCAGAGGTGTCACTCAAATGTAAATCTGCACCTGAAAATATAATGATTTATTTACAGAGCTATAGATAAGAGGGGGTACTTGGTGATAATTAGGGATAATTTTTGTTAATTCTGCATAAAAACATATGTTGTGACCCATATGTTCACGAGACGGTTCAGATGAGGGGTCACAACATATGGTTTCAATGAGAAATAAGAATAAATTTCCTAAATTATCATTAAATACTCCCTCTTATCTAGAGCTCTGTCTAAAGATATTAGTACATGTGAGCTAGTTTATACTGGCAGTACTTTTTGTTTTCGCTTTGGCATTTACACTTAGAGTGAAATTCATGCAATTACTGAAATACGGTTTTATGGAATACTGGTATGCCATAAACATTGCCAGGTCTCTCTCACTACAGTCTACAGCTACTTGTATATATAAAAGCACAACTAAATTACAACTTAATTATGTAACACTAGTATTTTTGAAAAATATTTATATTTACTTTGGAAGTTTTGAAAATGCCTGTAACGTCAGTTACCCAAAATTATTTTACAGTTGCTGTCCAGCAGTATATCAGGATCTTTAGAATATTTCCGTTCCCCTGAATTTAAGTCATTTTAAGCCAATGGTGAAATAAATATGGTGAGGATAAAATAATCTAGAAGCTAGAGAAGAATAACAACAACCTCGGCCTGACTTGAACTCATGACCTGTGGATTATGAATCCGGAGCCTTAACTACTTTGCAAACATAGCTAGACTCTACTTGAGTAAAGACTTTATATAAATATCAGCGCTCCATATGGGAAGGGGTAACAGGGATAATTCAGGGATAATATTTCTTATTTATCAATGAAAGCATACACTGTTACCCTGCATAAGAACCGTCTCTGTAAGACGTTTCATATGAGGGCTCACAACGTATGTTTATGGAAAAATAAGGAAAACAAGAATTCCGCGGAATGCTATGTCGCACCTGCCTTATGCTTTCTCAGTAGTACATACCATGGTTAGAGGAAAGTGTACACTAGGTGTTTTACAAAATCAGTAGCACGTGAAATACATATCAAGGGCTGAAACAAGTGCATTAATCCTCGAGTTCATTCTAAGATGAAACTTTATACCAGGTTTAATGATTCTAGCTCTCATAGATTGTCAGAGAGAAATGGACTTCAATGATAGGGTCAATTTAATTTTGTCAGTAAAATTTTACGAAGTCAGCAGAGCATGAAATATGGGTCAAAATAAGTGCAACAATCCTCTAGATCAACCTAAATAGAAACTGTTTACCAGGTTTGATGACCGTAGGTATCATAGATTGAGAGGAATGGACCAGTATTCTAGGGTTGACGTAATTTTTGACGTAAAATTTTACTAAGTCAGCAGAGCATGAAATATAGGTCAACGGTCAAAATAAAGGAAACACTTCTCTAGACCATCCTAAGAAAAAACTTTATACCAGGTATGAAGATCGCAGGTATCATAGATGGAGAAAAATGGACTTAAACACTAGGGTTAACATATTTTTTGGCATAGAATTTTATGAAGTCATCAGAGCATGAAAAATACGTCAAAGGTCAAAATAAGTGCAAGGTTCCTTGAGACCATTCTAAGAAGAAACTTTATACCAGGTTTGATGAACGTAGGTATCATAGATTGAGAATAATGGACCCGAACGCTAGGGTCGACGTAATTGTGGATGGACGGACGGCACAGAATTTTACGAAGTCATTAGAGCATGAAAAATAGGTCAAAGGTCAAAATAAGTTCAAGGTTCCTCGAGACCATTCTAAGTAGAAACTTTATACAAGGTTTGATGAATGTAGCTATCATAGATTGAGAATAATGGACCCGAACGCTAGGGTCGACGTAATTGTGGACGGACGAACGGACGGACGGACGGAAAAATGAACTCCTATATCGCACCTTGCTAAAGCAGGTGCGACAATTATCCCTTAATTAACCGCGTTATCCCTTCTTATCTGGAGCACTGATACCTGTAGCTCATCTAATTGGTTACTTGATAACTGTCCTGGATATACTCATACACACAGCTGCTGACATATTTAAAATACTGCTGCTGGGATCGCCAGCAGCCCAGACCCAAACAGGAGCAGTCTGATCTTGGTCAACACAGCCTTTATACTTATAATTTCAAATACTTACTTATAGTGCTCATGAAGTTTGGTTTGGCACTTTGTGTATGAGACTTGACTTGGGGCTGAGACACTGGGGCTGGAGCACTGGGTCGGCTTAATGGTCCTGAAACACAAAGAAGTAAGATCAGGGCCAGTTGTTCAAAGCATTGTTAGCCTAATGAGCTTGTTAAGAGGTCAACTCATTAAGTGTTTATGAATTGATAACCACTTACACTGATATTTTTTTGTTGAAAAAAATGTGAGAAGCTTTTGCAATGCAAAAGCTTCTCACATTTTTTCAACAAAAGATATTGGTGTATTTGAGATATTAAAGACTGAAATTTTAATGTAACATTAACAAACGATGTAGTTAGATCTGAACAGCTGGGCCCAGGACAACTGAAACTAAAAAGTTTGAACAACTGTTTTTTGTACAAAGGGTGGTAAAAAGAATATGTGGACTTTTGCTGTAGCAGTAAAAGTAATGCTGTTATAGTAATTTATCTCATACCAATGAAAAGTTCTATCTTATAGCTGTGTTACATGAAATTTTAAAGAAATTTCAATGAAAAATAAGTATTTTCTTTGATTTGATATTAAGTAGGTACAGCTACACTAGAGCACCCTATTACATGTAACTACGTCTGACATGTTGACACATTTTAACATTGCAGCAGGTTCTTTTGTTTCACCATTGTTACAATTACCTGTATCCATTTGTTCCTCCTCGCTGTCAGAAGAGTCCTGGCTGCTATCAGAATCACTGTCACTGATATGACCAATGAGGGAATGATCTAAAAATAGAACACAAGAGTGATTACTGCACTGAACAAGTGATTTAGTCACTGTCAGAAGAGTCTTGACTGCTATCAGGATCACTGACACTGCTATGACCATTCAGGGAATGATCTAAACATAAAACTTCGGTACATAGAGGCTATTTACTTTTTTAAGTATACCAAATATATTTCATCAAATGTATTGAAAATATCAGCTATTTCATAAGTCGGCAACTTAAGAACATTGCTTGCAGCTGCCATCAGACTGATGTCAGGTGCATATTAGAGATACACAAGCTCAAAAATTGACGTCAAAGTTTTACAGCAATTGCTTGATTTGATGTGCTAACATCTGTTTCAAAATGCCAGACAAGAAACCTACATTTCAGATCTTTTCAGAAAGAAATATGCCCAAAATTATCAATAACAGCAGCAGTTTGCAACAGTGAAAAAATATAAATCCATCAGGCACCAGTGAATTAATATGATACATGTATATACTCAGAGGCAATAATAAGTATACAGTTTTTGATTTTGAATACTGGGCTTCATGTAAATAGCTCCGTAGTCATATTAATAATGCCATTTTGGCAAACGTCTAGCTCTGCAAAACACAAACACAAATTGTTTTGCAGTCATTAATAATTGAGTTATGACCCTTAATTCAAAATCTGTAGTCCCAGTCAAACTCGCTTTGCACATGGCAGATGGCATTTTGCACTTCATGAACATCTAGCACTAATGTCTGTGAGTAAAACCACATCTTCATTTAATCTGAAACTCCCACCAAACGTCTTCAACCATAGAAAGAAATGCTACATGTATCAAATTATCTCCCTTTGCATTAAAATTATATAGAATCAAATGTTTCTCTGTCTTACCTGGAGTTAGACCTTGTCACTTGAAATTTTCGGAAAATTGCCTTTGTGCACAGTTGAAAAGAATGTCATAGACTTGTTTATTTGAAAGAAAATTGCAAATAAACGTCCCATCGGAACACAATGCCTATTCAATACATGTTACCAGAAGACGCCAAAAACATTATTTCCTGGTACAAAATTTTGATACTTTAACCCGATTTTTTATATGAGTGTGCGACATGTCCTTACAAACCTTTCATCCCTTTTTAATATAATGCATAAAAATGCATAAAATCAATCTCCATTTTCCAAAGTGAATGTTTAAAGGGGAGCTACTCCAGCCACAATGTTGATTCAGATCCCTAGCTTGTTTAAAACCATGTCATTTCCTTATCCTTTGACCGATTGTACTGAAAATTGTCGCAAATTGTGCTAAAATTATTGTTTTTATGTACAGTGTCAAGGTATTATGCAGATATGCAGACATCTATAGAAACGTCGAGACTGCGTTACCTGTATACTTTCTTTTGCCTCTGAGTATATTATCACTGTCAGTGTTCATTCTAGGCCGTGCCCTTGGCATGCATTTTCTAGTGTGGGCGCAAAGAAAATTCCATACCTGGGTCTGTGGGCACATAGGTGTTGCCGTTCGAATTCTGAACGGCGTGCGCTGGGATTTTGAATGGCGTACACCCGTTGTCATAAACAAGTGCACCGAATGTAAATCAGACAGCGATATAAAACAGACATTTTCATTGGTCAAATGTGGTGCCTAAACCAATCAGATTTCTTCTTAGTAATTAGTTTTCTCTCTCAAAATGTCGGACAAGAAAGTCCATTGCCGGCGTAAAACACAAAACAGATAGAACAATTCTGAGCTTTTTTCCGAAGTGTCAGAGGATTTCTACCGATGAAAACAACATTAATAGCACAGCTCCTATTGAGATCAGTAATCAATCGGAGGCCAATGCCTAGGAAAGTGGTCAATCGCAGGGGGTTGGGGACTCTGAAAAAGTTGAAAACAAACATGACAAATTATCTTTCCCATAGGGGCATATCAAGCCCCTGTGAGCTAGCCCAACAAGGGAAAGGCAAAACATTGAGGTGAGTCGTTAATTTTGGGCCTGTAATTTTTTGTAATGTCCCCACTTTATTACCTGATAGGGGCCCTTGGGCCCCAGTTTTGAAATTTCTAGAATGAACACTGATCACTGTAGATAATATTACATGTTCTATACATGCATAGAATTCACTGCTAAGTATAAAATAAATACGCATGAGCAGCAACATGACAAAACCAACAAAAAGGCATGTGGGCCCAGCAAAGAATCAGATCAGCCTGGGCATAAGTCCAGTCTGGTCAGAGTCTTCTCTGTCTGCACAGAGTTAGCTTAGGACCTTAGCTACCCTTTGAGCACAAGCAAAGACTCTGATCAGACTGAGTGGATGCCAAGACTGATCTGAGTTTTTGCTGGGCGCACATGCCACTTTGTTGGTTTTGTTGTGTCTCAGCTCACATTATTTCTATGATCTGAGCCTCTATATCATCATGTAGAGTGGATATGTCATGTTTGTTAATAGCTATTTTCATTTGATCACCTTTCTTTTTTCTCTTATAAGTATATAAAAAAGTTGTGTTAGAATATTCAACACAGACTGAATGTAAGCTATAACTGTGCCCTCGTGAACAAATTTTTCATATTCTGAAATGTGGAAGATGTACTCACTGTTTTCAGCTTGTGTCATGACTAGGGGAGACTCCCTGTGGCTCGGTGAGCCTTGGGTAGGTTTTGTCTTGTTCGGGGACGTCTTAGGCTTTGGCGTTTCAACAGGAGTAGCGGGACGTCCCACATTTGGGGCTTTACTAGAGCCTTCTATCCTAATAAATCAAGAAAAATGCAAGACATTAGAGACATGAAAAAGGACCTTAGGTCAAATGCGGCTAACTGAAGTTGAATGAGTATACCTCCATGTTTTTCAACCAATTTTACAAAGAAGGACAACTTTTGTGACCTGGCCCCGAGGTTATAAAACTTTTTTCATGCTCAACTCAGCTGAGCATGAAATTTCTCTGCTGATAGATATGAAAATACCAACTAATGCAGGGATACAGACTAACTCATTTTTCATAGGAGCAAGCTGGGCCCCTAAAAACTGAAAATTAGTCGCCCAGCCAGAAATTTAGGGGCCCACATTTCGAACGTCTTTTTATTCAGAATCTGCGCGGGATTTGCGCCGTTTCCGTAGGCTTTGTATTTAATCATCCTTTCTTCATGGTTTTGCTTCCTTTTAGCTACCGGGTGTGAAACACCATCGATGTATCGCCACATTATGCGTGAAAAATTTACAAATGATCAACATTTTCAGCTGTCAAACGGAGGAGGCGGCCATGTTGTTTCTCAATAGTGACTAAAATCCAACACACAGGTATGGCGGAACACCGAATATTCAACGCAGATATCGGCGCAGAAGTTAGCAATATGATTTGAGGTGGTGGATTTTACTCCAAGCCGAAAACATGCCAGTCACTCGCTGACAGCGATGATCGCAAGCTGGGCGACTGTCATTTTCATTTTAGGCGCCCACCTGAATTTTCACTCGCAGTGGGCGAGTGGGCGACCGCTAGTCTGTATCCCTGTAATGTTGGCATTTTCATATTTATAAGCAGAGAAAATTTCATACTCAGGTAAACTAAGCAAGAAAACAACTGTACTTATCAGTAAATCGCCATATATTAGCAGGTAAAAGTTCATGCTCAGCTGAGTTGAGCATCAAAAAAGTTTTATAACCGTGGGGCCTGTTTGCTTCCCTAGATGATGTAGCCCAATCAAAATTTAGATCGCAGATGATTCAATTCACAAAATTTGCATGTTAAAGGTGAAACGACATCAGGCCCCGAGGTTATAAAACTTTTTCATGCTCAGCTAAGTTGAGCATGAAATTTTACCTGCTAATAAATAGCAGATTACTGATAAGTACTGTTGATTTCTTGCTCAGTTTAGCTGAGTTTGAAAATTTCTCTGCTTATGAATATGAAAATGCCAACATTAGTTGGCCTTTTCATATTCATCAGCAAAGAAAATTTCATGCTCAGCTGAGATGAGCACAATTTTTTTTTATAACCTAGGCGCCTGGGCCCAGCTGTTCATAACTAACCATGTCGCAGGGCTCTCACACCCTTTTTGGGACTGGGACCGGGGCCTTTAAAATTGGGAAAATCACAGACACTTTGACTGAAATTGGGAAAAATCACAAATTTATAACCTAGTTTTGTGAAGCTTTCTTGAGAAAGCAAGGCATCTCAAACTAGCAAAACTTATAACGTATAGTTAAAAATTGCCTGCAGGGTAATTTAAATTGTTCCTTTATGCAGAGCTTGTTTTAAGCAAAAATGTCCCATTAAGACTCATGACATTTTTACTTAGATCAGTGATATATGGACGAAATGGGAATTTTTTCTTTGTAAATTGGGGAAAAAAGATACTATGGGACCTAATTTCAGCCCCAAATTTAAGTGATCAAGAGCCCTGAGTCGAGACAAAATGTGAGAAGCTTTTGCATTGCAAAGGCTCCTCAGATTTTTCAGCATTTATTTGCAGATAAGAAGGGGTAAAAGGGATAATAATGGGATAATTTTCCATATTTCTCACAAAACATTTATATTGTGACCTCTCATTGGAACTGTCTCACCAAGACAGTTCTAATGAGGTGTCACAACATATGTTTTTGTTGAGAAAAAAGAAAAATTATCTATGAATTATCCTCAATACCCTCTTGTCTGGAGCTCTATTTGAACAATTGGGCCTAGACTGTCAAGTTCCGGCCTCAATCTGAGCACTGCTCGGCCAATTCTGTGATTCACAGAATTGGCCAAGCTGTGCTCCGATTGGTTCCAGCCTTGGCTCGGTTGTTTTCTTACCTTGTCTTTTTCACAGTAACATTATTTGAAAGACGTTCCAGGGTAAATGTTCCTGTCTCGTGATCTATAATTAGAACACATTCTTTTGACACTGGTTTCTTGTTGCCTTTGTATACTGTGTGGGTTTTTCCAGAACCCTGAAACAAAAATCTATTTTTAGAACACTGTCTAATTATTTTAAGACATTGTTTTGATACAGAACAAGAACATGTGAGCCGCGACATGATAAAACCAACCAAGTGGCATACATGTGTGCCCAGCAAAGATACAGATCTGCCCAGTCTGACCAGAGTCTTTGCAGCTGCTTAAGGGCAGCTATGGGTCTAACCTACCTATATGCCTACAGTGGAGACTCTAGTCGCACTTGGGGGATGCACAGGCTGATCTGAGTCTTCACTGGGTGCATATCCACCTTGTTGGTTTTGTCTTGTTGCGGCTCATGTATCCAATCAATCATGAATAACTACATGTATGGCTTTTATTGACAGATCTTTTTTTATTTATACTGCACAGGCTGACTATGTAGGGTTTCAATAAAGCATCATGATTACAATAAAATCTAACTTTAAGTTTTTACTTTCAAAACTGCCATTCTGAAGTCTTTAGACAAACTACTAGTTTTCACTGACAGCCTGAAATAAAACTGAGCCGCGAAACGACAAAACCAACAATGTGGTTGTGCGCCCAGCGTAGACTCAGATCAGCCTATGGGTCTAAGCTACCTCCATGCGTACAGCGAAGACTCTGATCAGACTGGGCGAATGCCCAGACTGATCTGAGTCTGTGCTGGGCGCACAACCACATTGTTGGTTTTGTCGTGTCGCGGCTCAATCTTTTTCTCTCATACAGTCTGAAGTCGAACTCAAAGCCAAGATTAAAGCAAAACAGACCCCAAAAAGACATTTTTTATCACCTCTGTTACAACTTACCGACAAAGTGTCGTTTCTCTATGATTTTTTTCCAAATTGGCACTCTGTTCTGCTGACTTCTGTTAATTGTATCTCAGTTACGGTGATGTTTGTCACTACTGTTTTCTCAAGTCTCAGTGTAAGAAGCAAAGAATATGAATATGAAGCAAGTCTCAATCAGTCACAGTTGCTTTTTACAACAGTCTGATTCTCCTGGCATATTGCTGTCATCCTTTCCCTATCTACATGTAAGTAAAGGTAAAGGTTTCCCATAGCCTAGTAGCCATAGGGGCAGTGGAGATTAGAGGCCCACTGTATCTTGGGGATATGAAAGGAGGAGCCCATCCTTTTGCTGCCTTATCCTTCCCTGATTCAAAGCAGGTACCCACTTACTGCTGGGTTGACAGAGTTTTCCAGTCATCAGATGGCAAAATCCAGTCAAAACCTCACGACCTTATTTTTCTGCACCATTATCGAGCATTTCTAGCCACCTGACCACAACGTCTCTCTTCCCTATCTAGGCAAAGAAACTACTTCTCCCTGCATCTAAATTCTAATTGAAGTCCCATTCAGACTTCCTGCATAAAGTTTAAACACAATAATGACACTAAAGAGTACAATCTACATATTACTGGGTTCACAAAATTGCCAGAGGGCAGTCAAGGTGAAGTGTGGAATGGGCTTTCACTGAACCCAGAACAAGTTCTGTAGTTGTGATGCTAATGACTCAGATGATTTTTTTCTCTCTGCCTTGACCTGTAATGCTGTATGTCCTGTCATATAGTATAAAGATATAGTATAAAGCCTACCTCTACATGTGGTACTGTCAAGGTAACATGGTGGCCTTCCCCAACTTCAACCTGAGCTTCTTGACTTGTGTCAACTGATGCCGGCTTGAAATCATCTGAAACACAGAGACATGAGCCATGAAATGACAAACCAACACAGTGGATTGTGCGCCCAGCAAAAACTCAGATCAGACTAGGCATCTGAATCTTCGCTGTCAGCATAGAGGTAGCTTACACCCTTAGGTTCACCTTAATTAAGGGCACAGTGAAGACTGATCAGAATGGGTGGATGCCCTGGCTGATCTGATTCTTGCTTGGCACACTTTGTTAGTTTTGTTGTGTCGCAGCTCAAATAGTGCACAGCTGAGCTCCAGATAACTCATGAAATGACAGCTGTTGTTTTTTTTTGCTCATGATACATCAAAATTAATGAAAATTCCGAAGGTAAAAGAGTACAACCACTGTGGAGAACCTACATCACTGCTGTGATTTTAAATTAATATAATGAATCGGTCCATGGGCAGAGGCTTATAACTACTGCAGTAATTAACTACTAAGTAATTCATAAGCCTCTGTCTATGGAATATTTATAAAAATTGTTTGGATTCAGGTAAGACTTTGTTTTGTTTACTATTTACATTAACTCTTTAAGCCCCAGTGACGCAATTAGCAAAATTTGCAAACAGCGTAGATCCTGATGAGGCGGCTCATAATGAGCCGCCTCATCTAGATCTACACTGTTTGCCCTCTAGTCTCTGAATTCTCGATATAAAAAGTCTTGGACAAGGCATTTTTTTAATTTTTGCAGACGTAAATTTTGTCGTCTGCTTTTTGGTAGTGAAAGAGTTAATATTGGTCAGATTTGCATGAAATTTGAAGCAGATACCATATATCATTTTGGACTCAGAGAACACCTGCAAAAATATTCCAAATTTGGCCACCCACCACACCTGATGGGGTCCATAGAATTACCGAAAAGCACTGAAATACCGAAAAGCGCAGAAATACAGAAAAACATAGAATTACCGAAAAGCACCAATATGTCATAATCTGTCTAAGAATACGGGATACAACACTGGTCTGGATGTATTATAAAGGATTCGAATAACTCACGAGATTTATTGTTATTACCGAAAAATATATTATGGTATTTCCAGGGTATGATATACAACATCATCGAGGTACCTGCAATCTACGTTTCTGAGCAGTAATTAGAAATTGAACATTAACCCTGTACCCATACAAGGTGGGGTTTACCGAATTATTCATTGTATTGACTTGTTAGCGTCATGCTCTCTCTCTCTCTCTCTCTCTCTCTGTCTCTGAACAGAAAATGTATATTCCAAAATCAAATCAAGCTCTCTCTCTCTATATATATATGAATTACACATATCCTAAAGACGGTAAATAAAATTTGATCGTATTTGCAGAGGATGGTGTAAAGGTTGTAAATAAATTCAAAGGTAACAATTCATAAAAGGCACAGCGTGTATACACATAAGCTAGAAAAAACAGCTCCAAAGTAAAAATATAACTTAAAAAAGAAGAATTCTAAACATGCTAAAAGGCTAAAATGCTGATAATAGAACAGATCAACAGATTTCAAATGAGTCTATAAAACACCCAGTATTAGCAAAAGCTAGTAAAGGTTCTAAAGAACAAGCAAAGTTAGAAGATTCGAGATAGAAGAAAGTGGTCAAAGTACCCAAATCACAAGTCCAAACTCGTAAGTCATATATAAACCAGTTCCGGAATATTTTAGATACACAGACCCCAAATAAAGCTGAATTTAAATTTGAAAGCAAATTTTAATTTGACATCAGTACACACATTATATAAATATATATACATGTAGCAATACTATGCACAACTTCAGCACAAGTAACAGTATGAAATATCACTGCAATAGTAACAGCCCTCACAATGTTGGGAATCGCAGATCACATGACATGAAATACAACGTAAGACTATGAATCTCAGTGATTTTCCTTACTGCATTCTGCATTCCCTCATGTTGGGTAATCTATGTGCGCAATAAATTTACAAATGTTTTCAGCACAAAATCACTTATACTGTTCTATTAATTGGAGCTCAATGTCTCCCCCTCCCCACAAAAAGGGGATCAACTCTTCTAGGATAGAAATTGCTCCTGATAAGAAATAATTTGCTCTTTCTTTCCCAGAGCTCTAGATAAGAGGGAGTATTTGGTGATAATTAGGGATAATTTTTGTTAATTCTGCATAAAAACATATGTTGTGACCCCTCATCTGAACCGTCTCGACGAGACGGTTCAGATGAGTGGTCACAACATATGGTTTCAATGAGAAATAAAAAAAATTATCCTTAATTATCATCAAATACTCCCTCTTATCTAGAGCTCTGCTTTCCTATACTCAGGAGCAGTTTCTTTCATAGAAGAGTACATTCACCCATTATGTGTCTGAGGTAGGGGGGACGGGTCTGTATACAGCCACATGCGGAGATGTGTGACAACAAAATACATGTAAATTCCTATTTTGTTGCCAAAAATATTTCTAATGACCGCTTCATCCCTCTACATCTTCGACATATAAAATAATGCTAAAAGATGTGTTTGGTCATAAAAAAAGTACCTAATGAGTTACTTGATATCTTTACCGAGCTCTGTTGTACATCATACCCGTGTATAATACATGATATATTGGTGTTTTTTGGTAAAAACAATCATCCTCATGAGTTACTCTACCCCTTTTTAATACATCCATACTCGTGTTGTATACAAGATTCTTGGAAAGACTATGCATATTGATGCTTTTCGGTAATTCTATGCTTTTCGGTATTTCGGAGCTTTTCGGTGATTCTCTGGACCGCACCTGATGTAATGATCAGAAAATGATCGCCTCAGATAGGTAACCTACCGCCAGTATCAAGATAAAATATGAAATACAGTCGAATCTCGGTAGTTCGAACGCCGATTTTTCGAAACTACCGGATTTTTCGAAATTGAAACTCGGTCCCGATCGAAAACCCATTAATTCTATGCAAAAACACTTCCGCAAATTCGAATTTCGATTATTCGAAAAATCGGATTTTTCGAAAGAAAAATTTGGTCCCGATGGAGTAAAATCACTATAAATATCCCTCTATTATTCGAAATCAAAGTTCATGCTCCAATTTCATGTCGGAAAATAACACCTATTGTCATCGATGAGATAAATGATTACAGCCTCAGGTCATCACTGCCACCTGTACAGGTAATTATCGCTTCACGACCACTAACATTTTGATTATTAAGTCATTAATTTCTGATCAGCAAAATGAATAATTAACGGGGATTATCTTGTTTGAAGTTTGTAAATTTAAAGGCTAAATGTGATGGCTTTTGTAACCAGCATGCACATCCGAATTTTGGTTACGTTTGGTTTGCGCACGGATCATACTGTTTGCACACGGCACTAAACAGAGTCTCTAGCAACACTGCGCAGACTGACAGGCTGGTTTGCGTATCCATTGTTCTCAAATACATCGACTCCGATTGACTGATTAACTTTTCCGTGACACCGCCCAGATGACCGGTTGAATCGTTTTTCAGAAAATGAAAGTAGCCCAGTTCTCGGAAACATAAACGGAAAGTGAAAGTACAGTAAAGTCCGATATAAAAAAATGTCAGCGTTAAGTGGCAAGTCTGTTTGCGTTCAGTGATGCTTCGATCTTCGCCGGCGCTGCATTGTCATAAACAGTTGATTTGCAGAGGTGGGAAAACAGCTGTGCTGCTTTCGGACAATACACGTGCCATACACGAGGGGCGGTCTCGCGATATTACATGATCGTAGATGTTTTGGATGTTCCCAGTATGTGATGTTGATTTTTCTACGTTCGGACTTTGTTTTCATTGATTTGTAAATCTATGAACCTCAGTAAGCACAGAGAAATAAAATATCAGACTGTCTGAAAACCGCCGTAATTATGAATTCCGGAAATGAACGGGAAAGGCCGAAATCGAAAATTCGAACTACGGATAATTCGAAAGAAATAGTGAGGTCTCTGTCAGTTCGAATTATCGAGGTTTGACTGTATGACCACCAAATTAAATTTTCAGACAAAAACTCTAAAAAGTTATTGACCAGCAACCATAGTCCTCTGATATCATATAATGATTAAATATGATCGAATTAGAGTTGTAAGGGAGGAAAGAGAATCGAGAGTGACTATCCGCACGACCGTCTTGCGGATAAGAACCCTTATCCGCAAGACGGTCGTGCCGATTAGAATTCTCAATATCCGCAAGACCGTTGTGCGGATAAGAATCCTTATCCGCACGACGGCCGTCAGATAGTCTATAGACAAAGTAGCGATGACTTTGAGAATAATTAGTATTATATATTAATATTATTCTTTTCAGTTTGTAAATAATTATCCTTAAGTATTTGAGTAGCAATATACAACATTAATTACAAAATTTTTCGTTTATTTCATCATGGAATCCTTTTGACTGTCGGACAGAGAGTCAGCAAATAATTGCGTAAATACGAGTTATACACTTCAACATCAGTTGCTGATTACTTTTAATTGGGTCAGATGATCCGATTAATATTCAAATAACTTTATTACAGTTAAAACACAGTCCGATGTGGGTAAATTATTTCATACAAATCTTGACCCTGACAGACAAGCTGAATCAGGAAAAAAATCTTTGATTGTGATTGACTATTCAAGCAAATTTTTTGTAAGACCAATTGGTGGCATACCCTTAATTCTTGTGACAGGGGTGGGGCATGGTTATACATTGCATAACCAAGTCCTAGAGAATGTATCGTCAGCCAAATATTTAGGAGTTGAAATTACGGATGACCTCGAGTGGGGTCAGCACATCAATGAAATTACCAGTAAGGCTACTAAGACTTTGGGTTTCCTTCGTAGAAACTTGACTTTTGCATCGAAGGAAATCAAGGCTGCTGCATATAAAACTCTGGTCCGGCCCAAATTAGAATATGCAGCGCCAGTTTGGATGCCCCATCACCAAGTTGATATTAATAGAATAGAAAAAGTACAGAGGACTGCTGCCCGTTGGACCTGTAGGCGCTGGCGCAATCAAAGCCATGTGGGAGAAATGTTAGAAGAACTCCAATGGCCAGACATGCAGGAAAGACGACAGCAGGCTTCTCTGTCTCTATTCTACAAAATCCATAATAATCTTGCCATTGTAGATAAGAATAAGTACCTATCTGAGGTCGGTGAAGGGAGCAGGAGAACTAGGTCCCACCCATTCCAGTACCACCGTCCAAACGCTTACACGGACGGTTTTAAGAATTCCTTTTTCCCCAGGACAATTGCAACTTGGAATGGCCTTACAACCGAAGCTGTCTCTTCGGAGACAGTTGATGGGTTTAAGGCCAAAATTTAATATCCTAGGGTAGGGCAGGGGTTAGGCATGGAATGCCTGCCCCTGAGGACTTCTTGTAAATAGTTTTAACCTGCTGGTGGCTTTGTCACAAATTCATTTTTTTTTTTTTTATTTATTTATTTTTTTTTTTTTGTGACAACTTATGCGCCACACCAGAAACCTGTCATCATGGTCATGATTGACCGAGACAGTAAAGATAGAAAGAAAGAAAGAAAGACCATAGCATCTGTAATTGATTATCTAATCGCCGTTGTGCCGATAAGAATCCTTATCCGCACAACGGCGATTAAAGATAAAGATTCTTATCCGCACGACCTTCTTGCCGATAAGGATTCTTATTTGCATGACCGTCATGCCAATATCCTCAGCCAAGAGAATCCCCCACCCACCACTAAAACTCACAACGAATAGAATGGAATGCAACTCGACTCCCTGGGTTAAAACTTGCTCCAAGCTTCAGTTCATGTACATCATTGTCTACAGACAATGATTTGTCTGTCATATTTTATCAATTTCATTTATTTCATCGCTGAAAATCACTCAGAAATGGCACAACAGCTGTTAAATTTCAGTAAACACGTTACGAAACGATTACGACCGAGGAGGACCAAAGTACAAGGGAAAGGGTAAAACCCGATACCTACGAAGATCCAGCCTTGGGCTCACGTACTTGCAACTATGCTGGGCACCATAAAATATGTGATATTATCATTGTCCAATTCCACCTCCTATACCTACCTACCCATCCTCTTATCTACAAATATATCCACCTTAGCTACCTACCCATCCATCCATCCATCCATCCATCCATCCATCCATTCATCCATCCATCCATACATTTACTTATCCCTCCACCCACACATCTATCCATTCATCCACCGACCCGCCCAACCACACATCCATCCATCTGTCCATCTGTCTGTCCGTCCATCCGTCCGCTCCACCCACACATCCATCCATCCATCCATCCATCCATCCATCCATCTACTTATCCCTCCACCCACACATCTATCCATTCATCCACCGACCAATCCATCCATCCATCCATCCATCCATTTACTTATCCCTCCACCCACACATCTATCCATTCATCCACCGACCCATCCATCCATCCATCCAACCATCCATTCATCCACCCATCCACCCACCCATCCATCCATCCATCCATCCATCCATCCATCCATCCATCCATCCATCCATCCATCCATCCATCCATTTACTTATCCCTCCACCCACATATCCATCCATCCATCCAACCATCCTTCCGTCCGTCCATGCGTTGATCCACCTACCTACCTACCTATCTTTATGTCCACCACCATGGGGGTGAGGTGGAGCCATGTTGATTTTGGTGCAGATCTCGTCGGCGTCGGCGACAGCCTGTCACCTGTAAGGACAGATGGATGTTTTACTAAACTTTAATAGACACATCATTGGCTGGAGGGAAAGATGTGACCTTGGTACCATTTTCAAGGTCCCTGGAAATCTTAGAATGTTGAAGTAAGGCTTGTGTGCACCATATCTCTTGAAGGAAAATATGGACTTTGACCAAACTTGCAAAGATATATCAATAGGAATAGGATATAATTTATTAGATTTGGGTGACCTTGACCTCATGTTCGTGGTCACAGAAGGTCTAAGAATTTTAAATATGACGTCTCCACCGTATCTATTGAAGGGATGGATGGATTTTGACAAAACTTGCATAGACATATCAACGGACGATGGGAAAGACTTAATTAAATGTTGATGACATTGACCCTATTTTCAATGTCACAATAGGCCTTAAAATCGTGTAAAATGGCTTGCCTGCATGATATCTCCCGAACAAAATGGTGGATTCTTACCAAACTAGCATGGAGTCATCAACAGGAGAAGAGGCAGAACTGATCAGGGTTTGATGACACTGACACAGGAGGCCATAGAATGTAAAAAAATGGCGAGTCTGCACCTTTCTCCTCAACTATACTTTTTGGTACAGACTAACCTAGCATTAGCTCATCATTAGAAGAGGATGTAGAAAAAAATGGTTTTGGGCTCCCTGACCCCTAGCCTGACCAATTTTCAAGGCCAAAGGAGGACTTAAATTTTTTTATACCACATTCCTAATAAAATGGTTATAACTTTTCTCAAATACTTTGATCAACGGAGGACAAAGCAAGAACAGGGCGACACCAGTTAAGTTTGTGAGAAGGGATTTTATTATTATTATTATTATTATTATTATTATTATTATTATTATTAACGGGAGGGCCTGACGACACCAATTAAATTTGTAGAGAAGGAGATGACAGGCCTACAATCCTAATACTTTTGTTGTTTTCTCAAAGACAACCGGTAGACCAATGGTAGTACCTAGTACCGTAGTAGTAAGTCTGGCCATTCTCTCAGTGAATGGCCGGAAATAAGAACTAGAACCCCCCTACCCAACCCAACCTCAATCCGCCCACCCCTCCCACAACACACAAAAACTACCATTCGTCGTAGAAACCAGGGAAGTAAACCAGGGACATGCCTCTGAAAGGTCTTATACTCCTTTGTAGTCTACGGATAGACCACATCAGGCGTAAAGCTTCCACAGGACAGGAACCTAGCATATTCACACCCGGTTAATTATGTTTTCAAGAATGCTACGAAACGATAAGAGCTGTTACGAAACGAAAAAGAGTCATAGCTACCAAACGACCTGGTCATTAGGTCGTTTTGTAACTTTGACACTTTTCGTTTCGTAACAACTCTTTTTCGTTTCGTAACAGCCCTTTTATATACATAGTTAAGGAGAGATGGTATTGACAATTGTGAGATGCCCTCGTTTGTGTCAACACGAGAGCAGGGATTAGATATCTAGAATTATTGATATCCATGGTACTACGGAAAGAAGTTAATGAGGCCTAGCTAGTCCCGACTGGTTTCAAGCGTTGGCCATTGCAATGCATCACATGACTAGCATTTTTTCCCCTGTTTAGAGCAAAACACAAAACATTAACAGGGTGGAAATGATTGAGAAGCGAGTTGCTCGCTGGAATCTCTCGACACATGATAGTGTCATCAGAGTGATATGTGACCTTGGGTGCAGGTCTCTAGAGGACAGGTGTACAGATGCCATATTGTGTTACATTATAAAATAGGGCACGGTTAATTGCAATACCACTTTCTTCATACACGAGTTTCCAGTCATACTATTTACGGTTTAACCTGTTATCTTTATTTCACCATCACATGTCTCTAACCCATTTATGCCCAGTGGAATGTTCTATCCTCGTGAATTGGATGAATCCATTCGTCAGGTTTGTTTATTTTTCATTCTTTGGACAGAAATTGCTTTGGATATTGTGCAAACTGCGTAGACTCTGATAAGACGCCGCCTGTTGCGGCTCTGATCTGGGTCTACGCTATTTGCCTTTGTCCCATTTATGGGACAATTGGCCTTAATGGTTAAAGTGTTCTTTATTTTTCTAATTTTGCACTGCAACACCCGCCAGTCTTCTCATGCTAACAGACCGGACGTCTGTTAGCATGAGAAGACTGGCAGGTGTTGCATGGTTGGGTATGGGGTTTTATCAGGATAAAAGAATTTTGAGTTGCTTCCCTTCATATGGAAAAAAAATATAGTAACAAGTACTAGTTTCCTAAAAAAAATGAAAGATCGATTCCATCTATGCCGCTCACAGTGCGACGCTCTCGTCTATTCTATAAGCAAGCAATCTGCACATACCGAGGCAAAATAAAAATGACAAAGTTTCAGTTCCTGCAAGTGTACCCATTCACGTTAAAAAAACCTACCGGCGTCTGAAATGTTATCCGTAGCACGCTGCCAAAATAAGTTCGCCATGATAGAACGAGAAACTAGAAACTTAATGATTCTCGTTCGGGTTTACTACTGATAACCATATGAAGGCTTGCGTATATCTCGCTCTGCTCGGATCCTGATAAAAAGTTTTATCATATGACGTCGCTGTTATTCAATGGGTAACGTCGTGTCATGAAATTCGCATCATGAACCACACGTGTAATAACTTTTTGCGCGTACATGTAACGTCATTGACAACGACCGTGTCAGCACTGATGATGCGTTTTTTTTTATCAAAATAATGTTCAGTTTGAAGGCGATAAAATCCCATTTTAAAGGGTCATGTTATAAACAGAATTTTACAATCGTGGACAATTCATATGAAATTTATCAAACTCGCCGAAGGCTCATTTCATAAATACCATACGAAATTACCATTCGTGAAAGACCCTCTATATAAAGCATATTGTTGGACTCTGAAGTTCCTTATCACATGTGCAAATATAAAAGATTCAAATCACCATGTACATCTGCGCTATCTGATCAAAGTCGTTTTTGTATTGATAAAACTATGGATTATGAGGTATCCAAGTAGCCAACAGACTGATCAGACTACGCAGTTGCTCAGGCTGAACTTAGTTTCGCAACTGCTCTACGGTCCGTTTTTATGGCATGGCTAACATGAGCTTTCGCACATGAGGAACCATGCGAACCCACACGACACCAGTTAACCCTTAATGCGCCAAAAAAATCAGACGACAAAATTTGCGTCTGCAGAATTAAAAAAATGTTTCGTCCAAGCGATATCATACTGAGAATTCGAACACTAGAGGGCAAACAGTGTAGATTCAGATGAGGTGGCTCATCTGAATCTACACTGTTTGCTAATTCAACAATTTTAATTTTTGGCGCTTTAAGGGTTAAGTTTGCAGAGCAGTATCCCATAAAAGGGACATTGGCAAAAACAGTCCAGACCTAGATCTACACCACAGAACGCGGTGCCTTATAACAGTCAACACTGCTTGCGTAAGGAAAATGGCGGGTACTTCTCTTAATCATAAATAAACATAAACTGGACCAGAAAACCCTTAAATGACAAAATGACTCATCCAATATATAGTGACAGACGACTCCACTAGGCATTTATGGGTTAAACTGTAAATAAGCTTTATTGACTGCATGTTTCTGGTGCGCCATCTGGTCTAAGCTTGCTCTATTTGCAAATGCTCCCTTACAGGGCTTTGCGGGCACGTGTAAATGTCTAATTATGTAGGCCTACGAACAAAACGGTCGTACATGCTGTGTTCTTGTAAAGTTTTATCGGCACTCAACAGCAAAATCTTAGAAATTCGTATCGTTAGCCCATCTACCAAAACAAATGCAAATTGTGCGGACCCAGATCAGCTGTTGTTTGGCGTCTCAATGGGTTGAAAATTGAACTGTAAAAATTGCAATTTTCTTCACATTGCTTGTATTAATGCGCTAAGAGTCTTCTTTTTTGATCATGGGAATGTGCCAGGAAAGATACAACATTGAAATAAACCATTCTGACATAGTAGATATTACTAATGTTAGACTCCCATGTTTCTATAATGCCATCGCTTCCAACATGTCTGGGGTTATTATATTGAAACTACTTTTTCAAGCATAGTTCTTGTATCTGCTTATATCTACACAAACCGAGAACTTTACCTATTTAGTTCCTTCCTTTGTTACTTCTGTTAGCCATTGCTGCTGATTATGATACCCTCCGCAAACTGGTTGGTTCTCTCTTGAATAACCGTACTTTCTTACAGCCAGTACCAATTATCTCTGATTCTTCGTTTCTCTTCAAATTCATTTTTGTAACCCCCCGCCGCCCCACCCCTCCTCCCATCACCCCGCAAACTATGTTTGTGGTGAGGCATACTGTACTGTTTTCACATTGTCCGTCCGTCCGTGACATTTTTATTTTTTTTTTTTCAACAAAATTTTGCAGGAAGATTGACATCAACATGATAAACATTTGTAAAAAAAAAATAGCGGGGCCATTTTTTTTTAGCTTTTTTCCTTTGTAGTTTTTCCGCGACATTTTGTCCGTCACGCGTGACATTTATTTGATTTCATTCAATATCTTGTGAAGACAATGATGGATTTTCATGAAATTTTGCAGAAAATTGACACCATAACAATTTTCAAACAAAATAAGGTCTAGGAGTTATTTCCCTCTGTAGTGTTTTATCAATATCTTGTGAAAGCAATGATGGAATTCCATTTAATCTTGCAGGAAGATTGAAATTCACAAGATAAACATTTTATAAAACAATATGAAGGTCTAGGGACAATTCTTTGAGTTACTTCCCTTTGTAGTTTTTGTCCGTGACATTTATTTTATTATCTCAATATCTTGTAAAAGCAATGATGGAATTTCATGAAACATTGCAGGAAGATTGACATCCACCAGATAAGCATTTATAAATCAAAATTTAGGTCTTGAAGCCAATTCTTTGAGTTATTTCCCTTTGTAGTCTTTTGTCCGTGACATTTTACTGACCGTTAAAGTGTGTGGAGGGGGGGGGGGGGGGGGGGGGTCTCTAATAATCACTGCTTATTTACCTTTTTCAATTCCATTATAAAACTACACACAAAAAAATTATACAAGCCACTGCCGTTAGACTGTCTTTTCTTCAAACTGTCTTTCAGTATGATTTCTTCGAAGCAGTACCTGTTTGTCCGAATTCGAAGGTAAAATCCGGGGATGAAAACATGGTGGGATGTCCGAGAATTTACGGTAAAACATGAGGCACCATAATGAGCCCCTCTAATCAGGATGTTCTTCATGCGAATAGCTCCTCTTCTGAACGTGACAGACGTGGATTAATTTGATATTAACTTTCTTAACTTTACTCCTGTTTTAATTATCGCATGGATTATTTTCTATTTTCATCTTCTTTCTTTGCTATTTTTGTACTGTTGCTTTTCCAGAGAAGCTCTTCCAGGTGAATAGACACTTTTTCAGGGGAAATAACTTTGCATTTTTTCGTTTTTGCCTCCCTTTTAAAGGAAGTCAATTCTTAATGGAAAGAATTTGCTCCTGTAGGAGCAACTTCTTTCCTTTTAGAATTGACTTCTTTGTGGAAAAGTTTCTTTACCCAGGAAGGAAAACAGGAAGTCACAAAAGTTATCCCCCTTCCTAAAATGACGGAAGAACAAGAAGGTGTACAAATTCACCTTAAATCTCTCACAGACATTTTGAACTTAAGGAGGCTCCAGGACTCTTGTACAAATTATCGCCAGTGATCTCCTGATAATCATGGATAATTGGGCTTGAAAGCTATGAATACCGTTTTTACCCTACACTATCGACCATATACATGCAAAAAAGCGGGGAGCCAAAATCAAGAATTTTCATCTGGAAGCGGTCTGATCAACTTCAGCACAGTTTGCCAAAAGTACTATTTAAACGCAAATGAACTTATTCAAATCCAAGATGGACAGGTCCAAGGTGATGTCCGAATAAGCATGGTAACTAGAGTGTGGCAAATTAAGAGGGACTGTGATTGGATTTTCGCTAAAAAGATACTTTTCATATAGCTGCTTTAAAAGATACAGGCAGAAAAAAAACAATGTCAGAAATGTTTGCTAAATGGATAAGCATTTGAGGCATGGCACTGTAGCGTGTGTTGCTTTTAAATACGTACAGCAATACAGAAAGCTGTGTACCATCCCAGCAGGCGGATGGCATTGAAATGGCATCGACGTCAATCCGACGTTATGTGCCCGCTGGGACATTTCACATGGCCAGGAAGCACGAACTTTAACAGGAAGCAAGGTCCACCATGGATGGTTTCTCCGGTTAATTCACTAGCTAACACTCGAACAGGTGGACGAAATTATGGTCAAGCATATGACAGAGTTTAGATATGGAAATTCTGTATTAATGATTAATCCTGAGATTTCTGATGCTTGGCTTATCTGGTTCAGAACAATTGGCATCATTGTCCCAAATACTTTATTTTAGCCGCAACATGACAAAACCAACAAAGTGGCATCTGCGCCCAGCGAAGACTCGGACCAGCCTGGGCATCAGCCCAGTCTCGACAGAGTCTTCGCTGTCCGCATGGAGCTATCTTCGACCCTTGGCCACCCTTTAAGCGCATAGACTGGGCGGATGCCGAGACTGATCTGAGTCTTCGCTGAGAGCACATGCCACTTAGTAGATTTTGTCATGTCGCGGCTCATTTTATATTATTTAGGCGTCTAGATAGATTTATTGGGAATAACCCAGCAATTTTCATTATTGCTAAAAGGATTTGCTCCCCCAGTCATGCGTCATGGCCAAGAATGATTATTGAGACGAGAGCACTCTGGAGTTGTATAATAAAGTGTATTTTTTTTTTTTTTTTTTTTTTTTGCTCACATTAACATCATGCCATTCTGAAAGGGGTAAACCCACATAAGGAATTAATAAGGAATAAAAGAAACGGAAAAACCATGAAACAATTTGTTCTTTAATTTATTTTCACCAAAGTACCCTTTTTATGTAACAAAACCATATTATCAGTGTCAAACTGTACTCTCTCTCACACTCTCTCTCTCTCTCTCTCTCTCTCTCTCTCTCTCTCTCTCTCTCTCTCTAAGCCCACCAACTCCCACTTTCGCATTCTTGCAGACACATAAAACTAAACCTCAATATTGCTGTTATGGCCCATCATATGTACTGAGTAAATGTGATGTAATAGCATCACATTTACGCAGTACATACTTTGCGAAATTGAGCCGCGACACGAGAAAACCAACAAAGTGGTTTTGCGCCCAGCGCAGACTCAGATCAGCCTGGGCATACGCCCAGTCTGATCAGAGCCTTCGCTGTCCGCATGGATGTAGCTTAGATCCTTAGCTACCCTTTAAGCGCCTAGCAAAGATTCCGATCAGACTGGGCTGATGGCCAGGCTGATCTGAGTCTTCGCTGGGCGCACAACCACTTTGTTGGTTTTCTTGTGTCGCGGCTCAATTATTATATGGACAACAAAAGCTCTGACCAGACTGTGCAAATTCAAAGGCTGATCTGATTTTTTGTTGTCTGTTTCACTATAAAGCTAATCTTCTGAAGACATTACCTGACAAAACAACCAAATTAGAGCATTCAAGACCTAGAATTTTTCTACCTCACTTTTTTCATACAGATGTATAAAAAATAATCCAAAAGAAATGTCAGGGCGGAGTTATCTTTGTACCTTCCCCTAGACTTTTCTACTGTACAAAAAGGGGTACAGGACATACACGCTGCTCACTCACCGGTAACAAAAATTATTTAGCCGTAACAAAACTTGCAAATACAACGTAAAGTTATGCAACAACTGGATATGCGGTATGGCCAACAATAGACGCACGTGGCTAGCCATATTATCTGTCCTTGTAAAACGTCGATCAAAAAGGGATGGATTGATGACTTGCGATTTTACGTCCTTTTTCAGCAGTATTTCAGTCATATCAAAACGATGGGAGGGTGATAATGAAAGGCTCTGTGCAATGGAACCCGGTTTACGATTGAGAACGCCTTCGAGAATCGAGCTCGGGACCGCTAGATCAGCAGGCCGCCGCTTTACCCACGACTGATCAGATACACAGGCTGATCTTATTATTTACATTTCGCACATCCAATAAGGTATCTATTCATGCGACGCCACTCATTTACTCTTTAAATTTATCAGATTAGCTGCGAGGATGCACAGACTGACCAGAGTCATGTTTGTTCACACTTTCAATAAGTTTCGCTTTTTCAGTAACGAAATAAAAAACATAAGTTGTGGTTTGCCATATACATAGATAGGGATGAAATGAATGCACAAGCTTATCGGAGTCTTCCCTATTCGCACATGTTATCTTAGTACATGTACAGCCCAACTCCTGATCTTCATGTTTGATCATAGGGCCTGTCGTCTTCGCAAGCCAAGTGTACTAAATCCACTTTGTTCTTACGTAATAAACAAAATAAGAAGCAAAGTGGACTTAGCAGCCTTTACTTGCGAAGTTTACAGCCTGTGTGACCAAATTACACTTTGTATATTCCTTATATTCGAAATATCGTCTATGTGAACGGAGACGACAGCATGTCCTCATGATCCAAATATTTTCTTTTCGAACGTACAGAATGTACAGGCTTGTGTTTTTCTTCCCATTTCAAGTGTTAAAAAAGGCCCAACAACGTGTTATGTCTTAATCCATCAAGTACAAAACAGGAAAAAGCCGATTATTATACAGGGAGGATGAGCAGGCTGATCTGATGCTTCGCTTTTACACCGATAATCGGCACATTGTATAAAAGTATTATTTTGGCATGTCGCAATTATTGCAGTTGCGGCAAAACATCCAATTGGCACAAACCCGCTGAAGGGTCGTCGTATTAATATCAATGTTGGCACAATGTAGTTTTTAGATACAGAGTGCATCAACGATGATACGACGTTTTTCAACATTGCTTTGGCGTTTCAATATGCGTGAAATGTTTCTTTTTGCAAGCCAAGAGAGATTCGCGAATATAAGCGCAAATAAATAGTCGCGAGGATTTATATGCAGGGTGTGCCCGACTTAGGCACTATGATGACTCTTATTTTAAGGTTTTGCATACAGGGATGATGTTATATAAACGTCGGAAGCGCAGTCTGCTAAGACTTGGCTTACCTAGATCGAATCTCGCGGCGGCGGAATTCGTCACACCGTCAACGGCGCTTCCTTGCGCGCAGAAGATCATTATCATCTTAATAAAATGCACCTTCCTTCTTGCTTATTTGTATCAACATAGATACGTCTTTCATACACGACAGAAAATGTGGTGACAAGAGGTACAATAACAATGCGTTATGCTTAGTGAACTTGAACAAGCGTGCAAAATTTATTCTACCGAATCTTCTAGTAGACTGATCGAATTTGACAGTGATTGCCAGCGCACATTTGTTACCGCCCTGACATTTCGTTTGAATCAAGGTATACATATTAACCATTAATTATACAACAGACAAAACATTTTCTTTTATTCTATCATTTAAGCTTTATAACTTAGTACTGTCAAATTAACTGCAAACACCCACAGCTATGTGCGCCCGTGCGCTGTCAGATCAGGATAGACACAGATCGCCTGTAAATTTCACTGTGAGTAAAAAAACCTGGCATCTGGCTGCCAGGCCCTGTACCCTTATATTACGGGACAGTGCCATAACGCTCTAATATGGAAACCAGCTGAATTGGACTGCATTTTAGTAAAACCTTGCTTTTATTTCGTATCAAATGTTTTTTTTTTTTAATTTAATGCGGAATTAAAGAAAGGTTTGAGTATAGTCAATCTTACGGTGCAGGTTCCGTAGTTTTACAGTACAGGGCCTCAGGTCTTAAAGGGATTTTTTATAGTTCATTTAATCTGACTATGTAGATTTTGTTAAATTAACTCCAAATGTCTTAACCTGACTTTGCATGTTATGTGGTCAAATTGCAGACTAATCTATCTTTGTCAAAATGTGAAATAAACAAGCAAAAAGGACACTTTGTCGCCCAGTTTTAACTGTCAACCCCCATTTTGGAGAGAGGCAATAATGAAAACGACAGAGTTGCTTCCTCTGAAAGTGAACCCAAAAGGGGTTTCCTCATCCAGGGAAGCAAACAGGAAGTCACAAAAAGTTGTTTCCCGTTTGAAAACCTGTGATGGACACATGGACACATTAACTAGGACCCACTGAAAATTGTTGATTGTAAAATCGAAACAGCCTGGTGGAAGGCTGACCAACTTCAACCTGGTTGCATAAGCCATGCACAAGTCAAATACCTAGCGCTGTGACATGTATGATACTAAGTAAGTATGAAAACAAAATAATCATTAATGAAACCAAAACAATGTATTGAGTCAGATTTTCAATAACAGTATGCAACAGAAACATTAAAAATGACAACCACTCTTCTGTTAAAGCTTCTGATAAGCCTAAATAGAAGTTTTCTTAATATTTTCCATATTAACATATTGAATTGATGTCTGTCAGAAAGTCACTGTGCTCATTCGTGTACGGGAAAACCGGTTAGTTGCATTTGGTTAAGTATCTGGCTTGATGAAACCAGGCCCTGAGGTTATAAAACTTGAGTACATTCTCAAACTCAAAACAAAGCACACTGATTGGCTGCTTGCTCGGAAGCAGCCAATCAGTGTGCTTTATTTTGAGTTAGAGAATGTGCTCGGAATCAGCGAATCAGTGTGCTTTATTTTGAGATTACAGTCAAGTTTTATAACCTCGGACCCATAGTACATGTACGAACATAAGTTTTTATGGAGCACTGGGATGTTATATCTCTAAGGCTATTTTCAGACTGTAGCTTTAACAGTAAATCCCAGAATACCTAATGAATATTGAAATTTCCCGAGATATCATCAGCTGAAACAACTTATGGAAAACTTCTTAAGTTACAGACAAATATCTCCTGTATCAGCATATGTTATTCTTGGACTAAATGCAATCCTACGCTTTCAGTGTGTCATATTACGTAGTATATTTGACAATTACTGACATATCGAGCTATGCAGTTAGGCTGAGACATAGTAGCAACTAGGCTAAGGCACACTAGTATTTCATATTGATTACTGACGTTCCGATCTCTGAATTCAGTTGTGCTGCAAAACATTGTGACTTTTACCACAGTGTTACATGTATTTGAAAACAGATCGAGACAGACTGTATGAGACAGAAAATATCTCAAACAGGATGATAATTAGCACTTAAAGCGCTAAAATGAACATCGTAGATCCAGCTGGGCAGCTCTTTAAAAGCCGCCTCATCCAAATTCTACACTTTTTGCCCTCTTGTCTTTGAATTTTCAGTATGATATATATTGGACGATACGTCTTTAGAAATTTTGAAGACAAAAATTTTGTCGTATGCTATTTAGCTGTGTTTCTGCTCCTGTTTCACCAATCCCGGTTTAAAGAGTCTGAGTGTGAGCACGTCTGAGTGTGTGCACTGACAGGAAAAAAAAAGGAATTTATATGTACACCTTACAAGTTCAGAAAGCGAATAAAACTTAAATATGAAACTGTTCCTTATTCAAACAATATTTACAAAGTCTTGCAAAACAACCCAGAAGTATTATAAGTAATTTTCGTCAAGCGTAAGACTCTTTAGCATTAGAGGACATCCATTCAAGCTTACACTCTTGTATTTACATATTTAGTCTTTTAAAGGCTTGAGACAATAGCCCTATTTACAATGAGATTATTCACATAAATACATATTTTACAAAGCATCCCTGAGCATTTTATGCTTAACAAAAATAGTGGCATCCGGCTCCTATAACACCAAGGTTTGCCCTATAGCCTTCCACAAAGCCTAATCATGGCGCAATTTCCGGAAGCATCATATGCATTTTATGACATCACTTTTACCCCATTATAGCCATTGATTTCGTATAGAATAGCAAGTATTTTAATCTTTTTTTTTTTCAAGCAAAGGAGAAACCGGATAATGGCATTACGGTTCACCAATATATTGCGGCAGGCCATAGCAAAGCATGGTGTGGTACGGGCCGAATGATACTATAAACAATAATGGGAGTACATCTCTGTCTAAACAAGTTCTTGTGTGACGATGTAGACTGTTACCAACAGATGCAGTAGTACCACAGATCGTAAAGGCTAGCAAAAGTAACAAATTTCTGAAATTTTTTTACAAATTAAAAACTTATGTAAATTATAGTAGAAAATACGAGACCCCAGTCCTCATATAAAATTACTTACGATGTTTGAATGGACGAACTTTGTATACCACTTTCAAACGTTTTCCTTTTTGAATTGAATGTTCACATTTTTTATATGATATTTGTACTAGAATTTGTACTGAATTTATACGGCTGATAGACAAAATAGTTATTTTTTTTAGGAAAGCTTCCAGGGGCGTAACTAGGGGCAATTTCATAATACGCACAACCATGTTTTATTCTCTACTTCTTGAACATGTTGAAGGGAAAGCTAGTATTTCAGCCACTTTGGTAATTGGTATTGAAATCTTGTCTAATTTCTAAATATTCAGCACGCAAATATGCAGGTGCGTTTTGAAATTTTGTCAATTTTGACAAAATTTCAATACGCACTTGCGTATTTGCCGTATAGGTAGCTACGCCTTTGGCTTCTTAAACATTTCCTGTGTCTTTGCAAACATGCCTAGCACACCAGATAAACAGAGAAGTAGTCTCCCAGGCTGGGCTGCTAAATGATGGCTAGAAATGAAGTTACTACTTTAGCCTCCTACAATCGTATGAGGCTAAAACAGTGATGTCATTTCTAGATGGCATCAAATGCATGCGTCTTTATCTTGAATCTGGCATCCATTACTCCTTATCAAAATCCCCGCAGCAAAACACAAGCTATCGCCCGTTTACAAATGACGATTCGAATGTTGCAGTCTGCAACTGTTTGCGGAAGTTCCATATCCTGTCCACAGCTGTTGTTTAATATGTCTGTTCAAGTGTCACCAAAGACTGTCGTATTTTCACCTTCCAGTTCGTCTGGTTAGTTCCTGAAACTTAATTTCCGGTTTAATGGCAACCTATTATGTTCATTTCCGGTTTATTGGCAACTCGACGAATTTCATTTTCGGTTTCATGGCAACTAGGTGATAGTGTAATATATACAAATCAAAGCTCTGATAAGAGGGTTATTTCATGATAATTGAGGGATAATTTTCTTTATTTCTCATTGAAACCATATGTTGTTACCCCTCATCTGAACGGTTCAGATGAGGGGTCACAACTTATGTTTTTATCCTGAATTAACAAAAATTATCCCTAATTATCACCAAATACTCCCTCTTATCTAAGGCTCTGATACAAATGGATGAACACCTGAATAAGAACAAACTGTCACAACTTGTAAATTTCCCACAACCTAAAACGGAAACCGTATACCACAGTTATCTCTTAAACCAAAGACACTCAAACCTTTTCCAACAAACACAAACCGGTTTAGAGAAATCCTGAACGCCATTTATGACGTATTGATGACGGAAGAATGGTAACTATGGCAACAAATGATCTTGATAGCACGCAATCACGCATTCAAAAACAGCTTTGTCTCACTGCCTTGAGATGACCGTTCACTATCTGTACATCTATTTAGCGTTCCATTACAGCTGGTACTCTTTGTTTCACTTTGTTTATTATTTTGTAATTTTGCGATTTGTTCATGATATTGATATGCTTCATAATTGGCATATAAATCGTTTCTTCGTCTTAAAAGGTACATTGCAAATATTATGAGAGCTAATAAAACACAGACTCCAGCCACTGGAACTGCTATATAAATAGGGTTGAGTTTTGAGCTATCACTACTGGACGAGTTAGGGCAAGGTGTATTAGAGCCATCAAATTCTTCTCTAACATATGGGTTGTACTTTTCATCTGGAATGATGTTGACCTGGGTCACTGTAACTGAAACGAAAAAGAACAGAAATACAGAAACGCATGCATGGTCAGCCGATATTATCTGAAACTAGAATGAAGTGTAGTGGAAGCGTTTTTTTTATGGGTTACGCATGCATCTTTGTGTTTGTGATGGATTTATGTGCTTTGCTTTGACATAAATAGCGTAATATGAAAGCAACTCGTTTTGGGCATATAATATGAAATATGCAAAATAAAAGTACATGCATATATAAACGTCGGAGAGTACACGATTGATAAACTGCAACTGTAAATGATTGAACGCAATCTTGATCGCATAAAGCTGCAAAGGGACTAGAAACAAGCTTTACAAACATTCAGAGAATTTGGGCTCCTTGGCCTAGCGGTTAAGAGTGCTGACTTTTACCTTATGTGCGAACCTCGGCCGGCGCACAAGTGAGAAAGTCGCGTTCTGCTTGCGGAACGGCAGGTGGTTTTAACCCGGAAGCTCCAGTTTTCGCCAATCGGCTGGCTGGATATGTGAAATATTCTTGAAACCTACTTGAATTATGTCCCTCAATTGATGCCAGAAACCAGTACAGTTATAGAAAAAAAATCAGAGGGAGGAAATTACATAAATTTTTACATATATTGGTTAAAGCAGATGATCTAGTCTTTGTGTCTCCCACTGAATCAAAAATTTAATAGAATATTATGATAGCCGTATTTTTACCTTCCTCTGTAGGTTTTACAGGAACAATTTCTCGGTTACAATAATCCTCATCTTTGCAGCAAAACAAATATGGCCACTCCTCATAGTGACCGGAAGGAAGTTTGGATGGTTTCCGGTTCTCACACAATAATGGCGTCTTGTCGTTGATACAGCCTCGTGTTAGTACAGAGTTTATATTTTCTACATAACAAAAATGATCCGCCTCGCAACTTTTGCGTCTTTCAATCTGACAGTCGATTGTTGAGCATTCACACAAGAGTTTGCCTGAAATACAGAGAAAATAGGGTTAAAGTTGTATATCAACCGGCCTATAATAGTGTTACCAGATATACAGAATTATGTCCCTCTAGAGTCTGCGTCAAATGATTGAGCCTAAAGAAGAACAAGTACTTTAAATTTACAGACTGCTGTTTGTCATCATTGAGCCAGAACACAAGAGAAACCAACAAAGTGGTTGTGCACCCAGCCTGATCAGAGTCTTCGCTGTCCGCATGGAGGCAGCTTAGACCCCAAGCTACCCTTTAAGCGCAAAGCGAAGACTCTGATCGGACTGGGTGGATACCCAGGCTGATCTGAGTCTGCGCTTTGCGTACAACCGCTTTGTTGGTTTTCTCGTGTCTTATATAGACAGACGCGATGCCAGGAAGTGGGAGTAGTGGGTTCTTTCCATTGGGTCTCCTGGGGAATATCGTTATGAGAATTGGGCGGCCCTATATAGAATTTCGTTTCAAGCCTAGATCTTCACAACGAAAATGTATAAATTCAAAACAGATACAAAAACAAGAGGGCCATGAGGCCCTGAATCGCTCACCTGAACAATTGGCAAGGTGGCTTATACTTATCATGTCTGAAATTGTCAAAATATGAGTTTTGGGTCAAAAGTCAAAGAATGACCATGACCACTTGTACTCATAAATCTTCATGTACTCATTAGACAACCATATATACCATTTTTAGGCCAAAATCTCCAAAACTTTCAATGAAATCTTATGTTCTAGCATTTTCCCATATTTGACCATGCCGCAAAAAAGGTCAAGGTAAACCCAAGGTCACCATTTGAACAGTCTTGGTGGTACTCTAGTACTCCATGCTATTTACCAAGTTTCAGGGCCATAGGTGTATTGGTTCTGGGGAAGAAAATATTAAAGATTTATCCCGTAAGCGGTAATGGCGGCCAAGTTGGTCATGTGACCGGGACCGTTTGAACAAATTTTCATTCAATCAACCCCTGGAGGCTCTATATGAAATGTGTTCACAATTGGCCCTTTGGCTTTTGAGGAAATGGTTGAAAATGTCAAAATATGAGCAATCTGGATCAAAGGTAAAAAAATGACCTTGACCTCTAAGTCTTGTACTCATAATTCTTCATGAACTCATTAAGACAACTGTATATACCAATTTTTTAGGTCAAATTCTTCAAAACTTTCCATGAAATCTTATGTTCTACCATTTTTCCATATTTGACCTTGCTGCAAAAGGTCAAGGTCAACACAAGGTCATAATTTGAACAATCTTGATAGTACTCAAGTACCCAATGCTACTTACAAAGTCTCAAGGCCATCAGTCAATTGGTTCTGGAGAAGAAGATTTTTAAAGGTATTTACTATATATGAGCATGGCAGCCATGTTGGTCATGTGTCCAGGACCGTTAGAAAATATTTTCATTCCATCAACCCCTCGAGGCTCTATATGAAATTTGGTTTCAATTGGCACAGTGGTTTTAGAGCAGATTGTTTGAAATTGTCAAAATTTGAGATTTCTGGGTCAAAGGTCAAAGAATGACATTGACCTCTTGTACTCAAAAATCTTCATGTACTCATTAAGATGATTCTATGTACCAATTTTTAGGCCAAAATCTTCAAAACTTTCCATGAAATCTCATGTTCTAGCATTTTCCCATATTTGACCTTGCCGTAAAATTTGACCCAGGGTCATAATTTGAACAATCTTGATAGTACTTGAGTACCCAATGCTACATACCGAGTTTCAAGGCCATCGGTCTACTGGTTCTGGAGAAGAAGATTTTTAAAGGTTCTTACCATATATGGGCGTGGTGGCCATGTTGGTCATGTGACCTGGACCATATGCACAAATTTTCATTCCCTCAACCCCTGGAGGATCTATATGAAATTTGGTTACAATTGGCTTTGTGGTTTTTGAGGAGATTGTTTGATATTGTCAAAATATGAGAGTTCAGGGTCAAAGGTCAAAGAATGACCTTGACCTCTTGTACTCATAAATCTTCACGTAGTCATTAAGATGACTGTATGTACCAATTTCTAGGCCAAATTCTTCAACAGTTTCCAAGATATCTTATGCTGCAGCATTTTGCCATATAAAAGCATGAGTAAGCAAATTTGACCTTACCGTAAAAAAGGTCAAGGTCAACCCAAGGTCATAATTTGAACAATCTTGGTAGTACTCGTGTACCCGATGCTACATACCAAGTTTCAAGACCATTGACCTATTGGTTGTGGAGAAGAAGATTTTTTCAGGTTTTTACCATAAATGGGCATGGCGGCCATGTTGGTCATGTGACCAGGACCGTTTGAACAACTTTTCGTTCCTAAGGTCCCAGGAGGCTCTATATGAAATTTGGTTACAATCGGCCTAGCGGTTTCAGAGGAGAAGTCGTTTGAAATTGTGGACGGACGACGGACGGACGACGGACGGACGGACGACGGACGCCGGAGCCTTACCATCCTATAAGCTCCCCCGGAGCCTCTGGCTCAGGTGAGCTAAAAAGGTCAAGGTCAACCCAAGGTCACAATTTGAACAATCTTGGTAGTACTCGTGTACCAGATGCTACATACCAAGTTTCAAGGCCATCGGCCTATTGGTTCTGGAGAAGAAGATTTTTTCAGGTTTTTACCATATATGGGCATGGCTGCCATGTTGGTCATGTGACCTGGACCGTTTGAACAATTTTTCGTTCCTAATGTCCCAGGAGGCTCTATATGAAATTTGGTTACAATCGGCCCAGCGGTTTCAGAGGAGAAGTTTGAAATTGTCAAAATATGAGAGTTCTGGGTCAAAGGTCAAAGAATGACCTTGACTTCTTGTACTCACAAATCTTCATGTAGTCATTAAGATGACTGTATGTACCAATTTTTAGGCCAAAATCTTCACCAGTTTCCAAGATATCTTATGTTGCAGCATTTCGCCATATAAAAGCATAAGGAAGCAAATTTGACCTTACCATAAAAAAGGTCAAGGTCAACCCAAGGTCACAATTTGAACAATCTTGGTAGTACTCGTGTACCAGATGCTACATACCAAGTTTCAAGGCCATCGGCCTATTGGTTCCGGAGAAGAAGATTTTTTCAGGTTTTTACCATATATGGGCATGGCGGCCATGTTGGTCATGTGACCAGGACCGTTTGAACAACTTTTCGTTCCTAAGGTCCCAGGAGGCTCTATATGAAATTTGGTTACAATCGGCCCAGCGGTTTCAGAGGAGAAGTCGTTTGAAAGTGTGGACGGACGACGGACGACGGACGGACGACGGACGACGGACAACGGAGCCTTACCATCCTATAAGCTCCCCCGGAGCCGCTGGCTCAGGTGAGCTAAAAACTCTTTGACAACCAGGAGGGCAGGGAGCTTGGACAGTCATTTGTACATCATGAGGCTGATTTTCATAGAAATACATGTAGCAACAGGTGCAAAACCTTCGACAAAGAATGAACAATTCACTCTGATGTGTACTCGGTGTGTGTGTGTGGTGTGTGTGGTGGCGGTGGTGGTGGTGGTGGTGGTAGGGAAGGGCGGGGACGGGGGGGGGGGGGGGGGGTGGCAATAACGAGAAACAACTTGTTGTTTTCATTTATGTTTCATTGTTGAAAAGGATGCATGGATACTATCAAGACTTCAAATTTAGTCTCGGTAACGTGAATTTTATTTCTTGATAACACCTGCTAAAGTTATAAAAGTAAGCAGATGCAGTTTTGTTCTTAATTCTGTACATAATCTTAGGCCTTAAAAATTACATTAACATGGATATCAGGTTATGATAGTCTATTCTGATATGTGTTTATGACACTTATGAATATTTGATATTTAATTTCCTTATTAAACGTCACTGTGTTGAATTAAATCGTAGGCTTTGCGCAAAGTTTGATGTATGAAGCTTGAATTTCATAAATTCATTGTAACTTATTTATTCATCAAAACAATGAATGTCTCCTAGAAAAGTTTGGAATTATTTAAAGTTGGTATTTATCAGTCATCTCGTAGAGAAATAAGTAGTTCTAAGCGTAGCTGTCGGCAATTTCATGATATGAACAAGCAAATTGTAATAGTGGAGTGAAATATTTCACATCCGGTCATGTCAAAATGTATCCGGCATTGAAACTGTCAGAGAGTGGTTTTTCCCCCTTTCCCCCCGGAAAAATGGCTATAGGAAGAACGGCTATATAGTGGATTGTCCGGACCTCATAGAGCCACTTTTCCCCCATAGTAGTTTTTCCCCCACCGGGAAATTGGCTATTAGCGAACTTGGTATGGTTATTGGTATTTTGCGGACCGGAACGGAATGTAACAGACACATTCTACGGAATTTATCGCATAAGAAATGTGTAGGTACTTCAATGGAGGTAATAAACGTGATTAATTCCAAAAAATCAATATGCAAATTTAGCAACCATATTTTTATAATAATCAATAATTACTAATTTAAGGAACGAAATTGAGGTGATTTCTTCTCATCGCAGAATTTTTTATACGTAAACATACGCATGTAAGCTACAGGAAGATGTACGAATGGGTGCTTTGTCTAGTCATGTTTGATTTAGTAGGGACTTATTACATTGAAAACCATAATCGGACATGTGTCCCAATGGGAGTCGAGCCCACGACTTCTGCATGAAAGGCGAACACTAGTCTAGGCACTCTGCTGCACGCACGCACAGATGAACGCTTGTACAAACACAAAATTAAACAAATTGATGCACATAACCACGTACACTCATATCCTTTTTTGGCTAACACGGAAAAGCAAAATGCTACCTGTTTTCCCCCAAAACAAGATAAGACAGACTGATGGAAACATGCAGGTGGTTCTAGCATATATTATCCATCAATATTTTACGGACAGGTACTCATATTTCTGCTTCAGTTATGAACCGCATTATTATAATTGGAGAAGGAGCAAATTCCAATATGTAGCGTGTTTTCTCGCAATCATATTACCAGGGGGAAAATCCACTATGGAGGGGAAAAACGGCTATGCAAAAACACCTATAGTAGATTTTCCCCGGGGAAAATTGGCTATATAGTCATATTTCCGGGGGGAAATTCTACTATATAGCCATTTTTCCGGTGGGAAATTCTACTATGGAAAAATCATAGTCATTTTTCCGGGGGGAAAAACTACTAGGGGGGAAAAGCTACTCTCTGACAGAAACTTTGCCTTATTCACATATAACATTAATTTCACAAAAATTCAATACGTACTGGCGTATTTGCGTATATCGCCATTTACCCCTTTAACAAGATCGTATCATATGCAAGAAGGGTGCTTCTACCGTACAAAATGCACCATTTCAATTTATTCATTAAGCTTTGTGACTTTTTAGCAGTGCCCATATCATTGGCAGCAGGATGAAAAAAAAAAAAAAAAAAAAAAAAAAAAACAAGAAAGAAAGAAACAAAGGCGTTCGCCTGAGACTGCAGAACACAGTTCAACAAAAAACACTTATCAGGTCACACACAGGTGACATAGATATATACAGAAATTTTCGGAGTTGCCCAGGTCGAGTTTGAAAACATACGAAGTCCAATTATTGGCTGGAACGGTGGGTGTTCGCTGCTGACCCTAGGGTTTGCCACTTTTTTTTAATCGGAGCACCGCTCGGCCATTTCCGTGATTCAGTTGATTCACGAAATTGGCCGAGCGGTGTTCCGATTGGCCACTTTTAAGGGATACTCTATGCAATATCATAATATAGCTGATGTAGCCTACCCACTAATTTAAAATGTTTTCAAAGGCTTAATCTCTCAAACAGATAAGTTTATCTTTAAACATTAAAGATTAACCTCGTATAAGTCAAAAAGGTTTTATGGCCTACAAAATATGGAGCCCTCCTTGCCCTGCATGGCTACTGAAATCATCGCGCACGCAATTATTACTGTTCGTTCGTATGTGCATATAAATTTTCTAAACTGTGTCTGTAGCTTTCGTGCTGAGTTTAATGCTGTCAATTTTGTCAGTATGTATGTGTTTGTCCGTGTGTATGTGTACTGAATTATCCAGGACTCATCAAGTTCCTTTTCCCCTTGGTACAATTTTAACAGTGTTCTTTCTATCAGTTAAATACAGCGATTTTCACTGATAAGATGTAACATAAACCGATTCACCGCGTGTATTAGAACAACGGAGATATAATACTACTTAAGTTGTTTGAAATAAACTTTAGGTATCTCAGACATTCATATTTCATAAAATGTTGGTGATAAAAAAGTTACCATCATCTTGTTCCCACATGATTTGCTTCCTTGCAATCCATGACACGATAAAATGCTTCCACAATAGCATTTGCGAAAAGGGAAGAATCAGATCAGCCTGCGCATCTGCGCAGTCTGTTCAGATTCTTCCCTGTTCGCATCAGCTGACTATGAATATTGACGAATCTATGCTGTAAAAAAATAGTCATGCAGATGCTTAAATCAGTATTGCACATACATGCGAACCTTCTGAATTTTGGATGGTCGCACGTGAAATAATGTATCCTTTCTCGTATCATGATCGGTTTTTTTATTTATTTATTACTCTTTGATTAATCATTTCGTTAATATAGTTTTTTAGTGTTTTATGTTTCTCATATGCTTCCCTTGCGATATTTAACCAACATGGTCTCAAAAGACAGAAGAAGAAAAAACAGTTAAAGAAAATACCATGTTGACCTGGGGATGTTCAAAGCATATGGCGCATGGCGGTAACACTACGTTTCAAACGCATTAAATAGGCAAGGTACGTAGAGAAAATACACGTCGCTAAAATAATCATGGGTGTATAAAGGTTGCCCCTTTAAGCCACTCTATCATGTCCTCTGTAATAATGACACTGCACACATAAAACACCAAAGGAAAGGCGGATCTGGGTACGAAAAATGAGCATCAAAAACACACAAAGATCGAAATCTATTGAAACTTTATAACAGCCGAACAATTACCTACTCTGGCGACCAGAATATTACGAGATGGTCAACTATGATAGCTACCTTTCACGAAGGATTTGTTAAGAGACATGGGTGAAATTAATGCTTTTTGACCACTGGGAAAATACAAAAGAATTGTCGTCCGCGGATAAAATTGGGATAAAATAGAAATTGGCGGGAGCGGTCAGTTGTAAAGGCCGTCTAGCAGGTCGTTATCACCGCTTTAGACATTTGAGCCTCGACACGAGAAAACCAACAACGTGGTTGTGCGCCCAGCGCTGACTCAGATCAGCTTGGGCATCCGCCCAGTCTGATCAGAGTCTTCGCTGTCCGCATTGAAGTAGCTTAGACCCTAAGCTACCCTTTGAACATTTAACGAAGAGTCTGATCAAACTGGGTGGATGCCCAAGCTGATCTGAGTCTGTGCTGGACGCACAACCACATTGTTGGTTTTGTCGTGTCGTGGCTCATTTAATGATTGAGGCGTGAAGAAATCATCTGCTGTTGTCTTATGTTACTTCGAATAAGTAGTTTTGTTATATTTGCATGTTTTCTAACTACATGTTTGCTGTTTTACTACACAATAAGCCGTCTCCTTTAAACGTTGTTTGTTCATTTTTTTTCTTTTTAGTTAGCATACATTCTCATGTACATGTGTTAAATAATAAAAACTTAGGGACTAGAATGAAAGCGAAAGGCTTATACAGAGTTCTCGTTTTCACGACTTCCCTTTCCACCCAATAAGCAGTATGACACTCCAGCTCCATGCCTTGGAGTACATTAAAGCGATCAACTAAGATACAGAGCAGCCTGCGCATTCACGCAGTCAAATAATCGTACTCTAAAAATATGCCATCAGTCTTGACGCGGTCAGGGTAACCATCTCTTCAAGGATGTTATGAAACGAAAAAGAGCTGTTACGCAACGACAAAGAGCCATAGTTACCAAACGACCTGGTCATCAAGTCGTTTGGTAAGTACGACTGTTTCGTAACATCTCTTTTTCGTTTCGAAAAGGCCACCAGGTCGTTTGGTAACTATGACTTTTTCGTTTCGTAACAGCTCTTTTTCGTTTCGTAACAGCTCTTTTTCGTTTCGTAACAGCCCTTGTATATACATAGTTAACCAGAGGTGGTAACGTAAACTACAGAAACTCCCAGCAACAAGCCGATTAGGCTACTGTAATAAAAATACCCTGAAAACAAACACTAATTTCTTTTACAGACAACTTTATCAAATTATGACAGCACATGCCGAGCCGTTTAACGTTGCTTTTCATTTCGCTCCCTATAATTTTCATATTTCTTGTATATCGCAGAGATAAGGTTACGTTTCACCTTGTCGTGTATTGATGTAAATGTCTTTTAAGTAATTAAACTACAATTTATAAACTATTATTCATTTGACATGTAACTCTATATGTTAGAAATAGCATAATGTAGGCAGTGTCAGCTTGTTACTTTTTTTATGTGACCTTTGTCAATAATGCAATATTTTATTTTGTAAAACATCAATTACACCCTAAGAGGCAGGCTACGATGACATACATACTAATATATACGTTTAAGGGAAGCTAAGAAATGATACAAGACTTAAATATATCCCGTAGGTTAAGAGGCACCAACATTACGCCGGTGTGAAGAAACATTTCTACCATCTAAATTTAGAGTTTTCCCCAACATAATCTTTTATTACATTCACATCTAAAAGTGGCTCTATGTTTTGTCCAGTATTCGAAATAAGGCCTTTCAACGGCAGTCACTGTATCATACCTCCAGAGGTTCAGATTGTATCGTACCAACAGAGGTGCGGATGAATATACTCGTGATTATGGGAATAAACATTATCTTGCGGCTCCAAAATTTAGAACCGTCTAGCCAGAAGTTTTTTTTATTAAAAAGTGCTAGTTAAAGTATTGCAAGTCTTTGTGAAGGCATCGAGGAATGGCAGCGAAATATGTGTACCATTGTAGATGGATTTTTTAAAAATACTTTACAGCCTTTGTTTTCAAGTATTTTTAAGTATTATCTTTTATTTCTGAATTGAAGCAAAGTTTGGAACTAGGATTATCGTAAAAAAAAAACAGGATATTTTTAGTCGTAAGCTTATGGTAGTTAAAACATAAGCTTAACAACAACATTAATCTTTCATTACCAAAAAGCAGACGACAAAATTTACGTCTGCAAAAATTAAAAAAATGCCTTGTCCAAGACTTTTTATATTGAGAATTCAAAGACTAGAGGGCAAACAGTGTAGATCTAGATGAGGCGGCTCATTATGAGCCGCCTCATCAGGATCTACGCTGTTTGCAAATTTTGCTAATTGCGTCACTGGGGCTTAAAGAGTTAACAACAACATTAATATTCACAGACAGGAGAAGACAAGAAAGACGCCATATTGACTAAATCCCCCGTACTACAATCTGTAGATGGAATAAAATAAATTCTTATGCCATTACACTCATCGGCCAAATTCTTTGTAATATTTTTTTTTCTTTCTATAACTGATCGTCTGATTACTTAGATCCTACAATCACAGTCACAGAAGACGCACTCTGATCAATAATTCCATTCATTACTTAATTGTCTACAAAGCCTCCATTTGGCGCCGATGTCAACTGAGGCTAACAGACGCTTGACGGAATTATTACTCTGCGACCATAAAACTCCTGGAAATGGGTCTGTAGAATTACCGCGGAGCCATTACTAGGCGAATGCGGCTTATTTTCTTGAACTTTGCTTAATGATGTCGACAACTTTGGCTCCAATTAAAGAAATCCACGAAACAATGTTTCTTTTTGAAACGATATACAAGGAGGGATGGGAAAAGAGCACATTCGATCGCCTAAATCACCCTGATTCTGAGTCTGGCATGACAATGGCGCCTAACAACAGACTTCGTTTCTGTTTGTAATTCATTATTTTTGCTTTTGATGATCTTTTGTATGATTCTTTCTTCTTCTTTTGATTCTTTTGGGTAAATAAGTTAGGTTTTAGCAACCAGAATGACTTAGGTGAGTGCTGTGCATGTTTTTTCTAACGCATTTTTAACAAAACGAAACTCCTATAAATGAGAAAGCCATCAACACTGCAGCTATCACATAGGGGCGCAGGCTAGTGGAGACATGCTGAATTGTTCAACCAATTTCTTACTCACTTTTTGTGGGGAAGAGCAGAATTTGACAAATATTCCGCAAAATGTCAGGGAGGAAAGAAATATTTATACCCCAGCTGCTTTATATGATAAAGCCATCAAAATTTTACGATTATGTCTTATAAATATCTTTTGCAATAACGAAGTTATGGAAATCAGAAATATTAAAGTATATTTTCAATTACATATAGAAGAAAATTTGGCTATATTTCATTTTTATTAGGTAATGGTTCTGTGGGTTTAATAATAACCACTGAAAATGTATTTTATAAGGGAGCTGACAGAAGTAAATGTTTGTATTACCATTGCATTCTGGGTATTTTTGTCGTCTGCTGAAATTGTCGTCTGCATCAAAAATCAAGAATATTTTGACAAAATTGGTCTAACTAACTCTTGTAGAAATGCTGTCTAGGCAGCAAACAGTTTGGTTCTCAGATCAGGCCCCACGTTTTGTGGGCCCTGATCTGGATCCAAACTGTCCCGAATGGAATGGGTTAACGCGTAACTGCATGATACTGAAACAACTCACTGTTTGTCTGTCTCTCTCGCACACGCATGCATACAGTATTTAGGACGTTTTTAAAACCATGTTAACAAATGTTATGATAATTATTTTTTTTTCACTAAAATAACTTTCACCTTTAGGTTGCCCGACACGCTTGGGAACATGTTTCTTTTTAACATTCTTTCAGTACATTTGACGGTAGCTAATTATGACTAAGGCCGTGGAAAGCAAAAACTTGTTTTATATCATATGCGCGCAGTGAAAATCAAAAGCAGCGGTCTTATAACGGTCCTTAATGTTCCTAGACAGAACTTGTGTGTTGGTGTGTTGTTGCTTTTACGTGCACGGTTAATAGGTATCATGGTATGGTCATGTCGGAACGGTCAGTTAACCTAACCACACTATCCTTGGGCAGGCGTTGGTTGGTTGGTTGATTTGATGCTTAACGTCCACGGTAAACAACTAAGGTCATGTCGGGATGGTCAGTTAACCTAACCACACTATTCCTGGGCAGGCTTAGACCTCCTAAGCGGTTAACCAGTACTAAGTGCACATACTTTCGCCAGTAACTGACAACTGCCCTTCTTGAATCAGCGGAAGGAGAAACGAAAGTATGTGGCCAGACCGGGATTCGAACTCAGGACCTCTGACTGACGAGTCCGGTGCCCTACCGATTGCGCTACCCGGCCCGGCTTGGGCAGGCGTAGACCTCCTAAGCGATTAACCAGTATTAAGTGCGCATACTTTCATCGTCCTGATATGACTGGAATAATGCTGAAAAGGACGTACAGTCGCATGCCATCTATACAGTCGCATGTCATCTATCTATCAATCGAGTCGTGAGAAAACTGTAATGTGAAATATGTTCATCTGACGCGTATACACGCATATATACCCAGAAAAGCCGGTGCATGCTCCTAGTCTGGTCATGAGATTTGCAGGTACACACTTCCGAAAGCGAGATGTGAGTACCCTGGCCAGACTGCGCATGTGTGCCGCCTGGTCTAGACATGCGCATATGGCAAATGCTTTAAGGCTGGTTTTCCAATAAAATGGCTTATATGTTCACCTGACGCTAGCTAATTATGATTTATGTATGAGTGAGGCAAAAGCAATTTGTTGCTAAAAGCACATTTTTCTTCATGATGTGTGACAAATGGATAGTTTTGTTTCAAGCGAATATACAAATAGGAAAGTTGGCAGCCTTAAGATACGATGATTCTTACCTTTTTGAATTGTTTTAAGTTCTAGATTCTTCCATCAATTTTTTTTGTTTTGAAGGGTAATACATCCATGATAGATTTAGGTGAGACGGACCACTTCTGCCTGTAAATGTTGTAAATCTGTTGGGATGGATGCACACCTTTTCCCGTTTATCTTTACCCTGTACTTACTGCCTACTATGACTTTTGTGCATGTACAAGAGCACGCACATACTGACTGTATGCTGTTAACTACTGAGGGCGATTGGGGTACATGGAATTGGTCAAACACAGATTATGAAACTGAGCACACATGCATACGAAAAACATACTGCGGTATTCACCGACAAAATGAAGCAGTAAGTCTTATGAACTACGGGAAAAGCTAGGTACAACGTGGAGATTTAGAAGATATTTAAAAGATTATGATACCGTCATATTCGCCTAGTAATAAAGGTATTTTAAAAGGTGTATTAGAAAAATTAGGTTTTGATAAATCAAGTGTACGACAGGTAGATGGATGGTTACATTAAGTATCAAATTAACTGGTATCAAACCATAATATGTGTTTTAGCCGTAGATTAAAAACACATTAACTCGTGATTTTCGATACAGTTCATAAGATAATCGTTTTAATACTACGAAATGGTAATGTAGTTTTTCTTTATCATGTACAGACGCCAGTGTCATAATTTGAAAATAAACAAGTTCGATGTAACACTTTACAGACCGTCAATTAGTACATTAATACTTGCACTTGTTGTTCAGATCACAGTACATGTACTGTCTACGCCCATTGGCGTAGCAGTCAGCATACAGAAACCACTCAAATTTCAGAAAGATTTTACCACAGCCATTGTCTCATTCATTGCCTAATAGGCCTGCAATATCTGACATACTGCTCAAAGACCAGTACAGTCCCGAAAGCTCAGTTGGTTATGCGCTGTCCCGCTTATCTAGCATCTTCCTTATATGCTTTGATTACTGTTAAAATGGACGTAAAATTCGAGTCATTCTGCTCCTAAACACAAATGTACACGTTTTAGGGAGATACAAGTAGCTCAACACTCTCGTATGACTAAACTTCATGTTCCTCTGTTTCCAATCTTTTTACAGGCATTTTAATGCCTTTTAATAGACTATTTAACTTTTGAATTAACCTCAGCGTTGTAAAGTCCTTCAAGATTCAGAACTAATGAAGATTTTTTATAAGCTAAGTACCAGATGGTTTCTGTGTTTGGTTATTCAATCACTGAACCACCCTGTCCTGATTATTCGGTCCAGTTCAGGAATATTATCTGCGAATATGTTTGTGGTGAGCTTGGTTTTCGAGGCTTCTTTCGAAGAGCAATTAAGGTAAATGGGTACAATTTCAGGGGAAGCAACTCTGCCATTTTTATTTCTGCCTATATTCTTAATGGGGTCAACTCTTAAAGGAAAGAATTTGCTCCTCTAGGAGCAAATTCTTTCCTCTAAGAGTAGACTCCATTTCAGAACAGCTATACATGGTCTAGGGAAGCAAAACATAAAGTTACAAAAGTTGTCTTTCTTTTTAAAAACTGTGGAAAAACTTGAAGGTGTACCCATACATCTTAAGCCAGACGCATATACGAAGATATAAGAAAATTTCGTTTAAGACATGTGAAGACACCATGCTCAAATCCGCCTTTGAGTGCATCGATCACCGAAATTAACTCAGACCAGGAGTCGATTAATTATTATCAGCGATGTCGACAGACTGATCGGACAAAACGATGTCTACTGCCTCATCGGATAAATGATTCAAACCGATTAATATTGAATTAATCGACTTATTCGATGAAGGGTACCGACCCATAGATAAATCGATCGATGCCGTCCGTTTGGGTATGCCTACTGATCGATCCATCGGATGATCGATTAAACAAACGATTGAGTTCAACCAATTTCGATGAGACAACGATACCCCTAGCCGACTGGCATTTCCTTTTCAGGCAAGCATACTAGTACATGTAGTAGTCCAAAAATTATTCGAGGTCAGATTTTCGTTGCCCGGACAATATCATATTTACATTTTTGACACGGTCTTAAATTATACTGCATGTTCTTAAACAAGACTTAGCTGTACGATATTAATTTCCATGTCATTTTGTCTATATTAATCTTCCAAACGCCAGCCTAACAATGCTCTCTTGTTTATGAGTTTACTAATTAATGGCATATTTTCATAATTACTTACAAGTATTTATGTTGTATATTCCTAGAAGACGAAAACAGGCTTTTAAGAATGAATGGAAGACATGAAAATGCACATAAATCGGTTACTGGAATCAGTACGAGACTGGGTTGTATGACAATTCTCCAATTTCCATTTTATTTAATGTCACTTGCAGTGAGACACACTGTGATGGTACCAGCCTAAAACAGCTGTTTGCTAGGGAAAACGAAGTACATGTACCATTTGAACATGGATGAGGGGATACTAGTTCAATGGCCCTCCAGAGTATTCACGAGGATTGTGCAGATTTTGGGATGACAGACCCTAAATTATTTCAATGGGCTCCCGTATGTTATAGTTGTATGGATCGAACACGAACTAGGTTGCACGTAAATACGATTATTAACAATTGTTCTTGTATATTACAAAAAGACAACAATCTTTATGCAGTATGCCTAAATATTGTGACAGGAGTGCCTGATCCCCTGCCCCTCTACGCCCTCCCCCCCCCCCCTAAAATATAAAAAATTAAAAAATTATTAATAATGTAATGAATAAATAAATACATGAAATAGTGCAGACACACACTAGACTGATTTTGTAAACCACAATATACACTATTTCTTTTCCTGTATTTATTGAATAAGATATTGTTTAAACCAACTTATTAACCCTTTAAGCGCCCAAAAAGCAGAAGACAAAATTTACGTTTGCAAAATTTCAATAAATGTTTCGTCCAAGCTATAGCCTACAATATTAAGAATATAATGACTATAGAGGACAAACAGTGTAGATCTAGATGAGGCGGCCCTTTAAGCGCCAAAAAGCAGATGGCAAAAATTTACGTCTGCAAAATTTCAATAGATTTTTCGTAAGACAAGAGGGCAAACAGTGTAGATCTAGATGAGGCGGCCCTTTAAGCGCCAAAAAGCAGACGACAAAATTTACGTCTGCAAAATTTCAATAGATTTTTCGTAAGACAAGAGGGCAAACAGTGTAGATCTAGATGAGGTGGCTCATCATGAGCCGCCTCATCAAGACCTACACTGTTTGCAAATTCACTTTTTTGTCCCTGATGCTTTAAGTGTTCACAGAGTACATAGCGTCCAATATTTAGGTAAATTTCGGCATCTGTATTGTTCTGTATTATTTTGGAACTTGTAGCGAAGAACAGATACATATGTATTCAATTTAATGAGGTGTCATGCAAGTCGAGGTTAAAAGGTGTTTCTTGTTTTGTCTACCGTCATACCGTAGTTGTTCAAGTTAGCACCCCCAAACAGTGCAAATGAGGAAATTTTCAAATACCCGTATCAGTACTAGCTTTCATCTTCATACCACTTTACCCCAATTCTCAACAGATTTATTTGTTTGCTGGGTTTGGTTGGTTGGTTGATTTGATGCTTAACGTCCACGGTAAACAACTAAGGTCATGTCGGGACGGTCAGTTAACCTAACCACACTATTCCTGGGCAGGCTTAGACCTCCTAAGCGGTTAACCAGTACTAAGTGCACATACTTTCGCCAGTAACTGACAACTGACCTTCTTGAATCAGCGGAAGGAGAAACGAAAGTATGTGGCCAGACCGGGATTCGAACCCAGGACCTCTGACTTACGAGTCAGGTGCCCTACCGATTGCGCTACCCGGCCCGGCTTTTGCCGCGTAGCGCAGTCGGTAGCGCGTCTGACTCAAAAGCCACAGGTCCCGGGTTTGATACCCGGTCTGGCCACATTCTATCGTTTCTCCTCCCGCTGATTCAAGAAGAGCAGTTGTCAGTCACTGGCGAAGGTGTGTGCACTTGTACTGGTTAACCACTTAGGGGGTCTAAGCCTGCTCAGGAATAGTGTGGTTAGGTTAACTGACCGTCCCGACATGACCATAGCAGTTAACCGTGGACATAAAGCATCAAAACAACATCATTATTCGCTTACTCTTACCATTTAGAATTTGACCATGGAAGGGTGGGTCGAAGATGATTCGGACGCTTACGAGACAGTTTAGGACAGCACTTATGAAAAAAAAAAAAACAGAAGTAAATCGCACAGACAGACGAGCTTATACGTTTTGCTTTTGATTAAGGAAGAAATTCTCTTCTCACTTCAAAGAACAGGGCTTTTGGCAATGTCTGGGGAAAACACAAGTTTGCGTATATACAAACAGCGATGGACTTGACCAGTTTGCGACAAAAAGGGTCATCGCTTTTTGCTACATGTTTTTGTCAGATCTCAGAGCACCGACTTACACCCTGAACAATGATCACGAGGGTACATACGCTGATCATGGCATTCCCTGTTCTGGTATGCTAACTTTTTGTACCAAGCATACATTTCATAGCTGTTGATTAGGGGAGCCAACATGAGAAAGAGGACTTGAACCACGACTCGAGAAAACCAACAAAGGGGCATGTACGCCCAGCGCAGACTCAGATCAGCCTGGGCATCCACCCAGTCTGTTTAGAGTCTTCGCTTTGTGCTTATAGGGTAGCTGAGAGTCTTATTAAGCTAGCCTCATGCGGACAGCCAAGACTCTGATTAGACTAGGCGGATGCCTAGATTGATCTGAGTGCGCTGGGCGCACGTGCCACTTTGTTGGTTTTCACGTGTTACAGCTAACTTTATGTCGGCGGAATGTAGTCTTTTGGCGTTTCAGACTCGGCAGTAGTATAGGGTGTTACTATGCCCCCCCCCTTCCGACCGGACAGGGACCGGGAGGGGCCACAGTGACACCCTATACAACTTCGGGAAGGGGCTATAGTGACACTCTATACTACTGTCGGAGCAAATAACGATCAAAGAAGAAAATTACATTTAGACAAGAGGCACCTTTTTCTGTTGCAAATTCACTTTTTTTTTCTGTCGAAATAAATCAAGAACATTCGGCTGTTGCACAAAATTCTCCAATTAATCATACAAGCATCGCTAATCTGACTTGGAATAGCTGAGTTTAGGAACTTCGAAAAACTTACGGCTAGTTAGTTTTATTTCTTACACGCGTAGATAACTTTGTTCTTGCACTATAACATGACAAGTTCCAAGGCGTACTTTGATGATTTAAAGGCAAAAAACACAAAATATGAGATTTTAAACACATTGCGGAAGTATTTTCCTGTTAGTTCAAAGGAACAAAATTGTTATTGCATCGGAAATATTGCAGAAGAAACTTTAGCAAGTGGGACCATCGCCACGTAAGCTCTAGCAAAACCTAGCAGCCACACGGCATTGAATCAGCCTTGAATCAACGTATTCGATGCTGCAAGGTCTAACTCCACTTTTGCTTGGTTCTTTCCCTACTGGAAAATATTCTACAAGTAGATTCAATGTTGATTCAACAGTGTGTGCCCAGTGGGATATTTCAAACGATAACCCATACCAAGCAAAATCGTCATATACAAAAGTCTTCGTCAAACCTTAGGTTAACCAAAAGCTCTATATTCGGATTTTAGCCTTAATCAGTATAACGTTCCCTGGCCTACCCAGACAGTGCTTTTGGCCATCTGCGGACAACTGCATGTTTTAAGGGGCCAGATATGAAAATAGTTGACTTTGCAAACAGCGAAGATCCAGATGAGGCAGCTCAGCCAGAGCTCTAGATAAGAGGGAGTATTTGAAGATAATTAAGGATAATTTTTCTTATTTCTCATCGAAACCATATGTTGTGACCCCTCATCTGAACCGTCTCGTTGAGACGGTTCAGATGACGGGTCACAACATATGATTTTATGCAGAATTAACAAAAATTATCCCTAATTATCACTCAGTACTCCCTCTTATCTAGAGCTCTGTCAGCCCCAACTGAGACTCAACTGCATTTTCTAGATCTACTCAGTTTACCCTCAGTCTTTGATTCTCAATCTGATTGACTGGACAGTGCTCTAGATAAGAAGGGGTAACAAAGATAATTTAGGGATAATTATCCATATTTTTCCATAGAAACATATTTTGTGACCCATCATTAGAACCGTCTCGTCGAGACGGTTCTAATGAGGGGTCACAACATATGTTTTCGTTGAGAAACAAGAAAAATTATCTTCAAATTATCCTCAATACCCCCTCTTATCTGGAGCTCTGCTGGACGAAAGTTTTTTTGAAATTTTGTTGATCCTAAATTGTCGTCTGCTTTGGGGGCGTACATGTGATTGAATTCTTTGGAAACCATTGTTTCCTTGGAGGTCAGCTAGATTTTGTGAGATTGCTACTCTTTGGCAGGTTCCTTAAAAATCATGATAGATGTATCTGTGAAGTCTGATCTGAGTCCTCGCTATTCGCATATGCCACAAAGCACATTCTGTCTCGACATGGCTCATACCATTTTTTATTCTTTGTGTGTTTCACTCTATGCTTTCTGTTTACAACTCCTCCGTCCATAACTGTCACTGTATTTATCATAGTTGGCAATAATTGTCACATTTTTTTCATCAACCATGGCCGAACATTGTCACTAAAATATACTTTTTATTCGTTTTCTCTGACTAATAACAAAAACACGGGGTATATCCTGTTAATCAAATTTCGCTCTTGATCTTTACATGCAGGGCTTCGTATAGACGCCAAACGTGTTCAAATGTGCATTTGAATAGGCTCTACATTTTTATGTAACAGTCATTAATAGCTACGCTCCAATATTCCCCTCCCCTAAGGTATAGCGGGACTTTCCGATCGTCCACGTAATGCAGGGATAGGGGGGGGGGGGGGGAGGGGGTACAAGGGCTATGATTCCTGAAAGAGCGAGGCAATGACTTTCAGCTTGTCCCATAGTACAAGGCTTTTAGCTGGGCTGTAATGGATGAAGAATTTATTGTCCCCGCTATTCCCCGGGGGTTGGTGGTGACAGGTGCCGTTTGAAATTTTCAAATTTTCTCCAAATGTTATTTAAATGGTGAAACGTGTGATATACGAAGCAGCAATGTAAATCTGATAATGATTATTTTTAAACAAAAAATAATGGCATTCCACAGAATCTGCAGACAAGAAAGCGTAACTTACAGTAACACTGTTAATGAGGACTGTTAATAGGAACAATGTTCTCGATAGATATTATATTTTGGCACATTCATATGTTTTCATCAACAATCCCACAAAATTCTTCTTATTGCTTTGTTTTGAGTTATGTGAAGTCATGTTTTGTTACAAAGGTGTAACACTTCTGTTCAGTTATAGAGTAGGTTTTCGTCTAATGCTTTTGTCAAAGTACCGTCAGAAGCCATTTGAGTATACTCAGAAAAAATAGGGCCTTCTGACACGAGGGAACGGTGAAAACTTTGATGACTTTACATGTCCACACAGACTAACCTGAACATTGTTTTTGGCTGATTACATGTACATTAGATTGTTACGAACAGGGAAGGCTCTGATCGGACTGCGCGATGCGCAGTCTGATCTGAGTCTTCTCTGCTCGCATTTGCCGTAAGATCCAGTTTTCTCGGACAAGGCTCAATTTAAATTTTCGTATCCTAGATGTGCAGTAAGATTTGTAGTTTGGCTGACTTTTTACAAATAGGGTTAATGAATGTTGTCTACAATTCGATCTTAAAATCGCCAGAATGTTATCGACTAGATCAAGTTTGACAGCAAGGTTCTTAAAGGGGTAGGAATATCTTGTGTTCATGAGTGAGAAAAACACAACATTTTTGCGATAACAATAACTTATCATACGTATTTATTTGGTAAAGCACCGGACGTCGGAAATGAACGGCCGTGCAAAGAGTTGACTTTCAGTAAAACTTCGGTAGCTGCCAACTTAAATAAAAGACTTGTGGCCGTGAGGACGAAAGAAAGAACACAAAAGCACCATTCGCAAAGACCAAATCAAATTGACTTTCTGACTGATTTGTATTTGAGACTAAGTGATGGTGGCGATTCTGATACAGGTTCTAGCTTGTTTAAAGCTCAGCCTTGCTGTGGACCAAGCTTTTCATGAAAGCTTATACTTGTGAAATCTCCATAACGTAAAATAAGGTTTGTTTGGTCCAGAGAACCCTTTTAATTTGATACTGTATAATTTACTTTCAGTTGAAAAGACATGAAAGGGTGAACAAGGTGTTTAACTGACTGGGCTGTCGAACTGATTCAGTGTTTAATAAGCGTCTCATTGAGAAAAATAATCAATTCGTATGCTTGCATGGCGCATTCTAGGCGAGAAATTTAACATTTTCAAAAGAATATACAGCCAGATCACGACAGACCGGAGTCAAAGCTTTAATCCAATTTCATATGAGTGCGACAGATTGAAGTAATGGACTGGAAAAAGGCAATACAAATATGATTTGCATATACAAGGTTTGTTCAAAAGGACCAGAGCTCCAGAAAAGCTAAATTTCGCGGATGAAATTGAGCTCTCATCCAAACCTATACTTTTTCTGCGTGATTCAGATTTATTACTAGAAGAGACATATATATATATAACATAAAATTTCAAAATACATAATTACTTGCCGAGACATAAATGCCTTCATAAGATTTAACCCCAATATTCTAACTACATGTATCTAGCGCCTGGATTTTCTGCAAGCAAAATTGTCATATTACTTTAAAACAAATATTCAACATCAGTCTGCTTCTTATTAAATAACTCCCAACGCCATTACTTAGTAAGTATCCTTAAGTGTATTCGAGGTGAAAAAAGCAGCATGATTGATGATGACTAATTTCACAATAATTAACGCTTCATGATGCTTCATCAAACAGTTCGGACGTTAAGAATATTTCTCGTTCATTCTTACTTTGTTTTTATTAAAACAGCTTAAATTTGGAGAGAAAATGATGTCACTGGGTGCATGTTGGTGTTAATTTGTCAAAATATTTCATAATTCGGATTCTGAAAATTGAGCTACAACACCAGAAAAAGTTTTTATAATACCACGTGCGAACAGTGAGGACTCTGATCAGCCTGCGCATTCGCGCAGTCTGATCCGAGTCCTCACTGTCCGCACCAACAATTCGCTTTTAGCTGCTGAGGAATCCATATACTGAAAAGCCGGGTCTCTGGGGAAGCTGTGCGGATGTGCAGGCTGGTGCGAGTACTTGTCCATGCTATACGGCACCTTTTAAGCCCAAACCTTAATGTTAAACTGCACGAATAACCTTATTTACCTCTAAAGAAAGGAGAGGTGGAGTGAACACATTCACGCCATATTAACCCAAACTTCCCATGACTCGACAGAGAACGAACATTTTTATAGAGACCACGTTCTAGTTTTGTTTCCTTGCCTTTACAGAGAAAAAAAGTCTTGATCAGCTCTCTCACAAATCAGTTAATTTCAGACGGCTCCGTTTTAATTGCTTACAGTGTCCTTGTTTAAACATATACATATTAAATATATGTATATATGTTCTCTTACGCCACCTGCATGCAACCTGGCCTGGTCTGATACCTATTAAGCATTAAGTTGTGTTCTGTTCTATTCGTATGATTATTAGCTCTAAAATGCCATCGCAAATGTACATAATTGTTATCTTTTTCCCCCAATCTATTTAGCCCACAAAAGGAAAATATTCGAATAATAAGGCTGGCCCCAAAATTAATTATAAATGAGCGTGATGGAAATAATTTCGTTTTTCAAATTTTGATTAAATGAATATAGGACGTATTGGACAAATTGGTCTTGACGTTCTTATCCAATTAAGTGTTATTCGATACCAATATTATTTTGTACTGAAAATGAACCCATTCACTATTTTGAGGAAAGAAAATACATTTTGTGAACCAGTAAATTTTTAAATTTGTATGCGATGTAATTTCAAGAGTAGTGAACTTGTACTCCGAGTCTTTATTTAAAATTCGCCTTTTTAAGGGGTTTAGTATCACACGGCTTAATTATCTGTGACACATTGATAATTTTGTTAAACAGGTATTTTAAGTATTGTTCTCATCTTATTGAATTTGCTTTGTATTCTTTCTAAACTTTACTACTTAAGTTACCTCATAGCATCCGCTCGAGATTTCAAACCAAACCACACAAATCTTAAAATGTTTTAAGAAACCTGTCCTTTGAATCCAACCCATGTACCCGGTGGGTTAATCCATTTAAGCAGGCTTGTTAAATAGACTGAAGAACGAGCATGAAAGAAGTATGTTATATTGCAAAAACTTTGCTGACTATGCTGACTATGGTTTCAACAGCCATGGAAACTTTGGAGCACCACTGATTATCAAGTCTTTCACTTATGGAGATGACGTCGATTGCACCCAAACATGGGCGCCAGTGGCGACATTTGTTTGAAAAGTATTACCTAGTCCAATTTAGCCCTCCTCGGGACCTACTTAATGCTAATGCAATGACACGTTGTTATTGCAGTAAGTCAACCAAAATGCTTCTGCAAAAAGGAAAATATTTGGTACTATGCTTTTCTATAAAAATCCTCGTTTCAGGCCATGGTCAGCTATCGCGAAGTTTTGTCCAATCCTAAGCAGCAGCTCACAAGATAAAATCATTTTCACTAAATTTTTCACTCAAGGCCGTCTGCTTTTCCATTTTTACAATAGGCCTATCCGAATGTTAACTATTGCATTCTTTATATCGATACCTGCAACTGCAAACTTGCCGCTTGCATCTGTATTGATGGAATATTGTCATGACTTTAGCATATGAAAAGCCGCAAAGCCGTGCATAAAAAGCGCGTGAATTTCCTTGTTAAAACACGGCTTTTAGCCAGTTAATGCACGGCTATTTATAGTATACAGCACAGCTTTTTATGTAAAAACGTAAGTCTTCACGCTGCATAGAAGTTGAAACTGCGTTGTTTCAACGCTTTTGCATACAGGAAAATGTCAAGCGGTGCAAGCGTGTTCAGCTTCCTTGCTATGTAAACTTTTAATCAATTCTTTTATCAGATGAATTATTATTCAGTATACAAAGCCAACAGTGAAAATACATTTAAAGCCAGACAGAACAATTATTATCTGCACATTCATCGCAGACAAAATAGAAATTTTCTTTGGAAAAGAAAATAACATGATTTCTTTTGGCTGAGATAGGTCTAGTGAAAGAACGAAATTAATTTTGTTGGGGAGGATTCTCGGTAAACTGTCACTGAATTCAATGAATAATGGATAGAGTATGAACTACAGAAATTTGTCTGTTTCGTGAAAAAGTCGACGAGTAATTTATAGAGAAAATTCCAAGAAAATTTAGAAAATGTTGCCGTGGCAACCCATATGGGCAAAAAATAGTCATGGAACTGAAATATGTAATATCTGTACTTAAAGGTATTTCTTAAATTCTCTCATTATCTCTGGATTCCCAATTATTTGTTATAAGGAATCTTAATAATTATAATGGTTCTCCAAAACGCAATTTGTGGTGTCATTCTTCTTGTGCTGTTGCTTGTTCTGATAATAGTATGTTCTCTTGCCATCTCAGCAACGAAATTTGTGCCCTCATTATCTGTGCCCTCATTATCTGAACTTCAGCTTGTGTTGCTACTGCTTCAGAAAACCATGATATGCCCAGTCTCGGAGGCACTGAAATCAAAATTACATGCTTTCACAAACTCTGAAACCCCGAAATATGTGCTCAGCGTCGCAAGTTCGGCAACATGTGCTCCCGCACGGGCTGGATTCCAGCTTGTGTTCTCGCAGTCTCAGAAACCGATGTGACCTCACAATCTCTGCAACACTATTTGTGCTGTCGCAGTCTCGGATACCCAATTAACGATCTCTCGATCTCTAATACACAATTTGTGCTCTCGCAGTCTCTGAAATTCAATATGATTTCAGTATGTCTGAAATCCAGTATGTACGCCACTAGTCTCTGAAACCCAATTTGTGATCTCATCATCTCTGAACTGAAATTTTGCTCTCGTCATCTCCATGAAACCGATGACGTGTTCTTGCAATCTCTGAAGCCAATAGCCTATCAGACATCACATCAGTGTGATGTGCTACTTGCTGAAGCTCAATATGCTTTCACAATTTCCGAAACCCAATTTATGATCTCGTAATCTCTGATATCTTGCAATCTCTGAGCCCGATATGCTTTCACAATCTCTGAAATCCAATAAGTGTTCTAGCAATCTCTGAATTTGTGATCTTGCAATCTCTGGTACGCAGTTTATGATCTCGCAATCTCTGAAACGCAGTTTATGATCTTGCAATCTCGGAAATGCAATTTATGATCTTGCAATCTCAGAAATCCAATTATGATCTCGCAATCTCTGAAACGCAATTTAGGATCTAGCAATCTCTGAAATCCAACTTATGATTTCACAATCTCTGAAATCCAATATATGATTTCACAGTTTCTGAAACCCAGTGTAAGATCTCGCAATCTTTGAAACCCAGTTTGTGATCTCGAAATCTCTGAAACCCAATTTGTAATTTCGCAATCTCTGAAACCCAGTTTATGCTTTGGCAATCTCTGAAACCCGATATGTCTTCTAGCTAACTGCTTCCACTATCTCTGAAATAAAAATATGTGCTTTAACGAACTCAGGACCACAATATTTGCTGTGACAGTCTCTGAAACCCTATTTTGGTTCTAGCAATCTTTAAAGCCTGTGCTCTCGCAATCCGAATACCAGTTCGAGCTCAGGCCCAAAATTGACCAAATATGCGCGAGGCCTGTATTCATTTACTCGTATCTGTGTTGACCGAATATCAGAAAAACCCAAAATATTTGTGTCTTTATCAGTGTTCTGCAAGTCTGAGTGTTTGTTGTTTGTGAATTTTTAGCAATGCCATGGCCATCTCAGAATTCTATTTGGTTTCATATCCTAATTTGAAAATCCCATTATAAGTTGTCGAATCTATGAAGTACGCTGTCGCAATCTCTGAATCCACTATACAATAGCTCATACAAACAACCAGACACGCTGTCGCACTTTCCTGGAGTATCATAATTTCGAGCGATCCATATATTGGATGTTGATATCATGAACTTGAACAATTCTCCTGATTTATTGTTTAATAATTGGTACGAATCGATATGGCACGAATCGATATGGCGCGAATCGATACCTTTCACTGATAAGAATTTATTGTCTGCAAGTCTGCGACAGATTTTATTTATTTAGAACTTGTTGGTGATTTGCCTTACTCGCTACGAACATCTGCATACGATCCATGATGGTGGTTCATGATAGAAACTGTCCCAAAAACATGTACTCCCTTATCATTATTTTTATTTTTATTTTTTATTTTTGATGGGCATTTACCTCTTTGAAAAGTAAAAAGACAAGCAATGAATTGAAGTTGGAAAGTCTTCTCATCTCAGATAGGTTTTATACAGTAGGAAAGCGGAAAAAAGAAGAAGAAAAATAGATATACCTCAAGACGGTTTGAAGGGAGATATCGTTACTGAAATTTTTCTGCTTCTTGGCCTTTTTTATGAGGGCGGTTTGATGAGGTTTACAATTAAGGCATGCAAAAAAATGAATTGTTTAGTCGACAATATCGCATTAAACCCCCTGGTTAACCATGTATATACAAGAGCTGTTACAAAAACGAAAAAGAGTCCAGTTCCCAAACGACCTGGTCATCGTGGCAAAACAAATTTGTTTAGCCACGATGACCAAGTGGTTTTGGAACTATGAGTTTTTCGTTTTCATTTTGTAACAGCCTCTTTTTCGTTTTGTAACAACCTTAGAAACATCGTTAACCAAATGTGATTAAGGTAGTGATGATAATAATAATAATTTGACAGACTTTATTTGAGAGCAGGGAAGATTCAGATAACCTTGCCATCTATGCAAACTTTTCACCTATACGTTTTTGGTGCATGGATACACCTGCAGGGTTTGGCCACCATTTGTACAGGGGAGACAACTTTAAACAGATCACAATTTGCTTCCCTTATAGTCGAATCGCTTTTCTTTTTGTGTCTACTCTTACAGGATCTGAGAGAGCAAATTATTTCCTTAAATGGTAGCCTTGTCAGAAGTGAAGCACATACTTCCAGATCTGAGTAATCGCCCTTGGATTGGCATCCTTACATCTTCTGGTATACTTTTTCTTAAACCATTTTTGGTGATTACATATACAAGAAGACACCCTTTCACATGAAACGGATCATTTAATAAGGGTATCTTATGCAAAATTGATCATACTATGGTATTTTTTCTTTTCTTATCCGTTTTACTTCCATTTGTTATAATTTATAAAAAAAGCTAAAAGTATTAAACAAAGAGAAATTTAGATATATGTATGGTTATCAACATTCATCAAACTGCGATCCATCAAAATGAAGTATTGTCCCTCAGAGACTTATGCAATGAAAACAAGATCGAAATATAACAACTATCGCTTTCTGATGGGTTTTTGCAGAAATGTTACACCAGTTACGCTGATGATGGTTTTGCTGAGAGAGAGAGAGAGAGAGAGAGAGAGAGAGAGAGACAGACAGACAGAGAGAGGCCGAGGCGTGGGCTAGGGGAAATAGTAAGGTCTACCAAAACTGTAGAAAATTATTTTGATAAAGATACAATGACCCGTGCTCCCTGTAAAATTTCAAGAATGATTTAATGTCATAAAGATATTACTGACTTTTTCAAACCCATTGTTTTGTCATTCTCATCTTTCGTAATTGCATGAGACACATCTGCTTCCAGTTATAAAAAGTTCGAGTTAGTGAGGGTAAATTTCTGTATTAACAGGCTTCAACCGTGGTAAACTGGTTATCATCGAGCTCCTTGAAAAAGTTGTTCAATTACAACATTTCTTAGACAAGCTAACCATATTGCCTGACCATTTAACTACCGCGTTGAAAAAAAAAAAATAGTAAACTGGCAAAGAAGCAAGAAATTTAATTAAATTAAATTGATCATTGATAAAATCAGAGCCATATACACTAAACGTGCATGAATTCACCTCTACGTTTTTACCATTTTTATAAAGGGGGAACAACTTATGTGACTTCCTGTTTGCTTCCCTGAAAAAAAAAAAACGGGGATCTACTCTTAAAGAAAAGAATATTTATTTTAGAGCAAAAATGACACTCACTGAGAGGGGAGGCAAAACGAAAGAGTTGCTTCCACTGAAAGTGTATCCATTCCCCTTAAGGCAAAACTCTAAACGTATGACTATGTAAAGCATTTAATGCACAGCACCCGTAGGTCGAGACGTGTAACTTCGGACAGCCGGTCAATTCAGACATACCACTGCAAACAGTGAAAATCCAAATGAGACGGCTCATCATGAGCCGTCTCATCAGGACTTTCACTGTTTGCCCAGTTTATTTTGTTTTAATTCCAAACATATGATATATAAAGGAAACAATGTCACTGTCCGAATTAACCCGCTGTCCGAATTGACCTGACTTGACCCTACCAATGCTGATTCCTCTGGGTCCATTCGTGGTGTGTCCAACAATAAAAACTCATTCCATGCTGCGCGATAGATGCACAGACTGGTCTTAGTCTTTGCTGGTGCACTTCTGTATATCTATTAACAGCATTTGCATGCAATGCACCAATAAATTATTGTTCTTTCCTATATGTAACAATTTAAATTGATTTTTGGGGATTTTAACTAATCGGATGAAGATTGTTTCGTCCAGTTTTCATAAAGATGTTCCCCAAGGGGCTAAGCGGCACTTCCTGACATACAGTCTGTCCGTGTCCTCTTCTGTTCGAAGAGAAGATAGTTTAACTGTTGAATGAAGAAGCAGTTTTCATGGAAGAATGAAAAAAATATTAAGTACGAACATGACGAACGTCGTTATTAATTTTTAAGCCAAAATGGAGTAAATAAATAAATGAATAAATCCATAAATAAATAAATAATAAATAAATAAATAAATATAATAACAGTAAAGAAGACCAGCTGATGTGTTTTTACAGTGATTTTATTTATATTATATATGTTATCTTTTTGACATTTTATTTATTTATCCAGTTTAATGAAATCGTTTATATACATGTATATGCATCAAGTGAATGAACTAAGAAACAAATCTATAAATGCAATACATATGATATTAATGTTGATGGTATGAGTCATAAAGGGGGAATGAACCCGAATTTAATCAACGTTGACAGTTTTATCAACAAATATGTAATAGTTATACCATGGTTTGTCCGCCTGTACGAGGAGATAATCCACGAGCTTCAGCGAGTGGATTATCTCCCGTACAGATGGACAAACCATGATATTACTATTTAATACCACCATTACTAGTGTAGACCTTGCTTACTGCGAAATAGTTTGTGCTAAAGTTGGCGTTTTCTGGTAAGGGTGGTATAAGTAACTAAATTTCATGTAGCTTTAACTTTATTTCTGAATTTTTGCAGCATCGAAAAAAATCTTAGGATGAATTTAAAACCATAGGAAATGTCAAACAATTTCATGGCAGCACTGATTAGGCCAAGAATGAACTAAATTGAAACATATCCAAGATATTGATTTCACACTACAACATGTTAAAGAAACAAATCTCATTTTTGCCACACAATTAGGTAAGAAATTCAACAAATATACAGAACTCGCGAGAGCTCTAGATATGAAAGAATTTTTGGAAAGAGAATCGTGTTTGTTTTCATTTTCAACAAAATATATGTTGTGGGGTTTCTTCAAAACCGCCTCTTCGAGGCAGTTCTGATGAATTACAATAACATATATTTTAGTCAGAGGCTACTTACTGCTGACTGTAAGAAGCCATATTAAGTTTTTTGGCTATTTACAGCTAACTGTAAATAGACAAAAACGTTAAGATTGCAACTGACAGTCGATTGTAAACATCCATTTCTCTCGTTTCTTTTTGCTGTTGCTGTTTTTTTTGTTTTTATCTATTTATTAATTTGTTATTATTATTATTATTATTATTATCATTATTTTGCTTTATATTTTATCAATTTACAAAATAAATAAACAAGATAAGCCTACCTATTAACCGTTACTTTTCATTACAATCTTGCAGTTTTAGAGTATTTCCATATGTGTCCTATCTAAACATGTTGGCAAACAGACAGACTCTGATCAGACTGCTACTCTGGAGCACCAGCCTGGCTGCTTGCTCATGCAAATCGGTCCGAATTTATGCTTAAACACGACGCCCCTAAAAGTGGCTTATCTGCAGCCCCACCTCAGTCAGTACAGAAGAACAAACCTTGGAAAAAATGGCAGAACATAAAAACATAACATGTTTTTCCCATTACATGCTTACCTTCCACGAAGGCTAACAACTTCCAACCACACAAACAAACAGCTGAGACATACACCCAGAGATTCATTGCTCCAAATTCCGGAATTATTCCAACTTCAACAAGTCAGAAAATTGGCCAATATATCCAAAACTTTCTCCTGAAAATTGCTTATCACATTGTGCGTGTGTCTTTTATCACTCAATCCTCAGAGAAAACTGTATAAGATTGTTTCAGTAGCAGTAGCTAATATTTATGATATACAGTGAATATATAGCTACATATAACCACACTGTGTGCTATATCTCACTGGATATTGTACAGTAAACCACGAAACCTTAACGTATTGCTTCATTATAACGATTGAGTGAAAGATCGGAGATAAGAGAAACACAAGGCGATTGGCTTAGAGTTTTGCTACCTGTGTATCTAAACTCATGTGGAACGCTATTAGATTTTTATGAAAACGGGCTTTGTTTTTTCTGCTGTGTTAATATTAATAAATTGTATTTTTTCCTGGTTTGTCGCGCCTGTTCACGAAAAAAATGCAAAAAATAAAGTATTGGGTCAGTCATGCAAATAAGCAAAACATTGTAGACCCACATCGGACTGCTCTTAAGCAGTCTGATGTGGGTCTACAATGTTCGGCATTTACTCAGCATTTTCAGACACAACACCGGCTAGCAAAGTTAAATTGTCACAACCACATTTAACATAAATTGAAGAAATTGGAAAAGGTATTACAGTTTTTGAAATACATGTAATTACGGTATATCAAACCATTCGCGCTAGCGTGATTAAAACAATCAGTTACGAGTATCATAAAGTTCAATAATTTATTGAAATGATTTTTTTTTTACATTTAACAAACTGCATCATAGCATAACAAGGAAAATCTTAAAAAAAGATAATCGGCGCACATTAATGGAAGTGAGTTTTGTGATATGTCTCTGGCCTACGTTGAAGAGATGACAATAACTTTCATGAATATGACTCAAGTGAGCTATGTCCATAGGCACCAGCAACCGTAATTTTGAACTGGGAAGCGACAATGACCTATCTCAAGATTGAACTGTCCAATTTGGAATTCCAAAATGGACCGCGGCCAATCTTGAGATTGACCTAACTGCAAAACAGTTACCAACATGATGCAATGTTTGTTTGTGTGTATTAAGCCGAAAGTAGAAATCGAAGGTAAAAAGAAAGTTTTGTTTTCGATAAAATTTCCATTGTAAATTTACAAACGGGAGAAACATTTTGAATTAACATCTCACGCGGGGTTAGTCTTCACGCAGTGCAGTACAACGGGAAAAAAACGAAGATTAAATATTCATTGACCTTTGATATTATTGGCTAAATTTTGACATACGCGTTATTTGACCCTGAATGAAATCTTGTGAAATATGGAACAAAACTGAAATTATACTCGGCTGAGCCGAGAAAAAATACAATGCGAAATAGAGCTCATATATCATATCATGTATACGGCCGTAAGAAATAACTGGCTGTATAAGCAAAGAGGGACTATCAGTATATTCATGAATCAATCAATCAATCAATCAATCAATCAATCAATCAATCAACCAAGCACATACTATACAGTCAATCAACCATTTCAATCTATAACTGCTCAAGTAATAAGTTTGTAGTTAATCAATCAATCAATCAGTCAATAAATCCGTCCGTTCCATCCATCCATCCATTCATCAATCGATCAATCGGTCGGTTGGTCCATCAATCAATCAATCAATCACTCAATCGATCGATCAATCAATCGATCGGTCGGTTGGTCGTTCGGTCAATCAATCAATCAATCAATCAATCAACCAAACAGTCAGTCAAATAGTCAGAAAATGAATCAATCAAAAATCAATCAAACAGAAAGCCTGAAAAAACGATGACATAACTCTGGCTGTATCAAAAACGAGCCAGTAGACTGATAAAGTGATAAGGTGTTCTGAAATGGGGCCGAGACCAAAGTATGGCGGTTTAAAGGTTGCAGATATCTTAAGGTACAAAAGCTCTCATCCAAAAAAAGGGCCCTGACCGAAACCTCGAAACATTTTCCTAATAATGCATTTATATCTGTAAAATATATCTGTGTTAAAGTGTTACATGAAAAGATTTACATTATTACAAGATCAAAAACAATTCTCTAACATGTTCGATATGTTTACCTGTCTCAAAGTTTTTTTGAAACATTGTTTATAATAAATCACATTTTGGGTGCTTCACTTTAAAAGTGTCATTGCGGCATGTGCAAACAGCGAAGACTCAGATCAGACTGCGCATGTGCGCAGTCTGATCTGAGTCTCCGTGGTTTGCACACGTTATCTATGTATACTGGGGAATCAACATAGCGAAAACAAAAGATCTAAGTCTTGTGATATGGATGCGCATGCTGATTTGAGTATCACTGCTCACACGTCATTCAAGGCGTATTTGCTCGTGTTTAGGAGCTTTTAGTACCAGACCTATCAGATTTGGCAAATTCATATGTGTTTTATAGACAGTATTATTTAAAACAAGTGGCGCCTCGAATATTATATCATAAAAGAAGAAAATACAAATTTTGGATTTTCTCACAAAACTAAAAAAGATTATCAGTCATGCTTAGCGTCCTAAAACAGTCGTAAATATTGTTGAAAAGTTGATCATAGCAAATTGTATCAAATGAAAATCTGATCAACTCACATCAAAGAGGAGAAATGTGTCCAATTTAAGATATGCTTCTAAAGTAAAATTTCAAACTTCGCAGACCAAGGAAGTTTGAAGTTAAATGTAACGTGAGTAGTAATAAGGACGTCACTATGACGCCCTTACTACTAACGTGCACACTTGAGTAATGGCAAAACATTTACGTGCTTCGTCAACAAGCTAAAGCCCCAAGCAGCAGGTATGATTGCTTTACAAGGAATTTTCAAAGTCAATACTGTGCAATAATCAGGTCTTTCGTGAATAAATTGAAACTATTTAATGCTTTTGAGAAAGAAAAAATGCACCCGCCTCCCTCACCCTCCCCACCCCCTCAACTGAGGCACACACACCCTTCCACCAGCGCAATTTACCGCAGTTTCATATCTCAAAGGTTGCTAAGTTTCGGTACTGAATTTGAAAATAAGATCAAGGTCGTCTAAATCTATTCAAGTCGTTGAATCCTCCTAATCGTATAAGGATAGGTCCGAGAGATAATATTATGTGCAAAAATGATTTTTTTTTTCTTTAAAAAAAAGTAAGTCTAAGTCCGCCTGTGACCTTGAAACTGGCTTAAAGGTCACCAATACTTCTTTGATTTATCTCAGTGATATATCTACGCAAGGGTGGTGAAATTCCGCATACTGGTTCATATACCAGAAAGTGACACTTTCTTAAGTTCTCGTGTGACCTTGAAATTAAGGTCAAAGTCACGAAATGAAATCAGGTTTGCTTTGTCCAAGTGATATATTTACACAAGTTTGGTGTAAATCCACCAATATGATGCACACAAGTTATTTGTGAGGAAACTGTTACACAATAAGAGCTCATATGACCTTAAAATTGAGGTCAGTGTCACAAAAAATCATCAGCCTTTTGGCTCGTCTCAGTCGGATATGTTCAAGCAAGTTTGATGAAAATCCACCGGTTGATTCAAGAGCTACTAGTATTTAAACAGTCTAAACCGCGTGGCCTTGGAAGTATGGCCAAGGTCACAAAAACCTAATCCTTATCAGCTTCTTGTATTGTCCAAATAATAAATCCATGTAAGTTTAGTGAAAATCCACACACTTAATCAAGAGACATTGCGCTGACAAGCAACTGTTACGCCGACGCCAAAATTTTGACAGTCCAAGTCCGCTTATGTCACTGAAAATAGAGCCAAAGCTGTCAAAACATAAACTCTAAGCCGGTCCCAATAATGTATCTACACAAGTTTGGTTAAAATCCATTTACATCTTTCCAGAGATATTGTGCGGACAAGTTGTGACGCGGACGTCGATTCTGATACCAACGGGATCCGCTCCAAAACATGTCCCTATTCCACCTTTGTGTGGATGGGGGTAGGGGGTGGAGTGTGGAGGCGGGGAAGTGGGAGGGGGCATCAAAATCCAAATTAGAGCTCTGTTTTTAGTTACAGCACGTTATTCTCCATATGTATTGGGACAGTCTGCCTTAGCTCTGATAAACTCGTCAATATAAGCTATATATATATAAGTCTATAATTATGATATGCCAGACCAGGAAAGATACTTACCGAATTAGACTTTCTGGCTACTAGTAACATTTAAACCCTTAACATTATAGCTACTGGAGACTTGGTAAGTAGATTAATCTGTTAATTTGTCTTCTGACTGCGGACAAAAATTGTCAGTTTTCTCTTAATAAGGCAGCGCGAGACAATGAAAAAGGTATCTAACAGTAACGCAAAAAGCAGTCCATGCACCCATCCCAGCAGGCTCAAAACGCAATCGGAACACCGCTCGGCCAATTCCATGATTTACGGAATTGGCTTTACGGAATTGGCCAATTCCGTGATTTACGGAATTTGCCGAGCAGTGCTCCGATTGGCACACAACGGTGAATCAATATATTGATTCAACGTCATGACGTTGAAAAAAAGTTGATTCAATGTTGGCTTCACATTAATTGAGTCCCCAGTGGGCCATTTAAGATCTTCCCGATACGCCTTTAAATGATCAGCGCATTCTGAGGTTCCTCTCATGTGAAGACTTTCAAGGGGAAGTGAGAAGAAGAGGGGGGGAGGGGGCGGGGTTGCTTCGTGTAAAAAAAAATAATTTGCTCCTTTGGGAAGCATTTTTTGTCCTTTATGAGTAGCCCCAGGTACCTGGTAACCCCAATTGTAATCAATGAAAGAGGACATGTAGAAAATCTCGCGCACATGCCACATTGTTGGTTTTGTCGTGTCGCGGCTTATTTGGCTTCAAACTGTACAGTGACTTTGGAGGAAAAGCTGTGTGAAATTTGTTAAATGTCAGTGACCTTGAACAAAGGTAAAATGACCTTGACCTCTATTACTAAAGCATTTTCGTGTATACATTTAGTTGACAACATACCCAGCGACTTTAGTAGTGTCAGAGAAATCTAACTTGTTCAAATGCACAAAGATCTGAATTTTCCTTTCTGTATAACGGTCAAAGACCAACCTGAGGTCATCTTTTGAATGATAAAAGGATAGTTAAGGAGTCCCAAATTTTACAGTTTTACTGTCATCTGCCATTTGGTTCTGGAGAAGAAGATTTAAAAAAAATACCATTCATGAACATGACAACCACCACATACATGTATATTCGAAAGAAAAAAAAAAACATTCTTTCTCTCCAACCATGGAAGCTGCACATGAAAGTTGACTTCAGTTTTGGCTATGTGGCTTTGGAGAAGAAGCTCTTTGAAATTGTTGAGATGATTAGTGACCTTGAACAAAAGTCAGGGCATGATACTGATGCACTCAAAATCTTCATGTTCTCATTTATTTGGTTAACTACATTCACCAGCTTTTATACCATATCCCTCAGTAATTCCTAATGTTCAGCATTTCCATGTAAACGCACAATAAAGCAAATTTTACCTTTCTGTTCAAAGGTCAAATGGCAGCTTAGGGTCATTATTTGATCAAACTTGATAGTACATGAGTCCCAAATGCTGCATACCAAGTTCCAATATTATTTGCCATTTGATTTTTAAAGGTTTTACTATTGGCATGACGGCTATCATGGTCATCCATGCAAATTTTCATGAAATTTTTATACCAAATTTGGCTTCAATCGTACCAGCCCAGTTGGCACACAATTTTGAATCAACCGGTTATACTTTGAACATTGAATCAATTTTGATTCTATGTTGATTCAACGTTTTGTGCCCAGAGGGAGTGGTTTTGCAGAAAAGGCGTTTACCAGAATAATCACCGCTAAAATTACCGCAATCAAAATTAAATAAAACACAATGAATTAGTTTGTATAGGATTGGGTCAGTTCCTCTCAGTTGCATTGCAATAATACATCTTATATTCAGCTTTATACTGAAGCTATTCAGAAAAAACATAATCCTTCATAGCAGCTTCATAACTTTCATTATTCATCTTCGCAAAACAAGGGTACTAAGTCCACTTTGTTGTATACGTATGTAAGGAACAAAGTGGACTTAGTACCCTTGGCTAGCGAAAGTGCTTATTATTGTATTCTTGCCACTATATCCATAGTATAGCATGGGAATTTCTGTCCATTGGAGCTATAATCTAATATCTCAAAGAGCCGCTTGTAATTACCGTCACTACAGTATTTACTTTCGCTTCCCTAATCTTCTGCTACCTAACGACAAAATAATGCAAAACATTGCGTAAAATATTCATTTTGTTCGTACACTGCAAGTTCATGAAACGTAAACCCCTTGATATTTATCTAAACAAACCCTGAAGGGTGCACTGAAGTTAGGGCGACCTCGATCCATTAGCTAAATCCCCCTTAATCCACCTCATAACATGACTGTAACCCGGCTGCTCTCAGCGGCGACACCCCCGTGACGTTCGTCACAACGCAGAAATGTTGTTTTGTTTGGTTGATAAAAGAGTTATACATTAAAATCGTATTTATTTGTGTTTATCTGAAAATAAACTGGGGTTGGTAAAGTAGGCAAGGTTTATGCCAGCCTTATGATAAAGCGGGGATAAGAGATAAACGACTATCTAAATATGTTTAAACATCGTGTGACATGCAAATAATATAATGGTGACTTTCCAGTTGTATCGTTTTGATATCACAATTTATACAAGGTCTCCAAATAGAAGGTATATGTATGGACGTACACACAGTGTGCGCAACTATGGATACGCCCCCCCCCCCCCACCCCCTGGGGGAAAATTGTTACAAGAATTGAAACAACAACAAGAACAACAACAGAAGGTATATGTACCCCTGTCTTCATTTTTGACTTAACTGTATAAAACATCGATCGAACTCTGGTGACTATTTAACACAGTTGTCCAACTCTGTTACTACGTAAAAAGAAATTCAACGAATTTTGTTACAGGAATTGTCAGACAAGTATTATTAGCAGACGCCTCCTCCTTTTGTTTATTTTTACAGTATGTATTTTAATGAGGTTCTGTCAGCAGTGTGTAATCTAAATTGATGTACCTGACCTCTGCAGGTGGGGCTTATCAACACTGGGTAATTGGAGTAGCAGAATATCTCTGAGTAATCATATAAATGACTTTACTCACACTGTGTGTTTTAACCGCTTGGTCATCTGCATTAAAAGAATTCTTAAATTATACCAAAAGGAGTCTAAGACTGAATATTCAAAGGTAAGTAAGTTTCTGCTGAATTGATATACTTCGGTAATTAGCATGCAACATCCTGATTTTGCACTAATATGTATCATTACTCCATCCCCACAATAAAACAAAATACACAAACATCCCATTACAGCAACTGCAGGAGTCAACTATTGTAGCATTTTGTATACTTTCTGTACATTTATAATGATTTCCAAGACAGTAAAAATAGGTAGTATAATATTTTCATCCATTTTTTTCTTTTGACTTGCTATATGAAAATTCTCTGCTATGTTACAGAAATTCAACGACTTTATTTTTTATGTTACAGAAATTATCTGTTTGTGTTACAGAAATTCAACAAGATAGATCTTTCTTTTGAAGAGCAATCTTCTGTTTATCTGGATGATTCAATTGTCAGTAGTGTTCTGGACATTGTGGAAGACATGCAAAATAGAATAGATTCACCAGTGCTACAAACTCTTACAAATATTACAAGCAATTACAGGACAAGGCCTAGTTTGGAAGCATCTACATTTGAAGAACCCATTCTAGGAGAAACCCTACAAATCCACGAGGAAGCCAATCAAGAGGAAACAATGTCGCAAAAACGGAAGAGAGTATTATCTATATGTGAACAAGAAAGTTTTTTTCTATGACACATTGCACAAATCTAATTTACGCACACATTTCAACAGTGCACACAAAAGCAGAAGATATGAGTGCAGTGAATGTTTAAAAAGTTATCGTGACAATTATGAACTAAAATTACATCTAGAGTATACTTATTCAGAAAACAAATTGTTATGTGAACAGTGTTTAGCTACCTTCACAAACAGTTACACTCTACATGAAGCATGAGAAAAAATTTAATCACAGCTGTGGAAAAGCTGGAAAGGGATTTATAAATAGGACAAACTACTTTAGCCACCGGAATGTGCAGCTTGGATATAAGCCATATAAATGTAAAAAGTGTACCAAGGCTTTTTCAGTACATTCCAGCCATCACAGACACGAACGGGCACGTACAGGACAAACATTGAAATTTGCTTGCCAGGAGTGCCAGAAAAGTTACAAATCATCAGCAGCATTGAAAGACCATATGGGGGGAAAACACGGACCAAAAAACAAACTTTGCGCTTGTGGCAAGTGTTTCTCTTGGCGTCCAGCCCTCAGCAGACATCAGAAGAAATGTGTAATCTTAAATCGAAAGTGAATCCTTTTCCTGGAACAATATGTTTTAAAGACCTTACTTCATCCACTATAATGATCTGTGGAATAATTTCTGACTATACATACAAGACTGGCAGACAAATGTTATTTACATTTTTTTGTAAAATTCCCACATTCAACTATACTAAATACGATAACTAGACCTAAAATCTGATTGAAATCATTTTTTTTCATCCAACTTTAACAATACATTGCAAACAAACGGTCAATTTCTGTAACCGAAATCTGAAATTCGGTTAATCACTGTAACAGGGTCTGCTAATTCCTGTAACATAAATTTTCAGTAAGCATGGTTTTGATTGTAATTTGATCATATCTACCAGTGGGTTTAAATAACATAATGACTAAACATCAATGGCTGTTATTGTAGACCAGCATGCAATAAATAATTGTAAAGTAGAAATGATGATTATTCTCCATTCACTGCAAAATTGACCCCACGGTGATTTTCTTGCATTTTACAAAACTGTCACTTAATTTGTATTATTTAAATCTTATCCATACTGTGTAATGTTCTCTGCCATATTTTCCCAAGAAAAAGTAATATACATATATCTACCAATATTTGAGAATCTTCACATTTCAGTCCTTTTCTTCGTTTACCTTCGTTGAATTCCTGTAACAATCGCTGAATAGCTGTTACAGTGACAGTTTGCTGTGTAAATAGCTGTGACAAAATTCGTTGAATTTCTTTTTACGTAGTAACAGAGTTGGACAACTGTGTTTAATATCCACTCAAAAGCTTCACTGCAGGCGTCCCGTAACCATCGTGGTCGGAGAGAGCATCACAGTTCCTGCTATTCCAGTCGGTCTCAATATACAAAGTTCATGCCTGCCCATTATAGGATATTGTCCGAAATTTCAAGATATTGTCCACCCATCTCTTCGTCTGTTTGTTCGCCTTTACGGTCAGTTAAGAAGTTCCTTTACCAGTGTCTAGGCTGTGGCCGCAAGGCATAACAATGGATCTAAAGTACTTGAAGATTGTGACTGTGCGTAACCTCCTGTTCACTAAACTCCAGGGCCTCATGAACATAAATGCCATTCGTGTTGCTCGACATACTCTGATAACCTATTTACGGTAAATCTGGTAGATGGTGGGCCAAGGAACTGCACACTACAGTCTACCAGTCCGTCAGTGTCATCTGCAACGGGGTAATTTTGTGAAGTTTATTGATTTGTCTGCCTCCAAGCTACTGGCATGATTCTTACCAGAAGATGCTGAAGACAGTTGCATGGCAGAACCCCAACGTAAGATCTTGACAAACTACAAAAGGTGGGAAAGAGACAGGCTCATGCAGTTCAATCCCGAGAAGTGTGAGGTTAAAAGGTCACCAACAAAAGGAATTCCATCACTCACAAGTACCACATCCATGACACACAGCTACAACCAGACAAGGATACCAAGTACCTCGGTGTCACCATAAGTTCCCAATCGGAACACCGCTCGGCCAATTCCGTGAATCAACGGAATTGGCCGAGCGTGTTCCGATTGCATCAGTTCCGACCTGTTCTGGAATAAGCATGTGGACAAACAGTCAAGAAGGCCGCAACTGGCATGAATTTCTTAAAGAGAAACCTCAGTGCCTGCCCTACATCGGTGAAAGACAAGTGTTACAAATCAATAGTGAGATCCATCATGAAATTCGCCTCTTGCCTATAGTATTCGAGCATAACCAACCTTGAAATGGTCAGCGAATTGTTGTTGTTGTTGTAGTTCTGTTGCTTCACGTCCACAGTAAACAGCTATGGTCGTGTTACCCTAACCACACTATTCCTGGACAGGCTTAGACCTCCTAAGCGGTTAACCAGTAGTAAGTGCACATACTCAGGATACTTTCACCAGTAACTAACAACTGCCATTCTTGAAGCAGCGGAAGGACGTTCAGCGAAGAGCGGCGCCCTTGACAAGGTTCGACTTTGAAAGGGCCAGTAGAGTAACAGTTCATTGTCAAATCTCCGTTTGATTACTCTCCAACGCTTTTAGCCTATACATAAATAGATTGTGTGCACAATTTTTCTCGGACGGCACATGTACATACAACAGTTCGATAAGATCCGGTCGAGGGATGTAATGCTACGGGAAGAACAAGGGTGGTCCTTTCTTTCTACTGATGAGAACTGCACTGCAAGCCGTAACTAGAATGGCCAAGTTTTTCATTGTTGTTGTATCCACAGGGCATGCCATACGCTGCCAGTCAACGACCTCTTTGAAGCCTATGGACGCATGATGGAGGTCTTGTTGGTGTTGCGGGTATCTCTTCTAAGGCGGTACATTTCAAACAAAATTCAATTCTGAACAGTCTGATGTGAAATTAACTGTTTCGGACGACATATCGATTTTTACTTCAGGAAAATTTAAAATGAATAATATGTCATTTTTCATTAGCGAACAGCTGGATTATCCCTTCATCCACTGAAAAAAGACACCCGCTAATTAAAATGGAGACAGGCAGGGTGGGGTAATTATGTCTGATATAATCTATACGTATTGTATTTTAAGTTATTAATTGGACTGAACGACGCTTTTGGTATCTGATTAAACCGGTGGTGGCAGCCTATCGAAAGTGAAATACGTTACAGCCGCGGCTCAGTTTATATAGCCATACTTGCAAAAAATTATTGATATCTACAAAAAAATCCATATCTGTTTCAGTGATCTTTCACAAAAACGTTTTGGAAATTAGAATATAGAATTTCGTTTATGGTACTTCAGGACGGTTCGGAAACCATTGCACTCACTCACAACCAGTTCTCTTAAAGAGACTAGCTGTATTAATTGGAGTTCAACAGTTAATATAATTTCACTTGATAAGCCAAACTTGAAGAAACGTTACACGTGCGTGTATGAATACCCCGCTGCCCGTTGCATTCAACAGTGGGTACACCGAGTTTTGCCAAAAGACTAATTCAAACTTTGTTGGGTAAGCAAAATGTCGAACACAGGTAGTAAAGGGTGACACTCTGGCCCCTCCCGGCCCGGGCCGGGAGGGGGCCAGAGTGTCACCCTATACTACTAACACACAACCCCTAGAATCCGCTCTCTATACATGACCACAGAATCAGACGAAGGCATAAATGGTGTTTCTAAGTAGTAGTATAGACATGGTAGGTCTAATGAATTTTGGACATTTTTCAGTGAAATTTTATAAGATTTAGATATAGTAGCACTGGGTATAGGCCTGTTTGTCACTGGATATGGGGTCTATTGCATATGCGAAGCAATTTTAAACGGGACGCTTTAAGATTTTGCCCAAATTAAGGAAAGTGTACTTGCTATTTTCAAGTTTTCAAATTGTAACAGGGAAGATACGATCTTTTGTCGATGTGTATCTACAGAAATCCGAGACAAGGGATTATTATTTCTACGACAGTCGTCCTAATGCATTTTCATTTGATTTACGAGTTAGAAAGTATTGTGTTTCCATACAATATCGCGTGAACCACCGGTCCATGCTTAGGTTGAAACCACAAGTGCAAGTTTACAATAGGTTTCAGTATGTTTCGCCTTTTTGCCAGTTAAGAGTTCATTTTTCAAGTTTGACTCAAGTTTCATGTCGTCTCTGAACTTAATCAGTTTTCAAGATGACTATCACGGCTTGTAATAGCATAGAGAGGACAGACCTTGTTTGCGAAACTCATCATAAAGTTCTGTACTAGTCTTTTGGAAACTTTGCAGATCTTCTTGTCGTGGTCAGAGAATCTGCATTTGAGTTGGTGTAAAAAAATCGTTTTTAGCGCGGGAGCGTGGGGGGCATTGTATAAATATTTTGAAATTGCTGGTTCGTTTTTTTTTATTATTATTTTGTTTCTGCTGAAGAAAAAAAGGTGAGAATATGATAGCATATATAATAAAGTGGCATGCTACTAAATTGTTGACTTCTGACACTGAACTTAAAAACAAATCTTAAGACAAGCAATGTTCTAATAGTTCAATAGAGTTTAGAAACGGGGATTTATTTTTATTGTATTTATTTTGCCCCAAATAATGATTGAAGAATCTAAAAGATTCTGTCGGTTTAGATTGGCTGCCAATTCACAGAGACTCTGGTCTGACAGGGGTTAGGCTTTTCATTTTATCAGTAAAAGAATATAAAATAGCAAATGATTTTTTGTCGACGGCTGAAAAAAATCGCGTTGCTTTAACCTGAATCATTCGCTTTTTTTGGCTTGCGCTTTCGAGCGCAAGCCAGTATTCAAGTGGTTTAGTGATACCGAGTTATTTTGGGAAGGAATGTCACGTCACGCTTAGTCGGAAAATACCAGTGAGTGTGTACTGCAACGATTCGTTCTAAACTTTTTTTAGGGTCGCAATTAAGCCAAAGAGATCGGAAAGTTCTTTCCGGTTTGAGACAGCATTTCTTCATTATTTTCTTCACAGACAGTACAAACAAATACCTCGTCCGATTTTGTCTATTTTTATCCACATCCGATTTGCCTCATCTGCTAAAAATAACGATGGAAAAACTTTATTCTATTTTTGATAGTTCATGTACTTTTTTTTTTTTTTTTAAAGCACGTTTTTCTTTTACGAGTGCCTTGAACTAGGCCACATTTCGTTTGCTTTTTATAAACTGTTTGCATAAAAAATGAAACTCTGAATGCAATGCAAAGTATTTGGCTTTGCATCCTAAGAAATATACCAAACTTGTGTAAGAAACAGTGTTTATATATAGCTTAGCGCAAAGCATTAGCTTTTCCAAAATATCATGCAGCGGCGTCACGAAAACTAGGCCTTAGGGCATCGCATAATCTGACTAGTCAGAGCAGCCGGCACACTGTCCAGCGCCAATGCATTCGTTGGATCTGATCAGTCTGTTTCGGCATATATATATTCTTCATCTTTCAAGCTGAGGCTAGACTGATCAGACTGCGCTTATGCCGGATTGGGCTGATCTGTGTATCAGTGTAAAATCTGAAAGAGCAGAGTTCAAATTTATTGTTTAAATATAGAAACAAGCGCTTTTGACGATTTGCTTCCCTTATCACATTTACTGAAAAGAGATAAATTTCATTTGTCGGGAGTTCATTGAAATACGAACGCAATAGGTTCCGTACTTTGTTGTTCCCAAATGGTGTAAAGCAAGTTAACAACAGCAAAACAACAGCAGCATGCATTTTCTTCTCAGTGTTAAAATTTTGTTCCAGTCACTGCCACTGATGCCACTTAAACCAAAAATAAACTGCAGTAAATATAGATTTATTGTCTTCTTTTGAAGCCAAGTTCAGATGTGCCATGAGTCCAAAGACATGGGTTTGAAACGGTCTTTCCTAAAATTTTGATTCAGACTAAATGTGACTCAACAGCCGTGAAGAAAAGACTTGAAATAGGTCCATATAGTTATTTTCCTTGAGACATGCCTAAAAACGGCCGGCCAAAACGTTGGAAAACTGTTGTTTTTTGTTGTGTGTGTGTGTGTGTGTGTGTGTGTGTGTGTGTGTGTGTGTGTTTAAATATTTTTCAATTTGTTTTTCAAACAAATTCTTCACTTGTTGTTACCTTACACCCGTGGATAATGCCACCATTCAATAAGTTAGAAATTAAATACTTTGCTAAATAAAAGTTAGCAAATGAAAGTGCACTAGCAATCGGGTTCACTTCAATAACAACTCATGAAAATTTCACTGTCTTAGCTGGGCAAGCCTTCCTTTTAAAAGGAAATTTTATCTGTTCTAGACGCCTACAATAATCCTATAAATGACTGGTACAGCAAAAAACAAATAACTTCTTACATTTTGATCTCTATCTTAAGAATATGTATGGGTCTCAGCAGGTGAGTTATATTGGTTACGTCAAACTGATATTCACGGTATTTTGAGAAGGGAAATTGGTGTGTCCGTCCGACTGTTCACTAATTGTAACTAATGTTTTCGCTGGCGGCAAACGACAAGACTCAAAGATATTTACATGAAACCAGCTTTTAAAAGATTTTTACAGACGATAGCTGAGAAATATCCAGATAAATAGTAACTAATTTAGAAAGCTAGAGCATACTGAAACCCTTAATATCGTAATGTTGTATCCTGTACCGTATCAATCCTATCAAACACTGAAGGGGCGTTGCATTTCGCAGACATGGGGCGTTGTTTAGGGTCTGAAAAGTAGCAAATCAGCCACTCCCAAAAACAAAACGCTTTCAAAAACAGTGAAAAGGGATTTCAACCATGTTAAAATAGTTGCAATTTGGAATCACAAAAATACCCAGCAGGCACAAGACGTTTAATCACCATTGAATCAACTTTGATTCAACATTGATTCCACGTTGTGTACCCAGTGGGGTAGCTGATATTTGCATGAAACACCTCTTTGACTATGACGAGGTAAACTTACGAATATATATACTGAACAAAAACAAGAGGGCCATGAGGCCCTGAATCGCTCACCTGTGTATGGTGGCCATGTAGGTCATGTGACCTAGACCGCTTGATAAATTTTTGTTCCATCAGGCCCTAGAGGCTGTGTATGATATTTGGTTACAATTGGTCCTGTGGCTTTTGAGGAGACGTCTTAAATTGTCAAAATATAAGAGACATGGGTCAGAGGTCAAAGGATGACCTTGACCTCTTGTACCCGCAAATGTTCCATGTACTAACTAAGACGACTGTATATACCAATTTTTAGGCCAAAATCTTCTAAACTTGCCATGAACTCTTATGTTCTACCATTTTCCCATACTTGACCTTGCCTTGTAAAAGGTCAAGTCAGCCCAAGGTCATCATTTGAACAATCTTGATAGTACTCAAGTACCTGATGCTATATACCAAGTTTCAAGGCCATCGATCACTTGGTTCTTGAGAAGGAGATTTGTAAAGGTTTTTGCCATATATGGGCATGGCGGCCATGTTGGTCATGTGACCAAGACTGTTTGAGCAAATTTTCTTTCCCTCAGCCCCTAGAGGCTCTGTATGAAATTTGGTTACAATTGGCCCAGTGGCTTTTGGGCAGATGTGTGAAATTGTCAAAATATGAGAGACCAGCGTCTAAGGTCAAAGAATGACCTTGACCTCTTGTACATATAAATTTTCATGTACTCATTCAGATGACTGTATATGCCAATTTTCAGGTTTAAATCTTCAACAGTTTCCAAGAAATCTTATGTTCTAGCATTTTCCCATATAAAAGCTAAAAAAAGCAAATTTTACCTTACCGTAAAAAAAGGTCAAGGTCAACCCAAGGTCATAATTTGAACAATCTTGGTAGTACTCGGGTACCTGATGCTACATACCAAGTTTCAAGGCCATTGGCCTATTGGTTCTGGAGAAGAAGATTTTTAAAGGCTTTTACCATATATGGGCATGGCGGCCATGTTGGTCATGTGACCCGGTCCGTTTGAACAAATTTTCGTTCCCCTGCCCCCAAGAGGCTCTGTATGAAATTTGGTTACAATTGGCCTAATGGCTTTTGAGGAGATGTGTGAAATTGTCAAAATATGAGAGACCAGGGTCAAAGGTCAAACAATGACCTTGACCTTTTGTACGCATTCATTTTCATGTACTCATTCAGATGACTGTATATACCAATTTTCAGGTCTAAATCTTCAACAGTTTCCAAGAAATCTTATGTTCTAGCATTTTCCCATATAAAAGCTACACAATGCAAATTTGATCTTACCGTAAAAAAGGTCAAGGTCAACCCAAGGTCATAATTTGAACAATCTTGGTAGTACTCGCGTACCCAATGCTACATACCAAGTTTCAAGGCCATCGGCCTATTGGTTCTGGAGAAGAAGATTTTTCTAGGTTTTTACCATATATGGGCGTGGCGGCCATGTTGGCCATGTGACCAGGACCGTTTGAACAACTTTTCGTTCCTAAGTCCCCTAGAGGCTACATATGAAATTTGGTTACAATTGGCCCAGTGGTTTCAGAGAAGAAGTCGTTTGAAATTGTTGACGGACGGACGACGGACGGACGACGGACGACGGACGCCGGAGCCTTGCCATCCTATAAGCTCCCCCGGAGCCGCTGGCTCAGGTGAGCTAATAAAAACTTGACGGTTTTTGTATCTTCATTCCGACCGGGCTAGCAAATTTGTAATGGATATATGGACTTTTTCGAGTTGGACAGACGTCTGATTACTTAAGTCATGAAAAATTATTGATAAATTTTTGTCCTGTCCGGCATTATCTAACTTAATCCTAATTTAATAATTTAGAGCAGAACTTTAATTTGCGCATTCGCAGAAGAAGGTTATCTTGTACGCAATAAACAGTAGTTCCAGTACGCACAGAAAACACTTTAAATGCTTATGTCCATTGTAATCACAACCTGAAAATGAGGTTTAAATTTTTAAAACTTTCAGATTATCTCCCTTTGAATTAAACATATAGAGATTTTTGAGATGCCATATCTTCCATACCAATGCGTCTTTCTTGTTATTTTCTTCGAGATTTGTTTGACTGTTTTGCAAACTCAATGTCTTTATTACTGAATTGATTTGAAATCCATTTCTTAAACTGCCATAAAGACTTTAACGTGTAATGGGAATTCCATTGAAACTGAATTTCTGACATCATAATGGTTGGGACTGAGGTTTTTTGTCTGGTCCTCACAGCCTCCTACCCGACCGTGCATCGGCATAATTTTAGCTTATGAGTCCATACAGATTGGATTTAATAATGGAAAGGCATTGCCTACAGAATTATTATCAGTGAAGCAGATTTAACAATTTTAAATTCGATAATTGTTTAGTTCTGAGCATGGAAAACAGAAAAGTACCCCTGTGACGTTTACAAGAGCCTAAATTTGGCTGTATCTAAAGAATCTTGAATTTTTTGTGACTATGATTTTACAGAATAATTCCTTTTTCTTAAATTAAAAGAATTTTCATGTTTTACCTTTTCCCGACTACTGTAGGATGCAAAATAGCGACTGTCAAGTTTTTAGTTTTGCTAAGTATATATTCCTACTACAATATTCGAGGATTTTTGTACCTGGAATTTTGCAGTTTTTTAAATATTTTCGGGAAAAAAGAGTGGCGTTTATTGGAGTGTGGTGTTTGATAGGATTAATTAAGTAGTCTTTTTATAAGGCCGCTCATTTTTTGTTAATTATCTGGAACTGTCATGTTATCTGCAAAATTTCAGTTTTTTTTTTCTTTTTCAAGACATATTATATTGATTCTGTTAGCCTAGTTACCTTTCTTATAAAAGGAAAAAAACAAGTTGTATAATATATTTTCTCTCATACTTTCTCCATCCTCCTTTTTCAACACTGAACCTCTGGCTCTCTACATGGCTATTTTCAGTCTTTTATTTTGTGCTATAACATTTTTATCATTTGTGCATTATTTATGGAAACTTCTTTAATGGTGATCATTATAGGTTCTGATTAGACTGGTTCATTACAGCAGTTTGAGCTGGGTCCACACTTTTTGCAACAGCTCAGTCTCAAGCAGCTTAAATACCTAGTGGATAACTCTCCCCAAGAATTTTCTAATAAAAGGGGGTGCCTGATTTGATTTTTATTCTACTTTTGTTTTCAGAAATGCCTGTATTTAATGTGCTGGGCCTCATCATGTGCTGCCTTGTGCCATCTAATCTAGGCCAACACTGTTTTATGGAATAATAGGCATTAATGGGTGCACATGACCTGTGTTCTGCCTGGATTATTATAGAAAATACATCAACAACAGGTTGCATTCATTGTTTTATTCCAAACAATATATTTGTCTTTTCTGAACATCATGGTTTTGTGACCTCTCTCAAAGGTGGCACTTTGTAAGATGAAAGAGAAATATAAATAACACATGTGAGCAGTGGCACAAGAAAACCAACATAAAGGCATGTGCCCCCAGCGCAGACTCAGATCAGCTTAGGCATCTGCCCAGTCTGATCAGAACCTTCGCTTTGCGCTTAAAGGGAAGCTTAGGGTCTAAGCTAGCTCCATAAGGACAACGAAGACTCTTATCAGACTGGGCAGATGCACAGGCGTATCTGATTTTTCTCTGGAATCATATGCCACTTTGTTGTTTTTGTCGTGTCGCGGCTATTATCATAACAGCCCTAAATACTGCAACAGACAAACTAGCACAAACAGCACAGACTGAGATCAAACAAGTCCTTGGAAATGAGTGGGTTAATCGGCAATGATTCAAACATACTTTGTGTTAATTTTCCTTTAAAGTAAAATGTATGTTCTGACCCTCATTAGAGCTGTCTGACTGAGACTGGTCTAATGAAGGGTCACAAACTGGCAGTGTGGAGAGAAAAAAAAAAAGGTCCCCAAATTATCATCAAATAATCCTCTTATTTTCAGCTCTGAGTCTGGCCAGAGTCTGCACTGTCTACCATTTTGGCATAGATGGATGGATGACTTGTAATTTTATATCACATTCAACAGCATTTCAGTCATATCAGGACAATGGGCAGGTGACATACATAATGAAAGGCTGTGTGCAATGGAACCCCACTGAGAATCCGAAAGACTTCTGCTTTGAGCCGGGCTCAAACCAGAGACCACTAGACCAATAGGCCAGTGCTTAACCTACTAAGCTACCAGAGCTCCTTGCCATTTCATCAAAACTGCTAGACAGTAAAACTAACTGTTAAATTTTTAGAATGTATAACTAGAATACTTGATAGGAAGACAGTCTTCCAATTTCATTGGTATCTCCCTCATTAAGAATCAACTCTTAAAGAAAGAACTAGCTCCTTTAGAAGCAAATTCTTTCCTTTAGGAGTAAACCCCATTTTGAAAGGGCTTTGTTGTCCAGGAAACAAACAGGAAGTCACAAAAGCTGTTCCCCTTTGCAAAACAGGTGCATAAATTGTAGAATATTAAGATGAATGGATATTTCCAAGGAAAGCAACTCTTCCATTTTTATTTTCTGCCTCCCTCCTCATTAGGGGTCAAACCTTCAAGAAAATAATTTGCTTCTCTTAAAGCAAATGCTTTCACTTAGGAGAAGACCCAGTTTTGGAAGGGTTTTGTTGTCCAGGGAAGCAAATAGGAAGTCACAGAAGTTGTTTCCCTTCGAAAAGATAGCTGATAAAACATAGAGGTGTATTCATATACCTTATTTAAGGCAGTTCTGATATGAAAATGCTTAACAAAAAGTGATAAAGAATAATTTAAAATCATAAAAGTCAAATGCTAGAATAAATAAATCAACTAATAGTACAAAATTCAATTCTTGGAATTAAAAATTTATATAACAAAACATGAAGATCAAATTAAAACAATCAATGAGGTGTATAGGACATATACACAAAGATCATCTGCATTGTTTGTGAAAAGGGAGACAACACTTCCAATTCAGTGATGTCCCTTGGGGATGCACTGACATTCTACTGTATATATTTTGCAAAAGTTTCATTTCACTCAAGTTATAAATTTAATGTATTAGGGCGCGTTTACACGAGCAAAGTTTCTATGTCACAGAAACTTTAACAAAGAAAGTATGACAAACATTTTGCGTTTACACGGAGCAAATTATTTGTTAAAGAAAATGTGCCATAGAATCTTTGTCACATAAACATTGGCAATGAAATATTTGCTGCAGTGTTCACACGACCAAATATTATTCGACAAAGTTACCTGCAGCGATGAAACAAAATCTTTGTCACATTTTCCACGCTTGTAGCAATGTTCTTTGTTACATAATCTTTAGCAAAGTTCTCTGTTTACACGGACAAATTTAATTCATCGAAGTAACTTTACCATATCTATTTGTCAAAGAAACATTGTCATATTTTGGCATTTACACGAGCAAATTTTTCTGTGACAAACCTACTTTGTCATAGAAACTTTGGTCGTGTAAACGCGCCCTTATAAATTATTAAAACATAAACTATTCAATTGAATGGAATGTACCCTTCTGCAAAATTTATACATTAGATATATGAAATAAACATATGAACTATACAATGCTTCTATAAGAGAGAATGTGTGAAATGTGACTGGGTCAAAGCATGTGTAGTAAGTCTTAATAATAAATCAAAGTAAACTGAACAAGAATTCCGCAGAGCGCTGTCTCTTCTGTTTTGCATATTGTCACAATGTGGCTCCTATAGTACTCGAACAGCTAAACCAGAAAACTTGTTTATGCCGTTGTCAATGGCAACACTGGAAAAACAACACCAATGTCTTGTTTTCAGCTATAATGTCCAACAAGCCAGACAAGCATATAATGCACAAAACGAATGCAAAATTTTGGAGAAGCATGCTTCTTTTCATAGTGTCTCTATCAAATTCTGCAATCATTTTTGTGAAGTTATCTACTATCCATTTATCATGCAGAATGCCCATGCTTACCCTAATGTGCTTAGGTATTGGGACACCTAAAACATTAATTTTCCATTTGTCCCAAATGAAAATTAATGGTTTTCAGGAGTCCCAATATTTAAGCACATAAAGGTATACAGACAGTTTGCATACATCTTAAGACAGAGGACATAACCTATTGACTCATACAACAACAAAATGCATGCGATACACGACAGTGTAAAGGCCTCTGTGAAATTGTAATGCATAAGAAAAATGCTGAGCTATGGTTTGACATTCATAAGCAAGCTGCCAGAAAATAGTATGACAATTTGATAAACTGATGCTTAAAATTCAAAATGTGACAAACAAAAAATACTTTCTGTTTTACAGCTAGCATCTAGATCCATCCATCCACAGACAGACACATAGATCAACAGATCTCTTAATCAATTAATTTACAGACAGCCAAACAGACAGACAGACAGACAAATAGATAGATAGATACCATTACTCTTAAATGTATGTGAATGTATTGCATAAAAGGATATAACATAAGTACCAGCAATTTAACTGTCCCCTTTTGCATCTTTACATTCCTTACATACACATATGTTGTTTTCATCTGATAGGCAACATTTTTAATAGGGGGATAACCATATTAGAAGTCTATGACAATTTGCTACTCTGGTAAAAGAATCTGAGACACATCAAGAGGAAATAGGGTAGTAAGTACAGAGCCAATAATAAATACACCAAACACAAGAGGGCCATGGTGGCCCTGAATCGCTCACCTGAGCATTAATCAGTTCACTGGCTCTGGTGAAGATTTATAAGAGTTTTTACCATACTAACATTTGACCTAGTTTTTGACCCGACATGACCCAGTTTCAAACTTGGCCTGGATATTGTAAGAATAAACATTCTGACACAGTTTCATTGAGATTGGATTAAAACTGTGCCCTCTGGAGCGTATACAAGGTCGTTCTTATATTTGACCTAGTGACCAATGTTTTGACCCGACACGACCCAGTTTCAAACTTTACCTAGATTTCATTAAGATAAACATTCTGGCAGAGTTTCATGAAGATTGGATCAAAACTGTGCCCTCTAGGGTGTACACAAAGTTTTTCTAAGATTTGACCTTGAGCCGACGTGACTCAGTTTCATAGGGGGCTTAGATATATGGACAATAAACATTTTGACATAGTTTCATGAAGATTGGATCAAAACTATGCCTTCTAGTGCTTACACAACGTTTTTCTAAGATTTGACCTAGTGACCTAGTTTTTACCCGACATGACCTACTTTCAAACTTGGCCGAGAGTTACTGAAGATAAACATTCTGACAAAGTTTCATAAAGATTAGATCAAAACTGTGTCCTCTAGAGCGTACACAAGGTTTTTCTATGATTTGACCTAGTGACCTAGTTTTCGACCCAACATGACCCAGTTTCAAAGTTGTCCTACATATTATGAGTATAAACATTCTGACAAAGTTTCATGAACTTTGAATCAAAACTGTGCCTTCTAGAGCGCACACAAGGTTTTTCTAAGATTTGACCTAGTGACCAAGTTTTTGACCCGACATGACCCAGTTTCGAACTTGGCCTAGAGTTTATGGAAATAAACATTCTGACAATGTTTCATAAAGATTGGATCAAAACTGTGTCCTCTAGAGCGTACACAAGGTTTTTCAATGATTTGACCTAGTGACCTAGTTTTTGACCCGACGTGACCCAGTTTCGAACTTGTTCTAGATATTATGAGGATAAACATTCTGACAAAGTTTCATGAAGATTGGATCAAAACTGTGCCTTCTAGAGCGCACACAAGGTTTTTCTAAGATTTGACCTAGTGACCAAGTTTATGACTCGACATGACCCAATTTCGAACTTGGCCTAGAGTTTATGGAGATAAACATTCTGACAATGTTTCATAAAGATTGGATCAAAACTGTGTCCTCTAGAGCGTACACAAGGTTTTTCAATGATTTGACCTAGTGACCTAGTTTTTGACCCGACGAGACCCAGTTTCAAACTTGTTCTAGATATTACGAGGATAAACATTCTGACAAAGTTTCATGAACTTTGGATGAAAACTGTGCCTTCTAGAGCGTACACAAGGTTTTTCTAAGATTTGACCTACTGACCAAGTTTTGACCCGACATGACCCAGTTTCAAACTTGTCCTACATATTTTGAGGATAAACATTCTGACAAAGTTTCATGAACTTTGGATGAAAACTGTGTCCTCTAGAGCGTACACAAGGTTTTTCTATGCTTTGACCTAGTGACCTAGTTTTTGACCCTACATGACCTACTTTCAAACTTGGCTGAGAGTTTATGGAAGTAAACATTCTGTCAAAGCTTCATAAAGATTAGATCAAAACTGTGTCCTCTAGAGCGTACACAAGGTTTTTCTATGATTTGACCTAGTGACCTAGTTTTTGACCCGACATGACCCAGTTTCAAACTTGTCCTACATATTATAAGGATAATCATTCTGACAAAGTTTCATGAACTTTGGATCAAAACTGTGCCTTCTAAAGCGTACACAAGGTTTTTCTAAGATTTGACCTAGTGACCTAGTTTTCGACCCAACGAGACCCAGTTTCGAACTTGGCCTAGAGTTTATAGAGATAAACATTCTGACAATGTTTCATAAAGATTGGATCAAAAATGTGTCCTCTAGAGCATACACAAGGTTTTTTCTATGATTTGACCTAGTGACCTAGTTTTTGACCCGACGTGACCTAGTTTCAAACTTATCCTAGATATTATTAGGATAAACTTTCTGATTAAGTTTCATGGACTTTGGATCAAAACTGTGCCTTCTAGAGCGTACACAAGGTTTTTCAAAGATTTGACCTAGTGACCTAGTTTTTGATCCAACATGACCCAGTTTCGTACTTGGCCTAGAGTTTATGAAGATAAACATTCTGACAATGTTTCATAAAGATTGGATCAAAACTGTGTCCTCTAGAGCGTACACAAGGTTTTTCTATGATTTGACCTAGTGACCTAGTTTTTGACCCGACATGACCCAGTTTCGAACTTGGCCTAGATACTATGAGAATAAACATTCTGACAAAGTTTCATGAACTTTGGATGAAAACTGTGCCCTCTAGAGCGTACACAAGGTTTTGCTAAGATTTGACCTAGTGACCTAGTTTTTGACCCGACATGACCCAGTTTCGAACTTGGCCTAGATTTAATGGAGATAAACATTCTGACAAAGTTTCATAAAGATTGGATCAAAATTGTGTCCTCTAGAGCGTACACAAGGTTTTTCTATGATTTGACCTAGTGACCTAGTTTTAGACCCGACGTGACCCAGTTTCGAACTTGTCCTAGATACTATGAGGATAAACATTCTGACAAAGTTTCATGAACTTTGGATGAAAACTGTGCCCTCTAGAGTGTACACAAGGTTTTTCTAAGATTTGACCTAGTGACCTAGTTTTTGACCCGACATGACCCAGTTTCGAACTTGGCCTAGATTTTATAAAGACTAACATTCTGACAAAGTTTCGTAAAGATTGGATCGAAACTGTGCCCGCTAGAGTGTACACAAGCAAAAGTTGACGGACGTCCGGACGGACGGACGTCCGGACGTCCGGACGGACGTACGACGGACGACGGACATCACGGTATCCCAAAAGCTCACCCTGAGCACTTCGTGCTCAGGCGAGCTAATAAAGTAAATACCATATACGCTGTAATTTTTGTGGGTTCAAATTTTTGTGGTTTAGGGCCAACAACATAAACCTCAATTTTCAGGATTTTTATTTTTCGCTGTCAGGAACATGCGCATAAAGTGAATTTTTTTGTTTCTCACTTGAACCAGTTCGTTCATTAACCTGTGGCCTAGCTCAAGTGAGAAGTACCAGAATCAGAAAAAAATATATATACTGACATTGTGTCTACTGAAGATACTTTGGCAGAAACAGGAAATTATTTTGCGATTTTAATATTCACGTTTTCAAAGTGACAGCTAAATACCTTGAAAAATGGAACACCATGAAAATTACCGTGTGTATGGTATTCTAAACAGCTGTAGCTGCCTTATCCAAAAAAATCTCCAGTTATGGGACTGTTTATAAAGCGGTTGAAAAAACAATACAGACCCTGATCAGACTTCTCCTGAGCAGTATGGTCTTGGTTTACACTATTTATTGAGGCATTCTGTCAGGGTATCTATGGATATCAACTATAATATTAATATCTCATAAACACATGCATGAAAATTGCAGCAGCCAATGAAAATGGTGACTGAGTAAATGAACAACCAATGAAAATGGTGACTGAGAAAATGAACAACCAATCAAAGTGAAATTGGCCAATTCTGGATGTAAAATTCCTCTAAAATTTTCTATTTCATGTCTATTCAAACTGTTTGGTTTTACATATTTAAGGTGTTTGGATACACTGCCATGTTTTTCCACCACTTTTACAACGGGGAACAACTTTAGTGACTTCCTGTTTGCTTCCATGGGAGATGCAGCCCTTCCAAAATGAGGTCTCTTGAAAGAACAAATTTGTTCTTACACAAGCAACTTTAAGAGTTGACCTCTATCGGAATGGTAGGCAAAAAAGAAAATGGTAGAGTTACCTCCCCTGAAAGTGTACCCATAGACCTTGGACAATTGTGTTCTTAGGAATCTTTAAGCAAATAAATAACAAATTTTCTGATATATAAATAAGGTTCATGCCATTCTGAGACTTGATATGAACTGTGTCACTAAAAATATGCCTGAAAGCAAGTGCAAATAGTGAAGTCTCAGATCAACTAGTCCACACATGCAGTCTGATCATTCTTGCTATTTGCAATACAGAGTCTTCAACGAGTGTCTGACACTTGATGAGAACAATCATACCAAACAGAAGCATAATCAGTAGAGCAACTCGATTCCATTTTATGATGAGCACAACCATGTTTTATCTTTTGAAACTCAAAAAGCTAAAAAACAAAATTAGTCTGCAAATCTGCAAACTTTAAACTAATGTTATGTCCAAGTTATATCACACTCAGAATTCAAAGACTAGAGGGCAAACAGTGTAGATCAAAATGAGGTGGCTCACTAGATCTACGCTGTCTGCAAAATCTTTGACACTCCAAGTGCAAATTCTGAGATATTTCTGACATACTGAATTGCCTATATGCAGTTGGTATTACTCATTTACAAAACTTCACTTTGGCTATAAGCATATTTGAAATTTTGACAAGATATTCACCAGCCATTTGCATACTCGTAGCTACACCAATGACAAGGCACATAATAATATGAGTTCACATGGTCGGTACCCATTTCCATGATCATATTTCAAATGGAAGGACGAACAATTTATATGTTTACAGCCCTTTTGACAGTATTCCATCAAACTGAACAGATGGAAGGATGATTATGAAAGCTGTGTGCAATGGAATTCTTGATAGGATTTCTACCTCCAGCGGAATTCAAACCCAGACTGCTAACTTAGTAGGCCAGGGTTTAACCCACTGATCTACCAAGGCTCATTCAATCAAAGAGTTCACAGACAGTAAGAATAGGAAATATATAAATGTGTCATGATTATAGTGTGGAGACTTTCTTGAAAGAACATGGTCACAAGCATATTGCATAACATAGTGAACATTCTACATGTCTGTCATTTCGTACATACCAGGGCCCAGTTCAAAGCATCATTAGCCTAACAAGCTCATTAAGAGGTCAACTGGTTAAGTGTTTTATGACTTTATAACCTAATACACTGATATTTTTATAGCCAAATACACTGGTATTTTTGTTGAAAAAATATGAGAAGCTTTTGCAATGCAAAAGATTCTCACATTTTTCCAACAAAAAATACTGGCGTATTTGAAATGTTTAAAGTTTGAAATTTTAACTAACAAGGTCGTTATTTTGAACAACAGGACCCAGTAATTAAGTAATCTGACAATAAAAACTGATACATGTATCTATAAATAAACTCTTAAATCATAATGCGGCTTCATTCTGAAAATAACATTAATCACATAATCTCATGTAAGTTCTAAAACAAAAATACAGTATTTATCAGAATTAGGCAACCAAAACCTGTTTTCTCGTTTAAAACCTAGCATCAATTACATTTAAAAGCTTCATGTTCTAAATTTGTATCAATAAGCAATTTGTTGTGTGTTAAAAAATATATTAAAATCTTAAACAGTGCATTAAATGTTATTTTCTAAACATTTAGTTACATTTGCTTCGGCAGTCATGTGAAGAAAATCTAATAAACAGTAAAATTTTACAAGATTCTAATTTCACTTTATTACAGCTTTCAACAATATAATTTTAAATCGCACCCCTCAAGGATCACACTTTAATTAAAAGGAAACATCCAATTTAACTTGTTTTTCTGCAAAAATTGAAAATATTTATCAAATAAACTGAACTCTCTTTATGCAAACATTGCACTTAAAAGTTGAACAGTATCAAATGGTGGTTCCTAACCCCGGAATTACAACTACCAATATATCATGATTATTAACTTTGCCACAAAATGGCTACCTTCATGACCGAGAATACCTGGACAGAAGTGGCTCAGCAAACTGTGTAGATCCTGATCAGACTGCTCCTAGGAGCAGTCTGATCTGGATCTACACTGTTTGCCAATTTGCCAGCAATACCTGACAAATCCCTTGTCAGCAAAATCAACCTGTTCAAGTTTTCGGATAAACACATTAATAGGTTAAGTTGTACCAATCACAGTGGTCCCAATATTTTGGATAATTATACTAAGATTGTCACAAAGTGACTATTCAAGTATCACAGTTCTATACTCTTAACTGAGTAAAATTCTATTGTAATCCTGTCATCAAGACGGCCTTTCATTTCTTTCAAAGCCTCGCCCATATCTTTGCCGATCTCGCTCCCCTGTCTCATAAAACCTGTTACCTCGACCGCGACCCCGCTTATCGTGAAACCTACTTGGGTGACTGTAAGCCCTATCTCTTGATCTGTCACCGGTGTATTGATTATACTGACGGTAATTATCGGGTGAATCAGCCCACTCTTTCTTCTTTGCGCTCCTTTTCGTGACACTGCACCACTCACCCGAGTTTGACGAGGACGTTTGATTACTCTCATTACTAGCGGAATGAACTAACGTGTCAGGAGCTTTATCAACTAAATCTGAACTTGTCCTTTCTTTGGTTTTATTTTTGTCTTGTAAAGTCAAATCTGACATGCTATGTGTATTATCACTTTGATCATAGTTTGAACCAATTTCCACCCTGTCATGTTTTTCCTTGGATTCTTTCCACTGATAGTCTGACTCTCTCAGATTTTCAGAACTAGTTCTTTCCTGTGCACTTACTGCTCTTCTAATGTTTGCATTTCTGTTGTAAGAGTTAGTTCTATATGCCTGAGGTTCACTATGACTCACATGAAAATCATAATTTCCTCTCCCCCTACCTCTCTGAGAATATCCTGGATTGCGACCACGATGATTTGCACGCCCCCTATCCCTGTAATATGATTGACCCCTTCCTCCATCATATCTTTGGTCCCTATACCCTCTTCCTCTACCCTGATCATATTGGCTGCCTGTATCATCATAATGGTCCCTATACCTTTGTTCCCTGTAACCTTGACCCCTGTTATAACCTTGACCCCCACCCCGACCCCTGAAATCCCTTCTGGAATGTGAATCCTCATAATAATTCTGATCTTTCCTGGAATGAGTTTGATCCTTATAATGCTTGTCTGATTCCACATAATGCCTTTCAGAACTGCTTCTATTTCTTCCCCCTCCTGTCTCTTGTTTATCATGTAAGTCTTGAGGTCCTGACCTTTGACATGTATTTGCACTAACATGACCTTGATCCTCTTTGATAACTGCTTTACAATGAGAACAAACTGATGCATATGACTCAATTGGTTTCCCCACATGCTCACTAAATCCGCTTTCAGAACTTTTTGACGATTCAGAATCAGTTAGGGTGAAGGTCACTTTAGTGTCAACTTTCCCTGATTTATTCTGTTCCACAATTTGACTTTTGTGGCTGTCTGCTGCTCCTTTTACACTGTCTGTCTGAACATTTGGCCATGGCGACTTTTGCCACGGGTGTACCTGACCTGGAGATGTATGAGCATGGGTTAAGGCGGTATGACTTTGACCTCCATGTTGCCATGGATATAACTGCCCTGGAGACACCTGCCCAGGTGACTGATATGATCCTAATCCAGATGAAGCAGGTGAGGCTGGCAGTTTTGGTGAAGCTGTTTGTGGGTAAACTGAGGTAGCTGCAAGACCCTGACTCTGAGGAGGGGCATGTAAAGTAATGGTGGTCCCTGGGACATGTTTGGGTTTGAAAGGATCCCCACTAGATGGTCTCCGGCCAGCAACAACACTGGACCACACATCTGGGGCACCTGTAAAAGAAAACAATATTTTATACAAGCTGCAGAATGCTATATGAGCCGCGACGCGATAAAACCAACAATGTGGTTGTGCGCCCAGCGCAGACTCAGATCAGCCTGGGCATCCGCCCAGTCTGATCAGAGTCTTCGCTGTCCGCATGTAGAAAGGTTAGACCCTTAGCTACCCTTTAAGCACATAGCGAAAAGTCTGATCGGACTGGGCGTATGCCCAGGCTGATCTGAGTCTGCGCTGGGCGCACAACCACATTGTTTGTTTTGTCGTGTCGCGGCTCAATGCATCTTCTGTCTGCATATTGTCACAAAACAGAGCTTACCAGTAACCCAAATCAGACTGCTCAAGAAATAAACAGTCTGATCAGGATCCACAGTGTTTACTATTTCGCCAGCAATTTTCTGACACATACCTACCATATTAATCCTATTAAATGCCACAGGGGTGTTGCATTTTATGAAAGGGGGGTGGGGGTGCATTATTTAGGCCCCAAAGAGTATATAGTAATAAATCAGTAACTGCCAAAATACTTGTAACAGTATTAAGTTGAATGGCTATACTTTCAGACAAAGTAAGTCTAATAGCTTTCTTTGCTTCCCTTCTCAAAAGGGGTCAGCTCTTCAAGGAAAGAATTTGCTCCTCAAGGAGGAAATTCCTACCTTGAAGAATGGACCCCCATCTGAAAAGCTGCATCCTCCAAAGCAAGAAACAAACAAGGAATTCATGCTTTTCCTTCTTTTTTTTTTAAATTGCTGAAAATATGGAGGTTAGCAAGTCATCATTTCTGGAAAAGAGGCAGGGGTTGTTTATTAGAGCAGGGGCATTTATTTACAGCAGGAGCATTTATTAGGAATAATATAGTAGTTATAGCAGAATAGAGCTGTTTAAATTATCAACTAATTATAGTAATTGGCTAGAGTGTCCCAATATTCATGCAAAAATCACAGAGAAAACATGATTATAATCAACTCCACCCCGGTACTAGACTATCAGAGCCATGTCTTATCACCGCTATCACCGACTGACAACCACCAACATAATTCACCATGTTTACTCAAACTGCATGCTTTTTTCTACTGTCTCAGTTTCACTTGATTGACAACTAACAACATTTCACTGATATATATAATATTAGCCGCGACACAAGAAAACCAACAAAGTGTTTGTGTGTCAGCACAGACTCAAATCAGCCTGGACATCCGCCCAGTCTGATCGGACTCTTAGCTAATCGCTACCCATTAGCTAAGGGTCTAAGCTACATCCACTCAGACAGGGAAGGCTCTGATCAGACTAGGCAGATGCCCAGGCTGATCTGAGTTTGCACTGGGTGCACAACCACATTGTCGGTCTAGTAACATCGCGGCTCATATCATTCTAATCCTCAGCAAGCCTGTTTTGGGGCATATGTGAACTGCGCAGGCCCAGAGCAGCCTGCACACAAGTGCAGGCTACTCAGGGCATGCTCAGTTCATTTAAAATCCACAAGGTTTGACTGCTGTCTGAACAAACAACTGCACAAGCTCTCACAGACTGTTCATTTGCATTTGTGCAGGGTGATCTGGGCATTACAGTTTGTATGTTCCAACAATGAATAGGTTTTCACAAGGTACAGTTCAAAAGCTTGCATGGTGCCTTCAGGACTACTTGAGAGGCAGGTAAGTTTAAGCTTTTGAGCAATATGGTCAGGTTCTTCACTTTGACCCACAAACAATCAACACAACCAATGTAGGTGCTAATCAAACTGTGCAAATGAGCCATGGCCCAGACCATTTAATCTTTCATATAACATGGCACAAAGCTGCCTTCAAACAACATAACCAACAGATATAAACCACATCACTCAAAGAATATGGAAACAGCAACTCAGACAAGCATGTGCATCTCTGAGGTCTGGTGGGAACTTTCCCTGTTGCCATTAGCCATCACTGAAAAGCAAAACTGAAGGCTAATGCCTATAAGTGAGGGACAGGCTAGCCACAGTCTTCAAGATTCGCCGATATCTTAGGGGCACTTTCTGCCTGCCGTGGCCCAGATATAAACCAGGTTTTATAGTCACCTAACTTGTGCCATTTCACTCAAATTACAAGAAAATTCAGATATTTCAAATGTTTCTAGTGTAAGAGAAAAATGAAGCAAAAATGATGCAGAACAGAACTGCTTTGATATTTCTTCTGAAAGAATCTTAGAATACAGGATTTATGGACAACCATTTGTTACCTGCTGTTTTCAGGAAAAGATTTTATTTTGGAGCTGCAGGAAAAGGATTTTATTTTTACAAAAAATCCTGAAATTTTTTGTACATTCTTTGCATAAACATATGTTGTGGCCCCTCATTAGAATTGCCTCAATGAGGCAATTCGAATGAGGGGCCACAACATATGTTTTATTGCAAACTAAGACTAGTATAACCCAGAATTTCCTTTATAACTGCGTCTAAGCTGGAGGCTTTCGTTTTTTATTTGTGAGTTCTTTTGCAGAAATGTTTCGCATAAACTAACATGGGTTATTAAATTTTACCAAATGGAACATTCCTAACTGCTTTTACTTTCTTTACTGCTACTGAGGAGTAAAAGTACCTTGCAATGCAACTGTGCATGCAGCTGCAATTAGCCAATCACTATGGGGGGCTGGTTGATTTAGGAATTAACGGCCCTTTCATCAGGTTTTTTTTTATCATAATAGGCTATTGTGGAATCATATGAGAAAATAATGACGATGAAATATAACAAGAGGGCCATGGTGGCCCTGAATCGCTCACCTGAGCATTAATCAGTTCACTGGCTCTGGTGAAGATTTATAAGAGTTTTTACCATACTAACATTTGACCTAGTTTTTGACCCGACATGACCCAGTTTCAAACTTGGCCTGGATATTGTAAGAATAAACATTCTGACACAGTTTCATTGAGATTGGATCAAAACTGTGCCCTCTGGAGCGTATACCAGGTCGTTCTTATATTTGACCTAGTGACCAAGTTTTTGACCTGACAAGACCCAGTTTCAAACTTTACCTAGATTTCATTAAGATAAACATTCTGACAGAGTTTCATGAAGATTGGATCAAAACTGTGCCCTCTAGGGTGTACACAAAGTTTTTCTAAGATTTGACCTTGAGCCAACATGACTCAGTTTCATAGGGGCTTAGATATATGGACAATAAACATTTTGACATAGTTTCATGAAGATTGGATCAAACCTTTGCCTTCTAGTGCTTACACAACGTTTTTCTAAGATTTGACCTAGTGACCTAGTTTTTACACGACATGACCTACTTTCAAACTTGGCCGAGAGTTTATGAAGATAAACATTCTGACAAAGTTTCATGAACTTTGGATGAAAACTGTGCCCTCTAGAGCGTACACAAGGTTTTTCTAAGATTTGACCTAGTGACCTAGTTTTTGACCCGACATGACCCAGTTTCAAACTTGGCCTAGATTTTATGGAGATAAACATTCTGACAAAGTTTCCTAAAGATTGGCTCAAAACTGTGTCCTCTAGAGCGTACACAAGGTTTTTCTATGATTTGACCTAGTGACCTAGTTTTAGACCCGACGTGACCCAGTTTCGAACTTGGCCTAGATTTTATAGAGATAAACATTCTGACAAAAATTCATAAAGATTGGATAAAAACTGTGTCCTCTAGAGCGTACACAAGGTTTTTCTATGATTTGACCTAGTGACCTAGTTTTAGACCCGACGTGACCCAGTTTTTGAACTTGTCCTAGATACTATGAGGATAAACATTCTGACGAAGTTTCATGAACTTTGGATCAAAACTGTGCCCTCTAGAGCGTACACAAGGTTTTCCTAAGATTTGACCTAGTGACCTAGTTTTTGATCTGACATGACCCAGTTTCGAACTTGGCCTAGAGTTTATGTAGATAAACATTCTGACAAAGTTTCATAAAGATTGGATCAAAACTGTGTCCTCTAGAGCGTACACAAGGTTTTTCTATGATTTGACCTAGTGACCTAGTTTTAGACCCGACGTGACCCAGTTTCAATCTTGTCCTAGATACTATGAGGATAAACATTCTGACAAAGTTTCATGAACTTTGGATGAAAACTGTGCCCTCTAGAGCGTACACAAGGTTTTTCTAAGATTTGACCTAGTGACCTAGTTTTTGACCCGACATAACCCAGTTTCGAACTTGGCCTAGAGTTTATGTAGATAAACATTCTGACAAAGTTTCATAAAGATTGGATCAAAACTGTGTCCTCTAGAGCGTACACAAGGTTTTTCTAAGATTTGACCTAGTGACCTAGTTTTAGACCCGACGTGACCCAGTTTCGAACTTGTCCTAGATACTATGAGGATAAACATTCTGACAAAGTTTCATGAACTTTGGATGAAAACTGTGCCCTCTAGAGCGTACACAAGGTTTTTCTAAGATTTGACCTAGTGACCTAGTTTTTGACCCGACATGACCCAGTTTCGAACTTGGCCTAGAGTTTATGTAGATAAACATTCTGACAAAGTTTCATAAAGATTGGATCAAAACTGTGTCCTCTAGAGCGTACACAAGGTTTTTCTAAGATTTGACCTAGTGACCTAGTTTTAGACCCGACGTGACCCAGTTTCGAACTTGTCCTAGATACTATGAGGATAAACATTCTGACAAAGTTTCATGAACTTTGGATGAAAACTGTGCCCTCTAGAGCGTACACAAGGTTTTTCTAAGATTTGACCTAGTGACCTAGTTTTTGACCCGACATGACCCAGTTTCGAACTTGACCTAGATTTTATAGTGATGAACATTCTGACAAAGTTTCATGAAGATTGGATCAAAACTGTGCCCGCTAGAGTGTACACAAGCAAAAGTTGACGGACGTCCGGACGTCCGTCCGGACGTACGACGGACGACGGACATCAGGGTATCCCAAAAGCTCACCCTGAGCACTTCGTGCTCAGGTGAGCTAAAAATCTATTGTGGGTGAGGTGCACATTGAAAAATCCGTCCTCAGCATCACAGTTCAGCATTACGAGGCTTGCCAACTGATCATAGTGATGTCAAAATTGATCTCCAACAACACAATTTTCCTATCCTCAACTGGATCGCATTTTGGATCTATTTTCTAGAGGCTGTAATTTCTGAGCCTTTGAATTTTGCCCAGGACATGATTTTAAGTTTTTCTTGCCTACCAGATAAGGGTTCCAGCCCGCTTTGTGAGAAAGCAACCCACCCACCTTTTTGAAAGCAAAGGAGGGCTTACGCAATACCTCCAGTGTTGTAGTCCAGCATTTCGTATGCATGGCCAAAAATCTAGCTGACAAACAGATGAAATATTGTATGTTTTGTACTTTGTATTTTCATTTTCTCCCACTATATGATTTTCTGACTCACAACTGATATTTAGATATGAGAATTAAGTTATAATCCTTCTCCAATATATAAACAAATCTCAGTTTTTTATTTCTAACTGATTTTACGATAAGCACACACCAGTGCACCCCTGGTACAAAACTTATATGAAGATTTTAATGCTTTTGTAAGAGACTAATAAAACTTTTGATACAAGCCATACATTATTTAAACATAAGATAAACATCTGAAGAGCATTAGAGATTAGTTAAAGAGTCCAAAAAGTACTAATGAAGTGCTTTTAAGTTGCATACAGATTGAGCTTAAACAAACTCAAAAAATCCAGAGACAAATACTTAAACTCATCCAGTCATTCAAAATATTGGGACCTACCCGTATTTCTATTATGGAATGTTCCTGATCTAATACATTGGAAATAAAAAGATAAAGTATTAATTTTGTCCCGAGGGGGCTATGTCTGACAGCAAACAATGCAGACCCAGATCGGACTGCTCCTTAGGAGCAGTCCGATCTGGGTCTTCACTGTTTGCAGAGACAGGTATCTAGATATTTAGTGTGAAAATGGCATTCATTTTTGCTGCCAGAAAAATTGAAAATTTATCTTTTTTGACATATTCGTTCCCAGTAGTGCATTTGAGCAAAAAACAAAAAAAAAACCCTGAACATCTTTAAAAAAGTTCTAAAACGTATGCAGGAAAAAAATTGTACACGACCAGATCAACCTGCACACATCTAGTAAAATTTCACCTTTTGAATTCTACAAAATCAACTATTCTCAGGGCATGCCGTGGGATCTTACAATGTGCATTCTCTAGATGCAGACAGCTTTTCTCATATTCAGCCTCATATACAGGTGACTCAATGTCTCAAACACTAACAATTCATAGTTCCGGAAAACCATGCCTTCTTTAACAAGAGCTTCACAAGCGGCTCATAATACGGCTCATAATACGCCTGTTTCAGTGTCATGAAGGAGTTACAGAATGAAGGAAATTGTTTACAGAAGGCTCGACAAACAGTGGAAAAAACTCTGTAATTAATGACTGCAATATTACTAAAACATCTAACACATCAGATATTATTAGTACTAGAAAAGAGCCCGCGCAAGCGCGGAAATATTTCATGATGGTCAAGTTTATATATATGAAAAAGCGAGTTTTATTTTTTCAATGTAAATGGCCTTAGGCCCAGGTGAAGATATGACCTTTACCATGAATACTCACTAAAGCTTCATTTACCTAATTAGTTGTCTGCATCTACAAACTTTCAGGTAGGAGACTGCATTGTTTCAAAAAAAAAAATCAACTTTTTTCACTTTTTCTTATAGAAAAACCTAAGTGACTCAAAAGTTGACCTTGCCGTAAAACAGATCAAGGTCATCCCACGGTCATCATTTATATAAATATTGTTGAGCTTTTGAGTCCTTGATGCGACATGCTAAGTTTCAAGATCATAGGATTTGTGGTTCTGGGGGAGAATTGGTTGATTTGATGGTTAACGTCCACGGTAAACAGCTAAGGTCATGTCGGGACGGTCAGTTAACCTAACCACACTATTCCTGGGCAGGCTTAGACCTCCTAAGCGGTTAACCAGTACTAAGTGCACATACTTTCGCCTGTAACTGACAACTGCCCTTCTTGAATCAGCGGAAGGAGAAACGAAAGTATGTGGCCAGACCGGGTTTCGAACCCAGTTATTTATGGGGAATGACGTACGTTCATGGGTCGGATTTTTGCATTAGAACCTGCTAAATTTGGACTTGCTAAGCAGCGCGCCGATATAACGACGCAGAACCGAAACGACCGGATTAATTTAAAACGTGTATTCGAGTACACGATAATTTCACTCGAACACACCCATTGTTGACAAAAAAATTCGACCAATAGTCGAAGTTTCTAGAAAAATACTTGGGAGAATTTAAAATGAAAGACGAATTTAATTCCCAAATTCTTTAAATCTACGTGAAACAAAAACACACGCTAACCGAAATTATCAATGATAGCAATATGCGAAAGAACCAGTATAGAAATTACGCTTGAAAATGCCACCAAATTTGCAGTTTATGCGTTACTTCGTTTATTTAGTATTATAGATACCAAATATCAACTTCCAGGGTGAAGCAGCTCAGAAGCTGAGAAATATCAAAGTCAAACAAAGGAGATAATTCATAAACTAAGTAAACTAGAGTGCCACTCTTGGTGATAATGCATTCCCTTGACAATATATGCATCACCATAAAGTTTTGTTAAAATATTTCCAACAGTTAAGGAGTTACAGAGTAAAACAGAAATTGATGCAAGGACTGATAATTCCTGAAGTAAGCAAGCCATAGTTGTGTTTCATGCTCATGATACACTGCCCCATTATCATACACATTCCTACAAAGTTTCATTAAAATATTTCAAAGGGTTAAGGAGTTATAGAGTGAATAAGGGAATGGGGCTAGCCAAAAATAAACTAGCCAAAGGGAGGTTACTCCAAAATTAAGTAAGGGGGAACAATCATTCTTATATATGTGACACACCGTATTGTGATCATGCACATTGCTATAAGGTTTCATCAAGATATTCCAAATGGTTACTAAGTTATTGGATGCACAAGATTAGTATACACAAAAATAGCCTAAAGTATCTAATCAAAGGGATGCAACTCCAAAACGAAGAAAGGGAGAGCAACCATTAATATACCTGACACATCGTCAGACCCTCATACACATTGCTATGAAGTTTCATCAAGACATCCCAAATGGTTATCTAGTTATGGCACACACAAGACTAGTAGGGTAAAAAATAATCAAAGGGGCATAACTTGGTAATTTAGAAAGGGGGAGCAACCATTACTGTATATGACACTTTGCCCCATCCTAGTATATATGCCTACAAAATTTCATGAAGATATCTCAAACGGTTACTGAGATATGGTGTGCACAAGAATGTTGAAGGACGGACGGACAGAGCCAAGCCATAATACGTCCGTTTTTAGTATGTATCAAAACCCTGAACCACAGAAACATTATCTAACATCAGCCCAAGTATTAGTATCAACTGAGTCCATGAGTCCATCATTGTGGCACTGTGAAATTATGTCTTCATAGATATAATACTTTAACCAAAATCTTTAAAACAAAATTCTAAGTCGATGACCTTGACTTCAAGGTCACCCAGTGGGGTAAGTATAGGGTGTTTTGTAAAAACTCGAAAAAGAGTCTAACAGCAGTTCAAGTATAAACTAAATCTCTGCAAAGCATTATGAATCAGTATGCAATTACAAAACTTTAAAAAAGACAAAAATTTCCTAAGTCCCTGACCTTGACATCAAGATCACTGAGCGGGGTTGGGGTAGTACTCTGTAGATCTAACTACAGCGCAAATATAAAAAGAATTCATCTCTGGGTTCAGGAGATATGTGTCTTTAAAAAACTTTAACCAAAACATCCAATCAATAAAAAGACAATATTCTAAGTCCATGACCTTGACATCAAGGTCACAGAGGGGGGTGGGGGTAGTACCTTCGAAAACTTTAGACCAATATCTAACTTTAGTGCAAGTATCAAAGGAATCCATCCATGGGTTCAGGAGATATTGGGCTTTATAAAACTTTAACCAAAACATCCAGTCCAAAAAAACACCAATTTTCTAAGTCCATGACCTTGACATCAAGGTCACAGAGTGGGGTGGGGGTGGTACCCTGTTAAACCTTAGACCAATATCTAGCTTCAGTGCAAGTATCAAAAGAATCCATCCATGGGTTAAGGAGATATAGGTCTTTAAAAAACTTTAACTAAAACATCCAATTCGAACGCCGACGCGGACGCGGACGTGGACGCGGACGCGGACGCGGACGCTGACGCTGACGCGGACGCGGACGCGGATGCCGTGGTGACAACAATAGCTCTTCCTGAACTTTCGTTCAGCCGAGCTAAAAAATGTCTAAACAACCCCACCCACACCTACTGCAAGCACAGTAGGCCCTTGCCCTACAATGTTCCAAATCAGTAGGACGCCCAGGCATTGGAAGTTACACACAGCACCATCGCACAACCCTACCTCCCTTTTAAAGTCACAGTAAATTTGTGAAAAGTTTGGACATTTTCCTATCTTTCAACCCCTGTTAACTCAAACTACAAATATCTCAAAAGTACATTCTGGACCCTTGGACTTTGAGATAACAAGTTTTCTCCACCAAAGGATGCTCCACCCTAACAAACACTTTGTGTGTTTGCTGGGTGGCTTGCTAGGATTGAGAATGTGTTTATCATTTGAGCCGCGGCACAACAAAACCAACAAAGTGGCATGTGCGACTAGCAAAGACTCAGATCAGCCTGGGCATCCTCCCAGACTGATCAGGATGTTCAGGCTGATCTGCGTCTTTGCTGGGCGCACATGCCAATATATTGTTTTTATCATGTCACGGCTCATTTGTTGTCAAAACAACACCATCTTACTAATCCAAAATCGTCAGTTCAGGATTAAAACAGAAAATGGGAAGTATGTAAAAGCAATTAAAGGTGTAATCTTTCTTTTATCCATTTTTTGTTTTTATAATTAAATTTCCTGCATTTCTGCAATCTTCATTTTATATTTAAGCCTAGTCAAAAGAAAAGATACCTGTTGGAGTTAAAATGTGGCAGAATCATTATGACTCATTTATGAATAAAACATGGCAGTAAACTGCAAAATGTGAACTATGATACAACAGGTAGCATAACTGAGTAAATAAAACTTTATGCTAATGGTTGTCACTACTTCCAGAGGTCAAGGTCAGAGAGTGGCACAGGCAGGCCTGTGAAAAACAAGAATTCCGCGGAATGCCATGTCGCACCTGCCTTATGCTTTCTCAGTAGTAGATGCCATGGTTAGAGGAAAGTGTACACTAGATCTGATGAATTTATGTAGAAATTTGAGCAAATTGGACTTACAAACGAGAAAAGATGCAGTTATATAAAAATATAAGTTAAAGGTATAATGTAGTCAAATCGTGAACAACAGAGTCCATGTATTTTTCAAGTAAAATTTTACAAAGTCAGCAGAGCATGAAATATGGGTCAAAAGTCAAAATAAGTGCAACAATCCTCTAGATCAACCTAAGCAGAAACTTTATACCAGGTTTGATGACTCCAGATATCATAGACTGAGAGAAATGGACCAGTATACTAGGGTTGATGGAATTTGTGACGTAAAATTTTATGAAGTCAGCAGAGCATGAAATATAGGTCAAAGGTCAAAATAAAGGCAACAATCCTCTAGACCATTCTAAGAAAATATGTTATACCAGGTTTGATGACTGCAGGTATCATAGATGGAGAGAAATAGATATAAACACTAGGGTCGATATAATTTTTTATACACAATTTTACGAAGTCATTGGAGCATGAAAAATAAGTCAAAGGTCAAAATAAGTGCAGGGTTTCTCAAGACTATTCTAAGAAGAAACTTTCTACCAGGTTTGATGAGTGTAGGTATAATAGATTGAGAATAATGGACACGAACTTTAGGGTCGACGTAATTGTGGACGGACGGACTGACAGACAGACGGATGGACGGACAGAATGACTGACGGACAGACGGAAAAGTGAACTCCTATATCGCACCTTGCCAAAGCAGGTGCGACAAAAATCTCTTACTTGTCCAGGGACAAGTAAAAAGTCAAACTCCACTTGTTTGGGGAAAAATTACTTGTCCAAAACTGCAAATATGATATTTGCATTATTTTAAGGATTATTCAATCATAAATATTTATCTCATTATTTTTTGGACATATCACATTTTAGATAGCCTCAAAGCCTTAAAATTGCATCTTTTCTATGCTATCTTTTCTATGCTAAATGTCTGAAAGAAAAAATCAGACATCTTATTCCTTACTCAACACGTATAGAGCTTTTTTCAGGTAAATGTGGTCATATTGGAATGGCAAACAGTGTGGACCCTGGTCAGTCTGCTCCTACAGGAGCTGTCTGATCTGGGTCCACACTATTTACCTAAGTGTTTCTCTAAAAGGAAACCATATACCGTAAAAATTCTACTAAGCGCCCAGGGCGTTTATTAGAATTATTAGTATATAAGAAGTTTGGGGATGGGTGTGTATTAGAGGCTGCAAAATTAAGCATTCAAAACTTGCAGAGTTTTCACCGTCAATCGCGGTGGTGTCCATGTTTGCTAATATTGACATAACTAGTCGCATGACTGTGGTACATTTAGAGGTGTCCTCCACTTCAGGGAGAACTACCGTGGTCATCCTTATACTATGCTATTTGTTAATAACTTAGATACGTGAAAAAGACAACTGACAAACAAGGATGATAGTTTGTAAAAACATCAGTAAACATGTTCATATCAAAAGTAAACTGTGTAGGGCATCTCCCAACTTTTACATTTACGCTTAATGTCCCTGACTCTTTATTAGTGCACACGCCATTTGCAATGGCGGGAATCGGAAATACCGCATGCTGTTTTTAGCTACCAATCACTTTGATGGGAAGACAAAACAGATTACCATATAGGAACTAAGGCAGGACTTGCATTGATTAAGACTTAGGACTTAGTAGATTCTCATGCCAGTCTTAGACCACAGATCTAGGTCATATTTTCAATGGACACTAGCCCGTATACAAATATAAACTGACCCTCATGGGCATTACAGTACTTCTATACTGCATCAGTAAATATCTATGTATCTATCATAATGTCTCTGAGGCAGCCATAATCTTACATCAAAATCAGCCCAATGCATTCTATGTTTTAGAGAATAACTCAGCAATTTAATTATAAGAATTAGGCCAGATCATGATTCTGAAGTTACCGACTTTTCCCTAAATGTTCTGACAGAAATTCCGAATCAAACTGTGATGACCCTGATCACACTACTCCTTAGGAGCAGTATGATTAGGGTCTGCACTGTTTTCAAAAAAAAATCTATATAAATAGTACCTGCAATGAGAAATGGACTAGTCCAGATTAAAACATGGAGTTCATTTTAGATGCATTTGGGGTGTCTGAATATTTAAAATAAATGCTGTACTTGACCTGGTGCCAATACTAAAACATCCCAGAATTTTTTCTCTAATCTCTTGCATAGTAGGAGACAAATTTTTACAAAGTGCCAGGATAAAGTTCCGCCATACCACTAGCGTTTAACGACAGAACCTACTTACGTATAGACTTTATGGCTTGTAGTTAAGTGCAGTCACAGTGGGAGAAACAACAGGAGTAGTAATACATGATGAATAAATGCGTACATAAGAAATAGTTCTTCGATGAAGTTGTTTTGAAAAAATATTTTTTTTGTTTCGAAGATTAGAAAAAATACATTATTGTTCGAAATGCATTAGTCTCAGCAGGCTACTGTAACAAAGGGAAGAATAAGAATCCTTAAAATAAAGATGTGATCATACAATACTCCTTTCAGAGTAACTCGCAATGAGGGGGGGAGATAAATGAGCTGCAAAACGACAAAACCAACCAAGTGGCATGTGCACCCAGCAAAGACTCAGATCAGCCTGGGCTCACTCTTGGTTTTGTTGTGTCGCAGCTCAATTATTATCACCAGCCAAGCTAATCTGAGGCTATGGTCACATTATAGGAGGCAATTATGTCAGCACACAAGTATTTACACAATCCTACTTATTCAGTTAATTCCCCTCAAAAACAATCCCAAAATATTAGATCCATCCAATAAGATGGATCTAGATTTTTGGAATTGTTTTGGAGTGGAAAACCCATCTGATAGCAGAATTATACCAGACTAATTTTGTAGATGGGGAATAGCCTGTTAGCACACAAGTATTTACACAATCCTACTTATTCAGTAAATTCCCCTCAAAAACAATCCCAAAATATTAGATCCATCTTATAAGAAGGATCTAGATTTTTGGAATTGTTTTGGAGTGGAAAACCCATCTAGACTAATTTTGTAGATGGGGAATAGCCTGTTAGCCTACAAGTATTTACACAATCCTACTTATTCAGTTAATTCCCCTCAAAAACAATCCCAAAAAATCAGATCCGTCTTATAAGATGGATCTAGATTTTTGGAATTGTTTTGGAGTGGAAAACCCATCTAGACTAATTTTGTAGATGGGGAATAGCCTGTTAGCACACAAGTATTTACACAATCCTACTTATTCAGTTAATTCCCCTCAAAAACAATCCCAAAATATTAGATCCATCTTATAAGATGGAACTAGATTTTTGGAATTGTTTTGGAGTGGAAAACCCATCTAGACTAATTTTGTAGATGGGGAATAGCCTGTTAGCACACAAGTATTTACACAATCCTACTTATTCAGTTAATTCCCCTCAAAAACAATCCCAAAATATTAGATCCATCTTATAAGACGGAACTAGATTTTTGGAATTGTTTTGGAGTGGAAAACCCATCTAGACTAATTTTGTAGATGGGGAATAGCCTGTTAGCCTACAAGTATTTACACAATCCTACTTATTCAGTTAATTCCCCTCAAAAACAATCCCAAAAAATCAGATCCGTCTTGTAAGATGGATCTAGATTTTTGGAATTGTTTTGGAGTGGAGAACCCATCTAGACTAATTTTGTAGATGGGGAATAGCCTGTTAGCACACAAGTATTTACACAATCCTACTTATTCAGTTAATTCCCCTCAAAAACAATCCCAAAATATTAGATCCATCTTATAAGATGGAACTAGATTTTTGGAATTGTTTTGGAGTGGAAAACCCATCTAGACTAATTTTGTAGATGGGGAATAGCCTGTTAGCACACAAGTATTTACACAATCCTACTTATTCAGTTAATTCCCCTCAAAAACAATCCCAAAATATTAGATCCATCTTATAAGATGGAACTAGATTTTTGGAATTGTTTTGGAGTGGAAAACCCATCTGATAGGAGAAATATACCAGACTAATTTTGTAGATGGGGAATAGCCTCTGTTATAAGCAAATTATTATGGTACCTTTTTTCTCTGGTGTTGGTACAGGGATAAATCTATCATTCCAAACTCCTTGTAACTGTGGAGAACTCTTTGACTGGGCCACAGTTTTACTTGGTGATGCCTTGGGTGTCACACTGCCTTCCAGAGGGGACTCCTGGGGGCTGTCCAAGGTCAAGGTCACAACCTTCTGACCTGCAGTTGTTCCTGTAGTAACCAGGTCGTGAAAGTATTTTGTGACCCTTGGTTTCTTGACTTTTTTCTGGAAAATAGAGTGAAATATATATGAAATTTTCGGCAGTCCCTGCTTGGCCAAAAAAGAACAAGACACGTCAGTGGACAGATAGCATGCCTGAACTTTGCATCACATATTAAATTCTAACACGTTAAACACCAGTGACAACTAGACAATCACTAAAGGTGATGAATGCCCCCGCCATATACCTCAATAGATGAGTAATGTATTAAGAGGTATTTGTGTGAAATTATATCAAAATCTGTCAATAATAAAGGTGCTCGAGGGATGACATTTTTTTTTTCTAAAAAAAAAGCATCTGTGACCTTGACCTTGGCTCTACAACCCTGAAAGGTGAACTTGTCTAAGATATTGTCACACTTAATATTTGTGTGAAGTTATATCGAAATCAGTTAACAAATAAAGGTACTAGAACCTTGACAAAGTTTTACATGTACCTATAATAGCATCTGTGACCTTGACCTTAGACTGACAATGCTGAAACGTAAATTTGTCCCAGATATTGCCACGCTAAATATTGTGTAAAGTTATGTCAAAATCATTGCAGAGGGATGACAACACATTTTCTAAAAATAGCAACCGTGACTTGACCTTGACCCTAAAATTCTGGATCGCAAAATTTTCCAAGATATTGTCACACTAAACATTTGGGTGACGTTACATCAAAATCTGTCAATGAATAAAGGGGCTAGAGGGATAATATAGATTTTTCTAAAAATAGTGACTGTGACCTTGACCTTGAACCTGCAGTGCTGAAATGGTAATTTATTCAAGATATTGTCATACTTAACATTTGCGTGAATTTTATTAAAATCGATCCATTAATAAAAGCGCTAGAGCGATGCCAAAGTTTTTCGGAAAATAGCAACTGTGACCTTGACCTTGATTCTTCCAACCTGATACGCAAACTTGTTCGAGGTATTATCATACTCAATATAGCTGTGGCCTTATATCAAACTTGTTCGAGGTATTATCATACTCAATATAGCTGTGGCCTTATATCAAAATCAGTTCATAAATGAGGCCACTAGAGCCACAACAAAAGGTGAGCTTGTATATAAATAAGCCACTGAAAGATGGTCAAAATATGTATGCCATTCAAGGGGACATAATTCTGCAATAAAGACCTGAATCAAAGTTCTGTTTCCTTTATGCACATGTTCAATGCATGTCTGAACTGTGCTGCAAGTTTCAACTCCCTGCATCTAATACTATAGGAGGAGTTGCGGAGACGAGAACAGTACTATGAGTGTAAAATATGGTCAAAATATGTATGTTATTCAAGGGGACATAATTCTGCATTTAAGACCTAGTTCTGTTTCCTTTATGCACATGTTCAATGCATGTCTGAACTGTGCTGCAAGTTTCAACTCCCTGCATCTAATACTGTAGAAGGAGTTGCGGAGACGAGAACAGTACTATGAGTGTAAAATATGGTCAAAATATGTATGTTATTCAAGGGGACATAATTCTGCAATTAAGACCTAATTCCGTTTCCTTTATGCGCATGTTCAATGCATGTCTGAACTGTGTTGCAAGTTTCAATTCCCTGCATCAAATATTGTAGGAGGAGTTGCGGAGACAAGAACAGTACTACAAAGTGTGACGTACGGACGTACGTACGGACGGACAAGGGCAAAACTATATGCCCCTCCCCACTTCGTGGCGGGGGCATAAAAATTGGCTGAATTTTCAAACACCATAGATCCTGATGAGGTGGCTCATTATGAGCCACCTCATCAGGATCTAGGCTGTTTGCCCTCTAGTCTTTGAACTGTCATGACATTGTGATATAGGTTGGATGAAATATTTTTTTGAAATTTGCAGACGTAAATTTTGTCATCTGCTTTATGGCACTTAACTATCAAACAGGCATGTGGTAAAACTAACACAGAGGGCACTGATCTACTGAAACATGATCCAAATGAGCAACATTATTTTTTTTTTTTTTTTTTTTTTTTCAAACATCATAGCAGAAAGCTGAAGAATTACCTTTTTCTTGCTCACATTCCTCTGAGAAAAATCAAGGGCATAAAATGATTTATAGGTGTATATTCATTTTTCAATTTCAAACTCTGTCTGCAAAGTATCAGAAGCTAGAGCTTCTTAATGCTGTTTTACTGAGATAATGCCAATATAGACTTAATAACAGAATCTCTATTCATTTCACTGGAATGAGAAAATATCAAAATTTTCACAAAATATGTAGTCTTATCTGGAGCTCTTCCCCTAAAGCTCATGGCAACAAAATTGAGCCGTGACACCAGAAAACCAACAAAGTGGTTGTGCGCTCACTGCAGACTCAGATCAGCCTGGGCATGCGCCCAGTCTGATTAGAGTCTTCGCTGTCCGCATGATGGTAGCTTAGACCCTATGCTACCCTTTAAGTGCTTGGGGAAGACTCTTATAAGACTGGGTGGATGCCCAGACTGATCTGAGTCTGCGCAGGGCATATAACCACTTTGTTGGTTTTCTCATGTCGCAGCTCAAAATAAGCAAGTTGAACTGCTTCTCCATGCTTTTTTTCTCTTTTTTTTTTTGCTATATGAGATGTGACAAGAGAAAAACCATCAAAGTGGCATGAGTGTCCAGCAAGGACTTAGAGTCAGCCTGGGCATCTGCCCAGTCTAATCAGAGCCTTTCCTGTTGACATGGAGGTAGCTTAGACCCTTACCTACACTTAAAGCGCACAGTAAAGCCTGGGGTAATGCCCATGCTGATTTGAAAATTCTATTGGTTCACATGCCACTTTGTGGGTTTTGTCCTGTTGCAGCTCATACTATTTCACAACAGTTACTGGTTATTGTATAATGATTGCAACTTTCCAAAAATCATGCTCTTAAGCTACAGTTATGAATCTTGTTGTTTGTCCAGTGTTTAAGGAGGTCACAGTCCCTGGGTGTGAAAACATATCAGGCAGATTACCTCAGTGTGTTGTGTTTTGCATGCACATGTACAATTTTGTCTGTTTGATATGGCAGATGTCACTCCCCATGTTCAGTAACACTGCAAATCATAGACCTCCACCTTGATACAAATTTTTCCAGCTCACACTTGGTGCAGATTACCTGGTCTATTGGACTGGAAAAATATTTGATCGGACATGTGCTGCACATGGGAGTCACACTCGAGACACCCTGCACAAAAAGCCCCCAATCCACTAGGTCACATGCTAAGCTTGCAATTATGAAAAGAACAATATCAGGAAAGTTGTTGTGTTATGGTACACAGCTATGGTCATGTCATGACAGTCAGTTAACCTAACCACACTATTCCTGGGCAGGCTTAGACCTCCTAAGCGGTTAACCAGTACTAAGTGCACCTATTACTTTCACCAGTATTTGACAACTGCCTTTGTTGAATCAGCGGAAGGAAAAATGGCAGTAAGTGGCCAGACCGGGTATTGAACCCAGGACCTCAAGCTTACAAGTCAGGCGCCCTATTGACTGTGCTACGCGGTCAGGAAAGAATGTGTTGTATAAAGCAAAATCTTTCGTCCCCAATGAATAAAGGGACATGAACTCCTAAGAAGATAAACATACCTCAAAAGAAACTATGCATTCCACCTTCAAGCCAGGTTCTATCCCTGTTGACCATTTCTGCATGATATATGGTGGCTGCAATAGGAAAATGAAAATAAACCAATAAATTCAGACAAAACTGTTTCTTTCAAACAAAAGAAAGCTTCGAATAAAGCTACAGTTAAATCTCAATATCTCGTAGTCAAAGTTCTTCCCAAACTACTGATATTTCAAAGTAAATTTTCTGTGATATCTCAAAGTAAATTTTCTGGAACCAGTTTGAGAGAACAGGAGGTGAAATATAAATAACAATAGGAAATGTGTCCTAACTATATTCTTGGATATAAGAAGATATTTTGAGATATCAGTGCTCGAGATATCGAGAGTTGACTGAACAATGCATCCATCACTACAGGATGATGGAATGATACCTTGGCAATTTAACACCCTTTTCAACAGTATTACAGTAATATCAGGACAACTGGACAATGACTATGAAGGGCTCTGTGCAATAAACAGTTTCTGACCTCAAGCAGGTGGCAGCACTAACCACCACACGGACAGTTCATTATCACAGGAAAATTGAATGCTCAATAATTTTGATTTATCACAAATAAAATATATATCCCACTTGTCCAAACATCGGATAGCAGGAATTGTCCTGCAGATACTCCCATTTCACGCAATGTCAGAAATAATATTAACCCATTAATGCCTAGTGTCCCATAAATGGGACAAAAGCAAACAGTGTAGACCCAGATCAGGCGTCGCATATGATCAGAGTCTACACAGTTTGCATAAAAATCACAGCAATTTTTTTCCAAAGAATGAAAAATAAATAAACCTGACACCCCTAAAATGACAAACGGACTCATCCAATTTATGAGGGTAGAACATTTCACTGGCCATAAACAGGTAAACTACAGAACTGCACACAGAACTCTTAACCCAAATCTAATGATATTTGGGCATGTTGACAAGAGAAATTATCAGCTCCTGTGTATACTTAATCAGCATGTACCTGGCCCTGTTCACAGGCATTTGACATTTTTGGGGCCTCAGAAAGTACACAGTAGCCTCGAATATGGCCAGAAACCGTTTTTTTAGGGTGTTTTGCCATACCCAGTATTTGAGGCCATTGTGTTCTTTCTTAAGCCCCAGAAATGCCCAATGCCTGTGCCCTGTTCATGGTAGGGGCTACAGAAAAGAAGTCAAGAAGAGTAGTTCTTACATGTGTAAGTTTAAATGAGCCATGGTTATCACAAGTGAACACAACATCTTTGATACAGGTGAGTGCATCAGTATCATTACTGTCATCATTACCATCGGATTCATCATCTAGTTCCATGTACATCTTCCATTTATGGTCCTGAAAATATAAAAGGCTCACAAGTTTAAAGTTCATGAAATAAGGCATGTGTATGGGTAAACCTCAATGTACTTCCACCATCTTTATTTTCATGACTTCACTGTTTGCTTCCATGGTGGATGGTCTTTCTAAAGAGGTCAACTCTTAAAGGAGTTGACCTTCCCTTTAAGAGCTGGGGCCGTATTCATAAAGCGACTTAAGTCGTTGCTATGCTGTTGCTAAGGCTAAATTTCTTTGAAGGAGATTCCCTACAACTATGCAATTTGCTCTGGAGGAACAGTCTTTGTAAGACTGTTCCTCCAGAGCAAATTTCATAGTTGTAGGGAATCTCCTTCTAAGAAATTTAGCCTTAGCAACAGCATAGCAACGACTTTAAGTTGTTTTATGAATACGGCCCCTGATCTTCAGTCAGGCAAAATGTAAAATGACAGAGTTGCTTCCCCTGAAGTGTACAGATTCACCTTAAAACTTTGCTTATACTTTTTTGGCTCTAAAACTGTTTAACTTGGGTAGAAATTAATGCCTGAGTAAGCAGCATAGACCTAGATCAGACTGTTTCTAAGGGAATGGTCTGATCAGAGTCTGAAATGTTTGTTTAGGTATGTCTGCCACAATACTTAGGATATATACATATAGCTTTTTCTTGGAGTCATTTAACCTGTAGTTATTTCTGATTATAAAGATTGCATACATTTCTTTGGAGCCTATAACATAAGCACAGGGTAATTAGCGTAACGACTTACATCATAAAATGTTATTGGCAGTCAAGCAACATAATTTCCATAGTATAAAGTAGCTTCATTATCAGGTACTGGGTAAGGGCGCGTTTACACGAGTAAAGTTTCTATGCAACAGAAACTTTAACAAAGAAAGTATGACAAACATTTTGCGTTTACACGGAGCAAATTATTTGTTAAAGAAATGTGCCATAGAATCTTTGTCACATAAACTTTGGCAATGAAATATATGTTGCAGTGTTCACACGACCAAATATTATTCGTCAAAGTTACCTGCAGCTATGAAACAAAATCTTTGTCACATTTTCCACGCTTGTAGCAATGTTCTTTGTTACATAATCTTTAGCAAAGTTCTCCGTTTACATGGACAAATTTAATTTATCGAAGTAACTTTACCATAAAATTTGTCAAAGAAACATTGTCATATTTTGGCATTTACACGAGCAAATTTTTCTGTGACAAACCTACTTTGTCATAGAAACTTTGGTCGTGTAAACGCGCCCTTAGCCTCAGAGATGTTAGCTTCCTGAGATGCTTTAAGCAAGTTATGCAAGGGTCAGCACATCCATGCAATTCGGTTAGAACTGTCAATACATGTATTTGTAGATTCCTCAGAGTTCATACATGTATGAGGACAGCAAAACTCAAGACCACAACTGTGGAAAGACAAAAGCTCACTGGCCAAGTCACGTGCACATAGGAGGCATTTTCAACAAAGTGGGGGCTCACCAAGCGCTCCCTGATGATGTATGGGTACCAAGTTAGACACAGTTTGAGTTTGTGAACAGTTTGGTACCAATTCATCAATCACTGATGTATTGGTATCAAGCTGTACACAAACTGTGTACAGCTTGGTTCCGTACAATCTGTTGGCCTAGCTGAACTTGCCTCAATAGTATTGTGACTGGATTGGTTCCGTACAATCTGTTGGCCTAGCTGAACTTGCCTCAAAAGTATTGTGACTGGAAAACCCTTGCAAGGTTAAGCACATGTACACGTGGTATAATCGATTCCGCCAATTTTCGCTTCCTGCAGAGACTGTACATAATATTTGGCTTCCGCCAAGACTGTCTGCGAACTCTTGCTTCCTGCAGGGACTACTGTCCTTGAAAAATGGCTTCCTGCAGAGACTGTCCGAGTGATTCTGCTTCCTGCCGAGCCTCGGCAGGAAGCAGAATCATGTGGACAGTCTCTGCAGGGAGCCATTAATCATGTACAGAAGTCTCAGCAGGAAGCAAGAGTTCACGGTCAGTCTCGCCGGAAGCCAAATATGATGTACAGTCTCTGCAGGAAGCAAAAATTGGCGGAATTGATTATACCCTGTGGTGTAGTATAATGATGCCCAATGGCTGTAACTTGGTTCAAAAGCTTTTAGCATAAAAGATAATAGTGACATGGAATTATGTATGTTTTATTTATCGTAACAAAAGATAATTTATTTTCATGTTGGCATATGATTGATTTATGATATTCTTTACTTAACCTGCTCTCTTTTTTATTTTTACTGTATGCACCTTGCCTACATACCGAAAGTTATTGTTACTAATCATTTGATTATTTCTACAATTGCAGACAGCTTGTCTTCTGTTGATTACAGAGAAATATTTGGTGAATTAGAAGTAATAAGGTGTCATAGATAATGGGCATATAATTATGTGAGCTGCTCAGGGAAGGGTCTTCGGATCTTATTGTTCAGTGAGGACCGAGCACAACCTGCATTGCCCTCCTTTGTCAGTCTACTACAGTAAACAAGGAAGACTGGCCTGTCTGTCCAAGTGTGCAGAATGATCAGGGTCGCTGTATGTACAGTTTTTATTGTAGTGCATTATCAACCCTTTGTTGACTAATGGACTTGTCCATCTTTATCATTTGGATGGGTCCATTTCTAACTTTAAGGGTTTCTGGTGAATGTTTTCACTTTTATTGGATTTGCGTAGAGCTTCCTGTAAGCAAACAGTACTGACCCTGATCAGACGCCGCAAGACGCGGCGTCTGAACTGGGTCTGCACTGTTTGCCTCCGTCCCCAAAACAGGTTTCCAGTCTAACAAGAGCTGTCGCCTGACAGCATAGCTCGCCTGAATAGGTGCTTGCCCATCATACAGTCGCTATGATAGTATGGACTGCTATGCATAATACTTCAGGAAAGGATGTCCATACTGTCAGCACATTTATAAACAAAAGCTTGTAAGTCTTAAAATAAAATTAAAATAAAAAAAATCCACATGAAATTTCAATGTCCATGAGCTTGAGGTCAAAGAACTCAGGTGTGTGTGTGTGTGTGTGTGTGGGGGGGGGGGGGGGGGGGGGGGGGGGGGGGGGGGGGTGCTAGGATGTTAGGATGTTTCAAAACCTTGAACCATTATCTAACATCAGTCCAAGTATTAGTATCAACTGAGTCCAAGTCCATGGTGGCACTTTGAAATTATGTCTTCATTCATAAATTAAGAACTTTAACCCAAATCTTTAAGACAAAATTCAAAGTAGATGACCTTGACTCCAAGGTCATCCAGTGGGTAAGTACATGGTGTTTTGTAAAAACTCAGAAATGTGTCTAACATCAGTTCAAGTGCAAACTAAATCTCTGCCAAGCATTATGAATCAGTATGCAATTAGAAAACTTTAACAAAGACCAAATTTCCTAAGTCCCTGACCTTGACATCAAGGTCACTGAACGGGGTTGCGGTAGTTCTCTGCAAAGCTTTGAACTAGTATCTAACTATAGTGCAATAGTATAGTATAGTATAAAAAGAATCCATCAGGAGATATGTGTCTTTAAAAAACTTTAACCAAAACATCCAATCAATAAAAAGACAATTTTCTAAGTCCATGACCTTGACCTCAAGGTCACTGAGGGAGGTGGGGGTAGTACCCTTGAAAACCTTAGACCAATATCTAACTACAGTGCAAGTATCAAAGGAATCCATCCATGGATTAAGGAGATATTGGGCTTTATAAAACTTTAACCAAAACAACCAGTCCAAAAAAAATCCCAATTTTCTAAGTCCATGACCTTGACATCAAGGTCACGGAATGGGGTGGGGGTGGTACCCTGTTAAACTTTGGACCAATATCTAACTACAGTGCAAGTATCAAAAGAATCCATACATGGGCTCAGGAGATATAGGTCTTTAAAAAACTTTAACCAAAACATCCAATCCGGACGCCGATGCCGACACTGACGCCGACGCGGACGCCAGGGTGACAACAATAGCTCTTCCTGAACTTTCGTTCAGGCGAGCTAAAAAGGGTTGAACTTGCATGTATGAAAGTACAGTACCAGAAGAGCTACTGCACTCACTGCAGCATTGGAGTGTGCATCAATGTGTCTGTGTTCCCCTTTGCATTAAAGTTTTTGTTTCTATTGTGTGATGGGGAAGACACTGTCAGGTGAGCTTAAGCCAGTATGATTTTGGCATGTTACATTATGTCAGTTTTGCAGTAATATGGGAGTTCAAGCTGAGCCTCTGGTTCTTGTGCAGTAATCTATTGAATTACATACCTTATACAGTGCTTTGGAAGTTTCTGCTACAACAACCAATAATAAGTATTGTTTTTTTTTGGATGGTAAAATAATGGTAGTGTTGTGATTGAAGTCATACTACTTACACGTCACTGTGACCTATATTTCACTGTTTCAATGATGCTCTAGAAGGGAGAAAATTTTTGCCCATAAGAAAAGCCATTCCAAATTAATGGACTGAATGAAGGAGTTGGGAGGGGTGTGTGTGAAGGGATATCTTTTACATTCCATTGGCTACATTTTGCTCCTACCGCCTGGGATGGTACTCTAGCTTGTAGGAAAGAAACTGCTACACGAAATGTGTGTGTGTTTGTGTGTGGGAATTGGTTGTAGTGGTGGTGGTGGTGGGGGGTGGGGGGTGGGGGAAGGGGAGTGGAGGGGACCATTCTATTCTATGCTATGTTTTAAGCTATGGCTTCATTTATATGTAGCGCTGGCCTACTGATCTAGCGGTCACGGGTTCGAGCCCCGCCGGAGGCGGAGTTCTTTCCATCGTAAACGGGGTTCCATTGCACACAGCCTTTCATTATCGTCTGCCCATCGTCCTGGTATGATGAAATACTGTTGAAAAGGACGTAAAATCGCAAGTCATCCATCCATCATTTATATGTTTTTCTTTTTACCCTCATACATAATACATATTGTATAACATTTGGCACACAATGGCATGTCAGTGCATTTGTGGAACTATAAGAGTATCATCTGAGGATGTTGCGGTAATCAGTGCCGACAGTCGACAATGAACGAGAAATAACTGTCGGCAGGTTTTCTTAAAGCATGTCATCGTAGATTCAATCACATAATCATCCCTGACAAGTAGCATGCTGCAAAAAGATGTCAGGCTAAAGATATGCACTGGCTGCCAATACCGTAATTATCTAAAAATTGAACCACATTTTTTTCCAAATTTTAGAAGAATTACAGCAGTTGGTACTGAACCAACTGCTGTAACTATTCTAAAATTTAAAGAATTTGATTTTACTATCTTGTAATATGGAGAAGTGGAAAACAAAACTGAGATCCTGAATTTGAACATCTGGGTTTGTACAGTCTTTGCTGAAACATTTTTGCCCCAATATTAAGGCCTGTTATGCTAACTGCTAAGCAAATTCCACTTTACTGTTCTTTGACAAAGAATCTGACATCTCCTCAGAAAACTCAGCACTACAATAGTGACTAAATATGCTTCTGTAAAGACTGACAGAACATGTATGCACGCCATATTGGCAATCCAGATTTGACAGAAAAGAAACTGGTTATTCTGACATGAAAAGTCCCCAAATTCACATCTTGCTCCACTGACTTCCTGCATCCCCACCATTCTTTCCCCTTCACCCTCTTACTCCAACCAATCCCCTCCACCACATCAGAACAAATGCAGTGCATGAAAATTTGAGAATGTGTATTTTTTTCCTTACATTTTAGCCTGTGCATGAGTATGAGGATTGTGCGGGTAGGGGGTGGACGGATGCCTTGCCATTTTACAGCCTTTTCAATAGTATTTCAGTCATACTGTGCCAAAGAAAGAATACCAACTACAGTCTGGTTATTACTAACTGAAACTTTCAACAAGTTTTCTGTCATATCACCATTTTCAATGTAGTAATTAACATCTCAAATTAGAATTTTTTAGCTTTCCAGTAGGCTGCATAAATATGAAAACCTTATGCATACTGTATGGTTATAATATGTTGAGTATGGTTATCATACAAGAAAATGTAACGCTGCCATTATTTAATCAACATTAATATAATTTCAAGGTCTGTTCATCTATCATGTCTCTTAAAGAGCCATCTCATCAAGATCTACACTATTTGCAATTCTTTTTGTTATTTTTGTTTAATACTCCTGGCTTGCGATAATGGACTACCCCAATCTAAAGGGAGGAAGAGACTATTTCAAACATTCAGGGATAAAGGAAAAAAACATGACTACATTGTAACTGAAATGATTATTAATCTTTCACAGCAACCATAATTTACATCCCTAGAGCCTACATTTCTTCATGTTTTCAAAATTAAAGATAATATCTTAAACGTTTGTTTCTATGTATGTGGTCATATGGCTTATGTCAGAACATTTTAATATAAATCAACATTGAAATTCCCTCATAGTAACTTTACATTAAATTTGGAATCTTAATTTCTGATGAAAAACACATGCTTTTTACACAGACAATTTGGCATTCCTTTTACAAGTACACAAATGTATCTAAGTGAAAAAGTATACTTTGTATGACATAACACAATACCCGCCCTTCATGTAAATGAAGTCTCTACTGATTTACTAAGCATTCTGATGTTTTCTACAGTCCCCATGAAAACAGCTGTCAAATTTTTTTGGCCCTCATTAGAGCTACCATTGTGCATGAGGCAGTTCTTCTGTGTGGCAATAATGTAAGTTTGTTTTTTTCTCATGGAAAAAGTATAAAGCTGTCCACCCCCATCCTTATCTGTACTACAGTCTCTAGTGGGATGAAATTGTGTTTTACATCCCTTCAATAGTATTTCAGTCATATCATTAAAATGGTAGAGTAATAATGAGTCTGTTTGCATTACACCAATAACTATAAATTAAAAGTCTGAGGTATACCTTGACCAAAACCTTCATTAATCATTAACCAAGACCTTTATTAACCATTAACACTGTACAAGTTTAGTCATGACTGCTTCAAAACTGTAGTTTCTATTGTGTTCACAAATGGATCTATAGCATTTTTCACTAAGGGGCAATAATTCTTGGTGTTAATGTTCCAAAAAGTGTGGCTGACAAATGGCAGTTGGTGACCCATCACAGTAGCTCTGCATGATGGATGACTTGTGACTTAACGTCCTTTTCAACAATATTTCAGTCATATCAGAACGATGGATGCCTGATAATGAAATCCCATTTATGAAATGCAATGAAACCCCATTTATGTGAGCACTTAGAGCTTCAACACCCTAATCCTATAAGATTTCTTGACAGAGCTGCTAAAAATGCTATGGAAACCATTCTCCAGACAAAACCTACTAGTTTCCAGACCATGGCTCCACACACAATATAAGGAAGAACAACAGAGAGCCATAGCATACTTGATCTTTACAGTAACTGATGTTACGGTTCCATCAAGTCCAAACTATTATCTTGTCGGCAGCCAGAAATATATAAATTCATCTTGAAGATCTCTGATAAAATACAACTATCTCCAAGAAAATTAATTGTGAAGAGTAGCGATGGCAGATAACATTACTTTGGAGAACAGTGGCTCCCAATTTTATAATTCCCTCAGCTATATGACTCTCCAGAGATCGTAATCTCAAAAGGTTTTATTATTTCTGCAACAAACAACTTAAGGCCAAGACATCTTTATTTCTTGTTTACCTTAGTTTGTTGGTTTAATAATTGTATTTTTGAAATTTGAAGTCCTGATACTGCATTTACAATGCTGGCAAAGAAATACTGGCATTTCAATGCTAATTAAAACTGCTACTTCCTAGGAGGAATGTTTCCCCACAAGGACATATCTCCCACTTCGAAAGCCAGAATGACAGGACAAAGGAAAACTGTGAACAACAGAACAAAGGAGAATGTTTCCACATGTTCCTTTATTGTACAACATTTTGATGCCTTTCTGTCTGTTCACTTATTGTTTCCAAAGTTTATCCAGAAACATTTGTTTTTACAGTATTCTTTTTTTTTATTACTCAAACATTGAATGTGAAATAATTCAGGTGGTATGATCCAAGTCCTGGAAGGGAAGCTTTAAGTGTGTGTTCTTGTGACATTTCTTCTGACCACTTTAAGGGTGTTATCCCATCTAAGTGCTCCACAGAAGATTTTCTTCAGCAACCATTTGTCAAGTATTCTGGTGACATCTGGACAGCCCACCTTAGCTTTGCTAGTCTCAATATAACACCATTCACTTGAAATGCTATGCCTTTCAATAAACCAGGGGGTGGTTGTGGTCGGGGGATGGCGCTGGGTAACTTTCAACGCCGGGGCATCCTACTAATTAAATAATTGTAGGGCAAGGACCTGCTGTGCTTGCAGTCTCTGGAAGACAGCTCGATATAGACTCAGAAATTCTGTCTCAAAGAGATGTTAAACCCAAAATAATCAAACAAACAAGACCTGTCACAGGGACAGGATAGCTCGCCTGACAGTGCCTTGCCCATCACATAAAAACTTAAACATTTTGCTAACGCCGACACCACCGCCGCCGCCAACGCCCCCACTGACACCAACGCTTGGGGTAGTGCAATAGCTCTTACTGAACTTCGTTCAGGCGAGCTAAAAATTCAATGCACAGAGAGACTGGTAATAAGGAACTGCACAACATCCCAGTATTTTCTGTACCTATACATAAATGTATACCAATTTTCACTCTGCCAAAAAGCTGCTACCAACCTACAGTGACAACACAATAATTATTTTGTTTGGCCTGAAACGGTTGCAGAAATATAGCTGTCTCTTGATGGAGCCTTCAAGAGTATTGTTGTAGTGATAAAATCAGCAAATGACTGCATGTTGGATTGTTAGAATAACATAAAGATAATAGGGGGCACTAAAACAGAAAGGCACTTAGTAGTTATGATGGGCTCCAATCAGATAGTATCTGCCATGGGAGTAGACAATAATCTGCTGGGCTTAGGCCAGCTGCTTCAAGGATAAAGCAGTTCAAGAGCGTCAAATATTTGCAGTGTTTTATTTTTATTTTTTACTATTGTATTTACCATAAAATTTGACTGGCACTGCTTGAAAAAGGGACCTTAAAGGTAGGTTCCTGTACTTTGGAATGCATCATAATTTTGATGATCTTTCATCCAAGTTGTTGGAAAGCACTTATAAAAGGGAATGAATAAGTTTCACTAAAAAGTGTAAATCAAAAAAATATTAGAAAAGTTGTTTTGCAAGGGATTTCCTAACTCTGCTTCGCACACCAGTTAGCGTTATTTTTAGTTTGCACCAAAATAGATAACGCAGCTGACGTCATGCCGCATTGCATTTTGGGATAGTTTTAACCCATCCGCCATGCCAGGACCTCTAGGAAAGCTCACAGCAAGGGAAAATTGACCTTTGGAGAATGGCATAAGAAATTGCGCACTTATAGACATAATAAACATAGTTATTTTTAGAACTGGAATTCCAACGAAAGAAAATAAACCAAAAGGGAAAACGACTATTTTCTTCAATATCTGACGAGTTTCTCTGTGGCAACAAATTCAGAAAAATAAGAGAAGTCAATACTGCTCAGAAAAAGACGAAATAATTTTGTGGACATAATTGCTATCGCTAGTCCAGGAACCTACCTTTAATCTATGTGGGTATTCTGAATGTCCTAATGTGCTTAAATATTGGGACACCTAAAAATCATCAATTTTCCATTTGGGACAAATGGAAAATTAATAGGTTTAGGTGTCCCAATAACCAAGCATATACGGATACTCAAATCAGTCTACACTTCCACTCAAATTATCAGTGTTAATTTTCCACTTTTGGATTCCCCATGGTTGCTAGATTGTAATCAAGAACAGGACACACTACGATCAGACTGTAAAGATGCCCAGGCTGATCTGAGTCTTGCTGTTACGTCTCTTTTCAGGCCATGCCAGTGAAATATATTTGGATATGGAGCATGCAGATACAAAGCTGATGTGAAAACACTTATCAAATGGTACAAAGGGACATAATTTTATCAAAATTGAAAATAGGGTTATGGTCCTTTTTCTCTGCACACTGTCTGATTTGAAGAAAATTGGAATGGTTGAAAAGACAGGGACTGGACAGGAAATTGATACAAAGGGGCATAATTCCACCTAAAACCAGAAGTAGGCTAATGGTTCCTTTTCTTTCTTCATCATCTAACAGAGCTTTAAATTTGTACAAACTTTCATTCTGCTTGATGAGGTGACATTTGACCCAAGTTTCAAGGAAATTTTTCCAGGAGTTTAGAAGATTGGAGTTGCCACAAACAGATTAATGAAGAGACAGACAGATGGACAGATGATGAACAATGCCATATATTTACATTGTTGGTGTATTTACTGAAAAGCCCTATAGTAAACCATTGGAACGTAATGTAGTTTACATTCCAATAATTACATTGAGACACGCGACGTTGATGACGTCAAAATAAACAATGGCTCTCTCCAACCTGATTGGACGTCAGCAACGTCATGACGTCATGCACGCCGTTCTGCTGTTAGCAGATAAACTGCGTGTACATTTTTATTGCTTCAATTTTAGCGCTTATATAAGATTTTTTCATAAAAGATTTGATTGAAACGAATGTAAATATAAGCAATGAACTTAATTTTTCTGATGTTTATGGAAGTGTAAAGTACATTGGGTCACTAGCAAAGTTTAAATGAACCCCTTTGGGGTTCATTCACTTTGCAAGTGACCCAATGTAGTTTACACTTCGATAAACCTCAGAAAAATGAAATTCATTCCTTAAAACATAATATGTCCTATACGTGTCACAATAGGCATATATAAACATTACTAGTTTTAGGTAAAAGTATTGAAAATGTTGAATGAATAAAATAGTACTATTATCCCCATTTTTAGCTTTCATATGGATTCTAAGTTATTCTGAACAAGCCAATGTTTCTTAACTCCATGAAAGAGAGAGAAAAAGGTTTCAATTACAGTAGGACTTCAATGGCTCGAACCCTGATGGCTCGCTCACCTTGCCTGGCTAGAACTCTTTTCTCGGTCCCTACAGGTCACTTTATATGGAAACCAACCCTGGATGGCTAGAACTACCCTTGGCTGGAACTAATTTTCATGGTCCCAAGCCTGTTTGAGCCAATGAAGTTCTACTGTATTAAGCAAAATCAAGCAACCTGTATTTTGTTTATTCATGATTCTTAGTTCCACAAGTATGATTTCTGTAAAGAAAATTTCTAAGCCTCTTTGTAAACCATTAGGGCTTTATCAAGGCTATAAGGTAAGTCTTAAATTTTCTCTAAAGATCCCCGCTGTCATCTATAATAAGATTTCTGGCATGAGAAGCATGTTATCAATTAGATGAAGAGGCAGACTAAGTAGAAAATATTAGCAACTATTAATATGCATGAGAGACATGCTTCCTGAGCCTGATATTAGTTACATGCAGATCTATTCTTTCAGTTGTATGAGGAAAAATGGGTCATTTGTTTAACAAAGTTAACCCTTAAAGCGCCATAAAATTGGCAAACAGTGTAGATTCAGATGAGGTGGCTCATAATGAGCCACCTCATCTGAATCTACACTGTTTGCCCTCTAGTGTTTGAATTCTCAATATGATATTGCTTGGACGAAACATTTTTTGAAATTCTGCAGATGTAAATTTTGTCATCTGCTTTTTTTGTGCATTAAGGGTTAATGTGTACAGATACACCTCCAAGGGAGGTCAATCTGATCTGGAAGCATTTGTTTCCCTACTCATATGGGCCTATCCCAAATGAAAAGAATCCATTCTCTCTGAGTTTTTGGATAGTCAGGATGCACCTAGCACAGAACCAAATACTTTTCTATTAAAGTTGTCTCCCTCGAAAACTTGTCCCAGAATAATCACCAAAAATGCCTTTAATTGAATCTCAGATAATCCATTAATTGGTTTAAAGTAATAAGCTATGGTACTGTCCCCTTTTTAATGCTATACAGCACATGAGCAAGAAACTGCCCAGTTGCAGTATATTGACTATTCCACTGCTATATCTGTTAACTTTTATATTGAAAGGCCATAAAAGAGTCTATTGCCGTATACTGTAAAACACATTTTCCTGGTTAGTAAATTTTGGCTGTTTTATGAGATTGGCATACTGGTGAAATTTAATTTTGATACTTTCACTATCTAAAATGTATATTTCACTATCTAAAATGTATATTTATCTACGTAGATATAAAACTGACTACTGGCACTTTTTGGGACACTTTTCATTCTTATCACAAATCATGCAAAAATTAAGTTACATCCCAATGAGTTTTACAGTATTACTTTGTAGTTTAACTCATTCCATTCGAGACACCCCTTTAGGGGTATCTGGGCAAACAGTTTGGATCCAGATCAGGCCCCACAAATGCCTGATCTGGATCCAAACTGTTTGCTGCCTAGACATCATTTCTACAAGAGATTGATTTTTGATGCAGACGACAATTTCAGGAGACGACAAAAAATACCCAGAATGCAATGGGTTAGTCGCCATGGAAGCCATGTCACAGTGTATATCTGAAACTTTATTATAAAGAGTAGTGTTATTATGAGGATCTACCATATATTATAAAGAGATACAGGTGTATCGGGGTGACTGCCTGCCAACAAATAGCAAGAGCAATTAACCAATATAACAAATTAACAGGAAAATGTCTTCCTAGTCCAAACAACAGTCAGGTGCTCGGATTCTTAGAAGTCTGGGAATATCTTTTATGTCACTGCAATGATTTTCACATGAAAAGAATGTCTATAATTTCCTGTTTGCCAGTAAGGGGTATGACTGAGTTGGTCTTATTTTGGCAATATGGAATTTAATTGCTGGTACAATGTTAACCCAGTGTGGGTCATGTGGCTTAACACGTATGGGTACACGTCCATGTTATTCCACCATTTTCACAAAGGGGGACAACTTCAGTGACTTCCTGTTTGCTTCCTTCAGTGATGAAATCTTTCCAAAAAGGGGTCTACTCTTAAAGGAAAGAATTTTGCTCCTGCAGGAGCAAATTCTTTCCTTTCAGAAGTGAGCCCCCTTAGAAAAGGGAAGCAAAAATGAAAATGGCAGAGTTGTTGCCCCTGAAAGTGTACCCATTCACCTTCAGTACAGATCCACATAAATGAATATGCTTTTAGTAGACTTCTGTTCACTCTCCATAAAACAAAATTAAGCTGCGATATGACAAAACCAACAAAGTGGCATGTGTGCCCAGCGAAGACTCAGATCAGCCTGAGCATCCGCCCAGTCTGATCAGAATCTTTGCTGTGCACTTAAAGATAGCTAAGGGTCTAAGCTAGCTCCATGCGGACAACAAAGACTCTGGTCTGAGGCTAGGCCGAAGCCCAGTCTGATTTGAGTGTTTGCTGGGCGCACATGCCACTTTGTTGGTTTTGTTGCGTTGCTGTTCAAATGTTGTTGCTCTGGTTAGGTGTGGATAAGAGAGGGGGTTTGTTAGGACATTTTTTTCTCGCCTATCATCATTCTTTTCTTTCTCCAACTCTCTGGGAGATGGCTCCATATACTGTCTCAAAGAGCTGTTAAACTCAAAACAACCAACTGGTTGCTTGATAAAACAGACTGATACCACTCACTTTAAAATCTTCTTTTACCCCACTCATCTATTAAACAAGTCTGCTAGGACCAGCCTGACTCTAAATATTGGGTACCTAACCATGTAGTTACTCTAAAATCCTAACAAGCTGATTTTACCAACCGTCAGTGGGATGGTCATTTCTTGCAGAATAACAGACTGTGCAGATCCTGATCAGATTGTTACTATGGCAACAGACTGATCTGGGTCTATACTGTTCAATAAGGCACTTAGTTTCAATATTTAGGGTAACAGGGTAATTAAAGTTTGCACCACACCTTATTGCAAGAGATCTACAATAATACTTCTTATTAACTCTTTCACTACCAAAAAGCAGACGACAAAATTTACGTCTGCAAAAATTTAAAAAATGCCTTGTCCAAGACTTTTTATATTGAGAATTCAGAGACTAGAGGGCAAACAGTGTAGATCTAGATGAGGCGGCTCATTATGAGCCGCCTCATCAGGATCTACGCTGTTTGCAAATTTTACTAATTGCGTCACTGGGGCTTAAAGAGTTAAATATCTACAGGCTCCAGCCAAAGTTTGTTTTAGATAATCTTTGAGAGATGGATGTATGACTTGCGACTTTATGTCCTTTCAACAGTATTTCAGTCAAAGGATGATGGGTGGGTGCTAATGAAAGACTGTGTTCAATGAAACCTCATTTACACTTGAAAAGATTTCTGCCTCCAGATGGAATCAAACCTGAACCACTAGCTTAGCAGGCCAGCACTTAACCCACTGAGCTACTGCGGCTCACTGCTTACTTATATCATGTGGAATTACTGTACGAGGGTTGTTCAGAAAGTTCTGATTCTAGCCGCATAACTTTGTTTAGCGGCATGCTGGGGACAAATGCTAAGCATGTATTGAAAGCACTACTTTTCCTCATAACAACGATACCTAACATTATCCAAAGACATGTATTCTTATTGAGTTACAACGCATGTTATAAGGCCCCAGTCATACCTCTGGGCTAAATTCATATGTGAATTTATTTTCAGTGTGTCATTCAAGTGAAAAATCATTGTAAATACAAAATGAATTTTTGTCAGCTTCCTGTCATTCATTGTTTTCAATATCCATCCAAAAGTTAGAAGGGCAGTAAAGGTTATCGATTTAGTCCTTGCAAAGCAATGCGCAGTTCCTGTGACGTTAGTGAAAACAACGTCAATGTCATTTTCGAAAGCTCGTAGCGGCTTTGTTGTTTACATCAATTTTAATTTTTCGACGGTTTCGAATTGGCCCATGCAAAGGTTTTTCTTAAAAAGATTTTGAATGTTAAAACCGTTGTTTTTGTTACAAAATCATTATAACTTTAGTAGAAAGGGAGAATTAGCTACTATTTAAAATGCTTATAATCTAAATTGAAAGGACAGTATGGAACCTAGATTAAATATATTATTTTCGCAATGCCTTCGGCCTGCGCAAGTATACCAATAGCACTCCGCTCCGCGCCGCTCAAACCAAACGCGCCTTTTAAAGAAAACAAGTACACCCTACCACGTGACAACTGTCAATGAAAAGCGTGACTGCCACATCATTTCATATTTCGCTCTGCGCTTGAGGGAGAAACATCTCTCTTTTTTCGCGTCGGTAAGTCTTTGACATTGGACCGATTTATTGTGGAAAGAATATTTGACTTCAGCCACGGACGAAGTCCTGGTTTATTGCAATTAAAACTTTATTATTGTTCACTTATTTACCACGGACGTAGTCCTGGTGTTGACATTTCTTTGCAAAAATGGGGTCGGAACGGGACGACGTCCTGTCTCTTCACGGTGATTCTGAAGATACTGAATGTGAATTCTCCGGGTTTAGTGATTTGGAAGCTCCTAAACCTGGCCCTTCTAAAGAAAAGAAGAAAAAACAAAAGACAACGAGTGTTGCTTCTAAGAAAGGGTCTCGTAAAAAGAGTTCCGTTACGGTTGCAAATAAAGAAAACAGTCAATCTAATTTGTCTCAAAATCCAACCCTTAGCGCTGCTAGGGTTCCAGTGACTTCCAAACCATTATTTGATATAAACAATTTGTCTGAAGGGGATATTGCTAAGCTCAGAGAAGCTTTGGGAATTGTTCCTCAGCAGTATGCTGATGATGAAGACATTACGTCAGTTTTTGGCGATAATTTGGAAAACATGCCCAACTTACAAGTGAGGTTTGATTCTGCAGATTTGTCAGACTCTGAAAATCCCCAAGAAAGTCGTAAAGAAATTTCAAATGATTTGTGTGATGCTTTATTTGGCCCTGACGAGGGGGAAGCTACAGATGAGTGGGAACTTCCAAGACTTAAGGCCCCAGAAAAAGGGAAAGCAGTGTCGGAGACACTTGCAAGCAAGGTTAATGTGGCATGTACATCTCAGTGTGATGTAGATTCTTTGATTTCCAAGTATAAAATTCCAGAGAATTGTAGTAAGGCTTGTCCTCCTATAGTGAATCAAGAAATCTGGAAAATATTGGATAAACGAGCTCAAAGTCAGGATAAAGGCTTTCAGGAAATTCAAAATTTGGTTGCCACAGGGATTACTCCCATAATAAAGTTAGCTGAAGTGTTAAAACCTCAAATTTTGACAAATAAGGAAGCAAAGACCTTATTATCTGACTCGTTGACCCTTCTTGGGCAGGTACAATACAATTTATCAATTCGCAGAAGGTATATGATCAGACCAAATTTGAAGAGAAAGTATAATAGTCTGTGTAACATTTCTACCCCTATTTCTGAAAAGTTATTCGGGGATGATATTCTTAAAGACATCAAAAATTGTGATTCAATGTTTGGTCTTGGGAAGGACCAAGGTTATAAGTCAACTCCCTATAGGGGAAGAGGAAGCAGATTCTCCCGGAGAGGGTACTCCGGTAATTATACTTACGGCCAGTCTGGTTATGGTTATGGCTATGGTCATGGTTATGGTTATGGTCAGAATTCTAGATATCAACCATATCCAACTAGGGGTCAGTCAAGAGTACCAATGCGAGCTAGAGCAGTCAAAAAGACGGCAACAGCTACTGCAGCTGCCCCAAACGATCAGAATTAGAAAAACAGGTATGTGCAGTTGGTAAGGTAAAATACCACGTTGAAAACTGGAAAAAGATCACGAATGACCCTTGGGTGCTTCAGACTATTTGTGGGTATCGTATTGTATTTGACTCACAGCCTGTTCAAAAGCATATACCGGTTGAGATTCCTTTTAGCCCTGATCAGTGGGTTATTGTTGATAAAGAAGTTCAAGATTTACTCAAAAAAGGTGCTATAGTTCCTTGCGATAAATTTTAATTACAATTAAAATGCTTAATTATTTGGATGAGGTAAACTAGGTTCGTGTACTCCTTTACCCTGATCTTAGAATAAAATTGATTCTGATTGGATGAAATTAGATCAGGGGTATTTAAGGAGAAATTAGGCGCGAAGCCCGCACAGTTGACTTTATTCCTTTGTGTTGTGGTGACGACAAAAAGAAAAAGAAAAAGAAAAATTTTCGTGTTTTTTGAATGGACAACATTGAAGAGGTTTGAGGTTTGATACCCTGTTGATGAGACATTTTGGAGAATGTGATATAAACTGGTATTTACATTCGTCTCTCGGTCTTTCCAGGTTCCTGAAATTTTCTGTGTGAAAAAACTATCATGACGTACTGATGTCCTAAAGTAAAGTTCCTGTCTCTTGACTTTTCTTGGTTCAAAATTTGCACTGTGACTATCGTTTTTGTGAACTTCTTTCGTTGTTCAAGATTGTAAATTTGGGCAGTTGAACTGGACTGTAATTATGTCCGACTCAGATTTAGGTGAAGGAGCTAAGCCAAAAAGGCCTTCAGCCTCGAGACCAAGCAGAAATTTGCCCAATATCAATTACAAAAAGCTGAATGAGGGTGAATACTACTATGAGCAGACAGGAGATGTAGATTTAACCAGAGAAAGTGATAAAGACAATTTAGTTTTTAATACAGAAGTTCCCCCGTCGGGGGCCCCTATGGCATCTTCACATGCGTGGGAATTTCCAACACACACTTCCGCTATGGCTGACACTGAACAAATAAATTCGATGAGACGAGAATTAGAGGCGTTAAATCGTGAAGAAGAGCGTTTACGTCAACGTAAAGAGGCTGATAATTTGAGGAGACAGTTGGCGGAAAAGAAGAAGTCCGTGGCGAACTTGAGAGGTAAAATAGAGCGAGGCATGGAGAAAGAAATGGTTGATTCTAATGGCGTGGATATTGACACTTTGAGAAAGTCGAAGAAATTAAGACATAGAGTAGATAAACAAATGAAAGAATTAGGTTTATTCAGTTGTGATGAGCAAAGCTCTCAGTCTGACGTCAGTTCTAAGTGTGAGGAGGAGGTATCACAATCTGCTAGGGCTGAGGCCGAGAAAGGCTATTCTGAAAAGAGAAAAATTAAAAAAGCAGCCAGTCAGTATAGTTTTTCTTCGACTTCAGACTCTCAGTCCACTTGTGATACATCTTCCGATGAGAAAACAAAAAAGAAGCATAAGAAGAAAATTAAATCCGGATTAAGGCGAAAGCATCAGATTCGGTTAAACGTAGTCAAAGATATCCGCAAGCACATTTGCGTTTCGAATTTGTAAGTTCGAATGTTACTTTTGAAAAGCTTGACCTGAATCTTTTTGTAGCTGGAGAATTAGAAATCATTTCTAGTTCAAAAATCAGAAGTACGGAAAGAACAGGCAGATTGGAATTATTAAAAAAAATATTGTATCTTAGTACTTCTTACGAATTTCCTGTTTTAAAGTCCTTTTATGCCGCTGTTTTAAGAGAGATTGAATTAGGTAGAAAATCATGGAAAGATGATTTTCATTATATCGAGACAGCCATATTGTCAAAACACAATCCCAAAAACAAAAGCTGGCAAACAAATAAGAAAACTTCCAGTTATCAATACAAGAAAAAACAACAATCCGATCTCTCTAATGCAGATGAAAAGACTTGGTTTTGTTCTCAGTACCAAAGAAACAAATGCCAACATAAAGGCAACCACATATTGGTAATTAAAGGGAAAGCACGTCATGCCTTGCACATTTGTGCATCATGCTGGCAGAAGGATAATAAAAAGTTGGAACATCCTGAATGTTCCACGGCATGCCCACACACATATAAAAATTGACATTCAAACAGTTTCAACTTTAATTATAAGGAAAATAGTGTTATTAATATTTTTTTTCCGGAATTCTGTGAGAGAGATTTGATTAGAAGCAAAAAGCATTTAGATAGTAATTCAAAAGAATTTCACAATAGTAACATATTACATTCGGTTTGTAAGCATTCAAGATCTTGCCAGATTTGTAAAGCAGTCAGTAATATTTCTTTTGAAGAGCTTGACAGAATAGTAGCAATACATGAGCAAGTTAAAGAGTCAAAAAAGTACAATTTTGAAGAATGTAGGATTCCAGTTAATGATAAACTGAATTTCAGTTTCATGAGAACAATGCTTAGAGATTACAGTGATATTCAGGTGTGTGATTTACTTGAATTCGGTTTTCCAATCGGTTTTAAGGGTGATGAAAATTCTTTTCCTCAGTTTGATGGTCTTTCAAGATGTAGGAATCATAAGGGAGCAGTTGAATTTTCTAAAGAGATAAATAAATATTTAGAGAAAGAAAGTGCTGAAAAAACTATTATAGGTCCTTTTAAAAGCAATCCTTTTTCAGATAATTTAATTGTGTCGCCCTTAAATTCATTACCAAAGAAAAACATTCAAGAAAGGAGGGTTATCTTGGATCTTAGTCATCCTAAATCAAAATCAATTAATGATTTTATTGATAAGGATTTTTATTTGGGTCAGCAGGTAGATATGGTTTATCCAAAGGTTGACGATTTGGTAGAATTAGTCAAGATAAAAGGTAAAGGTTGTTTGCTCTTCAAAAAGGATTTGAGAAGGGCTTACAGGCAAATCAGTATTTGTCCTTCTGATTATAATCTTGTAGCTTTTGCTTGGGGAAAGCATATTTTTTGCGATACCGTCTTAAGCATGGGGTTGAAATCAGCGGCTGCCATTTGTCAACGAGTATCTAATGCAATCTCTTTCATGATGTTCAAGTTAGGTATTTCCATTCTAAACTATTTGGATGATCTTGCGGGGGCAGAAACAGCAGATAGAGCAGAATTTGCTTATAATTGTTTAGGGACAGTGTTAAATAAGTGTGGTATTAAGGAATCAGTAGATAAAGCCTCTCCTCCAGCTGCAATTATGACATTTTTGGGCGTTTTATTCAATACCCAGACAATGACAATAGAAGTGACTCCTGAACGTTTAGATGAAATCAGGCATTTGGTTAAGCTCTGGCTTAGTAAGCAATATGCTTCTCTTAAGGAAGTCCAGTCTTTGCTTGGTAAATTAAATTTTGTGGCATCCTGTGTAAAACCGAGTAGAATTTTCGTTTCTAGACTTTTGTCGTGGTTAAGATCTCTTAACAAGTCAAACGAAAAGGAAAACTTGTTGCCAGATTACGTTAAAAAAGATTTGCAGTGGTGGGATAGGTTTTTGCCCGTTTACAATGGGGTTTCTATGATGCAGTATGAGAATTGGTCAAATCCAGACACAATATTCTCTTCAGATGCTTGTTTAAATGGCTGTGGTGGTTTTTGGAATGGTGCATTTTTTCATGCAGAATTTCCCAATGAACTTTTTGACAATTCCTTTCATATTACTGCTCTAGAAGTCATAGCTATTATCATTTGCTTGAAATTATGGGGTAGTTATTTTAAGGGCAAAAGAATTGTTGTTTTCTGTGACAATATGGCTGCATGTCAAATAATTAACACAGGAAAATCTAGATGCCACATTTTACAAGAATGCTTGCGAGAAATTTGTTTTCTAGCAGCTGTATTTGAATTTGAGATAAAATCAGTTCACTTGGATTCTGAATCGAATCGCATATCTGATCACTTATCTAGGTGGCACTTAGATAAAAGGCATGAGTCTGAATTTTTGGATCTGACAAGAGATTTTTTTTTGAAAGAAGAGACAGTTGATAATTCTATGTTCCAGTTTATTAATAACTGGTAGTTCTATTTTCAGACATGCAACTGAAAGGTCTGAAGAAAGACTTACAACAGTCGAAAGCAGCTGCTTATGCCTTGGGTACCAGAAGAAACTTAAAAGTACAATGGGAATCTTTCTTACTGTTTTGTTTTTACTTTGAATTTACTTTTTTACCTGCGTCTACAGAAACTTTGCAGTTATATGCTCAGTTTTTGAGTAGAACTTTTAAGTCGGTAGAGTCTATAAGAAATTATATTAATGGTGTTAAAACAATGCACTTAATGCTGGGTTTATCTGTTGATCATATAAATAAATTTATTTTGAACTTGTCTTTAAAAGGAATAGCAAGATTAAATCCGCATTGCATTAAACAAGCCGAAGCAATGACACCAGAAATTTTAGTACAAATGGCGCAGGTATTGACCCTTTCAGATAAATCTGATTTAGTTTACTGGTGTTTATTCCTGTTTGCGTTTTTTCTTTTAGCTAGAAAATCTAATTTAGTGCCGACCACTTCAAAAGATTTATCCTTAAAACGATTTCTTTTAAGGGAAAATGTCACTGATTGTGGAAATTATTTAATGGTTAACTTTAAGTGGACTAAAACAATACAGACTGGAGAGAGAATTCTTACTCTACCATTAGTTCGTATTAAAAAATCCATTCTCTGTCCTGTTACAGCATACAGGAAGATGTGTGCAGCTATTGAAGCAGCAAATAGTGCTCCGTTATTTTTGCTGCCTAATAATAAAGTTGTTATGTACAATCAGTTTCAGAATAAGCTAAGGGAGACAATTCAAAAAATAGGTCTCGATCCAAAGCAATTTTCTTCTCATTCATTCAGAAGAGGCGGTGCAACCTTAGCTTTCAGAGCAAAAGTTTCGGCAGATAAGATTAAGCTTTTAGGGGATTGGAAATCTGATTGCTATAGGAAATATTTAGATTTTTCCTTTGAAGACAAAATACTTGTATCCAAGGTTATGCCTGTCAGACGGCCCGTTGTATCTGTTGAGTCCTCGTCTTTGCTTCTTCATGGTGTTGAAATTTGATTTATGTGTTTACCGTGATGATTCATTGACGAGTTAGAGGGTTATCATGCGAACCGAACAACCAACTAAATGTTTTGTACCACTTCAGAAACTGAGGGTGAGGTTGGGCCTGTAAAATCGATTTAAGCCCCCCAGTAATTCATTACTGACCGTTCCAAGGCGGTAGTTCTGTTGTGGTTCTCTGTTGCCTGTTTTTGGTGTCAGAGTTTCTGTGATGTTTTACCTTATGTATGTTCTTATTATTTTTGGTTCGGTTTGGGTTGCTGAGTGGCCACCTTTTGGAAACAAGCTGCTCACTCGGTTGGCCATATGTTCTCTGTATCTTGATTATTTGTAATCTTAGTTGTTTCCAACTATGGTTTGAGGGCTGGATTTGGATTTTGATTGTTTCAGTTCCTGGTCTTTGCATACTTTTTACTTTTATGACGCAGCATATTATGGAAAAATCTTCTGTCAGTTCCAATTTAAAATAAAGGATTAGGTGCTGTTTGTGTCTGTTTGAGCAGTCTGCATTTACTAGAATCAGATGCTTTTGACTACTACAAATTTGTAGTGTCAATCGTGGCTCTCAATTACATGTTTTCAGTAATTGAGCCATTGGCTTTAGCATCTGAGAAATAGTAAATCAAGAGAGACATATTTTGTACATTTAAACTTGTATATATCAGTTTGTTTAACTTTGTTTTAGTATATTTGTATTGGTTAGTAAGATTCTTTAATTCTGATGCAGTTTATTATTTTGTTTAACAATATAAACGATAACTGTCAATTTCATGTTTATAGGAATTGGGTTATCAGGTTGGTGTCAGGAATAAAGAGTTTTATTAACATATCCTAGTTGGAGGGCATATTAGTTTTGCAACTGGGCAATCTAACTATTGATGTAGAACTATTTTGCTTGAATTTAAGATTTTCTTATATTGTATTTTTCAGACACAGTCTACTACCTGAACCAGTGTAGACGATAACTGTCAATCAAATGTTTTTATTGATTGAGTTATCAAGTGATCTACTGTCAAAGTAAGATTTATAATTATTTATTCCTAAGGCTTAGAATTTTATTTCTTTTACAGAATGCAGGAAAGTTTTGATAGTGGGTGATTCAATTGTTAAAGATATAGAGAGTATTGAAGGAGTAACCGTTAGAGCTTTTCCTGGTGCTACTATCGGAAAGTTAGCGATTCTTTTCTCTAATGGTTGTATGTCTTTGGAGAATAGTGATTACTTGATTATCCATGTTGGCACAAACAATATAGGAAAAAGGGATAGTTTTAATCATATCATTTCTGATTTTGCAAATATGATTGCCATAGTTCGGCGAAGCAAACCTTCTATTAGAATAATCATATCAGGAATATTGCCAAGACCCGTTGATCATGCGGTTACAGATACAATGATTAAGAAAGTGAACAATTATTTAAGAATCACTATGAGTGATGATCTTAACTTTAAATTTATATCTACCTATAAAGCTGTTTCTAAATTTGGCACTTACAGAAGGTATTTATTTGCCAAATTGGATAATGGTTTGCATTTAAATACAGAGGGTTCAAACCGTTTACGGCATTTCTTTCTCAGAGTAATATCTACAGTAGATTGAAGTTGATGCTTTATATATGTATCATTTCAGACATTTATAGCTGACATTTAGAAATACATGATTGAATACTTGGAATGATAATACATAGTCACGGTAAGAATTTATAGTTAAAGGCTTTTGTTTTCTTACAGTTCAGCCTTTGTTTAATTAACAGTTATTATCATTTCATGTTTCATATCTTTGGTTTCGTTGTTTTCTTTCCGTATAAATAATGTTATTATGTAATGTTCGTTTGTAACATAATTTTCCTACATTTGGGACATATATTTTGTTTTTCAATTGCTCTTGATATTATTGTCTAATGTCCCTTGTGGGTATTTGTATTATGTGTGTTTGATGTAAATAGATGTACTGTCTTTCTGAATTTATATTATTATTGTATTAAGAACGGTATGTTTCTAAAATTTCTGCAACTGTACAAAGGGAAAACAACATTGGTATAATTTGTGACTTTCAAAATTGAAGTGACTTTAAATGATAAAGTGGCGAAATGAAAAAAGTGGCGAAATAGTTGCTTCTCCTATATTTTCAATCCCTTTGTTTTCACTACTAAGGGAGATAATTATAACTCCAATGTGTTGTTAGAGTTGTCTATTTACAAATTGACGATGTTGGTTTTTCTGGATTCTTATATTATTCTACTTCTAATAATCTTATGTGTCTAATGTTTACGCCATTGTGCGAAGGGAGATAACTCGTATAATATTTGTGACTTTCATAATTGAAGTGACTTTAAATGATAAAGTGGCGAAATGAAAAAGTGGCGAAATGGTTGCTTCTCCTGTATTTTCAGTCGCTTTGACTACTAATGGAGATAATTATGACTCCAATGTGTTGTTAAAGTTGTCTCCTTTACAAATATGACGATATTGTTTTTTCTCAATTATTATATTATTCTACTTCTAATAATCTTATGTGTTAAAAGTTTTCGCCATTGTACAAAGGGAAACAACTTTTGTGTAATTTGTGACTTTCAAAATTGAAGTGACTTCAAATGATAAAGTGGCGAAATGAAAAAAGTGGCGAAATAGTTGCTTCATATTCCTTTCACTGCCAAGGGAGATCATTAAACTTCAGTCTGATGCTAAAAGTTGTGCCTTTGAAAATATAATGGTCTTATATGATCTATACATATTCATGAAGTATCACAATATCTTTATTGACAGTTTTATGAATCAATTTGTGTATATTCTTACTAATTGTTTACATAAGATCTCGTTATATATTTATTTATTTATATATATTTTGTGTATTTAACTTAATTATTTATAAATTTTTGAATTTGCTTTTCAATGCATATTTACATGATTTGAGACATTAATGTCGATATATCATACATATTAACTTCCTATTTTTTTTGGCCGTTGGTATGGCTGTTTATGGAATATTAGATAATGATTAAAATGATGATTAATCTTTGTGATTGCGTCACCACTTACTCACATTTCATGTATTTGATATTCAATTATTTCATATTCGAAATTTGAATAGAATTTTGGACAAAATAAATATGAATTGTTAGTAGACATTATTTGTATAAATTTGATCCCTGAGATTTATTGAAGAGAAATAATTGATAAATTTTAATTACAATTAAAATGCTTAATTATTTGGATGAGGTAAACTAGGTTCGTGTACTCCTTTACCCTGATCTTAGAATAAAATTGATTCTGATTGGATGAAATTAGATCAGGGGTATTTAAGGAGAAATTAGGCGCGAAGCCCGCACAGTTGACTTTATTCCTTTGTGTTGTGGTGACGACAAAAAGAAAAACCCTCCCACCTCCCTAAATATGCATTGACATATTTTGTTGGTTTTGTTTTATGTTATCTTTGGTTTTGTTGTATATAACCCATTGTATAATTTGGATAAATGTTTTGATTAATATCTAATGTTATACCTAATATGGATTTAAGCTGAAATTGCTTATTACATAGGTCACTATGTAGAATATGTGAGTGGAATGTTTCTTAACCAGTGCAGATATTTATAAAAGGATGATTTCCTTTTGGGAATACTATGTACTAATTATTTTGATGAATACATAGTATTCATTTCAGAAGGTCATATTTAAGCAATTTCTGGCTGTTTATGGAATATTAGATAATGATTAAAATGATGATTAATCTTTGTGATTGCGTCACCACTTACTCACATTTCATGTATTTGATATTCAATTATTTCATATTCGAAATTTGAATAGAATTTTGGACAAAATAAATATGAATTGTTAGTAGACATTATTTGTATAAATTTGATCCCTGAGATTTATTGAAGAGAAATAATTAATTCAGAACATGGGGAATTTATTTCAACCATATTTATTGTCCCCAAACCTAATGGAAAATTTCGACCAGTTATTAATCTGAAATATTTGAATGAATTTATTCATTACGATCACTTTAAACAAGAGACTTTCCAAGTGGTTTTAGAATTATTGCAGGAAAATGATTTCCTCACAAAAATTGACCTCGTTGATGCATATTTTACTATCCCTATAGATGATAGAGATCAGAAATTTTTAAAGTTTGTTTGGAATGGAAACATGTACAAATTTGTTTGCGTTTGTTTTGGTTTAACCTCAGCTCCTTTTTTGTTCACTAAGATTCTTAAACCTGTATATGCTTGGTTTCGGCAGCATAATATAAGATGTTCCTATTACATTGACGATTCTTTGAATATGAATCAAAATAGAGCTGTTTGTCAAAGCAATACTATAACCATGACAGATACCTTGCAGTCTTTAGGCTTTACCATTAACTATAAGAAGTCATCCCTTATTCCAGCTCAGAAAATTATATTTTTTGGATTTTTTATTGACAGTGTTCAGTTCAAAATTTTTCTCACTGAAGAGAAAGTTCAAAAAATATTTTTAAAAGCAAAAAATTTGCTGGAGAAAGGAGTAGTTACCATTAGGGAATTGGCTTCATTTATAGGTTTAGTCGTAAATGCCTTCTATGCTGTTTTAGAAGCCCCTCTGCATTATCGAGGTATGGAAAGGAATAAAATTGCAGGTTTAGGGCTTGATCAAAATTTTGATAAAGAGGTGGTTTTGACTAAAGCCAGTATAAATGAGATTCAGTGGTGGTACACTAATGTACACTTTAAAAATGGTAAGAGAATTAGGCCTGAGAAGCCGCAGAGACATTGTCAAACTGATGCCAGTTTTCTAGGGTGGGGTTCAGTTGACCTAGATTCTGGTATACATGCACATGGAAGGTGGTATTTTGAAGAAGGTTTACATTCTATCAATTATTTAGAGCTTTTGGCCATCTTCTATGCATTACAATCATTTTTTGCTAAAGAAAGTGAGATTCATGTTGAAATTCAGTCTGACAATACATCAGCTATAAAATACATTAATGATATGGGGGGTATAGCCTCAGAGTCAATGGACATGTTGGCCAATGAAATTTGGCAGTGGTGTTTGGAACGTAAAATTTTTGTTTCTGCTGTTTTTGTTCCAGGAATTGAGAACACAGCAGATTTTTATTCTCGAAATTTTTCTGATTCAACAGAATGGATGTTGAAAAAAGATATTTTCCTTCGATTATGCAAACAGTTTTTCGTTCCAGACATTGACCTGTTTTCATCCAGACTGAATGCACAGTTGGATGTGTTTGTTACATGGTTTTTAGAGCCTGGGGCATTCCATTGTAATGCTTTCACCATGTCATGGTATGGTTATAAACCATATATTTTTCCACCATTCTCTTTGATAAGCAAAATTTTGAACAAAATTGTTGAAGATGAGGTGGAAAAAGCTATTTTGGTTTTCCCATACTGGAAATCACAATCTTGGTTTCCCTTATTGATAGACAACCTGTGTTCTTTTCCGGTTAGATTACCACGCCACAAAGATCTCTTGGTGCTGCCGCACAATGGAATGAGGCATCCTCTGTGTCGATCAATGCGGATCGTCGCTGTGACAGTATCCGGAAGGCGCTCCATGGTAGAGGACTTTCGAAAACGTCTTCAGAACTTATCATCAGCTCATGGCGACCCGGAACAAGAAAACAATACAGATCTGCATGGGAGAAATGGTTTGTTTGGAACAGTATCAGGTTTGGAAATCCCTATAAAACCACTGAAGTTATAGTTATTAATTTCTTGAATTATCTTTTTCTTATGAATAAGTCATATTCAGTTATTAACTCTTGTAAAGCTATGTTACTTCAGACTTTACCTTTTTTTGGGAATAAATGGTGTAATTCCTGTCAGCTTATTAGTAGGTTCATGAAAGGTATTTATTTTCAGAGAAAACCTACCCCTAGATACTTGTTTACATGGGATGTATCATGTGTATTGCGGTATTTATCATCTCTATTTCCTCTTGAAAGACTTAGTTTGAAGTTACTTACTTTGAAAGTGACTGCCTTAATTGCATTGGCTGCGGCTCCTAGAGCACAGACTTTGGTGTCAATGGATATTGATAATATGGTGGTAAATCAGTGTCGTGTTGTTTTCAGTTTTCCTAATTTATTAAAAACTTCAAGAAGTGGGCATTCATATTCCTTGTTGATTGAACATTTCAAAGACGAAAAGTTGTGTGCAATGCATACTTTATTGCATTATCTGAAAAGGACACAGTCTTGTAGACTTTCAAGTAAAGTATTAATTTCCTACATAACTTTTAAGGATGTGTCTACCAGTACAGTGGCAAGATGGTTAAAATGTGTGCTTAATTTATCTGGTATTAGCACAGATAAGTTTAAGGCTCATTCGTATAGAGCAGCTTCCGTGTCAGCAGCTTTTAGTAAAGGATGTAGTTTGAAAACTATTCTAGATACAGCAGACTGGACATCAGATAAGAATTTTAGAAAGTTCTATTGTAGACAGTCTTTACAAAAAAGTCATGTGTCTTTTGCAAATGCTGTTTTTCAGAAATGAATATGAATTAGTTTGTTATTTTAGGTTTCTTATCTTTTAGCTGCTGCAGTTGTTTTGTTGCCTTTCAAGATGCTATTGGTATACTTGCGCAGGCCGAAGGCATTGCGAAAATAATGTCCCCTCATCCAAGCTTTAGTGCCGGATGAAGGGCATTATTGGAGTAATGCCGGAGGCCGAGCAAGTATATACCCCCCCAGTTATATTTCTTCTGAGAGATGTATATTTAAACCATTTATATACGTATATTTTATTTTACCCACCCTTTGAATTCTGTATGCAACAAAACATCTGCGATCCTTTAAATTATGAAATGATGTGGCAGTCACGCTTTTCATTGACAGTTGTCACGTGGTAGGGTGTACTTGTTTTCTTTAAAAGGCGCGTTTGGTTTGAGCGGCGCGGAGCGGAGTGCTATTGGTATACTTGCTCGGCCTCCGGCATTACTCCAATAATGCCCTTCATCCGGCACTAAAGCTTGGATGAGGGGACATTTTCCGCGATATTTACAGGTCACAGTTGCCTGGGGATTAAGTTTAAGTAGCAATGATGCAAACAATTCAAAGACTGCTCATTTATGAACTATGACCTTCTTAAGTGAAAATCTGCAAAGGCTGTAGGGTAACTTCTTTCAAAAACGTTAAAAAATATGTCCTATAGAAAATATGCACCACATTTGCAGAGTTGTCCGGACATATCATTCCGTTATATATTTTTGCTATCAGAAGTTCTGTATTTATAATGGTTACCAAAATAAGATGTCACGATCAGAACTATCTGAACATCCCTCGTAACTTAACTAAATACCATCATGATTTTTCAACCTTAGAAATCCACAGTAACTATACCTTTTATGCGCCTATGAACAGTCTGAAAAAATGCCAGCAATATTTATTATTTAGCTTGTTTCATAAATAGTCAACCCTCTTTATAAGGGCATTCATTACAAAAGCAAAGGAGCAGTGGTAGAATAGTGTTTTAGGCTCTCGACTACCAAGCCAGGGGTTGCAGGTTCGAGCCCCTGCTCCTCAAGTCTTTCAGATGAGACTTTATACCTCTGGGTACAACCTCGCAGAATATCCTTCAGTCAAGGTTTCTATTTTTAGAAACACCAATACTTAATTGCCTGTTAAACCATAATGTAACTTTCAAAGTGTAATCTTATAGTTTTTATGCTAAATTCACAGCTGCAACTAATATTTGGCAATACAAAATGGACACTTACACATGGTTTGTTTAAAGAATCAAATTTAAGGTCTTGCTGCCTAAAATTGTTCCAAAGTGTAGTTTGTTCCATAAGGTATTTAAACTGAGGTCTGACACCTCTGCATGACCTACTTGTTGGTGGGACTTTAAACCCAAGTTCACTCACTCACTCACTCACTCACTCACTACAAGAGCAAAATTCTTTATTAAACCATTCTGATTATGCAGCATGAGAGGTGCCGTGGTTGAGGGTTTATAGTGAATCGGTTTTGGTGCAGAATGTTGTGGATTTGAATCTAGGTTGGGCCAGCTGGAGACTGGAAAACTGCCAACCCAGCAGTAAATGGGTACATTTCTTGAATGAAGTAAGGATAAGGCAGCAATAGGAGAGGGATGGGCTCCGTCTATCATATGCTGTGCCCAAGATACAATGGGCCTCTAACCCCTCCTGCCCCTATGGCCACTAGGCTATAGACAACCTTTACATTTTCCTTGATATGCACAGAATGGCTTTTTTGTTCAAAATATGCATTCATTATAACAGCAATTCAGTGTTAACATCAAAATGTTTGGGGACATATGCTGTTGTTGTATATAGGATCCTCTGTACCAAATAAAAAGGCCACTGGTGTGAGATTCTCAACATATTACTTTGATAATCCAATGATAGACAGATCATAACTATTTGTATCAAATCAATTCAGGAAACTACATATGAGCAACATCATGTGACTTCCAACAATGTGGCAATTTTGTCATGTGGTATTCAGATCATTCTACTCATTTATACAGGGTAATCAGAGACCTCGACCTTGGCTTTATGGCTGGGGCCAGTTCCATAGATGGCTGTGACAAGCAAAGGCTCTGATCAGACTGCACTTGTGTGCAGTCTGATCAGAGCCTATGCTTGTCACCAATGCCACATTGTTGGAAATCACATGATGTGGCTCAAATAAATTCAGGAAACTACATACAACCAGGCACTGTAGGACTTAATACATAAGCACAAGGGAAATTGCTACTTATTTCTGAGTTTGTTCCATAATTATGAGAACAAATTCCAGCAATCTTATCAAGAATCTTTTTTAACCATCAGGCTGCACTTAATGAAGATAAATGGCATAAGCAATGTTGAAGATATGTGAGATATAAGATATAGGAGATACAGTTTTTATTTTATAAAAAATGAACCTATCAATAATTTCTCATGGTTAAAAAAAAATAAATAAATAAAAGAGAAGCATTGCAAATAGTGCATGATATCCTGCCAGTGACTACACCCATGTCTACTATTTCTGTTTTTTTTTTTTTTTTTTTTTCATATTTCTCCAGGCAGGGTGACAAAACAAAATTTTTATTGTATCAGAAAGCATACTCAACATTAATCATTTCTGTGACACTTCAATGAGATAGTTCAAACAGTAAAGGAACTATTGGCCAAACACCAGCCAAAAAACAATTACAGCCCCATGGCAGGGGCAGATAATCCATTTACACAAAATTCTAATTGCAACAGAATGATCATTTCTGTGAATTTTAACCGAGACATTCATACTTCTAAAGGAAGTACCAGCCAAAGACAAATTATAAAGACATATAGCCCGTTGACAGCTACAGATAATCCTGTTAGACAAAGAAAAGGTTGCATTATTTCAGCATTCCTGTGAGGTTTCATAAAGCTATTTCAGATAGTAGAGGAATTACCGGCCACAGACCAATTTTCGGACATGTATATAGCCCCACGGCAGAGGCAGATAGCCCCATCAGAAATATTTTATATAAATTTATGTTTGATAAAAGCCTGCTGTGAAAAAATGTGCCCTGTTGTACTGGCAAGCAACTGATAAACAAGACTTGTAATCCAGATCGAGTCCCACCCCACCCCCATTTGCATAAGTTGGATCATGCCAGCTAGGGGATGTAACCTTCATGTAACTACTATAAAGAGTATTCCAGAGTTCTCCCTTCATCATCAGCAGATTCTGTTTCCTGCCGCAAAAATTCTAAATGTTAGGACAGAGGTGGCTGAGAAAACAATGGAGACCCACATCAGACTGCTCTTAAAGTGCAGACCAAAATAAGACTGCTCCCAAAGGAGCAGTCTGAACTGGGTCTACACTGTTTGCCATTCCATCTGCATCTTTCGGATATATTACAGACCAAACTTGTCCACTTTTAGGAGTTACCATGACTACTTCTGGTGTCCGAATTTTTAGGATACACACATCAAAGATGCAATAGCATTTTACTTGTTTTTGTAACATAAAGTTTAATAGTAAATGTTCTGACACAAGACTAAGAAGAGAAATTAACCCATTACACCTTTTGGGTATTCTTATGTGTCTGTATTAATCTTCATCATATACTCCGGGAAATAAATTTAGCAATTTTTTATAAATCAGCGTATAATTCAGACTTATTAAAAAGGTTTGAAATTGTATCATTTCCGTTGTGTAAGGGTATAAATTTGGGTACAAAAACAAATAAACTGAGGTCAAAAGTTCATTTATAGAGCAGTCTTGTGTCATTTGTCCCCAAGGGTTTAACCATGTTGTGTTATTGTTGTGTTATTGTTTAACGCCCAAGGTAAACAGCTATGATCATGTCGGGACATTAAGTTAACCTAACCACACTATTCCTGGGCAGGCTTAGACCCCCTAAGTGGTTAACCAGTACTAAGTGCACTTACTTACTTTCACCAGTAACTGACAACTGCCCTTCTTGAATCAGTGGAAGGAGAAATGAAAGTAAGTGGCCGGACAGGGTATCGAATCCAGGACCTCTGGCATACAAGTCAGGTGCCCTACCGATTGCGCTATGCAGCCTGGCAGGGTTTAACCAAAAAATGCCATAAATCCTCTATGAAACTCACCTTTTTCAAGCACTATTTCATCTTCAAATCTTACACTAGGTCCAATTTGTGCCAGTGTGGACATTTGTGAACAAGGACACGGTGTTGTGTTTAAAAGATTGTTACCATGATAAGCGTAAATGTGCTTGATACGTCGTCAAAATTGGTGTTTGAAAGATTGTTATCATGATAAGCATAAATGTGCTTAATACGCCGTCAAAATTGGCATTAACACACAGTTGAGACTGAGCAAAAGTCGACGTTAGTGAATTGTTCCAAAATCTTGGACCAAACTGCAATGGCATGATCTCTACATAACCAGAACACTTTCAAGCAATTTGTTGTGGTAGATTTGCGCTATTCCTGCAGATTTAACCACACCAGGTTCAACGGTTATGTCATTCTGACGTCAGTTTTTATAACCATCAAAGATCCTCTTGAAACCAGCAATACTGAATTTAAAGTTTCTCTTCTCTAAGTGCACACAAGGGTCATTGCATATCCACATATTTTGTCAATTTCTGCCATGACATAAACTTGAGGCCTCCATTCAAATTTTGAAAGGTTAAGGTCATTGCATAAAAACAAATGGATTACTTGGGGTAATCTTTTTGTGTGGTAGTGTTCTCCACGGTGACAGTTATAAAGCCCAAAAAGAATTCAATTGAAACATCAACTGAGAACTGAGAATGCTTCAAATGGCAGTTGAATTTTTCAGTAAGATAACATCAAAGTAAGATACCCCATTGCTGGCTTCTTATGCATTTATTTACAAAACCATTTATGGGTTTCTTGTTCAAGGACCCAGTTAAAACCTTTCAAAAGCATTTTGACGAGTTTCTTTGTTTTATTGTATACCAGCTCATGTTAAGAGTGAATTCATTTAAAGTGACGTCATTTGTGCGTTAGGTCACTTTTATCCTCCAAGTTTGATGTAAACGCAGTCTCATACTAACTTACACTTACTATATACAACCAACAACCTGGGAATGCTATCCCTAAAGAAACTTTCACAACCCTTCGAAGAAATTGCTAAATTTATTTCTTTCAGTATATTTTATAATGTCACTATATATTTTACTGTTTCACTGAGTCACTGTAATGAAATAAACGCCTTGAGGAAAACTGCCCAGTCAGGGAAAGTCCTACTGCAATTCAAAACCTGGTACTGGGTTTGTATTGTTTGGCATTTAAAACAGCCTCTTGTAAGACACCTAAACAGAACGGAGGCATGCCATGCTCATACATTTTTCCATGCAACAAACATAACTGCTGCTGTAATACATTTAGGTTAAACTTTATTTATTTGTATAAACATCATACACTTATGTACAGACAATGGTTAACAGAGCATACGTTTATACAAAGGGATTCAGAAGGAAGTCTGTCGACTTTTGTAAATCTGTATCCCTAGAAATGAGCTTGTGTGTAAACCTATGACATACAGTATGTTTAGACAAAGTACAAGCTATGCAGACAAATCATGTAAAACAGTATACATTCGGAAAAAAAGTAACAAGAAAAGAGATTGTATAAACTATACTAAGATAAAGAAAGAACAACTTATCTATTGAGATAAATTATTCATTTCTGGCAAGATAAACTAGCCTCCACGGGGAAAGGAGGAGTCAGTTAACATGAAGAAACATGTCGCTCTAAGTAAGAGAAAACGTCTTTGGCTTTAGATGTCTAGTGAAATTAAAGACGGTGGAATGTTCGATGGGGTCATTAGCTATTGTGTGGTTCGAGGGGAGATTTCTTTAAACTAAACTGACAGGGTGAAGAGCAAAATCAAAACACCAGAAGTAATACATTTAAACTTAATGCTCCAGCTATGGGGTGTATCAGGGGGTATGGTCGATGTACTTGCTTTTGGGGTGCTCCAGAATTCGAGCTATTTTAATAGTCTATACTGCTCCTATTGTCAGGGACATGTAAAGATGAATATTTTTGATAACACAAAGTTGAATCAGCGTGTTTCATCATACACTGACGTGTGAGAGCACGTTAGTTTTGACATCATCGGTGACGTCGTCATTGGTGACCCTGGAAGTGGCCATATTGAAAACACTACCAAGTTTATGGAAAGTACTGACGAAGATGACACGGCCAATTATATAATTAGGAACTTTTTTTCTGATACTTCAAAGATTATTGCTACAGCCTAAAGAATTGCAGGTCCCACGAAAGAAGTTGATATCATTAGGAGCTGAAGCTAATGCACTTTGAACGCAATTTCTTTAACATACCCAAACACTGGGGCAGTCTCAGAGAGCAGATTCAGCTGAGCATCTGTCTGATTTGATCAGATTACTTAACATATATTTTTTTGTCCACAGTTTGTGATCTTTATTTATCACACAGTTTTTATGTTGTGAGCAAATGTTAATACCCCGAAAACTGATGCCCCCATATAATACTCCGATCATATGATTCTTCCGATTTCTCCATGATAACACACACTGCAGTCCCTCATTATAACAGCTCCTGATCTGGGGAGGGGCCAAAAGATAGATTTTTTTTTTCATGAAGTGATAAGAATTATGATAAAGGCTATGTATGGCTTGTGGTTAACAAAGCAGGCATGACAATAAATTTCCCAAAATGATGAAATTCTAAAACATCTGAGCCCAGTTGTTCAAGCATAGCTAGCTTAAAGAAGTTGTTAGAAAATGATTAAGTTTTGTAATACACATAAAATATAGTGTGCTTATATTTTTTGCTGAAGAAATCTGAGGAGCTTTTGCACTGCAAAAGCTCCTCACATTTTTTTCAGCAAAAAATTTCCCTTTTTTTTTTTCTTTTGCATACAATATGTTTGAAAATGTAGCATCTTGTTTACTAATGACATCATTAGTTTTCTACAATTGGGCACTTGAGCTCAGACTACAACTAATACAATATATAAAGCAAGTTTTATGCAACATACCTCTGGAGAATGCCCAAGTCTCAGATGATGTCCAAATATCAACGTGACAGTTATAGTCTTTAATGAAGGTTCCTTCGGTTTTTCTGATTCAGAAACAGTCTGAAAATATACACATTACTCTTTATTTCTTTCTTGCATGGAAATCCATGATTTTAATTTTTTTTCTAAAAATAGCATTTGTTACCTTTATATTGCAAAAGAAATGTTTGAGGTAAAGGGATATACTTTCAGGAGAAGCAATTCTGCTACTTTCATTTTTGCTTCCCTTCTCTATGTGTGAATGGAAATTAAATGATGTAAGAATCCATTACATATAATACTGAGGTATCAAACACCTTATAGTAAATAACAAGGTCTGTGAACACCTTAGTCACCAAAGTAAAAAAAACAACCAAAAAACCTACAGATGAATGGATGGATGACTTGTGATTTACATCCTTTTTGACAGTATTTCAGTCATATCAGGATGATGGGAGGGTGATAATGAAAGGCTGTGAGCAACAGAATTCCATTTAGGGTTGGCAAGATTTCCGCCATAAATGGGCCTCGAACCCGGGACTGCTAGATCAGCAGGCCAGGGCTTAACCTACTGAGCTACCAGGACTCATACATCCTACAGAAAATACAACTAAACGGTGAATGCATGTTAACAGAATGTACAAGAAACATAATCAACCAAGTCTGAAAACAGTATCAGAATAAACACATTCATCACGTGTACAGTCCTTTTTTGGAATGGTTTAGACAGAGCTCCAGATAAGAGGGGTATTGAGGATAATTCAAAGATAATTGATGGGTCACAAAATACGTTTTATGGCAAAAAATGGATAATTATCACCAAATTATCTCTGTTACCCCTTCTAATCTGGAGCACTATTTAGGTGTCTGCATATTTGTGATAACACAAGTGTAAACAACCACAGTACTCACCGGATGTAGCGGTGGGAAATTCAGCAGTCTGTAGTTATGAGCTTTCAGTAATTCAATTTCAGTCTGTAACCAAAATAACAAATGCATGTATTTGCTTAAAAGTAACCAAAGTTCTGGATATCTAGGAAATTCTTTTCTACTCAAGCAATAAACTCTTTATAATATATATCGCTGACAATTAATCTTTACGTTTTATTTTAATCTTAATTCAGAATCAAATATATAACTCTCAAATCAACTAGCCAGGGACTTTTATATCTGAAACTGTTTAGCTATGCAATAATAACTCTTTTCTAACACTTAAAGGTCTTGAGATGCTGGGTAAGATAGGGCCAAAGATAAAATTTTCCAGAGAATGGAAAAAAATGATCTCATCCCACATTCCTTTGATTATTATTAACCCCTTAGACAGACCTGACCAGATGGGTTAAATGGTCTTCTGAACAGTGAAATACAGAAGGGTCCTTAGGCCATACATGAACATCAAAAGATCAGACCATCTAGTCCATTTGCACAATCCCCACCAGAACCTTTCCCACACAAATCATATTGACTTAAACAGTGTGCACTCAGACAGGTCATTGCATCCTTACACTTAAAATAGAGCTACCATTTGGAACCAACAGGGTTCCAAATGGTAGCTCTATTTTAAGTGTAAGGATGCAATGGCATGTCTGAGTGCACACTGTTTAAATATGTTCTAAGCAACCCTGTGGCCGACTTCCAAACAAAAGGTCACAAGTTTGAGTCCCACAGGAGGTGAGATACTGTTAGAACCTTAACAGCATTTCACAGCTCAGAGCCTTTCATAACCACCCTCCCATCGACCTGACTTGACTAAAATACTGTTGAGGAGGACGTAAAACTGCTACATTGTTTTTAGCAACTCATTTACAATATACTTACAAATAAATCAAGAGCATGTCCCAGTGATTTGATCCCCAGTTTTGTTAGATTGTCTACGGAAAGATTAAGTAGGAGTTTTCCTGTGATGTGATTCTCAAGAAACAAATCTGTGTATGGCAGAAGGTCAGGGTTATGACCTGAAATATACATAATAAACCCTCCTCGCATGATCAACTCAATCCAACAGCCACTAGTGGTTGAACTCAGCTGAAATTTTGTAATCAAGCATCGTTTTAAGAAAATGATTGATGATTTGAGTGAACATAAATAAATGAGCCACGACATGAGAAAACCAAGAAGGTGGCATGTGCGACCAGCAAAGACTCAGATCAGCCTGGGCATTCGCCCAGTCTGATCAGAGTCTTTGCTGTCCGCATGGAGCTAGCTTAGACCCTTAGCTACCCTTTAAGCACTTAATGAAGAGTCTGAGCAGACTGGGCGGATGCCCAGGCTGATCTGAGTCTTTGCTGGTCACACATGCCGCTTTGTTGGTTTTCTCATGTTGTGGCTCATTTATTGATGTTCACTGGGCGCACAACCCTCTCGTTGGTTTTCTCGTGTTGCAGCTCAAATGAGACTGTTAGAAGCCTATTTAGAATAAATAAGTTTTGTCCAAGATTTTATTTTCTCTTTCTATGCTTTATAATATTGCATCTCAAATAAAAAGTCCATAGGCAATGCTTTAAGCAGAACCAGACTTCTTAATCAAGATGAAATTCTGCTTTCCGTGGGAAGCGAAAGCTTCAAAGGAGCATTAAATACAGTAGAATTTCAATGATTCAAACCCTGATTGCTCATTTACCCTGCCTGGTTCTACAAGAGCAAATTCTTTTCCCTCAAGAGTTGACCCCTTTTTGGAAGAGAGTCAGGAGAAGGCAGTGTTGTTTCCTCTGGATATAAACATACATATATGAGCCGCGACACGACAAAACCAACAATGTGGTTGTGCGCACAGCGCAGACTCAGATCAGCCTGGGCATCTGCCCAGTCTGATCAGAGTCTTCACTGTCCACATGGATGTAGCTTAGACCCTTAGCTACCCTTTAAGCGCAAAACAAAGACTCTGGTCAGACTGGGCGGATGTCCAGGCTAATCTGAGTCTGCGCTGGGCGCACAACCACTTTGTTGGTTTTCTTGTGTCGCGGCTCATATATTAAAAGACTGATACATCCATTATGTCAGATTTTAATCATTTGCCCTGCCTGGTTAGAACTCACCAATGAAAATTAGTTCCAGCAAAAGGCAGTTCCAGCCATCCAGGGCTAGATTTGTGTATAAACTGACCTCCAGGGACTCAAGGTCGAGTTCTGGTTCCCTGTATAAAACTGGCAAAAAAAACATGGAGAAGTACCCAAATTCTTCTTGTCAACACCTACTGCTCCTCTGATAGCTATTGTTTTCCAAATAAATGATGCACAGTCAAACCTGTCAAAAACAGCACCAAAGAGCAAGGCAAAAACTGCTTGTTTAAGGCAGGTCCTTGCTTCATACAGGTCAGTTTCTACTGAAAATTCAAATTTTGGGATATGAGATTTTGGTCTCTTGAGACAGGTTTTTGACAGGTTTGACTGATATGAACAGCTTTTCCTGTATATGAATTTGACAAAGTTTGTGACTGCTTAAAGTAGCCAATCTTGAAATTGCAATTGCAGGAAAAAAAATACTGTGGTACTTACTCTGTGCCATCTGCTTGATCCATTCATACTGAAACAATCAAGAACAATCTTAATTACAGAGGACAAAAAATATGAAGGAGACAGGGGGAAGCATATATACTGTCTGTTTCCTTCGACAATCATAAAAATGATCTTAAACCTAAGTACATGTATTTAGCTTTGCATCATAATATCCTGGCAGTTTAAACTACTTTGTGTTTTCTATATATGAGTGATGTCACACAATAAACTATCTCATGGCATGAGCAGAGAAGCCTCAGACCAGCCTACACACCCAAAGTCTGATTAGAATATCAGCTTAAACAATATGCTAATTCCAAAATATCTATAAAGTGATAACTTATCACCAATGTATAAAATGGACTGCAGCATTTAAAGGCAGGAAGAAACTTTTCAAGAAATGCTTTGGGACATTTATAATGTTCAGATGTAGTAGCTTACTCACCACATCAATCTCTTTCCATGTATTAACATCATGGGAATCTAAATTCTGAAACAAAAAAAAAGCACTAATAAAATGCAAATCAAAGCAAGCAAATATTAAGAAAGATGACACTGAGAATTGTTGTTGTGTTATTGTGTAACGTCCACGGTAAACAGCTATTGTCATGTCGGGACTTTCAGTTAACCTAACCACACTATTCCTGGGCAGGCTTAGGCCCGATTTCACGTAGCCTTAAAACACAGACTAACTTTTATTTATCGAAAATATTTTACCTTTACCCTAATGCAGTGTTAGCCATTGAATAGTGCTTAAAACATGTTTTAGGGCGACATGAATCGAGCCTAAGACCTCCTAAGCAGTTAACCAGTACTAAGTGCACTTACTTTCACCAGTAACTGACAACTGCCCTTCTTGAATCAGCTGAAGGGGAAATGAAAGTAAAAGGCCGGACCAGGTATCCAACCCAGAACCTCAAGCTTAAAAGTCAGGCAACCTACTAACTGCGCTATGCGGCCCGGCTGTGTACCTGAGACAAAAATTCAGCGGAAAGCTATGTCGCACCTGCTTTGCACCTTCACTTTAAGAACTTGATAAAAGTCATTTTGAAACATATTTGGTTGAAATCCATTCAGTAGTTTATGAGATATTATCATTTTCATGTTTTCGCCATTTTTAGAAACGATGGATGGTTGCCATCTTGGACGGTCAATTTGAAAAAAATCATGAATTATCATTTTCATGTTTTCGCCATTGTTAGTAACGATGGATGGTTTCCATCTTGGACGGTCAATTTGAAAAAAATCATGAAACAGCTTCACGCAAGGATCATTTTGATACACATTGAGTCCAATTCCATTCAGGGACTCTTGAGATATTGTCATTTTCATATTTTTCTATTTTAGTAATGGTGGTTGGTGGCCATCTTGGATAGTCTCCATTCGCTTAAATTTCAAAGAACTCCATTTAAGGACCATTCTGACTAAATTTGACCTAAATCTGTTCAAGTTTTTTTCAGATATTGGCGTTTTTGCAAACTCCGACTCCTAAACAGAAAGTAGGTCACTGTGACCTAAATCCGCTACAGCTTTTTTTCATTTTGATAATCTTTAGAGCCAAGGTCCCATTAATGCTCCATGTAAAATTTCAGCCAAATATACCAAGTGGTTCTGGAGAAAAACATGATTTCATTGTTTTAGCTATTTTTAGTAACAGTGGCCATCTTGAATTATGGAACAAGCTGAATTTTGTCATTCAGAAGCTCTGCAGTCTGGTCATGCAGCATGTGAAATTTGAGAACCATAGGTGCAGTGGTTTCAGAGAAAAAGTCATTTGAATGGACTTAAAATTTAGGGTCGACGTAAATGTGGACGGACGGACGGACGAACGGCTTCACGAACGGACGGACGGAAAACCGGACGCCTATATCGCACCTTGCTAAAGCAGGTGCGACAAAAACTGTAGATGCAGATCAGGACTGAGTCAGCTTAACAAAGTAGTTAGTTCAGGATTTGTTAAGTTTTCTGGCACATATAAAGTTAAATGTGCAAAAATTGTCAAAATGACCTCATTTTTAGCACAAACTGACAGTGTATTTGCATACACTATGTTTGAAGACCAACAGACTTGTTACTCTAAATAAAGAGCACTCTTCTTTCTGAGAGTAGCTTGTGTAAAACAAGCGATAAATAGCTCCAGAGACGTCATTTATCTCGGAGGTGTAACCACACATCTTGAGGGGAATAGGTATGTTTCCAAGGGCAGCAACTCTGCCATTTTATTTTTTGCTTCCTTACTCAATGGGGGCCAACTTTTAAATGAAAGAATTTGCTCCCCTAGGAGCAAATTCTTTCATTTAAGAGTAGACCTCATTACAAACGAGCTTCTTCATCCATAGAAGAAAACAGGAAGTCACAAATTTTGATCTCTTCATAATAACGCATTTTTTGGTGCAAAATGACCTTGTCTGTGCTAATGCGCAGTAAAACCCATATCACTCACTCCAAAACAAATTAATGTCCCTTATACATAACCTTATAGCAGAAATATACTTACAGTTACATATATCTGATGTTGTAAATCTTTCTCCCAGGCCATCAGCTGAACTTCTCGCTCCCTCAGTTCCCTTTCTTTGTTGGTTAATTCACCCTCCACTTTTTTCAATCGCTCCAATGTTGACTGGATTTCATTCCTATCAAGTATCAATAGAAATGAATAAATCATAAACACTTGACAGATCTCCTGCAAAGCTTTCATAATTTTCTACCATCAACCCACTTCACAAAAACACTCTTTACAACAGCAAAATTCTTTATAACGTCATTTTGATAGGCACAAAATGGCCTAATTGTTCTAAATCTGCATTCTTTACAACAGCAAATTCAGTTAAACGTCAATATTTTTGGGAACAAATGGGGTTGTTGTAAAGAGAGTCCACTGTATAAAAACATATTGAGATTAATAAAACATCTTCATAATCATGATTCTAATGAGGCGTCACAACTTACATTGTACTTAAGTATTAGCTTACACTCTCTTTAAATTATCATCAAATAATCATTTATGTCACTGGCACAGAACATGCTGCCCTTAAACTTTAGCATGCTGTAAATGAATTGAGCAGGCAACAAACAGAGTTTTAGATAAGAGGGGTATTTGATGTGATTGAGGGTTAATTTTTTTTATTTCTCATTGAAATCATATGTTGTGACCCCTCATCTGAACCGTCTCATTGAGACGGTTCAGATGAGGGGCCACAACATATGTTTTTGTGCAGAAAGAACAAAAATTATCCCTAATTATCACCATTACTCCCTCTTATCTAGGGCTCTGAACAAATGTGTCAAAGATTTTACAGCTATCCGTCCATAATAAGAGCAAGAAATGCAGCATTTTGCTGGTCTGCATATCTGAAAGTATGTACAAAAGTTTTGCGTCAGATGCATGTATTCAAAAGTTTATATGTGTCATATATGTGTAGAAAATAAATCATTTACTATGAATTTCTTCATTATAAGGCTGTCAGCCTTATCTAGCCTTATCTAGCAAGTATCTTTCCCTTGGGATATAGATCTAAATAAGTCTTTTGACTTATTCTGAATCCCATTTGCATATTACTTTTTGTTTGTAATAGTGCAATGTAATTTATGCGAATAAAATATTGTTTGAACTAATTTGCATATTACTTGTTGTTTGTAATAATACAATTGCTGTTTGTATGTAATTTATGGGAATAAATTATTGTTTAAACTAATTATCTTTCCCATAAATGCAGGCTTATGGTAGGTGCCATCAGCTGAGACTCAAATTGTGCATTTCTATAAACTGAGCAGTCTTTGCCATTGACAATTTAGATTCTTCACAATATAAAATAGTTGATGCAATCAATTTGTGACTCATCTGTCTGTGCACATAAGTACGCTCATCTGGGGCCATATTCATAAAACGACTTAGATGGTTGCTATGCTGTTGCTAAGGCTGAATTTCTATGAAGGATTTTCCCTACAACCATGAAAGTTGCTCTGGAGGAACAGTCTTTTTCAGACTGTTCCTCCAGAGCAAATTTAATAGTTGTAGGGGATCTCCTTCATAGAAATTTCACCCTAGCAACAGCATAGCAACCACTTAAGTCGTTTTATAAATACGGCTCCTGATTCTTAACTGATTGCAAATGTTTCTATGCTGTATGAGAAAAGAAAATTTAAACTTTTAGTTCAAACTGACAATGGAACATATAGTACTTACTGCCAAATATTTTTGTGCTCCAAGAACGAGTTGGTGATATCTTGAATGGATTCTGAAAATTACATAATTCCTTTAAATACAAACCATCAACTTTGTGCAAAGCATTTTTAAGAAAGCCTATCAAATTCAGCATTTGCCAAAAGCACTGGTTTCATTCTGCTCAAATGGCTACATTTGTATGAAAAATGTTCTGAAGATAGAAACAAATCATTTTGCATTTCTGCACAGATAATTTACTCAAGCACAGAACACTGAAAACATGTCCTAATTTATGGGATTATCTTTACTGAAGAAACAGTAAATAAGAAAGCCACTTCCTATAAACTGATCTTTATAGTTTCAAAACTGACATTTATGTTCATAAGAGCAAATAGAAAGAAATATATTTGAAATAGCACAATGCCTCTTATACTGTAGAGTTGCCTCTCAACCTGCACTTCCGAATTCCCTGACCTTTCCCTGATTTTTTCAAAGACAATTTTCTCATTTTCCAAACCCTTTTACAACCCAAATGCTGATTGTACTCTTACCTTTAATAGTGCTAAAGGTATTACTTGGAATTTGGGGCTCATTCTTAAAGGAAAGAATTTGCCCCTCCTGGAAGCAAATTCTTTCCTTCTAGAGTAGCCCCAATAAGGAGGGAGATAATTACTGAAGTGCATGGAATATCCTTCCTGATAGTATATCCTTTGAATATCAGTGCTTTCTGAAGACTGCCGTAGCCATTAATTTCAAATTCCCTGACTGCTCCCTCATTTTTCAAGACCTTTCCAGTTTCCCTGACCAGTCACAAATTCCATGACTTTTTCAGGACATGGAAAAAGAACATCTACCCTGACTGTGGCATCCCTAAATTACAGGAGAATTTTGTCATAATTTTCTCCAATTTATCAAATATGTGTTGTGGGTATGTTTTAAAGTTTGTACACCTCATCCTCCAGATTTTCAGACATTTTTTTTTCTTGAAAACATCTAGAGGAATTGCAAACTATGTAAGGCTTCCAATCTAAAGTCTACAACTGCTGTTTTAGGCATTGATTTTAGAATAAGATGAGCATTTGCTGAATATTTCCCTTTTTTACTATTAAAAGCGAAACTGCACCAAAAATATCTTATACCATACTTATTCAGCTATAACTTGCAGTTTCCAAAATCATCCCAAATATGTAAATCAGTCTTGTGTAATTCTGCTTTAAGATGGGGTTTTCTTCCTTAACAATCCCAAAAATCTGGATCCATCTCATAACATGGATCTTGATTTTTTTTGTTTGTTTTGGGGAAAAACACCCTCTTGTAGCTGAATAAATACAGTTCACCCGTACCTACAGATAAGATGTACACACAATGCCTAAATTTCAATGTCTGCAAACATTTCATTTTCTTACCATCTTCTAGCAGCAAATCCAGTTTATTAAGAATCTGTCTGAAGGAAGGCCTAGTTTTGGGATCTAACATCCAACACTGGGACATGAGCTTGGCAAAGCATGGTGGACAGCTGCTAGGAATAGTTAGTCGCTGAAATATAAACGCTACAGAGCTCTAGATAAGAGGGATATTTGATGGTAATTGAGGGATAATTTTTTTTATTTCTCATTGAGACCATATGTTGTGACCCCTCATCTGAACTGTCTCGTAAAGACGGTTCAGATGAGGGGTCACAAGGTATGTTTTTATGCAGAATTAACAAAAAAATATCCCAAATTATCACCAAATACTCCCTCTTATCTAGGACTCTGATGCTAGCATAGATCACTTGGGATTGATTGATGTAGTAACACTGTGAGTGCATTGTCTGAAAATAAAGATGTTATTTTAGCATTATTAAAATTTTGTTAACTGTAAACAAATTATCAAAGAAATAACCATTTCTTTGATAATTTGTCTTAAGGTAACAAATTTTTACAATGTAAAAAAGACATCTTTATTCCTAGATCATGTTTGCACTAGTGTGATACGAGTATGGTATCATTTCTGGAATTTAGTTTTCTGTGCATCACTTTAGATTCATGTCATGTAAAAAGCAGTGCATTATTTAACAGTTGTCAGGAAACTCTTGACAAGAGAATTTCAGAAAGAAATCTACACTAACAGCCTGCTGATATCTTGAAATCATACGACCAGTTGTTCAAAACAATGTTAGCTTAATAACAAAGTCGTTAGTCAAGGATACATTGTCTAATAGTACAGATAAAATCATGTGCTCAAAAGCTCAATTTTTTTCTCAGCAAAAATGACAGTGTTTTGCGTACAAAACATGTATGTTTATGGATTTAATGTCTTGTTAACTAAGAAAGTTGTTAGTTTTGAAAAACCAGGCCAAGTAAGCTAACTACTTAGCCTTTTTCTTTAAAAACAATAACAGTTTTTGCTATATAATATAATTAATTATTCATAAAACTGCATGACTTGACAACAGTCAATACACAGGCAAAATTGTCCTGTAGTTCTTACCTCCCCTCTCTCAACAACCAGCCAGGCCACTTGGAATCCCTCTATTCCATTAAAAGGCACTTCATGTGTCAATAATTCCCACAAAACCTGCAAATTTAAAAGATATACAGCAAAACTAGTCAACCTGTTTGGATCAGTGAAAATCATTTACATTGTTTAACTGTCAATTTTGCTTTCTTATGCAAAAGTTTAAACTCTTAACACTTAAAGCAGTGATGAAAATGGCAGAATATGCAAACAGTGCAGATCCTGATGAGGTGGCTCATGAGCCAGGTGGCTCATGAGCCACCTCATCTAGATCTACCCTGTTTGCCCTCTAGTTTTTGAATTTTCAAAATGATATAGCTTGGATGAAACATATTTTGAAAGTTTTGCAGACATAAATTTTGTCGTCTGCTTTTAGGCGCATTAATGGTTAATAAGGAAGCAGTAAATGTAAGGCTGCTTCACATCTCTAGATTCGGTGTTCCACAGAGGATCTTATATGAGTGCTCATGTATTATTGAATTTATTAAACAAGTTGGGGAAAAAGATAAGATGTGAGGCTCTGCTGAGCATCTTATCATTTTCACAAATGAGTTAAATAAATTCAATAATATAGGAGGATGAATGCAAGATTCTATTTATCATATGACACTAAAATCGCATTTTATTAGCAAATTTTGCACTAAAACGTCATGATTTAGCCATTAGTAAAAGCCACATTTTAACGCATAACGTTATGGCAATTGCATATTTAATCCACTAGTGGATTATTGTTTTTAATGCATGGCTTTATTACACTCTCAGATGCAACGTCATATGATAAACATGTAAAGGTAAGGCTGCTACACAGCTTCAGAACTCTGTGTGTGTGCTTGCATGTGCATGCATGCATCTTCATGCAATGGGGCTAATTTCTGTACATGTATTTTTCTCTAGAAACATACCTTTAAGTCCTTGATTACAACCACTTTAGCAAGGCGACTCTTATTAGTAACAACTAATATTTTGAGCAAAATGAAAACAACTTGTCTCTGACTTATAATCATCATCCACTGTGAACTATTATACCAGAGTCATTTCAAGGCAACAGAACATTAGACTTACCACACCATAGGACCAAGTATCACATTTTTCTGACACTGGCTGACTCTGAATAACCTATAAATTATAAAAGAACACAATACAATCCCTTCATTATGTAATGCCTGCAGCCCACAGAGAGGCACAGCATTATAAGTAAATAGGGAATTATTAAAAGTGAATAGTAAGCTGTAAAAAAAATATACGGCAACAGAGTAGTAACAGCTCATTTGCCTTATATTCCTTTGTTGTTTAGACTGCCCATTTGCCTTATATTCCTTTGTTGTTTAGACTGCTCATTTGCCTTATATTCCTTTGCTGTTTAGACTGCTCATTTGCCTTATATTCCTTTGTTGTTTAGACTGCTCATTTGCCTAATATTCCTTTGTTGTTTAGACTGCTCATTTGCCTTATATTCCTTTGTTGTTTAGACTGCTCATTTGCCTTATATTCCTTTGTTGTTTAGACTGCTCATTTGCCTTATTGTTTAGAATGCTCATTTGCCTTATATTCCTTTGTTTCTGTGACCGCTTATTTGCTTTATACCATCTGTAGGAGAAAGGAGAAAGGAAAAAGGTGAAAGGAAAAAGAAGAAGAGGTAGACAGAAGAAGAGGTGGGAAGACAATATCAAGGAGTGGACTGGAATGGATTTTGCCAGCTTAACTAGGGCAGCTGAAGACAGGACAAGGTGGAAAGGGATTGTTTTGAAGTCAGCTGTGGTGCCCCAATGACCTAGTAAGGTTATGGGATAGAATAGAATAGAATTTGTAGTTCAGACTACTCATTTCTTATTTTCCTTTGTAGTTTAGAATGCTCATTTCTTATATTTGTTTGTAGTTAAGAATGTTCATTTGTCTTATATTCCTTTGCAGCTATGAATGCTCATTTGCCTTATACTCTTTTGTAGTTCAGACTGCTCATTTCTTATATTCCTTTGTAGTTTAGAATGCTCATTTGTCTTATATTCCTTTGTATTTTAGAATGCTCATTTGTCTAATATTCCTATGTAGTTTATAATGCTTATTTGCTTTATATTCTTTTGTAGTTTAGAATGCCCTTGATCCCTTATACGTCTTTGTAGCTGAGAATGCTCATTTGCCTTATAATCCTTTGTAGTTAAGAATTCTAATTTGCTTTTTATTCCTTTGTAGTTTCAAATGGTTATTTGCCTTATATTCCACTGTAGATTAGAACGCTCATTTGTCTCATATTCCTTTGAAGTTTAGACTGTTCATTTGTCTTATATTCCTTTGTAAATAAGACTGCTCATTTGTCTTATATAACTTTGTAGTTTCGAAATCTCATTTGCCTTATCCGCCTTTGTAGCTGAGAATGCTCATTTGCCGTATACTCCTTTGTGGCTTAGAATTCTAATTTGCCTTATATTCCTTTGTAGTTGAAAATGCCCATTTGCCTTATATTCCTTTGTTGTTTAGAACTCTAATTTGTCTTATATTCCTTTGTAGTTTAGAACTCTAATTTGTCTTATATTCCTTAGTAGTTAAGAATGCTCATTTGCCTTATATTCTTAGCAGTTAAGAATGCCCATTTGCCTTGTATGCCCCAAAAGCTGGGAATGTTTAGACTGCTCATTTGAAGCTGAGAATGTTTAGACTGCTCATTTGCCTTATACTCCTTTGTAGTTCAGACTGCTCATTTCTTATAATCCTTTGTAGTTTAGAATGCTCATTTCTTATATTTGTTAGTTTTTAAGAATGCTCATTTGTCTTATATTCCTTTGCAGCTGTGAATGCTCATTTGCCTTGTACTCTTTTGTAGTTCATACTGTTCATTTCTTATATTCCTTTGTAGTTTAGAATGCTCATTTGTCTTATATTCCTTTGTAGTTTAGAATGCTCATTTGTCTAATATTCCTATGTAGTTTATAATGCTCATTTGTCTTATATTCTTTAGTAGTTTAGAATGCCCTTTATCCCTTATATGTCTTTGTAGCTGAGAATGCTCATTTGCCTTATATTCCTCTGTAGTTTAGAATTCTAATTTGCTTTATATTCCTTTGTTGTTTAAAATGCTAATTTGCTTTATATTCCACTGTAGTTTAGAATGCTCATTTGTCTTATATTCCTTTGTAGATGAGAATGCTCATTTGCCTTATATTCCTTTGAAGTTTAGAATGCCCATTTGCCTTATATTTCTTTGTGGTTTAGAATGCTAATTTGCTTTATACACCTTTGTAGCTGAGAATGCTCATTTGCCTTATACTCCTTTGTAGTTTAGAATTCTAATTTGCCTTATATTCCTTTGTAGTTGGAATGCACGTTTGCCTTATATTCCTTTGTAGTTGTGAATGTGCAGTTGCCGTACATTCCTTTGTAGTTGAGAATGCTCAGTTGCCTTATATTCCTTTGTAGTTTAGAATTCTAATTTGTCTTATATTCCTTTGTAGTTTAGAATGCTCATTTTTTAATGTTCCTTTGTAATTTAGAATGCTCATTTGCCTTATATTCTTAGTAGTTTAGAATGCCCATTTTGCCTTGTATGGAGCTGAGAATGTCATAACTGAACATTTAAAGTTGAGAATGTTTAGACTGCTCATTAGCCTTATACTCCTTTGTAGTTCAGAATGCTCATTTCTTTTATTCCTTTGTAGTTTAGAATGCTCATTTGTCTTATATTTGTTTGTGGTAAAAAATGCATATTTGTCTTATATTCCTTTGTAGCTTCAAATACTTATTTGCCTTATACTCCTTTGAAGTTCAGACTGCTCATTTCTTATATTCCTTGCTAGTTTAGAGTGTTAGAATGCTCATTTGCCTTATATTTGTTTGTGCTTAAGAATGCACATTTGTCTTAAATTCATTTGTAGCTGTGAATGCTAATTTGCCTTATACTCCTTTGTAGTTCAGACTGCTCATTTCTAATATTCCTTTGTAGTTTAGAATGCTCATTTGTCTTATTTTCCTTTGTAGTTTAGAATGCGCATTTGTCTTATATTCCTATGTAGTTAAGAATGCTCATTTGCCTTATATTCTTTTGTAGTTTTTATAACGCTCTTTATCCCTTATATGCCTTTGTAGCTGAGAATGTTTATTTGCCTTATTTGCCTTTGTTGTTTAGAATTCTAATTTGCTCTATATTCCTTTGTTGTTTCAAATGCTTTCAAATACTCCTTTGTAGTTTAGACTGCTCATTTCTTATATTCCACTGTAGTTTAGAATGCTTATGTGTCTCACATTCCCTTGTAGTTAAGAATGCTCATTTGCCTTATATTCCTTTGTAGTTTAGAATACCCATTTGCCTTATATTCCTTTGTAGTCTAGAATGCTCATTTGCCTTATATTCCTTTGTAGTTTAGAATACCCATTTGCCTTATATTCCTTTGTAGTCTAGAATGCTCATTTACCTTATATTTGTTTGTGGTTAAAAATGCTCATTTGTCTTATATTCCTTTGTAGCTGCAAATACTTATTTGCCTTATACTCCTTTGTAGTTCAGACTGCTCATTTCTTATATTCCTTTGTAGTTTAGAATGTTAGAATGCTCATTTGTCTTATATTTGTTTGTGGTTAAGAATGCACATTTGTCTTACATTCATTTGTAGCTGCGAATGCTTATTTGCCTTATACTCCTTTGTAGTTCAGACTGCTCATTTCTAATATTCCTTTGTAGTTTAGAATGCTCATTTGTCTTATATTCCTTTGTAGTTTAGAATGCTCATTTGTCTTATATTCCTATGTAGTTAAGAATGCTCATTTGCCTTATATTCTTTTGTAGTTTTTATAACGCTCTTTATCCCTTATATGCCTTTGTAGCTGACAATGTTAATTTGCCTTATTTGCCTTTGTTGTTTAGAATTCTAATTTGCTCTATATTCCTTTGTTGTTTCAAATGCTTTCAAATACTCATTTGTAGTTTAGACTGCTCATTTCTTATATTCCACTGTAGTTTAGAATGCTTATGTGTCTTACATTCCCTTGTAGTTAAGAATGCTCATGTGCCTTATATTCCTTTGTTGTTTAGAATACCCATTTGCCTTATATTCCTTTGTAGTCTAGAATGCTCATTTGCCTTATATTCCTTTGTAGTTAAGAACGCCCATTTGCTTTTTAAGCCTTGCAGCTGAGAATGCTCATTTGCCTAAAATTGTTTGTAGTTGAGAATGTGCAGCTGCCTTATACTCCTTTGTAGTTCAGAATGCTCATTTGCCTTATATTCCTTAGTAGTTTAGAATGCTCATTTGCCTTATATTCCTGTGTAGTTTAGACTGCCCATTTGTCATATATTTTGTGGTTGAAAATGCCTTATTAATCTCATTGAGAGACCTTTTTCACATCAAGTAGGATAGAGCAAATGGAGAGGATCATATCAATGTCAATGATGCATCCTGAATGTCAAAATCACACTGTTTTGAGGTCAATTGGTGCACTTTTAGAGGAAATACTTCTACCACTTGGGTTTTTGTTTCATGTCTCCGGGGGTCATTTTGAAGGAAAAGCATTTGCTCCCCTTTGAGCAAATTTTCCTAAATGATTAGACACCATTTTGGAAGGGCTATTTCATCTGGGAAAGCAAACAGGATGTCACAAAAGTTTTTGATTTTTCTTTTCTTTTTTTAGAAAGACATGAAGGTGTTCCCAATCATATAAACACTGTGACATTGGTTGGCCCTTGATACCAAGTTGCAATAATGTTGTATGCCTTCTTGGTGGATGTCACTTTCCAATTTATACTAAGATCAAAGTGATTTCAGACATCCGTAAATTCATGAATAATAATGAAAATAAACTCTAGTGAATATTCAGTGGTTTACAATTAAACACAAACCTCAGGTGCCATCCAAGGAAATGTTCCGGCTAAAGACATCTTTGTAGTGCTTCCATGAAATTTAGATGCTCCAAAATCACACAACTGAAATCAAAATTTTAAAAAACAATCTTTCTAAACTGATTCTGAAATATCCATATGATAAAAGACAGTATCTATCCTCTTTGTTATCTGCTTTTCTGCAAATTTTATTTAAGGCATTAGTGGCAGTATTTAACCGACTACAGAACTCATTTTATCTTTCGGTAACATGTATACCCTAATATGCACATGCTCTGAATTCAAATGCATATGAAATGACTCATTGTTTTCAATGCCAATTGAAAGCAAATAGCTGTCAACATGTGGCAGCTGTATTCTGATTTCAACTGTTCAAAATATCTAGATCTTTTCTTAAATTTACCATGAAAACTAATAGCATATTTGACCTATTAAGTGCACTGTGTGTTTACTTTATAAAAGCGGAAGCAATTACTTGTAGCAAAATTTCTTACTCTTATACGCATATTTCAAAGCATTATTCTGTTTGAAAGGAAAGAAAATGAGCCGCGACACGACAAAACCAACAATGTGGTTGTGCGCCCAGCGCAGACTCAGATCAGCCTGGGCATCCGCCCAGTCTGATCAGAGTCTTCACTGTCTGCATGGAGGTAGCTTAGACCCTTAGCTACCCTTTGTACACTTTACGAAGAGTCTGGTCAAACTGGGAGGATGCCCAGGCTGATCCGAGTCTGTGATTGGCGCACAACCACATTGTTGGTTTTGTCGTGTCGCGGCTCATTTAGTGATTACTCAATCAGAGAAAAGCTGCTTATAGTTACAGAAGGATGGTGAAACTCTGCAAGTGAAAAACGGAAAGATCTAGAACACGTTTAGCAATCACAAGCCTCAGAAATTCAGAGATGCCCATGATGAAAACTTACTGAGGAACATGTCCTATTCAGGTTCAGTAATAGCATGATGTTTTTCTCTATCTAAACCAGGCCCCGAGGTTATCAAACTTGAGTACATTCTCAAACTCAAAATAAAGCACACTGATTGGCTGCTTCCAAGCACATGCTCGGAAGCAGCCAGTCAGTGTGCTTTATTTTGAGTTTGAGATTATACTCAAGTTTTATAACCTAGGGCCCAGTTTTGTGTAATGCTGCTACAAGACGGTGTTCTCTTCTGAAACTGTATTACACAGGGAAATGTCCCCTCCCCAATGCTTTGCTCCTCTACGTGAACATATAATATGTACTCAAAAAAGAAAGAATGCTACTTAAACATACCTTACAGATCCAGTCATCAGAAATTACCACTGAAACAAAAAGGAAAAATACCTGCAGATTATTATTGCATTACCATGACCTGTCCCTAACTTTAATAGCTAACAGTTCTGCAACGTAACTGAATAGCAAAACTCAGGTTCAACGCAATCTAAGCTGACAAAATATTGGTTACATAGGACCCAAGTTTTACCACTACATCAGTAAAAGGGTAAACATCCATGTCAAAAATCACTCAGTTCTGAGTGTATTATCTCCCCTCTGACAGTGGACTATTCATAACTAGAATGGTTGTCCAGGGACAACTTTTCAAGCCCCCTGTTTGCTTTAATGACCTATAAGTATGTCAAAACTAACTGCTTCAATCTAGAAAGAAGTCAAAAAATATCATGCTTATACAGCATATTTCTTTTTTAAATTTTCCATTATGGAAAACAAGAAGAACTAATGGCCATGACAAGTTCAATTTATGACAATTTTATCATTTAACCCTCAAGTGTCCTTGACCTTGGACCAACCCGAACAAACAGTTCTACTCATCAAGGAGATAAATTGTACTAAACTATTCTGAAATCCAAGCATAAATGTAGAAGTAACCTTTTGGACAAGCTTTACTTATGATAGTTTTATCATTTGACCTTCAAGTGTGACCTTGACCTTGGACCAACCTGAATAAATGTTTCACATGACACTTCTACTCATCAAGGAGAACAATTGTGCAAAACTGTTTTGAAATCCATCTGTAAATGTAGAAGATATGGCCTGGACAGGCTCTATTTGTCACCATTTTATCATTTGACCTTCAAGTGTGACCTTGACCTTAAACCTACCTCAACAAATGTTTCTTATGACACTTTTACTCATCAAGGAGAACAACTGTGCCTAATTATTTTGCAATACACGCATAAATGTAGCTGTAATAGCCCAGACAAGCTCAATGTATGACAATTTCATCATTTGACCTTCAAGTGTGACCTTGACCTTGGACCTACCTGATCAAATGTTTCAAATGGCACTTCTACTCATCAAGAAGAACAATTGTGCCAAATTATTTTGAAATCCATCCATAAATGTAGAAGTTATGGCCCGGACAAGCTCAATTTATGACCATTTTATCATTTGACATTCAAGTGTGACCTTGACCTTGGACACATTCAAGTGTGACCTTGACCTTGGACCTACCTGAACAAATGTTTCAAATGGAACTTCTACTCATCAAGGAGAACAATTGTGCCAAATTATTTTGAAATCCATCCATAGATGTAGAAGTTATAGCCCGTACAAATTCGGACAGACGCAAGCACTAACGTATGCACGCACGTACGTACGCACATACACCCAACTGTAGTTGAGACAACTATGTCTCATTCACCGCAAGCAGGCTCGACAAAAAAAGAATTGCACTCAAAAAAAGTTCTTTCCTTTAAGAGTAGACCCCACTGGAAAAGCGTTCATAAAACCACCATGAAAGCAACTATTTTTCTGCTCTGTTAAAGTTGTCTCCCGTGTAACAAGACCTACCACATACAGGATAGCTTGCCTGACAATGCCTTGCCCATCACATGCTTTACACTTTTTTGATTACACAAATCCTGAGGACCAACTGTTGGAATATGGAGATTTAACTCTTTAAGCCCCAGTGACGCAATTAGCAAAATTTGCAAACAGCGTAGATCCTGATGAGGCGGCTCATAATGAGCCACCTCATCTAGATCTACACTCTTTGCCCTCTAGTCTTTGAATTCTCAAAAAGTCTTGGACAAGGCATTTTTTTAATTTTTGCAGACGTAAATTTTGTCGTCTGCTTTTTGGTACTGAAAGAGTTAAGATCAGGAATCAGCAGGGTCCGAAAGAGATCCTCATCATACAGGCAAATATAATTGTGAAGGGATTTTGTGACAGTCATAATCACTTAGATACGAGAAACCTATGATGTAAGGAATCAGGAAAGGGTATTTTTAATTGAGGTGATAATGAGGGGCCATCCTTCTCATACTGCTTGTCTTTAACCAAGACATCCAGTGCAGAAACTGATGCTGATGGCAGTGTGACAATAGCACTTTCATTCAGTTGAGCCAAAAATGGCTGCCAAAGCAAGGTGGCAATATTCCATATATGAGCCGTGACACGAGAAAACCAACAATGTGGTTGTGCGCCCAGCACAGCCTCAGATCAGCCTGGGCATCCGTCCTGTTTGATCAGACTCTTTATTCAGTGCTCAAAGGGTAGCTAAGGGTCTAAGCTACCTCAATGCAGACAGCGAAGACTCTGATCAGACTGGGCAAATGCCCAGGCTGATTTGAGACTGCGCTGGGCGCACAACTACATTGTTGGTTTTCTCATGTTGCGGCTCAATTATTTCATTAACATATTCCCTGCAACAAATCAAAACTTACCATTTTTTGACTTGAGATCTCTGTGTATGACTTTGATAGGGGCTTCTCTGTGTAAATAATTCATACCTGAAATTATTGTTTCAAGAACATCATATCATTTAATAGCAATTAAATGGTAAAACAGAAACTACATCATAGCCCAAAATTTGAGTAGTTTATGTCTGAGAACTTATTTGCAAATATACGTTTAACATAGTAGGGAACAAATTGTATGATACTACCATTTGCAATCATAATGAATATTCACAAATGTTGAAACTGCAGATGTGTACAAGCACCAGTATATCATATTTATCATGCATCTGCTGCAAAATTCACCTGATAACAGGGGTATGATAACATGATATGATATCATGTCACTTTAGAACTGTGCTTGCGCGAATGTTATCAGGCGATGCCTACAGAAGCGATCTCTGAAGACGATTGGCTATATACTAACGTTGGCCGTGATAGCAACGTTCGATTGGTCAGATGACGTCACCGACTAACGTCATAACGCATCCGCGACGTCAACAAGTTCGGACAAAACTGCGTTTGCTTTTCTTTTGTTTGACATTTTTACACCTGAAAATATTTTAATGATGCATGATAAATAGAAAACCATGTTAGTGTATTTTGGTATCAAGTTTATCAGGCTCGACCAGAAACACGTCGGACTGGCTCGGCAAGCCTTGCCATTCCTACGCTGTTTCTGGTCTCGCCTGATAAACTTGATATCAAAAGACACTAACATGGTATTTTCCATAAGAAGACAAGTTTTGTTTTTGAAAAGATTGACAAACTTTCTAAAAGCGAGTCTACTCTGACATGAAAGAATCTGTTCATATTAAAGGGAATTTCTAATGCACTTATAAATATAACGCGACGTCTGATTGGATAACGTCAAAAATTTGCGACAGTATATTCTACGATATACTGTCGCAAATCCTACGTCGTTATAAAACGTCGCTTCTCATTGGCTGACGTTTGGTTTTACACTGATGAAAGCGCTTGCAATGGGTGCAAAGAAGTAAACTGTGAAAGGGGAAAATGTGAAAAAGTGCATTAGAATGGGGATAACTACATTGAAAATTGTTATTTGGGGAGGTAATTTGTCGGTTTTATGGTTGCAAATTGCGTTTTACGGCTCCGCTGGCGCGTCGCCATAAAACAAAATTTCCGACCATAAACCGACGATTTACCTCCCCAAATAACAATTTTGAATACAGTTATCCCCTAAATATTTCCTCTGAAAGTTGACCCCCATTGAGAAGGAAGGCACAAATTGAAATGGCAGAGTTGCATCACCTGAAAGTGTACCCATTCACCTTAAGACGTCCAAATAATTGAGACTCATCATCATCATGGTTTATACTTTAGAAAGAAATTTTACCAAGAGCTATTTCTTTCGACCATTTCAGTATCTGTTGAAAATCCAGTGAGTTTTCAGGGTTCTGTAGATATGCATACAATGAACCATTTGCGGCATACTCTGAAATAAAAATAGATTTTATTATGTGCAGCTCAAAAGGACCATTTTTTCGGTCTGGGTCACTCCAAAAGACCCACTTTTTGTTTTTCAACAAATACATGTTTATTGTTATTTTTTCTCGGCAGAGCCGAATATAATTTCACTTTTGTTCCACATTTCACAAGAGTTCATTGCTCAAATAACGTATTTGTCAAAATTTAGCCAATAATATCAAAGATCAGTGAATATCTAATCTTTGTTTCTTTTTCACGTTGTACTGCACTGCGTGAATACTAGCACTCTGTCAGATCTTAATTCAAAATGTTTCTTTTGTTTGTAAATTTACAATGGAAATTTTATCGAAAACAGACACAGATATTCAAAACTTTCTTTTTTCAGTGTAGATCTATTTTCAATTTCTACTTTCGGCATTTAATACGCACAAACAAACATTGCATCATGTTGGTAACTGTTTTGGTATCAGTTCAACCTCATGACTGACCGTGGTCCATTTTGGAATTCTAAATTGGACATCTCAATCTTGAGATAGGTGATTGTCGCTACCCAGTGTTAAAATAACGGCTGTGGGAGCCTACCAACATAGCTCTCCTGAGTCATATTCATGAAAGTTATTGTCAACTCTTCACCTAAAGACATATTACAAAACACACTTCCATTTAATCTGCGCCGATATCTTTTTTTAAAAGAGTTTTCTTGTTTGTTCTGAAGTTCTATTTTTTTTTATCAGCAAGAGTATATTCTGAAAGATGACCTCTTCCTTAACATTTTCAGTGAGGGACCACTCTCTTTGCCACCAATATTTACATCCTTGGGAAAATGCCAAGGGTGTAACCACTCTCAAATATGAGTAACTCTGCCAGGTGAGGTGCTCTCTTTTTTGTGAAATCAATTTTTTCTTAACGATAACTGTTGTGTTTATTAAGCACCAAGGCCCTGTTGTTCAAAGAATCCTTTTAAACTATTTTCTTAATTTTTAAATCAAATAACATATTTTTCTTTTTGCTGCAAAATGTGAGTAGCTTTAGCTAACTACATTGTTTCAGCAAAAATTTCAGGGTATCGGTCATGTACTGTACATGATAAAACAGAGCTTTAGATAAGAGGGAGTATTTAGTGAAGATTAGCGACAATTTTGGTTAATTCTGCATAAAAACATATGTTGTGACCCATCATCTGAACAGTCTTGATAAGACGGTTCAGATGAGGGGCCACAACATATGGTTTTAATTAGAAATAAAACAAATCATCCTTCAATTATCATCAAATACCCCTCTTATCTAGAGCTCTGTAAAAATTTGGAATGCTACTGTCATTAACACTGGTGTCAGCTTAGAACAACTCTAGTCTAGTTTTACAGAACAGGTAGATTATAAGCCAGTTACACAACAAGATAAACCAGTGCTCCAGACAAAAGGGGTAAAATGGAATAATGTTCCCTATATCTCCATAAAACATAGATTGTGACTCCCCATTAAAACCATCTTGGCAAGACGGTTCTAATGATGGGTCACAACATATGTTTTCCTTGAGAAATAAGAAAATTATCTCGAATTATCCTTGAAAACCCTTCTTATCTGGAGAACTGATAAACACCCACCTGTAACAAGGCAATAGTTAGGCTCTTCTATGACTGCACCATAAAACTTGATAATATTCCTGTGAGACAAAACACTCAGAACTTGAGCCTGGAAGAAAGTATAGAAATATCAGTGTTCCTGATATGCCAAGATTTTCGATGAAGGGTTTTGTAAACGCTCTTAACACTTTAAGCACCAGTGACGAAAACAGCAGAATTTGCAAAGAGTGTAGATCTTGATGAGGCAGCTCAAGATGAGCCGCCTCATCTAGATATACACTGTTTGCCCTCTAGTCTTTGAATTCTCAATATGAAATGTCTTGGACAAGGCATTTTTTAACTTTTGCAGACGTAAATTTTGTCGTCTGCTTTTTGGTGCTTAAAGAGTTAAGATGAAATATTTACATTATCAGTGCAGAGCTCTCTGTAAACCCAATTAAGTGATGCAGGAGTCAATGTTGTTTAAAAGTCAATAATTACATTGTGCCACGTGCTTCAGAGTGACAGCTCATCTCACTAACTAGCACATGAAATCTACAACATGCCATGTACTTGAATGGCTAGAAAACATTGACTGACAGCTCAATACGCCTACTTGCGCGTGAAATCTACAACAGGAGGTGGAATTTACTGGTAGGCAGTGGCAATGTGGCTGTTCCAAACTACTGCAAAATTCGGCCGGTAATGTTTTAAAAACGATTCTTATATGTGTATTTCTTAGTTTTGTTGATCTTTTTATTGATCAAAAGCATCGTTTAATAATATAAATATAAGGAATGAATGTTATTTTTTAAACGTTTACTGAAGTATAAACTACATCGGGTCACGAGCAAAGTTTACGTAAACCCCTTCGGGGTTCACTTACTTTGCTTGTGACCCGATGTAGTTTATATTTCAGTAAACGTTAAAAAAATAGTCATTCCTTAATAAACAGTTTCAGGGGAAGCAAATCTGCCAGTTTTTTGCTATCCTTCGAAATGGAAGTCAAATCTTAAATGAAAGAATTTGCTCCCTTAGAGGCAATCTTTCCCCTTCAAGAGTAGACCCTTTTTGAGTGGGAATTCTACCAGGGAAGCCAAGTAAACCCCATAAGTTTCTCCCTTTGATAAACCAGCCAAAACTACATGCAGGTGTATCCATTCAGCTTAAGATCAGTGTAGACCCATATCAGATTTAGCAGTAATTTGGTCACACTCTGAACTGTTTGCCAGTATTCCTACATATAGCTCTTAATAGGACAAATGGATCTGTTTTAGTTTGAAGGATTCCAGAACAGAGTTCAAAATCCCCGTTCACACCTCAAATTAGAGACAGGACCTACAATAACTAAAGATAGTCAATAAGAAGTCCTAAATCTAGATTGGAATAACAACAAAGGTTCACAACATTTTTTATGAGTATGAAAAGAAAACAATTATCCCTAAACCCCTTGACAGGCCTCTTAGCCCTACTGCATAAGAGCACTGCTCTTAAAAATACGGTCTCATAATGAGCCACCTCATCTGAATCTACACTGTTTGCCCTCTAGTGTTCGAATTCTCAATATGATATCACTTGGACGAGACATTTTTTGAAATTCTGCAGACGTAAATTTTGTCGTCTGCTTTTTGGCGCATTAAGGGTTAAGGATTAGCTGGATACAAGTGATTATTCTTGAAAGGGCTGTACAGCATATCTGAACCTAAAACCTTATTTCCTATGTTGTGACCCCTATTAGAACTACCTCACTGAAGCAGTTCTACCGGGGTTACAATGTATGCTTTTATCTAATATGCACGATTTTACAATTATTCTCCTATTATCTGGACTAGTTTAACAACATTTCTTTTTATTACACTACCTCTTTATCTAAGACCAGCAGTTTCTTCACGGCTACCTCCATCTCGTGAGGTGTCCACAATGCCCTGTAAACACTCCCAAAGGTACCACCGCCACATTTCTCAAAGAAGAGAAGATCTTCAAACTCAATCTCACAGAAACCTGTTGCCATGGTGATGTATGCTCTCTTAAGTCATGGTTTGCAAATTAAAGTTTCCTGAAATAATGAACTTGTTGGTTAGTCTAGGGTTCTCAGATTGGAGAAGATTTTTTTCAAATTTTGGATTTTTTATATGTTTTATACATTCTGACATCTCCCTCTGCTCAAAATAGCGAGAAGTTGGTCAGCTTAGGGAGACAATTAATAGTTCCGAGATGCCACTCAAAGTTAATTAGTACCTACTTAACTACTATTCACTGGCCAGTCAGAAGTGCCACTGACTGAGCATGCTGTGAGAGATAAGATCAAGTTCAGCTGTTTGGTGAACTAGGTCCCACAAACTCACTGAAAATGATTAAAATAGTAAATTCTTAACTAAATAACTCATTAACTATGAAAGATACATTTCCAAAATTTGCTGAATAACTTTTATATGTCATTAGGAGAATATCTATCAAATTTGACAAAAAAATGGTTTGAAATAGAAATTTTCTTATGCAAATGAGGGCAGGTGGAGCTTAATGGAGCTAATGAAACTATGAATTTCTCCCACTTCTCCCTCTAGGTTGACCCCTGGGTCACAAAAAACTCTGGTGTTAATAATCTCATTTTGCCCATCATCATATCTGGCTGAGATCTTGTAGCAGTAAACATACTGTAAACTGTAAAGTTTGATTACGACTGCTCATTTAATGTAGCCTCTTTTGAGTTCACAAGATGATAATTATTAGCCCCAACACAAAAAACAACAACAACAAAGTGGCATGTGCATTCAGCAAAGACTCAGATCAGCCTGGGCATCTGCCCAGTCTGATCATTCCTCACTTTTGGCATGGAGGTAACTTAGATCCTTGGCTACCCTTTCAGCACAAAGTAATGACTGATCAGACTAAGAAAATAACAAGGCAGATCTGAGTCTCTGCTGGGTACACATACCATTTTGTTGGTTTTCTTGTGTTGCGGCTCATATTTTGCATTTTTCGCTAAGTAAGGAGGAATAACTTTGATGGAAATAGTACAAGGCTTCTCATTTAGCCCATATCTGGTGTCCTTTGCTCCTACTTTTGACCTGGGAACTGCTGTTTTAAGATAATATCTTCAAGAATACATTGTGAGACTCCTACTTTTTCCCAAAGATGTCTCTGGGACTCCTATTCTCAAAATCCGAGTGAGCACCGCAGGCCTGGGTAGTCCTATTTGGTCTATTATCAGACCAACTGACATCTTGTGGCCATAAACTTTGATTTGATTTTTTGCTTTACGTTATCCATAAACAGCTAAGGTCATGTTGGTACGGTCAGTTAACCTAACCACACTATTCCTGGGCAGGCTTAGACCTCCTAAGCAGTTAACCAGTACTATGTGCACATACTTTTCCCAGTAACGGACAGCTACCCTCCTTGAATCAGCAGAAGGAGAAACGAAAGTATGTGGCCAGACCAGGTATCGAACCCAGGACCTCTGACTTATGAGTCAGGTGCCCTACCGATTGCGCTACGCGGTCCGGCCCTTATGGCCATAAAGATACTGTGTAAGTTTATTTATGATTTCTCCAAGAATGTAGTCTCTGCTGTGTCCACAATCTGCTATACAGTATTTTACAGTAAGGGGAGTATTTCTAGTCACAGAACAGAGCTCTAGATAAGAGGGAGTATTTGATGATAATTAAGGATAATTTTTCTTATTTCTCATCGAAACCATATATTGTGACCCCTCATCTGAACCATCTCAACGAGACGGATCAGATGAAGTAGGCCTGTTGCTTTATAGACACAGCTCAGATGTTCAAGTTTCTTCTGAGGAAGACTATAGTTTGGTTAGCCTTGACACATATATTCTGTATGTGGGTGTCCCATTTAAGATCCTCCGTCACTGTAATCCCGAGGTATTTGGCTGATTGAACGCTGGCTAGGATATGTTGGTGTAGTAGTCCAGCTCCGGACCGAAATTATTTCAGAAACAAAGTTTCTAATTTAGGTCCAGCACCTGTAAGTCTTCCTCAGTGTGGGTATTTCAGATGCCGATAAAATCATTTTGGCACATTGTAAACTGTGCATTAATCAATATATTATGTTTTCTTTTTGATAAATAACAGCCTTTTTCTTCTTCTGACCTTCCCAATGTGTCTTATTTAATAGTTACTGGCGATTTTTCCTTCGTAGCTGTGAGAATGTTTACGAAGACCGCCATGTTTGCTTGGGATTTTCCCAGTTACCGGATGACGTCATTGAGTGATAAAATGGCAAGGATATAAAACCCAGTACCTTAGGAGATATGAGTGTCGCAATTACATACATCTGTGAATATTGTACCGGCACCACCTGGTCGTGCTTCTAACTGAAATACTTTTGACAGGTCAGGAGGCGATAGTGCCGCTACAATGAATTTTTGGGGGTTCGACCTGGGTCGTACTCAATGCTAATGGGAAGTGAATAGACAGCCAGCCATTTTATTTCAATTTTACAAGTTTATTATGTTTGCCCTTAACAATAGTTGATAATAAACTAACTGGATTACCTTATTATTCAGAATATACTAATTAGCTGGGGTATCTTAAATATGAAACATTACATTGAAAGTTTAGAACCGATAGCTTATAAATGAGTTACAAAATGGAAACAATCATTTCATATGACTCCTTGTTTCATTGGACAATTAACATTCCACTTAAATATTGACAAATTACACACAAATGCTGCTTTCATTTATATCTTGATGAATATTTGTACAATCAGTCTCTGAATATAAATGTAAACCCTATAATTTCTATTGTACAAATCAGACTCTAAACAGATTACAACAATATAAATTACTATTATCGAATTGATATGCCGTAAAGACTGAAAGATCTACTTAGATGCATCCTATAAATGGGTCATCAATTACATTAAAATGGCGAGAGACTATCAACGGTTAACCTACATATAAACAGCATGTAACGGTTTTGCTCCTTTTATAATGACCGTATATTACAATTGCCACGCCTTTCAAGAAGGATGTTGTTAAACTAATAGATCTACCCTTTTAAAGCTCAGTTAATGATAATGCATAAAGACAGTTCATTTATCAACAATCCACGAGTAACCAATTGACAGTCTACAAGCCACTACACCCGCATACAGCGTTGAACATGGTGACAAGCTGGATTGTTGTTGTTGTATTCCTTCAAAGGTGCGCCTTTGTAAAACTAATAGCTCTACTCAATTAAAGTATAGTAATGCATAAAGATAGTTAATTTATCAACAATCCACGTGTTACCAATTGACAGTCTACAACCCGCATACAGCGTTGAACACGGTGACAAGCTGAATTGTTGTTGTTGTATTTGTCTTCTTTCAAAGGTGCGCCTTTCAAGGCGTACGGAACTATTTCTTAATAAGAATGTCTACAAACAACGTTTATTGATCGATAGAGTTCTGATAAAAATTGTATTCATCAAGTCAAAATACTTTTTAAGATGTTAAGAATAAAACCTGTGCCAACTTCGCCTTAGAAAAAGGATAGAAAGGTGTTCAGTCAAGAAGGGCGCAGGGCTCGCCTGGATAGATGGGTGGGGAAGAGTCAAAGATTATTCAGACCTCTTTGGGCCCAGGCTGGTTTAGCTTTCTATATGGCATTACGCCAGCAAACAGAAACTTCAAGCTAGTTGTAGTTGATTTTAATTCAGGCTCAAGAGCTTCAAGGTGTTAAGAGAGGGTCTGGAACAGACGACAGTTCGTTGCTGGTATCAGTCGCAACAAGAGATTCTGCGCCTGCGTATCTGTATTTATAGCACCCACGGGTTTCCAAATGTCAATGCGCTCCATATTGGAAAGTATAGTAGAGCGGAAACCAGTGCACGCGCATAGCAACTTATGCGGAATACTCGGAACTTATGGTTCAGTTACATATTGAAGCCAAAACAAGCGCGAATGACAGCTTAGAAATCAAACTTTTGAACAGGAAAAGATGAAAAATACAGCTATAAAACCGATTAAAGTGGCTAAAAAGGGTATGCTTAGTTCACTTAGCATTAGAATTTTATAATCTAGGAGTGAAATCTTGCTGTCAGACCGTATTTGAAAGGAAAATGGGATGCGAAGTTGACACATGTTTCGCTCGACCATGGTTCGTTTTGCGAATCCAAGATCGTGTTTACGATATGAAAACAGTAGATACGATACTGATTATGGAACAAACGAAGAAATAACAGCCAATAGTCAGACGCCGTTACAACAGCCCCCTACCCATAAAAGGCATGGACCCCATGAAGCAGGCAAAGTAAGTACTATAAAGCTTGGAAAGTTGGTTAACATTAACATCTTAGTTTACTGTAATCAATTTCAGGAGGCAACTGGCTATTTTGCTGTTATGTCCTGGAGTGTTCAGTATTCATAAGCAAACATATAGCCATATCTGAAGTACGAAAAACTAATAATCACTTTCCTGTCTTCTAAGAACTAATATGAATCATTCGTATGCAGATCCAAAGTGATGGTGATTTTTTTTTTTTTTTTTTTTTTTTGAAAATCTTTCAAAACTGGTCAGATCAAATCAGACATGGCAGTCTTAGAGAGTTGTCTTTTTGTGGATCTAAGGTTAAAATTTAATTTGACCTTAAATGACAATTAATGGCAGCATACATCACGTGGGAAGCTAAACAGCAGAAACACGCACTTAGGAGACCAACTACTTTGGCTTAAAAGCTAGATATCCCACATGGTGCATGCTGTCATATAATATAGTATTGGTAAATGTATCCACTAAAAGACAACTTCCAGGATTATAAATTCCTAGACAATATTGTAGCTATCGGTTCAAAAATATCTTCAAAGTTATTTTACGCTTAACATAAGTAACAAGTCTGATTAACTGAAACTTACTCTGAGACACAATATAAGCTATATACATATTTTAAACAGATAATCACATGTATTATAATTCGAAGCATTTAAAAGATATTACATGAAACGAAATTTCACCAGATTCTTCATGTCATGCATTCATCTATTTCAGGCTTTGGCAAAGAGAAGTTCATCCAAAGACAAGCACATAATCACACCCTCAAACTTCACCTACTTAGATTTCAGCAAACATGATGATGTTTACGACCAGTCTTCTGAAAACCAATGCAGGTAAGTTCAGTTTGTGGCTAAATGTGCCTCAATTTACTACATGTATTTGAGACATGTAAACATATTCCCTGACAAATATTTGACTCTCCAAAACGATTTGTACAACAGAGCAGTAGTTTATAACAGTGTTGAGAGTCAATAATACTTTGGATAAACCCTTATGATATAAACAATACATAAATTATCAATGAACTTGCATTCATTCAGAATTATACATGCAGACTATGATCACCAATAGATTCAACCATTCTTAACAAAGGCTTGAACAGACACATAGTTTTACTTCAGTCACTTGCATTTTGAAAGAAAATCATCAACGGTAGACTGTATAATTGTTAATAATGAAATCCATTAATACCCTTAAAACATAATCACTTGCCATTGAAACCCTAAAATTTTTGAGACAAACGAATGCTGCTAGATGCTAAGTATAAGATGTGGAAATACATATTTATACTCAGTAATGTTATGTAAAATACTTATGCAAATAACTGACATGAGAACTTGCAAATTTCAGTCACATACATTTTAAAACAATAAACAACGACAGTGAGCACATTTCTTGACAATAAATAGGTGAGTTTTCTCTATGCCATATGCAACAGATATATATGAACAATCCCTAACTGTATATTTCGGATTTAGGATATTCAAAATAATAAAGTATGTGCTTGTTGCCGTGCGACTCTGCTTACCCAGTATTACAATATTTTCATATTAGTGATTTCTCAGACATAGTACATACCATTGCCCTATAACACTAATAATAATAACAGTAGAAATAATATTAATAGTCATAATCATAGTCATTATAATAATGAATCCTTTGAAAAATTGAAATATGCCTCCAGAGGCTTAAAGCATTACTTATAATTCACTTTCCATTTCAAAGTAAGTCATTAGCACAACCACACTGATATAAAATAACTATTTTCACAATCAGCAACGTTATGATATTACTTAACATTGAACTAACTGCCGCATTCAGCATGAAACTACTCACCAAAAGCTTACGGAGAATGGTGAAAAATTTGCTTTTCAATACAAGATACATTCTTACTTATAACAATTGACCTCAGATATACATGCTGCTCATGATTTAAAGTGAAAATTCTTGGTTACTATGCATGAAGATCAGACCTCATTGAATTTCCAATCTATGATTGAACTGTTTAATACTTCATATTACTTTAACAACACTACCTTATATTACAGACTGAGGGATGTGATAAACCAAAATTTGAAAAGCTGACTTTAAGAACATTAAACAGAAATAGTCAGGTACTTAGCTTTACTTAATTTTACTTACTTATAAATGTAAAAAGAAAGAAAAAAAATAAATGCTTAAAAGTTCATTTACAAATGTGAATTCAAAAATGCCAAAAAAAATTAAACAATTATATCAGTACTTAACAAATAGACTTAAACTAATTCCAGGTCTTCTTTTCGGTGTTTCAGTTGATGAAGTTGGTGATATAGTTTTATCCATGTTGAATATTTCCTTCTGCATCAAAGTTTCTTTAGATAGTGTCTTTCGAGTATATCTTGAATTCGTATGACCTAAAGCGCGAAAATTTCATATATTTACTTAAAAACGCGTTAAACAATTTCAATTCGCGATATCTTGACCAGGTAATTTCCCTCATCCGCTTAATTAGGTAGGTTTAGATCATCAACAGGCCTAAAGTTCATATATAAATATGAACTGCAGCATTATCAGTTCATCTACCATCTGAACAGCAGGCTTCAAGGTCAGGAATCTCACTCAGCTCCGTTGGTGTCCGACAGGCGTTCTAAGCGCTTTTTCACCAATCTCTTCAAACCCTTGAGTTTATAGAATTCGCTTTCTGTCTTTATTTCTAGCAGATATCTCCTCTCCCTCGGCAGAACAGCATCACTGGAAAAACTACATCCACCCCTGAGATAGTTCAAGATCAGTCGAAAGTGAGCAGGGTCACGATCTATAAAGAAACTATTTCCAACTGTGGAGCGAGGGGATTCTGTATCTGTGAATAACAGGGAGAATAATGAGTCCGGATCTGTGGTGAGTGTCTCTTTGCTTGTCTCAAAACGTGTTCCCCCTATATTCAACACTATTCTACTCTCCTGTGTGCGCCATAAATAAGCTTTGAGCTCTTCTTTCTCTTGAGCCTTCCTTCTTTTCTTATTTTCTTTATGTAGCTGTCTTTCATTTTCTACTTCAGTTTCATCACTAGTTTCACTTTGTATTTCATTTTCAGTGTCATTTTCTAGTACATCCGCTTTTCGTTTTCTTTTTCTTTCCTCTTTATCATTGCTTTCTTTTATCAACTCTTCTCCCACTATCTCAATAGCTTCTTGTATTTCTTTTTCCATTACATCCACTTCAAGCGCATCATAGGTACACCCACCAACTATTTCATAGGCATTATCTATCACCTCTTCTAGACTTTGATCACTGATACTTGCCACTGCCCGAGCAGTTTCAGAATAATCCTCATCAGGTCCCCTTTCACAAACGGGTGATATTAACTCTGGAGGTTTATAAGTATTAGTGATGTCATTCATTATCTGGTCTAACAGTAATTCATCATCATTGTTTAGACTCATATCTTTTTCACCTACTTCCTCATTTTGTCTGTCTTTTTGCCTTCTGTTCTGATACTCTTTCATAGATATTTTAGGTTTTATTGTCTGATTACCTTTCTCTTTCTGATGCATTTTATCATTCTCTCCTTGATTTAGGTTTGTTTTGTCATTTTCGCAATATCTCTCTGTCTTATCTTTCTTGTTTTCAGCTTGAATTCCCTTATTCATAGGTTTTTCCGTACTCAAACTGTCTTTTAAACTGTCTTTCTTTTCAGTCCCTATCTTATTTTCTTTGTCAGTTTGATTCCTTGATACTTTTCCCTCCTTTGCACCTTTCATTGAAGTTGTCTTTTTCACATTTTCTTTGTCATGTTTACTTTCTTTATTGCCACTTTTATTAGTACTTATTTTCTGTTTTTCTGTTTGTTCATCACACCTATTTTTCTGTTTCTTAGCCTCTTTTTGATTCCTTCCATCCTTTTGACTTTTCATTTCTTTCTTGTCTTGTGGGGTCTTACTCTGTTTAATAATGTTATCTTCCTTACATTTCTGATTCTCCCCAACTTGTGTTTCAATGTTTCTATCACTGTGTTTCTCTATCTGAATGTCTCTCTCTTGTCCTGCCTCTTTACCCGTTTGTATTAAGTCTCTTATTTCCTTATTTCTGTTTTCAGCCACACTTTGATTTTCTTTGTTTCTGTTTCCTGGAATCATTTCAATTTGTTTACTCTTATTACTTTTCTTATCATTAACAGTTTCTCTACTTCTGTTATCTCCATCTCCCTGTCCTCTTTCATTCTCTTTCTCATGATTCTTGTCCCTCACATTCTCCTTATCATTATTTTCCTTCAGCATTTCTCTTTCTTCACATTCACCTTTCTTTTTCTTATTTCCAGTCTCTTTCCCCTTTTCAGTTGTCTTTGTTTGCTCAGCCTTGTTTACATTATTTTCCTTTTTCTTCTCTATTTCTACACTTCCATTTCTCATTTCCTTATTTTCAGTCTCTTTAACTTGTCCACTTTCTTTCCTTTTCTCATTCTTCTTCATTTGTTTAATCACTTCAGTATCACTATCTTTCTGCATCTCTGTTCCCCTTATCTCATTCTTATCTCCTATTTCTTTATTTCCAGATTCTATTACTTTTTCACCTCTTTTCTTATTCTTATCTTCCAAGCCTTCCTTCTGTTTTTCAGTTTCTGTTACATCTTCTCCTTTCTGTTGATCTCTATCACTAGTATTTGTCATCCATGCTTCCAATTCATTGTCATTTTCATTTTCAGAATCTGTGACGCTGGAGATGCTAGACAGGGACGGACTACATTCCAGATCTTTCAGGAGATCACGCACAGTCTCCACCCTTGGAACCTTCCTTGGGGGCTCCTCAAGGCTGATTGGCTCCGGCTCTACAAGCAACTCAGGTGACTTTTCTTTTCTTGGTCGTGGTCTCCTGCCTGGCTCTTTAGGTTTAACAACCACAGACATAAGAGATGGAACTTGGCAATCTGGCTCATCTCCAGCCTCAACAAACTTCCAGCTGGAATCTTGCTTCTCGTTGATAAACTTCCTGAGCAGCCGTTTCGCTTCCTCCCCATAGACACCAGTTTCCCTAACCATGTACTCCATGTCCTCTTCCCTCGCATTGCACCCATGGCTCATGTTCCTCCTGTTGAATAAGTATCCGCATAGTCCACACTGGAAACCAACCCCCGAATGCTGGTCTTGTAGATAGCGCCTTACATCATACCTAGTTTTGAAGTATTTAGGTAGCTTCTTACAAAGTAGGCACAGGAAATGGTAACCCTGAAAAATATAAGGATGACCATCTTTGAGTATGTTACCAACATTCTTTGACATATTGAGGCACCCTTTTATATCAGCAGTAGGTGCAGGGATCAGCATAGGGTTTTCCGACATGAAGTTTTGTGCCATTTTCTGAATTTCAGGTGGAAGCTTTATCCCTATTTTGGATAAACATTCTGACTTCCCTCTCAGCTCAAAGTAGGAGAAGTCAGTCAGCTAAGGGAAACAACTTCTCCCACTCCTCCCACTAGGCCAATCCCTGAGGCGATAAACACACTAGTGGCATTCAGCTCTGTTTAAGAGGTACACTAGACATTAAGACTGGGCTCAGACTAAATATCAGCCATTGGTTGCATATTGATTTAGTACAGTCTCATTTCGAAACAGTGAGAAAAGTTAATTTAGGAAAAGTCACAATTAAAGCCATAGCCATCCTGAGCTACAAAGAGAGGCTAGACGACGGTATACACACGATCAAATTAGTAAGTGTGCCCACAACACAACACTTACAAATATACGAAAACTGCAACAGAATAACCCTTGTATTTATAACATTTCAGTATGCCTCACCTACAGGCTACAGTGTATTACAATAAAAAGAGGCCTACAATAAAAGTTGTAGCTTTAATCAAGCCTTTTGCTTTTGTTTCAGCTCATATGTGAGACAGCAGTCATCTTCAGCTCAGTCAAGACAACTATCAAGGCTATCAGGGATACAAACCAGACAGAAGCAGCACAGTCATCTATAGCAAGCGAATTTATATATGTGCAATCAACAACAAGTACAAACCTATTTCAATACAGAGATAAATAACTTCTCTGTCATCCTTTAAAGATGTGCATACAATAGTACAACGAATTGAGTTAGCAGTACTTAGAATATTTACACATCAAACTCTTATAATATAAGTTTGGTAGCAATAATTGAGACCTTATGGAACCTGGGATTTCAGTCAGATATCCATGGCATTAGCTACAAAGCTCAACGTTCTTGAGTAGAGGCCATATAGTCGTATTCAGGCATGCATATAAATTCCAGGTTGAATAAAGTGTGTGTGTGTGTGTGTGTGTGTGTGTGTGTGTGTGTGTGTGTGTTCTTCTAACAATATAACATTGCAAAGAAAGAAAGGAGTGGCAGAATGAGAAATAAAAAGTATAGGCTTGTCGGCACAGGTTTCTTACTAATGTTATACGTAATCAACTGAAATTACATATTGCAGTTTTGTAATAAAGAATTTAACTTTTGGTTATTTTATTATGTATCATTCACAGCTAATTACAGTCTTTGTATGTATGTGTTTATGATTTCTTATTTACAAACCACTCTGGCTTGTCATCCCCTAAGTAAGGTTTCAACTTATCATGATGAACTACCATTGGTTTTGACTTTGGGCCAGACTGAATTTTATAAAGAACCTCGTTCAAGCATTCAATCACAATCATGGGTCCTTTCCACGGCCTTTGTAGCTTGGGGTTAAAACCTTTCTTTCGTTTTGGATAGTAGTACCAAACTGCATCCCCTATTTTGTAAAGTACTTTGTTAACCTTTATGTCATATCTCCTTTTCATGCTCTCGCTAGAAATGTTCAGGTGCTTTCTAGCGAAATCATGAATGTCCAGGAGCTTCTGTTCTAGTTGGTAGGCATGCTCTGCAGCACAGAGTCTATCTTCTCGAATGGGCCTTCCTAGTGTCATATCTACAGGCAGAGTCAGCTCTCTGCCAAACATCATCATTGCAGGAGAGACACCTGTAGATTCATGTATAGAGGATCTGTATGCCATCATAAGAAGGGGTATGTTCTCATCCCAGTCATCCTGTGTGTCAGATATATAGGATGAGATCATATTCTGAATGGAGCGATTGGCTCTCTCTACCATGCCATCTGATTGGGGTCTTCGAACAGTCGTTCTGGTTTTGTCAATACCCAGAAGTTTGCACACCTCTTGAAAGACTTTAGATTCAAAATTTGAACCTAAGTGTGTGTGTAGTTGTAATGGGACACCAAATATAGATACGAATCTGTTCACCAACTTTGAGGCAACATACTTTGCTTCCTGAGATTTTAATGGTATTGCATCTACCCATTTTGTAAAATAGCAGGAAACAACCATCAGATATCTGTTTCCCTTCTTCGAAGCTGGATAAGGACCACAGATATCAAGTGCTATGCGTTCCATCGGATAGCCAACATTGTACAGCTGCATTGGTGCTTTTGCATTCCTGTGAGGCATTTTTCTTGCCCCACAGGTTGAGCATATCCTACACCAGTATGATACATCTTTGTGCATGTTACACCAGTAAAACCTCTTCTTGATTTTGTCATATGTTTTCCTTCTACCTAAGTGTCCGGCAGTTATATACTCATGTAACTGTCGGAACACTTCTTTTCTCAAAAGTTTTGGCACAAGGATAAGATATTCAGCATCATTACCAACATCTCGCAAACGTTTCTTGTATAGAATATTATCCTTAATTACTATTGTATCCCACTCATGCCAATAAGCTTTCAGTTCTCTGCAGTGCGGTGCCACAGTAGACCAAGCAGGTTTGTCATTATCTCTTTTCCATTTCAGCAGGTGTTTTATAACAGCATCATTTTCTTGCTGTAAACGAATATTTTCCTGTGTAACATCTAGACACTCCTCCATTTCTGCACAGGAAGTAGTGGATTGGCCAAATTCACCATTTTGCTGACGGACTTTTAAACATAATTTGCATGTGCTGTGTTCACAACCATGATCATTCTGAAGATCGTCAGAGTTTGCAGTGTTTGTGCTCTTTCTAGTCTCGTAAGAACACCTAGGTTTGTTTTTACGAGTCTTATCTACTGTTGCCATGCCTGCATGAACAACATTCAGCTCTTCAGAATCATCACTCAATTCAAACAAACACCCAAACAATGTTCCATCTTCAAAATGATCCAACCAATCTTCCCTATTACATGCTGCCCTTCCGCAGGAACAACATAATACATGACGACTTCCTGAAATTTTGTGAGCATGTGCATCCACCCCAGTGCATACAGAATTAAGCGTTGCATACATGAAGTGAGGAACCCCGTCCTGGGACATTCCATGTGTCATCTCCGAAGAGAGCACCTCTGCTACTCTAGGTCCAAAACAATTGGTAGTGAGCTCTCGTCTACCACTGAAATTGTCGTCAGTAATAATGGGCCCAACATTCTCAGGATCCTTGTCCTGGCAATCATAAGAAACACTTCGTATGTGTTCCTGAACGGTACCGTCACTAGGCAGAGTGTCCTCATTGACACTCCTTATATAAGGCAGAGTGACCTCACTGTCACTCCTTAAACAAGGCAGAGTGACCCCATCGTCACTCCTATATTTTCCTTCATTTGAGGATAAAACCTTCACAGCACCTTTTTCTCGTTCATTCTGCTTCAAGCCAGCATCTATCTCAGCAGAATACCTCTGCTCATATCGGTCACAGTATTTACAGTGATTATCTTTACATGGTCTACGTGACAGTGAATCTGCGTTATTATGAATCCTACCTGCACGATGCAGTACAATAAATGTGTAAGCTGACAAGGTTTCAATCCAGCGTGCAATTTGACCTTCACAATTCTTAAATCTCATAAGCCATTGCAGAGATCCATGATCAGTCCTTACTGTAAATTTTTGACCAAACAAATAATGGTGGAAATGTTTCACTGCTATAACCACGGCTAATAACTCTTTTCTTGTAGTACAATACTGCCTCTCGGATCTGGACAAACATTTACTAAAATAGCTTATAACCTTCTCTTCACCGTCCTGTAGTTGTGATAAAACTGCCCCCACCCCAACATTTGAGGCATCACAATCAAGCAGAAATTGTTGACCTTGAAGTAGTGGATAACTGAGGATAGGCGCGCTAGTCAGCAATTGTTTTATCATGTCAAATGCATTCTGACAGATATCAGTCCAAACAAAACTACAATTCTTCTCAGTCAGCTTGTGCAATGGCTTACAAACTGTTGCAAAGTTAGGTATGAACTTCCTATAGTATGAAGCTAAACCAACAAACTGTCGTACTTCCGTTGCTGTTTTTGGCTGTGGCCATTCTCTAACAGCTTGTATTTTTGCCGGGTCGGTGGATATACCTTGCTCAGACACTTCATGACCAAGAAAAGCTACCTTAGTACAGAGCAATTTGCACTTTTTAGGGTTGAGTTTAAGGTTGGACTTCTTGAGTCTTTCTAGAACTATTCTGAGGTTTTCCAAGTGCTCCTCAAATGTTTTTGAATACACGATTATGTCGTCAAGGTATATAAGCAAAATCAGGAAGGTCAGGCCAGCAAACACTCTCTCCATCAGGCGCTCAAACACACTAGGTGAATTAATCAAACCGAAGGGCAAAACTCGCCATTGCCATAAACCACTGCCTGGAATGGAGAAAGCAGTTTTAGGTCTGTCCTCCTCTGCAATGCTCACTTGATGAAATCCGCTTTTTAAATCTAATGTAGAGAACCAACAGGAACCCCCAAGAGCATCTAAAGTATCATCAATACGGGGTAAAGGGTGGCTATCTGGAACAGTGAGCTGATTGAGTCTTCTATAGTCTATACAGAACCTTGTGGTACCATCTCGCTTAGGTACCAGAACTGCTGGTGCGCTCCAAGCAGAATGTGAAGGCTCTATCAGTCCCTTTTCAGCCATAGCTTTTATTTCGTTTTCAGCAAACTCCCTCTTAGCAAGAGGTATCCTGTATGGTCTTAATTTAACAGGCTTACAATCAGGCAAAGTTTTTATAGTATGCTCTACCAAGTTTGTATTACCCAGATCGTGCGACGATTTAGAGAACTGGTCTTTAAACTCATACAATAAAGATCTCAAACATTCTATCTGGGGCTCATTCAAATTCGAAGAACTTTGTTGAAGGAGTTCATCAATGTGAGTACAAGTTTTATCATTTGAGGTATTATCTTGTCTGAGAGTGTTGACATTCTCTTGCTTTCCTATTTCTACTGGCTCATAAACTGCTGCTACAGTGTTTTTGTACAGCACAACAGGCTCATGATTCAGGTTCAGTATGCGTAATGGAACAGTGCCAAACTCAGGACATACTAAAGCCCTTGCAATCAAAAGTCCACTGCGGCCAATGAAATTTTCACTTGCTTCTAGTATGCCAGTGCTATTTGTATCAACTCTATCTAACGGGCGGTCCTGCACGATTATTTCACATTCAGGTGGCACTTGAACATTCTCAAGTATGGCAATCCTGCAGCAGGAAGGTATGATATCAACACTACTGTGAAAACAAGCAATCTTTTCCCCATTCAAAATTAGATGATTTTTGCTTAAAAATACATCACATTGATGTTTAGTCAGAAAGTCCATTCCCAGGATTCCATCATTTTTAACATCAGCAAACAGCACATCATGCACTAATTTTTGACTACCTAGTGTAATTTCTATCTCGGCTTTTCCAAGAAAAGGTGAACTTTCACCTGTAGCTGTTACTAAATACAAGTTCACAGGAGTCAGACTTGGGCATGTTTCTTGCGGCCATCTATCAAACACATTCTTACTGAGTATCGTGCAGCAAGAGCCAGTATCAACAAGAAAAGCAAGAGATTTGTCTTTAATATAGCCAGCAACAAAATAACCATCCTCCATACTTCTAATTGGTATATCAGCGGGCCCATCTAATGTTGTCGGGTTGTGGCCCCCCAAACCGACTGATTCCAGTTTCCCTGATTATTATCTTGCTGTGCAGATCTGTTTCTGTTGTTAACAGGCTGTCTAGCATTATTTTGCCTGTTTCTAGACTTACAGTCATTTGCACCAGCACGAGGATTCTGTGCTGGCTGGTTTTGGTAAGAGTTATAATTTCTATTTTGATGAGAGTTGTTACCCCTATAAGGTCCAAAAGATCTTTGCTGTGTACCATAAGAAGGAGGAATATTATTTTGATACTGCCTGTTATATCTGCCATTCCAACCTATGTTCTGATTATTTTGTTGATTACCATAAGCAAACTTATTGTCACTTTTGTTTTGATTTTGTCTTCTCATGTTTTTCACCTGATCTGAAAGTGAATTTATCGAATTTTTAAGTGTCTCAAGTTGTTTATTTGATTCACCCTGGTCATTGTTAGTTTGCTTAGGGTCAGTTTCAAGTTGGCCAACCAACCGCGAACGTTGTTTATCGGCGATTTTATGTGATTCCAAGCGCAAAGCTGTACGTTCAGCATCAGCTAGTGTCTTTGGACCAAGCTCCCTGACACGCAAACGAATCTCAGAATCTGTCAGAGCATCAATGAATATATCAATAGACAAAGTCTCGATTACATCCTTATTTACACCTGGATATGCTTGACGAACAAGCTTCTTAACAGCTTGAGCCAACTCAGGAATTGACTCTCCCCTATTTCTTACTCTCGACTTTAACTGTGCTCTATATATTTCAGACCTATTCACCGAGCCAAATCTGTTTGCAAGCTTCTCAACCAAAGTATTGTAATCACGCCTTCCATCATGATCAAGCTCACTCAATATGGAACGTGCATCCCCTGTCAAACAATTTGCGAGATACAGAGATTTCTCTCTGTACTGCCAACCGTTAATTTCACATGTAATCTCAAACTGTGATAAAAATTCATCAAAATCTGTGGTCCCACAAAAATTCTGAGGTTTCATTCTAAATTGTGAAGTGTCGTCCTTTGAATGGGAGCTACATGCAATTGCAGGCGCACCAGTCTCAGAGTTTTCTTGGATTGTTCGAGCAACTGAAGAATTGACATTCAGGTTTTGACTATTTGGAATCAGGTCAGCAACAAGGTTATTAAATTTTGTGTCTATTTCAGTTAGTTTCTGGTTCATGATCTCAGAAAGAGAAGAAACGGTATCTTGTACCATCCTACCCATTTTTGTCATTTCTGTATCTTACTTGCTTTCAAGAAGAGACAATTGCAGGGAACCAGCAGAACTCGCAACTGAATGGCCATCATCATAGGTTACATTACCTGTATCTTGCTGTGAGGTGGATGGATTATTCAAATTATCTTCATTCATTGAATCATCAAATTTATTTCACTTGCTATGTTGAAATTTAGCAGAATTTACTTATCTGTGCAATAGGTTTTAATTTATTTTCACTTCACCTCCACAGTAGCAAAGACCAAACACCAGGATTTTATTTATTTTTAATTTTTCAGGTATTCAACTGCAGGGATCACAGGCTCAACACTTGAACATCCGGTCTCCAAACTGACCAAGAACAACAGATCATACAACAGCCAATATCCCTATTGTGGCAGCCCGGAAATGCCCTGTGATTTATTTATCAAATAAATCTTGCTTCAAACTGTCTTTTGTGTTTTATTATTTATATCCCACTTCTGACACCAAATTGTACCGGCACCACCTGGTCGTGCTTCTAACTGAAATACTTTTGACAGGTCAGGAGGCGATAGTGCCGCTACAATGAATTTTTGGGGGTTCGACCTGGGTCGTACTCAATGCTAATGGGAAGTGAATAGACAGCCAGCCATTTTATTTCAATTTTACAAGTTTATTATGTTTGCCCTTAACAATAGTTGATAATAAACTAACTGGATTACCTTATTATTCAGAATATACTAATTAGCTGGGGTATCTTAAATATGAAACATTACATTGAAAGTTTAGAACCGATAGCTTATAAATGAGTTACAAAATGGAAACAATCATTTCATATGACTCCTTGTTTCATTGGACAATTAACATTCCACTTAAATATTGACAAATTACACACAAATGCTGCTTTCATTTATATCTTGATGAATATTTGTACAATCAGTCTCTGAATATAAATGTAAACCCTATAATTTCTATTGTACAAATCAGACTCTAAACAGATTACAACAATATAAATTACTATTATCGAATTGATATGCCGTAAAGACTGAAAGATCTACTTAGATGCATCCTATAAATGGGTCATCAATTACATTAAAATGGCGAGAGACTATCAACGGTTAACCTACATATAAACAGCATGTAACGGTTTTGCTCCTTTTATAATGACCGTATATTACAATTGCCACGCCTTTCAAGAAGGATGTTGTTAAACTAATAGATCTACCCTTTTAAAGCTCAGTTAATGATAATGCATAAAGACAGTTCATTTATCAACAATCCACGAGTAACCAATTGACAGTCTACAAGCCACTACACCCGCATACAGCGTTGAACATGGTGACAAGCTGGATTGTTGTTGTTGTATTCCTTCAAAGGTGCGCCTTTGTAAAACTAATAGCTCTACTCAATTAAAGTATAGTAATGCATAAAGATAGTTAATTTATCAACAATCCACGTGTTACCAATTGACAGTCTACAACCCGCATACAGCGTTGAACACGGTGACAAGCTGAATTGTTGTTGTTGTATTTGTCTTCTTTCAAAGGTGCGCCTTTCAAGGCGTACGGAACTATTTCTTAATAAGAATGTCTACAAACAACGTTTATTGATCGATAGAGTTCTGATAAAAATTATATTCATCAAGTCAAAATACTTTTTAAGATGTTAAGAATAAAACCTGTGCCAACTTCGCCTTAGAAAAAGGATAGAAAGGTGTTCAGTCAAGAAGGGCGCAGGGCTCGCCTGGATAGATGGGTGGGGAAGAGTCAAAGATTATTCAGACCTCTTTGGGCCCAGGCTGGTTTAGCTTTCTATATGGCATTACGCCAGCAAACAGAAACTTCAAGCTAGTTGTAGTTGATTTTAATTCAGGCTCAAGAGCTTCAAGGTGTTAAGAGAGGGTCTGGAACAGACGACAGTTCGTTGCTGGTATCAGTCGCAACAAGAGATTCTGCGCCTGCGTATCTGTATTTATAGCACCCACGGGTTTCCAAATGTCAATGCGCTCCATATTGGAAAGTATAGTAGAGCGGAAACCAGTGCACGCGCATAGCAACTTATGCGGAATACTCGGAACTTATGGTTCAGTTACATATTGAAGCCAAAACAAGCGCGAATGACAGCTTAGAAATCAAACTTTTGAACAGGAAAAGATGAAAAATACAGCTATAAAACCGATTAAAGTGGCTAAAAAGGGTATGCTTAGTTCACTTAGCATTAGAATTTTATAATCTAGGAGTGAAATCTTGCTGTCAGACCGTATTTGAAAGGAAAATGGGATGCGAAGTTGACACATGTTTCGCTCGACCATGGTTCGTTTTGCGAATCCAAGATCGTGTTTACGATATGAAAACAGTAGATACGATACTGATTATGGAACAAACGAAGAAATAACAGCCAATAGTCAGACGCCGTTACAATATTGTTTGCAATACCTATATATGCATTTATTTTATGCCTGGTGTCCAAATTTCATTTAAGCACGCGTCAGTGTGCTTCTGTGACAAGGCTGAGCACTTTTTTAGATTTAACTAAGTACTGCAATAAAATCAACCATTATGAATATTCAATTACCATGCGGACACCGAATGTCCGAACACAATTTCACTTTTAATAAATGTTCGCGCACACAAGAAACAAAGGGAATGCTGTTTAATTAAGCTATCAATTTTATAATAGATCTAGTCCATGTCAAAACGTAACATTGGTAAAAAAAAAAGTAAACCTAAACACTTCACAACATATGAAACAACTTTTGTGTGTTTGAAGTCGCCGACAGACCTGTATACTTTCAACCATCATGAGAGAGGACGCGATTAAAAGAAATCACGTGCTGTTATGCTTAAACACATTGCAAAAAGTCTTCATACAAATGCTGTAATCAGACTGCAAAAGAACGATCACAATATTCTATATCCGCGCAACTTACATAATAAGCGTTAACAGCGATAATTTCAAACTGCGAGGACGTTTTCTTAAGATGTTGCGATCGGAGCCGTGATTATGTACAAATGCGGTACTTCTTTGAAATTCTTAAAACTATCTGTATGATTTTAAAATTAGCTGCATATAAAAATATAATATTTCTTGGGAAAATACGCATTTTCTTTGCAAAGGACAGGACCTACTATAGAACCAATATTTTACTGGTCTGGGCCTGCAGTTAGACGTGTTTTGCTATGGCGCGATTTGTTCTCGTCTGCGTATATTTCACATAATTTCAACAATTGAAACTATGGAAAATAAAACTTCGCCGAAGCCACTGACTTTCTTCGAATCCGTTTCAAATACCGATGACGGACGAGGCAATACTACTGTTAGCGAGCTGGTAATAAAAATCTTATAATTTCTTGGTTCACTGAAATTAATATAAAAACATTTAATGCGTCGGAACAGTTGTGAAAGTTTGGGTAAGTAGGTATATGTGGCAGAAAATAACCTCGACATCATCAAATTCTTTTGGCAACGTAAATGTTCTTGCTAGTTTTCTCTTTGATCGATACGTCGGAGCATACCATTGATCGGTAAATTTCCTATGTACTGTTATTCTACGCAAAAAAAAAAAATCTAGAAATATAGTCAGGCAGACGTAAGGCGTAACTGGGAGAGCAGATATCAAACAACCCCCCCCCCCTCTCCGCCACACACACACAAAGAAAAGAAGAATGTACAAAATAAACAAACAAAACAACAAGAGCTGTCGCCTGACAGCATAGCTCGCCTGAATAGGTGCTTGCCCATCACACAGTCGCTATGGTGGTGTGGACTGCTATGTATAAAACTTCAGGCAAGCATGTCCATAATGACAACACATTTATAAACAAAAGCTATCTCAGAAATGTCTTAAAATAAAAAAAAAAAATCCACATGAAATTTCTAAGTCCATGAGCTTGAGGTCAAAGAACTAAGGGGTAGGGGGGAGGAGGCCAGGGCTAGGATGTATCAAAGCCTTTAACCGTTATCTAACATCAGTCCAAGTATTAGTATCAACTTAGTCCATTGTGGCACTGTGAAATTATGTCTTCATTAATATAAAACTAATCAAAATCTTTAAGACAAAACTCAAAGTCCATGACCTTGACATCAAGGTCATCCAGTCGGGTAAGTGTATAGTGTTTTGTAAAAACTCAAAAAAGTGTCTAATATCAGTTCAAGTGTAAACTAAATCTCTGCCAAGCATTATGAATCAGTACGCAATTAGAAATTTTTAATAAAGACCAAATTTCCTAAGTCCCTGATCTTGACATCAAGGTCACCGAGCAGGGCTGGGGTAGTACCCTGTAAAACTTTGGACTAATATCTAACTACAGTGCAAATATATAAAGAATTCATCTATGGGTTCAGGAGATATGTGTCATTAAAAAAACTTTAACCAAAACATCCAATCAATAAAAAGTCAATTTTCTAAGTCCATGACCTTGACATCAAGGTCACTGAGGGGGGTGGGGGTATTACCTTGGAAAACTTCGGACCAATATCTAACTACAGTGCAAGTATCAAAGGAATCCATCCATGGGTTAAGGAGATACTGGGCTTTAGAAAACTTTAACCAAAACATCCAGTCCCAAAAAACTCCCAATTTTCTAAGTCCATGACCTTGACACCAAGGTCAAGGAGTGGGGTGGGGGTGGTACCATGTTAAACTTTGGACCAATATCTAACTACAGTGCAAGTATCAAAAGAATCCATCCATGAGTTAGGGAGATATAGGTCTTTAAAAAACTTTAACCAAAACATCCAATCCGGACGCCGACGCGGACGCTGAAGCCGTGGTGACTTCGTTCAGGCGAGCTAAAAATCACAGTCAGGAAGGCGTTAAGCGTATCGGGGATAGGAGGGGGGGGGGGAGACAGAAAATATCTAAGAACTGCCGATTATAAGAATATTACACTTCCTAGGATATGACACTTCCTTACTTTCTCTCCCCCCCCCCCTTCCCCTCCGATGTAATTTGTAATTAAAAAGCGTTTCTGCAGTGGAGCTATAAAATTAAGTTTTCCGACCAACCGGACAGGGGATGCTCATTTTGATACAAACAGCACTTGAAACCGGAATAACAACACACGTTTCATGTTTAACAAGATTCAAAGATGTCTGTAAGGCGAAAACAGTCGTCGTATAAATATTCTGTTATCGTTTAAACCCAGAACTTAGTCGCTTAACTTGGGTTGTCTGGAGTACGCCTGTCTTTGCAATTCTGGTACTGGATTTTATCATTTAACAGATGGCGTCATCACGTGACCTCCACTAGCTCATTTACATATCCTGTCAACATGTCCGTTGAAACGCAATTTCTTTTCACCCCTCTTGAGGAAAATGCTTCAAGGCCAGCCCAATGTCTCTTAGAAAAGGTAAAACTGGTGGCAGTCATGATCCAAAATGGCCAAAGAACACAACCGCTAATGTTTTTTCCTAAGTGATTCAAAAATAATGATTTTATCAGTGTATAGAAATTCCCCGGTAGCATTTACCGGCAAAAACCCAGCAGCAGCGGAATAGGTGAGGCCTGGGCCGTGAAAATTGAAACTTGTTTCTGGGCATTTTCCGGCCCAGAGCTGGGCTATTGGTGTAGGTCATAGTCTGTCTTGATAGGGTCTCTTTTGTTGGTGACTGTTAACTTGGTACACTTGTTGGGGTGAAATTTCATCCTCCACTGATCTTCCCACTCTGCCAGTGTGACGAGGTCTTCTTGTAGGAGTTTAGCATCCTCTGGGCTCTCAATCACTAAGTAGGCAATCGTGTCGTCGGCGAAGAGGCGTGCTGTTGAGTGTAGCTTCGCTGGGAGCTCATTTATGTGTTGACAGACGACGGACGATGACGACGGACAACTGCCTATACTTAAAGCTGCCCCAGATCCTTCGGCTCTGGTGAGATAAAAATAAAACATTCCTGTTCTGTTCATTCCCCACCCACAAACAACTCCATAGTTACAGAAACTCTGATGCTGTTTGTACTATAGATATGGTGTTTCATCTATTTACCAACTTAACAGTTCTATTTCGTCAACATAAAAAGAACTGTTTCCGTCATGATCATCCTTAAATTAATTTGTATTCATTAGAAACTTATAAAAATAAATAATTCCCTGCAAAATGTGTTTACCGGAAGTACTGTCATTCAGTCGGTGTTCCTAAATTCCGAAACTATCGGAACATAAATTTACCGGAACGGGCCTAAATTACCAGATCGGACTGGAATATACCTATGATTTGTGAGACTTCGCGAAGCAAAGACGGGCTTACGCATTAGGCGCCCGCGTTTTGCTCAGTCTCTGATACGAACAATTAGAAATAATTTTAATGGAGCAAGTGAGTTGTATATAGTTATAGTCCTGGTGGAAGGAGATAGAAAGAATATTCTGCCAGCCGTCTCTGGTGCGATTCTCCTTTGAAGGAGGTTTCGAACAAGAACAAGAAAAGATAGCCTCCTTTGATTGGCACGGCAGTGATGCAAGCCTATCTCTGCAATGTAACACTGAAAGGTGTTTCACCTTTCACACCCTGCATGGGTAACTCCTTTTTAGTAGTTTTATGCAAATCCGACCTACAGCACAGAAATCCTGGAAAACTATTTATAAGTAGTAAAACAAAAAATCTAAAAAAATATAGCTCAAAATAAAATTACGACGCCAAAAGGATGCAGACGGGATTATTTTTCCCCTTTCATTGTAACAGTGCCCCTGTCGTCCCAACCTATACTCGGAGTATATAGCTTGCGTCGTCTGATATGAGTATTCCTTATTCACATTCCTATATGATCAATTGAATCTGGAGAATCTAAACACTATAAGAAAAGATTCTTGACTAATTTGCTGAAATACGCAGGTGGATTCTGCAGAGTATTATTATCAAGAGTTGTAGCTAGTCTATCAGACTGAAGCTTCTTCATTACTAAGGTTTATCAGCCACCTCTCAGTATCATAGTATAAGCTTGTGTATCAACATTGTAGTTCTTTAATAGCAGTCTTCAATACACAAATAGTATAGTTAAATTGTGTTTAGTTATTTCTGAGTGTCTCATAGCCCACAAACATAACATGGTGTCAGAAGTGGTGTCAGAAGTTTGATTGGACAATTGAATTAATAAAATTGGACTAATAAATTTACTGACAAAAATGGCGAAAAACTTACATCCTCCTGAAAAACTTCTGTTAAGTGGCAATTTGAAAGAAAATTTCAGAAAATTCAAGCAGCAGTTTGACATTTATATTACTGCAGCCGGAATTAAGGACAAAACAGAAGATATAAAATGTGCCACACTGCTACATGTCATCGGACCGGATGCTGTTGAAATTTTTAACACATTCAAATGGGATGAAGACGGAGACAGCCCAGGAGATGATAAGAAAATGGCAAAAGTGCTGGGAAAGTATGAGAAATACTGTAGTCCCAAAAGCAATTTGACATATGTGAGACACCAGTTTAACATTCGAAATCAGCATGAAGGTGAATCTATTGACTCTTATGTGACAGATCTTAGAATTTTGTCAAAATCATGTGTGTTTGGAGACTTGTTAGATTCGCTTATCAAGGACAGACTTGTCTGTGGAGTAAAACAGGACACTGTGCGAAGCAGATTACTTCAAGAAACAGACCTTACTCTCCAGAAAGCAATTGACATTTGTCGTGCTGCTGAAACATCGTCAAAACAATTGAAGGCAATGCAAGGCATGTCAGCTGAAGGAAATGTTGACATTGTAAGAAAGAAAGTGTTCAAGAACAAACAAAACACAAGTGCGGACAATAAAGCAGTGACTTCACAAATATGTGGAAAATGTGGATATAAACATGAACCACGTAAGTGCCCTGCTTTTGGTAAAATTTGCAAAAACTGCAATAAAAGAAACCACTTTGCTAAGAAATGCAAAAGCAAGAAAATGCATGAAGTGCAAGACAGTGACAATGACTCAGACATTTTCTTAAATTCAGTAGACACTGAAAAGCAAGTAAATGACTGGAAAGTAAACGTCAAGATCTTGAAAAAGAATGTTAGTGTGAAACTTGATACTGGAGCTCAGTGCAATGTATTACCACTGCATGTGTACAAACAAATTAGCAATAAGCCACTTCAGAGATCAAAATCAAGATTAGTGTCCTACTCAGGTCACAGGTTAAACACTGTTGGAAGAGTTACACTTTTAGTATCAACTAGAGACAAGTATGTTCCCATAGACTTTGAAATTGTCAAAAACAAAGCAACACCCATATTTGGACTTAAAACTTGTTTGGAACTCAATTTAATTTCAAAACTGTATGGTTTAAACAAATCAGTAACAAGTGAAGAAATTCTTGAAAATTTCAGTGATGTTTTTGAAGGATTAGGATGTTTGTCAACGGAATATAAGATTCGGCTAGATAAAGATGCTAAGCCAGTGATATATCCGCCTAGGAAAATTCCGTTCGCTCTGAAAAACAAGGTAAAACGGGAATTAAGTCGACTAGAAAGAATGAGGGTCATTGAAAAAGTATCAGAACCTACTGAATGGGTAAATTCGCTAGTTGTAGTAGAGAAACCAAACAAAGATGTACGATTATGTTTAGACCCAAGAGACTTAAACAAAAGTATTTTGAGGGAACACTATCCAATGAAAACTGGAAGAGGTAGCAGCAAAAATGAGTAATGCAAAAGTTTACAGTGTTCTAGATGCGTCAAACGGATATTGGCAAATCAAATTGACAAAAGACAGTCAAAGGTACACAACATTTAATACACCATTTGGAAGATATAAGTACTTAAGGTTGCCTTTTGGAATAAAATCGTCAAGTGAAGTTTTCCAAAGAACTGTGTCACAGATTCTAGAAAATCAGGATGGTTGTGAAATAATTGCCGACGATATTCTAGTTTGGGGAAAGGACACACAAGAGCATAATGAAAGACTTTGTGCTGTTCTAGAGAGAATCAGACAGGCTAACATGAAGTTGAATAAAGCTAAATGCAAAATAGGACTGTCTGAAGTAGCGTACGTTGGACATGTTTTTGGTCCAGATGGATTAAATTAAAATCTTAAAAAGTTCCTTCAAGAGCAGAGAATACATACAGAAACCTAGTGAAGAAAAGATTCGCGCTATTCTTGAAATTCCAGAACCCCAAAATAAGAAAGAATTGCAAAGGTTCATGGGAACTGTGAATTATCTAGGAAAATTTATTCCAAACTTATCAGGAATAAATCAGCCACTACGACAACTTCTTGGAAAAGATGTAGCTTGGCATTGGGACAACGCACAAAAAGAAAGTTTCAAAGAACTGAAAAAGGCTATAACTACAGCGCCAGTTTTAAAATACTATGATGAAAACGAAGATGTAGTGTTGTCAGTGGATAGTTCCAAGAATGCATTAGGTGCTTGTATTCTACAAAATGGACACCCTGTTGCATATGCATCTAGATCACTCAATAAATCTGAGCAGAATTATGCGCAGATTGAAAAGGAAATGGCAGCGATTGTATTCGGAGCAACGAAGTTTCACGAATACGTTTTTGCCAAAGGTCCCATACATGTAGAAAGCGATCATCGTCCATTAGAAAGTATTTTTAAGAAACCTTTATCACAAACACCGCCAAGAATTCAAAGAATGATGTTAAAGGTGCAGAAATATGACCTCAGAGTGAACTACAAAAAGGTACTGAACTATATATTGCTGACACATTAAGTAGAGCATGTATCAGTAAAAATGAGGATTACATCTGTGATTCTGACTATAGTGTTTTCAGCATAGAAACTCTCCGTGTTTCTCAAGCAAAATTGTCAGAGCTTAGAGAAGAAACACACAAAGATATGGAATTAACCATACTCAAAGACATAGTCTTAAATGGATGGCCAGAAAACAAGAAACTGCTTAATCAACGTATCACACACTATTGGAACTTTAGAGACGAAATTTCATATTTCGATGGATTAATGCTCAAAGGCGAAAAAGTGATTATTCCTAAGTCAATGCAAAAATCCGTAATTGAGCAGATACACCAGAAAAGTCATCTAGGTATAAACAAGTGTATGAACAGATTAAAAGATGTTTTCTTTTGGTCAGGAATGGCTGCACAGATAAAAGACATTATTAGTCAATGTGCAATATGCAATGAATCCAGAGGAGCGCAGCAAAAAGAACCAATGATACCGCATGAAGTACCAACTAAGCCATGGGAAATATGTGCTACGGACTTGTTTGAACTTGACAGAGAGACATACATTGTCATAGCGGATTATTATTCAAAATTCTTCGAAGTCAAGAAATTGCTAGCAGCTCAAGCAAAACAGTTATAAATGTCCTGAAAGAGAATTTTTCCAGGTATGGAATTCCTGTCATCTTGAAGAGTGACAATGGTCCTGCTTACTCAAGCATGGAGTTCAAGGACTTTGCTAAAAACTATGGATTTAAACATGTGACATCCTCTCCAAGATATTCACAAAGCATGGGATTTATTGAAAAGAATGTACAAATATGTAAAACACTGTTGAAAAAGGCTAAGAAAAGCAACAGTGATCCATATTTAGCATTGTTAGAGTTTCGAAACACTCCAATTGATGACATTGATATGTCACCTACACAAATGCTGATGGGTAGAAGGACTCGTACCCAGCTACCGGTTAATGAGTCTCTTCTAAGACCAAGCCATGACGACAGAAGAGTGCAAAGAGCGCTGAAAAAGAAGCAGCATATACAAAAACAATACTACGACCGTGGAGCAAAACCACTACCAGAATTAAATCCAGGGGACCAAATCCGAGTTAGAAACGACAACTCATGGGAACCGGGCATGGTAGAGAGTAAAGCCGACACACCGAGATCGTACAACATGCATACGGACAAAGGTCAAAGGTTACGCCTAAACCGACGTCATCTGATGAAAACGACGGAGAATAGGATACCAGAACCAGAGATATTCTATGACTGTCAAGAGGAAAATCAAAGTGACAATTCAGTTTTGGATAATAGCACTTCAAATTCAGATTCACAAAATGCCGCAAGAAAGTTTACATCTAGCGGTAGAGAAGTGAAAATTCCAAAAAAAAATTGATGATTTTGTGATGAAGTGATTCGAAATTTGGATTATACAGGGGCACAATAATCCCCTATATAATAATTATTGTGGTAAAGATACGTAATCTTTACAAGTCTTTACAACAAAGCATATAACTTTCAGGTTTGCCTAAAATGTACAAAGGTATATTTTTATTGTTTGGGCCAAACACAGAAAATTTCTATTTTCTTAATTATTCTAAAATCGAGAAAGTTTGGGAAAATAAGTACAAAACCTGTTAATTCAATGCTATGTTGTTATCTTTCTGTAAACAGTGAAGTAGATAGCTTTAGGATGATTATGATAGTACTCTCTTATCATTCAGTTAATGGCAAAGATACATTCTTACAGTAATTACTAAATGGATATTTACATTTGTATATCTGATCAAAACTGATGATTTCGGGATCTTACCGCAGTTAAACAAATACTTAATGGATAATCTGATTTGTAAACAGAAGCTGTGTGAGAACATTTATATCAGAAAAATAATTGAAACATTTTGGTAGACTAGCCAGATTATATAGAACTTTAGCAGATATATTTTGACCTGCATTTTATAAAATATACATATATCTTTTAAATTTATAAATTTTGAACTTAAAGAGGGAGATGCAGAGTATTGTTATCAAGAGTTGTAGCTAGTCTATCAGACTGAAGCTTCTTCATTACTAAGGTTTATCAGCCACCTCTCAGTATCATAGTATAAGCTTGTGTAACAACATTGTAGTTCTTTAATAGCAGTCTTCAATACACAAATAGTATAGTTAAATTGTGTTAAGTTATTTCTGAGTGTCTCATAGCCCACAAACATAACAGATTCGAGTATTCGATGTGTTCACATGGCTTAAGGCACCATTTCAGGCGACGCTAATCACTACCCAGAACCCAGTGGACATACAATGTCGAAATGACTTCGTTTCAATGTCAGTTTGCCATTGTGGTGTCCCAGAGATGCACATACGGCATCGTTTTGAAGTTGTGTGCCTCTCGTCGGTAGATGGGATTACCAGTCTAATAGAGAAGATGAAGAAATGTGCAAAAAAGAAAACAAAAGCAATCTTGACATCGGTTCATTTATGTGTTATGGGATTGATTGATTGATTGATTGATTGATTGATTGACTGATTGATTGATTGATTTACTGACTGATTGATTGATTCATTGATTGATTTTACCGTTTTCGGTGTACATCTGAACAACACATTCGTATCATTGGTATCACGAGATATTAAATAAATGATAATGAAATGAGAATGAAAAAAAGGAGGCCTAGGCAAGACACATTATAGTGGACAGGTGTTTTGAAGAGAGAGAGAGAGACAGACAGACAGACAGAGAGAGACAGAGAGAGAGAGAGAGAGAGAGACAGACAGACAGACAGACAGAGAGAATGGTACCACTGGCAACCGCAAAACCCTGCAAAGTATCGGCAGCCAATGTGCCATTGGCAACCGTTGGCACCACTGGCAAAATTGCCAATGTCACCACTGGCAGTTCTTTGGTAGAGCCAAAGTTCTTTGGTTTATGGCACCATCGCAGAACCAATATTTTTCTGTGCTTAAAATATTTTAGTTTTTTCTAATTCTCTTTCGTTATTGTGGGAAAAAATTCTCCTGTGCCAACTCGAGTGTTTATGATGGGTTCAATAAATTGCCAAGTTGAATGACGCAAATTTCCTGCCATGGTATTTTTTCCCATGCCCTAAGTTGTCTGCAGTATTGGCAGTCAATGGTCGGCAATACTAGTTTGAAGTAGAGCCATTGGTGCCAATAGTGAAACTCAGAGTGACATTGGCGCCAATGCAATGGTGACACTGGCAGGATCTCGAACGCAACCAGTATTGGTTTTGACGTCATACATAAAAGATGCAACGTCACATTGGTGCTGCAACTAATCGATTACTAGATTATTTATATAACTGAGGGGAAACCGATAGTGGAAGTCATAAGCTGTTTTGCAGAAAGCCTCCGTTTCTCCGTCAGCCTTTGTCGTTTCTATAAATTTAAAGAGTAACTACACTTCAGGAACTGACTGAGTCAGATCCCAAACCCTATCCCCAACATCAAAGGGAAAGATTGACAAAGACATCCCAGCAAACAATAAATTACAAGTGATAAGCCGAGTCAGCAGCTCGTTCCCAAATAGGTGGCAACTCAGCTATCTTTATTGAACTAAATAATTTAGACCAACAGAAGGGATACAACAGACTAAGCAAATTATACGAAAAACATTTTACAACTATTTTTACCTATTTTCTAGTTTTATTATAGAAGGGTTAAAATGAGAACACAACTGACCGTCCCAACATGACCTAAGCTGTTTACCGTGGACGTTAAGCAACAAATCAAATCAAATCAAAAATCAATAAATTAAACAGCACCGAACATAAAACAAATGCAACCGCAACGAAAGTACCGCATTGGGACGGTCATTAATAACTACTGGGGGAGGGGGGGTTAAACCGGTTTTACTGGGCCCAAACCTTCACCCTCACCCTCCGCCGCGGTGTGCACACAATTAGTTGGTAGCTCGGTTCGTATGGAGGTCCCCTAACTCATCAGAGAGTCATCACGGTCAACAATTAAAATCAAGAAAAGACTGTGATGAAGCAAGGATGAGGACTCGACAGCCAAAACGTGTTGAGACACCTGGAGATCCCTGGGGCGTCAGCAACACCACTAGAACACTGGAGCAAAAGAAGGCCACCAGTTGAACCCCGGTGGGCCAAGAAACAGACAAACATCCGGCCCCAACCAACTAATATATAGCTTTATGTAGGGGCTATCATAGAGTCTGAACCCCGACCCACCGGAGTGCAATTAACAGGACAGCAAAGTTGTCAACCATGATTGGGTTAACCACTAAGCATGCAGACTGTCGCATTACATCTATGTCATAAATTGCATGATAATTTTCTTAAATTGATCAGGAAATTCTGTTTTCCCTACGATTTTGCGTAATTTATATACTAAATCACCATAAAATTCAGGTTCCGATAGGCCTTGTTGCAAAAGTGACCTTAACCCTGTATTATATTTAGAAACCAATTCAAAGTGTCTACGATAAAATTCAGAAAAAACTTTCCGAAGTTTATGATACCGATACCCCTGCTGTAAAAGCTTGGCAGTCAAACTTTATAAAGTTGTAAAGCTTGCTAGCTTCATCACGTGTGCACCTGCCTGCTGGCGACCTTGGGTTATAATGACTGGCACAAATAAACAGGTGCCGAGAAGCCGCGATGAAAAGGTAATGGTTGTTTTTTCTTCGAGCTGTACGGCGTTGCCGAATTCAGACGGCCATCATAGGATTTTTTTTTTTTTGGAATTCATTCGTGTGTTCCCAGGGAGGTGGCGGCGGAAGTTCAGGAATTTATTTTCGTCCAATAAAAATGCCAGCGTCTCGTTTCTCCAAAGAAAGAAAAAAACGCCGACCGGAAATTCAGTGACAGAATAGAATAGAACAGAAATACGCCATATATCGTAAAGCCACCAACACTCGTTGATTGCCGCCTTCGGCGGCAAACAAATCGTTGGCTGGTAGCTATCAATAAATATAATAGAATTATAGATATGCATAATTCGAATTATAGATATCCATGAATCGATTTGTAGATATCATTTATTCGAATTATGGCTATCCAATATTTACGCTGATTTTATGATTATCAATAATTCGAATAATGGATATCCATACTTCGAATTATGGATATCAATAAATTCATTCTATTCTATTATGTCCCTTATCCTTACAGGGTCTTTGGGGCACCATAGATCACTTCGAAATTCCACCTAGTGCTGTTTTCAGATGCCCAGATGAGCTGAAAAAGTCCATTCCTGCTCACTCTTTTATATTGTCTTCCCACCTCTTCTTCTGTCTATCTCTTCTTCTTTTTCCTTTCACTGTGCCCTGTAGAATCGTCTTTGCTAAACCAGAAAACCTTGAGACATGGCCTTAGTTTCCGTTTCTTGACCACGGTCAGGAGTTCATCATACTCTCCAATGGCTGCTAGGATCTCTATACGAACTTCCTCAATGGTTATGAACATTTCGTACATGGTTATATGGCCCTTGTACGAAATGTTCAGAAACCTTCGGTAGCATCTCATGAGTTTTTTTCTCTAACTCTGCTGTCAGGGTCCACAATTCACAGGCACACAGAAATATGAAAATGACAAGGGAGCGCATAATTTTCACCTTTGATCCAAGAGATATGTTGTTATCTCTCCAAATTGGCTTCAGTTTTGTAAGAGCTGGAGTGGCTTGTGCAATCCATGAGAGAACCTAATTTTAGAGCCATCATCTGAGGCAATTGCTCCATGGTATTTGAAGCTTGTTAAAGTGCCAAGCTTCTGCCATTTTACCTTGATGGCTGCATTGAACTATTAATTTTCCATATCCGTCAATGTTAACATCTGGTTATTTCATTACAAAACTGTACATATGCTCATTGACCCAGTTACCGGTGTTTACCAGTTGCCGGTGATTTCCGAAGTAGACACCAAATTTTGTTTACGTCACCGCGATTTCCATACCGAAAGTTTTGGTATTGAGCTGTCCAAATCTTCCCCTAACTGTCAGTCCTCTTTAACTCACGATTTTTAATTACTGGTATATAAACATAGTTTATAAATCAATTAAGATCACCGGTAACTGGGTAAAGGAGCATACAAAGTTTTCCAAACCTGTCTTGCTTTTAAGTGTCATCCTAGCCTATCAGTTTGAGATGAAAACATCCACTGCCTTCATAACTCATTGAGCCGCTAGGCTGGACTGAGTGTGGCAACCATCAATTTGTACCCCAAAAAATAGCATATTTTTCTACTTGGGGATCAGTTACAAAAATGTACCCTATGTCCTTCTGGTAAAACATTTCTCAATTAAATGTAACTTTTTGTAACTACCATTCGTTGGTCTTTTTTCTGCAAAAAATCTAACATGCATGATTGGCAAGGTGACGTCATCTCTCTTACAATGTAAACCTAATGCTCTCCCCGAAAAAGGCGGGGCAAGTCTTCATGAATATTTAGTAGACTGTACCCTGAACTCCCTCTGGCCATTGGCGCTGTTTGTCATCGGTTTGGTCTTCTCCGCACTGGTCTCCATCTTATACCTTGCGCAGATTTTGTCGAAACTGTAAACAAGGGCTTCTAGTTCCTGATCTGCCTCAGCTAGAGCGTCTATATCATCAGCAAAATATTTATACCGCCTATGGTAACCTTCCCCTCGTGTGGCATGCACTTTATCAATAAATAGGAAATAAATAAAAAAAATCTGACACCCTATACATGCAACTTTACTATTTATTCCCTATATAATGATATCCATTATTCGATATATATTATTTGAATATTTGAAATCTATAACTGTTTATGGATATCCATTATTATTCGTTGGTAACGACAATTCGAATTATGGATATCTATCATTTGAATGATGGCTACTCATCAATCGAAATATGGATATCCATAAATCATGCTGAATTATAGATATCAGTTAACAGAATTATAGATATCTATAATTCGAATTATAGATATCCATAATTCGAATTATAGATATCCATAATTCGAATTACGGATATCGATAATTCGACATGATTTATGGACAGCCATTGTTCGAATTATAAATATCAACAAAAAGACCAGACTTATAGATATGCATGCATGTACTTCGAATTATAGATATTCATAAATCGATTTATAGATTTCTATGATTTGAATTATGGATATCCAATATTCACCCTGATTTATGGATATCAATAATTCGAATAATGGATATGCATAATTTGAACTATGGATATCAATAACTAGGGAATAAATAGTAAAACGGACCCCATAATAAAAGACAACTTCAAAGAGCATTCAATTTTTTGTACAAGCAGTAGGGACATTTTTCGGGCGAGATTTTGAGAAATTTGCTTCATTTTTTGCCAAAAAAAATCACATAAAAATCTGTTCAATAAGAGATAAACTCTCGTGCAAAAATGCGATTCTATAATGAATGAGTGGCCATCTCCGGAGGCTCGCCGGGAGCAGTCCTCCTTAACCTTCTTTTACAAGATTCACTCCGGTACAGTGTCCCTTGAGAAAGAGAAGTACTTGACCCCAGCACCAAAGACGAGAAGAACTAGGGCATCCCATGATGCACAATACACTAGATACCTTGCATATAGTAATGCCCTGACGAATTCATTCTTCCCTATGACTGTTCCTGGAATAGTCTCCCCTCTTCGGCGGTTTCTGCCAAACCCGCTGAGGAGTTTAAGGCACTTGTTTAGATCATCGGTCCAGAGGCATGTGTTTAAGCGTGCCTCTCATCTGCCTCTTGTAAATAGTTTTAATGGCCCACCCCGAAAGTTTGTTATTCCTTTGAGCTGAATTCTAAATTTATCCACCCACCACACCTGAGGTAATGATCAGAAAATGATCGTCTCAGTAACGAGATAGATAGATAGACAAGAATTCCGCGGAATGAGGTGTCTCGCCTGCTGGCGCTTTGTCACAAAACAGAGCTAAATCAGCAAAGATGTATGAATGAACCAAGTTTCATGGCTCTAGCCCTTACAGTTTCTGAGAAACAGACTAAACGCGTAAACTTGCAAAAAATTGCAAAGTCAGCCAACCGTAAAATGTTGATAAAGACTCAATATCGATGATGACTTTGAGTTCTTCTCTTCCAGATGAATGCATGGCCCAAGTTTCATGGCTCTTGCCCTTATAGTTTCTGAGTAACAGACCTTAACGCGAAAACTTGACAAAAATTGCGAAGTCAGTCAACCGTAAAATCTAGGTCAAGACTTAATACAGATGATGGCTTCAAGTTTTATGGCTATAGCCCTTGTAGTTTCTGAGAAAATGACCTAAACGCAAAAACTCGACAAAAAATGCGAAGTCAGTCAACCGTAAAATCTAGGTCAAGATTCAACATTGATGATGGCTTTCAGATGTACTCTTCCAGATGTATGCATGACCCAAGTTTCATGGCTCTAGCCCTTATAGTTTCTGAGAAAATGACCTAAACGCAAAAACTCGACAAAAGTTTACGCCGCCGATGACGCCGCCGACGACGACGACAACGACACCGGAAAAACAATACATATGTCTCGCCTCTGCTTCGCAGGCGAGACAATAATACCATTATTTCTCATTAAGACTGAATTTCTCTCGAAGATTTTAAACTCCCACCTATTTATCCTTCTTCCAAGACTTGGAAAGAATGAAAAAAATCACGATTTTTTATATCATAGTATCATGACCAATAGGAAACAGGTGCGAGTACATGTGTCAAGTCGATAAACGGAATCAGGGTGTTACTAGTTTAGCAGAAAGAGACTATCTATAAGTAATGGGTAGCACCTGGAATTAATTTGCACATGCATGGTGTAGCGAAATTTCTAAAAATAAATAACTAGAAATAGGAAAAAATATGGGTCCGTTACGGTAATTAGGCCCGTTCCGGTAAATTTACGCACCGGATTCGATATCCATTCGGTTGGATCGGGTGGGGTAACTGTATTTACCGAAACGTACCGAAATACCGAAACGAACTAGAAATACCGAAGCGAACAATTAAATATATGGGGAAGTAGCGTTTCTGTATTTGACTGTTTGTACAGGTATAGAAAAGGTGTTAAAGATGTTTTTACAAGTGCAATAGGTATAGGTTGAAAAGATTAAAGGCGCTCTTTTTGTGCTGAAATTATCATTTTATGAAAGTCTCATCATTGTGTGCATATCACTCACATATTTAAGTAAAAAGAAGCCATGCTGAAAAGAATCGTTTGGAACTATTCTTATAGTTCTCTAATAACTCTCATTTGAAGGGCTTAAAACATACTCATATATGTGCATTAATGTGCATAAACTATTGCATATAAATTATACAATAAATGCAGATATACTTCTATGTATGCAGGCAGCTTTTCAGTCAGCGGCCGCTATTTTTCATCCCCGGCATTTGTTTAACTCATTGTATTGTTAAAAAAAACAAGAAAAGAAAAACAACAACATTATGTGAATGTTTCGATATAAAACTCTGTGTGTGTGTGTGTGTGTGTGTGTGTGTGTGTGTGTGTGTGTGTGTGTGACAGAGAGAGAGAGAAGAGAGAGAGCATAATTATGAAGTGATAACAGGCCTACTGCGGAAAACGCAAATTTTGAAAGCTTTACAAGTTTGGAAAAAAGTTATTTTTAAAGAGGTTTGTTTTCCGTTATTCTCCTAAACAGAAAAAAGAAAATTTTCTCTCTTTTTTTTTCTTTTGGTAAATACCAAAAATTTTCATGTATTGAAAGTATCAGCAATTTCACTCGTGCAACAATCTCGTGAAATTGCGAATATTTTCAGCGCAATCGATGAAATATATTTGATATTCACCTCAAAAAGTAAATATCCTCTATATATCTTGCGATACACAGTGGGTATATTACACTCAAAACACGTTAATACGTGGAGCCCCAGTAGCTCAACGGGTTTAATCACTCACCTGCTAAGCTATCGGCCCAAGTTGGAATCCGGAATTATTTCGAACCGTGAACAGGGCTTCATTCCATTGGCCAGATATGACTGAAATACTGTTGAAAGGGCCGTAAAATCGTGTCATACATTTGCACCCTAAGACAAAAATAACGTCCGTACTGCGTCATGATGACGATGCAACGTTGTTCCAATACTTTATGTATAATGATCCCGAAGATACGAGTTGCTACACGCAAAAAGAGTGCTGAAAGCACATGCGAACAGCAAAGGCTAGGACAAGGCTGATTTTTTAGACACACACCATGCATGGACCCTTACAGTCATGGTGATGATACGACGATGTTTCAACGTTTTATGTATAGTGTTCAAAAAAAGTTTTGCTATACCACAAAAATGGTGCTGAACGCGTATGTGAACAGCATTCGGGAAGTCTGGTCAGAGTTTATGTCGTTCGAAAACACACCATGTATGAACCCGTATGTTAAATTATAATGATACAATTTTGTTCCAACGTTTTGTGTATTGTGATATTTTAAAAGAATGAGGTGCATATGCTAAATTGTAAATTGTAAAAATATCTATCCTATCCAATCCTATCTCCTATCCTATCCTATCTATCTAAAGTGATAACTAATTTCAGTTTTTATCTATCTTATCTATCTATCTATAAAAGTGATTACTAATTTCAGTTTTTTTGTGTGATCTTTTTATTAGGTAAATATTTCTGCAAAAATGCACCATCTATCTATCTATTATTTGTCGAAGACATATCAGAGCATGCATGACATGCATCCGGGTTTTTATTGTATGGGGGATAATAAACACAATCTACCATTTGTGAAAAGAAACAGTTTTAAAATGACGTTTTATGAATATAAACTTTATTTTGGCTTCGTTTCCTTTTTTATTTAATCGCCGTTATTTGCGGATAGACGTGTTTTATTCAATAATAACGAATGACGAAAAGTGTATTTGCAAATTTCATGACCCGTTTGAGCAGCCGTAGATCAGGCGCACTCGAGTTTTCCAATCGTGTATTTAAAGGTCTAGTATGAAAGCCATAACCGCACCGCGCTTCCGATCTGCCGCGCCAAATACTCATTCGCTCAATTGCACACACGCTCACTCACTCACAAACTCACGAATTCACTCTTTTAGAAATTGGGCCAAACGAAGTCAGGGAAAATCATTAAAATATGAGGCAGAAAAAGCTAAGAAATAGACTTTTATAGATGTTATACTCAACATGCTCTTCGTCCACTAATCGAATCTGAGATCAACCATAAAAGACATTTTCTCAAAATTGCTTTTATAAATAAAGGAATTGATTTTATTGACCTACGAAGTATTTTTAAGGATCGGTCTGTAACTGCATCGATCCCGGATTATTTCGTGAATAAGGAGCCACCTATCACACAGGGACCAACCGTAACGCCGGAAAAGTGGTCGAAACGCAGGATTTGCGGTGTTTTCACGCCGGATTGCGGTATTTTTCGTAGGATTCGCCGCCATTTTTGTTGGCAGTTTCCGAGGTGGGTTGAAAAAACTATTTATTTATAACGTAAGGAGATTTTGTGTGAGCATTAGAACTAGCCTATCCGGATCTACATAGATGCCTTTAATCGCCAGATCTTCTGTTGGTACATAGATATTGCTGAAATATACAATCAGTCAAGGAAAAAATTGTTTTGCATGTTCGGCCAAACGCTCAGACAGCATTTGAAGCCAGAGGGTTCGTACTTTCTTCAGTTTCCTTAAATTCTTGACCAACTGGTGGATGAATTTGCATTTTTAAATAAAACTTCATCTTAAACAGCCAATTGCATAGGATCTTTTGCCTGAGGAGGCATAGACTGAGACACAATATGCGAAATTCAAAGTAACGCCGGATAATGTGGTAACTTCAGGTTTCTCATTTGACCAGTATTTTCACAGACAAACATATCTGAAAGGGTAAAACACAGGTAAAATACTTATGTTAATGCAGTTTAGGCGTAAGACTGCTCCCTTCAGCATTCCATGAGAGACACCATGATTTTTTCAATATTTTCTTTGTGGAAATTTCCAGGAGTATTTTTGTTTTCGCCAGTTTTTATTTTAAGACATGTCTTCTTCTGGCATGTTTCATATTCCTTTTAGGTTGAAAGGCCAGGTGACGGAAATATATTCACCAAGCTGTGAATAACTACAAATATCTGGTTCTATTCTATTCTATCCCTTTACCTTACAAGGTCGTTTGGGCACCACAGAACTATCCCTTTCCACCTTGTCCTGTTTTCAGCTGCCCTAGCTGAGCTGGCGAAATCCATTCTTGTCCACTCTTTAATATCATTGTCATCACCCTTTCTTCTGTCTACCTCTTCTTCTTTCATTGCGCCCTGTAGAAACGTCTTTGCCAAACCAGAAGACCTTGAGACGTGTACAAACCACCTTGGTTTCCGTTAATTGACCAGGGCCAGAAGTTCATTATATTCTTCAATGGCCGCTTTGATCTTTCTGCGAACCTCTTCATGGGTTATATGGGCCTTGTACGAAATGTTTAGTAATCTTCGGTAGCATCTCATTTCAAAGGCCTGCGTTTCTCTGACTCTGCTGTCAAGATCCGCTATTCACAGGCATACAGAAATATGGAAATTACAAGGGAGCGCATAAGTTTTACCTTTGATCCAAGAGATAGGCCGTTATTTCTCCTAATTGGCTTCAGCTTTATAAAAGCTGAAGTGGCCTGTTCAATCCTTGAGAGAACACCCTGTTTAGACCCATCATCTGAGACAACTGCTCTAAGGTATATGAAGCGTGTTACAGTACCCAGCTTCTGTCCTTTTATCTTGATCTCCCTCTGGATGTCATTGGCGCTGTTTGTCATAAGTTTAGTCTTCTTAGCACTGATCTTCATCTTAAACCTTTTGCACGGTTGGCGAGACTTTCAACAGGGGCTTCTAGTTCCTGCTCTACCACAGCTAGAGCGTCTTTGTCATCTGCAAACTGCAGATACGTAATATTTCTGCCGCCTTTGCTAACCTTTCGTCAAGTTCTTCCACAGCATCAGACACAATGAGTTCGAGAAAAAATGTTGAACAGGGTGGGTGACAAAGGACATCCTTGCCTTACTCTAACTGTTGTTCTGAATCATTCTTTCGCGCTGCCATTCATCAGGAATGCACTTGTAGCCTCTACGCAGAGCTGCTCAACGGTGCAAACTAGATTTGCACGGATACTTCCGCATTGTGGCCCATGAGGCTGCATGCCGTACTCTTCCAGAGGCTTTTTTGAAATTAATGAAGACATAGTACAGATTTTATTGATTTTTAAGATACTTTTCACACAAGATTCTAAGGTTGAAGAGCTGTTCTGTGGTACTCCTTTCTGCTCTGAACCCGGTTCACCCCAGGTTGAATCCCCTGGCATTTCTTATTTCCGGTTTTTATGCCCAGAACTTCAAAGAAGTTGAAAAGGCAAGTTGCTGTCGCCTTATCTGTTCGTCAGTTCTTCATCTCATCCTTAAGGTGGTGATTTATGGTAAATGTAAAAATCTGCATAAAACCATAAAAAAAGTAACGTATCTCCCTGAAAGTTAGCAGACTTCTTATTTTTGTTGTTCTTTACAGTTTAGAATACAAAATAGACGTACATGCTGCTTAAAAAGTGTTTTTATAAGGAAAGATCAAAGGGTAATTTTCTGCGAATAAATCTGAAAAATAATATAGTTATTGAAAATTTACGTAGTGCTGAAGATGCATTACTGCATAATGAAGAGCGTCCTAGCAATTATTTATTCCAACTCTTTCTCAAATTGTTATGTAGACCAGATGAAAATGGTAGCTTTTTCTCAAATGTTCAACCATGTACAAAGTAAATGTACACTGGACGCATTTTATTAAATATAGGGTAGGCAAGCATACCTATGTTAACACCTACAATATAAATAATACATTACTGACATGATCAGTGGTGTGTAAATGAAATTGTTCAACCTTGTTAAAATAGTCTTACCTGTCTCACCTGTGTGTTTTGACAAAAAAAAATGGACACAAACTGCATCTTTTTTTCATCTGCTCAGCCTGATAATGTGTGAAAGAGTTTGAAAAAATAATTGCTAGCTCGCTCTCCATTATGCAACAAGGTACTCTAAGCACTAAGTATATTTTCAATAATGATATTATTTTTTCAGATTTATTCGCAGAAAATTACCCTTTGATCTCTTATAAAAACACTTTTTAACATTAACAAATGCTGCATTTTGGGATTCTAAATTATGAGAAACAACATAAACAAGGCATCTGCTAAGTTTTGGAAAGATCAGTTTTATTTTGAGTATTTTATGCAGATTTTTGTCATTGTCCCAAATCAGTGATTATCACCACCTTAACGCCTGATGCAGCTACTGGGCTGGAGAACCATTGCGCCTAGGAAATTGAAAGTTATTTCCCTGACAATCATTACTGATATAGCTACTAGGCTCAAGAACCATTGTGCCTAGGGTTTCGCAATCCCATATACCAATATGTCATGAAAACTGAGGGGACCCATGTTGTTTTCCTCTGTCAGATTTGTACTTTTATTATAGTTACCTCCCCTTTCTTAAATTAAGATAAAGTCGCGTTACCATAATATCTAAAGAAGTATTAAAGCTAGGATAATGATATTTAGTATGCAGTTTTGGGGTGAGATGTACAAGATCTGATTAATCTTTGGGCAAATTTGGTTGAAAATGACTGAGTTAGGCCCTTCAGGATTCAAATTTGCAATTTTTCCGACTTCTGAACCAGTTTGCCCAGTTTTTGGAAAACAAGTAGTCCTTGATGTACAAAAAGTTTTGGCAAAGATAAATAAATGTGTTAATTAATTACGGAGTATTTATCCTGATGGTCGCCTATGCAGATATGGGCTCAAGAACCACTGGCTGTAGAAGTTGAAATTTACAATGTATATATGTTAGGTCATGAAAAAAGTGAAAGCCCTTTTTTTCAGCCGTCGAACTTGTACTTTTAGAGTTACCTCCCTTTATCAAAATAAAATCGAAATCTTATTGGCACAATATCTGAATAATCATTTGCGAAAGGATGTTAACATTTAGCTTTAATATCAGATGTAGAAGAGTTTATTAACATTTGGGCAAATTTCGTTAGAAAATGATGGAGAGATGCCCCTTGTTTGAATTTGATAATTTCCCAACTTCTAGGAAGCTGTTTTTTTTTTTTTTTTGTATATTATTAGTCCGAAATGTATCATATATTTTGGTAAAGGTGAGGAAAATATTCTTGTGTTTTTTTTACTTTAGGACTCACATATTTAGATGAAACAAAATTTTAACAAAATATCTAGAGAACCATTTGAGATGGGATTGTGACATGTGGCATACATCTTGGAATCAGTATGTAGATAATCTGATTAATTTCTGAGAAATTTTCATAAAATTAATAGCACTGTGTCCCTTTTCAGATTTAGACATTGTAAAGCTTTGCTCCTTTAGTTCACGCTTAAGGTTGAAGGCATAGTCTTTCACAAACATAGTCTCTAGTTAAAGGAGACATGCCAGAGATTATACATTGCTGCATAAGACTACCGTATAATGGAAATTTTTCGCGTCGCCTAATTTTCGCGGAATTTCGCGGTCGGACTCCGCAAAATATGTTCCATGTTTCTACAAAATAGTAATAAGAAATTTGAATCGTCCAAACATATGGTTTGCCGTATTCAAAGTGCCTCACAAAACCTTAAAAGTAGGTAGATATAGAGCTATTATTTTCGGCGCAATTACATTACCTGGTAATCAGCAGGTAATTATAATTTGAACATGCTGTCACTTTTTTCACTTGATTAACGGTCACTTGTCCCTGATTGTGCAAGTACAATTGAATTACTTTTAACCGACTGTGAGTTCCGTTTACTTTTATCCTGAACAATAGCCATTCTATCAATTGCTCGCATATTTCAGTTGACTGTTTCTGTGAACTAAACATTGATTTGTACAAACGTTTATCTTACGTTCTTTTGTGTGAAATAAGGATTGGTATCCACCCAAAAGGAGCCGATTCTATCTAAACAAATATGTTCAGTGTAAAGTGATTACAGTTTCTTGACGTTTCTCTCTCCTTTTACGTCTTGACTTTTCAGTCAAGCCAATATTTTACAGGACAAAAACAATTTTTATTTTCGTGGATATTCACATCCGCGAAAAATAAAAACCGCGAAAATTAATCCTTATGTTTTTGGGGCAAATCCGCGAAAATTTGGCGACGCGAAATTTTTCCATTATACGGTATATGCTAATGTGAAACCTTTATTTGCAGAGTTAGCTTCAGCAGTGTCTTTTGGCTGGCAAGTATTAATCCATCAATCAGTCAGTCAATCAGTAAATCAATCCAAATTGCACCGACAGGAAACGTAACATTTAAAATAAAGTGCGAGTCACTAAACATAATATAAGCCTTGAATGCAAAGCAGTCAGCTCTTTTTTCGCCATATTAGGTCATTACAATGCTTAAACATTGATTCAGCACAGATACCATGAAGATAGCCATAAAATATAGCTACAGAGCCTTCTTTTCTTTTCTTCTTGGTGCCTTGTTCGGTTCCTGTTCTGCTATTAACTATCTGCGACCTAAAACTTTTGTTTGTACGGTTTGTCAGATGCTACTACTCCGTCGACAGCTTAGGTCATGTTGAGCCAGTAGGTCATTCGTCAACACCGTTCCTGGGCAGGCTTAAACCTTTTAAGCGGTTAACCAGTACCAAACAAGCTCGCGCTAGTAGTATCTGACAACTACCGTTGGGTGATAACGACGGAAACCACAATATTTCAGTCAAGAACAGTCGGTCTCCCAAGAGATTATGCATTAGAAAATGAAAGATAGGATTGACGTAAAGAAGAAGACGCACACATTAAAAACCTAGCCCACCCTTCCCACATCTGCTGCAAGCACAACAACCCCTTGTCCTACTATATTCCAATTCAGTAGCACGCCCCTGCACTAGAAGCTACCTAGCACCATCGCGACATACAGCCACCAACGACCCAAAATATAACTTCAGAGAACATGTTGACAGAAAAGCTATTATGAAGACACGATTTTAATAGAGCTGCAAAAGGAACATTGGCTTTTGAGGTTATAATATATAACTCATTTCTGTGCAAAAGCTCAAAAGTGATACAGAAATACGGTTGCACACAAAGGACATAGTTTCAATCAGAATGTTCACAAGTGTGCAACTCGATTGTCAAATCAGATATATCGATCACTTGAAGTATCCAGACGCACAATGCTACCGCGATCGTGAGGACCATCAGCTAAGAGTGAGGTCTCCAAATAATTTTGGAAGGAGTCTTGGAACAAGGATATTTTAGAGAGTACAACTTGGTACATGTATATGAGACATGGTCATTTTTGGACAACAACGGACATCAGAAATTAAGATATTTATTTTGGTGCAAACTTAGATAATATTGTAGTCTTAGTCTGTCAGGAAACTAGGGAAATAGGTACCTTTTGCGAATCCCACAACAGTATACCAAAGCTTATGCTAGCCCATTTTTCCAGTTGATAACTACACTGTAAAAATCGCGCTTAGCTATACAACACAAGTGGTTACATGTTTATGTGTAAACATGTTTAGGAATATGTCATATAGCTAAACATGTATGCCTTTTCTATTATTTTTCCGGACAAAGTCTGCTAACTACGTTTTATTCTGTTACGCATTTTTGATGAATCCATTCTCTCTTTTCCCCGTTGAAGAACGAAAATAAGAGACGAAAATGTTGACAGAGGAAATTTTCAAAACAAAAAGGTAGATATAACCAGTTTTGTACATGTTTAATTTCTAAACCTAAACCATAACATGTTGCAAATTGAACATGTTACGATTTAAACACATAAAAAATCGGACTGCATTTTTTTGCATTGGATCTAAACACATTTTTTACAGTGTAAGTAAAGTGAAATGACTTTTATTTGTCACCGACATAATTACCTTTCAAACTTATATTGTAGCATTCAGTAAAGGAATAATAATACAAAAATGACACCAAACACCTCATTGCATATGTGGCAAGTAAGTGAACAGCTTTTTATTAAACAGATAACCACTAAGCTGACCTCACTGGAGCTTACAATATATGGCGCCTCGTTGGCCGAGTGATAAAATGGTAATCTTACCGCCAGCTCGGGTCACATGTGGGACTAGTCAAGTTCTACTTGTGGGTGTTCAGGAGCAGCCTTTCTTAAGGCTAAATTGTATTGACATAAGAATTTTACCTGCGTTTTACTCTTTTAAATGTGTTTATCTGTGAAAATACTGGCCAAATGAGAAACCAGAAGTTGCCACTTTATCCGGCGTTACTTTGAATTTCGCATATTGTGTTTCGATCTGTGCTTCCTCGGACAAAAAATCATGAGCAATCGGCTGTTTACTATGTAGTTATATTAAAAAATGCAAATTCATCCACCAGTTGGTCAAAACTTAAGGAAACTGAAAAAAGTACGAACCCTCATGCTTCAAATGCTGTCTGAGCGTTTGGCCGAACATGCAAAACAATTTTCTCCTTGACTGATTGCATATTTCAACAATATCTATGTACCAACAGAAGATCTGGCGATTAAAGGCATCTTTGTAGATCCGGATAGCCTAGTTCTAATGCTCAAACAAAATCTCATTACGTTATAAATAAATAGTTTTTTCAACCCACCTCGGAAACTGTCAACAAAAATGGCGGCGAATCCTACGAAAAATACCGCAATCCGGCGTGAAAACACCGCAAATCCTGCGTTTCGACCGCTTTTCCGGCGTTACGGTTGGTCCCTGTGTATCATATGTTATAAATATAACAAACCAATTAGAAACACTATATTTAACTTTAATAAACTGGTCTCAGATCTTGATGTTCACACAAATACACCCGATACATGAGATTGTATAGACTCCAAATTTATCTATCCTGCCGCTGGCCATGTCATTACAGGGAATCTTAATATTATTTTTAGATTCAAGAATTCGTAACATTATTTCGAAGGGACCAAAATATAGATTTCCTAACCGTATTGATTTCAAAAAATGTAGGGAAGATATAGCCTGTTCTTTAACTGATTTTGGTAATCGATGGTGCAAGCGGGAACATGTTGAGTCTGATGCCTTCAAGGAATGGAAGGTGAACATTTTTAATGTAATGGATAAACGTATTAAATTCTATTCCCAAAACACAAATATTTTGCCGCCTAAACCTAAATCAACATTCCGTCACCTGAAGTTGGGTATCCAGCAGTTTCATAGTAAGTACGTTCTGGTTCCAGCAGACAAGGCTGCAAATAACGTTGTCGTTGTTTGACGGTTACACTATATTAACACATTGAAACAAGAACTTGGCGGCACTAAGGCCTATGAAGAGACTTCAGAAGACGAAAAGTCTGTTGTCTTTAGGCACTGTAATGATATAGCCCTCAAGTTTTCTGTAAATGTAGAGGAACGGCAGGACAAGCTTCCTACGATGTACTGGTTACCTAAACTTCATAAACGACCATATAAAGCCAGGTTTATTGCTAATTCTAGTGCTTGTACCACTACTGAACTTTCCAAATTATTAACTTCTTGTCTTACCGCTATCAAAATTCATGTAATTAGGTACTGTGAAAAAGTTTACGAACGGTCAGGAAAAAATTTGTTTTGGTCAATTAAAAATTCTACCGAGGTTCTTGATAAACTGAAGGCTAGAGGATATCACGCGTCTAGTTTGTCTACATTCGATTTTTCTACACTCTATACAACTTTGCCCCATAATTTAATAAAAAAGAAACTAATAAATTTAATTGAGACTACTTTTCAGAGAGAGGGTGCTCTTTATCTTGCTTGCAATGATAAACATGCTTTTTTTACTTCATATGACCAAAAAAGGTTTAAAATGTGGTCTTGCCAAAATGTTTGTGATGCTTTAGTATATCTTCTAGATAACATTTTCATCAGATTCGGTACTAAGTTACACAGACAAATTATAGGAATTCCGATGGGTACTAATTGCGCTCCTCTTGTAGCAGATTTGTTTCTATTTTGCTATGAAAGAGACTTTATGATGTCTCTTTCTGATGATACTCAAGCTCATGTCATTGAAGCATTCAACTCAACGTCTAGATACTTGGACGACCTTTTAGATATTGACAACCCTTATTTTGAAGAAATGGTTAGTCAAATTTATCCTGCTGAATTGCAGTTAAATAAAGCAAATACTACTGATACCGAGGCCCCATTTTTGGATTTACATTTATCTATTTTAGATGGATTTGTTTCATCTAAAATTTATGACAAACGCGATGATTTTGATTTCGACATTGTTAATTTTCCGTTTTTGGATGGTGATGTTCCCCGCACCACTTCTTATGTTTACATTTCTCAGCTTATTCGCTTCGCTAGGGTGTCTAGTCATCTGGCTGACTTCAATGCTCGTAATAAAAGTTTGACTGCCAAGCTTTTACAGCAGGGGTATCGGTATCATAAACTTCGGAAAGCTTTTTCTAAATTTTATCGTAGACACTTTGAATTGGTTTCTAAATATAATATAGGGTTAAGGTCACTTTTGCAACAAGGCCTATCGGAACCTGAATTTTATGGTGACTTAGTATATAAATTACGCAAAATCGTAGGGAAAACAGAATTTCCCGATCAATTTAAGAAAATTATCATACGATTTAAACGCATTGGCTATAACATAGATGTAATGCGACAGTCTGCGTGCTTAGTGGTTAACCCAATCACGGTTGACAACTTTGCTGTCCTCTTTAATTGCACGCCGGTGGGTCGGGGTTCAGACTCTATGATAGCCCCTACATAAAGCTATATATTAGTTGGTTGGGCCGGATGTTTGTCTGTTTCTTGGCCCACCGGGGTTCAACTGGTGGTCTTCTTTTGCTCCAGTACTCCAGTGGTGTTGCTGACGCCCCAGGGATCTCCGGGTGTCTCAACATGTTTTGGCTGTCGAGTCCTCATCCTTGCTTCATCACGGTCTTTTCTTGATCTTAATTGTTGACCGTGATGACTCTCTGATGAGTTAGGGGACCTCCATACGAACCGAACTATCAACTAATTGTGTGCACCGCAGCGGAGGGTGAGGGTGAAGGTTTTGGCCCAGTAAAACCGGTTTAAACCCCCAAGTAGTTATTACTGACCGTCCCAAGGCGGTACTTTTGTTGCGGTTGCATTTGTTTTATGTTCGGTGCTGTTTAATCTATTGTGTTCTCAGTTTAATCCTTCTATCATAAAAATAGAAAATAGGTAAAAATAATTGTTAAATGTTTTTTCATATAATTTGCTTAGTCCGTTGTAACCCGTCTGTTGGTCTAAATTATTTAGTTCAATAAAGATAGCTGAGTTGCCATCTATTTGGGAAAGAGCTGCTGACTCGGCTTATCACTTGTAATTTATTGTTTATTGGGATGTCTTTGTCAATCTTTCTCTTTGATGTTGGGGATAGGGTTTGGGATCTGATTCAGTCAGTTCCTTAAGTGTAGTTACTCTTTAAATTTTAATAAGTGTTCCCCCGGTTACAGCTAGCTCCTGGTGAGGTATCGATATTTTTGCAGTTCAGTCATGCCATTAAATCTTACTGGTGGCAAATAAACTAGGATATCGAAGTTGTATGAAAATGAGTAAGGAAAACATCAGTTTTAGCCTTGGTGCCGCATGGTTATATATCTATGCGCCAGTCATTTGTATCCACAACCCGCACCTACAGAAATGGATTTTTTTTTTACATTTCTGAGACCTGTGATGATTAGCTGACGGTAACAACCTTGCTCTTATTTCGACCCTATACTACAGAAAATCTCACAGGGTAAAGGACCCCAATCTTAAAACTCCGGCACTATGGAAACAATTACATGTAAAATATAATTGCCCCGCACCTTGGTCCGGCTATCCCAGCGCCATTGTATTATTGTAGGCCCGGAACGTCCCGTTACCATAGTCTAGCTGCAGTTGCAGTTATCCGTTGAGGGATTATTGAGGCCGAGTTGACCCAGGAGCCGTGAAGACCCCAGGCTTACAGAAAGCAGGCCGAGTTGACCCGCTTCTGCCATGACATGCTATCGCTAGACAATAGTTGTAATCGAACTCGACCAAGGCTGATCACGATAATGTATTCTTTCGCTTTGCTTTCGTACTACTTTATTTTTATTTTGGTAACTTCGGGTATAAAGCAATCGGAACACCGCTCGGCCAATTCCGTGAATCAACCTCGGATGTATGACGTGGGACTACTTACGTCACACGACTGTTGTTAGGAACAACGATATAAACATAGATGGCCGCACTGTCGCACCGGGTAAATAATAAAAAGAGAAGAAGCAAATGTATTTTCTGTCGCGTCATTAATAATTGATTTTTTTGTTTAACAACAGCAAAGCATTAAATGAATCCGTGCAACAGCTGAAAAAGGTCGCAGTCGAGAATTAATTATCATTCGTAGACCTAGACATCTACGGCTTCGGCGTATACTTTCGGCCGAACAACAAAATGTTGGATTTTGCTGCATATTGCTCCGCCGTACATACGCCCGAGGTCTGATTCATGGAATTGGCCGAGGAGTTCCGAATGGGGTATAAAGCTTACGATGATTGTACATATTTCCAGCTAATCTTGCATTTTTTCTATCAGTTAATTCATGGCGTATAGATTACAATCATTCGCTTAAAGTTGTTGTTTTAAAAACGAATTTCATCTTCGACAATTATCTTTTTTAAAGATGTTTCTTGTTATAAATGGATTAATTTCAGCCTACTTTCTTCCTTTCATTATAAAGTTATAGAGTGGGACGGCTCATCCGGGAACTTCGAGCGTAACCCATAGCAACCACAGCTGGAGGTGAAAGCAATCGATAGTCCGCCATTTTGTCTACGGCAGTTGCAATTAACCACCATACAAACAATGCTTAAATAAATGGCATATTATAAGAAACAAGCTCATAAAATATTTTTTATTTAATGTATAAGAAGGCAGACAATTCAGCATTTCATATCTGATATGTATTTTATTAACAATGTCCGTTGAGTATTTATTTTATCGCACTGATTCTGACACATTTCTCTCGCGGTCTGTTGACCTCTGAGTCTAAAGGGTACCCTGATTTAAAGGTATTAAATATCATTAAATCAGGCCTTTCCAAATATTTTTGGTGGAAATAAACAACAGTAAGTTAAAAAAAAATAGATCTTTGTTAATTTTTTGACAAATTCAGCTCTTTTGGGGTGTTAGGTCAACTTAGGTGACCTCTTGAAAATAGGTCATTTTTTTAGGTCGAATCTCCGTGTTTTCTGGATGAGACCACGGTAGATTCTCTCGGTCATTCCCAACAAGTGAAACTGAGTGTAAATTTAGAATTCTACACATTTGCGCATTTTCGCGATTTCAATGCAAATAAATCTATTGGACTATAACAGTACAGTAGCGGAACACAAGTTGCTGACTAGCGAGGATGTGTATTGGCTCAATACAGTATAAGTTCTATAACATAAAACTTGCCACTCTCTTATTTAATATTTCATTTTATTATTCCTATTTTTATTCTGACATTTTCATTTCTACTTTCATTTTCATTTCTTGGAGAGTGTATTCAATGAAAGTAAAAATGTAAATATCAGCATAAAAACATAAAATATGGACGTCAGAATACCCGATATCTCATATTATGGGAGTAAATACAGTATGTGTTTTCGCATGCCTCTGATTTGCCTCTTGTAAATAATTTTGATAGAATATTTTTATTGGGAATCTTAAATTCTAAATTTAGCACCGCACAACACGACATTATGGCTTAATATTACGAGTCGTCTTGTGAAGAGATAAATAGAATTTTTGATATTTGATCAATGAATTTCCTGACCCTCTCGTTTCCAAAGTAGTGTAATTTTTTATTTCTTGATCAATTTTAATGATGAAAACACTGTTTGCTTTGTCTTCGATTCAATAGGTATATATTTAACAGATTAAAAAAGTCTAGGTATTTGAAAAAAAGAACGTCTGTCATTGCTAAGAAAGTGTCAACTTTTGACAAGTGACATCTTGTGTATCCCATACTCGCATAGTATGACATATCGGGTATTTTACTTTCTTTGCTGAAGTTTCCATTCCTACTTTCGCTGAATACCCGATAAATGAACATATAGCAAAAATGAAAAAGATAATGTCAGAAAAAATAGGAATTATAAATAATAAAACGATGCTAAATAGGAGAACCAAATTCTAGTCAACTAGTGTATTCCACGGATATGGAAAATCCAATGTTTTTATTTGATTCGTGTCAAAATTGCATCTGGCAAACATTTTCTATGTTTTATTCGTCATAATAAAAAGTTTCATTGGGATATCAGAGATTATTCCGAACTATAAATTGAGGAAAATATAGGAAAACTTAGCACAAATAGTGGTTGCTACGATGTTTGTTTTCACCTCCGATGCTTGTTACTATGGGCTGTGACGTCATCCCGTCCGATTCTATAATAAGAGTGGGACGGCTCATCCGGGAACTTCGAGCGTAACCCATAGCAACCACAGCTGGAGGTGAAAGCAATCGATAGTCCGCCATTTTGTCTACGGCAGTTGCAATTAACCACCATACAAACAATGCTTAAATAAATGGCATATTATAAGAAACAAGCTCATAAAATATTTTTTTATTTAATGTATAAGAAGGCAGACAATTCAGCATTTCATATCTGATATGTATTTTATTAACAATGTCCGTTGAGTATTTATTTTATCGCACTGATTCTGACACATTTCTCTCGCGGTCTGTTGACCTCTGAGTCTAAAGGGTACCCTGATTTAAAGGTATTAAATATCATTAAATCAGGCCTTTCCAAATATTTTTGGTGGAAATAAACAACAGTAAGTTAAAAAAAAATAGATCTTTGTTAATTTTTTGACAAATTCAGCTCTTTTGGGGTGTTAGGTCAACTTAGGTGACCTCTTGAAAATAGGTCATTTTTTTAGGTCGAATCTCCGTGTTTTCTGGATGAGACCACGGTAGATTCTCTCGGTCATTCCCAACAAGTGAAACTGAGTGTAAATTTAGAATTCTACACATTTGCGCATTTTCGCGATTTCAATGCAAATAAATCTATTGGACTATAACAGTACAGTAGCGGAACACAAGTTGCTGACTAGCGAGGATGTGTATTGGCTCAATACAGTATAAGTTCTATAACATAAAACTTGCCACTCTCTTATTTAATATTTCATTTTATTATTCCTATTTTTATTCTGACATTTTCATTTCTACTTTCATTTTCATTTCTTGGAGAGTGTATTCAATGAAAGTAAAAATGTAAATATCAGCATAAAAACATAAAATATGGACGTCAGAATACCCGATATCTCATATTATGGGAGTAAATACAGTATGTGTTTTCGCATGCCTCTGATTTGCCTCTTGTAAATAATTTTGATAGAATATTTTTATTGGGAATCTTAAATTCTAAATTTAGCACCGCACAACACGACATTATGGCTTAATATTACGAGTCGTCTTGTGAAGAGATAAATAGAATTTTTGATATTTGATCAATGAATTTCCTGACCCTCTCGTTTCCAAAGTAGTGTAATTTTTTATTTCTTGATCAATTTTCATGATGAAAACACTGTTTGCTTTGTCTTCGATTCAATAGGTATATATTTAACAGATTAAAAAAGTCTAGGTATTTGAAAAAAAGAACGTCTGTCATTGCTAAGAAAGTGTCAACTTTTGACAAGTGACATCTTGTGTATCCCATACTCGCATAGTATGACATATCGGGTATTTTACTTTCTTTGCTGAAGTTTCCATTCCTACTTTCGCTGAATACCCGATAAATGAACATATAGCAAAAATGAAAAAGATAATGTCAGAAAAAATAGGAATTATAAATAATAAAACGATGCTAAATAGGAGAACCAAATTCTAGTCAACTAGTGTATTCCACGGATATGGAAAATCCAATGTTTTTATTTGATTCGTGTCAAAATTGCATCTGGCAAACATTTTCTATGTTTTATTCGTCATAATAAAAAGTTTCATTGGGATATCAGAGATTATTCCGAACTATAAATTGAGGAAAATATAGGAAAACTTAGCACAAATAGTGGTTGCTACGATGTTTGTTTTCACCTCCGATGCTTGTTACTATGGGCTGTGACGTCATCCCGTCCGATTCTATAATAAGAGTGGGACGGCTCATCCGGGAACTTCGAGCGTAACCCATAGCAACCACAGCTGGAGGTGAAAGCAATCGATAGTCCGCCATTTTGTCTACGGCAGTTGCAATTAACCACCATACAAACAATGCTTAAATAAATGGCATATTATAAGAAACAAGCTCATAAAATATTTTTTTATTTAATGTATAAGAAGGCAGACAATTCAGCATTTCATATCTGATATGTATTTTATTAACAATGTCCGTTGAGTATTTATTTTATCGCACTGATTCTGACACATTTCTCTCGCGGTCTGTTGACCTCTGAGTCTAAAGGGTACCCTGATTTAAAGGTATTAAATATCATTAAATCAGGCCTTTCCAAATATTTTTGGTGGAAATAAACAACAGTAAGTTAAAAAAAAATAGATCTTTGTTAATTTTTTGACAAATTCAGCTCTTTTGGGGTGTTAGGTCAACTTAGGTGACCTCTTGAAAATAGGTCATTTTTTTAGGTCGAATCTCCGTGTTTTCTGGATGAGACCACGGTAGATTCTCTCGGTCATTCCCAACAAGTGAAACTGAGTGTAAATTTAGAATTCTACACATTTGCGCATTTTCGCGATTTCAATGCAAATAAATCTATTGGACTATAACAGTACAGTAGCGGAACACAAGTTGCTGACTAGCGAGGATGTGTATTGGCTCAATACAGTATAAGTTCTATAACATAAAACTTGCCACTCTCTTATTTAATATTTCATTTTATTATTCCTATTTTTATTCTGACATTTTCATTTCTACTTTCATTTTCATTTCTTGGAGAGTGTATTCAATGAAAGTAAAAATGTAAATATCAGCATAAAAACATAAAATATGGACGTCAGAATACCCGATATCTCATATTATGGGAGTAAATACAGTATGTGTTTTCGCATGCCTCTGATTTGCCTCTTGTAAATAATTTTGATAGAATATTTTTATTGGGAATCTTAAATTCTAAATTTAGCACCGCACAACACGACATTATGGCTTAATATTACGAGTCGTCTTGTGAAGAGATAAATAGAATTTTTGATATTTGATCAATGAATTTCCTGACCCTCTCGTTTCCAAAGTAGTGTAATTTTTTATTTCTTGATCAATTTTAATGATGAAAACACTGTTTGCTTTGTCTTCGATTCAATAGGTATATATTTAACAGATTAAAAAAGTCTAGGTATTTGAAAAAAAGAACGTCTGTCATTGCTAAGAAAGTGTCAACTTTTGACAAGTGACATCTTGTGTATCCCATACTCGCATAGTATGACATATCGGGTATTTTACTTTCTTTGCTGAAGTTTCCATTCCTACTTTCGCTGAATACCCGATAAATGAACATATAGCAAAAATGAAAAAGATAATGTCAGAAAAAATAGGAATTATAAATAATAAAACGATGCTAAATAGGAGAACCAAATTCTAGTCAACTAGTGTATTCCACGGATATGGAAAATCCAATGTTTTTATTTGATTCGTGTCAAAATTGCATCTGGCAAACATTTTCTATGTTTTATTCGTCATAATAAAAAGTTTCATTGGGATATCAGAGATTATTCCGAACTATAAATTGAGGAAAATATAGGAAAACTTAGCACAAATAGTGGTTGCTACGATGTTTGTTTTCACCTCCGATGCTTGTTACTATGGGCTGTGACGTCATCCCGTCCGATTCTATACCTCTCAATAGGACAAAAAGAGCACCTTTAATCACCTTATATTGTACTTGTGAAAACATCTAAACACCTTTCTATTACCTGTACAAACATTCTTTAACACCTTTTCCGTACCTGTAAAACAATCAAATACCGAAGCGTCATTTCCCTATATCTTCGTGTCGGTATTTCGGTACGTTTCGGTAAATACAGTCACCGGATCGGGTGTGATCCGGCAATCCGTGACACCACTTTTACGACATTTACACGTGTTAAACTTTTGACTTTAACAAAACGAACAATAAACGCAGTTCTTTCATGATCAGCCAACCAAACTGCAACGTCTGCTCACTAAATTAAAAATTTCCACATTTTTAATTTGTTTACTTTTTACGACTTCATCGGTGAGCGACATCGATAACAAATTAAACAATGTGACAAGACAAGTTTTCTTGAAAGAAAATACATTAATTGTCCACAGGTTGGTTTGCTCAAATTGCTGTTATTGTTTTAAAATAGTTGTTGATGCCCCGTTGTCAAAACTACAGTCGTTTGGTGGTGAATTAAACTGTTCTGAAAAGATATGCATGAATTATGCTAATGGCCTTGACCTGTAAAATGTTTCCCAGCTCATCATTTTCAGCTTCCAGTTTCAGATCGGATGGGGAGCCAGTGTGGGAAGTAAAGTCCACTGAAAATAATAATGTGACTTTGAAGAGGATACTAAGTGTATGTGTGTGATGTTTGTGATGATTGTAAAATGGAGCTCTCAGACATAATCACAGGCGCAATCTGAATTGTGATTGTGTATTTTGAATTTGATCAGTTTTTACCCCCTGGATCAGATTGATCAAATGGAGCTCCAGAACAATTATGGACACGAATAATATGTCAAGCTTAGCAACGACAGTAATAAAACAATGACGTAAAGTAAAAGCTACTTGAAGATAAAAACTACTTGAAGAGACATAAATCAGAGAAAATGGGATTTGGAACAAGGAAGTGTAGAAGGCAGTTTAGCTGCAAGCGACTCTTGATAGCAGGTCTTTGTTTAGTATCAGTATACATTGTATCCGTGTTGTTAAGAGTTCCCACAGCTAGACAAGTTTGGGATGTCACAGGCTTCAAGAACAATTCACTTGACTTTTGTGGTGGAAAATGCTTCTCTAATCAGATTTCATTCTACATAAAGACAGGTGTTGAAAATAAAGAAGGTCCCATAATCTGTTACCAAAATAATGTTGTACTTAGTCCTAAAAAAAGTAATGTACACAGGGGTTTGAATGTTGTTGTAATAAATGACAAAACTTTGGAAGTTGTTGACACTAAATCATTTGACACATACATTTACGATGAAGACTTTAAAGATTTTGTTAAAAACAAAGTACAGGAAAGCTATATTGTTATGGTTGCCAGCTATGATGAGTCTGCAGTTAGCTTGTCTGAAGAAAGCAGAAATTGGTTAAAAGTTCTTGGGAGTGAAGAAGCAGACAATCTGAATTTTCGAGACTCATATATGTTTATTGGACAGAAAGGTTTACAGCAAGGTCATGCTATAGAATACAGAAATCTAAGAGGAGAAAGAAGATATGGTGAAACTATTGAAAAAACAGGATGTTTCTCTCTTCCAATGGGACCAATTTATCCTGTAAAAGACATCATGCCAAAGATAGCTGCATCTAGTTTTGAATATGGGAGTGTACTGCCAATGTGTGGGCTTTCGAAATCTTGTCCAGATAAGAGTTTTCCTGTTATGGTGTACACTGGAAAAGGAAGCGATGAATTTCCAGAAATATGTGTTGGTGGAAACATGATCATGAAAAAAGATGTGAATAATGCTGGAAGGGGAATGAACATCGTTGTTAATAACCAACAAACATTCAAAGTCAAACAAGTTGCTCACTTTGATACATATGAGAGAGATAGCTCAGAACTTGATAGCTATTTAGAAGGTTTAGAACATGGTGATATTATTATAGCTGTGTCATTTGATGATGCATCCAGAAAGCTTAGCTTCCACACAAAAGAAACCTTGAATCGTTTAGGCAGTAGTATGGTTCAAAATCTTAAGTTTAGAGATGTATGGTATTTTGTGTCACAGAAAGGAATTGAAGGCTTTACAATGCTAGAAAAAATAAGTTATGTTGCTTTAGATGCTGATTGGCCTGAGCCAATTAGAGACTCATTTTGTGTGCCTAACATAATCAAAGGGTCTGAAATAATTCCTGATCCACAGGTTTCCAGGAATGATGCCAGAAGAGAGTTTTGTAAAAAGTATGATGGTTATGGGGAGTTTTGTGATCCCACTTATGCTGATAATCCTCCAATAAAACCTATTGGTCTGGTGGATGAAAACCTTGAAAGTAATCCTGTCTATCACTCACCGATACTCATAGTCCCTGGACTAAACCATAATGCCCTTGTCAAAACAATGGAAACCACTGTCATGCAACCTGGTGTGAAATTGAACAATGTTGTTGTGGCTTGGGATGAGAAATTCCCTGAACATGCAGAGCTTGCCAGCCTCTTTGGCTTTAAAAATGTAAGTCTTCCTAGTAGTAAATCTTACCCAGAACAAATGATTAAAGCCATACTTCAGGTGTGTCCAATGTATGAACATTCCAAATATTTTATTGTATTAGAAGAAGAACTTATATTAGCACCAGACTTCCTATATTTTCTGTCCCAGCTACTATCTGTGTTAGAAAGTGACTATACTCTCCTGGGCGTGTCTGCTTTCAACTTCCATGGATTTGAAATGACTTCGTCCAAACATTCCACTGTGTACAGGGTTGGGGAATTTCCTGGACTGGGATTTTTAATGAAAATGTCAGTATTTTGGAGAGGAATTAAAGGGCAAGAAAAATTGTTCAGTCAGAGCAGGGCTTGGGATGGTTGGAGAATACCTGACGCGCTACAAGGAGAAATGTTAGTGCCTGATGTTTCCAGAGTTTACAGGCAGCCATATGAGGGATCAAATAAAGATGAAGATTATCTTGTTGAATTGTTCAACCAACACCGAGTTACTAATTTAGAAAGGGATGTAAAACTCACTGGATTAGAAAAACTGCAGAATGATAAATATGAAGCCTATATTGCGGAGCAGCTTGAAAATGCAACTGTTATCACAAACAGTCAGATTGATAGGTGTGTTAAAGAGAAAATTGATTCTAGAATAAAACTGTATGGATCAAACAAAAATTGGGCAATCTACTATCAACAAAAGAATGAGAATGATTATTCTGTCTTAGTAAAATTATGTCGTTGCTTTGGTATCCCGGTTCCAGAGGGTCAGTTACCCAAGAATTTGCATCAAGGACTGATGAGATTTTCTTATTACAAGAAACACATATATTTAGTTGGCTCCGCAACGAAGTATATGGTGCATAAATCCAAATCTGCACCAGTGTATTCATAATTTAGGGGATAAATGTACTCAAAATTGTTATTTGGGGAGGTAAATCATCGATTTTATGGTAGGAAAATTCGTTGTACGGCAACATGCCAGCGGAGCTGTAAAATGCAATTCGCGATCATAAAACCGACAATTTACCTCCCCAAATGACAATTTTCAATAAAGTTATGCCCATTCTAATGCACTTTTCACATGTTCACCTTTAAAAGTGTGCTACTTTGCACCCAAAGCAAACATTTTCAGCGACGTTATACCAGACGTCAACCAATGAGAATCAACGTTAAATAATGATGTTGGGTTTCTGACAGTATATTGCAGGATATGATGTGGCAAATTTTTGACGTTATCCAATCAGGGGTCGCGTTACAAACGTAAGTGCATTAGAATTGTGGATTGATAGGCTCAGAACAGTCATCAAAACCAAACTTTATTTTGGGCTCTGCTTTTAGCAAAGCCCCAAATTATGTTGGGTTTTGATGATAATTATTGAGATTTGTTCTTTGTCTGTAATTCTGAGATAATTTCAGTTCATTTATGAAGTGGCTATTCATTAGAAATTCAGAGCTCCAGATAAGAGAGGTTATTGAGGATGTTCAAAGATAATTTTTTTTTATTTCTTAACGAAAACATATGTTGTGACCTCTCATTAGAACTGTTTCTGCAAGACAGTTCCAATAATGAGTCACAACATATGCTTTTATGGAAAAATATGGAAAATTATTGCTGAATTATCCCTGTAACCCCTTCTAATCATGAGCTCTGTAGAGTGAGAAAGGTGGTTCTAATGAGAAGTCACATCATATGTTTCTAGTATGGATGGACCAGAATTATCATAACAAGACAAACCCTGATTATGTCTCGAGCATTGAATTAAGGTCAGTGGGTACACCATTTTACAGGGGGTGGGGGTACTTCCTGTTTGCATTCATGGATGACATGCCCCTTCCAAATGGGGTCTACCCTTAAAGGAAAGAACTTGCTCCTATGGGGAGCATTTTTTTCCCTTTGAGGGTTAGTTCTAGTAAGAAGAGATGCAAAAATTTAAAAAGTTGCTTCCCCTGAAAGTGTACCCATTCAACATTTATAAAAGCCTGTAACATTTAAGGTATATGGATACAGTTTCAGGGGAGATCACTCTACTCTGGCTTTATTTGTCTCTGTTCAAGTGTATGGCATGGGAGGCTACTGAACTGCTTTCATAGATAACAGATTTATTGCTTAAAACAAGAGTTTCACCTACAAGAGAAGCAGATCCTATGCTGTTGAAATTGTCTCCCTTCAAAAATGGCAGCTAAATCATGTAGGTGTACCCCTAGGAGCAACTCTTTCCTGTAAGAGCAGTCTATTTTGGCAGTTTGGATTAGGATATCCAGGAAAGCAAACAGGAAGTCACAGAAGTTGCTTCCCTTTGTAAAACTGGTAGAAAACATTCAGGTGTATCCACATACCTTAATTAAATGATGATCATTTATAGTTAGAGCTAGTTTAAACATATTTTATTCATAATTTCACTCACATGCAACGTAAGATATACACAGAAAATAGTTACTGGGATTGGAATGAAAGCAAAATGCTTATAGGATTCCTCTCCCTCGCTTATAGGATTCCTCTCCCTCAATAGTAAGAGCTGCAGATAAGTTAAAGTTTTGAGCTAAAACTAATTCATATTCAATTTCTTTGCACACTGTCCTGGTATCTAGAAATCACCTTCAAACCCAGACAGTAAAGATTAGAAGGGGTAATAGCCTAATAGAGATCATTTTTCTACATTGTATGTTGATGGTTGTTACCATTCATTAGAACTGTCTCACAGAGACTGTTCTAATGGCTGTCACAACATATGTTTTCGTTGAGAAATAAGAAAGAAATGATCTCAAAATTATCCTCAAAACTGACCTTTTCTGGAGCTCTGCAATACCAGTGTAAGTTGGGCAACATTTGTTAGCATCATAGAAGACGTGAGGTAGACCTGAAGATTTTGTGGAGACCTGTCCACTTTTTAGCTCACCAGAGCCGAAGGCTCCGGGGGAGCTTATAGGATAGGCAGTTGTCCGTCGTCGTCGGCGTCTGTCGTATGTCGTCTGTCGTATGTCGTCTGTCGTATGTCGTCTGTCGTATGTCGTCGTCGTCCGTCAACACTTTTAAACAACATCTCCTCTGAAGCCACTGGGCCGATTGGGCCCAAATTTCATCTGTAGCATCCTTGGGCTGGGGGATTGAAAGTTTGTGTTTTTTATGAAAATCTGCCCTTTAGTTTGGTTGCTATGGCAACTTAGAGTTCCCATAGACTTATAATGGGGAAAATTGAAAATAGCATTTACTGCCAAGCTATTGCAGATATGCTTACAAGACTTTTATAGAAATGTTCCTTGAGAAGTCTTCTGTTAGCATTGATGCTTTTGGGCCCACTGCTCCTTTTATTGGTTGCCATGGAAACCAAAATGCAAAAATAATGGAAAGAAAAATAATTACAAAATTATCTCCTCAGAAGCCACTGGACCGATAAGGCCCAGATTTCATCTGTAGTATCCTTAGGCTGGGGGATTGAAAGTTTGTGTTTTTTTATGAAAATCTGCCCTTTAGTTTGGTTGCTATGGCAACTTGCATTGACTTAAAATGGGGAAAATTGAAAAATTGCATTTACTGCCAAGCCCTTGCAGATATGTTGGCAAAACTTTTATACAAATGTTTCTTGAGAAGTCTTCTATCAGCTATATGTTTTTGGTCCACTTCCCTTTTTATTATTGGTTGTCATGGAAGCCATAAAGCAATAAAAAGGAAAAAAATCCCTTAAAAAAATGATCCCTTCTGAAGCCACTAGGCCGATTGGGCTCAGATTTTATCTTTAGTATCCTTGGGCTGGGGAAGTGAAAATATGTGTTTTTCTTTTATGAGAATCAGCTCTTTCGTTTGGTTGCTATGGCAAATTAGAGTTGCATTGACTTACAATGGGGAAAATTAAAAAAATGGCATTTACTGCAATCAAAATATGGAAAACAGTTATTTATTTTGTTATCAACTCAACAGACTGTCAGACTGAGACCTTGTAGTAGTATATTTTGTATTAATTAGCCTGTACTAATGTGACAGCAGTTTTGAAAGCAATTTATTTTGAGCTAGAGATCTGGTGAGCTTTGTGGCCCGTGGGCCTCTTGTTTACAACTGTTCAAGTACTGGTATATGAAATATAAGTGAGCCACGACACGACAAAACCAACAATGTGGTTGTGTGACCAGCGCAGACTCAGATCAGCCTGGGCATCCGTCCAGTCTGATCAGAGTCTTCGCTGTCCGCATGGAGGTAGCTTAGACCCTTAGCTACCATTTGAGCTCTTAACGAAGAGTCTTATCAAACTGAGCAGATGTCCAGGCTGATCTGAGTCTGAGCTGGACGCACGACCACATTGTTGGTTTTCTCGTGTCGCGGCTCAAGTAACCTTTTGACAGTTTTCATGTAAGAATGGTTGTCACGCATGCAATATTTGTCCTCATTATTTTTGTCACACCTGCTATACACAGGGTATAATCGATTCCGCCAATTTTCGCTTCCTGCAGAGACTGTACATCATATTTGGCTTCCGCCAAGACTGTCCGCGAACTCTTGCTTCCTCCAGAGACTACTGTCCTCGAAAATTGGCTTCCTGTCGAGACTGTCCACGTGATTCTGCTTCCTGCCGAGAGCCTCGGCAGGAAGCAGAATCACACGGACAGTCTCTGCAGGAAGCCATTTATCATGTACAGAAGTCTCGGCAGGGAGCAAGAGTTCGCGGACAGTCTCGGCAGAAGCCAAATATGATGTACAGTCTCTGCAGGAAGCAAAAATTAACGGAATCGATTATACCCTGTGCTATAGCAAGGTGCAGTATTGATGTCCACTTTTCAGTCTGTAAGTCATTCCATTTGTCCATCCGACCCTATCACGATAAAGTTCATTTCTCTCATTTTTGTCGCACCTGCTTTAGCAAGGTGCTATATAGGAGTTCACTTTTCCGTCCGTCCGTCCATCAGTCATTCCGTCCGTCTGTACGTCCTTCCGTCAACAATTACGTCAGCCCTAGCTTCGACCCTAGCATTTTAGTCCATTTCTCGCAAACTATGTTACCAACAATCATCAAACCTGGCATAAAGCTTCTTCTTACAATGTTCTAGAGGGCTGTTGCTCTTATTTTTACCCATGACCTTTATTTTATGCTACGTCCGTCTGTCAACAATTACGTCGACCCTAGCATTTTAGTCCATTTCTCGCAAACTGTGATAACTACAGTCATCAAACCTGGCGTAAAGCTTCTTCTTAGAATGTTCTAGAGAGCTGTTGCTCTTATTTTTACCCTTGACCTTTATTTCATGCTCTGCTGACTTTGTAATACAGTCCATCAACAATTACGTCGACCCTAGCATTGACCCTAGCATTTAAGTCCATTTCTTGTAAACCATGATACCTACAGTCATCAAACCTGGCACAAAGCTTCTTCTTAGAATGTTCTAGAGGGCTGTTGCTCTTATTGTTACCTTGACATATATTTCATGCTCTGCTGACTTTGTAAAACCATCCCTCAACAATTACGTCAACCCTAGTGTTTAAGTCCATTTCTTGCAAACTATGATACCTACAATCATCAAACCTGGCATGAAGCCTCTTCTAAGAATGTTCTCGAGGACTGTTGCTCTTATTTTTACCTTGACATATATTTCATGCTCTGCTGACTTCGTAAAATTTTATATTCAAAATTATGTTGACCCTGGTGTTTAAGTCCATTTCTCACGACCTATGGTACCGAGAATCATCAAACCTCGCATCAAGTTTCTTTTTAGAATTTTCTTGAGGGCTGTTGCAATTAATTTACCCTTGACATATATTTCATGCTCTCTTGACTTCGCAAAATTTTACACACAAAATTATGTCGGCCCTAGCTTTTTAGTCCTTTTGTCTGAAAGTATGATACCTGTAGTCATCACACCTGGCATAAAGTTTCTTCTTAGAGTGTTCACTCGGGATGTTGCAGTTATTCTTACCCTTGGCCTATAGTTCATGCTCTTCTGACTTAGTAAAATTTTACACCCAAAATTGTAAAATTTTACGTCCAAAATTGTGTTAACCCTTGCATTTTTGACAATTTCTCATTCACGTTCTTTTAACTATAGTCTTGACTATGGACTATGGACTGTGGAAGCGCAGTGCAGGTGCGACATAGCATTCTGCGGAATTCTTGTATTCAAACTATGAGCCCTACAATCACTAAACATGAGGTAAGGTATCATCGTAAATTTTCCCAGTTCTCTTTAAAATACAGTCATCAAACCTGACGTAAAGTCAAGGATACATATGTGTGCAGCATCCAGCTTCAAAAATATGTATCCTTGACTCATTCTTTACCTGCTGCTTACAGTGAGTGTTCATCAGCAATGACCACAATTGTGTCAGGCTGTCAGCCCTGGTATACATTTAAATCCATTTCTCTCAAACTATACTACCTCCATTTGTCACAACTACAATGAGCTTTCTCCTTAAGATGGTCTCATGGAATGCAAAACTCCTTTTTCCCCTAATCTATATTTTTGCCTCTGCTAACTTAACTCTGACCTTTTTAACTCCAGAATTGCAATTTATCTTAACTTTTAAGTCTAGACCTCTCAAATTGTACTAAGTACCTATATATAACAGACTTTGCATACAGTTTTTGTCCACCATGATCTCTGCTACTGAGAAAGTGCACAACATGAGTATTCCACAGAATTCTTGTTTTCAAAGTTTTGCCATACTCAGTGCTGCAGATAAGAAGGGGTAACAGAGATAATTTAGGGATAATTATCCATTTTTCTCCATAAAAACATATTTTGTGACCCATCATTAGAACCGTCTCGGTGAGACGGTTCTAATGAGGGGCCACAACATATGTTTTCGTTGAGAAATAAGAAAAATATTATCTTCAAATTATCCTCAATACCCCCTCTTATCTGTAGCTCTGATACTTGTATGTCATACTTATGCAATAAGTGAACAAACCATTGCCAAAAATCTGTTTTGTGTTAGTGTATATGTGTGTGGTTATCGTATATTTCAAGTTTTCCTTGTGATTTGTTGTCTCAGCTTTTTAAAAAAGTGTGCCATATTTTGATTCATCAATGAATATGTTTTAAAGACTGACAAATATTGAATTTAGTGATAGCCATTTTTCATAATTATTCCCCCTCCCCTCCCACCCAACACACACAACATCCCTAGCCCCAGCCATGCTCCTCCATCTTTTTTTTTGACATTTGCAACATATTCATTTCTCATGGTCAATGTTGTTGTTCAGAGCCATAATCTAGTAATGGTACCATTAAGGTTTAAAAGTTTTTGATTTTTATTGCACACACTTGCTGTGAGCAATGTTAGTCCTCTGTTTACTTGTTCATTCGTCCATCCATCTGTGTAAAGATTGAGAAGAATGTGCATATTGCGACTTTTTGCAGGCCTTTCAAACTCATCAGCATATTTAACTTTCCAGTGGATGACTGCACAACAGGCCCCAAGGTTATAAAATTTTTTTCATGCTCAACTCAGCTGAGCATGAAATCTTACCTGCTAATAAATAGCAAATTGTTGATAAGTGCAGTTGTTTTCTTGCGCAATTTTGCTAAGTATGTAATTTTCTTTGTGTATAAATATGAAAATTCCAGCATAAGTTGGCATTTTCATATTTATCAGCAGAGACAATTTCATACTTAGCTGAGTTGAGCACGAAAAAAGTTTTATAACCTCGGGGCCAGGTTAAGTTTTGGTGTTTGGGGATACCAACATATCATACATAAGCCACAGTGACTTGTGTGAAATATTGTAAACCCCCATTTGCACTTTTGAGTCATGATGTCGGGCTCAGACGTGCTTGTTTTTATGGATTGGGCCGTACATTACATTTTATGTGGATGCTGAAATCCAATATAGTTCAGGGATATAAACTTCCTTAAACAGCCGCTTACCGTACAGGGCTAGCTATTAGAACTACGTAGCCACTCACCATTCCAAGCATTAATTTTGCTTTCAATCAAACTTCAGCTTAAATTATTTTTTATTTGTAGAAATAGTTACAGTTAAGCTGCGTTTACATGGGCAAAGTTTCTGTGACAAAGAAGGTTTGCCTCAGAAAAATGTGCTCGTGTAAATGCCAAAATATGACAATGTTTCTTTGACAAAGATACATGTATATGTTAAAGTTACTTTGATAAATTAAATTTGTCCGTGTAAACGGAGAACTTTGCTAAAGATTATGTAACAAAGAACTTTGCTATAAGCGTGGAAAATGTGACAGAGATTTTGTTTCATTGCTGCAGGTAACTTGGACGAATAATGTTTGGTTGTGTGAACACTGCAGCAAATATTTCATTGCCAAAGTTTAATTTGCCAAAGATTCTATGTCACATTTTCTTTAACAAATAACTTGCTCTGTGTAAATGCAAAATGTTTGGCATATTTTCTTTGTTAAAATTTCTGTGACTTAGAAACTTTGCTCGTGTGAACGCGGCCTTAGCTGTAGAAATGATTTAACACAACTGATTTGTTAAATTTATACATAAGGGGTCCAGAAGTAAATCAAAAAACTTTTGTTTATTAGTTTCCCTAATTACAGATTGTCATTCCAAAGTCATAGCTCACCCTTTGGGACTAGCAGTGTGGAAACACCAGCCACTCATGTCTTAATGCTTTTTACTCCAGAATGTAAGTGGACTTAGCAGTAACTGTTGTAAGCTATTGATATCGTTACAATTTTAGCATAAGATGCTGTATTGTTGCTTTATAATTCTTACAGTGAAATTCATATTGTAAAGATATGCCGTAATTTATATACGCACACTGTGTAGGCGGCAATCAAAAAAGCTCTTAACAATCGATTAATGCGGATCGAAAACCGTTGGAAACAGCGTTTTGCAATCGAAAACGCTGTTTCTAACAGTTTTTGATCCGTGTTTGTCGATTACACGAGCATTTTTGATTGCCGATACCCAGCGTGATATAGCTTACTTGAAGAAAAGTCATGATGAAAAGAGACAGTACAATAATCTTAAGTTGAAGGGGACACTTTCAAGTGAGGCAACTCTGCTATTTTCATATCTACTTTCCATTTCAGTGAAGGGTTACATGTAACTCTTCAAGGTAAGAATTTGCTGTCCTTGGAGCAAATTCTTTCCTTTAAGAGTAACTCCCATATTGAAGGGATTTTTTTTCCCAGGGAAGCAATTAGGAAATAACAAAAGTTGTTTCCTCTGTAAAAATGGTGAAAAAACATGGAGAGATACCCATACATCTTCAGGAATGCGGGAACAGTACATAATCAGTCTGATCAGGGTCTTCACTGTTTGGTACTTTTGTGATGCAAACATGGACATGTTTGATAGGACTGCACAGATGAATTGCTAGTTCACTGTTTGGTCATGATATATAAAGGCATATTTATTGTTGCATGCGTGGTTCTTAGATTTTAAGCGTTCATCAAATTTATACTCTTACAGTATCTTTTAATGTTTGATATGATAATTTTACAGTATCTTTGAGGGGATTGCTATTGTTTTACAGTATCTTTTAGGGGGTTGCAGTGACTGCTGACAATTGCATGTCACAGAAACAGCCATGCAGTTATCAATAGGCTCACTGTCTCACAGGCTGACCAGCTGCTTGAAATTCTGTTAAAGCAACGTACTGTAAAATTATTTTGTTTTAAGGATTACTAGTATCACATTATAATATGCAATGGAACTTGGATCAAATTAGAAAAGTTAAGCATGATGATGAAACCACCAGTCAAATTGATATTTGAGCCGCGACACGAGAAAACTAACAAAGTGGTTGTGTGTCCAGCACAGACTCAGATCAGCTCTGACAAGTTTGATCAGACTCTTCGCTAAGCCCTTAAAGGTAGCTAAGGGTCTAAGCTAGTCCATGCGGACAGTGAAGACTCTGATCAGACATTTTTATGTGGATGCCCAGGCTGATCTGAGTCTGCACTGGGCACACAACCACTTTGTTGGTTTTCTCGTGTCGCGGCTCATTTTATTTAAAATACCTGTGTTCTGATAGCCCAATCCCTCTTTTCAGACCCGAAATAAGGGCATCCTTTCGTAAAATGCAATGCCCCTGGGGTGTTAAATAGGATTAATACGGAACACCTTTTTCTGCTTATTTCTCATTTTTAGAAGAGATAGATGCATACTTAAACTGTAGTGTAGTAAATTTACTCTCGGGGAAATATACATGTAGGTTTTAAAACAGTTTACATCTATACTAGTTTGTTGGAATCAGAACCAGTCATTGCCTTGTTGCAATTTATTTGTTTCTGAATTCTTTCTGCTGGATGAAAAAATTAAACCAAAATGTTTATGAGAAATCTTTATTACTGTAAAGGCAGTTGTGCATAGAATTAGCATATAGAAACTTTTATAATGATTATTTCACACTGGTCTGGCATTCAACACAGGCAACGAAGACAACGTACAAGGAACCTGCTTGTTCTGCTCATCAGGATAAGTTTGTTTCAGAAGTATAGTCTCACGGACCATCCGACCCCTTACTCTTTAAATAGGACTCAAAAGTTTTACTGAATTGATATGCATATTCAAGAAATGCTTGAAAACAATTTTTGGGCTACAACGACCAGCCAACGAATTGGTGAAAAACCTTATTCAAGCACTGCATTTATACTAGACGGAATTTCTTCGAAAATCTGGTCTGACTATGAGGTCTAGTAAACTGCCAGGTCCGTAAGAATGATAGTTTGAAATTAATGTAAGAAGTATGCGAAAAAGATCGTGTTTTAAAGTACGTTGCCTGTGTTGAATGCCAGACCAGCGTGTATTTGTTCCATAGAAGGCATAAGACTGCCGCATTTTTATGTGTGTGATTCAGGTCCATTGGGACCACATGTTTTTTGTCTCACTGTACCAACCGTTATGGTCTTTATTTAAACTGTCTCAGTGCGGTGACAGAGCAACACAACATAGTATAATGGTATTAATACTTGATTATTTAAATTGGTAAAATATTTGCAAAAGTTTTATTCTTACCGTAATCGACCCATTTACCGCACATGCCCCTATAACCGCACACCAAGGCCATTTCCGGACAAACTGCACAAGTGCACACTGCTTTTTCTTTGAAACTCTCACAAAACCCATTAATTAACAGGGAACTCATGAAAAGTGTAAACACAAAGTATTTCCAGTCCTACCCATGTTGCCTCTTTCCAGTCACCCTGCATTTCATTGTTCTGAGTATGCGGTTATTAAATACATTTTAACCACATCTTTTTGTTGCAATTTTGAAAAAGTTAAGCGCACGGTGTGGTAAATGGGTCGATTACGGTATATGAAACTTTGCAATTGCAAAGTTTCAGAAAAATAAAACTATTGCATTTATAAGGTTTTGCAAAAAACTTAATTTTTGTGAAACTTTGCAATTGCAAAGTTTCACAAAAATAAAACTTTTGCTTTATGGTGATGGTCTTTTTCAGTGCAAAGAACCAGTACAGATTTATTCACCTGTAAGAGAAGGAATTTTTCCTTTCAAAACAGTTAAAAAAATCTAGATCCATCTGATGAGACAAATCTAGATTTTTGATGTTGTTTTGGAAGAGAAAAACAGATTTATACCCCTGGTTTACATATTTGGGGTCATTTTAAAGAGGGGAAACACCTACTTTTATAACTGAATAAGGAAGTAATATAATGGGAATCATAAATTCAGACCTAAAGCCTATATCACACAACCAAAGTTTCTTTATTACAGACACTGTAACAAAGAAAGTTTGCCAAACATTTTGCATTGACACGGAGCAAATTATTTGTTAAAGAAAACTGTGGCATAGAATCTTTGTCAAATAAACTTTGGCAGTGAAATAATAGCTACCATGTTCACACTGTAACAAAGAAAGTTTGCCAAACATTTTGCATTGACACGGAGCAAATTATTTGTTAAAGAAAACTGTGGCATAGAATCTTTGTCAAATAAACTTTGGCAGTGAAATAATAGCTACCATGTTCACACTGTAACAAAGAAAGTTTGCCAAACATTTTGCATTCACACGGAGCAAATTATTTGTGAAAGAAAAATGTGGCATAGAATCTTTGTCAAATAAACTTTGGCAGTGAAATATTTGCCACCGTGTTCACACGAGCAAAAAATTCTGGACAAACAAACCTTATACTCGTGTGAACGGCCAACTGTGCCAATTTTATTTGTTTAATAAGCTTTGTTCAATTCTATTCTATGGCCAATTTTCTGTAAACACGGACAAATTTTGTTTGTCATATAAACTTCACCATATGAATTTGGCATGAAAATGAGGCATATTTTTTTTCATTCACACGAGCAAATTTTTCTTTGCCAAACCTACTTTGTCACAACTTTGCCCATGTGAACGAAGCTTTAGTTAATATGTGTCATGTGATATGTGTACATGTATTTCTTACTCATATTTGTGAATATAAGCATTTGCAAAATATCTAAAAAGTTTACAGTATATTAGAATTATTATCAACTATTCCTATAATCTAGAACTTGTCTTATAGGTCTCATATTTTACCATAATTTGTTTTTATATACTGAGTGTCATAGGATGAGCTGTGTCATTTTATTTTTATCTAAAATCCTTATTTTTAATGTTACATGTATTTAGTTTCTCAGCAAACTTCTGTTAAGCATTTGTGTTGTTTTAACAACGCTAAGGAAATATATGTGTCTGTATGAAATGTACATTATAATTTATATGCTAAATCAAATACGTTTTTACACTAGCTTCAGTCTTTTACATAGTATCATAACATAGCGCATATTATGTCTACTTTAAGTCTGGTTCACATTTTTAAAGGTGCCATAAATGGGTCTACAGTTTCTGTATGACTTTTGAGGCATTGTAGGTGGCTGTTGGCTACGATGTATGTGTTCACATTGTGAAGGAGCATCATGCAATTTCTCATACAGGGATTCGTGGTGTTGGGTGGTGGTGGTGGGGGAGGGGGGCTGGGCGGCTGGGGGCAAAGCCATACTTAGGCTGCACTAATAAAATTTCAGTGCAGTTGTGAAGGCTATGCTATTGTCCTAAGCCCATACAATATCTGTATGATTTTTTTGCCCCAATGTCCATCTAAAAGCATGTGTTTCCTGCACAATCAGCACCTGGCCTCAGCATGGTGCCCATGTGGGGATTGTGCAGTACCACCAACGACATGTCATTGGGCTATGGGCTTACAGTTCTTAGCGGGCCTTTGTAGATGCTAGTTTCAGGGCTCCAGATATTAAGGCAGAGAAATAATCTTTCCTATTTCTCCACAAAACCATTATGTTGTGATTTCTCATTAGAACCATCTGGGCTAGATGGTTCTAATAAGGGTCACACACACCTTATTATAGAGAAATATAGAAAATTATTCATAAATTATACATGTTACCCAGGAACTGCTGTAGTGTAATGGATTTTAAAAAGTACTAGAGTACCAATCCAGGGGTCGCAGACTCAATTCCCCCATCCCCGTTCGTCCAGATGAGACTTTAAACAAAAGTCCTGTCTCCGTGTGACATATGTGTTGATGGCATGCTAAACTCGAGTTCACTAACTCCATGTTACTCCTTTTTACTGGAACACTGTGATTTCCCTCCCATTGCAAATAAGTTACTTCCCTTTCTGTTATATTAAAAAATCCATTCCATTCGGGATACCCTTTTAGTGGTATCTGGGCAAACAGTTAGGATCCAGATCAGGCCCCACAAATGTGGGGCCTGATCTGAGATCCAAACTGTTTGCTGCCTAGACATCATTTCTACAAGAGTTAGTTAGACCAATATTGTCAAAATATTTGTGATTTTTTATGCAGACGACAATTTCAGCAGATGACAAAAAATACCCAGAATGCAATGGGTTAAATGAGATAATTATGTAACTTGTGTAAGTTGACTGGCAACACTTTCAGAAGAAGCAACTCTGCTATTTTTTATGTGTATTGCCTCTCTTCTCAAATTCAAATGGGGTCAACTCCTTTAGGAAAGTATCTGCTGCTCTTAGAGCAAAGGCTTTCATTTGAGAGTCAATACGGTCCATGCTCCAGATAAGAAGGGGTAGCAGAGGTAATTTAGGGATAATTATACATATTTCTCCACAAAAACATATTTTGTCACCCATCATCAGAACCATCTCGTCGAGACGGTTCTAATGAGGGGTCACAACATATGTTTTCGTTGAGAAATAAGAAAAATTATCTTTGAATTATCATCAATACCTCCTCTTATCTGGAGCTCTAAATACATTTTTGGAAGAGTTTCATAGTTCAGGAAAGCAAACAGGAAGTTGCAAAAGTTGTTTCTTGTTGAAACAGAATGCAGCAATACATGGTAATATACCCATAATTCAGCTGAAATAACTGATAAAATGTGTTCATGGATTTCATTCTATATTTCATTGTTAAATGTTCATTTGGTGTTATTTTGTACGCAGAATTAGTTGCTTTTAAAAACCAGATTTTTAGAATTAATAAAAGAATGATGTTTAATTTCTCTTACTCTTTAATTGTCTCATTAAGTTGCCCAAATTGTTAGAAGTATGTCATACTTCTTGTTGATTGCTCTATTATATTTTAGGCTGGATTTATATTTTCATTTATCTTAAATTTTATTGAAACAGAGATATTACAGGTTATTTTATGTCCCCATGATGATAGTCAGGGGGCATTAAGATATGCCCCTGTCTGTCTGTCTGTCCATGCATCTATCAGTACATCACTCTTTATGGTATAGAGTTCGTGTTATCAGCTCCTCCCACAGTTTTTGGTTGACCTATATTTCATGGTTCACTGCACTTGAAAAAAAAGCTTCACCAAAATGTGTTTAAGTTAGTTTCTCAGTAACCACAAGAGGTAAAGTTGTAATATGTGGCATACCCTCACATCTGTGGAAGGACAAGTAAATGCAGTAACCCATGTCAGATATTGACCAATATTTCACAGTTCATTGAACTTTGTAAGAAGCTTCACCAGCTATGTCTAAGTCAGTTTCTCAGTGACTGCAAGGGATAGTCATAGTATTTGGCATACCCTTAATCTGGGAAAGACTAACAGAATGCAGTGAACTATATCTGTTTGACCTACTATGGTCAAGTGATTTTGCCTCATATTTCTAAGACTATTTCATTGATTTGCATTATACTTGGCTGGATGGTTTGAGCTGTCACTGTGAGTGACCCTATACTAATTGTAGGTCAGTGTGACCTATAATTTATGGTCCAGTGATTGTAGCTAATATCTCTAACATTATTTTATGGACTTGTATCATACTTGGTGTAATGGTACATTCAGATACAGTGATTGACCTCATATCACTTATATGTTACTGTGACCTATATTTCTCAGTTCTGTGATATTGATATGTCTATAGCAACATTATAGGAATTTGAATAATTCTTTGGATAATTGTATATTCTGACGCTGCAATTGATCTCACTTCACTTGGCCAGTGTACTGTCCATATTAAACTTGTCCTTGTTAAAGTCAAGCAACATAAGGCAACCTTCATTGTCTTCTGAAAATTCTTGTTGTAGGGAAATAAGAAACCTCTTTAGTTTTTGTCAGGCATATGAAAACATGCTCTTCAAATTGTCCAATAAAAACAAATGAAACAGAGACATATTCCATAAAAGCCAGTTATATGGTAGATAAAACCTGGCATTCTTACTTCAAACAGAATTCGGTCATTCCTGGATGGTAGGTAGAAAGACTTAAAGAAATTGATGGCAAGGCTGACATCTTTATGATTATAGAATACCGTAATTACCGCAAATATTGGGACAATTTAACCAGTTACAGTAATTATCCTAAAATTCAAACAAGTTGATTTCAGTCTGTTGCAGTGAGTTAAAACATTGTTTACAGTATTGCAAACAGTGTAGACCCTGATCAGACCGCTCTTAAAGAGCAGTCTGATCAGGGTCTACACTGTTTGCTCAGGCACCAATGCCCCAGTATTTATTATTATGAGGATTATGCATTCTGTAAGTATAATTTTGATGTAAGATATCTCTGTTTCTCATTTATGAAAAAAAGAAAAAGAAGAACAAAAAAAGAAAGAAAAATCAACTTCTGAATGACGTAATATATTCCATGTAGGCTGCCAATTACAGCCTCGCAGTATTGATACTCTGGCAATGAGGCTCACAAGTTTGTTAATAGGGGACATACCTGAGAAATGGTTTATACTCAGTTTATTTGCATTTGGAGGATAAAGGGCACAGGAGAGGCGGGGTGTCAGGCAGGAAGGAAGGGGGAACTCATAACGTGATGAGACACAAAATCATGTTTTTTGTCTCCAGAGAAGCCTGGGTTGGAGGTTATAAAACTTGAGAATAATCTCAAACTCAAAATAAAGCACACCGATTGGCTGCTTCTGAGCATGTGCTCTGAAGCAGCCAATCAGTGTGCTTTATTTTGAGTTTGAGAATGTACTCAAGTTTTATAACCTCAAGGCCTGGTCAGGCCTGTAGTTCTTTAGAATATGAGCTGCAACACCAGAAAACCAACAAAGTGGTTGTGCACCCAGCACAGACTCAGATCAGCCTGGGCATCCGCCCAGCCTGATCAGAGTCCTCACTGCCCGCATGAAGGTAGCTGAGACCCTTAGATACCCTTTAAACGCAAAGCGAAGAGTTTGATCAGACTGGGCGGATGCCCAGGCTGATCTGAGTCAACGCTGGGTGCACAACTACATTGTTGGTTTTCTCGTGTCACGGCTCATATAGTCATGAAACAGCATTACCTTGGTCATAATGTTATGAATAAGATAGCTGTTGGTCTTTTCTTACTTATAAATTAAAAGATAGCTGTTGGTCTCTTAATTTATAAGTAAGAAAAGACTTTACATGTATTTATTTATGAGTTATTTACTCTTGTCAATCTTTTGCAAGTGATATCTTAACTTTTTTTTTCAGATTAAATGAATTGAACTTCACTATCATGCGCTCATATTTATAAGACAAAATGTCATTAGTAAGAAAGACAACCTTTTGAGTTATTTGCCCTTGTCAAATTTTTTGTCCATCCTATATCTTCAAAATCCTTTGGAATATTTTCAGGAAGCATCACAGAAACATTCATAATAACACAAAATGTCATGTATGAAAATGACAGTCATGTGTCTTGCTCTTAATTATTGAGTTATCTGCCTGTGACAAAATTTCATGTCTTGTCTGTAGCTCCTTTAACTTATTGGAATATTTAGATACATTTACCTTACTGAGATGACATAAATATGAAAGACAGCACTAAAGTCTTGGTCTCTTCCCATCTGGTATGTGATGTCAAAAAAACTTCATACTTACAACAATATGTCATTATGACATCATGTGCCTGCTGAATTAATTTATAAGTTATCTGCCTTTACCAAAATTTCTAATGAACTATCATATCACTTATCTTGAGACAAAATGTCGTGAATGAAAATGACAACACTTGATCTTTTAATTAGTTATCAGCCTTGGCAAAAGTGTTTAAATTGTGGCCGGGTACTTTGACTGCACTTTGTGGCAATGTTTTGTTAATACTGCTTACAGTACCACACCAAGACAGTAAGGTCAAGGTCACAGACTTCGAAATTTGTTTTAAAGTTTTGGTTAGGTTCTCTATAGGGGTTACAGTTTTCTCAAGAGAAAGTTTAAACTTTGTACAATGTATTAATTTGTTTTTCGCTTATATCCAATATTCTTGAATGGAATCTTCATATGTGTCCAGATTTAGTTCTTGTTAAGATTAGTTGAAATCATCTGGATGCTCGAGAAAGAAATACATGTGTACCTCCAAAAGTTTAACTGTTCTGGTAGAACAAATGGTTCCTCTATGGTAGATATCTTGTGGGGGAGTAATTACAGCACAGAAGCTTACAGCAGCATTCCTGAGAAAGGCAGAACTTTTCTTGAACTAGGTGATCTCAAGAACGTTTGTTTACATCGCTATTCTTAGAATAGTATTTGTTTTGTTTCGTAAATTGGAATATGCGTAGCTGATAACAATGACAATGTGACGCTATATCAGATTGCAGGAGCGAACACTGCAGGTAAATTTTACTTTTCACTGTGATAAATATTCACTTTGTTGTTTTTCCAAGAGACATTTATGTTGCTTGGAAATATTTCTTTGTTTCCATTTGAGCATCCCTTGCTCTAAATTTTCTTTGTTACTCTTGACGGTTCTTAATATTGAAACACTACGGCTTAATTTGCTCTGATGAACTTTTTTATATGTGATATGGGAGGTTTTAACCATTCACTTGACCTTAAGAGGCATGTGTTTGTTTCGGGAGTCAAAGACTACCAGGTAGTGACTAATAAAAATGCATTTGCATACATTGCAGACCCAGATCACATCAGGCTAAATAGTTTTTGTTCCCCCACCCTCCCCGACACCCCTGGTGGTGGTGGGGAGTACTCATATATGAAAGTGGTATATACAATGTATGGGCCATAGATGGTTTGAAATGGGGGCCGGGCATCCAAAGTGGCCCCTCAATGAATGGGGGTTGGGGAGGGTGCTTTTAGAGTGGCAGGGCCAGAACTGAGTAGGTTTTGAAGCATTTTCAAGGCCACAGCAGGACTTAAAATATTAACATTTTCCCAATATAATCTGTCCAAATACTTAGAATTTTTATGGTAGTTAGCTTCATCATCAGCTTGATAAGCTGTATAAAATCTTGGCAGGCTTGGTTCAAATGGTCAGCGTTCCTGTCATCAGAACATTGGAATACCGTATTAAATCCTAATAAATGCCCCTGCATTAATAAACACCCCCTGCCTCTTTTCTGAACATAATGCTACATTACATTGCATTAATTCCTGGTTACTTCTGTGGATGAGGTAGCTCTTTGAAACGGGGTCTATTCTTAAAGGAAAGAATTTGCTCCTAGAAGAGCAAATTCTTTCCCTGAAGAGTTGACCCCTACTCAGAGGGGGTGGGGGGAATAGCAGAGTTGCTTCCTCTGAAAGTATATCCAGTCTCCATTCTTCTTAAATGCCAGCTGTGACTATAAAAGGCAGATAATTAGGCTAATTTCATCTGAAGATATTCCTGATATGCATAAATCAACCACTGCCAAATACCTTTGTTAAACAGTATTAAGGTGAATGGGTATACTCACAGGGGAAGCAACTCTACTGTTTTTGCCTCGATCCCTTTTTAATAGGGGTCAACTCTTAAAGGAAAGAATTTGCTCCTGTGGGAGCAATTTCTATCCTTTAAGAGTAGACCCCATTTGAAAGAGCTGCCTTATCCAGCAAATCAAACATGAATTCATGCAACTTAATATAACATTATTTTCGGAAAAGAGGCAGGGGGCGTTTATTAGGATTAATATGGTATTCAGGTAACTGCAAATTCTGCATTTTTCTTCAGTTCACTCTTAAATAGAGGCCTTAATTGAGTTAATTATAAGCAGATGTTGATAAAATCAAAGGTTGTACTGATAAAATATATTTTTATAGGTTTTTGGCCAAGAAGTTGCCTTCTGTTTACCTGCCTATTTGATTGCCAATTAGGCTACCATCTTCCTTCATTGATAAAACTTTATGGTACCAATATTTCTGAATAAAAATTTGGTAATTTCTTAGTACTCTACTAAAACACATTGTTGGAGTTCTTAAATTTAAACTTTGAAGAAGAAAAAAAAACAAAAAAACAAAAAAAAACTGAACACTCCTCTGGTTTCAAATTAGGTGTCCAAGTATATAGATGCATGTACAGTCAAGTAGCATATGAACTCCAAGATGAATGGATGAATGGATAAACAGCTGAGGTTGGGAGTTGGGGGTGGAGGGGGGAGGGGGGGGTAGTTGTTACACGAATTGAAATACTCACATATGAGCTCTAATGGTACAGTACAGTCCCATTACAGCAGTATCTTTTGAGTCCATATAAAAGCATAGTAATATATAAGTAAATAGGGTTATATACTGAGACTAAATTAAAAATGTAAGGAGTATAAGATAAATGAGCACTAAATGCTTATTTGCCTTGTATCAGAGCTCTAGATAAGAGGGAGTATTTTGATGATAATAAGGGATAATTTTTGTTAATTCTGCATAAAACCCTATGTTGTGACCCCCCATCAGAACCGTCTCAGCGAGACGGTTCAGATGAGGGGTCACAACATATGGTTTCGATGAGAAATAAGAAAAATTATCCTTAATTATCATCAAATACTCCCTCTTATCTAGAGCTCTGCTTGTATGCCTTCTCTCAGAGTCTCAGAGCCACAGTATCTCAGTAGGTTAAGCCCTGGCTTCATAAGTCAGATGCCACTGGAGGCAGAGTCATTTTCAAAGATAAACAGTCTATCCTTACTATCTATACACAGCCTTTCAGTGGCTGGATATGACTGAAATTATGTTGAAAGGACTGTTAAACCACAAGTCATCCATTGTTTGGTCTCAGTGGGAGTCATGATGTAATAGTATCTCAGTGGGAGTCATGATGTAATAGTATCTCAGTGGGAGTCATGGTGTAATAGTATCTCAGTGGGAGTCATGATGTAATAGTATCTCAGTGGGAGTCATGATGTAATAGTATCTCAGTTGGAGTCATGATGTAATAGTATCTCAGTTGGAGTCATGATGTAATAGTATCTCAGTGGGAGTCATGATGTAATAGTATCTCAGTTGGAGTCATGATGTAATAGTATCTCAGTTGGAGTCATGATGTAATAGTATCTCAGTGGGAGTCATGATGTAATAGTATCTCAGTTGGAGTCATGATGTAATAGTATCTCAGTTGGAGTCATGATGTAATACAAAATAGCATTATAATGAGTAGCTTTATAAAGAGGTTCTAGTGTACTGGCCGGGCCGGGTAGCGCAATCGGTAGGGCACCTGACTCGTAAGTCAGAGGTCCTGGGTTCGAATCCCGGTCTGGCCACATACTTTTGTTTCTCCTTCCGCTGATTCAAGAAGGGCAGTTGTCAGTTACTGGCGAAAGTATGTGCACTTAGTACTGGTTAACCGCTTAGGAGGTTTAAGCCTGCCCAGGAATAGTGTGGTTAGGTTAACTGACCGTCCCAACATGACCTTAGTTGTTTACCGTGGACGTTAAGCATCAAATCAACCAACCAACCAAATCTAGTGTTTTGCTTTTTAGCTTGCCTGAACAAAGTTTAGGAAGAACTATTGCACTACCCCTGGCGTCGGTGTTGGCGTTCGCGACAGGGTCAGCGTTAGCAAAACGTTAAAAGTTTTACGTTAAATTTTTATATGATGGGCAAGGCGCTGTCAGGTAAGCTGTCCTGTACACAGACAGGTCTTGCTAATAATCATGAGGATGATGGTCCCTGTGTTGCTTCAGCTTCATAGCCCTTATTTGACCCACTGTTTATGTTTCAAGGAAATTATAATGAACAATGAAGACCCTGATCAAACTGGCAAAATGAAGGCTGTTTTAGACTTTTTTTGTTCACATAGGCTCTGAGTGGGTGAATGGCCTATTTTTATATCCCTGGCTTAAGAAGTATGTCAAGGGGGTATATTGTTTTGTCTTTTCATCCATTTGTCTGTCCATTCGTTTGTTCATTACTTTGGAACCTACACCAAATACATTATTTATTTATCCTTTGTACATTGACTGACATCTTGAAATGTTGCTTGCAGAAGGGCATAATAAATGGAAGCAGTCTGATCTGGGTCTACAGTGTTTTTCTTTTGTCGCAATATTTAGAATATTATGGTATTAAGTCTTGTTCATTATGAGAACAATTCTGTCTGAAAAGTTGCCAGTTGTGTCTGCCCAATTTATGGTATGTTGGCAACCATTTAAAATAGCGTAATAATGTTAATAATTTTTTTGAATGTTTCTGTTTTCGAAAGCTGCTACTGGCTGTTTGAATCTTTAAATTAAAAAGAACATGAATTTACCATTACTAACCTAAATATGCAGACATCTTGTCTAATGAAACAGTGTAGACCCAGATCAGACTGCTCCAAAGGAGCAATCTGATCAGGGTATGCATTGTTTGCTGCTTATAAAAATTGTATAATAGGACAAAATTTAAATTCAAAGTTTGCATAAGTGGTTCAGGTGATCAAATAATTGAGATTCAGTGTGCATCAGTACCTTGATTTTTTCATTGATTAATTGGATCTGCAGTTTATTTCCTGTTAATTCCAATGTTACCCCTGGAAACGAACATAACAGTTGAGAAGACCTGTAACAATGTCAGGCCATGCTCTGCATTCAAATGATGCTGAATGAGTAATGAGACATCAGTACCATATTGACTGTCCCGACATGACCATAGCTGTTTACAGTGGACGTTAAGCATCAAATCAATCAATCAATCAGTACCACATTGTGTTATTGCCACACATGCTTTAATATATAACAGTCAGAGCTGTAGATAAGAGGGAGTATTTGGTGATAATTAGGGATAATTTTTGTTAATTCTGCATAAAAACATACATTGTGACCCCTCATCTGAACCATCTCGATGAAACGGTTCAGGTGAGGGGTCACAACAGGGTCCTACTAAAGACAGAAAAGGACTTTTGCCACCGAAAAGGACCGAAAAGAACTTTCGGGCACCGAAAAAGACTTTTTAAATGCCATTTTATACTATAAAAACGTTTGAAAAAAAAATACAGGGTTAGATATTTTATTTCTAAACATAATTTTCTAAAACACTGAGTAAAATTTGCCCTTTTCGGTGCCCGAAATTCAATGTCCTTTTCGGTACATGGCAAGAAGGTGAGTCCATATTTTTTGCAAAATTTTAGGTTGACGGTACTACAATTCACAAAATTATCATCAAAGCGCTGATTTATATCAATGATGATATTAAAATTTCTAAAACATATGTTTTATATGGCATTTAATGGCAAATAAAAGTCCTTTCGGTCCTTTTTGGTGGGGTAAGTTCTTTTCTGTCTTTAGTAGGACCGGCCACAACATATGGTTTCAATGAGAAATAAGAAAAATTATCCTTTATTATCATCAAATACTCCCTCTTATCTAGAGCTCTGTTAAAACAGCACAGTATGGGCATTTTTAGCGCACCTTTGTGAATGTAAAGGAGAGCTAATGCCAAACCTCCTGGGAAATAACTTAATACTATTTCTAGGTCACTGTGACATGTATTTCATGGTTCACTGATTTTACCATGAGAATCAGGCACCCATGAGGTATGCTTTGTTGTCTTCTGACAACTCTTGTTGAGATATGATATACAAACCCACAAATTCTTATTGAGGTCTCACTGGTCTGCCAGTTTGGTGTTGATGCACCCATCCCATCCCATCTACCCCCCCACCCCCACCCCCATCCCATCCCCGGGCACTTCCATCCCCCATCCCATCCCTAAAGTTTGGCCCTTGCCTCAGCTTTCATGGGCCTCGGGCCTTTGAAACTTTAAGTGCATGCGCCAAAATGTTCCAGGTCACTTCCCACAAAACTAGGTCATGGTGACGTACTATCACAAAAAAGAGGAGCAAATTGTTTTCTTTAAGAGTTGACTCACATTTAGAATGGGGACAAAAATGGCAATGGAATATTGCTTCCCATGAAAGTGTATCCAGTCACATTAGATCATTGCTCTTATTCTTCCCCCATATTTATCCATTACATAAAAGATGCATCCTGATTGAAACAACCAGTGTTTTATTCATCATGTACCAAAAATATTCAACCAATTATGGGACAGCCTCCAACCCAAACTGAAAGGAGGATAAGACTGTTTTAGGATTATATAGAATATATGAGCCGTGACACGAGAAAACCAACAAAGTGGTTGTGTGCCCAGCGCAGACTCAGATCAGCCTGGGCATCCACCATGTCTGAGCAGACTCTTCGCTCTGTGCTTAAAAGGTAACTAAGGGTCTCAGCTACCTACGGATGCCCAGGCTGATCTGAGTCTGCGCTGGGGGCACAACCACTTTGTTGGTTTTCTTGTGTCGTGGCTCATATCATGTTATTTTTGTGTTTTATATATTCCAGAGGAATCTAGGTGAGCTGGCATCAACACTCAGAGTTAACAAGCTAGTTCAAGATACTCCAGAAAAAATGTGGTAGGCCTTGCATTATTCACATCAGGATTGGAACTCTCAGCTCTTGAAATTAGAAAAGAAGCTATAATGAGGGGTACTGAAGAGAAAGCTGCAGAGACATAGTCGGGTTGGTAAATACAGTAGAACTTCAATGGCTCGAACCCTGATGGCTCGTTCACCCCGCCTGGCTAGAACTCTTTTCTTGGTCCCTCAAGGTCACTTTATACGGAAACTAACCCTGGATGGCTAGAACTACCCTTGGCTGGAACTAATTTTCATGGTCCCAAGCCTGTTCGAGCCAATGAAAATCTACTGTATAACTGTAATACAGGCAAACCTGTCTTAAAAGATACCTCTATTAAACAAAAACCTGTCAGAAAGGCCAAAATCTCATTTCCCAAAGAAACATTTTCAGTGCAAATTGACGTGTATTAAGCAAACAGTTTAAGCCCTTCTCATGGTGCTTACTTAAAGACAGGTTTGACTGTAATGTTGGAACTTGCGCTGGACTATAATTTAAGTCAACTTGTGTGAAAAACAACATGTGGTTGTTGTCAGGACTTGGAACCCATGTGTATATAGGAACAAAAATGCTTTATTCTGACATGCCCTTAAAATGCCAAAAAAGCAGATAACAAACTTTGCATCTGCAAAATTAAAAGAAATGTTCTACCCAAGGGTTATTGAGAGTTAAAAGACTAGAGGACAAACAGTGCATCCAAAATTTTAATGAAGCCGCTCAGGATGCTTTTCTGAAGATGCATTGTAGCTTTTCACATTTTGGATTCATCACTATTTGTAAATTGTATAAACGAAAAGGAAAGACTGATCAAACTGTGCAGGTGTGCAGGCTGATCTGACTCTTTCCTGTTCACTCAGCATGGTATCTTTTCATGCTAAGCCAATTTCTGTTAATGTTCATTTATGTGAGGGGTATCTGTTATGTTTTGGAATTATATTTTTTAAGTTGACTCAAACAAAGCGGACTGGCCCTGATCTAAGACTCCTGCAGGAGGAGTCTGACCTGGGGCTGCACCTGTTTTCAGAATTTCTCTCTGAATCTGTCTGAATAATTAGGTTTAATACAGTTTAGAAATAGAATTTATACCATAAAAATTCTAAACATTTGGTCATTTAAGATAATTACAGTGAGTATCCTTTTGTTCACACTGCAGAAATGCATTCAAAAGATGCAGATAGATAGGCAAACAATGTTGACCCTTATCAGACTGCTCCTTCAGGAGCAGTCTGATCTGGGTCTACACTGTTTGCTCAAATACCTATCCAGTCCCAATACGGATAGAATGCAATTGGAATTAATTGCAGGAGAAGTTTATTGTTGCAGAAGGTTACAGCAGTTGCCGATATAAATCAGTTATTTACGCAATTGTAGGTGAAACCCATGACAGAAATGTAACAAACTTTCTCTGATTCATCTTCTTATGCTTTGTATATGTAGGTAAAGATATGTTGCAAATGAAACTAACTCTAACATATTTTGATAGTTTGATAAGTACAGGGCATATAATAAAAAAAATTTGATTATTTTTCAAACTACATTAATCAAAGAAAGATGTATATTCTAAGCTTCAGCATCCACGTCTTTATTAAGATTCATCATTGTAAAGGCAGTGAGGTCAAAAATTCCATTAAAGAGTGATGTTGATTTTTGGCCTTCAGTTTTTTGTGTCCAAGCCTTTATCAGAGTATCTTTATAAAGACGAAGAAGCTGAAATTTTAAAGTTAAAGTGATGCTCATTTTTGGCCTTCAGAATAAAAGATCGGAATAAGTGTGGTAAATACAGTATTTTCAGAAAAGTGACTTTTATATTAAAGACCGGTACAAAAAATGTAATCCACAAAATTTTAATATATCTGGAGCTCTGGCCTTCACCAAATTTTGCTTTCCACATATTGTATTTAACATAAATATATTTGGACAGCTGTCTTAGCACAGCTGATGTTTTCCATCAGATAATTTTCATGGTGTTCCATTTTTCGCTGTATTTCATGGTAACTAAGAAACTGCAAATATCAAAATTGTGAAATAATTTCATATTTCTTACAAAATATCTTCAGTAGACACAGTGTCTATATACTTTGTTTCTGTTTGCTATTGTAAATTCTGTTACCGTACTTTTCTTTTGAGCCAGTTTCTGTTTGCTATTGTAAATTCTGTTACAGTACTTTTCTTTTGAGCCAGTTCTTTCATTAACTTGCAGCCGCAGGTTGAAGAAAGAACTGGCTCAAGTGAAAAAGAAGCAATTCTACTTTTCGTGCATGTTTATAACTGTACAAATTAAAAATCAAGAAAATTAATGTTTATGTTTTTGACCCTAAACCGCGAAAATTTGAACCCAATAAAATTACCACATATACGGTATACATGCATATGCTAACTCTTCTGGACTGATCATTGTCTGCCATTTTGTACAAAGCATGCTAGATATTTGGTCATAGATGAAGCCAGGTTTTACAAGCTGGTAAAAGACATGACAGAATTAATAATAAAACTTGGCACAGATATCTGTGAATAGCAGTTTTGTAAACATGCAATAAATCATTATTATTGATGTATAGATTTGGCATGAAACTATTGATCTAATCTCAAGAATGCTGAAAAACTTTTATAAATGTGAGAAATTCTTATAAGGCCAAGTGAAGATTATTATTTGTTTTATAGATGAGCTTAATCTGCTGATTTTTAGCTCCCCTGAGCACGGGGTCCTGACCGGGACCATCCCAAAAACTTTCCTCCATCCAGTACTGAATTTACACTGATTTGCGGACAGGAGAGCTGCCAACATAACCAGAAGGAATACTTCTCTATACTTGCAAAGAACCTGTATTAAGTGGACAACCATCCTGCCATGTAAAGTGGTTCATTTAGGACTGTTAATGTTAATGGGTATAAGACTTGGGACTGCAAAAGTTTATGTTTTTTGAAACAACTCTTGTCACTTCCTGCCTGTTTTGAAACGGAATCAAGACAACTTGCCCCCAAGACAACTCGCCCAAGACAACTCGCCCCACAAAAAGCTCGCCCCAAGACAACTCGCCCCACTTTCAGAAGACAACTCGTCCCACTTTCAGTAGACAACTCTCCCCACATTCTCAGACACTCACCTTCCAAGAATATCTACTTTCTTGTCCCAGATCCAGGACACAGCTCGCCCCAATTTTGTACTCTTCGTCCTGAAATTAAACTTGGACACTGGGAAGTCAACCTGCCACATTAGCCTATGAATAGGTTTATTTCTGCACAATAATAAGAGAATAAAACGCTGTTCATAGACACACATCAGGTAGTTGTGCCTATATTTACAGCAGCCCCTTCCATAGTTTCCAGCCTGTGCCACGAGGAGGTGTGACTAGGTCTTGCTATCTTAAATGGTTATACTGATATTCAAATATTAGTCTAGCCATATTTGATATACATTTGAAGCGTAATTGTTATCAAACTCTGGCTGTGAGGCATGTTACAAACATTCATTAATGCTTATCAGTATTTGTTGTCCCCTTTGACGCCTAACGGGACAGGGTTTTGACAGATTTATGAGGTAGGGCAAACTGTCTTTTGAACTTTTGTTGAGATGCCTTCTGAAAGGGGGTGGGGAGTCGTCCAGGGGGAAATTCTTTAGAAGGGCGAGTGGTCTTAGAATGTGGGGCGAGTTGTCTTGGTGCGAGTTGTCTTTGGGGCGAGTTGTCTAAGAATGTGGGGCAAGTTGTCAACTGAAGGTGGGGCGAGTTGTCTTGGGGCGAGATTTTTGTGGGGTGAGTTGTCTTGGGGCAAATTGTTTTTGGGGCAAGTTGTCCGTAATTCTTTTGAAACAAGTCTTGTCACTTTCTGCCTGCTTTGAAACAACTCTTGTCACTTTCTGCCTGTTTTGAAACAACTCTTGTCACTCGCTGCCTGTTTTGAAACAACTCTTGTCACTAAATTGCTACCTGTTTTGAAACAACTCTTGTCACTTGCTGCCTGTTTTGAAACAACTCTTGTCAATTGCTGCCTGTTTTGAAACAACTTGTCACTTGCTAAACAACTCTTGTCACTTGCAACCTGTTTTGAAACAATTCTTGTCACTTCCTGCCTGTTTTCCTGGATGAAGTCCTTTCAAAACAGGGGCTACTTGTAAAGAAAAGAAATTCAATCTTTAATGGGAAGCTCTTGATTAAATGTGAGATATATTTTTCAACAAGAATTTTCTCCCCTGGCAGTATTCCTGTTAACCTTTATTGGTATATATACCATATATGGGGTAATTTTCGCGGGTTCAAATTTTTGCGGTTAAGGGACAAAAGCATAAACACTAATTTTCGCAATTTTTAATTTTCATGATAAGCAACATGTGCAAAAATCAAAATTGCTTGATTTTCATTTGAGCTAGTTCTTTCATTAATCTGCGGCGCCGCAGGTTAATGAAAGAACTGGCTCAAATAAAGGTACCAGACTTTACCGAAGCAAACAGCAACAAAATATATGGACACTGTGTCTACTGATGACACTTTGTAAGAAACAGGAAATCATTTCGCGATTTTAATATTCGCGCTTTCTAAGTGACCGCGAGATACCGCGAAAAATGGAACACTGCAAAAATAATCGCGTATACGGTATTTCAAAGGTCAGAAGTGACTGTTCTATATAATTTCAGGTTCCAGAATGGCAGACGGTGACATTTTGAGGATGAGTTACTCAGCTCAGCATATTGAAGAATTACTACGATGTCCTATATGTCTGGACAGATTTAGAACACCAAAACTGTTGCCATGTCAACATACGTTCTGCGAGTCTCCATGCTTGGAACAACTGGTCGATAGGTGAGTGGTAATGACACTTTTAGATCGCCTGAACGAAGTTCAAGAAGAGCTATTGCACTACCCCCGGTGTCGGCATCAGCGGCAGCGTTGGCGTCGGCGTTGGTGGTGGAGTCTGCGGTAGCAAAATGTTAAAGTTTTATGTTAAAGTTTTTTATGTGATGGGCAAGGCGCTGTCAGGCGAGCTATCCTGGCCCTGTGACAGGTCTTGTTTCAATACCCCTTTACTGTGGTGTTTAGACTGGAATACTATAATGCTAACAGAGCTCCAGATAAGAGGGGGTATTGTGGATAATTTGAAGATAATTTTTCTTATTTCTCAACAAAAACATATGTTGTGACCCCTCATTCGAACCGTCTCAATGAGACGGTTCTAATGGCGAGTCACAAAATGTGTTTTTATAGAAAAATATGAATAATCATCCCTAAATTATCTCTGTTACCCTTTCTATCTGGAGCACTGATGCTAATGCTACTGATTTTAGCTCTTCTACCCAAAGGCCATGGTGAGCTGTCATCATACCAAATTGTTCACAGAGAATCGTTCATAAACCTCTGTAGCCATGGTTTTCAAATTTCATGGGGAGCATGACCTATAGATGTTCAGGGTTTGACTGCTATAAAATTCGGACAGGTTGAGAATTCAAGATGGCCACCATTACTAAACTACATGTAGCAGCAAAAACATCAAAATTCACGCACATCGTCTCCAGAAGCACATGGTGTAATTGGCTGAAATTTGGTATAAAGCATTACTGGGACAATGGTTCTTGGAAATAAGTCACAGTGATCAGCTTGTGTTTACCTGTCTTTACCTGTCAGATTTTGTCTCAAGAATAACTGAATGGATTTAGACCAAATTTGGTGGGAACAATCCCTGCAAAGAGCTCTTTCAAACTGCTAATGAACCATTGAAGATGGTTACCAACAGCCATCACTAAAGATAGAACCCATATATTAATAAGAGCACCACCCTAACAAGGGCACCTCTTTTTTGCCCAAAAAGAGTTTCCATCCCAGTTTTATGTACCCGATATATACAGACCTTGATCAATCACTCTTGAGCTTGGTCTGAAACGTTTTCTGGAATTTTATTCACATACTTGTCCACATCAGCGCCACTGCACTGTATGTTTGGTTCTCAATTTAACTGAATTGCACTAACATCCAAATGCACTATGTGCAACCACACCTGCAAGAACATGTGTGAAAGAATTCAAAGAAACAATGATCTGCAAGTAGTACATATATGAGCCGCAACACGAGAAAACTAATTAAGTGGTTGTTCTCCCAGTGCAGACTCAGATCAACCTGGACATCCACCAAGTCTGATCAGCCTCTTCGCTAAGCAGTTAAAGGGTAGCTAAGGGTCTAGTTTTTTTGCCATGCGGACAGTGAAGACTCTGATCAGACTGGGTGGATGCACTTTGTTGGTTTTGTTGTGTCGCGGCAGAATGATCTAGACCATACCAAGCAATTACATGCATCATTCAGTATCAAACAGCACATCTGCACAGTCTGATCAGTGCCGTAGATAAAGAGTTATCTGTCCTTTGCAAAAATCTATGTCCGACCTATAACTCCTTAACCATACAGAATTAAGCCATGAACCTTCACAGATGGGTTTACTTATCCAGATAATGTGCCTCAAATGAGGAAGACAACTTTCATTGTTAAGTTGTCTGTCTCCCACAATTCTGCAAAACTCTGATCACTAATACAGAAAAAATGCCTGGGCAAAATGTGTAGACTGAGATCAGACTGCTGCATAGGCACTTAAGCATTTATCGCCAGTCTCACAGACTACAGTACAGAGCTTATGACTTGTATGTATTTAGTTTGAATGAACAGTAGTAAACAAAAGATTTTGTTCGCAGCACATGCAGTGGTAAATTGCCAGTTGTGCAGATGTAGATTGCGTAGATTTGATATTAAAGCATAGCTGAGATAGTTTGTTGTGTCAGTCAAACTACAGGTATTAGCACGTCAATAACTGAATGCCTCAGTTCTGTTTAAATTATACATTTGCATACAAAAACTGAGCCGCACAAGCAAAATGGGTTTTTAACATATTTGAGCCGCTACAAGACAAAACCAACAAAGTGGCATGTGCACCTAGCAAAGCCTCAGATCAGCCTGGGCATCCACCCAGTCTGATCAGAGTCTTTGCTTTGTGCTCAAAGGGTAGCTAAGGGCCTAAGCTACCACCATACCAACAGCAAAGACCCTGATCAGAATGGGCTGATGTCCAGGCTGATCTAAGTGTTCGCTGGTCACACATGTCACTTTGGCTTTGGTGTTGTCATATCGCAGCTCATTTACACACAGCAAACATTCAATCTACCGTAATGACCCCAAATATTCAGACAAACAGGTCTGAGCAAACATTGTAGACCCAGATCAAACTGCTCCTTCAGGATCTGACTAAAATCTCCCCAAATGTTGCCCTCAGGGTCAAAAACATTTGCCATTCACTTGGATGCATTAACCTATGCATTAACATGTGTAAAATCCACTTTTTAAGAATTTTCAAACAATAGTTGTCCAACTTTCTGGTGTCCAAAAATTTTAGGGTCATTACAGTAGTCTGTGAACCGTTAAAGTCTGGCAAGAGCCTTCATTTTGGGCTTGTTGGTCCTCAGGATCCATATGTGTGCAGGGTGCAAAGGCTGAGGCCAGTTTGCATGGATGTGCAGGCTGGTTCAAGCCTAATCTTTTTGCAAATGCATAATGCACCTTTTTGCACTTTTGTGTGTCACAGTGTTATGTCATATTTCTTCTAGTAAACACCCCCTCTCTGATAAACACCCCAATCACTTTTGTGAATTTCAGAAATTGCCTCCCCCCCCTCCCAATCACTTTTGTGAATTTCAGAAATAGCTTCCCAACTCCCCCCCCCCCACCCCCCCTGCCTGCCGGGGACATTTTTTTAATAGCATTTGTAAAGAACAAATTAAAGTTGTATTTGTATTCTGATGAAATTTATGATATAGGAGAATTTATTGTAGTTATATTGAATGTACTTGAAGAGGGTTGACTATTTAATTCAAATAGTCGGACAGTTTAAGCGAACAGTGTTGATCCAAGATCAGACTGCTCCCTAGGAGCAGTCTGATCTTGGTCAGCATTGTTTGCCAAAAGTTTGTTTTAAAATCCCCTCAGTGATCGCCCAAATAGACTAACTCAGACTCAAAGATACACGTAGAAGAGTTTCCATAGAAAGGGTTGAGGTGTGTGAATAATTAGCTTAAATATTGGTGCATTTTCTTTTTATTTTCTTTTTGTCTTTTCAGAAAATCAATCATTGTCAAAATTGTTTGCAAAGATCAGGGTAAACATGAGTGGAAGAGAATTTATTAAATATACAGTACGCAGTTGAAGAATGCAAAAGCCTGAAAATCTGTTTTCCACTAAATTTCTAATAAGTTAAACTTTAAGTATGAAACATTGCAAAGGTACCCAAAAATAAGTGCATTTAATTTTCAACTTAATTTCAAGTGCCAAGTTTATAATCATTTGAATTCTGTTTCAGATTTTACAGTATTAAGTGCCCAGAATGTCGGGTAGAACACAGGGTACCGTACAACGGAGTATCTGCTTTTCCAACCAACAGAACAATATTGAACTTCCTTGACCTACAAGCTCAGACACACCCACTACCTCAGCCAGTGGCCAATCAGCCAACAGAAAACCAGGAACCAGAGCCAGCCAATCAGAATGGTTTGTCAGTTTATATAGTATATAAGGTCTTGGCCTATAAAATACAAAAAAGGGCGTTGCCCCCACGTGCCTTTGGTGCCTGGTAACGTGAAAAACCAATGGACTGACCAAAATACAAAAAAAGAGAATAGTTGAATTTGCAAACAGTGTAGATCCAGATGAGGTGGCTCATATTGAGCCACCTCATCTGGATCTACACTGTTTGCCTTCTAGTCTTGAATTCTCAAGATGATGTAGTTTGGCCAAAACATTTTTTTAAATTTTGCAGATGTTAATTTTGTTGTCTGCTCATTGTCCTTGTTCTATTTCTCATATCAATGGTCTCCAATAAAGAATTGGAACAACAACAAAGAGAGACGACAAAATTAATGTGCACAATTAAAAAAAAAAAGTTGTTTTGGTGCTTTAATGGTCAAATTCAATTAGCAAAGGCAGAATATGATGAGTTTTCGGTGGCATTTTCCACTTTGCCTACTTTAGCAATTTTCTGTAAATTTTCTAAAATTTGGAAAAGCTGATTTTAACTATGCCGTGATAAAATTTCTGGCAGAATGTCAAATAAAAAAGTCCCTTATGAGAATGCCCGTTTAAGGTAAATGGGCATATTTAATATTGCCAGAGTTTTATTTTTCTTGCTATCTGGGAATCAACTAGCTACCAAATTCGAGAATCTTGCTAATATTTTGTCAGATGACAACTAAATAGAAATGTTGATTAACAAGTACAACCATGTTTTGAATTCAAGTACTCGCCAGGTATTCCAAAACCAAAGATGATTACAAAGAACTGTGAAAATAAAGTGGTTTACAATATTTCAAAATAATTTTGGAGATTGAAAAGTCTTCTACCACAAATTTTCAATAAGTTTTTAGCTCACCTGAGCCAGAGGCTCCGGGGGAGCTTATAGTATAGGCAGGCTCCGTCGTCCGTCGTCGTCCGTCCGTCGTCCGTCCGTCCGTCAACAATTTCAAACGACTTCTCCTCTGAAACCGCTGGGCCAATTGTAACCAAATTTCATATGTGGCCTCCAGAGGAAGGGGGAACGAAAAGTTGTTCAAACCGTCCTGGTCACATGACCAACATGGCCGCCACGCCCATATATGGTAAAAACCTAAAAAAATCTTCTTCTCCAGAACCAATAAGCCGATGGCCTTGAAACTTGGTATGTAGCATCGGGTACGTGAGTACTACCAAGATTGTTCAAATTATGACCTTGGGTTGACCTTGACCTTTTTTACGGCAAGGCCAAATTTGCTTCCTTGTGCTTTTATTGGCAAAATGCTAGTATCTTGGAAACTGTTGCAGATTTTGGGCTAAAAATCAGTATCTACAGTCATTTTAATGAGTACGTGAAGATTTATAAGTATAAGAGGTCAAGGTCATTCTTTGACCTTTGACCCAGAATTCTCATATTTTGACAATTTCGAACAATCTCCTCAACAGCCACTTGGTCAATTGAAACCAAATTTCATATAGAGCCTCCCGGGGCTGAGGGAACAAAAAATTATTCATACTGTCCAGGTCACATGACCAACATGGCGGCCACGCCCATATATGGTAAAAACCTTTAAAAACCTTCTTCTCCAGAACCAATTGACCGATGGACTTGAAACTTGGTATGTAGCATTGGGTACTCGAGTAGTATCAAGGTTGTTCAAATTATGACCTTGGGTTGACCTTGACCTTTTTACCGCAAGGTCAAATATGGGAAAATGCTAGAACGTATGATTTCGTAGAAAGTTTTGAAGAGTAAGGCCTAAAATTGGTAAAAGTAGTCGAGTACATGAAGATTTATGAGTATAAGAGGTCAAGGTCATTCTTTGACCTTTGACCCAGAACTCTTATATTTTGACATTTTCAAACAATCTTCTCCAAAGCCACTGGGCCAATTGTAACCAAATTTCATATAGAGCCTCCAGGGGTTGAGGGAATGAAATTTTGTTCAAACCGTTCAGGTCACATGACCAACATGGCCGCCATGCCCATATATGGTAAAAACCTTTAAAAGTCTTCTTCACCAGAACCAGTTGATCGATGGCCTTGAAACTTGGTATGAAGCATTGGATATTCCAGTTCTGTCGAGAGTGTTCAAAATGATAACCTTGGGTTCACCTTGACCATTTTACGGGAAGGTCAAATAAGGGAAAATGCTAGAACATAAGATTTCACGGAAAGTTTTGAAGATTTAGGCCTAAATATTGGTAAATACAGTCATCTTAATGAGTACATCAAGATTCATAAGTACAAGAGGTCAAGGTCGTTCTTTGACCTTTGACCCTGAAGTCTCATAGTTTGACAATTTCAAACTTCTTTTTAAAAGCCAATGAGCGAATTGTAATCAAATATCATATAGAGCCTTCAGGGGTTGAGGAAAGGAAAATTTTTTCAAATGGTCTAGGTCACATGACCAACATGGCCGCCATGACCATATGTGGTAAAAACCTTTAAAAATCTTCTTCTCAAGAACCAGTTGACCAATGGCCTTGAAACTTGGTATGTAGCATTGGGTACTCCAGTATTATCAAGATTGTTCAAATTATGACCTTTGCTTGACCTTGACCTTTTTATGGCAAGGTCAAATATGGCAAAATGCTACAACATAAGATTCCATGGGAATTTTTGAAGATTTTGGCCTAAATATTGGTATATACAGTCATCTTAATGAGGTCATGAAGAATTATGAGTATGAGAGGTCAAGGTCATTCTTTGACTTTTGACCCAGATCTCTCATATTTTGACATTTTCAAACATTTCCTCAAAAGCCAAAGATCCAATTGTTGTCACACTTCATATAGAGCCTCCAGGGGTTGAGGGAACATAAATGTGTTCAAATGGTCCATTCACATGACCAACATGGCCGCCATACCCATTTATGGTATAAACATCTAATATTTTTCTTCTCCAGAACCAATATACCTATGGCCTTGAAACTTGTTAAGTAGCATGGAGTACTAGAGTACTTCCAAGACTGTTCAAATGATGACCTTGGGTTCACCTTGACATTTTTTGCAGCATGGTCAAATATGGGAAAATGCTAGAACATAAGATTTCATGGTAAGTTTTGAAGATTTTGGCCTAAAAATGGTATAAGTGGTTGTCTTAATGCCTATTAGCACTTGAAGATTTATGAGTACAAGAGGGCGTGGTCAGTCTTTGACTTTTGACCCTAGACTCATATTTTGACAATTTCAGACATAAGAAAAAGCCACTTTGCCAATTGCTCAGGTGAGCGGATCAGGGCCTCATGGCCCTCTTGTTTACATTCATGTACATATGTCGACAATTACTTATATATACATATATTTTACATTTAGAATTCTCACATATTGAAAAAAGTCAGTGAGTTGAAAGATTATAGGCAACACATCAATTTATTCTACATTCTGTTTTACACTGGTTGGTTGGTTGATTTGATGCTTAACGTCCACGGTAAACAACTAAGGTCATGTCGGGACGGTCAGATAACCTAACCACACTATTCCTGGGCAGGCTTAGACCTCCTAAGCGGTTAACCAGTACTAAGTGCACATACTTTTGCCAGTAACTGACAACTGCCCTTCTTGAATCAGCGGAAGGAGAAACGAAAGTATGTGGCCAGACCGGGATTCGAACCCAGGACCTCTGACTTACGAGTCAGGTGCCCTACCGATTGCGCTACCCGGCCGGGCTGTGTTTTACACTGGGTACAGTTTTTAGTGAGAGAATATTTGCATAAAGTTTGTAAAGCAAACAACTCAAAAGATTGCCAATGAATCAAATGTTTCCACACTAAAAATTCTGCATGGTCAAAACTGCTTTATGGTGTGTACAGGTACAGTGCCTTTTAAAACTAGTAACAAATAATGAAAATAACTACAGCATGACATAATATTAAATGCCTGTGACACAATAAGTATCCACATATTTTATTGCAGGATTTTAGGACTACATGTATTTTAAAATAAGATTTGCCTCAATGAAATGAGACCTGTCAACATATTAAAACAGCTGATATTTTATTTTCATATATCAACTTCCTTATCAGTTGCAAGTTGATACAACAGCTGTGTTGTAGTTTGTTTCAAAGTTGCATATTTCATCATTGTAATCACAACACGACAAAACCAACAAAGTGGCATATGCACCCAACAAAGACTCGGATCAGCCTGGGCAGTCGCCCAGTCTGATCAGAGTCTTCCCTGTCAGCATGGAGGTAGCTTTGACCCTTAGCTACTCTTTAAGCACACAGCACAGACTCTGATCGGACTGGCATCTGCCCAGGCTGATATGAGTCTTAGCTGGGCGCACATGCCACTTTGTTGGTTTTGTCGTGCCATGGCTCAAATTGTTTTGTGTTTGTTGCAGCATATCAGGCAGGTCCAGTTCAGGATCAAGGTCAAGGTCAAGATCAAGACCCACAACCTTCCCAAAGGACTGGCTGTTTTTCCTGTGGCAGAGAACGCCAACTTTCGCGATGCGCTCATTGTGATAACGTTATTTGTGACACATGTAAACGATCACACATGGATCAGTTACGACTGGATATAAATAGACTTGTCAGTCAGTTACGGAGGGGAATGCCGTCATTTTCTGATTCAATATCTGTGATAGAAAACAAATCAGAACAGTTACATCAAAGAGCAGAAGCAGGAAAAGCAGAAATCTCAGAAATGATTGAAAGATATATTTCGGAAATGAGAAACAGACAACGGTTACTGCATAGTGAAGTTCAGATGTGGTTGTTAGGTGAAATTAGGTCACTTCGAATGTGCCAGGAAAATGTTGAAGTAGAACTTGCTAGTACTGCTAGTTTCTGCGATTCTACTGAATCAGTACTTGCACGCTCAAATGGCACTATACCTGATGAAGACCTTGTTGAAATCAAAAGACAGTGTGTTGAACATATGGAAAACATGAGGGCATATGAAGAGGGTAATGGTGTTAGATTACCAAGAGAAAGACAAGTGCAGGTACAGTTTGAAGGAAACAGATTATCTCAAGCCATAACAAACTTTGGAGATTTAGTCATCGTTGATGGTTCAGAGGTGAATACTGGCTCTAATTCCTCTGGCCCATCATCCATAGAAGTTTCCCGCTCTTCATCATCCCGGGAACCATCCCCTATGTCAAACCCGTCTGCTGCAGCAGGAAGTAGTGTATCAGTGCCCCCTGCTGGTCAGAATGATCCTGTAATGGCACTGGACAGAGCCTTGGCCTTGATTGGTAGTAGCCAAGCTGGGGCTACCAACAGGCCCAGTCCCAGGGTGCCACGGCGTGGTGAGAGAATGGCCGCATTGATGGGAGGTGGTGGTGAGGAGACAGCTACTGCAGTAAACAATGTATCTAGGCCAGGTATTAGAGAAAGAGTGGCGGGTATAGTAGGAGCTGGTGGAGGAGTGGGAAGTGGGGCAGAAAATAATATAAATCCTATAAATAATCTACCAACTACCACCAGTAGCTCACAAAATAATGCAAATAATTTACCAAGACCAACTCCAAGAGAGATGGTTGCAGGAATTAGAGGAGAAAGTGAAACTGATGAAAATTCTACTCCTCAGAGCAGACGACAGTTGCCACCAAATCTGTCTTGGGAGCTTCCAGTTGATTTTTCTTACCCACGTAGGAGTGACATCAGGGTGGGAAATGGTAGCAGTGCAAATGCCAGTAACAGACGTAGCATGGCAGAGAGACGAAGGCATAATTTGTCTGATACTAGGATTTCGGGGCTGATAGGTGGCGCAGCCGCACGAACAGCTGCAGTCGCTAGCATCAGGAGAACTCAGACAGACATGCAAGTCACGGCAAGAAATGCAAATACTGTGGTTAATCAGACTTCACGTACCAGCAGTCAGAGTCAGACATCTCGCTCCAGCAGTCAAACTTCACGCATCAGTAATCAAAATTCACGGGCTAGTAACCAGTCTGAGCCAGTTCCCAGCACCAGCTCAGACACATCTGGGGACAGACCACCTATTATCAGAAGCAGAACTTTTACAAGAGATGATATGCAGCCAATCAGAGAGGAGGACTCACAGTCCAGGTCACAGTCCAGATCAAGTTCTGCTGGTCCTGTAACTAGGTCAAGGTCACCTGTGCAGTTTGACATTGATTTAAATGCTGGTGATGAAACTATGGAAGAGATTGAAATGCCACTACGGATGGGTGGTCCAGATGGTAGTGAAAGCACACAAGTAAATGTTGCTCGCAATAATTATCAAGACAAAGGGAGGGCAATCATTAGGTTTGGTACCAGAGGAAGTGATAATAGTCAGTTTGTCTGGCCAAGAGGAGTGACTGTGTCAAGGTCAGATCAGATATATGTTGCAGATAGCTCAAATCATAGAGTGCAAGTTTTTGACAGTATTGGAACGTATCTTAAAACTTTCGGATCATATGGTCAAGATGAATCAGAGTTTGACTGTCTTGCAGGAATAGCGATAAATTCTATGGGAGAGATCTTAATAACTGACAGGTACAACCATAGAATACAAATATTTGATCACCAAGGTAACTTCATGGTTGAGTTTGGGGAGGAAGGTCAAGGTGATGGTCAGATGTTATACCCATGGGGAATAGGGACTGATGGAATGGGATTTATATATGTGTGTGACAAGGAAAATCATAGAATTCAGGTCTTTCAGTCTTCCGGTGTTTTTGTCCGAAAATTTGGAAGACTTGGTCACACACGTGGGCAGTTTGAAAATCCCCATTACCTGGCTGTAAGCAAAGACAACAGAATCTATGTCAGTGATAGTAGTAACCATAGAATTCAAGTTTTCAGTATGTATGGGGACTTCCTGTTTTCGTTTGGTTCTGTCGGTACCATGCAGGGGCAGATGAAATACCCAAAAGGGATTGCTATTGATGAGCAAGGATTTGTTGTTGTTGCTGATAGTGGTAACAACAGGATACAAGTATTTCGAGCAGATGGGAGGTTTTATTGTATGTTTGGTAGTTATGGAAGTGATAGCGGACAGTTTAAAGGGCTGGAGGGATTGGCTATTCTAAGCAATGGTAATGTTGTAGTTAGTGACAGAGAAAATCACAGGATTCAGATATTCTGAAAATATTTCTTTGGTGTCACATCTTTACTTTGAAAGTGCCTGAAGTGTGGAGAGAAAAAAACATGAATCCATATAACAGTTTTTTGATTGATTGATTGTTTTGGGTTTAACGGCCCTTTGAGACAGTATTTCAGTCTATATCGGGCCGTCTCCCAGAGAGGGAGAAAGAGGAGAAATGATAGACGAGAGAAAAAATGCCCAAACAACCCCCGACCACACCTACTGCAAGCACAGTAGGCCCTTGCCCTACAATGTTCCAATTAAGTAGGACGCTCCGGCACTGGAAGTTACGCACAGCACCATCGCACCACCGACGACCCCCAACAGTTTCTTGAAATGCTACAATATTGCTGCATTGTAAAAACTTTGTCACTCGTAATAGAAAGAATGGAAAGCAAGAATGCACAACATATGGTTTGATAATATGAGTTTAGCACTGATATAAAGTGCCTTGTTTAACTATCCTACTTACCGTATTAATCCTAATAAATGCCTCTGCTCTAATAAACGCCCCCCTGCCTCTTTTTCAAAAAAAATATTACATTGCATGAATTCCTGTTTGCTTTTGTGGATGAGGTACAGTCAAGGGACATAATTATTCGCCACTTTCAAAATGGCCGCCATCAACAAAGAAATGATGCACTGAATTCAAACTAGCACTGTGCTATTATCCTGATTTTTTTTTCATTTAAATTTTGAAAAATAAAGTTCCTTTCTATTAACTACATACCACTTTCCTTCAATATTTTGCTGTTAATCTTTGAGAAATTAAAACTGCATGTTTTCTAAAGCAGGCTGAATTGGTTCCATTTGTTAAATGAGTGAGGTTGACTTTCAAACATAAATTTCTTGACTTCACTGTGTGACAAACCATGATTTTTTAGGAAATTTCGTGATTGTAGTGTAAATGAAAAATACAGATAAACTATTTAGTTCCTGGGCCTTGTGGAAATTTAAGGGCTATATAATTTGTACAGAGGGGGTCCTGATTTTGAAGACTGATCTTTAATTGCAAATTATTTGGTACTAGTTAATTTTGAAGTTTGTTTGGTATCTTTTCATACTTTAAGGGCATTCATACTTTACCACTCCTGAGCTAGATTCGTGAAAGCTTCAAAAACAAACAGTCACAAACCAATAGTATTGACTTACTGTCTACAGTGAGGCTCCTGCCAGTGACGGGCATGTAATAAATTGTCTCTCCACATCCAAGATTTGTAAGAAAATAAAACATAAAGTAGCTAACAATCATCACTGGATGTCCATTCACCCCCATTATATGTCAATAATCCAGTCCCTCTACTCCTTATCCTATAATGCCATCTTCTTTATCATCGCACCTCCCCCAACCCCACCCACCTCATACACAGGCACTCGACGAAAAATTTGTGAAATTCTCATATATTATGAAATGTTAGTCTGTCTCCCACCTCTCTATCAAATTTCAAGTCGATCGGTTGCGATATAAGAAAGTTACTAAATATCCCACTTCGTAGTAAACAGAGTCTGTTTACTACGAAGTGGGATATTTAGTAACTTTCTTATATCGCAACCGATCGACTTGAAATTTGATAGAGAGGTGGGAGACAGACTAACATTTCATAATATATGAGAATTTCTCAAATTTTTCGTCGAATGCCTGTGACCTCATATGATCCTTGTATTTTCTGACAGCCCGTTGTCATTTTCTCTTAATTATCTTTTCTGTAAAATCTGTACCTGATAACAAATTCCAGTACATTGTATACCACAGAATTCTCCCTCAGTTGTCTTGCTGTTGATTTTCACTAAACTCAAATTTAGCTATCTGCTTAAAATGTAAACAAACATCTACCATCACAGCCTGGCTTCATTTCTTCACAACACAAACTATATTTTTCCTTCAACAGTCATGAAATTGTGGCCCAGACATACAAAATATGATCATTAAGTTTTATAACTTTTTGTCAACTATAAATTAACTTAACATTCCCTTTAACAGCCCACCTGTCAAAATTATTGTGCTTGGTAGCCATGCTGTTTACCCATCATGCACTCTGTGTCCATGGTAATGATGTCATCAAATACCCTTGTGACATCATCATGAGGTTATAAGCAATTAACTCATATAACTTCCAATTATTGATTATTTGTGTGTGAGTAGCACAGAGCAGAATAAACACACTGTGTAAACCAAGTCTACTGATTTTCTTCTTGGGTGGCGAATAATTATGTCCCTTGACTGTAGCTCTTTGAAATAGGGTCTACTCTTAAAGGAAAGAATTTGCTCCTCTAGGAGCAAATTCTTTCCTTTAAGAGTTGACAACTACTGAGAATGGCGGCAAAAGATAGTTGAGTTGCTTCCTCTGAAAGTATTTCCATTCCCCTTAATACCGTACTGTTACTACACTTTAGACTCTAAATAATGTCCCCCTTTCGCAAAATGCAAAGCCCTCGGGGTGTTTAATAGGATTAATACGGTACTTAACAAAAGAAATGCTATTACCGTAATCGCCCCATTTACCGCACATGCCCCTATAACCGCACACCAAGGCCATTTCCGAAAAAAAAATTCACAAGCCCACACTGCTTTTTCCTTTTGAAACTCACAAAACGCACCACGTTCAACTTACCATTACTGTTTCAACAGCGACAGTGTTTTCAGTTTTGTTTTCCCGACGCAATGTGCGAAGAGAGCAACTCTATCGGTCTAAGTGTCAACGGGCATCCTCGCCAATATTTACGGAGTTGGCTTAAGTGTTATGATGTGTACGAGTTCGAACAGCGGACTCGGATCAGCTTACACATCTGCGCCGTCTGATTAGCGTATTCTCTGTCTGCATCAACAATGGGAATGTACATGTTGATCCGAAAAGGATCGAGCTTACGAAGTTATGAGGTTGCGGGGGTGCGCAGGCTGAACTGAGTCTTTGCCTGTCGTTCATGTATCTTTCATGGGAAAGATACATGAACGACAGATGAGAAAACCGGGTTGCAAAAGAAATAAATTGTCATAGTGACAAACTCTTGTTTCCTGACAAAATCAGTCTGAATACATGCGCAAACTGAACGAAGCGACCAGCCTGCGCATAGGCATGGCCTGTGCATTTAAATAAAGTTCGATGTAGCCATAGGATAGGTTTATCATTGGCATAGCTGGCCGGTGGGCCTCTTGGACGGACACACAGCGCCAAGTGTGTGCAACTATGGTTACGTACCGTTGAGCCACTTGGGTAACGTCGATAAGAGAATTGAACTGAACTGAACTGAACTGAATGGTGGGCCTCAAAAGGGCCTCAGGACACATCCGATCAGCAAACACCAGCATCATACAGTGCATTTGGGAACGTTGACCAGTCTAACAAATCTCCAGGATTCGCCGATAGTTTGCAAAATAATTGTTTGAAGATGCGCAGACTGGTCTAAGGCTTTGCTGTTTGCACATGTAATACGGTACCTTTCTCATGACAGGTTGCCAATATTTCTGCACCCTTGGAAGTAATATAGGACAGACAGAAATAGGGAAGATCAAAAGGACCGCATCTTCCAGAATTAGAATGTGTGCCAGTTATTAATAGAAGCCCGTGAATTTAAAGCAGACCCCTTGCGGTTACTGAATAGCCGGAGCACTGACAGACTTACCTGACGTGTTTGATAAACAATCACATATTAGGTCATCGTAAATGTGTTGAAATACTTTCCTTTCTTTCGGAATATTTATTTGGAATATTGAAGAAGGATGAAGAGAATGAAATACATGCATAATGTGGACATATTTAATACTGAGAGGTATGAGATATAATTTGCGACTTGACATGAGATTGTTTTTCTCCCGGAAATTGGCAATTCAAATAGTTCGAACACTAAATATTTTCATGACACTTCGAACACCCCGATTAACTGTTCGAACTAAATGAGAATTTACCGTATCGATTTTCCTTAACATCTTTTTAAGTAGACAATGGCCGTTTGTTGTTTTTTCGTTCTGAGCGTGCGGTTATTAGAAACGTTTTTAACCACACCTTTTTGTTGCAATTTTGAAAAAGTTAAGCGCACCGTGCGGTAAATGGGGCGATTACGGTATGCCAAATTGATTTGATAAAGAGAAATGCTATGATTTTGCTCGAAGGTGGTTTTACAAATTATATTGGAACAATAGTACAACTTTATATTGCAATGACTTGCCTGTTGTATAATATGAAATTCTGAGCCCTTTACAATCTGTTATAATATTGTATTATTTTGAATATTAGATTATGTTTATATGATAACAGAGCTCCAGATAAGAAGGGTTAACAGGGATAATTCAAAGATAATTTTTCTGATTTCTCAACAAAAACGTATGTTGTGACCCCTCATTAGAACCGTCTCAGCGAGACGGTTCTAATGAAGGGTCACAATATATGTTTTAATGCAGAAATATTGAAAATTAGCCCTAAATTATCCCTGTTACCCCTTCTTATCTGGAGCACTGATTATTGTTGACAAGATTAAAATGAGTTTTTTGGGCTTTTGGTCTTGTCATGGATTAGAAGAAAGCATAAAAAGGTATTGCGTTTGTGGCAGTGTAAAAGTTTGTCAAGTTTCATGTTAAGCTCTGTAATGTGATATTGCCTAGACAGGTGAGAGATGGTGTCCTGTGGAAATATTGTTGTAGTTTGTCAGTATGCCAAAATTACTTATGATAGAAATTTGAAACTAGACATTGAATGAGTTGAAAATAAATTATTTGTTGTGGATGAATTTCTCCCACTAAACTACAAAGGAATATAAGGCAAATGAGCAATAAATGCTCATTTGCCTTATATTCCTTTGTAGATAAGTCTCAATGTAAGATATGACATGATAGTATTATATCCAGAATAGTTTTATATTATATTGTGCTATAGTCTTTTCTTTACATAGAACATGTATTATTCAGATATTCTTGCCATAATAAGTTAGTTCTTTCATCCATATCTTCCGTCCATTTTATTTTTGCCTTTTTTTGTTGTTTGTCCATACAATACATTTATTTATATTTACACCTGTATTTTTGTGTGTGTGAACCCTTTTATTTATAACCATTTTGGGTTCAGTGCACAAGATTTCATAGTATTATATTTCAACTACGTTTGTATAGCAAAAAGAAAGAAAAGTGCTGTCTCGTTTTGCCAGAACTTGCTGTATGTGTTGTATCAAAATCTTCTTACCATTTCATTCATTATTAGTCTTTATAGTGATGCTCAGTTTAACAGTGCAAAGTTTATTTTTCCATATTGTTCCATATTCCAAATATTGCTATATACAGTCAAACCTGCCTTAAAGGTTACCGCTATTAAGCAACAAGGGCTTCGCAAGCGGCGCATAATACGCCCGTTTCAATGTCCTAAAGGAGTTGCAGAATGAACAAAATTGTTTACAAAAGGATACACAGGCCGACAAACAGAGGCAACCACTCTATAATTAAGTAGAACTGTTGGCGAATCCGACTATACCCCCGCTTAACTGCTAACATCAAATGGTGTTATTTTTGTAACAAAAAGCATAGAGAGAGAGAGAGAAATCATTGTTACCATGTATACCAAATATGAATGGTTGCTGTGAAATCTGTTACAAAAAATTACATTATTCAAAGTAAAGAGAGAAAGAAAATTGGACAAATACAGGGAAGAAAAAGAGGAGAAGGCTGGTTCTCAATCCCACGATACAGTAAGTAATCATTAACCTGCATACCAAATATGACTACTCTAGCTTGCAAGGCTGTGGAGAAATCTTTGACGAAAAAATTTATTATTCAAGGTATGGAAAGAAAGAATATTGGACAAATACAGGGAAGAATAAGCAGGAGAAGGCTGGTTCTCAATCCCACGATACAACATGTCGTCATCAACCTGCATACCAAATATGACTACTCTAGCTTGCATGGTTGTAGAGAAATCTTTGACGTAAAATTTCATTATTCAAAGTATGGAAAGAAAGAAAATTGGACAAATACAGGGAAGAATATGCAGGAGAAGGCTGGTTCTCAATCCCACAGTACAACATGTCGTCATCAACCTTTATGCCAAATATGACCAGTCTAGCTTGTATGGTTGTGAAGAAATCTTTGATGAAAAATTTGATTAAAAGGGGATGGAAGGACAGACGGACAGATGGAAGGACAGACGGACAGATGTAAACCTGTATACCCCCACTTTTTCAAAGCAGGGGTATAATGACTGCAACATTATTTAGATATTTAACACCTCAAATACTGTTGTTTAAGCTGCTTGTCAAAGTAGAACAAGGGAAAGGGAAATAACCTAATTATACTAGATGAACCATTTTTTGTTCTACTATCCTCCCCTGAAAATATATTTTTTGTAATATACACAAAATAGCCAATAAGATTAATGAACGGGATTAACTCTAAGACAAAGAAAGGTAGAGCAGCCATTTTTAAACGCGACACATCGTTGGGACTCCATACACATTGCTATGAAGTTTTATAAAGATATCCCAAGCGGTTATCTAGTTATGGGGCGTACAAGACTTACAGGGAAAAAATTAATCAAAGGGGCATAACTTCAAAAGTAAGAAAGGGGGAGCAACCATTCTTGTACGCGACACGTTCCCCCACCCTAATACATATGCCTACCAAATTTCATGAAGATATCCCAAATGGTTACTGAGTTATGGCGTGTACAAGAATGTTGACGGACGGACGGACGGACTGACAGCGCCACGACATAATACGTCCGTTTTTTCAAAACGGGCGTATAGAAACCTGTCTAAAAAGGCCAAAATCTCATATCTCAAAGTAGCAATTTCAGTGTAAATAGACCTGTGTTAAGCAAGCACCTGCCTTTAGTTTTGGCCCTTCTCTATGGTGCTTACTTCAGACAGGTTTGACTGTACAGCTATTATTGCTCTATTTCGTCTATAGTGGAGTTCAAAGTATTATTTACAGATGCAAGATTAGATACAGGTATTGAAGTTAGATTTAATTAGTTTTATTTTACCAATTTCTTTCAGAGTCAGTAATATTATATTGACAAAAAAAAAAATACCCTATCAGTTCTATTGGTAGCCCCTGTATTTTATTTAGGGCCAAAAAGTTAACTACTCAACACTTGCCATTTATTACAGATACTTTTAAAGTGCCTAACAAAACACTCAGTTGCCTTTGAATGTGTAAGAATAGGAGCTATGCTGTATCACCTCTTAACTAGCTGCCAGTATTGTAGAGTTCCTTATGAACTTTGAGGTTAATGTGACCACATATATGTGCATCCTGGCTGTACTATATTTGAGGATTTTTTGCTTGGAATTACATGTATGTGATTTCGCTTAGTCAGCATAAGAGGGAGGGGGTTTATTAGAGCAGGGGTGTTAATTAGAATTACATGTAGTATGATAATGTAGATGTTAAAACATAAAGATTAAAGTGCTATTTGAGAAATGCTCAGCCTGTTACTGAACAAACAAACAGGGGGCATAGGTATTTTCAAACAACTCCTCTTAAAGATTTGCTCCTAGAATAGACCTCATATTTGAAGGGCTACATTGGCCAGAGAAGCAAACACAAAGCCACAAAAAGTTGTATCCCTTTGTAAAAATTGTGGAAAAACTTTTTATGACAAAACAGGAATGGTCAATTTTCAAATCTGATGGTAAAACTACCTTTTAATCACAGTTATTCAGTTAGGAAAAATTATATGACTGATGCATCAATGAACAATCAGCCAGGGTCCGAGGTTATAAAACTTGAGTATAATCTCAAACTCAAAATAAAGCACACTGATTGGCTGCTTCCGAGCATGTAAAATAAAGCACACTGATTGGCTGCTTCCGAGCATGTGCTCGGAAGCAGCCAATCAGTGTGCTTTATTTTGAGTTTGAGAATGTACTCAAGTTTTATAACCTCGGGACCAGACTGGCTATGTGGTGAAGTGTATTATGCTGCTTAGTACATGTATTTGATTGTATTGTTTTCCTGACTGATACTAATGTCATTGCCACCTTATACTGGAGCACTGACATGCTTGTTGTCAATTAATTTGGACACCATTTTCAGGTCAGGCCAGGTAGCAGACACATTTAATATAATCATGACTGTTTCATCAAAACATTTTTCTTTGCTTAATTTATTTGTAATAGACTTTTTCAAGATTTTGGATCTTCTTCTCAGCAATTTTTTGTATTGCAGCTAATACTTATTGGTTGTCATCAGTGTACTTAATTTGTGAATGCTTAATGCTAATTAAAGTATTTGTCAAATTTGCCGACATTTGTCCTCAAAATGATGTGTGTCTATCAAAACATAATGCATAACTCCTAAATAAGCTGTACAACACAATTTTCAAGTACACTTAGCCATTTTATGTACCTTAATACAGAGCTAGTCTGTGTGGATTCATGTTGAAGTACCAGACTCAATGTTCCCTGTACAATGTAGATTATTGATGCAAACATGGAAGACCATGGTCCAACATACAGTTGCACAGGTTTATCAGTTTGCTGATCGCAGATACCATAATGTGCCTTTCCATGTGCTACGGTTAATCTTATTATGCTTCATCTGAGCCGTATTTACAGTAAATATTTAGACACAACATTTCTTAAGACTCTCATGGATTTTTCCTGAATTTCGACACGCCTCCTTAAGTCAGCTGTCAAAAGGAAAATATATCTGATGGATCCTTTTAACTAATTGATCAGTAGAGTATCATTCTTTCTTTTAGATACATTGTACATGACATTTTCTAGATGAATGATGTCAAACTAATATGAGCCACTTCATGTGATTTCCAACAATGTGGCACTGGTGACAAGTAAAGGCTCTAATCAGACTGCACATATGTGCAGTCTGATCAGAACCTTTGCTTGTCAAATCAGCCATATATGAAAGTAGCCCAAGTCATAGAGCCAAAAGTGAGGTCTCTGATTACCCTGTATAAAAGAGGATGATTTGAATATTGCATGACAAAATTGCAACATTGTTGGAAGTCACATGATGTGGCTCAATTATGTTATGGCAAGGGATGCTTTACAAGGTAAATAGGTACTTTCAGGGTCAGCAACTCTTCCATTTTTGTTCCGTCTCCCTTCTCAATAAAGGTTTACTGTTAAAGTCAGTGCTCCAGATAAGAAGGGGTAACAGAGATAATTTAGGGATAATTATCATTATTTCTCTGCAAAAACATATTTTGTGACTCATCATTAGAACCATCTCGTCGAGACGGTTCTAATGAGGGGTCACAATATGTTTCGTTGAGAAATAAGAAAAAAATTCTTTGATGAGTAGACCCTTTTGAAAGGGTTTAATTACTCGGGAAAGCAAACAGGAAGTCAAAATTATGATTTCCTATGTAAAAAGGGCAGTAAAAAAAAAGAGGGAAGTGTACCAATTGACTTGTAATTCCACGAAAGTAATTTTCTTACAGGCATCTGTATTTTCATGTTTACTGGAAATTATATTTTGGCACTTTCGGCACTTTAATAAGATTGCAATTATTTTGATACTGGTAGAAAGTTTAACAAAGAACGCATGCAATATATTTGTTTCATTTCAGTCTTCACCATATACTTATACAGCTCGACTTTAACTTTTACCTTAAAGTCCATTTTATTCACGACATTACTATAAACGCCTTTGGAAACAGGTTGGTTTCAAAATTTATGCTGAGTTTGACAACAATATAATATCTTAACACTGAGGGGTCAGAATTTAGTTCTGTAAACAGTTTTTATTGCATTGTTCATTTGCGCCGCGACACGACAAAACCAAAAATGTAGTTGTGGGCCCAGCGTAGACTCAGATCAGCCTGGGCATCCACCCAGTCTGATCAGTCTTTGCTGTCCGCATGAAGGTAGCTAACCTATCCTTTGAGCAATTAACAAAGAGTCTGGTGAAACTGGGCAAACAGGAAGTCAAAATTATGATTTCCTATGTAAAAAGGGCAATAAAAAAAAAGAGGGAAGTGTACCAATTGACTTGTAATTCCACGAAAGTAATTTTCTTACAGGCATCTGTATTTTCATGTTTACTGGAAATTATATTTTGGCACTTTCGGCACTTTAATAAGATTGCAATTATTTTGATACCGGTAGAAAGTTTAACAAAGAACGCATGCAATATATTTGTTTCATTTCAGTCTTCACCATATACTTATACAGCTCGACTTTAACTTTTACCTTAAAGTCCATTTTATTCACGACGTTACTATAAACGCCTTTGGAAACAGGTTGGTTTCAAAATTTATGCTGAGTTTGACAACATAATAATATCTTAACACTGAGGGGTCAGAATTTAGTTCTGTAAACAGTTTTTATTGCATTGTTCATTTGAGCCGCGACACGACAAAACCAAAAATGTAGTTGTAGGCCCAGCGCAGACTCAGATCAGCCTGGGCATCCACCCAGTCTGATCAGAGTCTTCGCTGTCCGCATGAAGGTAGCTTAGCTATCCTTTGAGCAATTAACAAAGAGTCTGGTGAAACTGGCCAGCTGCCCAGGCTGATCGGAGTCTACGCTGGGCGCACGACCACATTGTTGGTTTTCTCGTGCCGCGGCTCATTTAGCTTTTGAACAACAGTAATTATTGAATACTTGTGCTAGGAGGACTGCCAATATTAATTTTCTTGTAGACCAGTAAATACACTAAAGTCTATGGGAAAATATTTTTGTGATATTACTTTTGACCCTTGACAGTAATACCTTAGAATCAGTCTGGTATTGGTATACATTACTAAGTGAGGAATCTTTGTCCAAATATTTAAAGTAAATGCAGATTTGTTGTTTGTGGTTGAGCTGAAATAAAAATATCTTCCACTATTATGTAGACTTCTCATTTTGTTATTTCATCCCAGAGCAATTTTAACCCAAACTGTGGGCTATGAAAACTTTGGCCTGCAAGAGCAGCATATTAGCATGCTAACAAAGTTTAAAAATGTACATACTGAAAATTTAGTAATACAGTCTTGAAGTTTAAACAATACACTCAGTCTTGAAGGTAAGGCTTCCTCTGGCTTCCTAACTGTCTGGTTGTGGAAGTATAATTTGGCGTTGCAGGGTGTGACCAGTTTTAGGGTTGTAACCTGTTTCAGGGCACTTGAAATCAAAAAGCTGCTACTAAGTGCATTTTTGTCTCCCAATCTTGAACAATTGACAGCCTCAGAAATTTTACATTATGGTGTAGTAATACACCTCTAAGGGTGATCACCAACCTGGCCCCCTAGGTTATAAAACTATTTTCGTGCTAAACTCAGCTGAGCATGAAATTTTCTCTGCTGATAAATATGAGAATGCCAACTATTGTTGGCATTTTCGTATTCATAAGCAGAGAAAATTGGCATTTTCGTATTCATAAGCAGAGAAAATTTCATACATACTCAGCTAAACTAAGCAAGAAAACAACTGTACTTATCAGTAATTTGCTATTAATTAGCAGCTAAAATTTCTTGGTCAGCTGAGTTGAGCATGAAAATTTTTGTACAACCTCGGGCCTGGAAGTGTTTGTCTCCCCTCTGTTAAGAGGCTGTTGGACGGAAATTTTGTGGTGAGTGATGTGGAATTGGGCCCAGCTGGCACACATTAAAACATCAATGCAGTTGCATTACATTATCAATGCTATGAGGTTGACATGCCATCATTTTGATGTTATGTGCCAGCTGAGGGGATGGCAGAAAACTAAAGGTCTGTTGAAAACTTGAAATCTTATTAAGAAATGTGTTCACCACTTTTGAAAAGAGAAAACTGGTGGTAAAAATCACAAACAAAACCCCATGGAGGATTATTTTTATTTAATGTCCATTTTAGATGAAGGAGCTCATGAGATGTAAAAAGATTTAAATATCACTAAGCACAATACCATATTTATCATAAGTACTCAGCGCAAACAGCTGCTTTTAAAAGAACTACCATAAAAATTCTAAACATATAATTACAGTAATTGTCAAATAAAGGTAAGTTCGATTTTACAATGCAGTGATGTGTCCAAAAGATGCCGATGGACTGACATACAGTGTAGACCCTGATCAGACTGCTCCTTTCGGATATGGGTCTGCACTGTTTGCTCAGACCTACCTGTCCCGACACTTCCAATTTTTATTGAATTCAGTCACCAGATAAAAGTGCTCAGATCAGTGATCAGACTGGAAAAGTCTGATAAAGCTATGATGCCAGAAAAGATATATTAGCCACGCCACCACAAAACCAACAAAGTGGCATGAGCGCCCAGCAAAGACTCGGATCAGCCTGGGCATCTGCCCAGTCTGATCAGAGTCTTTTCTGTGCACTTGTAGCTAATGGTCTAAGCTAGCTGCATGCAGACAGCAAAAACTGATCAGACTGGGTGGATGCTGTGGCTGATCTGAGTGTTTGCTGTGTGCACATACCACTTTGATGGTTTTGTTGTGTCCCGGCTCTTATACAAATGTCCAAGAATTAAGAAATAGTTGTTTGTCCAAATATTTATGGTAAATATGGTACATGAAAACATTTCTCTAACTAAAGAGGCTCTCTTGGGGGCTATTCATATTTCATATGCATATTTTCATACACATGTACATACTGATGCAATGGCCATATCACCATACAATGTATTAGGAGTCCAACGTAGTCCATATTTTGTCAATCTTCTTTCAATGTTGTCGTAAATTGTTTGCATGTTTGTTTTTGTATATATAACCTAGTGCAATATGTGAATATATTTGGCCTTTGTAAACCACACAAACCTATATCTGGCTTTGTCTGTTAGCCAGTAAAGTACACAGTTTTCCATGATTCACATATTCAAGGCAGGAAAAATGCAAGGACAGTCTCGTCATCTTGCACTATGTCAAATATAAATTACACATGAAAACAATTTTACTAGATTTCGCAAAAAAATCTATACACTGGATCCCTGCATAATATTATGCACCATTTTTTTACATCAATACCTAATCCGTAAAGGTTGGTTGGTTGGTTGATTTGATGCTTAACGTCCACGGTAAACAACTAAGGTCATGTCGGGACGGTCAGTTAACCTAACCACACTATTCCTGGGCAGGCTTAGACCTCCTAAGCGGTTAACCAGTACAAGTGCACATACTTTCGCCAGTAACTGACAACTGCCCTTCTTGAATCAGGGGAAGGAGAAACGAAAGTATGTGGCCAGACCGGGATTCGAACCCAGGACCTCTGACTTACGAGTCAGGTGCCCTACCGATTGCGCTACCCGGCCCAGCAATCAGTAAAGGTCTGCATTGGTTCTGACGTAAAGACAGTGAAACCTTCCAGTTTAATGCCAGTAAGTACTTCAAATGTCTGATCATATTTGAGCCGCGACGAGAGAAAACCAACAATGTGATTGTGGGCCCAGCGCAGACTCAGATCAGCCTGGGCATCCGCCTAGTCTGAGCAGACTCTTCGCTAAGCACTTAAAGTGTAGCTTAGAGTCTAAGCTACCTTCATGCAGACAGCGAAGACTCTGATCAGACTGGGCCAATGCCTAGGCTGATCTGAGTCCGCCCTGGGCGCACCACCACATTGTTGGTTTTGTCGTGTCGCAGCTCATTTTACCATTTCAGCTAAACATCATTAGCAACATAAATGAACACATGAAAACTGAACCTGAACTATATTCTTTGTAAGCCTGGCCAGCTGAGTGCTAAGACAATAGTAACTGAGCTTGAATATTGCTTTTCACAGTGTATTGATACACCTCCAAGAAAAGTAGTTCCAGCATGAAAGTAAATATATCTCTTGTCTTAAATGCAAATAGTGTAGATCCAGATGAGGTGGCTCTAGTCTTTGAATTCTCAATATGAAACTTTTTTTTTTTTTTTTTTTTTTTTTTGATTTTGCAGACGTAAATTTGTCATCTGCTTTTTTGCCACTGTACAGGTGAAAACTTCTCCTTCGCAAACAAACCATGGAAGTGTATCCATACACCTAAAGGAATGCTGGAATGATTACTATAATCATTTTCAAAAGAGTAAATACACAGCTAAATTCTATGTATTAGTACACTGAGCATAATAGAAAACACTTTCTCTCCTACATGTTCTTTTCTTACAAATTTCAAAACTGACTAAACAAACATAATAGGGTTTTATGAAGTATGGATACACCTGTTTTGGTTTGAGTGCCATTTTTTACAAGGGAAACAAGTTTAGATATAAGATGGGAGTTTACCCCAATAAAATACCACAAATACGTAAAATAGTCTTGTGAAATTCAGCTTTGAGACATGTTTTTTCTTCCAAAACAATCCAATAAATCAATATCCATCTTATAAAATGGATCTTGATTTTTTGTGATTCTTTAAGAAGGGAATGCCGCCCCTCCAGGTCTTATAACCAAAGAAATTTGGTATTTGCTTTCCTGATGGATGAATATTCTCCTAAAGGGCTACTCTTTAAAGGAATAATCTGCTCTCCATAGGGAAGAATTGGCAATGGTAATATGAGACATGGTAATATTTACCAGCCTAGGGACTACTTTTAAGGGAAGAATTTGCTAATATTTACCAGCCTAGGGACTACTTTTAAGGGAAGAATTTGCCAATAGCAAATTCTTCCCTTAAAAGTAGTCCCTAGGCTGGTAAATATTACCATGTCACAGAAACCCCCATGGAGGTGTATCCATACAATATTTAAAACTGGAATCAGAGTTCTAGATAAGAAGAGTATTTGATGATAATTGAGGGATAATTTTTTTTATTTCTCATTGAAACCATATGTTGTGACCCCTCATCTGAACCGTCTCGTCGAGACGGTTCAGATGAGGGGTCACAACATATGTTTTTATGCAGAATTAACAAAAATTATCCCTAATTATCACCAAATACTCCCTCTTATCTAGAGCTCTGGGAATTATAAATGAATTTACAGTACAATTATGAATGAGTGGAAAGAAACATATAGTCATAATAAAAGTCACCAATTTTTGTCAATCTGCAACTTGTTAATCCTCTATCCTATTACAAACTTCATTGTCAAATATCTACAGAAAGCTATAAATATAAACAGACATGATCCAAGTTCAAATGAATACATACACATACAGACAGAATTCAACATTTACCGGTAAAACAAAACATGTACACGCACACTTGATACATGCTCTTCCAAGTATATACAAATCAAGACGCTTGAACAAAATGAATTTTACCCATGAACTACAATACTTCCTCTGATATCAAGAAAAGAGCCAACCTCCAGACTGCTTATGACTTTTTTCTTTCTTTTTTTTTTTGGATTTTTTTTTTCTTCACCTGACTGTTATTTTCACAAGGGAGATAACAAAACTTTATCTGAATAGTATTTGTTCTCAACCAGGGAAATGCTTTTTAAAAGGGAGTTCTTTGACACTGCAGAGCTCCATATATTTTGATAAATTTGGTTTTGGGGATAAATCCGAGATCATTTTCTTATTTCTCAATGAAAACGTTATGTTGTGACCCCTCAGAAGAACTGTCTCAGCAAGACGGTTCTTATGATGAATATGTTTTTATGCAGTAATAAGGAAAATTATCCCTGTTACTCCTTCTCACCTGGAGTATTGCCAACAGTAAAGGATTTTCTGTCTCTGCCTCCCAAAGAAACCAAACATATAAACCTCGAAAACTATTTTTTTTAATCCCCAGATGTCCAGTATAGCTTGTTCCCTACTTTTATATTTCATGAAATAAACATTTGCAAAGATTATTTTCCCTCTGCCAAAATGAAGTATTTTAAGAGGGAAGTGACAACGCCAAGAAAATCATCTGCAATTATTAATTTCATAAAATGCTCTCAATTTCAGATTTTCAACTCGTGCATTTTCCTCATATATGATTACCTTTCATACCAAACACCATTCATACATACAATTAAAATGATAAATTGAGAAACTCTCATAGAATGTACTATCAACACAATTTTCTGAATTTTGGCTCTGGTATAATTTATTAGCAGACCTACCTATGTATCATTATGTTATTTTCCAATGAAAAAGATCCTTAATGAATTCTACTTAAAGCTAAAACTATCTATCAAAGTGTTCAGCATAGTCCATCTTTACCAATAATGTTTGTTTTCTAAATTTTCAACTTTTATCTTTAAAATTCAGAATAAATTTTCCACAAGTCCTGCAAACCAATTAATCCATTAGAATTAAGGTCTCTAGTTTTTAGCGAAATGCTCAAGTAAAGAATTGACTCAACATTTACTTGCTTCCTTTTTGTATTTAAAACACCATGGCCCAGCTGTTCAAAACTAACGACGTCGTTAGTTAACGTGACGTTAAATTTCAAACGTTAATATCACAAATATGCCTATATTTTGTTGCAAAAATGTGAGAAGCTTCTCACATATTTTCAGCAAAACGTATCTGTGTATTTGGTTATAAAGTCACAAAACACTTAACGAGTTGACCTCTTAACGAGCTCGTTAGGCTAACGATGCTTTGAACAACTAGGCCCATAACAGAATCTTCAGAATGTTCTACCGCATGTTCATCACAGTTCAGGGCCCAGATAAGGTGGGATTTTAGGAAAATTCCAAGATAACTTTTCAATTTCTTAACAAAAACATATGTTAAGTCCCCTCATTAGAACCATTTTGGTGAAACAGTTCTAATGATGGGTCATAAAATGTGTTTGTATGGAGATATATGGAAAATTATCCCTAAATTATCTCTATTATCCCTTCTTATCCGGAGCACTGTGACACTTTAAACATCTCTCAAATAAATTTATTGTACAAAAATTGTTGTTGTTTTTATAGATTTCCAGTTTGTGATCATTTGGTATTCTTGAGTTGTCCTGATAGCCAGTCAAGACCCTCGTAAAGGCCGTCACCGCTTGTTGCACAAGTTGCCTGAATGTACCAATTTCTCTGTCGTAAACTGTGCAGGCCTAGCTTATCTGTGATCTCCGCAGCATTCATTGCATTTGGTAAATCCTGACAAAAAGATAAAAATTTTATCATTTAGGGGATAACTGTACTCAAATGTGTCATTTGGGGAGGTATATCGTCGGTTTTATGGTTGGAAATTTCGTTGTACAGCGACGTGCCAGCGGAGCCATAAAACGCAATTTGCGACCATAAAACCGACAATTTACCTCCCCAAACGACAATTTTCGGTACAGTTATGCCCATTCTAATGCACTTGATCATATTTCCCCTTTCAAAGTCTACGACTTTGCACCCACAGCGAGCGCTTTCAGCTGCGTAAAACCATACATCAGCCAATGAGAAGCGACGTTTCTTAATGAAGTCGAGTTTGTGACAGTATATACAGAATATACTGTTGCAAATTTTTTATGTTATCCAATCAGACGTTGCGTTACATTCGTAAGTGCATTAGAATCACTTTTGATTGTAAGGAAATCTATCACATAAATCTGTATTTACTCATTCATTTGAACTTTGCAAAAATATAGATTTTGGTCCAATGAAATATTTACCATATTTGCAGTAATTATTATTAGCTCACACCGAGGAAGTTTATGAAAATATTTAATCTGTATTCTTAGAACACAAAGTTTCTGAATATTTCCTTCACTTTTATCTATAATTTAGGCTTTAGTACTGTTTTTCACATGTTCGCAGACAGGTTTCTTTTCACCTAGTATTGACATGAATAAGCGACTGTTGTGAGGCAGATCTATGCAAGATTCAGTTTGTACTTGAATGTACAAATAATATAGCTAAGGACTCTTTAATGACCGATTTTATGGTAAAAGTGAACTTCCTAAGTGCACTGTCCAGGTATTATTGCAAATACTGTAGCTTATAACTTGCATTTTTATCACACATTGCATCTGAACTTTCTAAAAAATACATATAGTTTTAGCACTTATTGCATTTAAGTGTGGAAAAATACACTGTCATACAACAGCCTGAATTTGGACCTTGTCAAAAATTTTTTCTTTGATCACAGCATTTGGACCCTGAGAAATTTTTCTCTGTCACTGTATTTGGACCCTGTCACCTGTAACATTTTCTGTTCATTATATTTTGAAGAGTTACTAATTTCTGGCCTATTTCTTCTGGAAAGTTGCATGGCATCCATTTATATGATAAGATACAGAATGTTATCAAATAACACAGAAGTACCCCCCCCACCCCCACCCCCCTATCATTCACTGCATTCAAAGACACTCTGTCTCTGCAAGGTCACAAAACTGAGTTGGTTGGTTGTTTTGGGTTTAACAGCCCTTTGATACAGTATTTCAGTCTATATCGGGCCGCCTCCCAGAAAGACAGAGAAAGAAGAGAGTAACGATAGATGATAATAACAAGAGGACCAATGGTCCTGTAGCTCACCTGACACTTGGTCCTGATATATATTTTAATGCTTTTATACATGTATATAGCACCAGGGCAGGGGCAGATAAACCCCTCCCTTGGGGATTAATGCTGAGTCCCAATTCTATATACCAAGCAACAAGGTCACTGGGCCTTTGTTTCTGGACAAAGATTTCTGAAGGGTTTTTATCATAAATGGGTGTGGCGGCCACCATGTTCATACGACCATGACCATCTGAACAAACTTTGATTCCTTTGACCCAGTATTAAAGCTCCATAATATATGAAACACAGTAATCATTTGTATAAACTATGATGGGCCTGAGTGCCCAATGCTACATACCGGTACCAAGTTTCAAGGTTATAGGCCTTTCGGTTCTCGAGAAAAAGACGTTTGAAGAGTTTTTACCATATATGGGCATGGTGGCCATCTTGGTCAAGTGACCAAGATCATCTGAACAAACCATGGTTCCTTTAAGCCGGTGAAGCTCCATATGAAATATGGCTTCAATTGACCCTAGTGGCCACTGAGAAGATGTTTGAAAATGTTGACGGGTGACAGAATCTCAATGACCTTGTACAAAAGTCAAAGAATGACCTTGACCTTTAACGACACAATATCTTCATCTGGTCATTTAGTCAACCATATATACCAAATATTGCACCTTAGACTTAAATAGTTTCTGAAAAATCCACTGTTTAAGCATTTTCCCATATAAAAGCCTACATAATGTACCAAAGTTGACAGTGTCATAAATTAGGTCAAGGTCAACGCACGATCATTTGTATAAACTATGATGGGCTTGAGTGCCCAAAGCTACATACCAAGTTTCAAGGTCATACACCTTTTGGTTCTGGAGAAGAAGATTTTGAAGGGTTTTTACCAAATATGGGCATGGCTGCCATCTTGGTCAAGACCCTGAGAACAAACTTTTATTCCCTGATCACACTTAGACTCCATATGAAATTTCGCTTCAATCAGACCAGTGGTTTCAGAGGAGTAGATGTTTTGAAAATCTTGATGACGGACAGACCGACAAAATGACCTTGACCTTTCAGTGACATAATATCTTTATCTGGTCATTTAGTTGACCATATATACCATGTATTGTACCTAAGACTTAAATAGTTTCTGAGAAATCCACTGTACAAGCGTTTTCCCATATAAAAGCCTAACATACCAAAGTTGACCATGTCGTCAATTAATTCAAGGTCAACACATGGTCATCATTTGTATAAATAAAAGGCCATCGGCCAAGTGTCACCCGACGTTTGAAATGTGTCACAAACTGCAGCCCTTTATTCAGTTTCAGAGTAACTATATGGCCAAAAACAGAAAATATGTGCATTACAGAACCTGGTCAGCAAATAATAACTGAAGCACAATTACTGGGCCTCTATGAAGTTATAAAATACTTAAGTTTAGAAAGGGGCATTTATGGGTGAAACCAGAAAATATGTGTATAACAGAACCTGGTAAGCAAATAATGATTGAAGCATAAGCAGAGACATATACCCCAATTACTGGGCCTCTATGAGGTTATAAAATACTTAAGTTCAGAACTGGGCGTATATGTGTAAAATCAGGCTACTGAAACTTTAGGCCCTTACAGAATGCCCAAAACATAAGACTGTAAACCCAATAACAAAACAACAAGGGCCATAATCCTCCTAATATGAATCTGATGAAAAATAAACAATGCATTTATGAAAATTCAGCCCATTAATATGAATAGTTCTTGAGTTATCCCTTTACCTTTAAGTGAATGTCTATTATCTATGAAAGGGGAATAACCCTGTCACTAATAAATTTAGCATATCCTAACAATAATCAGAATACTCAATTTACCAAATGCTAATAGCATACCAAATTTCAGCTCTCTCGGTCAAACGGTTCAAAAGTTGGAAAAATACCAAAAACAACAAAGGGCCATAACTTTGTAAAATATAGGACAATTGAAATTTCAAAATCACATGCACATCTTCAGATCATGATGAAACATTCTGCACAATTTCAAGTCAATCTGATAAAAGATGTGGCAGGAGTTGCGGGGACAAGGTCTGAGTAAGCAAGGGCCGTAACTCGACCAAAAATGGCCGAAACAAAAATAAAAAACCACATGCACATCTTCATATCATAAGAATACAATCTGTAAAATTTCAAATCAATCCGATGAAAGACGTAGGAGGAGTTGCGGGGACAAGATTTCGGACGGACGGACGGACGGACGGACGGAAAGACGGACGGACTGACACACGGATGGACGAGGGTCATTTCTATAGTCCCCCTCCGCCTACGTCGGGTGACAACTATGATGGGCCAGCATGCCCGATGCTACATACCAAGTTTCAAGGTCATAGGCCTTTTGGTTCTAGAGAAGAAGATTTTCGAAGGGTTTTTACCATATATGGGCATGGTGGCCATCTTGGTCATGTGACCCAGACCCCGGGTATAAACTTTCGTTCCCCAATCCCACTGAGACTCCATATGAAATTTGGCTTCAATCGGCCCAGTGGTTTCAGAGGAGAAGATGTTTGAAAATCTTGACGACGGATGGTCTGACGGAATGACCTTGACCTTTAGTGACATAATATCTTCATCTGGTCATTTAGTCGACCATGTATACCAAGTATTGTACCTAATACTTAAGTAGTTTCTGAGAAATCCACTGTTTAAGCATTTTCCCATATAAAAGCCTAACGTACCAAAGTTGACCATCCCGTAAATTAGGTCAAGTCAAACGAAAGATCATGATTTGTATAAACTATGATGGGCCAGCATGCCCGATGCTACATACCAAGTTTCAAGGTCATAGGCCTTTTGGTTCTGGAGAAGAAGATTTTGAAGGGCTTTTACCATATATGGGCGTGGCGGCCATCTTGGTCATGTGACCTGGACCAAATATATAAACTTTCGTTCCCACATCCCACTGAGACTCCATATGAAATTTGGCTTCAATCAGCCTAGTGGTTTCAGAGGAGAAGATGTTTGAAAATCTTGACGACGGATGGTCCGACGGAATGACCTTGACCTTTAAAGACATAATATCTTCATCTGGTCATTTAGTCGACCATATAAACCAAGTATTGTACCTTAGACTTAAATAGTTTCTGAGAAATCCACTGTTTAAGCATTTTCCAATATAAAAGCCTAACGTACCAAAGTTGACCATGCCGTAAATTAGGTCAAGGTCAACGCAAGGTCATGATTTGTATAAACTTTGATGGGCCCGCATGCCCAACGCTACATACCAAGTTTCAAGGTCATAGGCCTTTTGGTTCTGGAGAAGAAGATTTTTGAAGGGTTTTTACCAAATATGGGCATGGCGGCCATCTTGGTCATGTGACCTGGACCAAATATATAAACTTTCATTCCCCCATCCCACTGAGACTCCATATGAAATTTGGCTTCAATCAGCCCAGTGGTTTCAGAGGAGAAGATGTTTGAAAATCTTGACGACGGATGGTCCGACGGAATGACCTTGACCTTTAGTGACATAATATCTTCATCTGGTCATTTAGTCAACCATGTATACCAAGTATTGTACCTTAGACTTAAATAGTTTCTGAGAAATCCACCGTTTAAGGGTTTTCCCATATAAAAGCCTAACGTACCAAAGTTGACCATGTCATAAATTAGGTCAAGGTCATCACAAGGTCATGATTTATATAAATTATGATGGGCCTGCATGCCCGATGCTACATACCAAGTTTCAAGGTCATAGGCCTTTTGGTTCTGGAGAAGAAGATTTTTGAAGGGTTTTTACCATATATGGGCGTGGCGGCCATCTTGGTCATGTGACCTGGACCAAATATATAAAATTTCGTTCCCCCATCCTGTTAAGGCTCCATATGAAATTTGGCTTCAATCCACCCAGTGGTTTCTGAGAAGAAGATGTTTAAAATTGTGGACGCCGACGACGACGGACAACGGACCAAGTCTATACTATAAGCTCACCTTGACAGGTGAGCTAAAAATGTCCAAACAACCCCAACCTGCACCTACTGCATGCACAGTAGGCCCTTGCCCTACTATTATCCACATCAGTAGGATGCCCTGGCACTGGAATTTACATGCAGCACCACTCGACCACCACCCACAAAACAGGGCTCAACCAGAAAACATGATTCTTACTTTATGCCACAGCCAAAGATGTGGTGCCTTGCCTGTCTATTCATAGTCACATAAGCTAAACTAGAACTCAATTAGAGGGTTACTGTACTCAAAATTGTCATTTGGGGAGGTAAATCATCGGTTTTATGGTTGGAAATTTCGTTTTACGCTGACGTGCCAGCGGAGCCGTAAAATGCAATTTGCGACCATAAAACCGACAATTTACCTCCCCAAATGACAATTTTCAATACAGTTATCCCCATTGTAATGCACTTTTCCACATTTTCACCTTTCATAATGTACTATTCTGAACCAATTTCAAGCGCCGTCAGCAAAGTAAAACCAATTGTCAGCCAATGAGAAGCAACGTTACTTAATGACGTCGGGTTTGCGACAGTATATCGCAGAATATACTGTTGCAAATTCTTGACGTTATCCAATCAGACGTCGCGTTATATTTGTAAGTGCATTAGAATGGCAAATGACTCGCAACAACACAAATAGTAGCCGGTTCTGCCATTGCCAGAATGTCTTAACAATGACTTGCCAAAACTGTAATGGCAAACTGGTTTGATAAATGTACCATATTTTCGAATTTGCCAACATTTGCCATTTTAACTCTTAAAGCGCTAAATTTTAAAATTGTTGAATTGGCAAACAGTGTAGATCCATATGAGATGCCACCTCATCTGAATCTACACTGTTTGCCCTCTAGTGTTCCAATTCTCAATATGATATCGCTTGGGCAAGACATTGTTTTGAAATTCTGCAGACGTAAATTTTGTCGTCTGCTTTTTGGCGCATTAAGGGTTAACAAAGACTTGCCAAAAACTGTAATGGCAAACTGGTTTGATAAATGTACCATATTTTCGAATTTGCCAACATTTTCCATTTCAACCCTTGAAGCGCCAAAAATTAAAATTGTTGATTTAGCAAACAGTGTAGATCCAGATGAGGTGGCTCATAATGAGCCACCTCATCTGAATCTACACTGTTTGCCCTCTAGTGTTCGAATTCTCAATATGATATCACTTTGACGAAACATTTTTTGAAATTCTGCAAATTTTGTCGTCTGCTTTTTTGGCCCATTATGGGTTAACAATGACTTGCCAAAACTGTAATAGCAAACTGGTTTTATAAATGTACCATATTTTCAAATTTGCCAACATTTGCCATTTTAAGGTGAGAAGGGCAGTACCTGTTTATTAGCGAACACAAGTAAAATAGCATCTCTGAGCTCATCTTCTTGTAACATTCTACAGAGTTCTTCTCTGGCCTCTGTTGATCTTTCTCTGTCGTTACTGTCCACGACAAATATCAAACCTGAAGATATATTACATCAGAGCCCTAGATAAGAGGGAGTATTTGGTGATAATTAGGGATAATTATTGTTAATTCTGGATAAAAACATACGTTGTGACCCCCCATCGGAACCGTCTCAACGAGACGGTTCAGATGAGGGTCACAACATATGGTTTCAATGAGAAATAAAGAAAATTATCCTTCAATTATCATCAAATACCCATCTTAACTAGAGCTCTGATTACACACAAACATAAGCTGTGCCACGACAAAACCAACAAAGTGGCATGTGCGCCCATGCAGACATATCAGCCTGGGCATCTGCCCAGACTGATCAGTCTTTGTTGTGCCCTTAAATGATAGCTAAGCGTCTAAGCTAGCTCCATGCGGCTGCCCAAGCTGACCTGCGTCTTTGCTGGGCACACATGCCACTTTGTTGGTTTTGTAATGTCACTGCTAATATACTGAAGGTGTATGGATATACATGTACTTCCATGGGAGATCCCTCTGATGTAGTATTTTCTTCTTCGTTTCTATAAGAGGCATTCCTACAGCAACAATACTGGTACATAACAATTTTACACATATTGTCGCTGTTGTTCAGTGGATAACATTGTGCCATAAAAATCTTATGACCACACGCGTAATAACACTGGCGATACATGTAACGTCACTGAAAAGGACATTGTCAGCAATGCATTTTCTAATTGAAATAATGCTCTTTTTAAAGGCAATAAAATCCCATTTTAAAGGGTAATATGATGACCAGAATCTTTCAGTTGTGGTATTTCATATGAAATTTATGAAACTCTTGTTCTCCAAAGGCTCGTTTCATAAATTTCATATTAAATGACCACTCGTGTACAATCCTCTATGCATGTGGGGAATAAATTGAATTGAGCCGCGACACGACAAAACCAACAATGTGGTTGTGCGCCCAGTGCAGACTCAGACCAGCCTGGGCTTCCGCCCAGTCTGATCAGAGTCTTCCCTGTCTGCATGGAGGTAGCTTAGACCCTTAGCTACCCTTTGAGCACTTAGCGAAGAGTCTGATTAAACTGGGCTGATGTCCAGGCTGATCTGAGTCAGCGCTGGGCGCATAACCACATTGTTGGTTTTGTCGTGTCGTGGCTCAATTCTCCTCTGAATTAACATTAGATAATGTGCTTTAATCTTCAGCTCTGCATTTTTACCTTTCAGACAACAGATTCATGGAAGAACAGTGCATCAGATTGTTTCTCTCATTTGCATGCTGTGAGTATGTCAACCAACAATAATGAAGATCTGTCTTACTTTGAGATTTCACAGATTGATACAAACCTCATTTTGGAGAAGAAAATCCCCATCTCATAGTCAAATTATTCTGATAAGTGCACTATCTTTTCCCACCCCTCCCGAGCACAAAAACCACTTTTATCATATGATTTCGCTGTCATTCAGTGGATAACGTGGTGTCATTAAAATCGTATGACCACATGTGTAATGACACTTTGGCGCAAACACGTAACGTCATTGAAAACGTCCATGTCAACAATACGTTTTCTTATTGAAATAATGTTCAGTTTGAAGACCTTTAAATCCCATTTTAATGGACCATATGATAAACAGAATCTTACACTCGTCATTTCAATTTATGAAACTTACCGAAAGCTGGTTTCATAAATTTCATATAAAATGAGCACAAGTGTAAGATCCTCTATATCTGTAGCTCTGTACAAGGGCAAGGAAAGACAAAACTATTCACAGAATGTGTGTTTTACTTTATTAAACATAGGATCAGATACATATCACATGGTTCTTGTATAACATGATTTCAGATCATTATCTACACATACACATTTATTGCAGAGTCTCCACAAAATCATTTGAGCCGCGACACGAGAAAACCAACAATGTGGTTTTACGCCCAGCGCAGACTCAGATCAGCCTGGGCATCCGCCCAGTCTGATCAGAGTCTTCGCTCTGCGCTTAATGGGTAGCTGAGGGTCTAAGCTACCTTCATACGGACAGCGAAGACTCTGATCAGACTGGGCGGATGCCCAGGCTGATCTGAGTCTGCGCTGGGCGCACAACCACATTGTTGGTTTTCTCGTGTTGCGGCTCATTTGTGTTGTTGGCCCTAATCAAAATTGCCTTGGTGAGAAGTTTCAAGCTAAGGCAGTTCAGATGAGATAACAACATGCCTCTTTGATATTTAAGGAGATGTGAGGAAAAATCTAATTGAGCTGCGACATGACAAATCCAACCAAGTGGCATGTGCACCCGGCAAAGACTCGGATCAGCCTGGGCATCTGCCCAGCCTGACATCAGTCTCTGCTGTGCTCTTAAAGGCTAGCTAAGCGTCTAAGCTAGCCCCATGCAAACAGCTAAGCCTGTGATCAGACTGGGCTGATCTTACTGTTCACTTGGCACACATGCCACTTTGCTGATTTTGTCATGTCACGGCTCATATATTATCATCAAACCCCGCCATATATTAAGCTCTGGATAAGCATATCTACATGAAAGCATAGCTACATGAACCAAGTCACATGTTTGTGTTCTTTTTCCATTAAAAAATTGTGTTAATTCAGACACTTAAGCATCTGCAATCTAATCAGAGCAGAGACTGTTTATGGTGTACAAATACCTAGTAAGTTTTATAACTTTAATAGCATATGAACTAAAGCCAAACTATCTGCACCAACTTAAATGTCTACAGCAGGTGGACATACCTATTTGCCACTTTGCAATGTTGCTGTTTAAGACTAGAAATGTGCCCAATGGACATGGGTTGCCCCCGCCTAGTGCCTTATGTTAGATTTTCTTTGTTTATGGTACTGGCACTTGTTGGATAACTAGGCTCAAAGAGGCAGACTTGTGTAGTACATGGTTTATTGTTTTCCTTAGACAGATGTATCGTGCTTATTAGATCAAGAGAAGGGTGGGTGGGGGCAGTGGGGGAATGGGGAGGGGTGGGGGGCGTCTGTTATATGTGATAACACTCTGTATTTTATCATAAAAATGGGTGCCATGCAACTTTCCAATAGAAACAGCCCAGAAACAAGTGATTTTTCAAAAATAACAAAAGAAAACTTGTTTCAGTACAAAATGAAGTTGAAAAAGGGCCATAACTCCCACAACAATTGGCGGATTTAACCTTAAATTAAACTTGACCTGTATTTTATAATCATTTACATGTGTATAAAATATAAATCCAATAAACTAATCTTTTCAAAAGGTAACCTACAGAAACCATTTTTTCGTACAAAATGAAGTTGAAAAGGGACCATAACTCCCAGAATAATTGACGGATTTTACCCAAACTCCCAGAATTATTGACGGATTTTACCCTAAATTGAACTTGACCTGTATTTTATAATTATAAACCTGTGTATAAAATATTAATTCCATACAAGATAATGAATGAAAACCACTTTTTTGTACAAAGTGAAGCCAAAAAAGGGCCATGTCTTACATAATAATCCACAGATTTTACCCTAAATCGAACCTACCTTTATTCTGTGTATAAAACATGAACCCAATATACATGTACTTATCTTTTCAAAAGATAATGAACGGAAACCATTTTCTTTGTACAAAATGAAGTCAAAAAAGGGCCATTACTCCTATAATAATTGACGGATTTTACCATAAATCGAACTTGACCTGTATTTTATGATTTAAATACCTGTGTATAACATATGAATCCATTACACTTATCTTTTCAAAAGGATATCGAATGGAAACCATTTTTCCAATGTACGGGACGGGCGTACATACATATGGACAGCAGTGATACTATATGCCCCCCCCCCCCCCCCCTACCCCCATTAAACAAGAGGCCCACGGGCCACAAAGCTCACCAGATCTCTAGCTCAAAATTGCTATCAAAATTACTGTCACATTTGTACAGGCTAATACAAAATATACAACAACAAAGTCTCAGCCTGACAGTTTGTTGAGTTGACAACAAAATATATAACTATTTTCCATATTTTGATTGCAGTAACTGCCATTTTTCAATTTTCCCCAGTATAAGTCAATGCAACTCTAAGTTTCCATAGCAACCAAACGAAAAAGCCAATTTTTCATAAAAAAACACAAACTTTCAACCCCCAGCCTAATTAGGATATTACAGATGAATTCGGGCCTTATTGGCCCAGTGGCTTCTGAGGAGACAATTTTGTAAGTATTTTTTTTCCATCATTATTGCATTTTGGTTTCCATGACAACCAGTAAAAGGAACAGTGGGTCCAAGAACAATAAAGCTGATAGAAGACTTCTTAAGGAACATTTCTATAAAAGTTTTGTCAACATATCTGCAATGGCTAGGCAGTAAACGCCATTTTTCAATTTTCCCCATTATAAGTCAATAGGAACTCTAAGTTGCCATAGCAACCAAACTAAAGGGAAGATTTTCATAAAATACACAAACTTTCAACCCCCCAGCCTAAGGATACTACAGATGAAATCTGGGCCTTATCCGCCCAGTGGTTACAGTGGAAATAATTTTTAAGTATTTTTTTCCATTTTTTTTTCATTTTGGTTTCCATGGCAACCAATAAAAGGGGCATTGGGCCAAAAAAACAAACAGCTGATAGAAGACATCTCAAGGAACATTTCTATAAAGGTTTTATCAACATGTCTGCAATGGCTTGGCAGAAAATGCCATTTTTCAATTTTCCCCATTATAAGTCAATGAGAACTCTAAGTTGCCATAGCAACCAAACTAAAAGGGCAATTTTCATAAAAAACACAAACTTTCAATCCCTCATCCCAAGGATGCCATAGATGAAACCTGGGCCTTATCGGCCCAGTGGCTTCAGAGGAGATAATTTTTTACATATTTTTTCCTCTTTTTTGGCATTTCGGTTTCCATGGCAACCAATAAAAGGAGCAGTGGGCCAAAAACACATAGCTGATAGTAGACATCTCAAGGAACATTTCTATAAAAGTTTTATCAACATATCTGCAATGGCTTGGCAGAAAATGCCATTTTTCAATTTTCCCCATTATAAGTCAATGGGAAAACTAAGTTGCCATAGCAACCAAACTAAAAGGGCAATTTTCATAAAAAACACAAACTTTCAATCCCCCATCCCAAGGATGCCACAGATGAAATTTGAGCCCAATTGGCCTAGTGGCTTCAGAGGAGATGTCGTTTAAAAGTGTTGACGGACGACGACAGACGACGACGACATACGACGACAGACGACGACGACGGACCACTGCCTATCCTATAAGCTCCCCCGGAGCCTTCGGCTCTGGTGAGCTAAAAATGGCAGGGGCATAAAAATATGGAGGGCTATCTTTTATGTTAAACACAAGTTTGTTTCAATCTCAAGTACTAAGGACGGATTGAAGAATAACATTGTTCTTCAGATAAATGGCAACAACTGCAAATTTTAAATTTTACATGTGAGCCGCGACACGACAAAACCAACAATGTGGTTGTGAGCCCAGCGGAGACTCAGATCAGCCTGGGCATCAGCCCAGTCTAATCAGTCTTTGCTGTCCGCATGGAGGTAGCTTAGGCCTTTAGCTACCCTTTGAGACTTTAACAAAGAGTCTGACCGAACTGGGCAGATGCCCAGGCTGATCTGAGTATGCACTGGGGGCACAACCACATTCTTGGTTTTCTCGTGTCACGGCTCATGTAATAATAACATGACACACAGTATCTACTTTCTAAGGATAATTAATTTGAAGCTTTACAGCCCAGTTCTAGCTATTTTGGGCTTCTGATTAAATCACTTCAACAGTGAAAACTGGATCACACAGTCAAATGCATTTCACAAGGTGTTTCAGGAGTACAGAAGCTCTAGTATTTCTCAGAAATAAATAAAGTAATGAACCTAAAATTTTGAACACCTGAAAGTAGGAAAATCATTGTTAGAAAATTCTTAGAAACTTAAAGTGGATTTTACACATATCAATACATCCAAATGATGCCTAGTGAACGGCTATGTTGTAGACCCTGATCAAACTTTGTAGACCCTGATCATACTGCTTACTCACTGTAATGAAATGCTTCAGTTTTACCATATAAAAAATGCCTTACTGACCGCTAAAATTATCATGCCTTTTGTATGTATTGGTAATTTCTGCTTTTGCACACGTTTAATCATAGTGCTGAATCTCTCCTTCAGGAGCAGTTTGATCTGGGTATACAATGTTAGCTCAGACATGTCTGTCCAAATGTTTAGGGTCATTACTGTATAACTCTAGATTATACAGAATTTAAGCAAGTTTAAGCCTGACCAATGTCAGTTTGTCAGTGCACGGAAAAAAAACACCTAGGGCCGTATTCATAAAACGACTTAAGTTAAGTGGTTGCTATGCTGTTGCTAAGGCTAAATTTCTTTGAAGGAGATTCCCTACAACTATGAAATTTGGTCTGGAGGAACAGTCTTATAAAGACTGTTCCTCCGGACCAAATTTCATAGTTGAAGGGAATCTCCTTTATAGATATTTAGCCTTAGCAACCGCATAGCAACGACTTAAGTGGCTTTATGAATACGGCCCCTGACCAAAATGGTAGGTTTAAGCCCAAGCCATAGAGGTGACAGTGCAACTGATCAATGGTCAGAGCTCTTACATTTGGCCTTTTTTCAAATATTTAAATTCAGCTGAAAATTAATGGCCTTGGTACGCTCCTGATAAAGCTGAGATAATTTTCTTTGGCATGAAAATCCTAATTAGAACCACACTGATGAAGCATTTCCAATAATGCAGGGCCTGACAAATCCAGTTCAGTTGCCGGAGACAAATTAACACTCATCCAGTGCATGCTAATGATTTTCTTACTTGCCCAGAATGGAAGTAACTTATACAGAGGAAACCTGGGCATTTAAGCTTTTTCTTGTAGAAGCTATTTACCAAACAAGTAGGAAAAGTTTGGGCCTCAGTTGTTCAAAGCATTGCCATCCTATTGAGCTTGTTAAGCAGTCATCTTGTACAGTGTTTTGCGACTTTACAGCCAAATACACTGATATTTCTTGAAGAAAATGTAATAAGCTTCTCACATTTTTTCCGAGAAAAAATATTGGCATATTTGAGATATTAACGTTTGAAACTTTAACGTTTCGTCAGCTAATGACGTCATTAGTTTTGAACAACAGGGCCCTAATTGATTTACATGATAAAATTTTTCAAGACACTGAAACACTCTACCCTTTTATATGGAGCTGGCTTCTGTCGGCAACAAAACTGAACAAAAAATCATACAATCTGGATAATGATTACAAGCACTGTACAGATACAAATATACACTTTTCAACAAGTCATAAAACACGGATCAAATTATTTGAAAAGAAATCATATGAGGAAAAAAAAATTTCCTTCGATCACCATAATTTTGTGGTGTATATGACAGAAATTTTTCCCTTCCAAACAATCCCAATAGTCTAAATCACAGGGATACAGACTAGCAGTTGCCCACTCACCAACTGAGAGTAAGAAATCGGCTGGGCTCCTAAAATTACAAGAGGCCCAAATGGGCCTGATATCGCTCACCTGGCTATTATGCAACGGGACCATTCTGATACAAAATTGGTCCAATTCCACTGAGATTTTCTTATTTTCACATTTTGCTACTTTTAGTAACAGAGGCCAGCTTGCCTGGTCTTTATTTATTTACTTTTGAAACACCTCTATGCGAGAATCATTTTGCCACAAATTTCATCAAAATCCATCCAGGGGCTACTGAGATATTGCCAGTTTCATGTTTTGTGCTATTTTTAGTAACGGCAGATGGCGGCCATCTTGGATTGCCAAAATGCAAAAAATCGAAAAGCCTTCATGCAAGGACCATTTGGACACAAATTTGGTCCATTTCCATAGTAATTTTCCAATTTTCACATTTTGCTATTTTAAGGTGGACGATCCCGCAAGAACTCTGTTTTGCTTGTTTAAAAAACAAACAGAGTTATTGTTCATCATCAAATCAACTGACTGTGGAGTATATACAGTTATAATATACACTTACAATATCTACCGTAAAGATCCTAAGTTTTCAGGCACATAGGTCTGTACAAACAGTGGAAACTGAGATCAGACTGTTCCTTAGGAACCAGAATGATCAAGATCTTCACAGTTTCCATTCCATCTGCGCATTTTTGTCGACATTACTCTGTGGTAGAACCGAATAACAGGAAAATAAATAATAGGGCAAGGACCGGCTGTGCTTGCAGCAGGTGCAGAATTTGGGCAGTCTGTTTTGGGGATATTCTGAACTTAAACATTGTTTTTCTAGGAAACGAAACGGTGAAATGTTTGTTTTTTTGTTTTATTCTTTAACATACTATGTAAGTTTTACTAAAATAATATGCATAAGCATGCCCCATCGATTGATGATATTTTTCATGACGTTTTTCATGAAATTCAATTTTCTGGCATTTTTTCAAAGAATGTAAAAATATACTTATTAACAAGAAAACTGCAATTTTTTGTTATCAGTTTGTTTCAAATATCCTATATTACAGATTATATGATTTGCTGAAATGAAAGTACATTCATGTGCTAGAGATATGAATTTTAATGGAAAATGTGTAAAAAAAAGTATGTAGAAATACAAAATATTGTTTTTTAGGAAAACAAAACGGTGAAAATTGTTTTTTTCTTACCCAAATGTTTTATAGCTCTTTGGGTTATTCAGACGGTATAATGGTTTGAATGCCCCGCCAATATTTCTATTCAGTATTCGTCTACCTTAAGTAACACAGGCCAACTTTACATATCTATATTTGTTAATTTTTGAAACATCTCAAAGCAAGAATCATTTTGCCACAAATTTCATCTAAATCCATTCAGCGGTTACTGAGATATATTCATTTTCATGTTTTGTGCTATTTTTAGTAACGGCAGATGGCGGCCATCTTGGAATGCCAAAATGGAAAAAATCGAAAAAGCTTAATGAAAGGAACATTCTGACACAAAATTAGCCCAATTCCATTGACATTTTCTAATTTTCACATTTTTCTATTTTTAGTAACAGAGGCCAATATGACTGGTCTACAGTTAGATATTTTTGAAACATCTCAATGCAAGAATCATTTTGACACAAATTTCATCAAAATCCATTCAGCGGTTACTGAGATATTGTCATTTTCATGTTTTGTGCTATTTTTAGAAACAGCAGATGGTGGCCATCTTGGAATGCCAAATTGCAATTAATCGAAACGACTTCATGCAAGGAACATTCTGACACATAATTGGTCCAATTCCATTCAAGGGTTCTTGAGTAACTGTCATTTTTATGTTTGTGCTATTTTTAGTAACACCAGATGGCAGCCATCTTGGAATGCCAAATTGCAATTACTCGAAATGGCTTAATGCAAGGAACATTCTGACACAAAATTGGTCCAATTCCATTCAAGGGTTCTTGAGTAATTGTCATTTTTATGTTTGTGCTATTTTTAGTAACACCAGATGGCGGCCATCTTGGAATGCCGAATTGCAATTAATCGAAACGGCTTCATGCAAGGAACATTCTGACACAAAATTGGTCCAATTCCATTCAAGGGTTCTTGAGTAATTGTCATTTTTATCTTTGTGCTATTTTTAGTAACGGCCCCCATGGTGGCCATCTTGGATAGTCAACTGGCACAAAATTGAAATAATTCCATTCAAGAACCATTTTTGACCAAATCTGGTCAGAATTGGTTGCATTTTCTTGAGATATTGACATTTGAGCAAAATTGGTCTTGTAAACGCCAAGTAGGTCACTGTGACCTAATTCCGCTATAGATTTTTTTTATTTTTACAATTTATAATACCAAGGCCCCATTTATGTTCCATGCAAACTTTCAACCAAATATTCCAAACAGTTCTGGAGAAGAAGTTGAGTTTGTTGTTTTTGCTATTTTTAGTAACGACGGCCATCTTGGATTCTTGACCTGACCCAATTTTACAATTTTGAAACCCTGCAGTCTGGTCATGCTCCATGTGAAATTGAGATTCATGGGTTCAGTGGTTTTAGAGAAGAAGTTGTTTGAAGTTGTTTAAATAGGTCCTTTTTTGACATTGGCATTTGAGCAAAATTACATTCATAAACAGAAAGTAGGTCACTGTGACAAAACTCCGCTACAGATTTTTTTCATTTTTACAATTTTGAATACCAAGGTTTTACTGATGTTCCATGCCAAAATTCAGACAAATATACCCAGTGGTTCTGGAGAAGAAGTTTATTTTGTTGTTTTTGCTATTTTTAGTAACGGCGGCCATCTTGGATTTTCAACCTGACCCAATTTTACAATTCTGAGACCCTGGAGTCAGGTCATGCTCCATGTGAAATTTGAGAACCATGGGACCAGTAGTTTTACAGAAGAAGATGTTTGAATATTTGTTTTTAGGTATTGACGGACACATTGTGTGACGACGCACGACCCACGCTGGACGCATTGGTATGACAATAGCTCACTATGGCCCTTCGGGCCAGGTGAGCTCAAAATGACAGTCACCCAGCTTGCGATCATTAGCTGTCGGCGTGTGTCTGGCGTGTTTTCCGCTTGGAGTAAAATCCGTGACCTCAAAGAACATTGCTAATTTTCGCGCCGATATCTGCTTTGAATATTCAGTGTTCCGTCATACTCGTGTGTTGGATTTTATTCACTATCAAGAAACAACATGGCTGCCTCCGTTGACCATTTGTAAATTTTTTGCGCAAAAAGTGGCGATATGTCGCTGGTGTTCACACCCGGTTGCTAAAAGGAATCAAAAACCCTGAAGAAAGGGTTTTCTACAAAGTAAAAAGATAGGCAATGATCAGGAATTAATACAATCAAATCCCACATCCCACCCTCAAAAGCCTAAGGAAACGGCGCAATTCTTGCGCAGATTCTGAATAAAAACTTCACGTTTTAAATGTGGGCCCCTAAATTTCAGGCTGGGCGCCTAATTTTCAGTTTTTAGGGGCCCAGCTTGCTCCTGTGAAAAATGTGATAGTCTGTATCCCTGAATCAATCCAGTTAGATGGATTTAGACTTAGGGGACTGTTCTGAATTAAAGAAGACCGATTTATATGTTTTTTGTAATTAAGGCAAGAAAACACTGAGTCTAAATTTGTCCTATAAATGAATAAATGCAGTGTAAGAATTTCATTTGCCATTATGTGAGCCATGGTATGCAAAGCATCCCCATGCTGGCGGATATTCATAGTATATCGTTGCAGCTATCGATGTCATCATGACAAAAGATGACATCAGTATGATGTCAGTATTATGTCATCCAATTCAGCAAAAACAATGTACTATGCTTATCAGGAAGCTATACTGTGAATGCCATTGATACCCCAATGTGCTTAAATACTGCGACACCTAAAAAACATTAATTTTCCATTTGGGACAAATGGAAAATTAATGGTTTTAGGTGTCCCAATACATGAGCACTTTTGCGTAGTATGAAGACAAACGAAATCTGCTTAATCAGAAAGAATGTGTTCTCTAAAAAATAATACATTCTTAAATCATTCAACAAAATGTACACACAAAGAAAATATCTACAGAGGAAAACCAACTTGAATTATTCTACCGCAATATATGAATAATGACATACTGCAGCTGTGAACACTTACAACACTCAGATCAGCCTGCACATCATGCAGACTTATTTCTTCTTCTACAGCAGTACTCCAGATTAGATGGGATAATGGGGATAATGTCCCATTCAGACAGTTCCAAAGCAGGGTAACAATGTATATGCACACTGAGAATTATCAGAACTCCAGATAAGGTAGTAAAGTATTGAAGATAATTTTGAGATAATTTTTCTTATTTCTTAATGAAAACATATGTTATGACCCTTCATTAGAACCGTCTCGGCGAAACAATTCTAATGAGGGTTGCATCTTATGTTTCTATGAAGAAATTTGGAAAATTATTCCTACATTATCCCTGTTACCACTCCTTAACTGGAACACTGGACTAAGAAAAATTATCTTGGAACCCTTAAGATCCAACCTAACCTGGAGCACTGATGCAGTCTGCTGGCTGAACATGAAGGACTGATCATATTCCATGGACACACTGGCTGATTTGAGTCCTCTTTTAAAACCTAAAGCCATATAGTTCTGACGGTAATTTTGAGATTCTCTAGAAACAGATTGTGGTCCAAAACCGTAAAGGCAGTGTGGTTCTAACTGAGGTGAATGGCTACATTTTTAGGGGCAGCAACTTTTGCTTAACTTCAAATTAAGGATCAACTCTGAAAGAATACGCTCCTATAGATCCCATTTTGAAAGGGAAGCAAACATAAGTGCCACAGCATGTTATTATGCAGAAATACACTATCCCAGAACTATAACCAACCACCACAATATCACAAGCTCTACTTTTTATTATAAAGCATTTCATCTAAGTTGTTACGGTCAGAAAAAAGGTTACTGTTAAAATCTTAACAATTGGGACACCTTTAAACTTGTATATTATTCTTGGAACAACTCATTATCATGAGGGGGTATATTCAACAAGAGGGCCATGAGGCCCTGAATCGCTCACCTGTGTATGGTGGCCATGTAGGTCATGTGACCTAGACCGCTTGATAAATTTTTGTTCCATCAGCCCCTTGAGGCTGTGTATGATATTTGGTTACAATTGGTCCTGTGGCTTTTGAGGAGATGTCTTAAATTGTCAAAATATAAGAGACATGGGTCAGAGGTCAAAGGATGACCTTGACCTCTTGTACCCGCAAATGTTCCATGTACTAACTAAGACGACTGTATATACCAATTTTTAGGCCAAAATCTTCTAAACTTGCCATGAACTCTTATGTTCTACCATTTTCCCATACTTGACCTTGCCTTGTAAAAGGTCAAGTCAGCCCAAGGTCATCATTTGAACAATCTTGATAGTACTCAAGTACCTGATGCTATATACCAAGTTTCAAGGCCATCGATCACTTGGTTCTTGAGAAGGAGATTTGTAAAGGTTTTTGCCATATATGGGCATGGCGGCCATGTTGGTCATGTGACCAAGACTGTTTGAGCAAATTTTCTTTCCCTCAGCCCCTAGAGGCTCTGTATGAAATTTGGTTACAATTGGCCCAGTGGCTTTTGGGCAGATGTGTGAAATTGTCAAAATATGAGAGACCAGCGTCTAAGGTCAAAGAATGACCTTGACCTCTTGTACATATAAATTTTCATGTACTCATTCAGATGACTGTATATGCCAATTTTCAGGTTTAAATCTTCAACAGTTTCCAAGAAATCTTATGTTCTAGCATTTTCCCATATAAAAGCTAAAAAAAGCAAATTTTACCTTACCGTAAAAAAGGTCAAGGTCAACCCAAGGTCATAATTTGAACAATCTTGGTAGTACTCGGGTACCTGATGCTACATACCAAGTTTCAAGGCCATTGGCCTATTGGTTCTGGAGAAGAAGATTTTTAAAGGCTTTTACCATATATGGGCATGGCGGCCATGTTGGTCATGTGACCCGGTCCGTTTGAACAAATTTTCGTTCCCCTGCCCCCAATAGGCTCTGTATGAAATTTGGTTACAATTGGCCTAATGGCTTTTGAGGAGATGTGTGAAATTGTCAAAATATGAGAGACCAGGGTCAAAGGTCAAACAATGACCTTGACCTTTTGTACACATTAATTTTCATGTACTCATTCAGATGACTGTATATACCAATTTTCAGGTCTAAATCTTCAACAGTTTCCAAGAAATCTTATGTTCTAGCATTTTCCCATATAAAAGCTACACAATGCAAAGGCCTAGGGTCGATAAGGGGTATTTTTGGCCCCATGTCCAAAACTAGTTTTACGCTGCAAAATTATTGTACAGTCATTTGGGATTACTATTACGTGCATTGTTTTGTTATCTAAGGCATGTTGCCATGGCAACGAGTTTTACAAGAGCATAGGCTATTTCCTTCGTATTTATACGGTTGTCTACCGTTGTGATTACATGAAACCCTCTTTGCTTTGCTTGAAGTGATTTCAGTTTCATACCACTGGATTATGGTTAATTGACATTATAAAGTGGCGAACGGATATTATCGCTCCTTAGTAACACGTGAGAATCCTTAGCAACGATCTGAAAAGTTTTTTTTTTCCTTTTCCATTCTTTTACCCTTATGTTTGTTTAGATTTGGAAAAAATAAAAATAATTGCAAATATAATACCGTCACGGTTCAGCTTACACCAACAAATCCTTATTAATATTTCAAAATTTTGTCCTTTTCATACGTTGTTTGTGAATAAAAGTCTCTGTGACGTCATGTACGTGAATAAGGTTGATTTCTGACGTCATTGACGTCAAAGGAGAAAGACAATGCGTAAGGATCTTCACGTGGAAGCTTAGCTTTGCACGAATCTCGGATCGAACTTCTATGACCAAATCTGTCTCGCAACCGCCCATATCACAGAGAAAAAATAACACTAGCTGCTTCATATTAGTTCGCGACGGTGACAATCTATTAAATCTATTATCCAAATGACTCTTTTGAATCATTTTTATTTGCTTTTACTTTTACTTTTTAAATGAAACACCAACTATTCATTCTATATTTTGCATCCTAAAGAAAACGAATACGACATTCATCAGCTGCCCTCGGTATATAAGGCTAGCGCACGTTAAAGTCAAATATAAACTGCAAAACTGGTCATAAAACGATCCACCACGAGTGGTGTAAAGCCTGTGAAAATATATCATCATAAACGACGAAAAGCATGGTACTTTTCTTTGCAACACCTGTATATTGGCTAATATATACTGAACAAAAAAAGAAACGTTACATAGATTATTCATGAATTTTAAGCTAAAGAAAACTTTTCACGTTATTTTCCTACGTGCCAGACGTCAGGCAAATCTGTCCTCAAAAAAACTATTTTATTCTGGTTCCCTATCGAATACTAAAATATAAAAAAAGCGAAATAAGGCGCGGGATCCTCGTCCTGTACATTGTATTTATACCGTATATATTAAAGTTTATAATAATTGGTCATGAGTTTTCCAACAGATGATATTCAGGTAATTTTTTAACCCTTTCTATCAGGCAATAGTTTCTATTTTGTATTAAAGCTTCATCAATAATGACGAAGGGGGTGGTTGGGTGGTGCGATGGTGCTGGGTATAACTTCCAGTGCCGGGGCGTCCTACTCATTTGGATAATAGTAGAGCACCTACTGTGCTTGCAGTAGGTGCGGGTGGGGTGTTTAGACATTTTTCGCTCGTCTATCATTTGTCTTTTCTTTCTCCCTCTCTTTGGGAGACGGCATAGACTGAAATACTGTTTCAAAGGGCCGTTAAACCCACAACAACCAACCAACTATAATGACGAAAGGGTAATGAAAGCTGGAAGTAATAGAAAAGAATACTAGCGAACTTACACTTTAACGTCAGGCGCGGTAGGGGTTAACAAAATCATTTAAAAATATCGTGATTAAAGATGAAAATAATATTGATAGTGCCATCATAATACAACATTAGCGTTGCAATGACAACCAGTTCTGAAGAAGACATGCGTTAAACTTCAGTTGGTGGTGGTTGGATACGCTAGGATGCCACGAAACGTTCGGTTTTGGGACATTCTACAGGTATTGGCTTAGAGTCCCATTGCTCTATCAGTGATATCAGGTAGCTAAAACATTAGCTACCTGGTGATATAAATACATGAAATACTTTAGGTATCGCTGGAAGATTCTCACCACGGATCAGTGATTATCAGCGCCTTAATACTACTTGGCTCTCGAAAAAGGGGTTTTCTTACGATACTTGCGGAAGAATTAAGTTTGGGTACAGAATAATCATTTGAAACGATTAGTACTGAAGTTGCTGCAGTTTAAGCGAAAATGTATTCATCTCTCTCTCTCTCTCTCCCTCTCTCTCTCTCCCTCTCTCTCTCTCTCTCTCTCTGGCCGATAGTTCATTGTGTTAAGCGATGGCTTGCTGATCTACCTGTCCCGGGTTCGACTCCCGATGGAGGTTGGAAGCGGCAATCTTTTCAACTGTAAACGGGAATCCATTGCACACCTCTGCCTTACTGCCTTTCATTGTCAGGCTCCTATAGTCCTGGTATGACTGTGATTGAAATACAGTTGAAAAGGGCGTAAATTTGCAAACAAGGCATTCATCAATCCTCCTCCTCTCTCTCTCTCTCTCTCTCTCTCTCTCTCTCTCTCAACGTGTACAAAATACATACACGGTTAAGACAGAAAGACAGGATGTTTACATCATAAACGAGAGGTACAAAAATGGTTCATGTTGACAATTAAGCAGCATAAACCTCTCTCTGCTCATTTAGGCTTTTTAATGAAATATGTATACTTTTATGTAAATAGTCGATTCATTAAATTATGGCGGAACCCCGCCGGAATAATACTTTTACCAGTGAAAAAAAGTATGCAAAAGAAGACAGATGATGATATTAACCATCAAGTCTCGAGCAAGAAGACAGAACATGAAAGGTAAAAATATACATTGAAAGGTTTATAACTGGCAATATTGGTCAAAAAGCGATAAATTTCTCTTGGTTACCATGGCAACAGCATAAAAGAAATAGAAGTGGATCCGTTTTATTTGGTTCAATTCAGGAGCAAGAAGAAACAACATAAAACCTTGAAAAGTAGCCATACTCAAAGGTGTTTCAAGGATTTTTGCTGACCAAGAAACGAGGATTTGTCCTTGGTTTCCATGACAACAACATACGTGCAAGAGGAATACCCTTTGCTATTTGATATTTCAATCCTCAGTTCTCGAACAACAAGAAAAAAATTCAAGCACTCAAAAAAGGCCATTTTTGAATCTTTTAAATTAAACTGATTGCAAAAACACATGTGGAATGACCATGGTTACCATGACAACGGCACAATTACTGTTACAATGGAAACAAACTTTATTATAGGAGTGACTCACATAAATATAATTACATATTGTCTTACTTCATCGAACTCTCTGAGTTATGTCAAGCTCAAAACAGCTTTTGCCAGCCTAAGATATATTATCCCGGTTGCAAGCCGCACGTGGCGGGAGGACATATTTTATTTTTAAAAACACCTCCACAAGCAACAAACAACAAGACATTTTTTGTCAAAGTTCCTTTTTGGTAACAAAATCTTTTGCTAAAGTATGAAGTTGTTTATCGAATGTGGAGGCATTAGAATTTTTGTCTGAACACATTAAAATTGGCTAAAAAGTGCAAAAAAGCGAAAATGTAGCATTTTTGAAGCGTTACCATGGCAACGTCATGAACAGATATTAGAAATAGACATTTGATTTGAAAATAACGTACCGTAACATATTCGTATAAAAGAATTTTAAGGACATTATTGAAATTTTATTTTTTAAGAAATTTTGAGGCCGAAATTGATGCTTATCGACCCTAGGCCTTTGACCTTACCGTAAAAAAGGTCAAGGTCAACCCAAGGTCATAATTTGAACAATCTTGGTAGTACTCGCGTACCCAATGCTACATACCAAGTTTCAAGGCCATCGGCCTATTGGTTCTGGAGAAGAAGATTTTTCTAGGTTTTTACCATATATGGGCGTGGCGGCCATGTTGGTCATGTGACCAGGACCGTTTGAACAACTTTTCGTTCCTAAGTCCCCTAGAGGCTACATATGAAATTTGGTTACAATTGGCCCAGTGGTTTCAGAGAAGAAGTCGTTTGAAATTGTTGACGGACGGACGGACAGATGGACGACGGACGGACGACGGACGATGGACGCCAGAGCCTTGCCATCCTATAAGCTCCCCCGGAGCCGCTGGCTCAGGTGAGCTAAAAAGGTGATGGCAGCAGACCTTGAAGAGGCAGCCTAATCTGGGTCTACTGTTTGTTAAAGCAGTGTAATCTTGACTTAAATTCTGGGATACCATTTTCTCTTTTGGAATATCTGTAGCGGCCAGAGCCTTAGATAAGGGGGAGTATTTGGTGATAATTTTTGTTAATTCTGCATAGAAACCTATGTTGTGACCCCTCATCTGAACCGTCTCATTGAGACGGTTCAGATGAGGGGTCACAACATATGGTTTCGGTGAGAAATAAGAAAAATTATCCTTAACTATTATCAAATACTCCCTCTTATCTAGAGCTCTGAGCAACCCTCATTTAAAACCACTGTGCACGAAGGCCTGTGAAGAGCCACACTCTTTATGATAATGGCAGAGAATTTCAGAGTTCCAGATAAGATAGGAATCTAAGGATAATTCCACCATAGTTTTTGCTAACTTCTCAATAAAAACATGTTGTGACCTATCATTAGAACCATCTCAATGAAATAGTTCTGATCAGAGATCACAACATGTTTCCACGAAGTATAAAAAAATGCCTATTATCTCAGTTTTCAGAGCTCAAGATAAGAAGGGGTAAGAGGGATAATTTAGGGATAATTTTCCTTCTTTCTCATAAAAATATATCTTGTGACCCTTCATATGAACCGTTTTGCTGAGATGGTTCTAATGAGGGGTTTCAGCGGTTGTCTTTGTTGAGATGTAAGACAAATTGTCTCTGATTCTGAATTACCCTAAATACCCCCCTCTTATCTGGAAATCTGTAGTCTGGCCTCAAATCTCTCCATTCTCTAAACCATTATTCAAGAACTATCATCATAACCCTGCCTTATCTTGAGCTCTTCATCCTCATTTAAAAATCCAGACTACTACACAATTATTTTCACAGTCTCATTTCTTATTTTTCAGCTGATTTGACAACCAGTCTAGTCCTTCATACAATCCGTCCCCACTTGTCGCACAAGTAGCTTGAATGTACCAGTTTCTATTTCTCAAACTATGCAGTCCAAGTTTATCTGTGAGTTCTGCAGCAGCCATTACATTAGGTAAATCCTGAAATTGAAATAAGAAAATAATGTTAAGGCATGGCTTGAAGCTCCAGGAGGAGCTCCGGTAGCTGAGCTCACAGGGTTAAGCGCTGGCATGCTGAACTAGCAGTCCCAAGTTCATTTCCCGGAGGTGGAAATCTTTTCAATGGTAAATGCGGTTCCACTGCACACAACCTTTCATTATCACCCTCCAATTGTCCTGATATGACTGAACTACTGTTGAAAAAGACGTAAAATCCCAAGTCAACCATTGAAGCTCCAGATGGACACATGGTCACTTTTACAAGGAAGACAACCCTAGTAAAACAATACTTGCTTCACTGGTGAGTGAATCATCCTGCATGGTTGGGGAGTAGGGGAGGTGCAAATCTTAACAGGACGTATTGGCTCTCTAGCGAGCATATTCTACCTTTCACGATCAGTCCCTTAGGTTCCAAGTGGAAGTAATTTCCCTTGGTGTGGAATACATAAACCTTGTAAGGTGATGTATCATTCTTCACAAAAATCTAAGTTGTGACCCTTATCGGACACTAAACAGCATGGCAGCTCTAATGAGGAACCAAAATATATGTTGTCCCTGAATTAGCATCAATATACTGTTGTAAATGGGTTTTGACATCTGGAATGGAACTTCAGAAAAGTTTTCTGTATGTTACTCTCTAAGATCTGAGGTCCTTGAGGTTGTATCCATATTGTGACCACTAGCTCATGTTTATATTTAACAGTGAAACCTCTACTGAAGGTCAGCTCTTAATAACAGCCACTTAACAAAAAAGTATTTCTCTCGGCCAAATTATTCAAAGCCGTCTTAGCTTGACATAGTTGTTAGTCATGGATTGGTAAAGCCTTATGGTACACAAAATCCAGTGTGGTAATATTTTTTGCTGAAAAGATCTTGAGCTTTTGCGAGCTTTTGCAAAAGCTCCTTGTATTTTTATTTCTGCCAAAAAAAAAAGAAAAAAAAAAAGAAATGTTACAGTATGTAACAAATGCCCCCGAAGGCCCCTTAAATTGACCTTTGACCCTGAATTGGGCAAGGAAGCCCAAATCTTGCAAGTGAAATGCCTTTTTATCACGCTTTACCTTTCTGTGAAGTTTGATGAAGTTCACTTCATCAGTCTCCAGTCAGTTTGGAGATATAATCTGACCTATGTGCCCTGATTGTGACCCTGACCTTGGGAATGGGAGCCTAAATTTTGTTTGCGACATACCATCTCATTATGTCTTACCATTTCAGGAAGTTTAATACAGTTTGCTTAAGAAGTCTTTTTAGTAATTGGGGAGAAACAACCTTTGACCTCAGACTGTGACCTTGAACTTGGGTGTGAAAGCCTGTATCTTGTGTGTGTCTTACCTTCTCATTAAGCTTCATCTTTCTGTGATGTTTAAGGAAATTTGCTTTGGTACATTTATGAGCAATTGTTGAGACATGATTTGACATCTGACCCCCGATTGTGACCTTGAATTTGGGTTTGGGAATATAAATATTATGTGTGTCAAACCTTTGACCTCTAAGTCCCGACAGTGACCTTGACCTTGGGTTTGGGAATATAAATATTATATGTGACAAATCATCTCATTACTCTTTACAATTCTGTGAAATTTGATGAAATTCAGTTATGTAGTTTTAAAGTAATCGCAGACACTATTTGACCTCTAACCCCCGACAGTGACCTTGACCTTGGGCGTGGGAACCAAACTCTTGTGCACGACACACTTTCTCATTGTGCTCTATCTTTCTGTGAAGTTTCATTAAATTTGCTTCAGTATTTTATAAGTTATAGCTGAGACACGATTTAAGACATGATTTGACCTTTGACCCAACTGTGACCTTGACCTTGGGCATGGGAACCAAACTCTTGTGCGCGACACACCTTCTCAATGTGCTCTATCTTTCTGTGAAGTTTCATCAAATTTGCTTCGGTAGTTTTAAAGTTATCGCTGAGACACAATTTAAGATATGATTTGACCTTTGACCCAACTGTGACCTTGACCTTGGGCGTGGGAACCAAACTCTTGTGCGCGACACACCTTCTCAATGTGCTCTATCTTTCTGTGAAGTTTCATCAAATTTGCTTCAGTAGTTTTAAAGTTATCGCTGAGACACGATTTGTTACGAACGCACGGATGGACTGACGGACGGACGGTGCGATTTTAATATGCCACCCGAAGTCCCTTCGGGGGCATAAAAACGGCTGTGTTTTGCTTATGATACATTAGACCAACTAGTCCCTGATATTGCACAGCACTACGGTATACTAATATGAGCCATGTCACGTGACTTCCAACAATGTGGAATTTTGCCATGTGGCATTCAGATCATCCGTCTCATTCATTTAGGGTAATCGGAGACCTCATTGTTGGCTCTGTGACTTTGGTCACTTCCATAAGTCGCAGATAAGACAAGCAAAGTGTGACAAGCAAAGGCTCTGATCAGACTGCACGTAGGTATAAGTACAGTCTGTTCAGAGCCTTTGCTTGTCACCAATGCAACATTGTTGGAAATCACATGATGTGGCTCATACCAACTTTGATAACAACCACTTCCATTAACATCTGAATTAGGTTATTGTCATTAGGAGATTGACATGAAATTTTTAAGGGGACCGGCTACTACTCAACAAGATTCTGAAAAGTTTTGGTCCCCTGGTAAACAAATCCAAGAAAGGAGCCTAGTCGAGTGGTTAAACATGCTTACTATAAGCATGTTTAACCACTCGACTAGGCTCCTTTCTTGGATTTGCACTATGCAGGTCGCAGGTTCAAATTGTACTAATTGTTGTGCCAGCCTATGGCTGGATAACTCAGTCAACCCAGCAGTAAATGGGTACCTTTTTCAAATTAGAGAAGGAAACGGCCATGAAAGGAGAGACTGGCTCCACCTTTTGTATGCTTTGCCCATGATTCAGTGGGCCTCTAACCACCACCGCCCTAGGGCCACTTGGCTACCAGAAACCTTTGCTTTTACCTTTTACACAAATCCTTTCTCATTAGGGGCGAAGAATTCTCAAGAAAGAAAGATGATTGTTTTCCATAAGAGAAGCTTCCTTAGAGAAGATGACAATCACTAAAATAGAGGTGTATTAATTTGGGAAGACAGAAACCAACCTGTTTATTAGCAAAGACGAGTACGACGGCATCTCTAAGCTCATCCTCCTGTAACATTCTCTGGAGTTCATCCTTAGCTTCTTGTGATCTCTCTCGGTCATTACTGTCTACCACAAATATCAGACCTGCAACACCCATGTCAGATGTACATATATGAGCCGCGATGCGAGAAAACCAACAATGTGGTTGTGCACCCATCGTAGACTCAGATCAGCCTAGGCATCCGCCCAGTCTGATTAGAGTCTTCGCTTTGCACTTAAAGGGTAGCTAAGGGTCTAAGCTACCTTTGTGTGGACAGCGAAGACTCTGATCAGACTGGGCGGGTGCCCAGGCTGATCTGAGTCTGCTCTAGGCCCACAACCACTTTGTTGGTTTTGTCGTGTCGCGGCTCATGTGTTTATGTGAAAAAGCAAGAACTATGCGACGCACACAGTCAAGTGCTCCAGATAAGAGTAAAAGAAATTCAAAGTCAAGTTTTCTTATTTCTCAATGGAAAGTTATGTTGTGACCCCTCATTAGAACTGTCTCGGTGAGACGGTTCTAATGTGGGGTCACATCATACGTTTCTATGGAGAAAAAAAAACTACTCTCTTGTTGAGGCACTCCAGCAAGTGGTTTTTTGAAGTTTATACTTAAAGGATAAAGAAACAGCAAATTCCACTTACATGGTTCAGTTTACTACCATTTCTCGTAGTCAGATTTGTCCAGTAGAGTTTTTGAAATTCATTGGCATGCTCTCAAGCTTGGAAAGTAATCTCTTGCAATGTATTTTTTTCAGTTTCATAATGGCCGCCTCAAGATAACCATTACTGCTGTAGGGGTGGCATGTTTATAGCACATTCTTGAAAATTACCATTTCATATAAAATTAACATGAAATCATTTCAGAAGAATTTATGCTTATATCTTATAGCAGTTATTTTCATAAGTAATATCTTTTTGGAAAACAAAAAGATGCATAAGTGTAGCTGACACTACAAACAACCCTTTGCTGAAATGGTCATATTACAAAACAGATCAGGTGATTAGTGATGACATCATTTCTGTTGTGATGTCACAATGGGTGGTTCCCAGCTTTGTTAAAATTAAAATGAACCTCATCAAAGGCTGGAAACCAGAAGGAATATTTTTACTATTGGAAAACCCACCTCAAAACAAAAAACAATAAAAATAGACAAAAGAGGTCATGCAATACGCTGCAAGTCAGTATTTAGCTACGAGAAATGGTTTTGGGTATGTTAAACCTAAAATTTTGATATTTAAGCATCTTTAAACAAAAAAGTTCCACTAAAAACCACTTGCTGGAGTGCCTCAACAAGAGAGTAGTAACATGTTACCTAATAGGGCACACAGTCAAGAGCTCCAGATAAGAGTAAAAGAAATTCAAAGTCAAGTTTTCTTATTTCTCAATGGAAAGGTACAGTGGACTCGACAGTATCGGATCATCGACAGTATCGGATCACTCTTAGGTTATCAACCATTTTTCTCACAAATGAAGCAAACATTTTTTACTATTATATAACAGTCATCAAGTTCGACCAATGGCAAAGTGCAGGGTGAAAATTCGATCGAAATCTGCGGCTGAGAAACAAATCAAAGTTGTTGAAAAGCTTGGCCCCACTTCAGCGGCGCTTGCATTTTGCCTGTTGCTCGTTACCCCCAAGATAGATTTCGGTTATTTAAACTATTCTATCATTTGGCGATTGAAACCAATTTTGCTTTGTAATGTGTCCTGGCATCCCTAAAATTGCAGGCAGTCATTATTTTTGTGACATCCCAGTATTTGATGAAACTAAAGACTTGAAAAGTGAGGCACCGATGTGCGACAGTAACGGATCATTATATAATTTGAACTGAAATACAGGCCTCAGCTGGAAACTGCATGTTGGATGTATGGTCTGATGCTGAAAACAAGTCATAAATCAACTACCTGAGTGGCTGCTGTGTCTTTTTTTTCAAAGAAAATCAGTTTAAAACTAAGACAACATCCTTTTTGTAAAATATCCCCCATCCCAAGTCCCACATTCTAGCGTATGATAATGAAGGTTATGCGTAGCACAACCAAGCTTCTGCTAAACATTCTGTTGAAACATTCGAGATCAGCTCGCATGAATGTGAACCCAATAATGACTGGCGTTCATAGGATGGACATCTGTACACTGTGTAGACTCAGATTAATGCCAGAGAACTCGTTGAATGACCATGTAGTGTTTATACACTGATTGCACTGAAATATCTTTAAGGCGGAAAATCACCGTAAATTTGTTGATCCTGGTCAGACACCACGGTCTTATCAGGGTCTACACTTTGCAAAGGCAGTTTATGATCTTTACTGTTTGAGTAGTTTTATGCTATGAGGCGCAGGGGATTACTGAGTTAAGAATTTTTGGCATGCTTGTAGTTTTGTATGCATTCAACTTTTATTTAACAGACAAAACCGTTGCTGGTGAAGGACCACATGAAAAATATCGTTGAAAGGCCGTAAAAGTTTCCTCAGAGTGTTTAATAGGTCCAACTGTTTATGCAGCAGAATTATTGAAGCTAAGAAGGTTGTCAGAGTGCCTAGGAGAAACTCTCATATAAAATAATATCATATGATCCGATACTGTCGCACCTGATTCGTTACTGTCGTAGGACCCTACCGTAAGTCTGCATAGGTTATCTGCCCTTAAAGGAATAAATTTCGTAAATATTTTGACATGGAAAGATAGAAGGGATATTTTGCAATTGTTTTGTGTCATAACATACATACTTTTAGCATTCATATACAACAAAACGGGAGTTTTATTGAACTTGATCCGATACTGTCGAGTCCACTGTATGTTGTGACTCCTCATTAGAACTGTCTTGGTGAGACGGTTCTAATGTGGGGTCACATCATAAGTTTTTATGGAGAAAAAAAACAAAAAAACAAACTAGTAACATGTTACCTAATAGGGCCCTGCCTTTATAAGACTGCTGATGGCATTTAAGTACGTATGTCCCCAATCAGAAATAACAATAAAAGCTTTCCATTATCATGTTGCTCCTTCATATTTAATGTTGTTTGGAATAAGCCTCATTAAGAAAATAAAATATGTTTAAGCCAAGATATGGGCAAAATACAAAATCACGACTGATTAAAACATGGGCAAAAACTCTGTTAAGCAGGAACCCAGGACCTCTGATTTATAAGTCAGGTGCCCTACCGACTGTGCTATGCAGCCTGGCAAGGTGGAGTTTTCGCTCTTACACTCTGTACACCTTCAGATCTTCTGATGATGCTTTAAATTTGTACCAAATTTGTGAAAATATCTTCAAAGGCTTCAAAGTTATAAAGTGGACAAGATCTCCATCCCAAAATTACAAAGGGACATAACTGTTAACTAGAAAATGTGTTTATGAAACACTATGCCCCCAACCATATGCTTGCCTCTAAAGAAGGTTCATCCAATAATGCTTGTACCTTTGTACCATAGGCTTCAATGCACTAAGTCGAAAAAGGGGCTTAACTCAGTCAAAAATTCACGATTTTTTTCGAAAGTTAATCAGGTCATCTACACCTTGGGCAATATCTTCCTGCAAAAAATCATGATCCTAGCATCAGGGGTACTCCAGATATTTTGTTCACAAGGTTTCATAGGCTAACAATGCATTAAAGGTAGGTTCCTGGACTAGCAATAACAATTATGCCTACAAAATAATTTCGTCTTTTTCTGGGTAGTATTGCATTCTTTTATTTTTATGAATCTGTTGCTACTGAGAAAATTGTCAGATGTTGTAGAAAAATAGTCGTTTTCCCTTTGGTTTATATTCTTTCGTTGGAATTCCAGTTCTAAAAATAATTATATTATATATCTATAAGTTCGCGATTTCTGCTGTCATTCCCCAAATGTCAATTTTCTCTTGCCGTGAGCTCTTCTAGATGGTCCTGGCATGGCGTTCGGGTTAAAACTATCCCAAAATGGAATTCAGCATGACATCAGCTGTGTTATCAATTTTGGCGCGAACTAAAAATAGCGCTAACTGGTGTGCGAAGCAGAGTTAGGAAATCCCTTGCAAAACAATTTTTCTAATATTTTTTTACTTTCACTTTGTAGCGAAACTTATTCATTCCCTTTTTATAAGTGCTTTCCCACAACTTGGATAAAAAATCATCAAATTATATGATGCATTCCAAAGTACAGGAACCTACCTTTAAGTTGAAAAAGGGGCATAACTAAATCATAAATTCACAATTCGTTTTCAAAAGTTAATCAGGACATCTACACCTTAGGCAGTATCTTTCTGCAAAAAATCATGCTCCTAGCGTCAGGGGTTCTTGAGATATTTTGTTCACAAGGTTCCATAGGCTTACAATGCACTAAGTCAAAAAAGGGGCATAACTCGGTCAAAAATTCATGATTTTTTTTCAAAAGTTAATCAGGTCATCTACATCTTGGGCAATGTATTCCTGCAAAATTACATGATCCTAGCATCAGGGGTTCTTGAGATATTTTGTTCACAAGGTTCCATAGGCTTACAATGCACTAAGTCGAAAAAGGGGCATAACTTGGTCAAAAATTCACGATTTTTTTTCAAAAGTTAATCAGGTCATCTACATCTTGGGCAATGTCTTCCTGCAAAATTACATGATCCTAGCATCAGGGGTTCTTGAGATATTTTGTTCACAAGGTTCCTTAGACTAAGTTGAAAAAGGGGCATAACTCTGTAAATACATGACCGGCGAAAAAAAGAAAAAATACGGGTCTGCTCATTTTTCATGTACATGCCACATATAAAATTTCAAGGTCCTAGCATAAGCGGTTCTTGAGTTTCACACCTGCCAAAAAGCGTTACGGACGGACAGACAGACGGACAGACGGACTCACGGACGGACGGACGGACAGGCCCAAACCAATATGGCCCCTCAACTTCTCCGAAGTTGGGGGCATAAAAATGCAGGTGTAGACAGGTTCTTGTACACTGCACATTGTTTGATCAAGCTTTTTATTTGTACCAAGTTTTGTGCATATATCTTGAACAGTTTTAAAGCTATAAAATAGAAACTATTTCTCTAGGGACAATTACAAAGGGATATAAGTCTGTAAAAAACTGTAGGTGGCGTTATGGTTTTTATTTTCTGCACATCATCTGATGATGCTTTATATTTGTGCAAAGTTTCATTAAAGCACCTTTGATGGTTTTGAAAATATGGATTGGCTACAATTTCTATACTAGATAAAGTGAGCAGGAGCTCACGTATACCCCCGACCAGTGCCACCGCCAAACAAAGTTCTAATTATTGAACCCTGACCCCATCCAGGAGCTGACCCTAATCCTTCTCAAGGCATACAATATCAAAGGAAATGCTACTGAAAAGAATCTGACATATAGCTACACAGATATGAGCAAAACGAAAAGTGTACAGAAAAACTAAGACCTAATTTAAGCCCAAATAAGTGATCCCTAGCCCTACCCAGAGGCCTGACCCAAATGCTAAAGCATGAGATATCATTAACCAAACATGAAAAGAATCGGACATGCTGTTACTACACAAATATGAGCAATCCAAAAGGTTTAAGGCACAACAATGATGTAAACTAAGTCCTAATCATTTACCCTGGCCCCATCCAGAGGCCTGACCACGCAGCTGAGGTATTTCACATCAAAGACAATGCTGTACAGATGTTAGGAACCAAATATGAAAAAAGTCTGATAAACAGTTACAGAGACATGAGCAAAGCAAAGGTTTAACAAAACAAGAGGGTCATGAGGCCCTGAATCGCTCACCTGAACAATTGGCAATGTGGCTTTTTCTTATGTTTTGAAATTGTCAAAATATGAGTCTTGGGTCAAAAGTCAAAGAATGACCATGACCTATTGTACTCATAAATCTTCATGTACTCATTAAGGCAACCATATATACCATTTTTTAGGCAAAACTTTCCATGAAATCTTATGTTCTAGCATTTTCCCATATTTGACCATGCCGCAAAAAAAAGTTAAGCAAAACCGAGGTCATCATTTGAACAGTCTTGGTAGTACTCTAGTACTCCATGCTACTTACCAAGTTTCAAGGCCATTGGTGTATTGGTTCTGGAGAAGAAAAAATATTTAATGCTACATACCAAGTTTCAAGGCCACTGATCAATCGGTTCTGGAGAAAAAAATTTTCAAAGGTTTTTACCATATATGGTCATGGTGGCCATGTTGGTCATGTAACCCAGACCATTTGAAGAAATTTTCATTTCCTCGACCCCTGAAGGCTCTATATAATATTTGGACAATTGTCGCATTGGCTTTTAAGGAGAAGTTTGAAATTGTCAAACTATTCTGAGAATTCAGGGTCAGAGGTCAAAGAACGACCTTGACCTCTTCTAGTCATGAATCTTGATGTACACATTAAGATGACTGTATTTACCAATTTTTAGGCCTAAATCTTCAAAACTTTCCATGAAATCTTATGTTCTAGCATTTTCCCATATTTGACCTTGCTGTAAAATGGCCAAGGTCACCCCAAGGTCATCATTTTGAACACTCTTGATCAGGGCTACAGAAATTTTGAAATCGTAATCGGTCCGGACGGCCAATGACGTCATACGAATCCAAAATAGACACGAAAACTAATGACTACACAGTGTATTCCACAATCCAAAAAAAGTCACGAAAACTAATGACTACACTGGAGCGCCGTTATACGCGGGGGTCATCGCTGAAGTAGCCATTTAGTCCACATGTTCTTACTTAACGTGAAAAATTCGCTTTAAAGCGCAGAGACAGTCAGACCGAAAGCGAAAGTACACATGGCTGTACCATTCGGAAATCCTCGCCGATCTTCATTTACGGAATTGCCGAAGTATTACGATTGACGTATTTTACTGTATTCGAGTTAATTCCCTTGAAATATGAAATATACTTGCAAAAAGGTACCTTCGGACGAAGAAAAATAATTCTGCGCAAAAAATGACGTCGGCTAAAAAATTTCTGACCAGACTGCACATAACCAAGTCCGGTTTAATTTTTCTTTTTGCTAGTCAAATTCTTTCCTTATGCTATCTATGAAAGTATACAATAGTCAGTAACCTTACGTTGCACAGCCTTTTTCCGTGCATCGGCACGTGTATGTTGTGGAAAATCTTCGCCGCTGGCCAATATTGTGACACATGCTAATTATCGAAGATTTCTAAAATTGAGTCTGTTCACACCTTGGCAAGACAATCGACACTTTGTTTATCTGTGATAACTTTTGACAGCAGTGCGTGATTATTGGATTAATAATATGACACATGGCTAAAATCCAGGTAATTATGTCATCATACATCGCAAATCGTGTTTTTTCGGACCGAAAAAAATGTGCCTTATGCCAACTGAATCGGTTTTTCGAACTCAAAATCGGTCCGGACCGACAAAATATCGGATTTCTGTAGCCCTGCTCTTGATAGTACTGGAGTACCCAATGCTACATACTAAGTTTCAAGGCCATCTGTCAATTGGTTCTGGAGAAGAAGATTTTTTTAGGTTTTTACCATATATGGGCATGGTGGCCATGTTGGTCATGTGACCTGAACCGTTTGAACAAATTTTCATTCCCTCATCCCCTGGAGGCTCTATATGAAATTTGGTTATAATAGGCCGAGTGGTTTTTGAGAAGATTGTTTGAAATTGTCAAAATATGAGAGCTCAGGGTCAAAGGTCAAAGAATGACCTTGACCTCTTGTACTCACAAATCTTCATTATACTCATTAAAGATGACTGCATATACCAACTTTTAGACCTTAATCTTCAAAACTTTCCCTGATATCTTAAGTTCTAGCATTTTCCCATATTTGACCTTGCCGTAAAAAGGTCAAGGTCAACCCAAGGTCATAATTTGAACAATCTTGATAGTACTCGAGTACCCAATGCTACATACCGAGTTTCAAGGCCATCGGTCAATTGGTTCTGGAGAAGAAGATATTTCAAGGTTTTTTACCATATATGGGCATTGGCGGCCATGTTGGTCATGTGACCTGAACCGTTTGAACAAATTTTCATTCCCTCATCCCCTGGAGGCTCTATATGAAATTTGGTTTCAATTGGCCCAGTGGCTGTTGAGAAGATTGTTTGAAATTGTCAAAATATGAGAGTTCTGGGTCAAAGGTCAAAGAATGACCTTGACCTCTTGTACTCATAAATCTTCATGTACTCATTTAGATGACTGTAGATATTGATTTTTAGCCCAAAATCTTCAACAGTTTTCAAGATATTTTATGTTCTAGCATTTTCCCATATAAAAGCACAAGGAAGCAAATTTGACCTTGCCGTAAAAAAGGTCAAGGTCAACCCAAGGTCATAATTTGAACAATCTTGGTAGTACTCATGTACCCGATGCTACATACTAAGTTTCAAGGCCATCGGCCTATTGGTTCTGGAGAAGAAGATTCTTTTAGGTTTTTACCATATATGGGCGTGGCGGCCATGTTGGTCATGTGACCAGGACGGTTTGAACAACTTTTCGTTCCCCCTTCCTCTGGAGGCCATATATGAAATTTGGTTACAATTGGCCCTGCGGTTTCAGAGGAAAAGTCATTTGAAATTGTGGACGGACGGACGGACGACGACGGACAATGGAGCCTTACCATCCTATAAGCTCCCCCGGAGCCGCTGGCTCAGGTGAGCTAAAAACTTTGACGTAGCTGAAGTCCTAATTACTGACCCCTGGCCCTACCCTACCCCTGGCGTGGCGGCCATGTTGGTCATGTGACCAGGACGGTTTGAACAACTTTTCGTTCCCCCTTCCTCTGGAGGCCATATATGAAATTTGGTTACAATTGGCCCAGCGGTTTCAGAGGAGAAGTCATTTGAAATTGTGGACTGACGGACGGACGACGACGGACAATGGAGCCTTACCATCCTATAAGCTCCCCCGGAGCCGCTGGCTCAGGTGAGCTAAAAACTTTGACGTAGCTGAAGTCCTAATTACTGACCCCTGGCCCTACTCATGAGCCTGACCCCAATGCTTAAGCATTTCATATCAAAGGTATTGCTACAGAGGTATCACTATCCAAATATGAAAAGAATCTAACATGTGGTTTCAGAAATATGGCAATCCAAAAGCTTTAACACAAAACTTGGACGTAATTTAAGTCCTAATTATTGACCCCTGGTCCCACCCTGGGGCCTGACCCAGAGGTTAAGGTATTTCAAATCAAAGGCAATACTATAGAGATATCATTAACCAAATATGAAAATATTCTGACCAGCGGTTACAGAGATAAAAGGTTTAATGTAAAACTTTGACGTAAAAGTTAACGGAAGGGCAAATAGTCGAACAAACGGACAAACGAACGGATGAACAGACAGCGTGACAAAACCTATATACCCCCTACCCCCCTTACTAAAGGCATAATTCTGTAAAAAATGTACATGGAGTTACAATTCTTATTCTCTTCAAATCATGTGCTGATGCTTTATATTTGTACCAAATTTTGTGAAAATATCTTTGGCCATTTTAAAACTACAAAGTGGATATGAACACAAAATTACAAAGGGGCAAAATTCTGAAGAAAAAAAATTAAGGGCTGTTATGGTTCCTGTTCTCTGCACATTGTCTGATGATGTTTTATATTTGTACCAAGTTTTGTGAAGTGTCTTCAACAGTTTTAAAGCTATAGAGCTGACAAGATTTTTACATAGAAAATTACAAAGGGGAATAACTCTGTAAAAAATGTAATTGGAGTTATGATTCTTGTTCTCTGCACATCGTCTGATAATGCTTTGTATTTGTACCAACTTTCGTGAAAATATCTTAAACGGTGTAAGAGTTATGGAGCAGACACGATTTCCAAACTTAAAATTACAAAGAGGCATAATTCCATATAAAAAATGTAGATGGAGTTACAGTTTCTGTTCTCATCACATTGTCAGATGATGCTTTATATTTGTACCAAGTTTCGTGAAAATATCAAGAATGGTGTCAGATTTATGGAGCGGACACGATTTCAATACTTAAAACTACAAAGGGACATAATTCCTTAAAAATATAGGTATAGTTATGATTCTTATTCTCTGCACACTGTCTGATGATGCTTTATATATATATTTACCAAGTTTCAAGAAAATATCTCAAAGGATTTCAGAGTTATGGACTGGACACGGAATGCCTACGGACGTACAGACAGACAGATGGAAGGATAGACAGACAAGGTGATTACAATAGGGCCTCCGCAGAGCCCTAATAAGAAAAACGATTACTAAATTATCTCTTTTTCTCCTTCTTATCTGAAGCTCTGACACAATGTGTCTCGTCTGCCTTCACGTTGTCATGGGACACAGCTAACAATGAAAACTTGCAGAGTGTTTATACCTTTGCCCCCATAGTCCACAAACACAGTCAGACAAGCAATACTATGTCTCCCTTGCTGCTAATTACAGGTGAGCAATTATGATTACAGAGCCATAAATGAGGTAGAAGCTTGTCGATATTTGCTGAATTATTTTTCTTACTTCCCCGTAGGGTTTCCTATTTCTCCATGAATTCACTTTGTGTTTTGGTCCCTCATTATAACCATATCAATTAGCCCAGGCATCTCTAATGAAGGGCTAAAGCAGACGTTTTAGGGGAATGAAAAATATTTATCAATTTTTGTTTACCATACCCCTTTCCCCTTCCCCATGCCACCCACACATCTGCAGCTCTGAATTAAAACTGATTTTTGTTTTGTTTTCCCTTAATTCTCCATAAAGTAAGTGTATAAGCTTGCACAAATCCTTCTGATTCTTACGCTATCTCAAATGGTATGTATCTGTCAAGAAGGAGTGAGTGAGCGAACTCGAGTTTAACGTCCCACCACCAACGAGGTCATATGGAGACGGGACCTCCGTTTAAAGTCTCATCGATCTTGCGACCCCTGGATTGGTAGTCCCGAGTGTTATCCACTACACTACACCCGCTCCTTTGTTAAAAAGGAAAATTTTCAAACATTTTCATTCCTAACCACCTATAAGTCAGCTAAGGTAGCTTTGAATTTCTTTGGAGCCACAGCATGAGAAACGCTCAGATGGAGCTCCCCATTTCCATGGCTATTTGTAAGTCACAAGAACTATTTTGCCTCTTTAGTAACAAGAACTTTTTTGCCTCTTTTAGCTAATTCATACAATGGCTACACAAAATAAGAGTTTAGAATCAACTGTTAGTTGCTAAGTAAGAAATGCACTCTAGTAGTAAGCACTGATAGGAAGCTATGAAGCATAGATATGAAAGGAATATGCCAACACAAACAGCAACTCGGTGCCCCAGATAACCTGTTATACAGAAAGGTGCTAGAATTGAAAGCTTTCTGGAACAATTGTCTTCTTCAAGTTTGCAGATTCACCTCTGATGCAGAGAACTTCGGCCTGCAAGTAATTGTCTTCATCCTCAAAAGAATTCAGTCTTTATTTGCCCCTTTTAGTAGAGAGTAGCCCTTTTGAAGAATGGTTTCATTAAAGTGGTGTATCCATATATCCTAATAAAGCAAACATTAGGTGTTTGTCTCAACTTTCAGTCTTTCTGGATTGGACAAACTATGATACTATTTCTTAGTGGATCCACATTTGAACCACCCTGAAAGGTGGCACTATTGATGAGCCACAGCTCAAGAACAATTTTACGAATAATTAACAGAAAGTAGATCTAAGTTTTAATAAAACACCATAGTATCTTCACAAGGCATCGTATAATTGGGGCAGCTGGGGCACTCTGGAAATTTTCACACCACAGTAGCTTTTATTATTGTGCCTACATGTTGATGAAAGCAAGAAACAGAGCTGTATTTGATGATAATTAAGGGATAATTTTTTTTCTCATTGAAACCATATGTTGTGACCCCTCATCTGAACCGTCTCGATGAGACGGTTCAGATGAGTGGCCACAACAAATGTTTTTATAAACTAGAAAATGTGTTTGTAAAACACTATGCCCCGAACTATATGCCTGACCCTAACAAGGTCAATGAAAATGTTTTCTACCTACCTATAAAATATCAAGGCCAAAGCAGCTACAATTCTTGAGTAATAGACCAACCCTAAAATATTATGTACAGACAAGAAAAAAGGACAAAACTCTGTCAATAATGAATGCAACATAACGTAACCATCATTAGATTGATCATCGACATATCAAATACTATTAATATATCATAAACAAAATGTCAAGGTCAAAAAGTTCAAAAGTTGACAAACTTCCGAAGAAAATCAAGGGGCATAATTGAGTCAAATATTTACGAAAATAGCTCAAAAGTCAATCAGGTGATCTACACTTTAGACCCTACCAGAATGCCAAATATTAACAACCTAGCTCAAATACTTTTTCCAAAATTTTGCTAACAAACTTACATTTATTTTTCGTAAAGGGGCAGAACTCTGTCAATAATGAACTCAATATAGTTTGATTATCATCAAAATGATCAACACATCAAATACTATTACTACATCAAAAATCAGGTCTCTAGGTCAAACGGTTCAAAAGTTGGAAAAATGCCAAAGTTAACAAAGGGGCATAATTCAGTCAATTTTTTATAAAATTAGCCCAAAAGTTAATCAGGTGATCTACACCTTAGGTCCTACCAGTATGCCAAATATGAACAACCTAGCTCATATACTTTTTCCAAAATTTTGCTAACAAACTCAAATCTAATTTATCGAAAAAGGGCCATAACTCTTAAACTACATGGATGATGGAGAAGAAATAAAATATGGGTCTGCTTATTTTCTATGGTCTCTCCACCTATGCATTATCAAGGCTCCAGCAGTTACAGTTCTTGAGTAATGGCTCATACCTTCGCTGTTTTGTACAAATAAGAAAAAAGGGGCATAACTCTGTCAATAATGAACTCAACACAATGTAAGTATCATCAAAATAATCAACACATCAAATACCAGAAGTATACCAAAAATCAGGTCTCTAGGTCAAACGGTTCGAAAGTTGGAAAAATGCCAAAGTTAACAAAGGGGCATAATTCAGTCAAATTTTTATAAAATTAGCCCAAAAGTTAATCAGGTGATCTACACCTTAGGTCCTACCAGTATGCCAAATATGAACAACCTAGCTCAAATACTTTTTCCAAAATTTTGCTAACAAACTTATATTTGATTTTTCGAAAAAGGGGCATAACTCTGAAAGTACATGGCTGACGGAAAGGAAAAAAAATACGGGTTCACTAATTTTTTATTACCTATCCACCTATGAAATATCAAGACCCCAGCCTTTACAGTTCCTAAGTTACAGAGCATACCCAAAGTGTTACGGACGGACGTAACGAACGGAACGAACGAACGAACGGACGGACGGACGGACAAGCCCAAAGCAATATGCCCCCTCAACTTCTTCGAAGTTGGGGGCATAATAAAATACAAGTCTGCTTATTTTCTATGGCCTATCCAGCTATGAATTATCAAGGCTCCAGCAGTTACAATTCTTGAGTAATGCGCCTACCTATGCTGTTTTGTACAAATAAGAAAAAGGGGCATAACTCTGTCTATAATGAACTCAACATAATGTAATTATCATCAAAATGATCAACACATCAAATACTATAAGTATACCAAAAATCAGGTCTCTAGGTCAAACGGTTCTAGGTCAAACGGTTCAAAAGTTGGAAAAATACCAATGTTAACAAAGGGACATAATTCAATCAATTTCTTACGAAATTAGCCCAAAAGTTAATCAGGTGATCTACACCTTAAGCCCTACCAGTATGCCAAATATGAACAACCTAGCTTAAATACTTTTTCAAAAATTTTGCTAACAAACTTATGTTTAATTTTTCAAAAAAGGGCCATAACTCTAAAACTACATGGCCGATGGAAAAGAAATAAAATACGGGTCTGCTTATTTTCTATGGCCTATCCAGCTATGAATTATCAAGGCTCCAGCAGTTACAATTCTTGAGTAATGGAGCCTACCTATGCTGTTTTGTACAAATAAGAAAAAAGGGGCATAACTCTGTCAATAATGAACTCAACATAATGTAACTATCATCAAAATAATCAACACATCAAATACTATAAGTGTACCATAAATCAGGTCTCTAGGTCAAACAGTTCAAAAGTTGGAAAAATGCCAAAGTTAACAAAGGGGCATAATTCAGTCAAATTTTTAAGAAATTAGCCCAAAAGTTAATCAGGTGATCTACACCTTAGGCCCTGCCAGTATGCCAAATATGAACAACCTAGCTCAAATACTTTCTCCAAAATTTTGCTAACAAACTTACATTTAATTTTTCGAAAAAGGGGCATAACTCTGACAGTACATGGCTGACCGAAAAGAAAAAAAATACGGGTTCACTAAATTTTTATAATCTATCCACCTATGAAATATCAAGACCCCAGCCTTTACAATTCCTAAGTTACAGAGCATACTCAAAGTGTTACGGACGGACGTAACGGACGGACGGAAGGACGGACAAGCCAAAAGCAATATGCCCCCTCAACTTCTTCGAAGTTGGGGGCATAAAAATTAACAAAAATTATCCCTAATTATGTATCACTAAATACTCCCGCTTATCTAGAGCTCTGAAGAAACATAGACAGAAATAACACAGTATGCCATCACAGTAACCAACAGAAATCCAGAAAATAGGGTTTTTGATGATGACTACAATATTTTAAGGCTCCCTAAACACATGAAGCCTCTTTTTAACTTATTTGATAAAGAATGAACAAAACTGTTTAAAACTGTCATCAAAAGCCCCATCTTCTGTAACAATTTTTAAGCATTAAAAATGATAATTCTTGAAAGGCATGATCATTTCATATACCCCCAAAGCGCGCCTACATAAAAGCATGCCATCTTCCCCTTAAGTATAAACACAAAGTTGACAGAATCAAGAGCTCAGAACAACCAAAGTTTTGGTGCAGAAAATGAGATTTTTTTTTTTGAATTTCTGATCTTATTGATCTTACTTTTTGGGGAAAAAAGTGACTCTAAATTAACTGCTTTATCTCTAGGAAAGAAAACAAGACCTGTCACAGGGCCAGGATAGCTCGCCTGACAGCGCCTTGCCCATCACATAAAAAACTTTAACGTAAAACTTTAACATTTTGCTAACACCAACGCGCCGCCAACACCGACGCCAATGCCGGTGTAGTGCAACCGCTCTTCCTGAACTTTGTTCAGGCGAGCTAAAAATATGTGAAATTTTATCACCAAAATTTTGGCCAATCAACAGCTCTCATAGATCGGGGAGAAAAAAAATTTACTCACCACTTTAACTCTGATTTCTAATTTTCCCCTTGTACTGCTTCAGTCATACCGCTTTTGAACGCGTCAAAACAAAATCTCCGACCAAAACTAACGAAACCTGGAACTATAAGCCTTTCAAGAACCATCGTCCTGCTCAGCAAAACAAAATGATTCAATGAGACTGCTCATAAGAAGGATAGTTTGCGAAGCAAGAGTGAAAACAATACACATGAAAACTACAACATATGCTTGTTTATCAGCATGTTACAGTTAAGACCCCCGAACTCTGAGGCAGAACCCACTGAGCTTACAGTGTTGAATTAGATCAGACTGCTCCTTATGAAGCAGACATATGAGCTGTGACACACTGACAAAGTGGCATGTGTACCAAGCAAAAGTCTGGGCATCTGACCAGTCTGATCACAATCTTTACTGTCCGCACTGAGGTAGCATAGACCCTTAGCTACCCATTAAGTGATCAGCACTTTGATCAGACTGGGGGGATGCCAAGGCTAATCTGAGAGTTCGCTGGGCATGCTAGCCACTTTATTGGTTTTGTCACAGTTCATAAAGACTAAATAGCTCTGCACTGTTTACCATTCTGACTCTGTAACAAAACAACAGGGGCCATATTCATAAAGCCACTTAAGTCGTTGCTATGCAGTTGCTAAGGCTAAATATCTATAAAGGAGATTCCCTACAACTATGAAGTTTGCTCTGGAGGAACAGTCTTTATAAGACTGTTCCTCCAGAGCAAATTTCATAGTTGTAGGGAATCTCCTTCAAAGAAATTTAGCCTTAGCAACAGCATAGCAACCACTTAAGTCGTTTCATGAATACGGCCCCTGACTCTCATTTTCTCAAAAATTAATCTCTTAAGCCTCCTTAAAGGCTTAGGCAGAGTATGAAAGACAAAATTAGGTAGCTGATCTCAGTATGTTCCAATATTTGTCGAATTTTGTGTCCTTGTGACCTTACATGCCCATTAACAGTAATACCACAGTAACTTGATCTAGCTTTATTTATAACATCCAACACACAGGCATTTATGTCAATCTGGGAACTACATGTACCTACAGACAGTTAAATTATTGCAGCAATATGCTTATTATGTGCCTTTTAGTACGATTTAATAACCAGTTCTTAATTTATACTGCCTAAAACATCAAAAAAACAAAACAAAAAAAACAATGTAGAATAAATGCTTTATCTCTTGTTATGTTACATTACTTGTCATGTTTCTCTGGTTCTCACTCATATGATGCACATCAAAAACTGACACATCTGAAGCTGGATCTCTAGACATAGGGGAGTCGGGTAACTTCGGACAGGCGGGTAAATTCGGACATACCATTGCAAACAGTGAAAAATCCAGATGAGATGGCTCATGATGAGCCGTCTCATCAGGATTTTCACTGTTTGGCCAGTTAATTTTTGTTTTAGTTCCAAACAACTGACATATAAAGAAAAAAAATGTCACTGTCCGAATCTATCCGCTGTCCGAAGTTACCCGACTATCCCCTAGCCAAATTTTAAGGGGTAGTTGTACAGATTCAGAAAACGCCAGTATGTTAATCCAGCTTTGCCACAAATAGATAGTTCAAAGGGTGTATCATTTACAGGTATTTAATAAAATACAGTAGTATATAAATACATATATAAACAAGACCTGTCCCCGCACAGGATAGCTCGCCTGCATTGCCTTGCCCATCACATAAAAAAACTTTAATGTAAAACTTTGAAGTGTGACCCCCACGCCGACATCCAAGTGACAACAATAGCTCTCTGTACTTTCGTATAGACAAGCTAAAAATTGGCAAACTGTAACATTTTGTATGGATTATCCTCCTAAACATCCTGGGGCCATATTTATAAAACCACTTAAGTCGTTGCTAAGCTGTTGCTAAGACTTAATTTCTGTGAAGGAGATTCCTTACAACTACGAAATTTGCTCTGGAGGAACCGTCTTTTTCAGACGGTTCCTCCACAGCAAATTTCATACTTCTCTTCTCCTTCATAGAAATGAAGCCTTAGCAACACCATTGCAACCACTTAAGTCGTTTTATAAATACGGCCCCAGATATCTCTGTGGGTTGACAGTATGAATCAAGCATCACTTTGTAATGCGAACTAGATATTTTTTTCCAGGCATGCAACAACTGATTGTTAAATGTTCCTTTGATGTTGTGTTTTGTATGAAAACCACTGAATAGATCATACAGGAAAGTGAGAACTTAAAAGAAGGAAGTACAAAATCTGACTAAAGTCGAGTCATATTTATGAAACTCCTCAATATAACCATATTTTGGATAATATCAGAGCTCCAGATAAAGTGAATATTTAAGGAAATTCTGGGATAATTTTTCTTATTTCTAAATAAAAACCTATGTTGTGACCCCTCATTAGAACCGTCTTGATGAGAAAGTTCTAATGAGGGGTCACAACATACATTTTTATGAAGAAATATGGAGAATTATCCCTGTTACCCCTTCTAATCTGGTCAACTGGTTATATTGCTATAAGTTCATAGCATTGCTGCAACTGATGTACCTGAAAGCTGCTGAATTCAGTCAGTGTTTGAGAAGCAGGGTACCAAAAGTACTATCAGCTACTGAGGCCATGACTGGCAGCTGAGGAAGAAGTTGAAATGCATGTATTCAGTTCATATCTGTGCGAGGAAAACTTGAGTGCAGCAGTGCATCACACCTAAACAATGACTTTCTTAAAAACAATGCAACCATGATTTTGAGTAAAACTAAAAGAGTCTCCCCAAAGCAAATGTGTCACAGCTTACTCCTATCTATACTGCCCTGAATAGCCTTGTAGTTCACACAGCCCAAATAGTGTTTCTATTACCGTTCCAAATGTGCTGCCTTGAAACATACAGGTCTGTAAATGAAACATTTCTTACCTTGTGTGTTTTGGAAATAATGTCTCCACAAAGGTCTAATTTTATCCTGGCCACCAACATCCCATACTGTGAAACTTATGTTTTTGTATTCTACTGTTTCTACATTAAAACCTGCAAAGAGACACAAAATTTGCATTTTTTTAACCAAGTTACCAACCCTTCTTAGCTATAGTATGTAAAATATGCAAGTACTACATGGTATGAAAGTATTTAATGGCAGCACAAAGAAAACTGATCTTCATATAAAAGACTAAGGTGACTGGGATTCCTAAAAGTATTTCTGCCATTTTTACAAAGGGAAATAACTTCTGGGACTTCCTGTTTGCTTCCCTAGATAAAGAAGCCCTTCCATAATTGAGTATACTCTTAAAGATTTACACCCTCAATATTTCTATTAACTTTTAAATTTCTCACAAAACATTATATCCTAGGCATGATAATGATTGCTATCAAAAGTACATTTATCTGCCAAATTTATGATTTGTGATGGTCACTGAAAATAGGAGAATTTAAGAAAATACACAAAAAGAGTGGCAATAGCGGGTCACCATTCCCGCCAAAAATGAAGACTGGATACGTCCAGCAATCATAGTTAATCAGGTTAAAGTTATATCATAAATAATTTTAAGCCCTTTCTTTAATCACTGCAGACAATTATTGGTTGAAAAGAACTCACGTGCACAAATTAGAGGTTAATGCTATTGTAAAGTTATTTACTCCACCAATCATAAAATTCAAAACATGCTTGCAGAAACGCCTGTGGGAGTCAATCAATTTATGCAACAAAGTATTCGTGAATAAGAGTGTGCATTGATATGTCGTCTCTGCCTCCGTAACAAAGATGTTTTCACTGAAGATCTTTTGAACAAGTCTTAATTATGTTGCATACAACTAACCAGTTACATAATTTTGTGATTATTTCATAATGAAATACGAGGGAGTATACCTTTAAAGGAAAGAATCTGTTGTTTAAGAAGCAAACACTTTCCTTTAATAAATAGTGGAGTGGACCATTGAGGAGGGAGGCAAAAAAGTAACTGGTACAGCTGCTCCTCTAAAATTTAAATGCATACCCATTCATCTCCAAGCCCATAGTGACCCTTCATATTGGAACCGAGTTGTCTCAGCAGAGCAGACCTAGATTAGTCTGCCATTCCATCAGCTGTGTCTGACACACCATCAGACTGTTCAAAATCAACTGATTAAAACTTTAGGACATTTATATGGTTTAAACTTTAGGACATTATTGTGACATGATTATAGTATGGGCAAAATATCATCAACACTATTAAAACAAGGCATCGCAGGCGATACAAATCCCCTCACACAAGACTACTTGCTCGAGATATTGTCATGCCCTACATTTGTGTGAAGTTATTTCAAAATCCGTCGAGAAATGTAGGCGCTAGAGCGATGACAAAGTTTTTCTAAAAATAGCCACAGTGACCTTGACCTTGGGCGCAGCACCCTGAAAGTGGAACTTGCTCGAGATATTGTCATGCCCTACATTTGTGTGAAGTTATTTCAAAATCCATTGAGAAATGTAGGCGCTAGAGCGCTGACAAAGTTTTTCTAAAAATAGCCACAGTGACCTTGACCTTGGGCAAAGCACCCTGAAAGTCGAACTTGCTCGAGATATTGTCATGCCCTACATTTGTGTGAAGTTATTTCAAAATCCATTGAGAAATGTAGGCGCTAGAGCGCTGACAAAGTTTTTCTAAAAATAGCCAAAGTGACCTTGACCTTGGGCGCAGCACCCTGAAAGTCAAACTTGCTCGAGATATTGTCATGCCCTACACTTGTGTGAAGTTATTTCAAAATCCATTGAGAAATGTAGGCGCTAGAGCGATGACAAAAGGTGAACATACATACGTACGTACGTACGTACTTACGTACCGGACAAAACCTATATCCCCTCACCACTTCGTGGTGTGAGGGGATAATAATGTCTTCATCTTTATGTTCATTTACAGCCACCTGGAACTTTCTTGGTCCATAACATATAGATGAATTCACTTCTTCCAAAAATATAAACATGTCAACTTCTTTAAACAGAGCTCCAGAGGAGGTGTGGTTTTAAGGATAATTCCAAGATAATATTTCTTATTTCTCAATGAAAGCATATTTTGTGACCCATCATTAGAACCGTCTCGCCGAGACGGTTCTAATGAGGGGTCACAACATATGTTTTTATGGAATAATCTCTGTCACCCTTTCTTATCTGGTGCACTGATTCTGACCTTACCTATAGTGGGAATAGTTGTTACAATTTCTCCTAATTTAAGCTTGTATAATATAGTTGTCTTTCCTGCTGCATCCAACCCAACCATCAATATTCTCATTTCTTTTTTACCAAACAGGCTTTTGAATAAACTTGAAAATGCATTCCCCATCTTGACTGTCTTATTTGAAGACTATCCTGCCAGGAAAATGGAAGATTATCTGAAAAATAAACAAAACCCACATCAAAGGCATTTTCATAAACATTGTTAGTACAATACAAATAATATGATACTATGGCTCTTTCAAAGACATTTTACTTATGACACTTATGTCAAGCCAACTGTTATGCAAAGGTAGAGATAACCACCTGAACTTCCAAAGGCAGAACTTCACTTTTGTATATGTGCCTGGCTGAGGCTCTAACCTACCGCGGTGAGAGACCTAATGGTTGGGACGTTAAACCTGGAGTTCAACTTCAATCACTCACTCAAACTTTATCTGTCCATAGAGATACCGGAACGCACCAAAACACGGGGATGCATCTGTAATTAAATTACCGGAACGCACTATTAATATAGGGTCTTCCCATTTGGGGTTAAGTATGAAGTGCTTATTTGGTGAAAAGCATTAGGCCAAAAGAAAAAAAGTCTTGTTTCCGGTTACGTCTCCAAAATTTTTAGGGTTGGTAGGTACTAGGTAGGCAAACTTTTTTTTATAAAAACTATTTTGTATGCAAAATGTATAAAAAAAACTTTAAAATAGCCTAAAAATAGACTTTTAAAATCCCATAAGGCCATAAAAAAGTTAAAGTAGGCCCGAAAACATAGGGTCAGTAGGGTAACCGGCAACAAGCGATTTTTTTTGGCCTTGTTCGAGCCATATTTCGTTATATTGATTCAATTTTGGGTGTCCAATGGGACACTACTTGAGTCTATGCTACTTTCCATTTCAGTGTCAAGGATCATAAAATGCATTCAAGACCATTTATATTACTTCTATGATGCCTTGAATAATTAATTAAGAGTGCATAATAATTGATTCCTGACCCAGGAAAAAGCTTTTTTACAGACACCAGAACAGACACAATTCTGCTTTAGTTACATACACTCTCTATCTCTATTCATGAACAGGAAAGCATTTTTATCTGTATCTGTATATTGTCGAAGTAGCACCAATACTGGCATAAATACTTCCGGAGAGAGTGCAATCAGAAAACTTATTAGAAAACTTTTTTTCTCTAAGTTGTATATAAACTTGAAAACCTAATTTATTATCCTCTAAATAATGACATACAATGATATTCCAGTCTGAACACCACACACAAGTAAAGGAAAACCCTATTTTTCATAGTGCATTCCAGTAAGTTCAGGTACTTTCTGGTGTTTTGGTGTGTTCTGTTATTTCTATGGACCCGAACTTTATTGGAAGATTTAGTATCGTATATTATGCGTAACATAGCAAATATCAGTGCATTTCAACACAACACAACCACTGAAAAATTGCAAGTTTTTAATGACTTGCACCTTATCACCGTAAAGCAAAACGGAACATCATTTTTTCAGGAATAGTATCCAAGCATTTTAGAAAGTGAGAGTTTGAATTTCTCTCATATATAACTTAGCACAGTTTTAAACAACTTCAAGAGTTAACTTGAATTCAAGGAATTCCAGATTTTCAACTGCACTGCTGTGACCCTCATTAAGATGTATAAGACTGTCATCAGAACATGAAATAATCCAAACTTTTGCAATACTCTTTTGTTGTTGACACCCCACCCACTTTTTCAAACTGTCATTTAGCAGGAACTAATGAATCCAAACATCAGTATTTTCAAATCCCGACGTAAATGCCTTTCTTTGCTCAGTTATAATGATTACCTAATATGTTTTGGTCCCTCGGTACTGGAAATAAATCTTCAGTTCTATGTAATTCTGTTTATGATAACCTATTTACTTGGCGACACAGTTGTTTTAGCTGTCAAAATGGCGGACGTGGTGGAAATTTCGTTGCACATGCCACGTCAATGTCCCGATATTGGGATACGTCTAATGAGCAATGATTGCATCCCACTCAGATGACATCATGACAGTCCAAAATAGACAGCTCTGCGCGATGAAATGTGTTTCTGATAGTCCTGGATGGGAAATATATTCATTAATAGAAAAAACATAGAAGAATAAAAACAGATTTCATGAAAATAGTTCTTACTTTGACATAAATAGCATACTTTCACACCAAACGTGATGACGTCACGAACTTAAAATATGCCATGGTATATCCCAATATCAAGGGGTGTCCCAAAAACAAGAGGGCCATAGAGGGTCAAAATCGCTCACCTGAGTAAAAATGATTTGAAACAGTCAAACTATGAGAGACATTGGTAAGGTCAAAGAATGGCCTTGACTTCTATTGCTAAAATGTTCATGAACTCATTTATTTGCAAAAATATTCTAACAGTCTAAATCAGCATTTTCCCATACTAAATCAGCATTTTCCCTACTTGCACCAGAAAAGCAAGTTTGACCTTGCCGTAAAAATGTCAAGGTCAACCCAAGATCATCATCTCAGCAATCTTGGGCCAAAATCTTCAAGACTTTCCATGAAATCTAATGTTCTAGCATTTCCCCTATTTAAACTTACCGAAAAAAAAATGGTCAAGATCAACCAAAGGTCATCATTTGAACTTGGTAGCACTCGACGATCAAATGCTAGATACCTAATTTCAAGGCTATCGGTCAATTGATTTCTAAAGGTTTTTGTCATATGTGGGTATGGTGGTCATGTGACCTGGACTGAAGAAAAATGTTACCTCACCCCAAGGATGCTCTATATGAAATTTGGTTACAATTGGCCTAGTGGCTTCTGGGGAGGTTTGAAATTGTCAAAATATGAGACCTGGGTCAAAGGTCAAAGTATGACCCTGACCACTTGTACTCACAAATCTTCATATGCTTATTAAGATGACTATATGTATATACCAATTTTCAGTCCCAAATCTTCAACAATTTCCATGAAATCTGTTGATCTAGCATTTTCCCATATAATAGCATCGGAAAGCAAATTTGACCTTGCCGCAAAAAGGGTCATGGTGTACACAAGGTCATGATTTGAACAATACCCGTAGTACTCGTGTGCCCGATGCTACATACCAAGTTTTAAGGCCATCGGACTATTGGTTCTGGAGAAGAATATTTTTAAAGTTTTGTACCATTTTTGGGCGTTGCGACCATGTTGGTCATGTGGGCCAGATTATTTTAACAATATTTTTTCCCGCAAGCCATGGAGGCCCTATATGAAATTTGGTTGCAATCGGCCCAGCGGGCTAAGAGAAGTCGTTTTTAATTTGTGGACGGAAGGACGGACGACGGAGCCTGCCTATCCTAGAAGCATCCACCGAGCCGCTGGCTCAGGTGAGCTTAAATACAAGAGAACCATGAGGACCCGAATGACTTACCTGCGTAAAAAAAGTCACGGTCAAACTAGGGTCGTCATTTAAACAAACCTGATAGTATATGAATCCCATCTGCTGATGAATATCAGTTTCAATGCCATGAGCAATTCCGTAGAAGAAATTAAACAAAATGTCTTTTCCCTGGCCCATCAGGCGGTTCCATATGACATTTTCTTCTTTCAGCTCAGCTGCTTCGATTGGCCAATAGGCATGAAGCTGTTTTATCATATGACGTCGCATCTGAGAGTGTAATAAAGCCATGCATTAAATGCGATAATCCACTAGTGGATTAAATATGCAAATTACGTCGTAACGTTATACGTTGACGTCCATAAAAACGTCGCGTTTTCTAATGGCGAAATCGTGACGTTTTAGTGCAAATTCTGCTGATAAAATGCGATTTTTGTGTCTTATGATAAATAGAATCTTGCATTCGTGCTCCTGTATTATTGAATTTATTAAACTCGTTGGGGAAAACGATAAGATGCTCGGCATAGCCTCGCATCTTATCGTTTTCCCCAACTCGTTTAATAAATTCAATAATACATGAGCACTCATGTAAGATCCTCTATGTAATATGAATGAACGTGGTCAAATGCTGAAGAATGGCCCTGACCTCTGCCAGTCAAAATCATCAAGTACACATTTAGCTGGTGGGTAATACCAAAATCTTCAAAAATATGTTGACCTTGCTGTAATACAAGGTCAAGGTCAGTCCATGATCATCATTTGAATAAATTTGATAGAGCTACAGTGCCAAATGTATATCCAGTGTAAAAGATTTTTAACGGTAAACTTCCATGAACTCTTATGCTATACTCGAGCATTTTCCTATACACCAGAAAGCTAATTTGGCTTACCGTAAAAAGGGTCAAGGTCAACCTAAGGTAATTGAAGAATCATTTGAAAAATCCTGGTAGTATTCAAGTACCCGATAATACATACCATATTTCAAGGCCATTAGTCAGTAGGTATTGGAGAAGAAGATTTTTAAAGGTTTTTACCATATATGGGCATGGCGGCCATGTTGGTCATGTAATCTGGACAGTTTGAACAAATTTTAGTTCCCTAAACCCCAGGAGGCTCTATATGAAATTTGGTTATAACTGGCTCAGTGGCTTTTGAGATGTTTGAAATTGTCGAAATATGAGAGACCTGGGTTGAGCTTGACCGCTTGACTCAGATCTAGCTATTTTGGGCGGGGGCGGGGGGGGCGTAAACAGTAGATGCTGGGCCCTAGCCTATGTAGCAAGAACTAGAAAATTGTGTCTGTAAGACCTAATGATGCCCCGTGTAGCGCCTGTCACAGGACATATAAACATCCCTAAAGCACCTTTTAAGCGCAAACACTATCTTCAAAAAGATGTAAATTTGCTACCTAAAATGAATATGTTTAAAAGGCCATAATTTCGTGAAAATTAATTTTTACTCCACCTAAAACCCACATGCATATCTTCATTATGTCCACAACAAGAACACAATGTCTGAAAAACAGCCACTGAAAATTGTGGGAGGAGTTGACAAAGTACCTACCCTACAACGCAAACATTTGCCTAAAATGACTAAGTTCAAGAGGCTGTAATTCTGTCATAATTAATTCTAGCTCCAACACAAACCCAAATGCACATTTTCAACGTATCCACAATATGTATGCAAGTTTGAAAAACGGATCCGTTAAAACTGCGGGAGGTGTTGATTACACAAACTCCATATCATACAATGCAAAATTTTGCCTGACTAAGTTCAAAAGGCCCTATTTCTCTCAAAATTAACTTAAGTTCCAACTAAATTCCCAATGAACATTTTCAATGTGTCCACAACACGGATGCAAGTTTAAAAAGATCCATTAAATAGTGTGGGTGGTGTTGATTACACAAACTTCATACCCTACAATTCTAAAATTTGTCTAAAATGTCTAAGTTTAAAAGGCGGTAATTCTATCAAAATCAACTCTAGCTCCAACAAAATTCCGCATGAACATCTTCATTATGATCACAACATGCACGCAAAGCTTGAAAAAGATCCATTGAAAACTGTGGGAGGAGTTGATTACACGAAACCATACACTACAATGAAAAAATGACTAAGTTCAAAAGGCCGTAATTCTGTCAAAATTCAATTTTTACTGAACTCAAAAATCCACATGCACATCTTCAAATACGTCCACAAAAATTTATGCAAAGTTTGATTCATTGAAGACACCGGCTGATTACCCAAACTCTATACAATAAAGTGTGACGAACGGACGGACAGACGGACGGACGACAAACAGGAGAAATCTTAATATCCCCTGACTATGATCATGAGAGCATAAAAATTAAGAATCTCCCCGCGGCCAGGAGCCTTCGGCTCAGGTGAGCTAAAAGTAATTTATGAGTCGCCGTTTTACTTTATTTCAAATCCGTTTTTCAACGCCCAATATTTTCCAAACACGACAGTTTCTTTCGATCGACTCAGAATTTCAAATTAATTTGCCGAAGTCATCGAAGTTGCTGGCTGCACAAATTTTGATCCAGTATGTTATAATAGGACTACTGATTTAGAATTATTTGGTAAAATCACAAAATTACCGTCTTTAGTGATATCATAAAAATCAGTCTTAGTGAAATCATGTAGAGCATTACCAGCAAAGTGGCATGTGCGACATAACCAGCAAAGTGGCATGTGCGTTCAGCGAAGACTCGAATCAGTCTGGGTATCCGCCCAGTCTGATTAGAGTCTTCACTGTCCGCATGGAGGTAGCTTAGACCCTTAGCTAACCTTTAAGCACACAGCGAAACTTCAGATCAGACTGTGCGGATGCCCTGGCTGATCTGAGTCTTCGCTTGTTGCACATGCCACTTTGTTGTATACCCGTATCATGGCTCATATATCTAAAGTAAAAGTGATCAAGGGTATACCACTGTGTCCATTCGTGTACGCCTATAAATGCGAGTTGGAGCAGTGTACGCCGAGTTAGAAGAAAACACGTCTCGGAAATGTCATCATGGCTTTAAAGTAAGTTCATTTATCAGGGCTTTTCGTCATCTAAATGTAATAAACTAGCATGAGTGTATCTGTAACTGAATAAGCTTTCAGACTGATATAATTTCACGTGAATGCAAAGTTCGATTTACAGAATATTTAACCAAATCTGTACATTCTTTGAAGTGAGACTGCCTTTACTGAAAAAGAATTCGGCATTTCTTTACAAATACATGTATCTTTTGATTGATAGGTTCCTTATTAGCTAGGCAGATATATATTGAAGCTATTGTAATAGATGAATCGGTCAAAACATGTCTGCTTTGAATATAGAAATCATTTGTAGGCAGGCTGTAATGGTTTGGAGTGCACGCCGAGTTGCAAATACATAATTAACGAAAATACGGCGAGTTGGAGAACCCATGTACGCCGAGATTAAGCTTTTTTGTCAAAAAGGGTGTACGCCTAGTTGGAATAAAATACTGCTCTTTGTGATTTTTAAATAAAAAAAGGCATTAAATTTAGTTGCAGCTGTCTAGCTGAGCATTTATTGACATTGCTTCGTACTGAAATAACAAAGTCAGTCAGTTGTTGTTGGCTGTCCGATTGCTTGTATGAAAAATCATTCTATTAGTAAATTCAAAAGAATGATTGAGAATATTGTAAATGATTGAGCATCCACATTTTGTTTGTCTTCCAGATATGATGAGTTTGCCTGCCAATGTTATTACTGTTCATTCAGAACATTTTCTTTTCAAGAGCTATTAGATCACTGTCGCTTATACCATTCGACGGGTGAACTTTCAGTTCGAAGATTCACTTTATCTGTTGACCGTGGGAAAAGTAAATTCCAGTCTTTACATTTTAAACTCATTCCAAAAGAGTACAAAAGGAAACATCTGTACTGACTTCCTCATTTAAAAAAAAACTTCCAAAATGGTGCTCTTCTCTTAAAGGAATGCAATTACTGCTTGGGCAGCAATTCTTCTCTTCAAGAATCTAGAAGGACGGAAAGAATGAAAATGACAGAGTTGCTTCCCCATGAAAGTGTATTCATTCACCCAAGCAAAGTATCATTTCTAAAGAAAATGAAAGTTACTGATATGCTAAGGAAAAGGACTATGATTTATTGACTCTTTTCTGATTGAAATAGCTGTGAACTCTCTCTCAGTCGCTCTTTATTGGCAGACACATTACTCTGTACGCTTTTCTAAATCAGATGGGTAGATACGCAATAGTTCTACGTTTACTTTGCTTGGTTTCAGCTTTGTAAGAGCTGAAGTGGCTAGTGCAATCCTTGAGAGAATCTCCTGTTTTGAGCCATCATCTGGGACAATTGCTCCAATGCATTTGAAGCTTGTTACAGTACCCAGCTTCTGTCCTTTTACCTTGATCTCCCTCTGGATGCCAACTGCACTGTTTGTCATCAGTTTGGTCTTCTCAGCACTAATCTCCATCTTATACCTTGTGCAGGTTTGGTCGAGACTGTCAACTAGGGCTTCTAGTTCCTGCTCTTTCTCAGCTCGAGCATCTATGTCATCGGCAAACCGCAGATTTGTAATATTTTGCCCCCCCTCCCCCCACCCTATGCTAACCTTTCCGTCATGTTCTTCCAGCGCATTAGACATGATCCGTTCGAGAAAAATGTTGAAGAGGGTGGGTGACAGCAAACATCCTTGTCTTACTCCAACTGTTGTTCTGAACCATTCTCCTGTGCTGCCATTCATCAGGATTGCACTTGTAGCCTTGTCGTATGGCTGCAAGGGCACAGGAGATAAATATGTTAAAGAGGAGACGGTCTCGCAGATAAAATTATGTTGCAGGCATGTGGAGGGCTGTTATTATTGTGTCCGAATATACATGCACAGAAAGGTAAAGCCCTTAAAGTAGCGACTACGTCAACTTAAACTTTGGTAATATTTTGCTTTGGTATTTGGTAGTGTTTTGCGTGCACATGTACAGTTTTGCCGGTTTTATCAGGCGGACGCTACTACCGTCGTTCACTGACGCTGTAATCACCAGCTGCGATTCTGATGCCACTTATTTTAGCCCAGAACACACTCGCCCTGGCTGTGTATTTTCTAGTCCATTGGAAAAAATGGATCGGACATGTGACGTCCGTGGGAGTCGAACCTGCGACATTTTGTGTGAAAGGCGAAGATTATCCGCTATACAAGGCGCTACACAGGGTGTGGCGGTGGGGTGCTAAGGTGTTGGATACAGATATTTTTATTGAGTTGTGCCAAAAGGGACTGCAGCTTATGACATACTTATCAGCCTGTGCGTGTGGTTAAGGGTATAAAGCTTATAACCATGGGCAGACTGCTTTTGCACTATGTGATACGCAACCTTTTTACTCGCAGCTCAGTCAGCGTTAATGGTTGGTGCTTGCTGGTTTTAGCTAGGATGCTTCGAAATTTTCTTCAGAAACATTTTATTTTTTATTTTTTATTTTTTTCGTATTATCACTGTACTTAAACGCAAAATGTGGCTTCATAATTAACTCTATCTATCAGTGGAAGAGCGTTCAGATACACTTCCTTTAAACAAATACAAAATCTGTTATTTTTGTCGGGTCAGATAAGGCTCATAAATACAGAGCATGGTACATATTTGGTCATTAGTCTTTGAGCTTGATGTTTATGTACTCTAACTCGCGGTACACCCGTATGTCAACAATGATTAAACTCGGCGTGCACAGGTGCTGCAACTCGGCGTGTACTTTGGCAACACCCCTGGTGCAAACAAATACAAACAGCTCTCTCAGTTTTACGATCAGCATTTTGTGGCTTCGCTCTGATGGTCACAATTGGATCATTTCTTATTCCAGTTTATCATTTTGGTAAATGAAGACAGTGTTTGCGTATATTGAGTACAATTTAAGACCAGTAGCAAACATTTTGACATGTTTTGCAAGCATTTGCGATGTTTCTTGTGTTATTACAAGATGTGGTGCTTTGAAAATTTACCTGCGGTTGTAGATGATGTCTAAGACGAAAACTGCGAAGAAGAGAGGGACATAAACCTTAGTTGGCTGTTAAAACACATGGCAAACACTTACCTCTCGTCCGCGAGCATTCTCTGAATGTGTTCTAACTCGGCATACACTGCTCCAACTCGCATTTATAGGCGTACACGAATGGACACAGTGTATACCATAACCATAAGTCCGGACTCGTGAACCATGCACTGTAAAAAGATTCCGTAAATTTTAAGGTTTTACGGTAAAGGACCTGACATCTGACTGCCAGGCTATTTACAATAAATGTATGGGATATTTCCAACTTTTTAATAAGGAAAATGACTACATAAAAAACTTGCTTTAATTTTGCATTAAAATGCACGGAAATGCACGGGAGGAATTCCGCATTTAAATTAGTGCAAGGTTTTTATACAATTAAGATGTTTTCCATATAAAAAAGTACGGTACTGTCTCGTACCTTTACAGTGACTTTGAAGTGTCTTGCGCCCGGATTCCAGGTTCTATGGGATTCTGTTACACTGTAGGTACATTAACAAGTCCTAAATACGAACGTACACAATACACAGACATGAGCCCCACTACAGAGGTGATATAAGGTGCTCGCCGGCGATTAGTAAGCATCGCCTGCCTATTTCCTCCAGTTCTATGGGATTCTTTTACACTGTAGATACATTAACAAGTCCTAAATACGAACGTACACAATACACAGACATGAGCCCCTATACAGAGGTGATATCAGGTGCTCGCCGGCGATTAGTAAGCATCGCCTTCCTATTGCCTGTATCAAAGGGACTAGCCAGTGAAACTGAAAGCCCAGTAACTGAAAGTCCGTCTCTGTTTCGGTCATGGCCATCAAATCGGAAATTTATAAAACGACCACAATTTAGGCATCGTCCGTGGGTCATGATGTCTCCTATAGAACTTGAAGGCGCCTGGATAGCCAAGGCGTCCGGAATGCTTGAAGTGTCTCACGACTAGCTACATATACATACCTCTGCCGTGCCGGTTTAGACGCGTTAGTGCTGACCAGTATGAATGGTCACTGGTTGGGAGCGTACAGTACATGTGCCCCATAGTCCGATCTGTATAGTGGGCAAATCGTTGTCAGTTGTTATGACCTTCAGGGGTTGTTTAAGTGAAATGGGTTTTCTTTTATTGTTTGGATTGTACCACTTGGTAAGAGTGTTGTATCTATTTATGTTTTCCATAATGGTCGTCTTTGGAGATGGCTAGATGTTGATTTCTTATCTCTAAATGTATATTTTCATCTGCAAATCACTGGTGTTTGAAATAAGATCACTTCACGTGTGACCAGAAAATCGACCGAGTTAGAGTTTTAATTCGAAACAAGAAAAATCTTTGAAAAAAAGATAATCGGCGCAGGTTAAATGGAAGTGTGTTTTGTAATATGTCTCTGGGTGAAGAGTTGACAATAACTTTCATGAATATGACTCAAGTGAACTATGTCGGTAGGCATCCGCAACCGTAAGTTTGACACTGGGTAGCGACAATGACCTATCTCAATGATTGAGCTGTCCAGCTTGGAATTCCAGTGGCGCGGTCAACCTTGAGGTTGATCTGATTCCAAAGTTACCAACATGATGCAATGTTTGGTTGTGTATATTAAACCGAAAGTAGAAATAGAAAGTAGATCTTCACTGAAAAAAAAAGAGAGAAAGATTTGAATATCTGCGTCGTGTCTTCGATAGAATTTCCATTGTAAATTTACAAACAAGCATTTTGAATTAACATCTGACAGAATGTTAGTATTCACGCAGTGCAGTACAACGGGGAAAAACGAAGATTGACTATTCATTGACCTTTGATATTATTGGCTAAATTTCGACATACGCGTTATTTGACCAATGAAATCTTGTGAAATGTGGAACAAAAGTGATATTATACTCGGCTGCGCCGCGAAAAATTGTTAGTTTATCCCTTTTTAAGATAGATAAATAATCTATTAAAAGATTTACTCATGATAAATATCCTTTAAGTACGGGGCGAAACATTTTTTTCTGACTGTATGGGATGTCTCACTGAAAATCGGTTTTACGACACATGATACAGAATGGGTTTTGGCCCCTCCATCCTTTTCTTTGAAAATAATTGCTCCTACTTAGCATGTTATCTAACAAGATTAAGTAATCCTGAACCGAAATACACCATAATATATTTGTAATGAAGATATGGTTGTTTCATGTAAAATTGATGGCAAAATTTGAAGAAATATGGTACCGGTGCCGTTTTCGAAATCGAAAGTAGAATAGTGATTTTCTCTAGTTAAATGTGAAAATAAAGCGCATCATAACAATATACAGAAAATCAAGGTGGCATGTCGAAAAGACCTGTACTTATGCTTGTCGAACTAGCGGTATTTTTTACACTTACTGATTTTAAAACACAAAAATAAACAATTCTGAAACTTACCCAACATATGTCCACTATACATATCGGTACTACGGGTCACTTGTACTGTACGCTCCCAACAGTGAATGGTTGGCTGTTTCATTCCGGGTTGTGGTGGCTTCACAGAGTATTATCGGTTCCTGTTCTCCACTATGATCATATGTGATCGAAGTAGAGTAGTAAGGAAGTAAAGAAATATTACACAAGAGCTGTCACCTGACAGCATAGCTCGCCTGAACTGGTGCTTGCCCATCTCACAGGCATTTGTCGGTATGGCTTGTGCTACATAAAACTTCATGCAAGTATGTCCAAGTATTTTCAACATATAAAATCAATGACCTTGGCTTGAGAGTCACCCAGCGGGGTGGGGGTAGTATTTTGTGAAAACGCAAGCCAATATCTAACATCAGTTCAAGTTTAAATTAAATCCATCCCAAGCACTATGGTACAGTATGCTATCAGAATACTTTAACAAAACCCTAAATTTCTAAGTCCATGACCTTGACCTCAAGGTCACTGAGTGGGGTGGGAGTGGTACTCTGTAAAACTTCAAATCAATATCTAACTACAGCACAAATTACAAAAGAATCCAATCATACGAAAAGAATATGTATTTAATTGAAAACTTTAAAGTGAGTGTGACCTAATTTTTGACCCATAAACACCCAGGGTCTGACCCTGGGATGTAGTGTTATGTAATGAAAAGTTATGCTATGATATAATTATGTTCCAAAATATGGAAGGCTTCCTGCCAGTGGTTGCTGAGATATGAATGTTTGAAAAACTTTGTCGCAAAACTTTGAAGTGAATGTGACCTAATTTTTGACCTCTAAGCCCCACTCCACGGTCCGAACCTGAGGTATAGTGCTATGTAATGAAAGGTTATGCTATGATATGATTATGTTCCAAATATGGAAGGTTTCTTTCAAGTGGTTGCTGAGATATGAATGTTTAAAAAGCTTTGTCGTAAAACTTTAAAGTGAGTGAGACTTATATTTTGACCCCTATATCCCATCCCAAGACCTCATCCAGGGGTATGGTGGTACAGAATAGAAGGATATGCTATGATATGATTATATTCCAAATATCAAAAGGTTCTTAAAATTTGAAAGTTTAAAGAAACTTTGACGTAAACTTTAAAGTGTGATGCCCACGCCAACACCCACGCCAACGCCGACACCGACGTCAGAGTGAAAACAATAGCTCCCTGTACTTTCGTACAGGCGAGCTAAAAAAATAATACCGCAATGAAACCATACATGCATACAATATATGAGCCGCGACACGAGAAAACCAACAAAGTGGTTGTGCGCCCAGCGCAGACTCAGATCAGCCTGGGCATCCGCATTTTGATTTTGACCCAAAAAGCAAGCTTATATCACTTTGATAATTCGCTGCAAGTTTCAGGAAAATACCTTTCAATGCTGATTTTTGGCTTGCCGTTTCGGCGGCAAGCCAGTATTCAAGTGGTTTAGTGATACCGAGTTATTTTCGGAAGAAACGATACGTCACACTTAGTCGGAAAATACCTGGAGAGTGTGTACTGCAACGATTCGTTCTAAACTTTTTAGGGCCGCAATATTAAGCCAAAGAGATTGACAAGAGGTCCATGATGGACCTAAATCGCTCACCTGAGTTATGATGAAATAACATGGAAGATCATCTATTTGATGATGGTTCAATTGCAGCAGTTTTGCACTTTCTAATCTATATTCTGACAAAGTTTCATAAAGATTGGATCAAAACTGTGTCCTCTAGAGTGTACACAATGTTTTCCTAACCTAGACCTGGCAATCTAGTGTTTGATCAGACATTAGTCAGATTCAAACTGGCCTACATTTCATGAAGATAATCATTCTGACAAAGTTTCATGAAGATTCAATGCAAGATAAAGCCACAATTGTGTACACAAGGTTTTTCTATGATTTGACCTAGTGACCTAGTTTTTGACCTGACAAGACCCAGTTTCAAACTTGGCCTAGATTTCATTACGATAATCATTCTGACAAAGCTTCATGAAGTTTGAACCAAAACTGTGCCCTTCAGAGTATCCACGATGTTTTTCTAAGGTTTGACCTAGTAATCTAGTTTTTGATCCAACATGACCCAGTTGCATCCTTGGTCTAGATTTGTTGGGGATAAACATTTTGACAAAGTTTCATGAAGATTGGAACAAAACTGTGCCCTCTAGAGCATTCACATGGTTTTTCTAAGATCTGACCTAGTGACCTAGTTTTTGACCTGACATGGCCCTGTTTCAAATCTGGTCTAGATTTTATAAGGATAAGCATTCTGACAAAGTTTCATGAAGATTGGATCATAACTGTGCCCTCTAGAGTGTACACAAGGTTTTTCTAAGATTTGACCTAGTGACCTAGTTTTTGACCCAACATGACTCAGTTTCAATCCTGGCCTAGATTGCATAAGGATAAAGATTCTGATAAAGTTTCATGAAGATTGGATCATAACTGTGCCCGCCAGAGTGTACACAAGGTTTTTCTAAGATTTGACCTAGTGACCTAGTTTTTGACCCTACATAACTCAGTTTCAGTCTTGGCCTAGATTGTATAAGGATAAACATTGTGACAAAGTTTCATGAAAATTGGATCATAACTGTGCCCGCCAGAGTGTACACAAGGTTTTTCTAAGAGTTGACCTAGTGACCTAGTTTTTGACCCCACAAGATTCAGTTTCAAACTTGGTCTAGATTTCATTTAGATAAACATTCTGACAAAGTTTCATGAAGATTGGATCAAAACTGTGCCCTCTGTGTCATTCTAAGATTTATTTCTATTTTTAGCTCTGGCAGCCATTTTGTTCAGCCGAGTGGAACCGTTTTAGCAATTTTGGTTCAGGGCAATGAGTCAAACATTTCTGTGCAATTATTTTGAAATCGAGCCATTGGCTTCAGAGAAGATATCTTTTAAAGGTTTTTCTATTTTAGATTTCTATTTTAAGCTCTGGCGGCCATTTTGTTCAGCCGAGTGGAACCGTTTTAGCAATTTTGGTTCAGGGCAATGAGTCAAACATTTGTGTGAAATTATTTTGAAATCGAGCTATTGGCTTCAGAGGAAATGTCGTTTAAAGGTTTTTCTATTTTTAGCTCTGGCGGCCATTTTGTTCAGCAGAGCGGAACCATTTTAGCAATTTTGGTTCAGGGCTATAACACAAACATTTGTGTGAAATTATTTTGAAATTGGCTTACTGGTCTAGGAGGAGATGTCGTTTGAAGAAATTGTTGACGGACGGACGGACGACGGACAAATATCGATCACAATAGCTCACCTTGAGCACTTCGTGCTCAGGTGAGCTAAAAAGCTCGTTCCGGTTTGAGACTGCATTTCTTCATTATTTCCTTCACAGACATAACAAACAAAGACCTCGTCCGATTTTGTCTATTTTTATCCATATCCGATTTACCTCATTTGCTAAAAATAACAGATGGAGACTTTATTCTATTTTTGATAGTACATGTACATGTACTTTTTTAATATTTCCGTTAAAAAGCACGTTTTTCCTTTACAAGTGCCTTGAACTTGGCCACATTTCTTTTGCTTTTTATAAACTGATTGCATTAAAAATGAAACTCTGAATCTAATGCAAAGTATGTGGCTTTGCATCCAAAGAAATAATCCAAAACCTGTGTAAGAGACAACTTGTTTATATATAGCAATAGCGCAACGCATTAGCTTTTCCAAAAATCATGCAGTGGCGTCGCGAAAAATAGGCATTAGGGCATCGCATAATCTGACTGGTCAGAGCAGCCGGCACACTGTCCAGCGCCGGTGCACTCATGGGATCTGATCAGTCTTTTTCGGCATATATATTCTTCATGATGATCTATGATGAAGACATCTTCTAAGCTGAGGATAGACTGATAAGACTGCGCTTATGCCGGAGTGGGCTGATCTGTGTATCTATAAAAACTGAAAGAGCAGAGTTCAAATTTATTGTTTAGATTTAGAAACAAGCGCTTTTGACGATTTTCTTCCCTTATCACATTAACTGAAATTTTTTTATTTCATCTATCTAAGTGTGTGGCTTGCTTATACATGTATGTAGAACTGACCTAATGTCGGTGAGTACTTAACGCTTACGCATTGCAACAGGCCTTTCCATGGCACAAAGCGATATATTATGTACTCATTTTTAGCATCTGATAAATTTCCTTTTGGCCCAACATATTCATGAATATTCTGAACAATGATACAGAAAAAGGGGACAACTCAGAATTGTTAACATTTGAAACTCAGAATTGTTAAAATTTTAAACTGTTAGGGATTCATTGACAGCTTTATGACAACGGAGGGGTTGGTTGGTTGGTGCGATGATGCTGGGTATAACTTCCAGTGCCGGGGCGTCCTTTTTATTTGGATTATAGTAGGACAAGGGCCTACTGTGCTTCTAGTAGGTGCGGGTTAGGGTGTGTGGACATTTTTCTTGCTTTTATAACACTCTCTAATGTTGCCTTCTTAGTTCAGCTATACAAATGTACAGAGAAATATTTACACTCGTCGACGATTTCCTTAGATGAACCTATACTGGGCTGACGATGTTCATACATCCACGAACAACACACATTCATGCAATCTTACGCATAAGCAACGTCACGGATGATTCAAATAGATGATTGGCCGACGTAACGTTTGATATACGTCATGTCATAGTGACCACTGTTGTCGAACCGCCCCGGTGGAGCTCGGATTGGGCACAAGATTTCCGGATTGGAAGAGCTACAAAATGGCGGACGTAAGAGATTTTGGGTCACGGTGCTCCTGTTAATTGCAAATTTTTGTTTGGTTATAACGTATATAGAAATAATTTGGCGAGCTTATTAAAAGGGTCATATAAGGGATAGCTTAACCGCAAATAGAAAAGTTCCGAATCTAAAAATATCAGGGATAGGGGCATTGCTCATTTGAGCGTTTATGTTTTTTCCTTTATGGGTCGATAGTAAATTGCTTTCCACAGTGTATAAAAATTAGAAGAAAATGTATAAGGAAATCATAGCGTATTATAAATATGTTTGATGCTTTTAATTTTAGTTGTTTGGTTCCAGTTGTGAAATTGTAGTAATTTTAAAGATGCAATTTGTGCTATTTTTTTTGAGCGGTTAAGCCCCGGATTGGAAACGTAGTGTGTACGGATTGGATTTCAAAGGTGGGCGGATTAGACCGAGCTCAGAAGTTAAAATTATACGGATTGGAATTCAGTTAAAAAGGTATATTTTCGACATTTGTAATAAACGGCATGCATAGAACGGGTTGGCATCGATGTAGCTTTAATTTTTATATGAGCTATTAGTAACAGTATTAGATAGGAATCATTTGCACAATTCTTACGTGCATCAATCTTTCTTTCAGAACACCCACTTGTGAGCATGGCATAAAAATTTTCTCAGACATTTCATTTGATATTCTGGGGGGGGGGGGGGGGGGGGGGGTGGGGGGGGGGGGGCGGGGGGAGCTGGTATATTTATCAAAAAAATTCCCTGTCTTTGGGTATGCAAGAAAAAAATAACCTGGCTCATAAGGGTGTTCAAAAAAATAATCTGGCCTCAAAAGTAAGAGAAAAAAAATAACCTGTCTCCACCCAAAATTTCAAAAAAAAAATATAGTCTGCAGATAATTCCATTGGAATTGAGTTTTTATAATGTCTCTGGCTTCTGGGGGGCTGCGCCCCCCAGACCCCCATATTTATAGTAATATCTTAATATTATCTACAATTGGTTTACACCAGCGGGCCCGCATGTGCATACATTTACAAAAAACATCCTTTACAACATTCACATACATGTATTATTGATCTGCCACATTACTAAGTAAATGTTTTCACTAAAACTAAATTGCAAAAGAGTCACTAGCTTATGGGAGACAAAACCATTATGGCAAAATAAACACTCTAAAAGGCAAAAGTCCTAATATAAAAACCCTTATTTTTATCATCATTCCTAGTTTTTCTCTATTGTTTCCAGTCTTAAAATTGCCATTGAAATTGGGAAATTGCTTTAGCTTCTGGGGGGCCCCCGACCCTCCTTTGTTAACTTCTTAGCACATAACTTTCAGCCATTTGATAAATTGCCATTCATGTATAATGTGACTCTATCAGGTAAGTAATGTGACTCTATCATGTAAGTGTTTATCAAACTTTCTAAAGTACGAATAAAGCATGTTTGGGCATATATTGGGATAGAAAAAACCCTTAAATTCCTAATATTAGCCCAAAACTTTGCCAAAATAGCCCTAAATTTTTGCCAAAATATCCTTAATTTAAGGCCTAAATTTTTGCTCATAACTCATACAGGGATGTTTGTATCTGTACCTTAGATGAAAAGAGCAACATGCTCCAGGCACTGGTTTGCAAAAGCAAGCTAAGCCATGCCCATGGCCTGGTTAAAGACAGCACCATGTTCTTTTTGTGAGAAAAAAGGTGTAAAAAAATACTGATGTGGGTAAAATAAAAGGATATTAAGGTCAAGTAAACAAGGATCTGATAGTTCAGCTATAAAGTTAAAAAAAATAACCTGTTTGAGTTAGTTTGTAAAAAAAAAAAAATAGCTCCGACAAGGTGAAACAAAAAGAAATTGTTTCCAGAGGCCAGTGAAATAAAATGTCGTGTCTCCATCAAGAATACCAGCCCCTCCCCCCCCCCCCCCCCCCCCCCCCCCCAGAATATCAAATGGTCGGTCCCATACGAGGAAAACTTGAAGATCCGACGCAAAGAGCCGACCATTTTCAGCTTCTGTTCAGGTCTAATTTCAACTTGCTGCATTTCTCTTTACTTTTAATCTGTATAACTTCGTTTTGCTCGAAAAACTTTAGTTTGACTGCACTCACATGGTTTCGCGGGACAGGCTTTCTCAGTATTATCTACATTTCAGCTTCATGATCAACTTAGGGTTAAATATAGCCTGGCTCCAGTCGAATCTGTTTGTTACTCTGGTTGTCAGATCTATGTTCCTTTGCAGAGGATATATTGAACGTAGGGTCTGTAGCCAGACTAGGTTACATATAGGAACAGAACCTTTAGTCATTGCATAAATATATACACATGTATCTGGTGCTCGAAATATACCACTAAAGGAGGTCTACCATAGTCGTGGGAGAGGTCAAACTATGATTTAGAGACACGTTCACTCCTAAATATCACTCACTTTCAGCTTGCAAAATGTTGCACAATAGTTTGTGAACTTAACATCTCATGGACATTCAACTTTAAATACCAAAATAAACATTCAGTGTCAGGGTGTGCAATAGATATTGTACATTGACACGAATCGCACCATTATCTCTCTCTCTCTCTCTCTCTCTCTCTCTCTCTTTAAGTCTTCGCCAGTGTACGATATTGTGTTGTTTCTCATGTCTTGTCTTGTATGTCTGTAAATGTGCAGTTGCAGTAATAGTTCATTCAGTGCGCTTGGAGCTACTTTTGCCTATTTTGTTTCTCTCTCTGTTTTGGCGGATTTCCTAAGATTGCTGATACAGTTCTCCGGCAATAAATACATTTCACCAATCAAGTTGTTATTAATTGCTGTTCCTGCTTATTGGCGTGGTGGCAGCGGTTCAGAACCCTATCCAGGAATCGATACAAAGATTCTACAAGCCTCGTAAAGTGTACTCTGGTACAGCATTGACTTTCAGGTCACGTGACACAGTTTTTCACTTGAAACTGCTATTCTTGATTGGAACATTGTCGGTGTGGTTGACACAATAAACCATGGCAACTGTTCGTGCTCCAAAACAGTGGTCCTTAACAAAAACTGAAACAATTACCTCCTTTGAAGCTTGGAGACAGAATCTATTATACACATTATCACTGGATTCCAACTTTGCTCCATTCCTTGTTGATGGCTTTACATGGTTAAAAAAGACAGCAGCCGTTCCTCTGCGAGGCATCACCGACGACGGAGACAACATTCCTGAGGCCACCCGACGTACTGCTGCTATTGATATAGGTCGCATTAAAAATATCAATAAAAACCCTGTCGCCGAAAAAGCTATCCAAGAGCTGGAAGAAGAGCTTCTGCGTCAAGAACCTGGTGGCGGTGCGGTCACTCAGTTAGACCTTTCCATTGCCATTGCCCGATTGAATGCGCGGATTCGATTTTCAGGTGTATCTTCGCGTGAGTTATGGACGCAAAGAAGTCAGTTTACCCACGAGCAAATTCCAGTATCAGACAGGGATGTCATCCTTGAACAGTTCAAATGTCGCACCCAAAACCATTTATCAAGTTCTCTTTCAAAACATAAGAGCGGCAAATTTATACCTGCACCCTCTCTTAACGTAGGTGATTTGGTATACCTCTACTCGGATAAGGATAAATCACGTGCACGTAGTCGATACTTAATAGTGGCAGTTGACGGTGAATGGTGTTTTGTAAAAAAATTCACCGGCAGCCAGCTTCGCGCAAACTCGTACAAAGTTAAACTCAAAGAATGTTACAAAGTTCCATCTGACTTTGTCACCTCCCCTACTCATCAGTATTTAAGAGACCATGATGATGATGATGATGATCCTGTTGATATCCCTGAAACTCCAAAAGCATTAACTCAGCCTATGACTCCCCAAGACTCTAGGTCAGAACCTGAGATTTTGATTGGAATACCTCAGGAGGCGACCCCTGATCCTACGCAAAGCCCGATCTCCCCTGTCAGGGAGCATGATTCACCTGTATCACAAACTACCATTCAAGAAGAATCTAGGCCTAAACGTACATCTAAACCACCAAAGTACCTAGAAGATTATATTCGGTATTAGCGTCATAAGTGGCAGTCTTGTATATATACTTCAGTTCATCATCTTGATCTTTCTATTATAAGCAGATAGTATTTAGTCACTATATTGTTTTCTAAGATTCATCATGCATATTTGTTGTAATCCTTTATTCTTTTACTGGCTGAATAAGGAAGAAAGAAAGAAAGAGTGGTAGCGTCAGTGTACGATATTGTGTTGTTTCTCATGTCTTGTCTTGTATGTCTGTAAATGTGCAGTTGCAGTAATAGTTCATTCAGTGCGCTTGGAGTTACTTTTGCCTATTTTGTTTCTCTCTCTGTTTTGGCGGATTTCCTAAGATTGCTGATACAGTTCTCCGGCAATAAATACATTTCACCAATCAAGTTGTTATTAATTGCTGTTCCTGCTTATTGGCGCTTTGTCACAAAAATGTTATTTGATAACCAATTTTCCAAAACGTTGTTGCACACTTTGTGACTAATGCATGCAACCATCTCCAAGAAGCAAGATTTTAACATACTAACATACTAGGAAATGACTTATTCCTCTTTCCTGCCTATGAGTATTATCTAATCAGTCATATGTTCAAAAGCCGGATATGCATCGCTGATTGCAGTAGATCTTCCTTAGATGTATCTATGGAGTAAGTTTGAAGACTCTAGCCCTTGCGGTTACTAAGAAACCGAGCTAAACGCAACGGGTGAATATTTTTTTCTATGTTCAACCAACCGTGAAATATAGGTCATGGAACGATATTGTTACGGGCCAACTCTCCTACCTTCCAATATCTACAATAGTAGATTTGCGCATAGCTTCAATCTCTGACAACTGCGTCAGGGAGTTAACTCTTTGGCTCAGTAGTTAGAGCATTGGACTATCACCCGAGAGTTCCGGGTTCGAATCCCAATAAACGACAGGAATTTTTTCAGCTATGCTTTGTTCCGTTCGTTGCGGCAGCAATGTCCTAAGAATATGCATCGCTGCTTTCAGTAGTCTTTCCCCAGTCGTATTTCTGGAGCAAGTTTCTAGACTCTGGCCTCTTTAGTTACTTGGAAACTGCGCTAAATGCAACAGGTATTTTTATATATGTTCAGTTAGCCGTAAAATATAGGTCTAGGCCCGATATGTGTCGCTGCTGTCAGTAGTTCTTCCCCAGACGTATCTATGGAGCAAGTTTAAAGACTATAGCTCTTTTGGGTTCTTGAAAACTGAGTAACACAAAAGGTGAATATTTTTGCTATGTTCAATCAACCGTGAAATATAGGTCATGGCTAAATATGCTTCACTGCTTTCAGTAGATCTTCCTTAGATGTATATATAAAACAAGTCTGAAGACTCGAGCCCTTGCGGTTAGTTAGAAACTGAAGTGGACGCAACAGGTGAATATTTTTCTATGTTCAATCAACCATGAAATATAGGTCATGGCCCGAAATACATTGCTGCTTTCAGAATGTCTTCTCCAGACGTATCTTTGGAGCAAGTTTTAAGACTCTAGCCTCTGCGGTTACTTAGAAACTTCGCTGAACGCAACAGATGCACATTTTTTCTTTAATCAACCGTGAAATGTAGGTCATGGCCCAATATGCATCGCTGCTTTCAGTAGACCCTCCCCAGACGTGTCTATGCAGCAAGTTTGAAGACTCTATCCTAGACTGAGCATACCATAACAGATGAATATTTTTTCTACGTTCAATAAACCGTAAAATAAAGGGCATGGCCCGATATGCTTCACCACTTTCAGTAGATCTTCTCCAGACGTATCTACGTAGCAAGGTTGAAGACTCTAGCCCATGCGGTTGCTTAGAAACTGAACTAAACACATCAGATGATTTTTCTATGTTCAATTAACCGTGAAATATAGTTCATGGAACGATATGCATCGCTGTTATTAGTAGATCTTTCCGAGACGTATCTATGGAGCAAGGTTGAAGACTCTAGCCCTTGCGGTTACTTCAAAACTGAGCTAAACGCGACAGGTGAACATTTTTTCTATGTTCAATAAACCGTGAAATTTAGCCCAGAGCCAGATATGCATCAATGCTTTCAGAAGATACTCCCGAGACGTATCTATGAAGCTAGTTTGAAGACCCTAGCTCTTTCGGTTACTTTAAAACTGAGCTTAACGCAACAGGTGTTTTTTGTTGTTGTTGTTTTTTTACAAAGAAGCACGTGCACTAGAAAGCGCACGCGCACCCGGACGCGCAAGAAGGGTATTGCACTGGGTGGTTGCTTAGTCCCGGTAGGCGATGATTTTGTTCTGACAATCGTCAACGATTTTTTCTGACAATTAATGTCTCGTAAGCCTTTTTCTACAGTGTCCCGGAATTTTTCCTACCATTTATATTGCATTTCAGAGACCAAAATTCGGATTATAGAATCACCAATTAGATTTTTTAGTGTGTGATCTAATTTTATTTCGCCGAATGAACATCAGAAGCATTACTGACATGTATGCCATGGTTTGCCTCAAGGAAAACTATCACTATAGGTGTTCATGAGTAAAAAAATTGATTACACGACAGAAAGAGAGGATTTTCTTTATCTTTTATGCTTAGTAACTACAGTGTCTTATGCTTTATAATAACAGTGATCAGATTTTTCCAAGTCGATATTGCTGGCGTCAGAGAATAAACCTTTCTCCTTGCCATTTCGCTTCATTGTGGTGTTGCTAAGCGTTGATGGATGGGTGACTCCTTTTCCAGAGTATTTCAATCAGATAAAGACGACGGTAGGGGGATAATGAAAGGCTGTGAGCAGTGGAATCCCGTTTACGGTTGTAAATATTTCCGCCTTTAGCAGGTATCGAACCCGGGACCTCTAGAGGCCAACGCTTAACCTATTGAGTTACCTGGGCTGCTGTTGCTCAGCGTGTTTAGTGGTATGATATAGAGTGTAAATGCTGCTTGCTCCTAGAGGATGGTGTGGAAGTGTCTAACAAAAGCAAGGAGCCGAAAAAAGAATGCCACTGTTATTTGCTTTCGACTAAGGTCCCGTACATAAATGGCGTTCGCACAATAAATGATATGAGCGTTAACGCCACCTCAGCACATTAAGTCTGCAGCATACTTTCTGGAAACTATCTATTTTTAAGACTTTTAGGAAAGAATCTAAGACAAGAATTTACAGAAGGTTCCGTTTCATAAACAATGAAAGCCAAAAATCTTTTTTTGAACTGTTCAAAAGTTAAAATATCAGTTTCGTTTTTAACGAGAAATTTAAGCATAAAAGACAGTCTTTTTAGTCACTTAGCAGACTGTGGCCATAAAAATTCCTTAATTTTGAGGTTGTTTTCATTTTCTCATCCAGAATAAATGAAACAGGTAGAACCGGGCAAGTCTGTAGTGCTCAGTGACTCGTTTCTGGTGCAGAAATGAGAGAAAAAGTGAAGAAGAAAAAACATGAAAAATATGCCGGTGTCTATCTATTTCTCGATACTGAGACGATCATTTTCTGATCATTACCTCAGGTGTGGTGGGTGGCTAAATTTAGAATTTAGCTCAAAGGGATAACAAACTTTCGGGGTGGGCCATTAAAACTATTTGCAAGAAGCAGATCAGAGGCATGCTAAAACACATGCCTCTGGACCGATAATCTAAACAAGGGCCTTAAACTCCTCAGCGGTTGTGGCAGAGACGTGTCAGGATCGAACCAGAAATCCCTTGATCTCGAATCCAAAACTAACTACTAGGCTACACGACTGACGTCATCATAGCCTGCGCATCTGTTTCCGGAACACAAACATTTGAATCGCGTCATGAGAAAACTTGCTTTATGCCTGTGCGAACAACAAAGACGCAAATCAGCCTGCGCATCTGTGCAACCTTTTTAGGGCTTAACTGTTCGCTGTCTGGATAGTACTCAATTTGTAGAAGACTCATACAAAATGGCTAGCCTCCTCCAATTAGCAAGAGTGACTCATTAGCCTACACTTATCGGAACTCCGGAGACACATTTTGTTACGATGCGGCTCAAAAGTTTGGAGTTAAACGACGTGTCAGTCCACAAGAATTATTTTGCACGGGCCTCCTTGGGGCTAGGCTAAGTTAGACTTAAAGAATACACAAACAATCGGATACAGACCAGCAAAATCGGGAACAGATAAAGAATTACTGATGAAAAATGTTCGTATGATAACAGTCAGTCCAAGTATGCTGCAAGAGAACACCCGTGAGTAATTTGTATCGTTTTTTGCAACGCAGTTCCCGTCAACAGACGAGCCTACGAATGAAATCAATAAAGCCAATCCGTTCACCAAGCTCAGCCAATCCGTTTCCTAAACTCATCCAATCCGTACACTCAATTGCAGACGACGCGTTCCAATCCGAGCTTTCAGTAACCATCGTACCACAATAAACTGGGGGACAAGAGCTTTCACGCGTAGTACTCGAACTGATTAAATTTGCAATAATGACTCAGAAATGGTCTGTCTTATTGCACAATAGCTTCGGCACGGGAAAACCGGTTGTTTTTATCCTGAAAAACGTTATTTCATGCAAGCGTTCATCGCAGATACTCAGTTAGCCATTAAACTAGTCAAGCTTAATAGATACAAGGAGCGGCGATCAGCTATCCTTCCGTCAGACAGAATCTACACACAACCACCGATAAAAATATTATATGACTGACATGCAAATGAATTATAAGTATTGATAATTCATAAAACAAAATGATGCCTGTCAGCAATCTGTTTGTCTTCCGCCATTTTGTAGCTCTTCCAATCCGGAATTGTTGTGCCCAATCCGAGCTCCACCGGGGCGGTTCGACAACAGTGGTGACGGCCTACTCCATTACCAAACACGTTGGTTAATAACTATTCTTCGTCCTTTGCTTGGCGTTAAATTAGTCAGAACTTCACGAATGAGTAAACAAATTTGATGTAAAAACATAGCATAAATGTGAAAGATAAATTTCATTTGTCGGGAGTTCATGGAAATACGAACGCAATAGGTTCCGTGCTTTGTTGTTCCCAAATGGTGTAAAGCAAGTTATTGTCCAACCAATAACAGCATGCATTTTCTTCTCAGAGTGTCAAAATTTTGTTCCAGTCACTGCCACTGATGCCACTTAAACCAAAAATAAACTTCAGTAAATATTAATTTATACTCAAAAAAAATATTAAAGGGTCAAACTTTTGCCCTGCGATTTCTGGAACATTTCAAACATTTGGTAAAATAAATCATTTCTACCTTCCATTTTATTCATTTTACAAGTTTTATACACATGAAGCTTGAACCTTTAGCCTTTGTCTTGACCAAGGTCAAGCTTTAAGTCAAACTACCCCTAAAATGAAAGTTGTTTGAATTCCCATAGAGAATTGATAGTGTGTCAGTTTGGTCGGGAATAACTTTTAAAATTGCTATGAGTTTTAAACTTCTTATAGCTTGCTGACCTTAAAAATGGTTAAATTTGATAACTATCGAGAAATTTTTCAAAAAATTCATGAATTGACGAAATCGAATTTTTTGGTGATTTTTTTCCCTATGGACTTCAAACAACTCTGATTTTGAGGGTAGTGTGAATTGAAGTCTGGACTTGGTCAAGATATAGGCTATATTTTCAAACTTCATGTGTACAAAACTTGTAAAATGAATGAAATGGAATGTGGAAATGATTTATTCTACCAAATGTTAGAAATGTTCCAGAAATCGCGGGGTAAAAGTTTGACCCTTTAATATTTTTTTCGAGTATATTTCTTCTTTTGATGCCAAGTTCAGATGTGCCAAGATTCCATAGACATGGGTTTGAAACAGTCTTTCCAAAAATTTTGATTCAGACTAAATGAGACTCAACAGCCGTAAAGAAACGACTTGAAATACGTCCATTTAGTTATTTTCCTTGAGACATGACTAACGGCCGGCCAAAATGTTGGAAAACTGTTTGTTGTTGTTGTGTGTGTGTGTGTGTGTGTGTGTGTGTGTGTGTGTGTGTGTGTGTGAATATTTCCTCAATTTGTTTTTCAAATAAATTCTACACTTGTTTTTATCTTACACCCGTTGATAATGCCACCATTCAAGAAGTTAGAAATTAAATACTTTGCTAAATAAAAGTAAGCAACAGAAAGTGCACTGACTATCGGGTTCACTTCAATAATTCAATAACAACACATGAAAATTTCACTGTTTAAGCTGTGCAAGCCTTCCTTTTAAAAGGAAATTTTATATATAGATTTCTTCGTGATCTTATAAATGTGTATATTCCTGAGGCAGGGGCATATAATACTGTTTAACTAAACTATCGATGTTAAAGAAAACTAATGTTAATTATATCATTTCTCTGAAATTTCATAAAGATATACGTGTACCAAAACTCTGAATTTATATAGTTTTTGCATGATTTTATGCATGTCAATAGCCCTATGCCAAGGGCAAATATTTACATTCTTTGTGTATTTACTGAAAACCCTATAGTAAACCATTGGAACGTAATGTAGTTTACATCCCAATAATTACATTGAGACACGCGACGTCAATGACGTAAAAATAAACAATGGCTCTCTACAACCTGATTGGACGTCAGCAACGCCATGACGTCATGCATGTCGTCTGCTGTTAGCAGAAAACTCTGCGTGTACATGTTCAACTGCTTCAATTTTAGCGCTTATATAAGATATTTCATGAAAAATTTGAAACGAATATGAATATAAGCAATGTACTTAATTTTTCTGATGTTTATCGAAGTGTAAACTACATTGGGTCACTAGCAAAGTTTACATGAACCCCTTCGGGGTTCATTCACTTTGCACGTGACCCAATGTAGTTTACACTTCGATAAACCTCAGAAAAATGAAATTCATTCCTTAAATAACTGCTGGGGACAAAATTTTAATCTTGACAGGAAGCTAGTATTGTTTAGATAAGTCGTTGCAAGTTTCAGGAAAATTGCACTAAAACCTGATTTTGAAAACATTTTCATGATGTTATACATGTATATATCCCCAAGGCAGGGGCAGATAACCCTGGTAGACAAAAGTTTGCCTGTTACAAAAAGGATATATTACTTCAATCATTTCCGTAAAATTTCATCAAAATATCTCAAAGTGTAAAGGAAATATAGGCCATAATCCATGTTTTAGACATTGACAAGCGCAATAATTCTGTCAGGAGATATCGAAATTCACCCAATCTCAAGCGAGCTATTCCCAAGACCAATGCACATGCCATGTTTAAAAAAATACAATAAAAAAAACAACATCAAAATACTCAAGTCATCGAAAAGAAACGAAGTGATCGTGGATGAAAGACCAGACAGACAGATGGACAGACAGACAGCTAGGCAGAGAGACAGATGGTCAGATGGACAGACACATGGACAACCAGCTTGGAAACATCACATCCTGCCAATTGTGTGTGTCGGGGTATAAAATCTGAGTAATAATTAAATTTAAATAAAAAAAAACAGTTTTAAGGGAAGATAACTCAGAAAATATTCATTGTAGAAAATTGTAGAAAATTATCGGCATAATTTTGGAACAACCATTTAATATACTGTATAACTTCAAAATATCATTGGAACAGCTATGAATGTAAAAAGCTGTTGTGGTTTTGCGTAAAGTTGGAGACTAAAAAAGGCTAAACTTCACAAAAGTATTATAATAATTTGTTATACCTGGCATTGCATGAGAAATCATGAAATGGAAGACTTCCAGTTCTAAGTAGCAATAAAATATTAGCATTTTCTTAACAGAACCCTCTTCGGGTTAGAATTACCCCACCCACTTTCATCTTGTACACACCAAAGAAACCCTCACCAATTGATTTAATATTGCATGACATTACAGCCAACACATCGTAGTCTGAGTTTACAAAGTTTAAAGAAAATCGGTTGTGGCCATGAAAACAGCCTTATAGACACCCCTCCTTTAGCGATAACTGGCTAGTGACAGACGACTGGCAGAGCAAATATAACGAAAATCGGCTAGTGACTGACGTCTGTTACTAGTGTCTTTCTATTATAAATCAAGAAGTTCTGCCGAGAAAGTATAAAGATAACAAGAGCTGTCGCCTGACAGCATAGCTCGCCTGAATAGGTGCTTGCCCATCACACAGTTGCTTTGGAGGTGTGGACTTCTATGCATAAAACTTCAGGCAAGCATGTCCATAATGACAACACATCTATAAACAAAAGCTATCTAAGAAATAAGTAAAATAAAAAAAAACATGAAATTTCAAAGTCCATGAGCTTGAGGCTAAAAATTTAAGAGGTAGGGGTGGGGGTGGGGAAGGGGGAGGGGGGCTAGGATGTAACAAAACCTTGAACCATTATCTAACATCAGTTCAAGTATTAGTATCAACTGAGTCCATCGTGGCACTGTGAAATTATGTCTTCATAAATATAAAACTTTAACCAAAATCTTTAAGACAAAATTCTAAGGCAATGACCTTGACTTCAAGGTCATCCAGTGGGGTAAGTATATAGTGTTTTGTAAAAACTCAAAAAAGTGTCTAACATCAGTTCAAGTGTAAACTAAATCTCTGCCAAGCATTATGAATCAGTATGCAATTAGATAACTTTAATAAAGAACAAATATCCAAAGTCCCTGACCTTGACAACAAGGTCACTGAGCGGGGTTGGGGTAGTACTCGGCAAAACTTTGGACTAATATCTAACTGAAGTGCAAATATAAAAAGAATTCATCACTGGGTTCAGGAGATATGTGTCTTTAAAAAACTTTAACCAAAACATCCAATCAATAAAAAGACAATTTTCTAAGTCCATGACCTTGACATCAAGGTCACTGAGGGGGGTGGGGGTAATACCTTGGAAAAGTTTTGACCAATATCTAACTACAGTGCAAGTATCAAAGGAATCCATCCATGGGTTAAGGAGATATTGGGGTTTATAAAACTTTAACCAAAACATCCAGTCCAAAAATACTCCCAATTTTCTAAGTCCATGACCTTGACATCAAGGTCATGGAGTGGGGTGGGGGTGGTACCCTGTTAAACTTTGGACCAATATCTACCTACAGTGCAAGTATCAAAAGAATCCATCCATGGTTTAAGGAGATATAGGACTTTAAAAAACTTTAACCAAAACATCCAATCCGGACGCCGACGCTGACGCGGACGCGGACGCGGACGCTGACGCCGTCGCCGGGGTGACAACAATAGCTCTTCCTGAACTTTCGTTCAGGCGAGCTAAAAATGTGTGCGCAGCAAAGAGAATGCTTGAACCAGTTTTGAAGCTGGTAGGCTGCAATAGACATACATTTACGCAGGTTTGGGTTCTAAACAAAACTGGGTACGAGTACCAGTTCAGCTAGGCAATAGTAGCAAGATTTTAGTAACGTTCATGGGCGTGACGTGGCCGTGTGGCTAGAAAAATTCGTCACGAGGATCACTGTTCGGCATCAAGAGACTTGCCGAGTGATGCCGAACGGTGATCCCAAGTGGCGGATTGTTCTATCCTCACCTCACAGCCATGGCAGATATTTTTCTTGCATACCTATGATTAACAATGTTTGATTTCCTAGACAGAACTTGCTAAAGTGCATAATTTTAGCGTTTGAGAGGTTTCTATTATTTTTTGAAAGAAGCCAACTAATGGTTTATGTCTACATTATGTAAGTTGCAAAATTACATGTACAAATACACAGTCAGCAAGAATTGCTGAACAGCTGAAACAATAGATGATTGGAGAACTGATAAAGTAACAATAGTAAGATAAAAAGGAGAGAAGGGAAAAATGATTAGCGTAGTGGCTGCTCCGGCTACTGCATGGAAGCGGTGACAATAAGGTTTTCAGCCACGCTAATGCCCGACGGTTCGCATAATGGGTTATATTCTATAATAACCTCGAATGTCACGAGATTTTTTTCTAATAGAATTCTGGATAACTTGAAATTGAACTTTCATATCTTTTTGCTTGCATGTTATAACTTGCTTTAATGCTTTTACTTTGTAATTGTTTGCCATGATTTTATTTTTCAGACTTAAGTGTTGTGCGTGTATAATTAATATGTTCATTAACCAATTATATATTAACCAATCCGGTATGTATCTTTATTTTCTTATTTTATAGTCATGATTGTCGGAAAATAGTTCCTGTAGCTAATGTTATTTGTTGTAATATCTGTCCGACGTAAAATAGAATTTCTTGAATATTGGATAACTCTCGCCCCGGGTTCTTTGTGGTTCATAAGCATACAGGTTATTTGAAACAACACATGAGACATCTATTTTCTATTTTAAACTACAAAACTGAACAGAAAGCAAAGTGGGCAGCCATATAGATGACCACATTACTACAGATAAAAATAATATCAATAAACAATAACAGAAGCAACGCCTTGACACCATAAGTAATAAATTACTTGGGTTTTTTAACAGGTTTTAACTTTTAAATCCCATTTTACTCTCGACCTGAATTCTGTCGTGGTTCACAAACAAGTTACGTGTGAAGGATTTCGAATCCCTCGATGGATCAAAACAGAAACATATAAATCAAGATTTAATACTGAGTGAGTCTAGTGAGTAGAAATAAAGTACTTCATAGTATGGCCCGTGTTCCTTCTTAGAATGTGTTCTCTGCTCTCGAAGGAACTATTTAAGATTTTAGTTACGATTGAGTTACGATTGAGACAAGTTGTATCCAAAACAGGTTTTGTCAAGTTCAAGTTAAAACTACATGTATAATGGTAAATATGTCAGTTTGTGTTCAACATAAATATCACAGCTAAAAAGAAAATACATTAATGAGCCGCGACACGAGAAAACCAACAATGTGGTTGTGCGCCCAGCGCAGACTCAGATCAACCTGGGCATCCGCCTAGTCTAATCAGAGTCTTCGCTGTCCGCATGGAGGTAGCTTAGACCCTTAGCTACCTTTTAAAAGTCTGATCCGATTGAGTCTGCGCTGGCCGCACAACCACATTGTTGGTTTTCTCGTGTCGCGGCTCAATTTTGTAGATTAAAAGCGCATAGAGTAAAACAATAATACTGCGCATGTGGATGGCTGGTTTAGCACCCTAACAATTAAGAACATGTTTAATCTCATCTGGTACTTAAAATAACTGACTTATTGCAGTTTATTTGTATTCGTTGCTTTTCTGCAATTGCAGGGTCATGTTAATGTATGTCACTGTTTGTTGCATTGTATCCTCATGGTTTATACAGTCCGTTGCAAATCTGAAATACACTCGATCTACTCTTTTCTCTTTACTTCCTAAAAATTATCAATTTACAATTGAAATCCTTTTGAATTGTTCAATAATCTCGTTCCAGAGGAATGGATCAAAAGCAAAAGAAAAAAATATCAATTACAGTCATTCTCATTTCTTCTGTTATTTTCTATCAAAACCCGCGATTCTTAAATTCGGTCTCTTAGTTTCTGTTAACATGTCATAAGATGCCTCCGAAAGATTGTTTCCTCCCAGATCTATAACTCTGAGTGTTGCTGGCAAACTTTGAATGATGAGTGCGATATCATTATCTACTAAACCAGTGTTAGACAGTTCTAGCACCTCTAATAGTGGTGCACCCTTCAGCAGCGTTGATAGCAGAAGCCCACAGCCGACATTTCTTCCACCAAGACTATTACCAGAGACACTGATGTTTGTAAAGGTGCATTTATCCGCAAGGCAGTTGGTCAATGCAATGAGTCCTGTCGGTGTTATTTCATTATCACTGATGTTTAAGTGTCTAAATTTATGCAGGGATTTTATTTCTTTACAGAAAATATCCAATACTTGATCGCTCAAAGAGCACTTAGCAAGAATCAGATGCGTGAGATCTGGACAATTCTTCAGGCCTAATTCTCTATCTAAGCCTTCCAATACCCTGTTTTCAGATAAGTCTAGAATCCTCAAGTCTGATAAATAACCTCTCTTGAAAACTTCCCTGAGCCATTGTATGTTCATGTTTGTCATGCTGACTAGAGAAAGACTTGTTAAACCATGGATTGTGGACAAACAAACTTGTAAATTATAAGACAACTGTGGATTAAGTATATTGTGGGAGAGATCGAGTGAAATGCCCTTCTCTAAAACTGGAGACTTCTTTTCTAACTCACATAAAAGTTTTCCATCTTCTGAAAGCTCAACATCGCTTGAACAGTTTATCAGATCTAAAACCTGAATACAACGCAATATCGCAATTGTGTCCATTTCTGTTTTAGCCGAAAATATACCATCTCCTCTAAAAGTAAAGTTTCTTTGTCGCGTAAATTCGTCGATTTTAGATTTGATAAGTGATTTTGTATCAGCATCTACCATAGAGTCCGATATCATAAATTTGTAAAGAATATCATGTGTAACAAGTGACGCCAACAACTGTTTCGTCTCTTTCTTCATAACACCGTCATCTCGCTTGAAAGTTCCTTCAGAATGAATAAGTTTTAATTTACTCCCGAAGTATTCCAACCATCCTTTGGCCTCAGGTCTATTGCAAAACTCCAGAGAGCACAGTAAGGTGTTGGCAAATTCATCTGCCATTGCAGGATTATTTTTCTCTATCTCCTTATACATGTTAATGACCACTTGATTATGAGTATGTGCAGCTTGGGAGGTAAGGGGATTGCATACTGGTATATGGAGGAATTTGAATTTATGAAAATACTGCAAAAGAGTTGTTTTGACATCCCTCTGGACAGCTGGTAAAGTCTTGTAACAAATCGCAGCTCCAATTAGAAAATCTCTTAAAACATTAGAAACAAACCGATAGGAACCTCTTTTCAGTGGTACACTGTACAAAACATCTTGTACAATCAGCTGCTCTATATTCATACGTACAAAAACAGTGCCTGTCTCGAGACCAATTAACAGCATATTTGGGACATCGAAATGCATGCGCTTGGTTAGATGGACTAGCTCTTGTTTCAAAAACTGTTTTACATCTTCTTCTAGAATCACTTTAAATACACTAGGTTCATCGTCTATATGAATTGAGTCATCATTACGTATACAGATGTTTCCCATAATTACAAGAGCCAATGTGTTTAATATATCTTGCACATCTTCGTCGAACTTAGACAGCTGATCATCGTAGATGGTACTAATCCAATTCATTATGTCTGATACCAAGTGACGCCCAGCTTTATCAGGCAAAGGACGGAGAAACAAGTGGCTTTTGTGGTCCGATGTCACCCTCTTCTCTTCTGAAATACAGTATGGCTTAATTGTAACTTAAAATATTCATACAGTTTCAGTTTCGATAAAGTTTTTGCGAGAAATAGACCTATTACGAAATGTATTTGACCTACTTATATGAACATTACGAATTCAAAAAAATCGCGAATACATACATGTAATAAGGTTAAAGAACAGCCATTTTCAAGTTTTGCATCGGGTCCACTCTTAGGAAGATGTGCCACTCTAAAATCAAGTTCTTTCCTTTATGAACAGATCTATTTAAAGAATGAAACATGAACACAGAGAGGAAGCAAACAGAAAGTCAGTCACAGAAGTTGTTTCCTTTTGTACATATGGCGGAAAACATGGAGCTGTTTCAGAGCTTCAGATAAGAGAGGGTTTTGAGGATAATTCGAAGATAATTTTTCATATTTCGCTACGAAAAAATATGTTGTGACCCCTCATTAGAACCGTCTTGACGAGACGGTTCTAATGATAGGTTACGACATATATTTTTATGGAGCAATATGGATAATTATCCCTAAATTATCTCTATTACCCCTTCTTACTCTGGAGCACTATGTTTAGTTCGTGAAAATAAGCACTAGTACACATTTTCAAGTTTACAGTATTCAAGAGCAAAAATGTGTGATTCGGCGATTGCTGCATTTCAGTCTATCTGCATACGTTTCATTTGTAACGAACTGGAATGAATCCTGACCAATAAGCAAAATTATTAAAGCTTCTCAAAAGCGTCTCTTATTGCAGTGTTTCGGTTGCTATTTTCTAAATGAACCGACAATATCAACATCCGATAAGGACGCACTGTATAAACATCGGTTGTTTTTGGTGTATGTCCGTTTTGAATCGACTGCTCAATTAAAATTAAAAAATTACAGTATGTTTTTTTTCTGGCTTCGTCACCAGATATTGTCAGGGTCACTGACGAGGCTTTATTAGTAGTCTGGCTCATGTTCCTACTTTTGTATGTATTCTCTGCTCTTGACGGAACGTTTTAAGATTTTAATTTTACCTCACTGCAGCTGGTGTTGTGCCGTGTGGCGGCCGTAAAACGTCTCCCCGTACATCATCCATAGTGCAGATTATATTTTATTTACATCCCTCGAGATCAGAGGATAGATTCTGAGAAATCTAAAATTTGAGGTCGATTTAGGCTATTATTCTAGATCATCGTCTTTTATATTATTTGGGTCCTTTTGAAACTAATCAGTCTTTGAATCGACTGCTCCATTAAAATTAAGAAATAACAGTATGCTTTTTTCTGGTTTCGTCACCAGATATTGTCACGGTCCCGGCCGGGCCGCGTAGCGCAATCGGTAGGGCACCTGACTCATAAGTCAGAGGTCCTGGGTTCGAAACCCGGTCTGGCCACATACTTTCGTTTCTCCTTCCGCTGATTCAAGAAGGGCAGTTGTCAGTTACTGGCTAAAGTATGTGCACTTAGTACTGGTTAACCGCTTAGGAGGTCTAAGCCTGCCCAGGAATAGTGTGGTTAGGTTTACTGACCGTCCCGACATGACCATAGTTATTTACCGTGGACGTTAAGCATCAAATCAATCAATCAATCAATCTGACGAGACGTTATTAGCCGAAACTACGTAGTCTGGCCCATGTTCCTACTTCTGTGTGTATTCTCTGCTCTTGAAGGAACTTTTTAAGATTTTAATATAATGCTCTTACAGTTTTGCCCCAAAATAGTTTCCTTCCATATTTTTATTGCCATAAAGCCTTCTGGCAATAAACCTCAAAACTGGAAACAGCATACTTATGCAAAATCAACTCTAATACAAGCGCATCCCGATCCCAGTTACCCGGCGATGTTATTACGTAAAATACGGTGGTATATATAAATACATGTACTGGGAACATGACATCATGGAATCGCGTATGGCATACATACCCATTCTGAAAATAACTTCTACTGCGTTGTCAATGAAGTCGTTTCTAATGCATGGATCCTCAACCATCAACCGCACGGATGTTGGAAGATGTCTTCGAACTGCCTTCAGTTTTTGTATTTTCTCCTCAACAAGTCCTCTTGTTGATTGAAAGGTCTGTGTTGACTGTCCGAACAGACAAAATGATTCCATAGGACTCTGAACCATGATACATTCTGAAATATGATAGACATACTTCTAATGGTGATAGAATATAAAACAGTCAACAAAAATCAAATTAAATCATGACTTGCAAAATTCGTAAAAGCATGGTTATTTATTGAAAATTTGGAGAATGTATGAAATTCTGACAATTTCGAAAGACAAAACCCTAAAATCTAAACATGTATGGCGAGAATGAAAATTAATTTAGTAAAAATGGTAAGAAGATTAAAAGCTATAAGATATTCTATACTAGTTATTAATATGTGCATTTTATTAAACATTAGCGCGAAAATCTGATAAATGACAGGTTCAAACAGCAGAAAAAACTATTCCATCCTAATAAAGCTGCCTGACCAGCCTAATTCATCATTTGAGCCACGGCGTGAGAAAACCAACAATGTGGTTGTGCGCCCAGCGCAGACTCAGATCAGCCTGGGCATCCGCCCAGTCTGATCAGAGTCTTCGCTGTCCGCAAGGAGGTAGCTTAGATCCTTAGCTACCCTATGAGCGCTTAGCAAAGACAATGATCAGACTGGGCAGATGCCCAGGCTGATCTGAGTCTGCGCTGGGCGCACAACCACATTGTTGGTTTTCTCGTGTCGCGGCTCATTTACAAATGCCCACCTTTCTCGTCTATCATCCATGCCTTCAGCGATATATATTCTTTCTCTTTGATAAGTGTTGTTAGATGTATGTTTCTTAGTTCTCTTCCGAACGTCTCTGCTTCTTTTCGTAGTTTCTGCATTATCGACGTTGTCACAACCTTCTGGTAAATGGTTTTAGCAAGGGCCCCACTCGTATGCATATCAAAAACGTTTACCAACCCATCAATACTAGATGGTTTTATGACCAAAACAATGCTACCGTTTCTTACTGCTATCAACTGGAGTTCGAGATTTCGCAAAGCGTCTTCTATAACCTGTCTCCCTTCTGCATTTGCAGCACTTTGTAAGATTATATTGAATCGATCAATCAGCATCTGGTTATTGTCTTCTTCGGTCGCATCACGTCGTCCGGCCGGGATAGCGTGTAAATCTGTCTCCATATGTGACTGTAGCTGCTGTATTTTAAACTGATCAGACGCTGCTTCAAGAGGAGTATTACTTGCAGTAAATTCAGTTAGGACTTCGTCTATGTCCATCGGAAATTCTTGATCCATTGGAGATTCTTGATCACAGGATTGTTGAAAGACAGTGGTACCTTGTTGGTCAGTAATTGCGCGGATATTGACATGGACCGGCAGACAGCCTAGAGAGTAAACAAAATCAACTAGATTATGTACATACTTTATTATAATTACTATTCTTATGTTTTGAGGAAACTAGGTGCTCTGAAAGTAATATTACAACTTCAAAAAAAGTACAATAACAAAGGACAATTCTCCAAAGGTAAACACTGTTTTAAAGATACTGAATAAATAGCTGTCTAAACTTGTACTTAACGTTTATACATCGTCTTTCATATAAAGAAAATAGTATATGGAGCTCATTCTCGTTATCATTTCTACCAAACATAACATTTTTTAAACCTGCTGAAGTATTTCATCCTGAGTGGATGAAGTGCTGTGGGTCGGGGAGTATGAATATCATGATACATCAACATATGGTTGTCAGAACTTCCTAAACACGTTTAGGAAGTTCTGACAACCATATGTTGTTATATCATGATATTACAATCTTCAAAACTGTGTGTAAACCATTTGTTTCCGCAGGCTAAATAAATTAAATAATTGTGTTGTCAAATCTGTTAAACCCCTGTCACACCAGAGCAGCGTTCTCACGGCGATCCCACGGCGTCCAAGAAAAATGCAGAACGCCGAGGTGCGCGCAGTACGATCGCAAGCATCACCGCAGCAACGCAGTGGCATCGCCAGTAGACGCTGTGGGATCGCATAGAACGCCGAGCGATGGCGCGCACTTTGAGCATGCTCAAAACAAACGCCGTCGCTCGGCGTTCTAATAAGAGCGCAGTGGGATCGCCGTAAGGTCACAATAGCAGCGCAGTAAAGTCTCCTACAACGCAATAGGAGCTCCGCGGGCGCGCACAAGGGTCGTTGTGCAAACGCCGTGGTCGTCCGTGGCGTTTGCACGGAGATTGTACGGCGTTCTTTGAGATGTCACTGCGTCTTTAACGCGCTTATACGACGCGTCTACGGCGCTTATACGGAGTGCAATTTATTTTACTGCGCTCTTACAACGACTGTATGAAGCTGCCATTGCGATAATTGCGCTCCCTTGGAGCTTTTACAGCGCCCATCGGCGTTTGTATGACAAAAGCAAACAAAATAGATTAAAAAATGAGATATGCAAATAAGCATTCCTTTCACTATGTCCGACGTACGCCAGCAAGCTGGACTCCTGCTTGCCCATATGCAGGTCCAGCAGTTCAAAAATGCTGCAGACGCTGTTCACATCATTCTTGGAAGACGACGACGGAGGAGGGCCCAAAGGCTTAGAATGCTTTGGGTCCGGCCATGGCTGGAGGAAGCTAGACGGTTTCAGCATGGCCACTTTCATCGTCTCATGCCTGAGCTGCGATATGAGGATCCTTCTAGTTACTTCAATTACCTCCGAGTGCTGTCCGCAAACGAACGTCTTCAACACGCGGTCAGCGCAGAGCGAACGCCGTGAAAGCGCAGTGCATGCATTGTGAGCGCCGTGAAAGCGCAGTGAAAGCGTCGTGAGAGCGCAGAGAATCGCCAACAAGAACTCCGTAGGAACGCCATAGAACGCCATGCGAGCTCCGTAGCAACGCCTTGGTCGCTGTCAGGACGCCGTGACAAACCCTTTTTCACAAAAATATCAGGGTTTTCTTGCGATCTCACGGCGCTCCGGAAAATTAAACAACTCCGTGCCAACGAAGTGGAAACGCGACTTGGTGTGACAGGGGCTTAAAGCCAGTAAGAATTCGTTTTAATTTTGAGCAAGGAACTTACATTGTATAACCGATAATTAACTTGAAACTATCAGAACCTGTACATGCCAGTCATAGGTTGATTTTTAAGAGAGACGGAAAAAGTGGAGCTTACCTCTTTCTCTTACAAATTTCTCCGCTAAATCAGGTAAGTCAACATGCTTATGATACAGTGCCATCACAACTTGTTCAAACCAATTTGGTTTCCTGCATAACAACGCCCATAGATGTTCTGCCCCGCGAGTGTCTCCATATTCCCTTACTTTAGCTCGAACCTCTTCCTGCAATTAAAATTAATTGGCTGTAAATCTGGTGCCTATTCAAGAAAAATGTAAGATGCTCGGGGATGGGGATGGATGGGGGCTGTCTGGTGCCTATTCAACAAAATGTTAGATGCTCGCGGGGGCGGTTTGGGGATCAAATCTCTTAACACCACGAGGTTTCATGAGCTTGTATATAAGAGCGAATGCATGTACTTAGTTAAGCCCAAAATATTTCATGTAGTCGCGTCTGTTGGCAATTACTATTGAAATCTTGGCCAATTTACAAATTCCAGCATCATTAAATATGCAGATGTGTGTTGAAATTCTGTCAGTTTGACAAAATTTCAATACGCATCTGCGTATTTGCGTATAGGCAGTTACGCTGTGCACATGGCAGTCATACAACTCCGAAAAAATGTGCAATTACCCAGCTACTGAACTTCATAGCCCTCAGCATGAGCTAATGCCTATAATTCCCCAGTGTTTTGGTCAGCTTTTTTTTTTCTCTCGTAAATTATATGTTTGAAATGCTAGTATTCTGTTCACATGAACACTCAATCAATCAGTTTAATCTGTATAACTCATGAGTTGATCAAATGAAATCTGTGAAAACAGTTGTTGTTATGCAAAATTTCTGTCCAAGACTAAACAGAGGAGAAAGCAAAACTAAAACGATAAGTCTATGATAGTATATAAAGTTTCAAACTGCACTGATTCCTAATTATGATCTGATTGCAAAATATCTTGCTATCCTACATCATAGTACAGACAGTAGTGACACGTTCTGAATGACATCTTTTAGGCTAAATGACCATGCTCTGCATTCTGCTTACGGTACTTTTGTATCCAATTCACTGATATTTCAAGAGATATGAGCCGTGACACGACAAAACCAACAATGTGATTGTGCGCCCAGCGCAGACTCAGATCAGCCTGGACAACTGCCCAATTTGACCAGACTCTTCGTTAAATGCGCAAAGGGTAGCTAAGGGTCTAAGCTACTGCCATGCGGACAGCGAAGACTCTGATCAGACTGGGCGGATGCCCAGGCTGATCTGAGTCTGCGCTGGGCGCACAACCACTGTTGGTTTTCTCGCGTCGTGGCTCATATAATGCTCACCTCGTCTCGCTGGTCCAGACAGTCTCCAAGACAATCTATCATATGTGATGGGATCACTCGCTCTATAAACTCTTTCTTCAGAGTACTCAAAATTCTCTCAGATGTCTCATTGGAGATTGCCATTTCTGAGGCCCTCAATATTCAGCTTGGCAAATAATTCGTAAACGAAATCCTTTGTTCATTTCTTCATGTATTTATCATCTGTCAGGCTACCATGGAAATCCATCATAAATGGTGGCTGGTCTGGCATACTATTTGTATGTTTCACTAGTTTTTATTTACAAATCTCAAGTAAATAAAGCACGTTTGTATTGGTATGAATGACATAATCCTAGAAAGGTACTGTCAAGAATGTTAAAAATAAATCTGGTATTTCCCTCACACCTACATTTTATTGTTTCAAAGTTGATCCATTTTTGGTGAAGTGGTCAGCTTGGTATATTAGTTTGATTTATGTCCGTATTGACCATCCTTATTCTTGACATAGAGAGATAAAAAAATTTTTAACCCATTTGTGTCACCCTAAGTCATCTTCCTGGTGTGTCTAGTCGCCGATAGGCTATCCTGAAACTAAGAAAGAACTTCAGTGAATAAGGCAGCATCTCAAAACATATGCATGTGATATATAATGTTGACCTGGAATAATGATGATGTTGGGTTATTATACTAGTAATCAAGTCGGCAATGTGAAATCGTAAACGCACCGCTTGGGATCTGAAACAATTCCATTTTTAAGGACAAGACATTTTACTTTTAATCCTCTTAAATCATAATAGACGATATATATGATATAGTATATAAGACAACTTATTTCCTAATAATTTAGATATCTTACAAACCACAGAAGATATCTAAGATGATAATATTAGATATCTTATACAGTATTTCATATATTTTATATAATACATGCATATAAGACATCTAACATCTTTTAGTATACAAAATGTCTTATATAAGATATCATATTTAACATGATTTTAGCGTTGTCCCGTTGAGCGTATACGCAGCAGCGTCGAGTGAAAGTTTATAATAAATCAATTTGCTGAAGTCGTGGCTTGCAAATTTGCGCCCTGATGACGTCGAATCACAGATTTTTACTTTTGTTGACAACCGCCTCAAAATAGTCCTTTAGCAAATGTCCCAATATTCTTGATATTTCTAAGACGGTTTAAAAGATATCTAATATCTTTAAGTAACACACTTGAAATAAATACATATTTATAAATGAATAAGATATCTTATGTATTCAAATGTATAAGACATCTTATTTACTATAAAGTAATCTAATACACGCAATTAGATACCCATTTACTTATAAATATATTTATATAAAAAAGCATATATCTTATTTAAATAGCAGATATATAATTCAATTAATGCAGATATCTCTATTTAAGCATTAGGGATACGTACATGTATTCAAATTTAGGGTAAAGAAAAGATTTTATTCAGTATACTGTACACATAAATACAATCTTTACATGACATAGCAATATACAGTATGATAAAAGGGATACAGAAGTAAGTCATTGACTTATATAAAATCTGTCACCTTTTTTTCAAATTTGAGATCTGCATTTCAAAATACTAGATGCATGCTTTAATGACAGACATTTCCTTTTTAGTATAAATGCAACATAGATACTTTAATTAGCCAAATGGACTGTCATATGATTATTGTGAAAGTAAATAGGCATTTTTATGTGCACTCAACTCTCGATATCTTAAAGTCGAAAATCGTCCAAAACTTCTGATATCTCAAAGTAAATTTTCTGGTCCCAGAAAATTTACTTTGAAATATCTGTAGTTTGAGATCACATCAGTTGAAATGGAAGAAATATAGAAATATGTCAAACTATATTTTTATATATATGAGGGTACTCTGAGATATCAGTGTTTCAGTGTTAGAGACATCGAGACTGTCAGACAGAAATGGACTACCTTTAGTATCATTTGTAATTCAGTTTATCGAAGTGACTCATAAACTTCAAAACTTTGTTAGCTGTGATTGCTTTAATAGCCAATGTTAATCCCAGAAGGAGGCCAAAATTGCTTACACTAAATGTATGGTTTTCGCTCTCCTGCGCCACCCCATTTCCTCCCACAGAAACACAGAAGCGTCCCCCACAACCCCAAAAGAGTTTCCGAATGAGCTAAGATTACTGCGTGAAAATGTTTCATGATTGTTCATCTGCATTCATCGAGGCTTTCTTTCTTTCTTTCTATATATACTGCTACACCCTCTTTTCAGAGTATTATGAGCAGGTGTACTTTTGTACACTCCAGTGTTGCAGAATGAAAGCCTACATAGCCATGTAGCTACTGTAGGGGTCTTTAACCTGCACAGGGGATGACTCTCCCAGCACAGGGGGGGCCTCCAGTTAACGTCCCGATCAGAAGGACGGCACACTTGTTAGCATCATCCCTGCAAATGATGCTAGAAAAACGCGTTCGGAAATAGAAAAACTTCGCCCTGGGCGGGGCTCGAACCCACGACCTCTGGCATGAAAATAAATAAAGTAAAAGACAAAGAAAGGGCATGCATGGATTCATGTCGCTTTGCAGCAGGTTACAAGTCGGATTTAATATACTGTAGGTTGTCCGAACAATTTATAGTCCAGCTCGAGCCTTGACCGGGATCGTCACCGGAAATACAGTAGGATGTTTTTTTATTAAAGCTTATACTTGTACTGTTGTACTCTTAGGTACACACTATATTTGATATAAGACTTATAATTGCCCTGTGGCGAGTTAAATTTAAATGAAACTATGCAGCGTACTGCATGGGTTAATTAACACAACAATTAAACTACTTACTTTAGCCTAACGCACCTCCTTTTAAAGCTGTAATAGCTACATCAAGTTCTACATAAAGACTACCCCACCCGTACTTAAGGGTTATGTATAGGAAGCCCATCATGTCGAAATCAAATCGAATTTAAAATACATTACATGTGTGCGAGTGCAAGTGCGTGCAGAAATTTACTAATTTAATCAAAGTTTTCCAGTCAACAATCTATTCAAGCGGACACACGACGGTCGAAATGGCGCCGTGTTGTATGAATGTCGATCGATACGACGTCGACGTCGTATAGAGGTCAGAAGGACGTCATATGGGCCTGCTGGGATATGGATCCTGAAGAATCTATATAATGAAAAATCTTATCAGGTCTACTGCTGCGCAGGCTCAGCTGAGTCTCACTGTCTCAGATGCCGTAGCACCGGGCAGAACTTTAGGTTCTGAAACGTAGCATCGGCGTTGCCAGAGCATATCGTTCTCTCTCTCTGTCCGTTATGTCTGTCTGTCTGTCTGTCTCTCTCTCTCTCTCTCTCTCTCTCTCTCTCTCTTACATGCATGCTCCTCGACGGCAACTGTCTATTGCCGTAAGTGTAAAATCTATGCCAAACCCACATTTGGTTTCTTGTATTTTTTTTTACACTGACGGCTTTTCATAGGGCAATGGCCAAACAGTCAAATTCATGGAACTGGTCCGTTTCTTTGAATGAAAAGCAATATTCGTTCATAGGGTACGAATGATAGGATCACTATCCGTAGTTAACAAATTACGGATTATTCCATCGATTATTCCAATGACTCACATGCATATATATCTTATTACAAGATGCACATAGCAATCCTTTATAGGGGCCTTTTTGAACGTTTTGTCTGAAATATACTTAACGCAATTAGAAATGCAAGGTTTTTTTCCTCAATTTTCTGCGCTTCTCAAGAGTGAATAAAAGGGCATGTGTGTTCAAATGTATCAAGGAACCTTGGGTACCATATCTGTCACAGAATAACATACAAAATTTTATAATTTAGGTAAAAGTTCTGGTCTTTTTGGCAAAACTGTAAAGCCGTCAGATTTAAGGGCGTTAAGCATACAATCGAGCAAGTCAAGACAAGTCATGTACTAATGCTGCATATGATCCTTTGAGCGTTTTCCTACCGACTAACAACAGTTTTTTTTCGGCTTTAGCTGTATAACCTTAGTATTTACCTACATTTTAAGTATTTCATTGGCCAATATAAATACACCCGGTATTTTGATGTAAGTAGCTTACTTTCGCTTTTTCTTTGTACTTCCAGTGTCATTTGACTGTTGGCCTACAAACCGTGTCGCGGTGAATCTAGATATTTCGGTCCAAATCGCTTTTTGCTAAAGAACATTTCGCCTGTTATGTAAATAACTTGGCACAGAAATCGAAGACGCTATTAAGTATCAGCCCACCCATCCAAACACAGGCAGATCCCAATCAAAACTCAACAGCATTTCTGAAATCGAAACCCAAACACCAACAACAAATATGCATGTCAACATGCGCATTCGTACAATCTGATCAGCACATTCGATATCTTACATGTACCTGACTCATATATACTAGTCAAAAGTTCTAACCGGCCACTTAGTTTTTATCATTTTTCCTCAACGCTATTAGCAATCTCACAGCTCAGTTTACAGCCACAGATAGGCGAATGTGTCGGTAAACCATGCCACTAAAAGTTTTAGCAATATTCAGTAGATTGTATCCAGGAGGCACAGATGAATACGGGTACCCCCATTTTCAAAATTAACAAGAATTTGCATTGAGTGGTGGGGTAAGTTTTAACATTTTGACGCAAAGCGACCACCGTCATGCAGGAAGAGTGTTCTTTTCTGCATAAATCTGTTTCTTTAGTCATTTGCTTTAGTAATGTAGTGATTTTTCTCAGGTAAATTGGATATTTCAATAGTTGACTTTTCACAAATTGTGACGAAATGCTGGATTTTGTGAATTTTAAAAATGGGGGTACCTGTGTTCATCGGCGCATCCAGGATGTGCAGTTCAGAATTTTGTCAATTCTTTTAAGGCTAAGTTGACTGAGACATCTGCCTATGTGGGGATGTAAATAAAATTGCAAGATTATTTTTGGCTTTGAAGAAAATCGATAAAATGTAAGTGGCCGGTTAGAACTTTTGGCTAGTATATATTACAATACATTCTTCTACATGTTCTATTTAATCTATGCCGATTATCTTTTTTAAAGGTGTTTCTAGTTTCTATTGTAGCTAAACACAAACTACGCCACCAATTATTTACCCCGTCGAGACACAGCGAAACAAGATTTTTATGCCCCAGGCCCGCCGTCCATATGTGCGTCCGTCCTGTGATAGTGTCCGGGCCAAAAATCCTAAACTGCAAGAAATTTATTCAAGAAACATCACAGATGGGTTTTTCATATTGAAACGACGTGTCACGAACAATGAAGACGACTATTGCTCTTTAACTTCTTTAGCTTTCCAAAATCCGTGTTGAACTCCTGAATCATATGGAATTTCGCAACGCATCTTCTCACATGGGTTCATCTTATCGAGACGATGAGTCGCAAACAATTTTAATTATCTGCTCTTGCCAAAAATCCGTGTCAGGGACGTACCTCCTGACCTGTATGAAATTTAGCCGTGGAACTTCCTAGATGTTTCAATCTTATTGAGGCAGTGTGTCGCAAACAAACTGGAACATAACTCTCACTCTGTTAGCCCTAGAATTATATCTGTCCATGCCAAAAAGGGTGTCCGGACCATAACTACTTTCTTATTCGTATGGAATTTACCCATCGACTTTAATAGATGGACTTATCATTAACGAGAGGCTGTGTCGCAAAAAAGAAGACATCTCATGGTCCTTTACTTTTGAGTTGAGTTATCTGACCTTGCCCAAAATCCGTGTCCGGGCCATAACTTAGCCATGAAACTGCACGATGGGTTTATCTTATCAAGATGATGTGTCGCGATTAAAGAATGCACTTCTTCCTTTTAGCTCCCTCGAGCCGAAGGATCAGTTGGGCTTTAGTATAGCAGCTCGGTCGAACGTCGTCCAACAGCTGTCCGTTATCCGTCATCCGTTGTCCGTCACTCTTCAAACGACATTTCCTCTGAAACTGCTGAGCGGATCGAAGTCAAATTTCATATGGAGCATCCAGGCAAAGGCGAAAACCAATTTGTTCCGATAAATGTCATCGGCCAAACAGGGCCGCCACGCCCATATTTGGTAAAATCCTTAAAAAATCTTCTTCTTCAGAACAACCGGTGACCTTGAGTCTTGGTATGAAGCATTGGTACATCGGATCCTACCAAGTTTGTTAAAATGATGATTCTAAAACAAATACTCGAAATTTTAGCTTACCCCCCCCCCTTTCCCAGCCCACGAGACAGTGGTGGTGTGTATTGGAGTAATTTTCATCACAGAACACAAATACCAGTAAGTAGAAAATACACATTGGTGTTTTTGGTGTTTTACTTCCAAAATGTTGATAAAATTGAAGGCTTTCATAAAATAAATTATGTAAGTGTACATTTCTATTGTTTCCACTTTTATCTATCTTCCTTCGTTTAAGTCTTAACCCCCGAGGGGGGGGGGGGGGTGAGGGGGCGTCAGACGGGTTCCGGCAAAGCAAGTGCTGAAGGGGGTTAGCTGGAATGAAAGTATAGGAAAGTGTGTGAGATGAGTTTGTACAGTGCGATAAAGAGTGTTAATATAGTTAAAAGAACCCCCCCCCCCCCCCCCCCCCCCAGAAATTAGTGTTTATGGAGAGACATAGATCACCTGGCAGACAGCACTGCTGAACTGCGCTAAGGTTGGAAGGACCGGTATGTGGGCTGGGAGGGCGTTCGAATGGATGGTAGTCCTTTAGGGGAAAATATGGTTTGCAGTCCAAACGGCATCATTATACTAGATATAAGGGTACCCCCATTTTGACGCTCTTTCGAGATATGGATGGATGGATGACATGTGTGATTTTACGTCCTTTTCAACAGTATGGACGATGGAACGGTGATTATGAAAGGCTGTGTGCAATGGAACCCCGTTTACGGTAGGAAAGATTCTCGCCTCGAGCGGGGCTCGAACCCGGTCCGCTAGATTTCGCGATATGGAGCACCCCATGTGTAATATTTTGACTATACCGACTTTGTGCACCAACCGATTTTTTGAGACTTTGATTTTTGAATTTAGCACATTTTCTTACAAAAGAAAACACATTCAAACCTTTTGGCCTCGACCACATGAATAAACCTACCGCGGGCTCTTGGACTATTAGTGTTATCAGCTCACCAGCTGTCTTGGCAACAGCAAAACTGCTATGGCTTCTGGGGGCTGTGCCCCTAGACCCCTCCACCCCTCCTAAATATTATTAGCAGTTTTATAGTGCATTCAACACCACGTTTCTGGGTGTCCATAAGGAGAAAAAATGCATGGATGAGAAAATAAAAAAAATTAAGAGACCATTGATCTGCATGAATAATTAACCTGTCAAAATAAGAAATTATTCTTTGTGTTTCATACAGTTTGGCTTGAGGTCAGTCTGACATAAAACAGGTGATATGGTATGTGTGTGAAGGGTTGCTGGGGAGTTGGGGTGGGGGATTTTTTTTTTTTTTTTTTTGGGGGGGGGGGGGGGGGGGGGGTCATAAATTTAGTTTAAACGATATTTTATTCATTATAAATTACATGCATATACTACATTACAATTTCAAAAGTATCAGGATTTGACAGTAAGCAAGATGCTTATTTATAAAGTCATTTCCTGGTTTAAATTTGTGGGTCATTTTGTAGGGGGTCGAAAAGAGAATCTGGACGAGGTCAGTCTGACATAAAACAGGTGATATGGTATGTGTGTGAAGGGTTGCTGGGGAGTTGGGATGTGGGATCGGTGGGGGGGTCATAAATTTTTTTGCCACCTATCGGAGGGGTGGGTAGGGGCGGTCGGGTCGTAAAAAAAAATGATGAATCGTATGAAAGTGTACCCCACCACCCACATGATAATAAATGACTCGTCCCTAAAAGATATATGAATAGATTTTATATACAAAAAAAAACCATTTTATAAAATGATTTTTTAAGACAGACAGACAGACAGATAGATAGATAGATAGATAGATAGATAGATAGATAGATAGATAGATAGATAGATAGATAGATAGATAGATAGATAGAAGTGTCTATTCTAGAGTGGGGGTGGGGGATTCACCCACATTTCTGACAATTCCTCCCTAATTCTTAGCAGAAGGGGGGAATTATATTCTTTATTTTAATTATAAAATAGATTTAAATGATATCTAAAAGCATTGTGTGTTCTCATTAATTATAGCTAAAATATTAGGTACCATTATTTTTATGTAGTTTAAGCCACATTTTAGAGTTACAAGTGTGAGTGATACCTTTTCTCTGTCAAAAATTCCCCCTATTTTTTCAATCCTAGAATAGATAGATAGATAGATAGATAGTTTCCTTTTCTTTTCGTAAAAGCTATTACTTGTAAAGTACACTGTGTGTCATGTGGACGCTTTAAAAGCACAATATCATTTCTTAGATAGGCTGCTGAAAGCGTCCAAAAGACAGACCAAAATCAGGAACTCTTTCTTTCGAAAACAAAGAATAGTCTGAAGCAGATTTGTAAAATTTCCGCGCATGTTCAACAAAACCTTGTTTTTCATGAATTTCTCGTTAAATTTAGCAGACTGAAATGATCAATTCATTGTCATCTAGATTAAAGTCTTTTGTTTCAAGTAGTAAATCAAATGAAACCGATGTGACATTTCACAGAAAGCGAAAGAGGGAGAACGACGAAAGGTAATTTTGAAGCCATGATTGTTTGATCTAATATATCTAATATATATCCAATAATATGAAAATAGGCACTGCCTATTGGCGAGCATCGCTGTAGCCCTAATGAAGGGCCGTATATTCTATTCTGTTCTATGTCGATGCAGGATTTTTTTTACGGTAACCCGTCAACGTCGCAGCAATCGGACATCCTCGCCTATGGAATTGACCGAAGTGTTACGATTGCATCACAGCTTATTTTTCAACTTCCGGTCGAACGTTAAAATTATTTACATACACATATCAGGTTTTGTGAATAAGAATGTGTTTATCTTTGTGTCTACGGAGAATAGCAACCATGAATTCGATCAAACTTCCTGTTTATTCATAATGGCAGCCCCCATATGGAGGTAAATTCCGGTCGAGAAATCGAACGATGGTTTTCTGAAGCAACATATGCAACATCATCTACATTTTCTTTTGACTAATGTCCTACCATAAGAGCTCGCCCTTCGGGCTAGCGGGCCCTTTGGGCCCGCTCGCGATGCTCGCTATTATGTTATAAAACATAATATTGGCTTCTTATTATGAAATCAGATGCTGCGCTTCTAGGGCTTCAACGTTTACAAAATATATATAGCTCGAGAGAGGGTGTAGCAGTATATGAAGAAAGAAAGAAAGAAATCAAAAGACCCCGTTTAAACGACCATTCGTGTTGCTATTTTAGTACAGTACACGCAACGTGAAGACTTGATCTGACACGCTCTCGCGTGACACTTAAAATCGCGAGGAAGGGATTAAAATCCACGAGATTCTCTCGCAACTCTCACGCATTTCACACTAAACTTCCTCGCGTGTTTGAAAATCGCCACGTTCCACGCAAGAAAATTCCTCGCATCTCGCGTGAAATTCATAGAATGATGTATGCGAGAAACTTTCTCGCATCACGCGTGGAATTTTGTCCAGGTAGGTACAATGTACATGTACAGTAAATGCAAGTTTCTATACATATACCTTTACGATTCGCAATGCATTTTTTTCGACGCTGATAACGGTTCAATTAATACATTGTAAGCGTGCGTGAATAACCTAATTGATCGCATCCTCAACGCAAGTATTGTTTGACCGTTACGAATTAAGGATGTGTTGATAAACAATCATGATCAGCGTAATTTTGTTGCAATTACGCTGCGAGTTAATTAGAGAGGCTTATGTTTGAAAGAATATTGTTAATAGGTTACTTAGTAGCAAAATTCTAGAATGATGACACAGACAAAAATTTTCGCTCAGCCGCCACCGATAATAGCCCAATCCATGTCAAAACAGTCACAAAGATCAAAGCGTTTCGATCAGCTTTTGAACTCAAAGTGGCACGTGCCGAAATGTTTACTTATTAACCAATATAAACTTTCTGATGTAAGAGCTGTCAAGTTTCCATTAAAAGCGCACGCGACAACAATGACTTGATTAGCAAATGGGCTGTCTCAGAGGTGATTGACATCCGCTTAACCACTCGCTGAAATATGCAAATTTGTAAACCTGTTGGTTTGACAGCTAAAAAAAAAATACGTCACAGCTGCATCCTATTTTCAAGAAATATAGTAAATATGATTTTGCGTCGTGGATGAATAGTCAAAGTGTTTGGATTTTAAAAATGCATCAAAATGAATGAAAAATAAGAGGTGAGAAGTTTGTTTTTTATTCCGATCTCCGCGTTGCAAAATCACATTATCTATATGAAAAAAGAAACTGATTCTGCTGCGCGAAAAATTCTCAAAGTATTCGGACTAATAAACATAATATATATGTATTCATATTTAGAGGTGACTGAACGCATTCAGGGCCTTTGCCGTAATAAAATGTGAAGACGGTAGCATTTGTTGAAATACGTAAACACAGCACGTTTATAGGTCAGTCTCGTGCCTTGACATCAAAGGACGCCGCTCAGAGCACAAAATGGTGAAAGGAATCTTATTCCATACGCTGATAGTAAATATGAGGATCAGCCTGCGCAGTATTGTATACTATGCGACAAACTGGTATGCTTTACGCGGCATAGCGTGAGCGGTTTATGCCGTCTATTTGTTCGGTTATTTCTGGAATGGCTGAAATTGCCGATCGTAATTTTTGCCGCTAAAAATTTTTTAGTCGGCGCCAAAAAAGACCAGTCGGTTGGAAACCGGAATCACAACTTTTTTAGGCCCAAAGTAAAAATATAAATGAATTACCTGTACAACATATAATGACCTGTGAAATTGATAGGAATCGTTAATCCTTTCCACTCGAAAACACGCGTCACGCGTGATTAAGTTTGACGCCGATGACTCACCTGAGCATACATGGAGTTAATCCTTTCTCTCGAAAGTTGCGTGTCTCGCGTGAAAAGAAATTGTTTTCTCGCGAGTTTAACGTCACGCATCTCGCGAGTGTCTCGCATCTCCCACGCATTTCACACGCAAAAACCCCACTTAACTTTCGTGGAAAAGATTAAAATTTCTCGCGAGAGCGTGTCAGATCAAGTCTCCACGTTGCGCGTACTGTACAAGTATCAAACACTTGGATGCCCCTGTACTGATATGGGTTACCACATTATGTTATCCAATTTTACACTGTCATTTTTGGGGGTCAACTCAAAGTTAAAAGTAACCAACGGTAATCGAAAAAGTCATTTGAATTTACTGTGTTTTATAGCAAGTGTTGCCGGCCGGAAGCCCGCCCAAAGGGCGAGCTTTTATGGTAGGACATTAGTCAATAGAAAATGTACATTATGTTACATACGTTGCTTCAAAAAACTATCATTTTGATTTTTCGACCAAATTTACCTCCATATGGTGGCTGCCATTATGGTTAAGAGGAAGTTTGATCGATTTATTTCAACAAACTGTCTCTATCTGTTTGTCTCTGACCACTGCTCATGGTGTATTTGGTTGTCATTTTCTTTGATCTTTCTTTCTTTTGTAGGTATTCCACCCTATAAAGGGTCACCGCCGAAGCGTAGTTGTGTTGTTGGGTTGAACATGAGCGCAGGGCAATATTACAATACTTTTGAATTACGAATTTCTGTGCTAGTCATAAGTCTTTTACAATTATAGAGCCAGCAACAGTTACTGTGCTTTAACGTAAAGTTACATATCCAGCGTCGGTTAAAAGAACCCTCCGGCGTCGTACCATATCCACCGTCGAATAATATAGTCACATCCAGCGTTGATACTATGAATTTACATCCAGCATAATTCAGTAATCCAAATATCCAGGTTGGGAATAACTTACAAACTTAAGAGTTATTAATATTAAAGATCAACTACATTATGATTAACTAGGTAAAACACCTCCCGGGACTCAAGTCCACTAAAAGTTTATGCAATTTTTCACTAGAGCGTACAACCGCCACCAAACGAAAGAAACGTATGTACAGTAGATACAGCGCACAGGAATGATCATATAAGTTTATATAGCTCAGACCTAGGTACAGACCACAGCTAACCCATCTGCTTGATAAGACTGCAGCGCTTAATATGTAGCGCGAAACACAATTTCCTGGAAATAGTTTCTATGTTACTGTAGTCAGAAGCCGCGAGTACAAGTCTATCACTGATAACCCTGGAAGTACAGTCTATTACAAGTTGCGTAAGGAGATTCATGTCAGTAAGCACTGAAGATACCCGGGATACACTATTCTTCTCTAAGAGTCTCTTTTCGATTTCTGCTATATATGGTTGCCTGACATGATCCCGGCCCACTTTGTTATAAATTTGCACATCAGCGCAGACTGATCGTTGTTCATTCATGTACGTTTGATGTGAGCAGAGAAGACTCTGATGGGACAGCCTGGACTTGCAGACTGATCTATGTCAGTTTTCTTTGCATATGCAACAAGTATCTTTCCTGTGACACACCTGTACAAATCGGCAGCGTTTAGCGGTGCCTTTGAAGTTTGCACATATGATCATTGTGTTGCGACACTGAATGTACCAATGAAGTCTTCGACAGCTTACGCTCTGCAGAGACTGTTTGTTCAGAGTCTACGCCATGACTATATATTTCTCAGCATCCATAGATTATTGATACGAACAGACAAGATTCTAATTGTGCAAATACGCAAGCTGATCTGAGTCTTGTTTGCTCGTTCTAGGTCTTCTATTTCTCATATGACTTCCACACCATCCATAGCTTGTTTGTACAGAAAATTTTTTGATCTGACGTCGAGATTTCGGTTGTCGGCTCAATGCCGGTCTGAGTTTTCTCAAGTAAATTATATACGAGCGCCGTACATAGCGCAGTTTTGTTCTGAGACAACTGATAGCATGCTGTTACAAAATCTGACCATGAGAACAAGACTGCGCAGGCTGGTTTGACCATTTTCACACCCACAATGCCAAACGCATGGAAGTGATCTCACCATGAAATTATGTTTTGAAGGGTACTTTACAGCTCATGTATACGACGCAGATTAACTTGCCCACTCGCAAAGTCTGATGAAAGCTTACTCTGTTTTGATGGCGCAAGGTCTCATTTTACGCCACAAAATTAAAGAAAATATTCACAGCTGGCGGTCGTTGCATGGGAAGTCCAGTGAGCTAATGAGCCACATCACATAAAATGTATCTTATGAAACATGCAAAGATCGCAGACTGATAAGCTTCCTTGGAAGTATTCGCCTTTCTTGACAGTGACGCTCAAAACCCAAAGACCTTATTAGCGGACAGGAAATGCCAGTCGCATTACAATATTGCGGGGGCTTATATGAGTCTCTACTGTCAGCGTATGCCTGGGTTAAGATACCTTTTCCCGTCTCTCGGTTCAATCTGACACATTGAGTTGCACATGTCAGATGGCCGGGTCCTCTGATCTGAAACTGATATCAACATCTGGGATTCGATGATACATGTCTGACAGAGCTTTAGATAAGAGGGAGTATTTGAAGATATTTAAGGATAATTTTTCTCATTTCTCATCGAAACCATATGTTGTGACCCCTCATCTGAACCGTCTCGACGAGACGGTTCAGATGAGGGGTCACAACATATGATTTTATGCAGAATTAACAAAAATTATCCCTATTTATCACTCAGTACTCCCTCTTATCTAGAGCTCTGTCTGACCTATAAACGTGCAATGGTTACCGTCTTTAACCATTGCACTACTGGTTTTATGTTCGGTAATCGTGTATGTATTGATCAAAATGCGTAACTCTCACTGGTCGCCAATTTTTGCATGTTTTTTTTTTTTTTTTTTTGCGACATTATAGAGTAAGCATTTTCCTGTACATTGAAGCGCTCATCCTTGTATTTTGATTTGTGACAGCAGCGTAGAGTTACTAGAGTATGATTCGACGAGAACTGAGGTGTTGGGGACCAGTGCATACCAGAGTCAGGATAAAACTGTTCGCAGGAGACTTTCGCAATCATAAAAAATGCAATGAACAACGATGTAGGTCATAACCTGATGCACCGTCTTGCACTTGTCTACACGGCCAACATTAACTTTCTGAAGTTCAAAGAATGCGACAGACTTTATAAGACTGCATAAGTGAGGACTGTCACTTTATATCTACTCTGCTCATTGTCGCCCGCGTTGAAACATAAAAAAAAGTTTTTACTATAACGTAAGTAATTAATAAAGACTGTCATCAGAATGCACTTTACACCTGTCACCAAAGAAGTCGGTAAAATGTATCGGGATCAAAGCTCTTTTACTCGTCACTTAGAGGATTAACTTACTGCCTTTGGCTTTGCTATGGTGTTAATTTTACCGACTTGATATTGGCATCACCCATCGAGATCAAAGCTTAATCAGGGTCGGTGATGAGATTAACGCTGATAAATGAGAGGGGGCTTTGATTATAAGATGGGCTTTTTCCTTTCCTAAACAATCCTAAAATCTAGATCCATCTTTGAAGATGGATCTAGATTTTAAGGATTGTTTTAGAAAGGAAATAAAAACAGTTTTATAGCAGCAGAATTTCATTAGACGTTAAGATATTTGGGGGGTGACCGGTCATTCTACAGATGGAAAAACACCATTTTATAGCCAAATAAATATGGTACATGCAGTTTATTCACCATTTTTACAAGGGAGACAACTTTGAAATAAAAAATATTCCTTTTTCTGGTGTTCCTTCTGGTACAGGGATTTTCTTAAAGAAAAGAATTTGTGCTCTGCATAGAAGTTCATTTCCTTAACCCTTAAAGCGCCAAAAATTAAAATTGTTGAATTGGCAAACAGTGTAGATCCAGATGAGGTGGCTCATAATGAGCCACCTCATCTGAATCTACACTGTTTGCTCTCTAGTGTTCGAATTCTCAATATGATATCGCTTGGACAAAACATTTTTTTGAAATTCTGCTGAGGTAAATTTTGTTGTCTGCTTTTTGGCTCATTAAGGGTTAAGAGTAGCCATCTATGAGTTGGAATGCAAATAGCTGGTCAGAATTATCTCCCTTTAAGGTGTATCAGATACACCTCAAACTAGGATTTTTTTTGGACATTTTCAGTGATCAGTTCGATGGTGAGGTGGAGTTTGTGTCTGAGAAGAAACCCAAGTTGGAGAGAACTTCTTCACAGTCCAGTCGTAAGTACAGAGAAAAGTGCTTCAGATGAGAAGAGGTAACAGGGATACTTTTAGGAATAATTTCCCATATTTCTGCATAAAAACGTATGTTGTGACCCCTCATAAGAATCGTCTCACCAAGAAGATTCTAATGAGTGGTCAAAATATATTTTTCCTTGAGAAATAAGAAAAAATATCTCTGAATTATCCTTAGAAGCCCATCTTATCCAGAGCTCAGAAAGAATATTCAATATAAAGCTACCCAGACTAACATTATTTCAGATATAATGCTATTTAGTATTATGACTTTGTCAAGGCATCCAGTATGACGTAACTGCCAAAGAAAAATAAGGAAAATGAGCATGTAATGGCAATTTGTCTTATATTCTTTTGAACTTAACTTTCAACAACCTTGGTCAACAGGTATGGTTTTGCAATGTTTTCAGGAATAATTGGAGAAGTTCAGTTCAAATTTTAGATTTCTGTCTAAGATGTCCTGTAGATATAAACTTCACCTTCAGAGCAAAGCAGGTTTCAGTGGCTCAGTATAACACTGTATAACACTGTCAACTTACAATGCAATGCATTTCTAAGAACCTGTAACATAGAACAACAAATTATTTATAGAGACTGTTAATTAAGAAGTTGTATGTTATTTGTTTGCGCCAGTTTTTTGCAGTCCATTCAAAACTGAAATATGTCATATTTGTTCATTTATTGAATACCTGTATCTTGGGCATAAGACTAGAATTTCCCCCCACCAACACATTCCCAAAATCTTTATAAAAGACAGATCTAGATTTTTGGGATAGTTTTAGAAGGGAAAACCACATCTTATAAGGAATCAGAGCTCTAGATAAGAGGGAGTATTTGGTGATAATTAGGGATAATTTTTATTAATTCTGCATGAAAACATATGTTGTGACCCCTCATCTGAACTGTCTCGTCGAGACGGTTCAGATGAGGGTTCACAACATATGTTTTGAATGAGAAATAAGAAAAATTATCCTTAATTATCATCAAATACTCCCTCTTATCTAGAGCTCTGGGGAATTACACCTATGTGTTTGATTGCACAGCTGTGGTGTGGGAGGGCCCCTGTAGCTCAGTGGGTTGAGTGCTGGCCTGCTGACCTAGCGGTCCCGGATTCTATTTCTGCTGGGAGAAATCTTTCCAACCGTATACAAATTTCCATTGCACATAGCCTTTCATTATCTCCCTCCCATCGTCCTGATTTGACTGAAATAGTGTTGAAAAGGATGTAAAATTGCAAGTCATCCATACGTCCATCCATATACTGTGGTTTGGCCACCATTTATACCCTTTGAAGACAGTTATATCAAAATAATATTTGCTTTCTTAGTTGGTATATCATGTCTCCAATGAGCTACTGTTAAAGGAAAGAATTCTTTCCTTTAAAAGTAGCCCCTTGGGGGAAAAAGGAGGCAAATATTTTCATATTATGGTGATCTCCCTTGGAGGTACATGTTTATGCATACAAAGTCTTTTCAAAGATGATTTTCTTGTTGTTTTCAGTGTTCGGAGGTGTTCTAACGACAGCCACACTTCAGAATATGTCAGATTGGGTTCAGCATAAAATTCCAAACTTCAACATGTTCAGCTGGAGGTCCAAATCTAGCAAGCCCAATGTATCCCATGGCAACGGACAGGGTGTACACGGTCATGGTCACCAGGGTCAAAGGGGAAAGCCGGACAAAGCAGGAGCTTCGTCAGTTTCAAGGCCTAGTCAGAATTTACACAGGGATGCTTTGAAGACAGCATATGGAAACAGGGGCAGTCTGCCCTCGGGGTCATATCAAAGTAGCCAACCGCCAGGCCCAGGGTCATATCAAAGTAGCCAGCCCCCGGGAACATATCAGAGTAGCCAGCCTCCAGGGTCATATCAGAGTAGCCAACCTCCAGGGTCATTTCAGAGTGGAATGCTGAATGGAGAGGAACCAAAACAGGTAAATTTGAGTTAATTCAAAGTTCCAGATAAGGTGGGGTTTTTAGGCTGATTCTGGGATAATTTTTCTTCTCAGTGAAAACATGTTGTGGCCCCTCATTAGAACTGTCTCGGTGAGACAGTTCTAATGAGGGGTCATAACATGTTTGTATGCAGAAATATGGAAAATTATCTCTGAATTATCCTTGTTATCTCCTCTTCTGGGGCACTGACAGTTTGATATGATGACTTTCTAAGTCTCAGGTTGTTAAAGCATCTTTGTACCCACGATATTAAGGTGAATGGGTACACCTTTTTTTCAGTGCCATTTTTGCAGCTAATGTGACTTACTGTTTACTGTTAGAATGTAGTATAATGAAAAGACTGATTTTTAGCTCGCCTGTACGAATGTACAGGAAGAACTATTGCACTACCCCCGGCGTCGGCGTTAGCAAAATGTTAAAGTTTAGAGTTTTTTAGGTGATGGGCAAGGTGCTGTCAGGGGAGCTATCCTGTCCCGCTGACAGGTCTTGTTAGGATGAACAGTCATACATTATAGGTTAAAGGATTGGAAGTTACATAAACTGGTTATGAGGACTTATTAATGTAATATTAAATACTCTGAACTCTTCTGCTTAAAGAATATGAGTAGCTTTTTCTAAAATATATTTTATTTGTCCTTCTGTTGACAGTTCATAAATTTTAGCTAACAGTACTTTGAAAAACTGGACCTAGACTAGTCCCAAACCATTTATTCAGGATTAAGGAAGCTATTCCATACAAAATCGAGGTGTGATAGAACCTATGCCTCCCAGCGTATTCACTTGTGATGTTGGCATTATTGAAAAAATAATTGAACATCTTTTTTGCAGCCCCTTGCAAGGCCTTCAATTCACGAGAGTGGTTCCCATGCTCTGAGGAAGCCTCCAGGAAGTATCTCTGGTAGCTCAGTAGCAGGGTCTGAAGCGGGATCCAGCATTGGGTCAAGAAAGGGACTTTCAAGATTATACGGCAAAATTTTTCACACAAAACAGAAAGAAAAATTTACTGCTACAGAGGTATATTCAGAGTAAAAAAAGTTCATTTTTTTTAACAATTACACTTACTAATTGAACTGAATTCTGCTAAATGTAAATTTGACGGGGTTTGCAGTAAAAAGTAGGATACAAATCGTGCTTGAAGAGTGATGACAAGTAAAATAATATAAGGTATGTGGTTACACCTACAATGTTTGCCACCATTTTCAAGAGGTGGGTAACTTTTTCTTCCCCTGATGGATAAATCCTGTCTCCAGTAAAGGAAAGAATTTGCTCATTAAGAGAGCAAATTCTTTCCTTGAAGAGTAGCCCCTGCTCAAAGACAAATGAGCTGCAACGCAACAAAACCAACAAAGTGGCATGTGTGCCCAGCGAAGACTCATATCAGCCTGTGCATCTGATAAGAGTCTGTGCTATCTGCATGGAAGTAGCCTAGACCCTTAGGTACCCTTTAAGTGCACAGCAAAGAGTCTGATCAGACTGGGCAGGCTGATCTGAGTCTTCAGTGTGTGCACATGCCAAATTGTTGGTTTCACTGATCAAATATATTAAGTTAAGAATGATCTCCCTTCGAAGAATACCCATATACCTCAATGCTGTGAAAAATTAGGGGATAACTGCACTCAAAATTGTCATTTGGGGAAGTTAATCATAAGTTTTATGGTCGCAAATTTCGTTTTACACTGATGCATTCGTGGAGCCGTTAAAGGCTGTTTGCAACCATAAAACAGATGATTTACCTCCCCAAATGACAATTTTAAATATAGTTGTCCCCATTTTATTGCACTTTTCACATTTTCACCATTCAAAATTAACTACTTTGCACCCAAAGCACATGCTTCCAACTACATGCAACCAGACCAACCAATGAGAAGCAACATTACATAATTATGTCGAATTTCAGACAGTATATCGCTGTCGCAAATTTTTGCCTTTATCCAATCAGATGTTGAGTTACATTAATAAAAGCATTAGAATTGTATTTCAAAAGAAAAATAAAAGCACAGCAAAGTGAAGGTGGAAGTTACAAATTGGATCCTGGTTTCTATTATATTTGATTCAGAGCTCTAGATAAGAGGGGTATTTCAAAATAATTGAGGGATAATATTCTTTATTTCTCATCGAAACCATATGTTGTGACCCCTCATCTGAACGGTCTTGACAAGACGGTTCAGATGAGGGGTCACAACATATGTTTTTATCCAGAATAAACAAAAATTATCCCTGGTTATCATCAAATACCCCTCTTATCTAGAGCTCTGTATTTGATTCATGAAGCTTGTGGGAGCAGTTATCTGTCAGGATGTTAACATTTTACCATTACATGATTAAACAACAATCTTTCTGCTATATTATCAGAGCTCCAGATAAGAAGAGGAAACAAGGATAATTCAGAGATTATTTTTCTTATTTCTCAACGAAAACATACCTCGTGACCCCTCATTAGAACTGTCTCGGCGAGACAGTTCTAATGAGGGGTCACAAAGTATGTTTCAATTGAAAATTAACGATTATTATCCCTAAATTATCCCTTTCACCCCTTCTTTTCTGGACCTTTGTATATTATTTTGTTTTAATTTCCTAGAGTGTAAGACTGGATGACAAGGTGCGATACAAGGAATTACTACAACAATTTACAACACTACCTCTAGAGAAAGAGACTACAGCTCAACGACCAGAGAATGTGAAACATCCGGTCAGCGTTCCTCAGTTATCAAGGTAACTACACACACCACATACACAACAGTCCTTATATTACGCTGTGTTAAGGTCCCTGGAAAGGCATCATTTATCAGTGAATAGCATTTAATCAGTTTAAACTACATTTGAATAAAAGTTTAAAATGCCAAAATTTTCAAAGGGCCATAACTCTAAAAAAAAATTGACAGTATTCATTCAAAAAGTTATTCAATTTATCTAATCATCATCTGCAAACAGCTTCAGATGCTGGAAGGGAAAAAAACCCATGTTACAGCAGAATTTCATAAGACTGGTGTAGATATTTGGGGTCGTTCTAGAGAGGGGAATTCCTGTTGTATATAAATACGGTAATAGCCAATTGTGTATTCTGTCAGCTGAATAAGAACTTAGGCATTTGAAGAAACAGTGTATTAAACCTTTGCTTGCATAATGATAGACAGTTAAGAAACTGATATGAGTGTACTCATGATTACATTGCAAAGTAATTGTAACTGTAACCAATCACATTGAGAAAAAATGTAAATGTAATCTGTAATCATGATTTTCAGAAAGTAATTGTAATTGTAATCAGTTACATTGGCATGTAATTGGCCCCAGGTCTGGCCTAGGGAACAGTCTGATCAGGGTCTGAACTGTTTAGCAAACAGTGCAGGCACTGTTAAAGCTGCTTCCTAGGAGCCATACGAAACAGACTGATCTGGACCTGCACTTTGATCTGACCCTAGCCATTCTGCCCCAAAATTTAAGGTCCTTAGAGTACTGTAATGTGCATCAGTATTGGGACACCTAAAATAATTAATTTTCCATTTTTCCCAAATGGAAAATTAATTATTTTAAGTGTCCCAAAATTAGTTACAATGCAGTACATGATAACATTTCATTTTCAGGTTTTACTTTAAATCTAATGATAGCATTCTGGGTTCTACAACTGGTAACAGTCTCAAACTGCCAGAGAAACGTGACCACATAGAAAGACCAAAGATAAAAGTCCATCCAAGAGAAAGAAGGACTTCACATAGACCCTCATCAACTCAACCTGTTGTCAATGGTGATAATGTTGAGGACGATTCGCTCATGTGCGTCACTGATATATCAGCTATTCATGATACCAGAGCAAATAATTTGCCAGGATCTTCAAAGAGAATCAGTATAGGTAGGTATTGTCTGGAGAAAATTCTTTGTTTAAATATTACTATTGATTAGTTGGTTAGTAGCTAACCCTGTACAGAACTATCAGTTAGTGGGGTGGGGTGTTGTTTTTTTTTTTGGGGGGGGGGGGGGGGGGCAGGGATAAAGCCTGACATTTTTTACTTAAACATAGGTATTTATTTTCCGGTGTTCACTGTGTTGGCACTATAAACTTTGCATCTAGTTTTCTGGTTTTGCTCTTTTTGTAACGAGCAGACAGGCAAGAATTCTTTTCAAAATAACCTGTTTAAGATGCACACAAAAAACGACTTAGTCATGGGTGTGAGATGGGTATAAAAGTCCATCTCTAATGATGCTGCACAGTGCAGACCCAGATTATCTTTCCAGTCACACCCCTGTGGAAGAAGCATATATTTTAACCTTCTTTGAAAATTGCAACTGTCCTTATCTAGTATACAAGACAAAATTATCCTGCAGCTATTGTCAAGGTTATATTTGAGCCCCGACACAACAAAACCAACAATGTGGTTGCGCACCCAGTGCAGACTCAGATCAGCCTGGGCATCCACCCAGTCTGATCCGAGTCTTCACTGTCCGCATGGAGGTAGCTCAGATCCTTAGCTAGGCTTTGAGCACTTAAGGAAGAGTCTGATCAACCTGGGCTCTCAACTATATTGTTGGTTTTGTCGTATCGCGGCTCAGTTATCTGTAGATTGTTGGCAGACAAGTGAAAGAATGAACATTTCACACCGATAGACAGTCTGCATCAGAGAAAGCAGAAATGGCATGGTGGCTTGTGCAGCCAGCAATGTTTCAAATGAGCTGGCATATCAGCCTATAAAGGGCCTGCATGGCCAAATGGCTAAGACTGCTGACTCTAAACATTAGGTCTCTCACCCCTGTGAGTTAGAGTCTCGGCTGGTGCACATGTGAGAAAGCCAAGTTCTGCTTACGGAAGGTCAGGTGTTTTTTTCAGGGAGCTTTGTTTTTTTGCCCACCTTTGCTTAAAGACTGGCTGGACATAAGTAAAATATGCTGAAAAGGGGGGTAACACCCATACACACACACACACAAAAAAAAAACATAAGCCTAAAAAAGTGCGTTTTGACAATGAGGTTTGCCACTGATGTGATAGGATTTTCTAATCGGCAAGTCTGGGAACAACAATTCCTGGTTAACACAGTACAGGTGCTAAAGCGACCTTGATCTAACCTTTCCTGGTTGTGAATAATCATATGATATCTATGTGGAGCTGCAGATGCCAGTAATAGCTGTCACTTGGGTCAGATATTCACAGGGGACTAATCGATTCCGCTAATTTTCGCTTCCTGCAGAGACTGTACATCATATTTGGCTTCTGCCGAGACTGTCCGCGAACTCTTGCTTCCTGCCGTGACTTCTGTACATGATAAATGGCTTCCTGCAGAGACTGTCCGCGTGATTCTGCTTCCTGCCGAGGCTCTCGGCAGGAAGCAGAATCACGCGGACAGTCTCGGCAGGAAGCCATTATTCGAGGACAGTAGTCTCTGCTGGAAGCAAGAGTTCGCGGACAGTCTCGGCGGAAGCCAAATATGACGGACAGTCTCTGCAGGAAGCGAAAATTGGCGGAATCGATTATACCCTGTGATATTGCTTGTGACAGAACTGAGTCACTTTACCTATTGTTGTAAGCATGGCAATTTGTACGCTTTTAATCATTTATTTTCAGATCTTACCGAAGATGATGATGATGTACAAATAATTTCTAAGCATAAGTGAGTATAAGTAGTTAATGTATATATTAGGACGAGAATAAAGTTTAGGAGTGATTGCTGTAGAGTGATTTAAGTTACACTTACATGTATATAGTATTTTTGCTATTAAAGAGGCTTATGAAGGTGTTTAACTGTGAAATATCTGTAGCAGTAACAAAAAAAAGATAAAAAAAATATCAGAGCCCAGTTGTTCAAAGCACGTCAGCTTAACAAACTCATTAGAAGAGGATTCATTAAGTCTGATAGTTCTCTCAAAATCAATCCCAGCACTAGCTTTTGCTGAAAAATTGTAAGAAGCTAAAAGCATCTCACATTTTTTTGCCAAAAAAATGGCAGCATTTTTGCATAAAATGCATTTGGAAATTTAAGTCTTGTTTACTAAAAATGTTGTTAGTTTTGAACAACTGGGTCTAGATGTCTTTGGTAAAATGTGAAAATATGGAAAAAATGAACTGTGCACCAACAAAATATTGTAGGGATTTTGAGATTTTGTCAGGATGTGTCATTTGGCTTGGGAAGGCATGTTAGCAAGTCTTAGTGAATGCAAAGGCGTGCTTACAGCATACCCCTTGTGTCTGAATTCTCATTACGTTTAGCTTTAACATTCTTGTTGGTGTCTCTGATCAGCTTTACATATGTTTACAGTTGTATTTATCGCAGAAATTGCCCTATTTAAAATCAAGAGCCCATTGGGCAAGCTTTATTGTATTCTGACAATTCTTGTTATTATCAATGTGTATGTTAATCATTATATGCTTTGTTTCCAGACCAAAAGCCTCAGATTATAGAGAGTCCAAGTTTATGACAGAAGACTGGATAAAGGATCTGTAAGTTACTCATATAAACTTCTCTATAGAGTTTTTGCCATTCTGAGTGCAATAGGGTTAAAGCAGCATTTGAAAAAGTCTTCCATTGTTTTAGGTCATTTTTATTGCAATATTTGGGGTCTGCACTATTTGCCTGTCCAGCAATCATTTGACACATTGGCACAGGTGGTCACAAGTAAAAACCAGCATGTTCAAATTGTAGGACAATAATAATGATTTAGTTTTCCCAAGATATAGAGGAATTCTGATTACAATAGTTTCATCAAAGTTCAGGTTTAATGATCCCACAGTTTTCTTATTCATACACTTACAGGGGAAGCAGCTCTGCCATTTTCATTTTTGTCTCCCATTGGCCCATTGACAAAACACGGACCAGTCACGGACTCACGGACCAATAGAAAATTAATATGGAATTTGGTCCGTGACAAGTTAGTTAACCTTAAATTAGTCCGTAAATTGGTCAGCTATCTCAATGAACAAATTATGAGGCTGAAAGGTGGAGTGGGTGTAGTCCATGATCCGTAAACTGGTACGTTGATATCTATGGCGACGTCTCGACGCAACGTTATTCACGGTTCAGGTCCGTGACTGTCCGGGTCCGTAAATAGTCCGTGAGGTAAGCTGAGAAAGAGTCCGTGCCATAAGTCAGTATCTGGTCCGTAATGAACTCCATATGAGAAATAGTCTGTGAATGAAGTTTGTGTATAGTCCGTAAAGTTGACGTGTTAGCGGTCCGTGACGTTGGTCCATAAATGTCCTTGAAGTTGACAGGTTATTTGTCCATGACTTTGGTCTGTAAAGGTGGTCCGTGAAAAACTCTTACATATATGAAAAGCCTGGCTTGCATCCATGATAGTGTCATTCAGCCACCAATTGTCTAAACTTCCATCTATTCGTCTTTTATCCTCCTGTGATAGGTTAAGGCTAACTCCGTCAACACTGAGCAACCAAATAGCATCACTGATCAGTTGTTCAGATCCTTGATCGGTACATCAACTATCCCCGTGCATCAACTATCCTCGGTCTCCCCTACGTTGGTATCTATGGCGACGTCTCGACGTTACGTTCGGCGTATAACGCTATTGTTCTCAAAACGTTTTTGGACCGTAAATGTTTCAATCTGGACAACATTTTAAGTTACATTATTTCTTATCTAAGTCCGTAACTGGTCTGTCCGTCCGTAAATAATATGGTCCTTTCGTCCGTGTTTTGTCTATGAGTCCGTGTTTTGTCAATCAGTCAGTGAATATTGGTCCGTTGGCTGTGTTTTGTCTACGAGTCCGTGTTTTGTCAATTAGTCCGTAATCAGTCCGTGAGTCCGTGACGGTCCGTGTTTTGTCAACCACCCTCCCATTGCAACTGGGGTCCTTGAGGAGCAAATTCTTTCATGAAAGAGTAGACCCCAGTTTGGAAGGGCTGCATTGTCCAGGGAAGCAAAGAGAAATGCACAGTTACCCCATTCATAAATATGTTTTAGAAAAAAAACCTGGAGGTGTACTGGCACACCTTAATAAGTTTTTCATTTGCATCACTGACCAAGGACTTCTTTCAGATTGGAAAGATAAGCTCAATCCCATTGAAAAAAGTATCAGAAAAAGTATCAGAACTTTTCCTTCTATTAAAGGCAAAACGATGATGTCTAACTGGCAGAATTAGTTTTGGGAGGGAATATTTTGGTTTGTAGGTAGGCAGCTGTGAACAAACCAAAATTTTGTCACAAGATTTAATGAAGATATGACAACAATTTTCCAGTCATTCTAATAAAAGTTTCATCTATGATCTTACCTGTTTTCAGCACTAGCCAATACAGTTCAAAAGCTCGAGAAAGAGAGAGACAGATAGTCGAAGAAGAAATAAAAGCAAAATTGTTTGATGAAAGAGTAAGTAAATTTTTTCATTTGCTTTGTAGGAGTTTTTGAACACTTAACTGTGTCAAAATTCTACATAAAGATAGTTTTAAGTGATACTGCTTGGAAAAATCTTACATCTTTATGATCCTGTTATGGTATCTTCTCATTAGGATATACGGATACCAGTGCTCCAGATAAGAAGAGGTAACAGATAATTTAGAGATAATTATACATATAACTCCACAAAAACATATTTTGAGACCCATCATTAGAACCGTCTCGTCAAGACGGTTCTAATGTGGGTCACAACATATGTTTTAGTTGAGAAATAAGAAAAATTATCTTTGAATTATCCTCAGTACCTCCTCTTATCTGGAGCTCTGAATAAACCCTCATTATTTTTGCCGCCATTTTTAATAGCGAGACAACTTTAACGGAGCAGTATTTGCTTCTCTGGAAGACAAAACCCTTCTTTATGTGAACCTGTTTCATAGTCATGAATCGTTGTTAATACTATTAACATGATAGACAGATTAGATACCATTTACAAACGACTAGTCCAAATGAGAAGGCTCAGTTGATATGTCCTGTTTGTCATGTACATTCATTTGTTTGTTGTTTTGTGGTGGGTTTGGGGATTCTTGTCTGAATAATGGAATTGTCCAGTTTCAAAGGCCGGGCCGGGTAGCGCAATCGGTAGGACACCTGACTCGTAAGTCAGAGGTCCTGGGTTCGAATCCCGGTCTGGCCACATACTTTCGTTTCTCCTTCCGCTGATTCAAGAAGGACAGTTGTCAGTTACTGGCGAAAGTATGTGCACTTAGTACTGGTTAACCGCTTAGGAGGTCTAAGCCTGCCCAGGAATAGTGTGGTTAGGTTAACTGGCCGTCCCGACATGACCTTAGTTGTTTACCGTGGACGTTAAGCATTACATCAACCAACCAACCAGTTTCAAAGACAGAAGCATGAGGTTTTGATAGTTTTTTTTTGGGGGGGGGGGTGTAGAAATGTTTCATTTGAGTTTAAATATTTTAAAGAAAACTAGTATTAGTACTAGTGTTTTTTTTTATGTTTCTCTTCTAGAGAAAAGCTCAAGATGAAGATTTGGAAAAAAGAGTAAGTACATCACAATAAACAAAGAATTAAATTAGTTGAGAATGAATTATAGGTTTCAGAAAATCACATTTTTCCATTTTATGAATATAAGGTAACAACTCACTTATAATTTCGAGAGGAGCATGGCATACACTGTGTGTCATGCTCCTCTCAAATTGTAAGTGAGATGAAACCATAGATCTGTTACCATAGGAACTATGGAATACTACCAACTGTTATGCTTAGTACCTTGGTAGAATGACTTCATAATGGTGTCACTTAGACATCAATATGAACTCTTAGTTGCTGTGGTAACATATATTATGTCTGTAGTTCTGGACCATGGCAAACAATGTATGCCATTTGCTAATTTTTCAATGACATTACCATCTGAAATTCTTTCAACAGAAACTTCAGATTTTTTCAATCAAACAATTATTCTCAAGTCATAAAATTCCATGTTATTAGAGGTAGAGCCCTACATAAGAAGATTAGATAATAATCAAGGGATAATTTTTTTAATTCTTGCGTAACATATGTAGTGACAGCATAAGAACCACCATGTCACAACATAGGTTTTTATAAAGAAGCATGTTTTATGTGTCAGACAGTAGTATAATCACAAAGAAAATCATATTTTTGAATTCAGTTTATAATGTTTATTCCACAGGAAAGTTTGAGTGGTTAATATGAGAAATCTAGGATCTCCATACATTTAGTATGCCCCCAGAAGGTGGTCGTATGGAGAAGTACTATGTAGCAGTTTGTAGTACTTAATTGCTGTAAAACACCTATATTTGGCAATTACTTGATTTTGACATTATTTGCAAGATTGGAATGTGCTAAACATTTTGATTGCTGACTGGTTCTTGTAAATTTATAGTTACGCCAGCAGATGCAGATCTACAAGAGGGAACCGGCTGTTGCTGAGGAACTCTATGTTGAGGAGGAGGAAGAAGAAAAGGAAGAAGAGCTCCCTGGTAAGGGAGATAATTAGGAAGGTTTCTTGGCTATATGATCTGCGATAAGACAAAAGCAGCAGAATGGCTTGTGCGCCAGGCAAAGACTCAGCTCAGCCTGGGCATCTGCCCAGTCTGACCATAGTCTTTGCTGTGCACTTAAAGGGTAGCTAAGGGTCTAGCTATGTGCGGTCATGGAAGACTCTGATCAGACTGAGTAGATATCTATGCTGATTTGAGCCTTTGCTGGGTGCACATGTCACTATGTTGTTTTTTTGTCGCACCTGCTTTAGCAAGGTGCGATATAGCGTCCCGTTTTCCATCCGTCCGTCCATTCACATTTACATTGACCCTAAATTTTAAGTCCATTCAAATGACTTTTTCTCTAGAACCACCATGGTTCTCAAATTTCACATGCTGCACGACCAGACTGCAGGGCTTCAGAATAACAAAATTCAGCTTGGTCCAGATTCCAAGATGGCCACTGTTACTAAAAATAGCAAAAAAATAATAAAATCAACTTTTTCTCCAGAACCACTTGGTATTTTTGGCTGAAATTTTACATGGAGCATTAATGGAAATTATCAAAATGAAGAAAATCTGTAGCGGAATTAGGTCACAGTGACCTACTTTCTGTTTACGAGTCCGAGTTTGCAAAAATGCCAATATCTAAAAAAAACTTGAACAGATTTAGGTCAAATTTAGTCACAATGGTCCTTAAATGGAGTTCTTTGTTTAAGCGAATCGAGGTCATCCAAGATAGCCGCCAGCCATTGTTACTTAAAATAGAAAAATATGAAAATGACAATATCTCAAGAGCCCCGGAATGGAATTGGACTAAATGTGTATCAAAATGATCCTTGCATGAAGCTATTTAATTTTTTTTTCAAATTGACCATCCAAGATGGCACCCATCTAATCGTACTAAAAATAGCAAAAAACATGAAAACGATAATATCTCAGAAACTACTGAATAGATTTTGACCAAATATGTTTCAAAATGATGTATTATCAAGTTCTTAATGCGACGGTGCAAAGCAGGTGCGACACGGCGTTCCAAGGTATTCTTGTGTTGTGTCCGAGCTCATATGTTCTGGAATTTGGGATTCAGAGCTGTAGATAAGCATGGGTTTTGAGAATAATTCTCACGGTGGTCGAGTCGTTAGAGACGCTCGGTTATGATGCATAAAGTCGCTGGAAGGTCGATAGGTCACGCCCTGGTTTTGCCATCCAATGACTGGAAAACTCTGTCAACCCAGCAGTTAATGGGTACCTGCTTTGAATCAGGGAAGGAGAAGGCAGCAAGAGGAGAGGGATGGGCTCTGCCTTCCACATGCTGTGCCCAAGACACAATGGGCCTCTAACCCCCACTGCCCCCATGGCTACTAGGCTATGAGAAATTTGCCTTTACTACATAGAATTATATGTTGTGACCCTTCATTAGAACCAACTCATTGTGGCAGCTCTGATAGGTGGCCAGAACATAAACATTTTCGATAAGAAATACGAAAAATTGTCATAGAATAATGATCACAGAAGTAGCCTTCAAAGCCCAATTAATCGTGATTCTGGGATATAAAGTGGGATTAAAGGACTGCATTGGCTGCAGTAGCTATCATATGATCTAACGATAGCCCAGTAGTTTCTATATGATCTAATAGCCCAATAGTTTCTCTTACTGGTCAGCACAGTATTTGAAATTGACGTAACTGTGCTTGATAGTACATTAACAATTAGTTGCAACATGACCAAACCAACAAAGTGGCATGTGCGCCCAGCGAACACTCATATCAGCCTGCGCATCTGCCCAATCTGACCAGAGTATTCGCTGTCCAGTTGGAGATAGCTTAGATCCTTGGCTTCTCTTTAGCCCACAACAATGACTGTGATCAGACTGAGCAAATGCCCAGGCTGCTCTGAGTCTTCACTGGGTGCACATGCCACTTTGTTGGTTTTGTCGTGTTGCGGCTCAAATAGTTGCAACAGTCGTGGTTTTCAATAGTTGTGATCAACAAAGTAGCTTGTATATTACACACGCAGGCTTGATTTTCACAGAGGGGTGAAAGGAAATATTGAGCTTTTGTTAAACTGAAGGAAAAGGAAACCTGTTTAAGTATGATGCAAAGATAGCTTATTTATTACATGTATTTTTGTAACCCAAAAGGTAGAGAAATACTGTCATCATGTATATTGGCCTCACCTTTGACTATTTAAGTTTCTTTTTCAGAATTAACAGATGACATGGAGATAAAGATCTCTAACTGGTTACGCCCGGGACAGCAAGTTTTGATAGAAAAGTTTAAACTTCAGATAACAAGAAATGATATTGCCACCTTAGCTGGTCTAAATTGGCTCAACGATGAAGTAGGTTATGTTTGATTCAAGTCAGTTTATAAGCTCGTTACAAAATTTGGTTATTATTCCCCTGCCATTTATGCTGAGATGTATCAGGGTTCGCGCTACCGCTCGCCAAAGTCGCCAAATGCGATAAAATAATATTTTTGGCTCCAAAAATATTGATTTGGCTAAAACAAGTGGAGAAAAAAAAAATCTAAAAAAAAAAAAAAAATCGTATGGCAAAGTTTTACGGTATCAGAGACGATCTCCACAATCATTAATCAGCACCTTCCATTACCTGTTAATCTGCTCCTCAAGTAGTCCACAGTGACAGGAGACCAAGCGGACGCTTTGTGCCTCAAGGGTCAATACGTAATCATGTTATGTAAACTTGAACACACCCCATGTCTATGCATCTCATTATTTTTGATAGCTCAGGTAAACACAACATTGACACCTTCCGAGCTAATAAACTCACTGATCTGTGAAAATACAGGGTTTTTATTCCTGTCGATTGTTGATTAGATAACGGTACTTGTGTACAAGATCAAAAGAGATACCGACGGAAGGTTGACCATGTGAAAAGGCTCTTAAGCCACTTTGAATGCGCAGGCTGATCAATGTCTTCACTTGACGCAAACTCCGTGCAGTAGTTTTTTGGGGCCATTTATCCAAACTTTAATAGCTTATGGTGTAAAACATACTCATATTAAAGATGTAAGTTTTGATTCTGCCGTCTTACACATGTCTATCTTTTTATGTCAAAACAGAATTTGGACATTGTTATATATACTTAGTCTACAACAACTCTCAGTTCACTGAAACTTAACTCGTTTGCATGAAGAGGATAAAGCAAAAACTGATACCGATAGTAAGGGGGTTGTAAGGGGAGGCAACAAAGCATAACTCTCAAGTACTAACTTTTGCAAAGCTTCTCAAGTACTAGCTTTTGCAAAGCTAGTTTAACTAGTTAAATAAATAATAACTTACTTACTTACTACTTATTTATAATACTGAAAAAGGAACAGTAATAATAAACAATTGAGAACAAATAATCATAAGGATATTTAAAATGTCTTAGGCAATTTATAATGAGATAAGTTCCTACAAAAATAGAATAGGGAAAAGAGACTACAACTCATGAAAAACAGAGGGCAGTGAAAAGATTTAATTACAGGATTTAAAGCTTTTTAGCAGTGTTTATCTCTTTCAGTTGTCAGAGTAAAATGATTATGTAATGTAATAGACTGAAACCAGTCTAAGCAACCACAGTAAACAGCAGGTTAAGAAATGAGAGTGTGGTGGGGGTGGGGGGAGATATTTTCAAAGAATTCTTAATATTGCGAAAATTTGGCTTAAGTTTAAAGAATCTGGCACAAACAATATCAATTTGGCGAAAGTGGTGGCGAAAGAAAAAAATATCCAAGCGCTAACCCTGTGTATACTGGCGCAGCAAAATTTGGCGGTTTTTATAAATGGACCTTTTGGCGGATTTTTATTTTGGCGGATTTGTGATTTCTTAAAAAAATAATAACAATTGTAATAAGAACTAATATTAATCAATCGGTGTTTGCTGCCGTTATCGAATGGTCAAACTGAGCCCAGGTTGCACATTGCTAAGTCTTCATTAATGTTTGTGAATACATATTGTTAGGCATGTCTTTTTATAAATTAAACTGTTCATAACGGACATATTTTGTGCTATCATCTGATATTTAAATCAACTGGGCTTTGGTACAAAGTAGCGTGACATGTCAAATAAGCATTTTCACACTCTGTTTCCCAGGCATATTTGTTTGAGACATTCCGTTTTTCTTATACAATATATTCTAGAAGGGATACTGTAAGTCGATTTTCTTATACAATATAATGTGAACTAGCTTTGATATTATTGGAGTGCCGAGAGACTGACCTTACCTTTTATGATATAGTTTAAATTGTCGGCATTTTAATTTGGCGGATTCTCTTTTCCAATATCACCAAAATAAAGTGACCGTCAAATATAAGTGTTTTACAGTATAGCATTCATCTTTCCGTTCGTATTTGGTTAGTTACTTTCGTCACTTAAGTGGATTTTATGTCAAAGATTTTGGTTTCTCTAAGTGGAAATCTCTCCAACCTGTGGTAGGTCATCAGAAAGCATCATATTTGGACCATGGGTACCTTAGAGGGTTTGCTTCCATGCCATGAGTTTCAGTCCGAGGGTTCATGCCCTGGGGTGGGACTTGAGGTCAAAATCTAGGACACTGTTAAAATGTGTTTTTTATGCCCCCGCCATTTTCAATGGGGGCCATATAGTATCACCGCTGTCTGTCCGTCTCTATGTCCCATACCTTTGAAAATTGTTTCCATTTGTTATCTTTTGAGAAATGAGTTTATTGGATTGATAATATTATCATAAAGTCAATGACACAAGATTGATAACAGATTTGTAGAAACTAGAAATGTGTCCCCTGGACAGGGATGCCCCCACCTAGAGCCTAGTTTGATTTAGGCTAAGGTCCACCAATTATTATGGGAGTTATGGCCCTATTTCAGCTTCATTTTGTGGCCGGACCACGTAGCACAATTGGTAGGGTGCCTGACATATAAGCCAGAGTTCGATACCCGGTCCGGCCACTTCTATTTCTCCTTCTGCTGATTCAAGAAGGGCAGTTGTCAGTGACTGGTGAAAGTTAGTTAACTTAGTACTGGTTAACCGCTTAGGAGGTCTAAGCCTGCCCGGGAATAGTGTGGTTGGGTTAACTGACCATCCCAACATGGCCTTAGCTGTTTACCATGGACGTTCAACAGTAACACAACAACTTCATTTTGTGACAAAAAATGGTTTCAGTTCAGTATCTTTTGAAAAGATTAGTTAATTAGATTCAGATTATATACACAGGTATATAATCATAAAAATCATAGGTCAAGTTCGATTTAGGGTAAAATCCACCAGTTATGGGAGTTATAGCCTTTTTCAACTTCTTTTTGTGCAAAATGCTTATCCTACAATCCCAAATACCTTCAAGTGCCAGTACTTCAATGAAGGCGCCATCTTACTCAAGGCTCTAGGTGGGGGCATCCCTGTCCTGTGGACACATTTCTAGTTTCTACAAATCTGTTATCAATCTTGTGTCATTGACTTTGGGTCATAAAGTGAAGGTCACATTGACCTATATTCCATGGTCCAGAATTATTATCCCCCGCCGAAGGCGGAGGGATATAGGTTTCTCCATGTCCGTCCGTCTGTCCGTCCTTCCTTCCGTCCGTCCGGCTGTCCGTCCGGAGCCATAACTAAGTAACCACTGGATGGAATTTCATGAAACTTAAAATAAATATATATCACTATAACTCGCTGATGCACGTCAAGTTTCATCAGACTGGCTTCAGTAATGCATGAGTTATTGCCCTTGAATTGTTTTAAAACCAATAAAATCAGCCATAACCAAGTAACCACTGGACAGAATTTCATGAAACTTAAAATAAATATGTATCACTATATTCCGCTGATGCTTGTCATATTTCATCAGACTGGCTTCAGGGGTGCATAAGTTATTGCCCTTTAATTGACTTAAAATAATAAAATGAGCCATAACTAAGTAACCAATTATCAAAACTTCATGAAACTAAAACTTGATATGTATCACCATAAGACGGTTATGCACATAAAGTTTCATCAGAATGGCATCTGAAATTCTTGAGTTATTGCCCTTGAATATATTTAAAATTGACACAATTAGCCATAACTAAGTAATCAATGAATAGAATTCAATGAAACTTTTACTAAATACCCATCACCATAACACATTGGTGCATCTTAAGTTTTGTCAAAATTTCTTCAGTTAGCAATGAGTTATTGCCCTTGACTTGGTTTAAAATCAACAAATTGAGTCATAATTAAGTAACCAATGAATGGAATTTCATGAAACTTCAAATAATTATGTATTGTCTTGACAGAGCAATGCACATTAAGTTTGATCATAATTGCATTAGTATTGCATGATTTAATTGATTTAAACTCCACATACATGTATTAGCCATAACTTAGATACTTGACTGAACATAATTTCTTGAAACTGAATTAAAAATGTATCATCATAGTGCAGTGATGCTGAGGCAAGTGTTTAAGAACAGCTTCAGCTTATGCCTCACTTAAGCCAGAGTAATAGTCTTTGATTGATTTACAGTCCACATGATCAGCCCAGAGAACGAAATTATATGAAACTTAAAATAAACCATAGTAAACGAATCAGGGCCACTTCGGCGGGGGATATAAATTCACCGAATTTGCTTGTTCCTTTTATCTTGAAGACTATTTGAAACATGAGCATGGTAGCTTGGGGTAATAAGTTAATGAGAATCCAGGAATCTATTTCGATGTCCATGCCTCAGTCTGTCTTTGCAACTGTAGATGCTTGAGATGTCAGCGGCATTTTGAATGACCTTGAATAAGTAATTACATATTTATTTGGTACAGTGGACCCTCTTTACAACGACGGCATTTGTTCCCAAAAATTTTGACGTTAAACTGAATTTGCTGTTGTAAAGAAAGCATATTTAGAACAATTTAGCCATTCCGTGCAAATCAAAATAACGTTATAAAGAATTTTGCTGTTGTAATGAGTGCCATTGTAAAGAGGGTTGACTGTAGTATGACAGCATTTTTTTCTTCCAAAGCAGTCCCAAAAATCTAGATCCATCTTACAAGAGGGGTTTAGAGTTTTGGGACTGCTTTGGAAGAGAAAACTTATTCTGCATTCAAGGTAATATTGGAATCCTTTCATTTTTATGCCCCCGTGACGATAGTCAAGGGGCATTATGTTTTACCCCTGTCCGTCTGTCTGTCTGTCTGTCCGTCGCACATTTTAGTGGTAAATTTGTGTAATCAACTCCTCCCACAGCTTATGATGGATCAATTTGAAACTTGGCAAACTTGTTGCAGACATATTGAAGATGTGCATGAAGATTTATTATGGCCAGAAAATTATTTTTGACAAAATTACGGGCTTTCGGACTTAGACATTTTCAGTGTTGATTAGTGATATAAGGTAGCAATTTTGTGTAATCAACTCCTCCCACAGCTTATGATGGATCAATCTGAAACTTTGCATACATGTTGCAGACATATTGAAGATGTGCATGAAGATTTATTATTGCCAAATAATTATTTTTGACAAAATTACGGGCTTTCGGACTTAGACACTTTCATTGTTGATTAGTGATGCGTTGATTAGTGATATAGGGTAGCAAGTTTGTGTAATCAACTCCTCCCACAGCTTATGATGGATCAATTTGAAACTTTGCATACATGTTGCAGACATATTGAAGATGTGCATGAAGATTTCTTATGGCCAAAAGATAATTTTTGACAAAATTACGGGCTTTCGGACTTAGACATTTTCAGTGTTGATTAGTGATGTGTTGATTAGTGATATAGGGTAGCAAGTTTGTGTAATCAACTCCTCCCACAGCTTATGATGGATCAATTTGAAACTTTGCATACATGTTGCAGACATATTGAAGATGTGCATGAAGATTTGACAAAATTACGGGCTTTCGGACTTAGACATTTTCAGTGTTGGTTTGTGATGTAGGGTAGCAAGATTGTGTAATCAACTCCTCCCATAGCTTATGATGGATCAAGTTGAAACTTTGGAGACTTATAGCAGACATATTGAAGATATGCATAAAGATTTTGAAGTCACAAAGTATAATGTTGACAAAATTATGGGCTTTCAAACTTAAGTCATTTTCAGTGTTTGATATCAGTGTGTAATCAGCTTCTCTCACAGCTTATGATAGATGGCTTTGAAACTTTGTACATATTTTACAGACATAATAAAGATGTTAATGAAGACATTTTAAGATAAAAATTTTGTTTTTAGCAAAATTGCAGGTTTTGAACCAAGAAATTTTCATCTTTTGTTTTTTAACAATGTAGGTGACAAGCTAGTGTTCTCAAGACATTGTACAGCTGATGACTTGTTGGTTTTCAGAGTTTGGGACCATGCACACTTCTTTGAATTTGTGATGATGATGGGGGTGGGGTGGAGGAAGGGAGGGATGGAGAAAGGGATGCAAGGGTTAATGGGGAGCACGGGAGCATCACCTGTGTCTTACAGACACAATTTTCTAGTATATTCTAATAAATAAGGTAAACTTAAGTTTGCAAAATGCAATTTGAGCTGCGACAGGAGAAAACCAACGAAGTGGCATGTTTGCTCAGGGTAGACTCAGATCAGCCTGAGCATTCTCCCAGTCTGGTCCGCATCTTTGTTTTGCACTTAAAGGGTAACTAAGGATCTAAGCTACCTCTGTGCTGACAGCGAAGACTCTGATCAGACTGGGTGGATGCTCAGACTGATATGAGCCTTCATAGGGTGTACATGCCACTTTGTTGGTTTTGTCGTGTTGCAGCTCATTCATGAAATACATAGTCTTTTCCTTTGAAACAAAAAAAAAAGTAAGTTTATCTGTATATGATCAAAACTGAAGATTAATTACTGTTAATTACTGTAGACTTCTTGACTATTGTGGTCATTGTAGTTAGGGCATTTCATTTGTTGTCCCGTATAATAAATTTAAATTTTATTTTTACCAGATAATAAATTTTTATATGAACTTACTTGTGGAGAGAGGTGAACAAGATGGCAACTCTAAAGTATATGCCTTCAACACTTTCTTCTACCCCAAAATACTTAGCGGAGGCCAGGCGGCCGTGAAGAGATGGACGAGACGAGTAGATGTTTTTGCTCACGATTATATTCTCATTCCGGTTCATCTTGGCATGCATTGGTGTCTTGCGGTAGGTACTGGAAAAAAATTGTGACACCAAAAATAATTACCGTAATTTCCCTTAAGTTAAAACATGAATTTGCATTGCAGTAATGCATCTAAAAGATTTAGATAAAATAGCAACCAGTGTAGACTCAGATCAGACTGCTCCATAAGGAGCAGTCTGATCTGAGTCTGCACTGTTTGCTCAGACCTATCTGTCCCAATATATAAAATTTTCATGGCAACAGATGAATGTTGAAATGAGTGGGAGAATGAGAAGGAGTCTAATTGTAAAGGAAGGAATTGTCTTTCCCGAGCAAATTCTTCCCTTTCCCATTTAAGAGTGGACATCTGTTGAAAATGGCAGAGTTGCTTCCCCTGAAAATGTACCATTTGCCTTAAGGCAAAATTAAGTATTTTGAGTTAAAATTAAGTCAATTTTCCCTAACAGTTTTATGTAGTTATACCTTTAATAGAAAACTTAAATATTTAGTAACAGCAGATAGGAAACAGAGAACTGGGTCATACCTTTGGGAAGAGCAGGGTGATCTGTGTTTGTATGAGTCAGATTTTCTGACATAGCTCACATCTATAAGGGCTAGAGTCATGAAACACGGGTTGGACGCCTGTTGAGGGAAGTTGAAAGCAACCATCAATATAAAAAATTAACCTATATTTTATGGTTGGCAGAAATCTCAAAATTTGAGTCAAGTTTTATGGTATAGCTCTGTTTTTCTGGTCCTATAAAGACTAGAGTCATGAAGCTTGGATTGAGCTAACATCTAAAAGAAAAGGGCTCAAAGCAAAAGTCAGCATTAAGTCTTGACCTGTACAAGTATTTTATGGTTCATTGACCGTTCAGAATCTGATTGACATTAGCATCAGATATATGAGCCATGACACGAGAAAACCAACAAAGTGGTTGTCCGCCCAGTGCAGACTCGGATCAACCTGGGCATCCGCCCAGTCTGATCAGAGTCTGCGCTGTCCGCATGAAGGTAGCTGAGACCCTTAGCTACCCTTAAAGCGCTTAGCAAAGAGTCTGATCAGACTGGGTGAATGCCCAAGCTGATCTGAGTATGCACTGGGTGCACAGCCACAATGTTGGTTTTCTCGGGTCGTGGCTCATATTATATAGCTCTTTAATAATTTTACAGGTAGTATCATTTAAGAAAAAACAAGTGCAGTATTACGATTCCATGGGTGGAAATAATGTCCAGTGTCTTAATGTGATCAAGTAAGTACACTTTACTGTATTTCTTTGTTTTCAAGATGGAGGTTTACCCTTCCAAAACAATTCAGAAAATATCTAGATCCATCTCACAAAAGTCTAGATCTGTCTTAGAAGATGGATCTTGATTTTCAAAATTGTTTTGGAAGGGGAAATTTATCTTATAGCAGAATTTCATAAGACACTAAGATACTTGTGGCTGTTCCAAAGCGGGGAACACTTGTTTCTTTAGCAGAGTAAATATGGTATGTACATTTCTAAAATGAAAATAAGTAACAAAATAAACAAAACAAACAACAGACAGCAGTATTGCTAACTGATTTGATAGGAGCAACATAGTTTGGTCTGACAACAGGATTCTGACAAGTGTTTGGATATTTATAAATATGCTCAGAAACAAGATGCTCTGTAAAACCCTCACCCAAATAATTATACCCAACACCCAACAACATTAATATGTCAAGGGGTACATAGCTTTTGGCCATCCATTCATCTATGAACCATTAATATTTTCATTAAAGTTTACATCAGGTTTAACTTTAATCGACTGTGGCACTGTGCAGGGTATAAGTGAACATCTGCTCTGGCTCAGTTCTGTTGCTAGGAAAATCAAAAACTAAGTTTCTCTTTTATCACACCTTTCAGAAAGTATCTGTGTGATGAGAGTATAGACAAGAAGAAACAGGAATTTAATCTTCAGGGGTGGACCACTGTTGTTGTTAAAGTAAGTACCATGAAAATAATATTTTTCAGCTTTCTGTCATTTATACATAGGACAGAAATACCGTAATCAAACCTTTCAGCACCCTGTGCACTGAACTTTTTCAAAATGGTGGTGAATACTTGTGGTAAATTTTCTTTCTTATAAGCACACATTTCAACGATTTGTTATATATTCAAGGAAACAAATTTAAAGGTTAAGCATAGGAGAAAAGCTGCTTATGGTCATAGAAGGAAAGCAAAGCTTCACAAATGAAAAATGACAGATTCTGTAGCATTTTTGACCTCTTGTATACTAGCAAACAAAAGGATAGGGATAAACTAATAAAAATATGTTTGCTTATAGTCATATGCCAAAAAAAAAATACCATGATGTGAGCTTATCAGGGCATGGGTGATAATAAGTCGAATACCATATTTGTTTTATCCGCCACACCTTGCTCTAGGGTAGATTGAAAATTGCCAAGTATAGTGAAATGCAATGGTGATTCACTTCAGTTATGTAGGATAATTTCTGGAGGTAGATCCTCTGGAAGCAAGGAACACATCAGAGAGACACAAAAAAGCAAACTTGGTTACATTGAGTCTGTTAATAATTATGCACTTATTTATTTTTGAAACACTACCCACTCCCCCTTGCACCAAGTTTAGCGAAGGTCTATTTTCACACTGACTTAGACTGATCCCAGTAGGAAGTACATAATCTGCACTTTGATGAAGTACAGAGAGACATTTTCAGTCATACCAGATGTCACATATCTGTATCAATAAGTTGTACTGTAATGATCCTAAAATTTCGGACACCCGGAATTTGGACAATTATTGTTCCAAAATTCTTAGAAAGTGGATTTTACACATGTTAATGCATCCAAATGATGCTTAGTAAATGGCAGACGTTGTAGGCCCTGATTAAACTGCTCCTTGAGGAGCAGTTTGATTTAGGTCTACAATGTTTGCTCTGACCTGTGTGTCCGAATATTTGGGGTTATTATGGTAAATTGTACAGATGAAGATGTCACAGAGATGTCATTTTTTTCTTGTCGGACATCAAAAACTGAACATCGATGGTGTTGACTTCTTTTAAGATTTACAAGAGTGCTCCAGATAAGACAAGGTAACTGGAATAATTTAGGGATAATTTAACATATTTTTCCATCGAAACATAAGATGTGACCTTTCATTAGAACCCTCTTGCCAAGAGGGTTCTGATGAGGGGTCACAACGTTACATATGTTTTTTGTTGAGAAATAAGAAAAATTCACTATGAATTATCCTCAATACCGCCTTTTATTTGGAGCTCTGATTTACAAATTTAAAAAGCAGAAAATAACACAACCAGTTTCTTTATTACTGATGCTGGAATAATCTTAAATAGATTTATAACCATATCTTGTGTCTCTGCCTAATTTTTCAACATTGAAAAATGGATATAACATCCTCTAGCACTTAGAAAATATTGATGGTAAAAAAACGATTGACCCTCTTTATAACGGTACTCATTACAACAGCAGAATTCTTTACAATGTCATTTTGATCTGACAGAAAGGCTATATTGTTCTAAATATGTATTCTTTACAACAGCAAATTCAGTTTAACAGCAAAATGTTTGGAAACATATGCTGTCATTGTAAAGAGGGTCCACTGTAGTCAGTTTCTTGCACCAGCATCAGTATGACATCAGTCGAAATGTCTTTGATTGATGATGTTCGGCAGAATTTACCGGTTTTAACCGGAACTCATGAACTGTTTCAGAACATACCTCAGCAGATGAATGGTAGTGACTGCGGGATGTTTGCCTGCAAGTACGCCGAGTACATCACTAGAGGGGCTCCCATCACATTCACACAGGTAGCTGTCCTACAGTTTTATTGCCACTCTTTCTTTGTGTATTACTCAGGAGCAATGGTGGTGTAATGGTTTACATACCATATTTATTAATCCTATTAAATGCCTGGGTTGAGGGTGGGGGGAGGGTGCATTTTACCAAAGAGGGTACATTATTTAGAGCCTAAAGTGGAGTATATTAGCCATTGCCAAATACCTCTAATAACTATATTAAGGTGAGTGGGTATACTTACAGAGGAAGCAACGCTTTTATTTTTGCCTCCCTTTTCAGTAGGGGTCAACATTTAAAGGAAAGAATTTGCTCCTCTAGGAGCAAATTCTTTCCTTTTAGAGTAGACCTCATGTCAGAGAGCTACCTCATTCAGAAAAGCAAATGGGAATTCATGCAATTTAAGATTATTTTTCAAAAGAAACAAGCAAGGGGCATTTAATAGGGCAGGGGCATTTATTAGGATTAATACGGTACTAAGCTACTAATCTCGGAGTCATTGGTTCAGTATCCTGCCCTCCAGTCTTTCAGATGAGACTTTAAACCAAGATTCCCATCTCTGTATGACATAGGTTGGTATGTTAAACCCTAGTTCACACACTGGGTGTGATATAATGGTCTTTTCAAGACTCATTACACACACAGGACAGGCAGCAATAGAAAATGCTCATGCAGTTGACAAACGTGGATCAAAAACCATTAGAAACAGAGAATTTAATTGCAAATTGGTGACAAAATGCTGCTTCTAACGGTTTTTGATCAGCGTTAATCGATTGTTCTGTGAGTTTTTAATTGCCACCTATCCGGTGTGTTACAAGTGCAAACTTTCATGAAAAAATAATTATCCCAAAATGGTTACAGCCTAAATCATTGCCAGAACAATTTTGAGAGCAACAAGTGTAGAACTAAGTGAATATTTCCTTTAATGATTTTTGAAAATTTCCTTCTGTACTTTAACTTATTCAGAACAACACAATAGTTTAAGCGCTGGCCTTCTAAGCTAGCAGTACTGTTTCAAGTCCAGCTGGAGATGTAAACAGGTTTCCATTGCTCACAGCCTTTCATTGTCAGTTTTTCATTGGCTTGACATGACTGAAATTCTGTTGATAGGGCTGTAAAACAGCAAGTTATGTATCCATCCTATGTAACTCAGGGCTCCAGATGAGAAGGGGTAACACAAATGATTATGGGATAATTTTCATTATTTTTTCATAAAACATACTTTGTGACCCCTCATTAGAACCGTCTCCCCAAGACGGTTCTAATGAGGGGTCACAATGTATGTTTTCCTTGAAAAATGATCTCAGAATCATCCCTGTTACCCCTTCTTATCTGAGGCACTGACTTATTTATCTTTTATTCTTCTCTTGTAGCAACACATGCCATATTTTCGACGTAGAATGGTGTATGAAATAGTGACAGGCAAATTGTTGCAATGATAGTGCTAAAAACTGTATAGTCTGTATTGTCATTATTGACGTTATGTGTCACGCTAGTTCAGGCCGTGTATAGAAGATCTTGGCCATTCAGGAACATCGCAGGAAATGGTGATTGTGTTGGAATGAGCGATTGTGACAAAGATGAAAATCAAAGTTTGTGCTATCCACTGAGAAATTCAGATACAGAATGTTGGTGCTGCATTTTCAAATAGACTTGAATTCAGAGCTCCAGATAAGAAGGGGTAACAGGGGTAATTTACAGATAATTTTCCTAGTTTTTTAGCTCGCCTGAACAAAAGTTCAGGAAGAGCTATTGTTGTCACCCTGGCGTCAGCGTCCGCGTCGGCGTCCGGATTGGATGTTTTGGTTAAAGTTTTTTAAAAACCTACATCTCCTTTACCCATGGATGGATTCTTTTGATACTTGCACTGTAGTTAGATATTGGTCCAAAGTTTAACAGGGTACCACCCCCGCCCCACTCGGTGACCTTGATGTCAAGGTCATGGACTTTGAAAATTGGGAGTTTTTTTAACTGGATGTTTTGGTTAAAGTTTTATAAAGCCCAATATCTCCTTAACCCATGGATGGATTCCTTTGATACTTGTACTGTAGTTAGATATTGGTCCAAAGTTTTCCAGGGTACTACCCCCACCCCCCTCAGTGACCTTGATGTCAAGGTCATGGACTTAGAAAATTATCTTTTTATTTTTTCAATGTTTTGGTGAAAGTTTTTTAAAGACACATATCTCATGAACCGATAGATGAATTCTTTTTATATTTGCAGTGTAGTTAGATATTAGTCCAAAGTTTTACACTGTACTACCCCAACCCCGCTCAGTGACCTTGATGTCAAGGTCAGGAACTTAGGAAATCGGTCTTTATTAAAGTTTTCTAATTGCATACTGATTCATAATGCTTGGCAGAGACTTAATTTACACTTGAACTGATGTTAGACACTTTTTTGAGTTTTTACAAAACACTATATACTTACCCCACTGGATGACCTTGAAGTCAAGGTTATTGACTTTGAATTTTGGTTAAAGTTTTATATTTATGAAGACATAATTTCACAGTGCCACGATGGACACAGTTGATACTTATACATGTACTTGGACTGATGTTAGATAATGGTTCAAGGTTTGATACATCCCAGCCTCCCCCTCCCCCCACCCCTACCCCACTCCTCCCCTACCCCCTTAGTTCTTTGACCTCAAGCTCATGAACTTTGAAATTTCATGTAATTTTTTATACGCCCGTTTTGAAAAAACGAACGTATTATGTCGTGGTGCTGTCCGTCCGTCCGTCCGTAAACATTCTTGTACACGCCATAACTCAGTAAACATTTGGGATATCTTCATGAATTTTGGTAGGCATATATATCAGGGTGGGGGAACGTGTCGCATACAAGAATGGTTGCTCCCCCTTTCTTACTTTTGAAGTTATGCCCCTTTGATTAATTTTTTCCCTGTAAGTCTTGTACGCACCATAACTAGATAACCGTTTGGGATATCTTTATAAAACTTCATAGCAATGTGAATGAAGTCCTAACGATGTGTCGCATACAAAAATGGCTGCTTTCTCTTTCTTCGTTTTAGAGTTAATCCCTTTCATTAGTTCTAAAAGGCTAGTTTCGTGTTTTCTTGAAGGGAAAAAACTAGAACTAAAAATGGTTAACTTGTGTATTTAGGTTATCTCCCTTGTCCAACTTACCTTGGAATACTAACAGTATATCATGTGTTAAATATTTAGATGATGTTGCAGTCATTATACCCCCACTTTGAAAAAGTGGGGGGTATACTGGTTTACATCTGTCTGTCCATCCGTCCGTCCATCTGTCCATCCTTCCATCTGTCCTTCCGTTCCCATTTGATCAAATTTTTCATCGAAGATTTCTTCACAACTATACAAGCTAGACTGGTCATATTTGGCATACAGGTTGATGACGACATGTTGTATTATGGGATTGAGAACCAGCCTTCTCCTGCTTATTCTTCCCTGTATTTGTCCAATTTTCTTTCTTTCCATACTTTGAATATTGAAATTTTTCGTCAAAGATTTCTCCACAACCACACAAGCTAGAGTAGTCATATTTGTTATGCAGGTTGATGACGACATGTTGTATTGTGGGATCGAGAACCAGCCTTCTCCTGCTTATTCTTCCCTGTATTTGTCCGATTTTCTTTCTTTCCCTACTTTGAATAATGAAATTTTTCGTCAAAGATTTCTGCACAACCATGCAAGCTAGAGTAGTCATATATGGTATGCAGGTTGGTGACGATATGTTGAATCTTTGGATTGAGAACCAGCCTTTTTCTGCTTATTCTTCCCTGTATTTGTCCAATATTCTTTCTTTCCATACTTTGAATAATAAAATTTTTCGTCAAAGATTTCTCCACAACCAAGCAAGCTAGAGTACTCTTATTTGGTATGCAGGTTGATGACAATATGTTGTATCATGGGATTGAGAACCAGCCTTTTTAGCTCGCCTGAACGAAAGTTCAGGAAGAGCTATTGTTGTCACCACGGCGTCGGCGTCCGCGTCAGCGTCCGCGTCCGCGTCGGCGTTCAGATTGGATGTTTTGGTTAAAGTTTTTTTAAAGACCTATATCTCCTTAACTCATGGATGGATTCTTTTGATACTTGCACTGTAGTTAGATATTGGTCTAAGGTTTAACAGGGTATCACCCCCACCCCACTCCGTGACCTTGATGTCAAGGTCATGGACTTAGAAAATTGGTAGTGTTTTGGACTGGATGTTTTGGTTAAAGTTTTAAAAAGCCCAGTATCTCCTTAACCCATGGATGGATTCCTTTGATACTTGCACTAAAGTTAGATATTGGTCTAAAGTTTTCGAAGGTACTACCCCCAGCCCCCTCTGTGACCTTGATGTCAAGGTCATGGACTTAGAAAATTGGTAGTGTTTTGGACTGGATGTTTTGGTTAAAGTTTTATAAAGCCCAGTATCTCCTTAACCCATGGATGGATTCCTTTGATACTTGCACTAAAGTTAGATATTGGTCTAAAGTTTTCGAAGGTACTACCCCCTACCCCCTCTATGACCTTGATGTCAAGGTCATGGACTTAGAATATTGTCTTTTTATTGATTGGATGTTTTGGTTAAAGTTTTTTAAAGACACATATCTTCTGAACCCATCGATGAATTCTTTTTATATTTGCACTGTAGTTAGATCTACAGAGTACTACCCCAACGCCGCTCAGTGATCTTGATGTCAAGGTCAGGGACTTAGGAAATTTTTGTCTTTTTTAAAGTTTTGTAATTGCATATTGATTCATAATGCTTTGCAGAGATTTAGTTTATACTTGAACTGATGTTAGACTCTCTTTTGAGTTTTTACAAAACACCTTATACTTACCCCACTGGATGACCTTGAAGTCAAGGTCATCAACTTAGAATTTTGTCTTAAAGATTTTGGTTAAAGTTTTATATTTATGAAGACATAATTTCACAGTGCCACGATGATGGACTCAGTTGATACTAATACTTGGACTGATGTTAAATAATGGTTCAGGGTTTTGATACATCGTAGCCCCCCCCCCCCCCCCCCACACCCACCCACCCACACACACACACACACACCACTTCCCCATACCCGACAGTTTTTTTTTTACCTCAAGCTCATGGACTTTGAAATTTCATTTCATTTTTTTATTTTAATTTTATTTTAAGACTTATTTCTGAGATAGCTTTTGTTTATAAATATGTTTTCATTTTGGATATGCTTGCATGAAGTTTTATGCATAGCAGTCAGCAGTCTACATAGTCCCCCCCTCCCCCCCCCCCCTCCTCCCTACCCGTCAGTTTTTTTTAGCTCAAGCTCATGGACTTTGAAATTTCATTTCATTTTTTTTATCTAATTTTATTTTAAAACTTATTTCTGAGATAGCGTTTGTTTATAAATGTGTTTTTATTATGGACATGCTTGCATGAAGTTTTATGCATAGCAGTCCACACCACCATAGTGGCTGTGTGATGGTCAAGCACCAATTCAGGCGAGCTATGCTGTCAGGCGATAGCTCTTGTTCTGCTTATTCTTTCCTGTATTTGTCCAATATTCTTTCTTTCCATACTTTGAATAATGAACTTTTTCATCAAAGATTTCTCCACAACCATGCAAGCTAGATTAGTCATATTTGGTATGCAGGTTAATGATGACTTCCTGTATTGTGGGATTGAGAACCAGACTTCTCCTCTTTTTATTCCCTGTATTTGTCCGATTTTCTTTCTCTCTTTACTTTGAATAATGCATTTTTTTTGCAAAAGATTTCTATGCATCTGTAAGTTAGGGTAGGGATTTTTGTATGCATGTTGATGATAACTTGTTGTATTGTGGGATTGATAACCAGTCTTCTCCTGCTTATTCTTCCCTATATTTTTCCAATTTTCTTTCTCTCCTGACTTTGAATAATGTAATTTTTTGTAACAGATTTCACAGCAACCATTCATTTTTGGTATACATGGTAACAATGATTTCTCTCCCTCTTTATGCTTTTTGTTACGAAAATAACATCATTTGATTTAAGCAATTAAGCGGGGTATAGTCGGATTCGCTGACAGTTCTAGTTAATTATTATAGAGTGGTTGCCCCTGTTTGTCTGCCTGTCTATCCTTTTGCAATCTTGCTCATTCTGTAACTCCTTTAGGAAATTGAAACGGGCATATTATGCGCCGCTTGCGAAGCCCTTGTTTCCTATTTTAATTTTATTTTAAGACATTTCTGAGATAGCTTTTGTTTATAGATGTGTTGTCATTATGGACATGCTTGCCTGAAGTTTTATGCATAGCAGTCCACACCACCATAGTGACTGTGTGATGGGCAAGCACCTATTCAGGCGAGCTATGCTGTCAGGCGACAGCTCTTGTTCATAAAAACACAGATTTGTGACCGCTGATTAGAACCATCTTAGGGAGATGGTTCTAATGAAGGGTGACAATATGTTGCAAGTTGGTTCTAATGAGAGATCACAACATAGGTTAATAAACAAAAAATTTCTTAGAATTACCCCTGTTACCCCTTCTTATCTGGAGCTCTGCTTGATGTATTTTCATCTGAACTCGGTAAACAAACATTTTGAGGGGAAAAGGGAGAAATGAACAGGTGAAGCCAGAGTTCTGGATAAGTATTTTGCCTCTTAATGGGAACATCTTTCAGAGATGGTTCCAAGGAGGGCAGAACAACATGTTTTCACAGAGAAATGACTCAAGAGCCAGAGGTCCCGGGTTCAATACTTCCGTTTCTCCTTCCTCTGATTCAAAAAGGCCAGTTGTCAGTTACTGGCGAAAGTATGTGCTTTTAGTACTGGTTAACCACTTAGGAGGTCTAAGCCTGCCCAGGAATAGTGTGGTTAGGGTAACTGACCGTCCAGACGTAGGAGGTCTAAGCCTGCCCAGGAATAGTGTGGTTACAGTAACTGACCGTCCAGATGTGACCATAGCTGTTTACCATGGACGTAAAATAACAATTCACAGAGAAATAAAAAATGGTCTCAGAATTTTAAGGAATACTAGATTGAAGCAATTTGTATAGGATAATACTTGTAGGGATGAATTTCTCTGTTCAGAGCAAATTCTTTCCTTTAAAACTAGCACTCCCCCCACCCCACCTCTACCCCAAAAAAATTTGTTTATCTGAGGCTCTGGTAATGAATCTGTGACAGAGGAAGGTTTAATACTGTGATTGATGGATTATAAAGAGATTGAAACTTCTAAACTGAAAATTGGTTGTTGAAATGATGTTAAATGTTTATGTACTGTTTACAAAAGTGCTTTAAAAGAAATTATATCAGGGTGTTGGTGACCCAATTAGAATGTGGATTGTTACAGATAACCCGAAACTTTGGGGCAATAAAATGAAGGGACTTGCATCACGCAAAAAGGGAGCTTGATGTATTTGCAAACATTCACAACTCTGACCAATCTGTGAATCTATGCTGTCTAGCTAGGGCTGTTATTTTGTTCCTGTGGATCAGAGCTCTAGATAAGAGGGGTATTTGATGATAATTGAGGTATAATTTTTTTTATTTCTCATAGAAACCATATGTTGTGACCCCTCATCTGAACCATCTCGTTGAGACGGTTCAGATGAGGGGTCACAACATACGTTTTTATACAGTATTAACAAAAATTATCCCTAATTATCACCAAATACTCCCTCTTATCTAGAGCTCTGGTGGATTCCTCCGGATCCATATGTTGTATGTGGGAAATTCAAAAGCTCTAATCAGGTAAATAGATATGCAGGCTGGTCTGTGCTTTTCCAATATGCATTAAGGCCCCATTTTGCATGTTGTATGGTTTATATTACCACAAAGAGGTATATTGTGGAATTCCTAATAATGTTTCCCTTAGATTCAGCAACATGTTATGAAAAATAAGGAAAGTTTTCATTTTCAAATGGTTTGGCATTAAGAGCAATGGTGTCTCAGTATCTTTGATTCCAGTATGGTGTGTGTGTTGTGGTTTAACGTCCCATCAAACAGTATTGTAGTCATATCAAGACGCTGCTTCTGAACTTTGTATGTTCGTGACCCAGCTGATACATGCCAGCATGTATGTCTACCACTGTACGTGTGTAAACATATGGAATACATGTGTTTTTTTTTGTTATGTTGAGTGAATGAATATATAGTGTTCTTCATATTGAAGGCAGTTAAAAGATAATAAGTTATTCTATATACTGGAAACCGTAAATATTGATACAGAATTACCAGGGAGACAGTGTACAACCACATCAGACTGCTTCTATTAATCCTATTAAATGCCATGGGGGCATTGCATTTTAGAAAAGGGGGCATTATTTAGAGCCTAAAGATAAGTAAATCAGCCTCTGCCAAAATAGTTCAAGATTGTAAACAGTATTAAGGTGAATGGGTATCTTTCAGATGAAGTAATTCTACTATTTCCCTGTTGTTGTCTCCCTTCTCAATAGGCGTCAGCTCTTACAGAAAAGAATTTGCTTCTCTAGAAGCAAAATCTTTCCTTAAAGAGTGGACTCCATTTGGAAGAGCTATGTCCTCCAGAGAAGCAAATATGAATTCAAGTTGTTCCCCCTTGTAAAATTGATAGAAAACAGAGGTTTGCAAGTCACTATAACATTATTTTTGGTTGAGAAGCAGGGGGCAACTATTAGAGCAGGAGCATTTGTTAGGATTAATGAGGTTAGTGGCACAGTTGCATTCACTTCTTCAAATGTGAATAAGTATTTTACAGAACTTAGCTGAATAAAACATTGGTGTACCAATATGCAGTATTATTATGGTGACGGAGTCCCGGTAGCTCAGTGGGCTAGGCACTGGTCTACTGATCTAGTGGACCAGGGTTCGAGCCCCGCTGTAGGCAAGTTAACAGGGTTCCGTTGCTCACAGCCTTTCATAATCACCCTGCCATTGTCCTGATATGACTGAAATACATTTGAAAACGACGTAAAATCATGTCATCAATCACCCATCTATTATAGTGACTCGTAAAATTGCATATAATAAAATCATTGCTGATGATCTGGCCGGATAAACATATCTGTTAAGGTGTGACTGGCTGTGTTTCTTACTGACATATCAAAATGATAATCGAGCTGCGACATGAGAAAACCAACAAAGGGGCATGTGTGCCCAGTGCAGACTCAGATCAGCCTGGGCATCTGCCAGTCTGATCAGAGCCTTTGCTATGCCCTTAAAGAGTAGCTAAGGGTAGACACTAGCTTCATGCCGACAGCAAAAACTATGACTGGACTGGGCAGATGCCCAGGCTGATCTGAATCTTCACTGGGTGCACATGCCACTTTATTGGTTTTCTCATGTTGTGTCTCATATATAATAATGATGTCTCCTCAAATGTTTATACCTAATTACATTTTGAGACTGCTTGAGACATTACATGAGAAAGAGGCTACGTGCTTCAGATACATGTAAGAGGGAGTAACAGGGATGATTTAGGGATAGTTTTCCAAGTATCTCCATATAAGCATACTTTGTGACCCATCATTAGAATGGTCTCATCTAAACGGTTCTAATGAAGGGTCACATCATACGTTTTTCTTGAGAAATAAGAAAAATTATATTCGACTTATTCTCAATACCCCCTCTTATCTGGAGCTCTAGAGACTGACAGGCTGTGTGGGTCTTGGATAGTTATCTGAGTCCATTTAATACCATCACGTGCTAAAGGCAATGCTGAAAAAGTTAGATTACATTACTTTAGGTAATTACCTGTTGGAGGGAAACATATTTTATAAAAATTAAGATTTAACAACACCTTTTGATAGAGATGGAAAATTTTCCCATGTGTTTTGACTCATTTTGAGCTCTGGACCTAGTTGTTTGAAGCATAGTAAGCTTAACAAAGTTGTTAGTCAAAATTTTAAGAAGAAAATTTTAGGATCTTTTGCACAAACTCCTCTGACAGATTTTTCAGCAGATTATGGCAGTATTTGTCCCTTTAAATGATGTTATTAGTTTTGAACAACTCAGTCCTGGTTGAAAATAGGAATAGGTCAAATCTTAGATCAACCTTGTGTACACTGTAGAGGGCACAGTTTTGATCCAGTCTTCATGAAACTTTGCTGAGTGTTTATGTACATGAAATCGAGGCCTAGGTTAAAATTGGGTCACTATGTCAGTGTTTCCCCCAGACTGAAAAAGCGGCAGGGTGCTGCTGAAGAAAAGGGCATTTTTAGCGTGGCAAAGGGCATCTGGAGGGGCAATGTTACTCACATTGTTCGGCCTGCATCTAATAATTAACCTCAAAAGTATGACTTTTCAGTGCAGTAACACTACCATTATGTTCAATATGTAGTGTAATTCAGCAGTAGTATTCATAGTGTTAGTGTGACCAGTCCATTGTTGAGTTGCTCAAAAAAAAAAAAGTTGCTAAAAAAAAACAAAACAATGCAGTATTCTCAAACCACCACTACTTCCCCAACTTACTTTTCCCCACCCTCAATATACGCAGCCAAAATTGCATCTCGGCTGATGGGTCTGATTTTTCTAGCAATTTTGATCAAAGCTGATACTTGTTTACACTCAAAATCTGGATCTCGAAACCGATTTTAATTCTACACTTAGATGAACATACTTACTGTAAGACCTTTCTAGAGTAGTTACATATCAAAGAAGGATCGCGTATAGTTGCATATCTGGCCGGTAAATTTGTAAAATCGCAAGTGAATGCATGGTGACTGCTGTTGGGATGGTAAAGATTGCGGATTTCCCAAGGTACTTTTAATAAATTGACTGGTTCTCGTTCCACAGATAGTACGCCTGGATCGGCGGGAACTAGATATAAAAACGCGGACAGACTAAACTTGGAGGTGCTGAGTATGGATGGGTTGAAGTATTAGCCTTAGCTCTGTTAGCCTCATGCCTGAAAATACTTTTCCATAAAAAACTCCCCAAATTAAGCAGAAAAAATGGAGTTACCGGTAAGTGAAAGGGTGCTTTGTGTGCAACAAATACACAGATCAGTCTGTGCACTGGTGTGGACCAGTCGGGATTTTTGCTTTTGCTTTTCAGATCCCTTGGGATTTAAAATCAATATCTGCTAACAGGCAGGATCACGACTGGACTGCTGCAGTGTACAGGCTGATCTGTTTTTTCCATGCTCCTAAAGGTCATATGGTACCTTTTCACATGACACCATTTAAGCATATAATTATGTCTGTATAGATACCATAATGACCCTAAAGTTTCGGACACCCGAAAGCTGGACAATTACTGTTCTAAAAATGCTTAGTGGATTTTATACACATTAATACATCCAAATGATGCTTAGAGAATGGCAAATATTGTAGACCCTGATCAAGCTGCTCCGTGAGGAGCAGTTTGAACTGGGTCTACAATGTCTTCTTAGACCTGTTTGTCCGAATATTCAGGGTCATTACAGTAGTTGAAACTAATATCTGATCAAGAAATTGAGTATTGGTGTGCTAGAAATGAATGAGAGATGTAAATTTCTTCTAACGGAAACTGAAATATTGCAATGATATACATATGATACTGATATGATACATATTGTAAGGTATTATAGTGGGATGGCCCTGCCCGACCCACTTCATACCTATTGACGGGGAGAATAAACGGGGAACCAATATAGGCTCCTCAAAAAAAAAAAAAAAAAGATATAAAAACGCGGGAAAGTAATCTTAAAGTGAACGCAACGACTTTCATAGACAGAAATCACCGGCACCTATGACGATTTCATGAAAACATGTATGATCTGATCAGCCTGCGCAAACTTAGCACGATCCGTATCTGTGATAACCGTACATTACGTATCTGACATGTTTACTGAGAAAATAGATTGTCGTACGCGTCTTAGGCCTCGAATTCTGTAGTTGCGCAACATGCAAAAATAGTTATCAGTATTGATGCGGCAAGAGGCCCCGTTATCGCAAATGAATCCCCACCTGCCACATCCTCAACTAGGCCCGTGTCATTATGGGAGCGAGGCAAGCGAGTTTAACGGGTTACCCGTTAATTTCACAGTCGGAACAGGCTGGTCACTTTCTTAATTGCACCGATTACTATCGTCATGTCCGCAATGCTTTGACGCCTTTAAAGCCGGTAACCAGCATGTGTTTTCAGTTTGCGAAGTAATTTTCCTCTCCAATTACCACATGGCAGTCGGGGTATAGCGAGGTGATAATTGCCACAGATTAATCACCGTGATTGGTGTTTATTGATGAGCATGTGTACAGATTATCGATTGACTTGAGCTGTTAGTTTTTACAAGTATAGGACACAATGGAATTGCGATAGCAGCGCGGGAAAAGAGACTGGTTTCTAATCGGACAGAAGGGTGCTTATGACACATTTTTGGGGCAGAAGGGCGGGACCAAAAAGGGGCAGGGCATGGCACCCCGCCATTCCGCTTTAGGGGAAACACTGCTATGTGAAATATTGGAAAAGCCTTGTGAGCACTCTAGAGATTACAGTTTTGATCCAGTCTTCATGAAACTTTGTCAGAATGATGATCTCCATAAAATCTAGGCCAAGTTTGAAACTGTGTCATGTTGGATCAAAAACTAGGTCACTTGGTCAAATCTTGAACTTTTTGTTCAGATGATGACCCTAGTTTGATCTGTTACCATTATACTCAAGTGAGCCATACAGGGCCTCATGGTGCACATGTATTGATTTTGAATACCATGATATTACATTAATGTTAATATGACATCCTTGCTGTGTTGCTGTGTTAAGATCTCTTAACTGTCTAATCGAACTACGGGAGCGCTGGCTCATGAATCAATATGACACAATACAAACACAATGCAAAAAGTTACCTCACGGAGACAAAGTTATGTTTTTCTCAATGTTTATTTTCACTTTTACCGGACACAGTCAAGACCGGGTTCAACTTTATACATGTACTTCTCTTTTCAAATGAAGCAAATTTACTTCAGCAAAGATCAATCAACTTCTCAAAATTTTTAGAATATGAACTTCTATGTCAAACTAGTTGTTTCTTTGTTGAAAAATTTTCAAACTGTGAAAAAATGCGCCAATTTTTCCCTTTTTATAGGGCCCAATATTTTCAACCAATCAAATCAAAAGTAATAAATAGCTGCATAATGTTACTAAAGCAGGTATCGAACGAAACTACTAAATTCTGATACTATCGTAAAAGCGTTCTTCATAATTAAACATTTTTATGTTGTAAAAATCTTCCCATGATATTACATTAATGTTAATATGACATCCTTGCTGTGTTGTTTGCCTGCAGGATGAAAAAAGTTGGCATGGTTATACCCATAAATCACTGAAAAGAGCAGATGACTAAATTTACATCTGCAAAGTTTCATAAATGTCTCATCCAAGCCATATCATCTTGAAATTCAAAGACTAAAGGGCAAAAAGTGTAGATCCAGATGAGATGGCTCATAATGAGCAGCCTCATCTGGCTCTATGCTGTTTGCAAATATTTGGCTCTTTAAGGGTCAAATTTCATTATTTCAGTCATTTGGGAAGGATGCAGCTTTTGACAAAAATAAAACCGAAGCAAGATTTTTCAATTTTTCATTATTTGTTATGCATTTTGATGTTCATAGCATGTACATTTGTAAATACGTATCTCATGTCATGTTCAGTCTTGTATATAGATGTATTTATTGTTTTCAGATTAAAAAAAAAACACTATGTTTGTATAGTATTTTCTACATCATTGTCATGGTCATTGTTTGATATTTTGAGAAGATTTAGTTCATGATACCCGGAGCTTCAAATTAGATGGGGTTTGAGGATATTTCTGATAAAAAATTCTCATGTTGTATGGATATACCGCAGTCTCCAAGGTGATCACTGACATGGCTATATTTGCTTCCCCTTTCATAGGAGTTACCAGGGTTGCTACGGTCATGGGTAAAACATCTGGAAAATGTTTTTTCCCAGCCAGGTGGGGAGGGGTGGGGGTTGCAAGATTCAGATTTTGGAGTTGTTGTTTTTTTTGTTTTTTTTTTGAGAAGGAAAACCTCCATCATATAAACATATTCAGGATCCCAGTGAATTAGCCATGGCAGTAGTAGAGATGGCTCTTGGCATCTTGGAATAGCAGGAAACCAGAACTTCCTTAGTATCTGTTTGGTCTAGTTGGAGTATGGGCTCTTTCCTATATAGATTCCTCAGGATTGAACTGGTACTGTTGTCCAAGGGGCGGTGATGCTCTAGAGCCTTAATTTAGAGGTCATGGGTTCATTTTCTGCCATGCTGGAGATATTTGTTGAGTCTCTTGATTATTTCTTTCTCCTCATCATTCAGTCATTCTCCCACTGACCCAATTATTCTGAAGGCCAAAAAAACTACAAGTCATCCATCTGTTTATTCATCCTTAGATTTTGTAGAACAGATTCTTATCAGGCCACATAGGTACACAGAATGAGCTAAGCCTGCTCTATTTCTGCTGGTATATCTTGCACTTTGTTGGCAGTAAAACTGTACATCCAGGGGCCGTATTCATAAAACAACTTAAATGGTTGCTATGCTGTTGCTAAGGCAAAATTTCTTTGAAGGAGATTCCCTAAAACTATGAAATTAGCTCTGGAGGAACAGTCTGAAAAAGACTGTTCCTCCAGAGCAAATTTCATTGTTGTAGGGAATCTCCTTTATAGAAATTTAGCCTTAGCAGCAGCATAGCAATGACTTAAGTAGTTTTATAAATACGACCCCCAGAACTGCATTAATCTAAGCTTAGAAGTTGATTTCTCTCAAGCGTTAGTACATACATGTATTTCTTTTATACTTTTCAATGAATTATAGAGATTTCTCGGTGAAATCGAAACTGATAATCTCACTGTTTCAAACAGTGAAATTATCACTTTCGATTTCACTGTTTCAGAAATAGGATTTTTGCGAAATAGCCTCAAGTTTATTATTGATTAATTGACTAAATCTTATCTTGCTTGACAAAAATTATGTCACGCATGTTTGCATGTCATTACGACGTTAGTGACGTCACTTAATGCGCCAACGTAACATTGTTACTGCACGCGACGTCAGGCCGCCTAAGTCGCCTGTAGGCATTCTTTCTTGGCAATTTTTTTGAGATCTGTTTATCAAGATGATATTTGAAGCTGTTTTACAGTTGCAAACTTTGTTTACAACCAATATCATACCCAATAAAGACGCTGGAAGCATCAAATTTGACGCAAAATGGCTAGAAAAAAATTGTGTTTCTGTCGTGATGCCTGACGCTCTTGAATAAACAGAATTATTGCAATTTTCAAGCATAAAAGAAATAGAAAGTTTGACTTTTTCAGTGTAAGATGAATTTTTATTTCACTCATGAACACCAAAACCAGTATTTTCACTCGTGGCTTCGCCACTCGTGAAAATACTGCTTTTGGTGTTCAAACGGTGAAATAAAATTCGATCTTACACTGAAAAAGTCAAATATCCTCTATATCATCTGGCAGACAGTTTGTTTCTCGCCAAGATCTCTGTTACTGTGTAAGAATGTGACAGGTGAGAAATACCATTCGGGCGAGTTTTTGTTCTGTTTAAATGTCTGTTATATTCAAACAAAAATGCATTTTGAATAGAAAAGCAACCATATAGGGATTCATAAAATTTCTTTATGATGTTCATAATGCTTGAAGGAAAACAAATGATAACGTAGTAAAACTTGTCTAAATGGTAATGTCTTAAGGGGTCACCTGTCTTTAGCAGCCACATTTTTGGCGCCCCTCTATCCAAAATACAGTGCAAATGAACCTGTATTATGGGGTCATCTGTTATAAGAAGCCAATTTTTGTGGGTCCCCTTGAGTGATCCCTTGAGACAAGTTTGACTATATACTCGTCAAAACAAATTCCGCCGCAATTTTAATTGTGATAATGACGATTTTAAATATATCACTGTCAAATTATTTTGCTTTTAATTAGTTGCCACAACATTTGTCCACGGAAAACTTTTTAATGTCTCAGTTTCCTGCTTGCGTGTACAGAGTTATCTCGCGTAACTAGTAAACCACAGAAACTGCAACTAGGCGCTTACTGCGCATGCGCAGTACCATTATGTTTGTCTCGTTTAATTTTCGAGAAACCGTACATTCTAGAAACATCTAAATCAAATCTGAACAAACTTTCAAATGGCGAAGATTGCATCTTAAAGTGTGCGAGACGGTAAATTACCTCCCTTTGAATCAAAATTATAGGAAATTTGATCTTCAGATCGTGGGCTTGTCAGTCACAAATTTTAGTTCTGCTTTTCCGGACATGTGAATACGCTTCTTTGCAACATTTTAAAATGAGAATGCATCAGTTTATCGCAAAATTGTGTCAGTCATGCAGGTTTGAAATGTTTATGACAATGACACAGCAACTTTAGAAAGTTTGGCTTTTCTGCCTTAACGTTGAAATTTAGAAGTGAGACGATATCGTGAAAACCGTTTTGAATTCCGATTTTCTTCTGTATATGACACATTTGGAATCCAAAGATGTGTCTAAGATATACAGAAGAGAAAATAAGAGCAAAACTAAAAGAAAAGGCTATTTTTTTTTCATGAAAAATCTCGGGAAATTAGAAAAAGCACCCACTTAAACTGAAAGTTGCGCAAACTCTCGGTTTATATTAAAATTTTGAAACCTGTCTGTCTAGCAATATAAAAAGGTCATATCAGTACTACAATGACTCTTTAAGTTCATTCATTATGGTACCTTTACTGAAAAAGATGCTAATGTAAATGCGGCGGAACTTATTTTGACTAGTATATTTCCTAAATCAAGTCAATGCTAAATAGTTTTGAGGTGGAGCATTTTCAGTTTTGCTTTGAAAACAAAGTTTTTTATCTGATTTAACCCATAAAGCCCCAGAAATGAAAATAGTTGTGTTTGCAGAGCTGCCTTACCTGGCTCTCCACTCTGTGCCCTCTAGTCTTTGAATTTTCAGTACATTTTTTGAGATTTTGCAGACTTCAGTTTTTTGTCTGCACTTTAAGGATAACATTGAATACATACCTTCCTGGGTCTAGTTGTTCAAAACAAATGATGTTGTTAGTTAACGAGACAGTAAAAACACAAACATTTGATGCGAAAAAAATGTGAGGAGCTGCTGCAAAGCTCCTCAATTTTTCAGCAAAAAATATTACCGCATTTATTTTGAAAGTACTGTAAGGCTTAATATTCTTCATCCACAACTTTGTGAAGGTAACGATACTTAGAACAACCAGGCCCATGTATGCAGTGTTTATAATTTTTTTTGACAAAGGACCATTGGTGAGTTACACTGTCCTATGACACATATTCTTCACAAGGCAATGAATCACTGAAACTTCTAGGGGTCATCAAACAGGGGGACAGGGAGGTTTAAGAATGTTTATTTATTTGAGAATGACATTAATTTCTATAAATACATTGAATGGAGAGCCACTGTGTTTCTTGTCTCTATTGCCTGTCCAGTACCCTACAAATATTCACAGCAACTCTTTCTAGTGATCCTTTGACACATAAAAATGGTGCTTTACATTATCTGCAAATAACAAATACTAACAGAGTCTGTGAATCCTTAAAAACTAGCACCTGTTGACTTCTCAAGGTCCATACATGCTTTGTGTTAATCTAAAAGACTGAGCACACTGCATGGATGCATTAGTTTAGTCAGATCTGTTGCTGTTAATAAATGAGATGCAATGAGACAAAACCAGCAAAGTGGTATGTGCGCCCATTGAAGACTCAGATCAGCCTGGGCATCTGCACAGTCTGATCAGAGTCTGTGCTGTAAGCTTGAGGAGCTTAGACCCTTAGCTACCCTTTAAGCGCACAGCAAAGTCTGATCATACTGAGCAGCTGCCCAGGCTGTTCTGAGTCTTCATGTGGTGCTCATGCCACTTTGTAGGTTTTGTCGTGTCATGGCTCAAATGCATTAGCATGAAAAGGTACACCTCCATGTTTTTCTGCCATTTTCACAAATGTAGACGACTTAAGACTTCCTGTTTGCTTCCTCTATGACATAGCCCTTCCAAACAAGGGGTCTACTCTTAAAGAAAAGAATTCGCTCCAAGAGGAGCGAATTCTTACTTTAAGAGTTGACCCCATTTACCTTCTTTATAGTGTTCCCATTTACCTTAAAACTGACTGATATTGATTGTATTATGACTGGTGAGGGCAGGCCTGCTTATATTAGAATGTAAAGGGTGTGATAGCTTGGTGAAATTGCAAATAGGTCACCACAACCTTGTTTCATCACAATGACCTAGAGTGTTCATAAGACTGCAAAATTAAATTATCCTGTAATTCTATGACAAGCATCACAGCAAAAGCTCATTATTCTACACTGACTGATTTCCACAGTTGTGCAGTGCAATTTTAAGTTATAAAATAATAACGATTGTCAGAAGACAACGGGTGTTTAGCTTTAAATGGACAATTCCACCACTTTCATGCTTCACTGAACCATGAAATGCAGGTCACCATAGCACGTAAGTAGTACAAGCTCAGCTACAATGCAGTGTGACCTGTTATTCCAGGTATGATTAACTGATTGATTGTTTTAGGTTTAAGGACCCTTTGAGACAGTATTTCAGTCTATATCGGGGCGACTCCAAGAGAGGGAGAAAGAGAAGAAATGACAGACGAGAGAGAAAATGTCCGAACAACCCCCACCCGCACCCACTGCAAGCACAGTAGGCCCTTGCCCTACAATGTTCCAAATCAGTAGGACGCCCCGGAACTGGAAGTTACACTCAGCACCATAGCACCACCCGACCACCCCCTCCAGGTATGATGAAAATCTAGACTATTAAATAGTGTTGGAAATACCAACCGTGAAATGTAGGTAATATCCAGGATTAGACCCATCAGCCCAAATATTATGCATATCTATTCATTATAAGAAATACGACGTTCAATGAACCCTGAAATATACTAGGCAATGACCTACATTTCATGATTCATTGAACATAGAATATTTAGGTTCATCTGTTGGGTTTAGCACAGTTTCTAAGAAACTAAATGAGATACTGTAAAACACATGTTTGGCGATGTCTTAAGTTTGGTGACATTGGCAGGTAAGACGAAGAGCACCAAACTACCTTAATGACCCTAAATATTTGGACAGACAGGTCTGGGCAAACATTGTAGACCCAGAACAAACTGCTCCTGAAGGAGCAGTTTGATCAGGATCTACAATGTTTGCCATTCACTAAGCATCATTTGGATGTATTAATGTGTGTAAATTCCACTTTCTAAGAATTTACAGACAATAATTGTCTTGACTTTTGCGTGTCTGAAATTTTATGGTCATTACTGTACAAGTCTGCCAATACTTGATTTCAAATAAATTTGCAATAATTTAACAGGGGCTCAAATGACAAGGAGTACCTGATGAATCTATACCATTCCATTAAATTATCATTGTGGGCCACGTAGCGCAATTGGTAGGGCACCTGACTCAAGTCAGAGGCCCTGGGTTCAATACCCAGTCTAGCCACATACTTTCGTTTCTCCTTCCGCTGATTCAAGAAGGGCAGTTGTCAGTTACTGGCAAAAGTATGTGTACTTAGTACTGGTTAAACGCTTAGAAGGTCTAAGCCTGCCCAGGAATAGTGTGGTTAGGTTAACTGACCGTCCTGACATGACCATAGATTTTTTCTGTGGACGTTAAGCAAAAAATCAATCAATCAAAATTATACATTGTAGCATCCCATTAGAATCACCTTGATGAGGTGATTCTAATGGGCTGCAACAATGTATAGTTCAGTAGGAAAGCAGGAAAATTCACATCAAACTTTCTTTACTGCCCGTATCTGGTGCTTTGGTGTATCATGAATACCAAAACTGATCTGTGCCAACATATCATTTTCAATTTTCATAAAACTGTGAATGTTGATACCACAGACATTAGTATTCTAAATTACACAGTAAAATTCTGGAAAATGCAACTAAATGCATTTTATAATAACTGTATTTGGTACTGACCTACATTTCATGGTTTACTGCACTTAGAAAAAAAGTTCACCTACTGTGGTTAAGTCAATTTCTTTGCGACTACAAGGAACTGGGGCCATATTTATAAAACGACTTAAGTGGTTGCTATGCTGTTGCCAAGGCTGAATTTCTATGAAGGAGATTCCCTACAACTACGAAATTTGCTCTGGAGGAAAAGTCTTTTTCAGGCTGTTCCTCCAGAGCAAATTTCATAGCTGTAGGGAATCTTTAGCCTTAGCAACAGATAGCAACGACTTTAGTGGTTTTATAAATATGACCCCAGAGTTGTAATATTTGGTATACACTTACACCTGATGAAGACCAGCAGAAAACAGGTGTTGACCTAAAATTCATGTTTCAGAAACCTAGCCTAATATCATCTCCAGTGCTATTTCTTTGATTTGCACATACGTGGGATAGTGGCTCAGTCTGAATGACCTTATTATACTAACTGTAGAACAGTGTGATCTATATTTCATGGTCCAATGACTTCCAATACTATTTTATGGATGTGTATCCTTCTTGGTGTAATGGTGCGTTATTGCAAAATGATTGTCACTCTATGGAAGCTCCTCTAAAATTCAGAGCTCCAGATAAGGTGTTTTTTATGATAATTTCGAAATAATTTTCATTATTTTCCAGTGAATACATATAGTCCAGTAAAAACATGTATTGTACCCCCTCATTAGAACTGTCTCTCTGTGAGATGGTCCTAAAGAGGGGTCACAATATATGTTTTTATGGAGAAATATGGAAAATTATCACTAGATTATCCTCATTACTCCTTATCTGGAGTTTAGCCTCTCTGTATTTTTCTCTGCTTGTTGCTTAAATATTTAATAATTCTGAATATGCTTCACACAGTGAGAGTCTCAGGGAACTTAAAGCAATGAAATGTAATTAAATTATGGAAAAATTCTTAACATAAAACAGCACTTTCTATCCGTTGTTGACTGTTTATTGTGACTGAATCTATTGACAGTTGACAGATGACTAAACTTCATCCACCTTATGATTAATATTTAAGCCATAAATAGAATGTTGATTTTCTTGACTAATCCATAAAGTCAATAATTGGGTATAAACACAGTTTACCAATAACTTTTATACATATAGCCAATATGATAAATTTATTCTCCTAAAAATATAATTTTCAAGGTATATGGGTACACATCCTGACATTTTTTGCCTATTTTACAAAGGGAAACAACTCTCTTTTTTTCCCCTGAACTATGTAACCTTTCCAAAATGGGGCTTTCTTTTAAGATAGAATTTGCTTCCAGGGGAGCAAATTCTGTCCTTTACAAACTGACCCAATTTACAGAGGGTTGGTGGGGGAGACTTAAAAAGATTCCTCCTTTCAAAGTGCAGCCATTTGCCTTAAGCTGTTTAAGGATAGCCGGCATTGGATATCTGATATTTTATTTTGAGATGATCACAAAATAATATTGGATATCCTAAGTTATTTTATTGGATGTCCATAAATTGATTTTTTGATATACAATATTCATTTTTGATATTTGGATATCCATGAGTGTATCCAATATCCAAATTCGATTTTTGGATACCCAGTAAGTCATCTTGATTTGGGGTATCCAAAATTTGATTTATAGATATCAAAAAGATTATAGATATCCTTAAACCAAATTATGGAGATACAAAAATCAAGATAACAATTGGATAGCAATAAATCGATAAATAGATATCCTAAAAGTTTAATTTTTGGTATGCATAATATAGGACTGCATTAAAAAGAATGAAATTAAGTCTGTGGTGGGAATCAGAACCTTTTTTTTTTTTTTTTTTGTCTAGACGTGCCTATTCAGATGGGGCTACCCACCCAAAGTCCTGTTCTTTTTACAGTTTTTCACCAATTTGATTAGGTAGATATCAATTAGGCCTGTCTGAAATGTTGATCATCCCTTTTGAAAGGAGATATAAGCTTGAAAAAGGTGATTGTGTCAATACAATAAAATCAATCTGTGTGATGCTGTCATGTTAAAAGAGAGCTCAGACAAACTAAATCTATTGACCAAACAATTTGACAAGCTCTAATCTGTCCCATGTGGTTTATAATGATGATCAGCTGATTTGTTTACATAATCACTATGGATATGAGATACCGCATTGTTTTCATCACGTGACAATTAAGTCTAGCCCAATCGAATCGTCAGTAGACCAATTACTCCTCATCGCACCTGTCAACTTCCGGTTTATGGATTGTTGTCGGTGCAAGTCAAAATATTGGAATAGATTTGTTAAATTGAGCCTGAAAGACTAAAGTTAATGAATTTTATAAAATATGGAAGATTTTGACGAATATCTGTACGATGATGACGGTAATCCGATGCGTTGTCCCGAGTTTGAGCAGGAGGAAAATCCGTTTGAAGGCGTCGAGGACAATAAAGACATTTTTCACGTGAAAGGAGATGGGTATGATGTTACATTGTCACTGGCCAGTGGACTTATTACCTGGAAAAATGTCAACCCGACAGGTATAAAATTTTCTTCTTTAAAAAAATAGATCGAGCCTTTATGCGCCCTTCATATACTTTGGTATGCCCTCCAAATGAAAAGTCACTGATAGCACTAGTCATTTGTAACCACTGCCCCCCCTCCCCCCCCCGGGGGATAGCTGGGCCGAGGTGCAAGGCATTAACTTTTTATTGTCCCCACAGTGCCGGGAAAGTGCTGACATTCTAACATTTGGATCTTTACCCCAGTGGAATTTTCTGTTATACAAAGGGGGGCTAAGAGCAGGGCTATAACCATCAGCTTGTTCCTAGAGGTTGGGGCTTATACCAGGAGGGCACTAAAAATGAAAAGCGGGAGGGGGGGGGCAGTGGTTACAAATGACTGGTGCTTTTGTACTAATCCCCAACTAGACATTTGCTGCAGCCCTGGTAGTTTTGTACCAAAACCTCAGTTTTTTTTTCCGTCTTTTTCCAGTTTTTTTTCCGTCTATTTCATCGGACATCTATGTTGAAAAAACCTTTTTGACAAATTAATATCCGGTGAAAAGAAACAAACAAAAGACATGATATTTTGGTACAGAACCACAGCCCTGGCTATCCCGGGGCCAAGGAACCTCCTGAGAAAGTGGGGCTTAAGAACAGTGCTTTTACCTTCCCTCTGTTTTTGCAGTTCCATGCATCTTCAGGGCTTTTAATTAGCTGTCAAAGTAACTGGGACATTGATTGACTTCAATCCGCGGGATCAGGACATTCCGTCCCCACAGTGCAGGGCATCTAGCAGAGCTCTGCAGAATGAAATATCCAAGTCCCCATGATTCACCCTGGGATAGCTGTAGTTGCAAATGACATGCATAAAATACCTGGGATCTGGATCTCAATAGATATTTTCTAGGGCCTTTCAGGATAAATAACAAGGAGTTAGCTGGGGAAAAATTAGGGTTATCTAGTATATTTGCTGTCATTATTTTTTAAAAATGCAAGTTCAGTGACCGGGAGAAAAAGAGAAAGAAAAACATGTTAAATACCAGTTAAAAACAAGTTTATAATTCACCACATCATGGGAAAGGGATAGAGGTCATGACATATGTTGTAGTTCAGTACTTGTGAGCAGCGACATGACAAAACCAACAAAGTGGTATGTGTAACCAGTAAAGACTCAGATTGGCCCCTGGGCATCCAACCAGTCTAGAGTATTGGCAGTCCGCATGAAGGTGGTTTAGACACTTAGTTACCCTTAAAGTATGCATCTAAGACACTGATCAGACTGTGTAATTCCTAGGCTGATCTGAATTTTTGTGAGGTGCACATGCCACTTTGTTGGTTTTATTGTGTGCCTGCTCTTGTCTTCTTGTCTTACACATAGTCAGGTAACCTTTTTAGTCTAATAACTTGACGTAACTCCGAATTTATTTTTTGACTGGTCTCCATTACGGGTATTTCAGAAAAAGACATAATGAAAAAAAAAACAATACTCAGAGTGCAATTTTGTTGCTCTAGTAGGCTTTTATGAGAGATTAATTTCTGTTCATGTCTTCTCAGGTATTCCTTCATTTCCTTTCGTTGACTGGGCGGTGCCGTTAGAGGCTTGCCATTCAATGTCAAAATCGAACAGTCCACATGAAAAATCGGTAAAGTAGCATGCTCATGAGTTGTTACGCATAATTGGCAGATTAAAAATGCCCGGTGAACGCTATCGGTCATCGCAAATGATAAACAGTTTCCATACAGGCACACGACGTCGGGGGAACGTCAGTGCAACGATATGACGCTTTATTGACGTGTATACAAGGTTGTTCCGATGTCATAAAGTTGCATCGACGTCGTCACATCGTTGTTTAGACGCTGTCTGTATGCTAGTTGAAAGAAAATAAAAGAATATTGTTGTGCGACTTCCCATCATTCCGTGCCTTTTGTAAAGGTGAGCTTTGTTCTGCGCGAGCGAGCATAAAAATCATTACCGCATTATACCTTTTCAGAAAATATACTCGTCGAAGGTAAGGTTAGAAATAAGCACTGCCCAGTCAACGAAAGGAAATCGAGGAATACTAATCTTGAAGTGACCTGTAAATTGGTGTATGTACATCAATCATACACATTTTCATTCTTTAACTACCATGACCCAGCTTACCAGTAAGATCTGTTTTAAACTTCAGACAGCAACTGATTTTTGTTTTCCTAGTTCTACATCAAATATTCATGATCTGATTATCACCCTTTCCACAGAGGCAACTGGCATTGCCTGCAGATCAATTATAGTTCTAATCAACTTTCAGTTCACCACTGCCACTATTGCAATAAAGTACAAAAAAATCTCAGAATTGGGACACCTAAAATAATTACTGTCATTGCCCTATAAGTGGAACAGTTTTGTGTATGATGCAGTAATGCATCCAAAAGATGCAGATGGACTGGCAGACAGTGTAGACCCTGATCAGACTGCTCCTTTGGGAGCAGGCTGGTCTGGGTCTGCACTGGTTGCGCTGACTTAGCTGTCCCACTATTTAGAATGACTATAGTAGTCATAGGATTCACATATAAAGAAGGCAAAAGTGCAACTACCTGGCATGTTTCTTGAGCAACAAGTTAAATATTAATTTTGCTTTGGTGCATGCTACTTGCACTAATTAAAGCATGCCATCTCAGTCTTTCAGATGAATCTTAATGTAATATTAAAGCATTAACTTATAATGCTTACGATAAATTGTATATGCGTTAAAGAACAAAATGTTTTTTATATTCTTTTTATACATTTAAAAAATAAAGTCCTTTGTTGTAAAGGTGCTGTCAATCTGTTTGCATTTATTTTGTTTACTGCTAGCTGTTTATCTCCACAAAAATCACATTTAGTGAGTGAGTGAACTCAAGTTTAACGTTCCACCAACGCATAGGTCATATGGAGATCCTAATAAACGCCCCTGCTCTAATAAATGCCTCCTGCCTCTTTTTCGAAAATAATGTTATATTAAGGCATGAATTCTTGTTTATTTCTCTGGATGAGGTAGCTCTTAAAGGAAAGAATTTGCTCTTAGAGGAGAAAATTCTTTATAAAAAGACGACCTTGACTGGGAAAGGAGGCAAAGAATAGTAGAGCTGCTTCCTCTACACGAGTCAAGTATACCCATTCCCATTAATACTGTTTATTAAAGGTATTTGGCAGTGCCTGATCTGCTACACTTTATGCTCTAAATAACATCCTGCCCCCAACCCACCCACCCTTTTGTAAAATGCAACACCTCAGGGGCTTTTATTTGGAGTAATATGGTACATGAATTTTCACATACTGAAGATATGATGATTGTGGAGGTAAGCAGCCATTGGTTTGAGGTTATAAAACTTGAGAATAATCTCAAACTAAAAATAAAGCACACTGATTGGCTGCTTCCGAGCATGTGCTCGGAAGCAGTCAATCAGTGTGCTTTATTTTTAGTTTGAGAATGTACTCAAGTTTTATAACCTTGGGGCCATGTCTCTCATGATTTGCCAAATGGTATATTTTAAGAAAACAGGAGTAAGTTTTTTCTCAAGGTGATGTGTCCTGAACAAAAGCTGTGACTGTGGAGTTCAATCTGTTGTTACTTTCTGAGTTATCTGCCCTTGCATAGACTAACCACTTATAACCTTTTAGCTGCTAAAAACATTTGAATCAAACTTACTGTAAAATACTTATTTTTGGCAGTTACTGAATTTTGGAGATATTGGCGGTTAGAGCAAAGAGCGCTAAAATATAAGCCCACCAATATTGAGATATAATACACATACATGTGCACAGCATAATGGAGATTCATTGATTGAGTATTTTAGAATTTTGTTATGCCTTTCCATAAATTATACATTGGTTTAAACAATATTTTATTCAACTATCTACATTTAGTACATTCAAAGTACAATTTTCATGAAAAGCATTAGATCGAAAGCTCATAGCTTCGATGAGGCGATTCTAATAGATGCCACAATGTATAGTTTAATACATGTAGAAAAGTAAGAAAAATTGTCAAAAATTCACATCTGATTTTCTTTATTATCTGGAACCATAGTACATCAAGACCATCAAAATTAACATGTGCCAATATGTCATTTTCTTTAATTGTGAAATTTTGATACCGCAGATATCAAGTGTTTTACAGTAATAGCAATTGCAGTTTGTCAAGACTGTTATGAACAAGAAATAGTAACAATGGGTTGCTTACTTCTTGATTTCCTGCCCTTGTTTTACCATGGCATATTCCCAGCATCTGAACTACTTTATCAATTTTTTTGTCAAATTGTCATTGAGTTTGTTCATACAGTCCTTTTCCTGAAAATTTTAATTAAATTTAATCATTAAATTTTCAGGAAAAAGGACTGCATGAGCAAAAGTTAAAAAAGTAAAAAAGTACAGTAGAACTTCAATGGCTCAAACCCTGATGGCTTGTTCACCCTGCCTGGCTAGAACTCTTTTATTGGTCCCTAGAGTCCACTTTATATGGAAACTAACCCTGTATGGCTAGAACTACCCTTGGCTGGAACTAATTTTCATGGTCCCAAGCCTGTTCGAGCCAATGAAGTTCTTCTGTATCTCTGTAACCAGGGATCTCCCCAGACCATTAAGGCATGTCACCTTCAACATGCCTTCCTCTTCAATTTCCCTTTGCAACATGCCTTAATTTCCAATGAAAATTTATAAAAGTGGTACTATTTTCATTTCTTTGCCAGTTAAGTTGTTGTAAATGCATTAAGGATCATCAATAAATTATTTATAATGTAAATTAAGGCTAATTTTGACAAAGCATTGCTACTTAATTGATCAACAAGTCAAAATCTGATTTAGTGCTAAAAGCGACATGCCTTCTGAAATTTCTGGGGAGAACACTGTCTGTAACGTTTTCATTTTTACTTCGTTTACAGGTAAAAAGAAAGGCATCTTTAAAGGTAAACACAAAGGGTCAGATGACATGCTAACAGTGATGCTACGAGATGTCTTTGGGGTCAAAATGAAGCGAGTCAAGTCATCGGCTCATGAGGAGGGTGAAGGAAGATGCATTGGTTTCTCGCTACATGTTGCCGAGATAGCAGGACCTAATTCTTACAATGAGAAAGTTATATTGTTTGAACATCCCAGCGAGGCTATGTGTACAATGTATGTTAGAAAAATACAGGATTATATATCAGGTTGGTAACTTAAGCTTCATTCACATAGGCAAACTTTCCTAAACAAAGTAGGTTTGGTAAAGAAAAAGACTAAATATGCTTGTGTGTATGAAAATATATACCACATTTTCTTTGTCAAATTTATTTGACAAACAAACTTTGGCATTTTGAACAGAATGTTTGCCACAGAATGCAAGGGTGTAGCTACGTATACGGCAAATATGCAAGTGCGTATTGAAATTTTGTCAAAATTGACAAAATTTCAAAACGCACCTGCATATTTGCATGCTGAAAATTTATAAATCAGAAAAGATTTGAATACCAATTACCAAAGTGGCTGAAATACTAGCTTTCCCTTCAAGAAGTAGAGAATAAAACATGGTTGTGCGTATTATGAAATTGCCTCTAGTTACGCCCCTGGAATGTGCCTAAGAAAGTGACTGGGAAGCTGAAGACAGGAACTCGGCTGAAAAGTAATACCAGTTGGCTAGGTAATACCAGAACTAAAATAAAAAAAGCATGTATGCCATAAGATCTAAGATTGCAAAGTAAAAAGATGATGGGGAATGGGTATGATCAAATCGATCCAACATTCCGCCCTCAAAACTGTAAGGGAGAGAAGCATGTAAACACACATAAATTGACCAAAGTTCACGAAAGACATGCACACTACGGTACACCAAATGAACAGCCTGTGAGGTCTGACAAGTTTTAAAGTGAGATTTGATAAAATTAAACGAGACTCCTACAAATTTTCTTGTAAACCTTTTATTTGGTGCTTTTAAGCAAGAATATGCAGTTCTTGGTTAATTCTTAAAATGTAAAACTCGATAGAATACTCCATCCCAATTTGCATTTTAGGAGGAAAAAAATACTATATTAGTCCTATAAAACACCCCAAGGGCATGGCATTTTACAAAAGGGGGCATTATTTAGAGCCTAAAGTGTATTAAGTCAGCCACTGCCAAATACCTCTAATAAATAGAGGATCTTACATGAGTGCTCATGTATTATTGAATTTATTAAACGAGTTGGGGAAAACGATAAGATGCGAGGCCATGCCGAGCATCTTATCGGTTTTCCCCAACAAGTTTAATAAATTCAATAATACAGGAGCACAAATGTAAGATTCTATTTTATCATATGACACTAAAACAGCATTTTATTAGCAAAATTTGCACTAAAACGTCACGATTTTGCCATTAGAAAACGCGATGTTTTAATGGATGTGAACGTATAACGTTACAACGTAATTTGCATATTTAATCCACTAGTGGATTATCGATTTTAATGCATGGCTTAATTACAATCTCAGATGCGATGTCCTGTAATAAACAGTTTTAAGATGAATGAGTATACTTTCAGAGGAAGTATCTCTACTGATTTTTTGCCTCGCTTCTAAGTAAGGGTGCGGGATCAAATTCTTTTCTTTAAGAGTAGACCCCATTTTAAAGAGCTACCTCATCCTGAGAAGTAAAAAGATATATTTATGCAAGCTAATCTAACCATAAGTTTGGAAAAGAGATAGGGGGGTGTTTATTAGGGCAGAGGCTTTCATTAGGATTAATATGGTAACCAAGAACTGCAAACTGAACAATAAGTGAAATTAGAAAATCATACAGAAATTAGCACACAGAGTGAAATTTTGCCTCACTCAAATTTGGCATGTGTAGTAATGATAGTAAAAATAATAATTTGATTTATTTTGTAGAAATTCGTGGCAGACCAAAGTTAATCAAGATGTACCTCCAAGGCCATGCGGGGACCAAGCATGGTGCATCAGTGTACAAAACCAGGGTATTTCCTTTATTCGACTCAGCAGGAGTTAGTGTGGATTGCGTAGGTAAGAAGAGTTTTACCAGTGCTCCAGATAAGAAGGGGTAACGGAAATAATTTAGGGACAATTATTCATATTTCTCCACAAAAACATATTTTGTGACCCACCATTAGAACCGTCTCGTCGAGACGGTTCTAATGAGGGGTCACAACATATGTTTTCGTTGAGAAATAAGAAAAATTATCTTTGAATTATCCTCAATATCCCCTCTTATCTGTAGCCCTGTTTTACTGCTGACCTGGGTCACAAGGTGGACTCACTGTGATCAAAAAAAGGGTGAATGGTTACACTTGTTGGGGAAGCAACTCTGTCAGTTTCATTTTAAGCTCGCCTGAACGAAAGTTCAGGAAGAGCTATTGTTGTCACCTTGGCGTCCGCGTCCGCGTCCGCGTCCGCGTCAGCGTCAGCGTCCGGATTGGATGTTTTGGTTAAAGTTTTTTAAAGACCTGTATCTCCTTAACCCGTGGATGGTTTCTTTTGATACTTACTCTGTAGTTAGATATTGGTCCAAAGTTTAACAGGGTACCACCCCCCCCCCACTCCGTGACCTTGATGTCAAGGTCATGGACTTAGAAAATTGGGAGTTTTTTTGGACTGGATGTTTTGGTTAAAGTTTTATAAAGCCCAATATCTCCCTAACCCATAGATGGATTTCTTTGATACTTGCACTGTACTTAGATATTGGTCCAAAGTTTTCCAAGGTACTACCCCCAGCCCCCTCGGTGACCTTGATATTAAGGTCATGAACTTAGAAAATTGTCTTTTTATTGATTGGATGTTTTTTAAAGACACATATCTCCTGAATTCACAGATGAATTCTTTTTATATTTGCACTGTAGTTAGATATTAGTCCAAAGTTTTACATAGTACTTCCCTGACCCCCGCTTAATGACCTTGATGTCAAGGTCAGGGACTTAGGAAATTTGGTCTTTATTAAAGTTTTCTAATTGTGTACTGATTCATAATGCTTGGCAGAGATTTAATTTACACTTGAACTGATGTTAGACACTGTTTTGAGTTTTTACAAAACACCTTATACTTACCCCACTGGATGACCTTGAAGTCAAGGTCATCAACTTTGAATTTTGTCTTAAAGATTTGGTAAAGTTTTATATTTATGAAGACATAATTTCACAGTGCCACGATGGACTCAGTTGATGCTATTACTTGGACTGATGTTAGATAATGGTTCAAGGTTTTCATACATCCTAGCCCCTGCAGCCCCCCACCCGTTAGTTATTTGACCTCAAGCTCATACACTTTGACATTTCATGTGGATTATTTTTATTTTTATTTTATTTTAAGACTTATTTCTGAGATAGCTTTTGTTTATAAACGTGTTGTCATTATGGACATGCTTGTCTGAAGTTTTATGCTTAGTAGTCCACACCACCATAGCAACTGTGTGATGGGCAAGCACCTATTCAGGCGAGCTATGCTGTCAGGCGACAGCTCTTGTTGTCTCCCTTTTCAATTGAAAATCACACTGAAAAGGTGATTGTATTATGGTCCTCCAAAATGTTTTTGTGTAGAAACTTAAGAAAAAAATATAGGGCACCCGCTGCAGTATTCGACCAGCTGCAGTATTCGACCAGCTCAGGTTTTCCCTGTCTGTAGCCTCAATATGTATCAACCAATCAAATATTTGCTTTCATATTTTTATGCATGCGCAATTACTCCTTCATTTTCTCTAGTTGCTGAATGGGCTATGCTAATAAAAAGTCACTTGTGGTCATTATAATTTAATTGAATCAAGTCAGACTAGCAATTTCCGCCATTTTTATAACTTCCTGTAAGGAATATACTTTATATTCAAATGAAAATGAGAAGTAACATAATTTACAAAAGATCAACTTATGTGAATAACAAGCAGTCACGCTTCATATCACCATGTGCACCTTGTCCAAATATAGTTTGACCTTTACAATCACGTGACCAGTGCTGGTCGAATACTAGAACAGGTCAATGAGCAGTATGTAGTATTCGACCAGGTATGGATTAATTTGAGTCCGCAAACAGGATGATTTAAATAGTATATTGAAGACTTCTAATTTGATTGGTGATTTTATTCAAACAGTAAAACAATACTTATACAAATAGAAAATGTTACATAAAATATCATTTCTGTGAAACAAGTGCCTGTGCTTGAAATGTGAATCATTTCTTGCACTACTTTGTAATAGCGTCCTTGTCAGCTTAGGGAGATGATGATAATTTTGTTATTACTAAATGATTTCAATCAGTTTAGTATGCATTGAATATAAATTGTGCTTGAAAATAGTTTCTGAAGTGATTCCTGGAGCTATGACACATATTTTTTAAAAACGTACACCTGGTCGAATTTTACCTCAACTGGTCGAATACTAGAACGCCCCCCTTGGGGACCCCAAATGGTTTTGACGCGGAAAATTGTTAATCGAGTACGCCTCTGATAACTTCCGGTTAGAGAAGGTGTGTATTGTAAACAATGTAAAACGTGTTTTTACGCATAATTATGGACAGATAACGGTAATTAAATTAATTGCACTGACTGGTCGAATACTGCAGCGGGTGCCCTAGTCAACTGTCGATATCTCAAAGTTGAAGTTCATCCCAAACTACTGATATCTCAAAGTAAATTTTCTGGTCTCAGAAAATTTACTTTCAGATATCAGTGGTTTGAGATATAAGGGGTTGAAATGAAAATAAAAATAGGAAATGTGTCCAAAATATATTCTTTGGCATAAGACGGTAATTTGAGATACCAGTGTTTGAGATATTGCGAGTTGACTCTATGTATCCTTGAATTTTTGCTTATTTGGAGACCTGAAACTGTCTTAACAGCATTGATTTACTAAGTTCTTGGAAAATGCAGTATATTGGAAAATACTACAAGTACCGGTAATGGAAAACTTACGATTGTCATAGCATATTTGATTGGCACTGTGTGAAAAGGGATCTTAAGCAATTTGCATACTGTAAATACCCATATCAGTGTGTGCATCAAATGCAACTTTTCACATTTTTGTGCATCAAATGCAACTTTTCACAAATCTGCAGGCTGATCTGTGTTTTCTTTGTTTTATATGCCAAAAGTTACATTTTCACACTATGCAAGTCAATTCTGATTTTCAAGTAAGTGTTGATGTAGTGAGATCGATAGGCTTATGGATTATTGATTATAATACAGCCATTTCTGATGCCCTTTGTTATATGGTAAAAGAAGTCTCTGCGGAGTCCATCAGCTGAGAAAATTATTCCTTTGAAAGACAGAAAAAAGACATTCTTTACTTCATATTTGTCTACTGGCTCAAAATGGATTTCAGTCTCTTTGCTCAGAGTCATTTTATGATATAGTAGTTCTAACACAAGTAATTATTCAGACAGGCTGCAGTCTAGCTCTGCATACAGTATAGACCAATATCTCACTGCTTCTAAGGAGCAGTCTGGTCAGGGTCTGCACTTTTTGCTGGGAATGTCAGTTATTAGCAATGTTATTAGACTGGACATTTTTTGTCTAAGTTTAAAGAAGGAAAGAGTTGATTGAGCTGCCTATACCCTATGGACTATGCCACTATGGACTATACCCTATGGACTAAGCCACCTGGAGAAGATTGTTATAAGAATTGAAAAAACAACAATAACAAGCCTATATATGCAAGGTTGATTTGGTAGACAGAGCCAAATGGTGTACAAATATGTGACAGTGTCTTGCATTTTGAGCCTTATGGAGCGAAAATCGGAAATTTTGTTTTTGACATTTTCGTAGTTATTAGTGCTTCCAGAATAGATTTTGAGAAGCACAAAGAAATAGCGCTTAGAATTACTGCAAAAGCAATCAAAATTCACAACCACCCAATTTTTTGTTTGTTTCACTGAATGGATACAATTTACATACTAGCTGGATAAGCCTTTATAATTCTGGTTCATGACATCTCTTTTCAAAGATCTAAAATACGAACATTCTTAAAAGAGTGTAGATGAAGAAAATTAAACCCGCCGATAAAAATGTTGAATCACTCTTTCCAGGTGACGCTTTGAAATTTATTAGTGCGCGGAAATACAATTAACTTTACGTGCAAATTTTATGACGTCACTTTCATTTCACATTTCGTGACGTCAACGTCGCACCTCCACAAGGCTCAAAATCGCAGGCACTGTCACATATGGTCTCTAAGTACTAAGATGCAGAGCTGTTGATAAGAGCTAGGGAGTATTTGGTGATAATTAGGGATAATGTATGTTAATTCTGCATAAAAACATGTTGTGACCCCTCACAACATAATGGTTTGAATGTGAAATAAGAAAAAATATCCTTAATTATCATCAAATACTCCCTCTTATCTAGAGCTCTGAAGATGTTAGTTTGATCCCTCTTTTACCAGACTGAGAAGAAACTTGGCAGTAAGTGCTATTGTCTCCCCTTGCAAGTATTTAGTGTCCTTGATTATTGCCATAAAGGGAGATAATTCAGGAACTGTGCATCTTCTCTTTCTATTTCAGAGGTACAGCATAATGAACATATCAAACAAGACATGGTGCACATAAACTTGAGTGATTATGATTGGTATGTATGCTTAGTATTCTAAGAGCAGAGTAAACTTAACATTTTGCACTGATACTGTAGAGATAATGTTACAAAAATTTTGATGGTTGTCCTGTGTCATGGCCCTTACCCAAAAGATGTTTTAATTTACTTTCATACCTTAAGGGACTGAAAAAGAAAGAAAAGAAAGACAGACAGAAGTTACATCTGCAAAATTTCAAAATCTTTATTTTTGAAGCTATATCGTATTGAGAATTCAAAGAATAGAGGGCTAAGAACACAGAGGCAGATGAGGTGGCTCAGTATGAGCCACCTCATCTTGATCTATGTTTTTGCAAATTCAACTACATGTATTTTCTTTTTTGGTGCTTTCAGTATTAATATTGTTTAGTTTTAAAAGGCAAGTCTTAGCATTAACCATCACAAATAAAGTGACCATGCAAGAAGCAGTAATTGAGGTCCACAATGCCTTTATGGAAAATAATGGAAAACATAATTGAGCCACGACACGACAAAACCAACAATGTGGTTGTGCGCCCAGCGCAAACTCAGATCAGCCTGGGCATCCGCCCAGTCTGATCAGAGCCTTCGCTGTCTGCATGGAGGTAGCTAAGACCCTTAGCTACCCTTTAAGCCCTTAGCAGAGAGACTGAAAGGTTTTAGCGGATGACCAGGCTGATCTAAGTCTGTGCTGGGTGGACAACCACATTGTTGGTTTTCTCATGGCGTGGCTCATATATATTTCAGAATTATCATTAAAACTCCTCCTTATCTGGAGCAGTGATAAAAATATTAACACTTTGACATTTTAAATTTCAGCATTGTAGCAATGGGAGGTGACGGAACAGCCAACAAAGTTATAGATGGCCTACTCACTCACTCTCAGAAAGATTATGACATTGAACCCAAACCAGGATTCACTCCTGTTAGAGCAAAATTACCAGTTGGGATTATACCTACAGGTAATAGCAAGTTAGGCTTTGCAGCATTTGCATCCTTTTGCCAGGAAAATGATATATGTTGTATAAAAATCACAATAAATTCATGTCTTTAATTTTTATCTATTTTTTTTTATAAAATTTTGCAAATTGATTGAAATGTGAATTAGTTCGAATATGATTTAACATATCCATGTCAGTTTAAAATTTTTCATATAATTTCGAGATATGGCAGGGACTTTCAAATTATTGGCGTTTATACTTTTTGAGTTATTTCCCTTGGAACTTAGTCCATCACAAATCGTGTCCGTTCTATAACTTGAAAACCGCTCAAGCTATATTCGCGAAACTTCATATAAATATCAATCAACATGAGACGACGTGCAGAGTGCAAGAATGGTAACTCTGGCATTTATACTTTTTGAGTTATTTCCCTTGGAACTTAGTCCATCACAAAATTGTGTCCGTTCTATAACTTGAAAACTGCTCAAGCTATATTCGCGAAACTTCATATAAATATCAATCAACATGAGACGACGTGCAGAGTGCAAGAATGGTAACTCTGGCATTTATACTTTTTGAGTTATTTCCCTTGGAACTTAGTCCGTCACAAAATTGTGTCCGCTCTATAACTTGAAAGCTGCTCAAGCTTTATTCACGAAACTTCATACAAATATCAATCAACATCAGGCGATATGCAGAGTGCACAAATGGTAACTCTGGCATTTATACTTTTTGAGTTATTTCCCTTGGAACTTTGTCCATCACAAAATTGCGTCTCAGTCGAGTCCGTCTATAACTTTAAAACCATTCAAGCTATATTCATGAAAGTTCATACAAATATCAATCAACATCAGACGACGTGCAGAATGCACTCTGGCGTTTATCCTTTTTGAGTTATTTCCCTTGGAACTTTGTCCATCACAAAATTGCGTCTCAGTCGAGTCCGTCTATAACTTTAAAACCATTCAAGCTATATTCATGAAAGTTCATACAAATATCAATCAACATCAGACGACGTGCAGAATGCAAGAACCATAACTTTAGCATTTATACTATTTGAGTTATTTCCCTTAGAACTTTGTCAGTCACAAAATTGTGTCAGTCGTGTCTGCTCTATAACTTGAAAACCATTCAAGCTATATTCACGAAACTTCATACAAATATCAATCAACATTAGAAGAATTGCATAGTGCAAGAACCATAACTCTTGCATTTATACTTCTTGAGTTATTTCCCTTGGACCTTTGTCAGTCACAAAATCGTGTCTCAATCGCTTTATTACTTGAAAACCGGACAAGCTATATTCACGAAACTTCATACAAATGTCAGTCAACACTAGACAACCTGCAGAGCACAGCATTTATACTATTTGAGTTATTTCCCTTGGAACTTTGTCATTCACAAAATCATGTCTCAATCGTCTAAGCTCTATAACTTGAAAACCGTTTAAGCTATATTCATGAAACTTTATACAAATATCAGTCAACATATAAATAGACGAGGTGCAGAGCACTGTAACTCTTGCATTTATATTTTTTGACAAAAACTAAATATGAATATTAGTCAACATTACATGACATGCAGAGAATAACAACTATAACTCTTGCATTTATACTTTTTACTTATTATGAATCCCTGCTTCAGGGTAGGGAAACATATTGTTTTTCCCTTGGCGTCTGTCTATTAGTCTATCACAAAATATCTTTACTGGATACGAGCTCATTGGTTGCATGAAAAATGACCAGTATTTGTATTAGAAATTGTATTTAAAGTTTCCGTTTGAAATTGTATTTAATGACTGATCCTTTTGACATCAGAAAGGGGGGAGACATCTGTTTTTTTTGTAGAAAAACAATTCTAGTTAGACATGTTTTACTTAAGAATTGCATATTTCAAAATTATTGTCTGAGATTTCCATTACCTAGAGCTCTGTTAAGAATGGTTTAAGGTCTTAGATCCTTATTAATGGCCTGTACAGGTAAATGGGTAAATACAAACATTGTAAATGCTGTTGCCAACCAACTCTGTGTAACCATATTTCTTGGGTTATAAAACAGAGGTTTTTCCCTTCCAAAAGCAATCCCAAAAATCTGGCTCCATCTTCTAAGATGGATCTAGATTTTTGAGACTGTTTTTGAAGGGAAACTTAGAAGATGGATCTAGATTTTTGGAATTATTTTTGAAGGGAAAACTTATTTTGTAGCAGAATTTCATTTAAGACTAATTTAGATATTGGGTTACTCTAGAGAGGCAAACCCCCAGTTTTATTGCAGAATAAACATGGGACATAAAGTTGGCAATGACAGAATACCATGTTTGAGAGCATTTGCCAGAATGCCTATAAATGCCTATATTTAGGGGATAGCTGTACTCAAAATTGTCATTTGGGGAGGTAAATCGTCAGTTTTATGGTCGAAAATCTGGTTTTATGGCGATGCTTCAATTTATGACCATAAAACCAATGATTTACCTCCCCAAATGACAATTTTTGGTACAGTTATCTTCACTCTAAAGCACTTTACCATATTTTGCCTATCAAAGTCTACCACATATACTTTACACTTACAGCAAGCGCTTTCAGCAGCGTTAAACGATATGTCAGTCAATGAGAGGCGATGTTTCATAATTAATGACGTCAGATTTGGGACAGTATATATTTTTGACGTTTTATCCAATCAGACGTAGCGTTACATTCGTACCTCCATTAGAAATGCCATCATGAGTCTGAAACTTTAGTGTGTTTATTCACAGGAACAACAAACCATATTGTGAGATCAGCCATGGGTACCGATGACATAGCTAGTGCTGTCATCCACATAATCCTTGGCAAGTTCACGCCTGTAGACATAACCTCAGTGTACAGAGAAGACAAGTTTATGCAGTGGTGCTTCAACAGTCAGTACGGGTTTGCCGGAAATGTTCTCAATTTCAGAAGGCGATACAGGTCTCTTGGTAAAAGAGGATTAGAACCAGCTTTTGTAAAGGCTTTGACCAAGTCAAAGTTGAGGTATGTATAGTACAGAAATAAGAGAGACTTCAGGCCCCAAGGTTATAAAACTTTTTTCATGCTCAACTCAGCTGAACAGGAAATTTTACCTGCTAATAAATAGCAAATTACTGATGTATACAGTTGTTTTCTTGCTCTGTTTAGCTGAGTATGACATTTTTTCTGCTTATGAATATGAAAATGCCAACATTAGTTGGCATTTTCATATCTATCAGCAGAGAAAATTTCATGCTCAGCTGAGTTGAGCGCGAAAAAAGTTTATAGCCTCGGGGCCAGAATAGGGAATGATTATTCTGAGAAAATTGTTCATGTTTTGTATTTCTTTACAATGAAAAACGGACATGAGGCATCTACTTCCAATGTTTTGATAGACAGTTTCTAATGAAATCATGCCTAGGAAACTCACATTTCCATTTCTACATTTGAATTAAAAATTCAAGCTTCTTCAAATAGTTATTCAAATTATAACAGTGCGATTTTACTTGTACATAGTACCATATACATAATTTTTGTGGGTTCAAAATTTCACGGTTTAGGGTAAAAAAAATAAATATTGATTTTCGCGATTTTTAATTTTCGTGGTTAGTAACATGCAGGAAAAGTAAAATTGCTTGTTTTTTACTTGAGCCAGTTCGTTTATTAACCTGCGGCAGGGCAGCAGGTTAATGAAAGAGCTGGATCAAATGAAAAGACTACCAAAATTTACCGGAGCAAACAAAAACAAAATTGATGCACACTATGTCTACTGAAGAGACTTTTAAGAAGCAGGAAATTATGTGGCGATTTCAATATTCGCGTTTCTGGGTGACCGCGAAAAACCGCGAAAAATGGCACACCACAAAAATTATTTTGTATTGAGAAAAGTTGCCAAACTGAAATTTCACATTAAAATGGGTACTTTCAGGTGTTTGTGATAGTTCCTCCAGTTTATCTGTTACAAAAAATGTAATTTTAACCTAATATGGCTCAAGACATTTGCAAAGGGAAACAACTTTTGTGTTTTCCTGTATTCTTCCATGGATGAAGAAGCTCTGTCAAAATTGGGTCTGCTCTCAAAAGAATTAATTTAACTCTTGAGGAACAAACTATTTCATTTAAAACCAAGTCTGCACAAATGTAATGAAGCTTTTAGTTTATACATAGATGTTGGCTGCCTCTTCATATTTCATATGGTATTTACTGCATTTGCGGAATGTTTCAGTGATGGAAAAGAGCAGCTATTATTCTGACATGATGTACATAAATTAAATATTAGTTATTGGAAGCATTGCTGAGAGACTTACTCTTTGGGTTCTAAATAATGCCTCTCCAATTCTTGTATTTAACCCAATCCATTTGGGATACCCCTTTAGGGGTATCTGGGCAAAACAGTTTGGTTCTCAGATCAGGCCCCACAAATGTGGGGCCTGATCTGAGATCCAAACTGTTTGCTGCCTAGACATCATTTCTACAAGAGTTAGTTAGACCAATATTGTCAAAATATTCATGATTTTTGATGCAGACGACAATTTCAGCAGACGACATTAAATACCCAGAGTGCAATGGGTTAATGCCTTTTGGGGTTTAATAAGATTAATATAGTGTATGTTTCACTTTCAGCATTATAATCTCCACAATAATAATATATTATCCATATATTGTACATTTGTAGGTCTTACAAATGTGACATAGAATACATTCCAGCCAGTCCACAACCAGAGAGAAAAAAGTTTGTTCCTTGTTGGAGAGGGTGAGCATGGGCTTATAACAAATTTCAAGGTTTTGATAAGTGATACTCAAAAAAAATATTTTTCTATAATAACATGATATAATCAGTTATAATGATTTTTGCAGTTGCTGTTATTGTGTAAAATGTAATATGCATACAAGTATAAACTTAACCCTGTACTGCCTAGTGGATTTTCCTACCTCAGAGTTTGAACAGGTCAATTTCTCATATACGGGATGTCTAATTGGATACCGTAAAAGTTCTATAAATTGGGACACCCAAAGTAATGACAGTAATAGTCATAAATATGGAACAATTTGGTTTTACATTGTATAGATGCATCAAAAGATGCGGAAGAAATGGCTAACATTGGAGACCATGATCAGATTGCTCCCAAAAGGAGCAGTCTGATCATGGACTACACTGTTTGCTTAGCCCCATCTGTCCCCAAAAAATAGAATTTTTACAGTATTTAAGGCAAACAGTGCAGGCACTGACAAACCCTTTTTGACCATGTCTGATCTGGGTCTATACTATTTGCCAGGATCCTTTTCATGGAACATAAAGTATTTGTGGATTTACATGTTCTTGTATAAGAACTTGTAAAGTTTATTGCTTTGACAAAATATTGAAAATTATTGTCACCCGCAGACAAAATCTGATGCAATATGATATGGCTCTTGAGGAACTTGGATAAAAAATATTAGTGAGTCTGTATGACTCTTTATAAGAAGGGGTAACAGCTAGGTTCAATATAAAAAAGGTAAAGGTTTCCCATAGCCTAATAGCCGTAGGGGCAGTGGGGGTTAGAGACTCACTGTATCTTGGTCACAGCTGATGAAAGACGGAGCCCATCTCTCTCCTTTTGCTGCCTTATCCTTCCTTGATTCAAAAAAAAGTACCCATTTACTGCAGGGTTGACAGAAAGAGCTTTCCAGTCGTCGGATGGTGACGGTGAGCCGCGAACTCACGACCTTCCGGCGACTTTATGCACCATAACCAAGTCACTCTAACCACTCAACTACGGGACCTCTCTATAGGTTCAATATGGTAATTACTAAAATTCTGTTCCAGATGTGGTGTTTGTTGGAATGAGAGAATATCCAGTGCAGATGAGATTCATACTGATTTAGTGATGCCATTTAATCCGTTAGAAGAATCTAATGACAGTGAAGCACTTGTAGGTAAGAAACAACACCTAGGGTGGGTTGCCCTTCAAGATGGTTTGCTTTCTGTCCAAAAACAAGGTGGATATGATGGGAAAGCCCTCAGTTAAACAAGCCAGTGAGACACATTAGGGTTTAACAGTTATTTCTAGAATTGAGGAAACTACAAATCATTTTTTACCAACATAATTGTCTCACCTGCAACTACCAGAAAGCAAGACAGGTAAAACATTTTGGGTATTGGCATTGTATGTGACAGCAGCTTCAACTTCCATCCAATTTTCTAGTTTAGCTCCTTTTTGTGAAAATCTGTAGATAAGTGAGACATTGTACTCTGAAAAATTCTTGTTTTAGACTCTCATGAGCTTTGTTGATGTGTAGCAAGCGCGATTAAGAGTTAAAAAATACTGTTTGCCTTCAGCAAGGAATATTGTTTAAATTTTTCTTATAATTACAGGGCTCTAGATAAGAGGGAGTATTTGTTGATAATTAGGGATAATTTTTTATAATTCTGCATAAAAACATATGTTGTGACCCCTCATCTGAACCGTCTCAGCGAGACGGTTCAGATGAGGGGTCACAACATATGGTTTCAATGAGAAATAAAAAAAATTATCCCTCAATTATCATCAAATACCCCTCTTATCTAGAGCTCTGAATTAAATGGCAGTAATACAGAGTAGGCTTCTCATTTGCACCATGATGCAGTTTACCCTCATTTATGACATATTCCAGTACATCAAAATTAAAAAATAACAATATGCTTTTGCCTTATATTCTTTTGTAGTTAAGTCCTGTTGTTATTTTTTCATTCTCAGTTTCCTTGTATTTCTTTGTGATCAAGTCCTAGTAGGGGCCATGACATGAGAGCATTATATGCAAGATAGCATTATATTGAATAGCATCATGATGAGGCTTTACAGCACCTCAGTTGAGCTAAATAGTCAGCCAGAAATATATCTGAGCAACCACTTTCACTCTTACACTCTTTCAGATTTAGCTGAACATGAAGACAACCCATGGAAGAGTATAAAGGGAGATTTTATAAATGTTAGCTTGTTTACCATTCCTGGAAGGTCTGAGATAGCTCCTAGAGGACTCAGCAAATTCACACACCTCAACGACGGAGTTATGGACCTTGTTCTAGTCAAAAATACAGAAAGAAAGGAGTTTATAAGACTTCTAAAAAGGTTGGGAAATACAAAAAATCAGGTAAGATACAAGGAGATTCACTCAAGTCTAAGGCATGTACACCCCTTGCCAAATGTTAATAGACACACTCTTGACCTCAATACCAGTCCATTTTAAGAGCAGTTCTTTTTATATAGAGGATCTTACATGAGTGCTCATGTATTATTGAATTTATTAAACGAGTTGGGGAAAAAGATAAGATGCGAGGCTTTGCCTCGCATCTTATCAGTTCTCCCCAATGAGTTTAATAAATCTAATAATACAGGAGCACGAATGCAAGATTCTATTTATCATATTACACTAAAAGCACATTTTATTAGCAAAATTTGCACTAAAACAATTTCGCCATTAGAAAACGCAATGTTTTTATGGACGTCAACGTATAACATTACGACGTAATTTGCATATATAATCAACTAGTGGATTATCGTTTTTAATGCATGGCTTTATTACACTCTCAGATGCGACGTCATATGATAATTTCTATTCCAGTCTGGCCATCAGACTGGCATAGAGCATATAAAGAATTGCTTTTAAATTGGAATGGCATGGTTCATATCATGACTGATGTTGATTGTTTACCTTCAGATTTACTGTATATAGAATAACTGATTTTGAACAAAGATTATCTTGGCAATAATTTTTGTTGCGTCGCTTGTGACTAGCAGAAGCAAGACATATGTGAGCCGCGGCGCGAGAAAACCAACAATGTGGTTGTGCGCCCATGGCAGACTCAAATCAACCTGGGCATCTGCCTAGTTTGAACAGACTCTTCGTTAAGTGCTCAGACGGTAGCTAAGGGGCTAAGCTACCTCAATGCGGACAGCGAAGATTTTGATCAGACTGGGTGGATGCCCAGGCTGATCTGAGTCTGCGCTGGGCGCAAAACCACTTTGTTGGTTTCTTGTGTCGCGGCTCATGTGTTATTTTTACTTGGGCAACATTTGCGGCATAAACTTTTTTTTGAGTTTCCTGGTTTAGCTCTGTTTTGTGACTATGCAGTCACAGGCAAGACTCCGCCTTTCACAGAATGCTTGTCTTAATCCAATCAGCATGTTGTTCAGTGTGTTTATACCCCCGCTTTGAAAAAGTGGGGGGTATACTGGTTTACATCTGTCCGTAGTCCGTAGTTCCGTCCGTTCTTCCGTCCTTCCGTAATTCCGTAACACTTTTTCGTCAAAGATATCTGAAGAACCATATAAGGTAGAAACTTTATATTTGGTATACAGGGTGACACCGACAAGTTGTATCGTGGGATTGAGAATGGGTCCTCTCCTGCTTGTTCTTCCCTCTATTTGTTCACTTTTCTTTCTCTCCATTTATTTTCGTCAAAGATATCTCCGCAACAATATAAGATAGAAAGTTAATATTTGGTATACAGGTTAACAATAACAAGTTGTATCGTGGGATAGAGAACCGGTCTTCTCCTATTTGTTCTTCCCTGTATTTGTTCACTTTTCTTTCTCTCCAGGCATTCAGTACTGTAATTTTTCGTAAAAGATTTCTCAGCAACTGTTCCAGTTGGAAACTTTATATATGGTATACAGGATGACACAGACAAGTTGTATCGTGGGATTGAGAATGGGTCCTCTCCTGCTTGTTCTTCCCTCTATTTGTTCACTTTTCTTTCTCTCCATTTATTTTCGTCAAATATATCTCAGCAACGATATAAGATAGAAAGTTAATATTTGGTATACAGCTTAACAATAACAAGTTGTATCGTGGGATAGAGAACCGGTCTTCTCCTATTTTTTCTTCCCTGTATTTGTTCACTTTTCCTCTCTCCATGCATTCAGTACTGTAATTTTTCGTAAAAGATTTCTCAGCAACTGTTCCAGTTGGAAGGTTTATATTTGTTATATGAGTTGAGAATGACTTGTTGTATTGTGGGATTTAGAATGGGCTTTCTCCTGCTTGTTCTTCCCTGTATTTGTTCACTTTTCTTTCTCTCCACGCATTCAGTACTGTAATTTTTCGTAAAAGATTTCTCAGCAAGAAGGTTTATATTTGTTATATGAGTTGACAATGACTTGTTGTATTGTGGGATTTAGAATGGGCTTTCTCCTGCTTGTTCTTCCCTGTATTTGTTCACTTTTCTTTTTCTCCATGCATTCAGTACTGTAATTTTTCGTAAAAGATTTCTCAGCAACTGTTCAAGTTGGAAGGTTTATATTTGTTATATGAGTCGACAATGACTTGTTGTATTGTGGGATTTAGAATGAGCTTTCTCCTGCTTGTTCTTCCCTGTATTTATTCACTTTTCTTTCTCTCCACTTATTTTTGTCAAAGATATTTCCGCAGCTGTATAAGATAGAAGGTTAATATTTGGTATTCAGATTAGCAACTACATGTTGTATTGTGGGATAGAGAATCAACCTTCTCCTATTTGTTCTTTCTGGTATTTGTTCACTTTTCTTTTTCTCCATACATTCAGTACTGTGATTTTTTGTAAAAGATTTCTCAGCAACTGTTCAAGGTGGAAGGTTTATATTTATTATATAAGTTGACAGTGACTTGTTGTATTGTGGGATTGAGAATGGGCCTTCTCCTCTTTGTTTTTCCCTGTATTTGTTATTTTCTGTCTCTCTCCACACTTTTTTGTCAAAGGTATCTCAGCAGTATTATAAGGTAGTAAGTTCAATTTGGTTTACAGGTTGATTACAACAAGTTATATCATGGGTTTGAGAATGGGCCTCCTTGTCTTTGTTTTTCCCTATCTTTGTTCCTTTTTCTTTCCCTCCAAACTTTTTTGTCAAAGATATCTCCGCAACGGTATAAGATAGAAAGTTGATATTTGGTATACAAGTTGAGAATGACAAGTTGTATCATAGGATAGAGAACCGGCCTTCTCCTGTTTGTTCTAACCTATATGTGTTCACTTTTCTTTCTCCTGTTTGTTCTTCCCTATATGTCTTCACTTTTCTTTCTCTCCATGCATTCAGTACTGTTATTTTTTGTGAAAGATTTCTCACCAACTGTGCAGGATCATTTGGTAAATGACTTGTCAGTGACTTCTGACACATTTCAGAGCAGAGTTCTCTGCAGCTGTTCAGCATAGACTGCTTATAAATGTTAGATTTGTTTTCTTTCATGTTTTGTTTTCTCCATACAGGCCATAGACATTGGAAGCGCTACAGCGGGGGTATAGTCAGATTTTCTGACAGTTCTAGTTTGATTTGTTTAAACTTTAAGATTCTTTGTTCAAACACCTGTCTCAGTCACACACACAGGCGTGTTGGCCAACGGTTAATTGTCAAGCTACCTATTTCTTTGGTTATAAGACATGTGGTTTTTTCCTCCAAAGCAATCCCAAAACTAGGAGCCCCGGTAGCTCAGTGGGTTAAGCGCTGGCCTACTGACCTAGCGGACCCGGGTTCGAATCCCGCTCAAGGCGAGAATCTTTCCTACCGTAAACGGGGTTCCATTGCACACAGCCTTTCATTATCATCGTCCCATCGTCCTGATATGACTGAAATACTGTTGAAAAGGACGTAAAATCGCAAGTCATCCATCCATCCCATCCCAAAACTCTAGATCTATCTTTTAAGCCCAATCTAGATTTTCAGGGTTGTTTTGCAAGGGAAAGACCCATGTTATAGCAGAACTGCACAGTTTCAGGTCATTCTAGAGGAAGCTGGGTGGGGGTGTTTTATAGCTGAATCAGTATAATATTGGACTTGTCCAAATTCTAAATTGGAGGAGTTTGTCTATAGAAATGGTCGCAGTTCTTGACTATTTAGGTTAACATGGTACTAACCTTTAAATTGACAAAAAAGCACCGACAAAATTTACGTCTCCAAAATTTCAGAAAAATGTTTTATTCAAGCTGTATCATATTGAGAAGTCAAAGACTAGAGGACAAACAGTGTAGATCCAGATGAGGTGGCTCATTATGAGCCACCTCATCTGGATATACTCTGTTTGCAAATTCAGCTACATGTATTTCCATTTTTGGTGTACTTTTAAGTGCTAATTTTTTGTTTGTTTCAGTATGATTTTCCTTTTGTTCAAGTTCTACGTGTTAAGGAAGTGAGATTCCGTCTACGCTTTCCCACAGGGTTCAATTATAATGATTACAATTTCAGTGAAATTGACTATGAAATACAACGCAAGCAAAAACAAGTTAGCGCACTTACTAAAAGTACCGAAATTCTTGAAATCGATGACATAGATGATATCAATAGTGACAGTGAAAGTGATAGGTCTACGCCTGTGAATAGGCCAAATTCTTCTTCAACAGTGCAATCGAATAAAAAAAATAGGCCGCCATTATTGAAAGCTAAAAGTTTTCAAGTTGAATCAAAGAAGAAGGAATTGAAGAGAACAAACACGGAAACATCTATAGATTTGCCGAGTTCTGATTCTGATACTGAAGATGACAGTGAAGAAGAGAATGGTAAAGATGATGATGACTGGGCTGGTGAAGTTGTGGTATGTTGTTGTTTTATTTGATTATATAGGTTCTTCACTTTTCAGCTTGCTAGTACAAAAGTACAGGAAAAGCTAATTGTAGTAACTCTGGTGTTGGAATGATTATTGGCATTGGAGTCTGCACAATGATGAAGCTTAATTATGCCCCCGCCATGAAATGGCGGCAGGGCATATAGAGTTTACCCTGTTTGTGTGTGTGAGTGTGTGTGTGGAAATGTATGTGTTACCAGAATCGTGTCAGGGCCATAACTTTAAAGACTATTGGCACAAATTATCATCATGACAAGACAATGTGTTGCGTGCAATAATTTTGTTGCTAGCTGAAAGGTCAAGGTCACACTGTATGTTTAAACTTTGTGCATAGGCTCTAGTGAAAACATGTTCCTGTCCAGCCATTTACTTAATCCTACATGATGGGATTTCAAAATTATGTTGCATAAATGATCATCTTGACAAGATGATGTGTCGCATGTAAAAGCCATGTTGCTAGCTTGAAGATCAAGGTCACACTGCACACTCAAACTTTGTGCATAGGCTAGTGTAATATGTTTGTGTCTAGCCCTTAACTTTGTCCTGCATGGTTGGATTTCAAAACTATTTGGCACAAATGAGCATCATGACAAGAGGATATGTCATTTGCAAGAATTATGTCACTAAATTTGAGGTCAAGGTCACACTGCGCACCATAGACTTTGGGTATAGGCTATAGCGAATATTCTCGTGTTTGGTCCATAACTGTGCTGCATGCTGTGATTTCAAAATTATAAGGCATTAGTAATTATCATGACAAGAAAGCATGCAAGAACCATGTTGCTAGCTTAAAGGTTAAGGTCAAAGTCAGCGCTTAAACTGTGTGCGTAGACTACAGTGAAAACCTATACATGTATGTATCCGGCCTATAACTTTGTCCTGCATGGTTGGATTTCAAAACTATTTGGCAGGATGATTTTTTGCCTGCACAGAATGTCACTACAATAAATGTCAAGGTCAGAGTGCACTTTTAAGCTGTATGAATAGGCTATAATGAAAACATTGACTGATTGTTGTGTCATTTTCCTGTCTGAGGTTTGACTGCAGAATAAATGTAAGTCACTCTTACCTATATTTCATGGTCCCTTTATTTCCCCTTTTATATTATACAAGTCTGCTTCTGTGAATCTAGCTATCCTACAAGTGCCAGTACCTTAATCAAGGTGCCATCTTACTCAAGGCACTAGGGGGAGGGTATCTGTGTCCTATGGACACATTTCTAGTTTTTGATTTTTAATATTTTTAGCTTGCCAGCACAAAAGTACCGAAGAGATTTTTTGTCACCCTGGCATTGGCTTTAGCATCAGTGTCTGCATAAATGGATGTTTTGGTTAAAGTTTATTATGATGGGCAAGGCACTGTCAGGCTAGCTAGCCTCTCTCTTCCTGGCCAGGTCTTCTTCTATTATGGACAAACTCATCATCTGGTCTTGTTCCAAGCTTTAACTGAAAAATGGGAAATGTTTGTGAATGTCTACTTTAAAGAGCAATGTTATTATGAAGGTTTTGAATAAATGACTCCAATATTGGGTCTTTGTATTTATATTGACCATAAGGAACATATGACAACTAATATAGCAGGCCAAATACTGTCCAGTATCTGCCTTGCAACTATCATGTTCAAATCCCGAACATCTACTGAGAGGAACAGGAATTATAACAAACCCATTAAAGTATTTGATAAATAAAGGTCTATTGACTGATGATGTGTGGATTTTTTTATACAAGTACATTACACATTACTGTAACTATTTATTATGGCATATTTTTCAGTCTGTAAATGCTAATGGAGTGAGACATGTAAGGCGGTCAGATGCTACCCCACAGAAGTTGGTTGGTCCAGCATATCGTCCAACATTTGCTGAGAGAGACAGAGAGAAGCGAAATAAAAGGGCAAGGAAGAAGGAAGAAAAGAAAAAGGCAAAAGAACAAGAAAAAATGAAATCTATTTGGAACTTAGACAATGAAATGTGTACAGATGATAACCTGGATTTTAGGTAAGTAGTTACCATATATAAATCTTGATAAAATGCCCCTGTTCTAATAAACACTCCCTGACTCTTTTTCAAAAATACTGTTATGTTTACTTGCCAGAAATCCTGTTTACTTCCCTGCATGAGATAGCTCTTTGACAAGGGGGGTGGGGGGGTCTTCTGTTAAAGAAAAGAATTTGCTCTAAGAGGTCCAAATTCATTCCTTTATGAGTTGACCCCTACTGAGAAGGGAGGCAAAATAGTAAATATACAATGATAAATGCCCCTGTTTTAATAAACACCCCCTGAATTTTTTCAAAAATACATGTACTGTTATGTTTACTTGCAAGAAATCCTGTTTGCTTCTCTGCATGAGGTAGCTCTTTGACACAGGGTCTTCTCTTAAAGAAAAGAATTTGCTCTCAGAGGTTCAAATTCTTTATTATGAGTTAACCTCTACTGAGTGAGGCAAAAATAGTAGAGTTGCTTTGCCATTCATTTTAATACTGTTTATTAGAGCTATTTTGGCAGTGGCTGATTTACTAGAATTTATGCTCTAAATAATGTCCCTTTGGGTAAAATGCAATGCCTCCAGAGCTTTTAATAGGATTAATACAGTATGTTCTTATAATACCAAGTCTGCTATGCAGATGCAGACGGCTTTCCTGATTATTACTCGAAACCTGACATTTTTTTTCTTTTTTTTGCATTACATGTAATGGAGAATATTTTACAAAAGCAGCAAAAAATTCTAATTCTTGTTTTCTGTTATGTATAGGTATAAGAATTACTAGGATAGTTGAACCATTATTTGCAGTTTCATAGTTTTCAGGAAATAATCAAAATTCTATTTGCATTTGCGAAGAAATTGTCTATATGCTGAATCCAGTGTAGGGCTGGGAGGGGTAAAGATTTTGTACCCGGGTAATCAAGTCCCTGTTACCTGCGGGTACCCAGGTACCTGTTACCATAGCATTTTGAGCAGATCCATAGTTAGAAAGTATATGTTTAGATCAAATAATAAGTAAGGTATCTGTAATTAGGGCTTAGTGCATAGACAGGGAACAAAAAATGCAGAATTTTCCCTGTTATGATATACAACAAAAAAAATCTTTAAAAAAAGATGATCAGCACAGATTAAATGGAAGTATGTTTTGTAGTAAGTCTTTAGGTGAAGAGTTGACAATAACTTTCATGAATATGACCCAAGTCAGCTATGTTGTTAGGCACCCACAACAATTTTGACACTGGGTAGCGACAGTGACCTATCTCAAGATTGAGCTGTCCAATTTGGAATTCCAAAATGGACCGTGGTCAATCTTGAGATTGACCTGATTCTTAAACAGTAATGTTTGTTTGTGTATATAAAACCGAAAGTAGAAATCGAAAATAGAACTACGCTGAAAGAAAGAAAGTTTTAAACGTCTGTTTTCGATAAAATTTCCATTGTAAATTTACAACAAGAGGAACATTTTGAATTAACATCTGACAGATACTATTGGCTAAATACTGACATATGCGTTATTTGACAAATGAAATCTTGTGCAATGTGGAACAAAAGTAAATTTATACTCGGCTGTGCCGAGAAAATATCTGATTCCAAATAATACAAGACAGTCACCCTAAATTTTGCTCTAATAGCTTGGAATTCCACTGACTAGTATATTTATATATTACATAGTAGTAAGCCTTCAGGTAACAGGTAGTGAATATGTACCCAGGTGATTTGTCTACCTGATCGGAACTCGGGTACCAGGGTACTCATCCCAGCGGAAATGCAGTGCTTGTTTGTTTCTTCTAAACTGTCAAATTGGATGGAGTTGAGTTACTGGCATTCAAAATAAAGATGATTTTCTCTACCTTCAGTAGAAAATTTACACTCTTTTACTGCTCCATTTCAGGGTACATCATGGCTTATTACGAGTGTGTGGTCAAGGAGTAGCAAAGGACACTGTTCTACCAGACACTACGTTATTGTGTGTACCAAGATTATGACCTACAGACTTCATTACAATAGAAATTCTAAAACATAGGGACATCTAAAATCATTGTCCTAAAAATGGAAACATTTGGTTTTACGATGCAATAATGAGTCCAAAAGATGCAGATGGAGTGGCAAATGGTGTAGACACTGATCAGACTGCTCCTTGTGGAGCAGTCTGATTTGGGCCTGCACTGTTTGCTCAGACCTATCTGTCCCAGTGCTTGGAATTTTTATGGTAACTAATGTTATCCTGACTCATCTATGTTTGTGTATAGGGAGTGGTTGGGTGTGGTAAAATAATTTTGGCCTTGCAAAAGTATTATCCATACCCAGATACCTGAATTATTGTCAATGGAGGTGTACCGTGGCTTATGAACTGTGAGTGCTGAGCTCTAATACTGATAGTTTGTAGTTATATGCTTACATCTGGAAGAAAATGTGGCCCATCTTTAAAGCAGTTCAAGTGACGGGCAACAAGATCTAATTTTATGGAGAACTAGCAGCAGTTACCACAGTCTTACCAGTAAAGACCAGTTAAAACCAGTATTGACCACCAGCCCGGTCAGTACTCATATTGACCATATTTTCCCAATGTTGTAAAACCACTAGATAAATAATTCTCATGCAATGAACCCATAACAACAATGTCATATGATAATGGTCATACCAACATGTGGTTAGGGCAGCAATAACGAGCTTTTCAAAGCTGATCTGTGTCTTTGCTGTTTCCTTAATCATGATGTAAGTCCTATTTATTCTCAACCCCAAACAGATTTTTCTGTGTTACTGAAACGGATTAACAGTGTAACGTTGTGACAATTTCATGCTGATCTGCTGGCTTATTCAATGCATAAGTTTCAATAGATTCAATCTAATACTCATTATCACATATTCTATATGTAGTAAATGCACAGTTATTATCTTATTTAGTATGTAAACTTGATTTGTTCATAGATTCCTTAGCTGTGATAGTATAATGCAAAATTATGCTTTATTTTAGCAGTGTGTATGGTTTAAATTTTTGGTTTTTATCCTATTAATTAACTATATATACAGTGGTCCAGTCAGCCAACAGGTTTTGTCGATGCTTTGGGTTGTTCACTAATTTGAGTAAAACTCTTGGTCATGAGCATATCTGATGATAATTTCAAGGGCATTTCAAAATTTTTAGCTTGTTATTAGAGCAGCCTTAGCAAGGCAGTTGTATGAAAGGTTATAACATATAGTTGACTCCTGTTATCTCAAAAACTACTCTCTTTTGTCGGAATATAGTTAGGACACATTTCCTACTTTCATTACAATTCAGCTCCTCAGTTACCTTGCCGGGCCCAAAGCGCAATTGGTAGGGCAGCTGACTCATAAGGCAGAGGTCCTGGGTTCGAAACCCGGTCTGGCCACATACTTTCGTTTCTCCTTCCGCTGATTCAAGAAGGGCAGTTGTCAGTTACTGGCGAAAGTATGTGCACTTAGTACTGGTTATCCACTTAGGAGGTCTAAGCTTGCCCAGGAATAGTGTGGTTAGGTTAACTGACCGTCCCGACATGACCATAGCTGTTTGCAGTGGACGTTAAGCAACAAACCAACCAACGTCAGTTACCTCAACCTACTGGTATTTCAAAGTAAAATTTCTGGGACCAGTATTTAAAGATGATTTTAGACTTTGAGATATTGAGAGTTAACTATGTTTAATAGAGAAAAGGAAAAAAATCCAGAAAATCCAGAAAAAATTTTCTAAAAAACTGTGACCACAGAATTACGAAAAATCTTTGTACACTATGCAATTCAGTTGTTAAGTTAACATGTATGGCTATACCACCATAGCTTGGGAAATTTTTACAAGGGAGACAATTTAAGCAGAATATTTTGTTACCTTGCTAGGTGAAACACTCTTGAAGGAAACAATTTTGCTCTCAAGAGAGCATATTCTTTCTTTTGAGAGAGGTCCTTTGGGAGAAGGAAGGCTAGAGAGATCACCCTTACATTTGAAGGTCAATGGGTACTCTTTCAAAGAAAGCAACAGTTACTCTGCCATGTTCTTTTTTTGCCTCCATTCTAAATGGGGATTAACTCCCTTAGGAGCAGATTCTTTCCTGTAAGGTTTACTCCATAACATTATTTTGTAAGAGGTATGTGGAAGCAAACAGGAAGGTACAAAAGTTGTTTTCCTTTGTAAAAATGGTGGGAAAATATGGTGATGTACTCATACACTTTTACAGTTACTAAAATTTGCCACAGTATTATATGTAGTAAATTGCTCATTGTAAAGCTTTAATCTTGAAGTTGTTGTTAAAATGTGCTTTAATCATTACGTTAAGTGTATACATGTACAATAACTTCCAGTTTTTGCATCATTTCATGTTAGTGTGCCATGTTAAACCATATTTTGCCAGAGTTAAAGATCTTGTAGATGCATTATTCAAAACTTTCAGAAAAGGATAAGCCCATTTGAACAGATAAGGGGAGAATTTGTGGATAATTTCAGGGTAATTTTCCTTGATTCTCCTATTTCATGGGTACAAGGGATGAAGCAAGTAACCTATAGATCGGTAAATCATGAATTTCACTGACATGCCCTTCATATCAGTTGCATGGCTTTTGTTGTTTCATGTTTGTTTCAAATGCATGAGCTAAGCTTCTCATACATGGTTATGTACATATACATCTCTCTTGAATAAAACAAATTTTACAGTAGGTAGTGGTGCAATTTAGTTGTAGTAAATGATCACCCACATTAACTCTTTCACTACCAAAAAGCAGACGACAATTTACGTCTGCAAAAATTAAAAAAAATGCCTTGTCCAAGACTTTTTATATTGAGAATTCAGAGACTAGAGGGCAAACAGTGTAGATCTAGATGAGGCGGCTCATTATGAGCCGCCTCATCAGGATCTACGCTGTTTGCAAATTTTGCTAATTGCGTCTCTGGGGCTTAGAGAGTTAACAGCTACACCTAGCCATTCATTTGCCAATACCAGTCACTTTTAGCAGGAAGCAGCATATAGCTGTCATCTTGTAAAATAACCATTAAAATCAACATCCTGTAAAATGGCCATTAAAACCAATTCCACCATCAACAAGTCGGGTCTCCTATAGCTCTAAATCTAATATGTATTAACACACCACGCATTCATTAAAACAGTTTTAGCATAAAAAATCAAACATTTATAGAAAATAACGTCTATTATTTTCTTGTATATGAACATAACAGAAAACATATACTGTTTTATGAGTTTCTGTTATGTTATACCCCGACCGTGGCATACACAGTATGTTGCATGGTGTATATATAGTTTTTGTCTTTCCATCCATCAGCCAGGGCCCAGTTGTTCAAAACTAACGAAATCTTTAGTTAACATTTAGTTAAAATTTCAAAAGTTAATATCACAAATATGCCAATATTATTAGTTGAAAATATCAGTGGTCAACTCGTTCAGTGTTTTATGACTTAATAATCAAATACACTGATTTTTTTTTTCTCAAAAAAATATCAGTGTATTTGATTATAAGTCATAAAACACTTAATGAGTTGACCTCTTAACAAGCTTGTTAGGCTAAGGATGCTTTGAACAACTGGTCCCTGGAAGTTAACATTTGCTTTAAAGTTTTGTGTTATGTTTTTCTTTTATTTTTCTGGAAGTCTGTAACTTGTCCATATGTGCTTAGTGTTATTACAGGATGAATACTGATCAGTATGCATCATCTGGATGATGTGATGGACCTAAGATCACATACTGTCAACTTTTGTACAGTGTTTGTGTTAAAGTTTTGCATTAGGTTTCTGCTTTGGTCTTATTTTTCTGAAAACCTCAGCTGAAATTTATTCATATGTGCTTATTGTTTGCATGATTTGGGTGATGCTGCTGGCCTAGGATCAGTGTCACCGACTTGGAAATTGGTACTTTGTACAAGACTGTGTCTCCTGTTATGTATGATATAGATTGTCTGTCTGTCTGTTAACATTTGCATTAATGTTTTTATATAATGTTTGTTTCCCGTATTCGGGCAGTGACACTGGCTGGGGGTACTCACTTGCCCTTATTTTAGCTTATATCTCAAAATGAGTGCATTAATCAGAGCTCTAGATAAGAGGGGGTATTTGGGAAAAATTATAAGGATAATTTTTGTTAATTCTGCATAAAACATATGTTGTGACCCCTCATCTGAACCCTCTCGACGAGATGGTTCAGATGAGGGGTCACAACATATGGTTTCAATGAGAAATAGAAAATTTTATCCTTAATTATCATCAAATATCGATTCCTCTTATCTAGAGCTCTGGTTAATGTACAGGTATGCGAGAATTTTAAAAGCACACATTTTGTGATTTTAGAATATCTACACCAATTTCTACATTTTGTGTGTCAAAGTTTTGTGTGATTTGTCTCACAGTGTCAGTTGTGACACGACACATGCATATTGAACTTGTTCTCCACTTAATATGTATTGGGGTAATAATTCAAGCTAATTACTAAAACTTAATCTCTTCACTTGGTGAAATTATAATATCATGAAGAGAATCCATGTAGGGATAAGAAACATTATATACTCGGAAAAGTCACTCTTTATTTATGACGTTTCGGCATGCTGCCTTTGATAAAGGCAGTATGCCGAACCGTCATAAATAAAGAGTGACTTTTATCAAAGCAGTATGCCGAAACGTCATCAATAAAGAGTGACTTTTCAGAGGAAATTATAATAGAATCTAGTTAAGTATAAGTCTGATTTTAGTTTATGATACATGTATAATGTGGTGTTTTAATTATATACAAGAATATTGTACTCACTTACAGCAGTTTAATTAGTTTGAATTATCATCAAACTATATATTGTAATACTCTCTATACTGTTGGAATGCATTATTTGACAAAGGGTATGTAGGTTATGCCATTTTTGTGTTAGCCTATCTGTTTTAAATTCATTTGTGCATTCAGCTTTTGTTATGTTATGTTTGGTTTGTATTTTATTTCTTTTTCTTGAATGTGTTAAAGTGGCTATATACTTACTGCTGAGTTAATATCTTAGTTTGCTGCTGAGATGATAGTGACACTTAGTGGACATCTAACATTGAGATAGATCACTTACTATGAAATTCATATAAATTTTATCAAATTATGTTCATGTTTCTTGAAAAGTACACAGTACTGTGTTTTGCTTGTAGTTCTGAATCTTTGAGTACTCAGTAGGACTGTTCCCACTGGGCACATAACCTTGAATCAACCTTGATTCAACATCATGATGTTGAATCAAGGTTGATTCAAGGTTGTGTGCCCAGTGGGAAATTATTATATGACTAAATTAAGACACGTGGTGATGCAGATTAGTTGATACAATCAGGGTGCTTCTGGTGACCAATGTCAGGGTCAAATACTTAGAAATGTATTTTAATACTGTTAGATATTTTTGTTATTTTCTTTTTAAATTATGTTTTCAAAACATTCTGAAACAGCATATGATCCTGGGACAGTCATAAATCGCTATGGCTTGAAAGCTTAAATGAACAATGTAATTAACATTTTTACAAACTAAATTCCATTTCCTCAGTGTCAAGATACAGCTTGCCAAACTTAGATGAGGGTCTCAATGGGGTCCCTCTGAAATCAGTAATCAGTAAAATTTCAGCCCAAAAATCATAATCAGTAAAAACTAAGGGCAAAAATCAGTAATCAGTAAATTTTTGGCCAAATCAGTAAAATTACATACAGCAACCATTCTCTCTACCTCATGCCAGTGATGCATACTTTGAAGACTTAGTAATAATGGGTATCATAATACTCTTTTTATCCAAAATTGATACTGAACACACAGAAAGACAGTTTTTCTATGTATATATGATATAGATGCATTTTTATTTAAGAAATAAATTTCATTTTTCCGATGTTTACTGAAGTATGAAGACAATGGGTCTTGTGCAAAGTAAGTGACGCCCGAAGGGCGTTCACGTTAACTGTGCATGGGACCCTTTGTGTTTATACTTTCATGAGCTTCGGAAAAATGAAATTTTTCTCGTATAATTACATTCAACTTTAAAAATATTTTGAGCATCATTTTCTATTTTTAAGAGCAACATTTGTAACATATGCGATGTAAAGCTGTCACTAACCAGCAGGTAAGCCATTTACGTTAAACTGTCGTCGCCATGACTGGACGTTTAATGGAACGTTAAACGGCCGATGGTGTCTATTGTTTACATATGACGTCGCGTGACTGACTGTTGTTCGTGGAAGTATGAACACTGTTTCTCTGAAATAGGTTCATCTAAGTAAAATCAAGGGGAATGTTATCATAAAGAAATGCATGCAATATAACCTGAAAAAAAATCCCCTTTTCACATAAGACTGAGATTGTGCATCAGATTGACAAAACTGGTAATGGCTAATGTAGCAATCTTTTAACTCTTGCCAGATAAGCAGGACATGATGCTTATCTATTTGTCACATTGTGCCTTTTTATCTGCTGTACAAAGAAGTCAATCTTAAATGTTTACAAAATTTACTTTACCAATTACTGGTGACAGATCTTATTTTAGCATTTACTAAATAAGACATTTTAGTCTTGTGATCAGTCATTATGATTTTATTATACTGAGTATCATAACTACATTAAAGGTGTATTCTGACATATTATTATAAATTGCAAATACATGTTCCATGTACCCCTAGAATCACATCACATTAACATGCCTAATTTAGACCCCCTCGAACACCACTTTTTTACCAGTAAAGCTAGATTTTTAGGGGGATACATTATTCATGATATGCATATCTGGAGTCCTTTAATGAAGACTTGTGTTGAGTAAGTTCATATAGTCTTTTGACAACACCAAATCTATTATAATGAAAAAGTACACAATTTAATCGTCATTTATACCATTGAATAGTGGAAAACCAAGGAACAGAAGTACATATTTTTGCATAGGCTTGTTTTTACCTAATGTGACTAAAATTCTGAAAGGGGACGCAACCGCAGTCTTAACATTTGTGACGCAATACTCAAGTTGAGACACAACTTTTCTTAGAAGTAATGATCATTAATTTTATTTAATTGAATCTTCATCAGAGAACGTTAAATTGGAGTGGACTAATAACGACTGTTTGGCGATTCCGGTAACTGCTAATAGCGAGTGACGCCGCTAACCGGTATTTTTAGCTGGCCTGAGCAGGAAGTGCTCAGGGTGAGCTTTTGGGATACCCTGATGTCCGTCGTACGTCCGGACGGACGTCCGTCAACTTTTGCTTGTGTACACTCTAGCAGGCACAGTTTTGATCCAATCTTTCTGAAACTTTGTCAGAATGTTTATCTCCATAAAATCTAGGCCAACTTTAAAACTGGGTCATGTCGGGTCAAAAACTAGGTCACTAGGTCAAATCTTAGAAAAACCTTGTGTACACTCTAGAAGGCACAGTTTTCATCCAAAGTTCATGAAACTTTGTCAGAATGTTTATCTTTACAATATCTAGGATAAGTTAGAAACTGGGTCACGTCGGGTCAAAAACTAGGTCACTAGGTCAAATCTTAGAAAAACCTTGTGTACGCTCTAGAAGGCACAGTTTTCATCCAAAGTTCATGAAACTTAGTCAGAATAATTATCCTCATAATATCTAGGATAATTTTGAAACTGGGTCATGTCGGGTTAAAAACTAGGTCACTAGGTCAAATCATAGAAAAACCTTGTGTACGCTCTAGAGGACACAGTTTTGATCCAATCTATATGAAACGTTGTCAGAATATATATCTCCATAAACTCTAGGCCAAGTTTGAAACTGGGTCATGTTGGGTCAAAAACTAGCTCACTAGGTCAAATCTTAGAAAACCTTGTGTACACTCTAGAAGGCACAGTTTTCATCCAAAGTTCATAAAACTTTGTCAGAATGTTTATCTTTCTCCATAAACTCTAGGCCAAGTTTGAAACTGGGTCATGTTGGGTCAAAAACTAGCTCACTAGGTCAAATCTTAGAAAACCTTGTGTACACTCTAGAAGGCACAGTTTTCATCCAAAGTTCATAAAACTTTGTCAGAATGTTTATCTTTATAATATCTAGGAGATAGTATGAAACTGGGTCATGTTGGGTCAAAAACTAGGTCACTAGGTCAAATCATAGAAAAACATTATGTACCCTCTAGAGGACACAGTTTTGATCCAATCTTTATAAAACATTGTCAGAATGTTTATCTCCATAAACTCTAGGCCAAGTTTGAAATAGGGTCATGTCGGGTCAAAAACTAGGTCACTAGGTCAAATCTTAGAAAAACCTTGTGTACGCTCTAGAAGGCACAGTTTTGATCCAAAGTTCATGAAACTTTATCAGAATGTTTATCCTCATAATATGAAGGACAAATGTGAAACTGGGTCATGTAGGGTCAAAAACTAGGTCACTTGGTCAAATCATAGAAAAACCATGTGTACGCTCTAGAGGACACAGTTTTGATCCAATCTTTATGAAACATTGTCAGAATGTTTATCTCCATAAACTCTAGGCCAAGTTTGAAATTAGGTCATGTCAGGTCAAAAACTAGGTCACTAGGTCAGATCTTAGAAAAACCTCGTGTACGCACTAGAAGGAATAGTTTTGATCCAATCTTCATGAAACTTTGTCAAAATGTTTATTGTCCATATATATATGCCCCTTATGAAACTGAGTCATGTCAGATCAGAAACTAGGTCACTAGGTCAAATCTAAGAAAAACTTTGTGTACACCCTAGAGGGCACAGTTTTGATCCAATCTTCATGAAACTCTGTCAGAATGTTTACCTTTATGAAATCTAGGTAAAGTTTGAAACTGGTTTGTGTCGGATCAAAAACTAGGTCACTAGGTCAAATATAAGAACGACCTTGTATACGCTCCAGAGGGCACAGTTTTGATCCAATCTCAATGAAACTTTGTCAGAATGTTTATTCTTACAATATCCGGTTTGAATCTTGTTCATGTCGGGTCAAAAGCTAGGTCACTAGGTCAAATCTAAATTAAGTTATGTTGCAAGAATCAGAACTAACATTGCAATGATGCCAGCCACAAACTCCTTGGAATACATTAGTTTCACCACAGTGAGATAATGATGCTACCATTCTATCATCTGTGTTTGCCTAGTTAAGTCTAGTTCAAATCCATCAAAGGAACTCAACATGAACGGGAACTTTTCGGAGAAGTGACTCTGCCATTTTCAGCTCACCTGAGCCTTACAGTATTGGTGTTAGCTGCCTCTTTCATCCATCCATAAACATTTTCAAACATCTCTTAAACCACTGGGCAGATCAAATTTCATATGGAGCCTGCACATGGGTCAAAGGATTGAAAGTTCTTCAAATGATCTTGGTCACATGACCAAGGTGGCCGCCATTCCCATGTATGGTAAAAACTCTTATAAATCTTCACCAGAGCCAGTGAACTGATTAATGCTCAGGTGAGCGATTCAGGGCCACCATGGCCCTTTTGTTTTCACTCTTGTTTCGCTAATCATTATATTTTTCGGCCGATTCCCTTAATCACTTAGCATAGGCAACGCCATTAACCGGTAAAATTTCCTCTCAATTTTTGCTAATCAGTAATTTTTGGGGCCAAAATTCGCCAATCAGTAAACTCCATTGAGACCCTCTTAGATAAATTATGAAAGTTTCAGTTGACATCAGCGGGACATCATGAAAAAAGTGTGACTCAAAAGTAACATAAAATTTAAAGTCATTCTGTTCAAGTATAGGGTCAGCGTAAATGAGTTAGATATATTGCTTGCATTATTCATTTGAGCCGCGACACGTGAAAACCAACAATGTGGTTATGCACCCTGCGCAGACTCAGATCAGCCTGGGCATCCGCCCAGTCTGATCAGAGTCTTCCCAAAGCGCTTAAAAGGTAGCAAAGGGCCTAAGCTACCTTCATGCGGACAACGAAGACTCTGATCAGACTGGGGGGATGCCCAGGCTGATCTGAGTCTGCGCTGGGCGCACAACCACATTGTTGGTTTTCTCGTGTTGCAGCTCATTTTGCTTTCTACTAGTATTAAAATAATTGTTATACATTTGATAGAATTTGCGAATATTAATTTCCAGTAAGCATGAAATTTCACTAAAATTAGTGGGATAATTAACCCTATTGCACTCAGAACAGCCAGAACTCCATAGAGTTTTGGCTGTTCTGAGTGCAATAGGATTAACTTCTCAAATTATTTTTGTCCATGGACTGACAATCATTACAAAACATTATTTTTTTGGCAAAGAGGACAAGAGACTGCAGGATTGTAAGAAAGAACCACAAAAGTGAAATGCTGCTGTTTTTAACTCTTTAAGCACCAAAAAGCAGACAACAAAATTTAGTCTGCAAAAATTAAAGAAAAAAGCCTTGTCCAAGACATTTGATATTGAGAATTCATAGACTAGAGGGCAAACAGTGTAGATCTAGATGAGGTGGCTCATTATGATCCGACTCATTAGGATCTACACTGTTGGCAAATTTTGCTAATTTTGTCCCTTGTGCTTAAAGAGTTAAACTGTGATTTCTTGTACATACATGATCAAACACAGGTAAGCTCCAGAATGGGACAGAATTTGATGCTTGCTCTTGGATAACTACTTGTTTCTCCACATAACCAGACATACCATAATGACCCTAAAATTTCGGACACCAGAAAGTCGGACAATCATTGTTCGAAAATTCTTAGTGATTTTTACACATGTTAATGCATCCAAATGATGCTTAGTAAGCCGTTTGATCTGCTTATACAATTGCAAGAATTGTCAAGAATCATACCCTCCTTCTCTGGAGATCAAAATATTCCTAAAACTATCAATAAATACCCTTCCACTCTTGAGCTCTAAGATTCCCAGAATTGTCAACAGCTACCCACCTTCTCTGGAGCTCTAAACAATCCCAAGACTTGTCAGTAATTACTCTCCTGGAGCTCTAAAAAAACTCGCAGAAATTTCAATAATTACCTTTCTTCTCTGGACATGTGAAAAAAAATCCCAGAATTGTCAATATAATTACCCTTCTCTGAAGGCTTGGAAAAACTCCCAAAGTTGTCAATAATTTCTCTCCAAATTTGGAGTTATGAAAAATGCCCCAAATTGTCAGTTATTATTCCATTTCTTTCAAACAATGCCCAGAATTATCAATAATAGCCCTCCTTCTCGAGCTTTTAAAAAAAAATCTCACAGAATTGTCAATAATTTCCCTTCTTCTCTGGAGTATTGAAACAGTCTCCAGAATTGTCAGTAATTACCCATCTTCAACAATTCTCAGAATTGTCAATACCCTAGCTACCTCCTCTGGAGCTCTTAAGAGTCATTCTCTGTAAGCACCAAAATCAGGTGAAAATGACATGTCTCAGATTTTCACGAAACTCAGTGTCTTTTTTGCTTATGTCAAGTGATGAACAAAAATAAAAGTTTTTCTTCGATCAAACCATCCGTTGCCATGGCAACCAGGATTTTCTGTTTTTCAGCCTAATCTGGTGATTTTTCAAATGAAAAATGCAAGATTTGACTCCAATTGTTCTGTTAGTAATTCACAACAAATGGTACTGATACTTACATTTTACAAGAGAACCATGTAAGTGCTGCTTACAAATACAGAAAAGTTTCTTCATATTGCTATGGTCACGCAGTCAGTGACCTTGACTTCCACCTTGTAAGGCGTCTATTTCAAAACATCAAAAATCAGCAAATTTTTAAGACGTTTTACTAAAAAATGCGGCTATAGATTTTTTTCTTTCTCTTGGTGCAGAGAGTACAAAGCCTAGTTGTTGATATATCAAAAAATTGGAGATGGTATATTTTTTAAATTGAAAATATTTTTCTTTGAATTTAGTCACCGTCAGAGAAATCAGAAGGAACTTTCATAATTGAAATTCTGAGATAAAATACAATATCTTGAACATTTTCAAGAAATATGAGCCAAAATACAAGTTGATGCATGATCAACAACTGAAGAAAACTACATAGAGAGTTTTCACCCTCAAAAATATGTTTGTACCATACAATTTGGGGTTAAATTACCCCACCCACTTTCTTTCAATGCAAAACCAAATTAAAAGTTGCATGCTACAATGAATATATCTCAGTCTTTGCTGATTTTGAATGGTCTAGGGGGCTTCTACAAGCTCATTATTTCTGTCGTCTTTCTTTTTTTCATAATGTTCCCACAGTGGTTGGTGGGTGGGGGGGCTGGATGGGGGACATATTTTTTTTTGGTGCAGATCCCATCAGCGTCTGCGTAGCCCTTGCCTGCACTCTATGTCCTGTAGGAATAAATGGATTATGACCATACTTGCATGCATACATAATTGGGTAGGGGTAAAGAACTGATTAGATATTGTTGACCTTGACCCTATTTTCAAGGTCACAGAAGGTCAAATAATGATGAAAAATGGCTTTTCTGCACCGTATCTCGGAAATGGATAAATTGATTTTTACCAGACTCGCAAAAATATATCATTGTGAAATGGAAAAGAACTAGCTAGATTTTGCTGACCTTGACCTTATTTTCAAGGTCACGGGAGGTCACTGAGTGCTGGAAAAATGGCTTGTCAGCACAATATCTTCTGAATGGATGGATGGATTTTAAGCAAACCTGCACAGATATATCACTCTGAAACGAAAAAGAACTGATTAGATTTTGGTGACCTTGACCCTACTTTCAAGGTCACAGGAGATCAGAAATGTTGAAAATGGCTTGTCTGAACCATATCTCCTGAATGAATGGATGGATTTTAACCAAACTTGCATAAACATTTCACTGGGAGATGGGAAAGAAACTGATAAGATTTTGGTAACCTAGACCTCATTTTTGAGGTCACAGGAGGTTGTAGCGCGTTGAAATATGGCCTGTCTGCATGATGACTCCTAACGGGATTGATGGTTTATGACAAAACATAGATAAGTTTATAATCGGGATGTGGAAAAGTACTGATTAGATGTTGGTGACCTGGACCCAAATTTCAAGATTTACAAGAGATCCTTACTTTGCAATATTTAGGGAAAATGATATAGCTGAGAAAGGATAGGAGGGGGTTCATCTGGTTTTGTAAAAGAAACATTTCTAGTTTATTTTATTTATCACGTAGTAACCATGGTAACCAATACTCTATCACTAGTCTGTTTTTTGTTGGAAACGAATATTTAAAATGGATGGAATGATGACTTGCGATTTTACGTCCTTTTCAACAGTATTTCAGTCATATCAGAACGATGGGACGGTGATAATGAAAAGCTGTGTGCAATGGAACCCCGTTTATGGTAGGAAAAAAATTCACCTCAAGCGGGTTTCGAACCCGGTCCGCTACTTCAGTTTGCCAGTGCTTAACCCACTGAGCTACCGGATATTTAAAAACATTCAAATTTAGTTGAAAAGTGTTGATCGTGATTTTCTATCTATGTATACACTTTCTATTTTCCAAATAAGTCTCATCTTGGACAAAAATTCGGTATATTTTAGTTGCTATGGATACAATCACACGTTCCATCAAAACAGCAATTGACAATCTGAGTGCATCTGGTAGCAAGCAAATAAAGGACATAAAATGAGCAGAAATACATTTAGATATTTCATAATGGAGAAGAAAATTTGCTTATATATTTATCATATTGATAAACATATTTATGTCCCCCACCCCTAACAATTGGGAGTGGGGGGTGGGGTGGCCAGGAGGAAAGGGAAGGCGGATATGTTGTTTTGGTGCAGATCCCGTCTGCATTGGTGTCGGTGTCTGTGTGTCAGTACAACTTCACGTCTGCACTCTCTTTATCTCCTGAAGGGCTGAATGTATTTTCACCAAACTTGCAAAGATACATCTTTGGGTGGCGAAGAAGTGCTGATTAGATTTTGGTTACGTGGACCCCATTTCAAGGTCATAGGAGGTATCTGAATGGCTTGTTGGCGCCATATGTCCTGAACGGGTGGATAGATTTAGATCAAACTTGCACAAATATATCACAGGGAAGTGGAAAAGAACAGAAAAAAATTGGTGACCTTGACCATATTTTCAGGTCACAGGCGGTAAAAAACAGTGAAAATGAGTTGTATGCACCATATCTTCTGAAGGGATTTATGAATTTTGATCAAACTTGCACAAGTATATTATAAGAAGGTGGGGAAACACTGTTAGACTTTGGTGACATTGACCTTATATTCAAGGTCACATGAGGACTTATAGTGTTAAAAATGGTTTGCTTGCACCATATCTCCGGAATGAACAGATCGTGTGTGACCAAACTTGCACAGACACACCACTGGAACAGGGGAAAGAATCAATTAGATGGTTGACCAGGGACAACTTGTCGAGCCCAGTTTGCTTTAGTGACCTATAAGTATGTCAAAACTAAATGCTTCATTTACATATTAGAAAGAAGCCAAACAAGTATATAACAATTAGAAAGAAGCCAAACAAGTATATATCATGATACAGCAATTTTTTTTAATTTTTTTCTTATGAAGGAAAACAAGTGGAATTATGGCCATGACAGGCACACATTATGACTATTTTATTAATTGACCTTGAAGTGTGACCTTGACCTTGGACCAACCTGAACAAACATTTTTTCTTGTCAAGGAGAACAATTGTGCCAAATTATTTTGAAATTCATGCATAACTGTATAAATTATATGGCACGGACAAGCTCAGTTTATGACATTTTTTTATCATTTGACCTTCAAGTGTGACCTTGACCTTGGACCTACCATAATAAATTCCACATGCCACTTCTACTCATCAAGGAGAACAATTGTGCCAAACCGTTTTGAAATTCATCCATAAATGTAGAAGTAATGGCCAGGACAAGCCCTATTTATGACTATTTTTATCATTTGACCTTCAAGTGTAACCTTGACCTTGGATATACATGTAGATGTTTCAAATGGTACTTGAACTCATCAAGGAGAACAATTGTGCCGTATTTTTTAATCCATGCATAAATGTAGCTGTTATGGCCCGGACAAGCTCAATTTATGACAATTTTTATCATTTGACCTTTGAATGTGACCTTGACATTGGCCCTACCTGACCAAATGTTCCAAATGGCACTTCTACTCATAAAGGAGAACAATTGTGCCAAATTATTTTGAAATCCATCAATAAATGTAGAAGTAATGGCTCGGACTAGCTCAATATATGACCATTTTACCATTTGACCTTTAAGTGTGACCTTGACCTTGGACCTACCTGAACGAATGTTTCAAGTGGCACTTCTGCTCATCAAGGAGAACAACTGTGCACAATTATTTTGAAATCTATCCATAAATATAGAAGTTTTAAAGGTCCCAGGAAGTCGTAGAAAGCCGCTAAATTGATTGTTTGACATTTATTATGTTTTGGAGGTCAGAGGTGGTCTTAAAATGGTTAAAAATGGCTTATCTATACCCTATATTACGAAGCATTTGTTGGAATTATGCTAAACTAGCTCTAAATCATCATTTGGAGAAGATTCATAACTGATAATTAGGGCCTTGCCAGACGAAGTAATTTGTAATTTTGTAATTTTTTGGTTCAGTTATCGTGTCCGCTCCATAACTCTGAAACTCTTTGTGATACTTTCATGAAACTTGGAACAAATGTAGAACAGCATCAGACAATACATGTATGCAGAGAGAAAGAACCACGACTCCACCTACATTGTTTACTGAAATATGCCCCTTTGTAATTATTTGGTACGGAAATCGTGCCCGCTCCATAACTTTGAAACTATCTGAGATATTTTCACGAAACCTTGTACAAATGTAAAGCATTATCAGACAATGTGCAGAGAAAAAGAAGTGTAACTCTTTCTACATTTTTCACTGAATTATGCCCGTTTGTAATTTCAGTACGGAAATTGTGTCTGCTCCATAACTCTAAAACCGTTTAGATATTTTCACAAAACTTGGTAGGAAAGTAAAACATCATCAGACCATTTGCAGACAACAAAAACCATAACTCTACCTGTTTTTTTACTGAATGATGCCCCTTTGTAATTTTCAGTGGGGAAATCTTGTCCGCTCTATTAATTTAAAACTCTCAAAGATATTTTCATGAAACTATCTACAAATACAAAACATTGTTAGACGATGTGCAGAGAATAAGAACCACAACTCCATCTACTTTTGTACTGAATTATTTTCAATTGTAATTTAAAGTATAGAAATTTTATCTGCTATCAGCTTTTAAACCATCAAAGGTATTTTCTTGGAATTTTTTTACAAATATAAAACATTATCAGACAAAGTGCAGAGAATTAAAACTGTAACTTCATCTACATTTTCTACAGAATTATGCCCTTTTGTAATTTTCAGTATAGAAATTATTCCACTCTCTAACTTTAAAACTGTAGAAGATATTTTCTTGTAAATTGATACAAATGTAAAGCATTATCAAACAATTTGTAGAGAAAAAGAACCATAACTGCATCTTCATTTATGTTAAACAGAATTATATCCCTTTGTAATTTTGGTTATTGAGACCTTGTCCAATCTATAACTTTTAAGCCTTTGAAGATATTTTCACAAAACTTGGTACAAGTATAAAACATCATCAGAATATCTGAAGGTGTTCAGAGTGCAAGAATGGTAACTCCAGTTTCCTGCTTTACAGAGTTGTTGCCTTTGTTTTAATCAGTCATGATTTTGTTTTTTTGCCCTTATCTTAATTATTCTACCAGAGGCTTAATTCTAAACATGAAGCAACAACATGGTAACAGAAAGCTGTCATTGTATTTTCTGGTCGGGGACATACAACTTAAATTCCACCAACAGTCTCATAAAGGCGGGCCCTGTTAGTTACCATGTTTCTAGTTAGGTTTTGGTGACTTTGACCCTATTTTTAAGGGTCATTTGTTGATTTGACCTGAAAAACGAAGATGTATCTTGAACCTGTAGATTCATTTTTACCAAACTTGCAAAGATCAACCTTTTAGGCAAGACCAAAGACTTAGAATTTGGCGACCTTGATGCCATTTTCAAAGTCACAGGAGTAGTTTGTCGAACCCGCTTGCCGTAAGCGAGGCAGTCGACAAAACTTCAGTTTGGTATATATGCAAGCGTGCCTCCATCCAGAACTTTTACAAAAACAAAGGACAGTAGACAAGAAAGCTTATGCAGACCAGACATGTGATGAGCAACTTTAAAACAAATGTACCAGGTGCTATTTTATCATCAAAACTCATAGTATGTAACTTATGAATTCGTTGTATAACTAAATGAGGTGGGTGGGGTAACTCACCCCCTAGATATACAGATTAATTATATTAATGAATGAAAAAATATAAACATTGTATGTGTGGTTTATTTCTTCTCCAATGCATGTATCTATCTTTATTTATGCTCAGTTGCTGTTCTTTCTCTACATTGTACTACATACACTCAGATTGCCTGATTTCTTTGTGGAAGGAATGAGTGGTTTTTGTCATAGCAACTGTAATAAAAATACTGATTTATCATATATTATTTAACAAAATCAACACTTAGAATGCGTATGCATATGTAAAAAGTAAATAACAAGGAATATGTTTCATCAGCATTGAAACGATTTCCTGAAAATATCCGTGTAAATGAACACTGGCCCATAATAGAATAACAGTTACCATGGTTACCAAATGATAAACAATGTAAAAACAATGACAGCAAACATGTGGTGATCTTTTAAAAATGTTTCAGTTTACTCACAATTATGGAAACTTGAGATATATAATCCATGGCATGTAAATTTTGCATTCATTTCATATTCAGTGGAAGTGGGTGGGGTAATTGCACCCCAAACTGTAAATTTTAAACATACTTCTGAATGAGAAAAGTATTTATGTAACTTCCCTCCACTGTATTCAACGTATTTATTTGTATTTATGCTCATATTTACTTAACATTCTCCAGATATTATCTCTTATAACAGATTTTCTGCTATGACAGTTTCTTCTGATTTTCCTGACGGTGACTAAATTTAAAGAAAATTATTTTCAATTTAAAAAATATACCATCTCCAATTTTTTGATATATTAAGAGCTAGGTGTTATACTCTCTGTACCAAGAGAATGAAAAAAATCTATAGCCGCATTTTCTAACAAAGTGCTTTCAAAATTGGCCAATTTTTGATATTTTTAAACAGATGCTTTACTAGATAGAAGTCAAGGTCACCTACTCCTTGACCATAGCAATATAAAGAAAAAATTTTCTATCCGTACACAGCACTTACATGGGTCTTTTAAAAGACATGAGTGTCAATAACATTTGTTGAGAAATTCTGTCAATACAAATGGTGTCAAATCTGGCATTTTTTATATGAAAAATCACCAAATTAGGCTGAAAAACAGAAAATCCTCGTTGCCATGGAAACGGGCAGTTTGATTGAGGAAAAAATTGTATTTTTGTTCATCACTTGACATAAGCAAAAAAGACACAAAGTTTCATGAAAATCTGAGATATGTCATTTTCACCCCCTATTGCAATTTTTTGGTGCTTACAGAGAATGACTCTTAACAATTCCCAGAATTGTCTGTAATTACCTACATCTGGAGCTCAAAAAAATGCCAGAATTGTCAATAAGTTCCTTCCATGGAGTTCTAAAAATTCCCAGAATTGTCAATAATCAAGCTTCTTCTCTGGAGTTCTTAAACAATAACAGCAGAATTTTCACCACTTTCTCTCCTTCTCTGAAGCTCTAAAACAATTCTCCTTCTCTGAAGCTCTAAAACAATTCCCAGAATTGTCAATAATTACCCTCCTGCATGGGAGCAGTAGAAACCCCCAGCATTGTCAGTTTGCCTCTCTTAAAATTTTCAAAATTAAAGTATCCTTCTCTTGAGTTCTAAAAATCCCAGAATTGTTGATAATTACTCTCCTCCTTTGGAGTTTTAGAAACTGCATTGTTGGTCAGATATACACATGTGCCAATTTTCTGGTGTAACTTCATGTATTTGATATATATTTTTCATATTTCTCTCATTCAGCGATGCAGTTCTCTAATGTCATTCCTAAACATAAATTTTGTGAAGAAATAAAAGAGAAGTCCATATATCCCAGCAGGCATACAAGGTTGAATCAACCTTGAATTAACCTTGATTCAACATCGTGATGTTGAATTGATTCAGTGTCGTGATGTTGAATCAAGGTTGTGTCAGTGTTGATTCAACCTTGTGTGTAAGGTGGGATATTAATTCCGTCTTGAAATATGGTCTCCCCAGCAGGCACACAATGTTGAATCAACATTGAATCAATGTTGATTCAACGTCATGATATTGAATCAATGTTGATTCAATGTTGTGTGCCCAGTGGGTCATCTTTAGCTTTGTAGACAACCTTTCCCGATTTGTTTCATGTTCCGTGTTCATTCCAGATATCGTAATGAAGCAAACTTTTTTGTTCCGTCCATTTCCTTACACCAGATTTTAAATTTTCTAATCCGTCCAGATTTACCATAATACAGTTTTGTTTGTTTTTGTTTATTTCATGAATAAAAATTTGATTTTGTATCTAATGGTTATTTTATGTATTTCAGTCCCTTTTTAAGTGGTTGCACAATAAAACACACATTTATATGTAACTTGTAATGAACAATGCCAATTAAGGTATATGACAATTAGCTAATGACAATACTTTGAGCATATTCAAGATGATTCCTTCAATAGTTAATTTCTGCTAGTGTATTCCAATGTACCTTCCCCCATTTTATAATAGTTCTTCAAATATACTAGACTCATTTCCTCAATATACTATTATGTCTCCCCCCTTTAGGGTCGGGAGACATATTGTTTTCCCCGGGCGTCTGTCCATCCGTCTGTCCGTCTCTCTGTCACAAATCGTGTCCGTTCTATAACTTGAAAACCGCTCAAGCTATATTCGCGAAACTTCATATAAATATCAATCAACATGAGACGACGTGCAGAGTGCAAGAATGGTAACTCTGGCATTTATACTTTTTGAGTTATTTTCCTTGGAACTTAGTCCATCACAAAATTGTGTTTCAATTGTGTCCGCTCTATAACTTGAAAACTGCTCAAGCTTTATTCACGAAACTTCATACAAATATCTATCAACATGAGGCGATGTGCAGAGTGCACAAATGGTAACTCTGGCATTTATACTTTTTGAGTTATTTCCCTTGGAACTTTGTCCATCACAAAATTGAGTCTCAGTCGAGTCCGTCTATAACTTTAAAACCATTCAAGCTATATTCATGAAAGTTCATACAAATATCAATCAACATCAGACGACGTGCAGAAAGCACTCTGGCCTTTATCCTTTTTGAGTTATTTCCCTTGGAACTTTGTCCATCACAAAATTGCGTCTCAGTGGAGTCCGTCTATAACTTTAAAACCATTCAAGCTATATTCATGAAAGTTCATACAAATATCAATCAACATCAGACTACATGCAGAATGCAAGCACCATAACTTTAGCATTTATACTATTTGAGTTATTTCCCTTAGAACTTTGTCAGTCACAAAATTGTGTCTCAGTCGTGTCTGCTCTATAACTTGAAAACCATTCAAGCTATATTCACGAAACTTCATACAAATATCAATCAACATTAGAAGAATTGCATAGTGCAAGAACCATAACTCTTGCATTTATACGTCTTGAGTTATTTCCCTTGGACCTTTGTCAGTCACAAAATCGTGTCTCAATCACTTTATTACTTGAAAACCGGACAAGCTATATTCACGAAACTTCATACCAATGTCAGTCAACACTAGACAACCTGCAGAGCACAGCATTTATACTATTTGAGTTATTTCCCTTGGAACTTTGTCATTCACAAAATCGTGTCTCAATCGTCTAAGCTCTATAACTTGAAAACCGTTTAAGCTATATTCATGAAACTTCATACAAATATCAGTCAACATATAAATAGACGACGTGCAGAGCACTGTAACTCTTGCATTTATATTTTTTGACAAAAACTAAATATGATTATCAGTCAACATTACATGACATGCAGAGCATAACAACTATAACTCTTGCATTTATACTTTTTACTTATTATGAATCCCTGCTTCAGGGTAGGGAAACATATTGTTTTTCCCTTGGCGTCTTAATGACTGATCCTTTTGACATCAAAAAGGGGGGGGGAGACATCTGTTTTTTCGTAGAAAAACAATTCTAGTTAGAGTCTGCTGTTGTAATGCACAGTAACCTTGACCACATTGCGATACCGATTAGACTTCAGGTATTACCGTAATGTTGCGTATATATTGGGACTCCTGAAAAAATAAAGTTTCCATTTGGGACAAATGGAAAATTTATTTTTTTAGATGTCCCAATACTTAAACACATTAGGGTATGTAAATACCTTCAATGGTTAAGAACAGTAATCTTGACATATGTCATGACAATGCTTCAAGAATGAGAATTTCCTGAATGGCTAACCTGATGATTATTGTACTTCAAAGTAACCTTGGCTCATGTTAATATTTCAAGTATAAGGTTGTATTTCTTCAGTAGTAGGAGTCTGTAGATGTAATTCTCAATAACCATTACCCACGTTGTGATAATACTTAAGGTAAAATCAAGGTTATTCCCTCAATGGTTAGAGTCTGCAGATGTAATACACAGTATCACTGACCAATGTTTTGATACTATTTCAAGTAAGGTAATTTCTTCACTGTTACAAGTTTGTTTATGTAAGCACATTAACTTTGAACCATGTTAGGATCATCATAATACTTCTAGTATAAGGTCATTTCTTCAATGGTTAGAGTTTGCTAATGCAATGCACAGTAACCTTGAAACAGTATGATAATACTTCCAAGTTAAATTGCTGTGTATTTAATTGTTAGAGTCTGTTGTTATAATAAGCAGAAACGTTTACCAATAAGATGATAATTCTTGAAGTATAAGGTCATTTATTCAATGGCATCCTACCTCCTGGTAGAAATATTGGATACGAAAGTAGCGTAGATCACCAGCATGAAAAGGCGCAGAACTTATAAGATATTCGTGACCTTGACACTGTTTCCATGATTTTGAATTCATTATCATACCAAAGTCTCATGGAAGCATCATGCAGTGGGAAAAAGTACAGAACTGATTATATAGAGTTTTGTTATCTTGACCCCATTTTTAAGGTCACAGGAGGACTTAAAATGTTTAAACTGCTGTTGCCGTGAGGACTTAAAATGTTGAAACTGCTCTTGCCTTAACAATATCTCTTGAACCAGATGATGGGTTTTTATATAATTATCATTTTAACAAGCAAAAGTCCTGAATAGGCTACAGAGATAATTACTCTATTCAAGTTCACAGGTTGATTCTTTTTTTAATTGAAGATATTGTGGATTATGGATATCTATAATTCGAATGATGGATATCCATAATAAATCAAATTATGGATATCCTTGGTTCATGTTAAAGTATGGTTATCAATAAATCAAATTACGGATATCCATAATTCAAATTATATATATATCCATAATTCAAATTATGGATATCTTTATTTCAGCATTATTTACAGACCTGGGGCCGATTACATATCAATGTAATCGATTACAATTACAATTACTTTTTAAAATCATGATTACAGATTACATTACAATTACATTTTTTCTCAATGTAATTGATTACAATTACATTGCAAAGTAATCATGATTACTTTATGATTACATGTGATTACATTATACAAGTGTACAGAATGATCTTGACTGTGAAAGTGTAAAGACTCAATATTCAAAAAGACCTAAATCAGCAAATAATTGGTGGCTTACATGTGTGCTAATAGGTAAGACTGAAATAATTTCTGAAGAACTTGACTTACTTTTTAATCTGAACGAAATTTATTTAGCAATCTGCAGTTAGATGTAATGTGCATGCAATGGCTGTATGCTATTTATGAAGTTTGAGAAATTCAATAAATGCTATGTGTCAGGTCTTAAATATCAAGCACATGCTTCAATATTTTTTTCTCCATCACTTATTTTACCTTTTATTTCAAACATCAGAAATATGATTCTACATTGTTTCCAATGTCATAAAATTGCTTGTGAAAGACTATTTCAAAGTCTTCAAAGCAAGGGGCCAAACACTTCCTGTAAAATTTATTAATTTCATTTTAACTGTCACTGTATATATTTCATTTTTTCTTGCTCACCCTCGGTCTGTAAAAAATTCAAAGTTAATAAGTTGCCCCATAAATGGGAAAGAAAGGAATTAAAGTATTGGCTTTTTGTTGTATGCAGTACACAGGTGTCATTAAGTAGACAGATGTTACAGTTAGCTCAATCCACAAAGAAGGTGTGAAAATCAGAGTTGAGTTGCACTGCTCAACTCTGCACCAATAAACACAAAACAGTCAGTATGTTTGAAAACATCTTTAACACTTGAACCTACCTGTCCAAAGTAAAGATGATAAATCATGTAAATCAGTCATAAAAATACATGTCAACCAAGGCAGCTACCAATCTTAACCTGAAATACCCTGCATTCATGAGTACCAAAATCACACAGTTTTTACATAATAGCAAATTTATCCTTAAATATTAACCCATTAATGCTAGCATCTCATAAAAGAGACAGGTAGACATTGCAGACCCAGATCAGATGCTCAGATGCAGCATTTTGACCAGGATCTTCACTGCTGGCACAAAATTTTAACAGTTTATATAAAAAGATGTAAAAAAACAAACCTATCCAATTTGTGAGGATAGAAGAGTCTGCCAGTCATAAATGGGTAAAACAGTGCATATTCATAACTATGATACTGCTTAAATGTCACTCCCCAAAAGAGTATAAAGGGAATTCTGTCAGTTTCTTAATTTGGTCTGCCGCCTCAAATTAGACCAGTTTTTCTCTGTCTCAGTTTGAAGACACTTTGAATAATCAACTGCTTTGTTATTATTTTGCACAAGTCTTTTCTTTTAACTATAAAAAAGAAGAGCAAGTTTCCTTTTTTTCTTCTTTTCTCATTTCTGAAAATGAATCAAAGTAATCAAAATGTAATCATAAAGTAATCATGATTACAGCCCATTTTGTAATGTAATTGATTACATTACGATTACTTGTAATCATAAAAATGCACGATTACAGATTACTTCATGATTACTCAGAAATTGTAATCGATTACAAGTAATCACGATTACAGATTACAATTACCCCAGGTCTGATTATTTATGGATATAATAATTCAAATTATAGATATAAATGAAAAGAATACAATTATGGATATCCATAATTCAAATTATAGATATCAATAAATCAATAGATATCTGTTATTCAAATAAGGGATATGTATTATTCACCCTGATTTATAGATATTAATAAACTGAATATTGGATATACCTGGAATTATGGATTAAAAAAAAAAGGGAATTAATAGTAAAACGGCACCCCAGGGTGCAGTTTTATTATTTATTTCCTTATTTTTTGATATCCATAATTCCAAGTATGGATATCCATTATTTGAATTAAAGATGTCTATAATTATTTATGGATATCCATAATTATTTATGGGTATCCATAATCTGAATTATGGATATCCATAAATCGAAATATGGATATCCATAAATCATGTTGAATTATAGATATCAATAAATTTGATTATGGATATCCATAATTTGAATAATAGATATCCATACTTTGAATTATGGATATCAGTAATTCAACATGATTTATAGATATCCATAATTCGATTTATGGATATCAATAATTTGAAATTATGGATATCAGTGACTCCAATTGTAGATATCTGTAAATCAATTTTTAGATATCTATTATTCGAATTATGGATATCCAATATTCACCCTAATTTATGGATATCAATAGATCGAATAATGGATATCCATAATTCAAATTATGGATATCTTTAAATAAGGAATAAATAGTAAAATGGCATCCCATAGGATGCCACCCTGGGACAAAGCATGTGCATGCATATACACTGAATAAAATTTCTAAGTGGTCATCTTTTCCTTATAATATTACTATTAGGGTGGTGATAATCACTGATTTGAGGTGAATACAAAATCTGCATGAAATGCTGAAAATACAACGTATCTTTGATACCTTCTTTATGTTGTTTTTTTTGCACAATTATCCCAAAATGCCTGACATGTTGATGTTAAAAAGGTTTATATAAGAAAAACTCAAAGCCTTGAAAGGGTAATCCGCTGCACAAAAATAAAAACAACAATCCTCAATGTGTTTGTCCAAAGATACTTCAATGCACTGAGAGTGCTGTTCTAGCAATTACTTTTTCCAACTCTTTCACAAATTATCAGGCTGAACACATAAAATTTAAAGAAGTAGCCAGTTTCCAAGTTTTGACAAAATTATGAAACACAGAGGAGTCTACTTTTTTAAGGTTGATTAAATTCACTTACGCACCTCTTGGTTGCTTTTTCAATCCTCATAACGACTTTCCCATAGGGTCTCAGCGATATAACCATAGATGCACACACCTGGCGCAGAATGTCAGTCGAAACCTGTCTTGGTCACAGAAATGTAGTTTTTATACTGTATGAGGGTCTCAATGGGGAACCTCTGAAATCAGTAAAATTTCAGCCCAAAAATCAGTAATCAGTAAAAATTAAGGGCAAAAATCGGTAATCAGTAATTTTTTGGCCAAATGAGCAAAATTACATATCGCAACAGTTCCGTCTACTTCATGTCAGTGATGATTGCAAGCGTTCCCTCTACTTATGTCAGTGATGCATACTTTGAAGACTACTGACTTAGTATCATAATATTTTTTTTTTATCCCAAGTTGATGTTTATATATGCAATATAACTTGACAAAATCCCCTTTTCACATAGGCTATAACAGAGAGTGTGCATATGTTTAACAAAAATTGTAATGACATGAAATGTAGCAATTTATTAAGTCTTGCAGGATAAGCAGAACATGATCTTTGGTCTTGTTTGTCAAATTTTAACTTCTGTAAATACAAGTCAGTCTAGAATGAGTCCAAAATCTACTAAAACACTGACTAATAAGACATTTTAGTCTTGTGATGAGTCATTATGGTTTTATTATATTGAGTATCATAACTACATGACTGGTGTATATACATAATTGCAAATACATCTTCCATGTAGCCCTAGAATCACATCACATGAACATGCTTATCATAATTCAGACCCCTCGAAGCCCACTTTTATGGGAATGCAACCGCGTTTATTAACATTTGTGAGGCCATACTGTAAAATTAGAGTGGACTAATGACGATTTTTCGTTGATTTCGGTAACCGCTAACCGCATGTGACACTCAAATTTCGCTAATCAGTATATTTTTCGGCCGATTCAGTTAATCACTTAGTATAGGCGACGCCGCTAACCGGTAAAATTTCCTCTCAAATCCACTAATCAGTAATTTTTTGGGCCAAAATCACTAATCAGTAAACCCCATTGGGACCCTCCTGTATATGTGATATAGGTATTCCTGCTCACTCTCTACTTAATGAATGCACTATACATGCACCTTATTTGCGTCCACAGGTGGATAGAGAGGAAAAAAAAACGAGCTTGGTCATGAGGAAAGTCGGGTTTTGCAACTGCTCAAAAAAAAAAAAAAAAAATTAGTGGCAGCGGTGGGATTCGAACCCACGCCTCCGAAGAGACTGGTGCCTAAAACCAGCGCCTTAGACCGCTCGGCCACGCTACCAGGTTGTCTTAGGCGTCTGCATACAATGTATCAGTTTATAGTAAGATATTTCTAGAGCAAAAAAATATGTTGATACTAAAACATAAAATCAGAAAATAACAAAATTTGAAATCCAAATCAATTGCAGCAGCCTTTTTATGAACCTACGTGATTTTTATTCCACTCAACCCGATCTCTGATAAAACCCTATACCGTCCTTACCGACATATGCGGTCATACTAAACACTGTAAATATTATCCATTATGATTAGTGGGGACTGCGATCTTCTTTAGGTAGAGTTAAATCAATGGTATGCTACATTTGTAAGATTTGTAATGTATGTTTGATTCCCGGCAGGCACCCGGTGTCGCATAAACATCATGTTGACGACGTTGTTACAGCAAAGCATCAGAATCAGACTTGTTTTCATTTATGGGCCCATAATGCTTTTCATAATGCCAGTACGGCTGCACCAATCAGACCTTAGTAAAGCATTATGAAAAGCATTATGGGTCCACTATCTTTCTTCCTCTTTTTCAGAGATTCCCAGTTAAGTCTCTCCAGAATGCCAGCCATATTACCAGTTTCATAGTTGTAAGTTCTTGTTACAAATCTAGCTGTCTTTTTCTGCACCTCAAGTTTATCTTGAAGAAGTATACTTTGGGATCCCAAACTGAACTACCATACTCCAGGACTGTACGCATCAGTACCTTGTATGCTAACTCTTAAACGACCTGTGTATATGCCGCCAAGTTACGTCTAAGAAAGACAAGGGTCCTATTAGCCCTTGTGCAAATATTGCTGACGGGTGCTGGCGTGTGTGCTCCATTTCAAATCATTAGCAATGGTTATGCATAGATACTTGATACTTTCTATGTCATCGAGGACCGTCCTCTCTAAGGTATAGGAAGCCCTGATTTTCTTGATCCGTTTCCTTGTAATCTCCGCATGTGTATAATCGCCTCGATTTGTAAAGTGCCGCTAAGCACATACACTGCAGGATCAGCAGTAGTGACAGGTAGCGAAGGTATATATTAACTTCAGGAACTTTCATTGAATTACTCAAGCATATCCATGTATTTCTGTTTTGGTAACACGACCTTCATGCCATACACTAACACAGGTACGACATAATAAGTTTGGCTTAAGCTGAATATCCGTCTGAGGACCGAGTCCGTTTTCACCGTGAAGACCAGTAGATATTAAATTGTAAAGGGTTCGCCTGGCTTTTCGAATGTTCCTCCTAGTTGCAGACTGTTCTGTATCTGCAAACCCCTGTATGAAAACATGAACACCAATGGACACTGTCTCTAGGACTATGCATATGGGAATAATTCCTGAAAATATGTCTTTTAAGACAAGGCTTTTCTCTTTACGCAGAACTCCACAGATTAGGGGTAAATTTAAAGAGTAACTACACTTCAGGAACTGACTGAATCAGATCCCAAACCCTATCCCCAACATCAAAGGGAAAGATTGACAAAGACATCCCAACAAACAATAAATTACAAGTGATAAGCCGAGTCAGCAGCTCTTTCCCAAATAGGTGGCAACTCAGCTATCTTTACTGAACTAAATGGTTTAGACCGACAGAAGGGTTACAACAGACTAAGCAACTAAGCATTTGTTTTATGTTCTGTGCTGTTTAATTTATTGTGTTCTCATTTTAACCCTTCTCCAGTAGTTATTACTGACCGTCCCAAGGCGGTACTTTTGTTGCGGTTGCATTTGTTTTATGTTCGGTGCTGTTTAATTTATTGTGTTCTCAGTTTGATCCTTCTATCATAAAAATAGAAAATAGGTAAAAATAATTGTTAAATGTTTTTTTATATAATTTGCTTAGTCCGTTGTAACTCGTCTGTTGGTCTAAATTATTTAGTTCAATAAAGATAGCTGAGTTGCCATCTATTTGGAAAAGAGCTGCTGACTCGGCTTATCACTTGTAATTTATTGTTTGTTGGGATGTCTTTGTCAATCTTTCCCTTTGATGTTGGGGATAGGGTTTGGGATCTGATTCAGTCAGTTCCTGAAATGTAGTTACTCTTTAAATTTCTATAATAAAAATAGAAAATAGGTAAAAATAATTGTTAAATGTTTTTCGTATAATTTGCTTAGTCTGTTGTAACCCTTCTGTTGGTCTAAATCATTTAGTTCAATAAAGATAGCTGAGTTGCCACCTATTTGGGAAAGAGCTGCTGACTCGGCGTATCACTTGTAATTTATTGTTTGTTGGGATGTCTTTGTCAGTCTTTCCCTTTGATTTTGGGGATAGGGTTTGGGATCTGATTCAGTCAGTTCCTGAAATGTAATTACTCTTTAAATTTATACGAAAAACATTTAACAACTATTTTTACCTATTTTCTATTTTTATTATAGAAGGGTTAAAATGAGAACACAATACATTAAACAGCACCGAACATAAAACAAATGCAACCGCAATGAAAGTACCGCCTTGGGACGGTCAGTAATAATTACTGGGGGGTCTAAACCGGTTTTACTGGGCCCAAACATTCACCCCACCCTCCGCCGCGGAGTACACAATTAGTTGGTAGTTCGGTTCGTATGGAGGTCCCCTAACTCATCAGAGAGCCATCACGGGCAACAATTAAAATCAAGAAAAGACTGTGACGAAGCAAGGATGAGGACTCGACAGTCAAACATGTTGAGACACCTGGAGATCCCTGGGGCGTCAGCAACACCACTGGAACACTGGAGCAAAAATAGACCACCAGTTGAACCCCGGTGGGCCAAGAAACAGACAAACATCCGGCCCCAACCAACTAATATATAGCTTTATGTAGGGCTATATTAGAGTCTGAACCCCGACCCACCGGCGTGCAATTAAAGAGGACAGCAAAGTTGTCAACCGTGATTGGGATAACCACCAAGCATGCAGACTGTCGCATTAGATCTATGTTATAGCCAATGCGTTTAAATCGCATAATAATTTTCTTAAATTGATCATGAAATTATGTTTTCCCTACGATTTTGCGTAATTTTTATACTAAGTCACCATAAAATTCAAGTTCCGATAGGCCTTGTTGCAAAAGTCACCTTAACCCTGTGTTATATATAGAAACCAATTCAAAGTGTCTACGATAAAATTTTGAATTTTTTTCCGAAGTTTATGATACCGATACCCCTGCTGTAAAAGCTTGGAAGTCAAACTTTTATTACGAGCACTGAAATCAGCCAAATGACTAGAAATCCTAGCGAATAAGATGAGAAATGTAAACACCTTAAGAAGTGGTGCGGGGAACATCACCATCCAAAAACGGAAAATTAACTATGTCGAAATCAAAATCATCGCGTTTGTCATAAATTTTATATGAAACAAATCCGTCTAAAATTGATAAATGTAAATCCAAAAATGGGGCCTCGGTATCAGAAGTATTTGCTTTAGTTAACTGCAATTCAGCAGGTTAAATTTGACTAACCATTCCTTCAAAATAAGGATTGTCAATATTTAAAAGGCCGTTCAAGTATCTAGGCTTGACTGTAGGGTCTAAATACTTCAGCTTTGGCTACTTATATTAGCTATATATTAGTTGGTTGGAGCCGGATGTTTGTCTGTTTCTGGCCCACCGGGGTTCAACTGGTGGACTTCTTTTGCTCCAGTGTTCCAGTGGTGTTTAATTTATTGTGTTCTAACCCTTCTATAATAAATATAGAAAATAGGTAAAAATAGTTGTTAAATGCTCTTCGTATAATTTGCTTAGTCTGTTGTAACCCTTCTGTTGGTCTAAATTTTTAGTTCAGTAAAGATAGCTGAGTTGCCACCTATTTGGGAAAGAGCTGCTGAATCGGCTTATCACTTGTAATTAATTTTTTGTTGGGATGTCTTTAACAATGGGATAGGGTTTGGGATCTGATTCAGTCAGTTCCTGAAGTGTAGTTACTCTTTAAATTTGCTGACGCCCCAGGGATCTCCAGGTGTCTCAACATGTTTGACTGTCGAGTCCTCATCCTTGCTTCATCACAGTCTTTTCTTGATTTTAATTGTTGCCAGTGATGGCTCTCTGATGAGTTAGGGGACCTCCATGCGAACCGAACTACCAACTAAATTGTGTACTCCGCGGCGGAGAGTGGGGTGAATGTTTGGGCCCAGTAAAACCGGTTTAGACCCCCCAGTAGTTATTACTGACCGTCCCAAGGCGGTACTTTCGTTGCGGTTGCATTTGTTTTATGTTCGGTGCTGTTTAATGTATTGTGTTCTCATTTTAACCCTTCGATAATAAAAAATGAAAATAGGTAAAAATAGTTGTTAAATATTTTTCGTATGATTTGCTTAGTCTGTTGTAACCCTTCTGTTGGTCTAAATTATTTAGTTCAGTAAAGATAGCTGAGTTGCCACCTATTTGGGAAAGAGCTGCCGACTCGGCTTATCACTTGTAATTTATTGTTTGTTGGGATGTCTTTGTCACTCTTTCCCTTTGATGTTGGGGATAGGGTTTGGGATCTGATTCTGTCAGTTCCTGAAGTGTAGTTACTCTTTAAATTTGTGTAGAAGTAAATAATAATAATAAAAACACAACTTAAAACAAAGTTTTCATAACTAAATTTCTTTCAAATGTAAATATACAGAACAAAAAAAGTAACGTTACATGCACATTCAATGCACGTTTTCTTTGAAGTGAATTAAGACCATACCAATTTCATTTTATATCTAACTGCTACAAAGTATCCGTATTTTAGGAGATAAATATCAAAACATAAGCTGCTAGATTAATGTCTCCATATCAGTTTGATTCAATGAGGGGTCAGAATTTGAAAGTGCTATTTTGAGGTGCCATTTGAAGACCCGTGTTTCACTTAAGTTGTCAGCCCATGCAGTGACCTATAAATACAGTGACTCGCGTCTTCACCTTTCTGTCCAAAGAGGCGTGTCGCGCATGCGACTACAGCGCCTCCTACCGGAACGCCATTTTTTATACAAGCTGAAAGAGCTTGAATTTCTGTCAAAAGTTAACGGCGTGCATTGCCCATTTTATCGGTGTTTTCATAGTGGAATTATTATGCAACGATAAGGTAAGCTTTGAATTTTATAATGATGTATTAGAATATAAGTTTTGTGATGATTTTGCTTGGTTGTGGAGTTCATTTTTAACGATGTAAATTGAGAAACTTTCGTCATTCGAAAGAAAATGGCGACGATGCCGTAAAAACCATCACTCATTTTACGATGTACTCCGTCGTTAATAAGGTTTAAGGTAATATTTTAGCATTAGAAAACGAAAGGGGAAGGACCAAAATTTTGTTTAATATCATTTTCATGACAATTATGTACTATTTTGATGGTCTTATGACAGTATAGAAATAGGCTTATTTAGGAAAGTAGCGAAAACCGGCAAATCAGGATGTTCAAAACCCCACTCCCCCGTTTTTAGCTCACCTGTCAAGGTGAGCTTATAGTATAGACTCGGTTCGTCGCCGTCGTCGTCGTCGGCGTCGTCGGCGTCCACAATTTTAAACATCTTCTTCTCAGAAACCACTGGGTGGATTGAAGCCAAATTTCATATGGAGCCTTCACAGGATGGGGGAACGAAAGTTTATATATATGGTCAAGGTCACATGACCAAGATGGCCGCCACGCCCATATATGGTAAAAACCCTTCAAAAATCTTTTTCTCCAGAACCAAAAGGCCTATGACCTTGAAACTTGGTATGTAGCATCGGGCATGCGGGCCCATCATAATTTATATAAATCATGACCTTGTGATGACCTTGATTCAATTTATGACATGGTCAACTTTGGTACGTTAGGCTTTTATATGGGAAAACGCTTAAACGGTGGATTTCTCATAAACTATTTAAGTCTAAGGTACAATACTTGGTATACATGGTTGACTAAATGACCAGATGAAGATATTATGTCACTAAAGGTCAAGGTCATTCCGTCGGACCATCCGTCGTCAAGATTTTCAAACATCTTCTCCTCTGAAACCACTGGGCCGATTGAAGCCAAATTTAATATGGAGTCTCAATGGGATAGGAAAATGAAAGTTTATATATTTGGTCCAGGTCACATGACCAAAGTGGCCGCCATGCCCATATTTGATAAAAACCCTTCAAAAATCTTCTTCTCCAGAACCAAAAGGCCTATGACCTTGAAACTTGGTGTGTAGTTTTGGGCATGCGGGCCCATCAAAGTTTATACAAATCATGACCTTGCGTTGACCTTGACCTAATTTACGGCATGGTCAACTTTGGTACGTTAGGCTTTTATATTAGAAAACGCTTAAACAGTGGATTTCTCAGAAACTATTTAAGTCTAAGGTACAATACTTGGTATATATGGTCGACTTAATGACCAGATGAAGATATTATGTCACTAAAGGTCAATGTCATTCCGGCGGACCATCCGTCGTCAAGATTTTCAAACATCTTCTCCTCTGAAACCACTAGGCCGATTGAAGCCAAATTTCATATGGAGTCTCAGTGGGATGTGGGAACGAAAGTTTATATATTTGGTCCAGGTCACATGACCAAGATGGCCGCCACGCCCATATATGGTAAAATCCCTTCAAAAATCTTCTTCTCCAGAACCAAAAGGCCTATGACCTTGAAACTTGGTATGTAGCATCGGGCATGCGGGCTTATCATATTTTATACAAATCATGATCTTGCGTTGACCTTGACCTAATTAACGGGATGGTCAACTTTGGTACGTTAGGCTTTTATATGGGAAAACGCTTAAACAGTGGATTTCTCAGAAACTATTTAAGTATTAGGTACAATACTTGGTATACATGGTCGACTAAATGACCAGATGAAGATATTATGTCACTGAAAGGTCAAGGTCATTTTGTCGGTCTGTCCGTCATCAAGATTTTCAAAACATCTACTCCTCTGAAACCACTGGTCTGATTGAAGCCAAATTTCATATGGAGTCTAAGTGTGATCAGGGAATAAAAGTTTGTTCTCAGGGTCTTGAGATGACCAAGATGGCCGCCATGCCGTCTATGGTAAAAACCCTTCAAAATCTTCTTCTCCAGAACCAAAAGGTGTATGACCTTGAAACTTGGTATGTAGCTTTGGGCACTCAAGCCCATCATAGTTTATACAAATGATCGTGCGTTGACCTTGACCTAATTTATGACACTGTTAACTTTGGTACATTATGTAGGCTTTTATATGGGAAAATGCTTAAACAATGGATTTTTCAGAAACTATTTAAGTCTAAGGTGCAATATTTGGTATATATGGTTGACTAAATGACCAGATGAAGATATTCTGTCGTTAAAGGTCAAGGTCATTCTTTGACTTTTGTACAAGGTCATTGAGATTCTGTCACCCGTCAACATTTTCAAACATCTTCTCAGTGGCCACTAGGGTCAATTGAAGCCATATTTCATATGGAGCTTCACCGGCTGAAAGGAACCATAGTTTGTTCAGATGATCTTGGTCACTTGACCAAGATGGCCACCATGCCCATATATGGTAAAAACTCTTCAAACGTCTTTTTCTCCAGAACCGAAAGGCCTATAACCTTGAAACTTGGTACCGGTATGTAGCATTGGGCACTCAGGCCGATCATAGTTTATACAAATGATTACTGTGTTTCATATATTATGGAGCTTTAATACTGGGTCAAAGGAATCAAAGTTTGTTCAGATGGTCATGGTCGTATGAACATGGTGGCTGCCACACCCATTTATGATAAAAACCCTTCAGAAATCTTTGTCCAGAAACAAAGGCCCAGTGACCTTGTGGCTTGGCATATAGAATTGGGACTCAACATTAATCCCCAAGGGAGGGGGATTATCTGCCCCTGCCCTGATGCTATATACATGTATAAAAGCATTAAAATATATATCAGGACCAAGTGTCAGGTGAGCTACAGGACCATTGGTCCTCTTGTTTAATAAGGCTCCCAAAATAACTATTTTTGAGCCTCGCAATGATATTTTTCATAAAGTTGAATGCCTTTTAAATTGTTTGAGTGCTATTTTATGCAATTTCGTGCCGATTTATTGGGAAAAAATAATCTTAAAATAAACTTGTTTTTCACGGTTTTCGCCATACAACAATGAGTTCAGAGGGCTGGTTAGTTATGCATTGAAGAATTTGTCAGGGACCAAAGTTTCTTATTTCACATCAATAAAAATTAACTCCAAAACCAAGCAAAATAATCACAAAACTTACTATTCTAATCATCATAAAATTCAAAGCTTACCTTAACGTTGAATAATAATTTGATTACGTAAACATTAATGAAATGGGAGATTCACGTCGATAACTTCTGATAGAAATTCCAAACCACTCAGCTTAATTAAAACCTATGTCACTGACTTACTTCAATTTTCAATGCATGCATATTCTCCTAAATAAGAGAGGGCCAAGATCAAAATCCTCATCCAATGCATCATAAAAAAAGTTTCCCGTCTATATATTGAAGAGCCCTCCAGCCCGTTTTTTTTTTTTTTTTTTTTTTTTTACTACGTCAAGTATTGAAGTAGAACTACCGTATAAAAACTTGGCAAGTTTCGTATCAAAATTTCGGAAATTAAGTACACAATTTAAAGCAAACGTTTGTAAGAATACATTGTTTATACAGATAAAATAAAACAATGATAATATTAAAATATTTCTAGATGCGAAATAAGCGGTCGATAGAATTATCGATTTTTTCAGCCACTCACCTGTCCAGCGGCGCGACGAGCATCTATTGGAAAAATACCTATATTTAACTGGAGATGCGAGTCACTCTATATATAGGTCACTGGCCCATGTGATCAAGTCATTTGTGAGACGTTTAACTGGCACTACTTGTTACAAAAAAGGGTCCAATCTTCGCTTTCAAAGGGTTGATCAGTGACGCACAAGGCTTGGAATATCGCTTTTCATGACACTTGACTCTGACTTTCATGCCATGCACTGAAACTCCCATAGACAATGCAAGGTGATATATCACGGACAATTAACCAGTTTGATCAAACTTTTTCAGCATGAGCCATTGTTTGGAAAAGCTGGAATAAGATCCATGAATTAAACTTCAAAATTTTATTGAAACGAACTGGTTAATCGGAGTAAATAATTCGTTATACTTTTAATTGCAAAGAAGATAATTTCAAAGACACAATAGATTTAACATCTTATTTCTTCGAGTTGCTGTTTAAGTGTCATACGGTTCATAGGGTTTCGTATTGGCAGTTATAAGACAAATCAGAAAGTGCAAAAATTTAAGCGCTTGCGCATGCGCATCGAGCGTTTCACATTGTCAGTGGGAGTTTCAGTCAAAGTGGAATAATTCTGTAACAATTTATGCAAATCGCAAACTGATTAGCTCATAAGGTTTTCTGACGTATGACACGTGGGAGAAAAACATAGCAATATTTGAAAATAGTGTTCTTTTGGCTTAAAATTCATGAATTACTTATGTAACGTTTCTTTTTTTGTTCAGCATATATAAAAATATCAGTTGGTAAGAATCAACTTTCCTCTGAATTCCATTTGTATAAAATATTATCTTAAGAAATTTGTGTAGATGTATTGATGTTTATACAAATAAAATAAAGTTTCAACAAAATGTAAATGTATAGGCCTAATGGATGTATCCTTTGAGCTATTGGAATAGCCAGGTCCAGAATAACCAGAACCAGGTCAAGTCCAGAGTTAAGCTTTTTGCAGACGATAGGGCCATATACCTAGCCATTAGCTCAGAAGACTAGTCGATTACGCTGCAAAATGACCTTCACCAACTAGAAATATGGGAGAAACGGTGGGGCATGAGCTTCTATCCATCTAATGCCAGGTCGTACATATCACGAGAGCTAAATGTTCCATCCAGGCAAAATACATACTCCGTGATTGTCCTAGACCCAGTACCTGCCGCAAAATATCTGGGGGTTACAATCTCAGATGAACTTTCTTGGAGACCCACATTGATTCTATCGCCAAGAAAGCAAACCAAACAAACACTCGAGGTTTTTAAAAAGAAATATCAAGGTCCATATAATAAGGACCTAAAATCCACAGTATACACAACACTAGTTCGGCCACAGTTGGAGTATGCTTCAACAGTGTGGTCTCCTCATACAGCAACAAACATAACAAGACTTGAAGCAGTACAGCGCAGGACAGGACTTTGCGTCATTCAATATGGCAATTTATTGAAACCATCATAAACACTCGAGTTCACACAGGAGAATTTTTCACTACAATAATGAAAGAAAATACGAAAAACTAAAAATTTCGAAAAACTAAAAATTTCTAAGCACACAAAAATATTGGGTCTGCAATGATTCCATAGGCGCCATCGGCTCTACCTATTGGCGCTACCAATAGAACAGCCAGTGGTGACATTGGCAATTTTGCCAGTGGTGCCAACGGTTGCCAATGGCACCACTAGCTGCCGATACTGTGCAGGGTTTTACTATTGCCAATGATACCATTCTCTCTGTCTGTCTGTCTTCAAAACAAATGTCCCCTGTTCTGTCTCCTGCCTAGGCCTATATTTTTTATTCTCATTTCATTATCATTTATTTAATATCTCGAGATACGGATGATACGAATGTGTTGTACAGTCGACCGAACATGGTAAAATCAGTCAATCAATCAATCAATCAATCAACCAATTAATCAATCTCATAACACATAAATGATACCGATGTCAAAATTGCTTTTTGTTTTCTTTTTCTCCACAAATCTTCATCTTCTCTATCAGGCTGGTAATCCCATTTACCGGCGAGAGGCACACAACCTCGAAACGATGCCGTATGTGCATCTCTGGGACATCATGACATCGAAACGAAGTCCTTTCGACCTCGTGTCCACTGGGTAGTGATTGGCTCCGCCTGAAATGGTGCCTTAAGCCATGTGAATACACCGAATACTCGAATCAGCCTGCGCATTTCAGCAAATTAGTCAAGAATCTTTACCTTTAGTTTTTAGATTCTCCAGATTTAAATGATCATATACAAATGTGAATAAGGAATACTCATATCAGACGACGCAAGCTATATACTCCGAGTATAGGTAGGGACGACAGAGGCACGTACTGTTACAATGAAAGGAACACATTTAATCCCGTCTGCATCCTTTGGGCGTCGTAATTTTATTTTGAGCTGCCCTTGTTTTTTTCTTTTTGATTTTTAGCTCACCTGAGCCAGCGGCTCCGGGGGAGCTTATAGGATGGTAAGGCTCCGGCGTCCGTCGTCCGTCCGTCGTACGTCGTCCGTCGTCCGTCGTCCGTCCACACTTTCAAACAACTTCTCCTCTAAAACCGCTTGGCCAATTGCAACCAAATTTCATATGTAGCCTCCTGGGACCTTAGGAACGAAAAGTTGTTCAAACGGTCCTGGTCACATGACCAACATGGCCGCCATGCCCATATATGGTAAAAACCTGAAAAAAATCTTCTTCTCCAGAACCAATAGGGCGATGGCCTTGAAACTTGGTATGTAGCATCGGGTACACGAGTACTACCAAGATTGTTCAAATTATGACCTTGGGTTGACCTTGACCTTTTTTACGGTAAGGTCAAATTTGCTTCCTTATGCTTTTATATGGCAAAATGCTGCAACATAAGATATCTTGGAAACTGTTGAATATTTTGGCCTAAAAATTGGTACATACAGTCATCTTAATGACTACATGAAGATTTATGAGTTCAAGAGGTCAAGGTCATTCTTTGACCTTTGACCCAGAACTCTCATATTTTGACAATATCAAACAATCTCCTCAAAAACAACTAGGCCAATTGTAATTAAATTGCATATAGATCCTCCAGGGGTTGAGGGAATGAAAATTTGTTCATACGGTCCAGGTCACATGACCAACATGGCCACCACGCCCATATATGGTAAAAACCTTTAAAAATCTTCTTCTCCAGAACCAGTAGACCGATGGCCTTGAAACTCGGTATGTAGCATTGGGTACTCAAGTACTATCAAGATTGTTCATATTATGACCCTGGGTTGACCTTGCCCTTTTTTACGGCAAGGTCAAATATAGGAAAATGCTAGCACATGAGATTTCTTGGTAAGTTTTGAAGATTTTGGCCTAAAAATTGGTATATACAATCATCTGAATGAGTACATGAAGATATGTGAGTACAAGAGGTCAAGGTCATTCTTTGACCTTTGACCCAGAAATTTCAAATTTTGACAATTTCAAAGAATCTGCTCTAAAACCACTAAGCCAATTGAAACCAAATTTCATATAGAGCCTCGAGGGGTTGAGGGAATGAAAAAATTTTCTAACGCTCCTGGACACATGACCAACATGGCCGCCATGCCCATATATGGTAAATACCTTTATAAATCTTCTTCTCCAGAACCAATTGACCGATGGCCTTGAGACTTTGTATGTAGCATTGGGTACTTGAGTACTATCAAGATTGTTCAAATTATGACCTTGTGTTGACCTTGACCTTTTACAGCAAGGTCAAATATGGGAAAATGGTAGAACATATGATTTCATGGAAAGTTTTGAAGATTTTGGCCTAAAAAATTGGTATATACAGTTGTCTTAATGAGTTCATGAAGAATTATGAGTACAAGAGGTCAAGGTCATTTTTTTACCTTTGATCCAGATCGCTCATATTTTGACATTTTCAGCCATTTCCTCAAAAGCCGAAGGGCCAATTGTGATCACATTTCATATAGAGCCTCCAGGGGTTGATTGAATGAAAAATTTGTTCAAACGGTCCAGGTCACATGACCAACATGGCCGCCATTACCACTTATGGTATAAATCTTTAATATTTTTCTTCTCCAGAACCAATCCATCTATGGCCTTGAAACTTGGTAAATAGCATGGAGTACTAGAGTACCACCAAGACTGTTCAAATGGTGACCTTGGGTTTACCTTGACCTTTTTTGCGGCATGGTCAAATATGGGAAAATGCTAGAACATAAGATTTCATGGAAAGTTTTGAAGATTTTGGCCTAAAAATGGTATATATGGTTGTCTTAATGAGTACATGAAGATTTATGAGTACAAGTGGTCATGGTCATTCTTTGACTTTTGACCCAAAACTCATATTTTGACATTTCAGACATGTTAAGTAAAAGCCAGCTTGCCAATTGTTCAGGTGAGCGATTCAGGGCCTCATGGCCCTCTTGTTTTGTTTTACTACTTATAAAAAGTTTTCCAGGATTTCTGTGCTGTAGGACGGAGTTACAGTGTTTGATAGCTCTAAATTGTGAACTCTGCTTTATCCTGGCATATGCTAGTTTAGTTTATTCCCATATTATATATATGAGTTCATTTAACCTGTGCTAAGCGTTTATGTATTACACCAAATTGTAGCTGTTATCTGTATTGAGTAACCAGGACGGGTATAGGTTTCCCTCACATTGACTGGAGGGTGGTGTGGAGCTTGATATTTAGCAATTGAGCTGCCACTTGTGAAGCACTACCCTCCAGTACAATGTTCTGATAGACCTAAATTACAAACCTTGCTCTGTCCAGGTAGGTATCAACATTGTACATGTTTTTTTTTGTGTGTGTGTGTGTGTGTGTGTGTGTGTGTGTGTGTGTGTGTGTGGTTTTTTTTCATACTAAGGGACCGACCATTTGATATTCTGGGGGGGGGGGAGGGGGGGGGGCCTGGTATTCTTGATGGAGACACAACATTTTATTTCACTGGCCTCTGGAAACAATTTCTTTTTTTTTCACCTTGTGGGAGCTAATTTATTTTTTTTTACAAACTAACTCAAACAGGTTATTTTTTTTGTTTTAATTTTATAGCTGAACTATCAGATCCTTGTTTACTTGACCTTAATATCCTTTTATTTTACCCACATCGGTATTTTTTTTTCACCTTTTTTTCTCACAAAAAGAACATGGTGCTGTCTTTAACCAGGCCAAGGGCATGGCTTAGCTTGCTTTTGCAAACCAGTGCCTGGAGCATGTTACTCTTTTCATCTAAGGTACAGATACAAACATCCCTGTATGAGTTTGGCAAAAAATTAGGGATATTTTGGCCAAAATTTAGGGCTATTTTGGCAAAGTTGTAGGGCTAACATTAGGAATTTACTTTTTTTTTCTATCCCAATATATGCCAAAACATGCTTTATTCGTACTTTAGAAAGTTTGATAAATACTTACTGATAGAGTCACATTATGCATGAATGGCATGAATGGCAATTAATAAAATGGCTGAAAGTTATGCGCTAAGAAGTTATCAAAGGGGGGTCTGGGGGGCAACGCCCCCCAGAAGCTAAAGCAATTTCCCAATTTCAATGGCAATTTTAAGACGGGAAACAATAGAGAAAAACTAGGAATGATGATAAAAATAAGGGTTTTTATATTAGGACTTTTGCCTTTTAGAGTGTTTATTTTGCCATAATGGTTTTGTCTCCCATAAGCTAGTGACTCTTTTGCAATTCAGTTTTAGTGGAAACATTTACTTAGTAATGTGGCAGATCAATAACACATGTATGTGAATGTTGTTTCGGATGTTTTTGTAAATGTATGCACATGTGTGCCCGCTGGTGTAAACCAATTGTAGATAATTTTAAAATATTACTAATTTACTATAAATATGGGGGTCTGGGAGGCGCAGCCCCCCAGAAGCCAGAGACATTATAAAAACTCAATTCCAATTGAATTATCTGCAGACAATATTTTTTTTTTTTAATTTTGGGTGGAAACAGTTTATTTTTTTCTCTTACTTTTGAGGCCAGATTATTTTTTTGAACCCCCTTATGAGCCAGGTTATTTTTTTCTTGCATATCCAAAAACAGGAAATTTTTTTGATAAATATACCAGGCCCCCCCCCCCCCCCCCCCCCCCCCCCCAGAATATCAAATGGTCGGTCCCTAATTAGCTTAGTCTGTCTTACAGCTGTTTACTCTTGTTGAATTTTATACCTTGGTTATAGCAGTCGGTTCAAAAGCTCGTAAGAGCTTTTGTTGATTTGTTGTAAACTTGCCGACTTTAAATAAATCTTATCTTATCTTATCTTATCTTATCTTATCTTACATAAAACTACTAAAAAAGGAGCTATCCATGCAGCTGTGCTACTATTATCTTATCTCAGTTTTTTTTTTTATTGGAGTCATAATGTAGGTTGGTTGCAATATAGGTGGTGCCTATTTCATATTATATACTGACCAACGATGTTAACTAAAGTCTCTTATGTCTTATGTTTCAAAGCCCATATTGGCCCTGCTATCAGATAGGGAGATTTGTAACTGGAAATTACACATATGAAACTGGGAGTATGACTGGCATTCTGGAGAAACTTAAGTGATCTTCCCTGAAGAAGAGAAGGAAAGATAGTAGACTCATAATGCTTTACAAAGGTCTGAGGGGTGCAGCCAGTATACCCATAAATGACCTTGTTCCCCCAAGTAGGCGTACCAGGAATCATCATTCCCTGGCATTTCAAACCCACTGGCTGGGACTGACATTTACAAGTCCAGTTTCTTCCCCGAGACTATTAGAGATTGGAATTCCCTGGAAAATTCCCTTATTTCTGCTGCTAGGTGTGCTGAGGATTCAGTTACTAAGTTCACTTCTCTTATAAGGGCTAGGGACTAGCTTCCCTAATTCATAGGCCCTGGTGAATGATTGTCCTTGGACAAATCACCAGTAAACAATTCTGATTCTGATAGAATAGAATATTGATCGGGTATGAACCCCACCACCCGCACCCGCACCCGTGCTCAAAACCCACCACCGGAAATTTGAGTGGCGACCTTTGAAATATAAACAAACGTTAAATTCTAGATTTTTGTGGTTATATATATGGGGGTTTGTATGAACAATTTATGGTATAAAAGTCTTTTCCGACAGATTTAGGTTGAAGACGAAAAAGAGAATTGTTGCAATTTCGGGGGTATGAAACCCACCACTCGCCACCGGGAGATTTTCCATTTATTGCTTAATTAACTGAGATAATTTACATTGATTGTTACTATTTCGACTCTTTAACCAAAACCTCGCCAATCCTGTTTGAACACTTTAAGAAATTTATAATAAATAGAGAAATAAACGACATTTTGCGAAAATAAAATTTGTTCTAAAAATAGATATCCATTACGGCATTAGCTACACCAAGAAACCGCAACGTACTGAAATATAGGGGACAACAAATAGTAATTCAAAGGAGTCTAAGGGGTTATTGTGGTGAACCCCAAACAGTGTTTATTTAAGGATATTTTATTGGCTGAATAATTCAATACTTAGAACTTTCATGAGGTCAAGCCAACAGAAACTGTTAAGCTCGGCAGGGTATGAAACACACCACCAGCACCCGTACATAAAGACCTGGATTTTTGTCATTAGTAAGTTATGTAATCCTTATCTAATCCAATAAACAATCTTCTCTGGCTAACCAGTCTTCTCTAGACTAGTATCCCAGCAGTCTCTTTGGGAGGCCCAAAATAGGGGAAATCAATTACAGAGATACCTTGATTTAGTATTCTTCAAAGTTAGATGTAGAAAAAACATTTCTGATGCATAACTTCTGGTAATGTTCACAAAATCTTAAATTCAAATCTATCCCTTTTCACAATCAAAATCCACTATTAGAGAAGCGAAAATTAAATTATATACTCTGTGGAAACAAAATATTGATAATGATAAATCCATAATTGACAAATCACAGTCTATAACCAACAAAACTACAGTGTCAGTTCTTGTAAAACCAAACGAACATTGACCCAATTCACTGTTTTCAAAAGGTGTCAAAAACATGTATAATGTCACCAAACTGCTCAAAACACAGACTTCGCAATTTAATTAAACTGAAGTCTTTTGGGTCTCTGAAATGATCCTTGAAACAAAATTTCATCTTCAAATCTTGCATATTTTCTTGTTCTTGAGATTATAATAATGGCTAATCTATTAAATTAATGAGCATATGACTTACTTCACAAAAAAGAATAGATAAATAGAAATTATATAAAAATAAGTAAATAGAATTTAAGAAAGTAAAATTAAAAATAACATATCAAAAATATACAAAAAAAATAAAGTAGTTATTTAGTGATAATACATGAAAATATTTGTGAAACATATTCAATTTTCATTTTTTTTTTCTTTTTTAATTTTTTTTTATATTCATTTTTTTTTTTGCCTTTTTTTTGCTCTTTTTCTTTTCTTTCTTTCTTTTCTTTTTCTTATTTTTTAATCAATATTTGAGTATTCTTTGACTGCTAATCAGCCAATAATATTTTACAAATTATAGAATATATTGTTTTGATCTCTTAAATTTTGACTGATGCATGCATTTATCCAACTGGGGCCCCTCAGGCAGGCAGTGATTTCAGCACTGCATTGTTTTATAACCTTAATAATGAGGTGATTAGGAGGTGCCTTTGATTTTCTTATCGCTTGTTTATTGGAGGGGATTAGTTTGTGGGGGTCAAAATGATAGGACAAAATCCAGGCTTTTAAAACCCACCACCAGAAATTTTAGTGTGGCCTATCTTGGTATTCATATGATTTTATTATCATTATTTATTATTGTAGATATAAGCTTTTAGTATGCAAAACCCGGTTAAAGATTTTTTCTGGTACATTTTATGAGAAAGCAACATTATTCCTGTCCAGGTTTGTGAAACCCATCACTTGACATTGTGTCTGAGAGCGAGGTACACAACATGTATTATGGTTGTTGGCATTAGGAGAGTTCCAAACTTAGGAAGCCATGAAAGAAAACAATGAAGAAATCTTCAGGAGTTGGAGTCCTCTCATGGCACCATAAGAAGCATAGTAAGGCGTGAAACCACCAAACGCTGATACATACGTAGACGGCCAGCAAAGCGTTCAGCTCCCTCTTTCCTCATGATGTGATCACAATACCAGATAGGACACACACACACACACACACACACACACACACACACACACACCTTCCATTACTCGACCAGCATTTTCTATGCTTCTATGCTTTCATAATGCCTCAGACATCTATGACCATAACACAGTCAGGCCCAGGTATGCAATTTATGAGTATGTGTTGTGTTCCATGTGTAAAATTTGTAGTATCTATCCATTCTTGAAATGTATCCAGGTATCATTATTTAACAGACTCTAAATGTGTGTGTGTCTGTGTGTGTCTGTGTGTGTGTGTGTGTGTGTGTGAGAGAGAGAGAGAGAGAGAGAGAGAGAGACAGACAGACTATGAGACGTATGTTCTTCGTCAGGGTTTTGTACCATGTTGAGAGTAACTTTGCTGTTGTAAAAGGTTATAGCTTGACTTCATGAAAATTTTCTAAGTACTGAACAAGTAATAATAATGAATGAAAGGTGTCAGTGTTTCGCCATTATTACCCCTCAGACTCCCCTCTGCAATTATTGTTTGTCTCCTTTATTTCAGTACGTTGCGGTTTCTCTGTATAGCTAAATGCCGTCATGGATATCTATTTTTAGTACGAAAATTAGTTTCACAAAAAGTCGTTTATTTCTCTATATATTATTAATTTCATAATATTGTCGAACGAAATTGGCGAGGTTTTAGTTAAAAAGTCGAAATAGTTACAATTAAGGAAACTTATCCAGGGTTAATAAAGTTATTAATGGAAATTACCAATAAAAATCTCCCGGTGGCGAGTGGTGGGTTTCATACCCCCGAAATTGCAACAATTCCCTTCTTTGTCTAAATCTGTCGGAAAAGACTTTTATACCATAAATAGTTCATACCAACCCCCATATATATAACCACAAAAACCTAGGATTAAACTTTTGTTTATACCTCAACGGTCGCCACTAAAATTTCCAGTGGTGGGTTTTGAGCACGGGTGCGGGTGCGGTTGTGGGTTTCATGAATTAGGGACATAACGGACAAAACGGACCATCGACATGACGGACCACGCTTGGGACAAAACGGACCACGTCTAGGACGAAACGGACCACGTGCAGGACAAAACGGACCACGTTTAAGGTGAAAACGGACCACGTTCAGACCTTCCGTTAATCTTGAGAAACCATGTTTTATTTTAGTTGCAACACTAATAATGAAATTGGCATGCTTTAAAGATAAAGATCTTACCATTAAATTAATTAGATACTTAATTAGATAGTTGCGACAACCAAAGATAGTTGAGATCATGACCATTTAACATTGTCTTTGGTAATTATATACTCCATAATCTTTTAACTGACACCAATTAATGGTCTGGTTTGTCTTCTAGCGTGGTCCGTCTGGTCCTGAAACGTGGTCCGTTTTGTCCTGAAACGCAGTCAGAATCAGAATCAGAATCAGAATCAGAATTGTTTACTGGTGATACGTCCAAAGACAATCATTCACCAGGATCTGTGAATCACTGAAGCTAGTCCCTAGCCCTTATAAGAGAAGTAAACTTAGTAACTGAATCCTCTGCACACTCAGCAGCAGAAATAAGTGAATCTTCCAGGGAATTCCAATCTCTAATAGTCTGGGGGAAGAAACTGGACTTGTAAATGTCAGTCCCAGCCAATGGGGTTTGAAATGTCAGGGAATGATGATTCCTGGTACGCCTATTTGGGGGAACAAGGTCATTTATTGGTATACTGGCTGCACCCCTCAGACCTTTGTGAAGCATTATAAGTCTACTATCTTTCCTTCTCTTTTTTAGGGATTCCCACTTAAGTTTCTCCAGAATGCCAGTCATACTCCCAGTTTCATATGTGTAATTTCCCGTTACAAATCTAGCTGCCCTTTTCTGCACCTTCTCAAGTTCATCTTGAAGAAGTATACTTTGAGGGTCCCAAACTGAACTGCCATACTCCAGGACTGGACGCACCATTTCCTTGTATGCTACTCCTTAACATCTTGTGGACATGCTGCCAAGTTACGTCTGAGGAAGCCGAGGGTCCTATTAGCCTTTGTGCAAATATTATTGACATGTGTGTTCCATTTCAAATCATTGGCAATCGTTATGCCGAGATACTTGATAGTTTCTACATTACTGAGGACCGTTCCCTCTAAGGTATAGGAAGCATTGATCTTCTTGATCCGTTTCCTTGTAATTTGCATTATATTGCATTTAACAGGTTGAAATCTCATGCCCCAACTCCTTGCCCAACAACCTAAATGATCTATATCCTCCTGAAGTTTCACAGTGTCTTCAATATCTCTGATTTCACGATAGCAAACACAGTCGTCTTCAAAAAGTCTTAATTCCGAGTCAATATTTTCTGTTATATCGTTAATGTATAACGAGAACAACAAAGGTCCAAGCACAGTGCCCTGGGGGACACCTGACAAAACCGGGGCCCAATCCGACTTAACTCCATTTACCACCACACGCTGCTGCCTGTAACAGAGAAAAGAATCTATCCATTTCAGAGTCTTCCCACCAATACCATAGCCGTATAGCTTACATTTAAGTAATTCATGAGGGGAGTGTCAAAAGCTTTCTCGAAGTCCAAGATAAAAGTGTCAACCTGACCGCCCTTATCCAACATTTTAGCCCAGTCATTTATAACCGTGATCAATTGAGTTTCACAGCTATGTTCAAATGAGTCAAATTTAAATGGCAAGACTCTTGGCGGTTTGAAACTTGTTAGTTTGAACATAAACAGTATTAGGGTATTTATTAGCTTTCCTTGATGTCCACCAACCTCAGGTTGTGGCTATTCAAGAAACAAAAATTGACAGTTCAGTTGCAACTTCGGAATTGTTCCCTGAAACATTCCCCTACAATGTATTCAGGAAGGACAGAAACCTTCATGGTGGCGGAGTGATGCTTCTCATTCATAAGGACATTCCACACATGCCCTTGTCAGAAATAGAAAACGACTCAGAATCAGTTTGGGTTAAAATTTTGGCTAACAAAACTTCCCATTATGTAGCAAGTTGGTATCGTCAGCCTGGTGGCTCAAGTGAGGAATTTCAATTGTTTCGTGACCAGTTAGATCATATTAGGACAAAGCACAAGGGAAATAAGCTCCCCTCAGTTCACGTACTAGGGGATTTCAACTTCAAAGATGTTGCTTGGCCAGACCGACTTAATAAGTCAGGATCAGTGTTAAGTCAGTCAGAGGGACAAATGTTGATTGATGTCATGAATGACCATGGTTTAGAACAACTGGTGAATTTCCCGACTCGGGAGAAAAACACATTGGATTTAATTCTCACTTCGCTTCCTGGTCAGTTTCAAGAACTACATTCCCCGGACAAACTTAGTGATCATGATGTGATATCAGGAACATTGAAAATTTATGTCCCCCCAAAAAGAAACCTCGGAGGAAAGTGTTTTTGTACCAAAAGGGAGATTTTGAATCAATGAGGAAAGAAGCGTCAGACTTTGCAAAACATAGGTACTTCAATGGTTACTCGGACAATCGCTCAGTTCAGGAAAACTTTGACTTGATTACCTCCTTTATTCAGGAGTCTGCTGAAAAGCATATCCCCTCAAAAACCAGTAGGTCAACCTTTGTCCTTACCGTGGTCCGTTTTGTCCTAACCGTGGTCCGTTTTGTCTGGTCCGTTTTGTCCATGGTCCGTTTTGTCCAAGTACCGGTTTCATACCCGATCTAGAATATTGGTGGTGTCTGTGGTGTTTCAACGGACCGCGTTTCGTAGTATTGGGTTTTACCGAAAGAGCCGGAAGTGTGTTGCGATTGGTTGAACGAATTCTGTGTTCGAAAGCTGCACCGGGAAGATTGGAAACACGAAAAAAAGACACAAAAACGTTACTGCTGTGGTCGTTAAAAGTCAAAATCACGTGTCACCAATGAAGGTGCCTTAATAAATATAATAAGTATTAGAAAACACAGTTCTTTTGTCACTAGCAATGGCCAGGCAGTGACTTTATCATCGTTATTGTTTTTCAAAGCTACCCCACCCATTTTTCTCGCCTACTATACCTGTGTGAATATACTTGAGGGTTTTACCAAGAAGATTTACCAGTGTGGATCTACGGCCTGATGGCTTTGATACAGGAACACTTCCACTTTAGCGGTCCCCAGGAATTGGTAGTAAAATAAGAATGATGGCGCGCGAAGCGCGCCGTATCTATGGAGGAGGTGCTTTGCACCTCTTCTATATAATAGAGGCGCGCGCCAGCGCGCCGATCTCGGTAAAAAAGCAATAAAATGAAAAAACAACCTCAAAATCGTGTTTGTCGCAAAACATTATGTTAATACCTTCGGTATTTATACCGAAAGGTATTAATTAATTCTGCATTCAAATAATCGAATCATCAGCTGGCTTTGTTTTTATTGACCAGCTGAGTTGCCCATGTGACATGATGACGTACCGGAAGCACGTGCAATGTTTCTAATGTAAACAAAGAGCTGTCATTTTGATGCGAAGTGTATTCTACCGAGAAAAACGCGAATCCAGCTGTTTAAATGCCTCTGAGGTTGCGAGATTTGTTTAAGCTTACTGAAAATATCGACAGATTGATACAATGGCTATTTCAGTTGGGTCTGGTTCTTGAGTTAAGTGGTGTTTCTTGTAAGTTCTGTGATAAAGGACGCTTCGGCCTGCGAAAGGACTCGTCTTTCAGCACAGACCAATGTTGCTGGCGTTGTTCCAATAAATCATGTGGTAAGAAGGTATCAATTAGACACGGATCGTGGTTTTCTAATAGTAATCTGCCCCTTGAAAGCATCGTCCTTCTCACATATTTCTGGGTTTACAGAGTTGAGCAGGCGTTTGTTGAACATGAATTAGGTATCTCACACACAACTATCGTGGACTGGTATAATTTTTCAAGAGAAGTCTGCATTTGCATATTGGAGAATTTCAGTAGAAAGATAGGAGGCCCTGGTAAAGTAGTAGAGATAGACGAGTCAAAGTTTGGAAAGAGAAAATATCATAGAGGAAGAAGAGTAGATGGCGTCTGGGTTTTTGGGGGCATAGAAAGAGACAGTAAAGAGTGTTTTTTCAAGTGTGTAGCTGACCGAACTGCTGATACCTTAATTGCAATCATAAAAGAGAACATTTTACCAGGCACTACCGTGATTTCAGACTGTTGGAAAGCTTATAGCTCCCTAAATAATGAAGGTTTCTCCCACCTTACCGTAAACCACTCTGTAAACTTTGTTGATCCGGACTCAGGCGCCCATACAAATACTATTGAGAGTACCTGGCGTGCCTTAAAGAAATCCCTACCTAAACACGGAACTACCAAGAATTTGTATGACACCTATTTTGCACAGTATTGCGTCAGGAAACAGTTCTTAACTGACAAAGAAGACCCCTTTCTTGAATTTCTCAAGCTAGTGAAAACTGTTTACCAGCCCAGCTTTGAACCAACACAAGAGGACATAGAGACGTACCAGAAGAGGAAAGCAGCTAAACCTCCCTCAGAAGAGTCAGTCAAAAAAGCCAGAGTTCCCCTCTCAAACATCGTCAACCTAAATTTGTCTACATCCAGCGCTGATGATTTTCAGATGTAAACAGGTAAGAAGATCGTTCATGTGCATTGGTGAGGTTTTCTCGTATAGTTAAAGTATTCTTTCTTTAGATTTTGTACGTTTTTTGATGGGGGCTGCCGCCCCCACACCCCCGCTACAAAACTCAATCGCCGTTGGGCTCCTTGTTTTAGTTTTAAAACCGTTAAAATGTGGTAACTACACTAGCCCATCTCGCCGGTTAAAAAACAAGATGGCGGCCATCATTATTGTTTATCTGCGCGTAGCAACGTCGGGCATGCGCAACAGACTATGCGCAGTAGAGATGCGCTAAGAACTGGGGACCGCTAAAGTGGAATCTATCCTTGATACAGAATACAGAATACAGAAGAGAAACATGCATACAAAGGTCTGAAGGTATCAAAGCTAAGCGTATCCAACAAGCCCCACGTAAGATTTACCTCCATAAACGAGCCATAAATGACCTTGTTCCCCCAAGTAGGCGTACCAGGAATCGTCATTCCCTGGCATTTCAAACCCCATTGGCTGGTACTGACATTTACAAGTCCAGTTTCTTCCCCCAGACTATTAGAGATTGGAATTCCCTGGAAGATTCACTTATTTCTGCGGGAGTGACTATCGGCACGACCGTCTTGCGGATAAGAATCCTTATCCGCACGACGGTCTTGCCGATAAGAATTCTTATCCGCAAGACGGTCGTGCCGATAAGAATCCTTATCCGCACGACGGCGGTCAGATATTCTATAGACAAAGTTGCAATCATTCTGAGAATTATTATTATGGTATAATAATATTATTTCATTTCTGTTTGTAAATAATTGTTCTTAAGTATTTGAGTCACAACACACAATGTTAATTTCAATTATTTTTCTTATATTTCATCATGGAAGCCTTTTGACTGTCGAACATAGAGCCGGCGAATAATTGTGAAAATGCGAATTACATATTTCAACATCAGTTGCTGAATACTTTTTATCGGGTCGGATGATCAGGTTAACGTTTAAAACAAGTTTATTACAGTAATACACAGTCCGATGTGGGTATGACAACAGCTGTATATTGAACATTTGACATTAAGTAATTTAGATTATAGGTCTAAAACAATCATATTTGGACTATCAGCGGCCGTAGCGCAGTGGCAATGTGCGCGGCCTTGTAAACCTGGGCCCCGGGTTCAAGACTCCACGTGGTATTTTTTTTTATTTTATTTTCTTTTTTTTTTATTTAAATAAAAAAAAAATCATTTGTCGCATAAAACATTTGCCAGTTAATAGTTTATTTTGTTCCCTGACATTAACTTATTTCAAACAAATCTTTGACCTTGACAGACAAGCTGAATCAGAAAAATATTTTATTGTGACCTGCTTGTGTCAGACTTTTTTCCCAGCAAAGTTTTTGTCAATATTGTGTTTACGGCCTAATCCCGTCTCATTCCAATCATTTTAAATTTATAGATTTATAATATGTGTTACCAATATAAAAATTGTTGAAATAAACCATTGATTTGAATTAGCAATAGAAACTAATCTTTGATTTTGACTGACAAATTACTGAAAGAAATCTAGACTAATAAATCCTTTTAGGAAAATATCGAAACCTATTAATAAATAGCATTACATAATGTAAATGTATCATCGAGCAAAATCAAATTTATTGTAGCAGACTTATCTGATATAAAATGAGTCAAAAAATCTTTGCCCTTGTCCAACAAGTGAAATAAATCTTTGACCTTGACTGACAAGTTAAAGACAGTTAGTCTGATAAATCATGCCTAACTTTCTTTTAATAACTTGTCGGTCAAAGTCAGTTCTGACTTGTCTGATAAATATTGTCAGATATAACAATTGTTGGGTTGCACTTATTAGTTGTTGTTTATTTATTTATTTTTTGAAATCTCAGGATTTGTACATAAGCAGAACAAATAAAATTTCTTTAAATTAAAAAATGGTAATTAAACCAATTTTTCAGTGCTAACTCATACTGTCACTCTGACAGAATACGTTTTAACATACATATGTATAAACGATACAACCTGTGCACATCGAACTGGAATATGCCCAAAATAAGATTGCCCCCGTTAGCGGTAAAGCTGGGTGCCGGTTCTCAGACGTTTTAAAAACTTAAAAGATGGCCATAAGATGCTTTTATACCATTTTTAAAGTTATTTAACATCCTCCATATGAATTGCTGACACGGTGTTGTATGAAACCATTGTAAGAAAGACCATAGCATCTGTAATGGAGTATCTGATCGCCGTCGTGCGGATAAGAATTCTTATCCGCACGACCGTCTTGCCGATAAGGATTCTTATCGGCACGACGGTCGTGCCGATAACCTCGGCCTATTTCTGCTGCTGAGGGTGCAGAGGATTCAGTTACTAAGTTTACTTCTCTTATAAGGGCTAGGGACTAGCTTCCCTGATTCACAGGGGTAAAACTTTAATATAGTGGACTCATGTGGATTCCTCCCTTATAAGAAGGAAAACCACAGCAAATCTGGTACCAACAGAAAGTTCAGTATCTCTTCTTTATTTCCATACCTAAGATTTAAAGCCCAGGCTGATACAGAACTTTCTTTCTATCTTTACTGTCTCGGTCAATCATGACCATGATGACAGGTTTCTGGTGTGGCGCATAAGTTGTCACAAAAAAAAATAAAAAAATAAATAAAGTTAAAAAAAAAAAAATGAATTTGTGACAAAGCCACCAGCAGGTTAAAACTATTTACAAGAAGTCCTCGGGGGCAGGCATTCCATGCCTAACACCTGCCCTACCCTAGGATATTAAAATTTTGGCCTTAAACCCTTCAACTGTCTCCGAAGAGACAGCTTCGGTTGTAAGGCCATTCCAAGTTGCAATTGTCCTGGGGAAAAAGGAATTCTTAAAACTCTCCGTGTAAGCGTTTGGACGGTGGTACTGGAATGGGTGGGACCTAGTTCTCCTGCTCCCTTCACCGACCTCAGAACTTGTCAGGGTTTAACAAACCAAGGTAGTGTCTGACTTTTTTTGGCTTGAGGATCGCCATTATTTCTTTCACTGAGGGTACCAATGTATTTTCCACTATTTGCAGGCTTTGGCAGGAATATTTATCCATGACATGTTTGTAATCTTACACTTAACACTTGTCAGTAATGGTAAAACATCTGTTCACTAACCTACAATCCTTTAAAATGTGGATTTGTCAATCATAAAATAAAATTTAGTCTCGAGTTTGTAGGAAAGCTGCAAGCGTCCGTTAACTTAGATCAAGGTAGTAAAACAACCAGTCTATGGAAACTGCGCTGTAAACATTCTGAAATTTAAGTTATCAACCTCGTGGCAAACGGTCTCCCTCTTGGGAGGAGCAGTGCCATTCTGATAGATTCGGTTCATTCCGTATAAATAAGTAGACAGGGCATTATGTTTCTGCAAAGGAATGTACTCACATTTTTGGAACCAGGACATTTTATTGTTTTCCTTCAAAATGTGGATACATCCTTATATAGAGATGAATCCACACTTTGAAGAAAAACAATAAAATGCCTCGGCTAAAAAATGTGGATACATCCCTACATAGGGAAGAAAATGAGGATACATCCTTGTATAGAGATGTATCCACATTTTGAAGAAAACAATGCCCTGGCTAAAAATGTGAATACACTCCTGTATCTATAGAGAGACAATGTGGAAACCCCCTATAAAGAGACGAATCCATATTTTCAAGGAAAACAATAATATGCCTTGACCAAAACATAAGGATTCATTTCATTCCTGTAGGTAAGAAAATGTGGATACATCCTAATATACAGATGCATCCACATAATGAAAGAAAACACCAATATGCCTTGGCCAAAAACAAAATGTGCAATTCTTTCCCCTTATATCAAACGGAATAAACTGCATCACTGTTGTTTTGATTATTCATAGTGGCGGGCAAAAAATCGGTCGGGTAGCATAGCCGTTCAAGGATAACACAAGGTGCCCCGAAAAGTCAACGGCGGAACGTTCAAATCAACAACAACAACAAACAATGCGATTTATTCCGTAAAACGGAATAAACTGCAAGTGTATTTAAACGTTTTTTTTTATTTCTTATAATCATTTGTTCACTCTGCACCTCACTGATTAAACAGGAAAAATAATAAAAAGAAAGAAAAAAATACGCTCTCGGTATGCAAATTTTTCACACACCGCTGTAATCATTCTAAAAGTAGTACACTATCGTCCTTCGTTCATTTGTTTCAAAACCATGAATGTCATGTGTATTCATCGGGAAAAAAATATATTACGCATGTTTAATGCTTTTTAGCTCGCCTGAACGAAAGTTCAGGAAGAGCTATTGTTGTCACCACGGCGTCCGCGTCGGCGTTCGGATTGGATGTTTTGGTTAAAGTTTTTTAAAGACCTATATCTCCTTAACCCATGGATGGATTCTTTTGATACTTGCACTGTAGTTAGATATTGGTCTAAGGTTTAATAGGGTACCACCCCCACCCCACTCCGTAACCTTGATGTCAAGGTCATGGACTTAGAAAATTGGTAGTTTTTTTTGGACTGGATGTTTTGGTTAAAGTTTTATAAAGCCCAACATCTCCTTAACCCATTGATGGATTCCTTTGGTAGATATTGGTCTAAAGTTTTCGAAGGTACTACCCCCACCCCACTCTGTGACCTTGATGTCAAGGTCATGGACTTAGAATATTGTCCTTTTATTGATTTGATGTTTTGGTTGAAGTTTTTTAAAGACACATATCTCCTGAACCCATAGATGAATTCTTTTTATATTTGCACTGAAGTTAGATCTACAGAGTGCTGCCCCAACCCCGCTCAGTGACCTTGATGTCAAGGTCAGGGACGTAGGAAATTTTTGTCTGTTTTAAAGTTTTGTAATTGTATACTGATTCATAATGCTTTGCAGAGATTTAGTTTATACTTGAACTGCTGTTACTCTTTTTTGAGTTTTTACAAAACACCTTATACTTACCCCACTGGATGACCTTGAAGTCAAGGTCATCGACTTAGAATTTTGTCTTAAAGATTTTGGTTACAGTTTTATATTTATGAAGACATAAGTTCACAGTTTCACAGTTCCACGATGATGGACTCAGTTGATACTAATACTTGGATTAATGTAAGATAATGGTTCAGGGGTTTGATACATCCTAGCCCCCCCCCCCCCCCCCCCCCTCCCCCCTACCCGTCAGTTTTTTTACCTCAAGCTCATGGACTTTGAAATTTCATTTCATTTGTTTTATTTTAACTTTCTTTTAAGACTTATTTGTGAGATAGCTTTTGTTTATAAATGTGTTTTCATTATACACATGCTTGCATGAGTTTTATGCATAGCAGTCCACACCACCATAGCGGCTGTGTGATGGGCAAGCACCAATTCAGGCGAGCTATGCTGTCAGGAGACAGCTCTTGTTTAATTTATTTTTTCCTAAACAAATAATGTGACAAGCAATCCGTGGTCTGTACAACACTGAATAAACGAGTCTGTTGGATAGAGCGAAGAACAAAAAAGATCGTCTTGCAACAGTTGCGACCCTTGCATATGACATGCATATGACGTCACGTTGATGCAGACTGGTTTTCATTGTCTTCTAAGCGCTTTCATCGTGTATTAGCGAAACAACAAGGAATGGCCGATCGTCAACAAAATGTACAGACATCGAGGTTTTCAGCACTGCTTGTGCAATAACATTGAATGTCATTCCATTAAATATCATCAAAAACAGGTTGGTTACAAACTATAACATTTCTCCGTTATTGGCATAGTCGATTTTCCCCTGTTAATGTTTGATAAAGCTTGAATGAGTAGTGTAAAAGCTACCTCCATGTGTTTCAAACAGGCGCGTTAAAGTCTGTCGACACCAATTGCTTCAGACGGTCAGCGAAAACTCAAGGTTGGCTCTACACGGTCATATATGGTCTTAATTTGTAGATTAGATGTGCAGCTTTACTTTGATACCAAATTTGCCTCATTTCGCCTGCGTTAAAGGCATTGAATCCACATGAGTCCACTATATTAAAGTTTTGCCTTCACAGGTCCTAGTAAGTAAGTAAGTAAGTAAGTAAAGACTTTATTTAACGAGGGTTACAACATTTAGCACATACATATGTATAAGCTAATCTTCCATGAGGCCCTCAATATACATGTAAATTTATACAATAAATACAAAAGCAAGCAAAAAATATACAATAATGACATGAAAATGTACAATGAGTCTATAAATTTTCAAGTTTGGTGAACAAATTATGTTAGAATGTTATGCAATTGCATCCCAAACATTTCTGTTGAAAATGAGTGAAGATATAATTCTAAAGTACGAAGACAAAACAGAATTTGAATATATTCTGAGACATGACATATGAAATTTCAATGTACTCAAAAATTTAATGTTGATTTGAATGAAGGTAAAAAAGCTAATATATATATATATATATATATACATGTATGTACCTTCATTCGTTCATATTGACTTTTATACTGGAAAAGCAAGAATCACAGGTATTGTAGATAGGGACTTCTGTTTAAAGTCTCATTCAAAAGACTGATTGAGCCAGGCAGCTAACTCAGGACCCCTGGCTCATGAACCAAGAAATTCACTATAGCCTAATGATTGTCCTTGGACGTATCACCAGAAAACAATTCTGATTCTGATATGGATGGTCTTCGTGGCCATTTATCAAGTTTTTTGGGTTCCTTCCTTTTGGCAGACCATAGTCACTTGTCAGTTAATGACATCATGTGGGTCAGTTCTAGTCCGAGATCATCGCAACTATCGAAAATTTTATGCAGAAGAAAATGACCAAGACAAAATATAGCTTACCGTGGATCAACGGGTCCACTGAATAACCCCAAAACACCCCAGACCACCCCGCCTGAAAACCACCCAAAACCACTTTTCTTAATTCTGTTCCAGGTTTGTATAGCTTCTAAATGTTTTGTTTAAGCTTTTTACGATTTCAAAATTGCAAAATAAAAGAAAAATGGTTATCTCATTATGCAGTTCAATGATTTTCATATTGTATATGCTGATAATATGGTTTGGTTTGGTTTGTTTCAAGGCCATAATTAGCTGCGCTGTCTTACTTGTATAAACTACTATAAGTAAAGTCAATTAATGACTCACAGTATAATCCTGTAATAAAACGCATATATAGTAATTTAGTCACAGATAATAAAACATGCATAAGCATGCATATAAATCCTGTAAAGAATAGTCAGCAGTTAGTAAATGTTTTTTGTTTTTTTTTCACACATTTATATGAAATTTGCTTTATGGGCCCATTTATTCGTCTGGAGTACTCAATTTTCCCTTAACAACATGAAACCATCCATATCAAAATTCTAAGTGTGGCCGGTTCAACCATTACTCAGCACATTGCATTAAGATTGGCAAAGCATGACAAAATCAAAATAAACATAACATGACACACTCATACAATGTCAAAAAAGATGGATTTTTCAACATTGAAACTTGTATATCATACCAATATATCCAGTGTAGCCGAAACAGCCACATCTAATATATATATATATTTCATGAAAATCAACAAGCTTTTATTCAACATGGGGCAAACATGATACACATTCATATTCCTCAATCAGATGAATTTGCTCTTCCTATAAGGGAGAGCAAAGTCTGTGATACCCATGGATGATGAGAACCAAAAAGCTCTTCACAGGCCCAACCTTACGTTGACAGCATTGAATCGCAATTGGTTTCATGCCTATAACCATTGGTTATGGCCAACCACAGACCTTTCATTCTTAGAATTTAAATGTTGCAAGCAACCTTGGTTGGAATAACACAACCTCGTGGTCCAGCAACAATGCTGCCGCCCTTCCCGCTGTACGGACAGTCCACACTCGCAAGGAAGAGCAACAGTGTCACGGTGAACTGTTTATTCTGTACAGTTAGGCTATCATGTCCTGACTGACTGTAAAATAATCATCCTACAATTGTTGCTTCATTCCTCGGTTAGATGCTTTTGTGCCTCCCACCAGCCAGAATAAAGTCAACAATACACATGTAATCTAATATGTTTTTGTTGTTGTCTATCTGTAAGCATTATATCGCTGCTTATGGCCTCAAGGTACATCCAGGACACTTCGGTACTAATCTCAAGGTACTTTAGGCCAAAAATAAAATATTTAATGTTTCCCCTTACGCAACCGACCGTAAAAAATCGTAGCAACCGGAAATATTTTTTTCCGATTTCAATTTTTTTTTTTTTCTACCTTTGTGCCGAGTACCAAAAATCTGGGTCTTCAGAGCTCTAGATAAAGGTGTTTCTGAAGAAACGCTTGCAGTCCCAAACTAATGAGTCAAGAATAAGCTACTCCGAAGAAAACAGGATTATCCATCATAAAAACGAATGGCATCGTCTTTTTAACTATGTTTGGAGACAAAAGAAGCAGAGCGGAAAGGCCAAACAAAAATGCGCTCAACCACCTTAGATAAGACTGGCAAAAAAGATCAAAGGATTTTAGTCATCTTTTGAAGTCACTGGCTGCCGCTCAACGCATGTGCCGATAGGTTTTATGTAGAGTAACCTGGAGCTGACAATTCCGGTGCCGGGCAAAAACAAAGGGTCATTCTTTGATACAGAGCGGCATGCGAAAATTGTTGAGCAACGAAATTGCATTCCAGGTTTTGTTATTTTCAATTTGTCTTTTTCTGAAATACACGGAGACTGTTCAAAAAAGTAAAATCGGATTTGAAGTTATTAGACCAGCGAAAATCGCATAAAATTATGCTTTAAAGGCTACATTTTTAGGGTACTTTACGACGTGTGAATATAGGAGGTTTTAGGGATTCCCATTATGACGTAAATCTGGCGCATGCGCACAGCGCTGGCCGTCAATTCATCGGCCAGCCCTATGCTTCACAGTGTAAAATGCAGATTCTCATTATGCAAAAATCAGTTTTTCTGTGGTAGTAAACCGTATTTTTAAAAAAGAATATTGAGACTCTTATCTTTTAATATGTTTTCACTCATTTTCAAAACATTTCGACAGAAAATCACAGAATTTGATCTTATTTCATACGGGATTCTATCACGGCGCATGATAATCCAAGGTAGAAATTCTTTCGGTAAACGCCGGAATTTTATTTAATTAGAGAGATAAACATGCTGTTTTGTGTAGCTTATTTATTTTTGTCATAACAAATTGATTAAAAAGTTTGAAACAAAAGTGTGAAATGAATATGAAACTTGATGAAAAGAATTGAATCACGTTCAGAGAGGAATGTAAAATGGGCACGGCACTGCCGATACTGGAAAGACTTCAGTTGATAAATTCACAAATTTCATAAATTTGTCGCTGTATAAGTTGAGAAATAAAAACGCGAGAACAGAACTAAATTAACTTACATTAAATGTAGTCCACTAGGAACATACTGTTTTACTGTTTTAAAATTAGAAGAATAAAACATTACTTTGTGAACAGTAGAGCACATCATTAGTCGCATCGGCAATTCATTGCCGAGTAAATCTGCTCCAATCTATGTTCCGTAAGGCCACATTCTGAGACGGATTTTCCCATGTCATACATGTACATCAAAGCACCGACAGGACACATACATCTACGAAGTGTGAAATACTTACTTTTATTTTACTTTTTCGTATATCAAAAGCCTGTATGATTATGTCAGTTAAGTTAACAATTAAAGATTATCTAATTAGACCAGTGACCTTTTTATAGGTCACTGATTAGACACATTGAAACCGCCTATTCAATCAGTCACAACTGAATGTTTAAAAGACATATGTTACATTTTAATTGATATAATTTAATTCCAGTAAACAACTTCTATTTCATAAACTGTTCTGTTCTGTTTCATAAACGTGATCACGTTTTTTTTCCGGACTGTGGAGGAAATCAGTGCCGAGCGGCCAAATCCGATAACACCCAACTTTTTCACATTATAGACATACAGTTACAAATAGACATGTAAAATGCACAAATGACAATAAATTATTTTTCTAAATGTACATTAATTACGAGCTGGGTTAAAAAATATATTTTGGAAGGAATTTTCCTGCGCACGCCCTAGAAATTTCGTCGCCCTAGAAAGTTCTCACCTTCATTGTATAAAGACTTACATTGACGATATTTCTCGTTGGCCACTGGATTATTATTTTTATTATCATTATTTTTATTATTATCATTATTATTTACCATATAACATTTAAAAGAAGAAGAGAAACGCCTTGTAGTGAATGAATACCTTATTCGAAAAAAGATGAAATAAATAAATTTCAGAAATGCTAATATAGATCCTAAAAACAATGAAATAAATAAATTTTAAAAATGCTAATGTATATCAGACTCATTACAAAGTAGTTTATCATGCAAAATTTTCATATAAACTATTTATTTTTACCATTTATTATAAAAAAGCATCACTTCACCACATTAAATTGGCATAGAAACATAGGTTTTCAATAGTGACTCTCGGCCAGGTTGACGGCCAGGGCTATCCCGAGTCTATTTATAGAACCGGAAGTGCGTCACGAAAAAACCTCCTATAGGGAAAATGCAGATAAGTATGTGTATTGGCTAAGTCTGATCAGAGCCATCTCTGTCTGGACAAACAATTCATCTAGTATAAGGTTGAAAACGATTTCGATTACTAGGAAACACACATGGCTAAAATTTCATTTTGCCGACGCTAATCAAAACGTCTCCAGTGGTGCCAAATGTGTCCAACGGAACGCGAACGCGCAGAAAATATTCGCTTTTCTAATTTATGCTAAAAGTTTTCATAATCCAAAGTAGGAAACACCAGTCGCATTGCATTACTGCGCAGGCTGATCGGGGCATATGGTATAAGGTACCTTTGCCTGTCTCACGGTTTTATATGACACGTGTCCAGTTCAATGCGGCGTTCTTTGATGTCTGATCAACTTAACCACGTGCAGGTGGTTACCGTATTTAAAAAAACCTACTACCGTCTTTACACTCCGTTATAGCGTATTCCCTGATGAGAATGCGTAACTCGCAATGGCATAATCAATGTTTGCATGTTGTTTTCATACAGATTAACCTGTTCACCCTAATAAACTAATCTTACGAGGATAGATCTTCATATTTGGGATGTTCCAATATCTAAAACAGGGTACAATGTATGTGACAAAATAGTATAGACGACGATGCAACGAGAATGTGTTTATCTCCGGTGCATCCGATCCCATATTTGCTAACAATTCAGCCTCGTCGGGGTTACACTGTTCTCAGGGGCTGACAAATCCATTGCCCGGACGCCCGGGACAAGCTCTAAATCTGGCTGGACAAGTGCTATTTCCAGCTCGACGCCCGGCCGGGCAAGTAAAAGAAAATCCCCAACACATAAAAATTTGGAAAGAATAACTGTAAGCGTGTTCAAAAAGACAGCCGCACTGCTGTTTATAGCTATAGTTATCATGATTTTCTCACCTTTAGTTACTGAAAGTTTGTTTATTGTCACCCATCCGTTAATCCAGTGTAATGGTTACTGACGGTGTTTGCGACACCTGTCAATCATTTAGCGAAATTTCACAACTAGATGTGGACCGTTGACCAATGAGTTTTCTTCTCGGATGCATGATGAGCTTGAGTCAAAATACAGAGTCTAGACTGGTCGGTACTGTTTGATCTACAAAGCGATCTTTATTCTAGAAATTGGGACAACCGAACAGTTAAAAAAATCAATAAATTTTTTATTGCGTCTAACAGATGAAAGCAGAATGGCAAAACAGTGTAGACTTTGATCAGACTGCTCATATTCAGGAGCAGTCTGATCAGAGTACTGTTTGCTCAGACATATGTCTCAATATTCAGAACTTTTATGGTAATCTATTTGGAGACCGGTATCCTTTGATGTAAAGTGCAAACGACCTGAGTCAGCCAGTACAAAGCATGCTTTTTTCCTGCCAAATGACACCTGGACAGTGTATGGTATAAAGATAAAAGGAAAGGCTTCCACAGTTACCTTACCTATTTGGATCAAAGTGTAATATTGCTTGGCAACCTGAATGGTCCCTGATCAGACTGCTCCTAACCTATTTGGATCAAAGTGTGGTAATGCTTGGCAGTAAGAGTAGACCCTGATCAGTCTGCTCCTACCATATTTGGATCAAAGTGTAGTAATACTTGGCAGTCAGAGTTGACACTGATCAGACTGCTCCTATGCAATTTGAGCAGGGTCTATACTATCTGCCAACATCTCTCTTTGCTCAGACAAGATTTCCAAATTTTAGGGAATGTATGATTGTACAGAACACAGGAGCTTGACCTTGAATATTTTTTTTTCTTAAAGGGCTTGTTTCTAGGATGATAATATTAATAATTATTACTATATTCTATAAGCTGGAGGCGACCCCTTTAAAAAATATAACCAACGTCAAGCTCCTGTGGTACAGAAGGGTAACTTTTTGTTTTTGTGTGTGTGTGTGAAAAATCAGGGCAAGCAATTCTTTTTGCCGGACAAGTGAATTTTGTTTTTACTTGTCCTGTGGGCAAGTGGAATTTTTTTTGATTTGTCAGCCCCTGTGTTCTTATTGTAAAACTTGAATGAACGTGTTATAATATATACTGTTCTTGGCTATACGGGCAACATTAAAGAAGGAATGCGACAGACTTTATAAAAAATCTGTGTACCAGTTTGAACTGTCACCTCATATCTACACTGCTTGATTAAACAACTACGTAAGTAACCAGAATAGACCATGATCAGAATGCGCATTACACATGTCCCCGATATGGCACGTTCACAGTTACATTTAATTATGAGTGTGTGCGTGTTTTGTACGTGTGTGTCTTATACTCCCATGCCCCACGCACCTCAGCGGAACGTATCCGTAGTTGCAGTAACGGGGCGCCATTCGCCCGTCCCTATTTAATTATAAAAACTGCGTCAACTATTTTTATAGGACTAATATGCGAGTACTTTTAAAAACACTCCTACGTCTTAATTTGGGATGGAAAAACTATCAGATGAAGCGGCTCGAGTGAGGCGTCAGCATGTCCCCGCTTATAAAGATTATCTGGAGCTCTGGCTTTTCCGGGAAAAAAAATAAAATCCCGACCGACCTACCCACCATTGAGAAAAAGGGTCGGGTAAGGGGAAACAAGAATATTTCTAAGGATGGCCTTAGACGCTTGTTGCACTGTACGCACGGGTAGTGTCCAAACAATTAATTTTGCCTAAATCTATTAGTGCACTTGATATACTGAAGAAGTGCACTCAACATATCATTTTGACCCTGTCTGCTAATATTTTCTACAGCTCCATTGAGCACTTTAAAGTTAATGTCCCTTACAGAATCTAAGCCTTCTCTATGAATAATGTCCTCCACTGTGGCTTCCAGACGGTCTCTCTCATCCACATAAGCCTTACATGAAAACAAGAAGTGGCAGGTATCTTCTGGTACTTGGCAGGTATCGCATAGCTTAGAGACATTCTTGTCTATCTTGGCTCTATGCTGATTCAAACGGGTGTGTCCAGTGAGTAGTTGATTGAGAGCAGAAAAAGCATGCCTATCCTTTTCTCCAAAACAGTTTCTGCACCCAACCTCTGTAAAAACTTCTTGAATCTGATCAACCTTTTCAGATAACTCATACTTGGTTTTCCTTTTGACTTTCAGATTCTTTTTAATCTCTATGACAGTTTCCTTTTTGTCCATTTTTATGGGAAATTCCTTCCTGTCGACCTTTATCATTTCTGTTGCAGCTTCTTTGGCAAGCTCATTGCCCTGTATGTCCTTGTGTCCAGGTACCCAATGAACATGAAGCCTATCACCCCTGTCTGACAAAAGGCTTATAGACTCTTTGATTTTCAAGATAATGTCCACCTTCCCACTTGGTATGCTGTTGTTAAATGCAGATATGATGGCAGCTTGGCAGTCCGTGAAAAAATGGATACTCTTGTTGTTTAAGTGACCACCCTCTGCCAGGTTGACTATTATTTCTAGGGCTATCCGTATTCCGACTAATTCGCCTGTGTAGTTATTGCTCATGGGGCTAACTCCTCTTTTCAGCAAAACAGGACTGGTGTAGTATGATAGCCATTCATATATGACTGCTCCAGCTCCGGTAGGTCCAGGATTTCCCAGAGTCGATCCATCAGTGAAGATTACTAACTCGTCCTCTCTTATTTGATTGAGTTTGTCTCTAACATTTTCTACTTGAATATACTTGGAGTTTTTGAAATCTTCAGTATCTACTTTGCCTTTGACTTTCATTAAGCCCATTAACTCTTTACTATACCTGAATTCCTTTTCTATGGACTCAAACTCCAGCCTCCCGCTCATCTCTCTGAACCAAGTCATAAGCAGATGAAATATGGTTGGTTTCCTTCCTACTGGGTTATCTCCTCTTATCCAGGCATCAAATTCAGCTCTTAACGGGTCGTCCTCATGTTTCGCACTTATCCTGACCACCTCTTGAGCTTGTCTCAATTTAAGTTGCAGATCAATAGGTGGGGTATTGGTCAAAATTTCAAGGGCTTCCGTACTTGAACTGCTCAGACACCCTGAAGCTTTCAACATTGCACACCTTTGAACCTTGCCAAATTCCTTGCTGCATTCCGTCACTGCTGAGACATAAACTGGGGCACCATATTCCAGCACTGGCAAAACCAAAGCCTTACACAATCTCATATAAACAGACTGACTACACCCTCTTTGACCTACAACAAAACTGTCAATGCTTCTTAATGCTGCAAATCCTGCCTTAGTTTTCTCCTGGATATGGTCTTTAAAATTTAAACAGCTGTCTAACACTATTCCTAGAACTTTCTTAGATTTCGTAACTTTAAGCAATTCTCCCCCATATTTAACAGACACCGGTTCTTCTGGTTGTTTACAATCATATGAAAACACTAAAACTTCTGTTTTGTCTGCCGCAATGGACATATTCCATTTGTCACACCAATTCTTTTCCATGAGTAGATCCTGATTTGCCATCTCACATGCATTCTTGATTGACGCGTCACTTGACCACATGCTAGCATCATCTGCAAACTCTGAATGATTACTTTGCACTTCCACCATCGAGTCATGAGTGTACAAATTACACAAAACTGGGCTGATTACTGAGCCTTGTGGTATACCTACTGCAGACTGGAACAGCGGTGACTTGAAATTATTGACTTTTATGTAATAATTCCTGTCTGTCAAGAAGTTCTTTATATATAGCCACATTCTTCCACATATTCCCTTCTTAGAGGCTTTGTGGAGTAACCCTGCTCGCCATATTCTCTCATAGCAGCTTTCAAAGTCCATGGCTGTGAGAATTGTGTGCTCCTTGGGGTTTCTTGCTTCTGAAACCAAGTTACAGAGCCTTACCATGGTCTGAACACAAGACTTCTGTTTTCTGTAGGCATTCTGGGTAGCCGCTATGCCTCCTTCTACCTCCAATTTCCATGTCAACCTGTAGCACACAACCCTCTCCATAACCTTACCTATGACACTCTCCAATGTAATTGGCCTATGAGATCTTACAGCATTGTAGTCAGTTTTTCCAGGCTTTGGCAGCATAACTTTTGGATCCATTTTAAATGCATCTGGTAACACACCCTCAGACCAGCTTTTCTGGAAAATGTAATGCAGTGCCCTTGCTATAGCCTCTCCTCCTTTCATTAACATAATGTTGAACACTCTCTCCTCTGGACTAGGTGCACTGTTGTTATTCAGGGCTGCAATAGCTGCTTCAATTTCTTCCACATGCAAATCACTGTTTTCATGACCACACTTATCCTGAAAATCAGGTTTCTTAATTTCCTTGGCCTCTCCTTGAGCTGTCCTTTCCATTTCATCCTCCACAGACTCATACCATTCTGCATCATACTCCTTCACCTCTAGGGACTCTTAACCATACCTCTTTTTAAGCTCATGAAATATGTCCTCATCAGTCACGGCTAATGACCCATCCTCCCTACAAATTGGTTGTACTACCCCTTTACTTATCACTTTCCTTTCCTTGTTAACAATCCTCCAAAACTGTCCAGGCTTGCATGGGTCCATTAGCTCAACCATTTCTTCTAAATACTGGTTCCTTGCTCTAACTTCCTCCTCCTTAAAGAGACGTAACACTTCCTTTAATCTATTTTCATTGGCTTCATCACATCTTAGCAAACTTACGTTTAGCTCTCTTATAATCCTTTGACAATTTAGACAGCTCTGGATTCCACCATCCTTTGCTATGTTTACAGACTTGTTTCTTTGGTATACATTCCTCAGCTTTCTCATGCAACATGGATACAAAACTTTCATAGTCCTCATTTACATCTGAGTTTCCTCTTCTACTTTGTAGCCACTCTTCTACTGCATCTGTGCATGTTTTCTCCCATTCATCCCAACTGGTGTTTTTAAAGTCAAATCTCTTCACTGATTCTTCTTTCTCCTCTATGCCAATGTTAAAAGAGATCAAACTGTGATCTGTATTTAGGTATACCTCTTTCTGCACTTTCCAATTTACCACTCTTTCTTTTAAGCAATTACTCATAATAGTCAGATCAATTATCCTGTCTTTCCTTGTGGGTACACTGTCATTTGCAACCATCAGATCTTTGTCAACCAAAAACTCATAGAGTTCATTACCTAACTTGTTTGCATCTTTATCATACCAGTAAGGGTGATGAGCATTGAAATCACCAATTAAGATGACTTGGAGGGGTTCCATTATCACCTTTTGAATTTCTTTAAACAATGCCTTTAATCTTTTAGAGTCATTTGGTGGTATGTAAATAGATCCAACCACAAAGTTTCCTTCTTTACCATAAACATTGCTCCAAACTGCTTCCACTAGGTCTTTTCTTTCATATACTTTCACATCCTTTGCAATCATTAATGCAGTTTCACCCCCTCTTTCTCCTCTCCTCTCAGTTGCTAACCAAGTCCATGTCTTTTTGACATTATCCTTAATGCTATTGTCTGGATGCCAGATTTCCGATAATCCTAAGACCTGTATGCCCTGCTTTCTACATGCAGTCTCCACCAATGTGAATGAAGTATTTAGTGATCTCACATTTGCATATCTTATTTTCATCATGAAAAATTAATATCCTGCATAAACATCACATTGAAATATACTTGCCACAAAGAAGCTTATTCACCATCTAAGCAACCCCACACACATAATTAGTAAAACTCCATATGAATGAATTTGCAAAGAATAACATACACAGTCTATATCTGTGGCTTGAATATATAGGTTCACAATCACTTAGATTTGTATTCACAGGTTTGCACAGTCACTTTCTGTATTAATTGGGGTAACTCATACTTGGACCTTTAATTATACATTGGGTGTACAGTCACTTTCTGTATTCACTGGGGTAACACATAAATTTATAGATAAACAGTCACTATCTGAATTCATTTGCTGCACTTTTTATATTCACTTTAAGGTAACACATGTATCACTGAACAGTCACTTAGGGATAATATGCTATATGTATGCTGTTTGAACGTATGTACATATGTAGACACTAAATATGCTTGCATGTCTGTATATATGTTTGACAGCACATGGATGTAAGTATATGCATGTTATATACCATTCTGATTCATGGAAGCACAGATACAAAAATATAGCCTGCATATTGGTAATGACAATTCTTCCCTAAAGCTGCAAATGTAAATCAGTTATCATTAATTATAAATATTTTTAGCATAAGCAAACATTTCTAAAGCAGTGATCTGTCTTATATATGGAAACGTTTTAAATTGTTGACGTTTAGACGCTATATGCCCTTACCAGGGTTGAGCGTCTATAAATAGCCTAACATTCATTCATTCCAAAGCAGTGTGAGTTCCTGCAAAATACCAAATTTGGTTTGGAGTGATCTGGTTTTGGTGGTCTGGGGTGTTTTTATGGGCGGTTTTGGGTGGTTTGGGGTAATTCGATGGACCATGGATTGACAGTTCGATCAAACGACTGGTCAGAGAACGAGACAAACTCTCTTTCGTGCTCGTAAGTCAAGCAGCCCTGGCATTAAGAACCACTAGATCTACGGTAATTGTCCTCAGAATGGAACAGTTTGTTTTTACAATGCAGTAATACATCCAAAAAAGATGCAGATGGAATGGCAAAGCCAAAGAGTGTAGACTCTGATTACACTGCTCTGGGTCTTCACTGTTTGCTCAGACCTATCTGTCCCAGTGCTCAAAATTTTTTATGGCATACACCACTCAAGAAGATCTGCAGATTCATATGAGAGCTTTTGAAGCAGCCAGTGCCCCACATAAGGAGTAACAGGGATAACTTAGGGATAATTTTCTTATCTTTTTTTTTATAGAAACACATGTTGTGGCCCCTCATTAGAACTGTCTCATTGATATGGTTTCAGTGAGGGGCCACAACATGTGTTTTCCTTGCAAAATAAGAAAAATGATCTCTGAATTATCCCTTTTACCCCTTCTTATCTTGAGCTCTGAGCTGCAGATTTAAGCTTTATTTGTCTTCCAGATGGAGAAGATGTTATCGCTAACAGCCTCCTATGATGAGCTGATTCGCAATGCCAAGGTTTTGATGGCAAGTGTGGAACCAGGTAAAATAACAACAGTTTTGTCAGGATGCTTGCTACACAACTGAATTGTGTAGCTTGTGTTGTAACTCAAGGAGACATCAAAATTTATGTCTGCAAAATATAATCGCCGGGCCGCATAGCGCAATCGGTAGGGCCCCTGACTCATAATTAAGTCAGAGGTCCTGGGTCCGATACCCGGTCTGGCCATATACTTTCATTTCTCCTTCCGCTGATTCAAGAAGGGCAGTTGTCAGTTACTGGCGAAAGTATGTGCACTTAGTACTGGTTAACCGCTTAGGAGATCTAAGCCTGCCCAGGAATAGTGTGGTAAGGTTTACTGACCATCCCAACATGACCATAGATGTTTACAGTGGACGTAAAGCAATAAATCAATCAATCAATCAAAAAATCCTAAATATATAAATCAGTCTTATGAAATTCTGGTATAAGATTGGTGTTTTTCCTTACAAAACAATACCAAAAATCTAGATCCATCTTACAAAGACAGATCTAGATATTTTGGATTGTTTTGGAAGGGACAAACCTCTGTCTTAAAACCAAAGAAACACAGTGCTTAACCAGTGTGTCATGAACGTCACCAAATAATGTTTGAGTTTATAGCCATTTGAAACTATGAATAAAGCGTAAAGCAAAAAGTGGTACATTAATGAGATCCTTGCATTCTTAAATTAATGGTTCAATCTCCCTATGTTTTGGTTTTATCTCCCTTTATATACATTTTGCCTTTCAATATTTTGTACCATAAAAATTCTCAAAATCGGGACACCAGAAATAATTACCGTACCTGTCATAAATATAGACCCGTTTGGTTTTACAATGCAGAATGCCTTGAAAAGATGCAGATGGAATGGCAAATCGTTTTAGTCCCAGATAAGTCTGCTCATGGTTTTGCACTTTTGCTCAGACCTATCTGTCCCGATATTTCTGTCTTAAAGAATGTTAAGTGCTTGTGTATTTCTCATTGAAGAATTCAAAACATTTGTGGAGAATCAACAAGTTTGTAGACGTCGCTGGTCAGATGCTGAATTAGAGGTGCGGGAACTACGTGCTAGATTCACATCCTTAGAAGCTGAAAAAAAGGCGCTCCAGGCTAGGCTTGTACATGCGAGGTAAATACTGTATTTATTTGGCTGTATGCCCAGGCTTATCTAGATCTGTGCGAGGCGCACAACCACATTGTTGGTTTTGTCGTGTCATGGCTGATATGATGCAATGGTCAATAGACGACTTGTTGTACAGCTAAATGGAATCTGCAGTTTGCATATGGTGTAGAGCATACTTTCTCATGGCATTTTGATTTGGCCTCTCTACATTTCGTCTATTCAAAAGTCAGGCACAACTGAGCCGCAACATGACAAAACCGACAAAGTGGCATGTGCACGCAGCAGACTCAGTTCAGCCCGGGCACCTGCCAAGTCTAATTATAGTCCTTGCTGTCGGCACAGAGGTTGCTTAAACATATACATGTAGCTTCCCTAAGCGCACAGTAAGATTTTATCAGACTGGGCTGATGCCCAGGCTGATCTGAGTCTTCACTGGATACACATACCACTTAGTTATGCCCCCGACATACGAAGTATGTCTGTGTCAGGGAGTATATAGTTTTTGTCATTCCATCCGTTCGTTCGTCCGTTCGTCAACTTTAGGTCAAAGTTTTGCGTTGAACTTTTTTTGATTGCTCATATCTCTGTAACTACACATCAGATTATTTTCATTTTTGGTTTATGATATCTCAGTTGCATTGCCTTTGATTTAAACTATCTTAGCCCCTGGGCCAGGACCCAGGGTGGGGCCAGGGGTCAGTAATTAGGACTTTGGCATTTTCATTATGGCAAAGTTTTGCTTTAAACCTTTTTGATTGCTTATATCTCTGTAACTGCATTGAAGATTTCTTCCATATTTGGTTCATGATATCTGTATAGCATTACTTTTGATCTGGACTACCTAAGCTGCAGGGTCAGGCTCATGGGTGGGGCCTAGGGTCAATAACTAGGACTTAAACATTTGTTGTATATACAGTTTTGGGTTATTGTTATAATATGCTTGAATAGAGCCTTATGATACATGACTGCGTTTATTTCATACTAGTTTACACATATGGATGCTGCTGCTGACATAAGGTCAAGGTCACAAACATTTGAATTTTGTACATGTATAATATTTGCTTTGTAATTTTATGGTAAATATGCTTTCATTAGGCGGTGGCACTGGTCGGGGGTATACATGAGCCCCTGCTCACATGCTCTAGTTGGTTTTGTCGTGCTGAGGCTCAATTCATCACTAAGCCTGCTCAGATAAAAGTTCAGGAAAAGCTTTTGTCGTCATCTTGGTGCCCACAGCCACATCAGTGTCCCCTTTGGATGTTTTGATGTAATAGGCAAGGTTCTGTCAGTTGAGCTATCCTGTGCGCAGACAGGTTTTGTTTAGCCTGCCAGTATGAAAGTACAGGAAGAGCTTTTGTTTCATCCAGTATCTGTTTCTGTATTGGCATGTGTATTTTGATTGTTTTTGATTCATATCATTATGGGCAAACACTTCATCAGATGAGCTATCATATCCAGCAATAGGGTTTGTTATGTCCTCCTGGCCATCATTGTACAAGTTGGGAGCATACAGTGTTATAGTTTGTATGGATATGTATATGATGAAATCCATTAGTACAGCTGAGTGTCAAAAGTCTTTCCCCAAAAACATATTTTCCATAGACTTCAATGCATTTTCAAGTGTGCAGGGAATGTTGCTGTAGCAATTCTACTTATCGTACGATATTAAAGTTTATATGATTAGAAAGAGCAATAATTTTGACAACATCTAATAATTTGATTTGAACTCTAAATACTTCTTTTTTTAAAAATAGTCTTTTAAAGACAACACATGTACATTTTCAGCAAATTTTGGATAACGTCACCATTGATGTCAATAGAAAACAGCACTTTTGAATTTTTATTGAAGTTCAAACACTTGTAGTTTAATTGTGAGTAGGTTAAGGGCTAGCTAAAAATTATTTTATATAGCAGAAATCTTTCAGGTATGCAAAACACATTATGAACATTTGAACACAAGTCTCACAGTAAAAATTCTTGCACACTTGCAAATGCACTAAAGTCAATGGAAAAAATATTTTTGGGAAAGACTTTTGACACTTGGCTGTAGTACTTAACATAAAACACAGTTATCATCTAGTTAATTCTGTATTTTCAGGAGTTTAATTGAGACAGAAGAACAGAAAAGGTTAAAAGTTGAACAAGAGAAAGAACAGTTGGTAAGTGAAGGTCACTGTTGAATCTTCAGTGCTGTAGATGAGAATGGGTAACAGGGATAATTTAGGAATAATTTTCCGTATTTTCCATAAAGCCATATGCTGTGACCTCTCATTAGAACTGTCTCTTAGAACTGTCTCAGCGAGACGGTTCTAATGGTGGGTCACAACATAGGTTTTCGTTGAGAAATAAAAAAAAATTATCTTCAGATTATTCTCAAAACCCCACCTTATCTGGAGCTCTGGGAATCTTTTGTTGGTCAGGTACATCAAGTGAGAAATTACAGGAAAAGCTGTTGTTGTCACCCTGGCATCTGCATTTGCATTTTAGACATATATGAGCCGCGACACGAGAAAACCAACAATGTGGTTGTGCGCCCAGCGCAGACTCAGATCAGCCTGGGCATCCGCCCAGTCTGATCAGAGTCTTCGCTGTCCGCATGGAGGTAGCTTAGACCCTAAGCTACCCTTCGAGCACTTAACGAAGATTCTGATCAAACTGGGTGGATGCCCAGGCTGATCTGAGTCTTCACTGGGCGCACAACCACATCGTTGGTTTTATCACGTCGCTGCTCATATGGTTAAGTTTTAATATTGGCAAACAAGTTGTCAGAAAGCTCTACTGGCCTGTGACATGTCTTTTTGATCCACATTTTATTTGATGGAATAAAAAAAAACATACAATAAATTTTCATCCTGCAAATAGTTTCTCACCAAGGTGCCATGGTTACCTGCTTGGTACAGTTTGTTAGTCTGGCTCTGTTTTTCTGAGGTTTACCCTACTGACCTTAAATATATAAGGTTGACACATTTCGACAAATGACAGTATCAAAGGTTTGCTGGTCTAGAGAGGTGTTTAAAATAACTATGTAATAATTTAAATAAAGAAACTTATGTTGTCACCATATAATAGAACTGCTTTATCAATGCAGTTGAAATGAGGGGCCACTACATAGATTTTAGGTGAGAGGTAAGAAAAAAAAAGCTATCCTAGAGTTATCCTCAAAACATGACCTTATATGGTCATCTGACTATTATCCTAATATATGAACAAGTTGCTTTGATATAATATGAAAAAAGGCACTGCCTATAGGCGAGCACATCACTCTTTACAACATGTGGTTGGTATGATAATACCTCCCTATTGCTGTTACCATGTTACTCTAAAGTTTCGGCCACAGATGTGTGATCGAAATGTAGACCCTGATCTGACTACTCATTGTTAGATCCTGGATTCAAGTTCACAATGCTTTTTTGACGTTGAAATGTGTAATAAAAGCATTGCAGCTCCACAGCTGTGAACTCTGTCTACAAACTGATGAGAAACTCAGGGATCTCCCCAGACCATTAAGGCATGACGCTTGCAACATGCTTTCCTCTTCAAATTACCTTTGCAACATGCCTGATTTTTTTTTTCATTTCTTAGCCAGTAAAGTTGTTTTAAGTGCATTAAGGGTCTTCAAAAAATAATATACAATGTAAATTTAGGCTAATTTTGACAAAACATTGCTATAAATATTAAGGGTTTAGAAAATTGATCAACATATAAAAATATGATTTTTGTGCTAAAAGCGATATGCCTTCTGTAATTTCTGGGGAGAGCACTGAAACTGTCAGAAAACATAGTAGTCTATCCCCTCGGAAAACAGGCTATAATTTATCAGTTCTTTCTCTACAGTGCTTATTTTTTGTGTGATCACACAAGCGGTTAACATTTATGCCATCTTGTTTTTCTCAAACGGAACATTTGACGTCATTGTGTAATGTAGCGACAGAAAGATTGTATGCCCTGTATTTCTTATTTTTTCGTTGATTTCTACTCAAACCAGTCTAATTATAACTTACATTTGGTGCCATTACGAAAGAAATTCCATTGAAAGTAATGTATCGTACAGGTAAAAATATGCCTTACCAATCTTCTACCATAGAGCTCCTGCTCTTTCAAAAAGGAGCTTTGAATTGCAGGCGCTATGCGCCTGCAAGCGAGTGTTCGCTATTATTCTACAGTGTGTCAAAATGCTGATAGTGCAGATTCTTTTAAGATTTAAATTTTAACTCTAAATTGGAAAAAATAGGGACCGATATTTGGCCCTTAAATCCCTGACTGTCTCAGTATTTACTGTCGTTATGGTGATCCTGGATCAGACGTCCTGATATGGGTAGGTTTTGCAGAGATTTGTGAGAAAATTGTGTGAATTTTTCATAAATCTTGTTTTACAACACCTCGCAAGAACTGCCTAAATTAAATCAAATAGGTGGTTCTAATGAGTGGTCACAGCATGTATTTGGGTAGTAAGAAAAATTATCCCAGAATTATTTTCAAAGTCTGACCTTAGCTCTGTTTATACATAGGAAAGACAGATTGCCTTGATCCGAGAACTCCTGATTGACCAGAAGAGCAGTAAATTAGATGATCATGACAGGGAGAGACTGGCTTTCCTCAGTTCCTACCAGAAATCCGTATATGAGGAGTCACCAGTTAAAAGGTAAAATTTTAACTGCCAGTAGGGGTGCATATTGATCAAAATTTTAAGTACAATAATCGATCCATACAAAATGATAGAGATTTGATATATCAGTTGATATTTTCAGCAAGTACAGAAAACAATGAGCTGCATGTTTTAATTAAAAGGCATACCACTTGTATACACCAAACTACTTTGAAGTCTTCAAATATAACATTCCTTAATATGTACCTGTTGGCTTTTAATCACCCTCTGTTGCTTGCTAACCTGTGTTATAACATAGCTGCCAGGTAGAATGCTGGTTGTTTGGCTACTCTACAGACTGTAATTTAACTTTGTATTTCTTTATTGAAGTGTAAACATCAATGGAATAAAGTGTGGTTATTCGTCCAGAGGTTTTCCGTAAACTTGTTAAATAAAAAAGAGCATCTCTGTCTACTTTCATTTTGCTGTACAACATCAATACTAGGGTCAAGAATGAATATTCTTCAATTGAAGTCTCCTGACCTGCTTCAGCGAAAATGACTTGGCCAGACCATAATAACATCTGACTTATGGCGCAGCCCATATAGTGATTTCTTTCCTGTTGTTTATTCAGGCTTAGCACAGTTAATGAATCAGCCCACTCCGTACTGTCTGATGATGACATTGACTATTGGGATAAGACGGAAGAGGACTTGGACACACCCTGTGGGCGGAGACGTAGAAGTCAGAGGCTTAGAAAGCGTCCCACAGCCCCACCAGCTGAGGAAGATGACCTAAATGAGACACCACCTAAGAGGACCAGGGGGGGACTGATGGAGGTAGATTTACAAAAATATTAAAAAAAATCACACTTATTATTGGAATTAATTTTATTTTGTATATTTATTAATGTGTATATGTTGTCAAATTACTCACAGCCCAAAACTGCAAATGGCTTCTGTTAAGTTTGTGAGTGATTCACCATTTACAGAGACACTTAGATAGACGATACAAGGGGTAAAAAGGTTTTCTGCTGTACCCTTGTGGCTGCAGGTGCAGTGGTTGTTAGAGACCACCATATCTTAGGTACATGAAAGATGGAGTCCATTCTTCTCCTTGCACTGGCTTTAATGTCCCCTGATTCTGAAGAGGTACCTATTTACTGGTGGGTTGTCAGAGTTTTTCAGTCATTGACTGAGTTGGGTTTCAAACCTGGGATGTGTGTCATAGCCAAGTGCTCTTACTATTTTGTACTGCTCCAGGAAGCAAGGGGAGATGAACAATTTTTATGATCAGGTTTATGCCGGTTTAAACCTTTAGAACCATCAGTGTTCTGCATTTCTCAGATTAGTAGAAGCCAAATAGTCATGATCCAAATTTTATGTTCAGAACTTTTTATGTCCCCGCATCATATGATGCCGGGGACATATAGTGTTCAGGTCGTGCGTACCTGTGTACGTTATTATATATATCTATTAGTACAACAGGAATATACAAGAATAAGGTCATGATGACCCATATGTCATGGTCCACTGACTTCGGACTTAGGCTAATTTTGCAAGGTTAAGATTTTAGTAAGAGGTAGCTTTTAGGGTTCTTATTATTGTAGCAACTTGAAATTTTGTATGAGGCTTTATATCTATAAGTTCAACGGGAATTTACAAGAATCAGATCATGAAGAGCCATATGTCATGGTTCACTAACTTTGGATTTGGACATTTCATATGACCTTTAGTCTGCCTCTATGTACCTAATTATCCTACAAGTGCCAGTACCTTAATCAAGGCGCCATCTTATTTAAGGCACTAGGCAGGGGCATCCGTGTACTGTGGACACATTTCTAGTTTCCATTATTAATTACAGGAGAATTCAGTTGTCACAACAACAACAATCACAGTAACAGCTGATGGCCGACCTATTGAGGCGTCAACAGAAGTACAGGTGCCATCAGGGAAAAAGACGCTGAATAAAAGTTTCAGTGAACCTGCTTTAGACAAACATAATATAGGTTTGTTCAGCATTTATAAATTTGGGTATATTTATTGTATTTGTTCCTTGAATAAGCAAGGGCCAAATTGCAGTCAGGTTTCCTGGGCACTAGTGTTTATGGTGGTACATAGTGTTCTGCAGAATTCTTCTAATAATTTGGATGTATATTTGTATGGAGATATTTTGTGGAAATGCATGATAGCTTTTATCTCTTGCTGCCTTAATTTTCGTTTTTCTTTTCTTAGTAACATAACATTGCCTTTTATGCAGACTAGTCAATTTTCATAACAAACAGTGCTGTTATATAGCAGAAATTTTAAGAAACACATGTATTCAGAAGCCATTTTTTTTCAAGCATTTCATATAATATAATCAACTCTACCTATAAAAATGACTACAAGAAAATATCCTTGTAGTTGAGAATAGTATTAGAATAATCTGACAGTTGAAGATAATTCTTGCAAAACTTTTATCCATGTGATAAAATTTAAGAGACATCTGTTGACAAATTCAAATTTTGCACAAACACTGTGTTCCCTTATATTTGTATATATTTGGATTATTTTGTGAACATTTGAAATTTTGGCTCATTAAAGCTGCTGAAATACTGGGAGCTTGCAAATAAAGCAAGTTTATAGTGCTCTAGGGTTCAGCCACCATTAGTTTTGCCACAGCAAGTTCAGCCATTTCGCCTGATACATAATTATTATACATGTAGTAATGTGTTTTCATGTTTTGACAGAAAGTGAGTCAGAGTCAGACTGGGGAACACCAACAAACCAGAACAATAATATGGGCACAAGAGATAGCAGAAGCAACCTTAGAACAACACCTCTGTAAGTATAAGTTATTAAAGTGCTAATGAGCCTGTTAGCACTTGACATCTGATTTAGTTGTGCAATGTTAGTCTTTAAAAACAAAGTTATACTTTAACTTTTAGATGAAAGTTGAAGTGTTTGTAAAAAGTGCAGACCAAGATCAGACTGCTCATGAGGAGCACTCTTATCAGGATATACACTGTTTAGCTTTATTTCTGTGATTACTCAGAGAATTTTATGGAAATCTGGTTCGTAAATCATTCTTCAAACAATACAATAATCCACAGAATCGTTGCCTGTAAAACATTCCCACAAACAATAGATCTACCTATACCTTTCATGTTGGCCTTGTGATTAATACTGAGAAGAGATCATCCTGAGTTTGTTGAGTTTTGCAGAGATTGTTCTACGTCTTTAACTATTGGATTGTTTCATTCTCATCACACATTTTCTTATTGGCTTGAAATGACTGAAATATGAATGAAAGGGCTGTAAACACCCAAATCAACCTGTCTTCTGTTGATCCTGCATGAAACGCGATGATAAACGTACTATGTCGGGATTCCTGATTACATGTAGAATGACCCTGCCTATGATCCCTCATTTCAGCCGACTAAACAGAGGGGCAATATGTAATGAGGGGTCTCACAGTGAAAAGAGAAAAATTGATGCCAGATACACCCCTTATCTGAAGCACTGCCACATACACTGATTTCAAGCTTTATTCTGAATTTCCATTGCATATATTTCAGGACTGGCAGTATCAGAAGAGCCCATTCTGCTAGCAGAGGTCTAAATAGGCTACATTTCTTCATATCAGAGACAGTGATTCGACCAAGAACTTGTGTGCCAGTAAGTGGGCATGTAAAAGAATGTCTAATTTTCTGAAAGATAATGCTATGACAGCAAACATATAAATCACAGTCCTTCAGAAGAAAAACAGCTCATTCTAACTGAAGTACATTGTATTGAATTGAGGTTAATCAATTATACACCATCATATTTTTCTTCCAGTTTCAAAGGGAGACAAATTTTGGAACTTGGTTTTGGCTTTCCTCCCAGGCGAGCAAATTCTTTCCTGACAGAGTTGACCTTCATTTAGAAGTAAGGCAAATGCAAAAAAGAAAATGGCAGAGTTGCTTGTCCTTTAAATGAATCCATATACTTTAATGATTGACTTTTGAGACAACAAATGGGCATTTAACTTTAACTTTTCAAATTGGCAAGTTCTGTAAGGGGCTCCATATTTCTTTAGAATCTACCTTCTCATTTTAACATTGATGTTTATTTATCACTAGGGTGTATCTAATGAGTTGTATGATTTAATTTGATCAGTTAATCTGTTTCATGTGCAAGACGTTCAGCATTTCATATGCTGCATATACATAATACAACTAATACTCTACATTATACATTTTTGTATGCAGCACATAGTAGTGCTTCATATTTGTGTCAAAGTAGTATTCAGTTTAGTTTAGACAAGTTATCAATATGCATTTACATATTAGTATATTGTTTATTTCTAGTGTGGTCGAAGGATAGGATTTGGCAGACTGGCGATGAAATGCAAAGGTAAGGACTAATATTTCAGACAGGTTTATGGGTTTAATTTTCTTGCCCGCAACTAGCAGAAGCAAGACAGAGGTATTGGTTTTTTTTTTATGCTGTTGCCAGTTTAAGCTTTCTTTGAGATTTCTGTGACAATGCCCAGACAGGAAGGACACCACCTTCTTTGGAATTCTTGTTTTTCCAAGTGTTTTTGTCTCGCCTGCGAAGCAGAGGTGAGACATATGTATTGCTTTTCCGGTGTCGTCGGCGGCGTCGGCGTCGGGGCGTAAACTTTTGTCGAGTTTTTGCATTTAGGTCATTTTCTCAGAAATTATAAGGGCTAGAGCCATGAAACTTGGGTCATGGATATATCTGGAAGAGTACAGCTGAAAGCCATCATCAATGTTAAGGCTTGACCTACATTTTATGGTTGACTGACTTAGCAATTTTTCGTCAAGTTTTTGCGTTTAGGTCATTTTCTCAGAAATTATAAGGGCTAGAGCCATGAAACTTGGGTCATGGATACATTTGGAAAAGAAGAACTCAAAGTCATCATCAATATTGAGTATTTACCAACATTTTACGGTTGACTGACTTAGCAATTTTTTGTCGAGTTTTTGCGTTTAGGTCATTTATTCAGAAACTATAAGGGCTAGAGCCATGAAACCTGGGTCATGCATACATCTGGAAGAGTACAGCTGAAAGCAATCATCAATGTTTAGTCCTGATTTACATTTTACGGTTGACTGGCTTTGCAATTTTTTTGTCAAGTTTTTGCGTGTAGGTCATTTTCTCAGAAACTATAAGGGCTAGAGCCATGAAACTTGGTTCATGGGTACATCTGGAAGAGTAAATCTCAAAACCATCATCAATATTGAGTCTTGACCTACATTTTGCGGTTGACTGACTTTGCAATTTTTTTGTCAAGTTTTCACGTTTAGGTCTGTTTCTCAGAAACTATAAGGGCTAGAGCCATGAAATTTTAGTCCGAGAGCCCGTGGTAGGTTTATTCATGTGGTCGAGGCCAAAAGGTTTGAAGGTGTTTTCTTATGTAAAAAAGTGTGCTGAATTCAAAAATCAAAGTCTAAAAAAAATCCATTGATGCACAAAGTCGGTATACTCAAACGATTACACATGGGGTGCCCCAAATCTCGATAGAGCGTCAAAATGGGGGTACCCTTATATTTAGTAATATTTTCAGCCTTTTGCATGCACTGGAATATTAATTTTGATATCAAGCAATACTTAATAGATGCTGAAACAGATCAAATAACAATTTCTACATTTTCTTTGCCATATTATGGGAAGCTCTACTTTCAAAATGAAACACATTTAAAAAAGCCACGAAAACTGGTGATTTCAATATTCAACTCATAGGTAGATTAGAATATTGATATAAACACCGAAAGTAGCAGTAATTATACCCCCGGCAAAATAAGTATGTCCAGGGGAAAATTGTTTTTGCCTTTCCATCCGTTCATCTGTCTGTCCATCCGTCTGTCTGTCCATTTGTCCGTCAGTCCTTTCGTCCGTTAGTTAACATTCCTTTCGTCCGTTAGTTAACATTTGCGTTAAAGTTTTGCGTTAAGTGTATTTTCTTTGCTCTGTTTTCCTGCAAGTCTGTACGGGAACTTGTTATATGTACTAAGTGTTACCACAGGATGGATATAGATCAGCTTGCATCACCTGGAAGCTGCTTCTGGCCTAAGGTCAAGGTCACAGACTTGGGAAATATGTACAACAGTTACGTTAAAATTTGCGTTAAGTTTTTTGCTCAGTTTTCTTGAAAGATTTTACTGGATCTGGCTCATATGTCTATTGTTACTACAAGATAGATACTGATCAGTTTGTTTCATCTGTATACTGCTGCTGGCCAAAGGTTAAGGTCATAGATTTAGAAATTTGTACAAAAGTTGCATTAAATTTTGCATTTAGACTGATGATTTTGCTTTTGCACTGTTTTCCTGCTAGTCTTCACTGAAACTGAATGAATGAATATGTGTTAAGTGTTACTATAGGATAGATACTGATCAATTTATGTCACCTAAAGGCTGCAGCTGACCTAATGTCAAGTCACAGACTTTGAAGTTTATATACCAGTTGGAACGCAAACCCTCGAAAAGCGGTGATTGTATTTACAACGGTGGGTCCTTCCACATAAAAAATAGGCCCTAAAAATGGCGAACATGGTTCTTGACGAAATTTCCCATTATTCTCAACTGTATTTAGAGGTACTGGCTGTATTAAAATGATTCAACACAGAAAATTGCTTTGTTAACTAGTATTAAGCAGGCTTTCTCAACAAAATTAAGGCCCAAAACTGCTCGAAATGCTAAAATATTCATCGTCAAAGTACAATACACTATCTTGGTTCTACCGAAAACTTGCATCAACATAAAACATAATTTACATAGAGCCAGGACTTTCTCCAATGCGCACACCCATGCCATCGAAAACTTTATTATTTCTTCTTTGTGCATGTGAAATTTCAAGCAATATCGTTTTGGAACATTTTTAAATTGCAAAATGAAAAATGGCATCAATGGTTTTAACGCTCAAGAAACGGTCTTGCACGTGATATGAGCACCAGCAATACTTGGCGGACAGCCACAATTTAGACAGAAAATTAAGGTCGACAGCTTGTCAAACCTGAGCTCAAATTGCTAAAAACTTGAAGAGGGGAAAAAGTACGGAGTTTAGTGAGCTAAAATAGACTACAAACTGGTAGAACATACCTCACCGGGGGCTCACCCGACTGCTGGCCTGATTTGCATTGTACAAATTTGACCTGCCACTCCAATTTATGACAATAATATCCTTTTCAAACTTTATTTATCTTTCAAACAGTCATCTGTTATCTGTCAAATAATTTATTAGGTCACTTTGTTGTTACGTCATTGTTGAAAATGATGACGTATTCATATTACCTAGAACTATAGGCAGCCGGCATGCCATGTAAAGGTATAATAGTTACGTCGAATATGAATTAACAAGATAATTTCATTAGAACCCGGTACGAAGTAAGAGAGTTTTTTTTCTTTCTTGTCATTTTGTTTGTCTAGTTTTCGAAATAATTTATAATCTGATTTTATAATTTGCTCAACAATTACCAGTGGTATATACTTAAGTGAGAAAGAAACAAGAAACAAGCCGAGCGGGGATGGAAGGAGGTTGGGCGGCCGCGGGGGGGAGGGGGGGGGGGGTAGTTTTCGAAATAATTTACAATCTGATTTTATAATTTGCTGAACAATTACCAGTGGTATATACTTAAGTGAGAAAGAAACAAGAAACAAGCCGAGCGGGGATCCATAGAAGGAGGTTGGGCGGCTGCGGAGTGGGGAAGGGGGGGGGGGGGGAGTAGCACTTACTTATTCATATTTAGACTAACGAATTCCTATTTAATCACAGATATATCTACAAATGAGACCAAGATGTGTTGTTACACATTGGTATAATACTAATTTAGTCTGGAATGACGCCTGTAGTGATGTTTTGGTACCAAACATCCAAACACGACTTGAACACTGAACAGTCGTTGCTCTCTCTCTCTCCCTCTCTCTCTCTCTGTCAATTCAATAGAAGAGTTTTGGCTACATTGTTGTTACACACACTGAGATTTATAACATCCATCTGAATCTTCAAAGAGGACTCTTTTTTTTAATTTAAAAGAGGACTCTTGTCGCAAGTGACAACAGCAAAAACGTGCTTAGTCTGACGACTAGCTGTTTATATAAGCGAACAGCAAAATCCTGATTGACTGGTTGGCTTGCAAGAATACCTTTCCATTTATAAATAGCCTGGCGACTACGAAGTTCGACGATGAACCTGAAAATGGTGTTGGGGTGCGTGGGTGAGTTGGTGGGCGAGGGGGGGGGGGGGGGGGGGGGGAATTGGAGGCTTGCTACATGTACGTGCCATCCGACGTTTGGTGCGTGGCACAAAAAGCAGCCATAATACTGTACATATACTTAAACTGTATATGAATCGCTAAACTTCGGCAAACTCCATACCTTGAATAACTGTTAAGACCTTTGACTGTGTACTTAAACAGTCTGCTTGAAAGTTGAAAACAGAAGAGGTGTGAGGAACTGTTAAAATACGCACGTACTTTGTATATTTATTCAACCAACAGCAAACTGAACATGAATATAAAAACAACCACCAAAAATCCAAACTAGAATGCACAAATGCAAGATGTTCATCTTATCACCCGTAAACCTTCTGACCCTTATAAAATAAAAAAAAGTGAAAACCTTCCCGCACCTCACCAGTGTTAGATGCGAATCTGGAGGCCGCTCGATATCTATCACTGCCTAATGAATGTGTTTTAACTGTTATCTGATTCGATTCGGAAATCGACTGTACAAGAGTTTACTTTCAGGACACAGAGTATGAAGAATAAACCCAGAGTTGAGCATAAAGTGTACCGGATTGCCCTTTACGTTTGCCTTCAGGAAGATTTGTGAATGCAAAAATATCAAATTTTCTGGTTACCTTTAAGATACCTGGGACTGCTAGTCAAAGAAAGATAAGACCACACAATTTCAGTTAAAGTTCTAATTGGCACACAAATGAAGAATGAACCGAAAAGAAATTGAGAACGTACATGTATGTAAATGTGCGCGCTTAAGGAGACTGGGTACATTTCATGTGGAAGCATCTCGGCAATTTTGATTTATACATCTACCTTTCCAAAGGGAATCAACTCTTTTAGTAAAGCATTTGCTCCTTTGGAGGCAAAGTGTTTTTTTGAAGAATTTTCCGGTACAGCGGAAAACTACGTGGAAGTCAATAAAGTTGTTCCCCTTTGTAGAAATGGCAGCCGTTCCCCATTTGTAGAAATGGCAGCCGGAAATACATGGAGGCATACCCACCGTGCCACCATAAGATTTTAAATTCTAGCAAACCTGCAGGTCCAAAATCTGGCAAACATTTCCATTGTTGTGATTTCTTTATTCACGTGTTTCCGGATATCCGTAAATTAATTATGGATTTAGGATATCGATAAGTAAGGAATAAACATGATAAGGGACGAGTCATTTAATATCAGGTGGGGGAGGGGGAGGAGGATGAACTGGAGGGGGCGGGGAGGGTGGGGGGTCGGAAACCAATAAGCCTCGGAGCAGGCGGGGGGGGGGGGGGGGATCATATATTTTATCAGGCATATTGTATGAGTGTGTGTGTGTGTGTGGGGGGGGGGGTCAGAATTATTCTATCAGCCTTCATTTTTACCCTAAAATTTTATTACCCTTCAAATTTCAGACTCATTCCTTTCAACTCAAAACTTTAAGACATTTGGTGGGGGGGTGGGGGGGGGGGGGCAGCTTCATATCTAAAACAGACCTTTTCATTGATTTGCAAGAAGAACAGTATGAAAGTGTCTATAAATTCATGTCAAGTAGTCGATTTTGTAATTAATTTTAATGCCTGCATTTGTGATAATATTAGTTGTCCAGGTGCCTTTTCATCAGCAAAACTACTGTGGCTACCCCAGACCCCGCCACCCAGAGGCCCAATTAATAGGCTATTATCAACAGTTATAATTATCAAGCATTCAACAACAGATTTCTGGATGGTCACGTGCAGAAGAAAGTGGAAGAAATGCAGACAAAGTTTAAACAGACCATGATTAATTAACCTACTAGAATAAGAAAATGTTCTTTGTATTTCATACAGCTTTTGATTGAGGTCAGTCTGACAGTCTGACATAAAATAGGTAAAATGGTGTGTGTGGGGGAGGTGGGGAGGGAGGGGGAGGGTAACTGGGATTGGGGGATGGGGCGGGTCATGTCAGAATTTTTTTGTCGCCTATCTGGGGGAAGGTGGTGGAGGGGGGAAATAATTCTGTTGAGACTGAGTGGGTCGGAAAAATTTTGGTGATTCATATGAAAATGTACCCGGCCCCCACCTGATAAATGACTCGTCCCTAAATAGTAAAACGGCATCCCATACAAAATTACGTCATAAGTTTATCAGTAAGCGTCGTGTTTACAAATTGCTACAGTATCGAGGTAAGAGTTGACATTATTCTATCTCTCAATAAATGATGTATAAAATATATTTGCTTGACTGTTTTATTCTGTCTTGGTCGAAAATTAATCAGTGTTAGGTGGTAAGGTTTCTACGAACAGGCAGATTTGCGAGTTTGTTATTTTGGCAATGAACAATTCATGCGATGACACGTAGGCCTAAGGCTGGCATGATTTCGACGCCATTTTTTTTTGGTTTGTTTACAAACTGGGTAGGCATATATTATTTTGCAATTTTAAAATGTTCCAAAACCAAATTTTCTGAAATTTCACATGATAGTAGAGTATAGTTCAATGTTTTTCATGGCATAGGTCTGTGACCTGGAGAAAGTCGAATACGCTATAAATCGTAATTTTTTGTTCACATGTTTGACGTGAAAGTAAAGGGCACTGTTTCGTTAATAATTACACAGCCAGGAAAGAATGTCTTGGACTTAATTTAACGGAAATATTTACTAATGAAAGTCAGAGAGGCGCTCTTAAAATTTCAACCGGTGAGGCAATTTCATAAGTCTGTATGGTTGCATGAAATTACTGAGGGGGCATGAAATTACTGAGGGGTTCGTCGATAGCCATTTTGATGGCGACAATTTCGAACAAAAATCCGTTGCTATGTGTTTGATTATATCCCTACTCCTTGGAGCTGCATTCCAACTGTACATATAAAATATATCTTTAAAAGTTAGACTTTCAAGAGTGTATTCTTTAGCTTATTGCCAAATCTTGGGATGGAACCTTTTGGTATGTGACTGGGTCTATTGCTGTGTACGATTGAATGTCTGCCTGTCTGTTTCCTAACATTTTACATTAATGTATTATGTAAAGTTTATTTTCTGTAGGCGGTGGCCCTGGTCGGAGGTATACGTGAGCCCCTTCTTATTGCACGAAGGGGATTTGAAAAACATTTCTAGCCACAAATTATTCGAGTTATTTTTCTTTGGACTTGGCTTCAGTCATTTGGGGAAGAATGAGCTCCAAACAAAATAAAGTCTGACAAACTGACGATATGGCAAACTCTATTCTTTTATATTGTTGGTCCATGCCGTATATTCTTTAAAAGTCATTTTAAATACGTTTCAAATACATTATTACTGTTTAGTTCTTTTTTTTTCAGGTAAATGGTGAAGACAGTCGTACAGAAAGGAGGATAATCAGTTGAAAATGAGTTAAATTGGGCCTTGCTAACCGAACTCAAAAGAACAGCGAAGGGTTTCAAAGTGAGCCTGTGCATATGGTCAGTCTCAGATGGACGTTTGGTCTGTTGACATACACTATTGGCCTTCACAAAACTTCGGCCAAAAACACAGATCCCTGATTTCTGCGCATTTAAATATCTACCTGATGGTTTCTGTAAAGATACTAGTTCCCTTGGTGAAGTCCGTATACATGGTAATAAATATCGTTCCTCTAAGATGGAAACAACTGACGAGACTAGAGAACCATCAGTAAAGCGTGAGTGCATTATGTATGGCGATTCTAAATAGAAAATAATTGCTCTAGATCTGATGGCCTCACCCAACAGCCAGGACTTGGAATGAACATTGCTTGCGATAATTACGATGAAAGCATTGAAACATTGTCTGGGATCGGTACTCTTCATATATACTCTGTCGGTATATGTTATCAGAATGTTTGTTATCAGGATGTTTGCAACTCCAAGTGTCAGATCCCTCAAAAAAAGAAAGACATCATTTGATTCATCGCTTAAAACAGAGCCTCCGCCATATTGAAAGAAATCTAAGTTCAGGTCCTTTGATTTCGAATCAATACTTCAGCTCAGCCTGAACATATTCTTCAGCTGGAAAGGCGAGACCAAACATGACCTGTATTGTGATCTTTCTTTGATGGTACCCAAAAAGGGACTTTAAAAGGGACTATCTTCTGCATCCAATTTCGTTTAGAATCGCCAATATAATACTCTCATGTTTCACTGTTGTGCAGTTCATTTGTCTGATCAGTTGTTTCCATCTTCTAGCTGAAATGAAAAAGGAAGGAAATTGCAGACGTCCTTGGATATCACCATATATGCGGACTTCGCCGAGAGAACAAGGTTTTTTTACCATTAGGTGGCTATTTAAATGCGCATGCACGGCCTTTTACAGCAATCAGGGATCTGTGTGATCGGCCGAAGTTTTGTGAAGGCCCATAGTGTATGTAAACAGACATCAAAACTACAGATGAGTCTGAGCAGAGGCACACGCTCACTTCAAAACCCCTCCCTATTCTTTTATGTTCACTTGGCAAATCCCCATCAAACTCACATTCAACTGATGTTTCTCCTTCTGTACAACTGCCTCCCTTTTACTTGAAAAAAGAATGAAAACAGAAAGAAAAAATATATTTAGAATGTTTTTAAAATGACGGGATAAAGAATATATGGGTGAACAATATAAAAGTACAGAGGTTGCTACATCGCCAATGTGTCAAACTTTATCTTGCTTCGAACATGTTCTTCCCCAAAAATAATTAAAACAAAGTCATAAATTAACACGAACAATTTGTGACCAGAAGTTGTTTTTCCAGTCCAACTAGAGCAAGTGAGCAAGGGCTAACTTATACCCCCGGTCAGAGCCACCGCCCATAGAAAATAAACTTTGCCTAATACATTAATGCAAAAAATGTTAACAAACAGACAAGCAGACATTCAGTCAAGCCCAGCAATAGACCCAGTCACATTTCAAAAGGTTCTATTCCAAGATACACTCTTCTAAGTAAAACTTTTACAGAAGTTCAAAGTCTTTGACATTAACCTTAGGTCAGCAGCAGCATCAAGGTGACACAAACAGAGCAGTATATATCCTGCAGTAACACTAAACACATATGTAACAGTTCCAGTTTAGACTTTCAGGAAAACAGTGCAAAAGCAAAGATTTAACACAAGCGTTAACGTAACTATTTTATGAATTTCTAAGTCTGTGACCTTGACTCAGGCCGAAAGCAGCATCCAAGTGATGCAAACTGATAAGTATCTATCCTTTAGTAACACTGAGCACATATGGACCAGTTCCAGTCAAACACTTTCAAGAAAACTGAGCAAAAGCAAAAACATAACGCAAATTTTAGCGTAACTGTTTTACAAGTTTCTAAGTCTGTGTCCTTGACCTTAGGCCTGTAGAACCTTCCAGGTGATGCAAACTGATCAGTATCCATCCTGAAGTAATACTAAGTTCACATGAACAAGTTTCCATGAATACTTTCAGGAAAAACAGAGCAAAGATAAAACTTAACGCAAAACCTTAACGCAAATGTTAACTAACGGAGGAAGGACTGACGGACAAATGGACAGACAGACGGATGGATGGAAAGGCAAAAACAATTTACCCCTCGACATACTTATTGTGCTGGGGGTATAATAACTGCTACTTTGGGTGGTTTTTTATCAATATTTTTATCTACCTATGAGCTGAATATTGAAATCACCAGTTTTCGTGGCTTTTTTCAAGGTGTTTCATTTTGAAAGTAGAGCTTCCCATAATATGGCAAAGAAAATGTGGAAATTGTTATTTGATCTTTTTTAACATCTATTTAGTATTGCTTGATATCAAAATTAATATTTCGGTGCATGCAGAAGGCTGAAAATATTACTAAATATAAGGGTACCCCCATTTTAACGTTCTTTCGAGATTTGAGCACCCCATGTGTAATCTTTTGAGTATACCGACTTTGTGCATCAATGGATTTTTTTAAGACTTTGATTTTTGAATTCAGCACACTATTTTACATAAGAAAACACCTTCAAACCTTTTGGCCTCGACCACATGAATAAACCTACCACGGGCTCTCGGACTATTTGGGTCATGCATTCATTCTGGAAGAGAAGAACTCAAAGTCATCATCAATATTGAGTCTTTACCAACATTTTATGGTTCACTGACTTTGCAACTTTTGTCAAGTTTTCGCGTTTAGGTCTGTTTCTCAGAAACTGTAAGGGCTAGGGCCAAGAAACTTGGTTAGTGCATACATCTTTGCTGATTTAGCTCTGTTTTGTGACTAAGCGCCAGCAGGCGAGACACCGCATTCCGCGGAATTCTTGTTTAATGGATTGAGTTCTTTAAAATTTCTGTACTGCAAAAGCAAAAATGGCTGAAGTTTGTTCTGGGAACTAGTCAACTTCAGCATATGACTATTTACAGCCCATATCATCATGATCATGGCAACTCTGATAAATGTGAGACAAAGTTCTATGCCTTAAAAATCCATGGAAGTTGGTTGTGTGAGAAACCTAACCTTTAACTTGTGGTCAGGTCATCTGATACGAAATATATGAAACTTGCCAAGTGCTTGTTTCATGGGGTTCATATCAAATGACAGTCCGCCCAAACCAATCAGACTCTTTGCTAAGCATTTAAAAGGTAGCTAAGGGTCTAAGGCAGATGCCCAGGCTGACCCGAGTCTTCGCTGGGGGCACATACCACTTTGTTGGTTTTGTCATGCCGGGGCTGATATCTAAATTGTATGTTTTTATTATCAGATTGTAAATCAATGTGCCATCCTGAGTGTAAAGACAATTTACCTCTGCCATGTGTTCAGGCCCCACCCACACCAGGAGGAAATGGAAGACTCCAAGGGGTAAGTACTGCTCTAGATAACAGTGCTCCAGATAAGAAGGGGTAACAGGGATAGTTTAGGGGTAATTTTCCATGTTTTTTCTTATAAACATATTTTGTGATCCTCATCAGAATCTGAGACGGTTCTAATAAGTGGTCACAATATATGTTTTGGTTCAGAGATAAGAAAAATTATCTTTGAATTATCTCTGTTACCCCTTATCTGGAGCTCTGATAATGAGGGGATTTTATCATAATCCTGAGATACTTTTTTTTCATTCTTTATAAAAAAAGCTATGTTGTGGCATCGGATTAGCACCATCTCTCCGAGGCACATATATTGATTCATCTACATCTTCATCTATATGTTGAACCTACACGCTTGACTGCAACTCGATGGGTAATTTCATTTCACAAACTGAAATCAAAGTTTATATTTTCTTTAAAAAGTACTCAAACATATTTCAGAATTCTAAACACCAAAATGTTGTTAGGGATATCCATAGAGAGGTTATAACAACAGACTGACTAGCTTGTGGACTTTACAGATTGTTTTGCATATACAGTAGGGCTGTCACAGTATATCGGTTTATTGGTATATAGCAATACCTCTCAAATAAATATTCCATTGCAATATGAAAACCGGAACAATATTTACCACAATATATTGCATAATCAAAACATGCTACATTTTACAGCAAAGTGGAGCAAGAAGGTTGGATTTTGTATGTAAAATGCATACAAAATCCAACCTTGCGCCACTTTGTTCAATTTAAGAATAAAGATAAAAGAAGACAGTAATGAAAGGCCAAGGACAATATCTGGCATGTATATACCATCTGAATAGCTGGGCATCATTTATATGTCCATCTGCCTATCTATTTTGATCAGAAATGGAGACACTAGACATATTTTTGACATACTTTGATGAAAACAATATATTGTGGTATGTATCTCTATATGGCTTCCATATATCGCAGTATGTCATGGTACCATTCAGTCATATTCTGAGTTCTAATATACAGTGCATTCCCTTTATTACATTAGGCTTGGGATCAACAGAAAAGCATAACATTATCAGTGAATAGACTAAGTGTTGCATAAGGCAAAGGAGCAAATACGTTCATTTGCCTCATATTCCTTCATAGTAAAGTCTCAGTGGGAGCCATGAAGTAATAGCAGTATATCCCAGATAGTGTTAGATAAAGAAGTGCTATAATAAGTGTGATTTTTGCCGACATAAATTCATACATATTGTGTTTTAGGGTGTTCTCGCGGACTACTGTAACAATGAGTCACCAAAGATTCCTGGTATTGTGGTAAGTTGCTTGAATAAGTTAAGCTTATTGTCTCACAACCAACAGAATCAAGACATGTATTATTTTTCCAACAACTTTGTTGTTCATGATATTTAGTCTGTAATCATTAGTTCAGGGTTTTTTCCGTGAAAATGTGGGACATGAGAGACACCTCATTTGCGGAATTCTTGTATAATTTTGCAGTCGTTTGCTGTAAACAATTCTGGAAGTAGAAGTAATAATCTGGACAGCATCATGCAATTTTGTGATTAATATGTTTGTGAACAACGAAGGCTTTTCACCTTTTTTTGCCAGCACCAAATGGTGGTTTCTGTACTCTCAACCATTTTATTTAATCATGCAGGGACTTGAGCCATTATGAGGAATATTTGTTTGCTCTTTTCAATTCTTAGCTGAGTCAGTATTTCAGGTGACAGGATTGGTTCAAGGTTAATCATTGACAGTAAACTGTGGTGGTTTTACGTCAGTGTAAGAGGATGGCTAGCTGTGAGTTACAGAACTGCTGTGAGAAAATTACTCTCAGAGTAAATTATTTTACAAAGAAAAATAGACAGTTAACTGTGTGATTTAACAATTTATGTTGCTCTTTTCCAACACATAGTAGATAGGTTTGGTGTGTTTATAGTTGACAGGTACTATCAGGGCTACAGAAATCCGATTTTTTGTCGGTCCGGACCGATTTTGAGTTCGAAAAACCGATTCGGTTGGCATAAGGCACATTTTTTTCGGTCCGAAAAAACACGATTTGCGATATATGATGACATAATTACCTGGATTTTAGCCATGTGTCATATATTAATCCAATTATCAGGCACTGCTATCAAAAGTTATCACAGATAAACAAAGTGTCAATTGTCTTGCCAAAGTGTGAACTAGCAATCTTCGATAATTAGCACGTGCCACAATTTTGGCCAGCGGCGAAGGCTTTGCACAACTCGTAATTCACATACACGTGCCGATGCACTGAAAAAGGCTGTGCAACGTAAGGTTGCTGACTATTGTATACTTTCAAAGATAGCATAAGGAAAGAATTTGACTAGCAAAAAGAAAATTGAGAACGGACTTGATTATGTGCAGTCTGGTCAGGTTTTTTTTTAGCCGACGTCATTTCTGAAATTCTCGCGCAGAAAAAAAAATATTTTTTTCTTCGTCCGTAGGTTCTTTTTTGCAAGTATATTCATATTTCAAGGGAATTAACTCGAATACAGTAAAATACGTCAATCGTAATACTTCGGCCAATTCCGTAAATGAAGATCGGCGAGGATGTCCGATTGACAGCATGTGTACTTTCACTTTTGGTCTGACTGTCTCTGCGCTTTTTAAAGCGCATTTTCACGATAAGTAAGAACATGTGGACTAAATGGCTACGTCAGCGATGACAACCGCGTTATAACGGTGCTCCAGTGTAGTCATTAGTTTTCGTGACTTTTTTTGGATTGTGGAATACACAGTGTAGTCATTAGTTTTCGTGTCTATTTTGTATTCGTATGACGTCATCGGCCGTCCCGGACCGATTTGGATTTCAAAATTTCTGTAGCCCTGGGTACTATGCTGCATAGTTATATCATAATAATTGAGCTGAGACACGAGAAAACAAACAAAGTGGTTGTGCGTCCAGCGCAGACTCAGATCAGCCTGGGCATCCATCCAGTCTGATCATAGTCTTTGCTTTGCAGCTCAGGGTCTAAGCTAGCACCATGCGGATAGCAAAGACTCAGATCAGACTGGGTGGATGCCCAGGCCTGAGTCTGCGCTGGAAACACAACAGATTTGTTGGTTCTCTTGTGTCTCAGCTCAATTATAATTCTTTCAGATACACTGTGTAAATGAAGTTGAAGCAAGAGGAATGGGTGAAGTTGGAATCTACAGAGTTTCTGGGTAAAAACATTTTTACACATCTGGTTAACTATGTTTTCAAGTATGTTACAAAATGAAACTAGCTGTTATGAAACAAAAAAGAGTCATAGTTACCAAATGACCTGATCATCAGGTCCTTTGGTAACTATGATTTTTTTTTCGTTTTGTAACAGCTCTTTTTCGTTTCATAACAAGCCTTGCATATACTTAGTTAACCAGGGGTGGTTATGTCCTGAAGGAAGTTTGAGTAGCATGTTAAAATCACACCAGCCATCCAATCATGTGCTCACTACTGCAGGGAATTTGATCAAATTTTATAGAAAGGTAAACCATAATGGAAAGTTTGTTGCTAATAACAAGCTAGATCACGGTCACAATCAAAGGTCAAATCTAGTGTTGCAATTCTCAGAAGCTACTGAATTAAATTTGACAACTTTCACATGAAGATACAGCATGGGAAGGTGTATCCAGCGTAAGAATTAGGCTTTCTTGTCCAAGGTCAAACTCACATTCCAAGGATCAGATGTCATATCATGTTTTGTGATTAATCAAAAACAACTGAGGAGAATTAAATTAAACATCATATGTAGGTAAACTGTAATAGCAAAATTTGGTACCCAGGCCCAAGATCAAGGCCACTTTTTGGGGTCCAAGTGCAAATCATGAGTCTGCAAATAATTGATAACTACAGAAGAAAATTGGACTAAACTTCACAGAAAAGTAAAGCATGATGTGAAGATATGTATAAATCAAGATTTATGTGCCCCTATCCAAGGTCAAGGCCACAGACGCTGACTCAGCCATTGCTCAGAAATTGCTAAAACAGATCTTCAAGGAAAGTTACAGCCTAAGCAGATGGCATGTCATGCAAGATAAGTTCTCATGCCCAAGGTCATGGTCAGGGAAAAAGGTCAGACCATGCCCGGGTTCAGTTCAAATTAAGTATGAATTTCCTCCCCTGGGTATGTTCTTATTCACCTTAAAGTTGTCGAAGTTGAAACAAAAATTGTTTGTGTTTTACCTATAGGGATGCCAGACAGGTTAGAGAACTGAAGGAGAGGTTTTTCAGAGGAAGAGGAATGCCAAATTTGGTGAGTATAAACTTACGGTTGCAACTTCAGGGCCCAAATGTTCATAGCATCGTTAACCTAACAAGCTCGTTAAGAGGTCAACTCGTTAAGTGTTTTGCAACTTAATAGCCAAATACACTGATATTTTTTGTTGAAAATATGTGAGAAGCTTTTGCAGTGCAGTGCAAAAGCTTCTCACATGTTTTTCAACAAAAAATATTGATGTATTTGTTTGAACAACTGGGCCAAGATGTTTGTTTTTGAACTTTAAATTGGTTGGTCAGCAGTATTTTGATTCAATGCCGAATTGTGGACTCTGCATGTTTTACTTTTAGAATAATTATAACTGTAGTTGCTTAAGGTGCCCAAATATACAGACTAACTATTGAAACTGCATGTTACAGTCCGGAGCCAAGCTGTTCAAACATTGTTATCATAACAATGTGATTAGTCAAGGGTGCATTAAGCAAGATCATGTGTACTAATATTTTTTTGTGAAAAAAATGGCAGTAGCTTTTGCACTGCCAAATGGCCTCAATCTGTTTTGTCACCAGTAAATGATTCAGATTCAAATACCAAAAGCGCCAGTTGAGTTAGGCCATAAGTTTAGCATGTAGATACTTGGTGAGACATGTCACTAGCAACCGACTCAGATTTAAATACCAAAAGCGCCAGTCGAGTGCGCCTTCAGTTAAGCGCTAATCAAGTACACCATTCTACCAGAAAAATGCTTTATTCTGAAGCTTTCATTTCATAAGCTCTTTGAATACACTGATTTTGGACACATTCGCTTGGTAACACTTGTGCCCATTCCATCAAAGTTTTAGCTGACACATTATCAGAAGCGAATGCGCTTTTTTGGCATTTGGTGTGCTTTTTCAGCACACTAACTTAATTTTTGTGTGTTTTAGCACAGGGCGCAGCCCAAAAAAAAATCCCTGAATTTATTAAAACTTTTTATACTATTAAAACGATCATGAATTTCTTTCAGTCCAATATTAATGATATCCATGTTGTATGTGGTTGTATGAAAGATTTTCTGAGAGGATTAAAAGAGCCACTGGTCACCTTTAAACTATGGAAGGCCTTCGTTAAGGCTGCTGGTAGGTCTTTGTATTCAGATGTTCTTTCGTTTGCACAATGAGATATTTTGTGACTCATATTCACTAAGATTGAGGAGCTTTGGTAGCTCAAGGGGTTAAGTGCTTGCTTGTTAAATGAGTAGTATGGGCTTGAATCCCACTGGTGGTGGAACTCTTCTCACTGTAAATGGGAGTTCATTGCTCTCAGGGTTTCATTATCACCTTTCTGTTGGTTCAGTATGACCGAAATACTATTCAAAGGGCAGTTATACAGCATTATTCATCCCTAAGATTGCTCAAGAAACTACAAGGAAGATAAGAAAGGAATTCAGAACCTTACTTGATTTAACAAATTCGGAATACTCTGGCTACTCCAGCACTCACAGGTGCCACAGAAGCCTTAGTCTCACTATGTTTGCTCTTTGATAGAATTAATGCAAAATATGCATAAACATAAGGCTTATATGCAATTAAAGATTCATTCCAGCAATGTCCGTTAGAAATAATGACAATGAGAAACGAGAAAAAAAACAAAAACATGTCATGAAAAATATTCAGAGTTAACTCTCACGGACCTTAGAATGTTTTGCAGTGTTTGAGTAACATAATGTCAGTTGCCGATGATCTCTATAGGATAATGATGTACTTTATTTCAGAGAATCGTGACAGAGCAATGAGCGAGTCAGAGATGTACCAGGCTCTCAGTCAATTACCAGATGCCAATAAAGACACCTTAGCCTTCTTGATGCTTCATTTATTGAGGTACTTAGTCTTTGAAAATTTTCATCAGGGCTGATTTTTGTATAATAGCCATATTATTCATGCAGCTGTAAATTTTACAGGCATACTGACTCTAAATAACGATTAAGGCTGTCTTTGACAGATGTTTTTAAGTTCGTTGGAGGGCAGCTGTGTAACATATTTCCCAAAAAAAAGTGATGACTAAAAGTTCTGTATTTGCTAAAAAAAAACGTAATGTTTATTATACATGTATAACCCATGTTTATAGAATGAACTGTGTCAGGTGAAAAGATTAGGTAATGTGATCTGGGAACAGCGAAGACTAAGAAAGTCACCAGTCTGTGAATCCATGTAGTCTAGCTAGAACCCTCCTGTCACACGATTCCTCAGTGTCTTTATTCACTTCAAGTAACTATGGAGTAAGGAACATGTTAATACATATAAAGAGCAAAAGCTCTGATTAAACTTTGCAGCTGTTCAGCCTATTTTTCACATGCTTTGGTTAAAGTGTATGTGTACACCTCCATGTTTTTTTTCCACCAATTTTACAAAGGGAAACAACTTTTGTGACTTCCTGTTCCTTTCTCTGAATAACATAGTCTTCCAGTATGGGGTCTACTCTTAAAGAATCTGCTCCTTTAATAGTTTACCCCCATTGGAAAGGGTGGTAAAAATAAAAACAGCAAAATTGCTTCCCCTGCAAGTGTACCCATTCACCTTAATTGTACCTAGAGATTTTCCTAGATGAACCTCATTTCTTGTTTAATTGTGTTATTTCAGAGTATCCCAGACTCCAGAAACAAAGATGAACACAGGCAACCTGGCCACTGTGTTTGGACCATCCATAGTGGGCCACTCTACACCAGACCCAGAACCCATGCAGACCATCAATGAAACAAAATATCAGGCTATGGTATAGTACTTCTCATTCTTCCTAGACAAGGCTAAGAAATAACATGCAGAGCTCCAGATACAGCAGTGATATCACATTCCCCCGATATAAGTGGTTCCCATAAAAAGAACAAGTCCCAATCCCAAATAATCTTTTTTTTCCCAATAAATTCCCAATTGCAGGAAGAAATTTGCGATGAAAGACCAAGTGGCACTGTTATAAGAGTATATTTACTTCAGCACATTAGTTCTTCTAAAGTAAACACCACTAATAACCACCACCACCATCCAAAACCCTCTGGAGATTCACTATAGGTCTTTATCCCAGTTTTAAGAGAAAACAATGCAATTTTCTTAATTCAGTGGGAACCTGCACCATTCCCAAAATAGTGAAAAAAAAAAAAAAATAGGGAGACATTCCACTAAGACATGTACTAAATAATGTCATCGCTCAAGCTCTGTACTTGAACATTATTTCCTGTGTCATTGAACACTTAATTATTTCTTTGGACAGGTGATGGACAAATTGTTCGAGGTGTCAGAAGATTACTGGGTGAAGTTTATCAGTGACGAACAGGAGAACATGTACAATAACCAGTACAACACACCACAGACTCCAGATGCCACCAGAGGATGTATGTAGTATTTTGTATCATTGTTAAAAGATATTTAAAGTGACTGGATACACCTTCAAGTTTTTCCACCATTTTTGGAAGGCAGCTTCTTTTGGGGCTTAGCATTGGCTTCAGTGTAAGAAAACCTGCAGTCAAAAGGGTCTACTTTTAAAGGAAAGAATTAGCTTTTAGGGGAGCAAAGGCACCCCAGTAGCTCAGTGAGTTTAGGGCTGGCTTGCTGATCCAGTGGTCCCAGGTTTGATTCTATCTGAAGGTGGAAATCTTTTCAACCGTAAACAGGGTTCCAATGTACGCAGCCTTTCATTTTCACCCTCAAATTGTACTGATATTACTGAATTGCTGTTGAAAAAGATGTAAAATTGCAAGTCATCCATACATCTTAGGGGAGCAAATTCCTTTAAATGTTGAACCACCAACCTAGTTATAAAGGGAGGCAAAAATGAAAGTGGCAAAGTTGCTTCCTCTCCTCCTGAAATTCTATCGGTTCATTTCTTAAATAAGACGGAGGCAATGATTATCAATTTTTACTCAGAATATCAGACACAAAGCGTGTGCAAATAATAAGACTTATATCAGACTGTCTCTTACTAGTCTAATATGGATATGCGTGTTTTGTCTAAAGTTACGTAGAATAAAGGACAAATTGGCACTTTCAGTTTTGAAAATACAGGTAAAAATCTGGTCTGAACAGTTCCTGAAAAGATTGACCTAAACGCTTTGATCCATAATGGCAAATATATGCAAATTGGAAAATACTGCCAAACATTGTCAGTCATTGACAGACATCACATTCTGCCATTGCTGGTGTTAAATTTGAGCCACGACACGAGAAAACCAACAAAGTGATTGTGCGGCAACGCAGACTCAGATCAGCCTGGGCATCCCCCAGTCTGATCAGAGTCTTTGCTGTCCACATGGAGGTACCTTAGACCCTTAGCTACCCTTTAAGCACTTAGTGAAGAATCTGATCTTACTGGGCGGATGCCCAGGCTGATCTGAGTCTGCACTATGAGCACAGCCACATTGTTGATTTTCTCATGTCATGGCTCATTAATAAAATTGGCAATCGCAGAATATGATGTATTGCCTGTATCAAACCATGTTTTTTTGGTGTTTGGCAATAGTTAACAATTTGCTTGTATTCACAGTTAGGGGTCTAAAATTTTAAATGATAAGTCTTTTCAGGGAGCATATTATTTGGGATAAGTATTTATTGCAGACTAAAGCTGGCCCAGAGGTTATAAAACTTTTTTCGTGATCAACTCATCTGAGCATGAAATTTTTTCTGCTGATATATATGAAAATGCCAACTAATGTTGGCATTTTCATAGTAATAAGCAGAGAAATTTTCATACTCAGCTAAACTGAGCAAGAAAACAAGTGCACTTATCAATAATATGCTGTTTATTAGCAAGTAAAATTTCATGCTCAGCTGAGTTGAGCATAAAACAAGTTTTATAACCTCAGGGCCTGTTCTTTCATTGCAGTACTGGAGAGTCGCCTTGGTCCTGTACACACACCAGGCTCTTACGACAGAAGTCAGACTTGGACAACAAGAAATACTTTTACTCCAAGGTATGGCTGATTTCTTCTATACAATTTAATGGCTCTCTTGACACTCTTTCTGCAGTCAGCACCAGTGGCAGTTCGTTTGAAGAAAAATGGTTTATACTTTCCATGCCAGTTAGATTATCACAATGGCATATATGATGTTCTTAAAACAGACTGACATGCATCAGATAATGACTGATGTGGATCTGATCAAATTGCATTTCAATGAATAGAGTGTTCTCTTTTGTTTAAAAAATCTTCGACAATGGCGCTTGGAAACTTTCTGCGTGTGATTTCTTTTAGTCTTTGTGGTATTTAGCATCTCTGAATGCCGCTAAATACAAATCTAGCCAAGCCAAAAGAAAATGAGGGGACTTTACCGCATATGCTAGCAGGTTTATGCTGTCTGATAATAGTTTTCCTGTTCATATTATACCGCTGCTGAGGACTCTGTATACCATATTTTTTTTGGTCACAAGATGTGGTTTTCTCCTGCAAAACAATCCAAAAAATCTAGATCTGTCTTACAAGACAGATCTAGATTTTTGGGATTGTTTTGGGAGAAAGAAAAAACATTTTATGTCCGAGTTACACAAGACTGATTAACCTGATTAACATATTTGTGGTTATTTTTGAAGGGTAAACTCCCGTCTTATAACCCAATAAACACGGTAGTGAATAGGGAATACGGATAAAATTTTGCTGATGCTTTCACTGTTAGGACATGTTTTAAAGCCTCTTTTTGTTTTGTCTGCAATTAGCAGAAAACAAGACACTGATGTTATTTTTCCATGGGGTTGACCAGGGCATAAACTTTCTTCACTCTAGTTTACCTCGGCAACATAGATAAAACACAGTGTTCTGCAGATTTCTTGTATTGCATGGTGTAGTTTTAAGATTTTGATTAGCTTTGCATTAGCCATGAAATGATTGTTTTTATGATAACTTTTCAAGCCACACCAAGTCCTGCTCTGGTACTCGCCGAAATAGCTGCAATATTTAGGGTAAATTTGGTTCATTTACATGGAACATGCATCGGCTGGTCTGAGCTTGCACGGTTTGCTTACATGTATATCCAGAAACAGATCGCTAAAGGAACCCTGGTAGCTCAGTGGGAGCCCTGGTAGCTCAGTGGGAGCCCTGGTAGCTCAGTGGGTTTGGTGATGGCCTGCTAAACTAGCAGTCCAGGTCAGAGTCCCGCTGGAAGAGAAATTAATTTCATGAACATGATTCCATTCCACACAGCCTTTTACTGTCGCAGGCCGGGCCGGATAGCGCAATCGGTAGGGCACCTGACTCGTAAGTCAGAGGTCCTGGGTTCGAATCCCAGTCTGGCCACATACTTTCGTTTCTCCTTCCGCTGATTCAAGAAGGGCAGTTGTCAGTTACTAGCGAAAGTATGTGCACTTAGTACTGGTTAACCGCTTAGAAGGTCTAAGCCTGCCCAGGAATAGTGTGGTTAGGTTAACTGACCGTCCCGACATGACCTTAGTTGTTTACCGTGGACGTTAAGCATCAAATCAACCAACCAACCAATTTTACTGTCGCCCTTCAGTTGTCTTGATATGGCTGAAATACTGTTGAAAGGCTGGTAAAACACACCATCTATATGTCCATCCATCCATCAGATTTGTTTACAATGTGTGCTGAACAGTTTAATTAAGCTATGTTATGCAAAGGCTTTGAGCAGGGACACGGGAAAACCAACAAAGTGGCATGCATGCCCAGTGAAGACTCATATTAGCCTCGGCATCTGCATGGAGGTAGGTTAGACCCTTAGCTGCCCTTTAAGCCTGCAGCAAAGACTGATCAGGCTGGGTGGATGCCTTGGCTGATCTGAGTCTTCGCTGGGCGCACATGCCACTTTGTTGGTTGTTTCATCTCGCGGCTCATATTTAGATTGCATATATAAGCTAATCAGCAGATACAGCCAAAAAGGTTATAAAAATCATATTCTCAAGATGCTTACTTTATTTGAAGCTGGTAACTACAATTCACCATGCTTGTCTATGATTGACGATGTTTTACGTTTTTTTTCTGATTTGTAGGTATATGCCATTCTGGATCTATGACCTTATCTCTTTCAGTACCAAAAAGCAGACGACAAAATTAACGTCTGCAAAAATTAAAATACTGCCTTGTCCAAGACATTTCATATTGAGAATTCAAAGACTAGAGGGCAAACAGTGTAGATCTAGATGAGGGGGCTCATTATGAGCCGCCTCATCAGAATCTACGCTGTTTGCAAATTTTGCTAATTGCGTCACTGGGGCTTGAAGAGTTAATATTGAAAAAAAAAAACTTTTGAGACAGTTGTTTACTATAAGATTGTTGTATTTCTAGTGAACCATTGACTCCGCAACTTAAGATTAATGACACACGGAAAAAGTAATTCCTGAAATTATAGTATTTGCATGTCATTTCACCTGTCTTTTCACTCTGCCCTGATGGAATTTCTTGTTCTTATTTGAGTGCACCAAGGGTAAAGATGTAATAAGCAGTATGGGTACTCATCTATGTTTTTTATTCAGTTTTATGAAGGGAAAAAACTTTTTGTGACGTCCTGTTTGCTTTGATAGACAACAAAGCTTTTCACAAATGGAGTCTACTCTTAAAGGGAAGAATTTGCTCCAAGGGGAGCAAATTCTTTTCTATAAGAGTAGACTCCTGTTGAGAAGGGAGTCAAAACTGAAAATGGCAGAGTTGCTTCCCTTGAAAGTGTACCCAGTCACCTTAAGGCATGTGCAGATAGCAAAGACTTTGATCAGCCTATACATCGGCACAGACTGATGTATTTGCTCTTAAATAGATTGCTCAGGATCTCAATTTCTCGTGCTAAAAGGGAAAATTTATCAAAGTGTTTGCTTGCACAGACTGATCTTAGCCAATGTTTGCCAATTATATAAAAAGCAATTATCTATAGGCACAGCTTGTTTCTACTTGTGTACTATATAAATTGTGTTATCATCTATAATCTACATACTCAGCTGTACATACTGGTATATAACGTCAATGTCTTCATTTGTGCTTTCCTCAGATTATGTATCTTTTCTAACATTATATTACATCAGCAAAATTAATATATCCTAATTGTCATGTCTGTCTACTGTATGCATGTTTGAGCATTGCTGTCTGTGATAGCAAGGTCCCAATCAGTAACCAGTATTCACCATTGTTTGCTGACAATTCTTGTTTCCTTGTTCTTCTTCTGTTGATTACTGTATATTAACTTGTGGCTCTGTTAATCATACACATTTCCATGCGAGTGTCTGACTACTTGAGTACTAATGATTGATTTGTGTAAAAAGGGCAACATTTGCTGACAAAACAAGAAATAAACACAAACAAAAAAAAAAATAAGGAAAAAAATCTTTAATACTCAGCAACTAGCAGTTTCGCTAGAGTTACAGAACCAACATTCACTTGATATGTAAGATTAGGGACATTTACATATGGGAGTCAAGAGATGGATGAAAAAAAAGCATGTTAAGCCTAGAGTTTATATGCATTTCTTGAATTGAATGGATTCTTGCTCAAGTCGAGAAGCATACAACATATGTCTTACTGAAAGGAAAAGAAAGACAGAGTGATTGAATTAATCATCCATCATCTAATCTCACTATTTACTGAAGAATAAATGGACTTTGGGAACAGTAAATGTTTGTATTTGGACTGAGTGTATCTTATATGCGGATAAATGTGAATGTATAATCTCTTGTCACAGACACATAGTCATTTTTGTCCATTCACCTGCAGTTTGCAGAAAGCAAGACTTAGTACTGCTTTAAAGTGGTGGTGGAGGGGTGAACTTCTGTCATGTTTTCTGGTGTAGCTCTGTTAGCAGTATAGGGAATGGTTTTTGGAAGTGCGCTGACAAGCAAGGCACAGCATTACCCAGAATTGTTGTCATTTATGCTGCATTGTGAAATAATAAATAAATAAAAATGTAAATAAATAAATAAAATCTGTATTAGGCAATATGCAGTTGGTTGGATGATGTGCATTTCCTTTAGGTAATAACTGGGTTTGAGGTGATAAAACTTGAGTATAATCTCAAACTCAAAATAAACCACACTGATTGGCTGCTTCCGAGCATATGCTCAGAAGCAGCCAATCAGTGTGCTTTATTTTGAGTTTGAGAATGTACTCAAGTTTTATAGCCTCCGAGCCAGGATCTTTCAGATTGAAAAACATGAACAATACATGGGTACATGCCTTGTTCAGACGGTACATTCTCAGACACTCACCTTACTAGAATATCCACGTTGTTATACCAGGGTAGGGGTAGGGGTAGATTAGGATAGGGTAGGGCCCTTCAAACTCATAGTTACACTGTTATTTGAAGCGTAATTGTTATCAAACTGTGGCTGTGAGGCATTCTACAAACATTCATTAATGCTTTAAGCCTTATTAGTATTTGTTGTCCCCTTTGACGGGACAGGCTTTTGACAGTTTTATGAGGTAGGGCATGCTGTCTTTTGAACTTTTGGTGAGATGTCTTCTGAAAGGGGGTGGGGCATCGACCGGGGCAGATTTCTTTAGAAGGGCGAGTGGTCTCAGAATGTGGGCTGAGTTGTCTTGGGGGCGTGTTGTCGTAGAATGTGGGGCGAGTTGTCACCTGAAGGTGGGGCGAGTTGTCTTGGGGTGAGATTTTTATGGGGTGAGTTGTCTTTGGGGCGAGTTGTCCGTAATTCTAATCAGTATGGCTACAAGGCTGAGTTTTTCTGCCAGTTTACAAAGGGAAACAACTTTAGTGACTTCTTGTTTGCTATACTGGACAACAAAGCCTTTCAAAAATTGAGTCTACTCTTAAAGGGATAATTTGCTCCAGCAAATTCTTTTCTTTAAGAGTAGATTCCAATTGAGAAGGGAGGCAGTACTAAAATGGCAGAGTTGCTTCCCCTGAAAGTGTACTCACCTTAAGGCAAGTTCAGATAGCAAAGACTTTGATCAGCCAGTACATTAGCACAGACTGATGTAATTGCTCTTTAATAGATTCCTCAGGATACATGAAATTCTTACGTTGAAAGGGAAAATTGATCAGACTGCATGCTTGCACAATCTGGTTAGTGTCTTAACTGATTTCAAAAATTGACATAAAGTACAGTGCCTATAGGCACAGCTTGTTTCTACTTGTGTACTATATAAATTGTATAGTCATCTGTAATCTATATACTGGCATATAACTTCAATGTCTTCAATCATGCTAGTCTCAGATTATGTATCTTTTCTAACATTATATTACATCAGTAAAAATTATATATCCTTCTACTATATGCATGTCAGAGTGTTGCCCTCTGTGATAGCAAGGTCCCAATCAGTAACCAGTATACACCATTGTCTGCTGACAGTACTTGTTTCCTTGTTGCTCTTCTGTTGGTTACTGTGTATTAACTTGTGGCTCTGTTAATCATTCACATTTTCATGTGTGTGTCCGACTGCTTGAGAACTGATGATTCATTTTGTGATCAGGGTAACATTTTTTGACAAAACAAGAAACAAAAAAAAAATTCTTACTCAGCAATTAGCAGTTTTGCTCAAGTTACAGAATCAACATTCACTAGATATGTGATATTAGGGACATTTACCCTGTGGGAGTCAAGAGATGGATAAAAAATTAAATATAAAAAAACATGTTAAAGCCTAGAGTTTATATGTATTTCTTGAATTGAATGGATTCTTGCTCAAGTCGAGAAGCATACAAAATATGTCTTACTGAAAGGAAAAGAAAGAAAGATAGAGTGATTGAATTAATCATCCATCATCTAATCCCACTATTTACTGAAGAATAAATGGACTTTGGGAACAATAAATGTTTGTATGTGGACTGAGTGTATCTTATATGGGGATAAATGTGAATGTATAATCTCTTGTCACAGAAACAGTTGTTTTTTCGCTCACCTGCATTTTGCAGAAAGCAAGACTTGAGTATTGGTTTTACGGTGGTGGTGGAGGGGTAAACGTATGTCAAGTTTTCTGGTGTGGCTCTGTTAGTAGTATAGGGTATGGTTTATGGCAGTGTGAAGACAAGCAAGGCACAGCATTCCACAGAATTCTTGTCGTTTATGCTGCATTGTGAAAAAAAATAAAATAAATAAAAATAAATAAATACAAACTGTCTTAAGCAATATGCAGTTGGTTGGAAGATGTGCATTTCCTTAAGGTAATAACTGGGTTCGAGGTTATAAAACTTGAGTATAATCTCAAACTCAAAATAAACCACACTGATTGGCTGCTTCCGAGCATATGCTCGGAAGCAGCCAATCAGTGTGCTTTATTTTGAGTTTGAGAATGTACTCATGTTTTGTAACCTTACAGCCTGGATCTTTCAGATTGAAAAACATGAATACATGGGCACATGCCTTGACCAGACTGTACATATACTCACGCTACTCTAGACTTTTTGAATTTGTGTGTAACATGTGAAGGGTTTTATAACAGTGCAGCTTAGACTAAAGCTAGTTATATAATATCTCACTCGTATCACTCATGTGAAATAAATCAACCATTTATCACCAGCATCAAAATGTAATCCACACTCATGGAATTCATTAGCATGTGATCTTAGAGCTAAGGTAATGGGCTGCTTTCATACTAAACTCTCACCCCCTTGTATTCGGGGTGGGCCCGCCCCCTTGTATTTGGGGTGGTCTCTCAATATTTAGTTTTTCTCTAAATCAGAGATAAGAAGACTAATTTAATGCCACCACTGAAAGGGTATCGACGATCAATGAGTGAAAGTGCCGTTTAATTACCCTCTGTTTGGACAGTGTGATATTATAAGGTAAACTACATGTGGAAATATGTGTTGATATATCCAGTTCATTCAGAATTTGACTTCTGTATTTAATATGCTCTGATTGAACATCATTACATAAATTTTTATTTTATCACACATTGCCTTAAATTTAATGTGTTTAAATATTGGGACACTTAAAAACCATTAATTTTCCAATTGGGACAAAAATAAATGGTTTTAGGTGTCCCAATACTTAGGCACTATAGGATATATAACACTTATTTACAACACTTAACATTACGCCATCATTCATGATGACTCTATTAAACATGAAACTGTGTTCTATGACTAAAACATTGCTAAACTGACTATATGTTGAATATTTGTTGACTTACCAAAATTGCATAGAGCTGGGCAAAAAATGTTCAGCTATTGTAGACCCGGAATACACATTTGATCTGTTGTGAGTCTGCTATATCAGAGGGTTTTGTGTCCAGCCTTATGCAATACATGGTCATATTTTGATCTTATGATCTGCAGAAATTTAATGAATTTGTCTGCTTATTTTAGTGGTAACAAATTTTTGCACAGTAACCGGTCAAATATTTATTGTAAACACTTTGGTGTGAGGTTTATATTTCATCCTTAAGACCATAAATAATGCCCAGACCTCACTCATACTACCCATTCTGAATAAGTACATGTAGTAAAGTTGGTTATGTATTTCAGGCGTGGTGGAGACAGGACACAGAATTTAACAAGGAGGCCAAACCACTTCTTTAATTCACCAACAGTGGAATGAATTCTTGTACAGATCTAATCAATTTTATACCCATTGTGTTCAGCACCATTTTTATACTGACTGTGTTCAGCACCATTTGTGTTAAAAACCCTTTGTGTTCAAATAAGAAAGATCTTTGTAATGACCCTATATATGGAGATACTTGAACAAGTGAGCCTGCTATGTTGTGTTTTGTCAGTAAATTACTAGGGGAATGACATACAGTGCAGACCCTGACAGGAACAGTTTGATCAGGGTTTCTCTTTGGACAAGCACCTCTGTCCCATTATTTAGGGTAATTTATGAAAAGCCTACTTTAAACAGGTATGCATCCCTCCATTAACTGTAAGGTAAAATCACTGGCTTGTGGGACACTGAACATGTGCGATCGTGTTTGTGAGACTATGCCACATACTAAGTGGCTTTTGCATTGGCCAGGTATACACTATCAGGTGACTGAGTGACATTCTGGGTGTGGCTCAGAATCGCAATAGCCTGTAATTGTGTTTTAGAAATCTCAGGGAGTAGATGTGCTCGGTGCCATATAAAATGAGCTGTAATGGGCTAAAATGGTGCTTAACACATATGCAGACAGCAAAGATTTGGACAAGCTAGTGCATCTGTGCAGTCTGATTATAGCCTTAGCCTTTTGCACACATCATGTACAAACCCTGAAGAATCCTACTGGTACAAAATGAAGATTGTAGTTAGACTTCATAGACTGGTTTTGTTGTATTTAGACTTCATAGACTGGTTTAGTTTGAGTATTCTTTGTTTGGTGATAACTTTAAGCACCCTTTTTTGGATGACTTGGTTCAAATGTGTAAATAAGAAAAAACTTGATTAGTATCTTTTCTTGCCAGAGACATGGCGTTGTGTTGTCGGTATAAAAAACAATCAGTGGGTCGTTTTTACAAAGCATGAATGGATGTGAAAGAACTTTGTTTGCCTTCCATTTAAGAGGAGCCCATTATGAGAAGGGAGATCACAATTTTTTCATGTTAGAATAATCTACTTGAAACCTTGGAGGGCTAGTGTAAATAAACCATTGCTATTTTTACACCAAACTCCTCTTCAAATTGGAGAGGACATGGACAGACAAGATGCAAGGAGTCGCATCTTACGGATTCATTCTGTTGAGGCCGGGCCGGGTAGCACAATCGATAGGGCACCTGACTCGTAAGTCAGAGGTCCTGGGTTCGAATCCCGGTCTGGCCACATACTTTCGTTTCTCCTTCCACTGATTCAAGAAGGGCAGTTGTCAGTTACTGGCGAAAGTATGTGCACTTAGTACTGGTTAACCGCTTAGGAGGTCTAAGCCTGCCCAGGAATAGTGTGGTTAGGTTAACTGACCGTCCCGACATGACCTTAGTTGTTTACCGTGGACGTTAAGCATCAAATCAACCAACCATTCTGTTGAGCCTCCTGGGGAACATTGTTATGAGATAGCACAGAAATATTTATCATATGACGTCGCTGTTATAAGTGGATAATGTTTTGTCATAAAAATCGTATGACTACACATGTAATAATCCTTTGGGGCGTACTTATAACATCATTGACAATGTCCATGTCAACAATGCATTTTCTTATTGAAATAAGGTTCAGTTTGAAGACGTTAAAATCCCATTTTAAAGGGTTATATGATAAACAGAATCCCACACGCGTGATCATTTGTTATGAAATTTATGAAACTCACCGAAATTTATGACCACTTGTGTAAGATCCTCTTTATTCTTCCGTTAAATTCAAGACATAAAAGTTTTCTTTCATATTTTGCAGCACTTTGATGGTCTTGAGGATATCACAGACTGATTTCCTTTTTGAATGCAAATACATGTATGCCCATATGTGGTCAGCTGTAATTGATTTCCAGTAGTTAAATGTCAAAATAGGTGCATATACAGTCAACTCCCGATATTTCAACACTGATATCTCATAGTACTCACTTATATCAAAGTGTGTAGTTCGGACTGAGTTCCTATTTTTTTTATTTACATTTTAACTCCTGTTATCTGAAACTACTGATATCTCAAGTAAATTTTCTGGGATCAGAAAATTTCTTTGTGATATCAGTTATTAGGGATGAACTTTGAGATATCAAGAGTTGATTGTATAGCAGGCCACCATGGACTTGACCATATGAGCATTAACTCTTGATTACTTTGACACACATCTCTTAAATTCAAACCTGGCTCAAGTCCGGCGAGAAGGCCAGTTTTGCCAGCTGGAGGTTGGGTGTGTTTTTCGGGCACTTGGGTTTTTGCCACTTTGATGAACAGTCAGCTTGATATAAGTGAAGTAGTTTTAAAAGGGTCATAAAATTCATAGCAGAAAAATAGGTTCCTATTTAAAACATTATTGCAAGTATACATATGAAATATAATCAAATGATTTTGTAAAGGCAGGTATTGGATATCTATGATAGTTCTTTCCAAAGTGTAACTTGATGTGACATACCTCCGTAGTGTTACATATTTATTTTTTGTGAGAGAGGCTTTTAACATGTATTGCAAATGCAAAAATACAGTTTATGCTGTAGTACTGGCCTGTGCATCTATTTGCGTGTTTTGCTTTTAGATCAGTATGTCAAACCTTTATGTAAATACATTAAAAATTGAAAGAAAAAAAAAAGAAGAAAAAATCTGTCAGTCATACCAGCACCCATTACACAGTATTAGTATTGTATGCCTTGGCTTTTACTACATATCACATGTATTAGTTTTGAGGTGGTCACAAGAAATGACAAGTGTACAACTGATATGGGCCACTACACGACAAAACCAACAAAGTTGCATGTGCCCCCAGCGAAGACTCAGATTGGCCTGGGTAACAACCTAGTCTGATCAGAGTCTTCACTGTTGGCATGGAATTAACTCCAACCCTTAGCTATGCTTAAAGCGCACAGCAGAGACTCTGATTAGACTTGGCAGATGCTCAGGCTGATCTGAGTATTCACTGGGTGCTAATGTCACTTTGTTGGTTTCATCGTGTTGCGGCTCATATGACACGTGTTATTTTTGATGTGGTCACAAGAAATGATGAGTGTACAGAAAAGCAGTCAGATCTGGGGCCGTATTTAGAAAACGACTTAAGTCGTTGCTAAGCTGTTGCTAAGGAGAAATTTCTATGAAAGAGATTCCTTACAGCTATGAAATTTGCTCTGGAGGAACAGTCTTTTTTAGACTGTTCCCTCGCTCTAGAGGAACAGTCTTTTTTAGACTGTTCCTCCAGAGCAAATTTCATAGTTGTAGGGAATCTCCTTTATAGAAATTTAGCCTTAGCAACAGCATAGCAACCACTTAAGTTGTTTTATAAATATTGCCCCTGTATTCTTTGGTTGCAGTTAGGGAGCTTGCAGAGATTGTCTGAGAACTGAGTATTTAAGGTGAATGAGCACACCTTCAGGGGAAGCAGCTCTCGTCAATTTCATTTTTGATCCCTTCAAAATAGGGGTCAACTCTTAAAGAAAGGAATTAGTTCTTAGGGAGCAAATTCTTCTTAAAATAATATTGTCTTGGAACAAATTCTTTAAGAGTGGATCCCAATGTGGGAGGGCTTCATTGCCCAGGGAAAAAAACATAAAATCACAAAAGTTGCCTCCCTTGGTAAAATGGCGGAAAAACGTGGAGGTGTACCCATACGCCTTAAATGGTCAGACATATATGAGCCGTGACACAACAAAACCAACAAAGTTGCATGTGCGAAGACTTTGATCAGCCTGGACATCCGCTCAGTCCGATCACAGTCTTCACTGTCTGCATGGAGCTAGCTTAGACCCTTAGGTACCTTTCAAGTGCACAGTGAAGACTGATCAGACTGGGTGGGTCTGAGTCTTTGCTGGGTGCACATGCCACTTTGTTGGTTTTGTCATGCCACAGCTCATATAAGAAGCCCTAGATAACAGAGTGTCAAGTTGAAAAAGTGTGTTTTGTGTTTTGATTGATTACATAGATTCAATAACTAGACCAAGGCCTAGTTGTTCAAAGCATCTTTAGCCTAACGAGCTCGTTAAGAGGTCAACTCGTTAAGTGTTTTGTGACTTCATAGCCAAATACACTTATATTTTATGTTGAAAATATGTGAGAAGCTTTTGCAATTTTTGCAACAAAAAATATTGGCAAATTTTAATTAACATTTGAAATTTTAACGTCACATTAACTAACGACATAAGTTTTGAACAACTGGGCCCAAGTGTTTTAAGACTTAGACACAAAAACTAGTGAGTTAATTCTTAGTAATCAATCATAACAACAACAACACCTGTTTGTTACATTTCTTTGCATCCAAAAGGCAGAAAAAAGACAACCATTTATAGCATACCTTTGCAAAGCAAAGGAGGGCTTATGATATACCCCCCATGTTATTTAGTCTCAGGATACTGCTATTCATTTATATGCCTGTCTGTGGACCCAAAATACAGTAGATCTTCAGTGGCTCAAACAGGCTTTGGACCATGAAAATTAGTTCCAGCCAAAGGTAGTTCCAGCCATCTAGGGTTAGTTTCTATATAAACTGAACTCTAGGGACCCAAGAACAAGTTCTAGCCAGGCAGGGTAAATCAGCCATCAGGTTCCAGCCATTGAAGCCCTACTGTATAGGGTAATAAAGGGACTGTTTGTATTATATTTTTTTCTTATCTGTGTGTATATGTGTGTTTGTTGTATATTTTTATGTTCATCACTCAGTGTTATTGTAGTCATAACCTTATCGTAGGGAAATGTTGCCATGAGGTACATCTCCATATTTTTAGGTGAATGGGTACACTTTCAAGGGAAGCAACTCAACTATTTTCACTTTTGCCTCCCCTTGCAATGGTGGTCAACTCTGTAAGGAAAGAATTTGCTCCTCTAAGAGCAAATTCTTTCCTTTAAGAGTAAACCCTATTTTGGAAAGGCTTCTTCATCGAGGGAAGCAAAAAGGCAGTCACAAAAGTTGTCTCCCTTTCAAAAAAGGAGGGGAAACATGGCAGTGTATCCATATACACCTTAATTTGATTCTTCCGTTTGCAGCTATGACATGCAAAAAGGATGCTTATGGCATGTGAAGAGTGAAGACCTGTTTGCATGTGCCAACTTGGGCAGAGCCTTTGCTGGTGGCACTCACCGTGTGTATAGACTGAGGAATCTAAGGCATAAATCAAGGCTCTAGCTAAAACAGCACGTTCCTAGACAATTCAGAATCTTTCGTATTTACCAATAAATTAATCAATTTTTTAATGTGGCTTGTACATGTATGTTGATTCTGAGAAATCAGAATGGGTAGCTGCCTGTACTTAAAAATAGAATGCAAAATTCCCTACAACATATAAATAGAAATGATATCACATGACCATAGAAAGCACATAATTACCACTGAGCACCTCATTGGATCCTTTCAAATGTCCTTTTTGGGTCCTTGGAAACCCTTAGATACAAAAGTAAACACTCCAAAAACTGGCAGAAAACAGGGGGAGTAATATCAGCACAAAACTCACTTTTCTGGTTATATCCTGTTATAAATTCTTATTGCTCCCAAATATGGTCTTGAGAAAATCATGCACAGGTATATAGTAAGGTCATCTACCTGTGAATTTACCTGTCCACTTTGTCCACTTTGAATGACCAAATTCAATGACCCAAAACGTTAGTAATGGTTGTTGTCCTTCTCTTGAGGGAGAAAATTGCAGAAACACAATTATTAAGGCGCTAAAAACGGCGAAATTAGAAAAATAGCTTCAACTTTAAAAAAATACCTCACATCTGAAAGGGGCATAACCCTATATCCAGAACGGTTCCGAATCCTGGTATCCGGAAATAAGCAAAGTTAAAACCACGAAATTATGTGTCATCGAATGTAGAACTTACCCAATACATAAACAGGCATAAACAAACAAGATTTCTAGCGAAAATAATTACCGATCTTTAGATTAACAACCTGTTTTATGCCTACTTTCGGTTTCAAAAAAATCTGCCAAGAAACGGCTGGAAATTACCTACCTTGACGCAGCGCCCCCTGCGACTATTATTATCGCTAGAATGGGAACTGCAAAGATTCTGATCAGACAACATGGATCTGCAGGCTGAGCTAACTTGTGTCATTAGGCAGCTTTTCTTATGATGTGGATGATATTTATTATGAAACCATTGTTGTTCCTTATTAGTAAATATGTGTTAGTAATATAATGTTCCATGAGCTTTTGTAGTTTTGAATAGAGAAGGTGAGAGTCTGTTTACTTTGAAAACAATGAGAAATTTGTCCTTATTTTGATGTTGATATTCTGTCACTTTCTCAGGTTCCACCAAATCAGGGAAAAGTCAGGGAAACTTTAAGTTCAGCAGATTTTGGGCCCGGGCAGGGAAAGTCAGGGAACTATGAAAGGACCTCTGACAGTTGTAATGTAGATTTGCCTATAAAAATAGGGGAAAATGAACTTTCTGTATACTTCAAAAATTTTATTGAAATATGTTGCTCTGAAATCTCTATGATCGGCACAAAAATAATTTTTCAGTTATATCATATGCAGACTTAGAATTTTGGTGTTAAAAGCAAGTTTTTACCATTGAATGTATGGAAAATAGGAAAAGTTTTATAAAGATGCTTAACCCCCCCCCCCCCCCCCCCCCCCCCCCCCCCCCCCCCCCCCCCCCGTGCCACAGCAAGCCACTTTGCATGCATATGTGCACTGTCAATATACACATTATATATGAGTGGCGAGCTGAGGCATGGGGGGGAAAGATAGTCTACAGCTGAAAAAGTGGGTGGGGTAATTAGACCCTCTGTGTCTAAAAATAAGGCTAGCACACTTTTTATTTACATATTATTGCATACAATGAGCAGCTATAGACTTTTACTTCCTTTTAAGCATATTTAACATAAAATTCATTAAATAAGAAAAAGCGAAAAATATATGTATTTAAGATGACTGAAAATTTCACTTACCCCTCCTGCGAGAATCAGTGAGATTTAATATGCAGATGTAATAATTGTTCAAAATCAATATCAAAACCTCTTCATAATGGATAAGTCTACCTGCAAATGCTAAAAATTTCATTTTTGGCTACCCAAGAAATCTGCAGTAATTTGTCGAAAAATAGGCAAATTTGCATGGAAACCGTCAGAGGTCCTTTCATAGACACATCAGATACAAAACTACTTCAGCTTTCAAAGGTATTGTCCCCAGTCCCTTTCCTCTAAAATGTCATTTAAATGCTTACAAAGACTTTTGCTTACCCTAATGACCCTAAATATTTGGACAAACAGGTATAAGCAAACATTGTAGACCCAGATCAAACTGCTCCTGATCAACAGGGTTTACAATGTTTGTCATTCACTAAGCATCATTTGGATGCATTAATGTATGTAAAATCCACTGTCTAAGAATTTTGGAACATTATTGTCCAACTTCTGCATGTCCAAAATTTTAGGGTCATTACGGTAACATACTTTCATAAAAACTAGCCTCAGACAACAAGGCATGCAGAAATTTTTTTTTTGTATCAAACAAGTAAAGAGAAAAAATTATCGTAGTGATTACTAGTGGTCAGAGAAATCTGACAGTTGGTCAGGGAAAAGTCAGGAATTCTGAAGTTTGGTATCTGTGGACAACCCTGTACTCGTTAGCTAGTGTTGAAATAGGGCTAGACATCTACTTATGGGGCAGAGAGGCAAAAAAAAGAAAGGCAAAAACGCAGGCTGGAATTTTATTATTTTTGCCCTTTTTCTGTAATCTAAGAGCTGGTAGATTTTATACCATTGGTAACTTGACATTGCTTTAGTTTTGATCTGTACAGTTTTTTATTTCTTTTTGTTCTTGTAAGGATAGTCATGATCCAAGTATATATTAATTTTTTTTTTACCAGACACAATGCTGCATTGGCATTTGATTTAGCTGAAGTTAAAGGGATTCAGATGAGGTCAACAGTTCATTCTAGGAAAAATATAAAAGCATTATTACCCGAGCTGTTTGGCCTTTTAGAGCTGTGGATAATAATACTGGGTGTGCATATTTTATATTTGTAATCGCAATAAGCAATGTACACATGGTAATATTAAGGGTAATGCTTAAAATCATACTCAATAATAAGCTGTATTAAATATTTCAAAGTATAAGTGGCTTTTTGCAAGAAAATTTGCATCTTTCCCCATCTTGTAAATATTGAAGAAGAAAACAAGCATGCACATCCACTGTTGGAGCAGTCTGTCATACATGTACATGTAGTCACTTAATCAATCTGTGACCATATTGAATCTACAAATTTATGTAAAACATCTGTAGACAGGCTGATCTGTATCTTGGCTATTTGCACTTCAAACACATAATTAAATGACTTGAGAATAATTCGAGAAAATCTGGAGTTTCTGTTGAAAGAATTTCAGTTTGTGATGTCATTGAAAAATTGGCGGAGCATGGCATACATTATTTTGTCATGCTTTGGAACCAATGACTACATCTGTTACTATAGCAACTAAGAGTTCATATTGATGTCTAAATGACATCATTGAGATGTCATTCTGCAAAGGTACCAAGCACAACAGTTGGTTATTCCAAATTTGCTATGGTAACAGATCTATGGAATCATGTCACTTATAATTTGAGAGGAGCATGGCATACAATACATGTATATGTCATGCTCTTCTTGAATAATTAGTAGGATGCTGCCTGAAACTCATACAATTTCTCAAACCTATAATTAATTCTCAAATAATTTAATTCTCTGTTTTCATAGGGTACTATTTTCCATAACTAGAGCTGGGTTTGATCAGAAAAAATTGTTGTGATACTATTACTATTAGAAGTTGCATGAAATACATGTGGTTAAATTTGCTGCCATTTTATATGTTTTAAAAGTACATTATTCAAGTGTTGTGAAGTACCAAAACAGGCTATAAATACATGTATCACAATTTAGAATTATCAGAGTAAAAATAACAATATGTCGTATTGATGATAATGACCCAGCTCAACTCATAACAGGATTCAAATGATTTCAGATTAACCAGTCAGCGTCACTTTCCACAAAATGTCATTCAATGTACATTACATGAACTGCCTTCAGGTAATATTCAAACTATCTTTACTCGCAGAAAAGTTTTTTAAATTGCAAATGATCATACCAGCATGGGTCATAAAACACAGACTGGCTTAAATTGTATAATGGGCAAACGTTTTATGGTCAGACTCTTTTTAGATTTGATAACAAACACATTTTGTATTACAAAATGTTTCATTTCAGTTAAATACTTTTCAGGGGTCCTTGTTATAAAACCACTGAAGTCGTTAGTATGCTGTTCCTACAACTATAAAATTTGCTTTGGAGGAACAGTCTTTTTCAGACTGTTCATCCAGAGCAAATTTCATAGTTGTAGGGAATCTCCTTCATAGAAATTCAGCCTTCAACCACTTAAGTCGTTTTATAAATATGGCCCCAGATTGTTATGTTTTTAACATGAAATTGCTGTCGTTTTCTTTCTGTCTTCCAAATCTTTTGTCTGATTTTACAGCGGCAATCTGAATTAAATTTTACAAATATTTGAAAGTGTTTTATTTATATTACTTCCATTTGTAAAATCAGAGGGCCATAAAAATGAAAATATCCACAATTTTCCCCACAAAACATATGAGCAGCGACATGATAAATCAACAGTGGCATGTGTGCCCAGCGAAGATTCAGATCAGCCTGGGCATCCGCCCTGTCTGATCAGCATCTTTGCTGTCTGCATGGAGCTAGCTTAGACCCTTAGCTATCCTTTAAGTGTACAGCAACTTAGACTCTGATCAGACTGGACAGGTGCTCAGGCTGATCTGAGTCTTCACTGGGCACTCATGCCACTTTTTTGGTTTGTCATGTTGCGGCTCATATTTGCCATTACTGCAATCTTGACACAGCCTTAATTAAGGTGTATGGGTACACGGCTATGTTTTTTTGCCATTTTCAACAAGGAAAATGCTTGTGACTTTCTGTTTGCTTCCAAGGACAACCAACTGGGGTCTACTTTTAAAGGAAAGAATTTGCTCCATACTTTCCTGTAAGACGAACCCCATTGAGAAGGGAGGCAAAAATGGAATTACTTCCCCTGAAAATGTACCCATTCACCTTAAGCACACGTGTCTGGACTCCAATTTGAATGAAATATGTTAACCCTTAATGCGCCAAAAAGCAGACGACAAAATTTACGACTGCAGAATTTCAAACTAGAAGGTTGTCCAGGGACAACTGGTCGAGCCCGCTGTTTGCTTTAGTGACCTATAAGTATGTCAAGACTAAGTAACTGCTTCACTCTAGAAAGAAGCCAAAAAACATCATGCTTAGCCAGCATTTTCTTTTTTTTTTCCTCCAAATTTTCACAAAGGAAAATAAGTAGAAGTGATGACCCAGGCAAGCTCAATTTATGACAGTTACAATATCTGACCTTCAAGTGTGACCTTGACCTTGGACCTACCCAAACACATATGTCACTCAACACTTCTACTTATCAAGAAGAACAATTGTGCCAAATTATTTTGAAATCCATCCGTAAATGTAGAAGTAATGGCTTGGACAAGCTCAATTTATGACCATTTAATCATTTGACCTTCAAGTGTGACCTTGACTTTGGACCTACTAGAACAAATGTTCCAAACTGCACTTCTTCTCATCAAGGAGAACAATTGTGTTAAATTATTTTGAAATCCATTTGTAAATGTTGAAGTTATGGCTCAGACAAGCTCAAATTACGGCCATTTTATCATTTGACCTTCAAGTGTGACCTTGACCTTGGACCTACCTGAATAAATTTTCCAAAAGGCACTTTTAAACATCAAGGAGAACTATTGTGCCAAATTATTTTGAAATCCATCCATAAATGTAGAAGTAATGGCTCGGACAAGCTCAATTTATGGCCATTTTATAATTTGACCTTCAAATGTGACCTTGACCTTGGACCTACCTGAACAAATGTTTCAAATGGCACTTCTATTCATCAAGGAGAACAATTGTGCCTAATTATTTTGAAATCCATCCATTTATGTAGAAGTAATGGCTCGGACAAGCTCAATTTATGGCCATTTTATCATTTGACCTTCAAGTGTGACCTTGACCTTGGACCTTCTTGAACAAATGTTTCAAAAAGCACTTTTACTCATCAAGGAGAACAATTGTGCCAAATTATTTTGAAATCCATCCATAAATGTAGAAGTTATGGCCCGGACAAGCTCAATTTATGGCCATTTTATCATTTGACCTTCAAGTGTGACCTTGACCTTGGACCTACCAGAACAAATGTTTCAAAAGGCACTTCTACTCATCAAGGAAAACAATTGTGCCAAATTATTTTGAAATCCATCCTTAAATGTAGAAGTTATGGCCCGGACAAATCCGGACGGACGCACGCACGCACTAACGCACGCACGGACATACACCGAACTGACATTGTAACAACTATGTCTCGCTCTCCGCAAGCGGGCTCGACAAAAATGTCTCGTCCAAGCGATATCATATTGAGAATTCAAACACTAGAAGGCAAACAGTGTAGATTCAGATGAGGTGGCTCATTATGAGCCACCTCATCTGGATCTACACCGTTTGCCAATCAACAATTTTAATTTTTCCCGCTTTAAGGATTAACACTGCAGTCAATGCATGAGAGCAGCTGCCACATTCATATCTGGACTGGGTTATGTAACCCAAAGTCTGTTATATGTATCATTACAAAAATAGAATGTTCCATTGAATTATTAAACAAGAGAAGGGGTCTCACAGTATTGATTTCTGAAGTGACCAGCAGCAACCCTAATACGTATAGACTAATTTGTGGTTTAGCTGGTTGCTTTGTGGTGTCCTGCTGATTTTGTCTTCAGTTAGGACAAAGGTCTGGGTGAGGGATTTGGCCCAGCTCAGTACAGACTGAAATGCTGCCTAAATGGGTGTTGCTGCAAACAAGGAGTGGCTGGAGTGTAGTGGATAAGGTGTAAGACTACCAATGCAAGGATTGCAGGTTCAATTCTATTTCTCTCGTCTTTCAGATGAGACTTCAAACCAACTTAACCATGGTCCCATGACCTTTAGGTCAAGGTCACAGACTTAAAAAAAAATATTTTTAAAGTTTTACATTAAAGTTTTAAAGGTCTCATAGCCCCAAAACCTTCTATCAATTTGAATTATATTTGGTATAGTGATAGATGCTTGTCAGAAATTTTATTTTTGCACCATCCCCAGCCCAGGTCATGGATTTAGATATTCTATATAAAAGTTTAATGTTAAAATTTTTAAGATCCCATAATATGGACACGCAAACTTGATGCATGCTCTTCCAAGTATATACAAATCAAGACGCTCTCGCCGCTTCCACTGTGACTCTATTATTTTTTAATAGCGCAACCATGACACTTTTGCTGCGCTCTTGGCGCTTTATCTGCGTTTCCTCTGCTCTTTTGGTGATCTGGGGATGAAAACGCAGCTTTTTCATGGCGAACTTCATTATTTGCTTTCAGCTCTAAACGTTTCAGAACTCGATTCTCATGTTTCATTCAAGATGGCACCCCCGTCAAAAGCGGACGGAGAAATCCATACCCAGATCTGGTCAGGAGACTATTTTCATGCAGCATGTACCGCAGGCGAGGCTATCCCAACTCCTGCTCCCCAGGCTCTTGCTCTCTAAACTGAGCCTCAGAATGCCGAGCAGAGGCCCAAGTTGAGCCAGAGCAGCAAGAAGAACAAGATGAGGTGTATGAAGTCACTAGTTCATGACTGCCAGCTGTATCATAGCCACTGGAATTAATATATCAATCTTGTTTGAAGGCTGGTGGCTAACTTCTGCTGAACCCTGATTCTCCGCAGATTTACATAGAAGCGGTTACAAAGCGCAACACAAGCACAGCATGACCGCAGCTCCCGCACTTGGGTCTTAGCGTGATCGCAAATGCATCGTAATAAGCATAGATGAAGCATAGCTTGAAATCCTTTGCCATAGTGGCAGCGTGTCAGAAGAGCCCTTGAAGTCTGTTAAGCGTGGCAGAAGTGCAGCTAAATCACGGCAGCATTGTGAGATTGTATTGGAAGTGTACTTGCAGCATACTGGAAGCGCACAAGTCCCAAGTTTTGGCAAATGCCTACGCTTCTGGGGTGATTTTTAAAGAAGTGCCATGAGCGCATTCAAAGCGTCATCCAGTGGAATGGGGGTATTAGGCACAGTGGTGCATGGATGGATTCAGGTGATATCTAAAATTCTGTTAGATGCAGGTCCAGAGTTTTACACAGTACCAACCCCACCTCTCTCACTGACCTTAAGGTCAAGGTCACAGGCTGAATGTTTATAGTTTCACAACGCCTGAATGGAAAGTTGTACTGACTGATGACAGATACTGCTCCAGAGTTTTACATGGTAGCAGCATCACGTTCCTAATTGACCTTGAAGGTCAAGATCACATTGTTAGAACTTTGTGTTCATGATGGGCAAGCACCAGTTCGTGCGAGCTATGCTGTCTGGTGACAGCTCTTGTTAAAGGGAAACAACTGTGACCTCTTGCTTGCTTCCCTTGATGATAAAACCCTTCCATAAACAGGTCTACTCTGAAAGGAAAGAATTTGCTCCTTGGGGATCAAATTCTTTCCTTACAGAGTAGACGTGTTTATGGAAGGGAGGCAAGGACAAATACTGAGTTGCTTTCCCTGATGGTGTAGACATTTACTTAAGGCATCCAAATGTGTATAATACATACATCACGATGAAATTCTGTGTACAGGTTTCAATAACAGTTTTATTGTGTCAATAATGAATGGCAGAACAATTAACCATTTTTATGAACTTGTAAGATCATATCAATTGAAAATGTACAGCAGCTAAAAGATAATTACAAATATACATTCATTATATCTTAATTCCCATGATTATCTGATTGGAATTTTCTGTTTAAAAAAAAAATATATCTCTACATCATTAAACTTTCCTTGAGAAGGAAGCATAAGCTAATATTTACAGTTTTATTGTAGTCACCTTTGTCGCACCGGGTAGGTGGCAAGCGAAAACACTCATGCAGTGGACGAACGCGGATCAAAAACCATTAGAAACAGCGTTTTTGATTGCAAATTGGCGACAATTTGCAATTGACAACGCTGGTTTTAATGGTTTTTGATCCGGGATAACTGATTGTTAAGAGGGTTTTCGATTTTTCGATTGTTGCCTACCAGGTGTGTTTGTAAAGCAAGAACTGTTACCGTGTTTTCATTTTCAATTGAAAACAAGAGTCATGAAATGTCATCAGGGCATGGAACAGAAAAACTTCACATGCCAATGATATTCCTTGTTATTTACTAGAAGCATCCATGTGGCCAAGTAGTAAGCCCTACCACTTTGGATCACGGGGTTGCAGGGACGCAAAATTCTGTCCAAACCTAAATGGCGCTTCATTGCACACAGCCCTTCATAACCACCTTTCCATTGTCCTGATATGACTGAAATACTCTTGGTAAGGATGTAAAACTGCAAAGTCATCCATTTTTATCCTTGCATGCTGTTGCAAGCATAGCACTATGAATTTGCTTGCACTGTTTTGTCTTCTGGCTGTTCCAACCCAATGTTAAACAGAAACCAACACTGAAAATCTACAACTCTTAATATAGGAACAATCACTTAGACCTAAAATTTGCTAATGTTGGATGAATGGCATAGAAATCACTTTATTAGCTTTCTTGGAGCCACAAAAAACACTTTGCTTAGTCTAATGTTAGTTAAGCCCAAATAGCCTAAGTATTCAACAAAAAAATCCCAAACAAACAAAAAAAAACTATCCACCAAATATAATAAACAAGAGGGCCATGAGGCCCTGAATCGCTCACCTGAGTATGGTGGCCATGTAGGTCATCTGACCTAGACCGCTTGAATAAATTTTCGTTTGACTAGGGCCGTTTGAACAAATTTTCGTTCCCTTGCCCCCTAGAGCCTCAACATGAAATTTGGTTACAACTTGCCAAGTGGCTTTTGAGGAGAGGTAATAAGAGAAACCAGGGTCAAAGGTCAAAGAATGACCTTGACCTGTTGTACGTGTACATTAATATGTACTTATTAAGATAACTGTATATACCAATTTCCAGGTCAAAATCTTCAACAGTTTCCATGAAATCATTATCTTCTAGCATTTTCCCATGCTTATCCAATGCTTCATACCAAGTTTCAAGGCAATTGTCCCATTGGTTCTGGAGAAGAAGATTTTTAAAGGTTTTTACCACATGATGGCCATGTTGGTCATGTGACTAGGACCGTTTAAACAAATTTTCGTTTCCTTGCCCCCTACAGCCTCTACATGAAATTTGTTTACAATCTGCCTTATGGCTTTTGAGGAGATGTGTGAAATTGTCACAATATGAGAGACCAGGGTTAAAGAATGACCTTGACCTCTTGTACGCATAAATTTTCATGTACTCATTAAGATGACTGTATATACCAATTTTCAGGTCAAAATCTTCAACAGTTTCCAAGAAATCTTATGTTCTAGCATTTTCCCATATAAAAGCACCAGAAAGCAAATTTGACCTTGCCGTAAAAAAGGTCAAGGTCAACCCAAGGTCATAATTTGAACAATCTTGGTATTACTCGCGTACCCGATGCTACATACCAAGTTTCAGGGCCATCAGCCTATTGGTTCTGGAGAAGAAGATTTTTATAGGTTTTTACCATATATGGGCGTGGTGACCATGTTGGTCATGTGACCAGGACCGCTTGAACAAGTCCCCTAGAGGCTACATATGAAATTGTGTTACAATTGGCCTAGCCGTTTTAGAGGAGAAGTCGTTGAAATTGTGGACGGACGGACGACGGACAACGGAGCCTTACCATCCTATAAGCTCCCCCGGAGCCGTTGGCTAAGGTGAGCTAAAAAACAAAAACAAGAATTCAAGGGCATGTGGTTTCTCACCTGTCGGCGCAGCATTTTCACAAAACAGAGCTAGACCTGGACGCTCCACAAAAGTTTATGCCACCACTGATGAAACTGGAAAAGTAATACATATGGCTTGCTTATGCTACTGGCAGGCCAGACAAACATGTGACTACTGTATGCCAACTTCCGTCAGCATAAAGAGACATACTCATTTTGTATATCTTTGAGAAACTGTCCTGTTTAAGGATTTGATTTTAAGGCATATGCATATACCTTCATGGGAGGGCCTCCTTTCTCAAAGGTGGCTACTGTTAAAGTAGAGAATTTGCTATCAAGATCAAATTCTTAGCCCCAGTTTGAGAAAGGATTCACCTACCAGGGGTTGTATAAAACCACTTAAGTCATTGCTATGTTGTTGCTAAGGCTAAATTTCTATGAAGGAGATTCACTATGACAACTATGAAATTTGCTCTGGAGGAACAGTCTTTTTCAGACTGTTCCTCAAGAGCAAATTTCATAGTTGTACAGAATCTCTTTCATAAAAATTCAGCCTTAGCAACAGCATGGCAACCACTTAAGTCGTTTTATAAATACGGCCACAGGGAGGCAAATAATGTCCTGCTATATTTTTCCCTCTAGCAAGAATGCCAGCTAAACCAAGGTGATGCAGCCATGAACCTATATACAATAGTCACTGTAGATATTCAGACATCTATTTCTGTAATGGATTCTAAACTTGCAGAATGGCAAACAGTAAAGACCTTGATCAGACTGCTCCTGCTCTGAATTTATACTGTTGGCTTTGACACTCCTATCCCAATACTTGGGGTCATTATGACTGACTACTGGATATATTCCTCAGCAGAAAAATAGCTCTGTAACTCATCAAAATTTCTCATGAACAAATACTTAATAATGCAAGACAGTTACTCTGACATGAATCACAACTTGGTGCTGCAAAAGAATTTCTCAGGAATCGTAACTCAGTAATTCAAAGAAATTCTCAGGAATCAAACTCAAGGGAATTTCTCAAGAATAAATGAGCCGCCACATCACACAACCAACGAAGTGGCATGTTGCGCCTAGTGTAGACTCAGATCAGCCTGGCCATCTGCCCAGTCTGAACAAATTCTTTGCTGTGCGCTTAAAGGGTAGTAAAGGATCTGAGATAGCTGCAAGCAGACTGAAGATTCTGATCAGACTGGGCGGATGCCCAGGCTGATCTGAGTCTTTGGTGGGTGGACATGCCATTTTATTGGTTTTGTCATGTCACGGCTCACAACTCTGTAATTCAAGGAAATTCTCAAGAATCACAACTCTGTAATTCTAGAAAATTTTTCACGAATCAGAACTCTGTAATTCAAGGTAATTTCTCATGAATCACATCCCATAATTCAAGATGATTTCTAATGAACCACAACTCTTGTCTTCTACAACTTTCAAAAAGTTTCTCAAGGATCTTCCTCCATTGCTGCCATATCTGCCTCCTGATCTTCGAGGGTGTATGGTTCAAGATTTCGCAGTGACACCTGGGTCAGTCTTGGGCAGTTTGTGCCCATCAGTTCCTGGATGTCTGGCCGCACTTTTGTCCCGTCTAGATTCAATAGCTGCAGGCTAGGTAGTACAAGGCTTTTCAGACCTACAAGATGATAAAGTGATTTAACAAAAGCAGTTGCTTAATGTAGCCTGCTGTCTTTTCATTATGCAGTGCACTGTCTTTAAAAGTGGATTAGTTCAGTCATCACGGTTTCAATACATTGGCCATACTCTCTGATGTACTGTTGTACATCAACACTGACTTCAGGTGGACTTTAATGTTACGAGAAAAATATAATACATAACAATCAGGATTTCATGTATTATTGTCAAATCTGTATTAACTATTATCCAGCTCTTCCACATTGAAAAGTGTAAATAAACAAGTATTAAGCAAACAGTATACACCCAGATCACACTGCATCTGCTCAAAAACAAATAGTGTGATTGGCCATTGCAACAGTCATTTCTTTACACATCAGTGAATAACAGTCAACTTGATAACTATTTATTATGATTGTACTGATTCAGGGGTTTCCAAATCGGGGGAATTTCGGTATGGAAATTACTACACTTACCTTTGTTAGTAACTAATGTTTTACTCAAGTTCAGTTTCGTCAGGTTTATACAGTTATTCAGTGTCCCTGAGAGAAGAAATCTACTGGTAATTCTGAAATGGGAGATGACCAATTCAAGTATGGATACACCTCTATGGTTTAGCTGCCATTTTTGCAAGAGGGACAAGTTTAGCAGAACAGTAAATGCGTCCCTGGCAAATAAATCCCTACTGCAAAGGCTAAAAGGGTAAAGATTTCCAATAGCCTTGTGGCCATAGGGGCAGTGGGTGTTAGAGGCCCACCAAATCTTAGGCTCAGCATAGGAAAGATGAAGCTCAAAACACTCCTTTGGTTGCCTTTAACCTTCCCCAGCTCGAAAAAAGTACCCACTTACTGGGGAGTCACTGGCCAGATGGGGATTCAAACTCGACTTGCACCACAGCCGAGTGGCTCTAACCACTCAACCATGGCACCTATCTAAAGGGTGCAAGGGGTGGCTACTCTTAAAGAATTTGCTATCACTGAACAATCTGATACACTGTTGCCCTCGGCCTGTGCCCTTGTGTGATAGTGTATCAGATTATCCAAAATGCCTTTGGGCAATAGTTTTGTCTGGTGCTTCAAAATACAGTCAACCCTCTTTACAACCACACTCTTTATAACAGCAAAATTCTTTATAACGTCATTTTGATATGCAAGAAATGGCTAAAGTATTCTAAATATGCATTCTTTACAACAGCAAATTCAATTTCACGTCAAAATTTTGGGGAACAAATGCTGTCGTTGTGAAGAGGGTCCACTGTATAATATATGATTCAGTTGTATATCATAGTGCAAACAAATCTGTGAGATGATACTGCCTTTAATCAGAATCACTAAAACAGCTTTGAGCCCACTACAACACTAAGACACCACTGTGATACTTTTGCCTGAACAACTATTGAATTTAACATAAAAGTATCACCTACTGCACAAATTCTAAAAATTAGGATACCAAAAATTAATTACTGTAACTGACCTGAATAGAAGACAGTTCAGTTTTGCAATGCAATAATGCATCAAAAAGTTGCAGATCAAATGGCAAACAGTGTAGACCCTGATAAAACTGCTCCTTTAAGAACAGTTTGATCTTGGTCTGCACTGTTTGCTCAGAATTATATGTCCCAGTACTTAGAATTTTTATGGTAAACTATTTTACTGAAAATGAAAAATTCAATTATACATACCCTGTAGATACTAAGCTGAGTTCCAACAGACTAGTAAAACCTGAAATAAACAAAAATTATGTAGAATATCTGACCCACGGAAAACTGTGGGAGACAAACACCAACTCTGTACCCAAAAGTGTCAGCAACAGACAGACTGACAGAGAGGAGCAAATCTTAATGCCTCATGACTATTGTCATGCGGCTATCTGACTATCATCACAGGGACATAAAAATGTATGCAAGTATTTGTATAACACATATATGGGTTTATACTTAAAGAGTAGCCCCAATGGCACTTTTGGAACTGGAAAGGGATTACTAATAGGCAATAACTGCACTCCAAATTGTAATTTAGGGAGGTGTATTGGTGGTAGCAAAATCTGTTTTCAGTTATGCATTAGTAGAGCTGTAAAGGACAATTTCCAATCATAAAACCCACAATTTACCTCCCAAAATGACAATTTTAAATTATCCCCACTCTAAAGCACTTTTTGACATTTTCACCTTTTACAGAGTGCTACTTTGCACCAAAACCAGGAGTTTTCAGCCGCATTAAACCAGACATCAGCCAATGAAAAACATGTTTCCTAATGATGTAGAGTTTCCAACAATTAATTGCAGAATACACTAAAACTCCTGTTCAGAAGGAGCTACAGGGATGATTTAGGGATAATTTTCCATATTTCTCATGAAAAAGGTATGTTGTTACCCCTCAATGATGAGATGATTCTACTGAGGGGTCACAACGTATATTTCTGTAGAAAAATAAGAAAAAGTATCTCAGAACCATCCTCAAAATCCCACCTCATCTGGAGCTCTGATGTTCTGCCCCAAATCTTTGACGTTAGCAAATGAGACATCACATTATATTTGTAAGTGCATTAGAATATTCTGTTTACTTTGTCTCCATTGCAAAAACTGCAGTGAAACCATAAAGAGTAAGATTGTCCTTCAGTTTCTGTGTAAAACTTCTCTGGGCCGTATTCATAAAACGACTTAAGTGGTTGCTATGCTGTTGCTAAGGCTAAATTTCTTTGAAGGAGAGTCCCTACAACTATGAAATTTGGTCTGGAGGAACAGTCTTCGTAACACTGTTCCTCCAGACCAAATTTCATAGTTGTAGGGAATCTCCTTTATAGATATTTAGCCTTAGCAACCACATAGCAACGACTTAAGTGGCTTTATGAATACGACCCCAGGACTTACCTCCTATGACATTAGCACCATCATTAGTAACCATAGTTCTGTCCAGATCTAAGACTTCAAGATGAATCAAGCCTTCTAAAAATAGCATTCCTTCATCTGTCAGCTTTGTATTGCATAGTAGCAGCTTCCTTAGACTGAAAATATAACAGTAACATTAAAATTTAAAAAAAATGGGACACCTTAAACAATTACATGTATCATGGCTGTTCTAAAATAGATCAATTGGAATTTACAATGCAGTAATCCATCTAAAATATGCAAACAGAATGTTTAACAGTGTAGATCAGACTGCAACTTTTGGTCTGGTAAACTATTTGATTTTTTCAAGTACATTTGAATCATGTTACCAGATTCATTCCCATAAATTCTCACAGACTTTCATGAACTCAGAGTTAACAAAAGTCTGTGTGAATTTATAGCGCCATTTATAGCGGCAAACTTGGTAATATGATAAAAATGAACTGGAAAATTTTACTTCAGAGTTCACGAAAGTGTGAGAATTTATGGGACCAGAACTGGTTATATGATTAAAATGTATTGAAAAATTTTAGATATTATACCAGGCCAAACAAGTTTTAATCAGACAAGTCCGGGGGTCAGAAGGAGTTTTGTGAGGACTGCCCTTTTCACTTGGGGTCAACTCTTAAGGAATTTGCTCTTCTACAAGCAAATTCTTCCTTGTGTGAGTAGACCCAGTCTTGGAAGGGTTATATTATCCATGAAAACAAACAGGAAGTAACAAAAGTTGTTTCCTTTTGTAAAAATGGCAAAAAACCCCATAACTTTATGTAGGAGTATGCATTCTTACACTTTAATCTTTACCCTAAAATTTCCGTAGTGTGCTTTAAAATATTTGAACCAGAGCAAAACTGCATTGGTGCTTGTGGGTCTGGGGGATTGCTTTAAAAAGTGTTCTTGCATTTCTACAGTCATTGAATTTTTTTTCAAAGCATTCAGATATTATTTACATACCTGGTTATTTTTCCAATATGCTCCATCCCTTCATCAGTAACAAAAATAAAATTTGTCAAATCTAGACTGACTAGTGGAAAACCTGAAATAAATTTTACATTTTTTAGGGGTCTGAAATATCACTGGATATGTGAGCAATACAACTCAAACTTGTTAACTTTAAAGGTAGCTTTTATTTTGACCTGCCCTGAGGTTATAAAACTTGAGTACATTCTCAAACTCAAAATAAACACTGATTGTCTGCTTCCGAGCACATGCTCGGAAGCAGCCAATCAGAGTGCTTTATTTTGAGTTTGAGATTATTCTCAAGTTTTATAACCTTGAACCCTGTTTTCTGTAACTTTATTCCACATAACTTAAAGAAAATTTGGGAAATGCCATGTATCACCTGTTTGCACAGGACCATACACACAAAGATAACCTAGAAACATGTGTGAAAGTTTATCTAGGTTAAAACAATATTCAATTAATTAATTCATGTATGTACAATCTAAAATATCAGGCTCTAACAGTAAGTGGGAAGCTTATAGTGGTCATCTCCTGGAAGTTTACCCTGTGTCTTCCGTTTGCTCTGGACCAATCACATTTTGTCAAATTAGTATACAGTGTTGGAACTGCTAATCAATAAATCCTACCTTTGTACTACTTCTGGATTTTACCCTTAATATGTAGTATAAAAGAACAGCCTGATCATAGTCTTTTCTGTTTGCCAACAGCAAAATCATAATTGAGCCGCGACACGACAAAACCAACAATGTGGTAGTGCGCCCAGCGCAGACTCAGATCAGCCTGGACATCTGCCCAGTCTGATCAGAGCCTTCGCTGTCCGCATGGAGGTAGCTAAGACCCTTAGCTACCCTTTAAGAGCTTAGAGCAGTCTCTGAACAGACTTGGCGGGTGCCCAGGTTGATCTGAGTCTGCGCTGGGCGCACAACCACATCGTTGGTTTTCTCGTGTCGCGGCTCATATCTTTGCAGGATAAACAACTTCTGCCACAATGAAGAGCTGTTTACAATAAAAACTAGAAATGTTTTTCAGAGAAAAACTGATGTCCCCCCACCAGCCCATTTCCCATCCCCTCTAATGAATATAGCCTGTACAAATGAAAAAATCTATGCAAGTTTGGACAAAATCCATCTGCTGGTTCTAAAGATATCCTACATAGAAGACTATGTCCTTCAAAAATGGGTCAAGGTCACCAACTATTAAACATGTCTTAAACCTGTCACAACCATACATTCATGCAAGTCTGATGAATATCCATCCACTGGTTCAAGATATCTCATTTTTTAAGAGAGAAAAATACGCATTTGTAAGATAGCTTTTGACCTTGAAAATGGGGTAAAGGTCATCAAAACACAGTACACTCCTGAGACTGTCCCATAGGTATATCTATGAAAGTAAAGTGGAAATCAAGCCAAAGGCTAAAGAGACACATCAATTTTAGTGAAATTTTCACATATCTAAATCCTCCTGTGACCTTGAAAATGAGGTCAAGGTCACCAAAATTTTGTTCAGCTCTTAAACTTGTCCAAATCATGTATCCACGAAAGTTTGGCAAATTCCATCCATTGGTTCAGGAGATATAGTGGGTACATGAAATTGTCATCCAAGTCCTCCAGTGACCTTGAAAATGAGGTCAAGGTCACCCAAATCTAATCAGCTCCAAATCTTGTCCCTATAAGGTATCCATGCAAGTTTTGTGAAATTCCATCCATTGGTTCAGGAGAAGTAGTGGGTACAAGAAATTGTCATCTAAGTCCTCCAGTGACCTTGAAAATGAGGTCAAGGTCACCAAAATCTAATCAGCTCTTACACTTGTCCCAATGATATATCAATGCAAGTTTGGTGAAATTCCATCAATTGGTTCAAGAGATATTGTGCATACAAGAAACTGGGTACAAGAAATTGTCATCTTAGTTATCCAGTGACCTTGAAAATGAGGTCAAGGTCACCAAAATCTAATCAGCTCTTACACTTGTCCCAATAATGTATCCATGCAAGTTTGGTGAAATTCCATCCATTGGTTCAAGAGATATCGCACATACAAGAAATTGTCATCTAAGTCCTCCTGTGACCTTGAAAATGAGGTCAAGGTCACCAAAATCTAATCAGCTCATAAGCTTGTCCCAATGATATATCCATGCAAGTTTGGTGAAATTCCATCCATTGGTTCAAGAGATATCGCGCATACAAGAATCTGTCACGCCGACGGGATCCGCACTGAAAACAATATGTCCCCCCTCACCTTCGGTGGGGGGACATAATTCTAAATACTGGGACAGATAGGCCCTCAAGTAAATGCATACCCAGATCAGAATCTACACTGTTTGCCATTCCATCTGCATCTTACAGACCCATCTCTGCATTGTGAAAACACATAGCTCAATCTTTAGGACAAGTACTGTAACTGTTTTAGGTGGCCCAATTTTTTAAATTTTTACGGTACACATATCTGAGCTGCAACACGAGAAAACCAACAAAGTGGCATGTGCACCCAGTGAAGACTCAGATCAGCCTGGGCAATCACCCAGTCTGATCTGAGTCTTCGGTATCTTAGACCCTTACCTACCCTGAAGACTGATCAGACTGGGGGGATGCCCAGGTTGATCTGAGTCTTTGCTGGGCGCACATGCCACTTTGTTGGTTTTCTTGTGTTGCAGCTCATAGATGTTAAATATGATACTTAAACACTCACCTGATATGTACTGCATCCCTAGACTGGTTGTTGTATGTCTGGATGGAAGATTCAATAACTGTAGATTTAAACCTAAATAGGAAGAAAACATTGTTACAAATGAATTTAGATCATGACCATAAACATTGTTTCCGAGCAAATCGTGTAGACCCATATCAACAATGATCCTACATATATCAAGCATCTGATAAGTTGGGCTTTTAATGATAAACTGAGCATGAATTTTCATATTCTTTATAAACATGTATGCTTTGACTCCAACTATTAGGCTTTGTTTGTTATGACTATCCGATAAAGGCTGAAGTTCCTTTATATTTGAGGCAAGGTTTGTGGCAAATGCTGGTCTTTTGTAACAGTTTACACTGTTTTGTTAATGCATTAAAGTGAAGGAAAAAAAAAACATATGAAAGATCAAAAATAGCTTAATACATTTTCCAAACTAGGTGCAAAAAAAGAAAACCCTGGAAAAATGTAGCTGACAGCTGTGACATTGACATCTTACAGCTAATGACAAGATCATGATGTTAGTCAGACTGTCAGACTATTCAAGTCAATTGATTGATTGATTTGATGCTTAGCGTCCACGGTAAACAGCTATGGTCAAGTCGGGACGGTCAGTTAACCTAACCACACTATTCCTGGGCAGGCTTAGACCTCCTAAGCGGTAAACCAGTACTAAGTGCATATGCTTATGCCAGTAACTGACAACTGCCCTTCTTGAATCAGCGGAAAGAGAAATGAAAGTATGTGGCCAGACCTGGTTTTGAACCCAGGACCTCTGACTTATGAGTCAGGTGCCCTACCGATTGCGCTATGCGGCCCGGCCTATTCAAATCAAGTTAAAAAGATTTATTACCTGTCAAGTTTTGCAGTGCTTGATCACCGTTAACATTATCTGTGTTTGCTATATTTAGCGACACTAGGGAAGGATGGTTCACTAAACACAGTAATGATTCTGTGACAATTAACGTACGAGCCACATTTAATGACTCTAACTGTTTAAGTTCCTGAACTCCTGTTAAACTTGCTACCTGAAAATGGAGAATTTTTTTTTTAAAGAAAGTAAGAAATGAGAAGATGTCAAGGGTATACAACACTTAAGTAGCATTTATGACTTTATAATTCACAGTTCTGAAAACCATGCCTACTTTAAACAGGTATACATCCCTCCATTAACTGTAAGGTAAAATCACAGACTTATGTGGGATATAAACACATGCGATTTTGTTTGTGAGACTATGTCATGTGCTAAGTAGTTGTTGCACTGGTGTACGCAATCATGTTAATTTTGAGTGACATTCTGGGTGTGGCTCCGAACTGAGTATTCCAACAGCTTCTCTTTAGCACAAGGTCCTAATGAATGATTGGCTGACAGCATCCGCAGAGAAGAATTTACACATCCAAAAATCCTGTTGACATTGTATCCATATGCGGCATTCTCTTCCAACAAAGTATTTTCATCTTTTTCCTTAACAAATCAGCAATTTTGAAAATTCTAATGGAAATTCAGATCAAAGAACAAAATTTGTCTTGAGTGGACTAAAGGAAGTGCATGTACAATGCTATTTATGACGTAAATTCAGCATATCAAATACCAGCTGATAAGGTTTTCAAAATAGTGGCACTTGACAGAGTTTTTGTTTGAATCACTGACAATTCTGGAGTTTCCCCGACTTTTCAGGCATAGGAACATGTTAAAAATGGAAATCTAGTAAAGCTCATAAAACAAATACCTTTGTGTCTTCTAAAGAAAGAGACTTCAATGTTGTTATACCTGAAAAAGAAATGATTCAGCAATAAGTAAACAGATCTTATCAAGGTAAATCAGCTAATGCACCAGTATGGCAGATGAAATGCCATTTATAAGATTTTTTCTCCATGTCTTAATAATGTACCTATGAAACCTTTGTCTAATCAATCTATCCCTTCAGGAGACATGGTGCAAGCAAGAGATCTGCACTGACCTTGCAAATGGGGCCAAGGTCACCAAAATGTAAACCCTTCTTCCCCCCCCCAGCCAAAGATTTATCTGCACTATTTTGGTATAGATATATTCTGCCCTTCAGGAGATAGTCATATGACAACACGAGTCGTCAGAAGAGAACAGAGCATGTCAGGGGAGTGTGATTCCCATGGTCACAAGTTTCACAACACTCAACCATGTAGTAAAAGCCAGTGAATGTAAAATGTGTCTGTCAAGGTTATAGGTTGATAGCCTGAGTGAGTTGTCTCCTCCTTATGCTGAGTAACCAAAGTATTATAATAATAGCCCATGTAAATATGGAGAGATATTATGGATCAGTGGACCATAAAAAAATGTCAGATTTGTATGTGGATGGCTGCGCTGAAATCCTTTTGCTTGCCAGGTACTCATATGAAAACTTTTAGACAGGCACTGCCCAATATAGACTGAAATACTGTCTCAAAGGGCCGTTGAATCCAAAACAACCAACCAACCAATATTTAGGCAGGCTCTTAGGTTATTGTACCTGGTTGTGCACATCCTTGTCAGTGAAGAAGTCTCTGTAAGACATGTTCATAATTCATTAATAGCATCTATCTATAAGGCCTCTGATTCATTACGATTGAAATTATATGTGTATGTAGGCATACTAACCAGTCAGATGTGATATGACAGCTTGCGTAACTTCTGTTCTATTGAGGTTTAGATGCTGTAAACACTGTGGTTGTGTGTCGAGATACTCTATGACACCTGTATCATTCACACCTGTTCCTTCTAGATTTAGTGCTGCAAGTTTTGGCATACCTATAAAAGTGATGTAAGTATTACAAAACTTCTCTAGTGTAAACTGGATTTATGTGTTTGCAGTAAAAATTATGTGAACAGCTATATTCTTTGGTCTGAATAAAAATCTATCTAAACAAAATGACTGGCAAACAAAAGACTTAGATAAGCTTGCAAATCTCCATATATGCACAGGCAGTCATAAACAAAAGTTTATGCTGCTGAGGCTGATGCTGGCGGAAACGAAATATCTGCTAGTCGAAGATGAGATAAAATGCTATTGGATACCTCTCCAAGTCTAAAATAAAATTCAGTGACTGGTAATACATGTAATATCAAACTACCTATAAGTCCCACTTTTCCCTGATTCTTTATGAAAATTCAATTATTTCACAAACCATCCAAATCAAACATTTAACGCATGTCTACAATACTTACCATTTAAAACAGGAAATAACTTGTTTGTTATCTGTCTACAGCAGCTGAGGTTTAACTTCTTCAATTTTCTTAGGGCTGAAAGAACAGGAAGCCTTGCATGTACAATATATATGTTTAGACAAAGCTTCCAGATGAGCAAGGTTTTGCAAAATTCTTGATTTTTTTCCCCATTCTCAGGCAGTTTTAAAACAAGGTTACAGCAGTTATTATAGAATTCTCGGACTTACCCTCAAAGCCTGAATTAATCTTGAGCTCTGGACAAAGTTAAATTATCTCAATACAGTATTAGGCATCAATACAACAAATACATATTTATTTCTCCATACTTGTTGTGTTCCTGATGTTTACTCTCTACAAAATTTTATTTTTTATTCCCTAGTAAAAAAGATAAAACTGAACACTGATACAGAAAACTAAAATATGTGAAATTAGTTCTTAATTGTGTTTTGTTTATGGTATTTTTTTGGTTATAAAACAGGCTTTTTCCCCTTCCATAACAATGCAAAAAATCTAGATCTGTCATAAGCTGGATCCAGATTTTTGGGATTGTTTTGGGAGGGAAAACCTCATCTCATAATAAAATTTCATGGGACTGATTAAGATATCTGGGGCCATTAATATTCTAGAGATGTAAAAACACTTTTTAATGGCCAAATAAATACTAGTTTCACTTACTGTGAAGACACTGCAACCCACCATCTGTTATAAACAGACAAGAACAAAATATGGTAATTTCACTTACTGTGAAGACACTGTAAGCCACCATCTGTTATCAATGGACAAGAACTCAGACTAAGTTGTGACAAATTTACATGTAATCTACAAAAGAGAGAGAAACTGGTCATCTAACTGATCTCATATACCACGCCTGCCAATCAGTCTACTGCGGAACCGGCGGTTAAGCAAAGCAATCCGTTAGATCGCTTTCCGGTGATGTAAAAGAGGAGCAGAAAAAGGTAAACAATATCTACTCAGTCAGATTTTAGAATGTTATTTTAGAATGATACGGGAGATATCCAAAATCTAAGAATGCTATTTTGTTACTTAAACATTGCTACTTCAACACACCAAATAATGCTATAATAGGTTCCGCGGTTTTCTTGATATTTGTTCCCTCCTCCGAAATGTCTGTTCAACACGATCAAGGTCAGACAAAACAGGAGATAAAATAACAACATTTTCTGCTCGATCTCAAAATCGAGCAAAAAGCATCCGAATTCATCATTGCATATCAATGTAATAATTATTATCTGTCATCAACAATGATGTTTCAGTGACCAGGTATCAAGCATTGTTCTGAAATCATTGTCGAAAGGGGCGAAATGTTTTGGTTCAGCATTTAATCATTAAAAAATAGAAGAAAATATGTCAACATCAATCTGCTTACTTTAGTCTGTTTTAATGAAATAAATTTTATGCTGGATGTTTTTTTCAACATTTGTTAGATTTAGGCTGAGACTTGTAGGATCTATGCAGTTGGAGATTATGTTTTAACAAAAAAAAACAAAAAAACAGAACAAAGTTAATCACATTCCCTAAAGTATTTGGTGTTTACTGTTTCAGTGGTTTTAACTGCATGCTGATTTAAATGTTCTAACATTACATTTGAATAATTAACATGATTTCTCAAAATTTTTATGTTTTGCATTTGAATGGGAAGCTCCTATCAAAAATTTTGTGGTTGCGCATGAGAATGTTCGGTTGAGCATTGGAATGTATGGAATATGAAATGAGCTTGGGAGCCTAATTTAGCTGCGAGGCAGCCTGACCATTATATGAACCACGAAAACATCGATCAACCTGCGACTTCGCACAGTTTGGTCAGCTCGATTAGCACGAAAAGCTGTTGTATCATTAAACCTACAACTCTAAGGATCTTCTCTGGCAGATAATCTAGTTTTGTTTGACCCGGCCATGTTGCCAGAAAGACATGTTTTTCTTTGAATAAAATTGTTTATGACACTAGTCACTCTTAAAAGTTTAGAAGGGCCTAAAATTTAACTGGCGGATGGATGACTTGCGATTTTACGTTTTTCAGCAGTATTTCAGTCATTCAAGGATGATGATGATGATGATTTAAAGTTTAACGACGCGTCAACCATTCATTCAAGGAAAGGTATTGCGAAAATTTGGAGAATGTCATGCTATTAGTTGTTTACAATTGTATGTTGAGACCAAGTGATATGAACAGTTTTCAGTGGTGTTTGGTATATTGCATTTGTCCTCCAAGTTCAGTACCGAAAGAAGCAAATAGTCCTGCACAGATAAATCAGCCCTGTGTGTGCATTTGCAGACTTTCTGTGAAATCTTATCGATGCAGCAAGATTCACTTATATAACCCCGTTGAAAATTTTCTTTCAAGAAAATGCTAGCCCTCAACGAATATTTATCGGCGGTTATAGTATTGAAACTGACATGGGTACAATTATATTCTGCTCAAAAGGAATTGTGCGCTTGAATTTAATAGCACGTTTAAATACTTCTAAACATACGCCAGATAATTTTGGTCAAGTAAGATGGTCTTGGTCTCAGTATATCTATAATAGCCACTTAAGTTATTCATGGGACCCTAAACATGCGGGTACCCATACCTCAGAAGCCACAAACTCTGATAGATTTGACTGATATTTTCACTCAGCTGCAGCAAGGTGTGTGCTGCCGTTCTGGAACGTTCATCGACGTCCATACTTGGAGCTAACAGAATCAACAGGAACCCAACCAAGACACATAAAAAAGAATACAAGATATCAGCCCCAGTTATATGCTTTAGAGATGGAAAGTGACTGCTTGTCTGAGGCCCGATGTTATTGCTGAACATATATCAACAGAAAAAAGTTTAGATGAATGAGGTCTACTTTCATAAAATCAGATCAACTAGGTAATGGTGCCACTTAAAAAGATGGTATTGAAAAAAATATATATCTTAAAATTTTAACGTATTTTCAGTGTTTGCAAACTACAAACCAGCGATGTGGGCAAAACCTTGCTCTGGTAAAAAGCAGATTCCCTTCTGCATATGACAGCCTCAATAAGTAGGGTTTCCTGACAGGCTACCCCTTAAAACTGACAGTTTGCGCGATCGTGGGGTTCAGGGCTAATCTCAGACTTTCTCCTAAGTTTCGATATTGACTGAAATACTGTCTCAAAGAGCCGTAAAACCTAATTCTTTACCGTTTGTTTGATTATGTCCTTTTAAATTGAATCTGACGTGTGAATTTCTATATCAGGAGAAAATTTGCCCATACTTGTCTTTTATTTGTGTACCTTTTCTATATCAATACTTTTCTCAGCTCTTATTTTTCTCCAATCAGTATAAAAATGACAGTTTTTTCTCTTCAATGAACTTTAATGGCTCTAACAGGCTTGGGACCATGAAAATTAGTTCAAGCCAGGGGCAGTTCTAGCCATCCACTTAGTTTCTACTTAAAGTAACCTCTATGGACTCAGGAAGAGTTCTAGTCAGGCAGGGTTGACGAGTCATCAGAGTTCGAACAATTGAAGTTTGACTGCATTATTTAATATGATCAAAAATCTTATTCATTGGATACCCGTCCATAATTTCACGTAATTTACGTGGATGAGGGTTTCAGCAAGACGACTACATACAGAAACCGAAATGTCATTCAGTACGTGTACGTCATATCTTTAGTTAGTTTTCCATCGTTTTAGTAAGTAAGTAAGTAAGTCTTTATTTACCGAGGGTGACAACATTTAGCAAATAACAAAGCTAATCTTCCATGAGACCCTCAAAATATAATACAGTATGATACAGAATAATACAAATGTTTTGATCCATGATAAACTATCAATATCATTGACGGAATCGAATAAACTATATTTGCCCGAAAGTACATTTTTGTACGAAACAGTAAAGACTTACTGCGACTGAAACTTAAATAAACTGATCATAACTTTTCTAAGAATTAATATTGTCGAGCAGGAAATAAAACGTCAATCAATAAAGAACAGTCAGTAAATTACCAGACAGACAGACAGTAACTTTATTCACTCAAAGTACATGTAAACATAACATAATGAGGAATTACTTCAGTACTAACCTAATACCATTATTACGATACTGAAGCAGGACATATGAGTATTTTCGGGGGTTATTTTTATCAGAAGACAAATCAGAAGAAACAGTATCGGCGTAACTAATTAAATAGTGATCCATGTATAGCTTGAGACGTTTATAGCTTAGTTTAAGCAACAAAAGAAATTGTGAAATGTATAGCTTGAGACGTTTATAGCTTAGTTTAAGCAAAAGAAATTGTGAAGTTTGAAAGAAATCTAATGCTGAACCTAGCTATCGCATGCGTAACCAGGAAAAATTGACATGAGGACTTTCCCTTAAGGATAGGAAAACCAAATGTGTTGAAATAAGCTAAATAGATAGTATATGGAGTCATTTGATATTCCAACGACGTAATCAATGCATAATGTTCAAAATATAATGGCTCAAAGCTGTGTTCCGTGATTTCTCTTGCAGTCTGGTTTCAAGCAAATATTATCTGTCAGACCTGCATTTGTCAACTTTAGAAACTCCAGAATTATTCTGGCACAGTTTTACTGCACATATTACAGGTTGAAAATAAAATTATCTGTGAAATTATTTTCTTCTGATTTTTAATGATTACATGCGGAACCAAACTTTCGAGATCAATTATGCATTCATTTCAAAAGAATTCTTAGTTCTAGCAAAATGTAAAGGTATTACATACCTCACTTTCTGTTTAAAATATCTGCGCACCGTCTAAATTGCAGATCATATGTACACAAATGTCAGATTTAGCGGATAAGTGTGTTGATTACCTCATGTATAATCCAGTCCGAACAGGTGTTTCGGAGGAGGGAATAAAAACGACAAAAACAAGACAACGCTTCAGCAAATCCTTCGGCATATAAAGAAAACAATGTGTTACCAACAAAATAGCATTCTCATATTTTAAAGAGCACATTTTCTAAGAAAATTAATCGTCTTCTTACACGAATGATTATCGTTTGTTTACCTTTTTCTGCTCCTCTTCTACGTCACCGGAAAGCGATCTAACGGATTGCTTTGCTTAACCGCCGGTTCCGCATGAGACTGATTGTCAGGCATGATATACACTACAGGCTCTTTATAACAGCACTCCTTACAATGCTAATTTGGATATAACATGATCATGTCATGGCTCCCATTTAGACTAAATAGAGAATACCATGTTAGTGTCTTTTGATATCAAGTTTATCAGGCGAGACCAGAAACAGCGTAGGAATGGCGAGGCTTGCGAGCCAGTCCGACGTGTTTCTGGTCGAGCCTGATAAACTTGATATCAAAAGACACTTACGTGGTTTTCTATTTATCATGCATCATTAGAAGATTTTACTACATAAAGAGCGGCAAACAAGTGAGAAGCAAACGCAGCTTTGTTCGAACTTGCTGACGTCGCGAATGCGTTGTGATGCAAGTCGGTGACGTCATTTAACCAATCCAATGCTCTTATCACGGCCAACGCCAGTGTGTAGCCAATCGTTTTCAGAGATCGCTTTTAAAGGCATCGCCTGATAACATTGGCGCAAGCGCGGTTCTAATGTGACATGATATCACATCATGTTATCATACCCCTGTTATCAGGTGAATTTTGCAGCAGATGCATGATAAAATACAAAGTAGCCTCATCTGATAATGATTTTGTACAAGAATTTTAAGCATGATTTGCAGTCATCTAGAATGCCTCATAACTCATGAAAATGTCTTATCCAAAGTTCTTAATTGATATTATACGTGTACATGTAAAAAGATTCAGTGCAAGGCAGTGTCTCACCTGTGTGTGCATTTTCACATAACACAGCTAAACCAGAAACTCAACATAAAAAGTTTACTCTGCTGTCACCAGAAAAGTAATACTAATCACAGGCAAGACAATAAGTAATAGTTATACCATGGTTTGTCCGCCTGAACGAGGAGATAATCCACTCGCAAAGGCTCGTGGATTATCTCCTCGTACAGGCGGACAAACTATGGTATAACTATTTTATACCACCCTTATCAGTGTAGACCTTGCTCACTGCGCAATATTTCGTGCTTAAGTTGGTATTTTCTGGTAAGGGTGGTATAATAGCACAAAAAGCTTAATACTGCTGCCCCAGAGCAGACTGCTCTTAAAGAGCAGTGTAACAGCAGTGTAATCACTGTCCACATTATTTAGCACTGTCTGGTAACAGTGGTATAAACCATCCCCTCATTGCACAAATGGACATGTCCAATTTCAAAATGAAATGAATCACCTCCATCTTACTCTGCCATTTTGATAAAGGGAAACAACTTTTGTGATGTTTCCTCTTTGTTTCTTTGAATGACAAAACTCTTTCAACAAGAGCTGTCGCCTGACAGCATAGCTCGCCTGAAAGGTGCTTGCCCATCACACAGTCGCTTTGGAGGTGTGGACTTCTATGCATAAAACTTCAGGCAAGCATGTCCATAATGACAACACATTTATAAACAAAAGCTATCTAAGAAATAAGTCTTAAAATAAAATTAAAATAAAAAAATCCACATGAAATTTCAAAGTCCATGAGCTTGAAATCAAAGAACTAAGCGGTGTGTGTGTGTGTGTGTGTGTGTGTGCATGTGTGTGTGTGTGTGTGTGTGTGTGTGTGGGGGGGGGGGGGGGGAGACTAGGATGTAACAAAACCTTGAACCATTATCTAACATCAGTCCAAGTATTAGTATCACCTGAGTCCATCATGGCACTGTGAAATTATGTCTTCATAAATATAAAACTTTAACCAAAATCTTTAAGACAAAATTCTAAGTCGATGACCTTGACTTCAAGGTCATCCAGTGGGGTAAGTATATAGTGTTTTGTAAAAACTCAAAAAAGTGTCTAACATCAGTTCAAGTGTAAACTAAATCTCTGCCAAGCATTAAAAATCAGTATGCAATTAGAAAACTTTAATAAAGAACAAATTTCCAAAGTCTGTGACCTTGACATCTAGGTCACTGAGCGGGGTTGGGGTAGTACTCGGCAAAACTTTGGACTAATATCTAACTTAAGTGCAAATATAAAAAGAATTCATCACTGGGTTCAGGAGATATGTGTCTTTAAAAGACTTTAACCAAAACATCCAATCAATAAAAAGACAATTTTCTAAGTCCATGACCTTGGCATCAAGGTCACTGAGGGGGGTGGGGGTAGTACCTTGGAAAACTATAGACCAATATCTAACTACAGTGCAAGTATCAAAGGAATCCATCCATGGGTTAAGGAGATATTGGGCTTTATAAAACTTTAACCAAAACATCCAGTCCAAAAATACACCCAATTTTCTAAGTCCATGACCTTGACATCAAGGTCATGGAGTCGGGTGGGGGTGGTACCCTGTTAAACTTTGGACCAATATCTACCTACAGTGCAAGTATCAAAAGAATCCATCCATGGGTTAAGGAGATATAGGTCTTTAAAAAACTTTAACCAAAACATCCAATCCGGACGCCGACGCTGACGCGGACGCAGACGCGGACGCGGACGCTGACGCCGACGCCGGGGTGACAACAATAGCTCTTCCTGAACTTTCGTTCAGGCGAGCTAAAAAGGATTGTACACTTTAAAAGCTTTTTGAGTCGACCCCCATTAAGACAAGAGTCAAAAATGAAAATGGCAGAGTTGTGGTCCCTGACAGCGTCAGGGCTACAGACGCGGACGCGGACGCCGACGCCGGGGTGACAACAATAGCTCTTCCTGAACTTTCGTTCAGGCGAGCTAAAAAGGATTGTACACTTTAAAAGCTTTTTGAGTCGACCCCCATTAAGACAAGAGTCAAAAATGAAAATGGCAGAGTTGTGGTCCCTGACAGCGTCAGGGCTACAGCAATTTTGAAATCCAAATCGGTCCGGAAGGCCGATGACGTCATAGGAATCGTAAATAGACACGAAAACTAATGACTACACTGTGTATTCCACAATCCAAAAAAAGTCACGAAAACTAATGACTATACTGGAGCGCCGTTATAACACGGATGTCATCGCTGAAGTAGCCATTTAGTCCAAATAATCTTACTTGTCGTGAAAAATGCGCTTTAAAGCGCAGAGACAGTCAGAACGAAAATGAAAGTACACATCCTGTACCATTCGGACATCCTCGCCGATCTTCATTTACGGAATTGGCCGAAGTAATTACGATTGACGTATTTTACTGTATTGGAGTTAATTCCCTTGAAATATGAAATATACTTGCAAAAAGGTACCTTCGGACGAAGAAAAAAAATATATTTTTTCTGCGCGAGAAATGACCTCGGCTAAAAAAACCTGACCAGACTGCACATAATGAAGTTTAAATTTTCTTTTTGCTAGTCAAATTCTTTCCTTATGCTATCTTTGAAAGTATACAATAGTCAGTAACCTTACGTTGCACAGCCTTTTTCCATGCATCGGCACTTGTATGTGTGTATTACGGGTTGTGGAAAACCTTCGCCGCTGGCCGAAATTGAGACACATGCTAATTATCGAAGTGTTCACACCTTGGAAAGACAATCGACACTTTGTTTATCTGTGATAACTTTAGACAGCAGTGCGTGATTATTGGATTAATAATATGACACATGGCTAAAATCCAGGTAATTTTGTCATCATACATCGCAAATCGTGTTTTTTCGGACCGAAAAAAATGTGCCTTATGCCAACTGAATCGGTTTTTCGAACTCAAAATCGGTCTGGACCAACAAAAAATCGGATTTCTGTAGCCCTGGTATCCATACACCTTAAATACCCTGAGATTAGAACTTATCTGCTGCAAGCCTGTAAGAGGTCCATAGATAAAGAAACTAACCTGACTGATGTGAGCAAATCATTTGTAACATAGGGATAGCAATCTAGAATCAACCTTCTGAGATAACTGAAAGTAGAAGAAAACATGAAATCTATAAAATTTGTTAGTTGAAAGGCAGACAATGTAGATAGTAAAAGAAATCACCTTCCACAGAATTCTTGTCTTATTTTGTGAGAGGTAATGGGTTTTCCACAGAATTCTTGTCTTATTTTGTGAGAGGTAATGGGTTTTCCACAGAATTCTTGTCTTATTTTGTGAGAGGTAATGGGTTTTCCACAGAATTCTTGTCTTATTTTGTGAGAGGTAATGGGTTTTCCACAGAATTCTTGTCTTATTTTGTGAGAAGTAATGGGTTTTCCACAGAATTCTTATCTTATTTTGTGAGAGGTAATGGGTTTTGTCACAAAACCCATTACCTCTCACAAAACAAGACAAGAATTCCGTGGAAGGTGATTTCTTGCCTGTCCATTCAAGCATAACCATACATGTGATGTCTCCCGGATCATCCGGGAGTCTCCCGGAAATGGAGCCCATCTCCCGCGCTCCCGGAAAGTATTCAGAATCTCCCGGATGCTGAATTTTCCTGTCATAATTTTTTCTGAACCGTCCATTTTGCGGTAACTACTTAGCCGGCGGCTGTCAAAAGGATTAACTGTCCGTGACCTAATTACCTAACAGGGTGCAATATAGGACGTGTCATTCCGAAGGGTATTCGCTGATCAGACGCAGCGAGGTGTTAAATTGGCTAGCGCACCAGTAAAGGTACCTGTTCTAAATGTAATAGCAGGTAACTTTTATCGAAAGCAAATAACTTTTATTGCGTCGCGGCTTTATGCATCGGTCATTGTTTATGTCATTGAGTTGCACGAATGCAATAGATGGAAGTGCCGCCAATCGACAATCATACCATATCGATTTTTTTCAGTAAACATGTCAGATACGTAATGTACAGTCATTATAAATATCGATCATGCAAAATTTGCGCAGGCTGATCAGATCATACTTTCATGAAATCATAACGGTGCCAGCAATATTTTTTTTTTGTTTATTTAAGTCGGTTCGTTCACTTTAAGAATAGTTTCCCGCGTTTTTCTATCCAGTTCCCGCCGGTTCAGATGCATCGTATGCGAAATGAGAACCAGTGTGAATTTATAAATAAAACATGGGAAATCCGCGATCTTCAGCATCTGACTGAGACAGAAATATGCCATTCTACAAGTTTACTGACCCAAATATGCAGCTGTATTTGTTCTTAATCTAATATTCAACGAAAATAGACAGCTCTAATGACAGGTATGTTCATTAAAGTGTAGAATATAACTCGGTTTTGAGATAAACAGATTCTGAGTTTGTAACAAGTATCAGCTTTCATCAAAATAACTGGAGCAAATCGGACCCATCATCCAAGATGCAATTTTGAACTTTTATATTGAGGGAGGGTTAGGAAAAAGTGGGGAGGGGTGATGGTTTGAGAATGCCAGATAATCAGATTGTTTCTTAGCAATGGAATGGTCAGCACTAACACTATGAACAGTACTATTCAATTGCACTGTAAATTAAACTTAGGATGGTAGTGTTAATGCACTGAAATGGCATACTTTTGAGGTTATATTTGAAGTATTGGGTAACTCAAAAGTAAAGAAGTTAAACAAACTATACAACTGTACTTAAGTTCATGTTGTTTTATTTTAAAACAAGAAGCCCCCCCCCCCCCCCCCCTGCCCCCACCACCAAAAAAACCCCCAAAAAAAACAGTTAAGTACTCGAAACAACGCGTCGAAGTTGCCGTCAAAAAGTCTCCCTGATGAGGAACTCAATCTCCCTGAAATGAAATCCAGATCTCCCACATGGTCCTCAAGAGTTCATCACATGTATGCATAACTTGACAAAATTTTGCACCGCTGGAAGTAATACACATCTCTTGCTTTTTACTACTATCAGGAACTCTCAACCTGAGACTATCAGGCCATGGATGTCCTTAACTTAATGCATGCACACCTATCTGTGCATATCCAAACATTATATGTGTCTAGAATTATGTCAATGGCCAGGATATAAAAAGGTGTAATACAGCAAAGAGCAGCCCCAAGATATGTAGCAGAATCTGTACTGATGAATATTTAAATAAAGTACTCTTAGGTTTTAGAAAGTAAATACTAATGTAGAAAAACTGTAACATCTTAATTCTTCATATGACCTCCTATAATTGAGCCACGACACGAGAAAACCAACAAAGTGGTTGTGCGCCCAGCGCAGACTCAGATCAGCCTGGGCATCCGCCCAGTCTGATCAGAGTCTTCACTGTCTGCATAAAGGTAGCTAGGAACCTTAGCTACCCTTTGAGCACTTAAGGAAGAGTCTGATTGTACTGGGCAGATGCCCAGGCTGATCTGAGTCTGCGCTGGACGCACAACCACATTGTTGGTTTTGTCGTGTGGTGGCTCATATGTATTTCAACAGTGATAACTGCACAATACCACACCCATATCAGACTGGGCCTGCAGTAGCAGTCTGGTCATGGTCTACATTGTCTGCCTTTCAACTAACACATTTACAGTAATTACTCACAATCTTTAGGTGTATAGGTACACTACCATATTTTTCAGCCATTGATTCAAAGGGAGATGATGTCTGTGACTTCGGGTTTGTTACCCTAGACAACAAAGCCCTCCCAAAATGGGGTCTACTCTTAACAGCTACAGGAGCATATTCTTCCCTTCAAGAGTTGACCCTCATTAAAAAGAGAGGCAAACATGAAGATGTCAGAGTTGCTTCCATTGAAAGTGTATACATTCAGCTTAACCCTAGTGCACTCAGAACAGCCAAAACTCCATAGAAGTTTGCCTTTCTGAGTGCAAAAGAGTTAAGGAACCTGCAATTATCCTATTATCCTAGAATATGATAATGTTGACTTAACTATCAGGCAGTGCAGAATCGGATAAAATCAAACTACTCTGCAATCAGAGTAGATTGATTAGAGTCTACATGGTTTTCTAAGAAACCTGGCCCCGAGGTTATAAAACTTTTTTCGTGCTCAACTCAGCTGAGCATGGAATTTCACCTGCCAATAAATAGCAAATTACTGATAAATACAGTTGTTTTCCTGTTCAGTTTAGCTGAGCATGATATTTTCTCTGCTCAAGAATATGAAAATGCCAACATTAGTTGGCATTTTCATATTTATCAGCAGAGAAAATTTCATGCTCAGCTGAGTTGAGCATGAAAAAAGTTTTATAACCTCGGGGCCTGTCTTTGACCATGGATAATTATGGTAGTTATTCACTCACCAAGGAATAAATGCATTCAAGGTTTTGGGTTTCAACTGTTTTTCTTTCAGCAGATGAGCAATGATAACTTGTGCCATGTCCTCTGATATTCCTGCTAGTGACAGTATCTGATGCCTCGGATCGTTGAGTCTGTGTGTGATATGTTTCAAGCAGCAGAGTAATAAAGATGGTAGTACAGACTGCACTGGTTTTGCTGAGTGGGCCGAGCTTGACTCCTGCACCGCCACCTGGTGGGCATGGACTTGTCTGGCTTGAGCTCTTTCTACTGTAAACAGAATTGAGAGTTTACTGGCAGGATATTTATAGCTCAAGATATGACAGGCTTTTGACGTCAACTCTAAGATGATACATATCCAATTATTACAGGGTCCTCTTCAAAATTCTCTGGGTTTTCCCCAACATTTTACAGTTTTCCATACCCTTTTTACATATAGATCCAAAAATTAATTTTACTCTCTACTTCTACAGTGACAACTATATCATTTGAAAATTGAGTGTTTCTCTTATAGGAAAGAATCTGATCCCCCACGAAGCAAATTCTTTCCTTTAAGATTAGTCCCTAATGAGGAGTGTAATAAGCCTGGATTATCTCTCTATAAAGTACATCCTTTCTCCTTGAGCAGAATAAGTATGTTTTCTAAAGACTATCATAGCCATTCATTTTCAATTCCCTGACTTTTCCCTGACTTTTCAATTTCTTTCAAAATGTCACTTACCCAGAGCTCTAGATAAGAGGGCATATTTGATGATAATTAAGGATAATTTTTTTTATTTCTCATCGAAACCATATGTTGTGACCCCTCATCTGAACCGTCTCGTCGAGACGGTTCAGATGAGGGGTCACAACATATGTTTTTATGCAGAATTAACAAAAATTATCCCTAATTATCACCAAGTACTCCTTCTTATCTAGAGCTCTGCTTACCGACCACATAATTCCCTGACTTTTCCCTGACCTGGAATAAAATCATTTTCCAGGTGTTCTTCCCTGCCAGTGGCAACCCTGCATTAGCCACAAAACAATCTGAGCCGCGACGCGAGAAAACCAACAATGTGGTCGTGCGTCCAGCTCAGACTCAGATCAGCCTGGGCATTCACCCAGTCTGATCAGACTCTTTGCTAAACGCTTAAAGGGTAGCTGAGGGACTAAGCTACCTTCATGCGGAAAGCAAAGACTCTGATCAGACTGGGCGGATGCCCAGGCTGATCTGAGTCTGCGCTGGGCGCCCAACCACACTGTTGGTTTTGTCGTGTCGTGGCTCATCTAGTTTTCACTGAGACTTAACAAGTAGCCCAAAGGGCAACAATTGCTCACCTGAGAGACATTGTAAACCTATAGGGATATTTAAGATGCTCAAGGGCAGCTAACTCCACAGTCAGTGGTCCAATCAGGCTGAAAATTAAACTCATCCAAAACATCATGTATGCCCTCATTTATAGGTTGGTCGCGCTATAGTGGCAATGTTTTGTTTACATTTTTAATGTCAACAGTACCTGTACTATCATTACGGTGCAGTTCATGTAACTTCTTGATCTATGGTCATAATGGCACATTACGGTTAACTGGCAGTTCTAATTTATCTAAATGACACTTTTTGAAAGCTTAAAGACAGGAACTGTCTCTAGTTTAAGAATATCATTGATAACAAAATTGATAGTAACAAAATTATTCAAATTTATTCTTTCATTCCCGTGAGTTGGATAAGCTGAACTCTGCTATATAGCCAATCAGTCACCAAATCAAAATAAACACAAAACAATAACATTGCCAACTTATCGCGTCCGGACTATAATATATGCAAGTTTAAAAAGTATCTGATCAAGAGCACAATAGACAGAGCTGTCAAGGGCAGCTAACTTCGTAGTGGTTGGCCTGAACTGGCCAAAATTTGAACTTGTTTAAGATACATTGTATTATGCATTTCCTCATTACCTGCAAGTTTGAAAAGGATCGGATCAGTAGAAACCAAGAAAAAGTGGTGACATTGATTTTTTGGATGCTCAGGGCAGGTACTCCATAGTCAGTGGTAGGATCTAGCCGAAATGCTAACTAATCCAAGCTTTTATGCATATCCTCATTATCTGCAAGTATGAAGAGGATCCGATGAAAAATGAAAATGTGATGACGTTGTTTTCTCCATTATAAGACTATGGGATTTTTTTCAAACGCTCAAGGGCAGCTAACTCTGTGCTCGAATCCGGCCAAATTCCGAACTCATCCAAGCTCTTCTGTATGTCATCATTACCTGCAAGTATGATAAGGATCTAATCAAAAACCTTGATTGCAGCACCCTGAAAGTCAAACTTGCTCGAGATATTGTCATGCCCTACATTTGTGTGAATTTATTTTAGAATCCGCCGAGAAACGTAGGTGCTAGAGCGATGACAAAGTTTTTCTAAAAATAGCCACAGTGACCTTGACCTTGGGCACAGCATCCTGAAAGTCGAACTTGCTTGAGATATTGTCATACCCTACATTTGTGTCAAGTTATTTCAAAATCCATTGAGAAATGAAGGTGCTAGGGCGATGACAAAGTTTTTCTAAAAATAGCCACAGTGACCTTGATCTTGGGCACAGCACCCTGAAAGTCGAACATGCTTGAGATATTGTCATGCCCTACATTTGTGTGAATTTTTTTTAAAATCCATTGAGAAATGTAGGTGCTAGAGCGCTGACAAAGTTTTTCTAAAAATAGCCACAGTGACCTTGACCTTGGGCGCAGCACCCTGGATGTCAAACTTGTTTGAGATATTGTGATGCCCTACGTTTGTGTGAAGTTGATTTAAAATCCCTTGAGAAATGTAGGTGCTAGAGCGATGACCAAGTTTTTCTAAAAATAGCCACAGTGACCTTGACCTTGGGTGCAGCACCCTGAAAGTCAAACTTGCTCGAGATATTGTCATGCCCTACATTTGTGTGAAGTTATTTTAAAATCTGCTGAGAAATGTAGGTGCTAGAGCGCTGATAAAGTTTTTCTAAAAATAGCCACAGTGACCTTGACCTTGGGCGCAGCATCCTGAAAGTCGAACTTGCTCGAGATATTGTCATGCCCTACATTTGTGTGAAGTTATCTTAAAATCTGCTGAGAAATGTAGGTGCTAGAGTGCTGACAAAGTTTTTCTAAAAATAGCCACAGTGACCTTGACCTTAGGCGCAGCGTCCTGAAAGTCGAACTTGCTCGAGATATTGTCATGGCCTACATTTGTGTGAAGTTATTTTAAAATCCGTTGAGAAATGTAGGCAATAGAGCGATGACAAAGTTTTTCTAAAAATATGTGATGACGTTGTTTTCTCCATTATAACACTATGGGATTTTTTTTCAAACGCTAAAGGGCAGCTAACTCCGTAGTCTGTGCTCGAATCCGGCCAAATTTTGAACTCATCCAAGCTCTTTTGTATGTCATCATTACCTGCAAGTATGATAAGGATCTAAGCAAAAACAGTTTAGAAAACGTGATGACGACATTTTCCCCATTATAACCCTATGGGATTTTTTTCAAATGCTCAAGGGCAGCTAACTCCGTAGTCTGTGCTCGAATCCGGCCAAATTTCGAACTCATCCAAGCTCTTGTGTATGTCATCATTACCTGCAAGTATGATAAGGATCTAATCAAAAACAGTCGAGAAAACGTGATGACGCCGTTTTCCTCATTATAACCCTATGGGGGCTATCTGTTGCCATGGAAACCAGAGTTCTGAGCTAATCTGCACCAAAACCTAATGCAGCCTTTCCCCCACCCCAATGATGCTTCAGATAAAATTTGATTGCGATCGGCCGATTGGTTTCTGAGATATTTATGTTTGAAAGTGTTGACGCACCCACCCACGCACTGACGGACGGACGACGGCTCGACTCCCATCCTATAAGCTCACCTCTGAGCCTTCGGCTCAGGTGAGCTAAAAAACATTATAATAGAATTAACATATAAACCCACCTTACCTAGAGCTCTAGACTATACAGATATAACTGAACAACACAAGCCCAGGCAAGCCTGCAAACTGCAGTCTGGCCTTGTTTGCTGTCTGTTTTATTCATCTAGGGTGTAAGTAATTTGCGGGAGAATTAATCTCAAGGTCAATAAGTACAGTGGTGACCAAATCTAACAAGGAGATTACCATTTTTTGATAGTTTCAGTTTAGCCAAACTTTGCATTTAGCAAAAATTCACAAAAATGTACTTCCCAAAGTATCTCCCAATCGAGAATATTCACAAGTACCACTGAAGTTATGGTACAGGTACTTACATGCCAGGTCTCTGACAGATCTCTGGTGATGACTGTCATCATGGCCTGGATGCCCTTCAGGGACCAATCTCTGTCCCACCCCTCCAAATACTTGTCCACCATGATCAAAAGGGTCCTCCATACCAAATATACCATGACCTCTACCACCACCACCTGTTTAAACATAGATAATTTTACAGCAACTGATATAAACAATGGCTGAATATAAAAGTGTAACACTGATGTTTAGCTGCTTGAAAATAAAGGGACAGACATTGCTATTGGACAGTGTTGTTCACTTAAAAGGGCTTTGTCCAAAAATCCTTCACCAAAATATCCAGAGCAAATTTCAAGATGCCAAGCTGACAACAAAACATGTTCCTATATTTTCACTGGTCACACTGGCCAAGGTATTAACTCTCTGAGCCGCAGTGTTCAAAGCACTGTTACTCTAACACAGTCAATCACTATACCTATACTCTTTGCTGAAGTTCTTGCAGACTGTCATATGAACACTTTGAAAAATCTGATGTTGGTATTGTTTGTTTTTATTATGGTTGATGATGTGACAGCTTTTCACATCAGAGTGCAAAATTAAGAGATTTTTGTACACAAACCAGATGAGCTGTCATCTCTATTAGGGAGTCATTTGCTTTAAGCAGCCATCTTTCAAAAGCTCCTTGATAAACACAATGCAAACTAGAAATGTGTCCATAATACACGGATGCCCCCACCTAGTGCCTTGAGTAAAATTGATTAAGGTACTGGCACTTGTAGGACAACTAAGTTCATAGAGGCAGACTTGTATGATATAAAAGGTCAAAGGCAAAGCATTGCCAAGAGTTTGAAATGTGACACAAACTGCAGCCCTTTATATGGTTTCAGAAACACTGTACGGCCAAAACAGAAATAATTGTGCATTACAGAACCTGGTTAGAAACGAAGTCAGTGGACCATGCTATATGGAGCAGCATGACCTGATTCTTGTACTTTCCTGTTGTACTTATAGATATTAATCCTCATACAAAATTTCAAGTTGCTACAATAATAGGAACCCTAAAATCTCTTACAAAAATCTTAACCTTGCAAAATTAGTCTAACTCTGAAGTCAGTGGACTGTGACATATGGATCATTATGCCCTAATTCTTGTGTACTCCGGCTGTACTTATAAATACACACCCTCGTACAAATTTCAAGGTGCTACAATAATAGGAACCCTGAATTCTACTTCTTACAGCAATCCTTATCTTGCAAAAATAGCCTTAGTCCGAAGTCAGTGGACCACTGACATATGGGTCATCATATCCTAATTCTTGTGTTTTCCTGTTGTACCTACAGATATATATCCTCATACAAAATTTAAAGTTGCTATATTAATAGGAACAGTGAAATCTACCTCTTACAAAATCTTAACTTGAGTCTAACAGGATCACATACATAAAGATGTATGTACGGATGGATGGGTGCGTGTATGTAATAACGTATACATGTATGCATGACTGAAATACTATATGACATCGGCATCACATGGTGAGGGGGAATAAGAAGTGCATATGAAATATCTTTTTTGTTACCTATTGGCATGCCACCTCCTGGAAAAGGCATCCCTCCAGGAGGGAATCCCCGTCCTCTGCCACCAGGGAATCCTGGGAACATCCCACCTGGTCCCCCTCCTGGTATAACTAGGTTTTCTTCCCCTTCCTCATCTGATATATCTTCTTCTATGGGCTGGTACTCCGCTTCAGGCTCAGCTGTAATCATATGATACAGTAAATTGCTCTATTATTTTCATGCATTTTTTTTTCCTTTTGTTTTATTTTGGACTTATTAGTGAGTGAATTTGCACTAGAGTAATTGTTAATAGGTTGTCAATCCAAGCGAAGATCTTTCAGACAGGGAGAAGTTTGCGACATTTTCTGGAGTTTCGGGAGAAGTTTTGGTCCAAATTTTGGATTTCCCTAAATGTTCTATACATTTTAATTTCTCCCTCAGCTCAAAATAGAGAGAACTCAGTTATCATCAGGAGACTTTTTCTCCCAAATTGCTCTCTATGCTGAGCTCTGCAATCTAGTAATACCATCAGGCAGTCAGTTGGTCAAATACTGGTGAGATTCTTGAATTCACAAACAGCAAGATTTGCAGTTATTAGTGACAGGTGAGCTAAAAACTTTGCCAAACAAGACATACCCAGAACAGTGAAACTATAAGCTGTTGGATTGACTTTTAACAAAAAAAAAAACAAATTTCATAAAAAATTCATGACCTTAAGGTTAGTGAAGCGGCATGTGTGTTTCAGGGGTGTGTGGGTGTGCTGGGAAGTTTTCATGTGCTTGTATGCCTGACTAGAATATGTTAAAGCATAACATAAATCGAATTACATGTATCAATTAAATCCATTCATGGAGTAAAACAGTATGCATCTTTTTCCTATTTTTTTTAAACTATCCAAATGAGTATGGGGATGCTGACATGGCTGCTGATGGGAGTGCTGATGCCTGATAAACAATATTTGCTATATTATGATCATTATGTGAAACTTTACCATTCTCTGCTGGCTGTTCTCCCTCCATAACGTTTCCCCGTCCCCAGTAGTATGTAGGGTCAGCATCTTGTACCTGACCTGGGCGTGGTTCACTGCTGTCCATAGGAGTTTCGTCCCTTGGTTCTTCCCTGACAACTTCAGATTCCATTGGACTCTGGTCTAGAAAATATAATACCATTCTTATGGAAAGGAAGACTTTCAGAGCTACATGTAAAGGAAATTTCTGTTTACCTTTAGTTTAGTTTAAACATATTAATTGTATCACAAACTGTACATGTTACAATATAAACATGATACAAACAATTGTTTACCTTTACCATGTTAAATTTATTTATCATGCATCTGCTGCAAAATTCACCTTATAACAGGGGTACGATAACATGATGCGATATCATGTCACTTAAGAACTGCGCTCGCGTGAATGTTAAAAGGCGATGCCTTCAGAAGTCATCTCAGCAGACGATTGGCTATATACTGACGTTGGTTGTGATATCAACGTTCGATTGGTTAAATGACGTCACCGACTCACGTCTTAATGCATTCGCTACGTCAGCAAGTTCGAACAAAACTGCGTTTGCTTGTTTGTTTGACTCTCTTTTCGTCTTAAAATCTTTTAATGATGCATGATAAACAGAAAACCATGATAGTGTCTTTTGATATCAAGTTTATCAGGCTTGACCAGAAAAAACGTCGGACTGGCTCGGCAAGCCTCGCCATTCCAACGCTGTTTCTGGTCTCGCCTGATAAACTTGATATCAAAAGGCACTAACATGGTATTCTCTATAAATGAGCTGTGACGAGACAAAACCAACAAAGTGGCATGTGCGCCCAGGAAGACTCAGATCTGCCTGGGTATCTGACCAGTCTGATCAGAGTCTTTGCTGTCTGCATAGAGCTAGCTTAGACCCCTAGGTACCCTTTAAGTGCACAGCAAAGGCTCTGATCAAACTGGACCCATGCCCAGGCTGTTCTGAGTCTTCGCTGAGCACACATGCGACTTTGCTGGTTTTGTTGTGTCAGGGCTCAATCAGCTGACTGTATTTTGTCATAGTTCATAAAGAGTCCACTATACAAAAAATATGGTGCTCATTAACTGCAACAAAGCAAGCTGACAATCAGAGCCCAGTTGTTCAAAGCATCGTTAGCCTAACAAGCTTGTTCAGAGGTCAACTCATTAAGTGATCCGCATATTTATAACCAAATACAAGGATATTGTTTTTTAAAAAATGTGAGAAGCTTTTGCAGAGCAAAAGCTACACACATTTTTTCAACAAAAAATAATGGCACATCTGAGATATTAACATTTGAAATTTTAACAAAACATTAACTAACGATGTTGTTAGTTTTGAACAACTGGACCCAGAAGTTCTGTACCAGTCAGAATGTAACACTAACCTGTAGACTGTGTCACAGATTTCTTCTGTAAAACCAGAGATCCTGTGGGTGTTAATTTGAGATCAGTCAAAGTCTGTAACATTTCTTCTCTGCTAAACTCGTGATGAGGAAAAGGCTGTAATAATGGTAAACATTATTTAAGAAGGGGCCAAGAACTATTACCATCAATGTTTTTGCTAAAAGAAACTCACTCTCCTATTATAATGAACCTCATAAAGTCTGAAGCAATAAACTTTGTTGATAAATTCCTTAACTTTAAGTTTTTATTTTCAAGTCTTTTTTTTTTTTCTTTTATCAAATTTAATACATGTATTTTCGAAAAGTACTTCGGTATTTTTCTATATCTATCAAAGAGAGGTCTCTCTTACAAGCAAACTAACAGAATCTGACACATTAGTACATCTTTTGATTTTCAGTGTTCCAAATTGTTAGAATGTTGACAGTGAATATAAAATATATTTTTCACTTCTACACAAAAGCATATACAGTGGCATCTACTTAAGAGCTACCTTTGTCAGAGAACATCTTTATCAATGATTCATGAGCTTTGGAACAGACCAGAAAACAATTGTTCAATTGATCCCAAAATAAACTCAATATGCAGTCTACAACATCAGCCCTCAAAGGTAATAACATTTTATGACTAAATGCAATATAGTCTTTTCATTACTCTATGTTTAGGGTCCACAGAAATAGCAGTGTAAGTGAACAGCCTTAAAGTGAGACTATACTACAAAGGAAAGAAGGCAAATGAGCATTAATTGCTCATTTGCCTTATATTCCTTTGTAGTTAGAAATATTGTCATTTTGACACTTGGAGCCATGACAAGATAGCATTACGAGGGATAATAAAAAAATATGTGGACTTTTGTTGTAGAAATTTTAATATTAATATTAAACTCAGTAAATTTGCAGTCAATACAGATTCATCTTTCCTTTATCCAGTGATGTTTTTAATTTACCAGTCTAACTTTGGGATGTTGTCTATATGGGTCATCATAGTAACCTTATGACGGTTCTGCGGAGCACGGTAAAAATTTGCCTGGTATTTCAAATTGTTTGTTTTACTTTTGGCTATGTCTAATATTTACAGTAGAGTAAAAAGCTTGACATTTGGTATGCTATTTCCTTATGGTTTCCGTTTTTACTGTGAGGAAATTATTGCCGTCAACAACTGTTATGCTTGCATAAGCAGCTTAAAATATGGTCTGTGGGTCATACAAGGCCGACAAAATGACGGCAACCATTATACCGTGTATTTAATGCAAGTTCCAGGTTTTGTATATAATTGTAAGAGAAATGAGGGCAGAATCAAAGAAATGTTTTGAATGATCAAATTTAATATTATTTGATCCTTGTATGTTAGTTTTGTCTGATGCTGGCACTGATTCGAGAGTTGTAGAACTGCATTAAGACATACACCGCAAAAGTCTTGTACGTGGAAACGATACTGAAAGCAAAAGTTCGGCTTTGATTTATGAACCAATAAAGATGAGAAGAGTATGCTATAAAATTCTTGAAAACAATCATATTGCATGCAGATGAGTCTAAAATTGGTTAAAATCATTAAAAATCTGCAAAAGGGTGTTAGTTTTTGAAAACAGAGAAACAAAAGAACCCCAACAATGTTAAAACGGGACAATACGTTAAATGTCATTAATGTGGTGCTCCGCTGTAGCTATACCTACCTAATACAGAATGTAAGAAAATACTTATTTTTCATTGAAATTTCTTCAAAACTTCACATTACGTAGCTAAAAGATCAAACTTTTCTGCGGTATGAGAAAAATTACTATAACTGCATTACCCTCACCACCACAGCAATAGTCCACATATTTTTTTATCATCCCTCGTATATCCATAATAGAGGTATATTAGCATGTAATGTGACTCATCTGTAACTAGGTTAAAACAAAGACTCTACCCACCTGTATAAACACATATCCTGCCATGGTGGACTTGCCATACTCTGAAGTAAAATTCCAAACATCTCTCAAGGTTGAAGAAACTGTAAATGACTGCCGTATGGACCTCCCATCTGGTAAGCGGATCTAAAATGAAAAGAACCATGTTTCTTATTAAAGGGAATACATTCTATTTTTACTGATTCTGCTAGAAAAGAACCATGTTTCTTATTAAAGGGAATACATTCTATTTTTACTGATTCTGCTAGATCATTTTTGGCTGTTAGGTATGATTTATACGCTCATGTATTCATCCATCTTAATACTATTCCATATACATTCAAACCTGGCGTAAGGAAGCAACTTAGGGGAGAGCCAAAACTGCTTGCTAAAGGCAGGTGCTTGCTTAATTCATGTCAATCTACACTGAAAATGCTTCATTGGGATACCAGATTTTAGCCCTTTAAGACAGGTTTTTGTATAATGGAGGTGGCGGTAGGTTTGACTGTAATTTTTTCATGGACTTTGCCAACTTTGGACAAGAATCAGTTTATCATTTTTATTTTATAAAGATGTTTGTTGAATGGTATAAAAATCCCGGGCCCAGTTGTTCGAAGTATTATTAGCTTAACATAGTCATTAGTCAAACATTTGTCATTCTTCTAGAACTCATAAGATCAAGTATGCCAATATATTTTTGGCCAAAAAATGAAAGGCAAAAGCCACTCACTTTTTCAGCCAAAAATGGTAGTGTTTCTGCATGCATGAAGTTTGGAACATCTTGTCAACAAATGATATTTGTTTCACGCAAACAGGCCCTAATCTTGCTTGGACTGCTCTTCAGTCTGATTTTGGTCTACACTGCTCACTTCAAATATTTAGAGTTTAAAGTACTGTTACTAACTGTGTTCTCTGATGCAGTAAATATATCCTTTATGACTACATAAGGACCTGGCATACATGTATTAGCATTTAAATACAGTTTTACATGGTAATATAAAGAGACTAAGGAAATTTTAAACACACAAACCTGGCTGAGTTAGCTGAACATGTCACCTGCCTAGCAAACTCCAGTGATACTCAAGCTTTCTGTTTTTTCTTTTGCCTGCCATGCTGTAATACCTATCACACCCTTTACTGTACCTTTGCCTGCAGCAGGCTAAAAGTAATTATAACATTCTCTTAAAATACCTGTAAAAGACAAGTAGAACTCAGTCCTTCCACCTTGGCATCGGCTTGCTGCACTTTAGCACCTGACCCAGCAGCAGATGTGGTTGCCCCAGCACCAGACTGACCTGGTCCCACTGTTGCCTCTGCTGTGGGTTTTACTGGACCATGGGTAAGCTTTTTCTTTTCTCTATCTTCGGCTATTTCTTTCAAAACTCTGGCATGCTCCTGCAATTATAACATAAAATGTGAGCTGTGACACAACAAAACCAACAAAGTGGCATGTGCCCCCAGGTAAGACTCAGATCAGCCTGGGCATCTGTCCAGTCTAATAAGAGTATTCCATGTGTGCTTACAGTCTAAGCTACCTCCATGCCGACAGCGAAGACTCTTCTCAGACTGGGTGGATGCCCAGGCTGATCTGAGTCTTTGTTGGGTGTACATGCCACTTGGTTCTTTTTGTCGTGTGGCGGATCATGTGACAACAGTAAAGACAGGATCTGTCCAGACAAACCGCATCATACAAATGTGCAAACAGTCAAGGTGAACGGTTACACATTCAGGGGAAGCCACTCTGCGATTTTCATGTTGCATCCCTTCTCAATGGGGTCAACTCTTAAAGAAAACAATTTGCTCCCCCAGGAGCAAATTTTTTATTTTAAGAGTTCATCCTATATTAGCAGGGTTTTTCATCATCCAGAGAAGGAATCAGGAAGTCACAAAAGATGTTCCCCTTTCTTTACATGGCAGAAACACAAGGAGGTGTACCCAAACACCAAAAGACTCAAATCACCCTGTTCATATGCCAAGATTGATGAGTATCTTCATTTTTCACTCAAAAGATTTCTCAAATTCTGAAGACTGATCATGAAAGCAGGGAAGACTCTAATCTATCTATCTGCATTCTGCATGTTGATCACAATATTCACTATCAGTATCTGTATGGGTTTTGACAGTCAACTGGCAATAGCCCATTCATTTATAGACGACAGGACACTGTACATTACAAGATGTTATTAAATTCAATTTAAAAGCTGATAAGTTTGGACTACTTATCTGAAATTACGACAATTTTAAAACAGAATACTTTTGTCATTGTTTGAGAACGAATTTGGTCTTCTGATTTTTCTTTCAGTCACATATTGGGCCCTGATGCAAATCACCAATCAGGCACAAAACATATCAATATCTTCCTTAAAAAGCAACTACTAGACATACATGTAGTAATAAACCTAAATAATTGTCTATGCTGAGTACAGCAAGATTGGACTGGCATAGAGATCTCTGATCATGGTCCTTAAGCTATATTTTGACACATCCTTGCATAAATTTAGCAACTTTTCACAGTTTAGGATCAATACAGTATTTATTTGATTCGATTGTACACTAGCTTTTCTCCCTTCCAAAACACCAAAAAACTTGATTCATCTTAAAGACCCATCTAAATTTTTGAGATTGTTTTGGAAAAGAAACCCATGTAATGGCACAGTTGCACAAGACTGACTTAGATATCTGGGGTCAGAAAAAAACCTATCTCATAACCCAAGAAATATGGTAAGTTATCAACGGGTCCAAATATTAAGGTAATTATCTTAATTGACCTCTTTCTGACGCTTCTTCTCCAGGACAGCTTGTTTCTTTGCTTCATCCCTCTTCTTCTGTTCAAATCCTTCCTTCACTTTTCTTTGCTGATCACTCAGGTGCATCCTACTCACAACAGCTGATTCTGATTGGTCAGATAACTGCTGGCTGACCTCTGATTGGTTGTTTCTGTTAGCTTCTGATTGGTTGCTCTGATCATGTAATGGAGGCTTGGGATCTGATTTGATGGGACTGGGCTTCACAAAAGGCACTGAGGAAGCTTCAAATTCTGATGTTTGCTGTTGAAGCAAAAGGAAAATGATAAAACAATTGTATACTAATAAGGGCTTTTCCAGGAAAATTTACATCCTCAGGCAGGGCTGCAAACTACCGTATTTACCCTAATTATTCGGACGGATTAAAATAATTATTTTTTTTACTGTCCGAACATTTAATTTGGCAAAAATTATAATTTTTTTAAGTGTCCGAATATTTACGAACGCCGAATAATAACCAATTATCAAGGGTATGCACCGGCATATATACGGTATCTTTTTCGTATATAGTACCGATAGGTGTGACAGTAAACAATTTGTTTAACTAATGTTTTGTTTAATCAATTAGATTATATGAGAAAATAAACTTCATAATGGCTTCTGGTATTGTCTAGCTGGTAGGTGTTGAACCATGAAATGACCCCCAAAATTTGTACCCATCATATAGAAGAGGCTTTGGACACCGTGGCTATCATTGTCCAATGCGTAACCTTAAGTCTATTCCCCCTCCCAAGTGAGACATAAACAATACATCAGGTACCCATCACATGAAATAATACCTTATGCGAACAGTGATTGCATCTGGCAAACCCATTAAACTCTTCTTTTCAATTCCACATCCGCTAACAATGTGTAACAATATCATCCTTTTATTTTTATTTCCTCAAGTTAACATTCTCAGGTAGTTTCCTGCAACCTATATGTAAACAAATAAGGCACTTTTTCTCTTTACTTATCGGTAATCCCATTGAACTTGTCAAACCTGTCTGGCTGAATTATGTAATTTGAGATGCGGTATTGGACTAGAGTACACAAAAAGATCAAAGCGGTCAATGACCTTGAGGTGACACAATTTGTTTGTTGAAGTACAGGTGTGTTAGACTGACCACGTGCTAGTAGTTTGGATACAGTATTTACGCTAAATATTTGGCCTGTGGAAAAAATTTGTTTAGTATGGATCCTTTCATCTTCAAATTGCAAATTGGAATATGTCACGAGTTGTGTACATCGGAGTTAGGATGTGGATAACTTATGGAAATATACATACGGTACATAATGTGGTATGTAATCCAAGATATTTATGCATATTACGGTAACTGCATAACCAGTTTAAATATACGTAGACACCGGCGACTGGTGATGACCTTTGGGGAATTGGCAAAAAGATAGGTCCATCTTATAGGCGAGGCTAAGCTAAATACTTGCCCAGACAGTCAAAAAACTACACCCCCCCGTCTTATAAACGACTCGCCTTATAGCCGAAGAATTACGGTACCTCATCTAGCCGAAGGCCAAGGTAAACATAGCAAACAGACAAAACTGATAGCCTATACATGAAAATTTTATGAGAGAACAAGGGACGTTTTTTTTGTGTCCGAACATTTACGGACAACAAAAATACCCTGGTTAGTACGTGTCCGGAAATATAGGGTACATAATATAGGTGGCGTTTTGGGAAAATATAGGGTGTCCGAAAATTTACGGTGTCCGAAAATTTACGGTAAATACGGTAATTAAAGTTTTGGTGGTGGGGGGAGGTTAAAGATATATGAATACTATAATTTCTTATTGTACATGTAATTAAAATTTCCTTGGTGGTACCTCTCAGGAAAAGTTTCGGTCCTGCACTGGGAACTACTTTTATCTGGAATAGCCCTAAGTTATTTCAAGATCAGGCAAAAAAAAAACCTTTGCTGTTTCCATCACCATTTCTAAATTCTTGTCCTTTTCGCTGCACATTATTTCAAATGGAAAAGTTTAGATGGAGCCAAAAGACTGTTGGAACAAATGAAAATTAGAATTTTTATGACTGCCTCTGACATGATTGGGCTTTCCTAGTCAGGGTACTTCAAGCAAAATAGCTGAAAATTCATTTTTCACCTGTAGAATTCTCCAAGTTACACTATGTGCAAGCAGAAAGGCCTTCACCAGACTGATTATGCATAGTCTGCTCTCATTCTTTGCTATTTGCGTATATACCATTTTAATCCTTTGAAACACGTCTGCTCTGATAAATACCCCATGCCTCTTTTCCGAAAATAATATTATCCTAACTAGCATGAATTTTGGTTTGCGTTCTTGGACAAGGTAGCTCTTGGAAATTGGGTCTATTCTTAAAGGAAAGAATTTGCTCCTACAGGAGCAAATTCTTTCCTTTAAACATTGACCCTACCTCTACTGAGAAGGGAGGAAAGAAGAATTAGAGTTACTGCCTCTGAAAATAAACCCATTCACATTAATACTGTTTATTAGAGGTATTTTGGTAGAACACTTTAGACTCTTAATAATGCCCCAATTTTCTGAAATGCAAAGCCCCCAGGGTGTTTAATCGGATTAATACGGTATTCACTATGCATCTTTTTTGAACGGTACTGCTCATTTATTAAACCCAATACTTACAGGCCTCAGTCTAAGGCTTGGATTTGTGTCTTGTGGAGGAGCAGTTCGAAAGCCTGGTTTTCCTGCTACAAGCCTGCAAATAAAAGGTGTGAACATAAAAGCGATATGGCTGCACTTATACATTTTTGCAATGATTAATGATTTTTTCAATCCTTAAAGCCCAAAAAGCAGCCAACAAAAAATACTTCTGCAAAATTTGAAATAAAAATGTTTTGTTCAAGCTGTATCATATTGAGAATTCAAAGACTAGGGGGCAAACAGTGTATATCAAGCCACCTCATTTTGATATACACATATGCGAATTCAACTATTTTCATTTTCGGCTTTTTAAGTGTTAATCCTTGTCCTGGAGTCAACAATACTTCAGTCACTGCCTCTCTGTTTAACTTGGCGTCTTGCCAAAGCTACTAGAAGCTCTGCAGCAGAGGCAGCAGGCAGGAGTGAGCCAATCTATTTCCCAGGCCCCAATGGACAGGGCCTTAAAATCCACATTCTAAAGTAACTAGAAATTGTGTTTGTGAAACACTATGCCCCCCAACTATATGCTTGCCTCTAGAGGTGTCAAACTTTAAAATGTCTAAGTCTGAAAAGGAGTTACCTAATCTTTACTGAAATATTCAACACATCATGAACTACTGTTAAACCAAAAAAAATATCAAGGCCACTGCTCAAATACATTTTGAGATATCTTGCTAACAAGGTAGTTACCTCATTTTTCTAAAAGGGGCATAACTCATAAAAGGAGCATAACTGGGAAAAGAAAAAAAATATGTTTCAGCTAATTTTCCATGAGAAATCTATATATGAAATTTCAAACACCCTATTCCCAGTGGTTCTTGAGCTCAGTAGCTGCATAAGTATTGAACATCAGGGGAAGTAACTCCGTAATTAATGAATGCAGAGTTAGCTAACCTGTACTAAAGTATTTAACACATCAAGAACTACCAGTATACCAAAAACAAGAGGCCCACGGGCCACAAAGCTCACCAGATCTCTAGCACAAATTGCAATCAAATATGTATAGGCTTAAAATTGCTGTCACATTTGTGCAGGCTAATACAAAATATACAACTACAAAGTCTAAGTCTGACAGTCTGCTGAGTTGATAACAAAATATATAACTATTTCCCAAATTATGATTGCAGTAAATGCCATTTTAATTTTCTACATCATTAGTCAACGTAAGTCTTATTTGCCATAGCAACCAAATGAAAGAGCCGATTTTCATGAAAAAAAAAAATATTAAATTCCCCCAGCCCAAGGATACTGAAGATAAAATCTGAGCCCAATTGGCTAGTGGCTTCAGAAGAGGTATTTTTTAAGCATTTTCCCCCCGTTTTTTGCATTTTGGTTTCCATGGCAACCAATAAAAGGAGCAGTGGGCCAGAAAACATATAGCTGATAGAACACTTCTCAAGCAACATTTCTATAAAAGTTCTGTCAACATATCTGCAATGGCTTGGCAATAAGTGCCATTTTTCAATTTTCCCCATTATGAGTCAATGCTACTCTAACTTACCATAGCAACCAAACTAAAAAGCTGATTTTCATATTAAACACAAACTTTCAATCCCCCAGCCCAAGGATACTACAGATGAAATCTGGGCTTAATCAGCCAAGCGGCTTCAGAGGAGATAATATTTAAAGTACTTCTTTTTCATTTTTTGCATTTTGGTTTCCATGGCAACCAATAAAAGGAGCAGTGGGCCAAAAAAAGCATATAGCTGATAGAACACTTCTCAAGGAACATTTCTATAAAAGTTTTGTCAACATATCTGCAATAGCTTGGCAGTAAATGCCATTTTTCAATTTTCCCCATTATGAGTCAATGCAACTCTAAGTTACCATAGCAACCAAACTAAAGAGCCGATTTTCATAAAAACTAGAAAATGTGTTTATGAAACACTATGCCCCCAACCATATGCTTGTCTCTAGTGAAGGTTCATCCAATAATGCTTGTACCTTTGTACCATAGGCTTACAATGCACTAAGTCGAAAAAGGGGCTTAACTCAGTCAAAAATTTACGAATTGTTTTTGAAAGTTAATCAGGTCATCTACACCTTGGGCAATATCAACCTGCAAAAATCATGATCCTAGCATCAGGGGTTCTCCAGATATTTTGTTCACAAGCTTCCATAGGCAAATAATGCACTAAGTTGAAAAAGGGGCATAACTCAATCCAAAATTTACAAATTATTTTCAAAAGTTAATCAGGTCATCTACACCACAGGCAGTATCTTCCTGCATAAAATCATGATCCTAGCATCAGGTGTTCTTGAGATATTTTGTTCACAAGGTTCCATAGGCTTACAATGCACTAAGTCGAAAAAGGTGAATAACTCAATCAAAAATTCACGATTTTTTTTCAAAAGTTAATCAGGTCATCTACACCACAGGCAGTATCTTCCTGCAAAAAATCATGCTCCTAGCTTCAGGGGTTCTTGAGATATTTTGTTCACAAGGTTCCATAGGCTTACAATGCACTAAGTCGAAAAAGGGGCATAACTCGGTCAAAAATTCACGAATTTGTTTCAAAAGTTAATCAGGTCATCTACACCTTGGGCATTCTCATCTTGCAAAGCCTCATGATCCTAGCATCAGGGGTTCTTGAGATATTTTGTTCACAAGGTTCCACAGGCTAAGTCGAAAAAGGGGCATAACTCTGGAAATACATTGCCGGCAGAAAAATAAAAAAATACGTGTCTGCTTATTTTCCATACTGATCATGTGTATAAAGTTTCAAGTTCCTAGCTCTTATTGTTCTTGACTATATGTAAAGGTACCTTTGTACCATAGGCCTCAATGCACTAAGTCGAAAAAAGGGAATAACTCATTCAAAAATTCACGAATTTTTTTCAAAAGTTAATCAGGTCATCTACACCACAGGCAGTATCTTCCTGCAAATAATCATGCTCCTAGCTTCAGGGGTTCTTGAGATATTTTGTTCACAAGGTTCCATAGGCTTACAATGCACTAAGTCGAAAAAGGGGCATAACTCGGTCAAAAATTCACGAATTTGTTTCAAAAGTTAATCAGGTCATCTACACCTTGGGCATTCTCATCTTGCAAAGCCTCATGATCCTAGCATTAGGGGTTCTTGAGATATTTTGTTCACAAGGTTCCACAGGCTAAGTCGAAAAAGGGGCATAACTCTGGAAATACATTGCCGGCAGAAAAATAAAAAAATACGGGTCTGCTTATTTTCCATACTGATCATGTGTATAAAGTTTCAAGTTCCTAGCTCTTATTGTTCTTGACTATATGTAAGGGTACCTTTGTACCATAGGCCTCAATGCACTAAGTCGAAAAAGGGGAATAACTCGATCAAAAATTCACAAATTTTTTTCAAAAGTTAATCAGGTCATCTACACCACAGGCAGTATCTTCCTGCAAAAAATCATGCTCCTAGCTTCAAGGGTTCTTGAGATATTTTGTTCACAAGGTTCCATAGGCTTACAATGCACTAAGTCGAAAAAGGGGCATAACTCGGTCAAAAATTCACGAATTTGTTTCAAAAGTTAATCAGGTCATCTACACCTTGGGCATTCTCATCTTGCAAAGCCTCATGATCCTAGCATCAGGGGTTCTCCAGATATTTTGTTCACAAGGTTCCACAGGCTAAGTCGAAAAAGGGGCATAACTCTGGAAATACATTGCCGGCGGAAAAATAAAAAAATACGGGTCTGCTTATTTTCCATACTGATCATGTGTATAAAGTTTCAAGTTCCTAGCTCTTATTGTTCTTGACTATATGTAAAGGTACCTTTGTACCATAGGCCTCAATGCACTAAGTCGAAAAAAGGGAATAACTCATTCAAAAATTCACGAATTTTTTTCAAAAGTTAATCAGGTCATCTACACCACAGGCAGTATCTTCCTGCAAATAATCATGCTCCTAGCTTCAGGGGTTCTTGAGATATTTTGTTCACAAGGTTCCATAGGCTTACAATGCACTAAGTCGAAAAAGGGTCATAACTCGGTCAAAAATTCACGAATTTGTTTCAAAAGTTAATCAGGTCATCTACACCTTGGGCATTCTCATCTTGCAAAGCCTCATGATCCTAGCATCAGGGGTTCTTGAGATATTTTGTTCACAAGGTTCCACAGGCTAAGTCGAAAAAGGGGCATAACTCTGGAAATACATTGCCGGCAGAAAAATAAAAAAATACGGGTCTGCTTATTTTCCATACTGATCATGTGTATAAAGTTTCAAGTTCCTAGCTCTTATTGTTCTTGACTATATGTAAGGGTACCTTTGTACCATAGGCCTCAATGCACTAAGTCGAAAAAGGGGAATAACTCGATCAAAAATTCACGAATTTTTTTCAAAAGTTAATCAGGTCATCTACACCACAGGCAGTATCTTCCTGCAAAAAATCATGCTCCTAGCTTCAAGGGTTCTTGAGATATTTTGTTCACAAGGTTCCATAGGCTTACAATGCACTAAGTCGAAAAAGGGGCATAACTCGGTCAAAAATTCACGAATTTGTTTCAAAAGTTAATCAGGTCATCTACACCTTGGGCATTCTCATCTTGCAAAGCCTCATGATCCTAGCATCAGGGGTTCTCCAGATATTTTGTTCACAAGGTTCCACAGGCTAAGTCGAAAAAGGGGCATAACTCTGGAAATACATTGCCGGAGGAAAAATAAAAAAATACGGGTCTGCTTATTTTCCATACTGATCATGTGTATAAAGTTTCAAGTTCCTAGCTCTTATTGTTCTTGACTATGTGTAAGGGTACCTTTGTACCATAGGCCTCAATGCACTAAGTCGAAAAAGGGGAATAACTCGATCAAAAATTCACGAATTTTTTTCAAAAGTTAATCAGGTCATCTACACCACAGGCAGTATCTTCCTGCAAAAAATCATGCTCCTAGCTTCAGGGGTTCTTGAGATATTTTGTTCACAAGGTTCCATAGGCTTACAATGCACTAAGTCGAAAAAGGGGCATAACTCGGTCAAAAATTCACGAATTTGTTTCAAAAGTTAATCAGGTCATCTACACCTTGGGCATTCTCATCCTGCAAAACCTCATGATCCTAGCATCAGGGGTTCTTGAGATATTTTGTTCACAAGGTTCCGCAGGCTAAGTCGAAAAAGGGGCATAACTCTTGAAATATGTGACCCGCGGAAAAAAGAAAAAACACGTGTTCGCTTATTTTTCATACTGATCATGTGTATAAAGTTTCAAGCTCCTAGCTCTTACGGTTCTTGATATGACAGACGGACAGAAGGACAGGCCCAAACCAATATGCCCCCACAATTTCTCCGAAATTGGGGGCATAAAAACATAAACTTTCAATCCCCCAACCTAAGGATACTACAGATGAAATATGGGCCTAATTGGCCAAGTGGCTTCAGAGCAGATAATTTTTTAAGTATTTTTTTCCTTTTTTTTTGCATTTTGATTTCCATGGCAACCAATAAAAGGAGCAGTGGGCAAAAAAATATATAGCTGATAGAAGACTTCTCACGAAACATTTCTATAAAAGTTTTGTCATTATATCTGCAATGGCTTGGCAGTTAATGCCATTTTTCAATTTTCCCCATTATAAGTCTATGGGAACTCTAAGTTGCCATAGCAACCAAACTAAAGGGCCGATTTTCATAAAAAACACAAACGTTAGATCCCCCAGCCAAAGGATGCTACAGATGAAATTTGGGCCCAATTGGCCCAGTAGCTTTAGAGGAGATGTTGTTTAAAAGTGTTGACGGACGACAGACGACGACATACGACGACATACGACAGACGACGACGACGACGGACAACTGCCTATACTATAAGCTCCCCCGGAGCCTTCGGCTCTGGTGAGCTAATAAGCTTCCTAGATCAAGCTTTTTCAAAAGTTGGAAAAATGCCAAATTCAAACAAGAGCCATAACTCCATCAATATTTTACGAAATTGTCCCAAAATTTAATCAGGTTATCTACTCCTCAGACTCAATCAGTACACCAAATATCAAGGCCATAGCTCAAACACTTTTTATCTTTCTAACAAGATAGTTATAACATTTTACTAAAAGGGACATAACTCCAAAAAGGGGCATAACTGGGAACAAAAATATTTTATCAGCTAATTTTTAACAAGGAATCCATATATGAAATTTCAAAACCTTTCAGTGGTTCTTGAACTTAGTAGCTGCGTAAGTATTGAACATCGGGGGAAGTAACTCCATAATAAATGAATGCAGAGTTACCAAACCTGTACTAAAGTATTTAGCACATCAAGAATTACTACTATTATTCTTAATCAGGTAATCTACTCCTCATACCCAATCAGTATGCCAAATATCAAAGCGATAGCTCAAAAACATTTTGAGATATCTTGCTAACAAGATAGTCATAAAATTTTTCTACAAGGGGCATAACTCCAAAAAGGGGCATAACTTGGAAAAGAAAAAAATAAGTGTCAGCTAATTCTCCATGACAAATCCGTATATGAAATTTCAGAACCCTGGCTAGCTGGGTTCAAAAGTTACAGCAAGCATGGAAAGTGTGACGCACACACACAAGCACACTCGCACACACGGATGGACAAGCCAAAAGCAATATGCCCCACCAACTTTTTCAAAGTTGGGGGCATAATAAGAGCCCTATTTTGAAGACCAGCAGGTTGCAGGTTAAAAGAAGTGATAAAGTTCTCAAATACTTTTTCCTGTCTCTATGACTGTAATACAGTAGAACTTCAATGGCTTGAACCCTAAAGGCTCATTTACCCTGCCTGACTTGAACTTGTTCTTCAGTCCCTAAAGTTCAATTTATATAGAAATTAACCCTGGATGGCTGGAACCACCTTTGGCCTGTTCAGGCCATTAAAGTTCTACTCTACATGTACATGTATCTGGATTATTTTAACCTTTGAGCAACAGAAATAAAAGCATCTTTAACCCAGGTCTATTAATTGTGCCATAAAAAAGATCTAAAAATTGGAACATTTAAAACAATTACCGTTACTGTCCTGAAAATTGAACAGTTTGGTTTTTCAATGCAGCTAAAGAAACAGCTGGAATGGCAAAAATAGTGCAGACCCAGACCAAGGAGGTCAAATCTGCACTGTTTGCTCAGACCTATCTGTCCCAATACCGTAATGATCCTAAAATTTGGGACACCCGAAAGTTGGACAATTATTGTTTGAAAATTCTTAGAAAGTAGATTTTACACACACTAATGCATCCAAATGATCAAATGATGCTTAGTGGATGGTGAACTTGTAGACCCTGATCAAACTGCTCCTTCAGGCCTGTCTGTCCAAAAATTTAGGGTCATTAGGTTACTTAGAATTTTTACAGTATGTGGAAAGCTCCCAAAAACTAACACTTACCATTCAACTGCTGATTCCACAGTGTTCTTTCCAAAAGTGATGGCATCCTGGCAGTCAGCGATGTCAAATCCCATTGACATCAGTGACACTATCATGTCATCCATGTTCTACAAAATCAATACAAAAGATACAATGGTCTTGAAAAAGGTCATTGTATGCCAAAGTTGGTTGTTCATTCTGTTTGACTTTTTTCCTTCAGAAGATGAAATTGTAACTGAAACGTCAGTTACTGACATCAGTTTGAGTTAAATAGGACTGGTGGGAAATGTAAAACAACTATGCCTGATATACTGAGTATTCTTTTAAATTACCTAATTTTTAAATATGGACTGGGAATTCATCGAACTTATACTAATTGTTAAACAAGACAGCTGTCCTAACAATCATTTTGTTTACAGAATATTTCTTGCCACAACAATTCTCATTTTTGTTGAATATTTATGCACAAAGGGCAGATGAAACTGTAAATCAAATTGTCTGTAAGAAAAGAAATTTCTAATCAAAACTGTATGGCCTTAGAAAATCCACTTCCATATTTCCCCACCGGAAACACAAAACAGCCCACCAGAGAGCACACCAAAGCACCGTTTGCCTAATGAGCTTGTTAAAAGATCAACTCTGTCAAGTGTTTTACTACTTTATAGTTAGATACACTGCTATATTTTGTTGAAAATATGTGAATGCAAAAGCTTCTCACATTTTTTTATTTTACTTTTTGCTGAAAACATGTGAGAAGGTTTTGCAATGTTTTCTTTGGGAAATGAAAAATTTTCTCTCAATTATCTCTGTTACCCATCCTTATATGGAGCTCTGATTTTTAGCACTTCTCCCAGCCTCCCAGGACAAGCATAAAATAATTACTATGGCTGAAAGGCTAAATGAGCAATGCAATAAAAATTGTTCACAAAAACAAATTCTACCCCTTCAGTGGTAAGATACAGGTAGTCAAACTTAGAATAAATATTACTGATATTAACAAGTTTCCACTGATGTTAATGGCTATGATGAGAAAAAATGGACCAAAAACTTAAACATCAAAGTTAAAGTCATATGTTATAGAGAGGTGCTGTGCTCAAGTGGTTAGAGACACTCAATTATGGTGCAGAAAGTCACCGCACGGTCGTGAGATCACACCCTGTTTTCGCCATGCAACTACTGGAAAACTCTGTCAACCCAGCAGTAAATTGGTACCTGCTTTGAATCAGGAAAGGATATGGCAGCGAAAGGAGAGGGATGGGCTCTGCCTTTCATTTGCTGTGTCCAAGACACAGTGGGCCTCTAACCCCTACTGCCCCTATGGCTACTAGGCTATGGGAAAACTTTAACTTTACCACATGTTGAAAAACTGAAATGAAACAAATATGGGATATTTCATGCATTATTAATTTGGCTTTCTACCCACACCAAACATTTGTAATGCGTTAAAAACAGAAGTACCAAAGTATACTTTCCAGTAAACATGAAAATACACTGATGTACATGGGAAAATCATTGTTGTGGAAATTACAGTGGAATTACTTCTAACCTGGTGGTTCTGATGGGTGCCAATATAGAAGTGGTATGCATGGCAGCCTCATCTTCGGATGGGACTGTGGTGGGTACATGTGGAATTATGAAGGCTAGCAGGGTGCTAGGTGGTTTGTAGGGATGTAACGATAGTCTATAAATGTCTATTGCGATAGTACTGACATTGCAAGAAGTACCATTGCGATACTATTACTATTGCAGGTTGCTATTGCAATGCATTGCGATAACTATTGGGGACAGATTCTTTTATCCAGAAACTTAGCTTTTCTGTATAAAAATCTGGTTTGTTCACAAATTTACGGCTGAAAAGCATTGTTTAATGACTGTTGTTCACAACGTGCACACCTTGACTACAAAATACAAGAAAACATTATTTTTCATTCTTTGAAATGCACATGCATTTCTATCATTCTTTTAGCTAAAAAAAGACTTCTTTCAAGAAATAGATGCATGTCTAGAAACTATTGAAACTATTGCGATATTGGAAACACTATTGCCGATAGTACTGACATTGCAGCTTTCCCTATCGATAGTGACTATTGCCAATGTTACTATTGCGATATATCGATAGTCCGATGTATTGTTACACCCCTAGTGGTTTGGCGCCAAGTTGTAAACAGAAACTGTGAACAACTTGGTGTCAGTCTATCGGTGGCTGTGGGCTACTATTTTGAGATGGTGTGCACTCGACACATTGGGTGGGGTGACTCTAGGGGGTACATGCAGTATGCCCTGGATTGCTTCATTTCTTTGTGTTTGGTGGGCACTACATAAATGGGGCATGCACCAGTCTACCTGATATGGGTCTCTATGATGGTACCACTGCACTGACTTGTCTAGGCAGTGAATGATCTTCATCTTGCGGAATTGTTAATGTAGTTAATATATCATATCACTGAGACTACTTTAGGGCTACTATAGGGCTAGTATATGTTTATCCTAATTGTATCATGTATATGGTATGATGGTTGCACCAGTTTTCGGGGTATTAACGTTTATTTGCAACATATAAACTGTGTGATAAACAAAGATCACAAACTGATAGTCTGTGTATATAAAAATATGTGTTAAGTAATATGTAACTTACATTTCATGCCTGCATGTCTCCATATTTACAAAGTTGATAAAATCGAAACAGATGCTCAACTGAATCTGCCTTCCGAAACTGCCCCTGTTTTCGGGGTTCGTTAAAGAACTCGCCTTCAAAATACATAAGCTGCAGATTCTGCTGATAGCAACTGCCTTCGGGAGACCTGCAGTTCTTTGGCATGTAAACACCGTCGTTGAATTATCAGAAAAAAGTTCATAATTGAATTAATCCCCTTGTCATGTTCGTCTGTACTTTCCATAACCTTTGCAGTGTTTCTAATATGGCCGCTTCCACGGTCATCAATGAAGACGTCATGGATGACGTCAAAACTAACGTGCTCTCGCGCGGCAATTAGTGTATGATAAAACATGTTGATTCAACTTTCTATTTGCAAAAGTGATCGTCTGTAGACCTCCTCGGATAAAGGAGAGGTATAATCTATTAGAATGCCCCAAATTATGGAGCACCCCGAAAACAGGTACATCGACCATACTTGTATCATCTGTTAGGAGATATGCTTTATTAATTTGTATCTTTTTATTTTGCTCACATTCTGTCATTTGGAATTCTTTCCTTGATTTGTTTGGTTGCTCAATGTTCAGAGGCGTGCTACAAGATTACTGAAATGTGTTCAACATCTTCCATATCACGAAAGATTGAGAAAATTAGGTTTACCTACATTAGAATATCGAAGAGAGCGTGCGGATTTGGTGCAAGTATACAAAATACTACATAATATAGATAAGGTGGAAAAAGATAAGTTGCTCAGAATGGCACCATATTCATCAACTAGAGGACACTCCTTGAAATTATTTAAATCAAGAAATCGTCTCAACGTCAGAGCAAATTACTTCTCACAACGAGTCATCAATCAGTGGAATTCATTACCAGAAAATATTGTTAGAGCACCCTCCCTGAACACATTCAAGAGTCGCCTTAACAGCTACTGGAAAGACTACCCCTTCAAATTCAAAGCTGCGTGCTACATGACCGAAGATGAAGCCAGACTGGAAAAACAACGTAGAAATGCACCGATAGAAGTCTCTGTGGCTTAGAATGGTGTCGACGTCATGTAAGTCATGTAAGTCATTCTGTACCACTATGTGTGCTCCTAGAGGGCCGAAAATTCGTAATTAAGAACTTGTACTTGTACGAACACTGCAGAAGACGAATCCAAAATTTTATTAAGATTTTGCCACCTCACAAATACTCCTTGACAGGAAGATATGTAAGGTGATCGAGCTGTAAGAACAAGCGATAAAATGAAATAATGACGCTCAGGTCGGTGGTATCATACAAAAAGAGACAAACGACTAAAAATGGAGTCTTTGTAATTTGTTTACCTCTGCCATTTTACAAGTTTTGGAAAGTAATCCATAAATATAAAATTACTGTCAATAGTTATCTATGCCAAATATTTGCTTTATAATCACAATTTTGTAATTATTTGAATAATCACATAAAGCTAGAAGATTTTTTTTTAAAAAAATGAGCAGTACCTTGAATAAAAAAATCAATTTATTTTATGAATTAAACAGCCTCATTTGGAAACCGAAAGTAGAAAGTCGTTGCACAGATGGAAAATTCGCAATAAGTTACATTCTCAAAGATGGAAGCAAATCCGACAATTCCTTGGTAAAATAAAGTGTATTTCATTTTAGCATCTAAACATTTTATTGCTGTATTCAATGTATTTTTTTAAAAGAAAGTCGAGTCATATCTGAAATTGGCTTTATCACATGTTTTCGCGGATTGTCTTGTGGCCTATAACACTATTAATAATATTAGTAATGTAACAGAATTAGGTATAATATAAACACTTCTACAGCCTTGCTGTAGCTGTAGAAGTCAGCTTTTATGGCGACATGGGTAAAGTGGTTTGCTCTTTCTAGTTTGGTTTGTTTCTTAGCCTTCTGGCCGCAGTAACTCTCTGGTAAATGACTTCTCTGGTAGGTAGTTCTTCAACTTCAACTTCAATGTGGATTCTTGTCAAAATCCGCTAGGCAGACATCACAACAAGGGTTAGAATTTGTGCATGCACGACGTCAGACGTTCCAAATCAAATAGAAACTCGGGTGTGAATGTTAAGTAAAGTAAAGTAAGTTACTTCTTCTGAAGTAAAATCTCCCATGGAAATCGCATTGAGTATCTGGATTGGTGACTGTTTGCTTGACTTGGTGGACAACTCTGCAAACGCTACGTTTGATGCCAGCAGTGGGATAGGATACGACATCACTAGGGATGGGTATCGCCACTGAAAACCGTATCGCGATATATCACGATACACTGGTCCGTGTCGGGATATGTATCACGATATATCGTGACTTCTTTTTAAGTATGTACTTCCATGTTATATGCTTTTACTGTGTTGTTTGCTTCTGTCTTTATTAAATGATTGTAATAAAAATGAACATCCCATTCTTTACCTGTTTATTTGAACACCAAAACAAATTATAACCAGCTCATGTACTTTATTAAAATGCAACTGTTACTGGTCTGCGATCTCATTTTATTTAACTAATTGACTTACTTACTGACGTGACCCTGGTGACCATGCATCTGGTGCATGACTTCTTTATTTGTTATTCTGCCCTGACCCAGTTTTGCCCCAAGGCGAGAATGAAAAAAGCATGCAGATTTTCAACACCAGTTGTCCTCAAACATCAAAGGAATTGACACGTGTCTGAAGTCTAGGTGAATTATTTTATCGGTGACATGAAAAGGAAATACACTAAATAATCGGACAGTAATTGCTGAGCAAATGTTGTAGATCCAGATCAGACAGCGCATTGGAGCAGTGTGATCAGGATCTGCAGTCTAGTATGTCAACAAAATAATGAAACTTCCCGTAAGTGAAAATGTGATATACACACACAAAAAAAAATGTTCTAAAAGATGTTCGAATATTTACGTAAGTTATGAATGGGAATATGTGTCAAAATGATCATACCGTTGGAGTGATAGGATCAATTGGATACTGACAAAAGGATTAAACTGGACACTGTTATCTACAATCACGGTAATTTTTGTTTACATCTTCTTTGTGGGTGATAATTACGGAGATAAAAAGACAAAAGAGGAAGCGAGCCTCTGGCAAAAGTAAACAATCAAAACCTGTTTTTAAAGACTATTGGCTTTAATTGACTTTACTACCTAAATCCGTTTTATAAAAAAAAGAATATTTGGGGCAAACTACTAACAAAATGAAAAGGAAACTGTTAATTAAAAGCATATAAAACATTTTCACGAGAATGTCAGGAAACACCCGAAATTTACCGAGCGTACCGGTATGGCCAAAACGTATCGTGATTCGTATCGTTGGAATTTTGAATCGCGATTTACCGGTATACCGGTAATATCGCGCACCCCTAGACATCACCATCATCTCCGGACCCAGGCTTACAGGGAAAGGTGTCCCTGGTGCCTTGCACAGGTTCCGCCCTCGGGTCTGCTATGGCAGCATTTGGTGACTGTGGGAGGAAATCAAGAGAAGAGGGGAAGAAATATAACGGGTTTAGGTATATAAACACTTCTACAGGCTTGCTGTAGAAGCCGGCTTTTATGACCAGGCGGGTAGAGTGGGTGGCTCTTTCACGAAGTTAAGCAACGGAGAACGCAATTAGTACCTGGATGGGTGACTGCAAGGTTGCTTTACTTGGTGGACGACTTGGCAAATGCTACACTAATTACTAGCTTCCAGTGTATTTACAATCAGACTCTTGATTCTATGTGGTCCCATCGAGACATTAATAAGAAATAAATGGCAGTATCCTATTGTTGTCTTGAGCATCTGATTTTAAATCAGCAGGATACATACCCCTGGGCTGCTCCAAAAAGACCCTTTGGGGTATGTTGGCTGTTCCAAAATTTGTCAGAAACAAAGAAACAGTATCATGTACTTTTTAGTGCCAACATCCCTTTTTTTCAGTGAAGGGCTGCTCCAAATGCCATCTATTTCAGTCTGAGCCTCCTCCTCCTCCCCCCCCCCCCCCACACACACACACATACACACACACACACACACACACACACACACACACACACACACATTTTTAAACCGTGGGTGATACACATGGAGGTGGATAGAGGTCTAACAAAGACTTAACAAATCTTTGACTAATGACTTTGTTAAGCTAAGTATGCTTTGAACAAGTGGGCCCAGGTAGCTAGGTCATTAATTACTGTATCTGCATATTTATTTTTACATATTGTTACACCCAAATTTTTCTGGTGACATTATCCATGACTTATCATACAACAAGTAAGCATTAGTCATTCCTGTCAACTGGAGGTCTGGGCCCAGTTGTTCAAAGAAAAATTGCATGTAGCATAACAAAGTAGTTAGTCAAGTCGTTAAGTCTTCTAGTATACATAGAATTGAGTATCCTAATACTTTTTGCTGAAAAATTGTGAGGATTTTTATGCCCCCAACTTCGGAGAAGTTGTGGGGGCATATTGGTTTGGGCCTGTCTGTCTGTCTGTCCTACTGCCCGCTACCCTATAAGTCAAGAACCGTAAGAGATAGAGACTTGAGACTTGAAATTATATTCACTTGATCAGTATGGAAATAAGCCAAAAAGTATTTTTTCTTTTTTCCCCGGGTCACATATTTTCAGAGACTGAGAGTTATGCCCCTTTTTCGACTTAGCCTGTGGAACCGTGTGATCAAAATATCTCAAGAACCCCTGATGCGAGGGTCATGATTTTTTGCAGGATGACATTGCCTAAGGTGTAGATGACCTGATTAACTTTTGAAAAAAGTTTGTGAATTTGACCAAGTTATGCCCCTTTTTCGACTAAGTGATTGTAAGCCTGTGGAACCTTGTGAACAAAATATCTCGAGAACCCCAGAAGCTAAGATCATGATTTTTTGCAGGACGATATTGCCTAAGGTGTAGATGACCTGATTAACTTTTGAAAAAAAATTGTGAATTTCTGATCAAGTTAAGCCCCTTTTTCGACTTAGTGCATTGAAGCTTGTGACCTTTACATACAGTCAAGAACTGTAAGTGCTAGCAACTTGAAACTTTATACACATGATCAGTATTGAAAAAAAGCGAACCCCTGTTTTTTCTTTTTTCCGCTGGTGATGTATTTCTAGAGTTATGTCCCTTTTTCGACTTAGCCTATGGAACCTTGTGAACAAAATATCACAAGAACCCCTGATGCTAGGATCATGACTATTTGCAGGATGACATTGTCCAAGGTGTAGATGACCTGATTCACTTTTGAAAAAAAATTGTGAATTTTTGACCGAGTTATGCCCCTTTTTCGACTTAGTGCATTGTCAGCCTATGGAACCTTGTGAACAAAATATCTCGAGAACCCCTGATGCTAGGATCATGATTTTTTGCAGGAAGACATTACCCAGATGACCTGATTAACTTCTGAGCCTTTTTCATAAATTTTTGGTTGAGTTATTCTCCTTTTTCGGATATAGTATTTTGTATAGGAACAAGCAACAAGCTAAAGGAATAACTGTGTGAACAAAATACCTGAAGAATTGCTAATGCTAGGTTCCTTATTTTTGGCATACAGTTACATACTAAGATGTAGATGAACCGATTAAAACCCCTTAAACATTATGGGATTAACCTTCTTTAGAGGCATGCTTATCGTTGGGGGCATGGTGTTTCATAAACACATTTTCTAGTTTGTTTGTTTTTGCATTTTTATAGGCAACGAATGGCAGAGGGTTTGCATATACATGTAGTTCATTTGAACATTTGACATCTTGCTAACTGACATTGTCGTTAGTTTTGAACTACTATGCCCTGAATTACTATCTTATACCTTGCAGGAATGTGAAAGGGAAGAATGGAATCAACTGCTTCTTCTCAGAGGAAACATACTCAAGATTTCTTGGCAAAGATACCTTTGAGTCAAGATTGGAACGGAACTTGAAGAAAGTTGGTATCCATCTTCCGCCGTTACTTGAAAACTTCCAGTCTGAAAGTGTTGTCACCCATACAGATACTGACAATGATTCAAAGCTTGAGAATGAGGCTGAAAGCATTGACCAGATGGAGGCTGCAGACTTACAAGATAACAAAGATGTAGGAGAAGATATTACAGACTCATTAAATGAAACGAAAAACAAGAATAGTTCTGCCAGGCAGTCCCAGTCAACTAGTCAAAAAGATGTGCATAAAACTGTGTCAGCCAAGGAAACTCAGCTTGAACTTGATAGCCATAAAGGAAATGAAACGGTTTCAATTAAAAAGAATGTGTCGGCATTAGGTGATGAAATACACACAACTGCTTGTAAGAAACCTGGAAAGTCTAAAAATAAGAAAGGTTATAATGCAGTGCCTCCACCTGGCTTTGCTGGTCAAAAACAGGCTTCTGAAGTAGAATCAAAAATAAAGGTGCATATAATAGACTCAAAGACAGGTACACTTCCTTCTCAAACACCTGATATTGTTCAGGAATCATCAGAGAAGCCCAGGCAGGTTGCAGAACAAGCAGAAATGAAATTGCAACACCTTGAAGATGACAATATTGGTGTGAGTGATAATAAGAAATTAAAGAAGTCTGATGAAGTGGCAACTGAGTTAAAAGATGAAATAAAAGACAAAGGAACAGACAAAGATACTAAAGAGAAGAAGTTCTTTGAGAAAAAGCGAGATCCGTTCCCACATGATAGAATGAGGTTTGTATAACTATTTGTTGGTAATTCTGTGATAGAATTAAGGTGTATGGGTATACATTCGTGGTTTTCATTCTAAAAGAGGAAAACAACTTTTATACTTTTATGACTTAATTTTTGTTCCCTGAATGAGGAATGGGATCTACTCTGAAAGGAGCAAATTCTTTTCTTTAAGAGTTGATCCCATTGAGAAGGGAAGCAAAAATAAAAATGGCAGAGTTGCCTCTCATGAAAGTGTACCTACCCATTCACCTTTATTGGTCCAAAGTTTTAATTTGTTTTTCATAGCAGTTGTCCTAACTTAACTTGTAGCTAATCCATAGTTTGTCCATCTGTATTGAAAGATACAAGTTTTAGTGAGAAGATTTATATACCCAGCAGCAGCGGCAGCAGCAGCAGGGGCAGGGTAACAGTTGTTAAGTTTTCAGGTTTAGCTCTGTTTTGTGTCATTATACAAACAAGCAATTTGCAGTTTGTGCTAGTTTGTAGTCAAAAAAAAAAAAAAAAAAGTGGTAGTGTCTGAAACTTTAGAATTGTTTTTTACATAAATATTTCACTGTATGTTGTGCATATGTCATAGATTTTTTTTTTACATAAATATTTCACTGTATGTTGTGCATATGGCACTAGGCTGTCTGCAACAGAAGCTCAATGGATAGAGTCAGTTTGGATTGCTATAAACCCTCCATTTTTTAGCTCGCCTGAACGAAAGTTCAGGAAGAGCTATTGTTGTCACCCCGGCGTCCGCGACAGCGTCAGCGTCAGCGTCGGCGTCCGTATTGGATGTTTTGGTTAAAGTTTTTTAAAGACCTAAATCTCCTTTACCCATGGATGGATTCTTTTGATACTTGCACTGTAGGTAGATATTGGTCCAAAGTTTAACAGGGTACCACCCCTGTCCCACTCCATGACCTTGATGTCAAGGTCATGGACTTAGAAAATTGGGAGTATTTTTGGACTGGATGTTTTGGTTAAAGTTTTATAAAGCCCAATATCTCCTTAACCCATGGATGGATTCCTTTGATACTTGCACTGTAGTTAGATATTGGTCCAAAGTTTTGCAAGGTACTACCCCCACTCCCCTCAGTGACCTTGATGTCAAGGTCATGGACTTAGAAAATTGTCTTTTTACTGATTGGATGTTTTGGTTAAAGTCTTTTAAAGACACATATCTCCTGAACCCAGTGATGAATTCTTTTTATATTTGCACTTTAGTTAGATATTAGTCCAAAGTTTTGCAGAGTACTACCCCAACCCCGCACATTGACCTTGATGTCAAGGTCACAGACTTTGGAAATTTGTTCTTTATTAAAGTTTTCTAATTGCATACTGATTCATAATGCTTGGCAGAGATTTAGTTTACACTTGAACTGATGTTAGACACTTTTTTGAGTTTTTACAAAACACTATATACTTACCCCACTGGATGACCTTGAAGTCAAGGTCATCGACTTATAATTTTGTCTTAAAGATTTTGGTTAAGGTAGACGAATACTGAATAGAAATATTGGCGGGGCATTCAAACCATTATACCATCTAAATAACCCAAAGAGCTATAAAACATTTGGGTAAGAAAAAAACAATTTTCACCGTTTTGTTTTCCTAAAAAACAATATTTTGTATTTCTACATATTATTTTTAAACATTTTCCATTAAAATTCATATCTCTAGCACATGAATGCACTTTCATTTCAGCAAATCATATAATCTGTAATATATGATATTTGAAACAAACTCATAACAAAAAATTGCAGTTTTCTTGTTAATACGTATATTTTTACATTCTTTGAAAAAATGCAAGAAAATTGAATTTCATGAAAAACGTCATGAAAAATATTATCAATCGATGGGGCATGCTTATGCGTATTATTTTAGTAAAACTTACGTCGTATGTTAAAGAATAAAACAAAAAAAAAAACATTTCACCGTTTCGTTTCCTAGAAAAACAATGTTTAAGTTCAAAATATCCCCAAAACAGACTGCCCAAATTCTGCACCTGCTGCAAGCACAGCCGGTCCTTGCCCTATTATTTATTTTCCTGTTATTCGGTTCTACCATAGAGTAATGTCGACAAAAATGCGCAGATTGAATGGAAACTGTGAAGATCTTGATCATTCTGGTTCCTAAGGAACAGTCTGATCTCAGTTTTCACTGTTTGTACAGACCTATGTGCCCGAAAACTTAGGATCTTTACAGTAGATATTGTAAGTGTATATTATAACTGTATTTACTCCACAGTTAGTCGATTTGATGATGAACAATAACTCCGTTTGTTTTTTAAACAAGCAAGAACAGAGTTCTTGCGGGATCGTCCACCTTAAAGTTTTATATTTATGAAGACATAATTTCACAGTGCCACGATGGACTCAGTTGATACTAATACTTGGACTGATGTTTGATAATGGCTCAAGGTTTTATTACATCCTAGCCCCCCCCCCCCCCCCCCCCCCCCCCCCCCCCCCCACCCCCCCACCCCCACCCCCCACCCCCCATCCCTACCGCTTAGTTCTTTGACCTCAAGCTCATGGACTTTGAAATTTCATGTGGATTTTTTAATTTTAATTTTATTTTAAGACTTATTTCTTAGATAGCTTTTGTTTATAAATATGTTGTCATTATGGACATGCTTGCCTGAACTTTTTTGCATAGAAGTCCACACCTCCAAAGCGACTGTGTGATGGGCAAGCACCTATTCAGGCGAGCTATGCTGTCAGGCGACAGCTCTTGTTCTATATGTTCTAACTTTTCTTTTACTTGTTTTTTTCTCCATCACTTAGAACAGCTAATTAAATGTGCTGTCTGGAATGCTGGATTATTAACACTCAAGTAGAAATGGAAATGGTTGAATTTGCAACCAGCTAGATCCAGATGATGTGGCTCATAATAACTTCTCAATAGGACATACCAGTAGTTTGGATGAAATGTTTTTATGAAATTTTGCAGATGTAAATTTTGCTGTCTGTTTTATTGGTGCTTTAATACTTTTAGACCAGATACCCACTTTGGGAACACATGCATTCAGTGCAGACCCAGTTCAGGCACTGTAGAATGTGGCATCTGATCAGGGTCTACACTCTTTGCTTACAGGAATTTCTATGCAAAATATAGTCAGAGTGAAAATATTCTCCAGAAACCCCTAAAACTATGAATGGACTAATCCAAATGATAGGGATGGGCGAGTCCACTTGTCAAACAGGGGTTAAAGCTCTAACATTATCTTTCTCATTCTTCAGATATGATAAACTAGGCCAGTATATTCCATGTATAGTTTCTATGAAGCCGAGGTCATTCTCCTCTCTGTTATATAAAGAGCAGCACAGGTACCTGACCCTCACCCACAAATATAGAATGGGATTTCCTAACTACCCAACAGAGAAAGAGATGAAAGAAGTGGAAGAATTTAAGGTAAGTAAAGGTTTCCCCTAAGACCCTTACCCTGGTGGCTGTAGTGTAGGAGCAATGGGGGATTAGAGGCCCACCATATCTTGGCAGGGGTCGGCCTAATATTCTCAGAGAGGGAGACATTTTGTGACAGTTTCTGAATTTCTGGGAGAAGTTTTATCCCAAATTTCGGATTTTCTATATGTTTTATACATTTTGACTTCTCCCTCAGCTCAAAAAAGGGAGAAGTCAGTCAGCTTAGGGAGACAATTTCTTGCTCCAGGCTGACCCATGTCTTGGATACAGCATGTGAAAGGTGGAGCCCATCCCTCTCCTTTTGCTGCCTTATCCTTCCCTGATTGGAGAAAGGCACCCATTTACTACTAGGTTGCCAGCCAAACTGTAATTCAAATACACGACCTTTTGCACATAATCCAGCATTCTAATGCACTTACAAATATAACGCGACTTCTGATTGGATAACGTCAAAAATTTGCGACAGTATATTCTGCGATTAACTGTCGCAAACCCGACGTTATTAAGTAAGGTCGCTTCTCATTGGCTGACGTTTGGTTTTATGTTGCTGACAGCGCTGGAAATGGGTACAAATTAGTACATTATGAAAGGTGAAAATATGGAAAAGTGCATTAGAATGGGGATAACTGTATTGAAAATTGTCATTTGGGGAGGTAAATCATCGTTTTTATGGTCGCAAATTGCGTTTTACGGCTCTGCTGGCGCGTCGCCGTAAAACGAAATTTCCGACCATAAAACCGATGATTTACCTCCCCAAATGACAATTTTCAAGACAGTTATCCCCTAATTATAACCTCTTGACAATAAGAACCATAGCCCACTTGTTCAAAGCATGGTAAGCTTAATGAAGTAATCACTGTATGAATTATTAAATCCTCTAATAGAGCTCTATGAAATTAAGTATGCCAATGTTTTTTGTTGCAAAACTGCATACAATACCTTGGGTCAAGATTACTGATTGCTACCATTTCTGTACCAGGCCCTGTTAGCTTTGAATTTGTACAAATCTGTAATATGAGGAGATGTTTTGAAAAGCTGCTGGCAAATAGTGCAGACCCTGATCAGACTGCTCCTAAGGAGCAGTCTGTTCTGGGTCTACACTGCTTGCTCAAGTAAACTGTCCAAACATTTGGGTAAAATCCAGTACTTTTCTCTGTTACACAGGAGCTTGAGAGGAGAGTTAAAGAAGAACAGGTGGAATTTAACAAGTTTCTCAAGGAGACGTCAGTCAGGTGTGCTGAAGACTATAATTATATTTCTCCTGACTGCAAGAGATATGTTGAGGTAGGTACCTGGAGAGGACAAATATAGGCTTTTTGTTGTATGAAAGGCTAAGAAGAAGCAGGAGGAGGAGAATAAAGAGAACATGATGAGTTTCTTAGGTAAAGGCAGAGCTCCAGATATGAAGGGGTAACAGGGATAATCCAGAGGTAATAAGTATCTTTCATGGGTGTGAGGTATGGATAGAAAAATCCATCATGAGGGTCACTGTCAGGCATCATGCAGCTTGTCAAGTGATGCCAAACAGTGATTCCGAGTGACGGATTTTTCTATCCGCACCTCACACACATGATAGATACCTTTTTTTTGCATGCCACATTTTGTTTTAACTTTAGAACATGTTAAAATGCGTAATTTTAGCCCTTGAGAGGTTTCTATTTGATTTTGAAAGAAGGCACCGCTTTCAGTGACCGCCATTCAGTTCTTAATGTCAAAGTTTAGCATCCATTAACTGACGTCATTTTGCCCTCTTCATGACGTCATCATCTTAAAAGCCAATTTTACTTGACAACACAGATACGTAAAAACCTATACAACCAATGTATTGACTACATGTGGTTTTTATCCAGTCCTGGATGAGATAACATGGGTGAGATAAGATTTGTAGGTACAGGTGAAACACATGGATATCCTTATCTGGTGTGCAAGAATTTTTTTTTTATTACTGAATGAAAACATGTTGTGAACCCTCATTGGAATCTTCTTGGTGAGATGGTTCTAATGAGGCTCACAACATAGGTTTGATGGAGAAATATTTTTCTTGTAATTATCACTGTTATCTGTTATCTCTTCTTAACTGGAGCACTGTAAAGGACATATGAACTTGGTGTCCAGACTTAGATTTTTCCCAGCACTAAGAGATATATTGAGTGAGAAAAGGACAGAATCTATAGTTTTCCTATTTATAATGATTTCTAAATGCACAGATAAAAGGATAAAAAGTGAGTAGTCAATACATGTATATTTACATGTAATCAGTTTTAAAGAGGTGCAGATTTTTTACACACGCAACTGCATTTTAATGTAAAAAAATTATATAAATTAAATTGCTATTAATATTTCCAATCATTTGCATATTTTCTATCATTTTCCATGTGTCAGTCTCCAAATCTCAGTAATGCCACTGTATTGGCAGCATAAAATGATGTTTATTGAGGTGTTTGAATGTATTTGATTTTTTTTGTGACACTTTTGAAATAGAAGGTTGTGTTACTGTTTCTTTTCCAGGAAAAGTTGTCACATGTTCTACCCAGGGTGAACTTTTATCCCCGTTATTACAACCTCATGGAGAAGATAAACTTGACACTGCCAAACCAACAGACTGGGCCAGTTTTACAGTTTGTGAGACCTCTTCTAGAGTTGGTAAGGTTAAGAACCAGTCTGAAAATCATAGTCAGAAGACCAGGGGTATTGTGGCTTTTCCTGTGTGGCCTCATGGTAGCCTTATATTGTGGCCTTACCTGGGTATATTTATCTATATTCAGTGCTGTTGTTGTTTGATGGTTTGCAACTTTTCTTGAAATTTAATTAATGTAAGGTCAGATGTGAGATGCAGCCATTCTGGTTAGAGCCTTTGCAGCCACTAGATGCCAGCCTGTTTTAATATTATGCTATTTTTGCAATGCAGGCCACTTTGTATACAACTCTGGACCAGTTGACTTTGCCACAGGATTAGTCTTAAGAGTAGATGATATTCAATTTATTTGCATGGTTGATTGGTTAAAAATTCTAAGTATTGTGACAGATTGGTCTGAGCAAACCGTGCAGACCCATGTCAGATCAGGGCCTACACTGTTTGCCATTCAATCAGCATCTTGTGGATGCATAAGCACATTGTAAAACCAAACTGTACCATTTTTAAGAAAATTACAGTAATTATTTTAGGTGTCCCATTTTTTAGAATGTTTATGGTAGGTCATATTCATTTGTTCTGTCAGCAGATATTTTTTATGAATGTTAGCGAATGATGCAGATCCTGATCAGACTCTTCCAGTGGGTTTTCTCTTGAAATATTTGGAATAAATACTATGAATATTCTAAGTATAAGGAAGAATAGTGTAGACCTAGGTCACACTGCTCCTAAAGGGAGCAGTCTGATCAGAGTCCTCGCTGTTTGCCATTTCATCTGCATTTTTGGGCACAAATTTAAACCAAATTGTTCTATGTTAGGACAATTATGGTAATTTTTATCCCCCGCCGAAGGCGGAGGGATATAGTTTTCTCCATGTCCGTCCGTCCGTCTGCCCGTCCAGAGCCATAACTAAGTAACCACTGGAAGGAATTTCATGAAACTTAAAATGAATATATCACAATAACCCGCTGATGCACCTAAAGTTTCGTCAGACTGGCTTCAGAAGTGCATGAGTTATTGCCCTTGAAATGACTTAAAATCAACAAAATTAGCCATAACTAAGTTACCAGTTATCAAAACTTCATGAAACGTCAACCAAATATGTATCATCATAACACGGTTATGCGCGTAAAGTTTCATCATTATGGATTTGGTAGCGCATTAGTTACAGTCCTTGAATTGATTTTAAATCAATAAAATGAGCCATAACTAAGTAATCACTGGACAGAATTTCATGAAACTTATAATAAATATATATCACTATAACCTGCTGATGCATGTGAAGTTCCGTCAGTCTGGCTTTAGTAGTGCATGAGTTACTGCCCTTGAATTGACTTAAAATCAATTAAATTAGCCATAACTATGTAACCAATTATCGAATCTTCATGAAACTTAAACTAAATATGTATCACCATAACACGGTTATGCACATAAAGTTTTATCAGTATGACCTTGGTAGTGCATGAGTTACAGCCCTTGTATTGCCTTAAAATCAATAAAATGAGCCATAACTAAGTACAGTCTGGCTTTACTAGTGCATGAGTTACTGCAATTGAATTGACTTAAAATCAATTTAATTAGCCATAACTAAGTAACCAGTTATCGAAACTTCATGAAACTTGAACTAAGTATGTATCACCATAACACGGTTATGCGCATAAAGTTTCATCAGTATGACCTTGGTAGTGCATGAGTTACAGCCCTTGTATTGCCTTAAAATCAATAAAAGGAGCCGTAACTATGTAACCAATTATCAAAACTTCATGAAACTTAAAGTAAATATGTTTCACCATAACACGGTCATGCACATAAAGTTTCATTAGTATGACCTTGGTAGTGCATGAGTTACAGCCCTTGTATTGCCTTTAAATCAATAAAAGGAGCCATAACTAAGTAACCAATTATCGAAACTTAATGAAACTGAAACGTTATGCACATAAAGTTTCATCAAAATGGCATCTGTAGTGCATGGGTTATTGCCCTTGAATCAATTTAAGATTGACAAATTCAGCCATAATTTGCTTGTTACTTTAGGTGTCTCAGTTTTTAGAATTTTTATGGTTTGGTAAAATTCTTTTTCAAGGGGGTTGTTCCAAAGGCTGTACTGCCTGGCATGATACCCAATTCTCCGTTACCAGTCACAGCCAGATCCTACACACAGGTCAACGAAAGCTTTCCTGCAACTAAGCCAACCATGAAAGGAGAACATGTTTGGAATCATGAGGTATGTTATTGTAGGAGGGTTCAGTGGCTATTCTGATAATTCTGGGACATTTGTTTGGATTTTTCCATTGAAATTTAGGTTGTGGCACCATACTAGGTTCTGATGAAATTTCTTGGATTTACCTTAAAACTGTATTTTATGTGGAGTGTGGTGTTGCTCTGGTGGAAAGATCTAATTGTTACTTCCCCATCCATCTGGGCCCACTTGTTCAAAGCATCGTTAGCCTAACAAGATCGTTAAGAGGTCAACTCCTTAAGTGTTTTATGACTATATAGCCTAATACACTGATATTTTATGTTGAAAATATTTGAGAAGCTTTTGCACTGCAAAAGTTTTTTGAACCAAAAATATTGGCATATTTGAGATGTTAATGTTTGAAATTTTAAGGAAACGTTAACTGACGACATCTTTAGTTTTGAACAACTGGCCCCTGGAATGTAAAGATACTCTATGAACAGCAGTCACAATATGATCCATATTAGCCCCTGTTTTAATAATCCTTGTAACACTGAGCCAGTTTGACAGCTGGACTAGCATTAAGCATATAAATGATTTCTCATATTTCTCATGATTTCTCATAAAACAGATTGACATAGATTATTGAATGACAAGGAGTGGATCTGTTTAAGATTTAAATTTATCATATGACGTCGCATCTGAGAGTGTAATAAAGCCATGCATTAAAAACGATAATCCACTAGTGGATTAAATACCCAAATTACAATGCAACGTTATACGTTGGCGTCCATTAAAACGTCGCGTTTTCTAATGGCAAGATAGTGACGTTTTAGTGCAAAATTTGCTAATAAAATGTGATTTTAGCATCATATGATAAATAGAATCTTGCATTCATGCTCCTGTATTATTGAATTTATTAAACTCGTTGGTGAAAACGATAAGATGCTCGGCAGAGCCTCGCATCTTACCGTTTTCCCCAACTTGTTTAATAAATTCAATAATACATGAACACTCATGTAAGATCCTCTATATAAAGGGTATTTCTTTGTACAGATCAAATACATGAATGAACATCATGATCTTTCGCTTTCTTCAGATCTTTTGTTGCTATATTTCCAGCCCTGTAGCAGAGACCCAAATGCGGAAGAGTTAGGGATGAGATATGGTATTAATATTGTTATGTCAGCAGCTGCTTTGAAGAGTCTTGTCGATACACAGGATCCTGACTGGGGAAAACATTGGGAGATCCCTGTCACAGTGAGGGAATATGATGTATTTGGTAAGTATAATATGAGCCACAACATGACAAAACCAACAAACTACTGGGCAGATGCCCAGGCTGATCTGAGTTTTCACTGGGAGCACACGCCACTTCGTTGGTTTTGTTGTGTCGTGGCTCAGTTATTGTCTGTAAATCACTTAGATATGTATGATTACACTTTCAGGGGAATCAACTCTGCCATTATTACTTTTAGCTTGCCTGAACAAAGTTCAGGAAGAGCTATTGTACTACCCCCGGCATCAGTGTTGGCGGCGGCATCGGCGTTAGCAAAATGTTAAAGTTTTACGTTAAAGTTTTTTAGGTGATGGGCAAGGCGCTGTCAGGCGAGCTATCCTGTCCCACTGACAGGTCTTGTTCTTTCTGTTCTCAGTGGGGTCAACTCTTTAAGGAAAGAATTTGCTCTTTTCAGAGCAAATTCTTCCTTTTAAGAGTAGATCCTGCTTTTAGGGGTTCCTTCAATAGGGAATTTAATTCTAAACCATGAAAGTTATTTCCCTTTGAATTAATGGGAGGAAAATCAACAAAATGTAGCCATTTACCTTAATTTTGAGGGTTCCATAGTTGCAAATATTCATGAATGTGTTTGCTTTTGAAAGAACACAAAGTGAGAACCACCAAACAGACATACAAGAATGAAATAATGCTGCATCAATTTGAATGCAGTATCATATGAGCTGCGACATGACAAAACCAACAAAGTGGTTTTATGCCCAACACAGACTCAGATCAGCTTGGGCATCCGCCCAGTCTGATCAGAGTCTTCGCTGTCAGCATGAAGGTAGTTTAGACCCTTAACTACCCTTAACACTCTTAGTGAAGACTCTGATCACACTAGATGGATGTCCAGGCTGATCTGAGTCTGCGCTGGGCACACATCCACTTTGTTGGTTTTATTGTGTCGCTGCTCATATGTTGAAACAGCATTATACTGACATGGATGCAATGTCATGAAAAATATTTTTGTGTGTAAATGATCTGTAGTGACATAGATTATCTGCTTAAAGATCACATAAATTTTTATAAAGTCCTGTTTCCACTGATGTCACTGGTGACATTATCAAAACTTTCATAAAAGAAAATACCAAGGGAGGTTAAAATACTTCAGAATATCAGCCATAGATAATAGGGAAAGCAATGCATTATTTAATATTGTGCAAATAATAGCTAGATGTTGGTGCAATTTTGTGAAATTTTCTATTATACTTTTCCCACAATTCCTTCTATAATAAAAGAAGAAATATACTTGAGTTAACTGTAATGCTCAGTTTTGTCCACCCTCAGTACATTCAATAAGATCATATTCATGTAGCATGAAAATGAACGCAAACAATGTTTTCCTGTTTTTTCAATGTTACAAAGTTTCTTGGATTCAGAGGTAACTTAGTTAACTTTATCTGTTTTGTAGCTGGAGTTATTCAGATGCATCACTTAATTTCAGATGGCAAGAAAAAGATCAAGCACAAAGTGGTCTACCTTGACAAACCTGTTTACCAGACAAGTTCACTAACCACGCGTGACAAGAACTTTATTTTCTACAAAAATGCTTTGAAGGCCTTGATAATTCGTTCCAAACAGAAAGGACATGTCTTCACCAATGTTAAAACACATCATTTGGTACAGACATCAGCAACAAACCTAAGCAGTATAAGATCAGATGTACATGGTCTAGACAGAGACTTAAATGATATTCAGAACTCAACATCTGTTGATAAACAAAGGTCTGCTGATGAAAGCAAACCAAACCCTAATGCTTCACCTAGACCAACAGATGTAATTAAAGACAGCTTAAAAAGAAAGATAATGAACAAAAGAAAAACTGGTGAGAACGTACATTCAGATAGTACATCAGAGGCTGGCGGTAAACCTGAAGCTGATATTGATAGCCACAAGTTGAATATACAAGAAGGAGCAGGGACTGAATTAAAATCAAAGGAAACAACTGAAATAGACACTAATGAGCAAGTTATACCTGAAAAAGGAAAGAAAACTGCAGGTGGTATGTTTGACCTTGACTCAGAGGCTATAGATGACCTTGAGACATTTGGCATGGAAAAAAGTTGGAAATCAATGTTAAAGGGTAAACAGAATATGACTCCTGGGCCAGGGGTAGTCAAAACTTCAGAGAAGGATAAATTGACACATGGTAGTGCCATTTCTGAACTTGAAAAATTGAAAAGTGAGCTAAAAGGTTTGGAAAGCAAAGCTAAAAAGGAAACAGAAAAAGTCCATAATTTAGGCATCACAACACCACCAGGGAAGTTTTATTCAAGTGGTGCTGCCAAAAAGCCAACATCATCTATTGGCTTAGCATCTCCCAATGTTGAAACACCTCCAAATGATCCTAGTTGTAGCAGATCTGAGGGTCTGAAATGTGCTATTGAGATGCCTACTAAACAAGATTCTTCCAAGAAAGCCAAGATTTTGAATGATCCCATAAAAGGTAGTTCAGATTTAGTAGAGGCTTCCAGTGACAAAACAGTATCAAAACAAGTATTGAATCTGAACACAGTAGAGAAACTTTCATCTACCTTGCAGTTATCAAGTGGCCTAAATTTGAAAAGAAATACTCCAGCACCAGATGCTGATCCAGCTTTAGGAAAGCTGGTTGACAAGGGCACCAAAACACAGTCGAAACAACCATTTTTAGATTCTCAGGATGGAAAAGCAAATCCAAAGACTTATCCTTTAAGAAATAAGAAATCAGTGACCAGTAAAGGTTTAGATTTGGCAAAGAAAAGACTTGAAGAGGAAAGAAATGTTGCAGAAGAAGGTAATGATACAAATGAATCTTGTGATGATGATGATGATGGGTTAGTGATTGATGTACCTGATGTTCCTAAACCCTCAAAGCTGACATCATTAACTGTGGATGGAGATGACACACCAGAGAGTCCACCTGCAAGCCCATCAAATAGCTGTCCAGCTAGTCCAATAATGGATAACCCTGCAAGTCCTTCAAATGATACCCCAGTTAGTCCAGATAAAACAGGCTTGTCACCCAGAGGTGTTGGTCTTCGTAGCACATGTGTTATCATACCTTTAGGTGATGATACAATGGATCAGAATGTTATTGATCACAGTGTAATTCCAGTGGATCATAATGATACTAAACTTGAAATTAAAGGAGAAAATAAAACTCTCAGGAAAGAAACAGACATTCAAAGTTTTGAAAAGTTACTTATGAATCCAATATCAAATTTATCAAGTAAAACGATGATAACAGATAATGATGCAAATGCTTCAGAAGCCAGCTCTACAAAATCCACAGATTCTGATAAACAAGCAGGAAATAAAGTTGAGTCTGGCTTTGAAGTTCCGAAAAGAAGAAGCTCTTTAAGGTCAGCTGGTAAAATTGTAGAAGATATTAATGGGACAAGCACCTCAGGTGCGGTTCAGACAAGACGCAAAACAAGACTGTCAAGGGGAAATGAACACTCACAGAATGATATATCAAAGGAGGAAAGCAATGTTGATGATGGTAATGCAAGTTCAGACTTGACAGAAGCTAAGACTGAAAGGAACATAGTTGCACAAGATACACAAGCTGTTGGTCCATGTACAAGAAGAAGACACAGTGAAATTATGGTGAAAAACAAAGAATTGCAGGAAAATATTAGGTACTTATAAAATATTGGAAGTTTTTTTATTTTATTGTCTATTTTAAAAAGCGTATGGTATGTGCATTGGTAGCCATGAGTACATCAAAGAAAATAAAGCTTGAAGGAAAAGCTTATTTGAGCTGCGACACGACAAAACCAACAATGAGGTTGTGCGCCCAGCGCAGACTCAGATCAGCCTGGGCATCCGCCCAGTCTGATCAGAGTCTTCACTGTCCACATGGAGGTAACTTAGACCCTTAGCTACCCTTTGAGCACTTAATGAAGAGTCTGACCAAACTGGACATTCGCCCAGGCTGATCTGAATCTGCGCTGGGCGCACAACCACATTGTTGGTTTTCTCGTGTCGCGGCTCATTTTATTGGTAATAAAAACTATTGGCATTAATATTAGGTACAGCCTTTGGAGCTGTGCCTAAGTTGGCATATTTGAGCCGCGACACGAGAAAAACAACAATGTGGTTGTGCGCCCAGCGCAGACTCAGATCAGCCTGGGAAGCCACCCAGTCTGATTAGACACTTTGCTAAGCGCTCAAAGGATAGCCAAGGGACTAAGCTACCTTCATGCGGACAGCGAAGACTCTGATCAGACTGGGCGGATGCCCAGGCTGATCTGAGTCTGCCCTGGGCGCACAACCACATTGTTGGTTTTCACATGTCGCGGCTCATTTATGAAGATTTAACTGTGGTATTTACAACTGTGATATTTAAAGCATCAGTGTCTGTTCCTAAAGAAGCTGTTTGATCATGATTGGAACTGTTGGTAAGAATTTAGCCATAAGGTGTATAAAATACACTGTGAGAGTTAATATAGACTTCTCCAAAGATGGGAAAATATTCATGACAGATATTTAAAGGATAGGGTGAAGGTTATGGTACTGGTGTATTTTTGGGGTTGTTATAGTATTACCTGGAGTAAAATATTAAGAGTAAGAATCATGCTAGTTTATTCCTTATTTGTTTAAGATGTATTACAATGATTTCTTGCTAGGCTGACCCGTAGTAGATCATCTTCAAGTGATAAACATGAAGAACATAAAACCAGTCCCAGACCTGATAGAAGAGTTACTAGACACAGTCTGGACTCCTTACAGAACAAAGGTACATCTTTAAGTCAAATATATCTCTCTGTAATTATAAGTCAGGAAATATTCACAAAAGTTTCTTTGTTATGAATGCAATGTTTCATGGAAATAAAACTGTTGTGAAATGGTATGACAAATGCTAAAAACAAAGCAGATAAAGATAAAAGAAAATAGATCTGAAGGTTCAGATACATACAGAAAGTAAAAAGATAGGCAATGATCAGTAACTAATACAATCAGATCCCAGATCCTACCCTCAAAACCAAAAGGGAAAGAAGTATATACCGATACATAAATTGACAATACTTCACAAAAAACAAGCACAGTAAACCAAATAAACAGCTCTTTCCATGACAGGTTGTCATTCAACTGTTCTAACTGAAAACACCACTTGGGCAGAGATTATATTTTGCAACCACTTGTTCAAAGAAAGAATAAGGCCTTTTGACTAAAGAAAGACATTTTAATTGTCATTGTTAATAACTTGATATAGAAAAAATTGACGTTAAGTAAAAGTTTATATTTAAGAGCAAGTAGGATTGCATACATGTATCCATATGAAGGAGACGTTTTGCTACTTCCATTGCCAAACAGAAAAAGCAGGGAAATATATGACTTTAAAATAAATGAGCCGCAACACGAGAAAACCAACAATGTGGGTGTGCGCCAAGCACAGACCCAGATCAGCCTGGGCATCCGCCCAATCTGATCAGACTCTTCACTAAGCACTTAAAGGATAGTTAAGGGTCTAAGCTGCCTCCATGCGGACAGCGAAGACTCTGATCAGACTGGGCAGATGCCCAGGCTGATCTGAGTCTGCGCTGGGTGCACAACCACATTGTTGGTTTTGTCGTGTCGCGGCTCAAATGATATGCTGTCTAGCATTTTCTATGAAATGACATTTAGGAATGCTATTATATTTATAGAAACATCTACAGAAGTAGATTCTGACTTGCCAGTGGTGCGAAAAAAGCGGAAACCCAATGTTATAGAGTCAGAGGATGAAGAAGAAACTGAGATGGAAACCAGCCAACCAGGAACCAGCCAGTCTGTCAAGGACATAATTGCAGAGAAAAGGAAACCTGCTACTGCCAACAGACAACCTGTGAAGAAAGGAAGGCCACCAAAAATTAAGAAATCTGACAATACAGCTGAAGCTGACAAGATAAAGGAACTGGCAGAAAAACTCAAGAAGCAAATCAAAGAAAAACATGATAAAGAGTTGAGTGAAGTGAAGCAGTCAGGTGATGTTGGACTATCAAATGAAAGAAAACAGTCAAGTGACACTAAACAGTTTGATGAAACTAGTGAGAAAACCAACTGTAAAACTAGTGAAAATATGGACCAGTTTGTAAGAACAGACAATGTTGCTGAGAATAACATAGCCTCAAAGACAGAAGGAATAAAGAATGTAGTATCTGATACACACGCAAAAGGCACACCAAGAGCAGAGGAAGTCCATAGTGAAACAGTGAGATCTAATGTAATAAAGAATTCAACAGAAGTGCCAACTATAACTCCACCGGTGCAGGGTTCTGGCAAGAGTGAATCATCTACAAATCTTGATTCTATTTTAAACATGCAGAAGGAGATGTTGAAACCTTCCAGCTCTCAGTCTGCACAAGGTAATAGAAATAGTTGCAATAGTCTGTCCTGTGTTTCACTGTATGTACTTCTTTGTAAGTTTGCTTTTGAATATTGTTCATAGAATAATTTACAGACTCAGACATTTGAGTCTTGACAACAGAAAACCAACAAAGTGACATGTGCACCCAGTGCCGACTCAGATCAGCCTGGGCATCCACCACGCCTGATCAGAGTCTTTGCTATCAGCATGATGCTAGCTTACACTCTTAGCTACATTTTAAGCACAGCAAAGACTCTGATCAGACTGGGTCACTGTCTAGGCTGATCTGAGTGTTCACTAGGCACACATGCCACTTTGTTGGTTTTCTTGTGTCCCAGCTCATTTGATATATCAAACTGACTGACATCAGAATTCCTTAAAGAAACTAAGATGATAAAATTAAAGTTGATGAACTTTCCTTTGTAGTATTCTGTATTCTTGCAATAAAATGTTCGTAAATTTAGGAATTTTGTAAGCAGCTAGTGAAACGTGGCTTCTTTTGTACAAAGAGAACTTTATTTGAAAACTCACTTAAATACTATTATAATTCTAAATATCGGAATACAATAAGGTGTATAGGAACACCTCCATGAGCCGCGACACAACAAAACGAACAAAATGGCATATGCACCACCCAAGACCTCAGCCCTCAGATCAGCCTGGGCATTCACCCAGCCTAATCAGAGTCATTACTGTGGGCATGGAGGTAGCTTAGACCCTTAGAGACCCTTAAAGTGCATATCAAAGGCCGATCAGACTGGGCTGATGCCCAGGCTGATCTGAGTCTTTGAATGGCACACATGCCACTTTCTTGGGTTTGTTGTGTCACAGCTTATGTGTTTCTGCATGACATATCCATGCTGATGTTCATAGCATACCCTTGCAGCTAATGATGCCACCATAGTGATGCCATGGTGATGTAATACTGTCACCATACCTATGCTTCTATGCACTGCACGTCCTTGCAGGTATCAGTGACATCATGGTGACATTATGATGTCACCATGATGTCATTGATACCTGCAAGGACGTGCAGTGCATACAAGCATAGGTACAATCATTGCTGATGAAAATGGCTGAACCAAAACTCACTCAAACGTATAATTTATTCTCAGATTATTTAAAAATCATTGTGCCATTATGTGTAGTTTGAAACTACACCCAAACATATAAGTCACCCAAACATAATTCATTATCAGATTATTTAAAAATCACTGTGTCATTATGTGTAGTTTGAATTATAGAATCGTTTGCTGCCAAGTCTGGTCTGACTAATCTGGCTTTCCCAGTCTCTGGTAACGTTATCTATACCCAGTGGAATCTTGGTGGAATCCATGTCATGATAAGATGTAGTCAGCATGGAAATATCAAGGATGCCAAGCATAAGGTATATATAGTGAGATAGAGGCAGATGATTAGTGTGAAAATATCATGGTCATAATTCATGAGTGTGAAGTCTGAATGCGTGTATGCAAATTAGAATAATCATAACTGGAAGATGAGTGTGAAAAATTTAATACAGTAAAAATTCTATATACTGGGACAGAAAGGTCTAAGCAAACTATGCAGACCCAGACTAGATTGCTCCTTCAGGGGTCATGTGTGTTCATATTGTGTTCATACTTCCATGAACATCGAAAAAATGAGTTATTTCTTAAGTAAATTGTCATAACATTGGCTTGAAATACAGCAAAACCCGTCTTAGTGGCCACCTCTATTAAGCAAGCAACCGGTATTAAGCAAGCATGTATTCAGTTCCCGAAAAAGGCAAATACATTGAATTTTACCTGTATTAAGCAAGCCCCTGCCTAAGCAAGCACCTTTTGATTATCCCTTAGGTGCTTGCTTAATACAGGTTGGACTGTAGATAAATTCTTTTCTTTCAGAGTGGATATTTGTATGTTTCACCAAAACTCGAGTACCAGTCAGTGTATGGTGTTGAGCAGGAAACCATCAGTGAAATAGCAAGAAACTGGATTTCAGTTTACGTCAGACCAACATGTAGTTTGCTGAGAGGTATGGTTTTAACTCTTTCATGGCTGTTTGACAGTAAATTTTGGTTCAGAAGTGCCTCTGGATCGGTGTTTGACATTATCAGGCAAACCTCATAAAGCGAAATGCTGACCTTTGTTAAAGCTTTTCCTATCCACATTTCTGTCCACATCATTTTGGTATTTTTTTCTCACAAACTTGCTTTTTAACACATCATGTGAGTTTATATCTCACCTGCAACCTGTGGGAGTGTCTCAATGTAATCACTTTTCTCTGTCTCTAAAGGGTTAAATTTTCTTGTTGTGTTTCTGTCACAGGATGCTTATTCTTCTCAAAAAAACAGAATTAAATGACTTGAGAATAATTATTTGTTTAGAAAATCACAGCTCAGCTGTCTTTAAGTAGTGAAGACTGAAGTTAACGTTCTATTTCAGCAAGAATTAATGTGTTCACATCAGAGGTTCTGTTACTAGAAGAAATGGATTACCAGAGCTTATTGCCACCTAACACAACTTTCAGGTAAAATATTGTTCTTATTTAAAATTTTTCAATACTGATGGAGAGATGGACAATTTACACTATCCTATTTATTGGTATACTAGCAGATCTTGCAGAAATATCTGTGGACGGACACACAGCACCAATTGCGTGCAACTATGGTTACGTACCACTGGGCCACTTGGGGAACGTTGTTAGAATTGAACTGAACTGAAAAATGGACAGATGGACACATTTACGTTATCCTATTTATTGGTATACTAGCAGATCTGGCAGAAATATCTGTAGATCTTACAGTGTTGAAATTTGGAAATATTTATTTGCTTTGTAAGATCCTATAAATATGCATTCAAATAGTGCTGCACAGAATTGAGCCGCGACACGAGAAAACCAACAAAGTGGTTGTGCGCCCAGCGCAGACTCAGATCAGCCTGGGCATCTGCCCAGTCTGATCAGAATCATTGTTAAGCGCTTAAATGGTACCTAAGGGTCTAAGATATCTCCATGCAGACACCGAAGACTCTGATCAGATTGGGCGGATGCCCAGGCTGATTTGAGTCTGCGCTGGGCGCACAACCACTTTGTTGGTTTTCTCACGTCGCGGCTCAATTATTTTGTCAGATAAGAAATTTTTTGTTTTGTTTTATAGATTTCATAATGGTGAACATTTAATGAGAATTGTCTACCTATATCTGACATACTGTAAAAATTGGTACAACAGAAATAATTACCATAATTGTCCTGAAAATGGAACAGCTTTAAGGTTGGTTTTACAGTGCAGTAATGCATCCAAAAGATGTAGATGGAATAGCATTCAGTGTAGGGCCTGATCAGAATGCTCTGGGAGCATTCTGATCTGGGTCTAAACTGTTTGCTCAAGCCTGTATGTCCAGGTACTAATTTTATGGTATATTATCTGGATCATCAGATGTCAAAACTGTGTATTTCAATTCTTCTAACGATGTTTCCCCTCCCCCACCCCCACCGTACCTCATCAGAACATATCCATTGCTGGGGCACTGTTGATATGTCCATTGCTTGTCAATCTTTTGTCTGGTTGGTCTGTCAGTCCTGATCGTCAAAGCTCTGCAGCTGGTTGCATGCAAGGACACAGGATTTAATAGTGACAGAGCACTTTTATCCTAATCTGCTTAAGTATTGGGACACCTACAACCATTAATTTTTCATTTGACCCAAATGGAAAATCAATGGTTTTAGATGTCCCAATATTTAAGCACATTTGGATATATACAGTAAATTTTTCAATATTGTGATAAAAATGCCTGTGCAGTCTTGAAGGAGCAGTTTGATTTGGGTCTACACATGAACATGTTTGAAGCTCGATGAAAATGTTACATATATTTTCATTCACATGAACATGTATTTCTGTACCAAACCCACTCTGTAACAGATACTTTGCGCGTGTGAACGAAGCTTTTATCTGTGGGAGGGAGAAACCTTTCGAGCTTGTTTCTGAAAAGGTCATTTTATGATTCACATTTGTTTTGTACATTACATACCATACAGTTGTAATGTTCTTGAAGTCAGCATATCTCCTATTGGCTCTGTTGTCATGGCATGTTGTGACCTTTATTTTCCAGTCAGTTTAAAGCATTTGGACAGCTTCACAAAGTTTGCCAAAAGCTAAATGGGTATGTATAGTTTGTACTATTCTATGTTTTGCCTGTGTATTATGAGGCATTATGTTGTATGTTTTGAGACCAGTAAGGAACAAGCCTCCTTGTAAATTCTCGGTATACAGATAATCAAGTGGTCTTGTGAATTCAACGTAAACCATCATTCTAATGTAAAATTTGCAAATTTTATTCAAAATGTCAACAACTTTACCGCCAGTCCAAATCTATGAATCATTTAAAAATAAGGGTATATATTCAACTTCAGGTGCCAGGAAAGATGTAATGATCATATTTTCAAACCTTTTAATATATATGCACGAGAGAAAATTGCATCTGGATAATTTCTTCTAATGCCCCTGTCCAAGACAATGTTAGTGGTCAGTTAGTTCTGTTCGGTTTATCTTGCCTTGCACCACCAGAGACCTGATAGCTGCATGAAATGTTGTTTCTCAGTGGCTGAGGTCTGGTTTACATTCTTTGGGTGCAAAGTAGTTCTCTGGAAAGGTGAAAAACTGCTTTAGAATGGGGATAACTGTATTGAAAAATGTCATTTGGGGAGGTCAAACAGTTTTATGTTTACAAAATTCACTTTTGAACTTCAGTGATGCTTAGCCATAGGATGACATTGGCAACCATAGACGTTTTTACCTCCTCAAAGATAATTGAGTTCAGTCATCCCCTAAGTTTGCAAGAGAAATCATTGTTAGAGTTAAGGTTTCCAAATTGTTGGACTATGCAAGATGGTTTTCTAGAAAATCTTGATGACGAAATTTGGCCTGTATTTTGTAGTTTGTCACCTGGCAGCTATTTGTTAACTCATACTCCAGGGGAAGATGATATCAATCTGATGAAGAGTACTGAAGGAAATAAAAGGTGGGTAAATAGTAATATAATAGTAACATTTTATATTTTACTTTATTGTTTAATATGAGACAGAGTTTTCTCATCCAAAACAATCCATGATCAAGATACATCTACCAGGCTGATCTGTATCTTTGCGATTGTTTTGGATGAGTAAACCCCATTGTATACATGTGTAGCTGATTTATACAACTTATTTACAGATTTGGGTAATTTTGGAAGGGAAAATCCATCTAATTGCCAAATAAATATGTTTTGGAAGGGAAAATCCATCTAATTGCCAAATAAATATGTTTTGGAAGGGAAAATCCATCTAATTGCCAAATAAATATGGGTATTGCTAAAACTGGGCTGTTTCAAAGATTGTCACATTTTCATTTTTATACATTTGCTAATTGTAAACTACCGTAATGACTCTAACTATTTGGACGGACAGGTCTCGGCAAACATTGTAGACCCTGATCAAACTGCTCCTCATGGAGCAGTTTGATCAGGATCTACAATGTTTGCCATTCACTAAGCATCATTCGGATGCATTAACGCTGGTAAAATCCACTTTCTAAGAATTTTCAAACAATTTCCAAATTTTTGGGTGTCCAAAATTTTAGGGTCATTACAGTATGCAAAAAAAAAAAAAACTTTATAATCACCTCAGATTTGTTTTGAAAAAAAAAAAACAAACTCAGATTAACACAGCTCACATCAAAGTTATGCGGTGTCATAGTAATAAAATTCAAAAAATTGGGACACCTATAATAATCTCTGTAATTTTCCTAAAAAACAGTTTGCTTTGTATTGCATCCAACTGATACAGATGGAATTGCAGACAATACAGAGCCTGATCAGACTGCTTGCTAAGAGCAGTCTGATCTGGGTTTGCACTGTTTGTTCACAACTCTGTCTTCTAATCATTAGTTTTGGTAGGTTTAAGTATTTGATAATTTGGTGCCCAGAAATGCATTCAGGAGGTGCTAACAATTTTAATATTTTGTCCACAACTGTAACGCTGCATTTTTGTAAAGTTATAACGTCATTGTTTCTAATTATTTCAGAGGAGCATATGATCTTCACTTCCGCCATACCAATATGATGGGAACCAGTGAAATCAGGGCTCGGCCTTGGTTGCCGTTAGATGCTACTATACTTACACCCCAACATCGGAAAATGGGCAGGATTCCACTCACCTTCCAACCTAAAGGTATATTTTAAATGTCAATGCATTTTCTAAGATATGTTTTCTTTTGTAAAGGGCATCCCTTCACTTTTTGCCACGAAGAGTGTATTCAGTATTTCCATAACTTTTCAGAATTTGAAGTGAATATGGCTATGGTTACTGAATGTATATATACTGAGAAAAATAAATTTAGCAAGTTTTCCAAAAGATTGTGAAATTTTCTTTATGGATAGTATTCCCAGGTTGTTGATCGCATATAGTTAGTTTAAGTTAAGAGACTGCGATTGCATCTAACATGGACGAAATAGTGACTTAACGCACGTTTGACGTCACTTTAAATGAAATCACTCTTTGCGCGGGCTGACAAACAACTGAACAAAGAAAATTGTCAAAATGCTTTTGAAAGGTTTTAACTGGGTCCTTGAACAAGAAAACCGTAAATGAGTTTGCAAATAAACGCATAAGAAGCCGGCAATGGGGCACGTTAGTTTGACGTTAACTTGCCGAAAAAATCAACCGCCATTTTAAACATTATCAACTGACGTTTCGACTCGAATCTTTTTGCGCTTTATTACTATCAACTTGGGGAACACTATCATGCAAAAAGATTACCCCGGGTAATTCATTAGTTTTAATGCAACGACCGGAACCTTTCAATATTTGAATGGAGGCGTCAAGTTTACGTTACGACTGAAATTTACAAAATCTGTGCATATGCAATGACCCTTTTGCGCACTTAGAGAAGAGAAACATTAAGTTCAATATTGCTGTTATCAAGAGGATCTTTGATGGTTTTAAAAACTGACGTCAGAATGACGTAACTGTCGAACCTGGTGTCGTAAAATCTGCGGGAACAGCGCCAGTTTACAGCAACAAATTGCTTGAAAGTGTTCTGGTCATTTAGAGGCAACACCATTGCAGTTTAGTTCAAGATTTTGGAACGTTTCGTTAACGGTGACTTTTGCTTAGTCACAATTGCTTTGCGAATGCCAATTTTAACGGCGTCATAAGCACATTTACGTCTATCATGGTAACAGTCTTTTATCACACAACACTGTGTCCTTATTCACAAATGTCTGTATCCCCGCAAATTGGCTCTGGTGTAAGATTTGAAGATGAAACAGCGCCTGAAAAAAGATGAATTGCATAAAAGATTCATGACATTTTTTTTATTAAACCCTTAGGTAAAAATGCGACGTGATGCTGCTCTGTAAATAAACTTTCGACCTTAATTTTTCGGTTTCTGGTACCCAAAATGAAACCTTACACAGCGGAAACTATACAATTTCCAACTTTTCAAATCAGTCTGAATTACACGCCGATTTGTAAAAACTTGCTACATTTATTTTCCTCAGTATATATTCTCAAAAGTGATAAGCTGTGTTCATAAATGAAGAAAGCCAATCATATACATCTGCTGTTTTTTAACCATGTAACAGCCACTATCAGGACTTGTTTGTAAAGCATCACACTTGTCACCAAATGGAAACAATTCTGTCTCCATGATGACGGATGGATGGAATTCAGATTTTACGTCCTTTTTTCAATACTATGTCAGACATGTCAGGATGCTGAGAGGGTGATAATGAAAGGCTTGTAGTCAACTTCTTTATAACGGCACTCATTACAACAGCAAAATTCTTTACATCATTTTGGTATTCACGAAATTGCTTAATTGTTCTAAATATGTATTCTTTATAACAGCAAATTCAGTTTAACGTAAAAATAATTGGGAACAAATGGAGTCATTGTAAAGAGGGTCCATTGTACAACTGAACTCGGTTTACAGTTGAGAATATTTCTGCCTCCATCCAGATTCGAACCCTGACCACTAGCAAAGCGCTTAACCCACTGCTCCTGAAATGTTGTAGGCGCAGTAGCTCAGTAGATCAAGCGCTGGCCTGCTGATCTAGCAGTCACAGGTTCCCCGCTTGAGGGGAGTATCTTTTCAAATGTAAACAGGGTTCCACTGCACACAGCCATTCATTATCACCCTCCCATCTTCCTGATATGACTGAAATACTTTGCAAGTCATCCTGCAATGCTAGCGATTTCACTTGAAGGTGTATGGTTATACTTTAAAGTGAATGGGTAAATTTTTTATCTTCTCTATTCAATCGGGGTCAACTCTTAAAGGAAAGAATTTGCTCATCTATGAGCAAATTCTTTCCCTTAAGAATAGGCCCTATTTTGGAAGAGCCTCATCATCCAGGGAGGCAAATAAGTCACAGAAATTTCCCCCCTTTGTAAAAATGGCAGAAGACCTGGAAGTGTAACTATTCATTTAGGTTAATTTATAGTTATTTGTTGACCGCAGAAACAGCTATAAGAATAGTATCCTAGTGGACATGTGTTTGGACAGTGTGACCCAATGTTGACGCAACCTTCACAATATTTGAACAACCTTGGGTGGATGTTTTACCAACACTGCATGTTCACTGGGATACTGCAATAATTGACTATTGGATAGAAAGAGGAATAGCTTTTAGCATAACAAGGCCTGTCACAAGGACAGGATAGCTCGCCTGACAGCGCCTTGCCCATCACATAAAAAACTTTAATGTAAAACTTTAACATTTTGCTAATGCTGACGCCGCCAACCAATGCCGACGCTGGGGGTAGTACAATAGCTCTACCTGAACGAATCTACCTGAACTTTGTTCAGGCGAGCTAAATATTAGTTAACATCCAACATATGTTTTGTTCTAATTTTCAGACTCTCATGTGAACAAGAAAGTTTGTGGGAAAAGTAGAAAGAAGAAAAAACAAAGACTTGGTGAATTGTAAATTGCTTAATACACATGAAAAAATTTAACAAGGCTTGTTTTCATATCAATCCCTTTCTGTTTAGTTTGTTTTAGCAAGTCTCACACATCTATGTACCCTACAGAAGTTAAGCAGCGCTGCAGATAAGATGGGGTAACATGGATAATTTTCAGCATTTCTGCATGTAACCATGTTGCGAACCACATTAGAACTGTCTCAAGACAGTTCTATTAGGGTCATAACCTGTTTTCACTGAGAAATAAGAAAAGCTCAACTAAAACACCTAGTTGTCAAACCGGACTTATATCAGCTGTTCTTGAGCTCCATTGGGTAGATTGAACAAAAGTTCCCTCGGAAACTACCATCAAAATTGGAAACTACCATCAAAATCCTGAAACCATTCTATGAAATGTGAGTTTGCACCAAACCAGAGCTCCAGATAAGGTGGGCTTTTGGGGATAAATGCCCAGTCTCTGGGAGATGTTCTGGGAGGCAGACCCCGTTTATCTGCACATTCATCATGACCAGACGGTTGGAGATGTTATGCACAAAAGGGAAAAAAAATGAATTTGTTAGACTGCCCTTTTTCAGGTATATGTTTAATATTTATGTTATGCATACAATACAGCACACACAAGCCAAAGAGGGAAGGCATGACCAGTGTCACTTATGACCAACTGAATTTTAGTCTGTTTCTTGCTGTGTTCCTTCCCTCTGAAGGATCCAATTTTTCAGAATATATATACTGAACGCCAAAAGAAACGCATACAAGTTTAGGTTGAGTTTTCTTCTGTCAACTGATTAATGGTTTTAAATCATATATAGCAGAAAACACTACTAACGTCTGCCAACAATATAAACTTATCTTCTTGCAAAATTAAACTTGGATTGAAGAGTTATCTCAATTTATCATGAAACATTCAAAGTTGTTGTAAGAGTTGTCTTTCCTTTGGCGGTATAACAAATTGGTTCCAAAACACGACTCTTATGTGTAGTTATGAATAAAACGTCGGTTTTATTACCATGGTATTCTTCTTAGGGACATGACAGTAGTTTGAAGTTGAACACTTGTCAAATTATCTCCCTTGCAATTAAACAAATAGCAAAATGGGAAGTCCAATAACACCAAAAGTTCTGCAGTGCTGCGAAAAATTTCTTTGCAAACCTTTTAATTTTACTCTTGTTAATTCATTTAACCTCTTCGTATAAATGGTTTCTGTTCTTTTTAAGAAATACAGGGTGTTAAAATGTCTATGGAAATCCAATGGTAAGCCAGTGTTACTGTTTCTACTGCCAACTTTCACCTGATTGTTTCTCTAAAACGCAAGGCTCGGCTGCTTTGATGTTTTCGCTGTTTCTTACCCTTGCCGCGGACATTATGTCTGGAGAAAATAATCAGCTGAGCATAATAAGGAAATAAAAATTCAGCTTCTGAAAGTATGGTGACTTTAAGTTTAACCCCATCACAAAAGCAAGCGTTCTGGTCTCTAAAGTTTATGGAATATCGATGCGTTAAGGTGCTCATTCTGTCGGAATATCATAAACAAAGGAACTCAAAATGTCTAAATAAGAGTATATACCTATACCTTCAAATAAATTGGGCGTATACATTGTATGCGTTTCTTTTGACGTTCAGTATAGTTCCGAAAACCATACCTACATTAAACAGGTATGCATCTCTTCATTTTAAGTGTAAGGTAAAATCACAGACTTATTGTAGGTCATTCAACATGTGCAATTTGTTTGTGGTACTATGTCGCATGTTAAGTTCTCGCTGCATTGTTAAGTTATGCACTATCAACTGACTTTTGAGTGACATCCTGGATGTAGTTCGGAACTATATACATATATTGGTCATTTCATTCAGCTGGTGTAAACTGTAGTCTACCTCATACTTTGCTATGCTTCTTTTTGGATTAAACTGGTGCTTGAGGGCATGACCTTTGTTGCCTGATTGGACATGAACAAACTCAGCTATTTCCTTGGTCTGTTCCTTGCTGCCCAAAGATCGTATTACATAATCTTTGTAAATCTGGCCCCAAGGTTGCGAAACTTTTTTCATGCTCAACTTTGCCGAGCACAAAACTTTCTCTGCTGATAAATATGAAAATGCTGACCACTAGATCAGCAGGCCAGTGCTTAACCTACTGAGCAACGCCGAAACCCAGTGGGTCTACTCTTAAAGGTAAGAACTTGCTCCTAGGCAAGTTCTTTCCTTAAGAGTAGACTAGCATTGAGAAGGGAGACAAAAATGAAAATGGCAGTTGCTTCCCCTAAAAGAGTACCCATTCACCGTAACCTAGTTTTTCAACTGATGTTCTCATTCGTCTTCTTGCAATATCTGAAAGGGACACAATATAGACCTAGATCAGACCCCTCCATTTGGAGCAGTCTGATCTGAATAAACTGTTTGCTCAGGTCTATATGTTCATATGATATTGCTTTTTAAGCAGTAAAGTAAGAAGTTTCGCTCTAGCCTTGTGCCCAATGAGAAATGGATACTAGAGGCCCATTGTGTATTGGGCAAAGCATGTAAAAAGACAGAACCTATTCCTCTGTCTTTAGCCTTTGGGGACTTTCAACTGGTATCAATTTGCTGCTGGGTTGACAGCAACAACCCAAGGGCCTCTATCTCTTGACCACTGCACCTCTCTTTTACAGGATTTCATCATTATCAATATTATGTGTGTGCAGGAATTGGGAAAAACAAAAACAAAATTTTCAGTCATTTTACTGTATTACAATGATATCAACATAATAACACAGCATAAAACATTTACATGTTCAGTTAATAATAATGTGACATGTTGCGATGATCATGGAAATAGCGCTCTATCCAATACTCCTGGTCATCGTAGCGTCGTGGCTGTAGAAAGCCTATAAAAGAATCTCATGAAACAAATTGTGGCTAACAGTTAAACTTTGTTCTTTATTTTCATAGAGAAAGCTAATTTATTGAAGCTACCCACACCAAACAAAAGAGGAGTAATTTCAAATTATATTGCTGGCAGCTTACTTTATCTCATCGAAACCATATGTTGTGACCCCTCATCTGAGCCGTCTCGTCGAGACGGTTCAGATGAGGGGTCACAACATATGTTTTTATACAGATTTAACAAAAATTATCCCTAATTATCACCAAATACTCCCTCTTATCTAGAGCTCTGAATAGCATAACCTGATCTGACAAATGGCTATGTTCTTCAAGCGCATGCAATGTTTATGTAATATAAACAGTGCATATGCCTAAACATCTATGGTAAATACAGTATATAAACCTTTCCACCAGATGTCAAGCAGTATCTTGTAACTATTTCAATGCACCTATTTTTACACTCAAAAATAACAAAAGCATAAAATATATTGAAAGTTAAAAGTATGAAGAGTTTCTATCCACCAGAATGTCATGATTTTCACCTGGAGACATCTTGAAATGTTACTTACCTTCTTACAAAGGTGGAATATAGAAAACTGTGATGGCCCAACTAGCCTGTGCATCAGCCCAGACACCACTGTCAGGATTTACAAAATACTCATATAGAAATGCTTGCTCAAAAGGTGACAACCTTGTCACCTTTTGAGCAGGCATTTCTGTATGAATATTAGGTGATATTTTATCAATCTACTATAGGGATAGTCAGATCTGAGGCTGCACTGTCATAAAAGATCTGACAAGCAGACATCCGAAGGATCTGCATGAATATTTAATATTTAAGGTGTATGGTATACTTTCAAGGGAAGCAACTTTACTTCATTTTTGCCTCCCAAACTCATAAAAGAATTTGCTCCCCTAGAAGCAACTTCTTTTCTTTCAGGGTAGATCTCCTTTATGTCACTCTGGGAAACAAACAGGGAGTTATAAAAGTTGTTTCCCTTGGTAAAATGGCGGAAAAACATGTACTCATACACCTTATGATTACTGGGGAAGTGTGAAATTCTGCAATATAAATGGCCTGACCAGACTGAGTTGGGTCACCACTGCAGCCACCAGTACCTTCTTTCATTTAGCAGTATCAGAGCTCAAGATAAAACCACAAGCTTGGAATGTAATAATGCGTTTTTTTTCAGATATTTCCACATAGTAAAATCTTTGTAGAATCCCCAATGCAAACAATTTTCAGAAGTCCTAATAAGGAAGATGTTTGACAAAAATTTTGGGATAATTTAATTTCTCCACAAAACTGTATACCATGATCCCTAAATAAGGCTTAATAACATGGGGAGTAAACAACTTTTTTTTTAATGCTTGTTACAACCCATACTTATCTCTGTCCCTAAAAAAGACCTCACAGCAGTTTTATATAAGTCATGTCACATGAAAAGGTGCCTTGTTAAATGTGCAAAGGAATAACTTAGACTGAACATCAGTAGTGTTTTATCTAAGCCTTCATCATGCACATAAACAATTTATCATTCCTGGAGAGTAAGTGAAAACTGAATTTGCACAGACAAACTTGCACAAATAATATAGGATGGTTTAAGTATTTACTTTTTACACATAGCCATCAATCCCAGTTCAGGGGACAAAACTCATAAAGGATTATGAGCCTCAATTTTCATTACCAAGTTTATGTTATCTTGAGCCCTGAACTGCTTTGAAATTACTGTAGATTTGAACCTTCAAATGGGATATCAAACCCTTTTCTCTTTCTTCTTCAATCATTTCTCTTCTTTTCCAATCCAAATCTTCAGTATTCTATCTTCAATATTCTATATTTTGTGTTCTTCTGAAGATTTTCTTTCTTCAAATTTCAAGAATTTCTTCTTTCCATTTTCATCAAGACTTCCAGATGAAAATAAAATAAAAATATCTAGTGAAATTTTATGAAATGAAATGTGACTATTTTGACTTTTTCCAAACCTAATACCAAAGCAAAAAATTTCTAACTGCATAACATACAAATTTGTGACCATAGCCAAAAAATTAAGGACAACATAGGGTGTTTGTAATAGTAACACACATCAACAACGCTTAGTTTGCTGATGACTATTCCCATAAACAAGTATTTTATTCATGTACAAAGTTTTTTTTTTTTTAAATTATTGGTACCCAAAATATTTGGACACATGAGTGATATTACATGTACAATACTTTTCCAATTTACTTTCATTTGATTGCTCTGGCTGTTTTGGTCTGCATGCTTTTGTATACTGGTATCACTTAGATTAGTTTAAAAAATTTGCCCCTTAATTTGCTCACATTTAAAATCTGTGCAAGGTATGATCAGCTATCACTGAATATTTTTTATGACCAAAACACCAAAATTACCTCGAAATACTCCATTTTGGGTAATTCTTCAATCTCAAAGCTTCTTCTATCTTTTATCCCTATTCCAAGCATACCAATACCATTTCATTAAATCTTCTTTTCTCATTTTCTTATTTTTCGAAAAGTTCTCAATTCTCAAACTTCTTTCTTCGTTAACTATTCTTCAAAACTTCATTCCTTCTTCCAAAACTTCATTATTCTTATCTTCGATTTCTATCCTAGCTTCATTTCTAATTTCTATCTTCATTCACAGCTTTATTTTCTTTCTTCAAAAACTTCATTTTTCTATCTTCCCATACCTTGTTAATACAAAATAGAATTCTGTTAATTCTTTTAAACTCTACAACTTAAATCTACCTTAAGTCTTGTTATATAACACTAACATCAGATTTTCACTGACTGAACTGCATCGTAGAAATAGGTGTCTTAGTGCATGTGCTTACAGCAAAGATTCAGAACAGTCCCAGGTGTTCATAGCAGGATTAGCTAAAAGACTCTATAAGACTCATTAAAAACTTTTAATAGCAAATCAAATATGAAGCAAATCAAATGTGAAAAACAGATTAATCCCCCCCCCCCCCCCCCACCACCAAAAAAAAAAAGCAGTGACCAAAAAAGTTCGAGGTACGTGACAATTCTGCCATATTTTATAGTTCTCCCTAAAAATGTATGCTGTGACCCATCATCAGAATGGCCTTCCTGGGAAAACTCTAATGAGGAGTCAGCGCTTCTAATGTGATTAATGAGCAATGTCACACATGAAGGGGGCTTAACAATTAATCGAATAGTCAAAGCGCAAACCAATCTATGAACTTGTGCAGTCTATCTACAGCTTTCATTTTGTGCCTGCAGATTCCTTAGGGGTCCATACCTGATGTCCGGGAACAGCAAAGGGTCTGAACTTACCATGCTGAAGAGCAGGCTGGTCTAAGCCCTTGCTGTTTGCTTTTTACTCAGAATTAACACAAATGATCCCTAATGATCACCAAATAATCTCCCTTTTCTACAACCAAATAATCTCCCTTTTCTACAGTGCTGGACTCGATTAGACAACAGGCTGATCTCAAACTTTACTGGTCACACAAACCTATGACACCTTTTCTACTCCTAAAGCTTGTCATTTTTCCCTTTCTCCGTTCTCTAGGTAAGAAAAGGATAATTGAGGTGAAATTTTTCATATTTCTGCATAAAAACATTGTGTTGAATACCCTCATTCAAAAGAACTGGCTTGCTGAGACAGCTCTAAAGTGGGATTACAACATGTTTTCATGAAGAAGAAAAAAATTCTCTTACAAATTATCCTCAAAATCCCACCTCATCTCAGAGCTCTAGATAAGAGGGGGTATTTGATGATAATTGAGGGATAATTTTCTTTATTTGTCATTGAAACCATATGTTGTGGCCCCTCATCTGAACCGTCTCGAGACGGTTCAGATGAGGGGTCACAACATGTGTTTTTATCCAGAAATAACAAAAATTATCCGTAATTATCACCAAATACTCCCTCTTATCTAGGGCTCTGTCATCTAGAGTTTGTTCTCCCTTTTTCCTGAGTACTACAAACCAATCTTCTTTCACTGTTAAAAATTAGCCCTTTTCTTATATTCTGTATTGCTTGTGCCAATTTTAAAATTTTTCCAAGTCCTTCACTGACTATATATACAATAGGATATGAAAAAACATTTGTTTGTGTACAAACAGATGAGGAAAGTAAGTGTACAGTTGTTCATATTTCAAATTTGTTCAAGACGAGTGCTTGATGGAAGTAAATCTACTTGTTCAAGATAAGCACTTCAAGGAAATACATACACAAAAGCATTAATTTCTGGAGAATACACATGTAGGATGCTAAAATGAATGCACAAAAGCAATATCTGAATGTGAAATGAAATATCTAAGTGATGTAATACTGTCAACATTGTGCTGCATTTTGTTCCTCAAAAGGAACACTGAGAATTATTATTTATTTACATGTAAGTTAAAACTCAGTCGCAAATGTTGTTTCTGTATTTAATTGGTTGTAAGATGGGAGTTAATCTTTCAAAACTTATGGTAAATACCGTATACGCAATAATTTTTGCGGTGTTCCATATTTTGCGGTCACTTAGAAACCGCGAACATTAAAATCGCGAAATAATTTCCCGTTTCTACAAAGTATCATCAGTAGACACAGCGTCCATATATTTTGTTTCTGTTTGCTTCGGTAAAGCCTGGTACTTTTCATTTGAGCCAGTTCTTTCATTAACCTGTGGCCGCAGGTTAATGAAAGAGCAAGCTCAAATGAAATTGAAGCAATTTTGCTTTTTGCACATGTTGCTAACTGCCAAAATTAAAAATCACGAAAATTAATGGTTATGTTTCTGCCCCTAAACCGCAAAATTTTGAACCCACGAAAATAACAGCATATACGATATGCAGAGCAGTCTTGTGTTATTCAGCTAGAAAATGGTTATTCTTTTCCAAATCAATCTAAAGACCTAAATATTTATGACTGTTTTGGAAAATAAAAACTCTATCTTATAACCAAAGAAATACGGTACTCTTGTTGGCAAACTTTACAATTATCAGTGTGTGGATGAACACAAACAATGCTTTACTTCATTTCAGAGCTCAAAATAAGCCATATTCCGGGAGTGGTATTTTGAATTTTACTCTCACTTTTTCATATTAAATATTGTGTTTGAATTTCATAAGTATCACTTTGATAAGGTATTTGTTCATATTTAAGGCTTTGCATTTCAATGCCTCTATAGATAAGACAATATCTGTATTATCTGCTGATAATACTGGAATTAATTTCTTCTTTCTCTATAAACCCTCCACAGTGTTGAAACAACATCATTTCAATATCAATGCAATGTCATTACATTCATAGTGATATGATGTTGAACAGTGCCCAGCTGTTCAAAATTAACGACATCGTTTCATTAGTCAACAATATGTTAAAATTTCTAACATAGTGTAAGTGAAAAACACTGCCTTTTTTTGGCAAAAAGTATTAACACTTGACTGTATTTATAATGTAGGACTTAACAAATCCTAAGAAACAACTTTCTCGAGTTATAGATGCTTTAAACAACCGAGCCCAAGTATTTATGAGTTGTTGCAAGATGTGTCTACATGTACTTGTAATGGTTACTGTTAAAAAAATTATGTGTCTACTTGTAATGGTTACTGTTAAAAAATTAGTCTCCATTTCTAGAACTCCTGTCTTTTAATACAAAACAGAGCTCTAGATAAGAGGGAGTATTTGGTGAAAATTAGGGATAATTTTCGTTAACTCTGCATTAAAATGTATGTTGTGACCCCTCATCTGAACCGTCTTGTCGAGACGGTTCAGATGAGGGGTCACAACATATGGTTTCAACGAGAAACAAGAAAAATTATCCTTAATTATCATCAAATACTCCCTCTTATCTAGAGCTCTGAAAACAGGAAAATGCATAGCCCCCACTTTGGACTTATTTTTGAGCTCTGCAAATCAACAAGATCTCAACAAGGCAACAGGAAAAACACCGATGATGATAATGATTTACAATGATGATCAATGGGTTTGTATGATGATCTACTGAAGGTCTTTGTTCCGCAAGTTATACCTCAATAGCGACCTGTCAAAGAAAAAGACGACAACAACATAGGGTAAGGGACAAGGAAAAAACAGCCACCAAACACTGGACAAGAATTCTGGGAAACTCTAAGTCACAACTGCCACCCTAACATACCAGAGTGGTCACTAGTGTTAGCAACCATATGAGCCGCGACACGACAAAACCAACGAAGTGGCATTGCTCCCAGCAAAGACTCAGATCAGTCTGGGCATCTGTCTGATCTGACTGGGCGAATGCCCAGACTGATCTGAATGCGCTCGCTGCACAACTACTTTGTTGGTTTTCTTGTGTTGCAGCTCATACGATTGAACTAATGTGAAATCCAACTCCTATATTGCATCTGCTTGCAGCAGCTGGGACAAAATTGGTGGTGAAATTCTAGTTTGTACATAAATTCTGAATTTGCCTAATTTGTCTCTCACAGTGTCATATATAACCACAGAATAAAGAATCTGTGACATTAAAAAGATTATCTCTGAAAGGTATTTGAACTTCAAGTTCTTCAATGAGAATCTGTGACAATATCAGTAAGAAATCTGGAGCCATCTTGAAAAACAAAAATTCCAGAGACTTAATATTTGAAAACTCCTGTTTCCACTATTGTATTCTTTGTTTCTCAGAGTAAAATTTCTAGATTTGTATTGACCAGACCAGATACAAGCTCAAGTTAAAATCTGTGTAATTTCTGCATGTACTGAAAGTATGTTCACAGTTGTAAGAACAGTTCTAGTGTTTCCAGTCTCAACTATAAACAAATAGAGGATCTTACATGCGTGCTCATGTATTACTGAATTTATTAAACGAGTTGGGGAAAAAGATAAGATGCGAAGCTCTGCCGAGCATCTTATCGTTTCACGAACGAGTTTAATAAATTCAGTAATACAGGAGCATGAATGCGGAGTGCTCCTGTATTACCGAATTTATTAAACTCGTTGGTGAAACGATAAGATGCGAGGCTCATGTATTACTGAATTTATTAAATGAGTTGGGGAAAAAGATAAAGATGCAAGGCTCTGCCGAGCATCTTATCGTTTCACCACCGAGTTTAATAAATTCAGTAATACAGGAGCATGAATGCAAGATTCTATTTATCATATGACACTAAATCGCATTTTATTAGCAAATTTTGCAATAAAAATGTCATGATTCCGCCATTAGAAAACGCGACGTTTTATGGACGTCAACGCATAACATTAGGACGTAATTTGCATATTTAATCCACTAGTGGATTATCGTTTTTAATGCATGACTTTATTACACTCTCAGATGCTACGTCATATGATAAATTCAATTAATGTCAAAAATAAACTCATTTTATGTATATTATTTTGTTTCAAAGATGTCACTTAATCTTATCTCTATTGCACTATTTTGATGTTTATCTGATTGTAAGTGGTGTCTCTTTGCCTGTCTTGCTACACTATTGCACAAAACCTCGACCTCTCACTGTATTAAACTCAATACTATACTTACGAGGTGAATATGACCTTGACCGTGATCTTGAATACCGACTTCTTTTGTATGGTGATGGGGACCTTCTACTCCTATATCCCCCTCGCTCATAACCGCCTCCTCCACCACCATAACTGCTGCTATAGTCACTGTTACGACTGAAATGAAATTATCAGTTTCAGATTTTAAGCAGATTTTAACACAACAAAACCAATGTAGTGGCATGTGCGCCCAGCAAAGACTCAGGTCAGCCTTGACATCCACCTAGTCTGATCAGAGTCGCTTAAGGAGTAGCTAAGCCTTTAAGCTATCTCGATGCTCCATGCTGACAGCAAAGACTCTGATCAGACTGGGCAGATGCCCAATCTGATTTGAGTCTTTGGTGGGAGCACATGCCACTTTATTGACATTTCTCATCTAATATTCTGACCCCAAAGTCTAATAGGGGTCACAGCATTCGTTTATATAGAGATGGGACTAAAATTATTCCTAGTCATCACCCAATCCCTCTTATTTCTATTAAATAAGCCGCAACATGACAAAAACAACAAAAAGGCATATGCATCATATGACGACCAAGATCAGCATAGGGATCTGCCATCTGCCAATCTAATCAGAGTCTTAGTGTCAGCATGAAGGTAGCTTTGACCCTTAGCATTCCTTTAAGTGCATAGCGAAGATTCCCTTAGCTCCCCTTTAAGTGCATAGCCAAGATTCTGATCAGCCCAGCCGTCCAGTCTAATCTTAGATTTTTCTGGGCTCACATGCCTCTTTTTGGTTTTGTGTTGCGACTCATATAAGGATATCTTCAGGTGAATGGGTACAATTTCAGGAAAAGAAACTCTGCCATTTTCTCCCTTCTCAGTCTAGATCAACTTTTAAAGGAAGAAAATTCTTTCCTTAAGGACCTGACTCCTTTTTGGATGGCAGTGTCTTCCACAGCACTACCAGGAAATTCTAAATTTGTTTCCCTTTGACTAAATGACAGAAAAGGTTTAAGTGTACAACTAGAGTTATCCCAAAATTTGAAAATGCTGATTTTATGATTTTACTACTGGTTGAAGAGTCAAAATTTTTGCTGGCAGAAAAAAATGGAGTGGACTCTGATAAGACTGCTCTTTGATTCTGCAAAGGTACTTCTTCCTCAGTGTCACTGTGTAGTAACTCAGCTGTACCAGTGCTCCAGATAAGAAGGGTAACAGGGATATTTAGGGATAATTTTCCATATTTCTGCATAAAAACATACAGGTCACAACCTATGTTTTCATTGAGAAATAAGAAAAATTATCTTTGAATTATCCGCAGTACCCTCTTTTATCTGCTGCTCTTGTAGTATCAAAAGTATACGTTCTACTACAGTGCCTGCCTCCAACCTTTAATAAGACAGTTTTTCCTCAGTCAGCTGGGAATATTCCATCAAATTTTCAGAAGTATCAGAAATGCAGCATTCCATTGTCTGACCAGTACGTAGGCAAACTTGTTTGAAGATCGAATGCTATCTCAACTGTCACCACTATTACCAAGAAAACTCCAGAACAATTAACTGGGAAAAACCTTTTCTTCAGAGGCTGAAGACTGCTGTAAATCATAAAGCTGCATTAATATGGCAATTTTCTTCCGACATTGTGTGGCCCAGCCCAAAGTTTAGGGGCCATGGGCAACTGAGCCCTTGTTAGTCTTTTTTTATTACCTGATTTATGTTGCTAATGTCTGGTAAATAATAGCTTTGAACTGATTTATTTTAACACAAAACAGCTGTCACCGAGAGGAAAAGGCAACCAATAATGACTTACTATGTTGGTGTTCCCAAATAAATACCGGGTGTTGGGGTATGTGCTCTCCTTGTTATTGAATAATCCACTCGAATACTCCTCCCATCGATTTCTATTCCAGAGCATCTGTCTTTCGCCTGTCAGAAATATACAAAACATGTATATTTCGAGGTATGTTCAATATAAAAGATTCAACTTACGATCCATAAGTAGGTCTGCCGAGATAAAGTCCGGGGGTGGGAGTGTGGGCTCTCCGCGTGATCGAGAAATCACAGCGAATTTTGTTGCCATCTATATCCATTCCTACACATCTTTCTTTGGCCTACAATATTAAAGGACCCACAGTAAGAACTGTATTTTATCTCCATCTTACCATTAATTGTAATGGTCTCTACCGCTTTATGATCATGACAGGTCTGTTTACAGACTGACTAATCGGTTTTTAGAGTTACACAGAACCATGGACATATGGAGGCAACGCCAAGCCAGTTTACTTTATTACTGTATGTTTTATAAATCTGCTGGTTCAATCAAAACAAAGCAGACCCTGATCAGACTGCTCCTTCACTGCCTGCATTGGTATTTCTTGTCTCCTAGCTTTTATGACTTTAATCAGTTTTGAACTGTAATGATATTGGATGCAGTTATGAGCATACAGTTCCATGTAAGGGTGGTCATGGGAAAGTCTGTTAAGTCAGCAAAGACCTACTTGCAGCGACACTGAAATATGGACAGCAGCAGGACAAAATGCATCATTCATAACATTTGATGTGTCTCCTCTCACCTCATTTACATTTCCAGCAAGCTGAAAACCATGTGTAGCATCTATATTAAGAACTGGCAGATGTTTCCAGCCCTCCAGCAGTGTTATTATATCATCTTTTACTGTTGTAAAGCAAATGATGAGGCATGATATTTTCTGCTTTTAATAGTTGTATATTTATTAGCAGCTATAATTAGACTATATTAGCATCAATCTAAGTGAATTATGCTGGTTACAACTGGCATAATACGGAAAGCATTAATGCACTGTCAGAGTTTGTCCACTTAATTGCCAACTTATTGAAATTCGCATTGTTTATTTCTGAGTAATGAAAGGGTTAACGATTCAGCCTTAAGGAGGCAAAATCAAAAACACAAGTTCTGATCATTTAAATCTCCATCTAGTTAGAAGTCCTCTCTTGCTTCAAATGTGGCGCAAACTGTAAAAGAATTTGCTCACCCATTTTGGAAGAGTTACACCTTTCAAGTAAGCAAACACGAATTCACAAAGTCCATCCCTCTCGTAAAAATAGTGGTTAAGCATGGAGATCTATCCATCCACTTTAACAGCAAGTTTAGGTCAAGAATTTAGAGAACTAAAGTCTTACATACCTCTATAGCATCGTCTACATTTCTAAAGTATACAAAGGCAAATCCCCGCGATCTTCCAGACTGAAAGAGAAAAAGAAACAAAATTTTACCTATGTGGTACACAATGATTATCATTATTAGTTTTTTTTTTGTTTTTTTTTGTTTGCCACTGTTAAAATTTGCCACCTCTTGTACAAAGCTATAAAGTTTCATGAAGATATCCCAAACGGTTACTGAGCTATGGCACCCACAAGAATGTTTAGAGAGGGATGGACAGCCCTATGACATAGTACATCTGTTTTTTTTACAAAACTGGGCACATAAAAATTGCCATGAGTATTTTCTGATTAACAGAAGAGATTTAGTTTATAAGTATAATAAATTTTGATTTTGATGGCAACTGAGTCCTGAAGTATCTGACACTGATCCAGATAAGGTGGGGTTTCTAGGATAATTTTCCTTATTTCTGAATGAAAACATTTGAGCCGCGACGCGAGAAAACCAACAATGTGGTCGTGCGCCCAGCGCAAACTCAGCTCAGCTTGGGCATCCGCCCAGTCCGATTAGACTCTACACTAAGCACTTAAAGGGTAGCTAAGGGTCTAAGCTACCTTCATGCGGACAGCGAAGACTCTGATCAGACTGGGCGGATGCCCAGGCTGATCTGAGTCTGTGCTGGGCGCACAACCACATTGTTGGTTTTCTCGTGTCGCGGCTCATATGTTGTGATCCCTCATTAGAACTGTCAAAGCATATGCTGGGATGCCTCAGATGATTTTATGTTTTCGTTGAGAAATAACAAAAATTATCTGTGAATTATCTTTATCTGGAGCTATGAATTGTCAAACTTTAAATGACAAATGCGATAAATCCTGAAACATGTAAGTCACGAACAGTTACAACATAGGCATTACTTCATGTCAGTTACCTGTCTATCATACACAATGTTACACTCATCCAGAGTTCCGTATCTGCTGAAGACCTCTCGAAGATCTCTCTCCTGTGTGTATAAGCTGAGACCAAACACTCCTAGACATTTTGACGGTTCAGGGTCATCCTAAAAGGAAGATAAAATGGCCATAAGTAAAAGAGAATTCTGATGTGTCCAACCAACATACCAAACCTTTTACCTTTTCATGTGTGTTGCCAAGCATAGTTACCTTTTAATCTAATGCAAAGTTCCTTTTGCGGGTAAATTACATCCGAAAATGAGCCACAACATAACATGACCAACTTCCCTGGGCGCACATGCTACTTTGTTGGTTTTGTGGTGTCACTAAAGCTGCTTTTACACAGGCAAAGTTTCTGTGACAAAGATTGTTTGCCACAGAAAAATGCGCTCGTGTAAATGCAAAATTATGACAATGTTTCTTTGACAAATATATATGGTAAAGTAACTTCGATAAATTAAATATGTCCATGTAAAGGGAGAACTTCGCTAAAGTTTATGTAACAAAGAACTTTGCTATAAGCGTGGAAAATGTAATAAAGATTTTGTTTCATTGCTGCAGGTAGCTTTGACAAATAATATTTGCAAATAAACACTGAAGCAAAAATTTCATTGCCAAAATTTGTTTGATAAAGATTCTATGTCACATTTTCTTTTTGAACAAATAATTTGCTCCGTGTAAACAGAAAATGTTTGGCATTCTTTCTTTGTTTCTGTGACATAGAAACTTTGCTCATGTAAACGCGGTCTTAAATAGAAAATCATATAAAAAGTTTTCAACACACTAATTTCAGTTTATTTTCATAGAACTGGTAATATCTTACTGTGAAAGGGTACTATGTGGCAAACATCTTGGCCGTAGCTAAATAAAGTTGTTGCTTAGAATATGTAAGTCTTCTGGTACCAATAAAATCAAATGTCTTTATATTTTTTGCTGGAAATGTGACAGAACAGCTTTTGCAATGCTAAGCTCCATTCATTTTTTCGGCAAAATATCGTCTTTTTTTTTTTTTTGCGGGTAATATTTTTGAAATTTTGATGTTTAGTTAACAAATAACATCATTAGTTTTCAACAAATGGGCTCTGAGGTATGGCTTAATGGCTAAATTGTCTTATTTAATTGAAATTGACATATTTGTGTTATGCATTGAGATCATATTTATGCATCTGCCATGCTGGTACCACCATGAGCTCAAAACTAGAAAGTGACATGCAGAGAATGATGCCAGAGGTTGTGCATAAATGGTCATATGAGAAAATTGCTGTGTAGTCCATAATTCTAATGCCTTTTTTCTGGGCAGCAACAGATTCAGAAAAAAAATAAAGATGTATAAATAAAGGTATTCAAATACAATACAGAAAAAAAAGAAAAACTTTAAAACAGGACTGGTATCAGCAGTTCAGGCCATAACCTTTAATTGGGCATAGTAATCTCTAGTCTCACATTAAGTAGAAGTATTTAACCCTTTTTTCGACCAGTGGACTTGTCCATTCTTATCATTCAGATAATCCCATTACTAGTTTTAGGGGTTTCTGGTGAATATTATAACTTTTATTGTACTTTGCACAGAAATTCCTGTAAGCAAACAATGTAGACCCTGATCAGACGCCGCGTTTTGCGGCGTCTGAACTGGGTCTGCACTGTTTGTATAATGTCCCCAAAACGGGTATCCGGTCTAAAAAGGGTTAAAGTAACTTACCCTATTTCCTGTATGTCTCCGCCGTGATGACATTGGTGACCTACTTCTACTTCTCCTTCCTCTGCTACTGTAATAATCACCACCACCTCGACTAATAACACAAATAAACAAACCATTTTCAGAGGTTTCCCTCAATTCAGAATATGAGGAGTCCTTTGGAACCTCATTTTTGTTAATGTTTTTAAGGATCCCATGCAGTAAATCTAGGGTCCAGTTCTATTATTTAACAAAAATAATGTTGTCTGAAGTGTTTGAAAATAGGTATTCTGTGCTTTATTCTATAAACAAATAACAAATATTTGATTCTTTAACCATATTCAGCAATAGCGACCATTTCAGACACCAGAATTCATAACCCCATGCTTATGTTGTACCCTTAATCTGAGAGTCCCAGAGGACTCGCAAGATTTTTTTCTGGGAGTCCCAGGAATGATTTTGGGAGTAAATGACGCAGAATCCTGTGTGAGGGAAAACCCTGCATTTTAGTATATTCATGTTTTAGGCCCGATTTCACGTCAAACTTAGTACATGGATTAGCATTCGGAACACCAAAATTTTACATTGTGCCCTAAGGTAAAATAGATCACGGACTAGTTAATACGAGTTATAACTGTGACGTGAAATCGGGCCTTAAAGCATAACAGTAACAATTTTTTCAAAGTGAAGACATGAATATTTTTTCCAATGCAACGAGCCCAAGTTGAAAATTGCTCTTATAAATGTACAAGTTCTTCCAAAGTGTTGTGTAGCACCCGAATCATATGTGCACACTTGCTGGTGCACTAAGCCTCACAGTAATTTTCTTCTAATATAATTGAGCCGCGACGCGACAAAACCAACAATGTGGTTGTGCGCCCAGCGCAGACTCAGATCAGCCTGGGCATCCGCCCAGTCTGATCAGAGTCTTTGCTGTCCGCATGGAGGTAGCTTAGACCCTTAGCTACCCTTTGAGCTCAACGAAAATTCTGGTGAAACTAGGCGGCTGCCCAGGCTGATCTGAGTCTGCGCTGGGCGCACAACCACATTGTTGGTTTTGTTGTGTCGTGGCTCATATAAATATGACACCTGAATGCACATTTCTGACAAATCTATATTTTCAAATATTAGGCTGTGTTTTCAGGATAGTTCTGTGAGATTTTTGTCTTATTTGAGCCGCAATATGAGAAAACTTACAATGTGGTTGTGCACCCAGCGCAGACTTAGATCAGCCTGGGCATCTGCCTAGTTTGACCAGACTTTTCGTTAAAAGCTCAAAGGGTAGCTAAGGGTCTAAGCTACCATCATGCCGACAGGGAAAACTCTGATCAGACTGGGGGGATGCCCCGGCTGAGGGCAGACTCCGATGAGCCTGGGCAACTGCCAACTGCCTAGTTTGATCAGACTTTTCGTTAAGAGCTCAAAGGGTAGCTAAGGGTCTGAGCTACCATCATGCGGACAGGGAAGACTCTGATCAGACTGTGGGGATGCCCAGGCTGATCTGAGTCTGCGCTGGGTGCACAACCACATTGTTGGTTTTGTCGTGTCGTGGCTCATTTCTTACCTACACACACAGGCTGTGAACCCTTGTTATAACTACCTCACTGAAGTGATTCTATGAAGGGTCAAAACACACGTTTGTTTTGTAGGGTATGAACAAAAATTGTCTCTTAAGACTCAATCCTATCTGGAGCTCTGGATATTGGCAATAAGTGAGCCTCGACACGACAAAACAAACAAAGTGGCATGTGCCCCAGCTAAGACTCAGATCAGCCTGGGCATCCGCGCAGACTGATCAAAGTCTTTGCTGTGCACTTAAAGGTTAGCTACGGGTCTGAGCTAAGTCCATACCCACAGCAAAGACTCAAATCAAACTGGGCAGATGCCCAGACTGAACTGAGTCTATGCTGGGCGCACATACCACTTTGTCGGTTTCATTATGTCACAGCTCAAGAAGTATTTCTTACTGTTGAAGTGTCCACTATGGGCATTTATTATACAAACTAAAGAAAATACTACATTTCACTCACCTTCTGCTTCTGGATCTGAAAAGAATACAAATTATTAGAAGTTTGCCAGTTAAGGTTACTCGATCATAACTCATTTGCAGCAAAAGAGTGCTTAATCAATCAAAAATGGCATACCCAATTAATCCTTATAAAAGACCCCCTGCCCCTTTTCCGAAAATAATGTAACATTATGGTGCATAAACTCCTGTTTGCTTCGTTGGATAAGGTAGCTCTCTGAAATGAGGTCTATTCTTAGAGGATAAGATTTGCTCCTAGAGGAGCAAATTCTTCCCTTTAAGAGTTGACCCCTAACAAAACTAGTAGAATTACTTCCTTTGAAGAGACCTATCCCATTTATATTGCTTATTAGAGATATTTTAGCAGTGGATGATTTACTACACTTTAGGCTCCAAATAACACCCCCTTTTGCAAGATACTATGCCCCCGGGTGTTTTATAGGATTATAACGGTAATCGATGTATCACCTTTTTATATGTATATACTGTGGAGCACTGTACAGCACAATTAATGCTATTTTGAAGCTGGAAGTAAGTCCATAGAAAATGATTCTAACGATCTTGATATTCGATAATTACTCAATTTTATAAACCAATGCTCGATCATAAAATTTTAGCCAAGTCCAAACACCAGAAATTATAAGAGGTCACAATAGGATACATAATACATAACCATACTTGCTTCTTGATACAATATGTATCAAGATACAATTTTTCTTAATGTTTTAAGGAAGAGCTTTGAAATCTGAATAACCTTCAAAATGCTCTGTCATGGTGACATTCTTATCAAATATACAGAAGAACTGTATCAGGCTGTCCATTATTGCAGGCTGATCAGAATGTTTCATATACTTGTCAACAAGGACTCTAATCTGTGTCTTTTTTGTTAGCAGAGCTCTAGATAAGAGGGAGTATTTGATGATAATTAAGGATAATTTTTCTTAATTCTCATCGAAACCATATGTTGTGACCCCTCATCTGAACCGTCTTGACGAGACGGTTTAGATGAGAGGTCACAACAGATGGTTTAATGAAGAATTAACGAAAATTAACCCTAACTATCACCAAATACTCCCTCTTATCTAGAGCTCTGGTTAGCATTTGCGGTAAGGTACAACTTACCTCCTAGAAGAGCGTCTGTATGGACTGCGGGATCGGGACCTAGAATAGCGTCGTCGACTTCTGCTTCTGGACCTGAAATCAGAAGGAACACTATTATTGTAAAGGGAAATCTTACTACTTTAGTTCCAAACCATAAGAATATATGAGCCACAACACGACAAAACCAACAATGTGGTTGTGCGCACAGCGCAGACTCAGATCAGCCTGGGCATCCGCCCAGTCTGATCAGAGTCTTCGCTGTCCGCATGGAGGTAGCTAAGACCCTTAGCTACCCTTTAAGCGCAAAACGAAGAATCTGATCGGACTGGGCGGATACCCAGGCTGATCTGAGTTTGCGCTGGGCGCACAGCCACATTGTTGGTTTTCTCACGTCGCGGCTCATATATCAAACTGGTGCCTTTCCCACCACACCCACTTAAACTGTATAAAATCAGATATCAACCCACAAGGTTATTAAACTTCTTTATGCTTAACTAACTATTACTGCATAAAAGACAGCTTACCGGTTGCAATTCTAAAGCTTAAAGTACACAACTGGAATTTTTCTGTCCTGAATTGTTCCACGAAACATTAAATTTTGGTGAAATGGCAAACTACAACAGGGCAGACCCTGATCAGAATGTTCTTTCAGGAAGGGGTGCAGCAAACCAACTACATGTATACTTGAAGCCAGTAAAAACGCAAGTTTCCGGTTTGGACCACGTACGGATTTATGCCAGCAATGCCCTTTTTATGAAGGAAACCAGGGTGTTTAGCTAATTAGTGTTTAACATCAACACTGGTGGTTTACTGACAATGGTCAAAGTAATATGGATTGCATTGCATATAAAGGGATATAAATCTTACTTTTACTTAGGCAAAAGCGAAACTGATGTTTCATGAATGTTTTCGAGTAACATTTATCTGTACGTGTTTTGGCTAAATTTCTCCATGCTTTCAATATTGATCCAAAGTCTGCATACATGTCGTTTTGATGTAAATTCAAGAAATACTGCCTGCGTAAATGCCCATAAAAGTTACTCTGTAAACCGGAAGTGCTTGAAAAGGGTAGGGGTTTTTAGGTAAAGACTGGCACAAATGTGAAGTGTTAGGAGAGATTTCATACGCATTTTTCTCCAGATTGCTTTATTTGAACCTTTGCACGATTCTCAAAATGTCTGAAAATTTTACAAAAATTGTTTTATGTTAAACTTGTTAAAATTGCACCTGCAGAAGCAATTTTTATTTTCACGTTTTTAATTTAAGGCATCATACTGCAGATCTTGTCTCTAAAAATAGACGGAACCTTAATTTCATGAATGCTTAAAATTAAAATTTGTTGATTTTAACAATTTTACCCTCAATTTTTTTCTTAGACAACTGAACCTAAGCTAAACTGTCGCGAAAACCTTGCCGGACAAAAGGCAAAAGAAAACATGACAAGTAAACACTTGCATCTTTAATGGTTTCAAGTATACATGTAATTCAGAGCTCCAGATAAGAGGGGATTTAAGGATAATTTAAAGATAAGTTTTCTTATTTTTGAACTAAAACATATGTTGTGACCCCTCTTTAGAACCGTCTCGGCGGGACGGTTCTAAAGGTGGGTCACAACATAAGTTTTTAAGGAAAAATATTAAAACTTATCCCTGTTACTCCTTCATATCTGGAGCACTGATGTAGTTTTATGCACAGCCACAAAGGAGAGTCAAATGAAGAAATGGATGATGGGCCAAAATAATTAGCATTATTTGAAATAATAATATAGTGTGGACAGTGATCCAGTCAATAAGGGGTAATAAGGATAATTCAGAGATTTGCTTATTTCTCTACCAAAGTTTATGTTGTGACTAATTAGAACCGTCTTGCTGAGACGGTTCTAATGAAGGATCATAACGTATGTATTTTGTAACATAAGTTGTGTCTCTCATCTTAACCGACTCACTGAGACGGTTCTAATGAGGGGTCACAATGTTTGTTTTCTGCTGAGAAATAAGCAAAAGAATCTCTAAATTAAGTAAATTATTATGAGAACAGAGTCCTAGATAAGAGGGGTATTTGATGATAATTGAGGGATAATTTTCTTTAATTCTCATTGAAACCATATGTTGTGACCCCTCCAGACTTGGGGTCGAATACTTTCAAAAGTATTCAAATACAAATACAAATACTTTGCAATTTAAGAATACAGAATACAAATAAAAATACTTTTTTTATGAATGTATTCAAATAAAAATACAAATACTTTGCAAATGTATTCGAATACTTTTGAATACTTTTCAATAAAAATGGAAATTCTTTAACCTATAGTTTATGCTGAGCTTTCATATCTCTAGTAGTCCAGAGATTTTACTACATAAAGATAATTTTGATTACAAGATTCTTTCTTTTGACCTGTCCTAGATATCTTCATATCCATTCTAGAAACCTTATATTTCTACGGTACAACTTGATATCTTGCAACAGAAAACACAATGAATTAAACCTTTACCTGTTGAATCTAAATATATCCCACCTTGCAACAGTGTAGATCCTGATCAGATGGCTTCTCCAGAAGCCAGTTGATCTGGATCTACACTATTAGTCATTTTAATTCTAAATTGCATTAAATTCAAAGTAATCATGGCATTTTAATTTCTTCAGCATTTTAAAGGCAGTGTCTGGACAGGGTTTCTTAAATGGTATGAGATTGGGCATTTGTTGTGATTTTAATCTCTATTTCAAATTATGTTTGGTTGAAATTAAGATGGGATCATAATTGTGTATTGTAATTTTTGAGAAACAAGTGTCAAAAAATTGTACAGGTATGGCATGGCTTAGTTGTCAGTTCTGTGCCTTAACCTATTTAATACTGTCCTGGGGCAATCTACTGAAAGATGTCATATAGGTATTATATTTGCTATCTTGGAAGTTTAACCTAATGATGCCTAGTGCCATAAAAGAGATCTTGACTAACAGTGTTAACCAAGATCAAACACTGTAGAGTGCAGCATATGATCAGGGTTTTCAATTATGGTTCAAAAACTAAATTTTTTTACAGAAAGTTATGAAAATAAAATCAGAGTTGGATGTAGTCTGTACTGGTTCGGATACCACTGAAAATCTCAAAATGTTCAAACACTTTAGCAGGCATTTTAAAGCACTTTTCATGAAATTTCCTCATAGAACAGAACAGAACAGAACAGAACTTTATTCAATGGAAATAATTCTCAGGCCACACGCAGGTGGCATAAGAGAACATATGGTTATACATCTAAGAATACATCAGAATTTTAGATAGCACAAATATCTCTGAACAAAGAACTAATGAAGAACAACTGAAGTATACTGTATATATGTTCTTCTGCTTTTCACACCTCTTATACAACTTATTATAATAAAAACACTTTAAAAAGTGGTAAACATATAATAATTAAATGCTTGTCATTTTGATTGAATACTTTTTCTATAGCATCAAAGCAATCAATTAATAAAATTAATATTCTTTGATCTCTTTTAATAAAATGTACTGTATTTACCTTTGAGGTGTAGTCTCCTACACTAGCATTCTTGGACTTTAGTCACATCAATCCCATTATTTATGTGATTTTATGCATCAATGTTTCCTTAAAATGGGCCAAAGTATTCATAATGTATTCATAAAAGTATTCATGAATACATGAAATTTGCAATGTATTCGAATACAAATACAAATACTTTTATTCTAAGGAATCCACGAATACAGAATACTTTATGAATACTCAGAAAATGTATTTGAATAGTATTCGAATAAGAATACAGAATACGATTACCCCATGTCTGGACCCCTCATCTGAACCGTCTCATAGAGACGGTTCAGATGGGGGGGGGGGGGGGGGGGGGGGGGGGGGGTGTCACAACTTATGTTTTTATCCAGAATTAACAAAAATTATCCCTAATTATCACCAAATACTCCCTCTTACCTTGGGCTCTGGAGAAATAAGCAAAAGAATCTCTGAATTATCCTCAAAACTAAACTTTAACTGGAGCCCTGTGTCTCACCTGCTATAAGACCTCCTTCTCCTCGAGTGTTTTCCATGTGATCTTGACCTTGATCTAGAATATGATCGTGACCTTGAGCGAGACTCTGACCTTGAATGTTTAGAGCCTTCAGATTTCACTGATCCAGTTGGTGAGTGATGCTTTGATCCATGTGAAGAAGATCTTGATCCCCTATCCTGCAATAAAATATTCAAAAGGGTCAGTCTTAAAGAACTCAATTGCTTTCCACCCCCCCCCCCCCCCCACTTTTGTGTGCTCAGGATAAGAAGTAGTGGTGTCGCTGATAATTCTGAAATAATAATTTTATATATTTATCCATAAGGACACACCGAGACATTTCAAATCAAGCGTCGCAACAAAAATTACAAAATAAGTACAATTATCTCATAGACTGTAAGACAGACCTTATCTGCAGCTCCACAGGGTTTTCTCGGGTGTGTTTTGTCACAATTTTTGGACAAATGTTTCCCAAAACTTATTCCTGTGTGATGCACATGGCAAAGTTTTGGCCCATCTGTTGGTTTCGGCTATTACCCAGGGCGAAACAACCCATTTTCATTTTAAAAAAGCTGGTATTAGATACATCTTATCTTACTGAATTTTGTGAAGTAAAAAGAGTCTGAATGACTAAAAGACTTGTCTTCAATGACTGAGATTAAATGGTATAAACCAGATTCCAAAAAACTATCATCATTTTTTTTCTGCTTTGAAGCCCATGACAGGATTTTTGTTATCTAATTCATTTAAAATCCATATAAACACAAGTTACATGATGATTCAGAGGACTTGCCCGAGTAACGACCAAAACAGTCAGATGAACAGTCTAGCGTTTCCACCATCCCACTGGTATCGAGACTTTTCGCGCCAGGGACGATTTGTCCCTGGACGTTTTGTCCCAAACAGGCCGAAAACTTTTGCCAGTCTTATCAAAGGCGGTTGAGCGCATTTTTGTCTCCTTTATTCCAGACTGATTCTTTTGTCTCCAAACATACAGTTAAGACGCTGCCGTTCGTTTTTATAATAGATAATCCTGTTTTAGTGGAAGTATTCACAGTGTCTATTCTAGAGAGGGGGATTGGGGGATTCACCCACATTTCTGACAATTCCCCCCTAATTCTTAGCAGAAGGGGGGAATTATTTTCTTTATTTTATTCATAAAAATAGATTTAAATGATATCTAAAAGCATTGTGTGTACTCATTGATACTAAGTTATAGCTAAAATACTAGGTACAATTGTTTAAGCCAAATTTTAGAGCTACTAGTGTGAGTTATACCTTTTCTCTGTTGAAAATCCTCCCTATTTTTTCAATCCTAGAATAGACACTGGTATTTTTGACACTTTAGTTTTGTACTGCTGGCGTTTTTCATCTGAAACACCTTTAGCTAGAGCTCTGAAGACCCAGATTTTTTTTTGTACTCAGCACAAAGGTACAAAATTTTTATTTTTATTTTGAAATCCGAAAAAATATTTTCCGGTCGCTATGATTTTTACGGTCGGTTGCGTAAGGGGAAACATTAAATATTTTGTTTTTGGCCTAATCTGAATTAAAATAAGCCATTATTCATCAGTTAGTTTCTACAGATGAATAAACAGATGAATAAATTTTCTTAGTAAACAGACTTTTCTTAGTAAACAGACAAATTTTTATGTATTTAAAAAGTATTTGAAAGTAATTATAATGACAGCCAAAATATTTTCAGTTATTGTAATCATTACATTACATGTACACTGGAGCGCCCCTGTAACGGGGGTGTCGGGAGACAGAAAATTGGACCGCGTTATAAGTGATCACGCGTTATAACGATCTTCTCGGAAATACCCCACCCACTTATGAAAACCCCATGTTTACATGTTCGTTGCGCTTATTTAGCCCTAACAAGGTAGATAGACATGTTTACTGCTTACCTGACCCAACGAAGGTCATCGCTGAAGTAGCCTTTCAGTCCCTATGTTCTAACTTATTGTGAAAAATGCGCTGCAAAACGGTTGAAAACCATTTACAAAGCGAAAGTACCATAGTAATTCCGAACCCTGAATTAAACCTATATTGACGAGGATGTCCGATTGAGCAAAAAGTAGACTTGTTCGAGTTAATTCCCTTGTATATACACTTGCAAAAAGGCACCTTCGAACCAATACAGGGATCTCCCCAGACCATTAAGGCATGTCGCTTGCAACATGCCTTCCTCTTCAAATTACCTTTGCAACTTACCTTAATTTCCAATAAAAAAATATTGAAGTGCTATTATTTTCATTTTTAGCCAGTAAACTTTTTTTAAATGCATTAAGGATCATCATTAAATTAGTTATTATGTAAATTTAGGCTAATTTTGACAAAACATTGCTATTTTAAGGATTTTAAAAATTGATCAACAAGTCAAATCTGATTTTTGTGCTATAAACGACATGCCTTCTGAAATTTCTGGGGAGAACACTGCAATAAAATACTTATTTGCGCGAGTACTGACGTCGCCAAAAAACCTCAAATCAGCCTACAGATAACCAAAATCGGATTTCAGCTTTGTTGTTGTTGTTTTGTTTCCATTTATAAAATTCTTTTATAATGTTTTCTTTGGAAGTAATCAGTGACTGCTACGCACAGCCTTTTCCCCCCCCCCCCCCGAGTGTCGGCTTGTATATATGAGGTGACCTAAGTCACCTTCGCTGTTGGCCAAAATTGATGACACGTGATATGCGTCAATTATCGAAGTCTTCTAAAAACAATGACCAGTGTTCCCACCTTGGCAAGACAACTGACGCTTTGATTGTCTGTGATAACTTAAACTTTTGACACGCTGTTGATTAAAATCATGTAAACAACCCAATTAATCTTAACGGTTATTTTCTATTATAATGTCGTGACCACCGACGGAAACCGCCGAAAAATCCGCAATCTGTTGAAAAATAATAGGCGACACAGGACAACCCCGTTATACCGATTTCCGCGGTATAACAGCGCTCCAGTGTATTTGAGCCAAACCATGATTACAATTACATATGATTACTTTGAAAATTGTATTTAATTACAGATAATTACAATTATTAATTACGATTACCCCAGGTCTGATTCATATCTGCCTTGTCCCTGTCAAGTATTTCCTGAGAATTTTCAGTACTGATCAACTGTTTTAAAGTTTGAGAGAATATAAGAACATGAACACTATTGCCGAGTTTACCAACACACTCTATACTGTTCATCATATTAGGGTCGAGTGGTAAGAAAAAGGGCCAATTTTTTTCGTGTCTTTTAAGAAAGCGCAATGTTGATATAAGAAACTTTTCAGGACCAGACAGAACAGTCAGCTTGCATGAAGATTTGCCCAATCAATTTTCAGATGACAAGTTTCCCAAAATGACAAGGTCTCTATGCCCATGCCAACTTACACTTAAAAAATGTTTCTCATTGCTCGTGGCAGATAAATTTTGGGATCCATAAACAACACCAATTATGGTCTTTTTTCCATATATCTACCATCTTTTATGTCTGTAGTTTGATATTTTAAGTAAAGTTGCCTCTGCGGAAATGTTTAGGCAGGTTAGGGAGAAGCTCAAATGGAGCTATACAGCCCAATTGAGCTATATACTTCGATCGAGGTATAGAAATTGCATTATAACTGGAAGATTCTTCACCTGAATCTATTTTGAATATACATGTAACTGCAAAATTTTGAGTACTGTGCTTTCAATATTTGCTCTGAGATGTTGGAATGCAATGCAATTTGATTTTTCTGATGTTGCATTTTTGTGAAGAACCACATTTTTATGTAAACATGTTTCTTCCCATTCCCCTGACATTTCTATAACTGCAGTCCAATGATACCTCTGAGATGATCCTAGAGTGGCAGGCATGTAAACCATGACACAGAAGTGAATATATCTGTCCAGTGTGACGGGCAGGGTTCAATCTAGAAATTTGTCAGAATGGGCCAGTGGCCTATCAATATTTTGAAAAAGGGCCAGCACTTTTTTTACAACCAAATAACCAGGATTTTGGCATTTTGAACACCCAGTTACTTCTAACTTACCATAGAACAGCAGTAAATAGCGTTATTTTTGTTTTGCAGTATACAGATTTTTCGCATCGTCCTGACAAAAGCTTTTGTAGCCTCTCATTTTGAAATTATTTGCAAAGGATTTCTCAGCTTTTTCAACCATTTCTTTTTCTGATTGGGGTCTTCCGATTTCTTCGTTCTCGCTTACTGGTGGAATTTCCGCGGCGTCAACAGAAAAGAAATCACCAATTCATTTCTGTGTTTGCGAGATTGCTGACATGTTTAGAATAGCTGGTTTCCCTCTCATTCGTTAATGCCTCGAATAAATCTGTATCTGGCTACCTGTCACTCTTTCTGAGTTGTCGGATTGCTGTGCGCTCATTTTCAATACTGCGGAAAGCATCTTCTAACACTGACTCGCTAAAGCTATACTGCTAAAAAATAAGTTATGCCGACGCACAACGAAATCGAAAAAGCGCTGATGCACTGGATTTCGTGCCAGTCCGGCACATTGGATTTTCAAAAACGGGCCAAGGACATTCAAAGCGCTCCATTGGCACAAAAACGCAGCCTAGATTGAACCCTGGAAGGAGGCATCTCAAAGATATTCTTGTATTCAAATTTTCCTCAATTTGCATAAAATGCAATGGTGGAAGTTCAAATTTTTTACAAAAATCATAAAAGGTTTGTCATCCTTTACACTGTTGTTCATATCAAATTTTGCAGTTCAGCTTCATTACAAATACAGAAGCAATAATGCTTAAATTTCCACTCATTTTTATACCTTGATCAAAGTATATAGCTCGATTGGGCTATACAGGGCTCTCACACCCCTTTTTGGGAATGGGGCCGGGGCCTTTAGAATTGGGAAAAATAGCGTTGTTTTGTCTAAAATTGGGAAAATTTTCATTGTTTTATGTGTGCAGCTTTCATTGTCAGACCAACACAACTTACATATGGATATGGTATTGTTATATTTTCAGAGGAATCCAGTCAATAGGCAGACATAGATCTAGCAGATGGTGAATCATAATAAACTTTATCAAATAGTTGGGATATTAGATAATAACAAAACTATTTGTGTATGTTGAGTTTTTCTTTCTTTCCTCTGAACGGGCAACTTCCCTATCTTGCCACTCTGAAATTGAAGACAAGACTGGGACCTAGAAAAAAATGTGTTTCAATATAACAACAGTATAACACTCTAGGTTTGAAGCATTTGTGAACTAAGCATAATGTAAAATTGAGAGAAAGTGGGCTATCACAATGCAGAACATGACAAAACTGTCAGTCCTGCAAGTACAAAACATCCATGGTATGTCACTATCACTATACTAACTCTTGGATGTCCCGGTAATCCTGTTTATGATTTTGAATATGGCCGAAAATGTCTGTGAAAATCGATTCAGGTACGAAACGCAAAAACAGCAGAATCATCCACCATAGGTGAAAACTCCGATCAAATTTTAGCATGGGAAGGATTTGAATTAAAGAATAAGTCAAAATATTGTTCACCACAACAATATTGGCCATTGAAGCAAAGAAAATATTAACATATTGCAGCGAAAATCACTAGGCTATTCACCCTCTAATGGAAGGGAAGTAACTCTCACAGTACGATAAAACCCGGTACCACTTTCAAGTAACAAAACATGACGATCGGAATTGAAAATGAAATCCCTTTCCGATTTTTAAAGTTATAAATTATGTTCACATTTTTAGTTTTAGGTGGTTTTTAATACATTTTGCATTGATGCAACTGCAGTATTCTTGGACCAAACAGGCTTAGTCAGATTGGGAATTTTTCATTTGGAATTGGGAAAAAAACATACTTTTTGGCATTGGGAATGGGGCCGAATTTCGGCCCCAAATTTCGGTGATCGAGAGCCCTGCTATATAACTATTTGAGCTTCTCCCTAACCTGAACAGGGCTCAGTGATTCTTTTCTGTATCTTGGGAATAGTGCTGGTGCCCATGGAACTGGGAAAAACTCTGTCGTATTCTAAAATTTGTAATTTCAGAAACACCTTTATTTAGTCTCAAGTGCTGGGACAGGGGACATGATACTGAATATGATATTATTTACATTCAATTATAGCTGTATATCTGTCAGTTCTCTAAGCAAGCTAGATGTAAATTACAGCTCTAAAGGGTTTTTTATACTCTGATGGACCCTTTAGAGCTGTAAGTTTAACCGTTCAGATTTTTAACAATATGGGCAGACAAAAGTCGCGACAAAATTTTACCTTTTTCTGAAGTTTTTTTCCATACAAATTTTAGTCCACCATTAAGTTATTCCTCTATATTTTGCACTCATTATAAAATATCAAAGCATCAATACACCACAAAGCAGTATGCAGTCAAAGTAAAAAGATATATTCTTCTGACAGCTGTTTGTTTATCCTCCATCAAATTGGGCCCTGGTTGAGTAGGAAATACGCTCGAAAAATCCGTGCTAGGTAAAATCCAGTACCCAACTTGGGTCCTACTAAACACTGCTGAAACACCACAAAGACATCTAAAGAAATACCTGTATTACATTTCCAGTACTAAGAAATATTACTAAATGCAAGGGCACCTGGAATTACATAAACAGACAGTGGATGTGGGAGGGTTGGTGGTGTTACCGGGGGAGTCGAGGAGGAGGGAGGGGGAATAATTTGTAGCATACTATTTCATATTTTTAGATGACTAAGAGTATTTTAATGAGTCTTTTGATCGTAAAATTGATAATAAATTTAACTTATTTACTTAGAATGTGGAGTCTCAACAATCTTCTCCTTCTTCCCGTACAGCTGTACAGTACAGGGCCGGTCCCTGGAAACACCCCAAACCACCCCAAACCACTTTCATACTACCCCAAACCAGCCTCCCTGGATACAAACTAGAACCCCACCCCCCTCCCCCCACCAAGACACCAACATTTGAGGTCAATTAGTTTTTTCCTTCCATCCGCACCCTTCTTACTTTAAATAAGCATGTCACTGCGCGAGGGCTGGGGTTCTAGTTTGTACCCAGGGTGGCTGGTTGAGGGTGGTATAAATGGTCGCCACCTCCCCCCCCCACACACACACAATTTGCTTTATTATACTGAGATTATATTTTTTTTTGTTAATATTTAAGAAGTTATTAAAAGAGATACATACGTACATGGGCAATCACTTATTGAAGTGTTCTTTTTATTTTGAATCTATATAGATACTGTTTGGGATGGGTGGGAGCAGTGTTGGTGTGTGTGTGGAGGGGACAGGGGGCAGATGTGAATCTGGGGAGGCTGGTTTGGGGTGGTTTGGTAGAGGTTTGGGGTGGTTTGGGGTGTTTCCACGGACCCGTACAGGGCCCACTCTGGAGCATTGTCTACTTGAACTATGTACAAGGCTGAGGTGAGGCACGAACAAGTGACGATAAAACAACTGTTGCTGATTAAAATCTGTAAAAACAGTTCTGTACGGGCTAATGGAGACTTGCCAGACCCCTCTTGAAGCCCTCAAGGGTCTCTGACATGGGGATATACTCTGGTAGGCTGTTCAAAAGTTTAATGCCCGCGGGAAAGAAGGAGTGCAGGAAGACGTCTGTCATGCAGCACGGTACCAGATATCGAAGGGCCTACCCTCTTGTACATGTCCCAGTTGGATGTAAGAATCTGGAGGCAGGGATGTCCACTAGTCCATAGGTGATGCGGTACATCATGATGAGCTTGGCATCTTGGCGCCTCTGTTGGAGCGGTTGCCACCCAAGGTTCTGTACCATCTGGGAGGTGCTACTTGTGGTAGGGTAGTCTCCATTTACAAACCGGGCAGCTCGTCGTTGTACCGCCTCCAACTGCTGTCTGCATGATGTGGTGTGTGGATCCCATGCTGATGTGGCGGAGTCAATGACAGGCCGGACCAATGTCTTGTAGCACTGGGCTTTTACATCCTGGGGACAACTGGAAAGGTTTCTTCTCAGGAAGGCTAGGCTGTTGTTCACTTTCTTAGTGGTAGAATCCACATGAGCCTTCCATGAGAGATCCTCCGAAATGGCAACGCCCAAATACTTCCCAGTCTCGGATATTGTTAGGTCATGGCCATGGATCTTGTAAGCGGCTTCAATTGGATTTCTCCTTTTGGTCACCCTGACCAATTCACATTTGCTGGGGTTGAATGACATCTGTCAGTCCTGTTCCCACTCCAAGTCCCTCTGCAGCGTTGATGTGTCAGCTAGACTTGAGATCTTGAGGTATAGGAGGCTATCAAGAGCCACAAGGCTGTAGACAGACCCATCATCGAGTATGCCACTTCAGCACGATACCTATACCACATCATGTATCCAACAGTTTGAGGTAGTACAACCTAGAGCAGCCAGATTTGTCTAAGGTGACTATCATCATCATCATCAGCATATCCATTTTAAAGCCCTGTTTTCCTCTACCGAGGGTTGGGCTTGTTTGACAAGTTTCTTCGAAGGCGTCCTCTCCACTCAGAACGATTCTGAGGGTCAGCGGAATCCATACATAGCTTCTTTCTGTCGTTCATAAGCACTTCATCCCATGTTTTTCTTGGCCTGCCCGGTCTTTTCTGTGCAACCACATTCAGCTTGCGTACTTCTGCAATCCAGCCTGTGCTGCGCTCTACATGTCCAAACCATCTCATCCCACTGGTTCGGAGCACCACATCTAAGTCCTGGATGCCAAGCTTTGTGAGAAGGGAGTCTGAGCTAACTTCGTCCTTTGCCTTGCCATTGCAGATCCAACGGATCATGGCACGGTCATTACGCCGGAGACGGTTCAGTGTATCCATCTTCATGGCCCAAGAATCTGCTGCATGCAGCATCACACTCCTCACGCATGTTGAGTACACCTGACCTCTGGTCAGAATTGGCAGATTGTGAGAAGGGGAAGCAATTGCCGGAACTTGCCCCATGCACATTTGCAGCGTGTGATCACAGCTAGCTCGCAGCCACCTCCTGCAGACAGCATGTCTCCAAGGTAGCAGAACTCTGGGACAACTTCAAGCTTTTCGTTTCCAACCTCAACCTCTGTATTTTCTCTTTCATCAATGGCCCGAGCAGTCCCAAGGCATCTTGGGACTCAGGGTCAGGGCGCAAGGGTCCTTAATGCCACTGCATTTCTTATGCACCCAGCGCTTGCAGCCACCACAGAAGATTGCATTGCTACCTACTCCTGTCTGACAGACACCACAAGGGTCCTTTCCAGATTTCTTCAGCACGTCCAGATTAATGCCAGACACCAGAATCTTTGTCTTCCCCATGTTCACACGTAGGCTCTTTTTCTCCATCTCTGACTTCCATGTCTGCACCTTTACTAGCAGTTCCTCCATAGACTCAGCACTGATCATCAGGTCGTCTGCATACAACAGCTCCCATGGACAGCCTGTGCGAAACTCCCTGGATAGAGCCTCTAACACAATGATGAAGAGTAGCGGGCTAAGTACAGAGCCCTGATGAACACCCACTCCAACACCAAACTCCTCGCTGTACCCATCGCCAACTCTTACCCTGCTTCTCACATCCTGGTACATGGACTGGACCAAGCGCACCAGCCACTCGTCAATTTCTAGTTTGCGCATTGCCCACCAGATGACATCCCGTGGCACACGATCGAATGCTTTCTACAGGTCCACAAAGGCCATGTAGAGCAGCTTGTTAGTAGCCAAGTGCTTCTCCTGTAGCTGACGTACAATAAAAATTGCATCAGTAGTGCCACGGCCAGGCATGAAGCCACACTGCATCTCATCGATCTCAACTATCACATAGCAAATAGAACCTCCCAAATTATAGAGGTCATCAGCTGGCAAACACTCTAACAACAGAGAAGAATCCATAGTGATGGTATACCGCATCACTAACAGTCTGGCGGGCATTCCTGCTTTTGGATTCTCCCACCAAGTCAGATTAGCATCAGTAGGTATCGGTTGGAATTAGAGCTTTATTTGGTTCATGTGCTGACGTCCAAGTATTTACCCCCTCCTCTCTGCATGCCCTCCCCCTACCCCAAGTGAAAAGCTCTATAGACAGCTCCTCAGTGAAGTATTGTGATACATCTCTCCTGAAGCCCTCATGGGTCTCTGACATGGCAGGGAACTCTGAAAGCTGGTTCCAAAGTCAAATGCCAGAGGAGAAGAAGAAGTGCAGGCAGACCTCTGTACTACAGTACAGTGGAATGTACTGCAGGGCTCCATACTACCCGAACATACCAGAGGTATGTGTTTGAGCATATCTGGGATTTGCTTCTTGTCATATCTTTTTCTATGCTAGATTATAAATTTAACACCTCCACACAACAACATAGATAGATAGATAGATAGATCTCTGTCTGTTTTCAGCTGTTTGCACATATATATTTAATTTAGCGCTTAATTATTTTATTATACATTGTGGTCATCATATGTAACTTCCACCTTGTGCTATGATAGCACAAGGTAGACCTGTACCCCGCCTTGTGGTATTTAGTATGACCAGTTCTGCTCTGGTATGGGATTTTACCCAACTAATTCCCCCATGGAAAGCCCGAGTTTGTCAAATCTGTTTTGAAACCAGGAAATGAAGAAAAAAACTTTATAAAACACATCTGAAATGAGAGGAGGTGGTCTAATATTTATGCTCCGAAAGAAATATTATTCTTGAACCACAAGAAAAATGTATAAATGAAGTCAGGTTTGTAGTTTAGTGGCAATTTTGCAAAAATGCCACTCTGGCATTGTGTTCATTTTTCAGCCCAAATGACCTAGAACTGATATGCAAATATCAAATATCAGTTCTAGTCCTAGAACAATAAGCAAGCAAGTTTATGCTTCTTATGATCCCTAGAAAAATTCTTCCTGCAGTTGGGAATTTTTTCAACTTGCAGTTGAGAAAAAAAGATACTAATATGAATTGGGACTGAATCGTTCGTAGTATCTATGTCTAATGACAGTATTGGTGCCTTTTATGGGCACCACTTACATAGCGAAAAAAAATCACTAGGGCTTCAAGAAAATATGGGACAAAATGTCTCGGAATGCCCCTCAAAATAAAAGGGGACTAGACATCCGGGACAAAACGTCTCTGCCGCAAAATGTCCCAGACCCAGCCCATCTAACAATTCGGGAAACCGCACTTCCGGTTTTATGGTCACGTGGGTTGCTTGGTTACGCATGGCGACGGTGACAACACACCGTTACACTGTATGCATTATAATATAAATATATGTAAAATTTCTACTTTTAAGTTGCAACTATTGCCTAGATAAGCCTGAAACACTATATATTAGTGATACTTAACCTATTTATGCAAACAGAAAGCTGCCGATCATCAAAAAGAAGAAAAAATAAACAGTCATAACGGAATAAAGCACATGATACAGGATCATACAGACCGGGTCATTTGCTTACTTTTTATATTGATACATTAGTCAGTAATTTGAACAGTAGTTCTAATAGATGGAATATAACATTAGTACATGATGATACTTATAATAATAATGATAAAAATATAATAATAATATGAAGAAGTAGCAAACGCAACAGATGTAGAGAATCTAGTCTTTACTCAATCTCAACACATTCTCTACCAACCCCGTTTCGTTCAGTCCAGGAAATCAAATACTTACTAAAGTGTTAAAATATGAGATTTATTCATGGAATCAAAAGAAATATTAAAATGCATTAAATTTTAGGGTTCAATTACTAAGAACACCAGACACTTAAATCAAGAAAATAAATTCCCCACCGCCTCTCTTCGCACACACTACATAGGCCAAAGACATATGCACTTACTTCTAAATTTTAGACTAGAGTGGTCAGTGATTTATCGGAAGCTTATTGTAAGTGATCAGAGTAATGAAGTGTCCTGTCATGACAAAGATTTTTATCCTTGTTCAGTGGGGCTAGGCTGCCCCTGCCCTGGGGTTATACAGAAAAAAAGATAGTTCTGGAAAAATCGGTGTGTAAAAAAGGTTTGCAGTGGCGGGATAACACGCAGTCGTTTGCGATTCGATGCTTTCATTAAAACATGACAAACTGCTCCCAAAAACACAAATTTCCTTTTCTGTCGCCCGTCAAGCGATGCAATATTATACAAAAGAGGGACAATGATTTGTGGCCACATTTAGTTTGGTTTAAACATATTTTATTTCATCAACATGCCCACATTTGTACATTGTATTTTTTCCGGTTTGTTTAAGGTTACGATATTGAAAGTGGGTCATTTCAGTTGTCAAATTGTGTTAGTTATAAAACTTTTTATGTGAAATTCAAGTACGTTTCATTTGTTGCAAGTTGGTTTATCGCAGTCATTTACAATGGCGAAAGCTTCAAATGATTCCTCACAATAAAATATTTCCTGAATTTCTAAAACTGATAGAACGATGAAGGCTTATTAAGAAAACCAGGTATTCTATTGCGGAACATCCCCATTGCCCCAATCCACCCCCCACCCCCCTCCCACCGCACATGCACAGAGAGAGAGAGACCGAGTGAGAGAGATTTAAAAAAAACGCAGAAGAGGCTAATGACTAATATTCCATATAAAGTAAGGAGTGATAATTTCTATTTATTTCGGAAATGGATCGGTCTAGTTGGTGAGTAAAACTTCACAGTTTTGGAGGTCAGTTGTAAAATAGATCACAACAATTAAGTGCGGGGAGCGCGAATCTATGTCTAGTTACAACTGCTGGACCAACCACAGGAGTTCTTACTCAGGGTTTAACCTGAAAAGAATAGTCATTTTCTCCAGTCCTAACTCTAACATTGTTTTGCGTGCACAGTGGTTTCATATATTTCCAAAAACTCGCGATACATAATTTAATATTATGTAAAAATTGTACAACATAACGCTATATGTTAAAGTTGGCATGTGTATATGTGATGAATCATCTCAGTAAATTATTTCAGCTAGACCTTGATAGTCTGAGCAAAATCTTTAATCAGCAGTCTTCATTATTTTGTGTATTTCCTTTATTTCCATTATTATTGTTGATATCATTATTATTATTTCCTTATTATATTTAATATAATATTTTTACCGCTACTTCGTAATTATCAATTATCATAACTTTTAGTATTACTTTTTGACAAGATTAATTACGTTGATCATCCTCGGTATACATATTCACGCAATTTAGGCTGTAGCATTTTTAAAGATTTATATTTGTTTGTTTTATTTTTTTCAATAATAATAATAATAATAATAATAATAATAATAATAATAAAAATCTAATCATAATGTGTTGTGGTCTTAGCCTGGCACGGCAGATACATATTGCGCGCGCGAATATTGACAGAGTGATAGTCCATAAAAATGTATTTTTGATGCTTCCGTGCGTAAAATTTGCGGAATATGCTTGACAAAACCAGTTTACACTTTTTGTTATAAAACAAAAACAATGTATATTTCACGAAAAATTAGAGTAAATATAATTAAAAGTTCAAATACACCTAAATCACGTAAGACTGGCAATGCGTTGCTATGGATGGTTTTCACCGTATCCAAGGAGCCGCCATTACTGTGACGTCACGGCGGTTTCCCGAATAGTAACATGATGCCCCTTTTCCCCAGTGCCATGCCCTTTATGCCCCAAACTTCACCCGCCAGTAAAGAAATAGCCATAAATATTCACAGCATCAGTTTTGCTACACTTCCATTTACAATTATGGTAGAGTAGTCTAGTGTACGAAAACACGAGAAATGGCTGCAAAGAATCGTCGCGAAAACTAATGATGCGGGCGTTGTCCAAGGATACTGCGAACACCTTGATGTCTACAGCTGAGCTACTTTGCTAAGTTAATGTGGAAAAAACTAAATTTTAGTTTACATGATTAACGCCGTTTTCACTCATTTTGTAACTGCCTGGAATACTTCTTTAATTCTTTTCTTAGGTTTTCCCACGTTCTGTTGTAGAATGGCGTCTAACATGGAATTGTGGGGTAGCGGGCGGTCCATAGAATTGCCGAAAAGCACCGAAATACCGAAAAGCATAGAATTACCGAAAAGCACCAATATGTCATATTCTTTGCAAGACATGTATCCAAGACATGTTCACAACCGTAAACAAAGTGATTATTATTGTTTTTATCCTGTTTTCATGAGAATGGAAGCCTGGAAATGAGAAAAAAGAAAGAAACAAACCCCTCGGTTAGCATTTGTCCTTGTGGATCGAAATTAAAAGGCAAGCCAGCGTGGATAGCTTGTGACAGTTGCAGTCAGTGGTGGCATGGCAGTTGTGTAAATTTAACAAAAGAAATTTGCGGCATTTTTAGAACAAAAATCTACCCTTTCTTTGTCCAGAGTGCATTGTTGCTAAAGTATCAGAGAAAAAAGGAAAAAGTGTCAGTTCAGAACACAGCAGTGATGTTCATAGGTTATCTTCAAGGGAAGATCCTGATTGTCAGTCAAGTGATGAGCAGTCAAGTAAGATAAAGGTGGGTGTCACTGAGTGTAAGGAGCCACAGATTTCAAATGACCACAATGCAAACTCTGAAAAGGTTATTATTGTAGACGGCTTGAAGAATCCAAGTGATTTTCAAAATAGTAGAGTTATTAAGCAGGAAATAAGAAAATATAAAGGAAGTGTGCAAATAAAATATGCTTATCCTCTGAATAGAGGAGGTATTGCAATACATACGGAGTCGGAGGAAGATATTGAGTTATTAAAAGAGGACTGGCCAGAAGAAGCTTTTCAGGGAGGATCAGCGTTATCAGTTCATGAAAATTCCATAGTACCTAGGTGTGTGTTTAAGAATGTTCTGCCTCACCTTCACACTGGTACTGTAGCTTCAGAGGTAGAAAAACAAACAGGGATTGCTGTGAATGTTAGGAGACTTAAATATAGGGATACAGGGAAACCAATGCCAATAGTAATAATTACATGCAATTCTTTTGAGGATCAACAAACTTTATTCAAAAGTAAGATTATCCTTTGCAAGAAGTTAATTAGAATAACATCATATCAAAGCAAGAGAGGTACTCCTACAAGGTGTTACAACTGTCAAGAATTTGGCCATATAGCTCTTCTGTGTAAGAAGGATAAAACGTGTGAATATTGTGCTGAAGGGCATACAGGTTCATGTACAGGTGATCAAAAGTGTGTTAATTGTGGTAATCGCCATCCATCAAGTTCAATTTCATGCCCAGTGTACATTGCTGTAAAAGAACGGCTTTCAAGCCGTTGCTAATTTACAGAAATAGACCACTTATTTGACAGATAGAGACTGTGTAAAACAAAATTGTGCAGATAATAGACTGTATTATTTCAGTGTGTGATATTTTAACTTGTTTGTGTGCTGGTAATAGGTTAACATGATATCAGAGGGATCTTTGATTTCCTTTCTGTGATTTTGCTACTTTAAGCTATACAGATAGAGACTGTGAAAAAAGTGGAAAAAAAAAAAAAAATGTGTACAGATAGAGACTGTATGAAAACAAAACTGTACAGACAAGGACTGTATAAATTCAGTGAGTTATTCTTCAAACATTTTTGGAGGTGTTGTCAATTTGAGCAGGAGTATTTTTCGTGATTTTCTTGGATCTCGTTACATTTCATAGTACAGAAAGAGACTGTATATATACAACTTTGTACCGACAGAGACTGTTAAAAACAGAAAGATCGGCTGGTGATTTGTGATATTGAAAAGTGTTTATGTGTTGTGGTGTTTGTTCTAATGATTGGATTTAGCTGACAAGCCTTAATGGTTGGATTTAGCTGAATGTGCAAATATGAAAATTGCTTATGCTAATATGAGATCTTTGAATACGTCATTCAGTTTGGTAGAAAGTGCTTGCAAAAAGCAGCAAATTCATATACTTGGCCTGTCTGAAATATGGCATCCAGATAATACAGTGAAGGAAAGTGTTAAGAAGTCATGGAATTGGATAGCCACAGAACGAAAAGAGCAAAGAGGAGGAGGTGCAGCACTTATGATCTCAAAGGATATTAAAGTATATGAAAGAAAGGATCTTCATAGTGTAGGTGTTGAAGCAGTATGGTGCAATATAAGCTTAGAAAGCTTAGAAAGGCTTTTTCTAAATTCTATCGCAGACACCATGAATTGGTTTCAAAATTTGATGTCGGATTAAAATTTCTTTTACACCAAGGCCTATCGGAACCTGAATTTTATGGTGACTTAGTATACAAATTCAAAAAGATTAAGGGTAGGACTGATTTTTCTGATCAATTCCGAAAAATAATAATACGTCACAAACGTATTGGCTATAATTTAAATGTTATGCGACAGTCTGCATGCTTAGTGATTAACCCAATCACGGTTGATAGCTTTGCTGCACTCTTTAATTGCACACCGGGGGATCGGTCGTCAGACTCTATGATGGCCCCGACCTAAAGCTATATATTTTAGTTGGTTGGGACCGGAGCCTTTTTGTCTGTTGCTTGGTCCACCGGGGCTCAACTGGTGACCTTCTTTTGCTTCAGATTTCCAGTGGGGTTGTTTGGCAGGACAGGGATCTCCACCTGTCAGACGGCCCGTTGTATCTGTTGAGTCCTCGTCTTTGCTTCTTCATGGTGTTGAAATTTGATTTATGTGTTTACCGTGATGATTCATTGACGAGTTAGAGGGTTATCATGTGAACCGAACAACCAACTAAATGTTTTGTACCACTTCAGAAACTGAGGGTGAGGTTGGGCCTGTAAAATCGATTTAAGCCCCCCCCAGTAATTCATTACTGACCGTTCCAAGGCGGTAGTTCTGTTGTGGTTCTTTGTTGCCTGTTTTTGGTGTCAGAGTTTCTGTGATGTTTTACCTTATGTATGTTATTATTATTTTTGGTTCGGTTTGGGTTGCTGAGTGGCCACCTTTTGGGAACAAGCTGCTCAGTCGGTTGGCCATATGTTCTCTGTATCTTGATTATTTGTAATCTTAGTTGTTTCCAACTATGGTTTGAGGGCTGGATTTGGATTTTGATTGTTTCAATTCCTGGTCTTTGCATACTTTTTACATCTATTCCAGAGAAGAAAATTTTGTTGTGGGTTCCATCTATATTCCACCAAATGATTCCAGAGGTCTGAAAAGTTTAGTTAAAGTGATTGAGAAAGTTCTATCTGAACCACTACCTCTGGTCCTAATTGGTGATTTCAATGCACATCATCCTTATTGGTATGGTAAGGATGCCAACAGATTAGGTAATGAGTTGTTTGAGTTTCTTGAGGATAAGAATCTGGTTGTTGCTAACAATGAGATGCCAACAAGAAAAGACAGAATAATTGATTTAACAATTGTCAGTACTAGCTTGTCTGATAAAGTTATGAATTGGAGAGTGCAGCAGGAGGTGTATCTCAATACTGATCACAGTCTCATTTCATTCACTTTGGGAGAAGAAAGCATAGAGGAAGCTGTGGAGAGATTAGACTTCAGGAAAACTAATTGGTCAGAGTGGGAGAGAGCATGTACAGAGGCAGTTGAAGATTGGCTTGGTGAAAGAAATAGATTTGACAGTATAGATGAGGACTATAGTAGTTTTGTCTTGCTGCTGCAGGAGAATGTAAAGAAGATAATCCCTAAGAAACAAATCTGTAGACACAGCCAGGGGTGGTGGAACTCTAAACTTACAGAATTTTCAAAAACCTTCAGAAAAGCAAAGCGGCAGTTTGCCAAAAGATGTGATGAGGCTAATGAGAACAGATTGAAGGAAGCTGTAATGCTCTTTAAAGAAGAGGAAATAAGAGCTAGGAATCAGTATTTGGATAAGATGGTGAAAATGCTTGACCCCAGACAGCCTAGTCAGTTTTGGAGTATTGTAAATAAAGCAAGGAAAGATTCGTCTAAAACTGTAGTGCAGCCAATACGTAGGGAAGACAATTCTTTAGCATTTACAGATGAAGAAATATTTGTAGAAATGAAGAAAAGATATGGCAAAGAGTCACTGGACGTTAAAGAATTTGACAATGAGTGGTACAATTCTATAGAGGAGGGGACGAAGGTTAGAGCTCAGTTGGAGCAGGAAGACATACAGCGTAAAGACTTCACAGATATGTGTGGACATGAAAATAGTGACTTGAGGGTAGAAGAAGTAGAATGGGCCATCTCCATGTTGAGCAACAATAGCGCACCAAGCCCAGATGAACAGATAGTCAACATTTTGCTGAAAAAAGGGGGTGAGGCTGTGGCTAGAGGTTTGCATTACATATATCAAAAAAGCTGGGCCATGGGGGTGCTGCCTGAGGCATTTAAGTTGGACCCAAAAGTTATGCTTCCAAAACCTGGTAAGTCAGATTACAACACAGTGCGGTCATACAGACCAATTACCCTGGAAAGTGTAATAGGTAAGGTGTTGGAGAGAGTTATATGCAATAGATTAGTGTGGAAATTAGAAGTTGATGGGGGTATAGCTAGAACCCAGTCTGCTTACAGGAAACAGAAATCATGTGTACAGACTATGGTTAGGCTTGCTAACTCAATCACAGAAGCCAGGAACAGAAAGGAACATACAGTACTCACTGTTATGGATTTTGAGAGCTGTTATGAAAGAATATGGAGAGCAGGAATACTTCACAAAGCTTACTCCAATGGTGTTCGAGGAAGATTATGGATTTATATAAAAAACTTTTTGCTTGACAGGCAGTATTATATCAAGGTTAATGATTACAAATCCCCAGTGTTTCAGTCTGCTGTGGGAATACCTCAGGGATCGGTTATTAGTCCAGTGTTGTGTAATTTGTATACAAGTGATTCAATGGCAAATGTAAGTAGTAAGCACGCAGAATTTGCAGATGATGCCAGCATATGGATAAGTGATTCGTCCATCAGTGAGGCATGCAGAACCTTGAATCAGGATCTACTTACAGTACAGGAATGGTGCAACAAGTGGAACATGTCTATCGCTCCAGAGAAGACAGAGGTCATGATATTCTCTTACAATGGTAAAGAGCCCGAAGAGCAGGTGACTGTGAAGTATGGGGGAGAGGCATTAAAAGTTACAGATTCTAAGAAAGTACTAGGTATTGTCTTAGACAACAAGTTAAGCTTTAGTAATCACATTCAAGAAAAAACAAAGGCAGGTTTCTGTGCACTTAGAAGTATAGATCAATTCATTCAAGGTCAACGAGGGTGTAGCCAGTCAGTATACATGAGGCTGTACAAGGCTTTGGTACTACCAGTATTGGAATATGGTTCTCCAGTTATAGTGTCATCGCTAACGGAGTGTTGCAAGGAGTTTGGGAAAGTTCAGAGAAGTGCAATGGTTAAAGCATCTGGATGTGTCAATAGCACCAGTACTGAAGCTTTGGAAATTCTGACAAACACAACACCAATAGATTTACAATTAAAACTTAGGCAAGCCCAAGAAGTTGTGAGAATAGCTGCAAAGCATGAGAGAGACCCATTAAGAGATGACTTTGACGCATAGGTGGCAGGGGATAAGCAAGTTGGAAGAAAACCAGTCATATTTCACTTGTTAATGAGTAGGTTTAGAGAGATGAGTGGCAAGGTGGAGTTTGATAACATAGAGAAAGAATTCAAATATAGTGGAGAGATGATGCGGCTGATGAAAAGTAAAGGCAAGGTGGACACCACAGAATTCAAGAATTCAAAGGAAGTCCAAGAAGAAAACATGAGAGAGTTACTTCAGCAGATTACACATGAAGAGGTTGTTGTTTTTACAGATGGATCAGCCTTGGGAAATCCAGGACCCACAGGGGCAGGAGCAGTAGTATACCTGGATGGTTACCGGTCCTCTCCAGTTTTGCTGAAAAAGGCAGTTAGCCCCATGAGTAACAACTTTACAGGAGAACTGGTAGGGATTCAGATAGCGTTGGAGTTCATCTCGGATTTAAATGGAACACTAGGGATGAAATATAGGACTATACACATCTTTACAGACTGTCAAGCTGCCATAATCTCAGCATTCAACGGTCAAGTGCCCAACAACAAGATTGAAATAGTCCTACAGATAAAAGATTGCATTAACAAGATATTAGATAATGGTAACCAGCTCAGGGTTCATTGGGTACCAGGACATAAAAATATAGAGGGGAATGAACTGGCAGATAGACAAGCCAAGGAGGCAGCAAAGGAAATGAGTAGCTTGGACAATAAAGATTTCCCTATTGTTTATGACAAGAAAGAGGCGGTAGCAGAGATTAAGAAAAATGTGAGGGTAAAATGGAAAAGAAAGTTTGGGTTATCAGATAAAGTTGATTATATTCAGGAAGTTTTCACAGAAGTTGGTTCAAGAAATTGTTTCGGTGAAGAGGATAGATTGAGTTTCTCAGCCCTTAACCAGTTATTGTCGGGTCATTCAATTCTTAACAGTCATAAAGCAAAGATGGACAACAGTGTTTCCAGTTTATGTAGTAACTGCCAGGTTCCAGAAGATGTGAACCATTTCCTTTTCCAATGTGATTCCTTCAAGATACAAAGGGAAAATTTGGAGAGCACAGTGGAAGACATTCTCAACAGAGAGGGGTTGAACTCCATTAGTGACATCAATCTTAAAATTCTAAATGGGATATCAGATAACATCAGTAAACAGGGTCAGAATGATTTAGTGGGTGCACTGCTCGAGTACATTAAGTGCACCAATCGCTTTAAGCAAATTTAAATTGTACACTACGCATGCGCACAGAGTAACATGAGTTTTAAGTACCAAGAGTTTAGCACTGAAGAGGATGAATGCACTCAGAGGCTATAAGCAGCATGATAATGCTTCAAAAGATAGACAACAACAACAACAATCTGGATGTATATTGTAAAGGGATTAAGTAACTCATGAGGGAAATTATTATTACCGAAACACCATTATTCATTTGTATCTAGATGAAATATATGTGATTGTAAGTCGTTGAAGTTTTATACACACAATTTATGTTTAAAGTAGACATACAGTAGTTTTAAGAAAGCCAGTCGTCACCCCGGTAAATCCCATTTCCAATATGTGAGAATTTGAATTGTCATTTTTTTCTTTGCCTGGCCAAAAGTAGAACGTTGCAGTTTTGTAGACTGTTTAAAATACTACACATTTACAGTCAAGGGACATAATTATTCGCCACTTTCAAAATGGCCGCCATCAACAAAGAAATGATGCACTGATATCAAACTAGCACTGTGCTATTATCCTGAATTTTTTTTCATTGAAATTTTGAGAAATAAATTTCCTTTCTATTAACTACATACCACTTTCCTTCAATATTTTGCTGTTAATCTTTGAGAAATTAAAACTGCATGTTTTTTCAAGCAGGCTGAATTGGTTCCATTTGTTTAAAGAGTGAGGTTAGCTTTCAAACATAAATTTCTTGACTTCACTTTGTGACAAACCATGGTTTTTTAGGGAATTTCGTGATTGTAGTGTAAAAGAAAAATACAGATAAACTATTTAGTTCCTGGGCCTTGTGGAAATGTAAGGGCTATATAATTTGTACAGAGGGGACCTGATTTTGAAGACTGATCTTTAATTGCAAATTATTTGGTACTAGTTAATTTTGAAGTTTGTTTGGTATATTTTCATACTTTAAGGGCAATCATACTTTATCACTCCTGAGCTAGATTCGTGAAAGCTTCAAAAACAAATAGTCACAAACCAATAGTATTGACTTACTGTCTACAGTGAGACCCCTGCCAGTGACGGGCATGTAATAAATTGTCTTTCCACATCCAAGATTTGTAAGAAAATAAAACATAAAGTAACTGACAATCATCACTGGATGTCCATTCATCCCCATTGTATATCAATAATCCAGTCCCTCTACTCCTTATTCTATGCCATCCTCTTTGCGACTATGCCAATATTGGCCATGCACTTAATTGGTAGATGTAGATGTAGATATCATCCCACCTCCCCCAACCCCACCCACCTCATATGATCCTTGTATTTTCTGACAGCCCTTTGTCATTTTCTCTTAATTATCTTTTCTGTAAAATCTGTACCTGATAACAAATTCCAGTACACCACAGAATTCTCCCACAGTTGTCTTGCTGTTGATTTTCACTAAACTCAAATTTAGCTATCTGCTTTGGATGTAAACAAACATGTAGCCATCACAGTCTGGCTTCATTTCTTCACAACACAAACTTTATTTTTCCTTCAACAGTCATGAAATTGTAGCCCCAGACATGCAAAATATGATCAATAAGTTTTATAGCTTTTTGTCAACTATAAATTAATTTAACATTCCCTTTAACAGCCCACCTGTCAAAATTATTGTGCTTGGTAGCCATGCTGTTTACCCATCATGCACTCTGTGTCCATGGTAATGATGTCATCAAATACCATTGTGACATCATCATGAGGTTATAAGCAAGTAACTCATATAACTTCCAATTATTGATTATTCGTGTATGAGTAGCACAGAGCAAAAATAAACACACTGTGTAAACCAAGTCTACTAATTTTCTTCTTGGGTGGCGAATAATTATGTCCCTTGACTGTATTTATTTAAAAAACGCAAACATTCGGAAACCCTTTTTTTACTATTATTATTTTTTTTTGTAGCTCTTAAATAGCTATTCATAGTCGGTAAATAGCTATTCATAGCTAGTATTACCTGTTACTGTCTCCGACGTTAAATAAATTTTGACTTTGACTTTGACTTTGCTTCAGCGGGATAGATGTACTTACTAATTGGCAAATGGTGCAATCTGATCGGGGATTTTGCTATTACCCAGGTTTATTTTAAATTGGGCGCTTCAGCTGATAAAAAGCTTATTGAAAACCAGCGCCATCCCTGATCAGACTGCTAATTCAGAAGAAGTATGATCAGGTATACATATTTATGTTTTTATATTTTTTTGATAAATCTATATCTTATGAAAACTCCACACACGAACTAGAACACATAATGCTATACAGATGAAAATTTCTCATCACAACTTTCTAAATATTAAAGTAATGTTTTAATTCTTGTTTCTTAATAACACCTATGACAAACATTATCTTAAAAATACTGCATCAGATAAGTTTTGCCTTGGGAATGTATGTCAGTCTGGCTGTTAAAAAATACAAAGACACTGAAAATGATTGAAAATTATATACATACTTTCTTTCTTATATTTAAAGATATAGATGGTAGTCGGAAATTTCTCTCGACAGTTTGCGAAGGCGAATTATATTAGTATTATTTTAATTTTATTTATGTTAAAAAAACATTCTTCATATTAAAACATGGGATTTATTCTTATTTCACAATAATCTTTTGGACATACATTTTTGTGCGAAATAGTTTAATTTAGTCTGTTCTTACTGTTTTCGCATATAGTATTATGTTAAATGAGCCGCGACTCGACAAAACCAACAAAGTGGTTGTGTGCCCAGCGCAGATTTAACTCAGCCTGGTCATGCGCCTGGCCTGATCAGAGTCTTCGCTGTCCGGGTGGCGGTAACTTACCCTTTAAGCGCTTAGCTACGTCTGATCAGACTTGGCGGAAGCATGCGCCCAGTCTGATCAGACTCTTCGATGTCCAGATGGAGGTAGTTTAGACCCTTGGCTACCCTTTAAGCGCTCAGCTTAGAGTCTGATCAGACTGAGCGGAATGGTAATTCTATGGCGCACAACTACTTTGTTGTGTCGCGGCTCAAATATGTTCGCTTTTTATACCCCGCCACACGTTAGTGGCGGGGTATTATGTTTTCCTGCTGGCTGTCCGTGTGTCCGTCCGTCCGTCCGTCGTACGTACGGCTGTCCGTCCGTCCGTCCGTGAGCACTCCGTTTCCGCTCGATAACTTGAGTATTTATGAACGGATTTTCTTCAATCTTGGCATGTGCATTGGTCTTGGCAAGATCTCGGTTGGGATTGTTAATGGGCAAATTTTGATGTCTCCTGATGGAGTTATTGCCCTTGGCATGGTCTTAAAAATAGTTTTTGATCTGTAGTTCCTTTACACTTTACACTTTGAAATATCTTGATGAAATTTAACAGAAATGATCGAAGTAACATAAGCCTTCTGTTATAAATAAAATTTTGTCCACCTGGGTTATCTGCCCCTGCACTGGGGCTATATACACATATGAAATGATAAAAAAAAATGAATAAATTATAGTCGAATTTTTCTGAAACTTTTAAGCATAAGCTTTCTGTTACAAGAAGTATTAAGTCCTCTTAGGTTACCTGCCCCTGCCCCAGAGCTATATACACAAAATGTACATGTATAAAATTATGAAAAAAATCAGTATAAAATCAAAGATGAACAGAATTTTCCTGAAACTTGCAACACATTATCTAGGTAATATGAGCTTCATGTCATGATCAGAAATGTATAAAAGATAAAAGAAGGGGTATTGGTTTGCAGTGGCGGGGTATTACACAGTCGTTTGCGATGCTTTAATTTTCATTTGCATTATGACCAATAATCAGCGACATGGGGCAGCGATTTTGATTTTATAGCGATTAAGTTAGGTGTCATATTTAACGATTATCAATAAATACACGAGCGTCGATTAATCAGTAGCACGAGGCATCCATTGTTGATATAAGCGGTTTTAATAGGTGACATTTAACGGGTAATGATCGGCATACGCAAAAAAAATCCAATCTCGTGTGTAATTATATATTATTCAGTTCTCGCTTAAAATATCTGTACATCTATCTGAGGTCTTTGTATATCTGTACATCTATCTGAGGCCTAAGTTCAACTTTGTAAATTGTTATATAATACATGTGTATAGTTTTATATAATATAATGAAATATGATTTAGACCGAAAAAGTGTTTAAAGGTTCCTAATCAGGATCTACACTGTTTGCTTGGGGCATATTGATTGCTAATCCGAGCCTTCACTGACCAACAAAAGTCTTCTAATATTTTGATTGGCGACTTTTAGCACAACGTAATAAGAAAAATGGAAGGTCAGGCAAATTTTAACTGGTTCTACACTGAATTTCAAGTTCCACTGTGTTAAGTTTTGCGATTTTCATAAATTTATAACTGATCTGGGTCTACGCTATTTGCCAAAGCCTCATTGAAGAAGTCAGGTAAACTAACCATAATTGGTCAGATTTATGGAGTGCCGTTTTACTATTTATTCCCTATTAATAGATATCCATAATTTGATTTACGGATATCAAGAATTCGAATTAGCATTAACCAGTATTTAAGCCCATTTATTGAGATCTCTAATTCCAATAATGGATATCAATGTTATTATGTTAGAGGAACTGGAGAGCTGGCAAGTTCAGAGGAGCAGAGAAACCCAATTTGAGGAGCTGGGGGTGGGGGTGGGGTGGGGTGGGGGTGGACAAAATTTCCAGAAACTCGGATGAGGGCGAGGTGGGGGCGGGGGATGGGGTGGTGGGGGTGCAAAGATTTCCCTCCTCCACGCATCTGGTACATAGCAAGGTGACTAATGAATTACTTGATTCTTTTATAATGCACCCAAATCACTAACGTTCCCGTCTCCTATAGGTGCTTTTCGGTAATAACAAAGTATCTGATAAGTTACTTGCTTACCGATTGATTGATTGATTGATTGATTTGCCTTTACCGAGCCCCAATTGTATATCATACCCGGGTAAAATATTTATGATATCCTGGTGTTTTTACCTCATGGGTTACTGAACCCCTTTATAATACATCCAGATTCATGTTATATCCCATATTCTTGCAAAGAATATGACATATTGGAGCTTTTCGGTAATTCTATGCTTTTCGGTATTTCGGTGCTTTTCGGTATTTCGGTGCTTTTCGGTAATTCTATGGACCCGGTAGCGGGGGCTCTATTACTAAAACCTTGTACCTCACCGCACTGGGGTAAAATAGTGTACCGCACCGCCGGAGATTTCCGAACCCTACCGAACTTCACGATCTCTACCGTAGGCAAAGGGTATGTTACTTCTGTAAATAAGTTTCATTTATTAGATATGTTAATGTATTGGAAGTATATCTATCTATCTTTGTCTCTCCTCTCCACCTTGTGTCATTTCCGTTTGATACAAGTTTCTTCTATTTGTCACATTTATTGATATAAGGTGTACAGAGGAGGTCGACAATCTTTTCCTTTTTAATCTCTTAACATAAATTTGTGTCTACCTAAAATGCTGCTTCATCTGTGATGTCCCTGTCTTACCTTACAGATTTTGTATATTTTATTATTACTCTTGTATATATGCATGCACTGTGATACCACTCATCTTAATTGTTGATTTACCTTTGTCGAAATAAAAGGCTTATATTAAATAGTTACTATATTCGACAATAAAGATATATTTCTGTTCTGTTCTGTTTAATCTATCTTTTTATACTGCAGCACCCTCTTTGAGTATTATGTGCAGTTGCGCTGTCAGTGCTAGGAAAAAAGTAAGATTTGAGAAGACTTAAAAGTGCAAAAGTGAGACGTGATAACAGATTTAGTGTTAGTGCAGAAGAGGTGAAGTTAAAAACAGGTTAAAAGCAGTGTTTGGAACTTAAGGGAGCCTGTGATTGATCTTAAGGGGTGTCACCTCCCTCCCCCCCTCTCCTGTCTGTGAATACCCCTTAATTTTGAGCTTGAATACTGAATACTCTTTAAAAACGGCTTGAATACTGAATACTATTTAAGGAGTAGCGCAATGTAAACTCCTAGTAAATATTAAGTAAACATTTAGCAGCATGCTTAAAAGGCTGATTTAAATTCATTTTAGATTTTGATGTCAAATGATCAGAAACATTAAATTAAAGTAATTGCTAAAGAATGCAAACCCTAAACAGACTGTTCAATTTAACAAAACTGCCTCGTTTGTCGTTTCAGTGCAATTTTCAATTGTGTACTCTCCAACTCCTAAACTTGTTAGCTGTGTTTTCTTCGGTAATAGCCATGCCCAAGCTTCTATCTCTGAGCTCCTATCCCAGGGCCAGGAGGTGAGGTAGGAGGAATGGGGTGCTGGACACTGCGTGCCGTGAAAATAATATTATCAAAATCTCCACAGCATTCTGAAATACCCCATGCTCAATCTAACCATTATTCGCCTTTTTTCCAAACCCCTAAAATTAATGCAGGGCAGCCACAAATGTAGCTCCAAAAATATGCAGGCATAACATGCTTGCTCCCTGTAAATCGGATCTGCATACCTTTGAAATTCTGATCAGATATTAGGTAAATTATGTAGTTAAAAGCTGTTCAACAGGACATGACATTTAGAAGGAATCTCTGCTCAGCGCTGACTGCTGAAAGTCCCCACTTGTCGCCACAAGTCGCAACAACTGATTCGTGTACAAAGTAAAAGATGCTTGTTCTAATTGAATGATTATAGCCATCTACTTTTTGAATGCCTTATTTACAGGAGCCTCGATGTATATAATTTATTGAATGCCTTGCTATTATATAGTTTAGGGTTTCGGTCCGAGGTTTTGTCGTCATCATATTTTTTTCACACATTGAAAGCTAAGTAGTTATATCCGTATATTTCTAAGAAAATCAGTCCGTGTGTCTGTTCCAGAATTATTGTTACTTGCTTTGTTTCTTCCTTTACTGCAAATGCTCTTTTTTTACGTGATCTGCCCTTCAAAATACTTTCCATCTACCTAAATACACCTGTTTATGCCCGAATGACTAATATCGAGGCGCAAATTACCCAGTTAGGCCACCTCGGTCAAAAAATGAATGACACTACAAAACAAGTTGAAAGTATCAACACAGTAATTAACTCAATGAAAACCAAATTTAGTGGCTACGAAGAAAGTGTAAATTATTACAATGACATTTGTGACTCAATACTAAGATCAAATACTGAGATCGACTCTAGATTGCGTGATCTCTCAAATAAATTAACTTCGGTGGAACAAAAACAAAAGGATTCGGATGATAAGCTTATGGATGTCCAGTGGAGAAGCATGAGGGAAAATCTTATATTCAGTGGAATTCCTGAGTCCGAATTGCGACGAGGTGAACAAGAGAACTGCGAAGCGCTAGTAAAGGAATTCATAAGGAACCAAATGAAAATTGAAAGGGATATTGAATTTGATAGAGTTCACCGTCTAGGCAGATACATGCAAAATCAAAGGTACCCTAGGCCAATTATAGCTAAATTTACGTACTTTAAAGATAAAGAGCAAGTGCGACAGGCGGCGCCAAGAACCCTGATCGGTACCCGTTATAGTGTCAATGAGCAGTTCCCGCCGGAAATGGAAAGCCGTAGGAAAGAGTTATACCCCGTTGCAAAGGATGCTAGGCGAATAGAGAATAATAAAGTGCGGTTAGTTCGCGACAAACTGTTCATTAATGGTACCCAATACATACCAAATACTGCTGCAAACGCAGCATCAATGAGGCAGATTAATGGAGTGGGGTCCAATTGCAAAAAACTTTGATCGCTACTGGGACCACTTTGATCACTGCTGGGCACATTTTGATCGCTACTGGGAACGTTGCAGTTACAGATATAAAATAGTCAGAGTTATATTTATTTTTGTATTTCTTATACCTTCAACTGCAAGGTAGCCGAATTCAAAGTTAAGAGGCATATTAATTTGTTACTGTCTGTCCGCATTTGCCTGTACGTCCGTTTACTTGTTTGTTTGTTATGCATTTAGCGGCCTTAGCACTCAATAATGGTTTAAGGTAGAATCTTGAAGTTTAATGTACATAAAGGTAAAGGTTTCTCATAACTCCTATGACCTAGTGGCCGTTGGGATAAAGGGAGTTAGAGCCTATCTGCGTTTTGGGCACAGCACATGCAGGGAGGAGCCCATGCCTCTTCTTTCGCATCCTTTTTATTCCCAGATTCAAAAAAGGTACCTATTTACTGCGAGGTTGACACCCATCGGGCACACTAAGTCGAAATGACATCGTATCGACGTCGAGGCGACGTCGGCATGATGTCATTTCGACGTGCCTACTAGGCAGAGAGAGTTTTCAAGGCGCCAGTTGACCCAAACCGGCGACCTGCACCATCCTTCTGCACCATAAATGAGTCGCTCTATCGCCTCGGTCACGGCGCCCGCGCCGCGACACGAGAAAACGAACAAGTGTTTGTGCGCCCAGCAAAACCTCAGATCAGCCTGGGAATCCGCCCAGTCTGATCAGAGTCTATGCTGTCTGCATGAATGTAGCTTAGACCCTCAGCTACCCTTTAAGCACTTAAGCAAAGAGTCTGAACATGGGCGGATGCCCAGGCTGATCTGAGTTTTCGCTGGGCGCACAGCCACTTTGTTAGTCAGTTTCTCGTGTTGCGCCTCACACGGAATGGACATTAATATAAGTGGATCGTACTGTTTTTACTGTCAATGTGATTGACGAGTTATGTCCCTTTTTAGTCATTTTCATCCCCGACCGACCGAAAGGTTCTGGGATATAGCGATGAACCTGGCGTCTGTCTGTCCGTTCATCCGTCCGTCTTTTGTTCGTCTGTCCGTAAAATTTTTCTTGTCTGCTCCATACCTTAAATACCCTTTGGATTATTTTCTTTAAACCTCACAGTTATATAGAACAGGTCATGATGATGTTTTGCGTATAAGAATGGTAACTCTTGCCATAATATTTTCAGAGTTGTCTCCCCTTTTGTGCCCTTTTTGGCAGATTCATGTCCACTCTGTTACTTGTTTACCCTTTGAAAAATTTTCATGATACTTTACAGATACATAACACAGGTGATGACGATTTGTTGCGAACAAGAATGACACCTCTTTCTTTCTTACTTTTAGAGTTATTTCCCCTCGATGGTTTTGGCTGTGATTTTGTGCCCACTCTATAACTTGAATATCCTTTAAAATATTTTCAAGCTACTTCACAAATATGTTGCAACTCTTGCTTTCATACTTTTTGAGTTTTTTCCTCCTTAATGGTTTTGGCTGTGATTTCGTGTACGCTCCATAACCCTTTAATATATTTTCATGATACTTTCAAGATATGCAGAGCGGGTCATGACAATAAGTTGTGAATGACAACTCTTGCTTTCTTAGATTTTTACTTATTTCCCCTTTCGGATCCATTTGGTATTGACATTCATGTCGGCGTTGGCATGAAAGCTTTTAACCACTATATCCCTTGAATAAATGGTTTGAATTTTTTCAAACTTACATATATGCATTATTTGGACAAGACGTCTTGTTAGTGTTAGATTTTCTAAGACAGCGTCGAGATAATTTCTTGTTACCACGATGTTTCTTGAACAAATGGATTATCCCCAAATTTTTGGTTTAAACAATTTTACAATGAATAATTTACAATTTAAAGTATCAGGATCTGACAGTAAGCTAAAAGCTTATAGTGGTCATCTTCTGAGTTTGAGTTGAAAAATATTTCTCTAACACTTAATACTTACCTAATTTCATTTGTATCCTCTGGATTCGTTAGGCTTTCATTGGCGAACGAAACAGATGCGACGTATTGAGAAGAACTCAATATATAACGTGTATTGCATTATCTGCTACCTATACCAGTGCTACTCTAGCAATCTTTTTTGGGGTTGTCTCGGTAGCGAAGTTGGTATCGTTGACAGATGGTGCAGTGCTAGGCGGAGTTGTCTAAATCGTGAGTTCGTATCCCGCATGGGCCTATAAAGATATTTTTCAGCATTTCTGCGACGAAATGGCGTTGCATTAACGTCAGTACAACGCCGTTTTGACGTAATGTGCCTACCGGGACTTAACATTTTAGACGGAGCCAAGCAGGCACATTACGTTGAAATGACGTAATAATGACATCGATGGGACCTCATCACGTCGCATGAACTTAAGAGAATGTCATTTTGACGTCATTCGCACGCTGGGAGACCTGTTCGACATGGTGAGCACTGGCAGCTGTTTCATATGTACCAAGCTGTACACACTATTTTACACCTTTGAGAAAATCCCCCTAAGCATATTATTTAGATCATATTCAGAATACGTATCCGAATCCGATTAAATTGGAATTGTCAAATATTTGGTATCTTACACTCTTCAGAATACGTAGAAAATACGTAAAATTCCAGTGTTCCCAGCAGTGATCACTAGTGTTTCAAGATGTTGTCTGTAGTTACAGTTGCACCTTTTTTGGCTTTGCCAGTATTACTAGTAGTGGTATTTGCTGTAGTAGATATAGAGGATAGCCTTTTTGACTTTTTCAGTGTAAGATGAATTTTTATTTCACCGAATAAACAGCAACAGCAGTATTATCACGAGTGGCGAAGCCACGAGTGAAAATACCACTTTTGGTGTTCATGAGTGAAATAAAGCCACGAGTGAAAATACCACTTTTGGTGTTCATGAGTGAAATAAAAATTCATCTTACACTGAAAAAGTCAAATATTCTATTTCTTTTATGCATGAAAATCGCAATAATTCTGTTTATTCAAGAGCGTCAGCCATCACGGCAGAACACAACGTTTTTTCTAGCCGCTTTGCGTCAAATTTGATGCTTCCAGCGTGTTTATTCGGTATGATATTGGTTGTAAACACGGTTTGCAACTGATAAATAGCTTCAAATATCATTTTGATAAACAGATCTCAAAAAATTTGCCAAGAAAGAATGCCTACAGGATACTTTGGCGGCCTGACGTCGCGTGCAGTAACACTGTTACGTTGAAGCTTTAAGTGACGTCATTAACGTCGTAATGACGTGCAAACATGCGTGACATAATTTTTGTCATGCCAGATAAGATTTAGCCAATTATTCAACAAAAAAATTGAGGCTATTTTACAAAAATCCTATTTCTGAAACAGTGAAATCGAAAGTGATAATTTTACTGTTTGAAACAGTGAGATTATCGGTTTTGATATCACTGAGAAATCTCTATAATTCATTCACGCCTACCAATCGCTCTCATGCGAAACCACGGTTCAGAACGCCAATCCATGAGAGGAGTTTCCGGTTCTGCATGAGGGGAGACAAAATCGTAAACGAATTTGACATCGGCACAAGGTTTGAGGTTTTTTTTTCTCTGAAAACTATTTATGCAAAATATAAGAATGCTATTTTGTCACATATACATTGGTACTTCGGCACATGAAAGGATTAGGCACATGGCCTTGCATTTTTCTAGATATGCATTTAGTACGGCGGAGCATGTGTTCAATGTCAATCTCGACGATATATACATGTAGGAAAAAGTCGCATTCTCTTGCTTGATTTTGAGTCTCTGACCTTGTTAGTCGCAAAGAAGTAAACAGAACTACTGTATGCGTGAATCCAAACGTTGAAAGTAAGCTTTCCGTGATGGAAAGTTTAGAATTTAGAAAATATACGCAAAAACTTGGCATTGTCAGCCCGGTTCCGCATGAGATAATAAAAAATATAAGGATTTTTTTATCAAACACAAAAATAGCTTCTGAACAATAATTGGATCAAAACTAACTTGAATTCTGTGATATATCATTATTTTATACATTCCAGATGACTTTCTGGCTGTTTTAGTCCCCGTTTGCCTGCCTGTGAGGCATGCAAGGGGGTTTGAAAGAGGGTTTGCAAAAGGTCATAAAAGACAAACGGAGAATTAAAAACAGCCAGAAAGTCATCTACCATGTATAAAATAATGATTTATCACAGAGCTCATGTTAGTTTTGATCCAATTATTGTTCAGAAGCTGTTTTTGTGTTTGATAAAAATTCCTTATATTTTCTAATATCTCATGCGGAACCGGGATGACAATTCCAAGTTTTTGCGTATACTTTCTAAATTCTAAACTTTCCATTACGATAAACTTACTTTCAACGTTCGGATTCACGCATACAGTAGTTCTGTTGACTTCTTTGCGACTGCCAAGGTCAGAGACTCAAAATCAAGCAAGAAAATGCGACTTTTTCCTACATGTATATATCGCCGAGATTGATCTTGAACACATGCTCCGCCGTACTAAATGCATATCTGGAAAAATGCAAGACCATGTGCCTAATCCTTTCATGTGCCGAAGAACCAATGTATTTGTGACAAAATAGCATTCTTATATTTTGCATAAATAGTTTTCAGAGAAAAAAATACCTCAAACCTTGTGCCGATGTCAAATTTGTTTACGATTTTGTCTCCCCTCATGCAGAACCGGAAACTCCTCTCATGGATTGGCGTTCTGAACCGTGGTTTCGCATGAGAGCGATTGGTAGGCGTGTCATTGGAAAGTATAAAAGAAAGAACCATATACCATAGGTTGTAATAGTTGCTTCTTACTTTCTAAACAATGCCAGTGTTCCCAGTAGCGATTAGTAGTGACTGTTGGTACTTTACACAAGATCAAACTTCTTAGTAGTGATAGTTACAGCCATAGAGTCAGGCAGTGGCCAGAGTAATTATCAATAGTAAAATATCTTCTCATACTCTATACCAGAAGGGACTAACTGTCATTGGCAATCATGCTTGTGTTCCCAGTAGTGATAGTCTGTACCTTGGACAAGATCAAGATTCCTACTAGTGATACTTATTGGTATAGATTGTGGCAGTATTCGCAGAATCGAACGATAGTAAAAGTTACTTTGATAAACTTAATCAGTGTTCCCAATAGTGATCAGTAGGATTTCAAGATGTGATCAGTAGTTACTTTCGCTATTTAAGACTATATCAGCGATACTTGTAGTGATAGTTGCGATCATAGAAGTGGCCTGTCTATCCAGTAACGATCATTAATAAAAAAGCTATTTTACCATTTATATCAATATTCTAGAAGAGACGTATTGTCAGAGACAATGCCTATGTTCCCAGTAGTAATCAGTATTTACTGTGGTACTTTACTTTGATATCTTACTATTCAGAACTTATTACTCTTCACTGCAGCTGGTGTTTGTGCGGTGTGGCCGCCGTAAAACGTCTCCCCGTACATCATCATAGTAAAGATTATATTTTCTGGTCCTTTGGGATCATTGAGTTGAAATATTTTGGAAATAGAATTGCGCTTAAGCCGGTGCAAGGGGGGCGTGGCTGGTGTTGCACATTTCATTACTGGTCATGAACAGATGCAATTAAACCGAGTATGCTATTTTTTTTTTTACTCCTTGCTTCTAAAGGATCTTACTCTTCAGAATTTATTTAGACTAGATAGATCTAAGTTCTTAGTAGGAATACTTATTTTTATAGACTTTGGCAGTGGTGATCAGTAGTAATAGTTGGTATACTACACTCTATCAGAATACCTAGAAAATACTGTCATAGACAACTCCAGTGTTCCCAGTAGTGATCAGTAGTGTTTCGAGATATGATACCAAGTAACACTTGCTTATTATGACTATGAGCATATCAGAGTTATTAGTAGTGATAGTTGCTGTCATAGACAGTGCCAGTGTTCCCAATAATTTTCAATAGAAATAAATGTTCTGATACTCTATATCAGAATGCACAGAAGAGACTGAGTGTCACGGGCCATGCTAGTGTTCCCATTAGTGATCAGTCCTGACAGTTGGTATGGTAAGCAAGACCAATGTTGCCGGTAATGATATTTACAGTCTGACCATATCAGAGTTATAATTAGTGATAGCTGCTGTCATAGAGAGTGTCATTGTTCCCAGTAATGAGTTATAAATGTTCTGATGCTCTATATGAGATTGCTATGAAGAACTGTCATTTATAATGCTAGTGTTCCCAGAAATGATTAGTTGTGACAGTTGGTATGGCGTACAAGACCAATGTTCCCAGTAATGATACTTAATATTTTTGAATGAGGCAGTGTTCCCAGTAGCGATCAACAGTAGCAGTTGCTTTCATAACCTCAATCAGAGTTCAACGTAGTGATCAAATATAACAACTGCTATCACTTACTTGATAAGATGTTCATCTAGAGATTTTCTATCATATGCAATGTAACTGTTCCCAGTGGAGATCAATATCAATGGTGCTTCGATATTCGATGGGTTGTTATAGTTGCTTTTGTAAACTATAAGAGAGTTTATTGTAGTGATAGTTGCTGTCTTTGACAGTGGAAGTCATCCAAATAATGATCAGTAGTAATGGCTGCTATTTTACTCTATATCGGATTTCACAGAAAAGACTTGCTGTCATTGGCTATACAAGTGTTCTCAGTAGTGATCAGTAATAACATTTTGAACTTAAGACTATCTCAGAGAACCAAGTATATATTGTGGTTGTCTTCATAGCAGCCATGGATAGCTAAAGTTACTTTAATTCATTTAATCAGTGTTCCCAGTAATGATCAAAAGTGACAGCTGTTGTCACTTACTACATCAGATATTTATGTAGATATTTTCGGTCATGGCAATGTAAGAGTTCCCAGTAACGATCAGTAGTGTTTCGACAAATGATCGTTAGTTACAGTTGTTTATTATGTCCATATCAGAATTAAATTAAGAGATGTTGTTATAGACAATGCCAGTGTTCCCAGTAATGATAATATGTAAGAAATGTTCTGATACTGTATATCAGAATGCTCAGAAGAAACAAACTCTCATTGGCAATGCAAGTGTTCCCAGAAGTGATCAGTCGTGACAGTTGGTATGGTAGGCAAGTCCAATAGCCCAAGTAATGATACTGACAATTTGAGTACGAGGCAGTTTTTCCAGTATCGATCAATAGTAGCAATTGCTATCATAGATTTAATCATAGTTCCCAATAGTGATCAGAAGTAACAACTGCTTTCACTTACTAGATAAGATGTCCATATGGACATTTTCTATCATAGGCAATGTATCAGTAGTGATCAGAAGTTACAACTGCTATCACTAACTTGATAAGATGCTCATCTAGACATTTTCTATCATAGCCAATGTAACTGTTCCCAGTAGTCATCAATAGTGTTTCCATATTAATCCCAATAATGATCAGTAGTAATAGTTGCTATTTTACTCTATATCGGTTTTCTCAGAAAAGACTTGCTGTCATTGCCTATGCCAGTGTTCCCAGTAGTAATCATAAAAGGCATTTTTAACTTCAGACTAGCTCAGAGAACCAAGTACATACTGCGGCTGTTTTCATAGCAGCGATAGATAACTGTGATTGCTTTAATTCATTTAATCTGTGTTACAAGTAGTGATAAGAAGTGAAACCTGCTGTCTCTTACTACATCAGATGTTAATGAAGACATTTTCTGTCTTGGCTATTTCAATGTTCCCAATAGTGATCAGTAGGGTTTCGAAATGCTATCTTTAGTTACAACTGCGTATTATGACCCTACCAGAGTTATAATTAGTGACAGTTGCTGTCATAGACAATGCCAGTGTTTCCAGTAATGATCAATCGTAATAAATGTTTTAATACCGTGTATCAGAATGCCTAGAAGAGACAAAGTGTCACAGGCAATCCTAGTGTTCCCAGTACTGATCAGTCTTGAGAGGTGGTATGGAAGGCAAGACCAATGTTCCCAGTATTGACATTTACAGTATGTGACAGTTAAAATGTTATATGGGAGACATCATAATCTCCACTGCATATACAGTGGTTGTCTTCATAGCAGCGATGGATAGCTATAACTGCTTTGATTCATTTAATCAGTGTTCCCAGTAGTGATCAAAATCGAAAACCGCCGGCACTTACTACATCAGATGTTTATGTAGACATTTTCTGTCATGGCAATTTAAGTGTTCCCAGTAGTGATCAGCAGTGTTTCGAAATGGGAACATTAGTTACAGTTGTTTATTATGTCCATATCAGAGCTATAATTAGCAACAGTTGTTGTCATAGACAACCACAGTGTTGCCAGTAATGATCAATAGTAATAAATGTTCTGATACTCTATATCAGTATGCTCAGAAGAAACTGACTGTCATAGGCAATGCTAGTGTTCCCAGAAGTGATCAGTCGTGACAGGTGGTATGATATGCAAGTCCAATAATCCAAGTAATGATACTTACAGTTTGAGTACGAGGCAACGTTCCCCGTATCGATCAATAGTAGCAGTTGCTTTCATAGACTTAAGCAGAGTTCTCAGAAGTGATCAGAAGTTACAACTGCTGTCACTTACTTGATAACATGTTCATCTAGACATTTTCTATCATAGGCAATGTAACTGTTCACATTTGTGATCAAATGTATTTCGATATTCGATCGGAAGTAAGAGAGTTAGTTTTGTTGACTTCAAGAGAGTTAATTGTAGTGATAGTTGCTGTCTTTGACAGTGGTAATCACCCCAATAATGATCAGTAGTAGTAATTGCTGTCTTACTCTCTGTTAAATATATTCTACTCTGTGAAAAAAGACTATTGTAGACAATGACGGTAATTCAAATGGTGATCAGTAGGTAAACAGTTGGTAGATATACTAGATCAAAGTTCATTGTCTCGATACTTATTATTGCAGACTGTCGCAATGGTCCGAGCAATGATCAGCATTAATAGCTGGTACCTTGCAGTCTATCAGAATACGTAGACAATACTTACTCTCGAAGGCAAAGGCAGGGTTCCCAATGGTGATCTGTAGTTCTGGATACTCTAATACTCTATATCAAAATGTCTATAAGAGACTTACTGTCATAAGCAATGCTAGTGTTTTCAGTTGTGATAAGTATTCATAGTTGGAACGGTAGATAAGATCAGTGTTCCTAGTAGTGATACTTACTATTATGGACTGTGGCGGTATTCGCAGTAGCGATCGAGAGGTATAGTTGCTTTCATAGACTTTATCAATGTTCCCCGTAGTGATCAGAATTAATTAAAGATGTGATTGGTAGTTACAGTTTTATATTAGAATAAATCAAAATTACTAGTGCTGATAGTTGCTGTCACATAATGTGCAAGTACTCCAAGTAACAATAAGTACAGTAGTATTTAGAATTCCTAGAAGAGACTTACTGTTACAGACAATGCCAGTGTTCTAAGTAGAGATCAGTAATGACAGTTGGTACTTTAGACAATGCCAGAGTTCCTAGTAATGCTACTTACTTCTTTAGAATGTGGCGGTGTTCCCAGTAGCGACCGATAGTAGTATATGCTTTAATAGACTTTATCAATGTTCCCAGTGTTGATCAGAAGGAACAAGTGCTATCATAAACATGATAAAATGGAAACTACACATTTTCTACCATAGAAAATGTTATTGTTTCCAGTTGTAGTCAATAACGTTTCGAGATATGATTGACTATTACAGTTACTATTTTCGACTATATCAGACTTAAAAGTAGTGGTAGTTGCAGTCTTGGAGAGTGCCAGTGCTCTCAGCAATGAATAGTAGTAAAAGTTGCTCTCTGACTCTATATCAGAATTCGTAGAAAAAAACTTTTTTTCACAGACATTGTCAATGCTTCGAGTAGTGATCCGTAGTAGCAGCTGGTATTATAGACTAGATCAAAGTTCCTATTAAAGACTGTTGCACTGTTCGTAGTACAAATCGATAATAATAATTGCTTTTATAGATTTATTGAATGTTCCCAGTAGTGATTAGAAGTGACAGCTGCTATCACATTAACTAGCGTAGACAAAATTAGTGATTCCATAGTGATCCGACGTGCTTCGAGATCAGTAGTCTCAGTTGTTCATTTAGACCTAATCAGAGTTATCATTACTGATAGTTGCTGTCATAGACAGTGAAAGTGTTCCGAGTAATGATATGTAGTTAAGGACACTCGATAATAGAATCCTAGAAAAAACTGACTGTCATAGACAATTCCAGTGTTCCCATGTACTGATCAGTAGTGTTTCAAGATGTTGCCGATAGTTACATTTGCTATTTTGACAACACCGGTATTACTAGTTGTGGTAGTTGCTGTCATAGACAGGGCCAGTTTCCCCACTAACAGTAATGAGTTATAGTTGCGATCTTACTTTCTATATCAGAAATCCTAGAAGAAACTTTCATAAACAATGCCAGAGTTCTCAGTAGCGATCAGTTACTTTTATAGACTCAGGCAATGTCCCCAGTAATGATAGTAGTAAAATATGTTTTATATTCTATATCAGAATGCCAAGAAGAGACTTATTGTCATAGGCAATGAAGGTGTTCCCAGTAGTGATCAGTAGTGACAGTTGGTACCTAAGACAAGATAAAAATGCTTGTTATACACTGGCAGTACTCGCAGAGATGATCAGTACTAAACGTGGCTTAAATAAACTTAATCAGTGTTCCCAGTAATGATCAGTAGTGTTTCAAGATGAGATCGGTAGTAAAGGTCGCTATTTAAGACTATATCAGAGGCACTTGTAGTGATAGCTGCGATCGTAGACACGGCCAGTGTATCAAGTAACGATCAGTAATAAAAGTTGCTACCATACCCTCTATATCAGAATTCCTAGAAGAGACGTATTGTCATAGACAATGCTAGTGTTTCCCAGTAGCGGCCAGAAGTTATTGCTATTATCATAGTCTGAAAAGAGTTTCTAGGACATACTGTCTTTTATAGGTAATGGCAGTGTACCCAGTAGTGATCAAAAGTGCGAGTTTCTATCATGGACTAAATCCGACAAGTTTCGTAGTGTTTATGCGTACTGTTGTACAAAGAGCCAGTGTTCCCAGTAGTGATCTAAAGTAAAAATGCTTCCATAGACTGAATCCTATTCCTAGTACAGCCTTTATACCATACACAGTGCAGTGTTCTCAGCAGTGATCAGTAGTGGCTGTTGGTATTTATGAACTATATCAGAGTTCATACCAGAGAATAACCGTCATCCAGAGTGTCAGAAGTGATCGATAAACTGTTGTTGTATAGACTTACTATGGTTATAGTGTGGGCGGTGGTTGTTTATGTTGGGTTGGCCAGCGCAGCTAAGTATCTGATGAACCAAGGTTGAATAAAGGGCGAAAGTTGGTCGACCACAAACTGTTGTTTGTGATGTTTGTGATGTTCAGGCTTGTCAGAAATGGCTGCTCGCATGGCTGCCGCTGGTGTTGTCTTTGGTGATGACTAGCTTTGTGTTTGTTCTTTCCCACATGGTGTCTTGGTGGATTTGGAATTTAATTGTGTCAGTTCCTGAGAATTTTCCTCCTTACTTTCATTGTCATCCACACTGCAAGTGGACCCGGAAGTGATCAGTATTTAAATGAGTTTTCATGTTCTACACCAGAGGTTTTTGTAGAGACTTATTGTCAACCGCAGTGTCAGTGTTACCAGCAGTGATCACTTATAGTTGCTAGCGCCGAGCCGCGTAGCGCAATCGGTATGGCACCTGACTCATAAGTCAGAGGTCCTGGGTTCGAAACCCGGTCTGGCCACATACTTTCGTTTCTCCTTCCGCTGATTCAAGAAGGACAGTTGTCAGTTACTGGCGGAAGTATGTGCACTTAGTACTGGTTAACCGTTTAGGCGGTCTAAGCCTGCCCCGGAATAGTGTGGTTAGGTTAACTGACCATCCCGACATAACCATCGTTGTTTACTAGACGTAAAGCAATAAATCAATCAATCAATCAATTAATATATTTGCTAGCACAGACTATATGAGAGTTCTGTTTATAGAATGCGTGTGAAAGACAGTGTCAGTGTTCCCATTAGCGATCATTAGTTAGTTTTGGTCCATTGGACTTTACAAGTTCATACTAGATATTTACTGTGATTAACCCATTGTTCCCAGTAGTGATCATTTGTTATACCTGTATCTGCAAACATAGACCGTATCAAAAATCTTCGTAGATGTTTCAAAATTATATAGACAATACAGTGTTCCCAGTAGCGATCAGAAGTTATTGCGGTTATTATTGTTTGCAACAGAGTTTCATGTAGACATTTTTATATTAGGTAATGATAGTGTATCCAGTTACGATCAAACGTGCTTAGTGTCATGGTCAAAATTCGGCAGGTTTCCTAGTGTTGATGTGCACTGTTTTAGAAAGAGCCAGAGTGCCCAGTAGTGATCAACAAAGTTGCTTTTGTAAACTATATCCTAGTCCTAGTACAACCTTTATGCCATATACAGTGAATGTGTTCCCAGTAGTGATCAGTCGTGGCCGTTGAAATCAATGGACTACAACAGACTTCATAGTAGAAATTAAACTCTCATCCAGAGTGTCAATGTGTTCCCAGTAGTGATCAAAATACTGTTGCTTTCAGGGACTTTATTAGATCTCTTGATATAGACTTTCCGTCGTCCACAGAGCCAGTGTTCCCAGTAGTGATCAGTCGTGGCCGTTGAAATCAATGGACTACAACAGAGTTCATAGTAGAAATTAAACTCTCATCCAGAGTGTCAGTGTTCCCAGTAGTGATCAAAATACTGTTGCTTTCAGGGACTTTATTAGAGCTCTTGATATAGACTTTCCGTCGTTCCCAGTAGTGATCAGTAGTTCAAATTGTTGTCTTTGACTATACAAGAGTTTTAAGTAGAGACTTGTTGTCAACCATAGGGTAAGTGCTCTAAGCAGTGTTCAGTTCTTTTAGTTGCTATCACAGGCGATCTGAGAGTCCGTTGTTTACATTACGTGTGATAGACAGCGTCTATGTCCCCAGTAGCGATCAGTAGTTATGTTTGCTCCCAAGGGCTTTTCAAAGCTCATAGTAGATACTTACTGTGATTGACAATGCTAGTGTTCCCAGTATGGATTATTTGTATTTTTTGCAATCACAGACCGTCTCAGAAATCTTGTAGATGTTTCGTTAAATTATAGATAATACAGTTTTTTTTTTGCTCAAAAAGCGATCAGAAATTATTGCTATTTTCATTGTCAGAAACAGATTTTCTTGTAGACATTGTCAAGCTTAAGTAATGCCAGTGAACGCATTTATGATCAATAGTGCAAGTCACTATTATGGACTTAATTCGGCAAGTTTCCTATTGTTGATGTGTACTGTAACAGTTGAAATAGCCAGTGTTCCCAGTAGCGATCAACAGTAAAGTTGCTTTCGCAGACTATACCCTAGTCCCTGTGCAGCCTTTATGTCATAAACAGTGCAAGTGTTCCCAGTAATTTTCAGAGGTGGTCGTTGATATTCATGGACTATATCAGAGTTCATAGTAGAGAATAACTGTCGTCCAGAGTGTCAGTGTTCCTAATAGTGATCGATATGCTGTTGCATAATGGCATTTAGCAGAGTTCCTTATATAGACTTACTGTCATCCACAGTGCCAGTGTTCCCAGTAGTGATTAGTACTCAAAAGTGTTGTTATGGACTGTACTGGAGCTTTTGAAAGAGAATTATTGTCAAGCACAGTGTAAGTGTTCCCAGCAGTGTTCGGTTCTCATAGTTGCTATTACAGATAATTTGAGAGTTCGTTGTTTAGGTTACGTGTAATTGACAGTGTCAGTGTTCCCGTTAGCGATCAGTAGTTATTTTTGCTCCCATGGCTTTTTGTGCCAGTGTTCCCAGAAGTGATCATTTGTTATATTTGCAATCATATACCATATCAGAAATCTTCGTAGAAGTTTCCAAATTACAGACAATAAAGTGTTCCAAATAGCGATCAGAACTTATTGCCATTACATTGTCTGAAACAAAGTTTCTTGAAGACATAGTCTAGCTTTGGTAATGGCAGTATATCAAGTTATAATCAAAAGTGCAATTTATTTAAGTGGACTAAAACCGGCAAGCTTCCTGGTGTAAGTAGAAAGAGTCAGTGTTCCCAGTAGTGATCAACAGTAATATTTGCTTTCATAGACGATATCCTAGTCCTTGTATAGCCGTTATGCCATACACAGTGGAAGTGTTCCCAGTAGTTAAAGTTGTTGTCATGGACTATACCACAGGTTTTAGTAGAGACTTATTGCAAACAACAGTGTTAGCGTTCCAAGCAGTGATCAGTTCTAATAATTGCTCTCACAGACTATACATAGAGTTCATTGTATAGACTACGTGAGATAGACTATGTCAGTGTTCCCAGTAGGATCAGTTGTTAAGTTTGCTCCCATGTAGTCTTTAATAGTTTATAGTAGGTACTTACTGTGATAGACAGTGCCAGTGTTCCTGGTAGTGCCAGTTGTTCCAGTAGTGATCAGTAGTTAAAGTTGTTGTCATGGAATATATCTGAGTTTATATTAGAGACTTATTGTCAACGACTTGTCTGTGTCCCCAGCAGTGACCAGTTTTTAAAATTGCTATCCTATCCTATATGAGAGTTGTTTGTATGGACTACGTGTAATAGAAAACTCCAGTGTTCCCAGTAGCGATCAATACTAATGTCTGCTTCCATGGACTTTTTTCAAATTTCAAAGAAGATACATACTGTGATATAAAGTGCCAGTGTTCCCATTAGTAATCATTAGTTATATTTAAAATGATAGATCGAACCAGAGTTCTTCGTATATTTTTGCAAATTATAGACAATGCAGTATTCCCAGTAGCGATCAGGAGTTATGGCTGGTATCATAGTTTCTAGCAGACAGTATCTATCACAGGTACTGGCAGTGTACCCAGTAGGGATCAAAAGTGCAACTAACTATCATGGACTAAATCCAGCAAGATCCTTAGTGTTAGTGCATGCTGTTGTAGAAAAAGCCAGTGTTCCCAGTAGAGATCAACATTTCTTTTGCTATTAAAGCCTATATGGGTGGTTGGGTGGTGCGATGGTGCTGGTTTTAACTTCCAGATTTGGATAATAGTAGGGCAAGGGCCTGCTATGCTTGCAGTAGGTGCGGTTGTTTGGACATTTTGGTCTCGTCTATCATTTATCGCTTCTTTCTCGCTCTCTATGGAAGACGGCCCGATATGGACTGAAATATTGTCTCAAAGGGCCGTTTAACCCAAAACAAAACAACCAACCAACAATCAAACTTCAAAGACTATATCCTAATCCTAGTACAGCCTTTATGTCGTACACAGTGCATGCACAGTTCACAGTAGTTATCGGTAGTGGCCTTTGGTATTCATGGATTAATCAGATTTCGTAATAGAGAAAATCTTCCATCTACAGTATCAATGTTCCCAGTATTGATCAGTATACGGTTGCTTTCATGAACTATTTCAGAGATCCTTATATAGACTCACTATAATCTACAGTGCTAGTGTACCCAGTCGTGATCAGTAGTTAAAGTTGTCATGTTGGTCCGGACATATTGTCAACCAGAGTGTTTTAGTGTTCTCAGCAGTGATCAGTTCTTATACTTGCTATCACAAAATTTATGGGAGCTGGTTGCATGGACTACGTGTAATAGAAAGCGTCAGTGTTCCCAGTACCGATCAGTACTTATGTTTGTTACCATGGACTTTTTCAAAGTTCAAAGAAGATACTAACTGTGATATACAGTGTCAGTGTTCTTAGTAGTGATCATTAGTTTTATTTGAAATGGTAGACCGTATCAGAGCTCTTCGTTTATTTTTTGAAAATTATAGACAATACATTGTTCCCAGTAGCGATCAGAAGTTATCGCTATTATCATATTCTGAAACAGTGTTTCTAGCAGACATTGTCTATCACAGGTACTGACAGTGTACCCAGTATTGATCAAAAGTGCAATTTACTATCATGGAATATATCCGGCAAGTTCCTTAGTGTTAGTGCATATTGTAGTAGAAAGAGCCAGTGTTCCCAGCAGTGATCAACAGTTATTGTTGTTATCTTAGACTATAGTCCTACTACAACCATAATGCTATTCACAGTGCAATAGTTCCCGGTAGCAATCGGTAATGGCCGTTGGTATTTATGGACTATATCAGAGTTCATAGTAGAGAATAACTGTAATTCGCAGTGCCAGTGTTCCCCGTAGTGATCAATATACGGTAGCCTTTATGAAATTTATATCAAAGATCCTAATATAGACTTACTGTCATCTACAGTAACAGTGTTACCAGTAGTCATCAGTAGTTTAAGTTGTTGTCATGGAGTATATCAAGAGTTCCTAGTAGAGCAATATTGTCAAACACAGTGTCAGTGTTCCCAGCAGTGATCAGTTCTTATAGTTGCTAGCACAGACTATATGAGAATTCGTTGTATAGAATGCGTGTGAAATACAGTGTGAGTGTTCCCATTAGCGGTCAGTAGTTATATTTGCTGTCGTGGAGTTTTCAAAGTTCGTAATAGATACTTACTGTGATTTACAGTATCTGCTATGAATTTGATCACAGTAAGTATCTACTATCTTCTCTGGACTTTGAATAACTCCATGGGAGCTTAGTCTGTGTTAGACAGTGCCAGTGTCCCCGGTAATGATGATTAGTTATGTTTGCTCCCATGCACTATATCAGAGTTTATAGAAGAAGTGTACTGTCAAAGATAGTGCCAGTTTCCCCAGTAGTGATGGGTATTGCAACCTGCTATCACGAACTTTATCATAATTAGCCGAAATGTCAAAGAAAGTGCAAGTGTTCTCAGAAGGAATCAGTAGCTATTATATTTGCTCACATGGACTATATCAGAGGTAATAGTAGAGATATACTGTCAAAGACAGTGTCAGTTTTCCCAGCAGATATTTGTATTGCAACTTGCTATCATGGACTATATATGATTTCCCAGTAGAGGCGTAATGTTTTAGAACGTGCAAGTGTTCCCAGTGATCAGTAACGACAGCTGCTACCAGAGACTTAATCAGAGACTGTAGTAGAGATATAACAATCATTTACCCAGTATCGACCAGCAGTTATAGTTGCTCTAACGGACTATATCAGACTTGCTAGTTGAGACCTATTATCTTAGTGTCAATGTTCCCAAAAGCGACCAACAGTTATAATTTCTATCATGGACCACGTAAATATGTGTATTACTCTGCTGTAGAAGTGTGACGAACGGACGGACGTACGGACAAGGGCAAAACTATATGCCCCTCCCCACTTCGTGGCGGGGGCATAAAAATCCCATGCACATCATCATGTCTGCAAAATATGTACTCACTTAAAAAACAATCAATTGAAAATTGTGGGAGGAATTTATAACAAACTCTTTCAGCAGGTCTACCATGAAGTACAAAAAGGAGCCCCGTTAGCTCAGTGGGTTAAGCGCAGGCCTACTGATCTAAAGGTCGCGGGTTCTTTTCATCGTAAACGGGTTTCCATTGCACACAGCTTTTCATAATCGCCCGCCCATCGTCCTGATTGACTGAAATACCGTTAAAAAGGACGTAAAATCGCAAGCCATCCATCAATGAAATACAAAAAAGCTGTGCAAACAGACCGTAATTTGTCAAAATTAATTTAATCTTCATCAAAGAGTCACAAGCATATCTTTTTAGGGACAAGTCATTTATTACCAGGTGGGGGTGGGAGTAATATTCATGGGGAAGGGGGTTACATTCAGGAGGGTGGTCGGAATTTTCTTTTTGGTGATCTACTTAGGAGAGGGGAGGGGGCGGAAATCAGTTAGCCATGGAGCAGGCGTGGGAGGATCATATATACGTTAAGGCATATGGCGGAGTCAGAATTCTTCAATCAGTCTTCATTTCAACAAAGCTGTCTCGGCTTACGCAGCACCCCACTCCGCTCCACACAGATTCCCCATTACCCCTACATTTTCAGATTAGTTCTGTGTCACAGGGTGAAAATATTTCATCTTAAAAACCCTTTACTAAATTCTCCCACAGTCCAATTTATCCTATTTTTCATGTCATTCAACTCATTTTCCCCATAGCTCAAATACTCTTAAGCATTATTTTAAAAGTTAGCGCATATCCATTTCCGGTTTTTGTCCTTATGTAATTTAGCGCGCGCGATTCACTTCACTGACTCACGCTTGCATGCGCACGCACAACATTAGCGCCCTGCCAGTGTTTCATTGTCTCTGGCAGGGTAGGACTTTAGTCCACCTCTAAGGACAACATTATATAAATGTCTCCTTTTAATTAAGGAGCGCATTTCATATATTTACAGGTATGTGCTTACTATTTCATGTCTTCATTTAGTGATAATTAAGATAATTTTGTAATTTGTGTCCATTTGTAAATATTTGCTAAATTGTGTATTTCCCTTCTTTGGGCCTCGTACTGCCCAAGCTGCCGGTCAGTCTTTCATTGTCTCTGTCAGGGGTAGGACTTACGTCCACCTCTAAGGACAGCATTATATAAATGTTTCCTTTCAATTAAGGAGCGCATTTCATATATTTACAGTGTGTGCTGGCCTGGGAGTCAGGAAAATCATCATTAAACCATCTATCATCTTTATGTCGTGGTGATTTCTTCCCCGAGCCCCCTCGAGGCAGAATGGGACAAGCTCGTCAGCATCAGTACTAAGTGCACATACTCTCGCCAGTCACTGACAACTGCCCTCCTTGAATCAGCGGAGGGAGAAATGAAAGAATGTAGCTGGACCGGGTATCGAACCCGGGACCTCTGGCTCTTTAGTCAGACGCGCTACCGACTGCGCTTCGCGGCCAGGCATTTTTACTGATTTGCTTTACTAGTAAAACAGTATAAATTAATCTATGAAATAATACCAACCAGAAAAATTAATGCCTGCTTTTGTGTCAACAAATCTCAAGGTGCCGGTCATCAACAAAACAGCTTTGGCTTCTGGGGGCTGTTTCCCCAAACCCCGTTTGATATGAATAACAGTTTTCCAGAGCATTCTGCATCAAAATTCCGGGTCAGCACATTCAGAAAAAAAATGGGGAAAATATTAAATGGACTATTAATCTGTATAAATAATTAACCTCAAAAATTGAGAAAATGTTCATTGTCTGTCATAGATTTGGTCATTTGGACATATAATAGTACATAAGGCCATTATCATGTTAATGTAGGATTGAAGGGATTAGGGTCATTAGCTTTTTTGTCACATTTCTGTGGGGGTTCGAAAAAATCTGGTGGGATTGGGGGCGGGGGGAGGGTCGTAAAAAAAATCCTAAATCATATGAAAATGTACCCGAGCCACCACCTGATAATAAATGACTCGTCCCTTATGTCCACAACCATGATGTGTACAAAGTTTGAAAACAATTCATTGAAAAGTGTGGGAGGAGTTAACTAGAATAACCCTTTGTCCAATAATGTGACTAACGGACAGACAGACTGACGGACTAATGGATAGTTGCAAATTTTAATGCCCCCTGACTGTTGTCGCTGAAGCATGAAAAAGAAATATCTAAGGCTCCAGGATTATGTGTGTAAGGGACGAGTCATTTATTATCAGATGGGAGGTACATTTTCGTACTATTCACCGATTTTTTCTGACCCCTCCCCCCCGCCCCCAAGAAAGGTGACAATAACGGTTATGACCCCCCACCACACAAACACCATATTACCTATTTTATGTCAGACTGACCTCAATCAAAACCTGCATTCTGACAGGTTAATTAATCATGCAAATTAATGGCATGTTTAAAATGTTCTGCTTTTTCTTGCACTTTTCTTAGAACTTCTTATGGTCATCCTGTTGTTGAATACTCAATAAAAATGTTAATAATATTAATGGGGAGGGGGGTCTGGGGGCAGTGCCCCCTGAAGCCGTAGTAGTTTTGCTGATGACAAGGCACCTGGCGAGCTGATATTATAAATGCAGGCATTTAATTTAAGTGAGAACAAAATCATCTGCACGACATGATTTTATAGACAATTGTATACTGTCCTACTATACAGAAAATGGACATATCTGAAGGAACAGAGTGTGAAATTTTAGGAGTAATTTGGGGGGAGGGGGGGGGGGAGCTGAGACATTTTTAAAAAATGAGGACTGATGGAAAGATTCTGACCCCTTCCGCCCCCCCCCCCCCCCCCCTGCATATGCCTAATAAAATATATAATTCCTGCCTCCCTCGGCTCCAAGGCTTATTGGTTTCCCGCCCCACCCCCCTCCCCATCCCCCAGTACATCACCAAAAAATTCGCCCCCCACCACCCTCCTCCATAACAGTACCCCCACCTGACAATAAATGACTCGTCCCTAACTACTGCGTGTCTCCATTCAGAGAATTCAGTGTATTTGTCCATTTGTATTTGTTTTCATTGAAAAAAAATGTAAATTCATATTTCGTGTGAATGTTTTGAGCGGACATGCATATGTTCGATTCATTTTTATGTACATTGAAAGGGACCCGACTTTTCTTTTTGATGATCACGTAGAAATCGGGACTCGTTCTTGAATTCGTTTACGGTAAGGAGAGGCTACAGAACTGGGCTTCCTTATTTTAATTCCGTTATAACATAAAAATTCTAGGTATTGGGACAGATAGGTATGAGCGGACATTATAGACCCGGATTACGCTGCTCCTAGATGAGCAGTCTGATCAGGGTCTACACTGTTTGTTATACCATCGCGTCTTTTGGTTACCGCATTATAAAACCAGGCTGTTCCATGTTTGAGACAATTACGGTGATTATTTTGGGTGCCACAATAGGTAGTACTGATTGCTACTAATGTCTTATCTTTTTCTTGAGAGAGAGAGTGATGGTGATCAGGCCTGTTGTATTTTTTCTATTTGATAAATGTTTCTGACTTGTACATGTTTTGTCAAGTGGGCCTTAAGGAAGAGTATTGTGTAGCTTATTGTGTCACCCTATTAAAATAAAGTCTTTATCATTAATATAGGCCTATATTAGTATCCTTTCGTGAACTTTTAAATTTCGGTTTGATTTGCGAATGAGAAAACTGAATAACTGTCAAAATGGCGAGTCTGAGGATCGCAGGGGTGGGGGCGAGGGGAGGCATGGTTATCCCTCTGGGCCAATGGACTGTAGGCCTATGCCAAGGTAAGAGGTTTCAATATGCAAATACGCAGTGCCGGTTAATGCCACTAATGGTTCACATTTGAGAACATTTTCCACGGGCCAACTACGGAAGCAAGATGCCTGGCCATAAAATTGAATTTCTGGGTCTGCAACAGGCCCAATTACTACAATATTTGCCATGTTTAAATCAAATAAACAACCCAAAAAAATTTATTTCGCGAAAGGATAGTAACATGCAACAGTCACAGAGTCCAAATATATAAGATAGATAACTCTTACAATGATAACTACAGTTGCAGCTGTAACGTTCCCAGTAGTGACTAAAACGCGCCCACCAGCGACTGTTCCCAGTAGCGATCTGTTGCGTGTTGCAATTAGACACTTATGGGGATTAATGCGCGCGATTCGCGTACGATAAATAATAACATGAGACATCCCCAACAGACGAACGGACGAAATGTAACAAGTCGGAATGACAAACCGCTTCATATCGGGCAGCAGTATTCAAGGCAAAGGCCCAATACACAGAATATACGATTCGGTCAAGAGCGATCAACAGGTGTAAATTCCTTTGACAATAGAACAGCGTGTGCACCAGTTAACGCACACATGCAGAATAATACCAAATCCTCACTGGAGAGTAACACTTTTACTTCTAACAAGTTCATCGTTCTAGGAGAAGATAACAATGACTCGCAAGTGCAAACACCTAGTTGCGCGGGTAAGAAAAAAGCGAGCTCGCCACTAGATTCAGATTTAACATTGAAAAAGCAAAGAGAGTACACATCGTTCGATAGTTCTAATGGCGAATGCGAAATTGAGTGCAATGACAGTGTGCGTTCACCAGGTAGCGAAGACATGATCAGTGACGCTTGAGGATTATCGGGGGACGACAGTCGTACTTCGCACGGAGAAAATGACATTTCTCGTGACAGTAACTCGGTCAGTTATGCACAGCATTGTCTGGGGCAGACAAACATTAAAATTTTGACTCTCAATGTTTGTGGTTTAGCTTCGAAATTAATATCTCCAGAATTTTTATTACTTATAAACCAACATGATATTATTGGGGTGCAAGAAACAAAAACTGACGATACAGATACAAACTTAGAAATTCCAGGGTATAAGATCTTTTACCATAACAGACAATGTATTTCTAGGTATAGGTCCGGCGGAATTGCACTCATTGTCAAAGAAAATCTGTTACCTTATATCAAAGTTGACCAGTCCAGATCTAGTAAGCTCGTTCTATTTTTTACAATTTCGAAAACAATTTATAGCATCGGTAATCATAATAATGATCTTGTTTGTGGAATCGTGTATATACCACCGCATGGATCAAAATATGCGGCCGATGACCCATACCTAGAAATACAAGAGGAACTGTTCAGATATTGTTCGGACGCAAAACATGTATGCTATTTGGCGATTTTAATTCTCGATGTAAAACTTTACCGGATTATGTTAGTTTTGACAAATATATTTCAGACATGTACGGTCTACAACAGTTATATGATGAAAATATCAATGGGCTGAATTTTTTCGAAAATTGTAATATATCATTAGACAGAAATAGTGCAGATGAAGTAATGAATAGTTATGGATATGGCCTATTAGATTTATGTAAAAATAATAATTTGTTTATATTGAACGGTCGTTTAGGTACCGATTATACACAACCAAGTCTTACGTGCAAGAATAAAAGTACAGTTGACTATTTTATCTCGTCGGCATATGTTTTACCGAGTATAAAAGAATTCCATGTCGGCGAATTTTCGCCATTATTTTCAGACGTTCATTCGCCCGTTACATTAACAATAGGAATACGGCATGTCCGTAATACCACACTTCCTAAGCACACGGAAGGTGAAAAAGTCCCGAAATTATGGAACTCCGACAAGTGCGAATCATTTGTTGATAACATTGATATCTTGAAAGTATCAGAAATTGAAATGCAATTAGATAAAATTCAAAATAGTCGCGAAGTTACTAAATGTGAAATAGATGGAATAATGTTAAAAATTGGCTCTTTATTTGACTCGAGCTGTAGGGAAACGTTTGGAATGAAGAACACTTTCGCTAAAAATAAAGATTCCGAATTCAAACCACGGTTTAATACACAATGTACACAGGCACGGAACATATACCATAAAGCACGCAGAGCATACAATAAGTACAAAACAAGCTATTACAAAAATATACTAAAAATTGTGAGTAAAAAGTACAAAAACACACTGGCATTCCATAGTAACCGCTTCAAAGACGATAAGATAAAAAGATTACGGTCCTTAAAAAATAAAAATCCCCGCGAATACTGGAAAATAATAAATTCACAGAACGATTCAGGAAAAGTAAAGGCGCCATTAAACGATTTTTATGAATTCTACAAAACTGTAAATCTAAACCGCTGTGAATCTGCAGACCAAAATTTCGAACCGGAAGCTAATTCGGGTTACAGAGAATTCGATGATGATGCAGAAAACGAGATAAATCAGCCAATCACAGAATCAGAAATACTGCAGAATGTAAAGGCCTTAAAAATAATAAATCACCAGGGGCTGATAGTGTTGTTAATGAACATATTAAATCAACTATTCACATATTGTTACCAGTATACGTCAAGCTATTTAGTATAATACTTGACACTGGTATAATACCAGATAGCTGGACTATAGGCATCATCAAGCCTATATATAAACAAAAAGGGTACCCAAAACAACCTGAAAATTACCGCCCAATTACCTTGCTCAGTTGCTTTGGAAAACTTTTTACATCCATAATAAATAATAGATTAAATACGTATGCCGAAAATTATAATGTTATAAACTGGAACCAAGCAGGCTTTAGGAAAGACCATTCGACATCTGATAATTTGTTTATACTTAAGTCCTTAATTGATATAATACAGTCCCAGCATAAAAAACTTTACTGTTGTTTTGTAGATTTCAAGCAGGCCTTCGACACAGTTTGGAGGGTAGGTTTGTGGCAAAAGTTGCAGAAACATGGAGTTAAGGGCAAATGTTTCGATCTCATATATAATTTGTATAAAGATATTAAATCAAAAGTAATGACGCACGAGGGTAGTACAGAATATTTTGATTGTCATATAGGAGTCAGGCAAGGGGAAAATTTGTCCCCCTTCTTATTCACAATTTTCCTAAACGATCTTGAACAGTTTTTAGGTAGCCAAAATGTTAATGGGATTAAATGCGACATTAATTCAGAGGATATTGCTGTGTTTTTAAAGTTACTAATTTTGTTATATGCGGACGATACTGTCCTTTTTAGCGATAACGAAATTGATCTCCAACATGCATTAGTAATATTTGAAGACTACTGTCAAAGGTGGAAGTTAAATGTTAATGTATCCAAAACAAAAATCCTTATATTTGGTCGTGGAAAATTACGTAAAGGCATAAGTTTTAAGTTTCAAAACAATGACATAGAAATAGTTACAGAATATAAATACTTAGGTATAATTTTTAGCCGCAGTGGTTCCTTTGCTGCCGCAAAAAGACACATTGCCGAACAGGGTAACAAGGCCGTTTTTGCTCTACTCAGAAAAATCAATAGTTTGTCTCTTCCTTTTGATATCCAAATCGAACTGTTTAATAAAACTATAAAGCCAGTATTACTATACGGGTGCGAAATATGGGGCGCCGGAAATAATGACATAATTGAAAGAGTTCAGCTTAAATATTTCAAACATATCTTCAACTTAAAAAAGTCAACACCCTCATATATGATTTATGGGGAACTGGGTATTACACCATTACAGGTTGATATTGAAACACGAATAATTTCATTTTGGGCTAAACTAGTCGAAACTGATATGCATAATAAACTCTCTTCAGCGATATATACTGTTATTTACGAAATGACAAATTATAAAAAAGTAAAATCTTTATGGATTGAAAATATAAAGACCTTATTATGTTCACTTGGGTTCTCTGGAATCTGGTACAGCCAAAGCTTTTTGAATAAAAAATGGCTTGTCAAAGCTGCAAATAATAGACTGAACGATCTGTTTATACAAAGGTGGCTTGAAAACATTAGATTGACATCGAACAGCAATTTTTATAAAGTCTTTAAAACAACTTTTTCACAAAGTAATTATTTCTCTCAATTATCGACTTTCGATTGTAAAAAAATTATTCGTTTTCGAACACGCAATCACAGATTACCAGTGGAAACTGGAAGGTGGAGAAGCATTCCATTTGATGAACGGAAATGTAATCTATGCGAATTGGATATTGGCGACGAATTTCATTACTTACTAGTATGTAACCATTTTAGGCACCAAAGACAAAAATATCTGAAGCCTTATTATTTCACTCGTCCGAATATTTTGACACTAGAACAGTTAATGAATACACAAAATTTACCAATATTACGAAACCTGTGTAAGTTTATTGACATTATTACAAAAACTGTTTCATAAGGCTCTAGAATTCAAACGCGACATTGTATAATAACACTCCATTATGCACATGCGTGTATGCACGTACGCACGTGCGTATATGCACGTGTACATGTGCATGCATGCTCAGCTGCATACGCACAGTAAACAAAATATATTAAATTATTTCTAGACAAGATTGAATCACTTTCATGCGTATTATTTAATATCTGTATATACTGTATATAATTGAGAGAGAGAGAGAGAGAGAGAGAGAGAGAGAGAGCTATAATCAATATAATCCAAAAGAATTCATGTTTATATTAAGTTGTAAAGTATCTACCGTAAAAATTCTAAGTATTGGGACAGCCGGCATGAGCAGACGACGTTGTCCATTATCAGACTGTTCCCAAAGGAACAGTTTGATCCAGGTCTTCACCGCTATCCATCGTATAAATCATACTGTTTTATTTGTGGATAAACATGATAAAGTCGGGTGTCACAATATTTGGAGTGTTTGCGATATTATGTGGTATATGCGTAAAAAGGTAAACTATTGCTTTGTATATACATATTATTTTTGTTGTATATATTAAGAGAGAGAGAGAGAGAGAGAGAGATCCTTCTCTTTTGCTTTCTCTTGCCTTTCGTTTCGACAAGGGTGCAAAAAGGGAAGGACAGAGAGATCCATCATACATACATACATACATACATACATACATACATACATACATACATACATACATAACATAACATAACATAACATAACATAGCATAACATGACTTAACATAGCATAACATAGCGTAACATAACATAACATAACATGGCATGACATGACATGACATGACATGACATGACATGACATGACATGACATAACATAACATAACATAACATAACATAACATAACATAACATAACATAACATAACATAACATACAGTTCAGTCGCTCTCCCAAAAACAAGAGCAGGATATACAGATCACTACCCAAGTTGAGCCGTCTGGGCTTCTTGCCTGCTGTGACATTCTTCACAGCAGATAAGTGTGCCCAGGACGGCTTCACTTGGGTGGTCAGAGAATATTTCGTTGTGTTTATAAACTGTTCAACCGCCATGTTTATGATTATTTGTATAGTTAGACTCTCTTGTTGTTTACATGTTCTGTAAACCTGAGAATATTGAATAAAATCTGAAATCTGAAATCTAGCCGGTCAATCCACTTTTGGAAGCAGTTCACATACTCTTCAATGGGGACACCCATCAGATACTGATAAACCGCAGATCGAATGGCATTTCTCGAATTGCATCTCTTTCCAGACAGATGATATTTGAGTTTTGGAAATAGAAAATAGTGGTAGAGAGCCAAGTCTGGCGAAAATGGAGTATGTGCAGGCCCGGATCCAGACCACCACGTACTGAAGGGGCTCTGGATAACTGATGGGGCTGAGAGGTGTCAAAATGTATGTGTGTATAGTGTATGAGGGGGCGTGTTTGAAAATATGACATAAATAGGGATCAATTTGATGAAGATTTTCTGATGATGTCTTTTTTGCCTTGAAATATATGTTGTGATATTTCATTAGAATCGCCTCACCGAGGCGATTCTAATGAGATATCACAACATATATTATAATCTAACCAGGCCTCGGTGGTGGGGCTGAAGCCCCAAAGCCCACCCCCTGGATCCGGGGCTGATGTGGTAGGACGGTAGGCTCCTCTGACTCCAAAAACTCTGTCATAAGGTGTGCCTTGTGAGCGGGAGCATTATCATGCAAGAGGCTGAGGTGCTTAGGTCCTGTTTTGGGGTGGCGGGTTTTGTAGTACTTCATCAGTTTTTGTAGTAGAATGTTTTTATAGAACTTTGCTGTGACTGTTATGCCTTTTGGCACCGGAATTTGCAAGACTGGACCCTTATTGTCGAAGAAAATTACATACAAAACCTTCTTTACCGTTCGTGTTCGTTTGGCATTACTTTGACGTCTCGCACTTTTTTTGGCCCAAATTCGATTGGTACACATCCGCTTTGGTTCAAAATAGTAAACCCAGGTCTCATCACCACTGACTAAATTGTTGAAAGCCTCTCTGCTATTTTTGGGTATATTTTCAGAAGTTTTTTTTTATTTTATTTTGCATTTGCTACACGGGTCCGCTTTTGTTCATCTGTCAACAAATGGGGTATCCCTCTTGCATTTATTTTCCTAAGTTGAAGATGCTTCTTCAAAATACCATGAACTCGTGCTAACGACAAGTTTGTTAACCGGGCTAATTGTCTCACCTTAAATCGGGTATCTTTTTTGAGGATATCCGGTTGATGTTTTTCGATGTTACTTATGGTTGTTGTTGTTGCAGGGCGATCTGTGTGAGCAGCATCTTTAAGTTGCTGCTGACGTACACTGTACAAAGGTCTGTGAAGTTGTGAGCGAGATTTCTACCTATGCTGAAACTTTAGTGATCTCTCTATCGATAAGAGGTGGGTTTGAGCCCACATTGCACGATTGGCGACTGACATTAATTTTGGAACACACCTCGAACAGTCAGTCAGCCAGTCCATTCTTAAGTCACAATTGCCACACCTGACGATGGGAACATGAAAACTTATTGCTGTGGTTGGTATGGTTGGGTACCATATCTAGATGCGCAAAAACGTTTAGCCTCGGGTCCAAGGGGTGGGGGCGTCTACAAATCGATAAATTTCTAACTATAGTGAACCGATTCAATGAAGCTGTCTATGGGCATTTAGGGATTTAAACTGCATCGTAAATAATACGGTTTGGAAATAGTATGCCTAGTGGTCCCTGGGCAGGGGTGGAACTTAGCAGACGATGTCTTGGCAAATGTTGCTTTATATGAACACTCATGTAGTCACGATACATACACCAAAATTACTAGACGCTTAAAGTTCGCTGTGCCCTTATGTGCAAGTGCAAAACGTAAAGAAAAGCAAAACGATAGTATACTAAGCTCCCAACACCCAAGGAGGTGGGGTCTTAAACATAATAAAAAATCCATTTTCTTCGAACTGGCGACTACGGATCCAATTCAAATGAAACTTTCTGTGATCATTAAAGGATGTAAACATGTACGTTTTGTTTTGGAATAACAGGAATATGCAGAGAAAGCTATGCACAAACCTTTCGGCATCAGACCTCACACACTATAGCAAAAGGGCCTGTTGGATACCCTTCACATTTCAACCAGTATCAGAAGTATCAACCAGGGGCAGAAGTATCAAGGTATCCAAGAGGGGGTTTTGCTATAGATCTCTACAAGTGTCCGGTCATGCAATAGGAAACCACTGCGGCTTCGCACATTATATTATTATTGAATGACTGCCGATAAATCAATTATTTATTTATTTATATTTTTTGCGAGTATGCATACGATTTACTGTTTTTCTTGAATACTGCGTACCATGACTCTGCGTACTGAATACTCTCTAATTTGGGCTGAATACTGCGTACGATTTGGGGGAGGAGGGGTGGGGGGGGGGGGGCGAAACCCTCACCTATTTGGCATCCCTATCATATAAAACTCAGATTCAGCAGGTTGAGGTGCAGAGAAGCTGCCAGGTGGACCTGCAGAAAAGCTGCCATGTGGACCTGCAGGCGATGACGGAACACAAGTAGTGTCGGCGATATGCTGGACAAGCTTGAGTGGCCATCCCCGCCGGGAGCAGTTCTCCTTAACCTTCTTTTACAAAATTCACTCCGGTACAGTGTCCCTTGAGAAAGATCAGTACTTGACCCCAGCACCAAAGTCTCGAGAAGAACTAGGGCATCCCAAGATTCACAATACACTGGATACCTTGTATATAGTGATGCCCTGAAAAATTCTTCCCCAGGACTATTCCTATGAGGAATAGTCTCCCCTCTTCGCGGTTTCTGCCAAAACCGCTGAGGAGTTTAACGGCCTTATTTAGATGATCGGTCCAGAGGCATGTGGTTTAGCATGTCTCTGATCTGCTTCTTGTAAATACGTGTAGTTTTAATGGCCCACCTCGAAAGTTTGTTATCCCTTTGAGCTAAATTCTAAATTTAGCCACCCACCACTACCAAATGTAAATGATAAATACACCATGCGACACAGTACTTATATTGATTAAAAATAATAAGAACACTTCAGTACGTGGTTGGTCTCTGTATGTATGTATGTATGTATGTATGCGTGATTGTGTGTTTGTGCGTGCGTACATACATACATGTGTTTACATAATTATGTTCATATTTACCAACAACATACACATACATGTAAATCACTCTGCGCATATATTAAAGGATTATTATAACCTTATGTGGTATTATCTTCAATAAGAAAGAAGTGGTTGGAGGAGGGAAGGGAGGGGGTGACGTTTTGCATTTTGTGTGGCTTGGAGTACTTAGCAATTTGGTGGGCCTAACCGGACAGTTCAAGGTTTTATTCCAGAATTAAGAACAATGATTGCACAACATAAATATCAATAAATGCACTAAAGATTGAAGATTAAGTGCATGCCCTTTTTATGAAGAGACAGGCTGACAGACAGAAGCAGATGACCTTCCAGATGGTCAGCCAGAGAAGGACATCGAAGAAACGATGGGCGAGGTTGTCAGATTGGAGGATACAGAGCGAGCATGTTTCATCCATACTGCATTGAAAATGGTTTTGGTTGACTGAAACACGCATGCACCTGTCAGCATTCTCATCGGCGATACTTATTCTGATAAGAAAGGTCACAGAGTATAATCGATTCCGCTAATTTTCGCTTCCTGCAGAGACTGCACATCATATTTGGCTTCCGCCGAGACCGTCCGCGAACTCTTGCTTCCTGCCGAGACTTCTGTACATGATAAATGGCTTCCTGTAGAGACTGTCCGCGTGATTCTGCTTCCTGCCGAGGCTCTCGGCAGGAAGCAGAGTCACGCGGACAGTCTCGGCAGGAAGCCATTTGTCGAGGACAGTAGTCTCTGCAGGAAGCTAGAGTTCGCGGACAGTCTCGGCGGAAGCCAAATATGACGTACAGTCTCTGCAGGAAGCGAAAATTGGATGAATCGATTATACCCTGTGAAGTTAGTCGACGGGGTTCCAAATGAGTAACGCCCACTGCCAGTAAAGACAGATCACAGCTGACCAGAGTAGACATTATGAGGTTGGAGAAACTGTTAAAGAGTGAAAAAGGATGGACTGTGCCGCCTCAGCCAAGGAAGCTGAAAACTGGACAAGGTGGAAAGTGTTTGTTTCGAAGTCATCTGTAGTGCCCCCACGACCTTGTAAGGGTATGGGATAGAAATAGAATAGAATTATATTAGTTATTGGGCTGTGGCAGCACTGTCCGCGAGTATTTACTTGCTCTAGTGCATATCCCAGCAGGCACCTGACGCCAAAATGATGTCGTATCGACGTCTATGCGACGTCATCACGTCGCATCGACGTCGATACGACACCATTTCGACGTCATGTGCCTGCTGGGTATTACAATAGCATGTGCAAGTCTGCAGTTCCCTTTCATATTAGAAAATAATTTTTCACCCTTATGTCCTTAAATATTTCAGCACGTGCATCAAGTCAGTTATTGCAAATGAAGACGGTGATATGAAACTAAGTAGGTATTTGATCTGTTAAGGACATAAAGGAAAACGACCTTTTATTTTAAAATTTCATTTTCCAAATCTGTCTTCACAGGTCTGTTCGCTTAAAAAGAGTCACGCCATATGATTTTTTTCCCAATTTTTCCCAATTGAACGTGCTGAAAGTTAATATTTGAACCAGCGTGGCTGATTTTTCCCTTTTCAAATTGATGAATATCTCAAGATCCTGAATTTTTTATGCGAACAGGGAAGACCCTGGCCAGACTGCATGCGCAGTCTGGTCAGGGTCTTCACTGTCCGCATTTCCGTTATGTTCTTTTCCTTGATGTGGTTCATATCATTAGATTCATAAATAGATAAAAGAAGAAATAGAAGTTTGGCACATAGAACGGACGTCATAATGAACAACTAGAATCAAATTTACTGAATGAATAGCTCGTTTACAGTAGAGAATAGAACAACTCTCTTATTCAGAGAAAACTTAGTAATATGGTTCCTGATTAACCTAATTTCATTAATTAGTTTCAGAGACAATTTGGCACGATTCTTTAACACAAACTCAAAGTCCATTACCTTATCATGTATGTGTTGAAAGAAAGGGGGGCAGATAAGTCATTGTCTTAAACATGATTGGCTTATATCTCGGACATCTTTATAGGTACATGTATATGACATTTTTACCATTCCTGGGGTTCAGGAATCAGACGTGTATTCTGTCCGTTTGCAAAAGTCGTCATATCTTTTCTCTGTCAAAAAAAATCATTAAACGTCAGGTGCTGGTGCGTTTTCATCGGAGGTGAGGTTGAAAGAGAGAAGATGAAGATTAAAAAAATGTTTTGTTGCATTTAAGTACATGTACTGGCTTACAACTTACTCTATTTGGGCTAGCGGACCGTATTCGAATCTCGCTTGAGGCGACAACCTTTCCTACCGTAAACGGGGTTCCATTGCACACAGCCTTTCATTATCATCCGCCTATCGTCCTGATGTAACTGAAATACTGTTGAAAAGGACGTAAAATCACAAGTCATCCATTCATCCATCTCTATTTGTGAGCCATAAGTTTGATAAAGTTATCATTGTGGTGGCAAAGTTGAGAATGAACGCTCATAGTGCTAAAACAGCCGCCCAAAAGCTGTAGATTATGATTCAGGAGCATTCTGATCAGGGTCTGTACTGTCTGTTCAGACTTATTAAAACTGAGCCGAGGCACGACAAAACCAACAAGGTGGCATGTACGCCACGCGAACACTCAGAGCAGCCTGGGCAGCCCGCCCAGTCTGATCAGAGTATCAGCTTTGCGCTTAAAAGATAGCTAAGGTTCTAAGCTATCTATATGTAGACAGCGAAGGCTCTGATTAGACTGGGCGGATGCCCAGGATGATCCGAGCCTTCGCTGGGCGCCCACGCTACTTTGTTGGTTTTGTCGTGTCGCGGGTCATTTGTCTCACTCAATGCTTAGAATTTTTGCTGTACCTACGAGTATACTGATCGCATATGTCATTAGGTCCTGTGTTCCGGTCTCGCTCATCTGTATTCTGATAGCGATGTGAACTTTCTCTCCGTAGTCATGCTGATTGATGGAGATTAAAAACTGACCAAACTTGATTGAGATCCAGCATGGAGCTGGAAAACCATTAATCCTTCTGTGGGTTCAGAAAAGGAGAAAACGAGTTACAAATGAAATAGGGCACATGCACTCTAAAGTTCAGATAAGTTTCTGACTGACAGACTCCTAGATGCACAAATTTGCTGTATCATCTCATCCTCCTTCTTTCAGGCTGCGAGACGACTCGGTAAAAGGGCTGAAGTACTGTCTCTGGGAGGCGTTGAGCCCAAAACAACCAACAACCTACTAACTGTTACGTCACCTACAATACCGGTATAATCTGGGCAAATAAAAAAATCGGAATTCTGGGTCTCTGTTGCATGTAAAGAATTTTGATTGACAATTAAATTGAGCCGCGACACGACAAAACCAACAATGTGGTTGTGCGCCCAGCGCAGACTCAGACCAGCCTGGACATCCGTCCAGTTTGATCAGACTCTTTGTTAAGTGCCTAATTGGTAGCTAAGGGTCTAAGCTACCTCCCTGCTGACAGCGAAGACTCTGATCAGACTGGGCGGATGCCCAGACTGATATGACTCCGCGCTGGGCGCACAACCACATTGTTGGTTTTGTCGTGTCCTGCCTCAAATTTTTTGTTCTGCTTTTAATTACAATGTAAGTTTCAATATTTTTATTACCTCAAGAAATGAGGTATGAGAAAACCTTGAATTAAGGGTAGGTAAGGTCAATCTGGATTATCTCCCCGTGTCTTTGAGTCAGAATCACAAACGATCTGATTTCATACGGTCTACATATTTGTGGAAGCTCTGCCAGGAAAATTATGCACACTTTCTACTTTTGAAAATTCGTCGTGCCGGTCAAATGGGGAAAACCCTCGCCTTAAGCATAGAAGATCTTTATTGGACAAGTGCCACGTTCGGAGTCGAACCACAAGGCCGTCGGAAGCGCTGCGGCCGGTGCGGCCCTGGCCGCCCCAAATTTTCAACCAAAAAAGAAAAACTGAACATGCTAAAAAAACAACAAAAAAAACCCGAAAAACGGCATGGGAAAAAAATGAAAAAAAGAAGAGAAAAATACAAAAACACAAACGAAAAAGAAGAAACATGAACACGATGCAATGTCTTTCAGAAAAACAATCTAAGGTCAAGAATACGTAAATGACTGGCGCAATTACGTGCGTCGCGAAGGACGTTACGTCACGAAATACTTCCTAGTCGGTGTAATTTTCAATATGGCGGCCCCGTCAGACGTTCGATAATAACGTCAAACATGGGGAAAACGGAATTGTTGTCATTGTTTGTTCAAGCCCTTTGCTGATATTGCGATGTTCTTTTTTCCCATGTATTTTTGAAGTTATTTCATCGACATAAGTGTATTCATACAAAATTAACGAGAGAGAGAGAGAGAGAGAGAGAGATCGAGAGAGAAGACAGACTGATAGACATACAGAGTTTCATGTTTGTAACAATTCAAGGCTGGCCGGAATACATGTTCCCTCCCTGCTTTCAGGGCTCACAGGACTTTTCAGTCACACATATGAAAGGCGGAGCCCATCTTTCTCCTTTCGCTGCGTTATCCTTCTCTGATTTGAAAAAAAAGCTACCCATTTACTGCTGGCTTGACAAAGAGACTTTTCCAGTCGCTAGTTTGCCGAATCCGGATTCGAACCCGCATCCGAAATAATTAATTAACCAAGTTTATGTATGCCAGCTGATTTGAGAGCTTTATGGGATCGGAATGTAATATTATAATGCCGATTTTTGTGATTTTAATACACATATCCTTTCTGGACATCGAAAATTTTATATTGATTACAAAATAAGAATGATACAATATTTCTTCCACTTGTTATATGCCGTTGCCATAGATATAGGAGGCCTCTTACTCACACCGCCCCTACGGCCACTACGCTACAAGAAGTCTTTACCTTTACCTTTCCCGCCGACGGTGGATTTGGAAGTTGACCTTGTAACTTACCGACTGAAATACTGTCCAAAAGTCAATTTATCTGCCTATCATGAGCCACATCGACAGAACGCGAGTCATCAGTAATATGACACATGCACACAGATCAGCCTGCGCATACGCACGGACTAGTAAATCTCTTTGCTGTTCCTCTCGGAATCATTGTACAAGAGGAGTACAAAGGCTCTGATCAGGTTGTGCGGGTGCGTACACTGATCTGAGCTTCCGCTGACCGTATATGCCCCAAAGAACCCATTTTATCATGGCACGGCGCATTTTGTGATTTAGGGTAACGCAGTTTTTTTATGTGTGGCTGAGTCAGCTGCAGTAACCATATTACTGTTAGAAGTGTGCTTGCAATTTTTACTTATTTTTTGTTTACGAGAGTCTGAAAAATAAATTCTTTCACTAAGCCTCGTTCGCGCCAAGTTTCTTTGTCACAGAATCTTTAACAAAGAAAGTTTGCCAAACATTTTGAGTTAACACGGAGCAAATTATTTGTTAAAGAAAAATGTGGCACGGAATCTTTGTCAAATAAAATTTGGCAAGGAAATATTTGCTGCTGTGTTCACACGATCGAACATTATTCGTCAAGGTTACCTGGACAAATAAACATTGCCCGTTTGAACGGCCAACCATGTCACATTTTCTTTGTTAAATATACTTTGTTCAAAATCAAACCGATTTGATTATGAGCAAAGTTTTCTGTGCTGTGCTTATCTCCATACCTAGTTTCTTTGTTATATATTCTATGGCAAATTTTCTGTTGACACGGACAAATTTTGTTTTACCATTTAAAATCTGGCATATTTTTTCATCCACACTAGCATTTTTTTCTTTTCCAAACCTACTTTGTCACAGAAACTTTGCCCGTGTGAACGAAGCTCATTCGTCATGAGAACCCTATTAGTCCTCATCTTTCCGTATTCTCGTGTCTTATAACGTCGCCCGTAAACGACTGCAACGTCGCTTATAAATGACGTCGCGGAATGGCGTAAATTTATACATACCTATGCTTGCTTATCAAGCTCTACTTGAAAAACGAGCTCGGTAGTCAAGGGCTTTTCTTACCTCATTTTAATCGACAGATTCTGTAACAGTAAATATCAGTTTTTGAAAAAAATCTATGTAGTGGTAAACAAGCTGTGTACGTTTAAATTTTAAAATCTGAGTTTTTTCATTGTATTCCCATTGCCGTCAATGGAAACGGCCTCAAAATTTCATGTTTTCAATCTGATCTAGCGACTAAACTAACTCGGTGACCTATCTTTTTTATTGCACAATTCGGTGTAACACATGAAAATGCAACCCTGTCCAAAATTGAAAAAAATAATCTATGTATGTGCCATTTACGTATTCTTGACCTTAAGTTGCAACTTGAAACTCTCAATTCAGCATATAACAGATCGGGGACAGAACCTACACTGTCTGGTGTGTTTGAAAAACTGATACTAGTGATGCCAGTTACTAATACTAATCCTCCAGAAGAAGAGCTATATAGGCTATCAGCTTTCGTTCTGATCCTATTACTTAGTGTAACTTTGTTTATATACTCAACAGCATAAGAAACGCATATTTTTTAGTGTCTTGTTTTGCCTCATTAACTGTTATGATATTTTACTTTTAACTTAGCACTGGGATTCGCCTTTACGTGGCGATAAGTTTTGCAACATTTCCTTGTCACGGTGCAATTCTTCGGAAAAAATATGAAGATTTTTGTCAAAAAGGCAAAAATGATAAAATTCTGGCTCACAGTGGCAAAAAATAAAGTATCAATACGATTTGCTGCACGTCAGTTTAGCATGATGTTACCAACTAGAAAACGATATAAAACTTTTAAGAAATTGAATCTTATACAGTAAATTCGCACATACAAAAATCTGCATTTTCCAAAGTTTTTCAAAGTTTATGAAAATCGTCTGAATCATCAAATTATTAGGAAAATCTGGTAATTTGGGATTCAAAATAAGTGAAGCTATGAGCAAAGGACCCGTTTAAAATAAATTTTGGTTTGAAGTGAGCACGTATTTTGCTCACTTCCGGTTTGAGTTAAAAAATTTAAAAGCCGAAAAAGTGTTTTCCTGGAAAAATCTTGTCTCCCATTTTGCTTACCGTAGACTGCCCTTTATGATAAAGATGTAGTATGATTTTCATTCATCAGTTTTGGAGCCAGGTACAACTCAGTTCAAGGTATAAAGTTAATTGATCAGTATATGTGAATTTTGAAATTGACCCCTTGATTGTTTACGCTTTCGTTACGCATGAATAAATAAACAAAATTTCAATAAGTTCTGCGACGAAGTGTACTCCATGCATTGATAACATCTCCCCTGTTTTACCAATTTAAGCAGACTTTTATTTTCACATAACATCATCGAAAAGAAAAATATGCGTTATTTTTGCTTTTGAGTATGTATGTTGTAGTGTGCAGTTTTGAAAATAAAATATGTTTAAACCAATGCTACGAGTGAACGGACATTTTCTGCTTTACATAGAATGAAATCGTACCTGAGAACTTCCATAACACAAGCTCGTCTCGGTCAGTTTGATGCTGTTACATGTACATAAGGAAAGTACTGATCAGATGGATATATCCTGTGTGGCAAATGACTTTGTATCAGGAATGGAAAGACGGCTGACCATTTTAGGGAAATTTTAATCAGTAGTGTTATACCCTTCGAGTATAATTATTATGACTGACATTTACAAAGACAGGATCTAAACCCATTCATGCCATGTAAACTTTCCTACCTGACTGGTCGTAGGGGTCCACTGTCACGTCTAGGCGTGTTTATCTGTATTTTTTTCTCTCCTTTTTTTGTCAGAAATGCTTATGAGTCGTGCAAATGACCAAACAGCATCACGTTAGGGTTAGGGTTAGGGAGTAAAAGTTGCAGTCAATGAAACTATGCTAAATTTTACATATATAGTGTCTTGTCATTTAAAGAAATACATATTAATCTGCTGTTGTGTTTTCATGGTTGCAAAATACAAAATACAAATAACTTTCTTTTTTTTTCACAGACTAACGACAGCATTAATTTTAGAAAGCAAAAAAAGTTTAACCAGCACATAAAGCTGATTCAGTATGCTACAAAAGCGCTGATCAACTAAGAATGAAATTGCTCTCTCTCTCTCTGCTTGTATTTATCAAAACGGTTTCTATGACAGTCATAGAAATTACAGGTCATCAAGTTAAGAAGTCCATGTAATGAACAGCCGAACTGCCATGGCTTCATTGCCTTTTACATAGCCGAAAGATGGCTCCAGATTGCACCAGAGAGCATCTAATTTTCAAATTCCCCGGGGAGCATGCCTCTGTACCCCCCCTAGTTTAGCTTTGCGACTTCGTCGCACGCCATGGCCGCACCAATCAAAATTTCCTTCCGACGGGCCTGAACCATAGATCCTTGCATGGAAGGCAAACACTCAGTCCACTAGGCCAGGTTTAGTTTACTTTGTTTTTGCCCAGTTCTCATAACGATGTTTCCAAGGAGGCTCAACGGACCATATCCATAAGATGCATCTCCTGGCACCGGGTCTGTCCATATTATGGCTATCAACTCTGCATGGTATAGGCCCAGCCGGACATTAAATTCAAACCATGAATCGTCAGATTTGTTTTACATCCTATACGTCGCCGGGCCGGGTAGCGCAATCGGTAGGGCACCCGACTCGTAAGTCGGAGGTCCAGGGTTCGAATCCCGGTCTGGCAACATACTTTCGTTTCTTCTTCCGCTGATTCAAGAAGGGCAGTTGTCAGTTACTGGCGAAAGTATGTGCACTTAGTACTGGTTAACCGCTTAGGAGGTCTAAGCCTGCCCAGGAATAGTGTGGTTAGGTTAACTGACCGTCCCGACATGACCTTAGTTGTTTACCGTGGACGTTAAGCATAAAATCAACAAATCAACATCCTATACGTCTCAAATTGCAATGCCACTTGAGACCGGTAATGGAAAGTTAAGCTTTATGTACAGAAGACGTCTTTAGTATATTCAAGCTCCTTTAGCCTTAATAAAGTATGAATAAAATAAAGTACACTTGAGCCGCGACATGAGAAAACCAACAATGTGGTTGTGCGCCCAGCGTAGACTCAGATCAGCCTGGGCATCCGCCCAGTCTGATCAGAGTCTTCGCTGTCCGCATGAATGTAGCTTAGACCCTTAGCTACCCTTTAAGCCCAAAGCGAAGATTCTGATCAGACTGGGCGGATGCCCAGGCTGATATGAGTCTGCGCTGGGCGCACAACCACATTGTTGGTTTTCTCGTGTCGCGGCTCATTTGTTTTCGTTTTCCAAAACTTCCATCAATGAGTAACCTTGCAATAACCTTTGCTTTATCCATCTATGAGCTTTGTAAACACTTTTGTGACCCCAGAGGACTTATTTATTGTCTCCCTTAATGGTTGTACATGTTTTAAGAGGATAAGGAACCGAAGTCTTAAGAGATATAGAGACCAAAAGACAATTGTTGAATACTTTTGGATGTTAGTGCTCATAATCCGGCTTAAATATAGCTTATAGTAATACTACATCCACGCACGTCCGATGTTTTTCTTTTCTTTTCTTTTCTTTTCGAGGACAACCACTTTTCTACTTGTAGCTATTTGAATGTGATTTTAGCGCCGATCTGTTGAAAGCAAGTTACCTCAAAGAACCCTCAGGACACACAGCGTTGAATGGACATTGATTCAATGTTGATTCAACCAAGGGACTTGAATCATATTTAATCATATCGGTCATGGCGCTGAATCAAAGTTTATACAGTGTTGATTCAACGCACGGATTCAACGTAGTGTGCCTGTTTAGAACAAGGGAGCTGCACTGTGAGGCAACTGCCCCGCAGACAAATGACCTCGAAATGACGTCGTTGTGACGTCGATGCGACGTCATTACGTCGCATCGACGTCAATGCAACGTCACTGCGGCACCATGTGCCTGCTGGGTGACATAGCAAACTGCTCCATTCCAGAGAAGCGTGCACTCAAAGGTCTGACCAGGATATTTTTAAAAGGTGTATGTGTGTACTGCCATATTTTCCAGTAACATCCAAATCACGAGCTGCCGCTGCTAGCCTCAGCAGCAGCTGCTGATAGCCTCGCAGCAGCTGCTGATAGCCTCGCAGCAGCTGATGACGTTTTACCCCAGTAAGTTTGGTTTTAGCCCACTTTCTAGGAACGATCGGCTCGATCTTGTAAGGGCTGTAAAGCCCAAAATAATAATGACAAATGATGATAATAATAATAATAATAATAATAATAATAATAACGTCTGTGTTTAAAATGAATAACTGTAGTTGCAGTTATACAATAATAGGATTTATCTTTCGCAGGCTTCTCCCTTGTGCCTATATATAGTTTACAGACATGTTAACTTATTTCCTTTGCGAGAATAATATATACTAGAATGGAATAGCTATAAAAATAAATTTAAAAAAAAAATAAATACAAAAAAAAAAAAAAATAAATCTATTTCCTTGGCAAAGATTAAAACATGGTACATATAAGAGACTGAATTGGAATAGTTTGCTTCCCTTACATACCAACAAAATATAATAAGCTTCTAAATTATAAATAAAAAAATAAAGGTGTACCGTATTCGACTGTGCGCTAAACATTAAATACTTTCAGTAGACATTCTTACTAATAAACGCATATTTCAAAGAATTATTATATATAGAAATAAACTGAATCATTAGAGAAAAGCTGCATATAGTCATGCAGGATGGAGATACTTTGTAAGTGAAAACTGTAAGATTTTATAGTGTTTTCAGCACTTGTAACAAGCAATCAAAGGGATAAACCAGTAAAAATATGTGCGCTAAAAATCATATGCCTCAGAACTTCCCATGATCTGCGCTTATTGGGTCACGTGCGCTAATAGGGTCGATTACAAATTATAAATTTGGACGGCTGTGTGCAACTATAGTCATTGTTACGTATTGCTGACCACATGGGGAACGTCGTTAGGAGAAGAGAAGAGAACAAAACAATATACATAGGACTTGGACGAACACTCGGCGCCAGGGGTGTGCAACTATAGTTACGTACGCACTTGGCGAACGTCGTTAGGACAGTACATAAAATCCAATGTCGTTACGAGAATTGAAATACACATACAATAAAATCCAACAGATGGAAACCGCTGAGCCACTTCGGGAACATCGTTACGAGAGATGAAAAAAAATCAGCAGTGCGAATGCAGGTTGGGGTGGGGAAGGAGACATTTTCAGCACTCTTTTATTTGGTTGATACATGTAAAAAATGCTGAAAAATAAAGTTTATCATATATCTCAGCCCTGTCTCGTAGATCACACCTGTAATCTCTTTCATCGGAAATTTGTGTTACAACAATAATTCTGGAGAAGCAAGAAATTTGGCTGGTCAAATCCCAGTGCGCAGTGAGCAAGTGGAAAATTGTTACATTTGTCAGGTCTTGGTCAGCCCATTTATTGATATCACTTATTCAAAGAATGGATATCACAACTTCGGATTATGGATGCCAAATATCCGATTTTATGGATATCACCAATTCGAATTATGATATCACTAATTCGATTTATGGATAGCCATAATTAGAGTTATTGATAGCTATGGGCAGTATTATGGAAATACATAAGAGCCGCGACACGAGAAAACCAACAATTTGGTTGTGCACCCAGTGCAGATTCAGATCAGCCTGGGCATTCGCCAAGTTTGATCAGACTCTTCGTTTAGTGCCCAAAGGGTAGCTAAGGGTCTAAGCTACCTCCATGCGGACAGCGAAGACTCTGATCATACTGGGCGAATGCCCAGGCTGATCTGAGTCTGCGCTGGGTGCACAACCAGATTGTTGGTTTTCCCGTGTCGCGGCTCATATATGTAATTCGAAGTAGGGATATCCATATTTTAAATAAGTTATATCAAGAAATCGGGCTGAATAATTGATATCCATAATTTGAATAGTAAATATCCATAAATAATCGCAGAGCAGTCGTTATTTAAACTTATTATTTGTAACGAAGAATATATGATATCCATAATTCTAATTAGTGTTATACATAAACGGGCCCAAATATTGATATCCGTAACCCGAATTATGGATTTTACTTAATATTTGAATTATGGATATCTAATAATCTTAATGATTAATGGATATCACTAATTCGACATTGGTATCACCTATTTGATTTATTGATATCCATTAGTAATAAGTGATATCCGATATCCATAATTCGATTTATGACCATCCATAAATCAAATTATGAATATCCAAAAATCGGATTTGTGATATCCATGATACAAATTATATCTATTAATAATTATGATTTTCGGATATCCTGAGTTCGAATTCGAAATATGGATATCTATAAAAATATTGATGTTCTTAATTCGAATTATCACTAGGATACGTGTACAGTGTTTGAGAGTCCGCGTATTATTTAATGTTATTAATTATTATAAATGAAATAAACTCAGAGTTAAATCAGGGGTGTCCAAATCATTTTGTCTTGTAGCAAAAGTAAAATTTCTTGTAGCAAAACCACAATTTAAGGTCAGCCATTTTGGCGCGCAGACCGTTATAAAACTACTTATTCCAAAAGGCTAGCTCTTGGAATTCTCAATTGGAAGAGTTTATTTTTGTGCTCCACTAGAGATGATAAAATGACAAGAAACACATGGATCTATTTATCATTAAACTCTTACAGTATAACAATCTTGTAACATGAACATAAAAGACGTAAACTCAATTCTGTGTGTTCATCCAAACAGTACTAGACAAAAAGCATAGACCCAGATCAAACTGCTCTTCAAATATAACCTCAAAAGTATGTCAATTCAGTGCAGTAACACTACCATACTAAGTTTAATATTTAGTGTAATTCAACAGTACTGTTCATAGTGTTAGTGCTGACCAATCCATTGCTGAATTGCTAAAAAATAAACAATCTGCTTATTTGGCATTCTCAAACCATCACCCCTTCCCACTTTTCCCTTACTCTCAATACAAACATCTAAAATTGCCCCTTGGATGATGGGTCTGATTTGTTCTGGTTATTTTGGTGAAAGCTAATACTGGTTTAAACACTTGTACAGTGACCTATATATAGGTCACTGACTTGTATGAACATGCTTGTCAGTAGACCAGTCTATTTTCGTTGAATATTAGATTGGGAACAAATATAGCTGCATATTTGGGTCAGTAAACTTGTACAATTGCATATTTCTGTCTCAGTCAGATGCTGAGGATCGCGGATTTCCCATGTTTTATTTATAAATTCACTGGTTCTCGTTTCACATACGATGCGTCTGAACTGGCGGGAACAGAATAGAAAAAACGCGGGAAATTATTCTTAAAGTGAACGAACCGACTTGAAACAAAAAAGAAAATTGCTGGCACTCGTGATAATTTTATGAAAGTAGGATCTGATCAGCCTGCGCAAATTTTGTATGATCGATATTCATGATGACTGTAAATTACGTATCTGACATGTTTATCGAAAAAAATCGATATGGAATCATTGTCGATTGGCGACACTTGCAAGCAGGTGTAAATCTATGACAGAAACATAACCATAAAGCCTTGACGCAATAAAAGTCATTTACTCTCGGTAAAAGTTACCAGTTATTACAGTTAGAACAGGTACCTTTATTGATGCGCTAGCCAATTTAACACCTCGCTGCGTCTTATCAGCAAATACCCCTCGGAATGACACGACCAATATTGCTCCCTGTTAGGTAATTAGGTCACGGACAGTTAATCCTTTGACTAGCCGCCGGGTAAGAAGTTACCGCAAAATGGATGGGTCAGAAAAAATTATGACAGGAAAATTCAGCATCCGTGAGATTCTGAATGATGGGCTTCATTTCCGGGAGACTCCCGGTTGATCCGGGAGACATCACATGTATGCGCTCTGGTTGAGTGATTTCAATACTGTGTACTGGTACCCGAGTCACAATCACCCAAATATATGCGCCCTTTGTATAAACAGTACCAGCTTATTGATTATTCACGCAAATAAAAAGAGGCTCACTACGGGGCAAAATAATCTGAGGCCAGGCCCCGAGGTTATAAAACTTTTTTCATGCTCAACTCAGCTGAGCATGAAATTTTCTCTGCTGATAAATATGAAAATGCCAACTAATGTTGGCATTTTCATATTCATATGCAGAGAAAATTACATACTCAGCAAAACTGAGCAGGAAAATAATTGTACTTATCAGCAATGTGCTATTTATTAGCTGGTAAAATTTCATGCTCAGCTGAGTTGAGCATGAAGAAAGTTTTATAACCTCGGGGCCAGGTGGGATAATGGCAAAATTTTCGCGATTTTTCGGGAAAATCGCATTCAATTCGCAAAAACACCATTCGCATTTTTTGGAATTCAATTCGCAAAAAATGCGAAAATGCGACAAATTGGCACCACTGTTAAATATGACCATTAACATCTTAAACAGCGTTGAATTTCTTAGTTAAAGTACTTATTACAGAAAACGTATCTTAAAAAACATGATAAAGTTGTCTCACAATATATCGCAAATCCGTTTTCGCTCAGCTTGCAAGTTAATTTAAGGTAGGTCAATAGTACCTCTGGCACCAACTATCAAGTTCCTGATGTACTTTCCTAGTTCCTTCAGAATAGTTTCTTTCTAGCCAAAGTGGTTTTCATTTTCATCATAACTGAGATGAGGAAGGACCAGAGGGAAAACGACAACAGGCCGCGCATGATCTGGCAATGCGCATGCTCAACTATATACTATTAATAGCTCGTTTAAATATAGCACATATCGACCGATCTATTTTTAAGTCGCTGCATCCATGTTTAAAAATAGACAATTAAAACAGACAGCTTTTATGACTGTGTGTGGATCACGCAAAACTTATCGTTGAAGAATTTGAATACGAAACATGTTCATCTTTTTTCGAAGTTCGATCAACAAAAATGTTGGCCAGTTTGATGTCTAATAAACAAACAATTGACATTGTTTAATATGTTTCATTGGCCCTTTTACTGAATGCATGTATTAGGGACGAGTCATTTATTATCAGGTTGGGGGCCGGGTACATTAAGGAGGGTATGTGTGTGTGTGTTTGAGGGGGGGGGGCGGTTATTGGTGATCTACTGGGAGGGGAGGGGGGTGGAGTGTGTGGAGGCATAGGAAGGAGCCCTGCATAATTTCTTTTTTTAAATAAAGACAAATGGAAAAAAATCCAATTGTCTTAATTTAAAAAAATGTTCAAGACTCCCCATTACACCTACACTTTCAAATAAATTCTATTCTTTCAAATTTAAGATTTAAAAACGCTTACAAAGAAGAGGATACTAGGGTCGCTCTATTCCCCCTCCCCCCACCCCCAGCCCCAACAAAAAAACATTGATGTATTAGTAGGAAAATATACAATGAATGGTCTTAAAACACGTCGATCAGAGGATATGTTCTCAAGTAAATTTAACGCCAGCGTTTGTGACGGTTCCTTGTCATCAGTAAAAAAACTGCTCTGGAATCTGGGCACTGGGCCCAACACCCTTAATGTTATTATCAGCTTTATAGAGCATTCAGCATCAGTTTCTTGGTGGACATTTGCAGATAAAACGAACCGTTAATCGGTATATATAATTAACCTGCAACAATGAGAGAAATTTCTTTGTATTTTCTGCCCAAAAGTTTGATTGAGGTCTGTCTATTATAAAGGTTCTTGAGGTCTGTCTTACATAAGGTGTGTGGATGGGTCATAAAGTTTTTTGTCACCTATCTGGAGGAGGGGGGGAGGTGAAAACCAAATATAATGAAACTGGTAGGTAGCATGATTTGCTCTATGACAAATAGGGACCGTGATGCAGCTAATTTTATAATTTCATGATTACAGCTGGAGCATGATCTCCTTTAGCCTGACAACAGCTACAGCTGGGTCTCTGTTAGTGTTAACTACAGCACAGCTGCAGCACGCTCTCTATTTGTCATATAGGAAACCATAACAACAGCTGGAGCATGGTCTCTGTTAAGTATATAGGAAATCATGCTCCACCTGTTGTCATGAGAGTAAAACAATAGCTGGAGCATGGTCTTTGTTAAGTATATAGGAAATCATGCTCCACCTGTTGTCATGCGATTATAACAACAGCTGGAGCATGGTCTTTGTTAAGAATATAGGAAATCATGCTCCACCTGTTGTCATTAGAGTATAACAACAGCTGGAGCATGGTCTCTGTTAAGTGAATAGAGAATCATGCGACACCTGTTGTCATGAGAGTATAACAACAGCTGGAGCATGGCCTTTGTTAAGTATATAGAAAATCCTGCTCCACCTGTTGTCATGAGAGTATAGCAACAGCTGGAGCATAGTCTCTCTTATGTATATAGGAAATCATGCTCCACCTGTTGTCATGAGAGTATAACAACAGTTGGAGCATGGTCTCTGTTAAGTGAATAGGAAATCAAGCGCCACCTGTTCTGGTGAGAGTATAACAACATCTGGAGCATGGTCTATGTTAAGTGAATAGGAAATCATGCGCCACCTGTTGTCATGAGAGTATAACAACAGCTGGAGCATGGTCTTTGTTAAGTATATAGAAAACCCTGCTTGAACTGTTGTCATGAGAGTATAACAACAGCTGGAGAATGGTCTCTGTTAGGTGAATTGGAAATCATGCTCCACCTGTTGTCATGAGAGTATAACAACATCTGGAGCATGGTCTATGTTAAGTATATAGGAAATCATGCTCCACCTGTTGTCATTAGAGTATAACAACAGCCGGAGCATGGTCTCTGTTAAGTGAATAGAGAATCATGCGCCACCTGTTGTCATGAGAGTAAAACAACATCTGGAGCATGGTCTCTCTTAAGTATATAGGTAATCATGCTCCACCTGTTGTTATGGGAGTATAACAACATCTGGAGCATTGTCTCTGTTAAGTTTATAGAAAATCCTGCTTCACCTGTTGTCATGAGAGTATAACAACAGTAGGAGCATGGTCTCTCGTATGTATATAGAAAATCATGCTCCATCTGTTGTCATGACAGAATAACACAGGTGGAGCATAGTCTCTGTTAAGTGAATAGGAAATCATGCGCCACCTGTTGTCATGAGAGTATAACAACAGCTTGAGCATGGTCTCTGTTAAGTATATAGGAAATCATGCTCCTCCTGTTGTCACGAGACTATAACAACAGCTTGAGCATGGTCTCTGTTAAGTTTATAGGTAATCATGCTCCACCTGTTGTCATGAGAGTATAACAACAGCTGGAGCATGGTCTCTCTTATGTATATAGGAAATTATGCGCCACCTGTTGTCATGAGAGTATAACAACACTGGAGCATTGTCTGTGTTAAGTGAATAGGAAATCATGCGCCTCCTGTTGTCATGAGAGTATAACAACAGCTTGAGCATGTTCTCTGTTATGGAATTACGAAATCATACTCCTCCTGTTGTCATGAGAGTATCACAACAGCTTGAGCATGGTCTCTGTTCAGTATACAGGAAATCATGCTCCGCCTGTTGTCATGAGAGTATAGTATAGTAACAGCTTGAGCATGGTCTCTCTTATGTACATTGGGAATTATGCTCCACCTGTTGTCATGAGAGTATCACAACAGCTGGAGCATGGTCTCTGTAAAGTGAATAGGAAACCATGCGCTTCCTGTTGTCATGAGATTATAACAACAGCTGGAGCATGGTCTCTGTTAAGTATATAGGAAATCATGCTCCACCTGTTGTCATGAGAGTATAGCATCAGCTGGAGCATGGTCTTTGTTAAGTATATAGAAAATCCTGCTCCACCTGTTGTCATGAGAGTATAGCAACAGCTGGAGCGTGGTCTCTCTTATGTATATAGGAAATCATGCTCCCACCTGTTGTCCTGAGAGTATCACAACAGCTGGAGCATGGTCTCTGTTAAGTGAATAGGAAAACATGCGCCATCTGTTGTCATGAGAGTATTACAACATCTGGAGCATGGTCTCTGTTAAGTGAATAGGAAATCATGCGCCACCTGTTGTCATGAGAGTATAACAACAGCTGGAGCATGGTCTCTGTTAAGAATATAGGAAATCATGCTCCACCTGTTGTCATTAGAATATAAACACAGCTGGAGCATGGTCTCTGTTAAGTGAATAGAGAATCATGCGCTATCTGTTGTCATGAGAGTAAAACAACATCTGGAGCATGGTCTCTCTTAAGTATATAGGTAATCATACTCCACCTGTTGTTATGGGAGTAAAACAACATCTGGAGCATGGTCTCTGTTAAGTTTATAGAAAATCCTGCTTCACCTGTTGTCATGAGAGTATAACAACAGCTGGAGCATGGTCTCCGTTAAGTATATAGGAAATCATGCTCCACCTGTTGTTATTGGAGTATAATAACAACTGGAGCATGGTTTCTGTTAAGTATATAGAAAATCATGCTCCACCTGTTGTCATGAGAGTATAACACCAGCTGGAGCATGGTCTTTGTTAAGTATATAGGAAATCCTGCTCCTCCTGTTATCATGAGTGTATAACAACAGCTGGAACATGGTCTCTGTTAAGTATATAGGAAATCCTGCTCCACCTGTTGTCATGGAGAGAATATAACAACAGCTGGAGCATAGTCTCTGTTAAGTTTATGGGAAATCCTGCTCACCTGTTGTCATGAGAGTATAGCAACAGTAGGAGCATGGTCTCTCTTATGTATATAGGAAATCATGCTCCATCTGTTGTCATGAGAGTATAACACAGGTGGAGCATAGTCTCTGTTACGTGAATAGAAAATCGTGCGCCACCTGTTGTCATGAGAGTATAGCAACAGTAGGAGCATGGTCTCTCTTATGTATATAGGAAATCATGCTCCATCTGTTGTCATGAGAGTATAACACAGGTGGAGCATAGTCTCTGTTAAGTGAATAGAAAATCGTGCGCCACCTGTTGTCATGAGAGTATAACAACATCTGGAGCATGGTCTCTGTTACGTATATAGGTAATAATGCTCCACCTGTTGTTATGGGAGTATAATAACAGCTGGAGCATGGTCTCTGTTAAGTATATAGGAAATCATGCTCCACCTGTTGTCATGACAGTATAACAACAGCTGGAGCATGGTTTTTGTTAATTATATAGGAAATCCTGCAGCTCCTGTTGTCATGAGTGTATAACAACAGCTGGAGCATGGTCTCTGTTAAGTATATAGGAAATCATGCTCCACCTGTTGTCATGAGAATATAACAACAGGTGGAGCATGGTCTCTGTTTAGTATATAGCAAATCCTGCTCCACCTGTTGTCATGAGAGTATAACAACAGCTGGAGCATGGTCGCTGTTTAGTATATAGGAAATCCTACTCTACCTGTTGTCATGAGAGTATAACAACAGCTGGAGCATGTTCTCTGTTTAATATATACGAAATCATGCTCCTCCTGTTGTCACGAGAGTAACACAACAGCTTGAGCATGGTCTCTGTAAGTACTTTAAGAAACCAAGCTTTTCCTGTTGTCATCAGATTATTACAACAGTCTGTCAGTATTATAGGAAACCTTGCTCTTTCTGTTTTCATCAGATTATAACAATAGCTAGAGCGTGCTCTCTTTTAGTACCATAAAGTTCAGAAATAAGACAAACCACAGGTTTTCACGTTTGGACTTTCGTCTTCTTCAGAAATAGACTGTATTTGAAAAACAAATAACGTCACGTCCGTTAGTACCATAGGAAACGATGCTCCTCCTGTTGTCATCATATTAAAACAACAGCTGAAGAAGGTCTCTGTTAATACTATAGGAAAGTAAAAAGATAGGCAATGATCAGGAATTAATACAATCAAATTCCACATTCCACTTTCAAAACCAATAGGGAAAGAAGCACATATACACAGATTGTCACAAGTTTACCAAAGACATGTACAGTTAACCGAAGCAGCTCTGATAGTACTAAAGGAAACCATGCTCCTCCTGTTGTCATCAGGTTATAACAGCAGCTGGAGCATGGTCTATGTTAGTACTTCAGGAAGCCATTCTCCTCCTGTTATCATCAAATTGTTACAACGGCTGGAGCGTGGTCTCTAAAAGTACAATACCTGATGTCATCAGATGATAACAAAAGCTGAATCACGGTCTCTGTTAGTACTATAGGAAACCATGCTCCTCCTATTGCCATCAGATTATAACAACAGCTGGAGCATGGTCTTTTATAGTACTATAGGAAACCATGATCCTCCTGTTGTCCTCAGATTATAACAACAGCTTGAGCATGGTCTCTGTTAGAACGATAGGTTACTATGCTCCACCTGCTGTCATCAGATTATAACAGCAGATGGAGCATGGTCTCTGCACGTACTATAGGAAACCATGCTCCTCCTGTTTTCATGACATGATACATGATGTAACAACAGCTGGAGCTCTGTCTCCTTTAGTAATATAAGAATCCATGCTCCTCCTGTTGTCATGAGAAAACAACAATAGGTGGAACATAGTCTCTATTTTTAAGTTTCACCGGAACTGTTTCAACTCTTTGGATAACCGCTTGTTACCGAAAATGCTCTTATGTTACATGCAGTCTGCTGTTTACAAGGCTAATTACACAACAGAACAATAAAGAGTGTTTTCTTCATATATTCGAGATCAAACGCAGGCTGTCGACTGATACAATCTATCCCGACAACTGTAACACTTTTTTTGAGGTTAGAAAACGTAACTTTTAATATATTGTTTTGCTTAAATTTGGGACGAGTAATTTATAATCAGGAGTGGGGGAACCGGGTACATTTAGGGGATCGGAATTGTTTTTGGTGATGTGGTGATGTACTGGGGGGGGGGTCGGAAATCAATAAGCCTCGGAGCAAGGGGGGTCATATATTTTAGTAAACATATTGTGGAGGGGGGGGGGGGTGTCAGAATTCTTACATCGACCTTCATTTTTAAAAATGTCTCGGCTTCTTGGGGGGGGGGCTTCCAGGCCCCCCATTACTCCTAAAATTTCACTCTTTGTCTTTCAAACTCAAAACTTAAGGGCATAAATGGAAATGACAGGCAAAACTTTGGCAGCTTCATATAAAAAAGACAGCTCTTTTCATTGATTTGCTAGAAAACAACAGTATGAAAGTGTCTATAAAATCATGTCAAGTAGATGATTTTGTTCTAAATTAAATTGAATGCCTACATTTGTGATATCAGCTCTCCAGGCGCCTTTTCATCAGCAGAACTACAGTGGCTTCTGGGTCCGCAGCCCCCAGACCCAGACGCCCAAGTATTAGCTTTAATAGTTATAATTATTAAGCTGTTAAGCAGTGGACAACAGATTGCCGGATGGCCATTAGCAGAAGAAAGTTTAAAAATGAAGACAAGTTTACACAGACCATGAATAATTAACCTGTTAAAATAAGAAAATGTTCTTTGCGTTTTATACATGTTTTGAATGAGGTCGGTCTGACATAAGATAGGTAATATGGTGTAGGTGTGTGAAGGGTAGCTGGATGTGGGGGATCATAAAATTGTTTGTCATCTATTTGCGGGGGGGGGGGGGGGCTTCGGCAAAATAATACTGGTGAGACTGGGGTGGGGGGTCAGAAAAATTTTGGTGAACCATATGAAAATTCCACCCCCCTCCCCCACCTCCACCAGAAATGACCCGTCCCTTAAAAACATTACTAAAATATTCCTTATTGTTCGAACACAAGATCATAAAATACCTTATTCTCTAAGTTAAAACGAGACCCTCCGATCCAGCTGTTGTTATACTCTCATGACAACAGGTAGTGTAAGATTTCCTATATACTTAACAGAGGCCATGCTCCAGCTGTTGCTATGATATTATGACATCAGGTGGAGCAGGATTTCCTATATACTAAACAGATACCATGCTCAAGCTGTTCTTATTTTCTCATGACATCAGGTGGAGCATGATTTCCTATATACTTAACAGAGACCATGCTCCAGCTGTTGTTATACTCTCATGACAACAGGAGGAGCAGGAATTCCTATATACTTAACAAAGACCATGCTCAAGCTGTTGTTATACTCCCATAACAACAACTGGAGCATGATTTCCTACATACTTAACAGAAACCATGCTCCAGCTGTTGTTATACTCCCATACCAACAGGTGGAGCATGATTACCAATATACTTAACAGAGACCATGCTGCAGATGTTGTTATACTCTCATGACAACAGGTGGAGCAGGATTTCCTATATACTAAACAGAGACCATGCTCCTGTGGCTATACTATCATGACAACAGGTGGAGCATGATTTCCTATATACTTAATAGACCATGCTCGTGATGTTGTTATACTCTCGTGACAACAGGTTGAGCATGATTTCCAATATACTTAACAGAGACCATGCCCAAGCTGTTATTATACTCTCATGACAACAGGAGGAGCATGGTAGCGTATATACTAAACAGAGAACATGCTCCAGCTGTTGTTTTACTCTCATGACAACAGGTAGAGCATGATTTCTAATATACTTAAAAGAGACCATGCTCCAGCTGTTGTTATACTCTCATAACAACAGGTAGAGTAGGATTTCCTATATACGTAACAGAGATCATGCTCCTGCTGTTGCTTTACTCTCATGACAATAGGTGGAGCAGGATTTCCTATATACTAAACAGAGACCATGCACCAGTTGTTGTTATAATCTCATAACAACTGGTGGAGCAGGATTTCCTCTATACTTAACAAAGACCATTCTCCAGCCGTTGTTATACTCTCCTGCTAACAGGTGGAGCATGATATCATATTAACTCAAAAGAGACCGTGCTCCATCTGTTGTATACTCTCATGACAACATGTGGCGCAAGACTTCCTATATATACTTAACAGAGACCATGCTCCAGCTATTGTTATACTCTCATGAAAACGGTTGTCGCATGATTTCCTATTCACTTAACAGAGACCATGCTCCAGCTGTTGTTATATTCTCATGACAACAGTTGGAGCATGATATTCTGTATTCTTAACAAAGACCATCTTCCAGCTGTTGTTTTACTCTCATGACAACAGGTGAAGCATGATTTCTAATATACTTAACAGAGACCATGCTCCAGCTGTTGTTATACTCTCATGACAACAGGAGGAGCAGGATTTTCCATATTCTTAACACAACCCATGCTCCAGCTGTTGTTATATTCTCATGACAACAGGTGGAGCATGATATCCTATAAACTCAACAGAGACCGTGCTCTAGCTGTTGTTATACTCTCATGACATCAAGTGGCGCATGCTTTCCTATATATACTTAACAGAGACCATACTCCGGCAATTGTTATACTCTCATGAAAACAGGTGACGCATGATTTCCTATTCACTTAACAGAGACCATGCTCCAGCTGTTGTTATACTCTCATGACAACAGGTGCAGCATGATTTCCAATATACTTAACAGAGACCATGCTCCAGCTTTTGATATGCTCTCCTGACAACAGGTGTAGCAAGGTTTCCTATATTATACTCAACAGAGACCATGCTCCAGCTGTTGTTATAATATCATGACAACAGGTGGTGCATGATTTCCTATATCTTTAACAAAGACCATGCTCTAGATGTAGTTATACTCTCATGACAACAGGTAGAGCATGGTTTCCTATATACTTAACAGAGGCCATGCTCCAGTTGTTAGTATACTCTCATGACAACAGGTGGAGCATGATTTCCTATATACTTAACAGAGACCATGCTCCAGCTGTTGTTATATCCTCATGACAACAGGTGGAGCAGGATTTCCTATTCACTTAACAGAGACCAACTCCAGCTGTTGTTATATTTCAATGACAACAGGTGGAGCATGATATCCTATATCTTTAACAAAGACCATGCTCCAGCTGTTGTTATACTCTCATGACAACAGTCGGAGCATGATTTCCAATATACTTAACAGAGACCATGCTCTAGCTGGTGTTATGCTCTCCTGACAACAGGTGGAGCAAGATTTCCTATAATATACTTAACAGACACCATGCTCCAGCTGTTGTTATATTCTCATGACATAGGTGGAGCAGGATTTCCTATATACTTAACAGAGACCATGCTCCAGATGTTGTTATACTCTCATGGCAACAGGTGGAGCATGATTTCCTATATACTTAACAGAGACCATGCTCCAGCTGTTGTTATTCTCTCATGACAACAGGAGGAGCATGATTTCGTATATACTAAACAGGGAACATATTGCAGCTGTTGTTATACTCTCATGACAACAGGTAGAGTAGGATTTCCTATATTCTTAACAGAGACCATGCTCCAGCTATTGCTATACTCTCAAGACAACAGGTGGAGCAGGATTAACTATATACTAAACAGAGACCAACTCCAGCTGTTGTTATACTCTCATGACAACAGGTGCAGCATGATTTCCAATATACTTAACAGAGACCATGCTCCAGCTTTTGATATGCTCTCCTGACAACAGGTGTAGCAAGGTTTCCTATATTATACTCAACAGAGACCATGCTCCAGCTGTTGTTATAATATCATGACAACAGGTGGTGCATGAATTCCTATATCTTTAACAAAGACCATGCTCCAGATGTAGTTATACTCTCATGACAACAGGTAGAGCATGGTTTCCTATATACTTAACAGAGACCATGCTCCAGTTGTTAGTATACTCTCATGAAAACAGGTGGAGCATGATTTCCTATATACTTAACAGAGACCATGCTCCAGCTGTTGTTATATCCTCATGACAACAGGTGGAGCAGGATTTCCTATTCACTTAACAGAGACCATGCGCCAGCTGTTGTTATATTTCAATGACAACAGGTGGAGCATGATTTCCTATATCTTTAACAAAGACCATGCTCCAGCTGTTGTTATACTCTCATGACAACAGTCGGAGCATGATACCCAATATACTTAACAGAGACCATGCTCTAGCTGGTGTTATGCTCTCCTGACAACAGGTGGAGCAAGATTTCCTATAATATACTTAACAGACACCATGCTCCAGCTGTTGTTATATTCTCATGACATAGGTGGAGCAGGATTTCCTATATACTTAACAGAGACCATGCTCCAGATGTTGTTATACTCTCATGGCAACAGGTGGAGCATGATTTCCTATATACTTAACAGAGACCATGCTCCAGCTGTTGTTATTCTCTCATGACAACAGGAGGAGCATGATTTCGTATATACTAAACAGGGAACATACTGCAGCTGTTGTTATACTCTCATGACAACAGGTAGAGTAGGATTTCCTATATTCTTAACAGAGACCATGCCCCAGCTATTGCTATACACTCAAGACAACAGGTGGAGCAGGATTAACTATATACTAAACAGAGACCAACTCCAGCTGTTGTTATATTCTCATGACAACAGATGAAGCACGATTTCCTATATACTCAACAGAGACCATGCTCCAGCTGTTGCTATACTCTCTTGACAACAGGTGGAGCATGATTTCCTATACACTTAACAGAGACCATGCTTCAGCTGTTGTTATACCCCCCATAACAACAGGTGGAGCATGATTACCTATACACTTAACATAGAACATGGTGCAGATGTTGTTATACTCTCATGACAACAGGTGGCGCATGATTTCCTATTCACTTAACAGAGACCATGCTCGAGATATTGTTATACTCTCATGACGACAGGTGGAGCATGATTTCCTATATACATAAGAGAGACCATGCTCCAGCTGTTGCTATAATCTCATGACAACAGGTGGAGCAGGAATTTCTATATACTTTACAGAAACCATGCTCCAGATGTTGTTATACTCCCATAACAACAGGTGGAGCATGATTTCCTATTCACTTAACAGAGACCATGCTCCAGATGTTGTTATACTCTCGTGGCAACAGGTGGAGCATGATTTCCTATATACATTAGAGAGACCATGGTCCAGCTGTTGCTATACTCTCATGACAACAGGTGGAGCATGTTTACCTATATACTTATCAGAGACCATGCTCCAGATGTTGTTATAATCTCATGACAACATGTGGCGCATGATTTCCTATTCACTTAACAGAGACCATGCTCCAGCTGTTGTTATACTCTCATGACAACAGGTGGAGCATGATTTCCTATATACTTAACAGAGACCATCCTGCAGATGTTGTTAAACTCTCATGACAACAGGTGGAGCATTTTTGCTATAAACTTAACAGAGACCAAGCTCCATCTGTTGTTATGGTTTCCTATATGACAAATAGAGAGCGTGCTGCAGCTGTCCTGTAGTTAACACTAACAGAGACCAAGCTGTAGCTGTTGTCAGGCTAAAGAAGATCGTGCTGCAGCTGTAATCATGAAATTATAACAACAGCTGCGTCACGGTCCCTATTTGTCATATAGGAAATCATGCTACCTACCAGTTTCATTATCTTTTGTTTTCAACTCCCCCCTCCCACTCCAGATAAGTGACAAAAAAAATTATGACCCATCCATCCCCCTCCCGCCCCAAACCCCCACAACCCTAATGTAAGACAGACCTCAAGAACCTTTATAATAGATAGACCTCAATCAAACGTATGGACACAAACTACAAAGAAATTTCTCTCACTGTTACAGGTTGATTATATATACCGATTAATAGTTCATTATTTTTTTTCTGCAAATGTCTACCAAGAAACTGATACTGAATGCTCTATAAAGCTGATAATAACATCAAGGGTGTCGGGCCCAGTGCCCAGATTCCAGAGCAGTTTTTTTACTGATGACAAGGAACTGTCACAAACGCAGGCGTTAAATTTACTTGAGAACAGACCCTCTGGTCGACATGTTGTTAAGACCATTCATTGTATATATTCCTACTAATACACCAATTATTTTTTGTTGGAGGGGGGGGGGGGGGAGGGGAATAGAGCGACCCTAGTATTTTCTTCTTTGTAAGCGTTTTTAAATCTTAAATTTGAAAGAATAGAATTAATTTGAAAGTATAGGTGTAATAGGGAGTCTTGAACATTTTTTTAAATTAAGGCAAATGGATTTTTTCCCATTTGTCTTTATTTAAAAAAGAAATTATGCAACCCCCCCCCCCCCTATCCCTCCACACACTCCCAGTAGATCACTAATAAAATCCCCCTCACACACACACAATCACAAACACATAGCCTTCTGAATGTACCCGGCCCCCGACCTGATAATAAATGACTCGTCCCTAGTACTTGCATACAGTAAAAGGGCCAATGAAACATATTAAACAATATCAATTGTTTTAGATCTACATGTAAATATATCAAACTGGCCAATATTTTTGTTGATACGAAGGGTCTCTAAATTCCATCGCCCGTACAGCAAACCCTTACGATAGTAAAACATTATATCGTCGTGCCCAGTGAGTTTTGCTCATTTTTAATCTAATTAGGGGAAAAGAAAGAATTAAAAATAAATAGATAAATAAATAAATAAATAAATAAATGATAAATAAATAAATCTACTGAAATAGTAATTTGCAGAGAGCTTTAACATGCTAGATAAGACATTGTTTTAAGTGCAGCGCTATACAATTATTATTGGATTTTCCGAACGCTATTTATAACTAAAAAATGGATTTACCAATGTCTATTAAAAGTAACTGACCGACGCATGCGCAATTAAAAATCATGCGCGGCCTGTTGTCGTTTTCCCTCTCCCGGATAGGGACGTTTTATCCTGAGTTGAAAGAAAAAATTCCTTTGAAGATGTTGATGGTGTTTCTCATACAGAGGACACACTAAAAGACAAGTAACCCAAAGGGTAACAATTGCTCACCTGAGAGACATTGTAAACCTATAGCTGTACAGGAAGAAACAACTGCTGCTGCCTCTGAGACAACACCAGGGCCCAGTTTCACAATCATTCTTAAAGTTAAGGACCACCTTAAAGTTAAGGTGGAAAATTTCGCCCTAAGAAAATCCATATTTACCTTATATTGAAAATCGCAGTTTTTGTGTGATCCTACTGACAACTGTCATAGGAATGTAATACGAAAGAAAAATCATTTACTTTTAGTTTTTGTAAGCTTTTATTTACACGTGAAATTTTAGTCCTTAACTTTAAGGTCGTCATTAAGTTTAAGGAATGATTGTGAACCTGGGCCCAGGTCCGCAACTTCAGCTGAGACTCCCGCAGAAGATACTATAATTAGCTATTCAACATGACATTTATTTTTTCTCATCGTTTTTAAATTTTCCTACAGATCTTGGCCACTCTTTTCTCTCTTTCCCTCTCTTCTTATTTGCCTTTGTATTGCTCATTTATCCCCTGTTTTTAGTTTGGCTCTACTTGTTGGGTAAGATCAGCAAGATGTTTGAAAAAAAGACAAGGTCAAAGTTAATTTTCAGAAGTTAATTTTTCAAGTTTATTTATTTAATTACAATTATTTTTTCCTGCATTTAGAGCTTCTAGTGTCATCTCAATGTATGTGTTTGAGGACTAATACTAAGAGCATGCAAGACCATGGTACTGGTATAAACAGAGAAATAAAAACAACAGAATCCTTGAATATGAAAGTCGTTAGGGTTGTTCTGAAAGCCATTGTCAGCATCAACGAAAAAAAAAATATATAGCAGCTGATGTCCCTCTGCTGCCATATATTTACGTAAGGTTTATTTTCTCTTTGTTCCTTCAAATATGTGTTTTCAGTGTAGACACAAAACTGTTTTGTTTGTTTAGGTAGTCAAACTGGCGTTTGCTTTTTCACATAGCCACTTTGGGTGTTTTGCATGACAGATGTGCGTTATATGTAGTTTAGGGCTCGCAACGAATTAAGTTACCTTTCAAATATCCCTTCGGGCACATGGGGGTTTGATCAGCTTTGAGCCAACGTCGATTCGATGTCATGATATCGAATCGGCGTTGGTTCAATGCTGGCTTATCATAGTGCCCGAAGGGATATTACAAGAAGAAGCGTCACACAGTTCTCTTCAATTTGCATAACAGATGTGCCTTATATGTAGTTTAGGGCTCGCAACGAGTTAAGTTACCTAACAAATATCCCGTCGGGCACATGGGGGTTTGATCAGCTTTGAACCAGCGTCGGTTCGACGTCATGATATCGAATCGACGTTAGTTCAATGCTGGCTAAACATAGTGCCCGAAGGGATATTACAAGAAGAGTCACACAGTTCTCTCCATTTTGCATAAGAGATGTGCGTTATATGTAGTTTAGGGCTCGCAACGAATTAAGTTACCTTACAAATATCCCGTCGGGCACATGGGGTTTGATCAAGTTTGAACCAGCGTCGGTTCGACGTCATGATATCGAATCGACGTTGGTCAAATGCTGGCTAAGCATAGTGCCGAAGGGATATTACAAGAAGAGTCACACAGTTCTCTCCAATTCGCATGACAGATGTGCCTTATATGAAGTTTAGGGCTCGCAACGAATTAAGTTACCTTACAAATAACCCGTCGGGCACATGGGGCTTGATCAGCTTTGGACCAACGTCGATTCGACGTCATGATATCGAATCGACGTTGGTCCGATGCTGGCTAAGCATAGTGCTCGAAGGGATATTACCAGAAGAGTCACACAGTTCTCTCCAATTCGCATGACAGATGTGCCTTATATGTAGTTTAGGGGTCGCAACGAATTAAGTTACATTACAAATAACCCGTCGGGCACATGGGGCTTGATCAGCTTTGAACCGAAGACGATTCGACGTCATGATGTCGAATCGACGTTGGTTCAATGCAGGTTAGGCATTGTGCCCGAAGGGATATTACAAGAAGAGTCACACAGTTTTCACCAAGCAAAGATAAGGTCTAAGTGGGATAGGTTAGGATATAGCTCAGAGGAAAGAAATTAATAGCTTTAAGTATTAATGATTCTTGACTCACATATTATTCTGTATTTATTAAGGTGATATTATGCACTTATTGTACTACCTGTCACACCGTTTATATTTGTATTGCATGTATGTACATGTATATGCTCAAGGGCTACATAACCTATATAGCACTTGAATAAACATTCTTCTTCATAAATATATATATAAATGCTACGGGTGTGAAAAGAATTTGTGATGCAACATTTGGTGGTGAGAGAGACACTTCCTGACACTCTTTTTATTGCAAGACTGACATCTTTTGATATTTTGTGCTGGGGCCTAATATTTGTTGTTTCTAGTTGTTGATAGAGAGTGTTGCAACTTTTTCTACTTTGTTGCTGTTACACTGCTGCTTCTGTTCGTGGTATGATAGTGACAACTGATGCTGATGTTTTCAATATTCTTTTCTTTTTTTAAGATTGATATATGCTGCCTGTGATAATGGTGTTATTAAAAGTGTCAGCCACTGTTTATAGTAAGGATTTAGGCTTATATTACTGTTTTTGCCGTGTGTAGTATTTGCAGACACTAATGTTGGTGGTTTGACAGGAGTAACATCTGCTGCTCCGCCAGTTTTCATAAGCAGATGCTGATGTTTGTACCAGAGACCACATCATCTGTCGATATTGAAGATCAGAGGGACATCAGGTGCTGCCATTAGTACTGAGAATAACTTTTGCTGCTGCTGTAAGTAAAAGCAATGGCTGCTGATGGAGAAGTCAGTTCCTGATGCTGGTGTCATAAGCAGCTGCTAGTGTTTTTTTAATAGTTACACCTCCATCTGCCGATATCGGAGAACAGAAGGACATCAGCTGCTGCCATAATGTATTCAGGATAACTTTTGCTGCTGTTGTTGATGAAATCTTCAGCTGCTGATAATGTAGTCAGTTGCTGATGGTGGTGTCATAAGCAGCTCCTGATGTTGTTTATTAGTGATAGTGACACCACCATCTTTTGATATTGGAGAACAGCGGGACATTAGCTGCTGCCATAAGTATTTAGAATAACTACTGCTGTTGATGAAAGCATCAGCTGCTGATGGTGATGTCAGTTGCAAATGGTGGAGTCAGAATGAGCTGCTGATGTTATTATTAGTGACAGTGACCCTACCATCTGCCGATATCGGAGAACAGAGGGATATCAGCTACTGTCATTAGTATTGAGAATAACCATTACGGATGCTGTTGATTAAGTATTAGCTGCTAATGGTGATGTCAGTTGCTGATGGTGGTGTCATAAGCAGCCGCTGCTTTTAGTAAATGACACTATCGTCTGCCTATATCGGAGATCAGAGGGATGTCAGCTGTTGCCACTAGTGTTTAGAGTATATTTTGCTGCTGCTGTAAGTAAAAGCATAGGCTGCTGATGGTGGTGTCAGTTACTGATGGTGGTATCATAAGCAGCTGCTGGTGTTGTTTTAGTGGCACCACCATCTGTCGAAAGCATTAGCTGTTGATGGTGGTTTTTAATTGGTACAATTGCTAATGCCGCAGTTGCAGTTAGTACGGCTTATCGCTTTTGTCTTATTCTTTTCTGATGATAGAAGTAGCAGATTTTATGTCTTTTTTTAATTCACACGCTGCTGCAGCTGGTTGTAAAAGAGCCGCATCCTGCAACCTAGGTGGAGAGTAAGATTTGCTGTTGTTGTCTAAGGGGAGGAATGAAATAACTTCTACTGCTGTTAATTTGAAGATACAACAGCTGCTGCTGTTGTCACAGCAAATATCACAGAAACCATCAGCATCAGTTTTCACTCGTTGATAAACAATAGCACAATATATCACTCTAGTCACGTACACCACAAGAAGTAGTATCTCTCACTAAAACTTACTGCAGATATTACTCCGTCCACTGTCAGCAGCAGCTATCACCCGCGTAACAGAAGGCAGCAGCAAAGGTTAGTTTCGTCTCCAGAAGCAGCTCCTGGTATCATGAGTATAACCACCAACAGGTGGTAGAAAAAAGATATAATTCAAGCAGCAGCAACTGAAGTCACTCTCACTACTTTCCTTCAACAGCAGGCAGTCCACAAACAGATGACATATACAGATATTTAATCCAGCAGAAGCAACACCTGCCATTCTCACTACCTATCTTCAACAGCAGGCAGTTCATCAACAGATGGCAGATACAGATATTTAATCCAGCAGCAGCAACAGCTGTCACTCTCACTACCCTTCTTCAAAAGCAGGTAGTCCACAAACAGATGGCAGATACAGATAATTTGTCCAGCAGCGGCAACAGCTGTAACTCAATACATATCTTCAAAACGGGCAGTGCACAAACAGATGGCAGATACAGATATTTAATCCAGCAGCAGCAGCAGCTGTCACTCTCATTACATATCTTCAAAATTAGGCAATCCACCAACAGAAGGTAGATACTGATATTTAGTCCAGCAGCAGCAACAGCTGTCACTTTCACCACCTATCTTCAACAGCAGGCAGTCCACCTACAGATGGTAGATACAGATATTTAATCCAGCAGCAGCAACAGCTGTTGCTCTCACTACCTTTCTTGAACAGCAGGCAGTCCACCTACAGATGGTAGATACAGATATCTAATCCAGCAGGAGCAACAGCTGTAACTCTGACCACCTGTCTTCAACAGCAGGCAGTCCATAAACAGAAGGCAGATACAGATATCTAGTACAGCAGCAGCAACAGCTGTCACCCTCACTACATATCGTCAACAGTAAGCAGATGACAGATATAGAAATTTAATCCAGCAGCAGCAACAGCTGTCACTCTCACTATCTTCAACAGCAGGCAGTCCACCAACAGATTGCATGAACAAATATTTAATCCAGCAGCAGCAACAGCTGTCACTCTCACTATCTATCTTCAACAGCAAGCAGCCAACCAACTGCTTGCAGATACAGATATTCAATCCAGCAGCAGCAACAGCCGTCACCCTCACTACCCTACTTCAACAGCAGGCAGTCCACAAACAGATGGCAGATACAGATATTTAATGCAGCAGCGGCAACAGCTGTCACTGTCACCACCTATCTTCAACAGCAGGCAATCCACAAGCTGCTTGCTGATACAGATATTCAATCAAGCAGCAGCAACAGCTGACACTCTCACTACCTATCTTCAACAGCAGGCAGTCCACCAACAGATGGCAGATACAGATATTTAATCCACCAGCAGCAACAGCTGACACTCAGCTGCTGCTATTAGTAGTAAGAATAGCTTCTGCAGATGTGTTTGATAAAAGCATCAGCTGCTGATGGTGGTTTAGCAGTTGCTGATGGTTGTGTCGTAAGCAGGTGCTCATTTTCGTATTAATGACAACATTATTTGGCGATATTGGAGAACAATGGGATATCAGCTGCTGCAATCATGAGAAAGAATAGCTTTTGCTGCTTTTTTTATGAAAACATCAGCAGCTACTGTTGGTGGTTTGGCAGCTGTTGGTGGTGATGTGGTGGTGATGTGATAAGCAGCTGCTGATGTTAATATCTGCGACCACATCATTTGCCGATATGAAAGAACAAAAGGACACTTGCTACCTATTAGAAGTAAAAATAGCTTTTGCTGCATCTTTGACGAAAGCATCAACTGCTGATGGTTCTTTGGCAGCTGATGATGGCGGTAACATAAGCAGCTGCTGATGTTACTGTTGATTACACCATCATCTGCCGATATCGGAGAACAAAGGGACATTAGCTGCTGCGATCAGTAATAGGAAAAACTTTTGATGCTGATTTTGATGAAAGCATCAGCTGCTGATGGCGGTTTGGCAGCTGGTGATGGTGGCATAAGCAGGTGCTGCTGTTATTATCAGTGGTACAATAAGCAGCTTCTGATGTTACTGTTAATCAGCATCAGCTGCTGATGGCGGTATGGCAGCTGCTGCTGCAGCTGCGTCTGATAAAAGCATCAGCTGCTGATGTTGGTTAAGCAGCTGCTGATGGTAGTTTGGCAGGAGCTGATGGAGGTGGCTCTTTGGCAGCTGCGGCTGTTACTTTTAATGACACCATCATCTGCTGATATCGGAGAACAAAAACGAATAAGCTGCTGCCATCATTAGTAGGAAAAACTTTTGATGCTGCTTTGGAGGAAAGCATCAGCTGCTGATGGCGGTATGGCAGCTGCTGCTGCAGCTGTGTCTGCTAAAAGCAACAGCTGCTGATGGTTGTTTTGCAGCTGCTGATGGTGGTTTTGCAGCTGCTGACGGTGGTGACATAAGCAGCTTTGCTCTTACTGTTAATGACACCATCATCTGCCGATGTCGGAGAACAAAAAGGAAATAAGCTGCTGCCATTAGTAGTAGGAAAAACTTTTGATGCTGCTTTTGAGGAAAGCATCAGCTGCTGATGGCGGTATGGCAGCTGCTGCTGCAGCTGCGTCTGATAAAAGCATCAGCTGCTGATGGTGGTTTTGCAGCTGCTGATGGTGGTTTGGCAGCTGCTGATGGTGGTGGCATTAGCAGCTCCCGCTGTTATCATAAGTTACCGCATCATCTGGCGATATGGAAGAACAGAGGGGCATCATCGGCTACTATAAGTAGTAAGAATAGTTTTTGCTGCATCATTTGATGAAAGCAACAGCTGCTGATGGAACGGTAAGTTTTGTTCCAGTAGCAGCCCCTGTTATCATTACCATCACCAGATACAGATATCATTTCAGCAATAAAACTAAAGTCACTCTAATTACCTATATTTTAACAGCAGGCCGTCCACCAACAGATGGCAGATACAGATATCATTACAGCAGTATTAACAGATGTCACTTTCTCTACCTATCTCTAACAGCAGGCCGTCCACCAACAGATGGCAGATACAGATATCACTCCAGCAGTATCAACAGCTGTCACTCGCATTACCTATCTTTAACAGCAAGCAGTCCACCAATAGATGGCAAATACAGATATCATTACAGTAGTAGCAGCAGATACCACTATCACTACCTAACTTCAACAGCAGGCAGTCCACAAATTATGGATATCAATACTTCAAAGTGTGGATATCCAATAATCTAAATGAGAAATGGATAGCACTAATTCAAATTATAAATATCACAATTTCGATTTATTGACATCAATAATTTGACTTAGTGATATTCATAAATGGGCAAATTTGTTGATATCTATAAATCGATTTATGGATATTCATGAATCGAATCGGTGATATCCATAAAGTAGTTAGACTAGTTGATATTCATACTTCGAATACTGTACATCTATAAGTCGAATCACGGATATTCATGAATAATTATGGATGTCGCTTATTTGTATAGTGGATAGCACTTTTTCACTTATCGATATCATAAAACGATAATGAATAGTTACCGGCACCCCATAGAATTTCTGCTGATGGTTCTTTGGCAGCTGCTGATGGTGGTCAGTAGCACTATCAACGGTAAGTTTTGTTCCAGTAGCAGCCCCTGTTATCATTACCATCACCAGATACAGATATCATTTCAGCAATAAAACTAAAGTCACTCTAATTACCTATATTTTAACAGCAGGCCGTCCACCAACAGATGACAGATACAGATATCATTACAGCAGTATTAACAGATGTCACTTTCTCTACCTATCTCTAACAGCAGGCCGTCCACCAACAGATGGCAGATACAGATATCACTCCAGCAGTATCAACAGCTGTCACTCGCATTACCTATCTTTAACAGCAAGCAGTCCACCAATAGATGGCAAATACAGATATCATTACAGTAGTAGCAGCAGATACCACTATCACTACCTAACTTCAACAGCAGGCAGTCCACAAATTATGGATATCAATACTTCAAAGTGTGGATATCCAATAATCTAAATGAGAAATGGATAGCACTAATTCAAATTATAAATATCACAATTTCGATTTATTGACATCAATAATTTGACTTAGTGATATCCATAAATGGGCAAATTTGTTGATATCTATAAATCGATTTATGGATATTCATGAATCGAATCGGTGATATCCATAAAGTAGTTAGACTAGTTGATATTCATACTTCGAATACTGTACATCTATAAGTCGAATCACGGATATTCATGAATAATTATGGATGTCGCTTATTTGTATAGTGGATAGCACTTTTTCACTTATCGATATCATAAAACGATAATGAATAGTTACCGGCACCCCATAGAATTTCTGCTGATGGTTCTTTGGCAGCTGCTGATGGTGGTCAGTAGCACTATCAACGGTAAGTTTTGTTCCAGTAGCAGCCCCTGTTATCATTACCATCACCAGATACAGATATCATTTCAGCAATAAAACTAAAGTCACTCTAATTACCTATATTTTAACAGCAGGCCGTCCACCAACAGATGACAGATACAGATATCATTACAGCAGTATTAACAGATGTCACTTTCTCTACCTATCTCTAACAGCAGGCCGTCCACCAACAGATGGCAGATACAGATATCACTCCAGCAGTATCAACAGCTGTCACTCGCATTACCTATCTTTAACAGCAAGCAGTCCACCAATAGATGGCAAATACAGATATCATTACAGTAGTAGCAGCAGATACCACTATCACTACCTAACTTCAACAGCAGGCAGTCCACAAATTATGGATATCAATACTTCAAAGTGTGGATATCCAATAATCTAAATGAGAAATGGATAGCACTAATTCGAATTATAAATATCACAATTTCGATTTATTGACATCAATAATTTGACTTAGTGATATCCATAAATGGGCAAATTTGTTGATATCTATAAATCGAATTATGGATATTCATGAATCGAATCGGTGATATCCATAAAGTAGTTAGACTAGTTGATATTCATACTTCGAATACTGTACATCTATAAGTCGAATCACGGATATTCATGAATAATTATGGATGTCGCTTATTTGTATAGTGGATAGCACTTTTTCACTTATCGATATCATAAAACGATAATGAATAGTTAACCGGCACCCCATAGAATTTCGGTGATATCTATCTTATATTACTTACGTAAGATATAGGAAATCCGCTGGTGACAGACGGACGCATAGACTGGCGGATGGACAAAAGGTGTTGCGGAATATATTATCATATACCTCAAGAACCCTTAAGCAAGCTTCATACATGTAGTCTAGTTGACATGGTGCATTGCTGGAATTGCTTATAATTGTCAATCTTTAAATAAAGACTCTCTCAAAATCAAACTCTTACAACTGTGAGCTCTGGCCAGTTGGATATGATCAGGCGACATAGTTTCAACGTCTAAGTTCTCGCAAAAAAAAGTCTTTTTTAATCGTAAACGGGGCTCCATAGCCCACAACCTATCATCATCACCCTCCCATCGACCGGATACATGTACATGTATGACTGAAACCTGTTGAACAGATCGTAAAATCGCAGGTCTTTTCTGAGACAAAAAGTGGGAAAAGAATAAAAAATATAACCTGAAAATGTCATTTCTTAAGCAGATGACCCATTCGAACATTCTAAGACTTGTCTCCGAATCAATCCTTGGCATGTGTTACGTGTATTTATCGCAAAAAGAAAGAAAAAAAAATAAATGAAATATATGCCGTGAATCCAACTCGCTGCATTTAGCTTCCCTATACGTTCCGATTGGACAGAAAAGCGTTAGCTGGGCACCTCGCGTTAAATCAACATTGACACAACCTTGATTCAATGTCACGACGTGGAATCAACGTTGAGTCAGTGTTGATTCAACTCTGTGTGCCTGCTGTGAGGAGACAACCGATGGTAGGATAAACCCTTTTCACTGAAGAATTTACAGTTTGAAATTTGCAAAAACCCAATGACAACACTACTGAAAATGTTACATGACGTTTGACTCTCCGTATTTTTTTCAGTATTTTCTTGTGTATAAATACCATAAATCATTGCAAGATATTGTTTAGCATTAATGCTTCACCCAAGCACTTAGCTGATTAAAAACACACAAAAAACTCTTTCCCTACACATAAATTTGTCTTTTAAACGGTATGCCCAATGAGCGTTGGCATTTTTTTTAAAAAGCAAATACTTGTAAAAGGAACGAGAACTGCTAATGTCTCACACTTTCTATACAATCATGCAGCTGCACTCTCAAATATCAATAGATTGGCATTTTTGTTTTTGTTTCAAATCCAGGCATGTAGCAATCGTTCATTAGGTAGAATTTGCAATATATTAGAGTATGACGGCTTCACACATACTTTCCTGCATGAATTTTAGTCAAAAACTATAATTTACAGAGAAATCCTCAGCAGCAGCTATTGTCGCAGTAGCAGCTGCTGTTGGGAGATCAGCAGCTGCTGTTGGGGGCAGCAGCGGCAGCTCGTGATTTGGACCCCTCTCATATTTTCCGCCATTTTTACAAAGGGGAACAACTTCCTTAACTTCACGTTTGCTTCCCTCGAGGACGAAGCCTTTCCTAAAGAGGGTGTCCTCCTAAAGGATATTCTTTCCTTGATGCAAATCCTTTCTTTTGAGAGTTGACTTCCATTGAGAAGGGCAGCAGAAATGAAAATGGCAGAGTTGCTTTCCCTGAAAGTGCATCTATTTTCCTTTAATCAGCTTGCCCAATGTTTGTCTGAAAGAAAATGACGTAAGTTCTTATAACACTGCTCATGTTAGCCTTGTTTCCAGTCCGACCATTTTTTGTCAAAAATGAAAACACCAGAGGGCCAATGGCCCTATTTCGCTCATCTGAGCACTGAGATTATGTTGGAAAAACTAAGTTGCCACAGCAACAAAACAACATGCACAACAGCAATAAACATACCATGTATGTAGAGGATAATATCACAAACATTTATGCAAAAAATAAGCTTTATCCTCCCTTAATGGCTTCTAAGAAGAAGATCTTTGGCCAAAAAAAAAAAAAAAAAAAAAAAAAAAAAAATGAAAATTTAGCCTTTCAGTTGCAATGGCAACCAATCAAAATCAGGTCCTTGGGCAAAATTCATATGGCTGATAGAGGACTACTCTAGGAACATTTTTGTAAAGCTTTTGTCAAAATATCTGCAGTAATACAGAAATAAATACCAAATGTCCACTTTCCCCATTGTAAGTCTATGGAAACTTTAAGTCGCCATAGCAAAACCAGTTCAGATGGGCAATGATAATATGAAACATACTTTAAGTAGAGGCTAATGTTATTAATATGTATGCAAAGTATCAACTTCATCCTTCTTATGGCTTCACTTTTCCCATTATAAGTCAATGGAAACTGTAAGTTGCATAGCAACCAAAGTTCTTACGGGGTTGGAAGAAAGTAGAGGCTTCTGTCATCAACATGTTTGCAAAATATCAGCTTCATCCCCGCATATGGCTTCTGAGCAGAAGATTTTTTCATTTTTTCTTCTTCTTTTTTTTCGAAAATTTACCCTATATTTTGCCATGGGAACCAATCAAATTCAGCGATTTGGAGAAAATTCATAAGAAACATAGATGACTATTCAAGAAACATTTCTGTAGAAAGAAAATCCAAACAAATGCAGTGAGACAAGCAAAAATTGCCAATTTCCATTTTCCCCATTATAAGTTAATGGAAACTCTTAGTTGCCATAGCAACCAAACTGCTGGAGCAATTGCCATGAAAAACAGTAATTCTATAGAGGCTACTACTAAGGTTCTTTCTTTAAAGTTTGAGCTTTATTGGCCACACATTTTCTGCGGAGATGATTTTTTAATATTTTTCTATTTTTAACTATTCGGTTGCAATGGCAACCACCCAAACTGCGCAATTTGCATAAATTTAACAACGCTGGTTAAAGACTACTCAAGATACATTTCTATTAAAGTTTTGTCAAAATATCTGCAGTGGCATAGCAATAAATGCAAATTTGCTATTTTGCCATTATAAGTCAATGACAACTTTAAGTTCCCATAGCAACCAAACTGCTGGAGCAATTGCCAAGAAAAACAGTACTTTTATAGAGGCTAGCACCAAGATCCTTTCTGTGAAGTTTGAGCTTTATTAGTCGCATAGTTTTTGAGAAGATGATTTTTGAATATTTTTTTTCTATTTTTAACCATTCGGTTGCCATGGCAACCAGCCAAATTGTGTAATTGACATAAATTTCATGTGGTTGATGGAGGACTACTCAAGGAACATTTCTGTAAAAGTTTTGTCAAAATATCTGCAGTGGATAGCAACAAATGCAAATTTTTCAACTTTTCCCATACAAGTCAATGAAAACTTTAAGTTGCCATAGCAACCAAAGTTCCGAAGCGATTTAAATAAAAAAAAACAGTATTATTGGTTCCCCCTGCCTATAGATGCTATATATGAAATTTGGTTACAATGGGCCTTGTAGTTTCAGAGGAGATGTCGTTTGAAAATGTTGACGGACGTACGGACGACGGACGACGGATGCCTGCCTATACTATAAGCTCACCTGTGAGCCTTCGGCTCAGGTGAGCTAAAAAGCAAAAATTTACAAAAGGTTTAAAATAGTTATTTTATTTATTAACTATTGATTTTGATTGTTTTGGGTTTAACGGCTCTTTGAGACAGTATTTCAGTCTATATCGGGCCGTCTCCCAGAGAGAGGGAGAAAAAAAAGAAATGATACACGCGAGAAAAATGTCCAAAACTACCCTCACTCGCACCTAGTGAAAGCACAGTAGGCCCTTGCCCTACAATATTCCAAATCACTAGAGGACACCCCGGTACTGCAAGTTATACGCATGTACACTAACAGGACTGACCAGTCACGTGAGATTGCTCACATTAATGTGTATGGATACACCTCCCAAAGAGATTACTTTTATCACGCAGGTATAGACCTATAGTTCTATAAACCCATTTCAGCCGCGACACGAGAAAACCAACAAAGTGGTTGTGCGCCCAGCCCATATTCAGATCAGCCCGGGCATTCGCCCAGTCTAATCAGAGTCTTTGCTGTCTGCATGGAGGTAGACCCTTAGCTATCTTTTAAGCGCTCAGTGAAGAGTCTGAGCAGACTGGGCCGATGCCCAGGTTTGAGCTGAGTCTGCGCTGGACGCACAACCACTTCGTTGGTTTTCTCGTGTCGCGGCTCATTTATGTCCAGCGTCCCATAATAAGGTCACTGGCAAACACTGCAGTCTCAGGTCAGACGCTGCAAAACGCGGAGTCTGATCAGGGTCTTCACTATATACATACGACAAGTGGGTACTTTCCTTTAAAATAGAATACAAATAGTAACACTAAACTAAACTAGACACCCCTGAATTGACAAATAGACTCATCCAATGACAAGGGTGGACCAGTCCACTGCCCATAAATGGGTAAAATTGTTTCCTTTGTAAAAACAAAAAACAAAACAAAAAAAAAAAAAACAGCGCTGAGCTCATATAAGTTATACTTTCCCCCCATTAATTTGAACTTCCGGATGATGAATCTTGAAAATATTAACACTGACTTTGCTTTGGATAGACTCAACAAACGTCACACTTTTTCCTGTAATCTAGTTCTACAAATTATCCATAACCAGCCTGTTAGTAAGGTTTCTGCGTTGGAAAAAGCTTTTAAGTTGCAAATTTGATTTTGTCACCTTTTTTCGCTGTCACAGAAAGATACAGTTAATCTAGCCAGCCTTCACGTTCAGTCAGTGAACTTATGCAAAATCAACAGTATGCATGGTGTTTCTTTTTGTCTGTCCTCTCTATCTGAAAGTAAATTTTCTTGGACCAGAAAGTATACTTTGAGATATCAGTAGTTTGAGATGAACTTTGACTTTCAGATATCGAGAATTGATCGAATATAACACTAAGAACGGTTGGCATGCCGAACAATTTCAGTAGGACGGAGCTTCAACGAAAACTGTTCTATAACACATAATTGAGCCGCGACGTGAGAAAACCAACAAAGTGGTTGTGCGCCCAGCGCAGACTCAGATCAGCCTGGGCATCCGCCCAGTCTGATCAGAGTCTTCGTTGTCCGCATGAAGATAGCTTAGACACTTAGCTATCGTCTAAGCGCTTAGCGAAGAATCTGATAAAATGGGCGGATGCCTGGGCTGGTCTGAGTCTGCGCTGGGCGCACAACCACATTGTTGGTTTTGTCGTGTCGCGGCTCAGTATAGATTTCATTCCAAACATATGATTACTCTAGGGACTGGACCATCTTAAAAGTGTAATAAATTAGGTCGGTACATAAAGATTCAGCCCGTCAAAATAATCCCTAAAGGGACTTCCTCTTTTGAACAGATATTTTAATATACTAGAAAAAAGTTCATTTCCTTCTATGTCCCACCAACGCAACGTCTTCTACCATTCATCTCGTACAAACTTCATTATAAAAATCTTTGCTAGTGCCAGACACAAGCGTGTGCTTGTTATTTCGAATACAAGGAATTTTCAACAAGAAATGAAGATTTTAACTTTATTCATGCATTTATTTTTGCCTATGCGCCAACGGAGTCTAGTAAATATTTCTTACAATGATATAGGTTCATATACAATATAGGCACAAATGGGCTGGCCCACAAGTGTGTACAACCACCATTAATTTACGACTCTTCCCAGTGTAAAAATATAAATATAAAGCATTCGCTAACAGACAAACAATCTGTTCAATCGAAATCAATCAGAGAGAGAGAGAGAGAGAGAGAGAGAGAGAGAGACAGAGACAGACAGAGAAAGAGAGAGAGAGAGAGAGAGAGAGAGAGACTACCTACCATATTAGAGCATTTTACACTTCATAGATCTAACCTTGACTGTTTGGAGGTATCGGTGTCAAAAGACCTTGCGGACGCTCGCCGACTAATAAAATCTGAACAAGACACAATACAATACAATATTCTTTATTTCGATATAAGTCCCCAGGCCACACGCAGTTGGCATAAGGGGAGAGTAGAAGAATTTCATACATGTAATGCACAGGAAATCCACAGTCGCAACCAACTCCAAACATTGAAAGATTAACACCTGTAAAACTCGGAATTATCACAAGTGAAACAAATGAAACTTCAAAGTGCCAAAAAATGAAAATAACTGAATTTACGAACAGGTAGATTCAGCTAAGGCTGCTCTACAGTGTTTTCCTCCAGAGGGAAAACACTGTAACAGGTAGATTCAGCTAAGGCGGCTCTAGAGCTACAGTGTTTTCCCTGCTGAGGGAAAACACTGTAACAGGTAGATTCAGCTAAGGCGGCTCTAGAGCTACAGTGTTTTCCCTCCTGAGGGAAAACACTGTAACAGGTAGATTCAGCTAAGGCGGCTCTAGAGCTACAGTGTTTTCCCTGCTGAGGGAAAACACTGTAACAGGTAGATTCAGCTAAGGCGGCTCTAGAGCTACAGTGTTTTCCCTCTGGGATTCAGCCAAGGCAGCTAAGGCGGCTCTAGAGCTACAGTGTTTTCCCTCTGGGATACAGCTAAGGCGGCTCTAGAGCTACAGTGTTTTCCCTCCAGTAACAGATTCAGCTAAGGCGGCTCTAGAGCTACAGTGTTTTCCCTCCTGAGGGAAAACACTGTAACAGGTAGATTCAGCTAAGGCGGCTCTAGAGCTACAGTGTTTTCCCTGCTGAGGTAAAACACTGTAACAGGTAGATTCAGCTAAGGCGGCTCTAGAGCTACAGTGTTTTCCCTCCTGAGGGAAAACACTGTAACAGGTAGATTCAGCTAAGGCGGCTGTAGAGCTACAGTGTTTTCCCTCCTGAGGGAAAACACTGTAACAGAGTAGATTCAGCTAAGGCGGCTCTAGAGCTACAGTGTTTTCCCTCCTGAGGGAAAACACTGTAACAGGTAGATTCAGCTAAGGCGGCTGTAGAGCTACAGTGTTTTCCCTCCTGAGGGAAAACACTGTTACAAGTAGATTCAGCTAAGGCGGCCCTAGAGCTACAGTGTTTTCCCTCTGGAAGTCAGCCAAGTCGGCTCTAGAGCTACAGTGTTTTCCCTCTGGGATTCAGCTAAGGCGGCTCTAGAGCTACAGTGTTTTCCCTCCAGAGGGAAACCACTGTAACAGATAGATTCAGCTAAGGCGGCTCTAGAGCTACAGTGTTTTCCCTCCAGAGGGAAAACACTGTTACAGGTAGATTTAGCTAAGGCGGCCCTAGAGCTACAGTGTTTTCCCTCCAGAGGGAAAACACTGTTACAGGTAGATTTAGCTAAGGCGGCCCTAGAGCTACAGTGTTTTCCCTCCAGAGGGAAAACACTGTTACAGGTAGATTTAGCTAAGGCGGCCCTAGAGCTACAGTGTTTTCCCTCCAGATGGAAAACACTGTAACAGGTAGATTCAGCTAAGGCGGCTCTAGAGCTACAGTGTTTTCCCTCTGGGATTCAGCCAAGGCAGCTAAGGCGGCTCTAGAGCTACAGTGTTTTCCCTCTGGGATTCAGCTAAGGCGGCTCTAGAGCTACAGTATTTTCCCTCCAGTAACAGATTCAGCTAAGGCGGCTCTAGAGCTACAGTGTTTTCCCTCCGAAAAAAGGCGGCTCTAGAGCTACAGTGTTTTCCCTCCAGTAATAGATTCAGCTAAGGCGGCTCTAGAGCTACAGTGTTAACACTGTAGCTCTAGAGCCGCCTTAGCTGAATCTACCTGTTATATTTAGACGAAGCATTGTTTTTTTTTTTTAATTTCGCAGACCATTTTTTTGTCTGCTCTTTTTGGAGGAAAGAGGGAGGAGCATTAGGTGGTAGTTTAACGGACACAGCCTCACCTGCGGTCGGACGTATTGTTCCGTCAGTGTTGCATTGAAACATCACAGTAGCTATGAGATGTCGTTTTATTATCTATTTGCCTTTTTATTGTTATCCATAATTCAAATCATAATTCAAATTAAGGATATCCATTATTCGAATTATTGAAATCTATAAATAAGGATGAATTCGAATTATGGATACCTATAGATCGAATTATTGATATCCATAATTCCATTCTATTTATTGATAATTAATTCGAATTATGGATATCCATAGATCATGTCGAATTATAGATATACATAAATCGAATTATGGATAACTAGAATTTGAATTATGGATATCCTTAATTCGATTAATTGAAATTTTATAAATCGATTTATGACTATCCATTCGAATTGTAGATATCTATAACTAGAAAATAATTATGGATATCCATAAATAGATATAGATATCAATAATTCGAATAATGGATACACTAAGTCAATTATGGGTGTAAATAATTAGAGGATAAAAGAATAAAAGCGACAACAACAGACAGCAAACAACTGAATGGATGATAAAGCAACGTCTCATCGAAAGTGACTTATTTGTGATCCCCCAAAATGTGTTGGCTTAACCGTTTCCTTAGTTTCACTCTTCATAATGTCTTTACTTGAAAATACTGGTGAACTCAGGATGTTATGACAAATCTTCGGCGCCAATAAATAATGGTGTTTGTGTTTCCTCCTACAAATATATGTCGATCACAAAGCTGTAAATGGAAAATTATAGGTTATATTAAGCATAAAACAGCAACAACACAGTATATCATAACCAAGATCTGTACTTAAAATTGAATATCTGTTTTATTTTTTTTTTTGTTCAGACTGTCAGAACAGTTTTCTTTAGCATAAACCAAGCACATAATATTTTGCACTGTGAAGGGTTGTTTGCAAACTTGCTGACCGCGACAACCCAATACGAGGTCCGGTCTCTTATAAATATTAGAGTAAACTTTCTCGTAAAGCAGCATGGCCTCTCAAGTTTGTTTCACCCTATGACAGGACGCTCGCTCCTCATGGCGGCATACAATTTGGTCTTTCTTCTCTATGGAGGCATATAATTCAAAATCATGTCAAATACTATATCAAATGAACGTCAGCAGTTCTCTTATCGGCCATCATTAATGACGCATTCATAAAGAAAATTGAATTATAATTGAGCCGCGACACAACAAACACAACAATGTGGTTGTGCGTCCTGCGCAGACTCAGATCAGTCTGGGCATCCGCCCAGTCTGATCAGAGACTTCGCTGTCCGCATAGAGGTAGCTCTAGAGCCTTAGCTACCCTTTAAGCGCTTAGCGAAGAGTCTTAGCGGACACGGCGGAATCCCAGGCTGATCTGAGTCTGCGCTGGGCGCACAACCACATTGTTGGTTTTCTCGTGTCGCGGCTCAATACTCTTTCTTTTGCCTCCTCTGTGATGTCCGGTATATGTATCAGAAAATTGGTAGCATTGAAATAACTCGTGAACGCATTAACAAATCAAGCACTAGAGGAAGCAATTTGAATTATCAAAGTTTATATTAATAGTGCGTTGCCCTTTCATATTGTATGGAATTCGAAAGATATACATCCCAATTTCTACTGGCAGCTCTTGTGAAGGTTCATTTCAATGGATTGCTGCTTATCGGGGAGAGTCGGGTAACTTCGGACATGGGGGCAAATTCGGACATGCCATTGCAAACAATGAAAATCCAGATGAGACGGCTCATAATGAGCCGTCTCATCAGGATTTTCACTGTTTGACCAGTTATTTTTGTTTTAGTTCCAAACAACTGACATATAAAGGAAACAATGTCACTGTCCGAAATTACCCGCTGTCCGAAGTTACCCGACTCTCCCCTAGTCTAGCATGATTGAAACCATTTACCAAGGTGCTCAATGTCAAAAGTATGCTGCGAAACATCGATGTCGCATATGAAGCTTATCATGGCCAGGTTAAACTAGAATTACGCGGAATGCGGGTCTCGCCTGTCAGCACACTGTCACAAAACAGAGTTAAAACGGAAACCGGAAAATAATGCATGTGTCTCGCTTCTGCTAGGCCTAGTCGGAGGGTTTCAATCGATTTTACATATACACTACCCTCGGCATAGACTCTGCAGTGGTTAATAAACAAACAAGCTTAACCAAAACGTAACAGGAAACAATTTTCTGTATCAGAAGGTAAGTGCCTGATCACCGGGTATATTTTATCAGATCAATTATGCATCCACTAGGGTCCAACTCGTGCCGTCCTTCACTTTGCTTCTATTTGTTATGAGGCATACACTTTATTCCATATATTCATTCGATGTGTTCAGATAAGTACCAGCATTTCCAATTTCAGCAGCCTACAACTACAAAAATGGATTGCGTTTTTCATTATTTGCTCTATTATTAGACCAAAATCAATCAGACAGATGACTCCCCTATTTAGAGCGTCACACTAACTGCAGAGAGTAGCATTACATTGGCTAATTTTATGGGATAACAGATGTCAGCTGGATTTCTGTGTTTTATATGTCAGTTTTATGTAAAGATAATATCAATCAAACTCTGTTGCTATCATTATTCGCAAATGTGGCAATAACTCATCTGGGGCCGTATTCATAAAACGACTTAAGTGGTTGCTATGCTGTTGCTAAGGCTAAATTTCTTTGAAGGAGGTTCCCTACAACTATGAAAATTGCTCTGGAGGAACAGTCTTACAAAGACTGTTCCTCCAGAGCAAATTTTATAGTTGTAGGGAATCTCCTTTATAGATATTTAGCCTTAGCAACCGCATAGCAACGACTTAAGTGGCTTTATGAATACGGCCCCAGGTTCTTAGGAATGTTCTTTTGAGCCATGTTACTAGAAAATGTAAACTTTCGAAAGTGCGTCCACATCTATTCCAAGCCTGAAAACCGAGCTGCTAAACAAGGCGGGTTTTCGATCTTATTAAGCTAGTCGGCTTTTTGCAAAGGACATTACTGGTACAGGGAAGATTTGGTTCAGTTTGCTCATTCGCAGAATTTAAACAGGCCTCGAAAAGTTGACCCACGCTGTGAAGGGAGGCATAATAAAAACGAAAGAATTGCTTCCCCTGATAGTGTATATATTCACCTTAGGTCACTCAGGAATGTATGCCTATCTCAGGGCTCTATCTCAGTTTGCTGTTTTTAAGCTATAAAGTGCGCTTTCACTGAAAATGACTTATATGAGCCGTGACACGAGAAAACCAACAAAGAGGCATGTGCGCCCAGCGTAGACTCAGATCAGCCTGGCATCTGCTCAGTCTGTTCAGAGTCTTCGCTTTTCGCTTTAAGAAAGCTTTGACTCGTAGCCACCCTTTAAACGCAAAGCGAAGGTTCTGATCAGACTGGGCCGAGTCTGCGCTGGGTGCACATGCCACTTTGTTCGTTTTCTCATGTCGCAGCTCATCTATATGCAAGGAAATGTGACCCAGACCCATGTTGTCATGTTTAATTAGGCAACATATGCACAGTTGTACAGATAGGTTCTTGCACCAATTGGTAATTAGTATGAAAATTAGAAACTAATATAGCTAGGAATCTTTGAATACTTTAATGGATCATTTCAAAATGGTTGATAACTGACAATCCTAATTTCATCTTATTCCACGTCTATCATCATGGTGTGATTTTGTGATCTCTCTCTCCCCCTCTCTGTAAGTGCCACACCCATAGCCTATATAGTATAACTAATAGCACCTAGAGTAGATTTATATTAACGTTTACTGTAAGGGCAGTCAAAAAATAATGAAAAGCAAACCAAGTAAGTCTCTTTTTCCAAACCAAATGATAATATTGCTAGAAAGGACTTATCAAATATAGCAAAGAAGCAAGAAGACAGCAAACAAGGCATAATGTGATACCTTGACCTTTTTTACGGCAAAGTCAACATTGCTTTCTGGTGCTTTATTTTGGGAATTAACGTTTCATGAAAGCAAAACACTAAAGGCCTGAAACCTTGTATAAAGCATTGGGCACTAGAGTTCTATCTTATTTAAACAAGTCGCCCAAGGGCAACGATCGCTCACCTGCCAGTATATGCTCAGGTCAAGTGGTCAAAATGCAAGCTTTCGGCTCAGGCAGGCTAATAAACAGACTGCAATTCTATAGGATTGGATAGTGAGTGTGTAAACTGTTCCATCATGGCCACTTCTATAAAATCACTAAATGACCTTGACCTCTAGTATTTATAGAAGTTGAACTTGACTGCAATTCCATATCACAGAGCCCAATAGCAACAGAAAAATGCACTTTCTCATCCTTTCCCATTGAAAAGACTAAGGGACCAAATATGACCTTGCCATAAAACAGGTCAAGGTCGACCTAAGGTCATCATTTATATAAACTTTGTAGTACTATAGTCTATGATGCCACATACCAAGTTTCAAGGCAATTGGCCCAGTGGTTCTTGAGAAGAAGAATTTTTAAGGCTTTTACCATAAATGGGCATGGTGGCCATCTTGGTCATGTGATCTGGGTAAAATATATAAACTTTTGTTTCTTTATACTGTTACTGCGGCTATGGATTCGTTCCGCTGAGGTGCGGGGGCAATGTCGACTTGAGAATTGAAATACTTCTACTACTGTTAAGGCTCTATATGAAATTTGGCTTCAATCAGCCCAGTGATTTCTGAGGAGAAGTCCTTTGTAAATGTTGACGACGGATGACGACGACAATGACCTTGACCTCTAGTATTCGTAGGGGTTGACAATGACTAAATTTCCATATCACAGAGGACAATAGCAACAGAAAAATGCACTTTTTCTGCTTTTCCAATTCAAAAGCTCAAGGGACCAAATTTGACCGTGCCATAAAACAGGTCAAGGTCAACCTAAGGTCATCATTTATGTAAACTTTGTAGTACTGGAGTCAAAGATGTTACATACCAAGTTTCAAGGCAATCGGGCCGGTGGTTCTGGGGTAGAAGATTTTTTAAGGTTTTTACCATATATGAGCATGGCGGCCATCTTGGTCATGTGACCTAGGCCAAATATATAAACTATCGTTCCCACATCCTGTTAAGTCTTTATATGAAATTTGGATTCAATCAGCCCAATGGTGTCTGAGGAGAAGATGTTTGAAAATGATGACACCCAATGGCCAAATGACCTTTGATCAAGGTCACTAAATGATCTTGACCTCTCATATCCATAGGTGTTGTAAATTGACTACATTTCCATATCACAGAGCACAATAGCAACAGAAAAATGCACTTTTTCAGATTTTCCCATTCAAAAGCCTCTGGGACCAAATTTGACCTTGCCATAAAATAGGTCAAGGTCAACCCAAGGTCATCATTTATATAAATTTTGTAGGACTAGAGTCCAAAATGCTACATACCAAGTTTCAAGGCAATCGGCCCAGTGGTTTTGGAGAAGAAGATTTTTAAAGGTTTTTATCATATATGGGCATGGCGGCCATCTTGGTCATGTGACCTGAACCAAATATATAAAAAATTCCTTCCCGCTTTGCCTGAAGGCTGCATATGAAATTAAGTTAAAATTGGCTCAGTAGTTTCAGAGGAGAAGTCCTCTAAAAATGTTGACACACAACGGACAAATGACCTTTGGCCAAGGTCACTTAATGACCTTGACCTCTAGTATTCATAGGGGTTGACGATGACTGCATATCAGTATCACAGAGTACAAAAGCAATATAAAAATGCACTTTTTCAGCTTTTCCCATTCAAAAGCCTAAGGGACCAAATTTGACCTTGCCATAAAATAAATCAAGGTCAACACAAGGTCATGATTTATATAAATTTTGTAGTACTGGAGTCAAAAATGCTACATACCAAGTTTCAAGGCAATCGGCTCAGTGGTTCTGGAGAAGAAGATTTTTAAAGGTTTTTACAATATATGGGCATGGCGGCCATCTTGGTCATGTGACCCAGACCCCGGGTATAAAATTTCGTTCCCCTATCCCACTGAGACTCCATATGAAATTTGGCTTCAATCGGCCCAGTGGTTTCAGAGGAGAAGATGTTTGAAAATCTTGACGACGGATGGTCCGACGGAATGACCTTGACCTTTAGTGACATAATATCTTCATCTGGTCATTTAGTCGACCATGTATACCAAGTATTGTACCTTAGACTTAAATAGTTTCTGAGAAATCCACTGTTTAAGCGTTTTCCCATATAAAAGCCTAACGTACCAAAGTTGACCATGCCGTAAATTAGGTCAAGTCAACGCAAGGTCATGATTTGTATAAACTATGATGGGCCTGCATGCCCGATGCTACACACCAAGTTTCAAGGTCATAGGCCTTTTGGTTCTGGAGAAGAAGATTTTTGAAGGGTTTTTACCATATATGGGCATGGTGGCCATCTTGGTCATGTGACTCAGACCCCGGGTATAAACTTTCGTTCCCCTATCCCCCTGAGACTCCATATGAAATTTGGCTTCAATCGGCCCAGTGGTTTCAGAGGAGAAGATGTTTGAAAATCTTGACGACGGATGGTCCGACGGAATGACCTTGACCTTTAGTGACATAATATCTTCATCTGGTCATTTAGTCGACCATGTATACCAAGTATTGTACCTTAGACTTAAATAGTTTTTAAGAAATCCACTGTTTAAGCGTTTTCCAATATAAAAGCCTAACGTACCAAAGTTAACCATGCCGTAAATTAGGTCAAGGTCAACGCAAGGTCATAATTTGTATAAACTATGATGGGCCTGCATGCCCGATGCTACACACCATGTTTGGTTTAAACTTTATTTTTCTTTGTATAACCAACATATGAAACAGTACATTCATTCACAAAATATATCATATGTTATACAAAACGGGATCTAGAAGAAAGTCAGCTGACAAGTTTCAAGGTCATAGGCCTTTTGGTTCTGGAGAAGAAGATTTTTGAAGGGTTTTTACCATATAAGGGCATGACGGCCATCTTGGTCATGTGACCCAGACCCCGGGTACAAAATTTCGTTCCCCCATCCCACTGAGACTCCATATGAACTTTGGCTTCAATCGGCCCAGTGGTTTCAGAGGAGATGTTTGAAAATCTTGACGACGGATGGTCCGACGGAATGACCTTGACCTTTAGTGACATAATATCTTCATCTGGTCATTTAGTCGACCATGTATACCAAGTATTGTACCTTAGACTTAAATAGTTTCTGAGAAATCCACTGTTTAAGCGTTTTCCCATATAAAAGCCTAACGTACCAAAGTTGACCATGCCGTAAATTAGGTCAAGGCCAACGCAAGGTCATGATTTGTATAAAATATGATGGGCCCGCATGCCCGATGCTACATACCAAGTTTCAAGGTCATAGACCTTTTGGTTGTGGAGAAGAAGATTTTTGAAGGGTTTTTACCATATATGGGCATGGCGGCCATCTTGGTCATGTGACCTGGGCCAAATATATAAACTTTCGTTCCCCCATCCTGTTAAGGCTCCATATGAAATTTGGCTTCAATCCACTCAGTGGTTTCTGAGAAGAAGATGTTTAAAAGTGTGGACGCCGACGACGACGACGACGGACGACGGACCAAGGCTATACTATAAGCTCGCCTTGACAGGTGAGCTAATGATGACCTTAGAGTGACAATGACCTTTTTACAACAAGGTCAAATTAGCTTCTTGGAGATTTTATATGAGAAATGCAAATACATATTTTGAAAAAAATGGTATATCCAGTCAACTAAATGAGTACTTGAAAATTTCTGAGTCCTAGATGTTAATGCCATGCTTTGGCTTTTGATGACGGTCACTCATATTGCAACACTGTAAGATGTCTCCGCCAAACGAAGCACTGAGTTGATTGAAACAAAACGTCATATGGATCCTCCATGAGTCAGAGAAATGACAGTTTGTTTGAATGATTCTGGTCACATGACCAATATGTTCGTCTGGCCCATATATGGTAAAAACCTTTAAAAATTATTTTCTAAAATAGTTTTTGACATTGAAACTGATATACAGCATCAGGGATTCATAGACTGTCAGGTATGTTCAAATGATGACCCTAGTTTGACCTTGGATATTTATACTCAGGCGAGGGATTCGGGGCCTCGTGGCACTCTTGTTTGATGTGTTGCCATTTTCAGCAGTTCTGCGGCTATTGAAGGCAACCCAATAATGAAGTTGTTTTAAAACTCATATGGCAGATAGAGGACTTCTTATGGAACATTCCTGTAAAAGAAGTGTCATTATATATGTGCGATGTTAGGGCAGTAATAGCCAATTTTCAATCCACAGCCACCGACTGTCATAAAAACCACTTTTTTCGAATTCTTAAAATACCGTTTGCAAAGTTACAGATTTTTCAGCTGTGTGTCTACTGAGGAATAGATAATTTGCAATTTTCAGTATTTCGACTACTTTGGCAATCAAGCGTATAAAGCTATTGGCGCATATATATATATATATAAAAAAATCACGACAAATAAAGAAAAAAAGTTAAAGTTTTTTCCAAGCTTTCTGTCTACTGATTACAACATGCTCGAATAGTTTGTTTTTTTCAGCATTTCGGTGGCTACCAATACAATTAAGCAGGTAGCACAAAATATATCTGGTAGAGGACTAAGGAACGGATTTGTGAAAGATATGTGATTATGTCAACAATGCTTAAGCAGCAAGGGCCATTTTTTCAATGTTCACATTAAATGTCAAACTTGCAAAGTTTAGTTGCCATAGGAACCTAAGTGCTGGAGCAATTGAAATAGAACAGTTCTTAATTCTTCTCCCGTCTTAAAGTTATATATATATATATATGAAAAGTTACACTTATCTTGACCATTAGTTGTGAGTTTCAGTTCCTTATAGTTTCAGAGGAGAGGTCGTAGGTAAATGTTTACGACGTTGGACTGATAAGCGGACGACGGATCACTGCTTAAACATATTAGCTGTTTTGGAGCTTTCGGCTCAGAGAAGCTAATAAAGAAAATATCAATATTTTTCGTGACTGATAATTATCTTAGACATGTCCACATAAAGGAACAACTTACGAGGATCATCCAAAAAGTTCTGTCACTGGTCTCATAACTTTGCTCACAGACGTGATAGCTTACCACGGTTTGCAACAATCAAAAGAACAATCTTTTATGTTTATACTGATATCAGGTAAATGGTGAAAACATGCCATCTGGTTTAGTTATAAGCTCAGATACAGACCTTATATTTGACACTGGCCTATTTTCACGATTTTTGTTTTTCTGCTGCCTTGCTTCATGCTGCATATCTCGTCAATTACATATCGCAGGATTCTGAAATTTTCAGGGTTGCTGTCTGTTGCATTTTGTGGGACACTACATAAAAATCAGCGACTTCTGTCGATTATATGCGATGCAAAATATTGATATATGAAATATGATGAATTCGCAGTCACGTGATTTTCAAGGACCCACTGTGCCTTCATTTTTGGGATCTTTCTGAAATTTTGATTGAGAACACATTGTCATGATCTACTGCAGTACAGATATGCTTCAGAATTTGAAATGTTATACGTTTATGAAGCTTTTGAACTTAGAACATGACCTGGTCGATTTTCCTAAGGCGTTGTCTGCATAAAGGTGAGGTTACGAAATGCTGTAAACTCTTTAAAATGGACAGAATCGCTTGGAGATTTTTTCGTTGTCTTTATTAGCACCTGAGATATCGTAGGCACCGGGCAGCGATAATAGACACCCCTTCATTGCTTATTGCCGGAGTTGCATCTACAAATTTGCCAGTCGGGTGAGGGTACCCTTCTTTTGATGCAGATTGTGAATGTTATGTCATTGATACAAGAATCAGTTTTTTACAGCTATGTGATAAAAAAAACAGGGTTTTTGAATGGTTTTTATTTTAGGTGAATCGCACTTTTCGTTTTCGAGATATAAGCCAGTGACAGAACTTTTTGGATGACCCTCGTACAGACCCAATTAAACCGAGTCTGCTATTTTTATTACTTTGGTGTAATCCTTGCTTTCAAAGGATCCAACTATCCAGAACTTATTGATACAGGAAAAAAAATCTACGAGGAAAACCTGGAGATACACATATTACATAAGTTTTTATGTCATTATATCATTTTTGATATCGTTAAATATACATTATCAAGTTATTCATTTCCTAACCACGCTTTCATCCATGTCTGATTTTACAGTCTGACGTATGTAAAAGCCCCACAATATGCGTGGTGTTAGACTGTTACGGATAATAGCAAAACTACCATCTCAATGGTTTATAGTCATCATTAGATCATGGTCCGCTTTGAAACACAGTACGATCAGCCTGTGTATTCGATGCATTATGTCTGTTTGTGCAAGAATACAGTGTAAATGCAAATGAAGGGCGCGACGGCGTGGTATAAATAACTCCAAAAATAAAAGCAATGAAAATTGCGTGATACCACATCGGTGCGAATAAATATCTACTGTAATTATCATTATTATCGTTAGTACTTGTTTCTTTTCATTTTTGTTTGCTCCCGAGGGAGGAGCGGTGGTAGCCTAGCGTTTCTCGTGCTTGACTAACAGGTCGCAGGCACAATTTCTCGGTCCTTCTGGTGAGACTTTACGCCGAAGTTCCTCAAGGCCATATGATCTATGTATTGGTGGGACGTTAAACTAGAGTGCACTCACTTTCTTATTACTCCCTACGACAGGGGCAAACAGCCTCAAACTGGGAGTAACTTTGGTTATAACGGCAGGGTTTTGCAACTGCGATCATTTATAATTAGGAAAAATAATGTTCGTTCAAAGTGCCCTAGGACAGAATCAGACAATATCCATGGAGCATTTTGTTTTATAACAACAGAAAGTTTTCTTACCTTGATCATTTCTTACAATTTTATTTTACATATACTTTTCAAGTTGTTAAAAATGTATATAGACCTGTGGTAGGGGCAGATAGCCCCCACCACCTCCCCGCTTCTAACTTTAGATCATCATAAGAACCCCCGTTGAGCAAACTTTTAATCTTTCAACTGTACTTCTTTTTTTTTATTCTATTCATGTATAACCCTAGAAATTGGGACTACTCCGTTTCTAGTACAGTGACGTTACTTTATTTTCGGTATCCATTTAAAAAAACAAATTACCATTATCTCGAAGTTTCTGGTTGCATTCCACCATTAATTTTCCATAGACGACAATGTTAACATCTGGCCATTTTATTACAAAACTGTACATACAAAGTTTTCCAAACCTGCCTGGCTTTAAAGTGTCATCCTAGCCTATCAATTTGAGATGAAAACATCCACTGCCTTCCCATCTCAGTGAGCCGCTAAGCTAGGCTGAGTATGGCAACCACCGAATCGTACCCCCAAAAAGAGCATACTTTTTTCCTAGGGGATCAGTTACCAAAATCAACCCCATCTCCTTCTGGTAAAATATTTCTCAATTAAATATGCCTTTTTGTAACTATCATTTGTTGGTCTTTTTTTATACTGCAAGAAATCTAACATGCATGATTGACAGATGACGTCATCTCTCTTACAATGTAAACCTAATGCTCTCCCCGAAATAGGCGGGGCAAGTCCTCATGAATATTTAGTGGACTGTACCCTAAATCAAACTAACTTTTTGCAATATGCCATAAACTGAACAGTTTGAATGTTAGTTTGATACATTTTCATTGTGATCTCCAAGTTTCGACTGAATCCGTAAAGAAATGTACCATTTAGGACAGTTTCACTATGACGGCTGAGGTTTCTGTAGCGAAATGACTGAAACTGATGATTTTAAGGATTAATGAAAATTAATAATGATTTTGTTGCTATTCTTTTATATCTATGGAAACATTTATCTTTTCATAGGAGTCTTAATACTTCTCTTAATAATAAAAACAAGAAAATGTGGTTGAATCTATTATACATAAGCATTTATTGGCAATTTTCTATATATACCCCCTCAATTTGGTTAAAATCTTGGTATTTGGAGGCTGTTTAAGACATAAATGCAGTAAAACTGGTTTAATAGTCCAAATCTGCACACCAAAAGAAGCAGAGAAACAAGGTTGATATGAATTTAAGGTAAATGTTTGGTTAAAATTATATTTTTCCTCAAAAAATACTTATTTACATGCAAAAGTCTCCGAAAAGCGACGCTTTCTGTATTTCGCAGAATCGCATATATCATGCTTTTATGGGCTTTTAAATGTTTCCAGGTGTTCCAGATGCTTTTTCTCTAACTGCGTAATGTGAAATTGGACTAATGTGAAATAATTTACCATCAAAACTTATAGTACAATAATATAGTAGCATTCCAGCAACCCCCCCCCCCCGGATTCTACATGGAGAAAATGTTGTTTTCATTTTTGCTGATGATCCTAGGCCTAAAGCATCAAATCATCAATTACAACAACAATCTCACTATGGATAACACACAGAAGAATATACTTTTAATGGCCAAAGGGACACATATCTCTAGAAATGCATCTAAAGTGAAACCGAAAGTAAGAAACAAGGCCAAGGTCAATCTGACTTAATGCGCTTTAAATCAAACTAACTTTTTGCAATATGCCATAAACTGAACAGTTTGAATGTTAGTTTGATACATTTTCATTGTGATCTCCAAGTTTCGACTGAATCCGTAAAGAAATGTACCATTTAGGACAGTTTCACTATGTCGGCTGAGGTTTCTGTAGCGAAATGACTGAAACTGATGATTTTAAGGATTAATGAAAATTAATAATGATTTTGTTGCTATTCTTTTATATCTATGGAAACATTTATCTTTTCATAGGAGTCTTAATACTTCTCTTAATAATAAAAACAAGAAAATGTGGTTGAATCTGTTATACATAAGCATTTATTGGCAATTTTCTATATATACCCCCTCAATTTGGTTAAAATCTTGGTATTTGGAGGCTGTTTAAGACATAAATGCAGTAAAACTGGTTTAATAGTCCAAATCTGCACACCAAAAGAAGCAGAGAAACAAGGTTGATATGAATTTAAGGTAAATGTTTGGTTAAAATTATATTTTTCCTCAAAAAATACTTATTTACATGCAAAAGTCTCCGAAAAGCGACGCTTTCTGTATTTCGCAGAATCGCATATATCATGCTTTTATGGGCTTTTAAATGTTTCCAGGTGTTCCAGATGCTTTTTCTCTAACTGCGTAATGTGAAATTGGACTAATGTGAAATAATTTACCATCAAAACTTATAGTACAATAATATAGTAGCATTCCAGCAACCCCCCCCCCCGGATTCTACATGGAGAAAATGTTGTTTTCATTTTTGCTGATGATCCTAGGCCTAAAGCATCAAATCATCAATTACAACAACAATCTCACTATGGATAACACACAGAAGAATATACTTTTAATGGCCAAAGGGACACATATCTCTAGAAATGCATCTAAAGTGAAACCGAAAGTAAGAAACAAGGCCAAGGTCAATCTGACTTAATGCGCTTTAGGTTGCATTCCACCATTAATTTTCCATAGACGACAATGTTAACATCTGGCCATTTTATTACAAAACTGTACATACAAAGTTTTCCAAACCTGCCTGGCTTTAAAGTGTCATCCTAGCCTATCAATTTGAGATGAAAACATCCACTGCCTTCCCATCTCAGTGAGCCGCTAAGCTAGGCTGAGTATGGCAACCACCGAATCGTACCCCCAAAAAGAGCATACTTTTTTCCTAGGGGATCAGTTACCAAAATCAACCCCATCTCCTTCTGGTAAAATATTTCTCAATTAAATATGCCTTTTTGTAACTATCATTTGTTGGTCTTTTTTTTTATACTGCAAGAAATCTAACATGCATGATTGACAGATGACGTAATCTCTCTTACAATGTAAACCTAATGCTCTCCCCGAAATAGGCGGGGCAAGTCCTCATGAATATTTAGTGGACTGTACCCTTCTAGTAATGCTTTTGTGATCTGAAACTGTTGCAGCCGCGGTATCTGATTTTATAATTTACCTATTAAATTTCCATTTGTTGCCAAACACATAATTTCTCTTCAATCATTTACTTAAATTGTTGCATGCATTGTAACCGATACAATCAATCCCTTCCTGCATTCAGATCTCTTTGCTTGCTTAGCATTTCTAAAAGGCCATATAGAACATTGATTTCTCCTTTGCAAATCAAAAGAAATATCCCCAGAATTAGTATTTATTTTCCATTATAGAATAAGTGATAGGAGAAAGACGGAAAACAAGAACTGAATTAGATTTTAAAAAGAAAGAAGACCAAAAAAAAAAAAAAAAAAAAAAAAAAATGAGCCACATCATGTGATTTCCAACATGTGGCATTGGTGACAAGCCAATTCTCTGAGCAGACTGCATATTCGTGCTGACTGATTAGAGCCTTCGCTTGTCAAAACAACCATCTGTGAAAATGACCCAAGCAAAGAGCCATAGGCACCGCTCGGCCAATTTCGTGAATGCGACTGGGGTTTAGGGTTGCTGTTCAGAATGGCTACCCTGAGCCACAGTGATGCTATAGTTACAGAACTATGACCACTTTACCATTAATTTTAGTCCATTCCTTGATCAGGCCTTGTATGGAAATGATGGAAGTGCATATATTATACATGTAAAAACTTGCATCCTAGAATTGATAGCTGAAGTTTTCAAATACAAATAGTTTTTCTCAATGTTACATCACCCTGTGCAAGCCTAATGCACAGAGAACGGGTCTCCGAACAGAACATATATTCAAAACCATTAATGGTCAAAATACTAGATATTTATTAAATAGTTTTCGATTTTGATATGCCCATACAAAGAGACATGTTACGGTACTTTTGGCCGATTTCCTCACTCCAGTAGCAGTCTCAAACATGCAAGAAAACCACGGAAAAGTAGCTTTTTCACGCCTGGTAAACTATCACAGAAACCTGTGACGGTCCAAAAACAGACAAAAAGGGTAGGCATTCGTTTTTTTTTTTTTTTGATAAAATACATAATAACCAGGGAGTTTATTGAAAATCAAAGAAGGCTATTCGACCCTTATATACATTAAGTTTTGGCACACAATATATCCCCGGGAACTTAACATATATATGACTTTTGAAGTGGCATTAAGGTCAGTCGAAAGTACTCAAAACAAGAAAACATCGGTTGTTTTAGGTCCTAAATGCTTTTTTTTTGCATAAGAATCTGTTTATCTGGACATGCTGGCGTAAAGTAAACCTCCTTGCCCAAATATAAATACCGATAAACTCCAAATAAGGCTGGATTCTGTGAAAAAAAACAACAACAACTGGAGGTGCCTGTGACGACATGGAGGTGCCTGTGATGTAAGAAAATATAGAGAAAATCTGAAGAATTATTGCGGTTGCAAATATTGATATTCTTCATCTCTAGACCACTGCCTTGAAAGAATCGTTCATTTAACTTCGCAATAATCTATCATAATGCGTATACCAAGCATATTTTTGTTAAAACAACAGACAATGATCATGAACTTATACAATCAGATTCTACATCCTGCTCTCACAACCATGATGAAAGTAATTATACATTGACAATAGTTCATAAAAGACACGCATGGTAAACCGAATAAACAGCTCTTTCAAAGACAGGTGGTCATACACCTACCCCAAATGAAAACAACGCTAACTTCTGTTTTTACCTATTTTATATTTTAAATTACAAAACAAACCAGAAAGCAAAATGCCCGTTTTGTTTCTATATCTGTTAGACAATCATTGACGAGTTGTACGTAGCTGTAGAAAATTTACTGCCTAAGTCAGTGTTAGAATAGTTATGAAATGCGCTTAAATAAGAGGCAACGTTTTTGTGAATATTAATGACTGTCTGTTAGTCATTCCAACTCGTTAGAAATTGTCGAGGTCACACGCCATGCCAGCTACTCGAAACGTTTGCAAAAACAACAATGTTTCAGAAGATGACTTTTATGTAGTGAACGTGCTCTTTTGTTACCAAATTTGATGTAGTGACAATTCGGAGACTTTAAATTACTCATAATTTACAGTAAGATTCCGATCACTTCAACATACTAAAAAGTTTAATGTTGAGAATATGTCACCTGCCGATGATGTAATCTGTAGGCCTTACGGATGAATTTGGATTCTAGCGCCAGCAATTCAAAAATAGCCAGACTGAATCACTTGCAGCGCCTATCACTCCAGTTACCACAAAGTTAACACGCACAGCGAGCGTCATACGACAAATGCGAGCGACACGCATATGAGGTACCAAAAGGATCAACACTACAGATACCTGTACGTGTATGCCTGTTGACGGGTTTCGAAAAGTTTGACCCATTTGACACACCATACGTGTAGCTGGAATGACGTTTGACCTTGACAATTTCTAACGAGTTGGAATGAATCACAGGCAGCACCTTCACACCACAGTCGTCACCATTCACAAAAGTGTTGACTCTTATTTAAGCGCGCATTTCATAACGATTCTAACACTGAATTAGGCAGTTAATTTTCTGCAACTACGTGAAATTTGTCAATATTTGACTAACAGAAGCGGAAACAAAATGGGAAATAACTCTTTGAGCTGGTTTTAGGAATCTTAACATGGAATTTCATGATATACACATTATGATAGCTTATTGGGACGTTGAATGAATGATTCGTTCCAGGCAGTGGTTTAGAGAAGAGGTATGTCAATATTTCCAGCCGCAATAACTGTTGAGATTTTCAGTATATTTTCTTACATCACAGGCACCTCCTCGCCATTGTAGGCACTTTCAGCTGTTGTTTTGAAAAATCAAGCCTTATTTGTAGTCAATCGACATTTATATTTGGGCAAGGGGGGTACCTTAACATCAGTGTGCCGAGAAAAACAGATTCGTATGGAAGATCACTGCATTGAAGACCCAAAACGACCGAATTCTTTATGTTTTGAGCACTGAGGCTCACATCAAAGCCACTTTAAAAGTCGTATCTTTGGTTTATATGGAGAGTTCTTGGGGATATGATGTCTGACAAAACTTTATGTCTGTAAGGGTCGAATAGCACTTTTTGATTTTTAATAAACTCCCTGATTATTTTATATTTTGTCAAAAAGAGGAATACCTTCCGTTTGTTGTCATGTTTTTGACAGTCACAGGTAGCTCCAGATGCCTGTCACAACTTTTTATCGGTACCTCCGCCGGACGTACCTGTGATAGTTTAACAGGCGTGTTTTTAAATGTTTTCTTGTAGGCCTATATGTAGTTGAAGTTCTTGGAAAATCGCTATTATGAAGAAATGATTATTGTAAGTGTCTGCCCCGTACTTATAAAATTGTTTTCCCTCTTCTGATATAAAATGATTTCGAATGTGACTAGTTCTCTAAGTTGTCGCAGTAAAACTTTCTTTGTAGAAGTCAACATTAATTGAAACCAACAATAAGCAACCGGTAACTGACTGAATAGTCCATTTGACTTTTGTATACATCCATACAAGTTATGTACAGGTTACAACTAGTACAGTTTACAATAGAAAAATGATCCGAACGGTAACCTCGGGCTTATTTGGTTCAACGATAAGAAAGCGTTTTTCACTTCTACTGACCGTAAAATATATAGAGGATATAGTCTTTGGTCATGTCAGAATGTATGTGACGCCTTATCATATCTCTTAGATAATATTTACATCAGATTTGGTAATAAGTTATACAGACAAATTGTTGGTATTCCGATGGGTACAAATTGTGCTCCTCTTGTGGCCGATTTGTTTTTATTTTGTTATGAAAGAGATTTCATGACTTCTCTTTCTGTTGATAATCAAGCTGATATCATTGAGGCATTTAACTCAACCTCTAGATATTTAGACGATCTTCTGAATATTGATAATCCTTATTTTGAAAGCATGGTTAACCAAATTTACCCACCTGAACTTAAATTGAATAAAGCTAATACTTCAGATACCGAGGCCCCCTTTTTGGATTTACATCTATCTATTTCTAACGGTTTTGTATCTTCTAAAATTTATGATAAACGTGATGACTTTGACTTTGATATAGTTAATTTTCCATTTTTGGATGGTGACGTTCCACGTCGTCCCTCTTATGGAGTGTATATTTCTCAACTTATAAGATTTGCTAGAGTGTGTAGTCATGTAGATGACTTTAATGCTCGTAATAAATGTTTAACTGCTAAACTTCTTCAACAGGGCTATCGGTATCATAAGCTTAGAAAGGCTTTTTCTAAATTCTATCGCAGACACCATGAATTGGTTTCAAAATTTGATGTCGGATTAAAATTTCTTTTACACGAAGGCCTATCGGAACCAGAATTTTATGGTGACTTGGTATACAAATTCAAAAAGATTAAGGGTAGGACTGATTTTTCTGATCAATTCCGAAAAATAATAATACGTCACAAACGTATTGGCTATAATTTAAATGTTATGCGACAGTCTGCATGCTTAGTGATTAACCCAATCACGGTTGATAGCTTTGCTGCACTCTTTAATTGCACACCGGGGGATCGGTCGTCAGACTCTATGATGGCCCCGACCTAAAGCTATATATTTTAGTTGGTTGGGACCGGAGCCTTTTTGTCTGTTGCTTGGTCCACCGGGGCTCAACTGGTGACCTTCTTTTGCTTCAGATTTCCAGTGGGGTTGTTTGGCAGGACAGGAATCTCCACCTGTCAGACGGCCTGTTGTATCTGTTGAGTCCTCGTCTTTGCTTCTTCATGGTGTTGAAATTTGATTTATGTGTTTACCGCGATGATTCATTGACGAGTTAGAGGGTTATCATGCGAACCGAACAACCAACTAAATGTTTTGTACCACTTCAGAAACTGAGGGTGAGGTTGGGCCTGTAAAATCGATTTAAGCCCCCCAGTAATTCATTACTGACCGTTCCAAGGCGGTAGTTCTGTTGTGGTTCTTTGTTGCCTGTTTTTGGTGTCAGAGTTTCTGTGATGTTTTACCTTATGTATGTTTTTATTATTTTTGGTTCGGTTTGGGTTGCTGAGTGGCCACCTTTTGGGAACAAGCTGCTCACTCGGTTGGCCATATGTTCTCTGTATCTTGATTATTTGTAATCTTAGTTGTTTCCAACTGTGGTTTGAGGGCTGGATTTGGATTTTGATTGTTTCAGTTCCTGGTCTTTGCATACTTTTTAATTTCAACTTCAAATGCCTTTCGTTTATATCTAAAAAACCCATCTTGCCCATTGAAACTAGAGAATGTCAACAGAAATGAAGACAATACCTTTAATAGTATCTTTTAACACCTGTTGATAGGAAGTAAATGCATGTTTTTATGTCACGATGCTTCTTAATGTTTTCTTGGCATCATTTAACATATGCGAATATATGAATATAAGGAATCTAATGCTTAATATCAATAGATTAGTGCATGTGGACTGCGATCGTACGTTTGTTTTAGAAATAAAGGCGTAATAAATGCGCTTATTCTACTGTATGTAGCCACTGAGCTTCATTTTCTTAATGTTATTTTTTATATTATGTTTGCAATCCTACTTCCAGTCTGTACACTAAAGCCATTAAAGAAATTAATTGCTTTATCGTTCTAGTCGAAGGGTTTAAACATTTGTTTCAACATTTGAAGAAATAAAATTCCCCAGAGAACAAGTAAATCTCTTCAATTCGATTAATTCTATAAACCTTTCCTATATCAATTTAGTTAGATTTACATGCATGGGTAACATCCTATATGCAGCATTGGTCAAGGTACACCGTCTGATCCAGGTTTTATCTAGGTGTATAAGTATCTTATAAATCGTGAGAACAATGCACAGCAAAGAGCATACCCCCCTGATCAGGCTGAGCGAATACAATTGTTCATGTCAACTTTTCCCGTGAAATTGTTCATACACGTGTCTGTTGCAGAAGCATCGTGGTCGACCGATTTACAACATTCCTTGGACAGTATTACGAAATACGCCTTACTAATCACAATTTCACCGATTCAAATCACAGCTGCTAGCTTTACTGTGCTATCAAGACAGATTTATATTATTCCTTGGACAGAATTACGAAATACGTATTACTAATCACAAGCATCTTCACAGATTCTAGCTATTCTGCGCTATCAATATCGATTTATAACATTCCTTGGACAGAATTACGAAACACGTATTACTAATCACAATCATCTTCACAGCTGCTAGCTTTACTGTGCTATCAAGACCAATTTATAACATTTCTTGGACAGAAGCACGAAATACGTATTACTAATCACAAGCATCTTCACAGCTGCTAGCTTTACTGTGCTATCAAGACCGATTTATAACATTCCTTGGACAGAATTACGAAATACGTATTACTAATCACAATCGTCTTCACAGCTGCTAGCTTCACTGTGCTATCAAGACCAATTTATAACATTTCTTGGACAGAATTACGAAATACGTTTTACTAAGCACATGAATCTGAAAAGCTGCTAACTTTACTGTGCTATCAAGACTGATTTACAACATTCCTTGGACAGAATTACTCAAGCATCCTTGGACAGAATTACGAAATACACATTACTTATCACAAGCATCTTCACAGATGCTAGCTTTATTGTGCTATCAAGACCAATTAATAACTTTCCTTGGACAGAATTACGAGACGTATTACTTATCGCAAGCATCTTCACAGCTGCTAGCTTAACTGTGCTTCAAAGACAAAATTATATCATTCCTTGGACAGAATTACGAAATACGTTTTACTAATCACAAACATCTTCACAGCTGCTAAGCTTTACTGTGCTATCAAGAGCGATTTATAACATACCTTGGAGAGAATGCGAAATACATATTACTAATCACAAGCATCTTTACAGCTGCTAGCTTAACTGTTGTATCATAACCAATTTTCACATTTCCTGGACAGAATTACGAAATACGTATTAATAATCACTAGCATTTGCACAGCTGCTAGCTTTACTGTGCTATCAAGACCAATTAATAACATTCCTTGGCCAGAATTACGCAATACGTATTCTTTTCACAAGCATCTTCACAGCTTTACTGTGCTATCAAGACCAATTTATAACATTCTTTGGACAGAATTACGAAATACATATTACTATTCAGAAGCATCTTCACAGCTGCTAGCTTTACTGTGCTATCAAGAGCGATTTATAACATTCCTTTGACAGAATTACTCAATACGTATTAATAATCACAAGCATCTTCACAGCTGCTAGCTTTACTGTGCTATCAAGATCAATTTATAATAGCCTGAGCAATCGCCTTCCTCGTGAACTGTCTAAAGAGCTTTCATCGCCCTATTGTTCTTTCTTCAATCAGTCACTACGCGAGGGCATAATTCCTTCTTCATACAAGGAAGCCAATGTTTGCCCTATTCCTAAAAAGGTGACCTATCTGATGTTTCCAATTATCGACCCATTTCTTCGCTCAATTCGGAAGACAAAGTTTTTGAAAGACTCGTATTTAAATACTTATTTAACCATATACGCGATAACAATTTACTTTCTTCTCTACAATCTGGTTTTCTTCCTGGAGACTCAACAGTCAAACAGTTAACATTTCTCTACAACCCTTTTTGTTAAGCTCTTCAGGCAAAGAAGTACGGGCTGTTTTCTACGACATCAGCAAAGCTTTTGACAGTGTGTGGCACGATGGCCTCCTTGCTAAACTTCAAGCGGCTGGTGTCTCAGGAAACGTCCATGCTTGGTTTGCAGATTATCTCTCTGACAGACAACAGCGAGTTGTTCTTCCTGGCGCTGTTTCTGATTGGACTTATATTCGTGCTGGAGTACACAAGGCAAAGATCAAAAACCCACACACAACACAAACGCTTACCACATCCTGCCCTTAACACCAAAAACGGGAAAGGAAAATTAAAGGCGGGACACATAGCAAAAGAAGAGAAGTGAATGTCCGAGGTCAATTTTTTCCCAGCAGATGGTCCCGATGTTACTCGAATAATGTTAGAAAACCTAAGACAAATAGAAAGCCGACAAAGAATGGAAATAATAGAAAGCCATCCCAGCGGAATGTCAAAGAGTCATTAAAGGTGTCCTATGTAGTGAAAAAAGGGTCATTTTCCTATCTGGGAGTGTTTCTGGAGCTCATGTACTCATGTGTGGCTATGTGTGGCTATTTAGAGCAGCTTTACTTGCCCCAATATAAAATGTACTACTTTACCTGATGTGTGCAGCTGCTGTGTCTTGCGGAATACGTCATCAGAAAATGCGACTCGGAGAAAGATGTACGTTGCCTGTTGAGACCTGCCAATCATCATTTTCTTTCAAACTTTTGAAGTTCAGCAACACTGACACTGAAGAAGTTTAATACAGACACGCGCATCTATTGCACTAAATTTGGTAAAAGTTATTTTATGTATCTAAACCAAAATGCAAAATGCCATATAAAGTATGAAAATACTTTATTCAGTTTTATCTTTTTGTTAAACTGAATTTAGATGAACTCAGATAATGCGAAAAGAATTTAAGAGGCAGCGTGTAAAGACCTGCAGTCAGTGGCGAAAGTGTTTCATCAAATTCCGAATTCCCACTGACTTACATGCATTTTTCAGTGTCCAAGAAAAGTTACTTCTTTTCATTCAGTTTAAAAGAAAAATATACTGGTAGAAAGCAAGATTATTGGAGCTATTTTACCAATGTTCCATTATTGTCCATCGCCTAACATCAAAGTTATAAATCTCTGAAACCTAGAAGTGTTATTATTAGGTTTAATTTTGGCAACGTCGCTATTGACGTCAATGTAAAAAGTGTTTATCGAAAATTTCGATAATCTTTAAACAGCTACACTTTTAGCTCGCCTGAAGGAAAGTTCAGGAAGAGCTATTGTTGTCACCTTGGCGTCCGCGTCAGCGTCCGCGTCCGCGTCAGCGTCCGCATCGGCGTCCGGATTGGATGTTTTGGTTAAAGTTTTTTAAAGACCTATATCTCCTTAACCCATGAATGGATTCTTTTGATACTTGCACTGTAGTTAGATATTGGTCCAAAGTTTAACAGGGCACCACCCCCACCCACTCAGTGACCTTGATGTCAAGGTCATGGACTTAGAAAATTGGGAGTTTTTTGTACTGGATGTTTTGGTTAATTTTTTTTATTGCCCTATATCTCCTTAACCCGTGGATGAATTCCTTCAATACTTGCACTGTAGTTAGATATTGGTCTAAAGTTTTCCAAGGTACTACCCGCTGCCCCCTCAGTGACCTTGATGTCAAGGTCATGGACTTAGAAAATTGTCTTTTTATTGATTGAATGTTTTGGTTAAAAATTTATAAAGACCCATATCTTCTGAACCCATGAATAAATTTTTTTGATATTTGAACTGTAGTTAGATATTAGTTCAAAGTTTTACAGAGTTCTACCCCAACCCAACTCAGTGACCTTGATGTCAAGGTCAGGGAATTACGAAATTTTTGTCTTTATTAAAGTTTTCCAATTGCATACTGATTCATAATGCTTGGCAGAGATATAGTTTACACTGGAACTGATGTTAGACACTTTTTTGAGTTTTCACAAAATACTATATACTTACCCCATTGGATGACCTTTAAGTCAAGGTCATCGACTTAGAATTTTGTCTTAAAGATTTTGGTTAAAATTTTATATTTATGAAGACATAATTTCACAGTGCCACGATAGATTCAGTTGACACCTATACTTGGACTGATGTTAGATAATGGTTCAGGATTTTGATACATCCTGCCTCCCCCCTCCCTCAACCCCTACCTAAGGTTCTTTGACCTTAAGCTCATGGACTTTGAACTTTCATGTGGATTTTTTTTTAAATTTTATTTTAACACTTATTTCTGAGATAGCTTTTGTTTATAAACGTGTTGTCATTATGGACATGCTTGCCTGAAGTTTTATGCATAGCAGTCCACACCACTATAGCGACTGTGCGACGGGCAAGCACCAATTCAGGCGAGCTATGCTGTCATGCGACATCTCTTGTTATAATATTGTATTGTGTCGAGTTTATTAATGAATTATATTTCAATGTATATATTATTTTTCTTTATTTTCAAACAACTTTCATAACGATAACTTTTGTTTTTTCACCCACAATAAATTAAAAAGTAGACTTGGAAATACATGCAAGTCAAATGGTCGATGGGAATTCGGCATTTGATGAAATATTTATGGCCACTGACTGTATATATTCAAACAGTACAACTTACTGAAAATTTCCCCAAGTTTTCAGGAAAACACACGGCACTATTTGAATAAACATTCATATGCTGTTTAAATCTAATACTGCATAAGTGGGCATTCATAAGCATAACAATACCTCTACCTTACTGTACTGCGTGTAATCGTCCTACAACAGTGCATTTACTAGTTCAATATTATGAGATTGGACAATGCCATTTGCAAAAGTGCGCGACTCCGATGACTTAATTGAATAAAACGGCTTAATATGGGTTGACATCATCAGATTGTATTATGAGAAATGTTCTAACTTCCTGGTTCCTGATGTAGGGCAGTTGGTCTGAAAATTTGGACACATAATCCTCATAAAAATCATGAATACTCTCTTTTTTCCAGACAGTTTCCCCCTAAAATTACATAGTGACCAATTGATTCTGATCATTACATATCGTCTGAGGTACTCGTATTTGGCGGAAAATAATCATAAAAAAATACAAACCTTTCAAGGGCTACACTCTTCGAAATCGTGGCCTCTTGCGGCACTGCAATGAATATGGCGGCTATACACGACTAGACGATTCGCAGAGATTCTATTTTCTTACCAGAGGTAACTTAGTTGCAACACGTGTGTTTCCTATGACAAGTATTGACAGTTTTGAAAACTAGTTTGTTGTGCACAAAACTAAGGTAGGAGAGAAACCAAATAAGCAAGTTGCTTTCGTTTCGATTCTAATATTTTGTTATGTTGTAGTAAATATATGTTATGAAAGAGAGAGAGAGAGAGAGAGAGAGAGAGAGAGAGAGAAATAAATATTAGGTATTCGGATTGATTCTAATGGCACATATAATACATGTGCCTGAATTTTGCAAGATGTAGTAATCGCAACTTTAGCATAACGACATATGAAACACCGGTTTATTGCTCCAGGGTTTAACAAAAAGACAAGTTTTACCAGCTATTACATAGTTAGGACTAAAACGCCTGAAATGATTAAATATGGCAAGCCATTTGATCTTCTCAGCCAATGACCGTTAAGTACGTTCCCGGTTCCCGGTTCCTGGTTCCCGGTTCCCGGTTCCCGGTTCCTGGTTCCCGGTTCCCGGTTCCTGGTTCCCGGTTCCTGGTTCCCGGTTCCCGGTTCCTGGTTCCTGGTTCCTGGTTCCCGGTTCCCGGTTCCTGGTTCCCGGTTCCCGGTTCCTGGTTCCCGGTTCCCAGTTCCCGGTTCCTAATTCCCGGTTCCAAGTTACCGGTTCCTGGTTCCCGGTTCCCGGGTTCCTGGTTCCGCTTCTTGATTCCAGGTTCCCGGTTTCTAATTCCCGGTTCCAAGTTCCCGGTTCCTGGTTCCCGGTTCTTGGTTCCCTGTTCCTGATTCCCGATTCCAGGTTCCCGGTTCCCGGTTCCTAATTCCCTGTTCTAAGTTACCGGTTCCTGGTTCCCGGTTCCCGATTTCTCGCTGCGCCAACTATATAATAATCAGTATTGTTCGTAAGGAACTGTTTCCTTGTTTCTCTTTTGCAGTTCTTTCAGATCTATGTGTTTTTTTTTTCCAAATAAGGAACAAGGAACTAGTTCCCGGTTCCCGATTCCCGATTCCCAGTTCTCGATTATATCAGGCTTTCGTTTGTTACTTACAAAGTTGAATTCATTGTATTAAAGCATTACATTTACTTGGTAGCACTATCATCCAATGCCTGATATCATGTCATATTTCAAAAATAGATTATTTAGGGGGCTTGGTTTAAACCGCTTTTTATTCAATAAAGAATCGGGAACTGGTTCCTTGTTGCCGATTTGTCGTTTTTAAACAATGATGATGGATATACAAATAAGGAACAAGAACTAGTTCCCGGTTCCCGATTCTCAGTTCCCGATTAGATTTTTTTCTTAGTTACAAAAAAGCATTGATAAGAAGTGACTTTTCACATTTACTCGATTGCAACACCATTATACGCCTTACAACATGTTATATGTCAGAACAAGTATTAATATGCCAAATATTAAATAATTAGTATTGTTCATAAGCAACCGGAAATTGTTTCCTTGTTGCCTTTTTGCAGTTCTCTCATATTGATGATTTCTCTCCAAATAAGGAACAAGGAACTAGATCCCGGTTCCCGGTTCCCGATTCCCAGTTCCCGATTATTTTGTACTTTCATTTCTTGCTTACAAAATTGAATTAATTGTAATAAAAGCATCACATTTAGTCTGTGGCAAAACTATCTTATGCCAAATGATATGTAATATGTCAAAAAACAATTATTCATGCAACTTTATTTAAACCGCTTTTTGTTCTATAAGGAACCGGGAACTGGTTCCTTGTTGCCGATTGGCCGTTTTCAAACAATGGTGATGGATATACAAATCAGGAACAGGCAACTAGTTCCCGGTTCCCGATTCTCAGTTCCCGATGAGAATTTGCATTTTCTTTTAGTTACAAAGAAGCATTTATAAGAACAAATGACTTTTTCACATACTCCCGATTGCAACATCATTTAATGCCTTATACAACATGTTATATGTCAGAATACATATCGCTGCGCCAACTAAATAATAATCAGTATTGTTCATAAGGAACTGTTTTCTTGTTCTTCTTTTGCAGTTCTTTCAGATCGATGTGTTTTTTTTTTCCAAATAAGGAACAAGGAACTAGTTCCCGGTTCCCGGTTTCCTATTCCCGATGTCAAGTTCCCGATAACATTGTGCTTTCGAACTGTTTCCTTGGTCCTCTTTTGCAGTTCTTTCAGATCAATGTGTTGTTTGTTGTTTTTTTTCAAATAAGGAACAAGGATCTAGTTCCCGGTTCCCGGTTCCCGATTCCCGATTCTCAGTTCCCGATTATATTAGGCTTTCGTTTGTTACTTACAAAGTTGAATCATTGTATTAAAGCATTACATTTACTTGGTAGCAACATCATCTAATGCCTAATATCATGCGTTATTTCAAAAATAGATTATTTATGCAACTTGGTTTAAACCGCTTTTTGTTCAATAAGGAACCGGGAACTGGTTTCTTGTTGCCGATTTGTCGTTTTCAAACAATGATGATGGATATACCAATAAGGAACAAGAACTAGTTCCCGGTTCCCGATTCTCAGTTCCCGATTAGATTTTTTTCTTAGCTACAAAAAAGCATTGATTAGAAGTGACTTTTCACATTTACTTGATTGCAAAACCATTATACGCCTTACAGCATGTTATATGTCAGAACAAGTATTAATATGCCAAATATTAAATAATTAGTATTGTTCATAAGCAACCGGAAATTGTTTCCTTGTTGCCTTTTTGCAGTTCCCTCATATTGATGATTTCTTTCCAAATAAGGAACAAGGAACTAGATCCCGGTTCCCGGTTCCCGATTCCCGATTCCCAGTTCCCGATTATATTAGGCTTTCGTTTGTTACTTACAAAGTTGAATTCATTGTATTAAAGCATTACATTTACTTGGTAGCAACATCATCTAATGCCTAATATCATGCGTTATTTAAAAAATAGATTATTTATGCAACTTGGTTTAAACCGCTTTTTGTTCAATAAGGAACCGGGAACTGGTTCCTTGTTGCCGATTTGTCGTTTTCAAACAATGATGATGGATATACAAATAAGGAACAAGAACTAGTTCCCGGTTCCCGATTCTCAGTTCCCGATTAGATTTTTTTCTTAGTTAAAAAAAAGCATTGATTAGAAGTGACTTTTCACATTTACTCGATTGCAACACCATTATACGCCTTACAACATGTTATATGTCAGAACAAGTATTAATATGCCAAATATTAAATAATTAGTATTGTTCATAAGCAACCGGAAATTGTTTCCTTGTTGCCTTTTTGCAGTTCTCTCATATTGATGATTTCTCTCCAAATAAGGAACAAGGAACTAGATCGCGGTTCCCGGTTCCCGATTCCCAGTTCCCGATTATTTTGTACTTTCATTTCTTACTTACAAAATTGAATTAATTGTAATAAAAGCATCACATTTAGTCTGTGGCAAAACTATCTTATGCCAAATAATATGTAATATGTCAAAAAACAATTATTCATGCAACTTCATTTAAACCGCTTTTTGTTCTATAAGGAACCGGGAACTGGTTCCTTGTTGCCGATTGGCCGTTTTCAAACAATGGTGATGGATATACAAATCAGGAACAGGCAACTAGTTCCCGGTTCCCGATTCTCAGTTCCCGATGAGAATTTGCATTTTCTTTTAGTTACAAAGAAGCATTTATAAGAACAAATGACTTTTTCACAAATACCCGATTGCAACATCATTTAATGCCTTATACAACATGTTATATGTCAGAATACATATCGCTGCGCCAACTAAATAATAATCAGTATTGTTCATAAGGAACTGTTTTCTTGTTCATCTTTTGCAGTTCTTTCAGATCGATGTGTTTTTTTTTTCCAAATAAGGAACAAGGAACTAGTCCCGGTTCCCGGTTTCCTATTCCCGATGTCCAGTTCCCGATTACATTGTGCTTTCGAACTCTTTCCTTGGTCCTCTTTTGCAGTTCTTTCAGATCAATGTGTTGTTGTTTTTTTTTCAAATAAGGAACAAGGAACTAGTTCCCGGTTCCCGGTTCCCGATTCCCGATTCTCAGTTCCCGATTATATTAGGCTTTCGTTTGTTACTTACAAAGTTGAATTCATTGTATTAAAGCATTACATTTACTTGGTAGCAACATCATCTAATGCCCAATATCATGCGTTATTTCAAAAATAAATTATTTATCCAACTTGGTTTAAACCGCTTTTTGTTCAATAAGGAACCGGGAACTGGTTCCTTGTTGCCGATTTGTTGTTTTCAAACAATGATGATGGATATACAAATAAATCAGGAACAGGCAACTAGTTCCCGGTTCCCGATTCTCAGTTCCCGATTAGATTTTTTTCTAAGTTACAAAAAAGCATTGATAAGAAGTGACTTTTTCACATTTACTCGATTGCAACACCATTATACGCCTTACAACATGTTATATGTCAGAACAAATATTAATATGCCAAATATTAAATAATAAGTATTGTTCATAAGCAACCGGAAATTGTTTCCTTGTTGCCTTTTTGCAGTTCTCTCATATTGATGATTTCTCTCCAAATAAGGAACAAGGAACAAGATCCCGGTTCCCGGTTCCCGATTCCCAGTTCCCGATTATTTTGTACTTTCATTTCTTACTTACAAAATTGAATTAATTGTAATAAAAGCATCACATTTAGTCTGTGGCAAAACTATCTTATGCCAAATAATATGTAATATGTCAAAAAACAATTATTCATGCAACTTCATTTAAACCGCTTTTTGTTCTATAAGGAACCGGGAACTGGTTCCTTGTTGCCGATTGGCCGTTTTCAAACAATGGTGATGGATATACAAATCAGGAACAGGCAACTAGTTCCCGGTTCCCGATTCTCAGTTCCCGATGAGAATTTGCATTTTCTTTTTGTTACAAAGAAGCATTTATAAGAACAAATGACTTTTTCACAAATACCCGATTGCAACATCATTTAATGCCTTATACAACATGTTATATGTCAGAATACATATCGCTGCGCCAACTAAATAATAATCAGTATTGTTCATAAGGAACTGTTTTCTTGTTCTTCTTTTGCAGTTCTTTCAGATCGATGTGTTTTTTTTTTCTAAATAAGGAACAAGGAACTAGTCCCGGTTCCCGGTTTCCTATTCCCGATGTCCAGTTCCCGATTACATTGTGCTTTCGAACTGTTTCCTTGGTCCTCTTTTGCAGTTCTTTCAGATCAATGTTTTTTTTTTTTTTTTTTTCAAATAAGGAACAAGGAACTAGTTCCCGGTTCCCGGTTCCCAATTCCCGATTCTCAGTTCCCGATTATATTAGGCTTTCGTTTGTTACTTACAAAGTTGAATTCATTGTATTAAAGCATTACATTTACTTGGTAGCAACATCATCTAATGCCTAATATCATGCGTTATTTCAAAAATAGATTATTTATGCAACTTGGTTTAAACCGCTTTTTGTTCAATAAGGAACTGGGAACTGGTTCCTTGTTGCCGATTTGTCGTTTTCAAACAATGATGATGGATATACCAATAAGGAACAAGAACTAGTTCCCGGTTCCCGATTCTCAGTTCCCGATTAGATTTTTTTCTTAGTTAAAAAAAAAAGCATTGATTAGAAGTGACTTTTCACATTTACTCGATTGCAACACCATTATACGCCTTAAGTACAGCATGTTATATGTCAGAACAAGTATTAATATGCCAAATATTAAATAATTAGTATTGTTCATAAGCAACCGGAAATTGTTTCCTTGTTGCCTTTTTGCAGTTCTCTCATATTGATGATTTCTCTCCAAATAAGGAACAAGGAACTAGATCCCGGTTCCCGGTTCCCGATTCCCAGTTCCCGATTATTTTGTACTTTCATTTCTTACTTACAAAATTGAATTAATTGTAATAAAAGCATCACATTTAGTCTGTGGCAAAACTATCTTATGCCAAATAATATGTAATATGTCAAAAAACAATTATTCATGCAACTTCATTTAAACCGCTTTTTGTTCTATAAGGAACCGGGAACTGGTTCCTTGTTGCCGATTGGCCGTTTTCAAACAATGGTGATGGATATACAAATCAGGAACAGGCAACTAGTTCCCGGTTCCCGATTCTCAGTTCCCGATGAGAATTTGCATTTTCTTTTAGTTACAAAGAAGCATCAGAACCATTATAGTTTGTTAAAATGATAAATGCATTGAACTTGACCTAAGTTATGGCAAGATCAACTTTAATACATTATTTATTTATATGGCCCAAAGTTTAAACAGTGGAGATTTCAGAAACCATTTAAGTCTAAGGTATGATATTTGGTATATGTTAAGAAGGCATAATGATGCTGAAGGTGTTGGGTCATACTTTTCACTTTGTTCAAGGTCACACTGACATTCTCTCGACACTTGGCCGATTCGAAACCATATTTCGTCTGAAGCCTCCCTGTGTCAGGGGAAAATGTTAAGCAGGTTGTGATGGCCATATGACCTTACGATTAAATGTCTTTAAAATCTCCTCTAAAACCAAAATATATCCAATGACCTTTAAACTTTGTTTGTAGCACCAGGGACTCTGGTCCTACAAGGTTCATTCAAGTAATGACCTGCATTGACCTTGACCTAATTTTTGTTAGTAGCAACTTTGGTATGTTATGCATCTATATGGGAAAATGCTGAAACAAACTGTTTAATTGTTAGACATATGTTTGGTAATATCGTTTACTAAATAAGCAAAGAAGACATGTTTGGCTAAATGTCAAGGTCATTCTTTGAACTTTTTAAAGGTCACTGAAATTCTGTTGCCCTTCAACATTTTCAATCGTCTCCTCAGAAGCCACTGGACGTATTGAAACCATATTTCATGTAAAGCCTCCCTAGGTCGGGGAAAGTTTGTTCAAGTGATATTGGTCATCTGTCCAAGATGGCCGCCATCTTCATGGGAACGAAAAGTTGTTCAAGTTGGTTAGTCTCATGACCAAGATATTACCTGTCAGCCATACCGCATATAGATTTAGAGATAAGCTGCGCAATATGAGGACGACCTATTCCAAGAAAGGGGTTTAAAACCATCTGACATTAATGATTGCACCTCCTGGTTAAAAAGATAAGCAGACGAGCTTTTCAACGTCAGAATAAGGCCAGACAGACTGCTATAAATTTTTTTTTTTTTATTTTTGTTTAGAAGGCATCTAATCTTTGTCTTGTGGATTGCTGCCGGCATTAATAAAATGAGAAGTTTACTTTACTATTGTTGCATATCTATTTGTTGGACTCATGCAATATGCTGGTGAATATGAAAACCTATATTCTTGTCTCATTTTAAACAACCGACTGTTGTATGTTAAATAGGCATTAAACGTTTGTATTGTGTATAAAAAAGTTCACGATGAAAGAACAAGTGTAAAATCTGACACCAACTGCATCTGTTCAGGCTGATGGCGATCCAGATTTTTGTATAAATGCCATACAGATGTGTTTAGTAATTTCCAAAAATATGCACAAACTGTTGAATTACGACGTTTTACGTAAAGCGGCGCAGGTCACCAATACCTGATTGTATTTTTGTTTCTTATCATTTAAGATGTTATTTTATTTAGCCATTGCGGAGCAGCCGATGAGGCTAAGCAGAACTTGCCGCACCCCGGGGGCAGAAGATTTTAAGACCATTCTACTTTGATTTTTATACCGCATCATATTTTATTAGCGGGATATTTAGTTTTCTCGCACCTTGTCCATGTATATGTCCGACTGTCGTATGTATGTGTCCGTCCCTCCGTCCGTCAGGAAGCACTTTGTTTCCACTTTTAAATTTGAGTTTTTATTGGCAGATTTTCTTTGGATTTCGCATGGGTTGTGATCTTTGGAATACCTAGATTGCTATTGATGATGGGCAAGTTTATAATATCTTTGACAAAGTTATTGCCCAAAGTTGATGACTTAGAACTGATTGTTGGTCCGCAGCTCTTTGACAATTTGAAATATCTTGATCTTAATTCACAGCTGGCAGTACTTTTCTTTGAAGTTGCCAGTACTGATAAATTATGTTAACTATAGTTATCATGTACTGTTATCATGTGCAGTTTTGAATAGACCAATCATTACAGAGCTGCAATTTAAGATACTCCTGTTTCATTAAACTCTGCTGTTTTGGCCACATAAATATTTGTTAAAGGTATTCCTTTGACTCCCCTCGCTAAAATGAGTCTCAACAACATATGTTATATGAAAATAATCCATTAAATCAAATGACTGCATTAGACTCACCTCAGAGATTATTGATGGTAACCAACTTTTTGTGCAGAAAATGAACTCTGAATTAAGGTCGCAGTAAACTGTTTGGGTAAGCGACTCTGCCATTTTCATTTTTGCTTCCCTTCTGAATGGGGGACAACTCTTGAAAGCAGGAATTTGTTCCTTTAGGAGCAAATTCTTTCCTTTAAGAGTGGACCCTAAGGAGCAAATTCTTTTCTTTAAGAGTAGACCAATGAGAAGAGCTACGTCAACCAGAGAAGCAATTTGTTCCTTTTGCATAAATGGCAGAAAAAACATAGATGTGTACCCATACATCATTAAACATATGTTGTGTTTACTCATCAATTAGGTGAATCCATACAACATATGTTTAGTAGAAAAAAAATGAAATTAACCATTGAAATTTGTGGGTAATCCATTTAAAAAGGCACACCAGCGAGGTTATTTCAGTAAGCCAACACATGTTTTAGTTGAAAAAAGCCTCTACGTTACGAATTCTGATGGCCCATACACAGCATACCTGGTAATTGAAAAAAATGAGCACTAAAACATAAGTGATAGAAATAGCCTAAACAAAATGAGATAAATAGTGAATACCATTGACAAACAATTTCTTTGCGATTAAAAAGAATAGCAGAGATTACCCAACAAAATCTGTTTAAACTGCAGCCCAATTTTCTTGTCTTTCTTCTTCTGTGTACAATGTTAAAATAGGATAAACCTTCTGATTCAAATTTCCCAATGAACACTCAAGCCATTTCTGATAGGTCCGCTAACGGATGTCCTTAATGCGTCTGACAGGAAGGCCCATTTTCCAGACAAGGTGAGGCGGGTTGAATAAGATAGAATAAATGAAGAAGATAAAATGAGTCGCGACACAACAAAACCAACAATATGGTTGTGCGCCCAACGCAGACTCAGATCAGCCTGGGCATCTGCCCAGTCTGATCAGAGTCTTCGCTGTCCGCATGGAGGTAGATGGGACCCTTAGCTATCCTTTAAGTGCGTAGTGAAGAGTCTGATCAGAATGGGTGATTGCTCAGGCTGATCTGAGTCTGCGCCATGCGCACAACCACATTGTTGGTTTTCTCGTGTCGCGGCTCAAATATACTTTTTATTGGTTTAATTATTCGTTTTTATGTTAAAAGTTCAATAAAGCTGTAGATTAAAACAGATATATGCATTTCTTTTTGAGATGTATCAGTAGATATCGGTACTGATTATTAGGTGTACAGGATAATTGGACTCGCCCTAAAGGGCCCGTCCATTATCCTGTTCACCTAATGATCAGTACCGATATGTTTAGGGCCCGTCCATTATCCTGTACACCTAACAATCAGTACCGATATTTACTGATGCATTTCAAAAAAATTGGATATATCTATTACATATTTCACAGAAATGGTCAAAGTAACATAATTGAGCCGCGACACGACAAAACCAACAAAGTGGTTGTGCGCAGACTCAGATCAGCCTGGGAATTTGCCCAGTCTGATCATCTTCGCTGTCAGCATGAATATAGCTTAGACCCTTAGCTACCATTTGTGCACATAACGAAGAGTCTAGTCTAACTGGGCGAATGCCCAGGGGTGCACAAACACATTGTTGGTTTTGTGTCGCGGCTCAATTATTATTAACCGGTTTTTACACGTGTGTAAAGTCATGAAAAGTTTCATATGAAATCATTATTGTTATGACATATAAAATAATCAACCTTCGATCAAAACACTCAAAGCTATCAGTGATAGTCAAACCCTTTTTACAGGGAGAATATCTGTCTCGGTCACGAAGCTATACATGTACGAAATCATGAAATAAAAATCTATAAAATATAACAGAAAGTGCATAGGTTTGCAGTGTCGGAGAATGACGCAGTCATTTATAGTACTTCTGTTGTTTGTTCAGCTTGCATATTTACCGCATCCAAGAAAGTCTTGAGCTCAAAAGTATTTTTTCTGATTGCAAACAGTTTCTTTGTCTAAGGTTTACAGAATTAACAAACATATTCTAAAGAAGCACATGATATCAGGAAAGCAAACATTTGGATTTACAATTGTTCGAACTGACCAAACACGTCCCACACACCTTCTGCACTCTCCACAAAACAGTTGCGTCATCGTTTTTTTGTTTTGTTTGTTTGTTTTGTTTGTTTTTTCCTTTCTTATATCAATGTTTAACAGGCTTTGCAGTATAAATTTTAGATATTCTGTGAAACAATTGTCGCGTTTTAAACTTGGAAGGTTTAGTAAAAAGCGATTATGTAGTTTCGGATTTGATGTTCCTGCTCTAGGGCAGCAGAAAACCGTGATGTGCTCATGCTGCAAAGGTGTCACGTAAGACGATGCTTCTTTTTATTCAATCGCTCTGAATACGATATAAAATAACTAAACTACTAGTGTAACATTATTTTATTGCTTTCACTGAGAAAGCGTTAAAAGTATTCAAGATACGGACTGTTTGTTTAAAAGTTGTGCCTAGCTTAAAACTGACCTGTTATGATGCTGGTATAGCCACAAATCTACATTAATATCACTCGTTTGTTTTGTTCATTTTGCTTATTCAGACAACCGTAATCATTTCTACATGATTATGTTTGTGTTAGAATAAGTATCTTTCTTTCGGATATAAATTTTAATTCTGTGCATTTATCAGAGTGGATTGTGTACATTTATAAGAATGCATGGCTTCTTTTGCTAGTCTTTTACGTCATTTTGATGAATCAATCCCGGGAAAATCTTCTTAATTTACGTTATATATTTTTGCTTCTGTACGCATTCATAAGAAACACTACACAGAGAGTGCCTCATCATCAATCCTATAGAACGATAGTCTTGGTTTTAATATGAGGTTCATGGATTTTACATTTATTCTCCCGCAATTAACAGATCTCCATGTTGCTTCGACAATGGGAGAGGAAGAAAAATAAAAGTAACTAAACTCTCAGTAAAACTAACTGGGATTTTAAAGTTTAAAGAACATCAGTTCTTAAGATGTATAATTTTTAAGATATGCCTTTTACATTTATGATGCTTGGCTTTGTTAACTTGTTAGTATGTTCTCTTTTTAGAGGACTCATAGTGGTTGTGATTGATTTTGGCTTTGCATGGCTAGTTTCTTTTTCACATTTGTCTAAGATTGTATATGGGGCTTTTTTATATTTAGATGTTTATTTGTGGTAAATATAAAAATCTGAATAAAACCATAAAAATTAACTTATCTCCCAGAAAATTAGCAGGCTCCTGATATGTGTTCTTCTTTAGAGTTAAGAATAATAAAAATAGCCATATTGTGATAAAAATGTGCTTTTAAGGACAAATCCAAGGGTGATTTTCTGCGCAAATTTAAAAAAAGTCAAAAACGGTATTAAAAATGAATATAGGTCTGAAGGTACTTCGATACATAGAGAAGAGCTTCCCGGCAATTATTTGGTCCAACTCTTTCTCAAAGTGTAAGGTCGAACATATGAAAAAACCCCAGCTAATTCTGAAATATTCGACCATGTACAAGGTAAATACATACTCGGTTCAATCATTGAATACAGGATACGCAGGTTTACCTTTATCAAACACACAGTATTCAAGGCAAGTCGGCAAGTGCAAATGTCCAACCTTGAAAAAGGAGACTACCATGTCTATTCTTCATAATATAGTCAAAAAATTTGGGCCCGGGCTACCTCGTTTTTATCTGCTCAACTACAAAATGCGTGAAAGAGGTGGAAAAAAATAATTGCTAGGACGCTCTTAGTAATATATTTACGTTACTTCAAACCTCTATAAATTTTCAATAACAATGCTGATGTCTTAAATTTTGGCACAGAAAATTATCCATTGATTTTTACTCATATAAACCTTTTTTAACGTCAACAAGCCAGGCATTTTGGGAAATTTTAATTGAAGCATTTGTTAAGTTTTGGGAATATCTGTTGTATTTTTATCATTTATGCAGATTTTTGTATTTGCCACAGTGATTATGACCACCTTAAGATACATAACTGTCATTTAGCACAATCCAGCAACAATCTCGTTTGATGGATTTGCTTTTCATCTGCTTGTAATAAAACATTTTTTTGTTGTTGATCGTCAAGAACCATTAGCCATGACAATGTCTTTTCATAAAAATGCATGTTTACAAATATATGAAAATATGAATAAATAAACATACATGTTTGACGTACTTCAAAATCTTTTTCTTTTTCAGCTAGTTTAAGCGTAGATTTGCAAAATCGAAGGCTTTTAGTTGGGACCATGTAGTTGACTATGTCAGCCTGTAAAGTGGGAATGGGTTAACCTCTACATCTAACTCTTATTGTAAGATTAGTAAAAGCCACTGATTTGTCCTGTTTTGCTAAATTCGTGGTAGAATAGCATAGTTAACAAGAGGACACGAGGCCCTACATCACTCAACATAACTGATATATGATGATATACTACGGAAGTCTAAAAGGACATATCAAATTCGAAAAATATGTTATCGAAATAACGATAAATCAATTCGTTATAACAAGAAGCCTACACGTAACAACTATAAACGGGTTCGTTATAAAGAGAAGCAAACAAGTAACAATGAGAAACTAATCAGTTATAAAGAGAAACTAACTCGATATAACGAGAAGCCAGTTCGTTATAAGGAGGTGTTTACTGGTAGTATCGAGAAACCATTTCGTATAACGAGGATCCAAATCGATATGACGAAAAGACGTTTTGTTAAAACGAAAATCCAACTACCTAAAACCAAGGGTAATAACTCGAGTAAGTTGTCGAAAAAATTACTGCCTGTCTGATTTCGGTAACATTTAATGACAATTTTCGTAGTACAGAGGGTGGACAGAAGTGTTCGTTAAATCATGACGTTACCATTGACTTTAATGCATTTTTTCTTTTAGCGCAAAACATATTGTGAGAAAAGTATAACAGATATTTACATGGAAATTGCACCGATGTCTAGCTACATTACTTGTGCAATATTATTAAATTTCTTGCTTTCCTGGTATCTATAGTTTCTATTTGGAACGACTTTAACCTCATTTAGGTATTTTCTTGCGGTAAATTTTGCTAACGTCATCATTGACGTCAAACAATTACGTGATCTTTAAATAATCACAACTCTGAAACTAGAGATCGAAAACGTACAAAAATATTTGGTATATTGCATAAATCATTTAGCTACACATTAGTATTTTTTTCATGAAGGTCTACTTTACGCTTCTCATATGATTAATTTTTCAGCAAAAGTGGAAATGCACTAAAGTCAACGGCAACGTCACGATTTAACGAACACTTTTGTCCACCCTCTGTAGCTTGAAAACACGGTGCACGATTCTGGTGCTTAATCTGTCTAAAGTGTTAGTGTATGCAAATCATTATCAGGTTATGTGCAACATTATATCTGAGGTATCAGTGTCAGTTTTGTCTGATAGTATGTACAAGATAAATGTATTGGCAAGGCCGTGTCTGACATTTAGGTGTGAAAGCTATTAGATTCATTGCGCAATGTCTAAGTAAAATATCATTAGGAAGTTGAAGGCATACAGCTTGTGTAGAGATCAAATAGTAGGTGCACATGCTGCTTAGATCCTGGCACTCTTGGTCCATCACAGCAAAAGTAAATAATAGTTACAGCATCCGGATGGACAGAGCTGTAAGCATTTCTCCATATTACAAGTTTCCTGCTACACAATGAATCAGCGTCAGTGATCCTAGTCATGTTCCTCACGGCAAACCAGCCCCAAACGCACCCCGTTCCCCAACATCTTCTCAGAAGCCTCGGCAAGACGTATGGGACTTGGGTATTTCTCGTAATAACAACTGGTTCCGTGTATCTGTGAGTTGTTTCTCGTTATAATGACTTGGTTTCTTGTTGATACGACTTGTTTTCTATTTAACGAGAAACGCAAAATTTACTGACATTTACAGAACGGTATTCATGATTTTAAAGAGAGCTCATAGTGTTTATGTTTAATTCTTCTCCAATATATAGATTTTCGTGTTGCTTCGACATTAAATTGGAACAACATTTTCCCCATTAAAACAACCTAAGAATAACTCTCCTCCTGTTCAGCAAGTCACTGCCATCACCAGGAAGCAAACAACGCAACCTAGTCCTGTTTTCACCTGCCCTAGTTGAGCTAGTAAAGTCCATCCTTGTCACTCCTTAATATTGTCTTCCCACCTCTTCTTCAGTCTATGTCTTCTTATTTTTCCTTTTACTGTGCAATGAGACGTAGAATGATATCAGCGGTCCAGCACCCATGGACATGTGACATATTTAATCCAGGAATTCAAACAGATTGTTTGCACTAAGAAAATGAACAATAGACAAACGTAGAGTTTCTTTAAAATCCGGTGTAACTAAATAAAATCATCCCTGATCAAAATCTTATGACCACTCTACCACGCCACTATATTCCTATGGACCACGTCAAGTATAAACCATGTGGTCTAGAATCGGATTGACCCCAGTTCCTTTGTTAGCCTGACCAAGGTCTATAGATAGTGTTCGATGGTAAGTTAAGTATATCTTTCAGGATGTCGAGATGCTACTGGCAAATAGTATAGATCCTGATAAACAAGTGTGGATTTGGAGGCTGATTTGATTCTACATTGGTCGCAAAAGTCTTTAGAAAAAAGCAGTCTGTTCGTTCCGTTACACATCAAGAAAGCATTTTACATGTTTCCATCGAACAAGGTAGAAACTGATCAGAAAGAACGGATTTGCAAGATTATCAGTTTAAAAACTGGTCGCTAAAGTCTTAGGGGACGCGCAGTCAGATCAATGTCTTCACTTGCTTACAGATAAAAGAAGCATTCTAGATTCTTCCAGTGAGTAATGTAGATGCAGTCACAGTCTGATCTGAGTCTACTTTTGCCATGAAAGTGTCAAGAGAAGCGCAGTCAGATCAATAAAGCAGTTTCGATGTTTCTAGATAACAATGTACACCCTGGTCCCTCGTCGGATTGCGCGAATGAGCAGGAAGCTCTGCCTTCACACTCTTCACAAAGGCCGTAAGGAACGACATGACTAGTGATAACTCAGATCACCCATAATCAAGTACAAACAATACGGGTGACATTAGTCAAGTCCTCCTTTATTAACATTGTAATGGCAGATCTATCTGTGCATTCGCGCAGTCTGACCAGAGCCGTCACTATTCCTTCCTGGATCAGAGTTACATTTGAGATGTAAACAGTGCAGACCCTGATCAGACAGCGCGGATCCCTAATCAGAAGGGGCAGATTCGCAGGCTGATCTAGGTATGGTATGAAGAGACATGCATCTAGCTGCTTCCCGCGAATAGTGTAAGCCATAAACATACACAGCGCAGATTTTTACTCTCATCTGGAACCGAAATATTCGAAAAACTGTTAAGGAACGCGTAGCCTGATCAGGGGCGACACCATTCGCTTGATTGGTGTATGTATATATAATGGATGTGGTAATGTGTATGTCTTCGTTAAAAGTTCGGAGGTTAGATGTAAGAAGAATTAAGAAGTAGCGAGTTAGAAATAAAAGTTAGAAGTAAGATGTTAGAAGTAAGAAGTTAAATAAAATGTTAGAAGTAAAAGGTAAGATGTTAGAAGTAAGAATTTAGAGGTTTGAAGTACGAATACGAAGTCCCTACGCGGCTTTTGCGGTATTCTGTCCTTGTTTTCAAATACGCAACGCTTTTACAGACGGCGGATGACAGATATCCACGTCTATTAGACTGACCACAATATGCTCAGGTGAGCTAAAACTGTCACCTTGGGCTTGTAGTAAACGTCACACACCACAGCAGCAGCAGCTGCAGCAGCAATAATAACAAAAAAAAAAAAAAAAAAAAAATATCAACTCCAGCAACATAAATAATTGTAATAATAACACTTCCAGGATTTAAAGACGGTGAGACTGATAAGGCGGGGGTCAATATTCCATCCATCTCTGTTATCTCTTTAATATTAGGGAGGTAAAGAATTTTGAGCACATGCGTTCTCCTGTATTAAAAAAAGCAAACACAGTGTAAAATATATTGTTCATCTACATACAATAAGTACATCACATTGTCAAATGATAACTCTTGTCAAGTTGAAACAAAGGAAATAAATTGTTCCTGATGGTGCGGATTAGCTTACCCTATTTAATATGGGTTTTAATATAAAATGTATCCATACCAAACTTAGTGCGACAGGTTCTGTATTTAACTTCTTCAGTGTTGAAAAACCAAAAAAGTTTGACAAAAAAGCGAGGATGGGCAGATCTCGGTAGGCATCCCTCTCCAAGCCACACTTACTGTCACATTCCGCGGAACAGACTTTAATGAATTAATTTTCTTTCGCACGTGTTAATGACGTGCTGTCTGAATATATTTTATAGAACAGGCAAGATTCATTTGGTGAACACATATACTCCGGTGCTTATTAACGAACAGCATTCTTGTTTTTGAGTCCCTCATTTGTTGATTATGTACCGTTACCCGTCGATGTAAATAGTTTCCCTTTGGTTTAAACAATATTTATTTGAAGAAGTTTTACATACAAATATAGTTTCCCTTTCACCGTAACTCTCTTCATCGCAGCCTCTATATTTCTAAACATTAACAATATTTTCACTTCACATGTCACTGATTCGTAGATATAAATTTCTCTTCTGCTTTCTAATACGTACATATACAGTTATATCCGTTGTAAGTAAGAACCGAAAGCACAAAGTAATCGGAAACTGGGAATCGGGAACCAGGAACTAGTTCCTTGTTCCTTATCTGCAGGAAGAATTATAAATGTGAGGGAACTGCAAAAGGGCATCATGACATGATATTAGGCATAAGATGATGTTGCCACCAAGTAAATGTGATGCTTTAGTTACAATGAATTCAAATTTGTAAGTAAGAAGAGAAAGTACAAAATAATCGGGAACCGAAAATCGGCAATCGGGAACCGGGAACCAGGAACTAGTTCCTTGTTCCGTATTTGTAAAACAATCATGAATGTGAGAGAACTGCAAATAGGTAACAAGGAACCTGTTTCCGCTTCCTTATTGAATAATACTGATGTTTAAATAGTTGGCACAATAGTATTTATTCTGACATATAACATATTGAAAGCCATATAATGATGCTGCAATTGGGTAAATGTGATAAGCCACTTTTATCAATGCTTCGTAGTAACTAAAAAAACACATTCTAATCGGGAACTGAGACTCGGGAACCGGGAACTAGTTCTTGTTCCTTATTAGTATATCCATCATCATTGTTTGAAAACGACAAATCGGCAACAAGGAACCAGTTCCCGGTTCCTTATTGAACAAAAAGCGGTTTAAACCAAGTTGCATAAATAATCTATTTTTGAAATAACGCATGATATTAGGCATTAGATGATGTTGCTACCAAGTAAATGTAATGCTTTAATACAATGAATTCAACTTTGTAAGTAACAGACGAAAGCCTAATATAATCGGGAAATGGGAATCGGGAACCGGGAACCGGCAACTAGTTCCTTGTTCCTTATTTGGAATAAAAAACACAACAACACATTGATCTGAAAGAACTGCAAAAGGGGACCAAGGAAACAGTTCGAAAGCACAATGTAATCGGGAACTGGACATCGGGAATAGGAAACCGGGAACCGGGAACTGGTTCCTTGTTCCTTATTTGGAAAAAAACAACACATCAATCTGAAAAAACTGCAAAAGAAGAACAAGGAAACAGTTCCTTATGAACAATACTGATTATTATTTAGTTGGCGCAGCGATATGTATTCTGACATATAACATGTTGTATAAGGCATTAAATGATGTTGCAATCGGGTATATGTGAAAAGTCATTTGTTCTTATAAATGCTTCTTTGTAACTAAAAGAAAATACAAATTCTAATCGGGAACTGAGAATAAGGAACCGGGAACTAGTTGCCTGTTCCTGATTTGTATATCCATCACCATTGTTTGAAAACGGCCAATCGGCAACAAGGAACCAGTTCCCGGTTCTTTATAGAACAAAAAGCGGTTTAAATGAAGTTGCATGAATAATTGTTTTTTGACATATTACATATTATTTGGCATAAGATAGTTTTGCCACAGACTAAATGTGATGCTTTTATTACAATTAATTCAATTTTGTAAGTAAGAAATGAAAGTACAAAATAATCGGGAACTGGGAATCGGGAACCGGGAACCGGGATCTAGTTCCTTGTTCCTTATTTGGAGAGAAATCATCAATATGAGAGAACTGCAAAAAGGCAACAAGGAAACAATTTCCGGTTGCTTATGAACAATACTTAATATTTAATATTTGGCATATTAATATTTGTTCTGACATATAACATGTTGTAAGGCGTATAATGGTGTTGCAATCGAGTAAATGTGAAAAAGTCACTTCTTATCAATGCTTTTTTGTAACTTAGAAAAAAATCTAATCGGGAACTGAGAATCGGGAACCGGGAACTAGTTGCCTGTTCCTGATTTGTATATCCATCATCATTGTTTGAAAACAACAAATCGGCAACAAGGAACCAGTTCCCGGTTCCTTATTGAACAAAAAGCGGTTTAAACCAAGTTGGATAAATAATTTATTTTTGAAATAACGCATGATATTGGGCATTAGATGATGTTGCTACCAAGTAAATGTAATGCTTTAATACAATGAATTCAACTTTGTAAGTAACAAACGAAAGTCTAATATAATCGGGAACTGGGAATCGGGAATCGGGAACCGGGAACCGGGAACTAGTTCCTTGTTCCTAATTTGAAAAAAAAAACAAAAACAAAAAAAAAAACACATTGATCTGAAAGAACTGCAAAAGGGGACCAAGGAAACAGTTCGAAAGCACAATGTAATCGGGAACTGGACATCGGGAATAGGAAACCGGGAACCGGGAACTAGTTCCTTGTTCCTTATTTTGAAAAAAACACATCGAACTGAAAGAATTGCTAAAGAGGCACAAGGAAAAAGTTCCTTATGAACAATACTGATTATTATTTAGTTGGCGCAGCGATATGTATTCTGACATATAACATGTTGTATAAGGCATTAAATGATGTTGCAATCGGGTATATGTGAAAAGTCATTTGTTCTTATAAATGCTTCTTTGTAACTAAAAGAAAATACAAATTCTAATCGGGAACTGAGAATCGGGAACCGGGAACTAGTTGCCTGTTCCTGATTTGTATATCCATCACCATTGTTTGAAAACGGCCGATCGGCAACAAGGAACCAGTTCCCGGTTCCTTATAGAACAAAAAACGGTTTAAATACAGTTGCGTGAATAATTGTTTTTGGCATATTACATATTATTTGGGATAAGATAGTTTTGCCACAGACTAAATGTGATGCTTTTATTACAATTAATTCAATTTTGTAAGTAAGAAATGAAAGTACAAAATAATCGGGAACTGGGAATCGGGAACCGGGAACCGGGATCTAGTTCCTTATTCCTTATTTGGAGAGAAATCATCAATATGAGAGAACTGCAAAAAGGCAACAAGGAAACAATTTCCGGTTGCTTATGAACAATACTTATTATTTAATATTTGGCATATTAATACTTGTTCTGACATATAACATGTTGTAAGGCGTATATTGGTGTTGCAATCGAGTAAATGTGAAAAGCCACTTCTAATCAGTGCTTTTTTTTTTAACTGACAAACAATCTAATCGGGAACTGAGAATCGGGAACTAGTTCTTGTTCTTATTAGTATTTCCATCATCATTGTTTGAAAACGACAAATCGGCAACAAGGAACCAGTTCCCGGTTCCTTATTGAACAAAAAGCGGTTTAAACCAAGTTGCATAAATAATCTGTTTTGGAAATAACACATGATATTAGGCATTAGATGATGTTGCTACCAAGTAAATGTAATGCTTTAATACAATGAATTCAACTTTGTAAGTAACAAACGAAAGCCTAATATAATCGGGAACTGGGAATCGGGAATCGGGAACCGTGAACCGGGATCTAGTTCCTTGTTCCTTATTCGGAAAGAAATCATCAATATGAGGGAACTGCAAAAAGGCAACAAGGAAACAATTTCCGGTTGCTTATGAACAATACTAATTATTTAATATTTGGCATATTAATACTTGTTCTGACATATAACATGCTGTAAGGCGTATAATAGTGTTGCAATCGAGTAAATGTGAAAAGTCACTTCTAATCAATGCTTTTTTGTAACTAAGAAAAAAATCTAATCGGGAACTGAGAATCGGGAACCGGGAACTAATTCTTGTTCCTTATTGGTATATCCATCATCAATGTTTGAAAACGACAAATCGGCAACAAGGAACCAGTTCCCGGTTCCTTATTGAACAAAAAGCGGTTTAAACCAAGTTGCATAAATAATCTATTTTTGAAATAACGCATGATATTAGGCATTAGATGATGTTGCTACCAAGTAAATGTAATGCTTTAATACAATGAATTCAACTTTGTAAGTAACAAACGAAAGCCTAATATAATCGGGAACTGAGAATCGGGAATCGGGAACCGGGAACCGGGAACTAGTTCCTTGTTCCTTATTTGAAAAAAAACAACAAGCAACACATTGATCTGAATGAACTGCAAAAGAGGACCAAGGAAACAGTTCGAAAGCACAATGTAATCGGGAACTTGACATCGGGAATAGGAAACCGGGAACCGGGAACTGGTTCCTTGTTCCTTATTTAGAAAAAAAACACATCGATCTGAAAGAACTGCAAAAGAAGAACAAGAAAACAGTTCCTTATGAACAATACTGATTATTATTTAGTTGGCGCAGCGATATGTATTCTGACATATAACATGTTGTATAAGGCATTAAATGATGTTGCAATCGGGAGTATGTGAAAAAGTCATTTGTTCTTATAAATGCTTCTTTGTAACTAAAAGAAAATGCAAATTCTAATCGGGAACTGAGAATCGGGAACCGGGAACTAGTTGCCTGTTCCTGATTTGTATATCCATCACCATTGTTTGAAAACGGCCAATCGGCAACAAGGAACTAGTTCCCGGTTCCTTATAGAACAAAAAGCGGTTTAAATGAAGTTGCATGAATAATTGTTTTGTCTTATTTGGAGAGAAATCATCAATATGAGAGAACTGCAAAAAGGCAACAAGAAAACAATTTCCGGTTGCTTATGAACAATACTAATTATTTAATATTTGGCATATTAATATTTGTTCTGATATATAACATGTTGTAAGGCGTATAATGGTGTTGCAATCGAGTAAATGTGAAAAGTCACTTTTTATCAATGCTTTTTTGTAACTAAGAAAAAAATCTAATCGGGAACTGAGAATCGGGAACCGGGAACTAGTTCTTGTTCCTTATTTGTATATCCATCATCATTGTTTAAAAACGACAAATCGGCAACAAGGAACCAGTTCCCGGTTCTTTATTGAACAAAAAGCGGTTTAAACCAAGCCCCCTAAATAATCTATTTTTGAAATATGACATGATATCAGGCATTGGATGATAGTGCTACCAAGTAAATGTAATGCTTTAATACAATGAATTCAACTTTGTAAGTAACAAACGAAAGCCTGATATAATCGAGAACTGGGAATCGGGAATCGGGAACCGGGAACTAGTTCCTTGTTCCTTATTTGGAAAAAAAACCCATAGATCTGAAAGAACTGCAAAAGAGAAACAAGGAAACAGGTCCTTATGAACAATACTGATTATTATATAGTTGGCGCAGCGAGAAATCGGGAACCGGGAACCAGGAACCGGTAACTTGGAACAGGGAATTAGGAACCGGGAACCGGGAACCTGGAATCGGGAATCAGGAACAGGGAACCAAGAACCGGGAACCAGGAACCGGGAACTTGGAACCGGGAATTAGAAACCGGGAACCAGGAACCGGGAACCTGGAATCAAGAAGCGGAACCAGGAACCCGGGAACCGGGAACCAGGAACCGGTAACTTGGAACCGGAAATTAGGAACCGGGAATTGGGAACCGGGAATCAGGAACCGGGAACCGGGAAGCAGGAACCGGGAACCGGGAAGCAGGAACCGGGAACCGGGAACCGGGAACCAGGAACCGGGAACCAGGAACCGGGAACCGGGAACCAGGAACCGGGAACCGGGAACTGGGAACCAGGAACCGGTAACCGGGAACGTACTTAACGGTCATTCTCAGCCATAGTATTAACTTTCAGCTTTGCGTTCCTGGACGACGGGACTCATCCGAAAAAAGAACTACAGTGAGAGGGAAGCATTAGCGTTTCGAGGGAACATAAAAGCCTCCGACAAAATGGGAGAAAAAGGTGTCTGTATAAGAATTAGATAGTTGACTCTAACAAGAAGACACGACGAAATAGACAGTAGACAGTGATCCGTACACTGTAGACAGTATACAGTCAGCATATCCGCGAGCTCTTTTGCATGTGCAGATATCAACAAAACACACAAGTTGTACGCAGTAGCAAATAAGCAGGTAAGTCGTTTATCGAATTCCGTAATCCGGAGCTCAAAGGTAAGTTATATGATTTTATTCATTGTTTGTACTATTGACACTGCAAAAATTACAAGCAGCTGAAGATGACATGTTGTGATATCAATAATAACTTCATTACTTAACAAGATAACATCTATACAACTGATTGCCTCGTATCATATCAAATACTAAAATAATATAGATGAGCCGCGACACGAGAAAACCAACAATGTGGTTGTGCGCCCAGCGGAGACTCAGATCAGCCTGGGCATCCGCCCAGTCTGATCAGAGTCTTCGCTGTCCGCATGGAGGTAACGTAGATCCTAAGCTACCCTTTAAGTGCTTAGTGAAGACTCTGATCGGACTGGGCGGATGCCCAGGCTGATCCGAGTCTGCGCTGGGCGCAAAACCACTTTGTGGGTTTTCTCATGTCGCGGCTCAGATAAACATTGACAAAACAGACTAATTGTCTCTGGTAACATATGGAGGCAATTTTAGCTTTATAGTCATGTTAGTTTACTGTTGTTCATTAAATTTAAAGAGTAACTACACTTCAGAAACTGACTGAATCAAATCCCAAACCCTATCCCCAGCATCAAAGGGAAAGATTGACAAAGACATCCCAACAAACAATAAATTACAAGTGATAAGCCGAGTCAGCAGCTCTTTCCCAAATAGGTGGCAACTCAGCTATCTTTATTAAACTAAATAATTTAGACCAACAGAAGGGTTACAACAGACTAAGCGAATTATACGAAAAACATTTAACAACTATCTTTACCTATTTTCTGTTTTTATTATAGAAGGGTTAAAATGAGAACACAATAAATTATACAGCACCGAACATAAAATATGCTTTTTCCATTTTAGTCTTAACAGTAACGTTTATATATATATTTTTATGTGACCAGAACTATATGTACCCAGCGGGCGCATGGCGTCGTACTGGCGTCATGTGCCCGCTGTGTATTTGATGTATCTGTGGCAAAGCCAATGAACAGTTACGGTCCAAACTGCCCCAAGGAGTCACCTAAGGGAGCATGTTAATGCTGGCTGCTGAACACAGGTAACTATTAAAACAGGTTGGTTTGCACCGTATTTTTTTGCCCTTGAGATCCCAAAACTTTTGCTGCTTAGACAGGTTACTGCTTAATACGGTGACCCCTTTTAGCAGTTGGACTGTATAATTTCTTAAAACAACATCGTATCAATGGCGAAATTTATGTTATTTTAATTCAGACTCGTCTAGTTTAGTCCATAAACTCGTCAGGTCGTTGTGGCACCGCAGCTGACTTTGCAAAAATAACCACAAATGACTTTGCAAAAATATATTTCCACCTGATCCTGCTTTCAGCTAGCAAAGACTTCCTGTTCACTCTTTTATAGTGTCTATCAATCTTTTCTTCTCTCTGCCTTTTCTTCTAACTCCCCATTTTTCTGTATCCTGTAGAGTCGTCGTTGCTACGCCAGAAGATCTTTAGATATGTCCCAGTCATCTTAATTAAGTTGCTATTTCCTCATCTTTGCCACCTCATGGCTGCTTGGATCTTTCTGTGAACATCCTCATAAGTTACTTGGTCCTTGAACTACATGAGCCCCGACACGACAAAACCAACAAAGTGACATGTGCGCCCAGCGAAGGCTCAGATGAGCCTGGGCAGCCGCCCAGTCTGATCAGAGCCTTCACTGTCGGCATTGAGGTAGCTTAGATCGTAGCTACGCTCTAAGCAACTGGGCGGCTGGACAGACTGATCTGGGTCTTCGCCGAGTGCACTAGCTACTTTGTTGGTACTGTCGTGTCGCGGCTCAATGTTTAATAACCTTCGATAGCATCTCATTTCAAGGTCTGTACGATTAGGGAGCTCATCAGTTTTGCTTTTGACCCAAGTAATATTTTTAAAATTACTGTAGCATTGTTTAGGCTAAGGTATGGTTATTTTGTTGATTCTCTCGCACCGAACGCAACATCAGTTTCTTTAGTTAAATTCTTTTTAAATATATTGTTGTTGTTTTGTTGCATTACGACCACGGTAAACAGCTATGGTCATGTCGAGACGGTCAGTAACCCTTAAATTCTTAAATATACTGAGAGAAATAAGTTTAGCAATTTTTTACAAATCAGCGTATAATTCAAACTTATTTAAAAAGTGCGAAATTGTATTGTTTCCGCTGTTTAAGGCATCATTTTGGGTACCAGAAACCCTACAATTAAGGCCGAAAGTTTATTTATAGAGCAAAATCGCGTCGCATTTGTACCCAAGGGTTTAACACAAAAAATGCCATAAATCTTTTATGCAACTCATCTTATTTCAGGTGCTGTTTCATCTTAAAATCTTACACCAGAGCCAATTCGCGGCGGTGTAGACATTCGTGAACTCGGACACAGTGTTGTGTGCTAAAAGATTGTTACCATGTTAAACGTAAATGTGCTTATGACGCCATCAAAATTGGCATTCACAAAGCAATTGAGACTGAGCAAAAGTCACCGTTAACGAATTGTTACAAAATCTTGAACCAAACTGCAATGGCAAGGCCTCTGGTTGACCAGAACTCTTTCAAGCAATTTGTTCCTGTAAACAGTCGCTATTCCCGCAGATTTAACAACACCCGGTTCGACATTTACGTCATTCTGACGTCAGTTTTTAAAACCATCAGAGCTCCTTTTGACATCAGCAATATTGAACTTAAAGTTTCTCTTCTCTAAGTGCGCATAAGGGTCATTGCATATCCACAGATTTTGTCATTTTCCATCATAACGTAAACTTGACGCCTCCATTCAAATCTTGACAGGTTATGGTCGTTGCATTAAAACAAATGGATTACCAGGGGTAATCGTTTTGCTTGATAGTGTTCCCATAGTTGACAGTAATAAAGTGCAAAAAGATTCGAGTCAAAACGTCAACTGATAATGTTTAAAATGGCGGTTGAATTTTTCGGCTAGTTAACGTCAAACTAACGCGCCCCATTGCCGGCGCCTTATGCGTTTATTTTCAAACCCATTTACGGTTTACTTGTTCAAGGACCCAGTTAAAACTTTTCAAAAGCATTTTGACAATTTTCTTTGTTTAATTGTTTGTCAGCCCGCGTAAATTGTGAATTCATTTAAAGTGACGTCAAACGTGCGTTAAGTCACCTTTTTCGTCCAAGACTGATGTAATTGCAGTCTCCTAACTTAGTCTAACTATATGCGATCAACAACCTGGGGATACTATCTCCAAAGAAAATTTCACAACCCTTTGGAAAAATTGCTTAACTTATTTCTCTCAGTATATATTGTTGTTGTTAAACTCCGTTCATTAATTCTGAAACTGGGTTTTTCGCTGCTCATACTTTTAAAATCTAATCAATCCAGGTAAGACTGTGCATAGTGATAAAACTCGACTTCCGCCGATTTCTCATAAATGTGTCCTATGACTCTGTCCTTCGTAGGATGCTGGGCTAACCTGCACAAAACTGCAAAAGACAGCTTTTCAACCCGAGACTAAGTCCATCGGACAGGTTGGAAACGCCTTTTAATACCATATAAAGTGGTCGCTATAAATAGTTTCGTATATGGGTGGGGTTAGTATTCTAACACATGCTCTGTGCGTGCGAAATCAGTCAGCGTGACAAGAAGCTTGTCATCCAGATAATTTGTTCTCAATTTGAAATTGATTACATCGCATAAATTCAAACTGGACAAGGTTTTCAGCGTTTCACCATAGTATCGCCACCGGCAAACAACGTCTTAACGACGTCATATCAGCGTCAATGCGACGTAATGATGTTCACTGGCTTTATTTTAACGCAAATATTACAGCTTTCCGCAGTATGTAATAAAGTTCATTTATTACCAATGTTGCGTTAAAACTGCAAAGTGAAATACAAGGACAAAAGACCCAAAACATGCGCCTCTCAAACTTATTACAGCTCCCCTTAATCAGTCTATTCCTCCTTCTTACCCTCCCTTCCCCTCACTCTAAACAATAATAAAAAAATCTCCCCTACCGTGACAACTTTAAACCCCTCCCCTCAATTAGGCTACCATCCATAAATCACAGGAATAAGAAAAAAAGTTCGGCTAATTTTTAAAGGCCCCATTGCTCTTTCAATGGTAAACAAATGTATGGAAAAAGTTTGTGGAGAGGTATCGCTGCAAGCTTATCACTACAGGTTCGTCATAGTAAATGACCGCTATTTTCCAGGTTTAATTTTGTAAAACTTCCTTGAGTTTCATATAAAAATGTTTTAAAATGTTATGAGTGTCATATAAAAATGTTTTAAAAGTTATATGGGTCATTTTAGTCGGCAACTAAAATGAACTACTTTCGATTTCATAAACTTGAATTACATGTAATTGGATAAAATACAGTGTACAAGAGTGGTGTCCCGTTCACTATCCCGCTTCTGTTTATCTTGATCGCTAGCCAGAAAAGGAAATCGTCTTTAGTGGAAAAATACCAAGTAACTACGTGAGCTACATTTATCAGTTTTAGGATTTTAGGATTAAAAATCAGATCCAGAATCTTTACCTTATTTTGAATACTTGTATTTGTTTGTGTCATATTTTCTCAGGAAAATGTCAAAAGTAGTATAGATCTACATATAAACATCGGGACAGTTGTATCATCCGACTCCGAAGCGAACTTCAGGCCTATAAACATCCCTGCAAATATTTTTTTTTTCTCCCTTTTGTAAAGGTCTTCTTGCATATATATATATATATGTTCGTGTCACAGGGTAGAGGTTGGAGTGGTAGAATAATCGAGGGAATAGTTTGTTGAAAAGAAGTGGGGACGTGGGGTGAGCTGTAGGGTGTGTCCAGAGACTAGGTGGTTGGCGGACTGGGTACCACAGTTATTACCCAAATGCTCAGCGTGATACCCACGTGGAATGTATCTTAATATGTATGACTTTAGGCTGTCAATTTTCATCAAATGGTCTTAGTTTGCGGACAGGTTTTTGTAATTTGCTGTTTCGTGCACGTAACTGCAGCATCAGGCGCCAGGCTAAGATACATGAGACCTTAATGAGAAATCGGCGGAAGTCGAGCTTTATCACTATGTATAGTCTTATGTGGATTGATTAGATAATAAAAGTATGAGCAGCGAAAAACCCAGTTTCAGAATTAATGAACGGAGTTTAGGTTTAAACATATTTGATTCAAATAAATTCCACATACATATATACATTTACTATAACAATACAAGAAAGGATTCAGAAATAAGCCAATCGGCTTATGTAAATCTGTCTCCCTATAATCATGAATTACTAGAATACGGGAAGAACGTTCATTCAAAGTGTTAAACAAAAGTATTCATGTCAGTATGTCAAACCAATTAACAAAAGAAAAAGAGGAAAAAAATAACAGTAAAGAAAGTAAAAAATGAGCCTGATGTTGTTGTTTTGTTGCATTACGACCACGGTAAACAGCTATGGTCATGTCGGGACGGTCAGTTAATCTAACCACACTATTCCTGGGCAGGCGTAGACCTCCTAAGCGGTTAAACAGTACTAAGTGCAAATACTTTCGCTAATAACTGACAAGAGCCCTTTTTGAAGTAGTAGAACAAAAGTATGTGGTCGGACCAGGTATCCAACGCGGGACATCTGGCTTTTGATTCAAACGCGCTACCGACTGCGCTATGCCGCCCGACCTTTTTAAACAGGTACAGCCTTCAAGACCGGGATCACATGATGTTTGAACGGAGACAAGAAAGAAAGTTGTGGCAGTGACCCAGAGCTCCAGCTACTGGTACAATAACTGGTAAACTAGAAGATTATCAATGACAATTACGAGGTATGTTCGGAAAGTTCCCGTGCTGCACTAATAACTTTGTTATTTTTAAACATAGAGCTTTGAAACTTCAGTCACGTTAAGAAATATATTTATATTCATTTTCATCACAAACGGACATTTGCCTACGTCGATGCATTCTGAAATTATCGTTTCCATAGCAACACGATATATGCTCTTCCGGAGCAACCCTCATTTAGTTCTATAGTGTTCATATTACAAGCCATGTGTTACGTCAAAAATGCGGGAAACGTCATTGAGAATGTTCTTCTACACCAAGACAATGCCCCAGCGCACACGGCCAAGCATACGGAGTTCGAGTTGGATGTTCTCGGGATCGGCAGGTTGGAGCACGCCCCATACAGCCCAGACCTCGTGCCACTTGATTTTGTGCCGCACCGGCCGTCAAAGCCCAGGTACGCGGAATCTGCTTCGACAATCTCCAGAGCCTTCGTCGCCACGTACAGGCAGTTATTACATCCTTTGATAAACTGTGGTTTCAATCTTTTTACACATCATGGGCCAGGACCTTAAATCAACGATGATTAAATTGTTAGATAAGGTGGCGTCTGAAAATAACTCTTATGCTAGTGTTGTACAGAGACAAAGTCATACAAACCAATCAACAGATGAAGGATTTTGCAACAGTTCATTCGTCGGCATTAGTGAATCATCAGGTTCCTCAAACACATGTGTGAAAACGGCATATGTACCAACTAGACAACCGGCGAGGACAGTAACAAATAAAAACAGCAATACTTTTACAGTTGGTAGCAGTAGGTCTACACCTTCTTCTCTGACACATTTAAAATCATGGATACCGACGGAACAACCAACGGAGCAACCAGTGGAAAAAGTCACAGAAAGAGTCACAGAAGTCACTGGACAGACAGTTCCCGTGAGAATCACACACAGGGCTTCAATAAATTCAGAATTCAAACAACGTAGACCATTGTCAGAGCGAAACAGTGCACGCAGTTTTGGTGTTCCCATTACAAACACTACAAGACGTGATAATGGACATTAAAAGTTTACCTAGGCTGACATTCTACATTTGAGATCGGACGTTCTAGGTAAGGGGGCATTTCAAACGTACACATCGCATCGATTGTGGTGCCTAAAATGCAAACATGAATTGCGTCGCACGAACAGGGAGTTTAGGACATTAGCGACGAGCAAACACTCAATCCTATTTAGTCTTTACATATGCATCAAGGAAGACTGATCAGTCTGCGCCGTAGCGCAAGCTGATCTGAGTCTTTTTTAAAGGCACGCGCCATAAGGTAAAATTTTACACGACGCCATTTGCAGGATTGAATTAAAACCGTATCTACGTTGTTGCAGCCGTGATCATATTTACATCATGACGTTGCATCAACGTCGATTTGACGTTGATAACTTTTTAGCTACATTAGGACATCTTGGCAAAACGACGATGCATGTCGTTCTTTCTCGTCTGGAAAGCAAAATTCTTTAAATATAAATAAGCGTAGTGTTACTTATATTTTCATTTTGCTGATACTGAATTAGCTATTTGTTCAACGACAATGCCCCGCCAGGGATATTTTTTCTTCTTCCATTTTGATCGGTTGAAAACAGCTTGTGATAGCACCACTCAACCACTCAAACTAAATTGCCAGCCCATTATGTAGGACAGAATAGCGCAAAGCGGGATCTAGCCGTGTAAACGTCTCCGTCATGATGGAAAATTACACGTGATGTCAGCATTTGTCATTGGAAGTGCGCGCTTATCTGACGTTAAGGGTTGCTTTACCAGCGTACTTGGCTACTGAATAAATATGCAGGTTTTCAGTACCAGTCTGTTGGGAGCCCCGGTAGCTCAGTCAGATAAGGGCTGTCCTGATAAGCTAGCAGTCCGTGTTCGAATCCTGCTGGAGGAGGAAATCTTAAATTAAAAACGGGGGTCTTGCACATTGTATGACCATTATGCCGAAACTGAAACAGCATTTGCATGCAGCATGCTTATGAGACGTTCTCAGTTAAGCTGGGCCATTAGCTATTAATTTTGTCCTTCGTATTGCATTTCTTTAAATTACAAAATAACGGTCCTGTTTACCCTCTGACAAGTTGCCCTCTGTCTAAAGAAGTAGATAAAAGTACCAAGACATGCATGCGTTTTGTTAGACATTTTTAACATTGGTTCGAATAATGATACCCTGGTTTAAAATGCGACGTTTTTAAATGTCACAATATTGCAGTTGCACAGATATGAACGCCGCACGGCTATAAAATAGATAAATCACTGCTGAAAATCCAGTTCCATTATTAAATTCAGGTGATTTCTTACATATTTCTCCGCTTAAACAATATCTAAAGGGTAGTTTTTGCTACGAAATGAGACTGGGAACTAATGTCGCAAATTTTATGTAACCTACGTCACAGCGGTAAATTCGTGATACATGTATTAACTAAAATGGCCCCGCATCATAAAACTTACAAGATCACACGAAGAAATATGTGTTCCTCAATATCTTATATCATTTGTGCAAATTTGCTCAATTTTGTATATTTTACTCGACTTCAAAATACATTACCCCTGCATTTTTCTGTAAGAATGTAACCTTACGTCACGGGCTTTTCTTAAAACTGAGCAAAGCAATCGCTCTGAAACTCATGTGCATGTGTAACAGCTACAAGATGGTGTGCTTAGATTTCATGCACTGAAACATTTGATGATATAAAAACGTTAAAACGTAAGCACTGTAACCTACGTCACACGTAACCTACGTCACAACGTCACTAAGACCACGTTTTGAAAGCGTTGACGTCATTTGATTAAGCAGCGCTTCATAGAAAACCCCTTTCTTCCAAAAAAGCAAAGAAAAACATTTTAAATTGAAACCAGCCAAAATAATCAAATGTCAGTAGATTAGTAAATGTGCAATGCTACGCATGTCTTAAATTGTATTCAACATCGTCTTTCAACGTATCTTAATAACGTCACAAAATACACCGTTTCTAATTTGTCGTATTCGACTGGTAAGGTTCGTAAATTTGCCGTGAAATTTTGCGTGGGAGTGTGATAGGTCCTTGTAAAAGCCGGTCACATGGTCCAATCAGATTCAAGAATTTCTTCAAGCTCATAAGCGACCGTGCAGCACGAACGGTACTACTTTTTTGTCAGTGTCTTTCGTGTAGCACGATCGCTTAAGTGCTTGAAAAAATCCTCGAATTCGATTGGACCATGTGACCGGCTGTTACGAGAAGCTATCACACTCCCACGCAATATTTCACGGAAATTTCACGAACCTCACCAGTCGAATACGTCTATTTTGTTAGGGTATGTCTCTAAACATGGTTGGTATTCCATAATCTAAAACTATTATCTGAAAATATTTCAAAGCTTTGAAGCAGATATAATGAGCATTATGGTCGTAATTTTTTCTTGAATTCTGGAATGGTTGTATATATGGCCATTTTTGTCCGCGAATGGCCCAGCTTAACCGAGAACGTCTCTTATGTGTATACATGCAACGTATGTATATTTGTCAGTGATATCTGTTGGAAACAAAAACGAAGTCGTATCAGGCTGACTGCACAGACGCGCAGATAGGTCTAAGTCGTCATTGGTCGCATATGTACAGCAGATGCTGTTAAACGTCGACGCAGTGGCACGCTGATTTTAGACGAACATCTATGATCCGATCAGGGCCTGCCAGTAAATTAAATATCATTCAAAATTTTGGATAGTTACAAGTTGTCATAATGTGTAGGGTAATTTGGTAACCTGTTTTCTGAACTGGGTCTGCACTGTTCGCATATGTCGCCGGGCGACATATGCGATCAGTGCAGACCCATTTCAGACGCGCAATGCGGCGTCTGGTCAGGATGAACGGAATATTTCTACAAAATACAATAAAAGTGGAAACATGCACCAGAAACCCCTAAAACACAGAAATGGAGTCATCCAAATACATGTAACAGACTTTCAAAGAGAAGGGGGATTGGGGAGACGGGGGAGTGGGGGGGGGGGGGGGGGGGCTGGGGCGGGTTTGGATTAACCACATCTTAATGGGCTAACAAAAGCAAATGTACTACCCCAGCCTTTCCTGGTGTACATGTATACACGTGCAGTCTGGTCAGGGCATGTGCATTTAGTCCACATAATTGATTCGACATTACGTCTCGTTTCCAACAGCTGAAAACGCTGTGGCAATATAGCATTTGATAGGTTCTGTGCACGCTGCAAATAATTTGCTATACAAGACGTTTGAAGCTTATCAAAGTCGATACGCCAGCAAGACGCTGTTTTAAAGTTGCCTGATCCTTGGTTAAGCTGAGTGATGGATTTGGGTACGTTCCGGGTTCTGCCAGTGGTGTCATTGGCGATTTTGCCAATGGTGAACGGCATTGACATGCCTATGCTGACATTGGCAGAACCCCAAACGCATCCTGTGTTAACATATACTTAGTATATTCTTGAGAGTGACAAAACACTGAAATGGCGAATGGACGTTGCGTTGATGACGTTGCAAGGACATTGATTCGACGACTTCCTTTGTAGCAATGCACAATGAAAGTCGCTAAATCTGCCTCGACGTTTATGCGACGTTGTTTGGTTTCTGCGTAAGTTTCAGTTTCCTAACATTTTACATGGACCTTAACCTTGTTGGCAGAGTTTATACAACGGTTCAAACGTCGTAGTAATGTCGAAATTGCATCGACGTTGATTCGACACTTGCCCGCTTGGTTCCTTCAGAGAAGGCTTCCAACACTTACATCTCAAATCATCCATGTAGATTATCCAGGCCAAAAATCCTAAATGCATACAGCTCTGTTCATTATACAAGGAACAGCGAGTGTCGTGATCAGACTGCACTTACGTGCATGTCTAAACAAGGGCCAAATACATAAATACATGTTTCTGTATCGAGCAAGGGCGCACTAGCGGAAATCACACGATACGCACAGGAGCCCCGGTAGCTCAGTGGGTTAAGTGCTGGCCTACTGATCTAGCGGTCGCAGGTTCCAGCCCCGCCAGAGGCGGAGTTCTTTCAATCGTAAACAGGGTTCCATCGCACACAGCCTTTCATCATCACCCACCCATCGTCCTGATATGACTGAAATACTGTTGAAAAGGACGTAAAATCGCAAGTCATCCATCCATACGATACGCACAATAAGGTTTCCATACTGATTTAGTGGGAAGCCTACTACTCCTGGGGTTTAGCCCCTTAGATATTTTTTCTTCCTTAAAAGCCAGTTCGACGTTTGTGATTAAAATTTTGCCCAATTTACCGCATTTCAGAATGAAAATACGCTGAGCGTGTTGGAATTTTGTCCGTTTGACAAAATTTTAATACGCATCTGCGTATTTGCGTACAGGTAGCTACGCCTTTACCGACATTAGAATCCAGTGTCTGCTCATTCTACACGTTAAAGACACATGACCGAAATCGAAAGTAAACACGTCCTTCTCGCAATACAGATAAACCTGTTGTTTTGGTATTTTATTGTTCAGCCACGTAAGATAAAAAGGAAAATTAGTACAAAATTAAGTCGTCTAATTTGAATCAGCGCTCAGTTCATCTAAAAGATCCATCCATCCATCCATCCATCCATCCATCCATCCATCCATCCATCTTGTCCCCAACCTACCTACCATTCTTACCTGCCTACGTCCCTACCCTCTGACTGTCTGTATGTCTGTCTCTCCGTTCACCTACCTACTTACCTAGCTACCCTACCCTACCCTATCCTATCCTACCTCCCCATAGAGGCCGTCTGCCTGTCTCTGTCTGGCAGACCGTCTGTCTGTCTGTAACTTTATGCATTATTTATAGAACACCAATATTTTCAGACGGATGACTTGCGAATTAATGTCCTTTTTAACAGTTTTTCAGTCATATCAGGGCGATGGGTGGGTGATAATGAAAGCCAGTCTACGATTGAAATGATTTCCGCCTCCGGTGGGGCTCGAACCCGAGACCTCTAGATCAGCAGGCAAGCGTTTAACATACTGAAGCTCCATTTTCATACAACTACTTACGAATAGTCTGATTAAATAAAGACAGAAGACCCAGATCGGCTTAATGGTAAAACAACAATAACACCACCACCAACAAAAAAGAACACTTCACTTTGTGCTTGTAAATTCCTGAAAATCCGAGCATAATGTGCGAACAGCAAAGGCTCTGACCTGACTGCCTGCATGCACGGGTACACTTTCAGGGGAGGCAAGTCTGTCATTTGCATCTTTTGCCTCGCTTTCACTTAAGGGTCAAACCATATGGGAAAGAAGCTACCCCTGGAGGTTCGAATTCTTTCCTCTAAGCATTGTTTCAGTTTGAAAGGGCAACGTTGTGCCGAGAATAAAACAGGAAGTCACAAAAAGCATGACAGTGAACCAATTCATAAGACAGGTTTGCATACAGCTTGATACTCGGCACATGTTATGAGAAAACGTTTTACAGCTCGTGCGAACAGCGAAGACGATAATAAGCCTGCACTTCTGCACAGATGGATAGATGGCTAGACCGATCGATCGATCAATAGGTAGATATATAAATAGATAGATGGATGGACGGATGGATGGATGAATTGCGATTTTACGTCCTTTCTAACAGTATTTTAGTCATATCAGGACAATGGGTGGATGATAATGAAAGGATATGTCCATGGAACTCCGTTTACGATTGAAAAGATTCCCGCCAACAGCGGGCTCGAACTCGGGACCGCTAGATCAGCGGGCCACTGCTTAAGCTACTAAGCTACCGGAGCTCCTTGATAGACAGATAGACACCATCAGGCACATGACGTAGTATTGACGTCGGTTCTACGAAATACGTCGCACCGAAGTCATCACGACGTCATTTTGACGATACGTATCCGCTGGGCCAGATTACGGAGGTAGGGAACATGGAGGAGTAATGGAAAGACAGATAAATTGATGAATAAATGGATTGTTGGGTGGTAGGTTGGGTTATGGTTGAATAGAGAGAGAGTGGTTGTCGACTGGGACAATCGACACCAAAACCAGCCCGGTCGACGCCCATTTACAATAGTATCATTTACCGTGACTGGTATAGCTTTCGACCGAATTATGGGTCGACATAGTACAGCCACTTGGCACAGTACCGGATAGGTCCACTGTTGGTTGGTATTATCGGTTGTCAGCCTATATTTCAACCATGACAAATTAAGTTAAGTCGCCATTGATTGATGTTGCGAGATTTTTCCATTCCATGTGGGGGATGGTCGGTTTGGGCGAGGGTGCTGTTGAACATTCAATGCCGTGGCGTTCTTCTAATTTGGCTAATAGTAGGGCAAGGGCCGGGTGTGCCTGCAGCAGGTGCAGGATGGGGTTTGTTTGGATTATTCTAGTCTCATCTATCCTATCTATTCCTTTTCTTTCTTGCTCTCTCTGGAACCAGCTTCGAAGAAACTGGAATACTATCTAAAAGAGCCGTTAAATCCAAACTCTAACCACCACCACCATCCACTCCATGTTAGCACAAATTTATGAGATAACAAGGATCGTTTGTCCAGAGCGCTTGGCTTGCGTTTGGAGTCGACAGGTTCCTAACTTACTGACAAACTCCCTCAGTCGTAGTCCGTACCTGATACTTTTCATACAATAATAACAGGCAGCGAAATGACATGACTGGACCATAATATATGCTATGACGATAGAATGGAAATCTAACAGCCCACAAACAATACGCCCAAATGACATATGTATCATTATATATCTGTATGATGATCCACATTAGTAGGTTCAGCGCTTGCCTGCCGATCTAACGGTCCCGGGTTAGGGACGCGCGAGAAGCGAAATCTTTCCGACCGTAAATGGGGCTACATTGCACCCAGACTTTCACTATTAACGTCCTATCGCCCTGATATGAAAACTGACTGTTCTAAGGGACGTAAAACTGCATCACAAGCTGGCCATTAGTTACAATCGACAAATTTGATAGTCATCCGTCCATTTTTTCTCACGTTGTGATTTAAGGACCACCTTGGACATCCCTATTCACTGGCGTGGCATTCATTACAGGCTTGCGCGAAGGCGCAGGCTGATCTTGTATACATCAATTGTAACTAGGATTCTTTTAAATTTGAGATGACCCCCAAGTAGTATGTCAGCCTCGAATATATAAACTCAGCGTATGGTTAAAGTTTTAATGTCCACTACAGCTACTAGCCAAAAAAACTCTTCTGATTGGTGATTCGGTGCTACAAGGAATCAACACAAAGGGCCTTGTTAAAGGTGTTCAGAAACACTCGTGAAGTGGGGCTACGGTTAGTGACATCATCGAAGAAATCGGAGTCTATGATATAAAATCTTTTAATAAGATCATAGTTTACGTGGGTGGAAACGATTGTGCTAAACATATTGATCAGCAGGAGTTTGAGGAGAAATACGACCAGTTAATAAGTCTCATTAAAGCTGGTAATAATGATTGCGACCTGTACTTGTGTAAGATAGCACCGAGAGGGGACACTGATGTTTCAATATTTAATGACAGTGTTGAGAGGTTGGCGACATACTGGGAGTATCAGAATGGAAGTTATATGCAAGAAACCCAGGATTACTTCTATGGAAAAAACTACATACCGACAAACCGCTATTATGCTTCCGATGGAATTCATTTGTCAAAGTCGGGAGTGAAACGCTTTTTAAATGCCTTAGATATCACAGTGAAAATAGTAATAAGCTATGACATGTGTGTGTTTACTCGTCCGAGTATCCGAAACAATGGTAGACGAGGTCAGTCAGCTTCATACCAAAGGAGATATGTCAATAATTTTGCCGGGAACTCAAGACAAACACGAGATGGTCCGTTTTCGAATGGGTCTACCTTTGGTCGACGCAATTACACAGGGAGCTCAGCTGGATATCCACAAAACAGGAAACGCTGCTACGGATGTCACATGATCGGGCATTTAATTGCAGACTGTTGGAATATACAATAGGGACTCGGCATTAATGCCATTAAAAACACAGGAGCACCTATTAATGTCTACAACTCATTTTCCATGTTGGAATGTATCTGCCATAAGTGTGATTCTTTTTCATGCTCCTGTACGGACAGTGACTTAGTTAATCAACATGATTTTATTTTCAATAATAATTCATTAATTCATAGTAATTCTGTTAGTCATAATGTGTTTTCGAGTGACTACAGCAGACATGAAAGTGAGGAAAGAAATTTAATTCATGATTCAAAATATAGTACTACTGAGGCTTCGAGCATAAATTCTGTTTCAAATAACCTTAATGTCAGTTCTGTTGATACAGTACTCAGAAGTACTTACCGACAAAATTGTGACCAGACCAGTGTTTATCTTTAAATTTATCTGATAAAGGACTAAATTTTGGACATTTGAATATTCAAGGCATTTGTGGTAAAAATATGAGTAAATTTTACGAATTAAAGGCGATGATGTTACATACTCAAAATAGTAGTTTACATATTTTTGGTGTAAGTGAAACTAAGTTGAAAGCTCATAAACCAACTACTGCATTTCATATTGAAGGATTCCAAACTTTCAGGAAGGATAATCATTCTTATGGCGGTGGGGGGTTGATAGTTTACGTCAGAAATGGAATTAATGTAAAACGCAGAATAGATCTGGAAATAAATGAAATATCGTGCATTTGGATACAAATTATGCAAGAAAAGGGTAAATCAATTTTGATTGGAAATATGTACCGACCACCTGATTCTCGAGTAGAATATGATGATGGATTTGAAGAGTTTATTGATAATGTTTTAAAAGAAGGTAAAGAAATAATTTTGATGGGTGATTTTAATAAAAATCTATTACCAGATACAACCAACAGAGAATGGGAAAATTTTATGCTGTCTTTAGGTCTCAGCCAGACAATAAAAGAACCAACACCCGTTACAAATTGTTCTAGCACATTAATTGACCATATTTACACAAGTGTTGAAGAAAATATATCTGGTGTAAGTGATTGTAAATTAACCATAAGTGATCATTATGCTGTCTTTGGAAACCGTAAAATTAATGTTTCAATAAGTAAAAACTCCCATCAAACGATTACGTATAGATCGTTCAAAACTTTTGATGAAAATGCCTTCATAAATGATCTACACCAAATTCCATGGGAAATAGTGGACACGTTTGATGATATAAATGAAATGGTTGAAGTTTGGAATTCATTGTTTTTAGAAATTGTCGATAAACATGCACCTGTTCGACAGCATAGGGTTAAGAAATATCGCCAACCTGACTGGTTGTCTCCAGAAATAATAGATGCTATTAAAGACAGAAATAAATGTAAAGTAAATGGACAGGTCCATGAATATAGATGTTTAAGAAATAAGGTTTCTGCTATGATAGCATCAGCAAAACAAGGAAATGTATACGCTAAAACTCGAAGAGGGCAAAGATGACCCACGTTCAATATGGAAATTGTTTCGAGAAGTGGGGGCGGGAAGTAAAGCATGTCCACGGGAAACTATAAATGAAATTAATTTAAATGGCCATTTGATATCAAACGATTTTGATATAGCTAATGTCTTTAATAATTATTTTGCGAATGTGGCATCTCATTTAAAAGAACCAGTTCAGTCCTCTGATTTCAATCTTGTAAAAGATTACGTAGATAGATTCTAAAGTCCCATTAGCAGATTTATTTAGTATTCCAATGATAAATCGATCATTTGTGAAAAAATTCCTGACCAATTTAGATGCTTCAAAAGCAACAGGTCTCGATTGTATTGGTCCTAGGCTACTTAAAATTGCACCCGATGTATTATGCTCTAGCATTACAAACATCATCAATAAAAGCTTAACGCAAGGTGTTTTTCCAACAGTTTGGAAAAACGCAAAAGTTAATCCAATTTTTAAGTCTGGATCAAAGAATGATGTGAATAACTTCAGGCCGATTTCTATTTTACCAACACTCTCCAAACTAATTGAAAAATGGATACATGTAAAATTAATGGCCTACTTAAATAACTATAAATTGCTTTATCAGAAACAGAGTGGCTTCAGAACTGGACATTCAACAGAATCGGCTTTAGTTCTTATGATTGACTCATGGCTGAAAGCAGTTAATTCAGGGAAAATTGTGGGTTGTGTGATGGTCGACTTCCGCAAAGCGTTTTACCTAGTTGATCATGATATTTTGTTGAAGAAACTAGAAATTTATAAATGTGACGAAATCTGTATTGCCTGGTTTAAATCTTACCTTACAAATCGAAGTCAACAAGTATCAATAAGAAACACTAAATCTTTAAGCGAGAATATTAATTGTGGAGTCCCTCAAGGGTCCATTCTTGGGCCACTACTATTTTTTAATTTTCATTAATGATTTGCCTTTGTCACTTTCAGAATCAGTGGCGTCCATCGACTTATATGCAGATGATACGACCTTGTACGACGTACAGTTAAACAAACAAACGTTGGAAAATAACCTTCAAAACTCTTTACTGTTACTTAACAAGTGGTGCAAAGAAAACGGAATGTTGCTTAATACTGATAAAACTAAGGTCATGCTTATAACAAGCCGTCAGAAAAGATCAAATATGGAAAATAGTTCTGTAATACTTAAGTATAATGATCTAGACCTAAAACTGACTAATAGCGAGAAAATTCTAGGGGTTCATATTTATGAAAATCTTATCTGGAATGCCCAGTTTCAATTTGTTGTAAAAAAAGTTTCATCTCACTTATGGCTTCTATCTCAAATATCTTCTTATTTATTGATTGAAGAAAGGCTATTGTTCTACATTGCTTACAATAGACCGCCTTTTGATTATTGTAGTATTATATGGGGAAATTCAACGAGTTTTAACATTAATAAAATTACTAAATTACAAAGGCGAGCATGCAAGAGTATATTGAGGAATGAATACACTAATTTAGAAGAAGCCCGAGATCGTTTGAAAACGTTATATTTTAATGAAAGCGTATTTTTACAAAAAGCAAAAGCTATGTATAAAGTTGCGAATAATATGGCCCCGGAATACGTGACAGATCTGTTTCAGTTGCGGAGTAACAACTCAAATAATACGACTTCTAATTTACGATCAGTTTGTAACAGGAATTTTTTAATACCTAAACCTAATTTAGGCCTATTTAAAAACAGTATGTCTTATTCTGGTGCACTTATCTGGAACAGTATCTCTATAGATATTAAAAATGCGACAACTATACATTCATTTGTAAATAAATGCACGGCTTGGTTGAAAAATTAGCTTAATTGGGGTTACTTCCCCACCGCCATACCTTATATGATATTTAAATACTGAAGACATGTTAATTTTCTTAATAGATGTATCATTATATCATTTACATGCATATTGAACATGTCTTTGAGAGAGAGAGAGAGAGAGAGAGAGAGAGAGAGAGAGTTTTTTCTTTTGATAGTATCTATAGATGTACTGTAATTTTTTTTTTGTCTCAAATTGTACTTTGTATATATTGTATGTTTATGTGTCTTATCAGAGGGCCTCAAGGAAGATTGGTTCGCCAATTGAGTTTCCCTCTTTAAATAAAGACCTTACTTACTTACTTACTTACTTAGGAGACATGAACGTTGCGTGCAAGCACATGGCCGCTATTTGGAGAAGGAGTGAATACTGACGTTGACGTCATTTATTTAAACGTCGCGTTGCTCCGACATACCGTTGGTCCATGTTTTTAATTTATTATAACTTTTTTGTTGTTATATGTATGGCAACGAAATTTTGCAGTGATATGCAATAATAGATGCAGTAAATCCGTACTGAGTTTTGTTATAATACAATGAGCCATTCAAAAGAAATGCGTTTAGTCCGGGAACTTTCCGAACTTACCTCCTATGTATGTAGTTATGACAAATTCGAAAGCATTTTTAATGTTCCTGTATATTGTCAGAGCAAAGTAAATCTTTAAATTTCAACATGTTAGGTCTTGTATAAAAATAAGGCTTCAGGAGACGCGTACGTTCTGATTCAAAGAACTCGCACCATAAAGATAGTAAAACTTATCGCCTATTTCTCTTTTCGTACATAGTTGACATACCCTTTCATGTAATGGAACATTTTCCGTAGCTATTCAGCAAAGAAATTCGAATGAATTCACATGTAGCTTATCCAACATGACTAGACATGTGCGATAAGATTTGCTACTGTCTTGCACATGCACATGACTCTATTCTGTATACTCTGGTATATTTACATTTTGGTGTGTTTACTGAAAAGCCCTATAGTAACCCATTGGAACGTAATGTAGTTCACATTCCAATAATTACATTGAGACACGCGACGTCAATGACGTAAACATAAACAATGGCTCTCTACCAGCTGATTGGACGTCAGCAACGTCATGACGTCATGCATGCCGTTCTGCTGAAAGCAGAAAACCCTGCGTGTACATGTTTTACTGCTTCAATTTTAGGGCTTATATAAGATTTTTCGTGAAAGATTTGATTAAAACAAATGTAAATATAAGCAATGAACTTAATTTTTCTGATGTTTATCGAAGTGTAAACTACATTGGGTCACTAGCAAAGTTTACATGAACCCCTTTGGGGTTCATTCACTTTGCACGTGACCCAATGTAGTTTACACTTCGATAAACCTCAGAAAAAATGAAATTCATTCCTTAAATAATCTGTGTTTATGCACAGTCTGATCATAGCATTATCAGACCAGTAGCATTATACAAGATCCGTTTACTTCCTGCAAACATAAGAACCTTTTATCTGACGGTGTCGGCTCACATATTCATGTATTTTCAAAAAGATGCTGATGCATGTAGCTGGCAAGATTGCCTATAATGATTGTATTGTGCGTCACAAAATTCCCACAGGGGGATGCCCTTTGTTATTTGTTATAAACATTACTCATGATACCCCCGCATTCTCCTGACTGGAGAAAGCTAGAATAGAAAAATTTCCATATAAAAAGAAACTGAATTCCCCAGCGTACCAAATGAAATAGTTTTTGATATTACTGAGCTGTTTTAAAAAATTATATAACTTTTTAAATGTATTGTAAACACAATGTAGTTGAACAAATATTTAAATCCCAATCCATTTGTTTCGTTGACAAGCGTGTCGGGTGATATCAGTGTTATACGATCTGGGATATTCCTATACAATCAGCTCGCGACATCTCAAAGTGTAATTTCATCTTAAACTACCGATAACTCATAGTAAATTTTCTGGTTACTTTGAGATACCGCTAATTTGAGATTTCCGTAGTTGAATTGTAAAGGAAAATGAGAAATTTGTCCGAACTATACGTCTTCTATACAAAAGGTTACTTTGAGATAGCTGGTATCCATTTACTGCTGGGTTGACAGTTAGGGGAGAGTAGGGTAACTTCGGACAGCGGTCAAATTCGGACAGTGACATTTTTCCTTCATATGTCAGTTGTCTGGAACTAAAGCAAACCAAAACTGGCCAAACAGTGAAAATTTGGATGAAACGGCTCATGATGAGCCGTCTCATCTGGATTTTCACTGTTTGCAATGGTATGTCCGAATTTATCCCCCTGTCCGAAATTACCCGACTCTCCCCTACTCTAACCAATCGACTTCGAGGCCTCACTTTTTGTTTTTGACATTTATTGTTACTAAGTCTGCCAAAATATCCCTGCTGGCACACAATGTTGAATCAACACGACAGTCTACGTTAATTCAACGTCCTGAGGTTGTAACAGTAAAACGACAGGCAATGATCAGGAATTAATACGATCAAATTTCACACCCCGCACTCAAAACCAAAAGGGAAAGAAGCAAACACACAAAATTGACAAAAGTTCACGAAAGACGCACACGGTAAACCGAATGAACAGCCCTTTCCCAAACAAGTGATCATTCAGTTACCCTAACTAAAAACAGCAGCAACATCTATTTTACCTATTTTATATTTTAATATACAAAACAAATAAAGCAGAAAGCAGAATGGGCAGCTGTTCAGGTGACCAGACTGCTAGAGACCATAGACAAGCGGTCATAACAACATGTAACACAGAGGAACCACAACAAAAGTACCGCGTTGTAACTGTCAGCAAAAGAATACTAGGGAGCTTAAACATGTTTTACTGGATCGAACGTCCAGCCCCTGCTTTTGCGGTGGTTCGACTGTTGATTCAACTTTGTGTGCCTGATGGAATACGGCTTACTTTTATTCTGGAACTCCGAGGAGTGTTATTTTAAAATCAGTCAAAACAGTTGATGTTGCATTTACATAAATGCAACTGCCTTTAATCTCAAGATGCAGATACAGACTGACAGCTCATTGCCTTAAAAACCATTTAAACGTCTCTTAGGAATATAATTTATGTTCTTAAGTTGAAGATTTTGGAAGAGAGTGACAGAGCTAATCCACAATTCTACACTTTTCAATTGTCATCCGAAAGCGAGGTTAGCATGCAATGATAATTGCTGAGAAGAGACTTGACAGTAGCCTAACTTTTCTGTATCATGAGATATATTCTGTCATTAGACATGACTGAGCCACATCATGTGATTTCCAACAATGTGGCATTGGTGACAAGCGAAGGCTCTGATCAGACTGCACTTATGTGCAGTCTGATCAGAGCCTTCGTTTGTCAGTCACATCAGCCATCTATGGAATTGGCTGAAACCATAGAGCCAAAAGCGAGGTATCTATTAACCCTGTGTAATGGACAATGATGATATGAAAATCACATGACAAATTCCCACATTGTTTGAAATCACATGATGTAGCTCATGTTTGAACTGCTCATGGGCAGAGTAGCCCTTGCATATGTGTCATATGATAGTTACATGTTCAATTCACACAGAAAACAATTACACGTAAAATCTGACAGGTCAACAAAATACGCACCATGCATGCTTTTGAATGAGCTGCATGGACGTACGCTAGTTGGACATGACTTCAGGCATGTCTGAACTATTTTAGCTGCCGATTCTGTTAGTAATATGTGTTGTTATGCATCATTTACCCGTGGGCTTTGAATGAGGAAATCTACCCCGGAAATATCTTTTAGTTTTACTTGATAATTTCGTTGTTTATGTATGCATTTATATGCGACAAAACGTAAATGGTGTGCATCGACAGATTTTCAGGATAATATTTGTGACTTTTGTGTGGTTTGATAATTTTTGTACTTAATCCTGTCCCGATTACAGAAACTGAAAGCAGGCCTTGCAGTATTGAATCTCCATGCTACTGCGAAATTGAGAGAAAAGTTCATGCTCAGCTGAGTTGAGCACGAAAAAAAGTTTAATAACCTCGGGGCCAGGCACTAATGCAATTAATTTTCCACATACCATCAATTAGGTAGAGTCGGGTAACTTCGGACAGCGTGTAAATTCGGACATACTATTGCAAACAGTGAAAATCCAAGTTTCAAGTTTCAAGTTTATTAATAACTCAGTACATGGGAAATACATGTAATATGAGTCAATAAAGTGATGTACAAAATAAGTTTTGTGGCACACAGGCTGTATGGTTCACATGCACACTCAAACAGTGAAAATCCGGATGCAACGGCTCATTATGAGCCGTCTCATCATGCTTTTCACTGTTTGCCTAGTTAATTTTGTTTGAATTCCAAACAACTGACATGTAAAGGAAACAATATCACTGTCCGAATATACCTGCCGTCCGAATTACCCGACTTTACCCTACACCAAACTTGAAATAGCAGCATGACATACGTAACAAAACTAACAGAAAGACAATTTAAACAGATAGCAAAATGAACAGCTATTTACCAAGTAGGTGGTCATAAAGCTAGCTTTAACCAAACATAATTAATTTAGGTACATACTTATAATATTTATTTTTATCTATTATCTTTTCTATATACGTAAAACTTTCAATCAGAAGGAAAGAGAGCAAAACAAACCAAACCAAAACAATTTTTAGAAGACAACAGATAAGCGGACACAAGAAACAATAACATCGATAAACAACAACGGAAGCACCGCCTTGGCACGATCAATAGTAAATTACTGGGGTGGGCTTACGAAGCTCCAACTCTCGCACTGGCTTCCATCATGATTCATGTGACTTTTATTTCAGTCTGCGTTGAGAATTTGTACCTGTAGATCATACAGTAAAACATAAAAATGAGCCGCGACACGAGAAAATCAACAAAGTGGTTGTTCGACCAGCGCAAACTCAGATCAGCCTTGGTCACCGCCCTGTCTGATCAGAGTCTTTGCTGTCCGCATGGAGGTAGCTTAGACCCTTAGCTTCCCTTTAAGCGCTTTGCAAAGAGTCTGATCGGACTGAGCGGATATCCCGGCTGCTCTGAGTCTGCGCTGGGCGAACAACCACTTTGTTGGTTTTTTTCGTGTCACGGCTAAAATCAAGAAATAACACTATGATGAATATGATGACACAAAGATGAGGACTCAACAGAAACATTGAAGCAAAACAAAACCAACAACAGATGGGAAAACACCGGTCGTCGATCAACCAGATAGCACAGCCAAAATCAGAAACGGTCTGACTAACCGGCGCGCAATTAAAGAGGGCAAAAACACTGTCAACTTTGATTTCGATAAACATCCAGGTATACAGCTTGTCAAAGATATTTCATGTTGTATCCACTTGACTATCTCCTTTTAACTGATGCGGACAGTAGGTTTTACCAACAACCTTCTTTTACACATCAAGTCATCGTAAAATTCAGGTTCTGAAAAAACCTTTTAGCAGCAGTCTTTTCATTCCGAGACACCATATCCGTAATCTTGGATAGGTTGTGACCTGTGACCGTGCCATTTCTTAGTACCAATCTATTTTCGTCACATGCAGGAAAAAAGATTTTATTGTTCGATTTACAGCAAATTTTTGCACGACTGAATAAAACTTTATTGAGTTATATTGACTTTTCAAAGAAAAGTTGTATGTAAAATCAAATATTGTGGCTTTTATTAAAATCTAAAATTGTTACAAGCTTCCAAATAACCCATCTCTTATCTTTTATTTATATAACCGGCCACATTAGCATGGATTTGAAAATTTATTGTGCGTTATCTTTTGTTCAGATAGTAATTTGGACTTGTTTAGAATATCATACGACAGAAACTTGGCGATACAATGACTATGACGTCAAAGGTTTTACATTCTAAACAATTTAAAAGACAACTATCAAATGTTACCAAATTTAAAAGGTGGAAAAAATATGGGTCACCGCATAAATGAGTTGCGTTGCCTGAAAAGTGACCTGGGCCGTATTTATAAAACAACTTAAGTGGTTGCTATGCTGTTGCTAAGGCTAAATTTCTTTGAAGGAGGTTCCCTACAACTATGAAATTTGCTTTGGAGGAACAGTCTGAATAAGACTGTTTATCCAGAGCAAATTTCATAGTAATAACAACAGCATAGCAACCACTTAAGTGTTTTTTTTTCTGGTATCGTCACCAGATATTGTCAGGGTCACTGACGAGGCTTTATTAGCTGAAACTACGTAGTCTGTCCCATGTTTCTACTTCTGTGTGTATTCTCTGCTCTTGAAGGAACTTTTTAAGATTTTAATTATAAATACGACCCCTGAAGTCATGTCTTCAGTTTTTTTTATTATTTATAAAGATTCATTGGTGGCATATGCGTAAAGGAGAGCTTCTGGTCCGGGTTCGAGGTTATAAAACTTGATAATAGTCGCTAACTCATAATCAAGCACACTGAATGGCTGCTTCCGAACATGTGCTCAGAAGCAGCCAATCAGTGTGCTTTATTTTGAGTTTGAGAATGTACTCAAGTTTTATAACCTCTGGGCCAGACTTTTCTTTCTTGTTCGCACATGCCGTAGGTAACGTGCCTATTCAAACGATGCGATTTAAATACAGGATAAAATTTTAAATTAATTTAAACAAGAAAATTCGCTGAATTTATATCTATCACGGAAGTATCGCTAATTTGTGAACAGTTAATTCTAAGTTTCACAAAATTTCGTTTACTCTTTACTTAGTTACGGCTAAACTTGTGGATTTCAAATCAAGAGCTATAACTAAGGTATAAGTGAGGCTATTCTTAAAACCTCAAGAAAAGTATTCAGTTTTCTACGAAAGGTGCCATTTATTCCTTCGAATGGTATTACGCGTATTTCCTCCGAAATGTGGCATTATGACTACTTTCCGTGTGCGCTTCCCAACCAACTAGCAGCCCATAGTAGACTGGCACCTCGGTTAAAGATATCATCCAAAAGACCGGAGGATCGGTTAATTGAGCTTGCGAACCCTGTATCGGTAGCTTTGCGCGCAAATGAATGGACCACCGCCGCTCTTTACCTAACAACAGAATGGACAATAACATAGTTTTTCGGTAGCTTTTGCGAGCTAAACGTAAAGTGATTCATACTAATGTAATACAGTTCCACACAAAAAAAAGATTTTCCGATTATCAGACCACATTAGAAAAAGGCTTTCAATAAGATCAAAGAGTGCATGTAGCTTTGCTAGGAAATGGAAAGCTTGATAATGCATTTTTGATGACATAATGACATAACAACGGATACGGTTTTAATATTCTGTTAAAGCACGCCAGTCAGAACTTTTATAAGAGGGATCCTTTAGAATAAAAATGTCCTATATACTTGCTCTTTGTCTTCAAAGGGGTTTTATCAGTAATATATGTTTTAAAACGCATGCATATTCTGTCGAGATGTGACAACTTGGCGTACCCTAGGTTGTAACAAGTTGGTTCGTCTTTATACCTGTTTTTTTTTTTAAATAGCAGATACTGTTTTGAAAATAATAAGAAATATGTAATATATACAAGTAACTAGGGTTCTAGTGTTCTTTTGATAGATGCGAACCATGTTACAACCTAGAGAAAGGGTTGAGTCATCAACACCTGGTTTAAGTCCCTTTCTCCAACCCTGACCAGTTACATGTATTTCATTACTTACGTCTCAAAGAGGTGCCTCTGGTTTAGTGTATACATACATTTGAAGTTTCGCGAAAAAAATGGATTTGTGATATAGGTTTACCTGTCTATCCTTTATCTAATGAATGTATCCAGTATACATGTACCTTAAACATGGTCGAAATTCGAGAATAAGCTACTGTTTTATTCTGTTCTATTTTACTATTTGCGAAAGAGTTGGAACAAATAATTACCGGGACGCTCTTCTCAATGTATTTAAGTATCTTCAGACGTAAATACATTTTCAATAACGATGTCAACTTTTTAGAATTTGCGCAGAAAATTATCCTTTAATCATTCCTTTTTAATCAGTATGTTGCTTTGTTTTATATTCTAAACTGTAGAGATCAACGAAAATAAGAAGTTTGGTAACTTTCGAGAAGATATGTTGAATTTTCATGGTTTGAATCAGATTTTTGTATTTACCACATTTCACCACCGTAACCAGACAAAAATAAATACAGCGTATCGTACATTACGAATCTTTCAGCGTAATGCATGGAGTATCTTTAATGTAAAATATTGTCTCTGGTAACAGGCGTAAACAATTCTATCCTATTATCTAACTTAAAGCTTTTATACCATGTTTTGGCAATAAAACATTTTATTTCTAGATTTATATGGACAATATTTATGTGAAGTTCAGCGGATAAGGTTAGCAACAGACGGCTGACATTCCAATGTGCACTAACTGTGACCCCTTACTAGCCGTTATATTCCTTATCGGGTATGAGGCGGAATTTATACAAGGGCTCATAAAACAGGTAAAAAACGCCAAAAGGCCCATCAATTCGACTTCAACTACAGGTTCATAGATGGTGCTCTACATCTGAGTTCTGAGTACATTGACTATACGAGTTACGAGGGGCATTTCAGAAATAGTGTAAATGAGTCTGCAATTCCTAGGAATGTTGACCGATTTTTGAAATTTATGTCTTAACTTTTAGGTTTGCCATCTATTTGGGAAAGAGCTGCTGACTCGGCTTATCACTTGTAATTTATTGTTTGTTGGGATGTCTTTGTCAATCTTTCCCTTTGATGTTGGGGATAGGGTTTGGGATCTGATTCAGTCAGTTCCTGAAGTGTAGTTACTCTTTAAATTTACATATCACCCAAAGACCTTCACTTAGAAAATTTCAGTCACTGGTATTTTCTTCAAAATATGCCATGACAATTGTTGTTAGGGTAGGGACACTGAGGAGAAATGGACGAAATATATATGTGAAGAAAAATTCATATTTTCCTATCTCAGGATACAAACCACTCTGAATTGATATCTATAATATCTGTTATACTGATGTTTTTCCAGTATAAAAGACTACATATCAGCTTTACTAAAACATACGCTAAGCTAATCATGGAGCAATCTGCATTTCTTATGACGTCACTTCCTTTGCTAAATTGAAATGTAAAGTAAGCTTTTTAAACTTCGGTTTTGAGGTCATTTAAAGGTAGGTTCCTGGACTAGCGATAACAATTATGTCCAAAAATAATTTCGTCTTTTTTCTGAGCAGTATTGAATTCTCTTATTTTTCTGACTTTGTTGCTACTGAGAAACTCGTCAGATGTTGAAGAAAATAGTCGTTTTCCCTTTTGGTTTATTTTCTTTCGTTGGAATTCCAGTTCTAAAAATAACTATGTTTATCATGTCTATAAGTGCGTGATTTCTGATGCCATTCTCCATAGGTCAATTTTCCCTTGCCGTGAGCTCTCCTAGAGGTCCTGGCATGGCGGATGGGTTAAAACTATCCCAAACTGCAATGCGGCATGACGTCAGCTGCGTTATCTATTTTTGGCGCGAACTAAAAAAAGCGCTAACTGGTGTGCGAAGCAGAGTTAGGAAATCCCTTGCAAAACAACTTTTCTAATATTTTTTTGATTTACACCTTTTAGTGAAACTTATTCATTCCCTTTTATAAGTGCTTTCCAACAACTTGGATGAAAGATCATCAAAATTATGATGCATTCCAAAGTACAGGAACCTACCTTTAAAGTGAAAGTGAATGTTTGATGGCAGCTATGAAACAAAAAATGATCAAAATTTATTTCGTCATGCTTTATTTCTGTAATGAATAGTCTTTTACGGCACCTTATGCTCTTTTGTCAGTGGCCTACCTGAGTTTTTACGATAAGTTATTCCACCCACCCACCTATTTCAATGTCAGTATGTTTGTCTGTTTCTTGGCCCACCGGGGTTCAGCTGGTGGTCTTCTTTTGCTCCAGTGCTCCAGTGGTGTTGCTGACGCCCCAGGAATCTCCAGGTGTCTCAACACGTTTTGGCTGTCGAGTCCTCATCCTTGCTTCATCACGGTCTTTTCTTTATTTTAATTGTTGACCGTAATGACTCTCTGATGAGTTAGGGGACCTCCATACGAACCGAACTACCGACTAATTGTGTGCATCGCGGCGGAGTATGAGGGTGAAGGTTTGGGCCCAGTAAAACCGGTTTAACCCCCCCCCCCCAGTAGTTATTACTGACCGTCCCAAGGCGGTACTTTCGTTGCGGTTGCATTTGTTTTATGTTCGGTGCTGTTTAATTTATTGTGTTCTCATTTTAACCCTTCTATAATAAAAATAGAAAATAGGTAAAAATAATTGTTAAATGTTTTTCGTATAATTTACTTAGTCTGTTGTAACCCTTCTGTTGGTCTAAATTATTTAGTTCAATAAAGATAGCTGACTTGCCACCTATTTGGGAAAGAGCTGCTGACTCGGCTTATCACTTGTATTTTATTGTTTGTTGGGATGTCTTTGTCAATCTTTCCCTTTGATGTTGGGGATAGGGTTTGGGATCTGATTCAGTCAGTTCCTGAAGTGTAGTTACTCTTTAAATTTTGCATATGAAATAACACTCTTTCAAGTCTTTATGTACACATTCTGTTTCTATTATTTCCATCTAACTTTTGACATTAGACAACGTTAAATGTATTAAGCTGGTGTTTTTTATAAGAAGATAATTTCATTTTATTCCTTTGTATTACATGAATTGCTGCTACTTTGCAACTTCCGGCGTGGAGTTTGCACTTGTATGAATCATATCATGTCAGTCGTAAGAAAACATAGTGACATAATCACTTCAATAATAAACTGCCTGTCGTTTGTTGAAATTTGATAAGAATAAGTGAAAAAACACAATTTATTGAAATAATGAATTCATAATAATTTGGCATTAATATCCGAATGGCAGAGGGAAGTTCTCGTTTATTTTGTTACTAGTGTAGAATCCTGGAATGATTTCTGTATTATTTCCTTTCCTTTTCTTACGTTTGAAAGACAGTATTACGTGTTTCTTCATTAAATTTATCATTTTCTCAATCAGCAAATGGCAAAAGAACACAAGAGACTGTCAATGAAAATGTACAGTTTCCAGTATCCACACCCTTGTGACGTATAAGCACATGCTGTCATGCATGAGAGAGTTAGAAGTTCTTTTATTACATACCTTTTTAGAGCACTTGAATTTATCTTTCTAATGGTATATAGAACCACTGCTAAATATCAACCGATAGGATACACTGAGCTCATTTACATATTTCTGAAATGCCCCTCGTATCTTAGACCTTTGGAGTTTTGCCAGTCCAAGATGTTAGAAATTCATATCAATATGGCTAAGATAATTTCTAACATCTTCGACTGATATCAGTCTAACTATATCTTGAAATCAGGGATAATATCGAGTCAGGTTCATCTTCCTCATACTAAGGTTGCGCGCGGCGCAGTTCATAAATGGGCTCTTATAAACACAAAAACGCCTTGCACAACAATTCACCTATAGATAAAAGATGATCTGTCTCTGAATAACTGCCAGTTCCGATCCTCTGACGTTACGTTTCGCTTCACAAAGCTACACTAACGTCACGATGCCAAGGTGCCTTTACACGGAGGAAAACGACTTTCCAGTTTTACAACATAAATACCGACTTTTGGGCAAAAATATTTGGCGTACTTGTAAAGAACATATTTATCTGCAACCTTCCAACAATATTTCATTACTATACTGAATCAGTATGTTTTAAAATTCCAAAATATTGCCGCAGTCTACTCGCTTGACCGTTTTCCCATGTTGAGGAGGTCTGCGCATGTCAGGAAATTACGGACACCAGCGAAGATGAACGGGAGTTGGTCAGTTTGAACCTGGTATCTGGTCCGTTCTATTCAGAACAGGGTACACCGCGAAAGGGTTACTAGAATTACCGGAATATACCTTATTACCGGAAAATACCGGAATACACCAAAATATACCTTTATATTATCAAAATAAACTTTGATATTGTCAGGATAAATAAAATTAGTCCCATTTGCATCCAAGTATTAGTTGATGTTTTTTCATTGGTTGTGAGAATAAATGGACCAACATATGGGTTCAAATCGTTTACTATTTAATATTTATTCATTGTTATAATTTGTATGCGTTTTGCTGTTTTAAAACATCTATTTTCTGACAAAATAAATTGATAAACAGTGTACGTAAAGGGAATGAAAATCTAAAACAGTTCCTTCAAGAGCAGAGAACACATTCTAAAGAAGGAACATGGGCCATACTTTGAAGTTTCGGCTATTCATGCCTTATCAGTGACCCTGAAATGATCTGGCAACGAAAGCCAGAGAAAATATACTGTAATTTCTTAATTTTTATATGGCAGTCGTTTCAAAATTAAAAAGTATGCAAAGACCAGGAACTGAAACAATCAAAATCCAAATCCAGCCCTCAAATCATAGTTGGAAACAACTAAGATTACAAATAATCAAGATACAGAGAACATATGGCCAACCGAGTGAGCAGCTTGTTCCCAAAAGGTGGCCACTCAGCAACCCAAACCGAACAAAAAATAATAAGAACATACATAAGGTAAAACATCACAGAAACTCTGACACCAAAAACAGGCAACAGAGAACCACAACAGAACTACCGCCTTGGAACGGTCAGTAATGAATTACTGGGGGGCTTAAATCGATTTTACAGGCCCAACCTCACCCTCACTGCTATCAAAAAGTAGTCCAAATGATATTCCGCGTCTGACATTCTGGGCTTCTATGTAAACTTCAGGCAGCTGGTGTTACAGGAGATGCTCTGAACTGGTCAATGAGTTATCTTTCAGACAGAAGACTGACTGCTATCAAAAAGTAGTCCAAATGATATTCCGCGTCTGACATTCTGGGCTTCTATGTAAACTTCAGGCAGCTGGTGTTACAGGAGATGCTCTGAATTGGTCAAAGAGTTATCTTTCAGACAGAAAACAACGAGTTGTTCTTCCAAGTGCTGCACCCGAATGGAAGTTTATTAGAGCTGGTGTCCCACAAGGATACATTTTAGGACCTTTACTCATTTTAATATACATCAGTGATATTGTTGCCGATATTGGCTCAAATATTCGACTATTCGCAGATGACACTAGTCTTTTCCTGATCGTATATAGTCCCATAACAGCAGTGGAAAGTCTTAATACATATCTCGACAAAATTTCACAGTGAGGCGCAACCTGGCTGGTAACATTTAATCCCGCTAAAACTGAAGCTCTTCTTTTTTTCTCGTAGACTAAATAGACCCAACATCCTCCTCTTATTATGCAAAATCAACACATATCTGAAGTACATTTTTTTAATAATCTCAATATTTGGGGAAATAAAAAAATCCGGTTTTCTGATTAATTTTGATTTTAGTAATAACGAAAAATGCCAAATTTACTTCCAGTTTCTGGTAAAAAAATGCGGTTAAATGAGTCTGTCGCATTTTTAATATTTTTTTTTAAACCGTTACCTTTATTTCAAGAGTAATCGCAAATGTGTCCTATTTAAACACATTTATCCCCTTTCATTATTTTTTTTATTTATTTCATTATTTAAATGTTACATAATTTGGAATTTAGTTTGATAAATACACAAATTGTATCTTAAGTCAACAAACCTAAAGGTGTTGTCAGCCCTTGTTAAAACATGTCAACCATTATAAATTCACTGTTTTCAGATTCACACTGCCTATCAATACTTTTCAGAGCATCACAATCTAATTAAAGTCTTTAGAGTCTTTGCAGTAAGCCGTGAAACGAAATCAACTTTCTCTGCTCTTGAAGGAACTTTTTAAGATTTTAATTAGTTCTATTTGCTCTTATTTATTTAATGATTTTTTAAGTATCATTATCTTTATGATTATTATAATTTTTATTATAATACTGTACTTGAGGGATTCATGAATATATCCCACTGTACAACACTGGCTTGCTCCACAATTTAATACCCTTTCAACTTTGGAATATTTCTCCAGTGCGTTGCGGTACAAGGTTTTAGTAATAGCCCGCGTTACCTGAGTGGTACGCGCATGCGCAGAAACAATGTGAAAACGGTCTATTTCAGAATGTAGTTCGTATTCACCCGCCGAGGTGACCGAAAAAATAGAACGGTCCAGAGGTTAAATTAATTCTGACCAAAACACAGTAAGACAGCCGAATATTCATCAGCTTACGTCATATATGCAAATACGTCAGCTGGTTCCTTGCTCGAAAGGAGTTGCGTTTTATTCAACGGCTAAAGCGGGAATCAGATACTGCGACATGGCCGATGTCGGCAAAGGAGACGTTTGTCATACTAAATCGAGGTTTCACAGCAATTATATCTCCACCACAGAATATCAGAAGGCTACTTATGACTTCGGGCTAAAGATTTATTTATCTTCAGTTGCATAGCAAAGTGCAAGTATGCAGCTATTCGTATTATTTGAGAAAAATGGTGCAAAATCGACCACTGGTATTGAGAGTTTTTTTTTGCAGCCGAACTATAGGCATGGCTACAGGGCCCAGAGGTAGCGATGTGTAAGAAGCTACGGAGGGCCCTGTGTACAGGTCTAAATAACTGCATGTTTCGGAGTTTTTTGACTTCATGTGAATTAAGTATGAGGGATACTACATAGTCCAGTTAATCTGCCTCATACTTGGATTGCTATATCTATACTGACATATGGGAGCTTGGTACTAGGCTGTATTGCGAGACGCATTCGTAGTTAACTTTCCAATTATGAGTAGCATTATTCCTTTGTTACCTGAATAGGGAGTTCATGTCTCTCAGTTATAGTCCACTGTGCTAGATGTTCGTGAAGTTGGCTGCCAGTTGCCAGTTGCCATTTGCCTATTCAATCGGCAACTGGCAAATGGCAGCTAACTTCACATTCTAGATGCCAATTCGCCAATTCTCGCGAATTGGCAACAGCAACTGGCAGCTAGATGCCATTCAGTTTGAGATGCTTTTAAGCTGAATAGGTAAATGGCAAAGGCAGCCACATGCCAATTCGCCATTTCCTGTGAATTGGCAACTGGCAGCCCGATGCCAATTCGACTCGAGAGGGTTTTTGAGCATACCAGGTGAATAGGCAACTGCCAAACGGCAGTCAGATGCCAATTCGCAATTTCTTGTGAATTGGCAACTGGAAGCCAAGTGCCAATTCGATTTGAGAGGATTTAAGCCGATTTAAGCTAAATAGGAAACCGGCAAACGGTAGCCTGACGCCAAATCGCTAATTCTTGCGAATTGGCAACTGGCAGCCAGATGCCAATTGGATTTCAGAGGGTTTAATACGATAAAAGATACATAGGAAACCGGCAAACGGCAGCCAGATGACAATTCGCTAATTCTTCTGAACTGGAAACTGGCAACTGGCAGCCAGAGGGCTTAAGACAATTGAAGCTACATAGGGAACTGTCAAACGGCAGCCAGATGCCAATTTGAATTTTTCTATGAATCGGCATCTGGCAACTGGCAGCCAGATGCCAATTCGATTTGAGAGTGTTTAAGGCGATTAAAGCAACATAGGAAACCGGAAAATGGCAGCCACATGCCAATTCGAATTTTTTTATGAATTGGCAACTGGCAACTGACAGCCAGATGCCAATTCGATTTGAGACTGTTTTAGACGAGTAAACCTACATAGGAAACCGGCAGACGGCAGCAAGATGCCGGTACGAAAAGTGTTTTGAATTGGCAACTGGCAGCTAGGTGCCAATTCGATTTGAGCGGGTTTCAGACGACTAAAGCTAAATAGGAAACCAGCAAACGACATCCAGATGCCAATTCGCAAATTCATGTGAATTGGAAACTGGCTACTGGCAGCCAGTTGCCAATTCGATTTGAGAGGGTTTCAGACGATTTAAGCTACTTAGAAAACATGCAACCAGATGCCAATTCGCTGCTTCTTGTGAACTGGCAACTGGCAACTGGCAGCCAGATGCCAATTCGATTCGAGAGGGTTTAAGACGATTAAAGCTACATAGGAAACCGGCAAACGTCAGCCAGATGACAATTCTCTAATTCTCCTGAACTGGAAGCTGGCAACTGGAATCCAGATGCCAGTTCGATTCATGAGTGTTCAAGGCGATTAAAGTCATGAAGGAAACCGGCAATTAGCAGCCAGATGCCAATTCACTAATTCTTTCGAATTGGCAACTGACAAATGGAAGCCAGAAGCCAATTCGGTTCGAGAGGGCTTAAGACAATTAAAGCTACATAGGAAACAGTCACCCGGCAGCCAGATGCCAGATCGAATATTTTTATGAATCGGCATCTGGCAACTGGCAGCCAGATGCCGATTCCATTTGAAAGTGTGTAAGGCGATTAAAGCTACATAGGAAACCGGAAAACGGCAGCCAGATGCCAATTTAAATTTTTTATGAATTGACAACTGGCAACTGGCAGCCAGATGCCAAAACGAGTTGAGACTGTTTTAGACGAGTAAGGCTACATAGGAGACCGGCAAACGGCACCAAGATGCCGATTCGAAAAGTTTGTTTAAATTGGCAACTGGCAGCCAGGTGCCAATTCGATTTGAGAGGGTTTAAGACGACTAAAGCTAAATAGGAAACCGGCAAACGACATCCAGATGCCAATTCGCAAATTCATGTGAATTGGAAACTGGCAACTGGCAGCCAGTTGCCAATTCTATTCGATTTGAGAGGGTTTCAGACGATTTAAGCTACTTAGAAAACCTGCAAGCGGCAGCGAGATGCCAATTCGAAATTCTTGTGAACTTGCAACTGGTAACTGGCAGCCAGATGCCATTTCGATTCGAGAGGGTTTAAGACGATTAAAGATACATAGGAAACCGGTAAACGCCAGCCAGATGACAATTCGCTAATTCTTCTAAACGGGAAACTGGCAACTGGCAGCCAGATGCCAATTCGATTCATGAGTGTTTAAGACGATTAAAATTATGTAGGAAACCGCCAAAAGGCAGCCAGATGCCCATTCACTAATTCTTGCGAATTGGCAACTGGCAACTGGAAGCCAGATGCCAATTCGATGCGAGAGGGTTTAAGACAATTGGAGCTTCATAGGAAACAGGCAAACGGCAGCCAGATCCCAGTTTGAATGTTTTTATGAATCGGCATCTGGCAACTGGCAGCCAGATGCCAATTCGATTTGAGAGTGTTTAAGGCGATTAAAGCAACATAGGAAACCGGAAAATGGCAGCCAGATGCCATTTCGAATTTTCTTATGAATTGGCATCTGGCAATTGACAGCCAGGTGCCAATTCGATTTGAGACTGTTTAAGACGAGTAAACCTACATAGGAAACCGGCAAACGACAGCAAGATGCCGATACGAAAAGTGTTTTGAATTGGCAACTGGCGATTAAAGCTACATAGGAAACCGGAAATCGGCAGCCAGATGCCAATTCTAATTCTTTTATGAATTGACATCTGGCAACTGGCAGCCAGATGCCAATTCGATTTGAGAGTGTTTAAGCCGATTTTAGCTACATAGGAAACCGGAAAACGGCAGCCATATGCCAATTCAGAATTTTTTATGAATTGACAACTGGCAACTGGCAGCCAGATGCCAATTCGATTTGAGAGTGTTTAAGCCGATTTTAGCTACATAGGAAACCGGAAAACGGCAGCCATATGCCAATTCAGAATTTTTTATGAATTGACAACTGGCAACTGGCAGCCAGATGCCAATTCGATTTGAGACTGTTTAAGACGAGTAAACCTACATAGGAGAGCGGCAAACGGCAGCAAGATGCCGATTCGAAAAGTTTGTTAGAATTTGCAACTGGCAGCCAGGTGCCAATTCGATTTGAGAGGGTAAAAGACGATTAAAGCTTAACAGGAAACCGGCAAATGAAATCCAGATGCCAATTTGAAACTTCATATGAACTGGAAACTGGCAACTTGCAGCCAGTTGCCCATTCGATTTGAGAGGGTTTCAGACGATTTTAGCTACATAGAAAACCTGCGAACGGCAGCCTGATGCCAATTCGAAATTCTTGTGAACTGGAATCTGGCAGCCAGATGCCATTTCGATTCGAGAGGGTTTAAGACGATTAAACTTTAAAAGGAATTAGGCAAACGTCAGCCAGATGACAATTCGCTAATTCTTCTAAACGGGAAACTGGCAACTGGCAGCCAGATGCCAGTTCGATTCATGAGTGTTTAAGACGATTAAAATCATGTAGGAAACCGCCAAACGGCAGCCAGATGCCAATTCACTAATTCTTGCGAATTGGCAACTGGCAACTGGAAGCCAGATACCAATTCGTTTCGAGAGGGTTTAAGACAATTGAAGCTTCATAGGAAACAGGCAAACGGCAGCCAGATCCCAGTTTGAATGTTTTTATGAACCGGCATCTGGCAACTGGCAGCCAGATGCCAATTCGATTTGAGAGTGTTTAAGACGAGTAAACCTTCATAGGAGAGCGGCAAACGGCAGCAAGATGCCGATTCAAAAAGTATGTTTGAATTGGCAACTGGCAGCCAGGTGCCAATTCGATTTGAGAGGGTAAAAGACGATTAAAGCTTAACAGGAAACCGGCAAATGACATCCAGATGCCAATTCGAAACTTCATATGAATTGGAAACTGGCAACTGGCAGCCAAACTGGCAACTGGCAGCCAGTTGCCAATTCGATTTGAAAGGGTTTCAGACGATTTTAGCTACATAGAACACCTGCAAACGGCAGCCAGATGCCAATTCGCAAATTCTTGTTAACTTGCAAGTGGCAACTGGCAGCCAGATGCCAATTCGATTCGAATGGGTTTAAGACGATTAAAGCTACATAGGAAACCGGCAAACGTCAGCCAGATGACAATTCGCTAATTCTTCAGAACTGGAAACTGGCAACTGGCAGCCAGATGCCAATTCGATTCATGAGTGTTTAAGACAATTAAAGTCATGAAGGAAACCGGCAAACGGCAGCCAGATGCCAATTCACTAATTCTTGCGAATTGGCAATTGGCAACTGGAAGCCAGATGCCAATTCGATTCGAGAGGGTTAAAGATAATTGAAGCTACATAGGGAACTGTCAAACGGCAGCCAGTTCGATTTTTTTCTATGAATCGGCATCTGGAAACTGGTATCCAGATGCCGATTCGATTTGAGAGTGTTTAAGGCGATTAAAGCTACATAGGAAACCGGAAAACGGCAGCCAGATGCCAATTCGATTTGAGACTGTTTAAGACGAGTAAGGCTACAAAGGAGACCAGCAAACGGCACCAAGATGCCGATACGAAAAGTTTGTTTGAATTTGCAACTGGCAGCCAGGTGCCAATTTGATTTGAGAGGGTAAAAGACGATTAAAGATAAATAGGAAACCGGCAAACGACATCCAGATTCTAATTCGCAAATTCATGTGAATTGGAAACTGGCAACTGGCAGCCAGTTGCCAATTCGATATGAGAGGGTTTCAGACGATTTCAGCTACATGGAAAGCCTGCAAACGGCAGCCTGATGCCAATTCGCAAATTCTTGTGAACTGGCAACTAGCAACTGGCAGCCGGATGCCAATTCGATTCGAGAGGGTTTAAGACGATTAAAGCTTAACATGAATTAGGCAAACGACAGCCAGATGACAATTCGCTAATTCTTGCGTATTGGCAACTGGCAACCGGTAGCCAGATGCCAGTTCGATTTTCGAGGGTTTAAGACGATTATAGCTACGTTGGAAACTTGGAAATGGCAGCCAGATGCCGAGTTGCTAATTCTTATGTATTTGCACCTGGCAACTGGCAGCCAGATGACAATTCGATTTGAGAGGGCTTTAGACGTTTAAAGCTACTTTGATATCGGCAAAAGGCAGCCAGATGCCAGTTCGCAAATTCTTGTGAATGGGCAACTGGCAATCAGATGCCAATTCGATTTGACCGGATTAAGACGAAATAAATTCCGGGACACGATAGCCAGATTCCAATACGCTAATTCTTGTGAATTGGCAAGTGACAACTGGCAGCCAGATGCCGATTTGATTTGAGAGGGCTTAAGACGATAAAAGCAAAGGCTAATGTATTACAAAGCAAAAAGGGCTAAAGGTAACCAGATTCCAATTTGCTAATTCCTGTGAATTGGCAGCTGGCAATCAGATGCCAATTCGATTTGAGAGGATTTTAGACGATTAAAGCTAAATAGGTATTCGGCAAAAGGCAGCCAGATGCCAATTCGCTAATTCTTGTGAATCGGAAACTGGCCACTGGCAGCTAGATGCCAATTCGAGTTGAGAGGGTTTAAGACGATTAAGGTTACACAGGAAGCCGGCAAAATGCAGCCAGATGCCAATTCATAATTTTTTATGAATTGGCAACTGGCAGCCAGATGCCAATTCGATTTCAGAGTTTTTAAGACGATTAAAGCTTCATAAAATGGCAAACGACATCTAGATACCAATTCGAAAGCGAATTAGCATCTGGCTGCCGTGTCCCAGATTCCTATTTAGGTTTAATCGTCTTAAATCCGCTCAAATCGAAATGGCATCTGATTGCCAGTTTTCAGTTCACAAGAATTTGCGAATTGGCATCGGAATGTCGTTTACCGTTTTCCTAAATAGATTTAGTCGTCTCAAACCTTCTCGAATCGAATTAGCATCCGGCTGCCAGTTGCCAGTTACCAATTCATAAAAAAAATCAAATTGGCATCTGGCTGCCGTTTGCAGGTTTCCTTAGTAACTTTAATCGTCTTAAACGCTCTCAAATCGAACTGGCATCTGGCTAACAGTTGCCACTTGCCAATTCGAGAGAATTAATGAACTGGTATCTGGCTGCCGTTTGCCAGTTAATCGTCATAAACCCAATCGAATCGAATTGGCATCTGGCTGCCAGTTGCCAGTTCATAAGAATTAGCGGACTGGAATCTGGCTGCCGTTTGCCGGTTTCCTTAGTAGCTTTAATCGACTTAAACCCTCTCAAATCGAACTGGCATCTGGCTGCCAGTTGCAAGTTGCCAATTTATACGAATTAGCAAATTGGCATCTGGCTGCCGTTTGCAGGTTACCTAAAATCACCTGAAACCCTCTCAAATCGAAATGGCAACTGGTTGCCAGTTGCCAGTGTCCAATTCAAAAGAATTTGCGAATTGGCATCGAGATGTCGTTTGCCGGTTTCTTATTTAGTTTTAACCGTCTAAAACCCGCTCAAATTGGCCTCTGGCTGCCAGTTGCCAGTTATAAATTCATAAAAAATTTCGAATCAGCATCTGGCAGCCGTTTGCAGGTTTCCTATGTAGCTTTTCTCGTCTTAAACGGTCTCAAATCGAATTGGCATCTGATTGCCAGTTGCCAATTTATAAATATTTATGAATTCGCATCTTGCTGCCGTTTTCCGGTTTCCTATGTAGCTTTAATGTTCTTAAACACTCTCAAATCGAATTGGTATCTGGCTGCCAGTTGCCAGTTGCCCATTCGTTAAAAAAATTCGAATTGGCATCTGGATGTCGTTTGCCGGTTTCCTATTTAAGTTTAATCGTCTTAAACACTCTCAAATCATCTGGTTGACAAGAATTTGCGAATTGGCATCTGGATGTCGTTTGCCGTTTTCCTAGATACATTAAGTCGTTTCAAACCATCTCGATTCGAATTGGCATCCGGCTACCAGTTGCCAGTTACCAATTCATAAAAAAATTCGAATTTGCATCTGGCTGCTGTTTTCCGGTTTTTAAAGTAGCTTTAATAATCTTAAACCCTCTCAAATCGAATTGGTATCTGGCTGCCAGTTGCCAGTTGCAAATTCGCAAGAATTAGCGAACTGGCATCTGGCTGCCAGTTTAAAATTCACAAGAATTTGCAAATTGGCATATTGATGTCGTTTGCCGGTATCCTATTTACCCTTAATCGACTAAAACCCGCCCAAATCGAATTGGCATCTGGCTGCCAGTTGCCATGTGCCAATTCATAAACATTTTCTGGCATCTGGTTGCCGTTAACCGGTTTCCTATGTAGCTGTGATGGTCTTAAACACTCTGAAATCGAAATGGCGTTTTGCTGCCAGTTGCCAGTTAATAAAAAAATTTGAATTGGCATCTGGATGTCGTTTGCCGGTTTCCTATGAAACTTTAATCGTCTTAAACACTCTCAAATCGATTTGGCATTTGGCTGCTAGTTGCCACCAGCAAATTCATAAAAAATTTCGAATTGGCATCTGGCTGCATTTTGCCGGTTTCCTATGTAGCTTTGATCGTCTTAAACCCTCACAAATCGAATTTACATCTAGCTGCCTGTGGCCAAATGCCGATTCACAAGAATTAGCGAACTGGCATCTGGCTGTCTTTTGCCGGACACCTATTTAGCTTTAATCAACGTAAACCCTATAACATCGAATTGGCATCTGGGTGCCAGTTGTCATTTCACAAAAAATAGCAAATTGGAATCTGGTTGCCGTTAGCCCGTTTCCTGAAACTTTTATCGTCTTAAGCCCTCTTAAATCAAATTGGCATCTGGCTGCCAGTTGCCACTTGCCAATTCACAAGAATAGCGAATAAGCATCTGGCTGCCGTGTCCCGGATTCCTATTAAGGTTTAATCGTCTTAAATCCGCTCAAATCGAATTTGCATCTGATTGCCACTTTTCAGTTCACAAGAATTTGCGAATTGGCATCTGTCTGCCTTTTGCCGATGTTTATTTAGCTTTAATCGTCTTAAGCCCTCTCAAATAGAATTATCATCTGCCTGCCAGTTGCCAGATGCAAATACATAAGAATTAGCGTATTGGCATCTGGCTGCCGTTTGCCGGTTTCCTATGTAGCTTTAATCGTCTTAAATTCTCGAAAATCGAATTGGCATCTGGCTGCCAGTTGCCAGTTGCCAATTCGGAAGAATTAGCGAATTGGCATCTGGATGTCGTTTGCTTGTTTCCTATTTAGCTTTAATCGTCTTAAACCCTCTCGAATCGAATTGGCATCTGGCTGCCAGTTGCCAGTTGCCAGTTCACAAGAATTTGCGAATCGGCATCTGGCTGCCGTTTGCAGGTTTCCTATATAGCTTAAATCGTCTGAAACCCTCTCAGATCGAATTGGCAACTGGCTGCCAGTTGCCAGTTGCCAATTCATAAAACTTTTTGAATCGGCATCTTGCTGCCGTTCGCCGGTTTCCTATGTAGCTTCAATTGTCTTAACCCCTCTGGAGTCGAATTGGCATCTGGCTTCCAGTTGCCAGTTGCCCATTCGCAAGAATTAGTGAATGGGCATCTGGCTGCCGTTAACCGATTTCCTTCATGACTTTAATCGTCTTAAACACTCTTGAATCGAATTGGCACCTGGCTGCCAGTTGGCAGTTTCCAGTTCAGAAGAACTAGCGAATTGTCATCAGGCTGACGTTTGTCGGTTTCCTATGTAGATTTAATCGTCTTAAACCCTCTCAAATCCAATTGACATCTGGCTGCCAGTTGGCAGTTGCCAATTCGCAAGAATTAGCGAATTGGCATCTGGCTGCCGTTTGCCGAGTTCCTACTTAGCTTAAATCGGCTTAAGTCCTCTCAAATCCAATTGGCACTTGGCTGCCGTTTGCCAGTTGCCTGTTCACCTGGTATGCTCAAAACCCCTCTCGAGTCGAATTGGCATCCGGCTGCAAGTTGCCAATTCACGGGAATTAGCGAATTGGCATGTGGCTGCCGTTTGCCAGTTACCTATTCAGCTGTAAAAGCATCTCCAATCGAATTGGCATCTAGCTGCCAGTTGCCTGTTGCCAATTCGCGAGAATTTGCGAATTGGCATCTAGAATGTGAAGTTAGCTCCCATTTGCCAGTTGCCGATTGAATAGGCAATGGGCAACTGGCAACTGGCAGCCAACTTCACGCACATCTGTGCTAGAGCCTATTTCAGATATCACGACTTTGTTGACAGAGTGAAGCAATTGACCAAGCTGTGGTCATAGGGTTATCGCAGGGCTAACAATTCAAAATTCTATGAGAGCGATCATGACATCTTTGAAACCGTTTCAAAATTCATTCCCGATTTGCTGGCCAAAGCCGATATGTAGTCGGGCTCTCAGTTACCAGATTTTTTATTTCACTGACTAGTCTCTCAGATACATAGGCATGGCGTGTGCATTATAATAAGCTGCCGATGCTTGCTACTCGCGAGCACCTGATAACACTTTTGTATAGAGAGTCCATGGCTGTGTATCTAAATCTTTATTGTTTGTCAATATTTCGGACTTACGCGTTCAGAATTGCCATTTTTGCTTTGAAATAATATTACTTTACTACTACAGGCGTGGTCGTAGTGTCAGAAAAAAAGGAAATAATACCTTACTGCTGATGTAGTAGGTTCGAAACGTTTAGAATTGCCACCAATACAGAAATTCTACGATATTTGGCTAAACTAAAAACATAAATCATTTTATATTAAAACAAGAAATGTTACGGTGGTAACAAATGCCCCCGAAGGCCCCTTAAACTGACCTGTGAGCCCTAGTTGTGACCTTGACCTTGGGCACAGAACCCGAGTCTTGCACATGATATACACTCTCATTTCGTTTTACTTTTCTGTAATGTTTAAATGCACTTTGGAAGTTTAAGCAGATTCAAGGGAACTTAATTCACCCACTAACCAAACTGTGTTGTGTCCTTGACATTGGGTGTGGGAACCTAATGTCGCACCTTACATAACTTATTATTATACTTTACTTTTCTTTACATTACCATTTTATCATGCTTTACCTTTCAGTGAAACTCGATGGTATTCGCTTCAGCAGTTTTGAGTCAGTTCAGAGACATGAATTGACCTCTGAGCCCTGACTGTGATCCTGACCTTGGAAACAAAACCATAATTTGTTTGCGACATATTCGCTCACTGTTTTATACCTTTTCATGAAGTTTAATGAAGTTTGCTACAGTAGTTTTTAGGTAATTGAGGATGAATGACTTGACCTTTGACCTCTGGTTATGACCTTGACCTTGGGTGTGGGAACCTATGTCTTGTACATGGTAAATAATCCCATTAGGCTTTATCTTTCTTTAAAGTTTGCTTTGGTACTTTTCTGAGTAATTGCCGAGACATGATTTGACCTCTGACCCAAGATTGTGACCTTGACCTTCGTTTTGGGATCCTAAATATTGTGTGCAACATACCATCTCATTATGGTTTACCTTTCTGTGAAGTTTGATGGCATTCGCTTCAGCAGGTTTCAAGTTATCACAGAGGCAAGATTTGACCTTTGACCCCTAATTATGACCTTGACCTTGAACCTGGCAACCCAAATCTTACGTGCAACACATCCTCTCATTTTGTCTCATCTTTCTGTGGAGTTTCATTAAATTTGCTTCAGTAGTTTATAAGTAATCGCTGAGAGCCAACTGACCTTTGACCCAACCGTGGCCTTGACCTTGGGCGTAGGGACCTAAGTCTTGTGCACGACACACCTTCTCATTATGCTTTATCTTTCTGTGAAGTTTCATCAAATTTGCTTCAGTAGTGTTAAAATTATCACTGAGACACGGTTTTGAGACACAATTTGACCTTTGACCCAATTGTGGCCTTGACCTTGGGCATAGGGACCTAAGTCTTGTGCGCAACACACCTTCTTATTATGCTTTATCTTTCTGTGAAGTTTCATCAAATTTACTTCAGTAGTTTTAAAATTATTGCTGAGACACGATTTTGAGACACAATTTGACCTTTGACCCAATTGTTGCCTTGACCTTGGGCGTAGGGACCTAAGTCTTGCGCGCGACACACCTTCTCATTTTGCTTTATCTTTCTGTGAAGTTTCATCAAATTTGCTTCAGTAGTTTTTAAGTTACCGCTGAGACACGATTTGTAACGGACGGACGGACGGACTGACGGACGAACGGTCGGACAGTCCGATTTTAATATGCCACCCGAAGTTCCTTCGGGGGCATAAAAATATTCATCACTATACAGCTAAATGTCACTGTACCTTCTGTTCTAAAGGGTAAGGCATTTGTGTTCCTGATACTTTTAAACGTCGTATTTGCAAAAGAAAACATTTTGTTTGCAAGCTGTATTATTTTAGGACCATCAATTGCCTTTAAATTATTTTTAATGTCTCTCAGGAATAAGATTTGCAGGTTTAAGTTGAAATATCGAGAAAATGACAGAGCTACTCAATTACCGGTTTGTCATTCTCTCCTTAAAGTTGGACAACGTGGATATTTTCAGTGACTCCGATTAAAAGATGTATGGTAGTAACTTTCATTGACCCCGATAAAAAGATGCACAGTAGCAACTTGCAGTGACTCCGATTAAAAGATGCATAGTAGCAACTTTCGTTTCTAGTCAATGGGAACAGTACTTAATAGAAAGTTTGAAAAGAATATTTTATGAATGTAATAAATACAAAAAAACGGCTTTGTTAGCTTTCGCCTTTGGTGTTTAGGGCAGGATGTAGTAGACGGTAGTGTAGGTTCCTGGCCCAGAGGTCATAAAACTTGAGTAAATTCTCAAACTCAGGAATAGTGTGGTTAGGTTAACTGACCATCCTGACATGACCATAGTTGTTTACCTTGGACGTAAAGCAAAACAACAACAACATATAAGATGACTATGTCCTCTAGAAGTGTGCTGTATATTAATCATGAAGCAGTGATATATTACCAACCAAATGTGTCATTTTCGATAGGCACCCAATCGCTCGTGTCTTTCACTTTCGATTCAGTGGTAAGCACTTTTCATTTGTGATGATAGACGGTGATAACGATGCTAGCGTGGATGCGTCCCCGTATCATAAAATTATCTCGTTATCATTACCTCACTTTTTGCTTCTCATATCATAAAATCACGAATCTTTCACATATGTCTTCCAAGTAATTCTATCTCTGTCACAAGTCTGTCTAATGTCCTATCGTACGTCTGTGATTTCATCATCATCGATAGGAATAAATCTATGCGACGATGCACTTTTTGTTCTTGTTTACAACTCAAGCCATTCGGTCGTGTTGTGTCACTAATACTATAGGAAAGGCTTTTAAGCAAGAAATTAGATTTTGGCATTGTTCTAGCCATTTATAACACTTGAAGCTAACACGATAACATGAACTTACATTTTGCCCTACAGCCTGTATTTAAACTGTGTAAGACAATTTAACCCGATTTCGCGGAAATCGACACACGTTGGTCGACTTCAGAGTAAAGTAGCATAAAAGGCAATGATCAGCAAACTGATTCAATCAAAATCAAAATCTTTAAGACTTCCTTCAAGAAGAGAAAACGCATTCAGGAGAAGGAATATGGGACAGACTACGTAGTTTCGGCTAATAAAGCCTCACCAGTGACCCTGACAATATCTGTTGACGAAACCAGAGAAAAGCATACTGTAATTTCTTAATTTTAATTGGACAGTCGATTAAAAGACTGATAAGTATAAAAAAGCCTCCAAATAATATAATAGACGGTGATCTAGAATAACAGAATAAGAGTCTAAACCAAACTAAAATTTCAGATTTCTCAGAATATAATAGGCGATATTCCAGAATAACAGTATAAGAGTCTAAACCAATCTAAAATTCCAGTTTTCTCAGAATTTATCCTCTGATCTCAAAGGACGAAAATAAAATATAACCTGCTCTAAGGATCATGTACGGGGAGACGTTTTACGGCCGCCATATGACAACACCAGCAAAGCCCACATAAATATAAGTATAAATGTGCTCTACAAACACCCAGTCAGCCATCGGAGTTATATTTAATAAGTATATATATATTTTGTTATCTCAAAACTTCTGATTGTATCCGTAGCTCTGGTTTTTGCAAGTAATTTTGGAAATAAGAGAGAGAGAGAGAGAGAGAGAGAGAGAGACAGACAGAGAGACAGAGAGTTCAACAATTTAAATTGTATTAATTGTATTGCTAGTGAGGTTGCCAAAGCGATGCACAACCTTATTTACCTAAATAACTGTTGAAATTGATCTATATGACGAATAGTCTCATTTACCAAAACTCCCAATGTTGTAAGTAATTGATCGCAGACATGTCAAGTGTTTCACGTTAAATGGAAATTTAATGCCTAAATTATAAAGTCAGACACTCATTGTCTAAGCTTTGATTGGCAGATACTTATCTTGTTTGAACAGATCATAATCAATCGTTCTGTCGTTATTTATATGGCTTTATCTCAGACTCCGCATGCTGGCTGTCTGCTAAGAAACAAATAATTTACTTGAAAGACAATTTGGTGAAATCATTGGAAACATCGTGTTTCGTACTATTTCATTTAAGGCATTTGGAAACTGAGTAGGTTTGGCGACCTTGACATTTATTCAAGGACATTACATATATTCCTGTTTGCGAAGTTCCTTATCTGCACGAGATCGCTTGAGTCGTTTGAAAATTTAACCGTACTGGAACAAAGATATAGCATTGGAGCGCTTGTTGATCCTTATAGCTTTTTAAGGAGAGTCCTAAAGCGCTAAAACGAATTCAAAATAGTTGAATTCGCAAACAGAGTAGATCCAGGTAAAGCGACTCATGATTAGCCGCCTCATGTTTGCCTTCTAGTCTTTGAATTCTAGATATGCTATATATTTTTTTTAATTTTTAAGACATAAATCTTGTTGTCTGCTTTTTAGCACTTTAAGGGCTCTGCTGCAATGACTAGATCATGTACTAAAACAATGTTAGATGGCCTTATTACAAGACAGCCATCATATGCCATTCACATCTGCAGTTGCAATCTAAAATCGTAAAATGTAATTGTTATGCCTTAATTTGGGATCTGCTGATTAACTTCCCGCTGGTTGTGTCTTGATTAAAGAAAATCCAGTTAACAGTCAATAATGAAAATGCATGCAAGTAATTTCATAACACGTTTACTTGAAACTGTGAGGAAACAGTAATTACTTTTGAACGTAGATCACGTTTAACTGTCTGCTTTTCATCTCTAGAGATATGCTGTTTGTATTATCAAATTGAAACTTTGCTAAATAACTTTATTTTTGTCTTCTTTGTACCTAAAATTAATGTTGCTATATATTTTCATTCGAGCTGTTCATTTATTTTCAGGCTGTTATATGTTTTGCATGAATAGGTTGGAATCTGAAGTATTTGAAACACTTAACACAAACTAGTGATATTTGCTCTGATGTATCTATGACACAGAATGATGACACAGAATGAGTATTAAAGGAAATAAACCAATAACAAGAAAAGAAATCTAAGATAATGGATACATAGTCCTGCTCTAAGACTGGTCAAATGATAAAAGAAAAAGAAAAAAAAGGCTTACAAAACAAATTGGCCTGTCTTTGCCACTTTATAAGTTATAGAATCTCTTACTCTCCATGCAGGCATTTCTCTGTCCTTTCTCTGTGGTATGCGATATAATTACACGATGGTGTGTCGGACATCAGATTTAATGAACAGAAGGCTGGATTCTTATTCAGCTGTCTTGACTAACCTTATGGCTTGATAAAAGCTAGCTTGCATATAAGCTGATCAGGATTATATTCATATTCCATCGTGTAACATATATCATTAAAGAATAACCTAAAACCGAATTTATTGCGGCTTACAGAGAACGAGTACGAACAGAGCATCTACTGTAAACAATGGAACGTCAAAGCAATCACTGCAGCTTTTAAGATTCGGCTCTCCGCGACGAGCCAGCCATTAAACTATGTAACTAACAGTGAAGACACTAATTAGAGTGTTCCTGTAGGAGAGTTTAGGGAAGCGTTTGAAGTAGGTATTGTTCGCTACATTTGTTGCAGTCCTTGAATTAAAATCTAAAAGAGTTTGAAGTTTGCAAATGTATCTACTGCAGAAAGGAATTGTTTGAGTAGATGTTGTTTTGAAGTGTTCTATATAGTAGAACATAAGGTCTTCAAGTTCACATGTTTCTAGCAAATGTCGTTGTCATTAGATGTTAGATGCATTTGTTTATTTATCAACTGCTATTGAATTTTGTATCGAGATTTTGAATAGCTAACACTATTTATTTGAACACATTTCCATTTTTTATGGCATAAATGTAGGGATGCCACCTTTGACCACTATTAGTTTGTTATATTTGTTAAAATCGCATCAATAGAGAATATTATTCGAGTTGCCGTTTATCAAATGACGCTCAGTTTTAGAAAGGCAAAGAATGATATATCGGAAATAGAGATTTTAGTAATCTGAAACAAACAAGAATACGCTTAGATTTTAAATATAAAATTCATGTCAGTTAAGTCGCATATAGAAGTTGACAGTTCAAACAACCGGGTTAAGGAATGAGCCATGGCACGATAAGCGCTTCCCGGTATACAAGAACCAAAGCAAGGGTGACAACCTACGTCATAGCGCTGATGTCATAATCGTTTTACGTATCAGCGGCCTAAATAAAGTAAAGGCTTTGCATAATGACGGCTTGGCAAACACTGAAACAACCAAATATCTAGTCGATCTAGTACCTATAGCTGTTTTGGACTCAGTATTACCAGAGTTCACCATTAAATATTTTCAGTCAGTTCCTGAAGTGTAGTTACTCTTTAAATTAATCTGAAAACACTTCACTATAGTAATCTGTAGCGCATGGGTACCACCATCGGACACCTAAAATTGCTTTTTCAAATGAATTTTCAAATTGTTACATCAAAAGTCTAACGACTTTATGTGACTTGCAAAATATATACCTCATATATTCGGTAAACGTAAGCTGTAGTATGACGTCATACGGAGGAATCGGGGAGCATTCATTATTTCACAGGTAACGGGCGTAAAATCTTGGTTAGGGGTACTACCCCCATCGGACACCTTTATTTTCTACACATGTAAACTAATTATGCATAAACAAATTTAATGTAACATTGTAAAGACATACCTTTTAAGATAAATAGGCAAGAATCGATTCAGAACTTTAAGTTTGACATGAAAGGTAAAATAATATGTGCTCCCTCAGAATGATGACGTTTGTTTACATTGAACTATTTATATAGATTTTAGCCAGTGTCGAGAGGCAAACAAGTGTGCATTTTCTCTAATTTCTCTAAAACAAGAACGAACTGGAATATAATCCTTATATTATTTGTTAGGTGACTAAAATCTCCATCCAATGTTGTTGATTAGATTATTGAACTGCATTTAGGTACGACGAAATCATGGTGTAACCATTCACTGAAATGTTTCTGACTTGTACCCTTGTCCGGTAAATACCGTCTGTGAAAATTACGTTAACGCTCCCGAGACGAGAAAGGCGCGCAAAAGTGTCGAGGAAAAGACCACAAAACATTATAAAAATTGGTATTAAATTGGACGAGGTGCTACTCATTTTAAACGAGAACAGATCGTAAAGGTGTCCGATGGGGGTACCCTCACGCTATCAACTCTGCCTTAATGCATGTTTATCTCAGCTGTCCACATCAATAATTGTAGTGAGGTATTTTATAATTTCTCACCCTTTGAAGAATCATGCCCTATATATCTGGACCATATGTACGTGTAAGCACCGACTCACCGTTTTATCTTGTGTTAAAATCCTGTCTCTTCCTACAAACGGAAAATCTGTCAGAGTTTCTTCTAAAATGGCCGTCGACTGTTCAATTCTGTCACGCGCGCTATGGCGTAGATTGTTACCCCTGAAAAGGCTCCGTGTAGGATTCTCTATTATATTGGGCACTAAAAGTAGTCACTAGGTGCCAGCTCAGAAACTTAGAATATGCTGTAACAAGAGAAAGATTTTGTTTAGTGGGGGGGGGGGGGGGGGGGGGGGGGGGGTCGGGGGGGGGAGGTGGGGGGGAGGCGTTAACGTCCCATGCGACAGTATTTCAGTCTATATCGGGCTGTTTCCCAGAGAGAGGGAGAAAGAAGAAAGAAGTGATAGACGAGAGAAAAATGTCCAAACAACCCCCACCCGCACACCTACTGAAAGCACAGTAGGCCGTTGCCCTACTACCATTCAAATCAGTAGGACACCCTGGCATTGGAAGTTACACGCAGCAACATCGCACCACACTACCACCTCACAAGAGAAAGAAGGAAACCCAATAAAAAAAGGTTGAACATGATTTATAATTCGAAATCATCATTCAAACTACTAAAATATTGACTATAAAATGAGCCAAACGAAGCTTATTGGGAGTTATTGATAAGGCTGGAATGTCTGTCTATATTAGCTCTAAAAGCGACAAACATGTAAAAAGTTGAATTTGAAAAACACGAACATTCAAATGATGCGGGCCGCATTATGACCTATACTGCTTTTGAATTTGCAGTACAACATAGCTTGGCAGATATTTAAAATAAATGTTGCAGACGTTTATTTCGTAGTCTGTTTCTACTAGTGCTTTAAGGTGGTGATAATCACTGATTTGGGACAAAGACAAAAATCTGCATAAAATACTCAAAATAACACTGATCTTTCCAAAACTTGGCAGATGCCTTCTTTATGTTGTTTCTCATAATTTAGAATCCCAAAATGCAGCATTTGTTAATGTTAAAAAGTGTTTTTATAAGAAGATCAAAGGGTAATTTTCTGCAAATAAATCTGAAAAAATAATATCATTATTGAAAATATACTTAGTGCTTAGAGTACCTTGTTGCATAATGGAGAGCGTCCTAGCAATTATTTTTTCAAACTCTTTCACACATTATCAGGCTGAGCAGATGAAAAAAGAAGCAGTCTGTGTCCAATTTTTTTTGTCAAAACACACAGGTGAGACAGGTGATACTATTTTAACAAGGTTGAACAATTTCATCTACACACCACTGATCATGTCAGTAATGTATTATTTATATTGTAGGTGTTAACATAGGTATGCTTGCCTACCCTATATTTAATAAATGCGTCCAGTGTACATTTACTTTGTACATGGTTGAACATTGAGAAAAAGCTACCGGTTTCATCTGGTCTACATTACAATTTGAGAAACAGTTGGAATAAATAATTGCTAGGGCGCTCTTCATGATGCAATAATGCACCTTCAGCACTACGTAAATTTTCAATAACGATATTATTTTTTCAGATTTATTCGCAGAAAATTACCCTTTGATCTTTCCTTATAAAAACTCTTTTTTAAGCAGCATGTACGTCTATTTTGTATTCTAAACTGTAAAGAACAACGAAAATAAGAAGTCTGCTAACTTTCAGGGAGATACGTTACTTTTTTATGGTTTTATGCAGATTTTTACATTTACCATAAATCACCACCTTAAGGTTTAGCATGGACAACACTACCACTGCAACGCATGAATGTAGTTCAATTCAGGTATCGTAATTATGTCAAGATATCTTTTCTCATATGATAACAGACGACAACCGACTTCTTGACTGAAATAAACATATTGCATTATAACTTTTTAAAGCTTTCTCATCTTTTAACTTTCCATAAGATCAGTTTCTAATAAAATATGAGCAGGTGTATACCATGTTATAATATGATTCAGTGCAACCTTAAAGATGTACCCTGAAAACAATAGCCTGTCCATGACATCGTTATGAGTTTCCATATAATTTCGGGCAGTTTTATTATGTTCTGACTGCTGCAAAATAAACTTTTCAGCATGCTTAGGAACACGCGCATACACGATAAATGTAAGCTGTCTATTGCGCATTGTTCGTTGTACGTTTAAGTAAAAGTTTTTGACAGTAATTTTACATTTTTTTTAGAAATCATTTGCATAACTCTGTGTGTGTGGGGGGTGGGGGGGGGATAAATGGGTATTTATTCAAATAATCTTATGGCTAAACAGTTCTTACTTTGACGCGGATCTAAACTTAATAAAATGGCAATGCTTGGAGAAAACAGTTGAGGAATAGACAAACCTAGATGGTAATGCGCATTTTGAAACTTTGTGCTGGCGATATTTCTTTTTTATCATATTTCGTAGTAATGCAAAATTCTGCTTTTTCTGAACCGAAGAGAAGAAACTAAATCACCTCATACAATTAATCTTTTTTGCTCGTCTGCAAATAAACTCTTTCAACATGATATTCCTTTAAGTCGTGGTCATATATTTCTCACGATCCTATTTTTTCAAAGGGGACTATAAAAATAGCGGTTGGCAAAAAGCATATGTGTATTTAATTACTTCGAGGGGTGTATCTGTATCTGTGTAGTACGTTGAGATACCAATACTGGTTTTTAATCAACGGGAAGGGCGCAATTAGTCTCTTTTGCTTATGATGGTCCAAAAGCTTTCCAATGAATCACAAGTTACTGCACTTTCACTAAGTTTATTCCAATCCCAAACTGTCCTGACGAAAAAAGAGTTCTTAAAGGGTTCAGTCTCGCTTATCAAATTTCAGATCAGCTGCGAGGCCGTTGAAAGCATTGGTCGGAGGACTTGTCTTATGTATCTGCGTCTTTCGAGACCATCTGCTCACAAACACAGACTGTCATAAACGCGCAGTTTCCTTTTGAAAGTCTTCGGAGAGAGATTCTTGTTGCGGTGAACAACAATCTTTGAAGACGATTGGCTGTATACTGACGTTGGCCGTGATAACTATGTTCGATTGTTTAAATGGCATGACCGACAAACATCATAATGCATTCGCGACGTCAGCAAATTCGAACAACACTGCGTTTGCTTTTCATTTATTTGACTCTCTGTACGCCTTAAAATCTTCTAATGTTGCATGATTAATAGAAACCACGTAAGTGTATTTTAATATCGAGCTTATCAGGCTCGACCAGAAAACACGTCGGACTGGCTGGGCAAGCCTCGCCATTCATACGCTGTTTCTGGTCTCGCCAGATTAAAAGACACTTACATGGTTCGCTTAAGAAACGATACATACTGAATGTGTAACGGCGTCTGGCTATTGGCTGTTATTTGCTCGTTTGTTCCATGATGTACGAAACATGTTGTTGTTTTCATATCGTTAACACGATCATGGATTCGTAACGATCCATGGTCGAACGAAACATGTGTCAACTTCGCTTCGCATTTTTCTTTCATATATAGTCTGACAGCAGGATCTCACTGCTATATTATAAAATTCGAATACTAAATGAACTAAGCATACTCTTTTTAGCTACTATTATCCATTTTTTATAGCTGTATTTTTCATCTATTCCTGTTCAAAAGTTCGATTTTTGAGCTGCCATTCGCGCTTGTTTTTGTTTCTATACATAACTGCACCATAAGATCCGAGTATCCCGCATAAGTTGCTATGCGCGTGCACTGGTTTCCGCTTTAATACACTTCTCAATATGGAGCGCATGGATATCTGGAAAACCCGTGGAGGCTATAAATACCAGAACGGGGGCGCAGAGTTCGTTGCTGACTGTAGTTTGCAACCTGCTGAAGGCTTCTGCCCGAAATAAGTTGTACTTGTTGCACCTAGCTAACAACTGCTGTATACGCCAAGATACCTTGGTGTGCGCCTAGATAGATGTAGCTTGAGAACAATAAAATACAACATGCCCCAAGGATATTAAAACTGGGTCCAAACGAGGTCTCCTAATTTTCTTGTTTACAACTCCCCGCCCATCTAGGTTTTCCATAAGAACTCTCATTTTTGGCAGAAACCTTTTGACTCTTCTTTCTTAGGCGAAGTTGGCACAGGTTTAATATATAAAAATAATATTAAGGCGCAGAGTAACAACATCTGTCACATTTTTACATTGTTTATTCTGTTAAAGGCGTATTTGTTTATATTGTATTCCAATGGCGAAATAGGGTCACCGACGTTGATGAGTTGCGCCTATATAGGTGAAGTCTAGATACACTAATAGTCTGGCTTTATCCCTACTATCGGCTTGCTGAATGTGCTTGTTTTAGCCTTATTTGCTATTGGAGATTCTGAATAACGTCTTAATGCACCCGCCTGTGCAGGTATAAGCTAAGTTTTGTATTTTTCACCTATCTAGGTGAAACGCCTACATAGGTGCAACACTTGTAATTAAGGTATAGTACATAAATTTAATATATTGCATCTTTAAAAGTAATAACTACATCACACGGAATAAGGTATCCTGTAGGAAAATACTATAGCATGTAAATCTTATTAAGAGATGGTATTACACGCCCATTTCGGTGTATTGCGCCTACGTAGGTGGACTCCACCTTGTTAGGTGAGAAGATTAAATGAGAATAGTTCATTTTGTTGAAGCAGTGTCAGCTTGCTTGCTACAATAGCTCCATAGTGTTTCTTACTCTGTTAGTTGACTGAACAGTGTTGATTTGTGTTTTACACCTATGTAGGTGAAATTTCCACCTAGCTTGGCGCAGTGTCTATAAATTAAGGGTATGAAATAACTCTGAATTATTATCGATCAAATCTATTCGTCATCTCAAATATATTGTGATTGCACATTTTAGCCATCTAATTATCTATATTTAAGGCTTGAGATTTAACATTAATACTTTACATAAAAGGCATAGAACAAGTATATTGTGAGATCAGAGTGTTTGTATAACTGCAACTGCAAATTACCGTGTCTATATCTGCTAGATATTAGTATCTGCACGCTTGCTTATATATATAGGAGGTTTTAGGGATTCCCATTATGACGTAAATCTGGCGCATGCGCACAGAACTGGCCGTCAATTCATCGGCCAGCACTATGTTTCACAGTGTAAAATGCAGATTTTCATCATGCAAAAATCAGTTTTTCTGTGGTAGTAAACCGTATTTTTTTTTAAAAGAATATTGAGACTCTTATCTTTTAAAATGTTTTCGCTCATTTTCAAAATATTTCGAGAGAAAATCACATTATTTGATCTTATTAATACGGGATTCTGTCACGGCGCATGATAATCCTAGGTAGAAATTCTTTCGGTAAACGCTGGAATTTTTCTAAATTAGAGAGATAAACATGTTGTATAGCTTATCTATTTCTTGTCATAACAAAGTTATGTTATTAATAAGTTTGAAACAAAAGTGTAGAATAAATATGAAACTTTATAAAAAGAATTCAATCACGTTCAGAGAGGAATGTAAAATGGGCCCGGCACTGCAGATAGGAAAGACTTCACTTGCTAAATTCACAGGATTTGTCGCTGTATAAGTTGAGAAAATAAACGCGAGAACAGAACTAAATCAACTTACATTAAATGTAATCCACTAAGAACATACTGTTTTTTAAATTAGAAAAATAATAAATTACTTTGTGAACAGACGAGCACATCATTAGTCGCATCGGCAATTCATTGCCAAGTAAATATATTCCAATCCACATTCTGAGACGGATTTTCCCGTGTCATACATGTACATCAAAGCACCGACCGGACACATACATATACGAAGTGTGAAATACTTAAAATTTTACTTACTCGTTTATTAAAAGCTTATACGATTATGTCAGTTAACAATTAAAGATTATCTAATTAGACACTTTGAAACCGCCTATTCAATCATTTACAACTGAATGTTTAAAAGAGCTCCGTTACATTTTAACTGGTATAATTGAAATCCAGTAAACAACTTCTATCTCCTAAACGTGATCACGATCTTTTTCCGGCTTGTGGAGGAAATCAGCGCCGAGCGGCCAAATCCGATGACACCCACCTTTTTCACATTACTTTTCCCGGCGATCAGCTTTTACAAATAGACATGTAAAATACCACAAATAACAATAAATCATTTAAATAGAAAATGTATATTAATTACGAGCTGGGTTAAAAAAATATATTTTGGAAGGAATTTTCCTGCGCCCGCCCTAGAAATTTCCGGGCAGCTCGTCGCTTCATTGTTTAAAAACTGACACTGACGATATTTCTCGTTGGCCCCTGGATTATTATTAATTATTATTCTCATCATTATTATTACTTATCATATAACATTTAAAAGAAGAAAAGAAACGTTCTAGTAGTTAACGAATACCTTTATCGAAAAAGATGAAATAAATAAATTTCAAAAATACTAATATATATCCTAAAAAGAATAAAACAAATAAATTTTAAAAATGCTAATATATATATCAAAATCATAATAAAGTAGTTTATCATGCATAATTTTAATATAAACTATTTATTTTTACCATTTATTATAAAAAAGCATAACTTCACCACATTAAATTGGCATAGAAACATTGGATTTCAATAGTAACTCTCGGCCAAGTTGACGGCCAGGGCTATCCCGAGTCTATTTATAGAACCGGAAGTGCGTCACGAAAAAACCTCCAATACGATATTACATTATACATGCTGTATACACAAATAGAATAAGATTACATTGCCTTGAATATATAATTATAACATAAATTGATTGAGACGATTTAAATAAATTCACGAAATTGAAATAATGGCTGGCTGTGTATTCACTCCCCAGTAGCACTGAATATCGACCCAGGTCGTACCCACAAAATCTTTGTAGCGTCACCACCACCACCTGACCTGTTGAAAGTATTTCAGTTAATAGCCCGACCAGGTGGTCCCGTTGCAATTTGGTGTCAGAAGTGGGATATAAATAATAAAACACAAAAGACAGTTTGAAGCAAGATTTATTTGATAGATAAATCACAAGGCATTTCCGGGCTGCCACAATAGGGATATTGGCTGTTGTATGATCTGATGTTTTGGTCAGTTTGGAGACCGGATGTTCAAGTATTGAACCTATTATCCCTGCAGTTGAGTACCTGAAAAATTGAAAATAAATAAAATCCTGGTGTTTGGTCTTTGCTAAGAAACAATACATACGGAATGCGCATGCTCTGGCCCATACGTCTATGTCTATGTCCACTGAACTTATTTTATTGGTATAGAATAAAACATAATCCTGTCTGCTATTATCTTTATAATATTAATGGCTGTTTTTTGTGTTTTCCATCAAGTATGGCTTCAGTTATGGCCGTTTAACGTTGATGGGTATACGTACATGGTTCCCGTTATTTCTAAGTTTCTACGTTGCTGTCGGTATTTTGTGTATGATAAAGGTATAATAATCGGGCGCGAAATAGCTTTTTGTGCTGATGTGCCGTAAACCCATATCACTCACTATCATAATCGGCTGCCAGTGGCTACCGTCGATACCATTTGCTATTGAATTCATTTTGAAATTTGCCCTACCATTAGCTTTTTAAGGTTCGGAAACCAGTTCGTTGATAATGGAAGGATTTTGAACATATTCATTCAGGTATATAGCATTTCGTGAAATGCTTTGATCTTTATATACGAACAAATACATATTACGAAGAAGAACAACAGAAGTTTAATGCATGACTAAAATAACTATAGCCTGCACCATCACGAAATTGGTTACGCGCAAAGTTAGGCGTCACGTAAACTTTGCATGGAAATCATTGCGTTCATATATTTCCATGAGCTTCCGAAAATAAAGCTTACCTTTTTGCATTTTTTTTACTGTTTTCACATCGATTTTGTTACTTATTCACGAAGTTTTGACTAATTTAACGCCAAGGAAAGGAGGAAGAATAGTTATCAATCAACGTGTTTGGTTATGACGTTCAACAGCAGTTATTCTTGCACACCGGATAGGAAATGCCATTCTTTTCACCTGGGAAAGAAAATCTCATCTTACCCTGGTGTTCTTACCCAGGACCGGAAAAAACTCACGAGCTGTCAATGCACTGGTTGTATAGGTGCTCACGTATTTGCGTCGTCAAGTGACGTTGGCATTTTAGATGATGACGTCACGGAGACGGTAAAAATGACGTCAGGTTATGCTCGCCAGTCGTTGACGTAAAGAGCCGAATGGCGGTCGTTGAAAGAGGCGCCTTCTTTCAAAATCAAATTGAAACCTCTCAAGCACTAGAATTACGCATTTTAACAAGTTCTGAAGTTGAAACAAAACGTGGTGTGCAAGAAAAAGTATCTATCATGGGTGTGAGGTGTGGATAGAAAAATCGTCACTCGGGATCAGTGTTCGGCATCACTCGGCAAGCCTCGTGATGGCGAACAGTGACCCTCGTGACGGATTTTTCTATCCACACCTCACACCCATGATAGATACTTATATTATGACATGGCGTATATCGAAAGACACGTCGGCCAATCAACTACTTGAATTATCCGTGACGCCGCTTACGCGTAACGTCGCGTAGGGGAGACCGGGGCTAGTTGGTCCGCGGGGCAAGTTGGTCCAAGGGCAATTCCTCTAAACTGAAAAAAGTTATGACAACAGTATATGACACAACGTAATCTTTGATTACGGTGCACCTACTGAAGAGAACAAGATGGCGATCGGACAACGCGTATAAAATACCGAGAAGAAAAACCGTTTTTGTACCACATAAGTAACTTTCATACACCGGCGATCTTTTGTTTTTGCATTTCCTGTGTATCGAGTTACATGCTTATGTTATACATTTTCTGAAAGCTCATAACCTATTGTAGTCGTTCGTGCATATTTGCTGTTTCTAAATTCAATGGCATTTTGGTCATGAGAGAAGATTTACAGTGCGGTATGGTTGGGGTAAGTTGGTCCATCTGCGACGGGGTAAGTTGGTCCGTCGGAATCAGTCATTTTCCGACGAAAAACTATAGAATATGTTAAAAAAATGATTAGATACTAGTTAAGCAATGCGAAAATAATACCAGCACAGGAACATTAATCGCAGCATATGAAAAAGAAAGAAAAAAAGCAATTTTCGGACCAACTAGCCCCGGTCTCCTCTAGTGCTTCTATACATGTTTCCTCTTTTCAGGGTTCACAAGACTTTTCAGACACAATTTACATGACACAAGTTAAAGAAATACTGTATCAGAATGAAATTTCGAGCTAGGAATTTCTTAAAATCACAAAAGGCGGCATTATGCTGTAATAAATGATACAATCCGATCGCATGAAACTCTAATATAATCAGCTGTCAAACATTTACTTTGTTTAACCCTTTGATTGCCAGGGGACGACTTTTGGGTCGCTGTGTGTTTGCAATAAAATAGATGTGTCTTTGGCAACAATATACTCTTATACAGAAATATATTGTAAAACAACAAATAATAGATACACTTGTGAGGAAAAAAGACTATTAAGAGATTGTATTTTTCTTAGTTATTGACCCCACAAAATAACATCGAACCGGCATCGAAGCTCTGTATGTGGTGAGGTATTATCAGTGAAATAAAAAAAAATGTGCGCTCTTTTAAAATAGTTTCATGTTATTTATTGTTGTTTATTGTGAAAATATATTTGTTTGATGATTAAATTTACTTTCGTTCGGGCGTACCCCATCGGTCCGACTTACCCCGCTGATCGGACCAACTTGCCCCGATAACGGGGTAAGTTGGTCCATTTGACCTTGTCTCGAAAAAAGGCTATATTTATCAGAATCTGTCATTGTCCGAACGAAAAACTTTAGGATAAGTTAGAAAAATGATTATACTAGTTACGCTTTGCGAAAATAATACCAGCAAATGAAAATTAATCCAATCATTTGAAAAAATGCAATTTTCGGACCAACTAGCCCCGGTCTCCCCTACGTGAGTGTTGTTCGTGGATGTATGAACATCGTCAGTCCAGTATAGGTTCATCTACGGAAATTTTCGACGAGTGTAAATATTTTAAGGAACGGATTTCATTTTTCTGATGTTTATCGAAGCATAAATTATATTGGGTCGGGTGCAAAGTAAGTGAACCCCAAAGGGATTCATGTAAACTTTGCTAGCGACCCAATGTAGTTTATACTTCGATAAACATCAGAAAAATTAAGTGCATTGCTTATATTTCTATCATTTGACCACAAAATTGCGTTAGGGACTACAGTTGAAGCAGAAAATCGTTTATACGCAGTTTTTCTACTGATCGCGAAACAGTATCAGCGACGTCATAACGCCGCCTACGTCCAATCAGATGTAGAGAACCCTGGCCCCGAGGTTATAAAACTTTTTTCATGCTCAACTCAGCTGAGCATGAAACTTTATCTGCTAATAAATAGCAAATCACTGATAAGTACAGCTGTTTTCTTGCTTAGTTTAGCTGAGTATGAAATTTTCTCTGCTTATGAATATGAAAATGCCAACATTAGTTGGCATTTTCATATTTATCAGCAGAGAAAGTTTCATGCTCAGCTGAGTTGAGCATGAAAAAAGTTTTATAACCTCGGGGCATGGTTTATTTTACGTCACTTAACGGCATGTAACGTCGCGTGAACCGATTAAGTTATTGATGTATAAACTACATTAAGTTCAAATGGTTTGCCATAGGGCTTGTAAATAAGTGCACTGAGAACAATGTGAAAGTCTGTGAATGAAGATTTACTGACAAGACTATGATTTGAGTGGCTCTCGATACTTAAGCCGCGACACGACAAAAGCAACAAAGTGCCATGTGCGCCCAGCGAAGACTCAAATCAACCTGGGCATCCGCTCAGTCTAATCAGAGTCTTCGCTGTCAGCATGGAGCTATTTTGGTTCCTTAGCTATCCCTTAAGCGCAGAGCAAAAACTCTGGTCAGAATGAGCGGATGCCCAGGCTGATCTTAGTCTTTTCGCTAGGCGCACCTACCATTTTGTTGGGTTTTATCGTGTTGCAGCTCACTTAAGATGTGTAGGTACTCCTTCAGTTTACAATGTGGAATAACATTCGTGATTTCATATTTATTTTCCTTGGCGAGGCAGTTGCTCCAAAATGGGGCCTTCTCTGAAAAAATAACAACACAACAAAAAAAAAAAAAAAAAAAAAAAATTACTTTTATGGGATTAAATGCTCCCTTTTAGAGATGATCCCTATCGAAAAATGTTGCAAACTGAAAATTGCAACGTTGCTTCTGCTAGCAGTGAAACCATTCACCTTAAAAATGCAAAGATGGCTTTTCCATATAATGCTGATTTTCTTCGATGTCAACATCAATTTTAAAGACAGCTTTCCTCAATACAGTTTCAAATTAAATAATTCGCTATTGCAAAGAATCACTGATTACAGTATTAAAACTGCGAAGAAAGTAGTTCTAAAGTAAAGTGATGTTTTGAAAGGCAAAACATTTTAGAATTTTATGTGAGGCTTAAGAAAATATAGGAAACAGAGGATTGGCAGTTATTCTGGTGCGTTACAGAAGGGCAAAAATATAAGCTTCTCTCGTACAGAACAACTTTAAAGAAAAAGAATCAGAGAAATTGGTACACATGGCAGCCCGTATTGCAGCAATGTCAAAAACATCAGAATAATAATTTCATGGTAGGATACACCATTTTGTTTGTACGGACATATGTAACAGTTCCTGTAAATATTCTTGTGTATTGAATGTCATAATCCTATAGGCAGTCCGATAATCCACACTACCATTTCATCAAAGGAAATATCCCATCTAACGTAGGTAATGACAAAACTCCAGCACACGCTCCATATAGCTGCAATACTCAAGCTGAGTCTTGGTTGTCCATGCGAATTGATTTTTTATCAGTCCATTTAATTAACATGGCATTTTACCAGCACAATGCAACTTTTACTGGCAAAGTAAAGACGTCGGGTAACGAAACACTGACGTCGCTTGAGCTCTTTGAGCTTAGCTTTGCCAGTGTTAGAGTAAAACTGCAACTCTTTCAGTGCAATCGCTTTTGGCACAAAGATTTAGATATTTTCTTTTCTTGAGGAACACTATTTTGTCATGTTTCCTTTCGGCCAAACGTGGAGTTGTAAGCTATTAAAAGTATTATTCTAGTTTATCTATCGAATGCAGCTCAAGGCCGCTACCTTAATTAACATGTGAAATCTGGTATATTATAGTCTAATATCTGAGCCGCGACACGAGAAAACCAACAAAGTGGTTGTGCGCCAAGCGAAGACTCTGATCAGCCTGGGCATCCGCTCCGTCTGATCAGACTCTGTTAAACGCTTAAAGGGTAGCTAAGGGTCTAAGCTACCTCCATGCGGACAGCGAAGACTGATCAGACTGGGCGGATGCCCAGGCTGATCTGAGTCTGCGCTGGGCGCACAACCACTTTGTTGGGTTTCTCGTGTCGCGGCTCAATTGTAGTCTAATATTTATTAAGCGCTGGCCGAGGATTTATAAGAAATCTATGAAACAGTTAATTAGCTTATTGACCATCGAGATAGTATTCACGCTCTCTTTTGAAACTCGTGCGAAAAATTAGATGCTTGGATGCCGAAATCTAACACGTGTCATCCGTTTTTCTTCTCCTTTGCGAAATGTCAGGATGAGTTATAAAGAAATTAGGCGGGATGTACTTATAAGTGATGAGTAAATATGACGTTTCCCAGGAATCTGTCTCGTGCGTCGTACGTACTCAAGTTATACCCAGTGAACTGTGCGAATTTTGAATATAAACGGAGCTCTACTATTTTTAAAGTTTGGTGTACAGCAAAGAGTCTAATAAAATGGGAACATAAATACCAGTTTCCAAGACACATTTTGTTAGAAAACATAAATGACAACTCAAGTAAATAATAACTTCAGACTGAGTAGCGATTCTCAATGAAAGTTATTGGAATAAACACGCGTTATGAAAAAGTTTGTGAATAATTAAAATGCACACATTTGTCTGGAGCCATGGGGCTAAGTGAATGAAACAGTAGTTATTTTAATTGCCGACGTACGTCCATCGTCAAAGTGTCTCAGAAATTTAAGGGGTGTGTATAACCAAGATGCCGCAACGCATGTTGTAAAGTCAGGTCTGCCTTGTAGAAGACATAACTCGCTTACTTTGCTTATTTTGCTATTATTCTGTGCTAGATATACGTGGAATTGTAGACTCCATCGTCCCCGCAAACATAAAAGATTCAACAGTTTTAGTCACCCTTGAAATCAATTGCAGAGATCAAGGCGCAAAAAGTACCGTAGCTAAGCTGATAAAATCGGCGGTATTCTAAAAAAACCCATTTGCATCATGTTTTCAAACAATTAGAGTTGTGAGGGGACGGTTACATTAACAGACCTGTACTACACGTGCTGCCTACAGAAAAAAGCTAATGTTGTCGCAATAAACTGATTTTGAAAACCTGTAAACATGTCAAAAATTAATTTCCAATATCAAAAAACTTTCTAGCAGATGTTCGATTTTCTGTAAGAGGTCTACTGTCGGGAGTAATTGATTACATAAAATGAGCAACAGCTCTTTACTAGCGGATACAGAACATTTTAGACATGTAGCTAAATCCTTTTTTTCCCAATTCTTTCAAATTTTCCCGAGCATAAACCTCTTTACACACAAAATCAATTTATCACAAAATATAAGTGTTCAATATTAAAACTCTTATGTGGAAACTATCAAGAATTTAACGTACAAAAAATCTGCCGTTACGGTCACTATAACCTTGGTGGAAAAGAAATAATCTTAACACTTTTTTGCAACAACCCAGCGTAATAAGCCAGTACATGAAATCTAAATGAAATTCTAAGTATCTGCTAAACGGTTTCTACTGTGATGTTATGACAGTAAATAGCACTGTTTCCTGCTAAAACACAATGTTTACTCAACAAGGCCACATGTTTCATGATATATTTAGTTAGGAAATAAACAGGTATACGAACACATATTCATATGGTTTATGAATGATATTAGCACTGGTCAAATGGTTGCTTTTCTATCTGGAATTTTAATGGATTTTTCAGAAAGCGCAAAAACCATCTTATCAAACATGAAATAAAATTCTAATACATGTTGCTGTTAGTGATTGGCAAATACAGTGAAGCATTCTGCAATAAATCACTGTTGTGTATGGGGCTTGTCGCCGACGTCAGTGTCTGATATGACGTTCTGATGATCCCGGAGAAGAAATCCATTTTCTTACCTTTCGACTGAACCAGTCAGTTACCATACATGCAAAAGGAGCTGTCGACCAAGAGAATCGAAAGCAGTGCCAACTCGGCCGACAGCCGTTATCAGTCGTATCATTTGCCGTTATTCATAATGCTTCCGACGGACGTTCCCGTCGATAGCCACTTTTTATAGTACCGGATAGGTCGAAAGTACAAGTAAGCAAATTAGTATTATGTTTTTGAAGATAAACAAGTTGAAGATGTGAAAAACCTTGTTTTTAATAAGATTGTTTGAACTGAAGTAGAACGGCTGGGGAATAAGAATGCAACTTTATACGTATAAAAATAAAGCAGTTTCGTTGTTAGTGATTCCGAAGGGCCCTGCTCTAGTGATATGCCGAGTTTTTTCAACCGACCAGCAAACTCTGCGCTGGTGAGATGACCAATTTTGGCAATTTACCGACTGCAATATATATCTACTATGCAAAATATATTTAGCAAATTTTTATATTTTGCAATTTTTCTCATTACTGAAGTGCAAAATTGAGCGAATTTAAATTGAATTGAAATGAACCGTATTTGGGGCCTTAGATACCATGCGATTACAGAAGCCGTCTTTAGAAACGGTATTGGGGAAAAGCGATAAGCGCGGAAGGGGTCATTAGCCGAAATTCGCACCCATTGAAAAGCAACATAAAAATGGTAAGCATGTGATTTTTTTGTACGGCATTTCTCAACATTTTCATGCTCAGTTTTCTTGTCAAAGCTATTGATTGTGTAAAAGATATGGATAAGCTTAACAACTGAGGAATCTTAGCATGCGCCATTGACGTTAAAACGTGTTAATTCGGTCCAATGTGCAATGATTCACGGGTGCGTCAGTTCAATGCAGAATCAAAAAACGAGAAAAACAATAGGCTAAAATTAAAGGCCACACCATGATTGATTTAACTGTGAAGTTTCTTCATTGAAGTATAACGTAACTGTGAGAAATTGATGACGTTAGTCTGAGGCTTTTGACTTATGCTCAGTAACCGGGAAGAATTTTCTTTCTGAATTGTTTACTTTATTATATTGGTAGCTACCAAACGATCATACACTCAAAAGGAATTCAAGAATACTGATTAGAAACAAGTTTTTAAGACGATAACGATAAAACAAGGGAAAACGTCAAATTTTCGAACTTTGTAAACCTCATACTCGTAGCATATTCAAATGTTTTAGAGCGTTTTCCTTTGTTTTAACAGCAAACCAGCCGCCTCATTATGGTTGTGGCTTTTGTACATGATCATAAATGTCGTTCAGATACAATGGTCATAAAAACTGATAGTCTAAACGCTACAATTGTGCAATCTTAATTCTTTTACCTGCCAGTCCATCTCGAATGATCGGCCTTTATATCTTTATGCAGTAAAGTGACAATAAAATCCTAATATGGTGGATCTGACACATACAAAAAAAAGCTATATTTATTGTGCATAGTATATAAAACATTTCACAGTAGCTGATTAAGTTCTTATTTCGAAGTAGATTAATCTGAAATATTATTTTTTTCTTAAACAGCTTTAAAACGGTATACTGTACAGTGCATCAAAATAGTCAATGAAAATACTGCATTTGGCATTAAACTTCATCTGCCCTAACATGAAAGCAAGACGAGTGCTAATCAGCGCTTACAGTGATGCTATGATTCTGCATTGTTCTGCTTCCAATAGAAGCTGGCGGACCTATTTAAAATTATACGTACGTTTGATTATACATGAGGGAAATGATTATATATGCATGTTAATAATTATTATCAACATCTGAAATATAACGAATAAAGGAAGCTATCGCAAAACAAAGAAATGGATTTAGATGTCAATAGCTTGGGTTATTTTATATTCTATACTGATGTTATTGGGTAGTGATATCTATGTTCCAAACAAATTATAGTTCTAGCATCTGCTAAAAACGATATTTGCTGTGGCAAAAATAGAGATCAGCTGAGCACTGTGTCCGCTTGAAGATTCGATTATTCGAGGAGTAAAGATACATTAAGCAATCACATTTTCCTTTAATTCGTGACCTTAAATAGAACTTAATTCTTTAATATTGGTTGAATGCAATATATTGAGTGTGGTGTATAACAGATGAATAAAATGTCAGTAAAACGCATTGAGCTATTGGAGCCTTGTGTCGGATGCTGCAAGACTTGATTTATTTCTGATTTATTCGTCTCTGGATGTAAAAAAGATGATATTGTGAGGTGGTATAATGTTCAAGGAGTAAAATGGATATCGGACTAAATGGAAGTAGTATAATAAGACTCGTCATAATGCTAATATTGACTGGTAAGTAATTTTAACTGTTTTTTTTTTTATTTGCAACATATTTTTCTGTAATCTTTTTTTATGTTCAGATTGTATGTCGTTTTAATATTTCATTTTTTAAATTAATTGATATAAATTCGCTTTTCTTTATATTTTATTATGTTTTGAGGTATCATAATTGATTTTTGCCTTAAAAGACGCGTATATTCAAACGCACGCAGCAACTCATGCATATACGCACAAAGATGCATAAAAAATGTATTATTGTATGAATGATGGAATATGTCACAATCATTTGTTTGCTCACAGGGGCGTAACTGCCCATCCGCAAATACGCAGGTACGTAATAAAATTTTGTCGAATTGACAAAATTTCAACACGCACCTGCATATTTGACGATGTTGAAGTTTTGTGAATTTGACAAGATTTCAATAGCAATTGATTTTTGGGCATAAGCACTTATTCTTGCCCTGTAGGGGTATATAACATAATTGTGCTTAATATGTTATCACCCCTAGTTATGCCCTGGCTTATGACATGTTTCTCGCTAAATACCGAATAATGATTTGGGTTATGAGTTTTAGACCTTCTTGGTTAACATATTTGATATTTTCTTCTAAAAGGTGAATGGTAAAAGAAAGCTCCTCAGGAAAAGAGATTTTGTTTAAACGATTACTTTAAAAAAATCCGGATTTAGGTATTTTATATATCGTAAACCTACGTGGCGAAATATGTAATAAAACACTGAGTTGACTGCACTTGCTTCTTGTATATCATTTATACTGGGAGATGGTTTGCTTATTCCAGTGAGACGTACATGTAGGAGTGTTACTTATTTTCTATCTCTGATTTTGCATCGCTAAATTTTGGTTACAAGAGCTGACTAATAGTATATAATATTGCAGATACGTTAAGCACTGTTTGCATTGCATTTGTATGCATTTTCAAAATTGCAACGATATCTGACTGGGCAAAAGAGCCCCGTTTTTTTTGTCACAACCTGCACGCATGTCACATAGACTGAATTTTTATACGTTAATGTGGTTTTATGTTTTATCAGTGCTTGATGTTTCGTTTTAACAGTGCTTGATGTTGCGTTACCACAGAGGGGCACGCTCCTGTTAGAGCTTAAGATCTATACTTTAGCTAACAAATTAACTTTCTCCTACAACTTAAAATGTTTCATTTCTAATATGATAAACATGTTTCAGTCAAATAATTGTTGATAGGTAAACACTGAACAAGAAACAGTGATGTGGCTTTGGTAAAAATGTAAATTAACAGTAGATGATTTAGTTATTTACTTCACTGTATTTTCAGTGTGCATTTTTTAGAAGAAAAAAAAAAAGACCAGAAAGCAACAGAATATAACATATATAATATCTTATGCGTAAGTACAGGAGCGCCCGTCTTTCTCCCTCTGATGCCGGAGATTTGGAAGAAAGCACACAAAATATTGCATTTACGTAATTAGCAGTTATGATTTGTTCTGTGAAAGTTCACACAAAAGTCAACCAACAGAACACTGTACTGGGACATCAGTCTATGCCTCACTAATAAGAAATTGCAAAACAGGAGAAATTAACACTTTGTCTGGAATGATAATCTAAGCATTGGTTTTGCAATTAAATGAGCCGTATCATAGGAAAAAGGAGCCTATGGCATGCATGCACAGTGATCTATTAAATCAACGTGCGCATCCACACCGTTATATCAAATTCGTTGCTATTCGCTGTACAGATTAATCAGGATTCAGAGATGGTTGACGGAAATTGGGAAAACTCATATTAGACTGTGCAGATGAGCAGGCTGATATGAGTATTCGCAATTAAATATGCACAAGTAGACGAGTAGAAAGATTCCTTTCTTTCCTGTCGAGCTTGTTTGAGCGAGTTTGTTCAACGTGTGTATATTAGTGCAGGGAGTTTCATGAAATCAACAGTCTTAAAAGCGCTGTTTTTGTGCAGCAAAAAGGAAGAATAGAAAATAATAAAAGATAATATTTGTAAACTTGAAGTCTTTGCAAGATGATTGATGAGGTTGTTGATGTGTTCATAATTTATTTTACAGATCATCTGGGAATGCTGAAACATTTTGACATTTTTGCTTTTGGGATTGCAGATTTTTTTGTATTGTTTGCAATTTCATGACATCATTTTCATCGCAAAAAGCTAACACTGTTCCAAAGCTTTATTAATATCAAAGACCGTGCGAATTTCAGTCAACATACCGCCAGCCACGTCGGTCCACGTGAAAATGCGACGAATGTTTACTTATGTTGACAACAATCGGCATAACTAGGGCACCTGAAAACAAGACATTGGGGAAAGGAATTGTTGCTAAGTCATCTGTGGTACCCCAAAGACCTTTCACGGATATGGGATAGAAAAGAATAGGGTAACTCAACTCCATAAGTTTAAAAAGTAGAACGAAAGGCAATAATTAGGAATTAAAACAATCAAATCCCACACCCCGCGCTCAAAACCAAAAGGGAAAGAAAGACACGCACAAATTGACAAACGTTCACGAAATACACTTATAGTAAATAGAATGAACAGTTTTTGAAAATAGCAGCAACATCTATTTTTACCTGTTTCTATTTTAAATTACACATCAAAAAGCAGAATGGGCAGCTATTCAGGTGACCATAATACTCAAGATCGCAGATATGCGGACATAACAACCGTTGATGATGTAAAATAACACTAAGGAACCACAACAGAAGTACGCCTTCTAATGGTCAGCACTAAATTACCTGTTGTGGTGTGTGTGTGTGTTGGGGGGGGGGGGGCTTAAACTAGTTTTACTGGATTCAAACCCGCGTCCTTTGATTATGCAGCGGTTTGAAACAATTAGTTACCTGTTTGGTCAACATGAAGCTCCCCAAACCCACCAATGAATCATCACAGAAAACAAACAAACCACGATTAAGACCTGTGATGTATCAGAGAGATGAGGGATCGACAGAAACAACAAAATTTGACACCTGGGGATCTCTGAGGTGTCAAACAACACCACTGCAATACCGGAGCAAACGAAAACAACCAGTTGAACCCCAAATGGTCAAGCAACAGGCAACACAAGGTCCGGCCCCAACCAACTAAAACAAATAGCTTTATATCAAGTCCATCATTAATTCAGATGCCCGACCAACCGGCGTGCAATTAAAAGAGGAAAGTAAGCTTAATAACCATGATTGGGTTAGCCACTACACATGCAGACTGCAGCAATACATTAATGTTATAGTCAATACGTTTGTAATGTATGATATTTTTGTTTTGGACCTGATCATAAAATCAACCCTACTTACGTTTTTTCTTCGAATTTATAAGCTAAGTCACCATAAAATTCGATTTCCAGTAGTCCATGTTGCAAAAAAGTTTTAATCCGACCTGGAATAAAGAAACCAATTCAAAGTGTCGGCGATAAAATTTTGAAGAAGTTTTTCGAAATTATAAAACCAATATCCCTGGTTGGCGAAGTTCAACAGTTAAAATTTTATTACGGGCATTGACGACAGTCAGATGACTAGACGCTCTAGCAAACCGAGTGAGTTGACAATTGATAACCCCATGAGAGGTAGAGCGGAGAACAACACCATCCAAAAAGGGGACATTTACTCTAGGTGATGAGCAGCTCTCGGCAGACAACGGAAACCTCCGCGAGCAACAGTTACCGCCGCAATCCGGTCGCGATGCATCTTGTATTCGCTAATATCAGTAAGAGACGCCTTCGTGTTAATTCGCGAGCGCAGGCATCCCGATGACAGTAAAAGGCGTAAAATAATACCCATGAGAACGCCAGCTGTTACTGACGTGATTTTGATAGGCATGCAGTTGTTGTTTATAGATTATCATTTTAGACAATGGTTCATACTCACTTCTTGTAAGTTAGAAGACTCATTGTCTATAATAGCATCTTATGTAATTACCATCGAAAGGTGTAGAGTGTTTCCTTCTTTTGAGTGTATTACTTTACGACGACGCCGGTCACACAATCTTATTATCCATTAATTCTGATAGTTAACGGAGAGGGAACGATGATTTCGTTGACATCAAGTTTTAAAAGAAAAAGTCACAAGATTCAAACTTTGCTATTTTGAAGATCTGTTGTTCTTTCAAAGCTTTAGGTTGTCCCGTTTAGGTTTTTTTTTAATGATCAGAGGCTGAGTCTGTTGGGTAGGCCATTCTCCTGTTCTGCAGAGCATGTTACGGATCTTTGTTAAAACATCAATCATGGTCTCCATGCCAGTTTGAACAAGTTCTGCTAGTATTTTATCAACATCGATGGACTCCCCAATTTAAATGCTTCTACCGCAATCTCAACCTTCACAGGAAGGATAGGTATTAAATTAAATCTTCTTCAGGGTGCCAATTGCAGTCTTCTTCTTCTGTTAGACATTTCCAAGATTTGCTTAGGTACATGGTGGTTGTATCAAATTACTCTGAAATTACATCCTTCACAATGTGATATGCTCTTGCTGTTGTTTTTGTTCAGGCAAGTTTCGATTTCCTCGCAATGAACTCATATCCTGTCCTCCTTTGCTTTCTGCGGAGCCTTCTGAACCTTCTTGTTAACATCCCTCTATTGTTTTTGCTCCGCCTGCTTCATACTGCCTCTCTTCATAGAGAATACCATGTTAGTGTCTTTTGATATCAAGTTTATCAGGCGAGAACAGAAACAGCGTAGGAATGGCGAGGCTTGTCGAGCCAGTCCGACGTGTTTCTGGTCGAGCCTGATAAACTTGATATCTTAAGACACTTACATGGTTTTCTATTTATCATGCATCATTAGAAGATTTTACTGCGTAAAGAGCGGAAAAAAAAATGATAAGCAAACGCAGTTTTGTTCGAACTTGCTTACGTCGCGTATGCCTTATGACGTAAGTCGGTGACGTCATTTAACCAATCGAACGCTGATATCACGGTCAACGTCAGTATATAGCCAATCGTCTTCAGAGATCGCTTCTGAAGGCATCGCCTGATAACATTCGCGCAAGCGCAGTAATGCAGTGACATGATATCACAACATGTTATCGTACCCCTGTTATCAGGTAAATTTTGCAGCAGATGCATGATAAATAGAGAATACCATGTTAGTGTCTTTTGATATCAAGTTTATCAGGCGAGACCAGAAACAGCGTAGGAATGGCGAGGCTTGCCGAGCCAGTCCGACGTGTTTCTGGTCGAGCCTGATAAACTTGATATCAAAAGACACTTACATGGTTTTCTATTTATCATGCATCATTACAATATTTTCAGTTGTAAAGAGCGTCAAACAAACGAAAAGTTAATGCAGTCTTGTTTGCACTTTTTGACGTCGTGAATGCGTTATGACGTAAGTCGGTGACGTCATTTGACCAATCGAACGTTGTTATCACGGCCAACGTCAGTATGTAGCCAATCGTCTTCTGAGATCGCTTCTGCAGGCATCGCCTGATAACATTCGCGCAAGCGCAGTTCTGCAGTGACATGATATCACATCATGTTATCATACTCCTGTTATCAGGTGAATTTTGCAGCATATGCATGATAAAAAATCCCTCTCGTCATCACAGAGGTAAAATAATCTCTGGTGACCCAGTGCTTCTCACTGGCTGTTTTTGTCACTGCTGTACTGTAGGATGCAATCATGGTATCTTTGTCCAGGTTATCATCCCTCAGAACGATGGGAGATGAAATTTCCCCCCTACTGTTGTTTTAGATGTGCATGCCACATCTCTGTCCCTTAACTTCTCCTGGTCACACCTCAAATTTGACTGTGTTGGGTTTCTCGCCTTTTTCAGACGGACTCTTAAAGTCATCATCTCCAGGTCTTGGTCACATCCTAAAGCACTGCTTAAGAAAACCTTCTTGTTCTGTTGATGTCAACACCTGAGTGGAAGCGCTTTCTAACCAAGGTGTCGTCAATCTGGTCGTGGTTCTTCCCGACTGGACTGTGCCATGTCCATCTTTTGGCTGGTTTGTGTGGGCCATAGTTTTTGTGTCATTACTAAGTTGTTCAAGGTTGCAAACTCTAGGATCTGTGGCCTCTCTGATTTGTCTAAGCATTGTATAACGGTCTACAAACATCATCCAAGTTTGCCTGTGCATCCCGTCCAACTTACGCATTCCAGTCTCCTTCGACAACTAGAATGTCCGTTTTAGGTATTTGGTCTATGGTTTCCTTGAGTTGCTGGTAGAAGGTGTCGACCTCATTGTGATCATGACCAGATGTTGTCACCATGTCTTAAAACACTAGAAATCCAACCTCATACTAGTGACTGCGTTCTTCTCCACGGCAGAAGACTTTGTGTCTGTCATTTGTGATATGCCACCAAAGTTTTCCAGTGGATCTCACAGAGCTCGTATGTAGCGACCCTGGTGTCGTTAAATACAGAAATCTGTTGAGTACAGGTACATTTATTGCCACCAGAAGGAAAGACTAATATTTTGTATTACTGCCACCTTTTGGAAACTGTTAATCACAATGCAATGAAGGCAGCAAGATAAGCGGCGGTGGGGCTACAAGCACTTTAGAATCATTGTAAAGAACGTAGTTTTGATTTTTTTTGCATACCGTGATATCTATAAATTTATAGAGTCTTTAAATTCAAATAGGCAATTTCATAGGCAAATTATGACTGGGTTCAGCACATGAACATAAAGATATTCTTTATCACCTTTTTATCAAGTAATAAAAATCAGTGAGGCAATTATGACATTTAATATTGGTGGTTGACAGAAAGTTGCTGACTCAAGTCTGGCAGTTGTCATAACTGCCAAAATTGAAATCTGCAACTGTTTGTCGAATCAATTATTCTACTGAAAAATTGGTTAAACAGTACGGGAAGTTCCACAGACCACAGACCATAGCAGCCCATGTCTGCAAGAAGTAAACTAAGGTATTTACAATACATACGAAACGAAGTAACAAAAAGCAAAATGACCAGCTTTCTTTTCTTTCTCTTCCTCGACGAGTTGATCACAATGCAAAGTTAAAAGGACTTAACATATGTAACTTAAATATGTAACAACAAGGCGCCAAATGCAAAATGTAAAAAAAAGCTCTGTACAGGGTCATACGAAAAAAACCCTAAGAACTTCCGTCTGCCTTAGATCGGTCATTAATTAAAAACAGTGAGAGATATTAATCCATTCCGCAGGAGTCAAATCTTCTGTTTTTATGTCTTTAAGCCGATTTAACGTTGCAAATAGACATTTGAGCCGCGACACGAGAAAACCAACAATGTAGTTGTGCGACCAGCGCAGACTCAGATCAGCCTGGGCATCCGCCCAGTCTGATCAGAGTCTTCACTGTCCGCATTGAGGTTGCTTAGACCCCTCGCTACCCTTTAAGCACTGAGCGAAAAGTCTGATCGGACTGGGAGGATGCCCAGGCTGATCTGAATCTGCGTTTGGCGCACAACCACATTGTTGGTTTTCTCGTGTTGCGGCTCGTTTGTATTTGGGCAAATGTATACACCTGAAAGGGTAAATACCCTGATCTGAAAAAGTTTTGTCTTTCCTTCCAGGCTACTCTAACAAGGAAAGAGTTTGTTTCTCTAATATGCTACTCCCTTTTTCTATGGAGGATTGTTGAAAAGTATTTACTCACCCCAGGGAGCTTTTTATCATACTGTTATAAGTAGACACACATCCAGAGATAAACTTAATAATAAAACTGATCTGCCGAGGACGTGTACTCATTCTTTTATAAATTGACAACAACTAGCTATTGCGCGAAATTGTAAGGTGTATTTTCGATATAGTTTGTTGGTCTTTTTTTGAGCGGGAAATGACCTGGTATGATAAGGGCCATTTTTGGCCCCCTTTCAAATTCTCTTATAATTGCATGGTTTCTATTGCTTATTATTTGTGCGTATGGGAACAAACAGAAATAATATGTCTCACTTTTGTTAATTCTCAAAATCACATGATTTCTGGCATGCCTATGTTGGTTCAGCAATATGAAGGAAAATTGCAAGAAAAACTGAGTTTAATAATTTTTCCTATAAAGAAATAAGTCATTTACAATAGCTTTTGAAAGCTCTTGATAATAGGCTTTTGATGAAATGCTTATACGTTGGGTACCACGGCTAATTACCTGTGCACTGCACAAGGCCTGTAAAAGTACCCTACCCACTCATGTTTGCAAGTCTAGAGACGCTAACAAAAAATTCAACAGATCAAACTGACATGCGTACCAAATTATTCCTTGTGTTCTACCTAGAAAATGAAAACCCACAACATATGTTTATTTTGTCTATGAGCGGAGATATGGGCATTTTTGTGTTGAGAAACAGAAATTTTGGTCCAAACGCTGCCAGTTTGGTAACAAAAAGTTAAAAATAAACATAGAGCCCGGTCTCCAGCACATTTAATATTTTCGTGGCATGTAAATATATCAAAACTGTGTCTGCATATAAAATGTGCTGGAGGCCGGGCTCATATATTTTGAAAGCCGCAAAGGCTACCAAATTCCCTTTATCAAGGGAAGTCAGATAGTCCACTTAATTCTTTTGGCTCTGTCTAATTGCTCTTTTATTGGTTGGCATTTTATTGCTTTGCATATCTGAACAGAAAGATCTCCTGTGTTTTTATTCATTTCTGTTTTTCCTGTTTGGTTCCTTTTTTCTTAAGCTTGGTTTCTGTTCTTAAAGGTTGCTTCCTGGAGTATGGAATGCATCATAATTTTCATGTGTTTTTTTTCTAAATTATCGGAAAGCACTTATAACAAGGAAATAAATAAGTTTCACTGAAAAGTGTAAAGCCAAAAGTATTTGATAAGTCGTTTTGCGAGGGATTTCCTAACTCTGCTTCGCACACCAGTTAGCGCTATTTTTAGTCCATGCAAAAAATAGATAACGTGGCTTACACCATGCTGCATTGCATTCTGGGCTAGTATTAAACCATTCGCCATGCTGGGACCTCTAGGAGAAATCACAACAAGAGAAAAAATGACCTTTTGGAGAATGACACTAGAAATTACGCACTTGTAGGCATATGCCAAACTTATTTTTAGAGTTGGAATTCCAAGGCATTGCTTTAACCAAAGAAAGTAAACCAGAGAAAAACGATATTTTTCAACAAAATTCAACGGTTTTATCAGTAGCAACAGTTTCAGAAAAATAAGAGTATTCAATACCATACAGAAAAAGACAAAAGTATTTTGTGAACAGAATTGGTATCCTTAGTTCAGGAACTTACCTTTAAACTTAAATAGTAGGAAAAACACATTTCTCAAGTCTCATTGACAGTAAAAGTAATAATATTACTAGTAATAATAGTAGTTGTTTATGAAGGCCGCTTATAGGAAAACAAAAATCCGCACCGTTTTGCTGATATTTCTCACCTTGCTTTCAACCATCTGATTTAAACGATAATTGTTAAATAATTTCTTCATATAACATACAACACAAAGCATAGCTGAATCGAATCGGAATGAACTTACTTTTAACCTTACATATTATTTTTTTTTTGCTGGATCAGTTTGAAGCAATATTTTCCTGGTACAGATGGTTGGTGCGTGACCCTGTATGTTTGTGGTCAGGCCCACCATAATACAATTTAGTAGTCTCCTTTACTTGGCTTCAGATTGGAAATAAATCCTCAGCTTTGTTTAAATACACATCTTATATTATACTTTTGACTGCCATATCTCACTGACTCGTCAGGAGATCCTACGCTCGTATGACAGCCACCAGTAAATGTTTGGACCTTACAGAGACAAAAGTCTTTGAAATACCGCCCGAACAGCGTCCACTAAACTCAGAAGAAAAAATGTCCTCTTTGGGGACAACTATTTCCTCCCGAGGAGCGTTTTTTTTTTCTTTTAAGAATCGGCCCCTTATGAGTATAAGAAATTCTGGTGCATGAAAGTAGTCGTAGAGCTTTCATTGGTAATTCATTTTTTGGTGTATAATGTTCGGACTCGTGCTATCTAGCATCTTTAGTTGCATAGAGTATCAAACGAAGCAAATTTTTTCAGATAACCTACAAAAAAGAACTATTTTTGAGCTAGTGTCATCATGCCTACCGATTTATCTTAATGCTGAATCTTGTTTGAACTATTAAGGTGAGGTGGGAGTAATTGACAAAACACATGATTTTATCCATACTTCCTTATATTGTACATTTTGAGTCCCTCTTTCAGAAAATGTAATAAAAAAGGGGGGTCGCCGATGTCGTTTTCAAGATATCTGACCTCGAAAACGTCAAATTTTCCACTTTTTCGAGCCGACGTTATAATGGCGTTCTATGGAAAACGGACTTTTTTGCTCGTCACTCTTGGATAAAAACCTGCATTCTGAGAAAACAAAACACATTTTTTTCTTCAAAAACTAACACAGTATGGCCCAATGATGTAAGTTTACATTAAAGCAATAAAAACAGTGGGTCGCCGACTTAACTTTCGAGCTAATGTGCATAAAATGCTCGGCTTGCCGTCTCTTTAGACTGAAATCTTAACGTTGCGCATGGTGACGTTAACGTAACAACTTTTCGCGCCACATATCAACTATCGCTTTTTGCAAGCTGTCGGCAAATTTGTCTGGGACTTTCATCACTCATGATTGTCGTCGTCGGGAAAGTGCAAGATGAAGGCAGATGTAATACTTTTCTCTCAATCTCTGCATACTGCCCCGTCTTAACCAACTATTTTTTATTTAAAAAACCCCGAAAACATTTACATTACAGTGGGAACGCAGACTCATCACATTTGAGTAATTCATTTTCTGAATGGTTGTCTACGCACAAAAAAGTAATCCCTTTTTTCGCCGGAGAAAAATGGCGGGAAATTTTTGTCAGAAACAGTCCCAAAATAATGCTCATTTGAAAAGATATGCAGTCGTGGTTTTCTGACGGACCAGATCACAATGAAATTTTATGTTTTATTATTGAAATCAGATGCATATCGGTACCTCAATGCAGTTTGCACACCCAAAACAACGATCACAATTTGACAACCGTTTTTCAGAAAATTAAAACCCTAAGACAGTACCCCAAAGTTATTTTGCAAAGAAAATTGTCCCAAAAACCAAATTAGATGCCATTATAACTGAACCGTAGTTCATACATTCGACCGTCTTTCAGCGAGGTATATCTACGGGAGAAAGTCTATTTACGTTGAAAATCGATAATGAAGTTGATCATTTTTACAGCACGTGCGTTTGTCAACACACGGACATTTTTCTGCTGGATCGACTTGAACCAGTTGAGGAGACCAACTGTTTCTTCATTTATGGTACAGTAAAGTTTGTAATCATTTAGCATACTTTGCATTTATTAAGATTTTGCGTAGGTCTGCCTGCCTGTGATTTTTTGGGCTTCTGAATTTAGGCTACACGCCGAGAACGAACGAGAGAAAGCAAAACAAACACACTGGTACTCGAGTAAACCACAAAGTTTGACAAACGAAAAACATTGAGTGATTGACCGGCTGTTTTTTTAATAGTGGAACAAGAAAGAGCAAGCGGAATGATAATAAATATTTCAAGTGAAACCTACATGCTTCAGTCGAATACGGACAACTCGCCCCAAGACAACTCGCCCCACAAAAATCTCGCCCCAAGACAAGTCGCCCCTCCTTCAGGTGACAACTCGCCCCACATTCTGAGACAACTCCCCCAGACAACTTCCCCCAGACAACTTCCCCCAAGACAATGCGCCCCACATTCTGAGACCACTCGCCCTTCTAAAGAATTCTGTCCCGGACGACGCCCCCCGCCCCTCCCCCCCCCTCCCCCAACACACACGTACCCTTTCAGAAGGCATCCCACAAAAAATACAAGAGACAGCTTGCTCTTACTCATAAATCTGTCAAAACCCTGTCCCGTTAGGCGCAAAGGGACCGACCATTTGATATTCTGGAGGGGGGGGGGGGGGGGGGGCTTTGGATATGCAAGAAAAAAACAAATTAGCTCATGAGGGGATTTAAAAAAAATCAGACATCGAAAAACAATGAAAAAAAAAACCCTGGTTCCACCCAAAATTTCTTAAGAACAGTCTGCAGATATAAATTCCATTTGAATTGAGTATTTAAAATGTCACTGGCTTCAGGGGGCGCAGACTCCCCATATTTATAGTAATGTTTTAATATCTACAATTTATTTTTTACACCAGCAGCACCCCCCCCCCCCCATACACATATCATATGTTCATACATTTTACCAAAAGAAATCCTATACAACATTCACATACATGTATTATTGATCAGCCGCATTACAAAGTAAATGTTTCTACTAAATAAAACTGAATTGCAAAAGAGTCACTAACATGTGGGACACGAAGCCATTATGGCAAAATAAACACTCTAAAAGGAGGCAAAATTCCTAAAAAAACAACCCTTTATTTCTTTTATCATCATTCCTAGTTTTGCTCTATTTTTTTCCAATCTTAAAATTGCCATTAAAATTGGGAAATTGCTTTGGCTTCTGGGGGGGGGGGGCGTTGCCCCCTAGACCTCCTTTGTTAACTTCTTAGCAAAGAACTTTTAGCCATTTATTAACTTGCATTCATTTATTATGTGACTCTATCAATAAGTATTTACAAGTAGCACATCACACTTGTGTGATAGGCTCTTGGTATTTATCAAACTTTCAAAAGTGCGAATAAAAGCATACAGGGATGTTTGCATCTGTACCATAGATGAACAGGGTAACATGCTCCAGGCACTGGTTTGCAAATGCAAGCTAACCCATGCCCTTATTCTTATGACCGGTCCCTAAAGGGGACAACAAATACTAATAAGCATTAATGCATGATTTTAGCATGCCTCCTAGCCACAGTTCGATAATTACTCTGCAGCTGCAGAACCCTCAAAACCTCGCTGCTCAGCCCCTGGGTGTACCAGGTTATCGTTGAAGTGCTTAGGGTATTTAATGTATTTACCAAGGTCCACCCATTTTACAACCAGGGTCACGGCGAACCTCTTCCTTTTTTTGGGGGGGGGGGGGCACAGGGGTGGGGGGAGGGGGCGAGTTGTGTTCTGCATCGGGGACAAGAACGTAGATAGTCTAGTAAGGTGAGTGTCTGAGAATATGGGGCGAGTTGTCTTCTGAAAGTGGGACAAGTTGTCTTCTAAAAGATGCAGTTGTAATGACAAACAGCGTAGATCCTGCTTCGGGATCTATCGCACTTTCATCGCACTTTAATCACTTTTTTCATCAAATTCGGTAATTTTCCTTGAAGGAATATGGAGACTTCAATCAATTTATTTCAATTCAATGTATGATTTAACATTGATTCAACACTGACTCTCAACATTTTGCTATAACAGGTTTACCCAAGGGAAGTCAGTTTCTGTGCACAAGGCAGTAAGCATCTGCCATATTTTTGAATAAGTGGGTCAAATTTTACCAAACTTCCATGGATATATCGTTTTGACAAGCCAAATAGCATCTTTGCAAGTCAAGGGTACTAAGGCCACTTTGTTTCTTATGTATGTAAGGAACAAAGTGGTCTTAGTACCCTTGGATTGCATAGTGGTCTTAGTACATTTGGTTTGTAAAGATGTCTAAAAAGTTGATTAGGTTTTGGTGACTTTGATCCCATTTTCAAGGTCACAAGAGGCCTTAGACTTGACCTTCTGTGGTCTGCGTCAGCATGACAATTTCTTGTACCCACAATATTTCTTGAACCAATTTCACCAAACTTGCATGGATATATCATTAGGACAAACATAAGAGCATAATAGATTTTGATCACGTTGACTTTATTTTCAAGGTCTTCGGAGGATTTAGTCTACATATGTGAAAATTTCACTTATACAGTATGCTGTATATCTCTTCAGCCCCCACTTTCAATCTCTTCAGTAAGGAAGAAAAGGAGATCGTGTTTGGCAACACATGGGAAGAAACTCGTGCAGAAAGAATTATAATAGTAATTTGAGAAGTAACTTCCCTTATATTGAACTGGCTGACGTACCATAAAGTCTCTAAAGATTGGAGTGAGTGAACTCGGGTTGAACGTCCCACCAACAACGAGGTCATATGGAGACGAGACCTCGGTTTAAAGTATACGAAAGACCGGAGAAGCGGGGGATCGATCTTGCGACCCCTGGATGGGTAGTCCGAAGTCTAAAGATTGGAATTAAGCATAACTGTCTTAAAACTGATGTTTGGTTTTTCACTGCAGTAATGCGTCTAAAGATGCAGATGGAATGACAAACAGCGTAGATCCTGCTTCGGGATCAGTCCGACCAAGATCTGAAGTGTTTGTCTCTATATTATATTACTTTGTATCGAACTGCCCAAATGTACTCACGAAAACGCTAGAAATAGGCTAAAACTTTTGCGAATTTGTTAATGGAGTATTGAGGCTTCAGTTCAATTCAATGTATAATTCAACATTGATTCAACACTGACTCCCAACATTGATTCAGCATTGAATGTCTGCTGGGCCTTTAATACTTCTGTATTCCATGTCAGTCCATTGGCTATCACCCCATGAATGCCATAGGGCCTAACCTATTTTGAGTCGACATTTATTAAAGAGAAAGTCGACTGATCAAGTAAATTTTACCGGCGAGACTCCACTTGGCAGCTGCGCTGCCGAGACTCTTTGGACTGTGGGAGTCGGTATGAGCCGAACAAGAGTTGCAAACAATGTTTGGTTTGTAGATTCAGACTCTAGAATGGGTTGAGTTTTCATACGATTTCTAGAATAAGGAAATTACAAATCTGTAGATCTTTGTAATCGTGTCTGTTCCGCGTGTTGTCGCTGATGACATCACACCAAAAACACACATACACATACTTTTCGATATTTGTTTTATCTTGTCAAAGCTGCCAGGCGACAGGGTTGATTCCCCCTACCCCCCCCCCCCCCCACTCCGCCTCCCCGTTCCTCTCACCAACCAGCACACCAGGCCTGTACGACGGAGAGCGGAGGGTGCACCTCCCATAACCGAGCAAATTACATAAAAAAACATGCAGTTTTCTGCCAGAAAGCGAGTTTACACCCCTAAACTAAAGCTCTAAAAGTGTCCTTAAAATCTGGATTTTCTTAACTTTCTTACCCCCTTTAACCCACCCCAACCCCCACCACCCTAGGGCACCCCTCCCCTCCCGCCACCTCCCCACTCACACTGAAATTCGTTCCAGCCACACCTTCTTACCCTCCGCCCCTAATCCCTTGGCAAAAGTATGTGTACGGGCCTGCACAACCATTCCATTTGATCCTTCAGATGTAGGACCCATTAAGTTTTCTCTCCCAAAGTGAAATTTCACGTGCTGTCTTAATTGAATAGTTGTTTAGTGGTGTAGCGATATTTGTCTTGCTTTAATTTTTCAAACAGGGTCGCGCGATATAGCATTTGAAATATTGGCACACTGGCTGTCAGCCGACTCACAAGTTAATATCAGTAATACAATCAATTTACTGTTCACGTCACAATTTCATGACGTAACCAGCACTACTGAGCTAGCTTCCTTGTTTACAAACTCTGCGGGTGGGTATGGAATTGTGGTTATTTGTGAATAAAATATAAAGATATACTTCTGTCATGCATTGTATTTTTAATAAACATATTTAATTTAATCGCGCTTGGTATTCTAGCAATACATGGAATAATGATTCTCTCGATTTTGTCGCAAACGTTGAAATGCATAGCCGGGCCAGTGATGTAAACACTGTTGTCCGCCATTTTGTTGAAAACAACAACAACAAATTGCGTAGAGTACCCGAAGATTATTTTGCAAAGAAAATTGTCCCAAACACCGAATTACTTGATTTTTGTCACAGGGAAAGGGCGAATACCATGGTTTTTCATGGCATATGTCCGCCGGCGGGAGAAAGTCGAATTGTTTTGAAAATTGCTTTTGAAGTTGACTTAAAAAGTCGTCTTTCGACGATCGTGTCAACTGCTCGAATGCCGAGTATCTCGGTGTTCAGTTCGGATCTCAGAGAACTAGGAAATTAAACTAAGATGTAAGGAATAAAACCGTGTATTATTTTCGGCTGTGTGTAGTTTGATTCGCCGACAAAGCAGCACTGAAATTGCGACCCGTTCGTCGATTGAATCTGAATCCGAGGAATTTCGAACGTTTTTTCGTTGCTATCTGTATAAAAATATCACTCCGCCATGGATACGCGTTCCCACTGTTATGCCCTCCCATACAGCTGACGCGCATCCAAGTTGACTAACTCTCAGAAACGACGGCTTTAGGACAGGCTTCTGCGTGTTGTGACATTTGAACAATTCCCTTGTCCACTTGTCGTTTGTACAGTGTAAGCGAGTCAAGTTTTCCAGTTCCTGACCCGATCCAAGAAAGGATCTATTATATTTTGCACAATAACTTAGCGTTCCAACGACTGGACTTTGGCGACTTTCTTTCTGTAAAAATAATAGGCAGCTTGGATTCACTTCAGTGTCTAGGAGAAACTTTGATATACACATGAAACAGAGAGAAGAAATGAAAGACAGACAAGTGAAAGAAAGGCAAGGAAAAAGAAATGCCACATTGTTTTTAGCTTATTGACAAAACAGATCGTTGAATTATCGTATCAACGTCGATAAAAGATTCTGACGACATTGCATCGGCGTTGATACGGCTGTCTGGCGTTGTCCAAAGCTAGGGACAGTCTAAGAATTTTTAATATAATTGAAATTTGGCATAACTTTGGCTGATTAGTATTTTAAGTGTGGTTGATATGAAAACGCCTGTCTATGGATGCTACCATATTATATGTAAAGTGCGTGGTCGAAGTGAAGACAGTGATCTGACTACTCATTGTTCGATTCTGGATTCAATTTCACGAGGCTCTGTTGTTGTATGAAAATTTGAAATAGAATAATAGCAACTAAACAGCTGCCAACTCAGTCCAACAAACTGATGAGAAACTATCAGAAAACAGCTTCCTCCCCACGGAAAGCTAGCTATACATTTTTTTTTCAGTTGGTTCTCTACGACACTTTCTATTCGTATGAAATTTGTAATAAAATTATTGCGACTCAACAGCAACTGTCAGCTATCCCGCAAGTAGTCTTCCGCACGGAAAACTAACTTTATTTTTTTCAGTTTCTTCTGCACGGCACTCTCTACTTCCTTTAAATTTCACCAGCGCTTAGCCTCCTTGCATTTTGTGAGCAGACCATGAAGTGATCACAGAAGCGACTAACGTTTACGCCATCTTGTTTTTATCAAACGGAACGTTTGACGTCATTACGTAACGTTGCGACAGAAACTGCCGCACGGCGGCGCTGAATTACTCCCACCTCATCTTAAAAAGAATTTAATGAAATTTTTTTATCATTTCTTTATTATATGTTTGGTTCGTGTTATTAGTTCGGTTTATTAATGACAATCAGTTGTGTCCTTTCTTTGTCATAGCAACTGGCAGTTAAATTATGAATGTTGTTAATTAAATTCAGACACAGCTACATTAACTTCATCTAAATTATTTTAAGTTTCTCTTTAAGGATTAAATTCACATTTTGTACTATTTTCGTCCAAAAAATACTATTAAAAACGACTTTCATATTGTTCAGTTTTAATTGTGCATTATTTTTGGCAACAGTTCTGACGTTAAGAATATAATTTATCATATGACGTTGCATTTGAGAGTGTAATAAAGCCATGCATTAAAACGATAATCAACTAGTGGATTAAATATACACATTACGTCGGTAGTGTTATGCGTTGACGTCCATAAAAATTTCGCGTTTTCTAATGGCGAATTAGTGACGTTTAGGCGCAAAATTTGCTAATAAATTGCGATTTTAATATCATATAATAAATAGAATCCTGCATTCGTGCTCCTGTATTATTGAATTTATTCAACTCGTCGGGGAAAACCGATAAGATGCTCTGCATAGCCTCACATCTTATCTTTTTACCCCAACTCGTTTAATAAATTCAATAATACATGAGCACTCATGTAAGATCCTCTATTTATGGCAACCTTAAACTCCATGAAGCAAAGCTGAAAGGATAATACTCAGTGAACACATGTATTTTTAAAATGCCTCGAAAGATACATTATTTAGTCGTGTATAAAAAAAGCTCTTATACAAATTTTAAGAACTGGTCTGATGCGTAACCGTCAAGTCCACTTTTTGCTAAGGTTGACTGCCCATTTCAGCACAATTTAAACCTTTTCTGCTACAGCTGACTGCTTACTGACATAATACCTTATTACCATGACAGCTTTAATATTGACATAAGCTATCTCTGCAGCAGATACGATTGAAAACCGAAAATAAGCTGATTTTAAAACCGAAATTAAGCTGATTCGACTTTCACTGATTTGAATATCATCAATTTGACACATATGGCAGAATGGGAAATACTACTGCACTCACTGAACAGTCTGACCTTGGTCTACAAGGTTTGCTCAGACATTCCTGTCCCAATATTTAGTGAGGGGGTCACATTTTACAGATCATTTTGTAACATTTATTTTCTTGTAAGACCAAATCGTACCGGTGTTTATATATCACTAGTCAGAGTGAAAATCCAGGTATATTAAATTTTATGTACAGGCTATACCATTAAATGAATAAGAGGAAGAAGCTATCAGAATCCAATTATGTCTATGCAAAGAGATATATACTTAGTACATTTAAAAACGCAACATATTTGGTTTTTCATTTTTGCATAATGGATAATATTTGGACCAAGAATAGTATTTAAACTTATGTCAGACAACTGTATCTTTATGTTTTGGCATAAAATCTCCTCACATGTAGCTGTATTGCAGCGGATAATCACTCATGTATGAAAATCAAGATTTGCTTGTGCGCGTACCATATAAACACTTAAAACGTTTGGTCAACGCTACTGGATAGTCCGTAGATCAGCATTTAAGAAAAGCAACCAGTTACAAACAAGTTGCCATAAAAAATCGTTTTGGCACAATTTACGCTGAAAGAAAGTTCGCCCCCAGATTGCCAGTTTATAAAGTCTCAAACTTACAGATAATGGAATTGTTAAGATGCCATCTGGCCACGATTTTACAGACAATACCTGCCCTTTCTACTTACCAGTACGCTTAAAATTTGATAAAGACCGGCTCAGTAAAGAGAATGCCTCCAAAGACAAGACATATCACTCATTGTCATTTATCACAACTCATGGACTTTTGACAAGCTGATGCACTCTAGCGGACATTTGGGACCCATGCAAATGTTTCTCTTTGCTATGCGGAAAGAAATTCGGAGAAATTAAAAGTTTAAGGAGTTTTAAACTTTTACGCTCTTTACGAAAAAATGATGATGCATTTCTTTTTACGGACAGTATACAACTGCAATATCGGCGTTCAACTTTTTGAAGAGAAAGACAGTAAACAACCTCACACATAACTTATGCCACTTTCTCTTTCTGACACCAAATGACATCATAATCTAAGTTGTAAAGTTTTTAAGCCTCAGGGACTGCAATAATCAAGTACAAGTACAAAATGGCTTATTAGAACTAAACACCACACAGTGTTTCTCGTCCTCAGACCAAGCAACAAGCACGAGGAGAGCATGATAAATACAAACGTATTTACAAATTAAATATTCAAAACATACAAATATGACATGACACTATTGCAATGAGAAATAAGATTAAGCAACCTGATGATCTGAAATTTCCGAAGAATTTTTGCAGAACACCATAATCTAAGTTGTAAGGGTTTTAAGCCTCAAGGATTGCAATGATCAGTCCGCCTTCTTTCAACAACAAATCTCATGCCGTTCTGTTGTAGACCATTGAGAAAATACAGGGGATATCAGACTCCGTTTAAGTCCGTTGAATTCGATCGCATACGTCCCGGGACAGGGGCTCATAAATGAAAGAAGAGTATTGACAGTCTATGTCAATATCATATGAGCCGCGACATGGCTTAGAGAATTTCTAACATCTTTCATTGAAATCAGTCTAAGTTGCTAGCAGCAAGCTCTGTACATTACAGAACCCGAACGGGCAATATTAGAAAATCAGAACATCTGGTGATCTCCTTATTTAAATATACATGTACATGTATGCAATGCTATAAAAAGCCAAACAATAAAAGAACAATTAACTGGAGTCATTGGCATTAAGTGGGCTTTCTTGGCGGATATGAAGGATTACCATTAATATTAATGCTGGCCCCTACGGAGATAAAAGTCTTTGAAATAGTGGCCTGACACTGACCCTCCAACTAGTAGCTATTTCAGAGAAACGGTACCAACTCTAAAAGAAAACAAGACGAGCAAATGCGTATCTTTAAGAAAAGACTTTTCATGAGTATAGGTATAATTTCACTGATAGGGTCGAGTCGGGTAACTTCGGACATCGGATAAATTCGGACATACCATTGCAAACAATGAAAATCCTGATGAGACGGCTCATAATGAGCCGTCTCATCAGGATTTTCACTGTTTGCCCGCTTAATTTTGTTTTTGTTTTAATTCCAAACAACTGACTTATAAAGGAAACAATGTCCATGTCCGAATTTACCTGCTGTCTTAATTTACCTGACTTGACCCTATTTCATTGTCGCGGATATCATTTGCGTATTATGGTTAGAGCATTCTCAGTTTGCATAGATCTCTGAACGACGCATCCTCTCTTGTCTTGTTTCTTCATGTTACCACAACTTATTTTAAGATATTGTCACAGTGCCCAACATTTAATCATTTCAATAAAACTTTTTTTTTATCATTTCTTAACTGCCAGTTTTGTTCGTGTAACGACTTCGGTTTAATGACAATCAGCTGTGTCCTTCTTTGCCATGGCAACTTGCAAGTAAAATATGGATATTGTTCATAAAATTCCAGTGTTAATAGATTCGTTTTTTTTTCTTTTTCGTCTACAAAAACTGTTTATTGCGCTATTCCCATTCTTTATGATTTTCAAATTGTTTTTCTTATAAGTTTGTTATTAAATTATTTTTTTCGAAACAGATCTAAAATAAGTGTTTATATCTAGCATCTGTAAACTCGACGATCCAATGCTGCATGGAAAATACAACCATTGATTTGATTTTAACGATGATAATTCCCTTGTTATGGCAACTGATATTTATTATAGAGTGAAAAACAAAATACACAGGCCCAAAGACAATAAACTGACGCTCATTGAATAACTCAAAATGAAAGCATATGCCGACACACACATAGACACACACACATTTTCAAAATTCCTCGGAAGATGTATTATTTAGAAGTTTAATCCGTCGGAATGTCCAATACTACCATAATAGTCACTAGGATCGTGTATCATGTATTTTTTATGAGCACGGTTGAAGCCAGGTAGAAGATTGGAGCTCTGTGAAGCCGGGTTACGAAACTCAGTATTTTGTAACTGACCGTTCTAAGGCGTTTTCGTAGAGGCTAAATAATGCAATTCCGATCATAATTTCCGGGTTAGCTAAAGTTCTACTGTTCAGAAATAGACGGAACATTTTATAGCGAGCACTAGCTTGCAGGCGCGTAGCGTAGGAGCTTTGAAAGAGCGGGAGCTCTATAATAGAGGATTGGTAAGGCATATTTTTACCTTTGAAATGCATTACTTTAAACGGGATTTCTTTCGTATCGACACCAAATTAGACTTGTTTGAAATTTTGAAAAGAAATCAACAAAACGATGAGAAATACAAGTCGTACAGTCATTCTGTTCCTACGTTACGTAACGACGTCAAACGTTCGGTTTGAGAAAAATAAGATGGTGCCAACGTTAACCGCTTCTATAAATGCAAGGAGGCAGAGCATTGGGTGAAATTCAAAGGAAATAGAAAGCGCGTAAAAAAAAAACTGAAAAAAAAAAATTGCAGCCCGTTTCCCGACGGGAAAGATTACAGGGGGGGGGGGGGGAAGCTGTTCTCTGACAGTTTCTCATCAGTTTGTCAGATTGAGTTCGCAGCTGTTGAGTTGCAGTAATATTGATAAATTTCATACGACAAGAAAGCATTGTGAAATTGAACCCAGAACGTTCAATGAGTAGTCAGATCAGAATCTACACTTAGACCACGCATTTTTGTCAGAAACTTTAGAGTTAACATGGTAGCAATCATCATACCACCCACACGTTGTAAAGAGCAATGTACTAGCCTAAAGGCAGTACCTATTTTCATATTAGCATTCCCAACAGGCTCAAAACGTCGAAACGGCGTCGTCAGTGCGACGTCATGATGCTGCAACGATGTCGAAACAACGTCATTTTGACGTTGTGCGTCTGCTGGGAATTGTATCACACGCATTTGTACACACAGATTCCAAAAGGCATACGTTGTCTATCAAGATGACTAGATTGCACATTTAAAGTAGTCCAGTCATGTTTGTAAATACTGAAAGAATGAAATCAGAGTACACATGTATATTAATATCATCAGTTAAACTGTATACCGATCCCCGAAGTATGTTTTGCCGTTGAAATACAAAAAAGCAGTCATTCTTTCGCGGGACAAGTGGATACACTGTAATTTAATACCTGTTAGTTTCTGCAAGTTTAATGCCTATTTTTCTGACAACTGAAAGAATCCTTCTGGAAGATTTCGTATAAAGATACCACTAAAAGCGTATATTTACACTGTTATTTAATAGCGTAACGCATTACTAGACATCAGCCTAATGCATCTAAAATCGAGACATTGATATCGTTGTTGGCATAATAAAATTACATAACGAGTTAGATAACTCCTGACGTATTTCATTTACATATACAGGTAAATCAGCAGCGGTTTAATAAACAAGAGGGCCATGAGGCCCTGAATCGCTCACCTGAACAATTGGCAAGGTGGCATTTACATATCATGTCTGAAATTGTCAAATTATGAGTTTTGGGTCAAAAGTCAAAGAATGACCATGACCACTTGTACTCATAAATCTTCATGTACTCATTAAGACAACCATATATACCATTTTTAGGGCCAAAATCTTCAAAAGTTTCCATGAAATCTTATGTTCTAGCATTTTCCCATATTTGTCCATGCCACAAAAAAGGTCAAGGTAAACCCAAGGTCATCATTTGAACAGTCTTGGTAGTACTCTAGTACTCCATGCTATTTACCAAGTTTCAAGGCCATAGGTGTATTGGTTCTGGAGTAGAAAGATATTAAAGATTTATACCATAAGTGGTAATGGCGGCCAAGTTGGTCATCTGACCTGGACCGTTTGAACAAATTTTCATTCAATCAATCCCTGGAGGCTCTATATGAAATGTGTTTACAATTGGCCCTTTGGCTTTTGAGGAAATGGTTGAAAATGTCAAAATATGAGCGATCTGGATCAAAGGTAAAAATGACCTTGACCTCTTGTACTCATAATTCTTCATGAACTCATTAAGACAACTGTATGTACCAATTTTTTAGGCCAAAATCTTCAAAACTTTCCATGAAATCTTATGTTCTACCATTTTCCCATATTTGACCTTGCTGTAAAAGGTCAAGGTCAACACAAGGTCATAATTTCAACAATCTTGAAAGTACTCAAGTACCCAATGCTACATACAAAGTCTCAAGGCCATCGGTCAATTGGTTCTGGAGAAAAGATTTTTAAAGGTGTTTACCATATATGGGCTTGGCGGCCATGTTGGTCATCTGTCCAGGACCGTTATAAATTTTTTTCATTCCCTAAACCCCTCGAGGCTCTGTATGAAATTTGGTTTCAATTGGCCGAGTGGTTTTAGAGCAGATAGTTTGAAATTGTCAAAATTTGAGATTTCTTAGTCAAAGGTCAAAATATGACCTTGACCTCTTGTACTGACAAATCTTCATGTGCTCATTAAAATGATTGTATATACCAATTTTCAGGCCAAAATCTTCAAAACTTACCATGAAATCTCATGTTCTAGCATTTTCCGATATTTGACCTTGCCGTAAAAAAGGTCAAGTCAACCCAGGGTCATTATTTGAACAATGTTGATAGTACTTGAGTACCCAATGCTACATACCAACTTTCAAGGCAATCGGTCTACTGGTTCTGGAGAAGAAGATTTTTAAAGGTTTTTACCATATATGGGCGTGGTGGCCATGTTGGTCATGTGACCTGGATCGTATGAACAAATTTTCATTCCCTCAACCCCTGGAGGATCTATATGAAATTTGGTTACAATTGGCCTAGTTGTTTTGGCGGAGATTGTTTGATATTGTCAAATTATGAGAGTTCTGGGTCAAAGGTCAAAGAATGGCCTTGACCTCTTGTACTCATAAATCTTCATGTAGTCATTAAGATGACTGTATGTACCAATTTTTTAGGCCAAAATCTTCAACAGTTTCCAAGACATCATATGTTGCAGCATTTTGCCATATAAAAGCATAAGGAAGCAAACTTGACCTTACTGTAAAAAAGGTCAAGGTCAACCCAAGGTCATAATTTGAACAATCTTGGTAGTACTCGTGTACCCGATGCTACAAACCAAGTTTCAAGGCCATCGACCTATTGGTTCTGGAGAAGAAGATTTTTTCAGGTTTTTACCATATATGGGCATGGCGGCCATGTTGGCCATGTGACCAGGACCGTTTGAACAACTTTCCCTTCCTAAGGTCCCAGGAGGCTCTATATGAAATTTGGTTACAATCGGCTCAGCGGTTTCAGAGGAGAAGTCGTTTGAAAGTGTGGACGGACGGACGGACGGACGACGGACAACGGAGCCTTACCATCCTATAAGCTCCCCCGGAGCCGCTGGCTCAGGTGAGCTAAAAAAAGAGGAAATAATTCCCTAGGGCGTTACCGAGTGCGAAACATAACATTTAACCAGGGTTCGAGGTTATAAAACTTGAGAATAATCTCAAACTCAAAATAAAGCACACTGATTGGCTGCTTCCGAGCACATGCTCGGAAGCAGCCAATCAGTGAGCTTTATTCTGAATTTGAGACTGTACTCAAGTTTTATAACCTCTGGGCCATGACTCAAAGCATCTGAAGGAATCACATTCTTTAGAAAATTCCTCCAAGGTATTATCAACTTTATTTACCCTAAATATCACCTTAACACTGACAGCCGCATACTGTCATTTCATAGTTTGTATATGGCCACTCATTACATAAAGATGTACCTTTACCTAATTTAATGCGACAGGTGCGCATTTTTGTTTGGCTTCTCCAGCGTCGCTTAACCCCAAATGTTTGAAAGAAGTGACAGGTTATGGGCAGGTCTCGGCAGGCAACGTCCTCTCCAAGCAACACCTATTGACGTAATTCATTGGCAGCTGCAGACATCAAGTAAGAGACAACTACTATGCAATGGTTACGGCGCGTTACTTTACGTTACCATTCTGATAACTCTGTTAAACGCCTAAAGCCGTCCTTAAGCTTAGTCACATGACAAACAGAATCTTAAACTAGGGGCCTTTCGATATGAAAGTTATGATACTCAGGTAGTTAAGGCTACCACTAATCATGGAGTAGATACAGGATAAAATGATATATGCTAAGCTAACCTGAGCGTCCCGAAAATTTCATCACCACGTTTGCTGTCTTTCTTTGAACCTCATAAATAGTTAAGCTTGAATTTAAAATTCTTGTCTGGTTTAAATTGTACTTATTAGACTTTCTGATAAGCTTCTCTATCTGCATTCCAGATCATGATTTGAATATTCCGTTTTCTCAAATACATTTGAGCCGCGATACGATGACACCAACATAGTGGCGTGTGCGCCAAGCGAAGACTCAGCTCAATCTGGGCATCCTCCCAGTCCGATCAAAGTCTTTCCTTGCGCTTAAAGGGTAGCTAAGAATCAAAGCTAGCTCCATGCGGACAGCAAAGACTCTGATTAGACTTGGCGGATGCCAAGGCTGGTCTGAGTCGTCGCTGGACACACATGCCACTTTGTTTGTTTAGTTATGTCACGGCTCATTTCACTTTAGTTTGTCCCTGCTAACGTTCACACATTTACAAGATGCCAAAATCACAAAACACAACCAACCTAAGCTTATGAAAGAAGAAGGAGAGAGAAACGCAACTGAATAAATGGAACAGTACATCCTCAAGTCCTGACGTCATTACGTCGCATCGATGTCGGTAAGACGTCATTACGACGTCCTGTTCCAGCTGAGAACATACACACTTAGTCCAACAGCAAAAAACATAAAACGTCTTACTTTACCACACACACACATATGTCACCTTAGGAAGGTCTGAAATTGGGTTGCTGTCTAGAAACCGGTAGAATCGGACACTTTTCTTTTCTTTCTTTTTCCTTAAAATTCGATAACAGTAAATAAATGTGCTCTTGTTTGATAGTTTTTTAGACATAGAAATCGAATAATTATGCTACAACAAATGTATTACTATTTCAGAAACTTTGTACACTCCACAGTTTACTACCGTGTGATTATTTCAATGTCGTAAAATGTTGCCGTTGTTTTATGCTTGCTACCATGTTTACATTAGCTGTATTTTTTCTCTTATGCCACCTTTGAGTGGCCTGAGGTTTATTGCTAAATAAAAGGTTTGTTCTGTTCTGTTCTGTTCTGTTCACACACACACACACACACACACACACACACACACAAGAAAAGAAAGTGAAGTGGACAGCTATACAAGTTACCAAAATCATGCTACAACATAAAATTAGATACTCAGGAAAAAGCCTCAAGCACAAAAAAGTACAACTCACACAAACACCGAAAAAAGGGGTAAATACAACCGTCAGAATGGAACAGAGAGACACACCAGTCCAACACAGACAAACTGTACATAAGTAGGACAGCATCGAAAGCCATTCACAATACATAAGAATAATATCTACTTTTACCTACTTTCTATTTAAACTACAAAACAAAATCGGAAACAAAGTAGACGGCTACACGGTTGACCACAAAGCTAGAACTACATCAAATGGGGTCCCCGTCAGATATTTCCGTCTTGGACACAGCAGTTTGAAAAATTGCTGTGAAAGTTATTACCATATATATGCATAGTCTTATTTCTGCGTGGATTTTATATTTTGCCATTCTCTGCGGTTAGATACATTGAAAGACAGAGAGAGAGAGAGAGAGAGAGAGAGAGAGAGAGAGAGAGAGAGAGGAACCTATATACAAATATATACGTTTGCATCCATGGCCCCATTTTCTTGTTATTTTGCAAAATAACGTCGTCTTTACAACTTTGGCATATTTTGCGTGTTTCTCACATGCGTTGATACCCATAACGAGCTTTTCGCGGTCCATTTTCAGTTCAGAATGTATTCGATCTTCGGTTTAATTTGAACCTTGGTATATCTGTTCTGTTCTATTCCATTCTCCTAACGACGTTCCCAAAGTGGCTCAGCTTAGTATATCTGCACTTGAATTACTATTTAATTACTCATACAATCACACAGAAGAATGAGTGAACTTAACCATTGTTCTGAACAATTAAAGAGATTAATGCCAAAGGATAATACTGAGCAGTATAATTAGTGTTCAATCTGAGATATGAACAAGGCATAAACATTTCTCACTCTAGTTTGAAGATAGAAAGTGGTTTGATTCTCCTGCATACTTATCGGAAAGACAGAATATAAGTGATGCTGTAAATAGTCATAAATGAACTGAACCAGTCTGTGTATAATAGCAGTTTGGAGAGAACAAGTCGTTTAGACAAATTCAGGACCTTGTAGATGTTACAAAACGAACTAGGGATGTCTTGTCAGCACTTGCCACACGCAGTACCTATATAGTTTCTATCCACATACGGTTCATATATGAAAAAATGCGGCAATATTGAATGGAACTAAGTTACATTTTAAAACGTGTGAGTGGATCTTACACAATTAATTTATCTTTTTACAGCCATCCATGCAAACACATTTATATCTAAGTCAAGATATTAATACATCCTCCTGTACAGATTAAGAATGTTAAGCAAAATTTACAAATTGTGAAGCAAATTAACTCTTTCATTACATGCATGCACTTACGGGATCCGAATTAGTAGTTTTTTCCTACAGTTATTTACCTGGCCCCAAGGTTATAAAACTTTTTTCATGCTCAACTCAGCTGAGCATGAAATTTGAAATGCCCATTTATATAAAAATACCAAGAAATTCAGCATTTTTCAGGCTCAGATAAGCCAAGAAGGCTATTTTTTCTGCTCAGAAACATTAAAATGCCAACAATTGTTGGCATTTTAAAATTTATGAGCAGAAAAAAGTTCATGCTCAGCTGAGTTGAGCATGAAAAAAGTTTTATAACCTCGGGACCAGCCTATGTACCTGAAGAAATGCGCACAAGAATCAGCACACAATGCCGGAAATAAAACCTCCCACAACTTCTTGAACTTAACACATAATTGAATCTTATGATGCGTTACATCATTAGAAACTAACCTAAAAGCCATGAAACTGTGAACTCGAATCGTTATCCTAGCAGTTTCTTTGATATTCTTTTCGTATGAATTCCAGCATTAACATGATGTATATATCAAGAGTGTAGAGCTAGGGAGTGGCCCCATATGGTAACTGTAACAGAACGTTTCCTTGTATAGAAAACTATATTTTTGCACGTGGTAACAAATAATTGTTTTTCACAACAAAATGAAAATTATTTCTGTTTGGTGAGACTTCTCGTTCACATCTCACTCAAAAATATGCCATAATGTATGCCCCTAACTTAAGAAACCCCTATGCAGAAAGAGCACATATACAAATGAGCTGCGACATGAGAAAACCAACAAAGTGGTTGTGCGTCCAGCGCATACTCAGATCAGCCTGGGCATCCGCTTACACCCTTAGCTACCCATTAAGCGCTTTACCCTTATCTACCCATTAAGCGCTTAGGGAAGTGTCTGGTCAGACTGGGCAGATGCCCAGGCTGATCTGAGTCTGCGCTGAGCGCACAACCACACTATTGGTTTTCTCGTGTCGCGGCTCAAATGTACTTGTTATGGAACTGCGTCAGAACTAACTACATGGGGTTACATGCTATAAATCAATTTAACAACCCCCACCCGTTCCAAGGTAGACTGAGTGTGGCTGTATCTAAAATGTTCCATTTTGGCTTGTCGTTTGCGTTTCTCGGCAGGGCTTTGTGAGTTTAGAGTTTCCTGGGTTTTTCATTAATACATTTTTGATAAATCAGAATTAGGCGCGAAACTTCCCTTTGAACGTTATTAAGTGGAAGTGAAAAATCAATGCACAATGATACTTTTTGAAATCATTTATGCTGGTGAAAAAAAAAGAAGAAATAACGAAATAAATATAAAATGCCAAGGAATAATCAAAGTCCTCATCCCATCCACAACACCGTTAAAGAAAAGGGAAAGGAATAACACATGGCAAACTGGGTATAATTACTTGGGGAAACTCCGAGCAATACCAAGTAATTATGCCAAAACTCCGAGCAATACCAAGTAACTATGCCAACGTGCCCCCTGTATAATAACGCAAGCAGAAAGCTAGGACCGACTGTAATTGGGGTTTATAGCTTAGACCTGTGTAGTTGTTGCGACAAGTGGCAATCTGTAATGTATAAAGAGCTGACCAATCAAATTCATCTCTGGTTGTCAGCCTTATGCGCTTCGATGAGAAACTAGACACCAGCTAGAGCTAAAGTTACCGTGGTCCGAGACATGATAACTTTAGCATGGTCTTAGTCCGTATTGCTGGTGATTATTTGCAAGTGAACGTACTACAGGACGAGCTGTAGTTCGAGGTGAAGTCTGCCTAGATAAAAAGCTTGTTCCCATGTAGATGGTCGCCAAACTAGCCTCAATATAACCAGTAATTAGAGAAATACTAACACAAAAACATAATGAACAGACAAAAGAATAATAAAGATGAACCAGAACAACTCTCGAAGCACTGCCTTGCGATATGTTGGAATTTATGTTCTAAATATAAAGCTGCGTCAAAAATACCTGCAGGCACCAGTTTCAAGAAACATCTTTAGCCTATTAGTTCATAGGCTTAAGACGTTTAGTGAAACGGGCACCTGTCTGCTTTGGCCGCGAGATGTGATCCTATTACCTCGTTCTGAAATATTGACTACCGTCCATTAAGGTGAGGTGGGAGTAATTCAGCGCTGCCGTGCGGCAGTTTCTGTTTCAACGTTACGTAATGACGTCAAACGTTCCGTCTGAGAAAAACAAGATGGCGACCACATTATCCATTTCGGTGATTACATGTACTACATGGTCTGATTACAAAATGCACAGGTATAATTGAAAGGAAATAGAAAATGTCGTAGAGAAGAAACTGCAAAATATATAGCTCATACTTACTACTGAGCGGGAAATCTTTCTCTGGCGGTTTCTCATCAGTTTGTTAGGCCGCGTTTACACGAGCAAAGTTTCTATGTCACAGAAACTTAAACAAAGAAAGTATGACAAACATTTTGCGTTTACACGGAGCAAATTATTTGTTAAAGAAAATGTGCCATAGAATCTTTGGCAATGAAATATTTGCTGCAGTGTTCATACGACCAAATATTATTCGTCAAAGTTACCTGCAGCAATGAAACAAAACCTTTGTCACATTTTCCAGGCTTATAGCAAGTTCTTTGTTACATAATCTTTAGCAGAGTTCTCCGTTTACACGGACAAATTTAATTTATCGAAGTAACTTTACTATATATATTTGTCAAAGAAACATTGTCATAGTTTGGCATTTACACGAGCAATTTTTCCGTGGCAAACCTACTTTGTCATAGAAACTTTGCTCGTGTAAACGCGGCCTTAGATGGAGTTCGCAACTGCTGTTGCAATAATTTTATTACAACTTTAATACGATACCGCCTCATTAAATTGAAATGAGAAGTCGGATCACTGTCTACACTTCGACCACGCATTCAAACCTCCAGTGGTTCTCGAATCCGGGACCGCTAGATCAGCAGGCCAGCGCTCAACCTACTGAGCTACCGGGGCTCCTCGGGTGTTATCAGATAGATCCCCAGGATGGAGGGATGGGTGAATGGATGGAGATTTTACGTCCTTTTTAACAGTAATTCAGTCAAATCAGGACCATGGTAATGTGATAATAAAGTTCTGTGTGCAATGAGGTGTTATCATACCACCTTCGCTTAAAATACTAATCAGTTAGAATTAGGCTACTTTGCAGTGATAGTAAAAATTCTTTCTATCTTTCATTTCTTCATTTTTTTCCAAGTGTATATCAAAGAATCGATTCATTAAATCTCCTAGACACTAAAGTGAATTCAAGCTGCATTTTCAGAGTCATTTTCAGAGAGAGAGAGAGAGAGAGAGAGAGAGAGAGAGAGAGAGAGAGAGAGTCGCAGTGCGGAATATTATATGTTCCTTTCGTGGGTCGGGTCAAGTACTGGAAAACTGTACAAACGACAAGGGACAAGGGAATTGTTCAAATGTCATAACACGTGGAAGCCCACCCCTAAAGTTGTTGCTTCAGAGAGTTTGTTAAATCAGGTACCCGTAAATTGTATGGAAGGGCGTAATGGCAATGTTTTCGATTCTTTATTTTATCATTATTAAAGAAAAGTTAGCCAAGACGGCTAAATGTGCATGTATTACATCCGCATTCCCGGGAATAACAATCATGAGTGACAAAAGTCCAAGACACATCTTGCCGGGATCCTACAATAAGCGATGGTTGATACGTGGCGCGAAAAGTAATGTAACGTTAACGTCACCATGCGCGACGTATACATTTCAGTCTAAAGAAACAGCACGCAGGGCATTCTATGTACTTTAGCTCAAAAGTTAAGTCGGCGACCTACTAATTTTATTGCTTTATTGTAAACTTCTATCATTTGGTCATACTGTGTTAGTTTTTAAAGAAAACAATGTGTTTTGTTTTCTCAGAATGACGGTTTTTATCCAAGGGAGACGTGCAAAAAAGTGCGTTTTCCATTATAACGCCATTATAACGTCGTGTCGAAAATGAGGAAAATTTGACGTTTTCGAGGTCAGATATCTTGAAAACGACAATGACGACACCCCCTTTTTATTACATTTTCTGAAAGAGGGGATGAAATTGTACAATATAGGGAAGTATGAATAAAATCATGTGTTTTGTCAGTTACTCCCACCTCACCTTAATGCAAGTACGCAAAGAACTTCCAAAGAGATTATCATATCACAGTAAAATCAGTTCCTGAATAAACCAGATTGTCCACAAAATATTTCGTTAACCTTGGACTTTGATATCAAACAGTAATTCAGACGAAACTATCTGGAAGAAGTCTTGATGGAAGAATGATAAGAATGGTAAAGCGACATCCTTCTGATTACTGATGAATTATCAACTTACCATAAAAGGTTGAAAAGTAGCTTGGGACGCCTTAATCAAGATATTGATGGCATGAGAGAACTAGTTATGACTGTCTGATTAAATCTGCTCCTGGTATGACGGACACCATATTCCAGTGACCAGCTATGTTAAACACATTTATAGAACAAACACGGGTTTTGATTGTGCAATAGTTTTAATGAAGCCATTAGTCACTTCTACAAAAAAAAACTTGGTGGAGGGGGTGGGGTAGGGAGGGGATGGTTGTGGTGGTGGTGCGTGTGGGGATGAGTAAATTGTTTAAATTAGGGTTGGTAAAGTTGGCATTATACTTTAGTATTCAGTATCGCAGAGACTAACCGCACTGCGTGTGAATCACAGTATTATGGCCACATGGGTTGCACTTAGAGGTGAAAAATGAACTTTTCAGAATTATTATGAAAACATGTATTTTCTAACGTTTAGTACCTCTAGTTTATATAACTACTAGGGTTTGTTCCTGGGAAGTCGATCAATATATATTTTTCAGCTTTTTGTGCCACTGGGTAAAATTGGTTACGGACACTACAAGTGATGTATAACAAACCAGAAAAATTGCAATGAGCCTATAACAATGAACAAAAAATATTTTAAACATGACGAGAAGCTTGAAGTTATTGAACAAGTGACTTTTTGTTGAAATCATAAATCTTAGAATATGAACTAAAGGAAGGTACATTATCATACTCATTAAGACACAAATTTGATCGCTTAACATTTGCTGCTCTTTTATAAATTTCAAATTAGAAATAAATCAAGATCTATTTAAGCAACATTCTAGAGTCCTTCTCACCAACAGAAGAGAAATATTTGTCCATATAGTTTTGAGGATATTTTTTTTTACAAAATATCATTGTTAACAGCCTGGTTACGGACTCTACAATACTATACTAAATATATACTTTTGTGAAATACCACCAATACATGCATCTTATTAGCATGACTCATGTGTAATTCTTGAATTTATCACTGAGATCATTCTAGAGCAAAAAAAAAGGCATAAAATGTTTTGTTTTAAGTTCGACAGCTATTCTTAATTCATGAGTTGTCAAATATACAAATTTTGATTAAAGCATAAAAACATCAAGCCATTAATAGCTTAATGTAGATGGTTATAGAATAGGATTTGTTGAGTTTTTACAACATCTCGAGGGTTTTCTATAGCTGATGCAGAGAGAAAGAAAAATCAATTTTGTTTTCATTCGTTTAACAGGACAGGTTACGGACCCTACAATCACTACGCTTGTTAAAATAACGGAACATTGCAAATTCTGAAACTCAGTTTTCATTCAGAAGCTCTTAGTTACAGGAGATTCAAACAGTTATTCTCTGGAAGCACCATTTTTACCCCTAAAACCGACTTAAAAGTTGAAATGTTGCATAACAAATAGCTTTCATCATTTTCTCTGGGTCAGAATATTGTGAACAAGTGATAAAGTCAGTGCATCATTTGTCTGCATGGCCCTTTTTAGGATTAAACTTCTTGGCTTAATAACAACATGCTATTATCTGTCATTGCTATAACAATGGCTCATAGCCAAGTGTCTGCATGCTCAAAGGCAATTCTAGTTTAATTATGGCCCGCCCCAAGCCCCATTGTTTATTTCAATTTCACAGAATGAGCGTTATAAATTGAAGACTACTTTTGTTAGTTTGATTGATGTCAAATATCGTTTAAAACACAATGGTGATGCAAGGCAATCTAATGTATCCATCAACAACATCACTACTGAGATTCACCCTACAAAGAATCTTATGATCTACATGTATCTAGTAAGAAGACTCCAGGAGTCTTATCAGAAAGTATGACTCATTTGCATATGTTGACTTTTATAGATGACTGATTTGTCTTCAACATAAAGAGTATATACTCTAGTATGGAAGCAATCAAAACTACAGCATACCTGACAACAGCAACTTGGACTCAAAAAAAATAATATGCAAAGTCATAAAACATTGATTTGTAGTGTCCGTAACCACTCTGAGGCTATGTAACTGTTTACTATTTTTTCAGGCATGACTTAAGGCATGCAGTGGGAATATCATTAGGTAGTTTAACAATTTACATTGAAAGGTAATGCTGCCATTAATGTCCATATTTACTCTCAGGAATCTGAAAAAAAACAGTCACTGCATATAAAACACCTCTTTAATATCAATACATACTACAATATAGTGCATAAGAATCAATAAAGCAGTCTTTGATGCTCAGAGTATTACCTTGTGATGTAAAACAGCTGAATCTACCAGAAAATATTTGTTTTTTTGGAAGTGAAGCTTGCTAAGTCTTAAAAGCAAGGAATATGTTTATATAATCATAAAGGTTACGGACACTACATGAAATTGGTTCTCATTTCAGTGTCCAAAACCTTAACCTTCCTTCAGAACTACAACTCCAACTAGAACTACCGAAATTCTCACCATATCCTTCGGTAGAAACAGACTTGCTTGATATGAATTTTTCAAAACTTCTTCTTTGAGTTCTTTTACATGAGGAAAATGAAACAGATTCACTAATTATTTACCGACATTTACTCAGTTAATGTGTAGTACAGGTTATGTAGCATCATATGATTTAATCATTTTGATACAGTTCAATACCAGTCAAGGGTCACTGACATGAATGTTTTATAGCTAAAAGCCAAAACAGCTGCAATATTTCACTTTAAATGAAGGTACGCATTTTCGGGTTACGGACCCTACATGTTTTTCATAGTGTCCGTAACCACTTATCTTATGATAGAGAAGATGTCATAAAAAATGTAATTAAAATTGTTGTTGTTCTTAACTTTTTGATGCAACTACAGATGAGAAAGTTCATTTCACTGCAAAAAACACTTTTAAAAGCGAAAATAAATTGCCTGGTTACGGACACTACCAGATTTTTCGGTAGGCATTTTTTTTACTTCACTGTGCTGTCATTTCTAAGGTCGATCAGAATTATCAGAAATCCTTACTTCTACAAACTGGACAATCTCATGGCCACTTCGTAGATGGAAATTATGTAGAATTGATTAAGATCTTCTATGATTTTTATGAGTATAACAAGAGCCTGTGTTGTGAAAACCTCAATTGTATAACGAACTACTACTTCCACAACTTTGGCGATATCTTGAGCAATATTTGACAGAAAATCAAAATGTACATACCAAAAATTTTTTAAAAGAATTTTCTATGTGATATAATGCCAACATTTGATGGTTTCTTACTGCATTGTACAGAAATATTTCATCAAAAAATAGTAATTTTTAAAGTGCAACACATAACGGTGAAAAAAGGCCACTTTTATGGTGCTTCAAGAGCTGGTAAAAATATAATAGTGGTGTCTGCAATTTCTTGTTTTGGCTACAGGTAGTACAATCACAGATGCACATTTCAGATACAAAGTTTTAAATTTGCAGCCATTTCTGGGTCTTGTATGCTGATATAACATGCTGCAGTTGGAAAAAGCCACAATACTGTGATTCACCCGGTTACTGCGTAAGTCAGTAGGTCTTTCAAAGCATTTCAGGTAGAGAAATACATTTCAGGCTGGTTTAGAGTCTGTAAACACTGTTGCAAAAACTGGACAGTTAAATTACTTAAAATATTTAAAGTGAAATATTTATAGCCCCGTTTTGAAAAAGTGGGGCTATTTCTGTAATTCCGTAAAATTTGTATTAGTGAAAATTTGTGTCACAGTTTTCTCAAGAACTTTTCAAGCTAGGATCTTCAAACTTGGTATACATATGGACAATGAGTTGTTATATCGTGGGATTGAAAACCGGGCTCGTTGCTTTTATTATTTTCTCTATTTGGCCATTTTTTCTGTCTTTTCAAGGTAAATTTTTGTCACATTTTCTCAGGAACTGTGGTAGCTAGTACCTTCAAACATGGTGTACGAATGGAGAATGAGTGATTGTATTGTGGGATTGAGAATCAGACTCATTGCTCTTATTCTTCTATTTTTCCAGTTTTCTTTCTTTCACATTTCTCAAGTTAATAATGAAAATTTGTTTCAGAGTTTTCTAAAAAATTATTCAAGCTGGAATCTTCAAACTTGGTGTACATGTGGGCAATGAGATGGTGTTTTGTGGGATTGAGAATCAGGCTCGTTGCCCTTATTCTTCCCTCTATTTGTCCATTTTACTGTCTTTTCAAGTTTTATTTATGTCACAGAAACATGTGGAGCTATTCAAACTAGAATCTTAAAACTTATTCTACATATGGAGAATGACCTGTTGTATCATTGGGTTGAGAATGGGGCCCATAGCTCTTATTCTTCCTTTATCTATTCTTCTCTCTATTCCGATTTCATACGTTGAAAATTTGTGTCACAGTTTCTGATTAACTTTTAAAGCTAGAAACTTCAAACTTGCTATACATATGGACAATGAGTTGTTGTATTGTGGAATTGAGAATCAGGTTCATTGCTTACTCTTCCCTCTATTTATCCATTTTTCTGTCTTTTCAAGATAAATTTTGTGTCACAGAAATCTCTGGAACTATACAATCGAGTATCTTAAAACTTATTCTACATAAGGGGGGTATGGTGTTACATCAGCGGACTGAGGCTGAAGCTCATTGCTCTTTTTCTTTCATTATTGATCCATTTTTCTTTCTTTTCATATTAAGAATGTTGAAAATTTGTGTTACAGTGTTCTAGGCAACTATTCAAGCTACGCTGTTCAAACTTGGTAGACTTATGGCATTGTTGTTATGAATGATTGAGAATCAGGACCCTGGGGCCGTATTCATAAAGCCACTTAAGTCTTTGCTATGCTGTTGCTAAGGCTAAATATCTATAAAGAAGATTCCCTACAACTATGAAATTTGGTATGGAGGAACAGTCTTTATAAGACTGTTCCTCCAGAGCAAATTTCATAGTTGTAGGAAATCTCCTTCAAAGAAATTTAGTCTTAGCAACAGCATAGCAACCACTTAAGTCGTTTTATGAATACGGCCTCTGATTCTTATTTTTCCCTTTACTCATTTTCCCAGGAAATGTCTGCTGGCTGGCTGGATTCTATGTATATTGCTCTTTTTACATGACAGTGCTTTACTAAAGCAGCGCAGCGGGGCTATAGTCAGATCCTCTGACAGTTCTAGTTTGTCCGAGAGTCATTTACCATTTATCACGTGCCTACTAGCTGCGTCTTCACTTAGGTGCCATAAAACATGTAAGCCTGCGTGAATCAAAGCAACAATTAGCGAACAGAGAGTAAAGACTTTGACTGCAATGACGCAAGGTCACATGTAGAAGATTTATTCTTCTAACCGTACGTAGAGTTAAACAAGTTTTAAAGTTTTCAGTCGATTCCTGGCAAGATAAAATACAACACTTGTTTATTCGTAGAGCACGTTCGGCATAATTACTAGGGTAAACTCGAACTGTATCCGGGTATTCTATGGGCTACTCGAAGATATGTATTTATACATATCTTCGAGTAGCCCTAGGAATACCTAGATATTGCTACAATTTACCCAATGTAAAAATAAAAAAGGCAATGATCAAGAATTAATACAATCAAATCCCACATCCCGATCTCAAAGCCAAGACAAAAGTTTATGAAAGACACGCACGGTAAAAAGATTGAACAGCTCTTTCCCAAACAGGTGATCATCCAGCTGCCATAATTAAACACAGCAGCAATAACTATTGTTACCTTTTTAATTTTAAATTACAAAACAAAACAAAACAAAAAGTAGAATGGGCAGCTTTTCAGGTGACTATATTGCTAGATGACCCTAGACAAGCGGGCATAACAACATGTAACACTGAGGAACCATAGCAGAAGTATCGCTTTGGAGCGGTCAGTAATAGATTACTTGGGGCTAAAACTACAAATTTACTGTATCCAAACCTCGCCCTTTGCTTCTGCGGTGGTTCGAAACATTTCGTTAGCTGTTTGGTCCGCATAAAGGTTTCCTAATCCATCAATGAATCATCACCGGAATCAAACAAATCACGAATAAGACCAATGATGAATCAGAGGGCTCGACAGCAACAACGTATTGCTACACCAGGAAACCCCTGAGGTGTCAAACAACACCACTGAAATACCGGAGCCAAGAAAACAATCAGTTGAACCACGAATAACCAAGCAACAGACAAGGCAACAAGTAATTACGCCGAACGTGCCCGTAGTTTCTCACGCGTGTCCTTATTTTCAATGAAGTAAATTGTTTGGTGTCATATTGATAGTAGCAAGAAGTATGTGATGTCTCAACGGAGGAAATACACTTGTTAACGAAGAACTGCAGCGACAGTCTACACTTTAAAGATTAAGCAGGCGTAATGCAAATATCGTTTCACGAATCGCTGATACAGACTCAATTTGGCATTCGCTGTTTGCCTTTGCTCTTTAAAAATACTCCTAAATTGACCTGACATTATGTATCGGACTTATGGCAGAAACTTGTAATAGCGCACTTGGGGTAATGATTCAGCAAAGGACAGAAAGGCGACATTTTCTTAGACACAAGCTAAAGCTCCAAACGAGCATGCGATGACAGAGTTTTAACAGAAATGGAAAGTTTTCCTGCACACAAAGTCAATGTATGCAAATAAAATGTCCTTGTTTTCTTATAAAATGTGCTGGAAAAATTATTTGAGATTAAACCAAAATTGCCTCTTTTTTGATAATATGACCCTGCACTTGTGGTGAAAATACAACGTATATACAACGTATATGATGAAGAAGTATTGTTGGTGCAAGATATATCGCAATTGATTTAAACTCTGGTGAGAAGCATTCAGTGATAACGCACGATAAATATTTCATGCTGATAGAACAATGGGGCCTTAAACAAGTCTTCGTAAACTGGGGCCGAGTGCACAAAGCAAATGTAAGCCTACGCTCGACGTACGTCCGTCGTAAAAATGTCGCAGAATTTTAATCCGTGTGCACAACCGAGGCGTGTCGTAAATAAGTCGTAAAATTGCTTCAAAACTCACAAATCGCTTCGTGCGCTTGGATTAAAATACAGTCGTAGTACAGACTTAGTTGCGCCGACGTTCGTAAGCTACGCCGACGTAGATTACGCCTCCTTTGTGCACTCGGCCCCTGGGACCGAGTGCACAAAGCAGACGTAAGCGTACGCTCGACGTACGACCGTCGTAAAGTTATCGCAGAAATTTAATCCGTGTGCACAACCGAGGCGTGTCGCAAACTTAGTCGTAAAATCGCTCTAAAACTCACGTCTGCTTTATAGTAGACTTAACACTGGCGTAATGTGTTCATTTTGAGTTATTCCGATAGTGTTTCATTTAAACATGGCCGGAATGTTACATTGGATGCACGATTTGCAAAATAGAAGTAAAAAGTATGCAAAGACCAGGAACTGAAACAATCAAAATCCAAATCCAGCCCTAGAAGTTTTAAAGAGAGACAGGATAATTTATTTTCATTTATGCTTGATCTCTTCCAGAGTCCGTTGGTGCTTCCCAATTGCATTTACTGCGGACTGTATTTCTTCCTATTTTTTTTTTCATTCTTGACGTGGACACATTAGAACATTTGGAATTTTCCTTATACGTCGCCAACAATTTCAATATTTCATTATCTTCAAAAAAATCTGATAGACATTTTACGATTAACTCAAAAGGCACATGCACGTTTGAAAGTGTTATAATGAATATTAGTTTTAAAGAAAAAACCAAAAGATTAAAATATGTCGTGCAGATTTATGATTGATCCATAACATGCAAACATGTGCATATGCGAACATCAGAGGCTCATACCAGTCTGCGCAGCCGCGCAGTCTGAAAACTATGGATGGAACCTAAGGATTTTACATGTCCAAAGTGAAGGATCTATCTAAAATCACGGACTTACAGACTGATTTCAGTCCTGTCTGTTCGCAGATGCCTTAAGCAACCTTTATGCCTAACGCGGCTCATAACATATAAGAAAACCATTCATCAAACACACGTGCTCATTTTACGCTTGTCGTACTCTAGTCGCAACTACGCCTGACTTACGCCTGCTTCGTGCACTTGGATTTTAATACAGTCGCAAGATTGACTTAGTTGCGTCGACGTTCGTAGCCTACGCCGGCGTAGCTTACGCCTCCTTTGTGCACTCGGCCCCAGGTTATCTAGCTCAACATTAGATTTGACCAAGATTTTGATTTTTATTACCCAGTCGCACATCGTTAGTTGTCAAATGTTTAACACTTTCAGGAGAAAAAATCAGTTCTTCTGGGAACATTCAGAGAAAGGAATCAATTCTTCACAGGGTATAATCGATTCCGCTAATTTTCGCTTCCTGCAGAGACTGTCTGTCATATTTGGCTTCCGCCGAGACTGTCCGCGTACTCTTGCTCTTGCAGGGACTACTGTCCTCGAAAAATGGCTTCCTGCCGAGACTGTCCGCGTGACTCTGCTTCCTGCCGAGAGCCTCGGCAGGAAGCAGAATCTCGCGGACAGTCTCAGCAGGAAGCCATTTATCATGTACAGAAGTCTCGGCAGGAAGCAAAAGATCGCGGACAGTCTCCGTGGAAGATAAGCATGATGTACAGTCTCTGCAAGGAGCGAAAATTAGCGGAGTCGATTATACCCTGTGTTCTTTGGAAGTAATGAACGTACCAAAGAAAAACAAGGCGAAATGAACTCTATAAGCGATAGCTTTCGTCCAGATCATCGGTTGAATATTACATGAATATACAGTTGTATCTTTGCCAGTGATCTTGTATGAATAAAAAATCATTTAAACCAAACAAACGGAGGCAGTAGATGCGGTTTCATATATTTATGAAAATATTGCATACTTCGTAAACTAAAACTGCACTCAGATGACTGGAAACAGAAATAGTCCAGAGGCCGTATCTATAAAACGACTTAAGTGGTTGCTAAGCTGTTGCTAAGGCTATATTTCTATGAAGGAAATTTCCTACAACTATGGAATTTGCTCTGGAGGAACAGTCTTTTTAGACTGTTCCTCCAGAGCAAATTTCGTTGTTGTAGGGAATCTCCTTTATAGAAATTCATCCCTAGCAACAGCATAGCAACACATTAAGTCGTTTTATAAATACGGCCCCAGCAATCTATACTTATGCTTTTTCCTTTCATAATTACGAAAATAAAAAAAACAAAACAAAAGAAAACCTTCGGAAAGTAATTCAAAGAAAATAGAATATGATTAGTTTAATGTCAGCTGCTGTAAATAGCTTCCAATAACGTAAACGATGATGTTAAATTGGATGTATACGTATTAGCATGCATTCTAGTCAGGCACTGACATTTGTAAAAGACAGTAGGCGTTTAACCCGATACGACTGAGATGTTTTGCTTGGCTGTTTTAATGAGGCATTGAGCTGTTCTTATGGCACGGCTCATATTTACAAGTATGTTTCAAAATATTTATTCCCTGTGACCTATTTCATAATCATGTACATATCCTTAGGTGACAAAAATAATTAATGTAAACTTTTTAAATGGGATCAAAGTTATCTTTATACATAACTGACTGGTATCTTTATTTTGGGTATGGGAATGATAGAAGTTTGTGGTTTGGGATATTTTTGGCAGCAATGCCTTAAAAGGGGCTTAACAGGGCAACAAATTAATGAAACCTTTCAAATTATACTATTTCTGGCACTTTTGACGATTTCGAATACTTGGCAAATACAGAGCATTAGGTATTGTTACATGTTGTAGATTTTATCACTTGCTATAAATTGTTTAAATATCTTTTTTGTTTACGATTGTGCTCTATGTTTACCAAATGTTAAAAGCTGACAAAAATGCAGAGAATGGCATATTTTTACAGGAAGGTGAAGTTGGTTTGTTTTTCGTTTTTCGCTTTTCGTTTTTCGCTTTTCGTTTTTCGATGTTCGCTTTTCGTTTTTCGCTTTTCGTTTTTCGATTTTCGCTTTTCGTTTTTCGCTTTTCGTTTTTCGTTTTTCGACATTCAACTCCTATTTTATCATTCGCACTGAAGCCGAATATCGAATTTTGACATTCGAAATCCTATTTTGACTTTCGAACTTAGGCCGAATGTGGTATTTTGACATTCGAAATCCTATTTTGACATTCGCACTGAAGCTGAATATCGAATTTTGAATTTCGAAATCCTGTTTTGACATTCGTACTGAAGCCGAATATCAAAGTTTGACTTTTGAAATAGTATTTTGACATTCGAATTCAGGCCAAATATGACATTTTGACATTCGAAATCGTATTTTGACATTCGAATTCAGGCCGAATATGATATTTTGACATTCGAAATCCTATTTTGACATTCACACTGAAGCCGAATATCGAATTTTGAACTTCGAAATCCTATTTTGACATTCGAACTTAGGCCGAATATGGTATTTTGATTTTCGAAATACTATTATTATACATTCGCACTGAAGCCGAATATCGAATTTTGACATTCGAAATCCTATTTTGACATTCGATCTTTAGCCGAATATGGTATTTTGAAATACGAAATCCTATGTTGACATTCGCACTGCTGCCGAATATCGAATTTTAACATTCGAAATCCTATTTTGACATTCGATCTTTCGCCGAATATGGTATTTTGACATTCGAAATCCTATTTTGACATTCGCATTGAAGCCGAATATCGAATTTTGACTTTCGAAATCCTATTTTGACATTCGAATTCAGGACGAATAAGATATTTTGACATTCGAAATCCTATTTTGACATTCGCACTGAATTCGAATATTGAATTATGACTTTCGAAATCCTATTTTGACATTCGAATTCAGGCCTATTATGATATTTTGATAATCGAAATCCTATTTCGACATTCGCTCTGAAGCCGAATATCGAATTTTGACATTGGAAAACCTATTTAGAAATTCGAACCTAGGCCGAATATGGTATTTTGATATTCGAAATCCTATTTTGACATTCGCACTGAAGCCGAATATCGAATTTTGACTTTCGAAATCCTATTTTGACTTTCGAATTTAGGCCGAATATGATATTTTGACATTGGAAATCCTATTTTGACATTCGCACTGAAGCCGAATATCGAATTTTGACTTTCGAAATCCTATTTTGACATTCGAATTTAGGCCGAATATGTTATTTTGACATTCGAAATCCTATTTTGACATTCGCACTGAAGCCGAATATCGAATTCTAACATTCGAAATCCTATTTTGCCTTTCGAATTTAGGCCGAAAATGATATTTTGACATTCGAAATCCTATTATGAGACACTCGCACTGAAACCGGATATTGAATTTTGACCTTCGAAATCCTATCTTGACATTCGAATTCAGGCCAATTTGATTTTTGGAAAATCGAAATCCTATTTTGACATTCGCTCTGAAGCCGAATATCGAATTTTGACATTCGAAATCCTATTTTGACATTCGCACAGAAGCCGAATATCGTATTTTGACTTTCGAGATCCTATTTTGACATTCGAATTCAGGCCTATTATCATATTTTGACATTCGAAATCCTATTTTGACATTCGTTCTTTCGACGAATATCGAATTTTAACATTCGAAATCCTATTTTGACATTCGATCTTTCGCCGAATATGGTATTTTAATATTCGAAATCCTATTTTGACATTCGCACTGATCCCGAATATCGAATTTTGACTTTCGAAATCCTATTTGACATTCGAATGCAGGACGAATATGATATTTTGACATTCGAAATCCTATTTTGACATTCGCACTGAAGCCCAATATTGAATTTTGACTTTCGAAATGCTATTTTGACATTCGAATTCAGGACTTTTATGATATTTTGATAATCGAAATCCTATTTCGACATTCGCTCTGAAGCCGAATATCGAATTTTGACAATCGATATCATATTTTGACATTCGAACTTAGGCCGAATATGATATTTTGACATTCGAAATCCTATTTTGACATTTGCACTGAAGCCGAATATCGAATTTTGACTTTCGAAATCCTATTTTGACATTCGAATTCAGGCCGAATATGGTATTTTGATATTCGAAATCCTATTTTGACATTCGCACTGAAGCCGAATATCGAATTTCGACTTCGAAATCCTATTTTGACTTTCGAATTTAGGCCGAATATGATATTTTGACATTCGGAATCCTATTTTGACATTCGCACTGAAGCTGAAAATCGAATTTTGACATTCGAAATCATATTTTGACATTCGATCTTTCGCCGAATATATTATTTTGACATTCGAAATCCTATTTTGACATTCGCATTGAAGCCGAATATCGAATTTTGACTTTCGAAATCCTATTTTGACATTCGAATTCAGGACGAATATGATATTTTGACATTCGAAATCCTATTTTGACATTCGAACTTAGGCCGAATATTGAATTTTGACTTTCGAAATCCTATTTTGACATTCGAAGTTAGGCCGAATATGGTATTTTGATATTCGAAGTCCTATTTTGACATTCGCACTGAAGCCGAATATCGAATTTTGACATTCGAAATCCTATTTTGACATTCGCACGGAAACTGAAAATCGAATTTTGACATTCGAAATCATATTTTGACATTCGAAATCAGGCCGAATATTGTATTTTGACATTCGAAATCCTATTTTGACATTTGCACTGAAGCCGAATTTCGTATTTTAACATTTGCAATCCTATTTTGACTAACGCATCAGGCCGAACATGATATTTTGATATTTTTTTTTTTTTGACACTCGCACAGAAGGCGAATATTGTATTTTGACCTTCAAAATCCTATTTTGACCTTCGAATTAAGGCCAATTTGATATTTGGAAAATCGAAATCCTATTTTGACATTCGCTCTGAAGCCGAATATCGAATTTTGACATTCGAAATCCTATTTTGAAATTCGAACTTAGGCCGAATATGGCATTTTGATATTCGAAATCCTATTTTGACATTCGCACTGAAGCCGAATATCGAATTTTGACTTTCGAAATCCTATTTTGACTTTCAAATTTAGGCCGAATATGATATTTTGACATTCGAAATCCTATTTTGACATTCGCACTGAAGCCGAATATCGAATTTTGACTTTCGAAATCCTATTTGGACATTCGAATTCAGGCCGAATATGTTATTTTGACATTCGAAATCCTATTTTGACATTCGCACTGAAGCCGAATATCGAATTTTAACATTCGAAATCTTATTTTGCCTTTCGAATTTAGGCCGAAAATGATATTTTGATATTCGAAATCCTATTATGAGACACTCGCACTGAAGCCGGATATTGAATTTTGACCTTCGAAATCCTATCTTGACATTCGAATTCAGGCCAATTTGATATTTGGAAAATCGAAATCCTATTTTGACATTTGCTCTGAAGCCGAATATCGAATTTTGACATTCGAAATCCTATTTTGACATTCGCACTGAAGCCGAATATCGTATATTGACTTTCGAGATCCTATTTTGACATTCGAATTCAGGCCTATTATCATATTTTGACATTCGAAATCCTATTTTGACATTCGATCTTTCGACGAATATCGAATTTTAACATTCGAAATCCTATTTTGACATTCGATCTTTCGCCGAATATGGTATTTTAATATTCGAAATCCTATTTTGACATTCGCACTGATCCCGAATATCGAATTTTGACTTTCGAAATCCTATTTGACATTCGAATGCAGGACGAATATGATATTTTGACATTCGAAATCCTATTTTGACATTCGCACTGAAGCCCAATATTGAATTTTGACTTTCGAAATGCTATTTTGACATTCGAATTCAGGACTTTTATGATATTTTGATAATCGAAATCCTATTTCGACATTCCCTCTGAAGCCGAATATCGAATTTTGACAATCGATATCATATTTTGACATTCGAACTTAGGCCGAATATGATATTTTGACATTCGAAATCCTATTTTGACATTTGCACTGAAGCCGAATATCGAATTTTGACTTTCGAAATCCTATTTTGACATTCGAATTCAGGCCGAATATGGTATTTTGATATTCGAAATCCTATTTTGACATTCGCACTGAAGCCGAATATCGGAATTTGTCATTTTGTCAGTTTTTTTTTTTCTTCGAAAAGGCATTTGCACAACTTCAATATGCTGTAACAGCCATCGATTGCTAAAAATCGATTGCTAAAAAAACTGCGGAAGGAGTTGATTATACATTTTTTATTCTGTATCAACCAAAACCGGATAAATTTCTAGGTTTGAAAACACCGCAAATTTATAAGAAATAACTTTCCTCTTAAATAAGCACATGCAAATCTTCAATCTGTGCAAAGTTCATAACTTGAAAACTGTAGAAGTTGATTATATTAAGTTGCCATGAAAATTTCACAGTCAGCAAAGGATGTAATTCGTCAAAAATGTTTTGTTTTTTTCCTTCAAAAAGGCACATTCACGTCTTAAATATGCCTATAATATTTTCGCAAAGTTTCAATCATATACAACCTGTTTACGTGCGACGGACAGACGAACAGACATATAAAAGGACAGGGGTAAAATATAATGCCTGCTGACTATCGTCATTGGAGCATTATAAAATATCCTCCAGATTCCATACCATCATTTGACTTCGACAGAAACAGATAAATGCGTACGTAAAGGAACTACATTCACAACTAGTGGGTAAAAAATGTCATGATTGTGCGAGGACACTCTGCGTCCGTCTCCCAGGACACATTCCTAGCTTGTGCAGGGGCACTATAGTTTAATTAAATTGCATCTGTCTCTAGCAAATTTTATCGAGTTTCAGCTATTAACAGACGTCTGTTACTAGCAAATTCAACGGATATTGGCTACTGACAGACGTCCGTCGCTAGCCACTCCGTTTACTTTTTGCTGCTGCCCTAATAACGTTACAACACCATTGTCACGATGTCATGACATCACGACGTCAAGACGTTGCAGACCGTCATCGAGCCAGTTAGTGGCAATATCAATCAATGTCACAGAAATTCAAGACCCATGGGTACATCCATATATGCTTCAGCCATTTTTACAAAGGGAAACAAATTCTGCGACCCATCCTATACGCCTCCCTGGCGATGAAGCCCATCTTAAAATAAGGTCCACTCATAAAGTGAAGAATTTGTTCCTAAGGGAGGAAATTCTCTCCTTTAAAAGTTCGACCCCTCCTTAGAAGGAAGCAACAGGGCTGCTTCCCCTGTTAGCGTACCCATTCACCCCACAAACCTACACTGTAAAAAATCCGTAGATTTTACGGTAGAATAACTAGCAACCAGCTGCCAGTCCATTTCCTGTCACAGTATTTTTACGGGCGCCCGTAAAAATTGCATGAATCATTGATAAGAAGAATAGGATAGAAAAGAACAGGTGTCGTTTTGGTCATATAGCCTTCAACACTATATAGTTATTTTGGAGTGCGGCCAGTTAACATAACCCTACCATATCGTGATTTCCAACAATTTCTTACAGGCAAACGCCCGTAAAAATAATTGGAAATGGACTGGTAGCTGGTTGCTTGTATCTTGTCAATAGAAAAATATCTTTTCTGCCGTGAACTATTACAACCCCCCCCCCCCCCCCCCCCCCCCCCCAAAAAAAAAAAAGAGTAGGTGGTCAAAATTTAACCAGTAAATCAGTGTTTTTGAACGATTATGCGAAGTTGTTGGTCAACTGTGTTTTGCATTGGTCTAAATATAACGTGCGACAAGGAGAGCAACTCGCTGCAGCTAAAAGGCGACCGATTTTTTTAAAAGGCCGTCGGCCAAGGGTACGTACGGAACAAAGTGGACTTAGTACCCTTGGCCAGCGAAGATGGATATAGATAAATGCAGAGACGTTAACGGGCCCGGGGTTCGCTTCTCAGGTGTATAATAAGAATCTGGAGCAAATATTCACGGGTGGTAAAGTTTCAAATTGACCTCCGCGGAGGTAAATAGAAAAACAATTTGACTGTTTTCCGGTAGGCAATTTCAATACATCCTGTCACGAATTTTCGCGGTTTAGTGACAGGGTTCAGGTCAGATTTTTCTCGCTAGAAAATGTATTCCGAAAATCGGAGAATGTCATGCTTTATATATTTTACAGTTGTATATTGAGACCAAATGACATGGAGCAGTTTTAAGCGGTATTTCTTAAATTAATTTTGTCCTCCAGGTTCAGTACCGAAAATGAAACTAGGAGGGAGCCCTGCACAGTTAAATCGGCTTTTTGAGTGCATTTAAAGGCTTTTTGAGAAATCTTATCTATGAAGTATAACATGTAGCTTATATAGCTGCGTTCTAAACACCCTTTCAAGAACATGCAGGCTTTTGTAACTACACGCTTACCCAATGTTTGCCGGAGGTCAATTTGAAAACGATGAGAACAATTTGACTAATGGAAATTAACATGGGAAAATTTAATCAGCTAAAAAGAAGGAAGGGCATGCTGAATTTTTAGAGGCTAGGTATCAATGGATTTGAGTGCATGTTTTTATACGTCTAAAGTACACCAGTTAATATTGCTCATTTAACAGTGTGTTTTTTATCATAGTAAGTAAGTAACGACTTTATTTTTCGAGGGTTACAACATTTAGCACATACAATAATACATGTAATAGCTAATCTCCCATGAGGCCCTCATTATATACATATGAACATATATAGGTGAACCAAGAAAAATGTGTATACAAATGTCAAAAAACTGCTAAGGATCACCTAATCTCTTACACAATACTACTATATGTATAAATACATACAACAATGGAGAAACACACACACACACACACACACACACACACACACACACACACACACATTACAACATGAATCAAAGAAAATGACTGAGATTGCAATATTGTTGCATATTTTTACATTATGAAATGAAGACAAAATGAATGAATGAATGGAAGGTAATCTAGGCATATACTTCACAGTATCCGAACGCACTGTACCATCTCCTCCGGTTTTCATAGGGTTGAATGGAGAGTACAAAATTCGCTTATAACCAGTAGCCGGAAATCATTATGTTTTGAGTTTTTATCCGGAGTCTACTGCGTCATTTATAGTTATTCGGCTTCGAAAATGTAAAGAGGTAAGTTTAATATAATTTTCTCTTCGGTCTTTTACTTTATTGCCATGTACAATGAAAAACTCCTTGCCGTCGCAGATTTTTTCTTCCGAACAGCCTAATTTAACACGAGATTGTGTCGTGCAAAACTTAGCTATCATTCTTTTATCAAAACTAACAAACTGTAGATTGATAACGCCTTCCGGATATTCTAAAGATTTTTTATAAAACATGTAAGAAAATGCTCAAAATGGTTTAAGAATCATGCCAAGGGCGATTTGAATACTGTACCAATTACTACCCACCCATACACGACATTGTACAGTGTAATAAAGTAAAAGACCGAAGAGCAAATTATATTAAACTTACCTCTTTACATTTTCGAAGCTGAATAGCTATAAATGACGCAGCAGATTCCGGATAAAATCTCAAAACATAATGATTTCCGACTACTGGTTATAAGCGAACGTTTGTACTCTCGATTCAACGCTATGAAAACCGGAAGAGATTGTACATGTAGTTCGGATACTGTGTACTTGAGCTGTGCACCAAAAACAAACGAAATAGTAGCACAATAGTGCTTAAAACTTGCTTGTAAAATAAAACGAACCTATGCAGATTGATATGTGCAGAGAAGAGAACCGATATGCAAACAATTTAGATTGAACCGATAAAAAGATACATGTATTAGGCAAAGACACCGGCATGCCCTCCCCAGCAAAGATTTGAATACACTCCTGAAGCGGCCGTTACGTAGAAACACGGGTAATCAACATAAAGCAATAACAACATCATTACGGCCGATTTAGAATGACCAGTGATAAAAAAACGGTAGACTCAGTTTAATGTTTGTTTGTTTTTTTTCTTTTCAGAGGCATCGTTCATCGGCGGCAAAATCGGTTTAATGGTGTACTTTCAAAATTGCATTCTGTTTATGAATTAGCTAGTATGTGAATTTACCACAGCAGACCCCAGGGCCAGGGTTTATGTGCGCGTTATTATTGTCCCCATTCTTCTTGTGGTTTATCTAGCTGTCGATGTTTTAAAAAAATCCATTTTGTTTTAGGCAGAATTTCCTTGTGGCCTTCTGCTATGAAAATGCTGTTCTTTTATCGCTTTACTAGTTATAGGCAATATTGTAAAATCTTCGAACTTTCTTAACACCCTGTAGTCTTCTATTATGTTTATTTATAATTACTACCTGTCTTTCTACTCTGTATTATACAAAGTCGGTGAAACCCAAGCGGGAGTTGAGCCTGCTCCCTTAAGTGAGCTGAAGTCGAAAGAGCTAACTAGTTGGTCATAAAACCTTAACCAGTAATATACTAGTGAGTTCTTCCTATAAATGGGGATTTCCATGTAAAAAGCAGTTGGTAAAATTGAATAGTTGTATTCAGTTTTTATGTTTTCACGTCAGAGTAAAGTTTGCTATTGGGACTTCAATTCGACTTCATTAAACCAATCCAACCCCCCCCCCCCCCCCCGCCACAAAAAAAACAACAACTAGCTTTGCAGAACAAAAATTATTTTCCCGGGATGAAATGGAATCAAACTGACTACACGCTTTTCAAATTGACCACGATGTTAAAACTTTTCTAAAAATAGTGAATTTGGTTTCAGTTGCACATATTAACCTGCATCGGTTTGTGCTATGTTTACAAACAAATCAGTATCACAGGTCTGGTTTTACAACAAAGGAAAAAAGATAAAGAACTATTGTGCTACTATTTCACGATAAAAAAGACAATGTTACATAAGTAATATTATCCGATGTACTTTATAAGTACAAAAACATGCTTTCAAATCCACTGATACCTAGTTTCTGAAAATTCAGCAACTATTTTCTTCTTTTTAGCTGATTAAATTTTCCCATGTTAATTTCCATTAGTCAAATTGTTCTCAGCGTTTTCAAATTGACCTCCGACAAAAATTGGGTAAGCGTGTAGTAACAACAGCATGCATGTTTTTGAAAGGGTGTTTAGAACGCAGCTATATAAGCTACATGTTATACTTCATAGATAAGATTTCTCAAAAAGCCTGTAAATGCACTCAAAAAGCCGATTTAACTGTGCAGGACTCCTTCCTAGTTTCGTTTTCGGGACGGAACCTGGAGGACAAAAGTAATTTAAGAAACACCGCTTAAAACTGTTCCATGTCATTTGGTCTCAATATACAACCTAGTTTCGTTTTCGGGACGGAACCTGGAGGACAAAAGTAATTTAAGAAACACCGCTTAAAACTGTTCCATGTCATTTGGTCTCAATATACAAGTTTTTCTAAAAATAGCTACAGTGACCTTGACCTTGAACGCAGCATCCTGTAAGTCGAACTTGCTCGAGATATTGTTATGCCCTACATTTGTGTAAAGTTATTTCAAAATCTATTGAGAAATGTAGGCGCTAGAGCGCTGACAAAGTTTTTCTAACAATAGCCACAGTGACCTTGACCTTGGGCGCAGCACCCTGTAAGTTGAACCTGCACAAGATATTGTCATGCTCTACATTTGTGTGAAGTAATTTCAAAATCCATTGAGAAATGTAGGCGCTAGACACTAACAAAGTTTTTCTAAAAATAGCCACAGAGACCTTTACCTTGGGCGCAGCACCCTGAAAGTTAAACTCGCTTTAGATATTGTCATGCCCTACATTTGTGTGAAGTTATTTCAAAATCCATTGAGAAATGTAGGCGCTAGAGCGCTGACAAAGTTTTCTAAAAATAGCCACAGTGACCTTGACCTTGGGTACAGCACCCTGAAAGTCGAACTTGCTTGAGATATTGTCATGCCCTAAATTTGTGTGAAGTTATTTCAAAATCCATTGAGAAATGTAGGCGCTAGAGCGCTGACAAAGTTTTTCTAAAAATAGCCACAGTGACCTTGACCTTAGGCGCAGCACCCTGAAAGTCGAACTTGCTCCAGATATTGTCATGCCCTACATTTGTGTGAAGTTATTTTAAAATCCATTGACAAATGTAGGCGCTAGAGCGATGACAATGTTTTTCTAAAAATAGCCACAGTGACCTTGACCTTGGGCGCAGCACCTTGACAGTCGAACTTGCTCGAGATATTGTCATGCCCTACATTTGTGTGAAGTTATTTCAAAATCCATTGAGAAATGTAGGCGCTAGAGTGCTGACAAAGTTTTTCTGAAAATAGCCACAGTGACCTTGACCTTGGGCGCAGCACCCTGAAAGTCGAATTTGCTCGAGATATTGTCATGCCCTACATTTGTGTGAAGTTATTTTAAAATCCATTGACAAATGTAGGCGCTAGAGTGATGACAAAGTTTTTCTAAAAATAGCCACAGTGACCTTGACCTTGGGCGCAGCACCCTGAAAGTCGAACTTGCTCGAGATATTGTCATGCCCTACATTTGTGTGAAGTTATTTCAAAATCCATTGAGAAATGTAGGCGCTAGAGCGCTGACAAAGTTTGTCTAAAAATAGCCACAGTGACCTTGACCTTGGGCGCAGCACCCTGAAAGTCGAACTTGCTCGAGATATTGTCATGCCCTACACTCGTGTAAAGTTATTTTAAAATCCGTTGAGAAATGTAGGTGCTAGAGCGATGACAAAAGGTGAACATACGTACGTACGTACGTACGTACTCATATACGTACTTACGTACGGGACAAAACCTATATCCCCTCACCACTTCGTGGTGTGAGGGGATAATTAGGCGTGTGATATGTTGTTTTAATTTTATTTCATGGGACTTTTTTCTGCTATCTCTCTTTTTCCTTTGTTTTTTTCTTTGTTTGTTTGTTTCTTTCTTCTGGAATCTTCCTTTATGTAATGTCGATAGAAGGCCACCAATTATAATCCAAATGGCATGCGTGATATCTCAGACTTTCAATTTTCATCAATTTATCTAAGTTTCGCGCGCCGATTCTTGTTTGCTGTATTGTTCTCTGAAAACAAGCTTAGGTACATCATGTACATGTGATCTTAAGAAATCGGCTGAAATAGAGCTTTAACTCCAGGCATAGTCTTATGTGGATTAGTTTGGTTCTAACAACCATGACAACAGGAGCTGCGTATAACAAGTTTTTCATCTGTATCTTTTTTATACGACAGCTCTTATAGTAATGTATGAGACCCGGTAGCTCAGTGGGTTAAGCGCTGGCGTGCTGATCTAGCGGTCCAAGGTTCGATTCCTCTTGATGCAGAAATATTTTCAACCGTTAAGGGGTTTGCATTGCATGTGGCGGGGTACAAAAATCTACCGAATTGTTGTCATTCTTTCAAAACAAGTCATTTTTGCTTTTTTGTTAATTTCTGTAAAGGACTTAATAGAATTTCGTTCAATAGGATCTCTCATCAGAATCGCCTTAGGGAGACGGCTCTAATGAGACACAAAAGACTACACAAGAAAAAAAATCCCTCTTGAGCTCTGATAGATGTACATGTATTCTTGTCAAACAAGCAACATAAAGGGCTGAGATGTCTCATCAGAATCGCCTCAAGGAGACGGCTCTAATGAGACACAACAGACGACAATAGAGAAATAGCGGTATCCTTCTTGGGCTCCGATCAATATGTTCCTGTCCACCAAGCTATGGAATCAACAGAGGGGGAGTGGGGGGGGGATGGGGCTGACATGTCTCATCAGGAGCGCCTCAAGGATACGGCTATAATAAGACACAACAGAAGATACAAGAAAAAATATCCCACTTGGGCTCCGATGTTCCTGTCCACCAAGCTATGGAAGCAACAGGGGGGGTGGGGGGGGTGGGGGAATGGGGCTGACATGTCTCATCAGGAGCGCCTCAAGGATAGGCTATAATAAGACACAAAAGAAGAAACGAGAAAAAATATCCCACTTGGGCTCCGATGTTCCTGTCCACCAAGCTATAGAAGCAACAGGGGGGTGGGGGATGGGGCTGACATGTCTCATCAGGAGCGCCTCAAGGATACGGCTGTAATAAGACGCACCAGAAGATACAAGAAAAAATATCCCACTTTGGCTCCGATGTTCCTGTCCACCAATGGAAGCAACAGGGGGTGGGGGGATGGGGCTGACATGTTTCGTCGGGAGCGCCTCAAGGATACGGCTGTAATAAGACACAACAGAAGATACAAGAAAAAATATCCCACTTGGGCTCCGATGTTCCTGTCCACCAAGCTATGGAGGCAACAGATGGGGATGGGGGGGGGGGGCGGGGGGGGGGCGGGGGGGCTGAAATATCTCATCATACCATGGGCCTTGGTCTACCTTTCTACCAAGCATCGTAAGCAACAGAGGGGCTGAACTGTCTCATCAGAACCGCCTAAAGGAGACGGCCCTGGTGACCATTATGCCCAAACATCTCGGTGAAACTGTATCCAAATTGAGCAATACCAGGTCAGCATCGAAAGAAGACATGCTAAAAATATTAACGTCGAAACATTGTTGAAAACTAGACATATTTAGCAAAAACCTAGTCATGGAGCTGACCTCTGGACAAGACAATATCGTCTATTTCAGTATTTAAAGTGTAAAAATCCAAAATGGGCGAACTTCGAAGTCCTCCGAGCATTCATTCTTTTTCTAGCTACTTGCAAGTTTGGCAAAGATCTTATCAAAATGAACGAGCTATCCTCCGGACAACAGTTTCTCCAGTAATAGAAGAACTAGAAAATGTGATAATAAAACACTATGCCCCCAGCCATATGCTTGCCCAACAAGAATGTCTCTATATATCATCATGATGTCAGAAATGGGATTAACATGCCTGTGCAAACTAGTATAACCAGCCTGCAGCCTTCGAGGCCATTAATCAGGTCATCTTCACCTTAAACTCAAACTGCATACCAAAAACCAATAGCCAGGCTCTAGCGCTTCTCCGCATAACCGGTTTGTCAAAAAAGGGGCATAACTCGATTAAATATTTTCGGATTTGTTTAATGATCAATCAGGTCATCTCTAATGTAGACATAAGAATATGCCAAACATAATGGGCCAAGCTCATGAGGTTCTCCAGATATTTTGTTCACAAGGTTTCCATATAGGCATAATGCCTAAGTCCAAATAAGGAGCATCAATCCAAAATGGAGTGTAATACGCAAAAATAAGTCTGGTGCAAGAAAGAAAAAAAAAAAAAAAAAAAAAAAAAAAAAACGGGTCCGCTGTTATACAATTTCGAAAGTCAAAATACCATATTCGGCCTGATTTCGAATGTCAAAATAGGATTTCGAATGTCAAAATTCGATATTCGGCTTTCGTTTGAATATAAAAATAGGATTTCGAATGTCGAAATTCGATATTCTTCTTCAGTAAGAATGTCAAAATGGGATGTCGAAGGACAAAATACCATATTCGGCTTCAGTGCGAATGTGTAATAGGAGCTTGAATGTCAGATATCATATTCGGCCTGAATTCGAACGTCAAAATAGAATTTGAATGTCAAAATACCATATTCGGCCTGTATCCGAAAGTCAAAATAGGATTTCGAAGAGCAAAATTCGATATTCGGCTACAGTGCGAATGTCAAAATAGGATTTCGAATGTTAAAATACCACATTCAGCCTGAATTCCAATGTCAAAATAGGATTTTAATGACAAAATCCGATATTCGACTTCAGAGAGAATGTCAAAATATGATTTGGAATGTCAAAATACCATATTCAGTCTGATTTTGAGTGTCACAATATGATTATGAAAGTCAAAATTCGATATTCGGCTTTAGTGCGAATGTCAAAATAGGATTTCGAATGTCAAATTAATATATTCGGCCTGAGTTCGAATGTAAAAATAGTATTTCGAATATCAAAATACCATATTCGGCCTAAGTTCGAATGTAAAAATAGAACTTCGAATGTCAAAATATCATATTCGGCGAAAGATCAAATGTCAGAATAGAATTTCGAATGTCAAAATTCGATATTCGGCTTCAGTGCGAATGTCAAAATATTATTTCGAATATCAAAATACCATATTCAGCCTAAGTTCGAATGTCAAAATAGAATTTCGAACGTCAAAATTCGATATTCGGCTTCAGTGCGAATGTCAAAATAGGATTTCGAATGTCAAAATACAATATTTGGCCTGAATTCGAATGTCAAAATAGGATTTCGAATGTCAAAATTCGATATTCGGCTTCAGTGCGAATGTCAAAATAGGATTTCGAATGTCATCATATTCGGTCTAAATTCGAAAGTCAAAATAGGATTTCGAATGCCATAATTCGATATTCGGCTTCAGTGCGAATGTCAAAATAGGACTTCGAATATCAAATTACCATATTCGGCCTAAGAGCGAATGTCAAAATAGGATTTCGAAAGTCAAAATTCAATATTCGGCTTCAGTGCGAATGTCAAAATAGGATTTCGAATGTCAAAATATAATATTCGTCCTGAATTCGAATGTCAAAATAGGATTTCGAAAGTCAAAATTCGATATTCGGCTTCAGTGCGAATGTCAAAATAGGATTTCGAATATGAAAATACCATATTCGGCCTAAGTTCGAATGTCAAAATAGGATTTCGAATGTCAAAATTCGATATTCGGCTTCAGAGTGAATATCAAAATAGGATTTCGATTTTCAAAATATCATAAAAGACCTAATATCGAATGTCAAAATAGGATTTCGAATGTCAAAATTCGATATTCGGCTTCAGTGCGAATGATAAAATAGGAGTTGAATGTCGAAAAACGAAAAACGAAAAGCGAAAAACGAAAAGCGAAAATCGAAAAACGAAAAGCGAAAAACGAAAAGCGAACATCGAAAAACGAAAAGCGAAAAACGAAAAACGAAAAGCGAAAAACGAAAAACGAAAAGCGAAAAACGAAAAGCGAAAAACGAAAAACAAACCAACTTCACCTTCCTTATTTTTACTTCTTTTTATCATGTTAAATGGCTATTTCTAGCCTAGAAGTGGGTAATCTAAACAAACGGCATTCAATCAATAAACTGCAACCATTCAATCACATATTTAAAGTGTAAGCCAAGCAGTTGTTGTACTTTGATTTTGCAGGAAAATCTGAGTGACCAAATATTGGCATCAATGCATGTTTGGAAGCAGGGAAGTTAGCGAAATAGCAGGCTCGGTTTTATCAAATGTGTTCCTGTCAAGTAATGGAATGTGCAACACTGGCCATGCCCTTTAACACAGGCTTCTATGGAACTCTGTTTTCAAAATGACTCTTAAAATATACTAAATAAACCCAAAGTACTAGAAAATATAAATTCAGTTACTCGGGAGAATATTTACGGCCGCCGCGAAGCTGTTAATATAAGCTGTATAGATATAGATAAAAAAAACGAGCCTTTGAAAGCAAATAATACTCGAAATAACCAACTTTTATTCAAACTGAAAACGCAAGGAACATAATAGGGACCTTTTGTACGACTACGTTGCAATGCGTGAGATTATTTTTCTCCCAGGTTTTTAGCTGTAGACTACCAGTGCGAGGTAGCTTGTTGATGTACGATGGGGACTACGGTGGATTTGGGGAGGGAGGGAGGTGCGTGGTGCGGTGTGAAGGGAAAAGTATTTCAAAAAAAAAATCTGTTTACGTTTTTTTTCTACTATGGACAATAGTCTGTATGCAAGACAAGACAAAGCAATATGCCATTAATGGGGCGTCAAGAACAATATACTTGTATATTCAAGGCCTCGCATATGTACTGTTAGAGGTCCTTTGGTACAACATAAATTGGATTTTCCTTTTACAGAACACTGTAACTGAGAAATGAACCGCGATACGAGAAAACCAACAATTTGGTCGTGCTCACAGCGAAGACTCAGATCAGTTTGGACATCGACCCAGTCTGATCAGACTCTTTGCTAAGCGCTTAAAGGGTAGCTTAGGGTCTAAGCTACCTTCATACGGGCAGCGAAGACTCTGATCAGACTGGACGGATGCCCAGGCTGATCCGAGTCTGTGCTGGGCGCACAGCCACATTGTTGGTTTTGTCGTGTCGTGGCTCAAATTAACTTGAAAATGAACTTAGAGGGTTACGATAGGTCATCCGTCTGTAACTTTTATCGAATAAAGAGTTTATATTTTCCATATTTTTAATGTAAACAAAATCAAATTTCTGCGTAAAAGATGAAGCACTCTGAAATTTGATATTGTTTGTCATGGTAAAGAAGAGATATTTTTCTAAAGGTTTAACGGCAACATTGTCTATTCACTTGACCATTGAATGAAGCGTGGTTGAAGATGTCGCACAAAGATGTTACTTTAAGTGTTTCTGTCAATACTTTAAGTGTTTGTACACAAAACCTATAAGTGCAATAATCTAAACAAAAACTAAATAAATAAATAAATAAATAAATAAAGGAGTTGGATGGACCATTGAGCAATGTATCAAAACGGTGCTCTTACAATGGCAAACAGTACAGACTCACGTTGCCCCGTAAGTAACAGGTTGTTCTTGTTCCCAATGGCCGGAGTCAATACCGCAGCTTTGTTTCTCAACGGGCACGTTCGGCATAATTACTTGGGTAAACTCGAGCAGTTTCCAGGTATTCTTCTGGCTACCCTAATATATGTATGGTCACGTTCGGTATAATTGTTTGTGTAAATTCGAGCAATACCAGGTATTCCTTGAGCTATTGAAAGATATGTACATATAGATATCTTCGAGTAGCGCGAGGGCCCGACATCAACTAGATCAAAAACTGAAAAACTTCAGTCAGTATTTTGGACATTATTTTGCAACTAATACGCCGAGATTCTTATCGACGTATATTATTCAGTTGTGAACAAAGATGAAAAGATACCATTAATCTATTGAAATAATTAAGCACTTTCGTGAGCACCATAACCTTACCCTCAGACAATATAGCTTGACACATTCAAATTGCGGGGACATATGTATACATTTTGACCAGTGTTTGTTGGATATTTTGCTTATTTTCCAAGTAAAGAGTTAGAAATAAACGAGACAGTGTGAACATGCTCACTATGGCCAAGACTTTTGTATTTAGTTCTCCTGTACAGTTTCTCGCATAAATTCTCAAGTAATATGTGTCATAGCCATATAAACACGCGTCATATTAGGCATCCGTGTAATAACCTTAATATCAAAGCTCAGTATGAATATTCTTATCTTTTAGCTAATCCAGTAAATCACGATTTCCTATTAGCCATTTATCATCCCACTTTGTACATATGGCATTTTGTTGTTCGAATTTTCTTCAGGAAAAATGTTACAATTGTATTAGAAGTCTATTTGCAAACAACAGGTATGCCAAACAATTTTCCTTTGTTTTTAAGGCATTTTATCATATGACGTCGCATCTGAGAGTGTAATAAAGCCATGCATTAAAATGATAATCCACTAGTGGATTAAATATGCAAATTACGTCGTAACGTTATGCGTTGACGTCCATAAAACGTCGCCTTTTCTAATGGTGAAATCGTGACGTTTTAGTATAAACTTTGCTTATAAAATCCGATTTTAGTGTCATATGATAAACAGAATCTTGCATTCGTGCTCCTGTATTATTGAATTTATTAAACTCGTTGGGGGAAAACCGATAAGATGCTCGGCAAAGCCTCGCATCTTATCTTTTTCCCCAACTCGTTTGATAAATTCAATAATACATGAGCACTCATGTAAGATCCTTTATATAGTTTTGAAAAGCCTTGTAACTGAAATAAAATTCAAGACGGAATGACTTGAGTATCAAAATAATTTTTCATGTTTGGGTGAGGATGTTCAATCTGCTACCTCATGCGGTGTATGCTTCTTATACCAGTCGTTTTGCTTGAACTGCCAGTCACGACAGTCGTTTCCTGCTTCCATAAAGTTTTCTGTCAGCATTTATTATTATTTTCATATTTTGAATGAGACGCTTTAGTGCTGAACTTCTTAAAGTTGGCCATCGATGAGCTCTGTATTGCATTTTCAAGGTATTATCGTCGACTCAATGAACTGATTCCCAAAGTACTTCTCAAACTTGACCTATCCGAACTCGAATTTTATGGAGACGTAATTTACAGTTCACATCAGAAAGATTTTACATGGCACTGATTATTGAAACAGTTTAAAACGATAACTACCTGATATAAAAGAAACAGTAATATGTGTTTTACACGACATATTGCATTCATGGTACTGACGCCAATCACGGCTGATAATATTCAACATTCCTTTCCTTTTTAAAGTACACAACGGTGAATTAAGCTCCGCTTTATCCTCGATCTGTTTGGGAAGGTTTGCATCTAGCTGTCGATGTCCTTAGTCTGGCCTATCATGGTTTAGGTACTGTTTTTGTTTTATCATAGCTTCAGTATGTCGTTGGGTCACCATCCTTTTTTACCATATAACATTTCGTATTGGTCACTGTTTCAATTTGGCTTAGCATAATACAAATTTTTAAGTATTCTGGCTTCGAGTTAAGAAAACATCATTCATATTATATGTGTTATGTATGCGCTGCCAAATTATTTAACAATCCATGTTGTTTTATGTATTTTTTTTTTTTTCTTTTTTTTTTCTTTTTTTTTTTTGCAAACATAACATTCATTGCATATATTTCATTGCTTATATTTCATATCTAAATTTTGCGATATCAAAAACTGTACAGGTTTGGTACACATTTTATTTTTTTCAAATACAATTTACGGTAAAGTAAATGAAGCGAAATTTAGTTGGCTTTAACACACACACAAGCATCATGTATAGCAGCTACGGAAAAATATTCTCTTGTCCGTTAACCCAGAACGCATTTTATACTCGGTGTGTTGGGGTTTCGTACGGAGGAGGGAGATGAAGACTAAACCATATGAACCGCGACACGAGAAAACCAACAGAGTGGTTGTGCGCCCAGCGCAGACTCAGATGAACCTGCGTATCAGCCCAGTCTGATCAGAGCCTTCGTTATGTGCGTAAAAGGTAGCCAAGTGTCTAAGCTACCTCCATGCGGACAGCGAAGGCTCTGATCAGACCGGGCGGATGCCCAGGCTGATCTGAGTCTGCCCTGGGCGCACAACCACTTTGTTGGTTTTCTGGTGTCGCGGCTCAAATATCAGTTGATTTAACGATATGTCACAAATGTCTGGTGTCTGATTGGCTGCAAGTCCTTATCAGAACTGTATAATATGAGCCGCGACACAACAAAACCAACAAAGTAGTTGTGCGCCCAGCGCAGACTCAGATCAGCCTGGGCATCCGCCCTGTGATCAGAGTCTTCGCTGTCCGCATAGAGCTAGCTTAGACCCTTAGCTACCCTCTGAGTGCTTAGCGAAGAGTCTGAGCAACCTGGGCGGCTGCCCAGGCTGATCTGAGTCTAGGCTGGGCTCACAACCACTTTGTTGGTTTTGTCGTGTCGCGGCTCATATAGTAATCGTTACTCCTTACATAGAAAACGAAAAACTCTCTTCTTCAAACTAGAAAGGACACGGACAGTCTCAGTGCTAGGAGGTGCATGTAATGGATTCGTTCCCATTCAATGAAGGAGATGCATGTAATGGATTCGTTCCCATTCAATGAAGGAGGTGCATGTAATGGATTCGTTCCCACTCAATGAAGGAGGTGCATGTATTAAATGGATTCGTTCCCATTCAATGAAGGAGGGTCCAGAAGGGCAGTTGTCAGTAACTGGCGAAAGTATGTGCACTCAGTACTGGTTAACCACTGAGGAGGTCTAAGCCTGCCCAGGAAGAGTGTGGTTATGTTAACTGACCGTCCCGACATGACCATAGTTGTTTACCGTGGACGTTAAGCAATAAATAAATAAATCAATCAATAAAGGAGGTGCATGTAATGGATTCGTTCCCATTCAATGAAGGAGCTGCATGTAATAGATTCGTTCCCATTCAATGAAGGAGGTGCATGTAATGGATTCGTTCCCATTCAATGAAGGAGGTGCATGTAATGGACTCGTTCCCATTCAATGAAGGAGGTGCATGTAATGGATTCGTTCTCATTCAATGAAGGAGGTGCATGTAATGGACTCGTTCCCATTCAGTGAAGGAGGTACATGTAATGGATTCGTTCCCATTCAATGAAGGAGGTGCATATAATGGATTGGAGCGCATTCAATGAAGGAGGTTTGGAGCGCATTCAATGAAGGAGGTGCATGTAATGGATTCGTTCCCATTCAATGAAGGAGGTGCATATAATGGATTCGAGCGAATTCAATGAAGGAGGTGCATGTAATGGATTCGTTCCCATTCAATGAAGGAGGTGCATTTAATGGATTGGAGCGCATTCAATGAAGGAGGTGCATGTAATGGATTCGTTCCCATTCAATGAAGGAGGTGCATATAATGGATTCGAGCGCATTCAATGAAGGAGGTGCATGTAATGGATTCGTTCCCATTCAATGAAGGAGGTGCATTTAATGGATTGGAGCGCATTCAATGAAGGAGGTGCATGTAATGGATTCGTTCCCTTTCAATGAAGGAGGTGCATATAATAGAATTCGTTCCCTTTCAATGAAGGAGGTGCATGTAATGGATTCGTTCCCATTCAATGAAGGAGGTGCATATAATGGATTCGAGCGCATTCAATGAAGGAGGTGCATGTAATGGATTCGTTCCCATTCAATGAAGGAGGTGCATATAATGGATTCGAGCGCATTCAATGAAGGAGGTGCATGTTATGGATTCGTTCCCATTCAATGAAGGAGGTGCATGTAATGGATTCGTTCCCATTCAATGAAGGAGGTGCATATAATGGATTCGAGCGCATTCAATGAAAATTTTCAGTGTTTGTCACTGATATAGGGTAGCAAGTTTGTGTAATCAACTCCTCCCACAGTTATAATGGTTCGATTTCCCACTTTGCACACATGTTGCAAACATATTGAAAATATACATGAAGGGTTTTAAAGGTCGAAAATTAAGTGTTGACAAAACTACTGGGTTTCAAAATTACAAAATTTCAGTGGCTTTTACCAATAGACTGTGCAATCAACTCCGCCCATAGTTTTTGATGAATCCGCAATTTGAAGCTTTACACACCTGTTGCAGAAACATTTAAGGTGTACATGAGGCTTTTGATGGTCAAAAAATTACATTTAACAAAAATAGGCTCTCAAACATAGACATTTTCAGCGTTCAGTTACCAATATAAGGTAACAAGCTATTGTTATCAACACATACTACAGTGGCCGTATTCATAAAGCCACTTAAGTCGTTGCTATGCGGTTGCTAAGGCTAAATATCTATAAAGGAGATTCCCTACAACTATGAAATTTGGTCTGGAGGAACAGTCTTACAAAGACTGTTCCTCCAGACCAAATTCCATAGTTCTAGGGAATCTCCTTCAAAGAAATTTAGCCTTAGCAACAGCATAGCAACGACTTAAGTCGTTTTATGAATACGGCCCCAGTTTATGACAAATGGGTACACTTTCACGAGAGTGGGAGTTTGTAGAAGCTTGATGGCGGGCAAAGGGCATATTTCTTTATATGAACATTCATCAGTTATCTTTTTATTCTTATTTATTAAGTTATTTATTATTTATTTATATTTTGCTTTCTTTTGTGTTGGATTAGATATACAGCAGGGGCCATATTTATAAAACAACTTAAGTCGTTGATATGCTGTTGCTAAGGCTAAATTTCTATGTTGGAGATTCCCTGCAACTATGAAATAAGCTCTGGAGGAACAGTCTTTTTCAGACTGTTCCTCCAGAGTAAATTTCATAGTTGTAGGGAATCTCCTTCACAAAAATTCAGCCTTGGCAACAGCATAGCAACCACTTAAGTCATTTTATAAATACGGCCCAGATGCCCGAAGAAGATGTAATGAAGGTTTGATACGTTTCTTGCTTCCAGTGGCTTTTCCGTCAGAATTTGTTGTCAGAATGCTTTGAAATAAATATTTGGTCATCTTAGGCCGTATTCATAAAGCCACTTAAGTCGTTGCTATGCTGTTGCTAAGGCTAAATATCTATAAAGGAGATTCTTTTTTTTTCTACAACTATGAAATTTGGTCTGGAGGAACAATCTTTGTAAGACTGTTCCTCCAGACCAAAGTTCATAGTTGTAGGGAATCTCACAAAGACTGTTCCTCCAGACCAAATTTCATAGTTGTAGGTAATCTCCTTCAAAGAAATTTAGCCTTAGCAACAGCATAGCAACCACTTAAGTCATTTTATGAATACGGCCCCTTAGCTAATGAAGTATCATTAATGCAAGGATGACGAGGAAAGCTGGAGTTTAATATCTGTTGCCATGACAATTAAGATATTTATTCCCACATCTTTAATGCCCATCTTGTAAATTTACAGAACCACTGAAGAAGCCTGTTCGAAGATTACTTTCCAGATGTCGCTCCTATATTTTATCTCATTTTCAGACATCATTCTAATGTATCTGTCATCGGAATTGAGGAACTTCACATGAGATGTACTTAATAATATGCTGTTCTTGTCAACTTTCTTTTGCCACTTTGTCTCATTTTGTTGCTAAATGCTTGGTATATCTGAGTCGCGACAAAGTGGCACGTGCGCCCAGCGGAGACTAAGATCATCCTGAGCTTCCGCCCAGTCTGATAGTGTTTTTTCTGTGCGCTTATAGAGCAGCTAAGGGTCTAAGCTAGCTCCATGCGGACAGCGAAGACTCTGATCAGACTTGGCGGATGCCCAGGCTGATCAGAGTATTCGTTTGTCGCACATCCACTTTGTTGGTTTTGTCGTGTCGCAGCTCAATTATGTGTTTTACACCATGAGAAAAAGTGTCACAGTGTTTGTGCTGTTCGACAGTAAAGCTCACATTAGCCTGCGATTTCGTGCATCTTCCTTTTTAGAGTCTTTTAGTTCGTCTGACAAAAAAGTTTGAATATTGGTCCAGCAAGCTGGTTTGCTGAATGCATATCTTACTCGCATGTCATCACTACCAATATCTAAGCTTCATAGCAATCTTTTTATTTGATCAAAATTGCTCAAGTTTCGGATACTTCTCTAAGAAGATTCACTTTGGCCAAAGTTCATGATCAGAAGAGGAGTATGAGGAATATTAGCTCTTTACCATGTATATTAAGTGCTTTTTACTAATAAGACTAATATCGGTTTGGTGCTATATTTGAGCCGCGACACGACAAAACCAACAAAGTTGCATGTGCGCCCACATAGTGAAGAAACTGCGTACTAGCACTTCTACAGGTGTGAGCCAGTTTGACATATACGAGTAATAAGGGAAAGTTTCATTATAACTTAATAACTTCTTTTTTCTTAACATATTTTTACATCAAAAACGGTATCAGAAAGTAAAATTCTTCATCTTTGATATTGTGTTTTAATTTTGATTCTTGCACAAGTACAAAATGGTCTTTTTTGGGGTGATTTTCTAGAGGAGAAGCCCTTTCAAAATGGAGTATACGCTTCAAGGAAAGATTTTTTTCTAGAGGAGCGAATTCTTTCCTTGAAAGCTGACTCCATTGACAAGGAAAAAAACAAAAATGCAAATGGCAGAATGGCTTACCAGAGAGTGTACCCATTTACCTTGATACATTCATCTGCATTTGAGCCGTGAAACAACAAAACCAACATAGTGGCATGTGCGCCCAGCGAAGACTCAGATCAGTCTGGGCATTCGCCCAGTCTTGGAAGAATCTTCGCTATCGGCCGCGCGGTAGCTTTGCATCCGCCCAGTCTGATCAGAATCTTCGCTATCGGCATGGCGGTAGCTTCGACCCCTAAAGCTACTCTTTATGACTCTGATTAGGCTGGGCGGATGCCCAGGCTGATCTGAGTCTTCGCTGGGTGCACAGGCCATTTTATTGGTTTTGTTGTCTCACGGCTGATTTGGACCAACAGGAAGTCTGCACCGACGATCACGAACTTATTGTAGGTGCAAAAAGAATATTTTTACTGTTTCTAAAATTGCCTCGCCTATATAATCTATCGGTACCTGTTCGGAAACTGAAATTAACCCATAATTTGGAATGCTAACTAAACTCCTCTCAACTTATTGAACTTTACACCTGATTAACTTTAATGATGCGTTACATCATCAGCAACTAGCCTCAAAGCCAGAAATATATGATTCCTATAAGCTATGGTATCGATAAATTGCATTTTTTTTCAAGTTTATTAAGTGCGTACAAACAGACAATTCTTATGTCACTCGTGCATTTCGTTACAAAGGCAACTAATTTCAATACTACATTAAAGCAATCCAAAAAAAAAATCGGAAAATGCCGGAGTTTCAACAGTTATTACTTTTCAATTATTTACGTAAATCTTCAGCAAAATTTTCAGCATGTATGTCAGTTAATGCATGGAAAGGATACTAATAAGCTATTACAGTACTAAAGTTAAACTTAGCTACATTTGCGATTTGCGGTTTGTGAATTTCCGGAACAGAAATCGAATAATGAATTGGTTTATACACTAAGTAACATAATGGAACCTCTAATGAGTCGCTGTGCTGTCTGGTACAGGGAAAAGATAACGATGTTAAAATTTAACTTTAAGAGTCGTATATGTATCTTAGGGAATCTGCAATGGTATTGAATGCTATACCAACGTATGCACGAGAACATGAGAACATGTCCAAGAGGCCAATGAAAAGATTTGCTGCCAAGTTCAGGGTCAGCTTCTGTTCTTTATGCTCAGTCTCTGCACTTCACTTACCAACATTACGACAATTGCAGAACCGATACAGCAGTCGACGAGTAATCTGACCAGAATCTTCGACACTGCATGTGCTTTTATTTTTTTATCTTTTTTTTCTATTCCAAAGCCTCAGTTTCAAAAACGTGACGCTAGGAAAGTGCAAACAGCAAAGATTCAGATCACAACCTTGTCAGCTATATTCAATTGTTGGGTGTTCTCCTCATTTGTAAAAGATCACCCTAGCTTCTTCTAGTGATGTTCCGATGATCAATTATAATCGAATGTCGATCGATTACAGTTAGAGTTCGATTAATCGAGCCCAAATGTGTATAAACCGATTAATCGGGAAAATGTAAAATTCATTTATTTGTGATCTTTATTGCTTTCTAAGATCTCTAATTTGCAGCAAACCTTACAAAACATTTCCATGATTTATTCAGCTAATAATATTGAAATTACAATGCACATGCCACAGCATAATAACCCTGCATTTGAGAGATGCAAATATTGGACAGGAAAGATGTATGCTTGATTACTGCTGCTGGATCATTCTGCTTTACTGAATATGTGTTTATTCGAAAGTACCTTTCCACTTAGTATGACTATAAAAGCTAAAATCTGAATAACATAAAGACCATAATACATTTTCGAGATCTTCTGTGGTAATGACATGTATACATTATGTGTATTTCAATGAAATTATACTAACAATTTGTGCAGTTTCTTTTAATAATGTGTGCATGTAGATCTACTTAACCAAGTTCCTACAAACCAGTATGGATCTGCAGAACTAAATAATGCAGTATAAATATGAGGAGTTAAGACCAAAAGGGCCAAAGGTGGAATTCAGCAATCCTAGTAACATAAAATTTTAGGGTTTCCATCGACCGATTTCGATTGTATTCGATTATCGGTCACTTGCACTGAACCGATGATCGCTTATACAATTTCAACCGATTCCCATCACTAGCTTCTTCAGATAATCTGGATCTGCGAATTTTTTACTTCATGGAAAAAACTCGTAGGACACTGTGATAATTCCACCAGTCTCTTAACTTATGAATTAAATCAAATCAGTTCTTTCAAACAGCTCATTAAAAGTAGGGACAAGCCACCCGCGCTGCCTGAATACTCAGATCAGTTGCCACGCAGATTTATATTGCGTTTTCTGTCTGTTACCAAAGATCAAATTGTAAACAATTAATTTGAGCCGCATCAAACACAAATGAGCCGCGACACTACAAAACCAACAAAGTGGCATGTGCGCCCATCGAAGACTCAGATCAGCCTGGGCATCCGCCCAGTCTGATCAGAGTCTTTGCTGTCCACATGGAGGTAGTTTAGACGCGAAGCCACCCTTTAAATGCACAGCAAAGACTCTGATCAGACTTGGCGGATGCCCAGGCTGATTCGAGTTTTCGCTGGGCGCACATACCATTTTATTACTTTTGTCGTGTTGCGGCTCAAACTTAACGTATCTGCGATCTGTGGATAGCGAAAAACTAAACCAGTCTGTAAGTTGTGTGCAGTCTAGCAAGGGTATTGATTTGTCCATGTAAATTTTTCAGGATCCATAAATAGTATGTGGGCGAACAGCAAATGCTCTGATTTTACTGTGCAGGCTGGGCTGGTCTGGTCTGGGAGTAGTAAAGGACGCCACTCTGGACACGCCCGTCCGGAGACTAAGTCCGCAGCCTGGGGCAGTCTCGGGCCGGGCGTGTCCAGAGGTGACATCGCTTTAGTAAGCTTGAAAAGGCTAGTTTGAAATAACTTAGTCTTTTTCAAGGGTAAAAGTCTATGTTAAATGGCATAGGAGATGTCTTAAGAGGCTATACAGTAATATGCGTCTGCTATTAGTCTCTTGGCCCTGTATCTCAAGACCTCACTATACCAGAGGCATAACTCTATAGCGTCAATTGATGGTGTGAGTTGCTGTGACATACTCTTGTTCATTCTGTTAAATTTCTGAGGCTTTACAGTAATATGTGTCTGCTATCAGTCTCTTGGCCCTGTATCTCAGGGCCTCACTATACCAGAGGCATAACTCTATAGCGCCAGTACTTGTTCCTTGGGGATTATAAAATCTTGTATCTCAAGATTTTAATGTTCTGGACTGAAATTATTTCTTACTAGCCTTCTAAAGCCTGACTACTACATTTGATGACGAGAAGATCTCTGCTGCCAGTGTGCTTGAACTTGTGGGTATCTAGTGGAAGGTCCACATATCCACATTGAAATTGCGGAGCTGATGTGGATGTCAAGTGGAAGGTCCACATATCCACATTGAAATTGTGGAGCTGATGTGGATGTCAAGTGGAAGGTCCACATATCCACATTGAAATTGTGGAGCTGATGTGGATGATGTGGACTTGATGTGTATGCAATGTGGAGGTCATGTGGATGATGTGGATCCACAATGTGGAGTTTCCACATGTCCACATCTACACATTAGACAAATTGGCTTACCCTGTCCCATTTCTGACAGACTGACACAATGCATCTCAAAACCTCACTGTTACAATGCCAGCTGCCAAGGGGTTCACTTCTTCCTCATACATCCTAATTCTGAGTTATATCTGATTCCTACCTTCTATTCTGTACATGCATATTGTGGTTTATTATTTTGAAACAAAATTTGGTAGGTGTTGACTTGTTCTTTCCAATAAAAGAAATCATTTGAAAATCCATTGAGGCAATTTGGAGTTATTACAGGTTTCTTACCCTCCATATTCCGCGCATGCGCAGTGTGACAATTTATTTTAAGAGTATTTGGTAGGTTTTGACCAGTTCTTTCCAATAAAAAAAGAATTATGAAAATCCATCAAGGCAATCTGGAGTAATTACAGTTTTCTTACCCTCCATATTCCGCACATGCGCAGTGTGACAATTTATTTTAATTTCGTTTGGTAGGTTTTGACCAGTTCTTTCCAATAAAAAAAGAATTATGAAAATCCATCAAGGCAATCTGGAGTTATTACAGTTTTTTTACCCTCCAAATTCCGCGCATGCGCAGTGCACATGCCTGGCAAAAGATGCTTCTTTTATTTTAGAGCTAGTAGTTAACACAAAATATACTCATAACTGAAGTGATAAATACATACAGGTATTCACTTTCATTTGTATCATTTTTCTGAAAGCCACTACTTGTTTTGTCTATTAATAGAATTAACAAAGTCAATACAGATTTACCTCCATTGTAATAACACCATAATATGAAAAAATTGAATAACTTCGTTATTTTTTGGCCGATTTTGATAAAATAAACACCAAAATGTAGATTTTATTATTCTCTAATTATTTTTTATATTTTAAAATGTGTTACTATAAATAGTAACATGACCTTTATTGAAATAAGATATAAATGATATGCAAATTTCCAATCTTGTTTCAAGTAAACTGGTTTATGTTTAGTTATATATATTGGGAACTCGCATATTAATATTGCTGGTTTGCCGGTCACCACTGGACTGGAACTGGTGTGCACAACGGTTATACCGCCTGGGCCCGCAGATGCGAAGTCTATCGATTACATGTGAAACAGTAGAAGCCTATGGCTTAAGGGGTCGGAACATCCATGGTTCCGTAAAAGGTACCTCCGCTGGCAGGTCTCTGGTCCATAGCGACATTCAGGACTTGTGATCATGTAGATATGGCTTCAAATCGCCAGGGCTTCCCAGGCATAGGGTAACCGACCGGGGAAGAAATAGTGCTGTACAGCACACTCTTCTTGCTAATTTTTTAAGTGCATATTTTTGTCTTTACTGGCATGCAAGAAATAAAGATTGCATTTTTTTGTGGCACTATAATCTTGATGAGAATTGTGTGAAATAATATATGAAACTCAAAATGCTATTCGGTATATAAGTGTGATGTTCAGATATGAATTCATTCTAGTTTTGAACAGAGAGAAGTACAGTAAAGCCAGAGAAAGACTTGACACCCTTGTGCAACCCAGGTGCACATGAGTTGCACTACACCTGAGCTAGCTTTGAGCATTGAGTTGCACCCCATTCTCAAACCGTAGTGCACCTGAAGTTCAGAGTTCAGATTGAACCTTTACACCTACTTGTATGATTAGCTAGTCATGGAATGGACATACAGTTCGTGCACTACCCAGATCATCCTCTTTTTTTTTTTTTTTTTTTAATTTGTATTGCAAGAGTAAAGAAAATATAACACTTTTAAATTTGTATTGGTTTTAATTTTCTGATGTCTTTCTTTTTTCTTCTTTTTTCTTTTATTTGCAAAAGTGAAAATTATCTTAGTTTGTGTATTTTTTTTCTTTTTTTTTTCTGTCTTTAATTCTTTCTTTGAGTATTTTTAGAAGACAATTAAAACACACATATGTTAATTTATTCTTAATATAACAGAAAAAAAAAATATTGTAATATTCTATTTCAAGTAAAGAGAAGCCATGTTGTAAGCTATTAAACTATCAACTTTATTTTTAAAGAAAATATAAGAATTTTAAATTTGTTTTTGCTTTAATTTCTGATGCCTTTCTTTTTTTTTTTTTTTTTTTTTTTTTACTTTTATTTGCAAAAGTGAAAATTATCTTAATTTGTGTATTTTTTCTGTCTTTAATTCTTTCTTTCAGTTTTTGAGAAAGCAATTAAAATGATTCATATCACATAATTTATTCTAAATATCATAGAAGACAATTAAAATATTATAATAATCTATTTTAAGTATCAGAAAAGACATATTCTAACTATCAACTTTATTTTATTCTTTTATTTGATCTTGAATCATGACAAAACTAACACAATGACTTGTGGATCAAGCATATTCAAAGGTAAATCTGTTTGTTTGTTCTTAAATCTACTTTCATTACCCTTTTGAATCTTAGTATATTGTACTGTTGTTTTAACAATAAACTCTAAAACTGAGTAGATACATGTATTCACACCACTGCGGCGTCTTAAGTAAACAAAGTCAGAAATAAACTGGCCGCGACACGACAAAACCAACAATGTGGTTGTTCGCCCAGCGCAGAATTGAAATGCATGGATAAGAATTCAAAGACTAGAGGGCAAACAGTGTTGATTTGGATGATGCTGGTTATTATTAGCCGCATTATCTGGATCTACGCTATTTGCAAATTCCGCGGTTTTCGTTCTTTAGCGCTCAAGGTGTTTAAAAAATGGATAAGAATTCACAGACTAGAGAGAAAACAGTGTAGATCTAGATGAGGCTGCTCATTCAATTGATTATGAGCCGCCACATGAGGATCTACATTATCTGCAAATTCAGCAATTTTCATTTTTTGTTTCGCGCTTTAGATGTTAAAGAAATGGATAAAAATTCAAACACTAGAGGGCAAATAGTGCAGATCTAAATGAGGCTGCCCACTATGAGCCGCCTAATCAGGATCTACACTATTTGCAAATTCAGCTATTTTCGTTTGTTCGCGCTATGTTAAGGAAATGGATAAGAATTCAAAGACTAGAGGGCAAACAGTGTAGGCTTATTATGAGTCGCCTCATCAGGATCTACGCTATTTGCAAATTACGCTGTTTTCGTTCTTCAAAATATGAGATGCCTTGTCTGCAAGGCTTAAGACAGTTTACTAGTTCATCACGTTTTCCTGCAATTTTTATCACGTTTTTTCTGCATTTTTTTAAAAAAGGGGAACGACTTTTGTGACTTTCTTGTCTGCTTTCCTAGACAAAATAAACTCATATAGGAAAGAATTTGATCATAGGGGCGCACTTCAATTCTTTCTTGGGTTGAACCCTACATGTATATTGAAACAAAATGAAAACGATAAAAGTTGCTTCCTCTGAAAGTGTATCTGGTCACCAAAAGTAGACAAAATCCTCCTTTAGTTTATAAACCCTCTAAGCACCAAAAAGGCAGACGACAATTTACTTCTGCAAAATTTCGAAAAAGCATCACAAATACAGACTTCCAGACTGCAACCCCTTATTAGAACCGTCTCGGTGAATCGATTCTAATGAGGGCTTACAACTTATTTTTCTATGGAGAAATGTGATAAATTATCTGTAAATTACCACACTACCCCTTCTTATCTGAAGCACTGCAAAACAACTATGTCTACCCCTGCAAATAGTTGAAGTGTCTCTAAATTCTCTCATCAAGCAAATTCTTTAGTAAGTTAATTCGATCAAACAGATTTCTGTTTCCCGATTGCAATGTTTGTATATGAAGTGTGCCGACACTTCGCTTCACACCCTCAGGCTTATCAATAGTTGACGCCGGCTGATAACAAGATTTCACAGACTATTATGAAAACGGGTTGGTGTTTTCCGAACACTCTTAGTTAAGATTTAAAAAAAAAATGAGGGAAAGAGAACACAAATGAAAAAAAAGAGGGGTGGGGGGGAGGGGGGGGGGAGTAATCTTATGATGCTTGTCAAAACAGTGGTCCATGGCCGTTCCGAATCAGCCCCGACGGCCTTGAATACAGTTTGAATTGGTGATCATATGGATTTTGCATTAGAGATCTGTGTAAACGTGAAACTTTCACGCAATACAGTATACAGTATTAAAGTTCATGGGTACACTTTCAGGAATAGCAACTCTGCCATTTTCAATTTTTACTCATTTCTCAAGTGGGGTCAATTCATCAAGAAACTAGAAATGAGCCGCGACACGAGAAAACCAACAATGTGTTTGTGCGGCCAGCGCACACTCAGATCAGCCTGGGCATCAGTCCAGTCTGAGCAGAGTCTTCGCTGTCCGCATGAAGGTAGCTTAGACCTGTGACCTATATTATAGGTCACTGCTTAGACCCTTAGCTACCCATTAAAGGCTAAAAAAGACTCTGATCAGACTGGGTGGATGCCCAGGCTGATCTGAGTCTGCGCTGGGCACACAACCATATTGTTGGTTTTCTCGTGTCGCGGCTCAAATGTGTCCACAGCATGGTCAGGGTCTTCACAATTTGCAACCCATTACGACATAATGCAACAGGAATATTTCCTTTCCACGGTGACTACATGTGATACAAAGAATTAAGATGTCTTTGTCTGAGTCTGCGCTGGGCGCACAACCACATTGTTGGTTTTCTCGTGTCGTGGCTCAAATGTGTCCACAGCATGGTCAGGGTCTATACAATTTGCAACCCATTACGACATAATGCAACAGGAATATTTCCTTTCCGCAGTGACTACATGTGATACAACGAATTAAGATGTCTTTGTCTGAGTCTGCGCTGGGCACACAACCGCATTGTTGGTTTTCTCGTGTCGCGGCTCAAATGTGTCTACAGCATGGTCAGAATCTACACAATTTGCAACCCATTACGACATATAATGCAACAGGAACATTTCCTTTCCACAGTGACTACATGTGATACAAAGAATTAAGATGTCTTTGTAGATTTTTTCATTTGTATTATTATTTTTATGCCTTATGTCTTAATGTGGACAAGTTGAGGGAAATCAATAACAGATACCTTGCTTTAATCACTAAACTTATTTCCTCAAACTGATTATCAATGATTTTCAAAACATATGTTTCACAATCTAATTGTAGTCTTAGGGATTTGTGCAGCGAGCCTTGAAACAAAAATTTTATCTTTACAAATTGCATTGTCTTTCTTTATTTGAAAATTCAAAATTTAACCAATAAATAAATAAAATAAAATAAAATAAAATAATGAATTAAAAAGTTAATAATATTAAAATTGAAAATTATAATGGCGAAATATATAAATTGGTAAAAAGTAAAGTACGATTTGTAAGTGATATTCAAGAAAATATCAACATATATATATATATATCAAGATTTCTTTCTTCTAATCCTTTTTCAGTTCAATTCTATTTTTCTATCTATTTTATTTTATTTGCATTTTCTCCTTTTATGTTTTTTTTTCAAAATATATGGTTCTGATCTCCATTTATTAAGGTTTTACTGGATCGATTCATGAATATACACCACCGGAAACCTGAAGCTGTCTCAGCACTTTAATATTTTATGACTCTAATAATGAGGAGATTAAGAGATGCATTCGATATTCTTATTACCCATTTATTGAAGGAGATTCCATTATGGGTTTGAAGAGCAAAATCCAGACCTTTAAGTACACAGTAATCAAACATTTACACAAACAAGAAATCTTCTTGCCCAAGGATACATGTATTGACAGATGCCTTATTCAAATCCATCTCATTCGAGCCGCTGCGCGACAGATCCAGCAAAATGACTCAGCAAAGACTCAGATCGGCCTAGGCATCCACCGAGGCTGATCAGAATCTTCTCTGACTGCATGAGCAAAACAGAGACTGATCAGACTGGACGGATTCCCAGGCTGAAATGCGTCTTCGCTTGGCGGACAGGGAATGTCATGGTTTTGTCAGATAGATAATCAGTGATTATAGAGTTTTAATGATATAAAATTATATATATAAGTCCACAAATTTCTGTAATTACTTCAGAAATAGTAATAGAGATAATTAGCCAAATTTATTATCGTGTAACGTTATGTAAATAAATATATTGAAATATAAATAATTAAATACACAGCGTTAAGCAAGCTCTTCCAAAACATCGATATACTAAAATAAACATATTTAAATGAGCATTACTAAACGAGGTGCTCTGCAATAAATAAGGTAACAATTAGATAAATACTTACCTGAAAATGACTTCTGTCTGGCTGTCATCTTCTATTGTCTTATAACAACAAAACCATTAAAGAAGTGTGTTGGGAATAACACATTATATACATTTAAATATTATGGCACTTCTCACTCCACCTACTCATAATTTTGTCACTAGGAAAAACTATTGACCAATTAAAGAAAGGGGTATTAGAAAAAATCATTGTTTGCGCACCTTTAAATTACTTTGATAGAATGTTCTATTTAATGTAATTGTCCCAACCTTTTACCACTATTTTTAATTGACTGGTATTCGTTCATAAATAGATGGTGATTACAGACTTCAAATGACATAAAAAGATCAAATTTGATACGTTTGGTTAAATAAAAAGACGGAATGAAATAGATAAATAAAAAGAAAGTAAAAAAAGAAAAATCATGAATAAATGGTGTCTTACAATGTGTAGAGTAGGTTTATAGCAAATATACTGAACATGAATGTGCACATTGAATTCACAGGTGATTGCTGAGTTGGAATTTGTCTAGTGCACTTGGGTCGCAAAGTCGAGTGCACCTGTGTCTCTGAGCTCACTCAAAGTCATGTGCACACCTCTCTCTGGGCTAGTGCACATCAGTTGCACTTTATGTCAAGTTTTTCTCTGGCTTTACTGTAAGAAGCAAGAGAAAAAAACAAAGCCGTTAAAGATATTTGATGACTTATAATTCATCTCCTGATCATGAAGGACTTCTATCTAACACTTCTGAGTGATGGTTCTCTGAAAACTTTCCCTCAAAACACACAAAGCTCTTTTACTGTGAGACTAGATCACCCGATAAATATCGAAAGCGAAAAGTGGGAAGTTGCTTTGGTGGAATTAATTACACCATCTCGAGTCAATAATATTTCAGAAAACAATAACTTTTTCTTTTTGTCATTTCTGGACCAAGCGGTATTAAATGCTCAAGGAATAGATACGACAAAGGATTTGTGTGCTAGTGGAGAGGGCTGTCATGAATATAAACTATTTCTTCCTGAAGGAAATTACAACTCTCCACAGCATTTGGTGGATGAGATGCAATCTGTAATAGATACAAAACATGGATCTTTAATGAAACAAATAAATGCTTCTATCAGCATTACTTATGTTAAAAGCACAAATCGTCTAAAAGTTGTTGCACAAAATCCAAACCAGGTCAGGATTCGCTTTCCAGCTTCACTTGGACAAGCTCTTGGAGTTAATCCGGATATGTCAGAAAACCCCATTGGAAACGAATCATATGCTTTCAAATATGGAGTAGACCTAAATATATTGCATAATCGCTTGTACGTGTACTCAGATGTAGTTGATTATACATACCTTGGTGACGTGACGGCCCCTATTTTGAGAGTTGTACCATTTGAGAATTCAAAACGCTCTCAGCAGTCACACAAAGAATTTGTCAACATGCACTACGTTCCAGTAGGAAAATCTTATATTGATCAAGTTCATATCAGTATCAAAGGTGATACCGGTAAAAATATTCAGTTCAGCTCTGGAAAGACTTTAATTAAGTTACATTTCAGGCGGCGAATTAAATAAAAAAGAAACACAAAATGAGTATAAATACAACACACTGTTACAAACGTCACCATTTCAAGTAAAATCTTGAGAGAAAGCAGAATGTCTGGTAGTTCCAATAACCTAACAAAAGCACATTGTGGGCTAACTTCTGAATCTTCAGGCTTGCCTGTCATTCCTGTTGTACAAAAAAGAAAAAGAAATCCTTCTACCTTTGGACAGATTCGATATCTTATGAAACGATTGTCAGCTGCTTTAGACAAAAGGCTCAGAGAGGGTAGACCTTTAAAGTATTGCCGACTATGCAGAGTAGAAATTCGTTCATTATGTCGTGAGGAGAAAGAAAAACAACACAAACTCAAAGGATACATACACAAGAAGAATAAACATTTAAGACGTTCCAGACGGACAAAGAATGATTCTGGGGGTCAGAAATGTCATAGACGTAGTGAAGCTAAAGAGGATATCAACAGACAGGCGGGGAACAAGCTGGAGTTAAAAACAATGAAATAAAGTGTAAGTCACTTTTTTTAATGCTATAACTATTGAGTAAAATTGGAAACTTGTATCAGTTTTCTAAATGTAGGTTTGTTAGAATTCAGTTGGTATTTAGATTATTGACAGAATTAATAGTACTGGTTTTAAATAATACACATTTTTTTTTCCACAATTTTCTACATCATTTAGTTCACAAAAGTGCTGTCAATTGGTAAAAATGTAAGAATTGCAGTGATTTACCAAACTTAGCACAATTACAACTTCTTCAATATCTATTGCAGACTATAAAAGAAAGAGTCAAAGGATATAACTTCATTCTTCAACCAGTCGTTAATGGGTCGATACCAGTGCAAGCAGTGCTTCCGTGAATTTGCTAGATCAGACAGCCTGAGAAGACATATGTCCAGTGGTGTTTGTAAAGCAACTACAACTATGTCTGACAGCGAAGAAAGTACTATCTCGGAAGCATCAGATGTAACTACAAACAGAAAATATTTGAAGGGAATGAAAGGACATGATATCTTTGGAGAATATGATTATAGTAAACTCTCAGACGATCCAGATACAGAACCGTCAGAAGTCGAGACAGACAGTGAGTGTGCTAGTAAAGAGGAAAAACAGAAAGCCAAACGCAGGAAAATTCAAAAGACAAGTCCTTGGGATAGACTAATGAGAAGCACTTACAGAGACAATCAAGATCAGTTCGATGAAACAGTGGAAAATACCATGCAGGAGACACCTAACATCGATGTTGAATCAGCTGAGGAAATGGCATATGAAGAACTGAAACCAAAATACAGATCGACGCTGGTTACCAAGTATCAAGACCTCGTGGCACTCGGGTCCGCTTTGAGAAAAGATCCTATCCACAAGAAAGTAATATCAACAGCTCACAGATTGAAAGAAGATGAAGACTATGATGAAGAAGAGGCGATGCAGTATGCAGTGAAAAAAAGAAGATATCTACTTGAACGAAAACTTGACGAATATGAAAGACCAACTTTAACTGTTGAAGAGGAAACCCAGTGACATTGATTCTTGATAGGACTTTGAAATTAACCGTTTCAGCGATGGTAAAGCATTGAGATCATTTAAATAATAGTAGACCTGCAGTGGAACCTATCAAAAGAGTTTTATTTACTATAAAATACTAATGATCATTATGTAACCGAAGACAGAGGGACGGTCCTAATCCTTTGTCTATCGTAATGAATAGGTGAGCGGGACAAATAAAAGTGTTCTAAATTTAATCTGTTGTTATTCGTTCTTTTCTTCCTAGTTCTTATTATTGTAACAGTGAGGTTTTGAGATGCATTGTGTCAGTCTGTCAGAAATGGGACAGGGTAAGCCAATTTGTCTAATGTGTAGATGTGGACATGTGGAAACTCCACATTGTGGATCCACATCATCCACATGACCTCCATATTGCATACACATCAAGTCCACATCATCCACATCAGCTCCACAATTTCAATGTGGATATGTGGACCTTCCACTTGACATCCACATCAGCTCCACAATTTCAATGTGGATATGTGGACCTTCCACTTGACATCCACATCAGCTCCACAATTTCAATGTGGATATGTGGACCTTCCACTTGACATCCACATCAGCTCCACAATTTCAATGTGGATATGTGGACCTTCCACTAGATACCCACAAGTTCAAGCACACTGGCAGCAGAGATCTTCTCGTCATCAAATGTAGTAGTCAGGCTTTAGAAGGCTAGTAAGAAATAATTTCAGTCCAGAACATTAAAATCTTGAGATACAAGATTTTATAATCCCCAAGGAACAAGTACTGGCGCTATAGAGTTATGCCTCTGGTATAGTGAGGCCCTGAGATACAGGGCCAAGAGACTGATAGCAGACGCATATTACTGTAAAGCCTCAGAAATTTAACAGAATGAACAAGAGTATGTCACAGCAACTCACACCATCAATTGACGCTATAGAGTTATGCCTCTGGTATAGTGAGGTCTTGAGATACAGGGCCAAGAGACTAATAGCAGACGCATATTACTGTATAGCCTCTTAAGACATCTCCTATGCCATTTAACATAGACTTTTACCCTTGAAAAAGACTAAGTTATTTCAAACTAGCCTTTTCAAGCTTACTAAAGCGATGTCACCTCTGGACACGCCCGGCCCGAGACTGCCCCAGGCTGCGGACTTAGTCTCCGGACGGGCGTGTCCAGAGTGGCGTCCTTTACTACTCCCAGACCAGACCAGCCCAGCCTGCACAGTAAAATCAGAGCATTTGCTGTTCGCCCACATACTATTTATGGATCCTGAAAAATTTACATGGACAAATCAATACCCTTGCTAGACTGCACACAACTTACAGACTGGTTTAGTTTTTCGCTATCCACAGATCGCAGATACGTTAAGTTTGAGCCGCAACACGACAAAAGTAATAAAATGGTATGTGCGCCCAGCGAAAACTCGAATCAGCCTGGGCATCCGCCAAGTCTGATCAGAGTCTTTGCTGTGCATTTAAAGGGTGGCTTCGCGTCTAAACTACCTCCATGTGGACAGCAAAGACTCTGATCAGACTGGGCGGATGCCCAGGCTGATCTGAGTCTTCGATGGGCGCACATGCCACTTTGTTGGTTTTGTAGTGTCGCGGCTCATTTGTGTTTGATGCGGCTCAAATTAATTGTTTACAATTTGATCTTTGGTAACAGACAGAAAACGCAATATAAATCTGCGTGGCAACTGATCTGAGTATTCAGGCAGCGCGGGTGGCTTGTCCCTACTTTTAATGAGCTGTTTGAAAGAACTGATTTGATTTAATTCATAAGTTAAGAGACTGGTGGAATTATCACAGTGTCCTACGAGTTTTTTCCATGAAGTAAAAAATTCGCAGATCCAGATTATCTGAAGAAGCTAGTGATGGGAATCGGTTGAAATTGTATAAGCGATCATCGGTTCAGTGCAAGTGACCGATAATCGAATACAATCGAAATCGGTCGATGGAAACCCTAAAATTTTATGTTACTAGGATTGCTGAATTCCACCTTTGGCCCTTTTGGTCTTAACTCCTCATATTTATACTGCATTATTTAGTTCTGCAGATCCATACTGGTTTGTAGGAACTTGGTTAAGTAGATCTACATGCACACATTATTAAAAGAAACTGCACAAATTGTTAGTATAATTTCATTGAAATACACATAATGTATACATGTCATTACCACAGAAGATCTCGAAAATGTATTATGGTCTTTATGTTATTCAGATTTTAGCTTTTATAGTCATACTAAGTGGAAAGGTACTTTCGAATAAACACATATTCAGTAAAGCAGAATGATCCAGCAGCAGTAATCAAGCATACATCTTTCCTGTCCAATATTTGCATCTCTCAAATGCAGGGTTATTATGCTGTGGCATGTGCATTGTAATTTCAATATTATTAGCTGAATAAATCATGGAAATGTTTTGTAAGGTTTGCTGCAAATTAGAGATCTTAGAAAGCAATAAAGATCACAAATAAATGAATTTTACATTTTCCCGATTAATCGGTTTATACACATTTGGGCTCGATTAATCGAAATCTAACTGTAATCGATCGACATTCGATTATAATTGATCATCGGAACATCACTAGAAGAAGCTAGGGTGATCTTTTACAAATGAGGAGAACACCCAACAATTGAATATAGCTGACAAGGTTGTGATCTGAATCTTTGCTGTTTGCACTTTCCTAGCGTCACGTTTTTGAAACTGAGGCTTTGGAATAGAAAAAAAAGATAAAAAAATAAAAGCACATGCAGTGTCGAAGATTCTGGTCAGATTACTCGTCGACTGCTGTATCGGTTCTGCAATTGTCGTAATGTTGGTAAGTGAAGTGCAGAGACTGAGCATAAAGAACAGAAGCTGACCCTGAACTTGGCAGCAAATCTTTTCATTGGCCTCTTGGACATGTTCTCATGTTCTCGTGCATACGTTGGTATAGCATTCAATACCATTGCAGATTCCCTAAGATACATATACGACTCTTAAAGTTAAATTTTAACATCGTTATCTTTTCCCTGTACCAGACAGCACAGCGACTCATTAGAGGTTCCATTATGTTACTTAGTGTATAAACCAATTCATTATTCGATTTCTGTTCCGGAAATTCACAAACCGCAAATCGCAAATGTAGCTAAGTTTAACTTTAGTACTGTAATAGCTTATTAGTATCCTTTCCATGCATTAACTGACATACATGCTGAAAATTTTGCTGAAGATTTACGTAAATAATTGAAAAGTAATAACTGTTGAAACTCCGGCATTTTCCGATTTTTTTTTTGGATTGCTTTAATGTAGTATTGAAATTAGTTGCCTTTGTAACGAAATGCACGAGTGACATAAGAATTGTCTGTTTGTACGCACTTAATAAACTTGAAAAAAAAATGCAATTTATCGATACCATAGCTTATAGGAATCATATATTTCTGGCTTTGAGGCTAGTTGCTGATGATGTAACGCATCATTAAAGTTAATCAGGTGTAAAGTTCAATAAGTTGAGAGGAGTTTAGTTAGCATTCCAAATTATGGGTTAATTTCAGTTTCCGAACAGGTACCGATAGATTATATAGGCGAGGCAATTTTAGAAACAGTAAAAATATTCTTTTTGCACCTACAATAAGTTCGTGATCGTCGGTGCAGACTTCCTGTTGGTCCAAATCAGCCGTGAGACAACAAAACCAATAAAATGGCCTGTGCATCCGCCCAGCCTAATCAGAGTCATAAAGAGTAGCTATAGGGGTCGAAGCTACCGCCATGCCGATAGCGAAGATTCTGATCAGACTGGGCGGATGCAAAGCTACCGCGCGGCCGATAGCGAAGATTCTTCCAAGACTGGGCGAATGCCCAGACTGATCTGAGTCTTCGCTGGGCGCACATGCCACTATGTTGGTTTTGTTGTTTCACGGCTCAAATGCAGATGAATGTATCAAGGTAAATGGGTACACTCTCTGGTAAGCCATTCTGCCATTTGCATTTTTGTTTTTTTCCTTGTCAATGGAGTCAGCTTTCAAGGAAAGAATTCGCTCCTCTAGAAAAAAATCTTTCCTTGAAGCGTATACTCCATTTTGAAAGGGCTTCTCCTCTAGAAAATCACCCCAAAAAAGACCATTTTGTACTTGTGCAAGAATCAAAATTAAAACACAATATCAAAGATGAAGAATTTTACTTTCTGATACCGTTTTTGATGTAAAAATATGTTAAGAAAAAAGAAGTTATTAAGTAATAATGAAACTTTCCCTTATTACTCGTATATGTCAAACTGGCTCACACCTGTAGAAGTGCTAGTACGCAGTTTCTTCACTATGTGGGCGCACATGCAACTTTGTTGGTTTTGTCGTGTCGCGGCTCAAATATAGCACCAAACCGATATTAGTCTTATTAGTAAAAAGCACTTAATATACATGGTAAAGAGCTAATATTCCTCATACTCCTCTTCTGATCATGAACTTTGGCCAAAGTGAATCTTCTTAGAGAAGTATCCGAAACTTGAGCAATTTTGATCAAATAAAAAGATTGCTATGAAGCTTAGATATTGGTAGTGATGACATGCGAGTAAGATATGCATTCAGCAAACCAGCTTGCTGGACCAATATTCAAACTTTTTTGTCAGACGAACTAAAAGACTCTAAAAAGGAAGATGCACGAAATCGCAGGCTAATGTGAGCTTTACTGTCGAACAGCACAAACACTGTGACACTTTTTCTCATGGTGTAAAACACATAATTGAGCTGCGACACGACAAAACCAACAAAGTGGATGTGCGACAAACGAATACTCTGATCAGCCTGGGCATCCGCCAAGTCTGATCAGAGTCTTCGCTGTCCGCATGGAGCTAGCTTAGACCCTTAGCTGCTCTATAAGCGCACAGAAAAAACACTATCAGACTGGGCGGAAGCTCAGGATGATCTTAGTCTCCGCTGGGCGCACGTGCCACTTTGTCGCGACTCAGATATACCAAGCATTTAGCAACAAAATGAGACAAAGTGGCAAAAGAAAGTTGACAAGAACAGCATATTATTAAGTACATCTCATGTGAAGTTCCTCAATTCCGATGACAGATACATTAGAATGATGTCTGAAAATGAGATAAAATATAGGAGCGACATCTGGAAAGTAATCTTCGAACAGGCTTCTTCAGTGGTTCTGTAAATTTACAAGATGGGCATTAAAGATGTGGGAATAAATATCTTAATTGTCATGGCAACAGATATTAAACTCCAGCTTTCCTCGTCATCCTTGCATTAATGATACTTCATTAGCTAAGGGGCCGTATTCATAAAATGACTTAAGTGGTTGCTATGCTGTTGCTAAGGCTAAATTTCTTTGAAGGAGATTACCTACAACTATGAAATTTGGTCTGGAGGAACAGTCTTTGTGAGATTCCCTACAACTATGAACTTTGGTCTGGAGGAACAGTCTTACAAAGATTGTTCCTCCAGACCAAATTTCATAGTTGTAGAAAAAAAAAGAATCTCCTTTATAGATATTTAGCCTTAGCAACAGCATAGCAACGACTTAAGTGGCTTTATGAATACGGCCTAAGATGACCAAATATTTATTTCAAAGCATTCTGACAACAAATTCTGACGGAAAAGCCACTGGAAGCAAGAAACGTATCAAACCTTCATTACATCTTCTTCGGGCATCTGGGCCGTATTTATAAAATGACTTAAGTGGTTGCTATGCTGTTGCCAAGGCTGAATTTTTGTGAAGGAGATTCCCTACAACTATGAAATTTACTCTGGAGGAACAGTCTGAAAAAGACTGTTCCTCCAGAGCTTATTTCATAGTTGCAGGGAATCTCCAACATAGAAATTTAGCCTTAGCAACAGCATATCAACGACTTAAGTTGTTTTATAAATATGGCCCCTGCTGTATATCTAATCCAACACAAAAGAAAGCAAAATATAAATAAATAATAAATAACTTAATAAATAAGAATAAAAAGATAACTGATGAATGTTCATATAAAGAAATATGCCCTTTGCCCGCCATCAAGCTTCTACAAACTCCCACTCTCGTGAAAGTGTACCCATTTGTCATAAACTGGGGCCGTATTCATAAAACGACTTAAGTCGTTGCTATGCTGTTGCTAAGGCTAAATTTCTTTGAAGGAGATTCCCTAGAACTATGGAATTTGGTCTGGAGGAACAGTCTTTGTAAGACTGTTCCTCCAGACCAAATTTCATAGTTGTAGGGAATCTCCTTTATAGATATTTAGCCTTAGCAACCGCATAGCAACGACTTAAGTGGCTTTATGAATACGGCCACTGTAGTATGTGTTGATAACAATAGCTTGTTACCTTATATTGGTAACTGAACGCTGAAAATGTCTATGTTTGAGAGCCTATTTTTGTTAAATGTAATTTTTTGACCATCAAAAGCCTCATGTACACCTTAAATGTTTCTGCAACAGGTGTGTAAAGCTTCAAATTGCGGATTCATCAAAAACTATGGGCGGAGTTGATTGCACAGTCTATTGGTAAAAGCCACTGAAATTTTGTAATTTTGAAACCCAGTAGTTTTGTCAACACTTAATTTTCGACCTTTAAAACCCTTCATGTATATTTTCAATATGTTTGCAACATGTGTGCAAAGTGGGAAATCGAACCATTATAACTGTGGGAGGAGTTGATTACACAAACTTGCTACCCTATATCAGTGACAAACACTGAAAATTTTAAAGCCCTTTATTTAGTTAGAAAGAAAATTTGACCTTCAAACTCCTTAACGCTCATCTTCAACCTGTCTGCAACATACATGTATGTGCAAAGTTTCAAATCAATCCACGATACGATGTCGGAGGAGTTGATTACACATATTTGCTACTGAAATGTATGATGGACAAGTAGACAGACAAACGGACGGACAGGGGTAAAACAAAATGCCCCCTGACTGTAAGGGCTTAAAAAGCACAACATTCCCAAAGTAGAAGTTTCAAATTTTATCATATGACGTCGCATCTGAGAGTGTAATAAAGTCATGCATTAAAAATGATAATCCACTAGTGGATTAAATATGCAAATTACGTCGCAACGTTATACGTTGGCGTCCATTAAAACGTCGCGTTATCTAATGGCGAAATCGTGACGTTTTAAGTGCAAATTTTGCTAATAAAATGCGATTTTAGTGTCATATGATAAATAGAATCTTGCATTCGTGCTCCTGTATTATTGAATTTACTAAACTCGTTGGGGAAAACTGATAAGATGCTCGGCACAGCCTCGCATCTTATCTTTTTCCCCAACTCGTTTAATAAATTCAATAAAACATGAGCATCATGCAAGATCCTCTACATAAACGAAGATACCCAGGAAAGTCTGCGATCACAATGCACAATTCACCCAAGACACAGAAAGGAGGGTAAACACAAACAATAAAACGGAAAAGTACGTCATAGATAACAGACACACCCAGTCCAACACAGAGGGTCCAACACAGAGGAACTGCAAATCAATACAACAAATATCATACTATACAAACTATATAAAACATATAAAAATACTGTATTATTCCTAATAAACGCCCCCCTCCCTCTTTTGTAAGTTATATAGATTTGCATGAAACTCTTGTTTGCTTCTCTGGATAAGGTATCTTTTTGAAATGGGGCCTACTATAAAAGGAAAGAATTTGAGCAAATTCTTTCCTTTAAGAGTTGACCCCTACTGAGAAAGGCGTAAAAAATAGTAGAGCTACTTCCTTTGAAAGTATACCCGTCACCTTAATATTGCTTATCATAGGTATTTTGGCAGTAACAGATTTACTACACTTTAGACCTAAATAACGCACCGGTACATTTATTATCTGTTTTAAGCCACAAAACAAATCAGGAATGAAAGAGGACAGATATACAGGTGACCACAATGCCAGACATACAACAAACAGGACCCACATCAGAACACAGGGTATAATCTATTCCGCTAATTTACGCTTCCTATAGAGACTGTACATCATATTTGTCTTCCGCCGAGACTGTCCGCGAACTCTTGCTTGCTGCAGAGACTACTGTTCTCGAAAAATGGCTTCCTGCCGATGCTGTCCGCGTGACTCTGCTTCCTGCCGAGAACCTCGGCAGGAAGCAGAAACACGCGGACAGTCTCTGCAGCAAGCCATTTATCATGTACAGAAGTTTCGGCAGGAAGCAAGAGATCGCGGACAGTCTCAGCGGAAGCCAAATATGATGTACAATCTGTGCAGGAAGCGTAAATTAGCGGAATCGATTATACCCTGTGCAGAAGAACACACAAACGACAAATTAGCACAAGACATTTGCAATAAAATACACAACCGGTTCAACAAAGAGGACTGCAACAGAAACTCTGCCTAAGAACTGTCAATCATAACGTTACTAGGGCGTAGCACCATTTAAGCCCTTTGAGAAGAAAGACAAAAATGAAAAAATTGCAGAATTGCCGCCCCTGAAAGAGCACCTATCCATCTTAAATCTGTATTATGCTAACTTAGTTTTAAGTAACACCTACATTTCGTTCTGTGCATGGACATCCTGCGACATCAGTTCCTGTCATAACACGCCCTATCAATTAAATGTCACATTAAACGAGGCTTTATATGTGTCATCAACGTTTGCCACATGTGGGAATTGCATTTGCTTGTCTTTACTTCTAACTTATTTCTTCGTATGGGCTGAGTCCGTTGGCCTCGGATTAGTTTGCATAAGTAATGACACTTTTCCAAGAGATATCAGATCATCCCTAGTATTTCCTAAATGACATGCATGACAACAATAATTAGATAGCAGTAACTTGACATGACATGAAAAAAGTGTTAAGCCCATCGGCAAAAAAATGGGAACTCAAACTAGTCTGTGAATCAATACAATCTTCAGTTAGCCTTCATTTTGCGCCTGTATTTCTCAAGTCAATGAATGGCCTATGCAAACAGGCAAGATTATGACCGGAATGTGCAGATGCGCAGACAAATCTGATATTTTCGTGGTTCGCATATTGACTGAGTATCAGCTTTTACGTGTCCAGCTCAGATTGTGGTTGTCCTGAACTATTATATAGAAGCCTCATATCAGATTCCTCCCATCTGGTCGTAAATAACACAAATAAGAGGCAATATGATTCCATCATTAATTGAATTGAATCTTAATAGTTGACAACTTGATCAATGTCGGCAGCCAGAAGACCTAATATAAATCTCCGTGGTAACGGATGGACGGGAAATTGGTGGAGAAAAGGATTAAGAAAGCGATGTGTCTTAGCATTTCTTTATAAAGTTCATCAAATAGTGTAGGCTGGCCGAAGTCCTTCAACATAAGGAAGTAGCTTGGTTAAGAATTACTTTTGTTTGCCAGGAAAGAAAGCAGTGCCATATCCCACTGGGCACATTACGTTGAATCAACATTGAATCAACGTTGATTCAACGTCATGACGTTGAATCAACGTTGATTCAATGTTGATTCAATGTTGTGTGCCTGCTGGGATGCTGCACTTGTAAACTTATAACCATACAGCCAGGGGCACGACTATCGAATTTGTTGGCACTGACGCAAACATAAGCAATTAGTTGCTCATCAGACTGAGGAGACATTCAAGGCATATTGTCATCGCCTTTGTATGGTATTGGCAATACCAGCATACATAAAATATATAAATTCTATAAGCCAACTGACGGATGACAGAAGTTTGTTGAACATTCTGTAGTAGTAATGAAAATTTCTTAACACTAATTTTTCAAATTGTTCATGTTTTCCGTTAAGTAAAGGGTATGAAAGGCAGCGATCAGGAAGCGAATTATGCATTGAAATCAACATCTTGTCCCAAATACTAAATGGAAAAGGAAACCAATAATGACGGCAAACAAAGCAAATCAAGACAAGCGAAAAAGGCAAGAAATCAGGGGCCATATTTATAAAACGAGTTCATTAAAGATAGCTGAGTTGCCACCTATTTGGGAAAGAGCTGCTGACTCTGCTTATCACTTGTAATTTATTGTTTGGGGGGATGCCTTTGTCACTATTTCCCTTTGGTGTTGGGGATAGGGTTTGGGATCTGATTCAGTCAGTTCCTGAAGTGTATTTACTCTTTAAAAAATTAAGTGGTTGCTATGCTGTTGCTAAGACTGAATTTCTATGAAGGAGATTCACTACAACTATGAAATTTTGCCCCGGAGGATCACTCTTTTAAGACTGTTCCTCCAGAGCAAATTTCGTAGTTGCAATGTAGGGAATCTCCTTTATAGAAATTCAGTCTTAGCAACAGCATAGCGACCACTTAAGTCGTTTTATAAATACGGTCCAGCTCTTTCCCAGCAGATAGCCGAGGGGCTATCCTGATAATGCAGAAAATGTCAAAGACTGATAAAAGCCTACAAACAATGTACCTTTTGGCAAAATTATTATATTTGTCTTTGATTCACATTCGGTGGGGCATATTTCACCCATTTCGTCAAACGTTCATGAAGTGAAATGATCAAATCAAATCAAGATAATATCACCAAACTATTTATCGGTATTGTAAAACAAACAAAACATTCAAATGTTATCTTGGTAGATTCAAGAAATATAAATATTTCCTTTTACGTAAAACGTAACTTGTGCAGTGCAAGTTGGCATATACGCAAAATAGCCTGCATGCGATTTTACTTATATGCATATAAGATTTGAACTTATCTTTTTATTTATAATTATATGAAATCAAAACACTTTTATGACCTGTGACTAAACTGCCCAACAAACAATATCAGCGATATTCAGTTGTCGGTGTTCGTTAGCAAATGAGATGTGTAATCTCTGGCTAGTTTTTAAATTACATGAATTTGGAATGTACTTTTGTTGTAAAGCACAAATTAGCTGCGTCATTTTCCACTTCTGCGAACTGCACTAATGATGTTTATAGTGAGCCGCGACACCAGAAAAAGGTTCTAACTGTATCTTTGACCAACAATCGTGGAGAATGATTAGAGACTCTTTACTTTTAGCTATACAGATTCCGCAGGCTCAATAAGTTATTGATGCTCACAGGGACGACTGTGAACAGACTGCGCAGTCTGGTCTGAGTCTTCTCTATTTGCAAATGCCGTAAGGGTGTGCCAAGTATAGAGATAGGTCAATAAGAATTTACAAAATGGTTCAAATTAAGGAACAGTCTGCAATAACAATCAAGCTATTTATAGTAAAACCGCGCTATATAATTTTAATGAGTTTTACGTTATCGTAGAAATCTCCCAGCAGACACACAATGTTAAAACAACGTTGAATCAACGTTGATTCAACATCATAATGTTGAATCAGTGTTTAGCAACACTGTTTCAATGTACATGTATTGTGTCTACTGGATTGGGGTAGCCAGTTTGTTTGAAGACACTTTACCATTTTTATGAGGTAGTGGACGAATTCCACTTTCTACTGAGCTGCAGTGCATGCACTTACTTTACAGTAATATTTATGCGTATAAGATCATTCGTAAACGTCTGTGTTTGACAGACTGTCTCAGTTTGACAAGTTTGTTTTCTCTGTGACTGCTGAAGATCCTGAGGTTTTAATGTCTTCTTTTAAATTTCTAAAACATTGTCACATTTTAGTCATCAGTTTCTGCGTGAACAGCAATAAGGTACCGTACACCCTTGTTTGGTGCCGAACCTACACATCTCGATTCTCGTCGTTTCTTTATGTAGTTCTCTGATAGTGCGTTGGCTTTTGCCAGGAACTAAAGGCACGTTGAGGCAATGCCTATTTCGAGTTTATTGAGTTTGTTGAGCATTTAGGTTGATAGTTATTTATTTCAATTGTTTGTTCAGTTGCTTGTGTGACAGTCATTTTCCTTTGTAAGTTAAACATACTGAATAAACTTTATCTTATATCTTATCTTATCTCGCAAGAAACAATACTGGAATTTACATCTCCTCCTCTAAAATTTTCTATCATGTAAGTTTAATTCAAGGGACACAAGGTAGCAGGAAACAAGTGCATTCACTGGTACTTACATGAATGGAGAAAGCCAATCAGTTATGGGATTTAATCTTCCGTTCACCTGTGGTGTACTGTGCACCGCCAGATTTTCGCGCTATTTTCCAACGTGGCACAACTTTCATGACTTCCTGTTTGTTTCCCTGGGAAACGAAATTCTTTCAAAAAAGGTTCTACTTTTCAAGGGGAAAAAGGTCCTATGGGGTCGGGGCAATTTTTCCCCCTTTAGAGATGACCCGGTCCAATCTTCGGTTGAGCAGAGAAACAAGAGTTGATCATGGGCCCCATTGAAAACGGAGGCAAAATGAAAGAGTACCCATCAGTCTTAAAACTTTAGCACAGAAACCATAAGTTTGGTATTTCTATTAATTTATTGGTATGTTATGGGTTTTACGATCCAAATGGAAGAATATTCCACCTAAGTCCAGCCGTTCGTAAAGAAAAGGAGGGCTAAAAACGGAGTTCCTGGGAGAAAACCAACTCACCTTCCGGAAGCAGAACTTAGAGGCTCGAACCCGCAGCGGCCAGAGAGCAGGCCCGCCTAGGTTATAAAACATTTTTTTTTCATTTTTCATGATCAGCTCAGCTGAGCATGAAATTTTCTCTGCTGATAAATATGAAAACGCCAACTAATATTGGCATTTTCATATTCATAAGCAGAGCAAATTTCATACTCAGCTCAAGCGAGCAAGAAAACAACTGTACTTACATGTATCAGTTAGTTGCTATTTATTAGCAGGTAAAAGTTGTTCATGCTCAGCTGAGTTGAGCATGCTCTGGGCCAACGCTCGTAACCACTTGGCCACCGAGGCCATTTAAAATTACATTGCAACTGTCCAATATCTTCTTATGTCTTTATAAATGCTCAACTGAGGAAGACCTCCTCAGATCTAACGTATAATTAAGGTGATTTTCAAAAAGTCTTCTCTATTCCAATTCCTGCCGACTATTCTAAAGTACTTTTATATCGCCATCAATTGGTTGCCTAACAACTGTTGATTCTCCTAATTGACAGCATCAATCAAAGTGCCGACAATTACAAAGTGAGGCGATCAATGAGGGTTGCTGACAGTTGTTCATAGTTGAGCCGCGACATGACAAAACCAACAATGTGGTTGTTCGCCCAGCGCAGACTCAGATCAGCCTGGGCATCCACCAAGTCTGATCAGACTCTTTGCGAAGCGCTTAGGATCTAAGCTACCTTCATGCTGACAGCGAAGACTCTGATCAGACTGGGCGGATGCCCAGGCTGATCTGAGTCTGCGCTGGGCGCACAACCACATTGTTGGTTTTGTCACGTCGCGGCTCAGTTAGCTAATTCCAGACGCGAAAGATTCTATTATTACTGAAAAATCTAAACTTGAAAGACCACACAACATTTTGTACACGAACCATTTTTCACTTAAGCAGAGGTGAACTATGATTCTTTCGTGACGACTCTTCCGACAGTACGCTATAATACTATTTAGGAAGTAATGTATAGCTATGAGTCCACAAAACCATGATCTGACGAGAAGCTTGCAGGGATACATAAAGTAAGCCAACACGTAGTATCACTCTATAATGGTTTTATGACCCTGTCATGTCTTTACCTATGTGAGATAGGATAATTCCTTAAATTAAACCGCAGACACGCTGGACTGCTGCTAAATAGGATTATGACACCCAGTAAACAAGAAAATTGAGCCGCGACATGACGAAACTAACAAAGTGGCATGTGCGCCCAGCGAAGACTCAGATTAAAATGGGTATCCGCAAAGTCTGACCAGTCCAAGTTTAAAGGGTAGCTAAGGATCTCTTGAACGATAAGACTTTGTCTCTAGGGGAGCAATTCTTTTCATTAAAAGTCGATCCCCATTGTAAGGGTGGGTGGGTGGGTGGGGGGGGGGGGGGGGGGGGGGGGCAAAGGACAAAGAAGCAAATGGTACAGTTGTTTCCCCTGAAAATGTACCCATTGATTTTAAGATGTCCCGATATATATGGGTTATAACGGAGTGACAGTTTGTTTACCTATTCATGCTGGTTCATGCCTTTGCGAATGAAATTTTCCGATTGCATTTCCTGTACAGGAAGTCATCAACAAAAGTTGTCGTCTCTATATCCTCCACTGAGATTTCCTGATTGAAATGAAATACCTCGGTCTGACCAAATCAAGTGAGGGCATGCATGGTAAATAATTGATTGATTGATTGATTTGTTGCTTAGCGTCCACGGTAAACATCTATGGTCATGTCGGGACGGTCAGTTAACCTAACCACACTATTCCTGGGCAGGCTTAGACCTCCTAAGCGGTTAACCAGTACTAAGTGCACATACTTTCGCCAGTAACTGACAACTGCACTTCTTGAAACAGCGGAAGGAGAAACGAAAGTATGTGGCCAGATCGGGTTTCGAACCCAGGACCTCTGACTTATGAGTCAGGTGCCCTACCGATTGCGCTACGCGGCCCGGCATGGTAAGTAATACAAAATCTGAAAAAAAAAAAAAAAAAACAAGGCAGCGAATCATGCTACATGAAGTCCCTTTTTGTCCAAACACTCCTATTCAAATAGTGTGAAAAAAATGCAGGCCGTGTTGGATTCAGTGTCGCTTAATATTAGCCCAGTAGCAATATATATTCAGACACACTATGCTGACCAGTCCTAGTTCTAATCATATATGCACAGCGGCAAGAAAAAGAGCCTTTATGTATATGTCTTTTGAATGACTCACCTTTATCATAGTGATTGTAAAATCATTTATTTGTTTTCTGCGTTTATATGCTGATTGAGTTTTAGAACAATATGGAGGCCCATGATGAAGATTTAAACACAGTGAAACATGTTTAAACCCTCGGTGTTTTATTTTACAGACCTCTATAAGGATTGTTTAGTTTGGTTTTGGTTTTGTAAAAATATTTCTCTCATTTCAGTACCAAAATGTTCCATAACAGATCTATATAAACAGTTGATAAAACTTTATTTGCATACATATTTAAACTATCAACATTTTGACCACTGACAGAGTTCCTTCTTTCCTGTCATCAGCTTCAAGGTTTACGAGACGTTCTCAGTTAAGCTGGGCCATTACCTATCATTTTTGTCCTTCGTATTACGTTTCTTTAAATTACAAAATAACGGTCCTGTTAACCGCCTGACAAGTAGCCGTCTGTCTAAAGAAGTAGATAAAAGTACCAAGACATGCATGCGTTTTGTTAGACATTTTTAACACTGGTTCGAATAATGATACCCTGGTTTAAAAGGCGACGTTTTTAAATATCGCAATAATGCCGTTGCATAGATATGAACGCCGCACGGCTAAAAAGATAAATCACTGCTTAACATCGAGTTCCATTATTAAATTCGGGTGATTTCTTACATATTTCCCCGCCTAAACAATATCTAACGGGTATGTTTTGCTACGGAATGAGAATGGGAACTAATGTCGCAAATATCATGTAACATACGTCACAGCGCTAAATTCATGATACATGGAATAACTAAAATGGCCCAGCATCATAAAACTTACAAGATCACACGAAGAAATATGTGTTCTACCAGGAGCTGCATCTGATTGGACCCAAATTCACGCTGGTGTCCCTCAAGGCTCGGTTTTAGGGCCCCTGCTTTTTTTAATATATATCAACGACATTGTCGAAAACATTAATGCTTGTATCAGGCTATTCGCTGATGACACTAGTCTGTATCTCATTGTAGAAAACCCCATAGAAGCCGCAGAAAAGCTTAATTCTGATCTAGCTAAGGTACACGCTTGGGCATCTAGGTGGCTGGTCACATTTAACCCGTCCAAAACAGAATCTCTCATTTTTTCTCGTAAACTAAATAAACCTTACCACCCACCTGTATATATGAATGATCAACCGATCACAGAAGTCAGCAGCCATAAACATTTAGGACTAATTTTTCAACAGGATTGTACTTGGCACGAACACATAGACAATATTAAATCTAAAGCCTGGTTTCGTATTAATATCATGCGTAAACTGAAATTTACACTCGACAGGAAATCATTACAAACGATATATTTTTCATTCATTCGTCCTCTACTGGAATATGCAGTCACAGAAAATCCCTTTCTTCCAAAAAAGCGAAGAAAAACATTTTAAATAGAAACCAGCCAAAATAATTAAATGTCAGTAGATTAGTAACTGTGCAATGCTACGCATGTCAAAGACATCGTATGCGACATCGTTCTTCAACGTATCTAAATAACGTCATATAATACGCCATTTTTAATTGTTAGGGTATGTCTCTGAACATGGTTGGTATTCCATAATCTATAATCTAAAACTATTATCTGAAAATATTTTAAAGCTTTGAAGCAGATATAATGAGCATTATGGTCGTGTTTTTTTCTTCAATTCTGGCATGGTTGTATATATGGCCATTTTTGTCCGCGAATGGCCCAGCTTAACTGAGAACGTCTCTTAAGCGTGCCAGAATACTAATTCGTTAAAGAGATCTACCAAAAATCTTTCTTCCTTCAGAACTGTTTTTGTTTGTTGTTTACCGAGTTGAAAGTTCGCGACCAGGGCAATAATTCGTGGGATATTTTCTATGTATATGAATATTTTATTACTATGATTACTAGTTCCATAGTGCCTTACAGCCTTGCATTAAGCCTACTTAATTTCTCTACTCCTAAGTGAAGGTTCGATCACTATTCTGCAAATCTATTGCTTAATGGCGATTTTGTATGTCATAAAGTTGGCTTTCCTCGCAATATAAACTACATGTATACGGATTAACATGTACATTGGATACATATTAGCTTAAAAAAAAAAAAAAAATCACTACAACCCTGTTTTCGATTTTAGAAAATATTATGAATAGGCATAGAACCATTGTTTATTCGATTCAGTTTCATTTGAAAGACTGAACTCGAATGCACAAAATTGTATCCATAATGAGCTTCTAACACGTAACGATGTTATTTACGTGAAAATATTTACATTATCCGTGCATTTATTGAAAAGCCATGTGGTAAACCATTAGAGCGTAACGTAGTTTATACATCAATAACTACATCGGTTCACGCGACGTTACGTGACGTCAAAATAAACCATGATTCTCCAATCGGATTGGACGTAGGCGACGTTATGACGTCATAGTTACGTTGTTGACACTGTTACGCTTGTAGTAGAAAAACCGCGTATAAATGTTTTTCTGCGCAACTGTGGCCCCTAACGCATATTTGTGGTCAAATAATAGATAGAAAAGAATGTAAATTCATATAAGCAATGAACTTAATTCTTCTGCTGTTTATCGAAGTATAAACTACATTGGGTCGCTAGCAAAGTTTACATGAACCCCTTCGGGGCTCACTTAGTTTGCACGCGACCCAGTGTAGTTTATACTTCATAAACATCAGACAACTGAAATTCATTCCTTAAATGTATCCTTGCCGGTGCTTCAAAAAACTACTACTTTCTAAACATTGGACGAACATATCTTTAACTTCAAAACATTACCTTCCATAAATGATGTTAGAAATATAATGAGACCAAACATTTTACAGCAGATTAATCGTTATTTTGTGGAGAAGACGAAGAAACGAAATTTTCTCCCACAATCTGAAATCATGGACCGGACCTTTCGGACAAACCGTTTTATTTGATACATAGATATTTACATGTATATTGACACCCACAACGTCTGTTTTCTGACTAGATATGATATGAGTCTACATTTGTAACCGTCCCTGATCATTGCCTAGTTCTCTACGACCGCTATCAAAAGTGTTTCTCTTATTCGGTACACAAAGCCCATCTGACAAGTTACACAGACTGATGAATCGTATTCTCCAAGCCTATGTGGCATACGTCATTAATCACATGCCCACCCTGTATTCCTGGGAGACTTGATACCGCTGCTAATAAAGATGTTTTCATGAGAGGTCAAGCGAGCTTGCCCAACCGCTTTCATTATTTGTGTGTGTTGAATAATATAGACTAAGGCCTCCACAGCAGTGTTTACTATTACTAGAGGTATTGACAGTCCGAACAATACTGCATCAGTTTCCACGTGGAAAGCCTTAAAGTTTGGAAATGATCCATAATAGTCTTAAGGTAATGGGTGCACTTTCAGGGGAAGCAACTCTGTCATTTTCATTTTCGCTTCCCTTCTCAATAGGGGTCAACTTTTAAGGGAAATAATTTGCTCCTTTAGGAGCAAATTTTTTCCTTACAGAGTAGACCCCTATTCTGGAAGCGTTACTTTGTCCAGTAAAGCAAATAGGGAGTAACAAAAGTTATTTCCCATCGTGAAAATGTCGGAAAAACATGATGGTGTACCAACACACCTTAATACGAGCAGAGAATTTGGCATAGCCATCACCTGAAGGCAAACTCAGATTCTGCAAGAGCGCCGATTGATATGTGTCTTCGCTGTTTATCTTACTTGAATAGCGATGGCATCCTGCTAGTGAGGCTGTGCGTGTAAAATAGACCTGGCGATGCGAGATTCCAAATCCTGATAAGCTAATAAGCAAAAAGCTATCCAAACCATACCAATGTTATTTGACGCTTAAGTATACTATGTGGTACCTGTCAGAGAGTGGTTTTTCCCCCTTCCCCCCCCGGAAAAATGGCTATAGGAAGGACGGCTATATAGTGGATTGTCCAGACCTCAAAGAGCCGCGTTTTCCCCATAGTCCTTTTTCCCCCACCGGGAAATTGGCTATTAGTGAATTTGGCATGGCTGTTGGTATTTTGTGGAACGGAACGAAACGGAACGGAATGGGACAGAGACGTTTTACGGAATTAATCGCATAAGAAATGTATCAGTACTTCAAGGGAGGTAATAAACGTGATTAATTAAAAAAAAATCAATATGCAAATTTAGCAACCATATTTTTATAATAATCAATAATTACTAATTTAAGGAACGAGCAAAGTGTGATATCTTTGGACGGACACACGGCGCCAAGTGTGTGCAGCTATGGTTACGTACCGTTGAGCCACTTGGGTAACGTCGATACGGGAATTGAACAGAACATCATTATCATCATATTTCAATTCTCATATCGACGTTACCCCCGCACCTCAGCGGAACGTATCCATAGCCGCAGTAACGGGGCGCCGAGCGTCCGTCCATTGAACAGAACAGAACAGAAGTGTGATTTCTTCCCATCGCAGATATTTATCTACGTACACATACGCATGCAAGCTTACAGGAAGATGTACGAACGGCTACTTTGTCTAGTCATGTTTGATTTAGTAGGGAGTTTATTAAACTGAAAATCATATTCGGACGTCTGTCCCATTGGGAGTCGTGCCCACAACGCCTGCATGAAAGGTGAACACTAGTCCAGGCACTCCGCTGCGCGCACGCACAGATGAAATCATGTATAAACTCAAAATTATACAAGTTTATGCCACGTACACTCATATCCGTTTGTGGCCATCATGGAAAAGCAAAAATGCCTCCCTGTTCCCCCCACACACCCCCCCCCCAAAAAAAAAAAAATTAGACAGACTGATGGACACAATCATGGGGTTCTAACATCTGTTATCCATCGATATTTTACGGACAGATACTCATATTACTGTTTCAGTTATGAACCTCACTATTATAATTAGAGAAGGAGCAAATTCCACAATGAAGCGTGTTTTCCTGCAACCATATTACCAGGGGGAAAATCCACTATAGAGGGGAAAAACGGCTATGCAAAAACACGTATAGTAGATTTTCCCCGGGGAAAATTGGCTATATAGTCATATTTCCGGGGGGAAATTCTACTATATAGCTACTTTTCCGGTGGGAAATTCTATTATGGAAAAATCATAGCCATTTTTCCGGGGGGAAAACTACTAGGGGGGAAAAGCTACTCTCTGACAGTACCAACTCTGGAATGTCCCTTGAGCCAAGGATCTGATAAAGTTGTAATGGTAATTTGTTAACTAGCCTCTAATAGCAAAAGAAAACAGAGAGCTTTTATAAAGCTTGTAAAATCTTTAACATCAAACATTTTGACCATAATTTCACAGCAGGATGTCACTTAAGTAACAGTTACAGCAGCTTATCAGCCATCTATGTAAACAAACAATTTCATGCTGAAAAGTTCACCAGAATCTGAATTTGTAGGCTGTGGACAAAAGTGAGTATATAAAGCATGATTACACACAATATTGGCTTTGAGGTAAAAGAAGTGGTAAAATTATCACAAAACTATTGAAAATGGCCAAATCGAAGGCCACTCTCAGAAGTCTTGATAACTCAACGAGCTTATCTTTTACAATGCTGAAATTTTATACTAATGTGTTTTACATTCGCTTGAGTCCAATAGAATTGTTATACTTTGGCAAACCGTTTGCAGAAGTTTGATTTTGGCATACTTTCCAAATGGGAATGTAAATACACGTTCACCAGGCATGAATATGTAGAATCACTACTGCCTTTATGGTCAGTAGATTGATGCGATGATGGGTCATAGCAAGCAGCCAGACAATCTGTCATATGATGAGATCAGATAAGGACTGAATCAGAAAGACCAGATTAAAATATAAATGAGATCCAGCATGCGAAGGTTCACATATATCCTTGCACAGAAAACTGGGCCAAAGCCTGCTATTTTTTTCTTTTCGTTTCTTTTTTCTTTTCTCTCTTTTTTTTTTTTTTTTGTTGTTTTAGAGCAGTAACTTTAGGGCATTAGTTGTTTGCTAGATCTTTTTCCAGAGCTTCAGTTGAATGGTTTGAAATGATCGTCACTTACAGATTTGATTTAATAAAGTGGTCCGACACCTGCTGGAGACAGGATTCTTTTCAGTATTTAACGGGGTTCTCTTACTGTAAATGTCTTTATCATCCCTCTTCCATTGTCCTGATGACTGATATACTGTTAAAAGGACGTAAAATCGAACCTTTCTCTCTCTCTCTTTCTCTCTAAGCTAAAGATGTGTATCGCTGATAACAACACGTTTCCTCTCTCTCCCCCTCTGTCTCTCTGTCTGTCTGTCTCTCTCTCACACTCACTCTGTCTCTCTCATGAATGAATTGCTGATAACGTCCGGTGTAATCAGCGATGCAATCAGACCAGTTACCAGATCACTGCCAATTCAACTTCGACTTTCGAATTATACAGACCCCAGGATACAAGTCAAGAAAATAAAAAAATCAGATGATAATCTGCTAAACCTTTTATCCGTCAAAATTGCTTTTAGATATTCTTTACTCTTCAAGCTGTTTACAGGGTTAAAAGTTCATGGTTAGCACAATGCTGGCATTCGGGGAATAAGTTCCATTTAGCAACCACTATTTTATTAATATAACTGCCAGTTTTGGTAATGCTTTAATCTTCATATAAGACCTTCTTAATTCTAGTGGTCCGTTAAACAGCTTTCAATTCTAGCCTTCATATTCTATGGCCTTGTCATGGAATGTCATTTGAGCCTTGACACGAGAGAACCACAAAAGTGGCATGTGCGCCCAGCGATGACTGATTGGTCTCTTTGCTGTGCGCCTAAGGGTAGCTAAGGGTCTAATCTACCTCCATGCCGACAGCAAAGACTGATCATGCGCACAGCAAATACTCTGATAAGACTAGGTGTATGCCCAGAGTCTTCGCTGGGCACAGAAGCCACTTTGTTGGTTTTCTCATGTCGTGGCTCAAATGTACAGTATTTCGTCGATTATTAGACATTCTAATGCACTTACAAATATAACGCGACGTCTGATTGGAAAAACGTCAAAATTTGCGACAGTATATTCTGCGATATACTGTCGCAAATCCGACGTCATTAATTAAGTAACGTCGCTTCTCCTTGGCTGACCTTTGGTTTTACGTTGCTGACATTGCTTGAAATGGGTGCAAAATAGTCCATTATGAAAGGTGAAAATGTGGAAAAGTGCATTAGAATGGGGATAACTGTATTGAAAATTGTCATTTGGGGAGGTAAATCATCGGTTTTATGATCGCAAATTGCGTTTTACGGCTCCGCTGGCGCGTCGCCGTAAAACAAAATTTCCGACCATAAAACCGATGATTTATCTCCCCAAATGACAATTTTCAAGACAGTTATCCCCTAAATAGTTTTCCTCCAAAAAATCTCAAAACTCTAGATCCGTCTTGTAATAAAGCAGTGAATGATAATCCTGTAATTATTTCTGTTAGTATTTTAGACTCCTTTTGTTGTTCTTGATTTAAACAGTTTAATCGTAGCAAGGATATAATGCATTGATACATTAGATGGTCAAAAACAAGCAAGACGCTTATGATGTCTTATGTCACGCCGATTCTAATAAGGAAAAGACGCATGTTTTAAAAGGGAAACGATAGAATCGACAAATACATAATGATACCAAGATGGCCACTGGTTCGAAATTTGTACCCAACCAGTGAAATTACAGTCGAAGAGCTTTAAGTTGTCTCACAATGACTTTTACAAATTCAATTGACGTTATATTTGGTTTGTTGGTGCTCTGTCTTCAGTTTGTGCCGGAAACAGCCAGAAGACAGAGTACCAAGCTAATTCCAGCTGACAACCTTAAAAGCTCGACTGCACTTGTAAAGTTTTCTGTACTCAAACATTTCTTTCTTTTTCAGTTGCACTAACAATGGCTGACATCAACGAATACAGACTGGTGCGAGATTTGTTACGAAACTACGATAAGAGGATCCGGCCATCTTTGAATGCTAGTCACGCACTAAATGTCACCTTCGGATTCTCTCTGTCTCAGATTATAGACGTGGTAAGTTCCAGAATTGCTTAAGTCGTATTTTCAAATGCTTTCTTATTGATTGATTGATTGATCACGGACGTCTGAAAAAAAAGAAAAAGAAGAGTGCTTGAATTTTGAATTTGATGAGAAAAACTTAATTCAGTATGAAATTAACAGAATGATTTTCGGAATTTTCAAAATTCCAAAAAGCTCTCTCAAAGCCATCTACAACAAAAGCAACAGTCAGGACAAAAAAAAAAAAAAAAAAAACAGCACCATTTATGTGGTCATTGCTGTGCAAGAGTACATGTAGATATTATGTTGTAATAATATATCACATAATATAATCTTATTTTAAATGTACATTTAGATATGATTGCGTCATAAAGATTTTTCTCATTCAAATTTTTGAAAACAAAACCTACATAATGAACTATAACCTAGGTTTAACTCTGATTCTTTGTGTTAAACCCCAATTCGATTTTCAACATAAGCCATTGCTTCAAATTAAGCATGCATTTTTGTTCTTTCAGGATGAGAAGAATCAAATTTTAACTACAAACTGTTGGCTGAATCAGGTAATTATAAGAAATGCTTAAAGAAAAAAAAAAAAAAAAAAAAAAAAACAATGGTATAATATTGCATTAGAAAACGTGCCGTAGTGCTGATGTTCTCAAAAAAGCACCCTGATCAGGGATTATACTGTTTTCCAGTTAGTTCTTTCCTGTCGAAATCCTTCTCAAAAACAATGTATTAGCAGAAAAAATCGTTTACGAAACCTGAGGGCTACTTGAAGGCTGGCTATTTAATATTAGGTAGAAAATGTGAGATCAGAGGACATATTCTGCAAAATCGAATCATTTTGATTGGTTTAGATTTTCATTCTACGAGTAGATCATCGCTTTTTAATCATCCGGACCCCTTTTGATACTTGTCAGTCTTTGAATCAACTGCCTTATTGAAATTAAGAAATTACAGTTTGCGTTTCTCTGGCTTTCATCGCCAGATATTGTCAGGGTCACTGGTGAGGCTTCAGTCGCCAAAACTTCGAAGTGTGGCCTATGCTCCTTCTTTCGAATGTGTTCTCTGCTCTTTAAGGAACTTTTTAAGATTTTAAATTTTATAGGGAGAAGACGTGGGTTGGAAATATGTAATTGTATATGGAGATAAACGTTGATTTCCGAAACAGATAAGGCTTGATCTTATGTATCGGGAATGGTAAACTTAACATTACCGTAATGAATCCAAATATTGAGACAAAACGACTACAGCAAATGGTAAATAACCAAAGAAGACGTTTTGTCAGCAGTTTTTGACGTATGACCTACTTGTCATATTTAACTGGGTCAACTTTTGTCATATTTAACTGGGTCAAATTTTAGCAAAGTTACAGTAATTGGTTGACCAATTAAAACTTGGGAAAACAATGTCCAGTGCTCCAGATAAGAAGGGATAATTCAGACAATTTTTCTTATTTCTCAATACAAACCTATGTTGTGACTCTTCATTAGAACCGTCTCGCAGAGACGGTTCTAATGAGGAGTAACAACATATTCCTTTATAAACAAATATGGAAAATTATCCCTAAATTATCCCTGTTGCCCCTTCTTATCAGGAGCACTGAATGTCCCAATATTTTGGGTAATTATGCTAATCTTGTCTGAGTTGATCTAGAGATGGAGACAGCAGAGGAGAGTCTTCCGCAATCAAGCAGTCTTTATTCCAATTTTTAATTCCCCGTCAGACATTGAATTGCAGAGTCGCACATATAAGAGACTTAATTGAAAACGAGGCTGCAGCGCCAATAATGAGCCTTACGTCACATGTTACCAGCAGTCACTTAATCTAGTCTGTGTGGATGCAAAGCTTGGATATGGCATGCGCAGCTTCGCAACTTGCTGATTTTATAATTCTTTATGGTTTGGCGAGACTTCATGTGTACACACAACGCTCTTGACAGGCTGGACCTCTCATATGCCTTAAGACTATCTTTATCAAGCTCGGATCCTTTAAGAATGATGAGATTTTCATGTTTTAACTCAGTAAATGGTTTATTCTAATGCGTCTCCAGTCAAAGTTAATTCCAAACTAGGCATTTTTCAGACAAGCTAAGCACCATCCTGATGGTTCATATTAAAGGAAGATTTAGTAGATTTGGGGAAGGACAATGAGCTGCGACAAAAGAAATGGGCTTATATATATTACACCCTGTGGATTAGAATGTAAATAGATCTCCACAGAAGTCATAATATGAACCACACGAGTCCGTTAAAAGGTGAATGGGGGACGCTCTCTCAGGGGACAAATAGTTTCCTTACGAAATGACCCCCTTGTGAAAGGACTTCAGCCTCCATGGAAGCAAGCAGATAGTTACAAAACTTTTTCCCCTTTGTATTTTCCTCTTTGAAAAGATGGGACAGAGCATGAAGATGAACTCATCTCCACTTAAAGTGTATGTATGAAATAATCGCTGATATCAACCTCGGATCCAGGGGTGGGCTTTGGGGCTTAAGCCCCGCCATCTGGGCCCCTGTGCTATGTATAATATGAAGGCCTCCAGATACTAAGCAGTTTCTGATGTCAGTTTGAGATAACTTATCCATGTGGTTAGATTAAAATATATGTTGTGATATCTCAATAGAATCGCCTCGGCGAGGCGATTCTAATGATATATCAAAACATATATTTCAAAACAAAAAAATGACATTATCAAAAAGTTTCATTAAGTTGACCCCTAATAATGTCATATATTTTCAAGCCGCCCTTTGCCCTCCACACCCACCCACATACATCTCGGAACCTCTCAGCCCCACCAGTTATCCAGAGCCCCACCAGTACGTGGTGATCTGGATCTGGGCCTGGATTTTCCGCCATTCTATAAACTTTATGGGAAAAAAACACCTTTTGCGACTTCTGTTCTGCTTTCCTGGGCGATTAAGTCTTTCTGAAATGAGGAATCGACTCTTAAAGAAAGAATTTGCTCGTCGAGGAGCAAATTCTTTCTGTAAGAGTTGACTCCGAAAATATTAAAATCAGAGGGTTGCTTCCCCTGTAGATATATCCACTCACTTTAAAACCAACACCAAAGATTGGTTACCTAGTCTGCAGTTCGCTAGATGGAAACTAGCTGCGTTTGTTCTGACTTAGCTGCGCATGTGCAGATACCCTCTGGACATTTGTTGTTGGCTAAATGCTTACCCAACTTTGATCTAACAGCCACTTCTAAGTAAGCTTGAATAACAACTTCTATTATAACCGAGATATGTTTGTTCAAATATAGGCAGACAGCTTAAATAGGATGATGGTCATAAATGCCATACAGAAATGCAATATGGTTATGAAAGTATTTTGTACATATACTTTGCAATAAGCATTAGGCAAAGATGACTGGCTAAATGTTGTATCGGATGATTCGAGACGCAAGCGATAGACGCCGAATGGTAAAGTCAATTTTTAATGAAGTCTTTAATATACCTTAATGACCCCAGTGATAGTAGTGTCTGAATACATACCGGAGACCATACCGAACAACTCCAAATGGAGCAGTCCGATAAGGGTCTGTATTATTTGCTATCCTATCAAAACCTTTAAAACATAGCCGGATATGAGATGTACATGAAAGTTGTTGTAACAGGTTTTGAGAAACCTGGGTCTATTTACGAGGGAAACAACTCTGCCTTTTACAGTTTCGTCTGCCTTCTCATTTGGCGTCTATGCTCTTCTTTGAACAAATGAGCCGCGACACGAGAAAACCAACAATGTGGTTGTGCGCCCAGCGGAGACACAAATCAGCCTGGGCATCCGCCCATTCTGGTCAGACTCTTCGCTAAGTGCTTAAAGGGTAGCTAAGGGACTGAGCTACCTCCATGCGGACAGCGAAGACTCTGTTCAGACTGGGCGGATGCCCAGGCTGATCTGAGTCTGCGCTGGGCGCACAACCACTTTTTTGGTTTTCTCGTATCGCGGCTCAAATTAAGACAAGACCTTATTTAGAAAAGCTTCATTGCCAATAGAAGTTCACAATAAGGCACTAAAAGTGCTTCCACCCTTTCCCCCCCCCCCCCCACCCCCCAACCCCCCCGCCCCCGCCCTTCGTAAAAAATGACAGAAAAAGAGGAAGAAAACATGGAGGTGCCCCTGTACACCGAAATACCGGTGTGTCCCAGTATATAGAGCTATAGCTTTTTCATGTCCAGTCATTGTAAAGCTATGATCTATGGTAACTGCTTCTTTATGATATGGTATATATTGTATTTCTGCTTTTAGACATCAGTCGTATCATAAAGAGACGCTTTTTTGTCCCTTGATATCAGTTAGACTAGCTCTCGGAGATTGTAAATCAAAACAATGGCTTGCTTTCTAAACAGATAGACATTGTAGATTATTTCCGACATGGCAGAAAATGGCACTGAGATTATAATATTTTGTCTTTCGGTGTATCAGTATCAAAGAACCAGAAAGGCTTAATCAAGCTATACATGCGTATACTGCCATGTATATTTGAGCCACATCATGTGATTTCCAACAATGTGGCATTGGTGACAAGAAAAGGCTCTGATCAGACTGCATATAAATGCACATAAGTGCAGTCTGATCAGAGCCTTTGCTTGTCCCATCAGCATTCTATGGAAGTGACCCGAGCGATAGAGCCAACAGCTAGGTCTCTGATTATTCGGTGTGGAACAGGAGGATGGTTTGAATATCACATGACAAGACTGCCACATTGTTGGAAGTCACATGACGTGGCTCATTTGCTATTGTTTTCAAAGGGAGATACATTTTTTAATGTACTGTTTACTTCTTTAGTCAACCAACCTTTTCTAAAACGGGATCTACTGTTAAAGAAAAGAACTTTCTCCTAATGGAGCAATTCTTTTCCTTTAAGACTTACTCGCTATCGAGATGGGAGGCAAAATAAAAATGACAGAATTGCTTCCCTTGGAAGTGTATCCATTCACCTTAATAAAGGCTTATAAATTTCTTTATCATCAGCGTCAATTTGGCCATGAATAAAATCTGAAAGATAAGATCCTGTGACAACGAGGAATACACCAAAACACACCTGGTTAACTATGTTTTCAAGGATGTTACGAAACGAAAAAGAGCTGTTACGAAACGAAAAAGTCATAGATACCAAACGACCTGGTTATCAGGTCGTTTGGTAACTAAGACTCTTTTTCGTTTGGTAACAGCTCTTTTTCGTTTTGTAATAGCCCTTGTATATACATAGCTAACCAGGGGTGAAAAGAGCAAGCAGTAAAAGACTCGGGATTTCATTGAGTATGTTCATGCCTTGTAATGAAACTAACAACTTTGGCCACGCCCTCCATTGCCAGCTTATTGCCTGCATTAGCAATTATGCCATTATCTAGTGCAGTCCAAGAGGGCGCGTTCGAGCAAAAGTACAGTCATCAAGTTGGCCTTTTCATTTTCATGGTTGATTATTCTAACAGGAGAGGCTTTTCATACACTGAAGCACACAAATGACAAAACCAACACGACAAAACCAACAAAGTAACATGTGCGCCCAGCGAAGACTAAGATCAACCTGGGCATCTGCCCAGTCTGATCAGTCTTTGCTATGCGCTTAAAGGGTAGTTTAGGGTCGAAGCTACCTCCATGCCGACAGCGAAGACTCTGATTAGACTGGGCGGATGCCCAGGCTGATTTGAGTCTTCGCTGGGCGCACATGCCACTTTGTTGGATTTGTCGTGTCGCAGCTTAAATGTTGTTTAATCTGCTGGCAAAAATTACTCGCAGTAAGAAACAGGATTAGCTTACAACCTAATGAAACCCCCCATATCAGGCAACATTCGCTGCTCCTAGTGCAATTTTCTACATTTCACGTGACACAAATTACACCTATATCAGTCCAAAAACCTGTTGTGCAGACGAAATATCTGTCACTTTCCCTTATTAACGTCATTTACTCGTCTGCTAGGAAGAGAGTAGGTATTATATGAATTAGGTTCTATGAAATTTATTTTCCTACTCCTGTAAAGAAAATGAATGGTTTGATCGTTATGCTGAAAATTTATCCTTAAGCAGCATCCCATAAAAAAGGTGAGAAAGGGTGATTTGATCCCCGTCATAAATGGCATTGCAACTTGGCAGCGCTAAGCTTTTATGCTTTTCTGTGTCTGAATGTAACTTTAAAGTTTTCACGCATGGACATTTCCGTCACACATTCTCTCTGATAGTTATTCCTAAGAATTCCACGGTTAGTTTCTTGTAATCTACATAGAAAATACAGCACACTCATGTGGCAGTATTGAACAAGAATTTTGTTATCGTATTTTCCTGACAGTCACTAGCGATTTCTAGAAAGAATTTGGTAATCCTATTTTCATATCAGTCACGAACATTTAAAGTCTCCATATTCCTATTAGTGGTAAAAAACGTCTAAATTCAAATCACTGTAGAAAGCGATTCAACGTTCGCGTTTGGTAATAAAATGTGGGTTGATGTGCATGTATTGAGTTATATAACTGGCAAAAGGAGAGAAAACAAGTTTTTGAAAAAAAATCGCTCCACAAAATACATTTTTCTGGGCTGGTTTCCCGTCTAACAATGCCATATAAACGATATCGGGATAGTGATTAGGGCTAAACGCCTGTACATTGTATTTTTACCATTTTATAATGCTTATTGAATTCGAAAGTAGGTCATTTTAGTTGGCAACTAAAATGACCCGAATAAGTTTTCAAACCCTTTTTATGTAAAACTCAAGGACGTTTCATTTGTTTAAAACTGGCTAATCACGGTCATTTACAATGACGTAACTATAGTGAGAAGGCTGCAGCGATAGCTCATGATAAAATTTATTATGCTGATAGAGCAATGGGGCCTTTAAATGCTTTCATTATTTCTTTGAAGATGTGGATTGACTATGGCTTACGACGGCACCCGGACAAATATGGCGGTCTGAAAGTTGTACGGCTTCCGCACGATGCTGTCTGGAAGCCAGACATTCTTCTCTATAACAAGTAAGTATTCCTAATTTTGCCACATAAAAACAAATAAAACAAAGTCAGATCATTAAGATACAGGTCAATACAAGAAACCATACCGTAAAGAAAAATGATTTTAGCTTCTTGTAGGCTGTCATACTAGAAGTATCCTTATCAGGCAACAGCCTGCTTCAGGTTTTTTTTCATTGGCTTGATTAATTTCTTTTATTGATTTGATCTACTGTAATAATTTGTACGTTACTTGACTTGTCAAACAATTTTTGTTTCAAGACTATTTATCTGCATGCATCTTTCTTTCTGTATTTCAGTGCCGACGTCGCCACCCATTTCTCCTCTATTAGCTCAAATGTAATAGTGACGTCAGACGGCAACGTCACGTGGTTGTCAATGGTGATATTCAAAAGCTCGTGCGCTATCAACGTCAGATATTTTCCTTTTGATGATCAAAACTGTTCAATGCAGTTTGCAAGCTGGACTTATGACGGCTTTCAAATAAACCTGGTTATAACTACCACAATTGGTGATTTATCTAATTATATTCCAAACAGTGAATGGGATCTTATGAAGCTTTACGCCAAACACAATATTGTTTATTATTCTTGTTGTGAGGAGCCATATCCTGACATAACGTTTTATATCCACATTAAACGGCGTCCTTTGTTCTATATTTTCAACATGTTTCTACCGTGTATATTAATAACGTTAGTGGCGTTATTGGGATTTTATATACCGTCAGATTCTGGTGAGAAAGTGACAATGGGTATAACGACGTTATTATCAATGACGGTGTTCATGATGCTAGTAGCGGAAAATATGCCACCAACGTCAAATGTTTTACCGCTGGTTGGTAAGTATTTATGGTTATCAAAGTTTAATCAGTTCGTAACTATAACTGCCTTCTGACTACTAATATAGGTCTATACTCGTCTGTATAATACGATACCATTTTAACTGGATGTATGAGTTAACCCTTGTTGGTTTGATACTGTAAAACCCTTTTATTTGGCGGCTACTGAATTTTAGCGATATCGGCGGTTGAGGCAAAGACCACTAAAATATAAGTCCGCCATTATTTGATTCTTAAAACATTAACATACGCACAGCATACCATAGGTTCATATACAAAGGAGTACCTGATGAGTATTTGAGATATTTTATAAACCGTTCAGATTAACTACACCTTGTGGAATCCCATCAGACTCGTCTGGATGAGGCGATTCTAGTGGATGCCAGAATGTATAGTAAGTAATAAAAGTAAGAAAATTGTCACAAATTGACTTAAAATTTTCTTTATCATCTAGAGTTATGGAAAATCTCGAACGCCAAAATTAATATGTGCCAATATGCCTTTTTAATGTAAGCGCGAAATTTTGATACCGCAGTTCTGGGGCCGTATTCATAAAACGACTTAAGTGGTTGCTATGCTGTTGTTAAGGCTGAATTTCTTTGAAGGAGATTCCCTACAACTATGAAATTTGCTCTGGAGGAACAGTCTTACAAAGACTGTTCCTCCAGAGCAAATTTCATAGTTGTAGGGAATCTCCTTTATAGATATTTAGCCTTAGCAACCGCATAGCAACGACTTAAGTGGCTTTATGAATACGACCCCTGAAATGTTTTGAGTAATGGCAATGTTTCTCTCGTAAGTATTTTTCCCCATCAAATGTGATGTCTTTTCCAAAAGTCTCGTGCTTCAATTGAAAATTTACGCTGTTAATTTTATCAGCTAACATTAAGGTATATAGGAAGCAACTCTAGCACTGTCATTTTCTTCTCCCTCTCAACAGAGATCAATTGGGGATAGTTGACCGTTTTATTTCGTTGTCCAGGCTAGCAGACAAGAAATTCTGAAAGTTGCTCTTTTTTGTCATATGGAGGAAAAGATGGTTGTGTACCCATACAGCCCAGTCTGATCAGAGTCTTCGCTGTGCGCTTAAAGGGTAGCTAAAGGTCTAAGCTAGCTTTTGTCGTGTCACGGCTCATATTTTCTGTTAATAACCCTCATTTTTTTCAACAGGCATATACTATGGAATAACGATTTTCATTGTTTCCACGGCAACGGGGATGACAGTATTGACCTTGAACATACACCATAAAGGTGACAGAGGGCGAGAGGTGCCAATGTTTATGAAGGCAATTTTCTTCGGATTTCTATCAAAGTTGTTCTGCATGCCCTTACAAAAGCCAGCTCATCTATCAGGTTGTGATGGATACACGGTAAGTGATAATACCTACCTAGGCTCATAGACTAAAATGTAAAAGCTATACTGTCTGAAATTTAAGGATGCAAATCATACACCAACCTAATATATAAGACAGCAATGGATGTATACATAAGATATTTCGAATGTATCGTGGCCCCGAGGTTATAAAACTTTTTTCGTGCTCAACTCAGCTGAGAATGAAATTTTCTCTGCTGATAAATATGGGCGTTTTCATATTTATAAGCAGAGAAAATTTCATACTCAGCCAAACTGAGCAAGAAAATAACTGTACTTATCAGTACTTTGCTATTCATTAGCAGGTAAAATTTTATGCTCAGCTGAGAAATGTTTTATAAGCTCGGGACCTGTTGTGGTATCAATATTCAGTCAGTATTTTGATTAAAATATAAATAATGAAAATTTTGATTTTTAAAACAGCAAGACATTGTTATATGAGCCGCGACACGACAAAACCAACAATGTGGTTGTGCGCCCAGCGCAGACTCAGATCAGCCTGGGCATCCGCCCAGTCTGATCAGAGTCGTCGCTGTCCGCATGAAGGTAGCTTAGACCCTTAGCTACCCTTTGAGCACTTAACGAAGAGTCTGGTCAAAATGGGCAGATTTCCAGACTGATCTGAGTCTGCGCTGGGCGCACAACCACATTGTTGGTTTTCTCGTGTCGCGGCTCAAAAAATGAAAATTTAGATTTTTAAAACAGCAAGACATTGTAATATAAGCGCTGAGTTCCTTTTCCCAAGCGTACAAGAACGTATAATCACCGAGGGTTGCTTCCACTCGTATTCAAACGAAAACAAGAGACATAAATTCTGCGGAATGCGGTGTCTCGCCTCTATGCGAGATTTAAACCAGAAAACGACGCAGCGTTTACGCCGCCGACGACGTCGACAACGACGACATCGGAAAAGTAATATAGGGTATGGCCCTATAGATATAGGGCTAGTCGCAAGTAAGACAAAAGCGACTTGCAAACTCTGCTGCCGACAGAATGCTGTTTATTTTACGTGAACATCAGACAAAATAACACACAGTGAAATCTCGATATCCTAGTGACTGTTTTCCCAAAGTACGTTCTAATAGTAAAGAATATAGTTTGGAAACATTTCTTATTTTAGCTACATCCCAACTCATGTTATATCGAACTACTGATATCTCAAAGTAAATTTTCCGGAACCAAAGTACCCTCTAATTACTCTCTAATATTAAAGAATACAGTTTGGACATATTTTCTATTTTAGTTACATTTAACTCATGTTATATCAAACTACTGATATCTCAAAGTCAATTTTCTGGTGCTAGAAAATTTACTCTTAGATATCAGTAAGTTGGGATGAACTTTGACTTTGGGATGTCGAGAGTTGATTGTAGCTAGCTTCTTATGTCTGGAACACCCGTTTGCATGTACTAAAATTCTCTCTTGTAATGAAACCTTTTCTATTTCAGGAAGTCTACTCGGGATACAACGGGAGAAGCGGAAGCGGTCAGTATATCCGCTTTAAACCTTCAGTTGACATGGAAACCTCAACTTTATCAGAACCAAACGTCCGTTGTCAGCAGACTTACGTAAGTACAGCTTGAGTCTACAGACCTCGAGCGACAGACAACTCGGCCTTTAGAAGCAAACTTTAATCGTTTTCATTTATCTGTATATATGACCTCATCTCAGTATTTTGTAACTTTCCTAAAGATCTAGTTGTTTCAGGCTGATGTATCTTCCGAGCCGTTCCTGTCCGTCTTATATAATGTTTGCTTAATAAGCAGAATCGCGCATCTTTCCTGGTTGAATCTTTACTGAAGACTTGATTGTGTTAGATTTACACTGTGCATATTTTCGTATATATTTAGGTACAGGTTTCGTTATAACAAATCTAATTTAATGTTAATTCAGAATATAGGTCTTCTTTGATATTTGCGAAGACATGCAATGTACATGTCATTTTGCAAAAGAAACTAGTAAATGAATAAATGTTTCATAGGTATCAAATAAGGTTGCATGCCGATGCCGTAAGCAGGTCAGCAGATATAAATCAGATCAGTTTCTTCACATAGGAAATGAACAAGATTTCGAAATATTGAACGTATTTCATACGCAGATTCAATTCACAGTTCCAAAAACGACACCTACTGTACACATGTGTGCATCCCTCCATTAACTGTAAGGTAAAATCACGGGCTTATATGGGACATTGAACACGTACGATTTTGTTTGTGAGACTGTGTCACGTGCTTAGTTGTCATTGCATTGGCCAGTTATACACTATCAGGTGACTTTGATTGACATTCTGGGTGTGGCTCGGAAGTATGTATTGTAGACATGCAACCAAACATGTTTTGAATTTTCTTGCAGGTTTTAAATCCTATCCCAGACAGAAGTACATATAGTCATAAAGTGCGACCGGACAAGAAGCCAGCGTGCAATGGGTACGGTCCAATGCCACCTAGCGGCCAGACCTCTCAACAAGCCAACATGTCCTCTAACTACCAGCAACAATCTGATAAGGACTGTAACGTACTACAATCATTTGAACAGCAATTCATGCGCGTGTTAAATAGAGTTAATCAAACAATAGAGAAAAATGAAATTAGACTGGCGGAACAAGATGAAAGAGACAATATAAAACTAGAATGGCAACATGTGGCTAGAATATTGGACAGAGTTTTGCTGACTATTTTTGTTGCAGTAACTGTCACTACAACCTGTGCTGTGATGTTACAAAATGGCTCATCACTAATATCATGATAGGCAAATACTTAAAGAGTATTTATACATTCGTGATGTGTTCATCTGCGTACCTGGGTATTAATGCCTTTGATTTTATCACGACTCGGTGCGTTTGATGCCAGAGCAAACCATAGTAAGGAGCCATGACACGACAAAACCAACAAAGTGGCATGCGCGCACATGCCACTTTGTTGGTTTTGTCGTGTCGCGGCTCAGTTGAACTTCATGGAATTGGATACTCCGCAAGACAGAATTACCAGAGACACATTGTCGGTATGAATTATTTTGGTCAATTAAATAAGTGAGGTAACTTCACTTAATAAAACACGAGGACCATGAGGACATCTCAAACCGTGCTACTCAGTTTAAGGTGGTTGGTTGAATGAATTATTCGCGGAGTTTTTATAAAGGCTTCAGCAACTTTTATTGGCCTGCTTAGTGTCTATATGAACTATTCTGGAAGCGGTGTATCAAAAAATGATTTCACATACCCCTGATGAATATTAAAGACAGAATACTGTCATGAAAAAAAATCTATCTTCATTATAGATGTTACCATTTGTTTGTTCAAAGGACTTCTTGGGGGACAGCGTATTTCTCCTATTTGCTATGTTGTAGCTATACCCGATCTTTCTGTTCCGAGTTATCAACAAATGTGTCTCGCTGTACATAGTTTTGAACAATTTGTATCTGTATTTCAGCCTGGCGAAGTGTTGGGTGTGGTTTTCATATTTTAAAAAAGTAAAGAGAAAAATTCTAAGCAACTGACACAATTCAACTCCAGATCCATCCCAAGACACCATGTGGGAAAGAGACAACACAAAACTAGTCATCACCAAAGACAACACCAGCGGTAGCCATGTGAAAAGTCATTTCCCATGTAGATGGTCACTGGGCTAGCCTGAACATCACTAGCAATTTATCAATAACAGACATAGCAACTAACAACAAATAAAACAACAACCAGGAGAACCAAAAAAAAAAAAAAGAACTGCCGCCTTGGGCGACCAGTAATGAAATATTAGGGGGGGGGGGGGGGGGGGGCTTAACCAGTTTGTGGTCGACCAAATGGGGGAGGGGGGGGGGCTTGGGGGCTTAACCTGTTTGTGGTCGACCAAATAGGGGGGGGGGGGCTTAACCTGTTTGTGGTCGACCAATTATATGTCAGACCAAAAAAGGTGCTAAATCATAGACTCCATACCCTATTTCCAAACCTCCTAACTAACCAATTGCATACGTTACTAAAGTATGCTACGTACAACATTTGTAATGGAGGGGCACTTCTAATGCATCTCGTAGATGCCAGTTTCTAAAAAAAAAACTTTTGATATGCAAATAAAGATACTCTTGCACAGTAAGTCAATAAGTAATTTTCAAATTTTGTTCAAAATTTTATCTCCTTTCGTTCGGAATAACATTTCGGGGATCGATTTAAGGGCTTGATACGATTTTGGTGCAAACTGAAAAAATCATGCGCAATAAGCAAAATCTAAGGTGGGTTTATTAGCCTCCATTTTTCCATAATTATGTGGTGCTGTGAAACGCATACGATACGGGCTCTTGTTCTATTAATCTGAATAAACGGCTTCACTGAGAAATCTCACGGTAGAATTAAAATACTAAGTTTGATTCTTCTGGGCATGCCAATTAGGGAAAATCAACACTTTATTCATGTTATTACTATAAGTTCTTTGTCATAGCGAAGCATCAAAAGACTCCACATCAGGAGCCATGGTATCGGTAGCTATATTTAGGAATGTTTCAGTTTAGAAATATTATTTCAATATATTATGAGTAAACCTTTGTTCAAAACTGTGCATACACAGATCGGTATGCACACATGTACTGTGTGGTTAATGCATAAAACTTGTCTTCGTGCATATGCGAACCATATGATCCTACGCCAACACGGGCAAATAGCTCTAACTTCCAAAAGTTTAGAAATTAGAGCTATTTACTATGTTGAAGTAGAGATGTACAGTTCGCATATGCATAAAGACAAGTTTTATCACGGCACGGCTTGTTCATGGAATTGTCCATACTTGGATACCTTTCAGTTTTTGTTGATTTCAAATATCAAATATCCAAAATGCATCTAACAGCATCACAAATACCCAAGACTGCAAATTTTTTTATTTGACCTGATCTTTCACGAATTCTGTTTCAGTTTTGTTGGTGTCATGTGATGTTTATTTTTCTGTTTGAAATACATGTATATATTTTCAAATTATGTGTTTCTTTGTTTATACATTGTATGATGCATTGCTGAATAAATATATTTATGGTTTTATATAAGTCCACGTCTTTCATTGATAAAACCGCCATATTTGTTGCACATCCGAGGAATCCTGATATTCGGCTCATGTAAGCTGTGAATGGCCAGACCAGACTACGTATATATAAAGTTTAAAAAGGGCATGCGTGGTTCCCTTTCGAGAATACCGTTATCCAGTTGCTTCCCGAGTGAAACCCGTATGCCCATACCATACTGCGCATGTGCTCAGACTATTATTCGTATATGAGCCGCGACACGAGAAAACCAACAATGTGGTTCTGCGCCCAGCGCAGACTCAGATCAGCCTGGACATCCGCCCAGTCTGATCAGACTCTTTGCTCGACGCTTAAAGGGTAGCCAAGGGTCTAAGCTACCTTCATGCGGACAGCGAAGACTCTAATCAGACTGGGCGGATGCCCAGGCTGATCTGAGTCTGCGCTGGGCGCACGATCACTTTGTTGGTTTTCTCGTGTCGCGGCTCATATTTCTTAAAACATGTATCTTCACAAGGAAATTAATGTACTTGACAAAACATCAGTGAATATACGAACAAGAAGAAGCGAAAAATGTCAAAAATAATAAAATGGAAAATTTCTGCTGATGGTTGTCATCAGCGCCATTACACAGCTCCTTGCTGCAGGAACACCGCTCAATCACGTGACTACTGATGGTTTCCGTCTTGCATCCGAATGTCATCTTGAATGACGTGGATCCAGAGTAGGTGCAGTTTCGTATTATTTCTGAAAACAAACTCTAAATGTATTTTGCAAACCTTTTTGTAGATATCCATAATGAAATTGTTCATATAACTTGTGCTAAACTGCGGAAACCGGCATAACAGTTGTATTTCAATTCTTGACAAGTATAGTTCGGAACACTGCATTTTTTCCCAGGATTTGTTCGTGACCATGTTTTTCGCTATTATTATTATCATATAGCTGTAAATGTATATTTATGTTTTATACCGAATAAAAATAGAGGTGGCAGTATTCGCTATCATTTAAAAGCACCCGCTTATCTGCAACATGTAACCATATTGGCATTTGATATTAATAATAATGTAAAACATGATTTTAATCAGCTTATACTAACTGTGTACTGTCAGCATTTTAAAGATTGTCTCCCTCGTTTATCTCATGTTTTCAGAGATAAATATTTCTAAACAAATCGTTAGACAATATGTTAATGTATCATATTAACTGTAAAAGTTTTGGTAAAATGCATGGTTTTTCGATAAATATGGAATGAAAAAAAATCTTCAGATTAAAATGAAATCGAAAGCATGATACCTCATGATAATTATGTCATGCTGATAGAGCAGTGGGGCCTTTAATGCCTTCAGTTTGTTGTATGACTTTTAACAAATATTAGTCTCTAAACTATATGCCAAATGTAAAGTTAGACCATTTCGGACGTACTGCATGAAATATTTCATCGAATCATTTTTGTTATTATTATCAAGGGAGTAAATCTTTAAAAGACATTTCACGTGATTTGGGGATCACTCAGATAAACTAAAGAAAACGCTATCCACTCGATTGTAAACAGGCCCCGAGGTTATAAAACTTTTTTCATGCTCAACTCAGCTGAGCATGAAATTTTAACGTCTAATGAATAGCAAATTACTGATAAGTACATTTGTTTTGTTGCTCAGTTCAGCTGAGTATGTAATTTTCTCTGCTTATCAATATGAAAATGCCAACATTAGTTGGCATTTTCATATTTATCAGCAGAGAAAATTTCATGCTCAGCTGAGTTGAGCACGAAAAAAGTTTTATAACCTCGGGGCCAGGTCCATTCCTTATCTGTCATGATACTGATCATGTCAGTCCATTTGGAGAGCTATCCTTATACGCTTAATGACAGTCCGATGTTCAGACTGGCATTGATCGTATAGAGGATTGCCCTCAAAATGGACTGTTACGGACCCTGTTGACAATTGGATCTGTTTATATTCGACCATATAGAGTAATAAATGACTTCAGATACATTAACAACAGATCTTACCGTTATTATCTTTGTTTAAGTATTTATGGCACGTATCACAATTGCTGACAATATGAGAGTGGTTCTGTGGAGTGAGCTTGAAGTCGGAGCCACACAGTTCCGGGTCATCTCGGGAACTACAGCTGTAACAGCGGAGACTTAGGCCAGCAGGTACTGAAATGATGCAAGACAGTCGAGGTTTGTACATATGCAAGTAATTGTGTTCTTCAAGTTACAAGTCTCATTCAACCCTTCAGTCAGCAAAGCTTCAGTTTTTGTTTGAAATTGTGGACACAGACGGGCAGGTGACTGAGTCTTCGGTTTTTGTGAGCTAATGAATGTAAATCGACACAACCTTATAGGGCTAGAAAATATACTCCGAAGAGACTGCAGAAATGTACGATAAGAACACAGGACTTCGCCAGTTTATGCAACAGGATTATTGTGGAGCATACACTAAAACTACACCACAGGCGCTTGAAGTTTTATGCTATTAAATATACAAGAACTCAGTATTTCAATGATGCCGCTAAACATCCAGGCTATGAGCCATTTTCTTACGAAATGGCCTATAGACTGCGTCAAGTTTAAAGGGTTTTGAGAGTTTTTTGAGCATAGAACTTCAAGCGCCTGTGATTACACTAAACTTGGTTATTCTTTCGAATAACTGCCTTTGTCGTCCTAGTTTAAGAAATCGTAGGTTAATATGTTTACACCCCGATTCTGTTAGTTTCCGAGTTATTTTAGAGAAAAACTCTGGGCCAAAAAATGATAAAATGATACAAATAAATAAATAAATAAACAAAGCGCATGGTTCAATGCTTGAAAAACGAACCACTTCTCTTATGCTTCGTAAAATGATCTTGCAAACTTCTACCAAGTCGATCACAGGGAAACTAATATTGTTAAATTATTTCTAAATTTCTCGCAACAAATATTCACCTACCGTATGCAAGAACCAAAATTATGGGAAGCATCTTTCCAGAACTAAGAACTGAAAACATATCTCAGATGTAAGCAAGACAACATCTACTTGTATGTTAATAGTTACTATCATAATCAAAAATTATTATAACCAAATAAGTCCCTATTCATATTCCGGAGCATTTAGATCATTTACCGTATGGCCTCTAAATATTGGGACAAAGACGACTGGGCAAACCGTGCAGACCCTGATCAGACTGCTCAAGGAGCAGTCTGATCTGGGTCTGCACTGTTTGCCTTTCTATCAGAAAATTTTGACACATCGAAAAAAGCAACTTGTTCAAAGTTTAGGTAAGTATAGTGGTTGCATAACAAGTCCCAATATTTTGAGTAATTGTACAAATGATCATTTGACAAAGAGATCGAACAGTCATCAAAATACTTACGAAAATAAGTACCTGCTTCCGCTGATTCACATATATAAATAAGGAAATGTTGAATCAGTTGTGTTAATTGGTCTAAATTGTCCAGTTGAGAGAGAGAGAGAGAGAGAGAGAGAGAGAGAGAGAGAGAGAGAGAGAGAGAGAGAGAAATTTGGCATTGCGACATATTTTGAGCCGTGATGTTCAGAGGAAAGGGGCCCTATCGAATGTGTGAACATTTAAGACAAAAGTTCCTTTAAACAATCTGTGAATCATGAAGACTTTGCATTGAAAATAACAAAGATTAGAAGAGCTTGCGCATATGCACATGCCGATCTGTCCACAGTGCTCGTATTTTACTATTTAGGCACTATGCTATAAATGAAATATTTTGGCGACTGCTTATTTTTGCGAATTCGAATTACGGTGACTGAGTATACGTCCATGTTTTTCCCAAGAAAGAAACTGTTGCTTCCCGTGACAAGAAAGCTTTTTCACAATGGGGTCTACACACTACGCTTAAAGGAGAGATTTTTCTCCTGGAGGAGAAAATTCTTTTCCATGAGACTTTATCCTCATGGAGACAGGAGGCAAAAAATGAATACGGCAGAAGTGCTTTACCTGAAACAAAACTGAGCCACGACATGAGAAAACCAACAAAGTGGCATGTGCGACAGCGAATACTCAGATCAGTCTTGGCAGTAATGGTCAGAGTCTTCGCTTTGCACTTAAATGGTAGCTAAGGGTCTAAGCTAGCTCTGTACGGACAGCGAAGCCGATTTTGATCAGACTGGGCGGATGCCCAGGCTGATCTGAGTCTTCGTTGGGTGCACATGCCACTTTGTTGGTTTTGTCGTGTCGCGGCTGACTTAACCTTAAAAGAACTGAATTAAATTTGCTATTCTAATATTTAATGGTTTTGTGCTAATATAAGACCTAAACTATTCCCGATAGGTTTGTTCTCGCAAAGCTTTACATTTGCAAAGATCTTCGAAAATAAAATGTCCCCCGATTTACTATATTCAGCAGGGTAGGTGGCGACGTATTTTACGACTGTTCCAGAATTTTCCAGTCATTCTGGCCCAATACGGATACTGTGTAGATATGACCTGAAAAAAATTACATACTAAAACTACCATGACCACATCAGCCAAAATAATTAGACTGACCATTACAGTGAGCAGTGGTCGTGTCAGCAAACTGATAATTTGTTACCTGGTCAGGATGGGAAATCGTTCTTTTGAAAGGCGACGATTTAAATTCACCTCTAAGCGATATCGTCCGTCATGAGATAATTAGAAACAACGTAATGATCTTAAAGATATAGAGGATCTTACATGAGTGCTCATGTATTATTGAATTTATTAAACGAGTTGGGGAAAAAGATAAGATGCGAGGCTTTGCCGAGCATCTTATCTTTTTCCCCAAAGAGCTTAATAAATTCAATAATACAGGAGCACGAATGCAAGCTTCTATTTATCATATGACACTAAAATCGCATTTTACTAGCAAATTTTGCACTAAAACGTCATGATTTCCCCATTAGAAAATGCGACGTTTTTATGGACGTCAACGCATAACGCCACGACGTAATTTGCATATTTAATCCACTAGTGGATTATCGATTTTAATGCATGGCTTTATTACACTCTCAGATGAGACGTCATATGATAAAAACTTGTAAAGGAGGTCACAAAATAAATTCAAATCCAACAGCCGATTATTTCACAAAATGTTTCATGGCCTAGCTTCTTTTACAGGTAGTCCACGATAAAAGAAAGATCTGGTCCGAATTTCGTTTAACCTTTTGTTTATCCTATATTTCACAATCAAATATCAAGTCAATCACTTACATACAAAAGACATGAATGACGACATATTTATGAAGGGATCTGAAAAACGACGTTCGGCTTATATGAATTCATCTTCATCTCCCGAAGTAAGGAATTGAGCGTAGACAGGTATAAGGGATGTTCAGCAATTTGTGTGTCACATTACAAACAGAATTTTGACATTCAAATAGAGCTTAGAACGCCTTTCTTTGAACGTCATCTAATGCTGTCGAGTGCACTTATTCATCAGGACGGTTCCAATGGTCGAATTATTTACTCTGACCAGGCCCCCAAGGTTACAAAACTTCTTTCGTGCTCAACTCAGCTGAAATTTTCTTTGCTTATGAATTTTTGTAATCATAAGCAGAGAAAATTTCACACTCAGCTAAACTAAGCAAAAAAAAAAAAAAAAAAAAAAAATAATAATAATACAAAAAAACTGTACTTATCAGTAATTCACTATTTATTAGCGAATAAATTTCATGCTCAGCTGAGTAGAGCACGAAAGAAGTTTTATAACCTCGGGGCCAGAGGTCACAGAGCACGAAGCTAAAATAATAGGCACTGCAACTGACCAGAGAAAAAGTTTCGTCGCTTCGTAAATATCGAGTTTCATACATCATGAAGTCATGTAATGGTGTTGTGACACCATCATGCAGTAAAGAGAAGGGGGTCTGTGTGTTACAGAAATTAGAAAAAAGAAGAAGTCCAAAATGAGCTGAATATGGTGTTCAACAAAATTAGTAACAATTCCAGCTATTGCACAATGTCCCAGACACCGATGCTAGTAAAAAAGTCACTATGCTGAGCATGCAACATTTCGGTTTCCGTAAATGTCAGCGAATCTGACGTCGACCATGTCATCAAAGGACAAAACGTGGGGGTGCCAATGCAATGAGAAGGCTTTGGGCATCCATATACTTTTTGTATTGGACGTCTATATATTTTCTATATTGGACGCCCATGTGGTGTTTGTATTGGGCGTCATATACGTTTTGTCATTTTATTATGTACTTTTGGCATTGCCCGAAAGCGCAAATGGTAAAGCTGGTTTGAGTAGAAAGCAACCAAACAAGGACATGTAAGTTTTTATCTTTTGTTTTTTTTAGGTAAGACATTGTGCACTCTACATTTTAAGCAAACACTGATTGAGAACAGTAAGTATTGTTTACAAAGGTTGCAGTAAGGAAGCAAGTTGAAATGCTCCTCCTTATAAAAGATTTACTTCCCGTAACCTTACATAACATTCCTTTTTACGTTTCTTAAGATGACTAGACACACCTCTTTTCCCGCCATTATTGCAGAGAAAGAAGTTTTGTGACTTCCTGTTTGCTTCCTTAGTAAACGAAGCTCTTTTTAAATGAGAGCTACACTTAAAAGAAAGAATTTGCTCCTTCAAGGAGCAAATTCTTTCTTTTAAGAAAAGCTCACAATGAAAGGGGGGCGATTCTTTTGGGTAAGAATGACCCCTCCTGGAAGTGTTCTCATTCACCATAACTCTTCTGATCAAGGGAAGTAATCCAACATTTTTCCGATAAAACCTGACCACACTACTTCGAAGCTGACCCATAAAGGTCAAAAGGCTGAGTGCAAGCGTCTTCTCTCCACCAAGCGTGAATGTCCTTGATAGACTTTCTATATTTCTTTACATGATTTAACCTTTTACACAACTCACAGTATGCATTTTGCGATACTACTCCCTTTTCTAATGTTTGGAAATAATCTTTCCTCTTTAGATAGGCAATATAGCGCTCTTCGTCCTGGCTTAACTCGTTAAGAAACTTCGCAAGATGAGCTGGACTTTTGAAATCGCCGGCGTCAATGTAAGTTCCAAAGGGGAGATAATTACGATACGCCCTTGCTCCTCGTACCACTGTAATAATATCCTCGTTAAACCAGTTGAATATTTTTTCTGTTACATAATCCTTACAAAGAGAATTCTCGAAAGAAAGATAATAAAAATACTTCTGAACAATTGATAAACGACACTCATCATCTCTTGCACAAAAACGTTTTGTACATTTTCCAAATACGTCAATATGTGTATGTTTCTTCATCAAATTAACATACTTTTCGCGTTTGCTGGCGGTTATACAGTGACTTACAAGCCAGGCTGCAATCTTAGTTTTCCGTTTGAAAATATCTTTGTAGTTCTTTCCTGGTCTGCCAACTAATGACATATTTTGTAGCGCTGTATTTATTGCGCCTAATGATAGTTCTTTAACTCTGTTGTCCGTTGTATTTTTCGTAGACAATGTTATATTACCAAATCCCGGACGTAGGACTATCGAGCCATACGGATAAGGAATATCTGAATCAAGTCTATATGTCATAGTCCAGTTAAAGAAATATCTCCATTTTGGACTTGCTAGATTAACAATATGTAGATTCTGTGGTGCTTCGACGTCAATAAATATGAAAACTTGGTTAGGGTTGCGGCGCTTGGGAATAATACGTGGCATATTATTGCCTTGAAATAGAACTGCGTGCGCATTAACGTAACGTGAAGTCACTCCAGTGAATCGAACGTCACAGTTGTTGTATTCACATTTTGACATATTTAGCTTTTTCATTTGATTTTTTAATCCACCGTGATAGGGGTGATAAAATGCTATCTTTATTCTGCGCAAAGGTTTCTTTGGTTTAGCCTTTGTCACATTTACTGATGCGCCGCTTGTGGCATAGCTTATAGTAATTTCTCTGGGATCATTTTCCTCATAAACTGTAAACAATATGATTGCCGTAGACATCAATATTACAAACGTTGATATATAGTGACGTCGTTGCATCCTTCTTTCCTGTCCTCTCTGTTCTGAAAAAGGAAAGAAAAGACATATTGTAGAAAAGGGCCCTTTTATCACAGGTTAACAGTGAATACCACAATAACCAAAAATTCATGGTGTAAATGTTTTCATAAGCTCTCAAATTTCATGAAGGACCTACCTAAGGACCCAGAAAGGAAATAGATATAACAGTACTGAAACCTCTTTTAACCCTTTTTTGACCTGTGGACTTGTCCATACTTATCATTCAGATAATCCCATTACTGGTTTTAGGGGTTTCTGGTGAATATTTTCACTTTTATTGTACTTTGCATAGAAATTCCTGAAAGCAAACAATGTAGACCCTGATCAGACGCCGCGTTTTGCGGCGTCTGAACTGGGTCTGCACTGTTCGCATAATGCCCCTAAAACGGGTATCCGGTCTAAAAAGGGTTAAGTTTGTTTTGTGACTTGCAGTTTTCCTACGAGAATGGTTATGATAAGCCCAATAAAATGAGCCGCGAGACGACAAAACCAACATAGTGGCAGGTGCGCCCAGCAAAGACGTAGATCAGCCTGGGCATCCGCCCAATCTGAGCAGAGTCTTAGCTGTGCACTGAAAGCGAAGCTAAGTGTCTAAGCTAGCTTCATGCAGTCAGCGAAGACTCTGATCAGACTGGTCGGATGCCCAGGCATTCAGAAATTGTGCGTTACGTCATGGTCATTTAATAACTTTAAAGCAAATCATCCCTTATTATCTCCAAACACTCCCTCGTATCTACAGCTCTGACGGTAAAGTAATGTCCAAGCACCAATGAGTGATATTTTTTTTAATCTTTCATCTTTGACACACTTCTAATTACTCTTGCATCCTTTCAGTAGACCCATCGCTATTAAAAGTGTTTCCTTACGTGTTTGATAATTGTAAAAAAATCTCTTTGAAGACGCGATATGAATAGGTAAAAGCGTCAGTGTCAAAAACAAAAATGTAAAAATTAAAGAGGAAAGAAGTAAAGAAGTACTTATGAAAGAATATTGTATAGAAGTATATAAAGTAGAGGATCTTACATGAGTGGTCATTTCATATGAAATTTATAAAAACGAGCCTTCGGCTAGTTTCATAAATTTCATATGAAATGACCAAGAGTGTAAGATTCTGTTTATCATATGACACTTTAAATTGGGATTTTAACGCCTTCAAACTGAACATTATTTCAATAAGAAAACGCATTGTTGACATGGACGTTGTCAATGACGTTACGTGTACGCTCTAAAGTGTTATTTCACGTGTGGTCATACGATTTTTATGACACGACGCTATCCTTTGAATAACAGCGACGTCATATGATAAACTCTACCATAATGAAAATGTAGAGCCAGGTGTGACGGTAAAGCTGGCTCTCCTGTTTTCGTTGTACATAAACGTTATCCATAAATGCTGAACAGATCGATCCTTAGGAAGCAAGGAACACACCAAAGAAACGGAAAAAAGCAGACTAAGTTTGATTCCATTCGTTCCTTAACACTTACAACTAGCTTTAGTGATGATAGCACACTTGGCTTCACCGTGTCAGTTTTTTTTTTTTTTTTTTTTTTTTTTTTTTGTAATAGGAATGCAATAACGCCCTCTAGTTCTGACTTGTCAAGATTTCAATCTCCTAAAGACCTCAATGATCCCAAATGACCAGAAAACATAAATTTCACAAAAGTGAAGTTGAGAGGGTTGGCAGATAATACGAGTTGAGAAGATAAATAAAAATCTTTTAATATGTATTTTGTGGAAGCAAGAAACGAACCAAAAATAATTTTAGATAACAGCGCAATCCCTCCATTGTGTCTGTCCATGAGCAGTTACGTGAGCCGCGACACGACAAAACCAACAATGTTGTTGTGCGCCCTGCGCAGACTCAGATCAGCCTGGGCATCCGCTTAGTCTGATCAGAGTCTTCGCTGTCCGCATGGAGGTAGCTTAGTCCCTTAGCTACCCTTTAAGCGCTTAGCGAAGAGTCTGATCAGACTTGGTGGATGCTCAGGCTGATCTGAGTCAGCGCTGGGCGAACAACCACTTTATTGGTTTTGTCATGTCGCGGCTCATGTATTGTTCAGTTCTGCTCACGCCCTCTCTAGCACTGGCTTGAGCAGGACTCCATTTTGAAGATAAAGTAAATAAAATAAATCATTTCTACCTTCTATTTTATTCATTTTGCAAGTTTTATACACATGAAGTTTGAACCTATAGCCTTTGTCTTTACCAAGTCCAGGCTTTAAGTCAAACTACCCCTAAAATGAATGTGGTTTGAATTCCCATAGAGAATTGATAGTGTGTCAGTTTGGTCGGGCATAGCTTCTAAAATTGCTGTGAGTTTTAAACTTGTTACATCTTGCTGACCTTAAAAATGATTAAATTTGATGACTATCGAGCAATTTTGCAAAATTCCTGAATTGGCGAAATCGAAAATTTTGGTGAATTTGCACCTAATGGACCTCTGACCACATTGCTTTTGAGGGTAGTGTGAATTGAAGTCTGGACTTGGTCAAGATAAAGGCTATAGTTTCAAACTTCATGTGTACAAAACTTGCAAAATGAATGAAATGGAAGGTAGAAATGATATATTTTACCAAATTTTCCAGAAATCGCAGGGTAAAAGTTTTATCCAGCTAAGCCGGATCCTATATAAATTATTTCATATGCATTTTATAGGTATTACTTGCTGGAATTTATATTTGCATATATTGCTAGAGCCAAGTAGCACATCACACAGGCTCTTGGTAGAGCTGATTATATAAATGATAGTGACCTTGATCACAAGACGTTTATTCTCCACAATGACTGTTAAAGGAAAACGAATTCATATAAGCCATTTGGCTTTTTTCGAATCCCATTTATATACATGTATTGATATATAAATTACTGTGTCTTGCTCTTAAATTGTTAGACATATTATGCAAATAAACAAGTTTAAACCAAAAGTTTGACCTCTTAATATTTTTTTTCGAGAATAATTGAGCCACGACACGAGAAAACCAACACGTGACACGTGCGCCCAGCGAAGACTCAGATCAGCTTGGGCATCCGCCCAGTCCGATAAGGGGCTTCGCTGTGCTCTTAAAATGTAGCTAAAGATCTAAGCTAGCTCCGACTCCGATCAGACTGGACGGATACCTAGGCTGATCCGAGTCTTCGCTGGGTGCTCAACCACTTTGTTGGTTTTGTCAGGTCGCGGCTCATATATAAATTTTGTTAATAAAATAGCACACCAAAAAACCGAAAAAAATAAATGAACCTGCTCAGTAAAGAATGAAGCTTTCCAGACCATTGCAATACTGGTACATGTCGGGATTCGCAAACCAGCTTTTGAGCCTGAAAACGCTAAAACCGAAAAAGGTTAAATTTGAATTTGCAAACTGCGTAGATCCAGATTAGGCGGCTCATCATCTGGGTCTACATTGTTTGGACTCTAGTCTTTCAATTCTCAATATGATATAGCTTGGATTTTTTTTTGTTGAAATTTTTCAGACGTTAATTTTGTCGTCTGCCTTTTTATGCTTTAAGGGCTACCGACAAAAAGCTTTAACATCGTCGTCCTTGAATTGCACAAAATACATGTATAAAAATCAAATTACGTGCATACCTTCAAAGTCCGAAAACCTTCAAAGTCCAAAATAGTGAATGGAAAATACAAAATAAATTCAAAGTCACAAAATCGTATTTTTTTTATTTGGCTGCCTTCTGGCTATCCTATTAAAGTCGATTTCACCTCATCAAGCTGAACAATACTACAGATAGTACAAGATCTACCCCGTAAACGAGTCGGCGTCACATATCTTTTATATACTGCTTTTTATTTTATTTTGGGCTGTCATACTAGAAGTATCCTTATCAGGCAACAGCCTGCTTCAGTTTTTTTTTTCATTGGCTTGATTGATTTCTTTTATTGATTTGATCTACTTTAATAATTTGTACGTTACTTGACCTGTCAAACAATTTTTGTTTCAAGACTGTTTATCTACATGCATCTTTCTTTTTGTATTTCAGTGCCGACGTCGCCACCCATTTCTCCTCTATTAGCATTCGGAACTCCTCGGCCAATTCCATGAATCAGACCTCGGGCGTATGTAAGGCGGAGCAATATGCAGCAAAATCCAACATTTTGTTGTTCGGCCGAAAGTATACGCCGAAGCCGTAGATCTCTAGGTCTACGAATGAATTAAATCTCGACCTGCGACCTGTTACAGCTGTTGCACGGACATTCATTTAATGATTTGCTTTTGTTAAAACAAAATAGTCAATTATTAATGACGAGACATTTGCTTCTTCTCATTTTATTATTTGCTCGGTGCGACAGTGCGGCCATCTTTGTTTATATCGTTGTTCCTAACAACAGTCGTGTGACGTAAGTAGTCCCACATCATACATCCGAGGTTGATTCACGGAATTGGCCGAGCGGTGTTCCGATTGCTCTATTAGCTCAAATGTCATAGTGACGTCAGACGGCAACGTCACGTGGTTGTCAATGGTGATATTCAAAAGCTCGTGCGCTATCAACGTCAGATATTTTCCTTTTGATGATCAAAACTGTTCAATGCAGTTTGCAAGCTGGACTTAAGACGGCTTTCAAATAAACCTGGTTATAACTACCACAATTGGTGATTTATCTAATTATATTCCAAACAGTGAATGGGATCTTATGAAACTTTACGCCAAACACAATATTGTTTATTATTCTTGTTGTGAGGAACCATATCCTGATATTACATTTCATATTCATATTAAACGGCGTCCTTTGTTCTACATTTTCAACATGTTTCTGCCGTGCATATTAATAACGTTAGTGGCGTTATTGGGATTCTATATACCGTCAGATTCTGGTGAGAAAGTGACAATGGGTATAACGACGTTATTATCAATGACGGTATTCATGATGCTGGTAGCGGAGAACATGCCACCGACATCAAATGTTTTGCCGCTGGTTGGTAAGTATTTATGGCTTTAATTGTAACTTTTTATCCAGTTCATAACTGGAATAACTGACTTCCTTCTTAATACAAATATGCTTGTTCGTATGACTAACCGTCTTTCAGTTTGAAATTGCGTAAGAAGTTTCGTTAGATGATTAATTTTCTCCAACAGCGTCATGTAGCGCTAGTAGTTTTATTGACATTTATTAAGGTAAATAGGTACACTGTCTGGGATAGTAAATCTGTCCTTTCGTTTTAGCCTCTTGACAATAATATGAGCTCTTAAAGGAAGAGTTTGCTTCTAGCACAAAATTAGGGGATAACTGTACTCAAAATTGTCATTTGGGGAGGTAAATCGTCGGTTTTATGGTCGGAAATTTCGTTTTACGGCGACGGGCCAACGGAGCCGTAAAACGCAATTTGCGACCATAAAACCGACGATTTACCTCCCCAAATGACAATTTTCAATACAGTTATCCCCATTCTAATGCTCTTTTTCACATTTTCACCTTTAAAAGTGTGCTACTCCGTACCCATAGCAAACACTTTCAGCGACGTAAAACAAGACGTCAGCCAATGAGAAGCGACGTTATGTAGTGACGTCATGTTTCCAACAGTAAATCGCAGGATATACTGTTGCAAATTTTTGAAGTTATCCAGTCAGACGTCGCGTTACATACGTAAGTGCATTAGAATTCTTTTTCTTTAAGAGTTGGTGCTGATTGGTAACGATGTCTTTGTCTAGTGAAGCAGAAAGGAAGTAAAACAAGATGTCACCCTTTGTCAAAATGGAGGAAAAATATGTTGATGTACCCATTTTTCTTAAAGCAATTCATCTGTTAATGAACCTATATTTCTTTCAACAGGAATATACTATGGCATAACGATTTTCATTGTCTCCACGGCAACGGGCATGACGGTACTGACCTTGAACATACACCACAAAGGCGACAGAGGTCGAGAGGTGCCAATGTTTATGAAGGCAATTTTCTTCGGATTTCTTTCAAAGTTGTTTTGCATGCCCTTACAAAAGCCAGCTCATTTATCAGGTTGTGACGGATACACGGTAAGTAATAACAGCTTCCTATGCCCATAGACTAAAAGATAGCTATACTATCTGAAGCTTACCAACCTAATATATAAGAAAGCAATTTTCGAATGTATCCTTGTGTGATGTTAATATTTTGTCACTAGTTTGATAAAAATAAATAATGAAACTTTTGATTTCTGAAAGAGCTTCACATTTTTATATAAGATGCATTTAATTTTCCTGGCCTTTATCCAAAGTAGTATAATGCCGAAGGTTTCTTGTACTCGTATTGTTATGAAAACAAGAGAATTGATTCTGCGGAATGTGATATCTCGCCTGACTGCGGGAGCAAAACCAGAAAACTCGATGCAACGTTTATGCCGACGACGACATCGACAACGATGACACAGGACAAGTAATATCTAGGTCTCGCTTCTGCTAGTCGCAGGTACGACAAAACCCTGCTGCCGACAGAATGGCGTTTATTTTTCGTGAACGTCAGACAAAATAAAATACAGTGAACTATCGGTATCTCGAACACTGTTATCCCAAAGTACAGTCAAACCTGCCTTAAGGGGTCACCCAGGGGACCCCAGAAAACTGGCTGCTTAAGACAGGTGACCCCTCAATACAGGTTCATTTGCACCGTAATCTTGTTTAAGGGACCCCAAAACAGTGGCTGCTAAAGACAGGTGATCCCTTAAGACAGGTTCGACTGTACCCTCTAATATTATAAGAATATAGTTTGGACACATTTCCTATTCTTAGTTACATTTCAATTCATGTTATATCAAACTACTGATATCTCAAAGTCAATTTTCTGGTGCTAGAAAATTTACGTTGAGATATCAGTAAGTTGGGATGAACTTTGACTTTGGGATATCGAGAGTTGATTGTAGCTAGCTTCTTATGTCTGGAACACCCGTTTGCATGTACTAAAATTCTCTCTTGTAATGAAACCCTTTCTATTTCAGGAAGTTTACACGGGATACAACGGGAGAAGCGGAAGCGGTCAGTATATCCGCTTTAAACCTTCAGTTGACATGGAAACCTCAACTTTATCAGAACCAAACGTCCGTTGTCAGCAGACTTACGTAAGTACAGCTTGAGTCTACAGACCTCGAGCGACAGACAACTCAGCCTTTAGAAGCAAACTTTAATCGTTTTCATTTATCTGTATATGTTGTTTGTGACCTTAGATATCTTATTGAAGTTTTTCTACGATTTCGTCTCAGTCTTTTGTAACTTTCCTATAGATCTAGTTGTTTCAGGCTGACATATCTTCCGAGCCGTTCCTGTCCGTCTTACATACTGTTTGCTTATTAATACACAGATCCGCGTATCTCTCCTGGTTGAATCTTTACTGAAGACTTGATTGTGTTAGATTTACACTGTGCATATTTTCGTATATATTTAGGTACAGGTTTCGTTATAACAAATCTAATTTAACATTAAATCAGAATATAGGTCCTCTTTGATATTTGCGAAGACATGCAATGTACATGTCATTTTGCAAAAGAAACTAGTAGGCTAAATGAATAAATGTTTCATAGGTATCAAATAAGATTGCATGCCGATGCCGTAAGCAGGTCAGCAGATATAAAATCAGATCAGTTTCTTCATATAGGAAATAAACAAGATTTCGAAATATTGAACGTATTTCATACGCAGATATATTCAGTTCCGAAAACCACACCTACTGTACACATGTGTGCATCCCTCCATTAACTGTAAGGTAAAATCACGGGCTTATATGGGACATTGAACACGTACGATTTTGTTTGTGAGACTATGTCACATGCTAAGTTGTCGTTGCATTGGCCAGTTATACACTATCAGGTGACTTTGATTGACATTCTGGATGTGGCTCGGAACTATGTGAGCCGCGACGCGAGAAAACCAACAAAGTGGTTGTGCGCCCAGCGCAGACTCAGATCAGCCTGGGCATCCGCCCAGTCTGATCAGAGTCTTCGCTGTCCGCATGAAGGTAGCTTAGGCCCTTAGCTACCCTCTAAGCGCTTTACGAAGAGTCTGATCAGACTGGGCGAATGTCCAGGCTGATCTGAGTCTGCGCTGGGCGCAAAACCACATTGTTGGTTTTCTCGTGTCGCGGCTCAAATGTTTTGATTTTTTTTCTTGCAGGTTTTAAACGGGAGAGGGAAAACGACAACAGGCCGCGCATGATCTGGCAATGCGCATGCTCAACTATATACTATTAATAGCTCGTCTAAATATAGCACATATCGACCGATCTATTTTTAAGTCGCTGCATCCATTGAGTTTAAAAATAGGCAATTTAGGAACTGTATTCAATTAAAACAGACAGCTTTTATGACTGTGCGTGGATCACGCAAAAATTATCGTTGAAGAATTTGAATACGAAACATGTTCATCTTTTTCGAAGTTCGATCAACAAAAATGTTGGCCAGTTTGATATATTTACCTGTAGATCTAATAAACAAACAATTGACATTGTTATACCCCCGACATACGAAGTATGTCAGGGGGTATATAGTTTTTGTCATTCCGTCTGTTCGTCCGTTTGTTCGTTCGTCCGTTCGTTCGTTCGTTCGTCCGTCCGTTCGTCAACTTTACGTCAAAGTTTTTCGTTCAACCATTTTTGATTGCTCATATCTTTGTAACTTCTCATCAGATTCTTTTCATATTTGGTTTATGATATCTCTATAGCATAGCTGTTGGTGTGAACTATTTTAGCCCCTGGGTCAGGCCCCAGGGTGGGGCCAAGGGTCAGTATTTAAGACTTAGGCATTTTCATTATATCAAAGTGTTGCGTTAAACCTTTTTGATTGCTCATATCTCTGTAATTGCATTGAAGATTTCTTCCGTTTTTGATTCATTATATCTCTATAGCATTACTTTTGATCTGGACTACCTACATTGCAGGGTCAGGCTCATGGGTGGGGCCAGGGGTCAATAACTAGGACTTTGCCATTTGTTGAATAGTTATGGGTTATAGAACGGAGCCTAATGATACATGGCTAGGTTTATTTCATAGTAGTTTACACATATTGATGCTGCTGCTGACATAAGGCAAAGGTTAAAGACTTACAATTTTGTACATGTATAACATTTGTATTGTAGCTTTGTGGTAAAGTATGCTTTCATTAGGCGGTGGCACTGGTCGGGGGTATACGTGAGCCCCTGCTCACTTGCTCTAGTTTAATATGTTTCATTGGCCCTTTTACTGTATGCAAGTATTAGGGACGAGTCATTTATTATCAGGTTGGGGGCCGGGTACATTCAGGAGGGTATGTGTGTGTGTTTGTGGGGTGGGTGGGTGGGGCTTTTATTGGTGATCTACTAGGAGGGGAGGGGGTGGAGTGTGTGGAGGGATAGGGGGGAGCCTTGCATAATTTCTTTTTTAAATAAAGACAAATGGAAAACAATCCATTTGTCTTAATTAAAAAAAATGTTCAAGACTCCCCATTACACCTACACTGTCAAATTAATTCTATTCTTTCAAATTTAAGATTTAAAAACGCTTACAAAGAAGAAAATACTAGGGTCGCTCTATCCCCCCCCCCCCCCCCCCCCAACAAAAAAAACATTGATGTATTAGTAGGAAACTATACAATGGATGGTCCTAAAACATGTCGATCAGAGGATATGTTCTCAAGTAAATTTAACGCCTGCGTTTGTGACAGTTCCTTGTCATCAGTAAAAACCTGCTCTGGAATCTGGGGACTAGGCCCAACAACACTCTTAATGTTATTATCAGCTTTATAGAGCATTCAGCATCAGTTTCTTGGTGGACATTTGCAGAAAAAAAAATAACGAACTATTAATCGGTTTATATAATTAACCTGTTACAATGAGAGAAATTTCTTTGTATTTTGTGCCCATGAGTTTGATTGAGGTCTGTCTATTATAAAGGTTATTGGGGTCTGTCTTACATTAGGGTTCTAGGGGTTTGGGGCGGGAGGAGGTGGATGGGTCATAGACTTTTTTTGTCACCTATCTGGAGGGTGGGGGGGGGACGAAAACCAAATATATTGAAACTGGTAGGTAGCATGATTTCCTATATGACAAATAGGGACCGTGATGCAGCTGTTGTTATAATTTCATGATTACAGCTGGAGCACGATCTCCTTTAGCCTGACAACAGCTACAGCTTGGTCTCTGTTAGTGCTAACTGCAGCACAGCTGCAGCACATTCTCTATTTGTCATAAAGGAAACCATAACAACAGCTGGAGCATGGTCTCTGTTAAGTATATAGGAAATCAAGCTCCACCTGTTGTCATGAGAGTATAACAACAGGTGGAGCATGGTCTTTGTTAAGAATATAGGAAATCATGCTCCACCTGTTGTCATGAGAGTATAACAACAGCTGGAGCATGGTCTCTTTTAAGTATATAGAAAATCATGCTCCACCTGTTGTCATGAGAGTATAACAACAGCTGGAGCATGGTCTATGTTAAGTATATAGAAAATCATGTTTCACCTGTTGTCATGAGTGTATAACAACAGGTGGAGCATGGTCTATGTTAAGAATATAGGCAATCATGCTCCACCTGTTGTCAGTAGAGTATAACAACAGCAGGAGCATGGTCTCTATTAAGTATATAGGTAATCATGCTCCACCTGTTGTCATGAGGGTATAATAACAGCTGGAGCATGGTCTTTGTTAAGTATATAGAAATTCCTGCCCCACCTGTTGTCATGAGAGTATAGCAAGAGCTGGAGCATGGTTTCTCTTATGTATATAGGAAATCGTGCTCCACCTGTTGTCATGAGAGTATAACAACAGCTGGAGCATGGTTTCTCTTATGTATATAGGAAATCGTGCTCCACCTGTTGTCATGAGAGTATAACAACATCTGATCTGAAGCATGGTCTCTGTTAAGTAAATAGGAAATCATGCGCCACTTATTGTCATGAGAGTATAACAACATTTGGAGCATGGTCTCTCTTAAGTGAATAGGAAATCATGCGCTACCTGTTGTCATGAGAGTAAAACAACAGCAGGAGCATGGTCTCTCTTATGTATATAGGAAATCCTACTCCACCTGTTGTCATGAGAGTAAAACAACAGCTGTAGCATGGTCTCTGTTAAGTGAATAGGAAATCATGCGCCACTTGTTGTCATGAGAGTTTTAAAAACATCTGGAGCATGGTCTCTTTTAAGTATAATAGTAATCATGCTCCACCTGTTGTCATGAGAGTAAAGCAACAGCTGGAGCATGGTCTCTCTTATGTATATAGGCAATCATGCTCCACCTGTTGTCACGAGAGTAAAACAATAGCTGGAGCACGGTCTCTGTTAAGTGAATAGGAAAGCATGCAACACCTGTTGTCATGAGAGTATAACAACATCTGGAGCATGGTCTCTATTAAGTGTATAGGTAATCATGCTCCACCTGTTGTCATGAGAGTATAGCAAGAGCTGGAGCATGGTCGTTCTTATGTATATAGGAAATCCTGCTCAACCTGTTGTCATGAGAGTATAACAACAGCTGGAGCATGGTCTCTGTTAAGTGAATAGGAAATGATGCGCAAGCTGTTGTCATGAATGTATAACAACATCTGGAGCATGGTCTCTATTAAGTATATAGGTAATCATGCTCCATCTGTTGTCATGATGGTATAACAACAGCTGGAGCATGGTCTCTAATATGTATATAGGAAATTATTCTCCACCTGTTGTCATTAGAGTATAACAACAGCTGGAGCATGGTCTCTGTTAATGGAATAGGAAATCATGCGCCACCTGTTGTCATGAGAGTATAACAACAGCTGGAGCATGTTATCTGTTAAGTATATAGAAAATCCTGCTCCACCTGTTATCATCAGAGTATAACAACAGCTGGAGCATGTTATCTGTTAAGTATATAGAAAATCCTGCTCCAGCTGTTGTCAGGAGAGTATAACAACAGCTGGAGCATGGCCTCTGTTAAGTATATAGGTAATCCTGCTCCACCTGTTGTCATGACAGTTAAAACAACAGCTGGAGCATGGTCTCTGTTAAGTGAATAGGAAATCATGCGCCACCTGTTGTCATGAGAGTATAGCAACATCTGGAGCATGGTTTCTGTTAAGTAAATAGGTAATCCTGCTCCATCTGTTGTCATGAGAGTATAACAGCAGCTTGAGCATGGTCTCTCTTATGTATATAGGAAAGTATGCTCCACCTGTTGTCATGAGAGTCTCACAACAGCTGGAGCATGGTCTCTGTTAAATGAATAGGAAATCATGCGCCACCTGTTTTCATGAGAGTATAGCAACATCTGGAGCATGGTTTCTGTTAAGTAAATAGGTAATCCTGCTCCATCTGTTGTCATGAGAGTATAACAGCAGCTTGAGCATGGTCTCTCTTATGTATATAGGAAAGTATGCTCCACCTGTTGTCATAAGAGTCTCACAACAGCTGGAGCATGGTCTCTGTTAATGGAATAGGAAATCATGCGCCGCCTGTTGTCATGAGAGTCTAACAACATCTGGAGCATGGTCTCTGTTAATTGAATAGGAAACCATGCGCCGCCTGTTGTCATGAGAGTCTAACAACATCTGGAGCATGGTCTCTGTTAAGTATATAGGTAATCATGCTCCACTTGTTGTTATGGGAATATTACAACATCTCGTGCATGGTCTCTGTTAAGTACATAGAAAATCCTGCTTCACCGGTGGTCATGAGAGTATATAACAACAGCTGGAGCATGGTCTCTGTTATGTATATAGGAAATCATGCTCGACCTGTTGTCATGAGAGTATAACAACGGCTGGAGCATGGTCTCTGTTAAGTGAACAGGTAATCATGCTCCTCCTGTTATTCTTTTCTATTCTATTCTATCCCATAATCTTACTAGGTCGTTGGGGCACCACAGATGACTTCAAAACAATTCCTTTTCCACAATGTCCTGTCTTCAGCTGCCCTAGTTGAGCTGGCAAAATCCATTCCTGTCCACTCCTTCATATTGTCTTCCCACGTCTTCTTCTGTCTACCTCTTCTTCTTTTTCCTTTCACTGTGCCCTGAAAAATTGTCTTTGCTAAACCTGAAGACCTTCAGACGTGGCCAAACCACCTTAGTTTTCCCTGTCTTGACCAGCGTCAGGAGTTCATCATATTCTCCAATGGCTGCTTGGATCTTCCTGCGAACCTCCTCATTGGTTATATGGTCCTTGTACGAAATGTTCAGTAACCTTCGGTAGCATCTCATCTCAAAGGCCTGCGTTCTATTCTCCAACTCTTCTGTCAAGGTCCACGATTTACAGGCACACAGAAATATGGAAATGGCAAGGGAGCGCATTAGTTGCACATTTGATCCAAGAGATATGTTGTTATCTCTCCAAATTGGTTTCAGCTTGGCAAGAGCTGAAGTGGCTTGTGCTATCCTTGAGAGAACCTCCTGTTTTGAGCCATAATCTGAGACAACTGCTCGAAGGTAGTCTGGCCCATGTTCCTATTTCTGTATGTATTCTCTGCTCTTGAAGGAACTTTTTAAGATTTTAATTTGAAGCTGCTTACAGTACCCAGCTTCTGCCCCTTTACCTTGATCTCCCTCTGGATGCCATCTGCGCTGTTTGTCATCAGGTTGGTCTTCTCAGCACTGATCTCCATCTTATACCTTGTTCAGGTTTGGTCGAGACTTTCAACTAGAGCTTCTAGTTCTTTCCCTTCCTCAGCTAGAGCGTCTATGTCATCGGCAAACCGCAGATTTCTGCCACCTATGCTTACCTTTCCGCCATGTTCTTCCAGAGCATCAGACATGATCCGTTCGAGAAAAATGCTGAAGAGGGTGGGTGACAAAAAACATCCTTGTCTTACTCCAACTGTTGTTCTGAACCATTCTCCTGTGCTGCCATTTATCAGCACTGCACCTGTTATTATTGGAGAATAATAACAGCTGGAGCATGGTCTCTGTTAATTATATAGGGAATCATGCTTCACCTGTTGTCATGAGAGTATAACAACAGCTGGAGCATGGTTTTTGTTAAGTATATAGGAAATCCTGCTCCTTCTGTTGTCATGAGAGTATAACAACAGCTGGGGCATGGTCTCTGTTAAGTATATAGGAAATCATGCTCCACCCGTTGTCATGAGAATATAACAACAGCTGGAGCATAGTCTCTGTTAAGTATATAGGAAATCCTGCTCCACCTGTTGTCATGAGAGTATTACAACAGCTGGAGCATGGTCTTGGTTAAGTATATAGGAAATCCTACTCTACCTGTTGTCATGAGAGTATAACAGCAGCTGGAGCATGTTATCTGCTTGGTATATACGAAATCATGCTCCTCCTGTTGTCACGGCAGTATAACAACAGCTTGAGCATGGTCTCTGTTTAGTATATATGAAATCATGCTCCACCTGTTGTCATGAGAGTATAACAACATCTGGAGCATGGTCTCTGTTAAGTATATAGGAAATCGTGCTCCACCTGTTGTCATGAGAATATAACAACAGCTGGAGCATGGACAACTCGAAAACTGTCTCGGTCAACCCAGCAGAAAATAGGTTCCTGTTTCGAATCAGGGAAGGATAAGGCAGCGAAATGAGAGTAGGCCCACTGCCCCTACGGCTACTAGGCTAGGAGGGGGGAGGGGGGGGGGCGGAGGGCCTGAGGCGGAGTGAGTATACTATACCCAGCTTTTAGAAAATAATGCGTATATCTCTCTTAGTTCATTAATTTGTGTGATCAGTCCCCATCCCCTTAACCCCATTAACTGGTTAGAAACCCATTGAGTCTTGGACACAACATATTACAACATTCACAGCATTTTAACTTTCAGTATAACATTTAGGTATTCTTTTACTCATATCGTAGTAGAGAGTTTTTCAGTCCAATAGCTAGAAGATGAGTGCTTGTGTTTCAACTACACAACCAGGACTCACTAGATCCCTAAATATATTGTTATAGCTCCATGTATCCCGAATGCGTTTTTTTATCCCCCGCCGAAGGCGGAGGGATATAGTTTTCTCCATGTCCGTCCGTCTGTCTGTCTGTCTGTCCGTCCGTCCGTCCTTCCTTCCATCCGTCCGTCCTTCCGTCCGTCCGGAGCCATAACTAAGTAACCACCGGACGGAATTTCATGAAACTTAACATAAGTATATATCACTATAACGTGCTGATGCATGTGAAGTTACGTCAGACTGGCTTCAGTAGCGCATGAGTTATTGCCCTTTATGGACTTAAAATTAATAAAATGAGTCATAACTAAGTAAGCAATTATCAAAACTTCATGAAACTTAAACTAAATGTGTAACACCATAACGCGGTTGTGCACATAAAGTTTCGTTAGAAGGGCATCAGTAGTGCACGAGTTATTGCCCTTGAATTGGTTTAAAATTAACAGATTCAGTCATAACCAAGCAACCAATGAATGGAATTTCATACAACTTAAAATAATTATGTATTGTCATGGCACAGCAGTGCACATTAAGTTTTGTCATAATCGCTCCAGTTTTGCATGAATAGATTTAAAATCCACAAATTAGCCATAACTAAGGTATCGTGAATAAAATTTCTTGAAACTGAACTAATAATGTATCATCATAGTGCAATGATGCTGAGACAAATGTTTAAAAACAGCTTCCGCTTATGCCTCACTTATCCCAGAGTTATTGCCCTTGATTTTATTTACAGTCCACAAGTTCAGCCTTAACTAAGTAACCAGTGAACGAAATTTCATATAACTTAAAATAAAGCATAAACGAATCAGGGTCGCTTCGGCGGGGGATATAAATTCACCGAATTTGCTTGTTTTTCTTGGTTTGACTTGCCCCGAAGAATACAAATATTTTGAATCTCACTCAACCTGCTTTACCGGCGCAGGAAACGGCGAGAAAATGTTTTGTTTATAAAAATGTTTTTTTTCTTTACCTATTTCTATCAGAACTACGATGGCCCAAATCATCGGGCTCACTTTTCATTTCTATACAATTTCCTTGTTCCGAATTCTGAATTCTGAATTCCGAAATTCGTAGAACATACTGGACTTGATAATTCTTATTTATTTCATATCGCCAAACTTTCAAATGAAATGTTGATGCACAGCATTTAACAAATAAGATTCAGAAAGCAAAATGCCTCTTTGGAGCTTAAATTCAATTAAAAGGTCATGAAACTCTAGAAACAAAAGAAAGAAAAATTACCCCAAAATGAAGCGGGAGATATTTCAACAGAAAACTATTATTCTAAATATAAAAATATCTTACATCACAGTCCCCAAATACCCCCATTTTAGCAATAAATACTTTCTTAAGAACAAGACCTAGACTGATGCCTGTAGTATAAAGGGGACCCGATAGCTCTGAAGGTTAAGCGATGACCTGCTGATCTAGCGGTCCCGGGTTCGAGTCCCGCTGGAGGAGGGACTCTTTTCAATCGTAAACGGGGCGACAAAAATTGCTGTTAGCCATATAAGATTGTACTTGCTATTGTCAGTTGACTATTAACAGCCATTTATACGTAAAATTACATTTACCAGTTAAATGGTAACAGCGTTTTAGACCAAAGGTAGCTATTGCCAGTTAACTGGTAAAAACATAAACAACCTTTAGGCTAAACGTTATTGCCAGTTAGGTTTAAGTTTTCACCAAAGGGTAAAATTCTTCTAATGATTTTGTCACCCCATTTTCACGTACACGCATAATCCTTGAACAATTTAATGCGTTTTAAGCCCTTTAGCTTCTGTCACATTCGTTTTAATATAGCGTGCACCTTAATGAATTCCAAGACTGCGAGTTTGCCCTTTTTTGCACTTTATAATTGTTCTGATATCTAGGAATATATATATAAAAGGAAGGTTGTGTTTGGAACTTTTCGGCCTTTCGATGTCTAGGGCGCACAAGATTTAAAGCTGTAAAACATGTATATGCGCTGACAAATATTTTATCGGCACACTGCTGCTGTTGGTTTAAACAATATTTTATTTGAAACTGAGATACATAAAGTAAATACAGATACAAGTACATGTAAATGAAATCAGTACAGATAGAATTAAGAAGAAAGTCATACGACTTATATGAAGCTGTATCCTATGTTTTACTTGATCGAATAACAAGTATATAGTCATTTGAACTTTGAGGCTTGCTAAAACTGACATAATATCAGTTCTAAACAAAGATGTCTGGAATGGTAATGTAACATAGATCAGGTATTTAGAGAGTAAGATACTTTAGAGAGATGGCAGTAAAGTTATACAAAAATATACAACATAGTAGCAGGTAAGTGATAGGTAGGAGGGCTCCACGGCGAGTGGAATTTTAGGCTTGCTACATTGTATCATTTAGCATTTTTTAGACATACATGTATAAAGGTACATGTTTGTGTACTGCAGTCGAGGCACAGTGGTTTTAAGCCAAAGGTTCGTTCACATAAACAGCTCAATGGAATCAGATTCTACACATTTAACAACTGTATAATAATACAATTAAAGGAAGAAACTTTATATTCTATTTGTAAGTAATGTGAAACGGAGTTAACCTTATTTTTTTTTCGAAGCGTTTTGTTTTCATTATAAAATTCTGAACAGCTAGGAAAAAATTATTTTTGTTTGGCATGTCAGCTCAGGGTTACCCCACAAAAGTTTGTTAATAGTTGATGGACATAATGCAGATACTGCTGCTGTTGAGACACATAAACAATCGGTAGCAGTTTAATCGGTTTGTTTTGGATTAAATCCATTGCATCTCACTAACACCCACGGGCATTGTTCTGCGTGTATGCCTATATGCGAATTCCATTTTATATCAGTGATGCAGTTTTTTGCGATTCAAAACAAACATATAAAATAAAGCCCGATCGACCCCACCTCCTCTCCTCTCCCCTCTCTCTCTCTCTCTCTCTCTCTCTCTGTCTGTCTGTCTGTCTCTCTCTCTCTCTCTCTCTCTATTTGGATTCCAAGGGAGTCATCAAGTGTTTATCTGTGTACGATGCGATGGCTTATTACACGTCTGTTCTTGTATCTGCAACCAGTCTGGAATTTTACACAGTTTTCAACAAGCTTTCTTCTACTTAAAACTGCACTTATTGCGTCTGTTGGAGGGAATGATATGCACACTGATACCAGACTCAGTCCGCATTTTAAAATGGTGCCAGCGCTTCAAGTGTTAATCAGAGAAGCATACGGTTGCAGGTATAGAGTCGGGTAGCCTAAACTCGCATACCTCACACTGAGTTGCCATTTTCTGCGTTTGAAGAGGTCTTTTTCATCACAACTTATGAGGAACATCTCTTCTTTTTGATGCTACTGTCAAATCCACTTTTTAATATTTTACGTCAAAGAAGTCAGCATGTCTGAGCTTTAAAAATGGCGAGAAAACATACATGTGTCTCCATACGCATTAATGTGACTGTGTAAACTTCCAGGGGAAACTACTCTGTCATTATTTATTTATGCCCCCCCCCCTCTTTCTCATTTGGAGGCAACTTTTCATGCAAAGAATTTGCTTATTAAGGAGCAAGTTATTTTCTTTAAGGTAAACCTTATTAGGAAGGGCTTAGTCTCACAGGTTAGCAAACTGGAAGTCACAAAATTTGTTCCCCTTTTTTTTAAAAAAAAGGCAGAAAACCATTACGGTGTACCTATGCACTTTAAACCCACCCAGACAAAACGTCGTATCAACATTGCACAGACGTCATATCGACGTTTTACTTATACGAAAAATCTCAATAGATTTTCTTAGTACAGAGCATCTGCCCAACACCAGTATCACTGGTCCAAGGCATATACGAGTATAGGATGTGATATGGGTGGACCTAACAACACTGTTTCAGTCATATCGACCCGACGGTAATGTAATAATATGAATGGCTGTGTGCATTGGAATCCCGTTTACGGTTAAAATAATGCCGCCTCAGTGGGGTTCGAACTCCGAGAGTCAGTTAAACAGGCCAGCGCTTAATCCTCTGACCTAGAACGTCAGTTCTACTATGATGTGATATGAAAGTACCCATATAGTATTCTAGTGATTATATCTATTTTCTTCTATACCGTCTTTCATATGAATCCCCATAACTTCCATGGCCATGGCCAAGACATATGTTTGTCTTTTCTCAGAAGGATCTGAATCTTAACAGAAATGGTTACACGTTCAGAGGAATCTAATCTGCCACTGTTATTGGGGTAAAAATTGAAGATAAGAAGTTGCTCCAATAGAAGCATTTTTTGCATGAGTAGATTTTATATTTGACGAGATCTCGGGTACTAGGAGATACCATGTTTCAGCTATTGTTATTCTCTCGTGACAACAGGTGGAGTATGGTTTCCGTTTGTTACAGAAGAGAACATGCTCCAGTTATAGTTTTACTTTCATGACAACAGGCGGAGCATGTTTTCCTATAGTTGTAGCAGAGACCATGCTCCGGCTGTTGTTCAACTTTCATGACAACAGTTGGAGCATGGTTTCCTATAGTACTTGCAGATACCTTGCTCCAGCTATTGTTATTCTCTCGAGACAACAGGCAGAACATGGTTTCCTATGGTTATAGCAGAGACCATGCTTCAGTTGTTGTTCTAATTGCATGACAACAGGTGGAGCATGAATTTCCGTATAAATAGCAGATTTCTAGCGCCAGCTGTTGTTATTATCTCATGACATCAGGCGAAGCCTGTCTTCTATAATTATAGCAGAGACCATGCACCAGCTGTTGTTCTACTTTCATGACAACAGGTGGAGCATGATTTTCTATAGTACTAGCAGAGACCATGCTCCAGCTGGTGCTATTCTCTCGTGAAAACAGGCAGAACATGGTTTCCTAAGGTTATAGCAGGGACCATGCATCAGTTATTGTTCTACTTTCATGACAACAGGTGGAGCGTGATTTTCCATAGCACTAGCAGAGACCATGCTCCAGCTGTTGTTATTCTCTCGTTACAACAAGCGGAGCATGATGTCCTAAGCTTATAGCAGAGACCATGCTCCATCTGTTGTTATTCTCTTGTTACAACAAGTAGAGCATGATGTCCAACATGTATAGCAGATACCATGCTCCAGCTGGTGTTCTACTTTCATGACAGCAGTCGGAGCATGGTTTCCTATAGTACTCGTAGATATCGTGCTCCAGCTGTTGTTATTCTCTCGTGACAACAGTCAGAACATGATTTCCTATAGTTATAGCAGGGACCATGTTCCAGCTGATGTTCTAATTTCATGACAACAGGTGGAGCACGGTTTCTTTTAGCACTAGCAGATAGCATACGCCAGCTGTTGTTTTCTTCTCGTGAAAAAATGCAGAGCAGGGTTTCCTGTAGTTATTGCAGAGACCATGCTCCAGCTGTTGTTCTACTTTTAGTACAACAGGTGGAGAATGGGTTCCTATATTTAACTTATAGACACCATGCTGCAGCCATTGCTCACACATTATGACAGTTAAGAGTAAGAGAATGATTTAATTAACTTTGGCTTCAGTTCTGGTTCTTTAAATGTTTTCATGTTATGTATATACATGTATGATTATACTATTATGAAATAAAATATGTTTTAACCAATCGAAGATGAAGGAGTCTTGGAATTCGACCTCAAGGGCCATCCCACTGGCAATTACCCTAGAATCAGCAGTTGTGGAATGAAAGCAGATTCACCAAAGTACCTGGGTTCTTAATATAGATTCTCTATGAAGAGTCGCTGCTACTACGAGATACAACTGTTGTCTTCAGATTATAAGAGTATGTATATACAACAAAAGCAAGTGTTATGCGGATGTGGCTGAGGCTATAGTTTTGGGTGCAGACGCAAGCGGAAAGAAGAGAGATGAGCTCTCCTTTTAATTTGCTGTGCCCAGATACGAAGGGTTATACTCTCGTGACAAAATCAGGAGTAGGGTTTCCTATATACTTAACAGAGAGAACATGCTGGAGATGTTGTAATACTGTCTTGATAACAGGTGGAGCATGGTTTCCTATATACTTAACAGAGACCATGCTCCAGTTGCTGGTATACTCTCATGACAACAGGTGGAGCATGATTTCCTATATACTTAACAGAGACCATGCTCTACCTGTTGTTATATTCTCATGACAACAGGTGGAGCAGGATTTCCTATATACTTAACAGAGACCATGCTCCAGATGTTGTTATACTCTCATGACAACAGGTGGAGCATGATTTCCTATATACTTAACAGAGACCATGCTCAAGCTGTTATTTTACTCTCATGACAACAGGAGGAGCATGATTTCGTATATACTAAACAGAGAACATGCTCCAGCTGTTGATATACTCTCATGACAACAGGTAGAGTAGAATTTCCTTTATACAGTCAAACCTGTCTTAAGGGGTCACCCCAAGGGACACACAAAAAACTGGCTGCTAAAGACAGGTGACCCCTTAATACAGATTCATTTGCGCTGTATTTTAGATCTCGGGACCCTAAGAAGATGGCTGCTAAAGACAGGTGACCCCTTAATACGGTAACCCCTATATACTTAACAGAGACCATGCTCCAACTGTTGTAATACTCTCATGACAACAGGTGGCGCATGATTTCCTATTCACTTAACGGATTCTCATGACAACAGGTGGAGCATGATTTCTCCTTAACAGAGACCATGCTCCAGCTGTTGTTGTACTCCCATAACAACAGCTGGAGCATGAGTACCAATATACTCAACAGAAGCCACGCTTCAGAATATGTTATACTCTCATGACAACAGGTGGCGCATGATTTCCTATTCACTTAACAGAGACCATGCTCAAGCTGTTGTCGTACTCTCATGACAACAGGTGGAGCATGATTTCCTATATTATTAACAGACACCATGATGCAGCTGTTGTTATATTCTCATGACAACAGGTGTAGCATGATTTCCTATATATTTAAAGAAGGACATGCTCCAGCTGTTGTTATATTCTCATGACAACAGGTGGAGCTGGATTTCCTAATACTTAACGGAGACCATGCTCCGGCTGTTGTTATACTCTCATGACAGCAGGTGGAGCATGATTTCCTATATACTTAACAGAGAACTTGCTCCAGATGTTGTGATACTCCCATAACAACTGGTGGAGCTTGATTTCCTTTATACGTAACAAAGACCATGCTCCAGATCTCGTTATACTCTAATATACAGAGCTCAAGCAGTTGTTATATTCTCATGACAACAGGTGGAGCATGATATCCTATAAACTCAACAGAGAACGTGCTCCAGCTGTTGTTATACTCCCATAACAACAGCTGGAGCATGAGTACCTATATACTCAACAGAGGCCATGATCCAGCTGTTGTTATACTCTCATGACAACAGGTGGCGCATGATTTCCTATATATACTTATAAGAGACCATGCACCAGCTATTGCTATATTCTCATGACAACAGGTGGAGCATGGTTTCCTATTCTTAACAAAGACCATGCTCCAGCTGTTGTTATACCCTCATGACAACAGGTGGAGCATGATTTCCTATTTACATAATAGAGACCATGCTCCAGCTGTTGTGATGCTCTCATGACAACAGGTGGAGCAAGATTTCCTTCTTACCCAACAGAGACCATGCCCTAGCTGTTGTTAAATTCTCATGACAACAGGTGGAGCAGGATTTCTTATAAACATAAGAGTGACCATGCTCCAGCTCTTGTTATACTCCCATGACAACAGGTGGAGCATGATTTCCTATATACTTAACAGAGACCATGCTCCAGCTGCTGTTATATTCTCATGACAACAGGTGGAGCATGGTTTCCAATTCTTAACAAAAACCCTCCTCCGGCTGTTGTTATACTCTCAGGACAACAGGAGAAGCAGGATTTCCTATATACTTAACAGAGACCATGCTCCAGATATTATTATACACTAATGACAACAGGTGGAGCATGATTACCTATATACTTAACAGAGACCATGCTCAAGCTAGTACGATACTCTCATGACAATAGGAGGAGCATGAATTCGTATTAACTAGACAGAGAACATGCTCCAGCTGTGGTTATACTCTCATGACAACAGGTAGAGAAGGATTTCCTATATACTTAATAAAGACCATGCTCCAGCTGTTGTTATACTCTCATGACAACATGAGGAGCAGGATTTCCTATATACTAAACAGAGACCATGCTCCAGCTGTTGGTATATTCTCATGACAACAGGTGGAGCATGATTTCCTATATACTTAACAGAGACCATGATACAGCTGTTGTTATACTCTCATGACAACAGGAGGAGCAGGATTTCCCACATACTTAACAAAGACCATGCTCCAGCTGTTGTTATACTCCCATAACAACAGGTGGAGCATGATTACCTATATACTTAGGAGAGACCATGCTGCAGATGTTGTTTTACTCTCATGACAACAGTTGGCGCATGATTTCCTATTCACTTATCATTGACCATCCTCCAGCTGTTGTTATACTCTCATGACAACAGGTGTAGCAGGATTTTCTATAAACGAAACAGAGACCATTCTCCAGATGTTATTATACTCCCATAACAACAGGCGGAGCATGATTACCTATATACTTAACAGAGGCCATGCCCCAGACCTTGTTATACTCACATGACAACAGGTGGAGCATGATTTCCTATTCACTTAACAGAGACCATGCTCCAGCTGTTGTTATACTCTCGTGATAACAGGTGGAGCATGATTACCTATATACTTAAAAGAGGCCATGCTCCAGATGTTGTTTTACTCTCATGACAGCAGATGGCGCATGTTTTCCTATACATTTAACAGAGACCATGTTCCAGCTGTTGTTATACTCTCCTGACAACAGGTGGAGCAGGATTTCCTATATACATAAGTGAGACCATGCTCCAGCTGTTGCTTTACTCTCATGACAACAGGTGGAGCAGGATTTTATATAAAGTTAACGAAAACCATGCTCCAGCTTTTGTTATACTGCATGACAACAAGCGACGCATGATTTCCTATTCACTTAACAGAGTCCATGCTCCATCGGTTGCTATACTCTCATGACAACAGATGGAGCATGATTACCTACATACTTATCAGAGGCCGCGCTCCAGATTTTGTCATACTCTCATCACAACAGATGGCGTATGTTTTCCTATTCACTTAACAGAGACCTTGCTATGGCTGTTGTCATACTCTCATGACAACAGGTGGAGCAGGATTTCCTATATACATAAGAGAGAAAAGGCTCCAGCTGTTGCTATACTCTCATGACAACAGGTGGAGCAGGATTTTCTATATACTTAACAAAGACCATGTTCCAGCTTTTGTTATACTCTCATGTAAACAAGTGGCGCATGATTTCCTTTTCACTTAACAGAGACCATGCTCCAGCTGTTGTCATACTCTCATGACAACAGGTGGAGCAGGATTTCCTATATACATAAGAGAGAAAAGGCTCCAGCTGTTGCTATACTCTCATGACAACAGGTGGAGCAGGATTTTCTATATACTTAACAAAGACCATGTTCCAGCTTTTGTTATACTCTCATGTAAACAAGTGGCGCATGATTTCCTTTTCACTTAACAGAGACCATGCTCCAGCTGTTGTTATACTCTCATGACAACAGGAGGAGCAGGATTTCCTATATACTTAACAAAGACCATGCTCCAGCTGTTAATATACTCTCCTGACAACAGGTGGAGCATGATTTTCTATACACTTAACAGAGGCCATGCTCCAGCTGTTGTTATACTCCCATAACATTAGGTGGAGCATGATTATCTACATACTTAGCAGAGACCATGCTGCAGATGTTGTTATACTCTCATGACAACAGGTGGCGCATGATTTCCAATTTACTTAAACTAAGACCATGCTCCAACTGTTGTGTTACTCTCATGACAACAGGTGGAGCATGATTTCCTATATACATAAGAGAGATCATGCTCCTGCTGTTGCTATACTCTCAAGACAACAGGTGGAGCAGGATTCACTATACACTTAACAGGTACCATGCTCCAGATGTTGTTATACACCCATTACAACAGGTGGAGCATGAGTACCTATATACTAAACAGAGGCCATGCCCCAGATGTTGTTATACTCTCATGACAACAAGTGGCGCATGATTTCCTATTCACTTAACAGAGACCAGGCCCCAGCTATTGTTATACTCTCGTGACAACAGGTGGAGCACGATTTCCTTTATACATAAAAGAGACCATGCTCGAGCTGTTGCTTTACTCTCATGAAAACAGGTGGAGCATGATTACCTATAAACTTAACAAAGACCATGCTCCAGCTTTTGTTATACTCTAATGACAACAAGTGGCGCCTGATTTCCTATTCACTTAACAGAGACCATGCTCCAGCTGTTGTTATATTCTCATGACAACAGGAGGAGCAGGATTTTCTATATACGTATTAAAGACCATGCTCCAGCCGTTGTTATACTCTCCTGACAACAGGTGGAGCAAGATTTCCTATATACGTAACAGAGACCATGCTCCAGCTGTTGTAATACTCCCATAACAAAAGATGAAGCATGATTACCTATATACTTAGCCGAGACCATGCTGCAGATGTTGTTGATACTCTCATGACAACAGGTGGCGCATGATTTCCTATTCACTTAACAGAGACCATGCTCCAGCTGTTGTTGTACTCTCGTGACAACAGGTAGAGCATGATTTCCTATATTCTTAACAAAGATCATGCTCCAACTGTTGTTTTACTCCCATGACAACAGGTGGAGCATGATAACCTATATACTTAACAGAGGCCATGCTCCAGATGTTGTTATACTCTCATGACAACAAGAGGAGCAGGAGTTCCTATTCACTTAACAGAGGCCATGCTCCAGCAGTTGTAATACTATACAAGTGGCGCATGATTTCCTATATACTTAACAGAGACCATGCTCCAGCTGTTGTTATACTCCCATAACAACAGGTGGAGCGTGATTACCTATATACTTAGCACGGACCATGATGCAGATGTTGTTGATACTCTCATGACAACACATGGCGCATGATTTCCTATTCACTTAACAGAGACCATGCTCCAACTGTTGTGTTACTCTCATGACAACAGGGGGAGCATGATTTCCGATAAACATAAGAGAGATCATGCTCCTGCTGTTGCTATACTCTCAAGACAACAGGATTTTCTATATATTTAACAGAGACCATGCTCCAGATGTTGTTTTACTCCCATAACAACAGGTGGAGCATGATTACCTATATACTTAACAGAGGCCATGCCCCAGATATTGTTATACTCTCATGACAACAGGTGGCGCATGATTTCCTTTTCACTTAACAGAGGCCATGCTCCAGCTGTTGTTATGCTCTCGTGACAACAGGTGGAGCATGATTTCCTATATACATAGAAGAGACCATGCTCGAACTGTTGCTATACTCTCATGACAACAGGTGGAGCATGATTACCTATATACTTAACAGATGCCATGATCCAGATGTTGTTATACTCTCATGACAACAGGTGGCGCATGATTTCCATTTCACTTAACAAAGACCATGCTCCAGCTGTTGTTATCATCTCATGACAACAGGTGGAGCATGATTTCCTATATACATAAGAGAGACCATGCCCCAGCTGTTGTTATACTCTCATGACAACAGGTGGAGCAGGATTTTCTATATACTTAACAAAGACCATGCTCTAGATTTTGTTATACTCTCATAACAACAAGTGGCGCATGGTTTCCTATTCACTTAACAGACACCATGCTCCAGCTGTTGTTATACTCTCATGACAACAGGTGGAGCATGATTTCCTATATTCTTAACAAAGACCATGCTCCAACTGTTATTATACTCCCATGACAACAGGTGGAGCATGATTTCCTATATACTTAACAGAGACCATGCTCCAGTTGTTGTTATGGTTTCCTATATGACAAATAGAGAGCGTGCTGCAGCCGTGCTGTAGTTAACACTAACAGAGAATAAGCTGTAGCTGTTGTCAGGCTAAAGAAGATCGTGCTGCAGCTGTAATCATGAAATTATAACAACAGCTGCATCACGGTCCCTATTTGTCATATAGGAAATCATGCAACCTACCAGTTTCATTATATTTGGTTTTCACCACCCCTCCAGATAGGTGACAAAAAAGTTTATGACCCATCCATCCATCCCCCCCCCCCCCTCCTCCCGCCCCAAACCCCCACAACCCTAATGTAAGACAGACCTCAAGAGCCTATCGACTGTCCAAATAAAATTAAGAAATTACAGTATGCTTTTGTCTGGTTTAGTCACCAGATATTGTCAGGGTCACTGACGAGGCTTTATTAGCCGAAACTACGTAGTCTGGCCCATGTTCCTTCTGTATGTATTCTCTGCTCTTGAAGGAACTTTTTAAGATTTTAATTTATAATAGACAGACCTCAATCAAACTTATGAGCACAAAATACAAAGAAATTTCTCTCATTGTTACAGGTTGATTATATATACCGATTTTTCTGCAAATGTCCACCAAAAAACTGATGCTGAATGCTCTATAAAGCTGATAATAACATTAAGGGTGTTGTTGGGCCCAGTGCCCAGATTCCAGAGCAGATTTTTACTGATGACAAGGAACCTTTACAAAAGCATGCGTTAAATTTAGATGAGAACATATCCTCTGATCGACATGTTTTTAAGACCATTCATTGTATATTTTCCTACTAATACACCAATGATTTTTTTTTGGGGGGGGGGGGGGGGTGGAAGGGGGGATGGGGGACAGAGCGACCCTAGTATTTTCTTCTTTATAAGCGTTTTTAAATCTTAAATTTGAAAGAATAGAATAAATTTGAAAGTGTGGGTGTAATGGGGAGTCTTGAACATTTTTATGCCCCGTGACGATAGTCAGGGGGCATTAAGGTTTGCCCCTGTCTGTCTGTCTGTCCGTCCGCTTTATGGTATAGAGTTTGTGTAATCAACTTCTCCCACAGTTTTCAATGGATCTGTTTCAAACTTTGCATACATGTTGGGGACATATTGAAGATGTGCATGTGGATTTTTGTTGGACCTAGAATTAATTTTGACAGAATTACAGCCTTTTGAACTTAGTCATTTTAGGCAAATTTTTGCATTGTAGGGTATAGAGTTTGTGTAATCAACTCCTCCCACAGTTTTCAACGGATCTTTTTCAAACCTTGCATACATGTTATGGACATATTGAAAATGTGCATGTGCATTTTTGTTGGACCTAAAATTAATTTTGACAGAATTACGGCCTTTTGAACTTAGTCATTTTAGGCAAATTTTTGCATTGTAGGGTATAGAGTTTGTGTAATCAACTCCTCCCACAGTTTTCAATGGATCTTTTTCAAACCTTGCATACCTGTTGTGAACATATTGAAAATGTGCATGTGGAATTTTGTTGGACCTAGAATTAATTTTGACAGAATTACGGCCTTTTGAACTTAGTCATTTTAGGCAAATTTTTGCATTGTAGGGTATAGAGTTTGTGTAATCAACTCCTCTCACAGTTTTCAATGGATCTTTTTCAAACTTTGCATACATGCTGTGAATGTATTGAAAATGTGCATGTGGGTTTTTGATAGCACTGAAATCAATTTTGACAGAACTATGGCCTTTTGAACTTAGTCATTCTAGGGAAATTTTGCATTGTAGGGTATGGATTTTGTGTTATCAACTTGCTCCACAATTTTCAATGGATCTTTTTCAAACCTTGTCTACATATGGTGGACACATTTGAAGATATGATGAGGCATATTGATAGGTCTAGAATTAATTTTGACAGAACCACAGCCTTTTTAACTTAATTTTCATGGCAGGTTATGTTTTCAATGGATTCTTTGTTGGTGCTTTATGGATATATACATATCATGTGACAGACGCTGCACGGGGGCATCATTAGTGTCTTACAGACACAATTTTCTAGTTTCAAATTAAGACAAATGAATTTTTTTCCATTTGTCTTTATTTAAAAAAGAAATTATGCAAGGCTCCCCCCTAGCCCTCCACACACTCCCAATAGATCACTAATAACGCCCCCCCCCCCCCACAAACACACACACATACCCTTCTGAATGTACCCGGCCCCCGACCTGATAATAAATGACTCGTCCCTAATACTTGCATACAGTAAAAGGGCCAATGAAACATATTAAACAATGTCAATTGTTTTAGATCTACAGGTAAATATATCAAACTGGCCAACATTTTTGTTGATACGAAGGGTCTCTAAAGGACCTCTGACAGTTGTAATGTAAATTTGCCTATAAAAATGGGGAAAAATGAACTTTCTGTATACTTCAAAATTTTTATTGAAATGTGTTGCTCTGAACTCCCTACAATTGGCACAAAAATAATTTTTCAATTATATCACACGCAGACATATATTTTTGGTGTAAAAAGCAAGTTTTTACCATTGAATGTATGGAAAATAGGAAAAGTTTTATAGAGATGCTTCCCCCCCCCCCGTACCTCAGCAAGCCACTTTGCATGCATATGTGTACTGTCAATATACACATTATATATGAGTGGCGAGCTGAGGCACGGGGGGAAACGATAGTCTACAGCTGAAAAACTGAGAAGTGGGTGGGGTAATTAGACCCTTTGTGTCTAGAAATAAGGCTAGCATACTTTTTATTTACATATAATTGCATACTATGAGCAGCTATAGTGTTTCACTTCATTTTAAGCATATTTAACAAATAAAATTCATTAAATAAGAAAGAGCGAAAAATATATGTATTTAGAATGACTGAAAATTTCACTTACCCCTCTTGCGAGAATCAGTGAGAGTTAGTATGCAGATGTAATAATTGTTCAAAACCAATATCAAAACCTCTTTATAATGATTAAGTGTACCCGTAAATGCTAAAATTTTCATTTTTGGCTTCTCAAGAAAGCGGCAGTAACTTGTCGAAAAATAGGCAAATTCGCATGGAAACTGTCAGAGGTCCTTCCATCGCCCGTACAGCAAACCCTTACGATCATAGTAGAACATTATATCGTCGTGCCCAGTGAGTTTTGCTCATTGTGCTCATTTTTAATCTAATTAGGGAAAAAGAAAGAATAAAAATTAAATAAATAAATAAATAAAAATAATAAATATATATATAAATAAATGATAAATAAATAAATCTACTGAAATAGTGTTTGCAGAGAGCTTTAACATGCTAGATAAGCCATTGTTTTAAGTGCAGCGCTATACAATTATTATTGGATTTTCCGAACGCTATTTATAACTAAAATGGATTTACCAATGTCTATTAAAAGTAACTGACCGACGCATGCGCAATTAAAAATCATGCGCGGCCTGTTGTCGTTTTCCCTCTCCCGTTTTAAACCCGATCCCAGACAGAAGTACATATAGTCATAAAGTGCGACCAGACAAGAAGCCAACGTGCAATGGTTACGGTCCAATGCCACCTAGCGGTCAGACCTCTCTACAAGCCAACATGTCTTCTAACTACCAGCAACAATCTGATAAGGACTGTAACGTACTACAATCATTTGAACAGCAATTCATGCGCGTGTTAAATAGAGTTAATCAAACGATAGAGAAAAATGAAATTAGACTGGCAGAACAAGATGAAAGAGACATATAAAACTAGAATGGCAACATGTGGCTAGAATATTGGATAGAGTTTTGCTGACAATTTTTGTTGCAGTAACTGTCACTACAACCTGTGCTGTGATGTTACAAAATGGCTCATCACTAATATCATGATAGGCAAATACTTAAAGAGTATTTATACATTCGTGATGTGTTCATCTGCGTACATGGGTATTAATGCCTTTGATTTTATCACGACTCGGTGCGTTTGATGCCAGAGCAAACCATAGTAAGGAGCCACGACACGACAAAACCAACAAAGTGGCATGCGCGCACATGCCACTTTGTTGGTTTCGTCGTGTCGCGGCTCAGTTGAACTTCATGGAATTGGATACTCCGCAAGACAGAATTACCAGAGACACATTGTCGGTATGAAATATTTTGCTCGCAATTAAATAAGTGAAGTAACTTCACTTAATAAAACACGAGGACCAGGAGGACAGCTCAAACCATGCTACTCAGTTTTAGGTGATTGGTTGAATGAATTATTCGCGGAGTTTTTTATAAAGGCTTCAGCAACTTTTATTGGCCTGCTTAGTGTCTATATGAACTATTCTGGAAGCGGTGTATCAAAAGATGATTTCACATACCCCTGATGAAGATTAAAGACAGAATACTGTCATGAAAAAAAATCTATCTTCATTATAGATGTTACTATTTGTTTGTTCAAAGGACTTCTTGCGGGACAGCGCATTTCTCCTATTTGCTATGTTGTAGCTATACCCAATGTTTCTGTTCTTAGTTATCAACAAATGTGTCTCGCTGTAGTTGTGGGCGATTTATATCTGTATTTCAGCCTGGCGAAGTGTTGGGTGTGGTCTTCATATTTTAAAAAAGTAAAGAGAAAAATTCTCAGGAACTGACATAATTCAACTCCAGATCCAACCCAAGACACCTTGTGGGAAAGAGACAACACAAAACTAGTCATCACCAAAGACAACACCAGCGGCAGCCATGTGAAAAGTCATTTCCCATGTAGATGGTCACTGGACTAGCCTGAACATCACAAGCAATTTATCAATAACAGACATAGCAACTAACAACAAATAAAACAACAACCAGGAGAACCAAAAAAGAACTGCCGCCTTGGGGCGACCAGTAATGAAATATTAGGGGGGGGGGGGGGGGCGCTTAACCTGTTTGTGGTCGACCAAATGGAGGGGGGGACTTGGGGGGCTTAACTTGTTTGTGGTCGACCAAATAGGTGGGGGGGGGGGGGGCTTAACCTGTTTGTGGTCAACCAATTATATGTCAGACCAAAAAAGGTGCTAAATCATAGACTCCATACCCTATTTCCAAACCTCCTAACTAACCATTTGCATACGTTACTAAAGTATGCTACGTACAACATTTGTAATGGAGGGGGCACTTCTAATGCCAGTTTCTAAAAAAAAACTTTTTATATGCAAATAAAGATACGCATGCGCAGTAAGTCAATAAGTAGTTTTCAAATTTTGTTCAAAATTTTATCTCCTTTCGTTCGGAATAACATTTCGGGGATCGATTTAAGGGCTTGATACGATTTTGGTGCAAACTGAAGGGCTTTGCAAGCGGCGCATAATACGCCCGTTTCAATGTCCTAAAGGATTACAGAATGAACAAGATTGTTTACAAAAGGATAGACAGGCAGACAAACAGTGACAACGACTCTATAATTAACTAGAACTGTCGGCGAATCCGACTATACCTCCCCCCGCCCCCTTAATTACTTATTGGTGTTATTTTCGTAACAAAAAGCATAAAGAGGGAGAGAAATCATTGTTACCATGTATACCAAATATGAATGGTTGCTGTGAAATCTGTAACAAAAATTACATTATTCAAAGTCAGGAGAGAAAGAAAATTGGAAAAATATAGGGAAGAATAAGCAGAAGACTGGTTCTCAATCCCACAATACAACAAGTTCTCATCAACCTGCATACAAAATTCCCTACTCTAACTTACAGATGCATAGAAATCTTTTGCGAAAAAAATGCATTATTCAAAGTAAAGAGAGAAAGAAAATCGGACAAATACAGGGAATAAAAAGAGGAGAAGTCTGGTTCTCAATCCCACAATACAGTAAGTCATCATTAACCTGCATACCAAATATGACTAATCTAGCTTGCATGGTTGTCGAGAAAACTTTGATGAAAAAGTTCATTTTTCAAAGTTTGGAAAGAAAGAATATTGGACAAATACAGGGAAGAATAAGCAGAAAAAGGCTGGTTCTCAATCCCACGATACAACATATCGTCATCAACCTGCAAACCAAATGGGACTACTCTAGCTTGCTTGGTTGTGGAGAAATCTTTGACGAAAAATTTTATTATTCAAAGTATGGAAAGAAAGACTATTGGACAAATACAGGGAAGAATAAACAGAAAAAGGCTGGTTCTCATCCAACGATACAACATATCGTCATCAACCTGCATACCAAATATGACTACTCTAGCTTGCATGGTTGTGGAGAAATCTTTGACGAAAAATTTCATTATTCAAAGTAGGGAAAGAAAGAAAATCAGACAAATACAGGGAAGAATAAGCAGGAGAAGGCCGGTTCTCAATACCACAATACAACATGTCGTCATCAACCTGTATGCCATATATGACCAGTCTAGCTTGTATGGTTGTGAAGAAATCTTTGATACAATATCTTTGAACAAGGGAGATAACCTAAATACACTAGATATTCCATTTTTAGTTCTAGTTTCTTCCCTTGACAATATATTACATGTACAAGAAAAGTTTACACAAAAGTAGCCTTTAAGAACTAATGAAAGGAATTAACTCTAAAACGAAGAAAAGGAGAGCAGCCATTGCTGTACGCGACACATCGTTAGGACTTCATACACATTGCTATAAAGTTTTATAAAGATATCACAAACGGTTATCTAGTTATGGCGCGCACAAGAGATACTGGGAAAAAAATTAATCAAAGGGGCATAACTTCAAAAGTAAGAAAGGGGGAGCAACCATTTTTGTACGCAACACGTTCCCCGACCCTAATACATATGCCTACCAAATTTCATGAAGATATCCCAAATGGTTACTGAGTTATGGCGTGTACAAGAATGTTTACGGACGGACGGACCGACGGACGGACGGACAGCGCCACGACATAATACGTCCGTTTTTTCAAAACGGGCGTATAAAAATCATGCACAATAAGCAAATCTAAGGTGGGTTTATTAGCCTCCATTTTCCCATAATTATGTGGTGCTGTGAAACGCATACGATACGGGCTCTTGTTCTATTAATCTGAATAAACGGCTTCACTGAGAAATCTCACGGTAGAATTAAAATACTAAGTTTGATTCTTCTGGGCATGCCAATTAGGGAAAATCAACACCTTATTCATGTTATTACTATAAGTTCTTTGTCATAGCGAAGCATCAAAAGACTCCACATCAGGAGCCATGGTGTCGGTAGCTATATTTAGAAATGTTTCAGTTTAGAAATATTATTTCAATATATCATGAGTAAATCTTTGTTCAAAACTGTGCATACACAGATCGGTATGCACACATGTACTGTGTGGTTAATGCATAAAACTTGTCTTCGTGCATATGCGAACTATATGATCCTACGCCAACACGGGCAAATAGCTCTAACTTCCAAAAGTTTAGAAATTAGAGCTATTTACTCATGTTGAAGTAGAGATGTACAGTTCGCATATGCATAAAGACAAGTTTTATCACGGCACGGCTTGTTCATGGAATTGTCAATACTTGGATACCTATCAGTTTTTGTTGATTTCAAATATCAAGTATCTAAAATGCATCTAACAGCATCACAAATACCCAAGACTGCAAAATTTTTAATTGACCTGATCTTTCACGAATCCTGTTTCAGTTTTTTTGGTGTCATATTGGTGTGATGTTTATTTTTTCTGTTTGAAATACATGTATATCTTTTCAAATTATGTGTTTCTTTGTTTATACATTGTATGATGCATTGCTGAATAAATATATTTATGGTTTTATATAAGTCCACGTCTTTCATTGATAAAACCGCCACATTTGTTCCACATCCGAGGAATCCTAATTTTCGGCTCATGTAATCTGTGAATGGCCAGACCAGACTACGTATATATAAAGTTTAAAAAGGGCATGCGTGGTTCCCTTTCGAGAATACCGTTATTCAGTTGCTTCCCGAGTGAAACCCGTATGCCCATCCATACTGCGCATGTGCTCAGACTGTTATTCATATATGAGCCGCCACACGAGAAAACCAACAATATGGTTCTGCGCCCAGTGCAGACTCAGATCAGCCTGGACATCCGCCCAGTCTGATCAGACTCTTTGCTCGACGCTTAAAGGGTAGCCAAGGGTCTAAGCTACCTTCATGCGGGCAGCGAAGACTCTAATCAGACTGGGCGGATGCCCAGGCTGATCTGAGTCTGCGCTGGGCGCACCGTATCACTTTGTTGGTTTTCTCGTGTCGCGGCTCATATTTCTTAAAACAGGTACCTTCACAAGGAAATTAATGTACTTGAAAAAAAAACATCAGTGAATATACGAACAAGAAGAAGCGAAAAATGTCAAAAATAATAAAATGGAAATTTTCTGCTGATGGTTGTCATCAGCGCCATTACACAGCTCCAAACCACACTATTTCATACCATATGCAAGGGAAGTTACCTGTAAGTCGTACAGGTAAAGACACCTGTCTGTAGTGTAAGTGCAGTTGTATCCCTTAGATTAGGGGACTGCGGCAGCCGTGACTGGACAGGTAGATCAAGGTAATCTACCCAATATCGGAGTAAAATTTATCAGTTCTGAAAAGCTCTAATAACTTCGTTAACATCAGCTCTCTCCCCCAGCCTTTTTTTTCCTCACACCTTTTATTTATTCACATTTTTTTATTAATTTATTTGATTTTTCTTATTTCTGTGAATTAGTATGATTAAATTATTGTTTACAGTAGTATACTTTTAAAATTATGTGCGGTAGTATATAATGATAATAATAAGAAAAATATTTTGCAATGAACCTATTATTTTCAATATATAGCACCTCTGATGTCAATTGTTAGTATATTATCTCCAGATTCTAGTGCGAAGTGACGTAGCTCATTATTATTTTTTTTTTTTCATTATCATTATACCCCAAATACCGGGGAATAACTGATTACCGGTAAAACTGCTGAAGCTATCCTTGAACTTGGATTCATGTTGATTAACTGATAAACAGGAAAATATATACGTTGGGACGGCCAGTCCATCATTTGAAGGTGTTTTCTTTCTTTCTTTCTTTTTTTATTTATCGCCTCATTTCTTCAGTCTCGCTGAATAAATTGGTAAATGGTAGACTCCAACAAATAAGGTCCATTTTTGTAATATATTGCGAAACTACAATTATGATATGGCAACAATGTGTGAACATGAAATCTTACGTAATAAAATAATTACAACTGTGCATTCGAAATCGTTTCAGACCTTATGCATATAAAACGTATTCTTTAAAGCGTTTTTCGGTGCGAAATAGCCTTTTTGTGCTGGTGTGCGGTAAAACCCATTATATATCTCACTCTTTCACTTACTCGAAAATCAAATGTGTACACAGGGCATCTGATGATAATATTCATCGTCGCGTAAAAATCCAAGTTACGACATGTGCAATCACTGAAGACGCAGATCAGCATACGCAAATTCACATTTCTGGTGGGGTTTCCTTTGATTTTTTTCTTTCTTCTCAAAAAGTTTTTATGAACCCTTAGAACTCTAAACACACTGCATGAAAAAGACTATGATACGTTTGCGCAGATACGCAGGCTTATTTGAGCATTATAGCTTCATAATCCAAGACCCTGTTATTTTTCCAATCGAAAGGATTTTATAGAAATCTGTTCAAAAATAGTCAAGATTTTTTATTTTATTAATTTGTTCATTTTTTATTTATTTATTTATTTGTTCAGACACAAGGTTTATTTCAGTGGAGAAGAGGACAAACATGAGTATGGGGTTGGATTTCTTGTGCATAAGGACATGGTGAGTGTTGTCTTGGGATGCCGACCAGTCTCCAGCAGACTGATTTCAATTCGCCTGAGAGCAGCTCCTTTCAACATCACCATCATACAGATTTATGCACCAACATCTGGACATGACGACAATGAGGTAGAACACTTCTACCAGCAACTCCAGGAAATCATAGACCAAACACCCAAGAAGGACATTCTGGTTGTACAAGGGGATTGGAATGCTAAGGTTGGAAAGGATGCACAGGCAGACTGGGAAAACGTTTGTGGACCCTACTGCAATGACGAGACAAATGAGAGAGGTCTCAGACTTCTAGAGTTTGCAACCTGTAACAGCCTAGACAAACACCCTTGGCCCTCACAAACCATCAAGGAGATGGACATGGCACAGCCCAGCAAGGTTGGCCGGGAAATACCGGTGGCGGGAATTCCCAGTGGTAATTACCGGTAATTACCGTCCTGGGAAATACTCCAAATTTGGCCAAAGTGGGAAATACTGGGAAATATGAACTTTTAGAGATATTTTTCTCAAAATATTCTATCAAATTTCTTTAAATTTAAGTTGATAGCACATATTTGTTATCCCTTATATTCATATCATGCAAATAAAGTTGTAAATTTCAGGACTGGTCCATGCTAGAGGACACAGCAGATGATTCTTGGTTGTGTCAAAGGCTAATGACTTTAAAATTCTTATTTATAAAAATAAGTTAAATAACAGACTGTAAAATCCTTTCTTTAATCACTTTGAAACAGTAGTTTTTCAGCACTGTATTTGTAAACTCAAAATCTTATTATCATTTGGTTCTCATACAAATGTATATACTAATCTGAGCTGCAGTTTTACTTAAACATTTTTGCCTCCTTAGGTTCTCAGACAAGGAGAATTTATTTTGGATTTTCTATACATGCTCGAAATAGGGAGAAGCCAGGCAGCTTAAGGAGAGAATTTCTCCTACTTCTCCCCCTAGGCTGACCCTTGCTGGTTTATCACTGCTAAAGACCATAGCTTTCTGTAGGCTAACTGAATCTGTTCTTAAGTTTGATCTTACCCCAATTTGACAGAACCCTGTGAGGGTCTTCAAATCTGGGCATAGATTCACAACTACTTCACAAAAAAGAGTGTGTACCATGTTCCAGTTTCTTGCATGTATCTCTGAGTTTGTCATCTGATTAATTAGACAATGATATGTGGTTACCTGATGAAGTCCTGTAATGTCTTTTTTCCCCAAGGGCTTCTCAAGAGAATATCTATCTTATATTTTTGTTGTTGAATGAAAAATAAACTTTTATTAAAACAGTGATAACAATAACTATGCTTCCCATTGTAAGTAATGACCAAAGACCACTGAAGGTGTGAAAAATAATTGAATGGCTTGGTTAAACTGACAGGTGACATTTACTGTAGGTACTTCTAATCTCAGTGTGTTGTAACAACTACTTGATGGACAGAGATGTTCTGTTCTGACAACTGTACATGCAGACTCATCCTCGCCCAGTTTGTATAAGAAAATAATTTGATTGCATGTGCAGATCTGGACAATATTTTATCTGTATCCTTGTTTGATGTTTAAATAAAGGGTTGTTTAATTATTTTTTGCTTTGCATATATAGTTTTATGGTTGTTATAGAACATATTTAGAACTTCGTAGGGGAGAGAGACCAATTTCCCAGTAATTCCCGGGAATTACCAGTAATTCCCGGGAATTACCAGTATTTCCCGCTGTCCTGGGAAATATGAGTATTTCCCGCCTTTTTGCCAACCTTGCAGCCCAGATGGGAAACACCACAATCAGATTGATTACATCTTGGTGAGGAAGCGCTTCCGATCAGGAGTCAACATCCATAGGACAAGGAGTTTTCCTGGAGCAGACATAGGAAGTGACCATGACCTGGTCATGATGACCTTCCGAGTTCGTCTGAAGAAGGCTAGAAAGCCAACCCAGCCAAGACTGAAGTTTGATCTTGAGAAGCTAAGGGACCCAGAGGTGGCATGCACTTTTCAAGCAACAATAGGTGGAAAATTTGCACCACTCATTGGTCTGAGGGATGATGACATGGACATAGATACCATGATTACCACCTACAATACAGTAGTGACTGATGCAGCCAGTGAGATACTTGGGAAGGAACGTCGCAGGAAAAAGCCATGGGTCACTAGAGATGTTCTCGACCTCTGTGATGAGAGGAGAAATTTGAAGAAGAAGAGGTATGAAGCAGGAGGAGCAGAAGAATACAGGGAAGCAAACAAGAGGATTCAGAAGGCAGTGAAGAAAGCGAAGGAGGACTGGATAGCTAGTCAGTGCGAGGAGATCGAAACTTGCCTGAACAAAAACAACAGCAAGAAAGCATACTAGCTGGTGAAGGATCTAACTTCAGAGAAACAGGGTAGATCCACAACTATCCAGGACAAGTCTGGGAAATGCCTTACAGAAGAACAAGAGATTCTCAGCAGATGGACAGAATATTGCTCAGAATTATACAACCATGAGACTGATGGTGACAATACGGTTCTGGACTGCAGTCAGCCCCCAGATGAAGATCAACAACTGATCCTTCGTGAGGAAGTTGAGATTGCAGTAGCAGCACTGAAGAAGGAAAATCTGCCGGAGTTGATAATATACCAGCAGAACTTGTTCAAGCTGGAGGGGAGACCATGATTGATGTTTTAACAGATATCTGTAACAGGATCTGGAGAACAGGAGAATGGCCTACCCCATGGACTCAGTCGCTGATTATTACTCTCCCTAAAAAGGGCAACCTACAGCTTGGAGCAGTTGTCTCAGATGATGGCTCAAAACAGGAGGTTCTCTCAAGGATAGCACAAGCCACGTCAGCTCTTGCCAAGCTGAAACCAATCTGGAGAGATAACAGCATATCTCTTGGATCAAAGGTGACACTCATGCGCTCCCTTGACATTTCCATATTTCTGTATGCCTGTGAATCATGGACCTTGACAGCAGAGTTAGAGAAAAGAACGCAGGCCTTTGAGATGAGATGCTACCGAAGGTTACTGAACATTTCGTACAAGGACCATATAACCAATGAGGAGGTTCGCAGGAAGATCCAAGCAGCCATTGGAGAATATGATGAACTCCTGACGCTGGTCAAGAAACGGAAACTAAGGTGGTTTGGCCACGTCTCAAGGTCTTCTGGTTTAGCAAAGACAATTCTTCAGGGCACAGTGAAAGGAAAAAGAAGAAGAGGTAGACAGAAGAAGAGGTGGGAAGACAATATCAAGGAGTGGACTGGAATGGATTTTGCCAGCTCAACTAGGGCAGCTGAAGACAGGACAAGGTGGAAAGGGATTGTTTTGAAGTCAGCTGTGGTGCCCCAACGACCTAGTAAGGTTATGGGATAGAATAGAATAGAATAGAATTTATTTGTTTATTTATTTTCACAATGCTTACATTTTAGATAATTGATTTCATTCAAAAGTGAATGCAGTCAGAAATTAGTAGAAATTATGCAAGGGAATATGAAATTTTGACACTTTTCATACTGTATATTGTATAATCAGTGATCCTTATCAGTTATGACACTCTCGGTCACCTTTACATTTCAGACCCCGGGCAATATTTCACTATCAAATCAAATCAGTCGTAACACCTGCTTAAACTGTTCAGGGTATTCACATTCGCTTTTTAGCGGTGCTGGTTTGATTTGAAAACTCACTTTTGGCAACTTTTATGTGAACAGTAGATATTCAAATCAGCGTTCTCTTCTTTGCTGACTGATCAAAGGCTTCGGTTTTGCTGTTTGCGTGTACAGGCTGATTTGAATACTCACTGCTGGCATAAATTTATGAGAACAGTTAGTATTCAAATCAGTTATTAATTAGTGAAAACTGATCCGGGTATTCATTCCTGCTTTTTAAATTTCAACGATCGCAGACTTTTCAGGTGAACTTAATGTAGTCGTCACTTCTGTGTAGACTGACTGATCGTTTTTTGTAAATACTCAGATCAGCCGTAATACTGTTAAGAAAGATCAGATTTGTTTTTCGCTTTTTTAATGTCCGGGAATCGCATACTGACTAGACTGCAATGGCTGATCTGAGTCTTCGGTGAGCGAATGTTGTAATGTACGAGTACTTATTTACATGTCCCTATGGTCATCATCACTCTATATGTAAACCAGTGTCTTCGAGAATTTAATGGTTACTTTCAACACAGTTCCGTGCGGATCTACAGCAACACACTAAGTCTGGTCCAATTCTAGCTATAATCTGTTTATAGGCATATTCTCTCTTCTTTTTTTCAATGATTATTGATTTCCCTTAGCCTGGTCCAATACCTGTATTTGAAGTCTTCTGGAAAGTCTTATATCCGAGCAGCATGTTTCAATAAACGGAGGACCCCCGGTAGCCCAGTAGGTTAAGCGCTGGCCTGCTGATCTAGCGGTCCCGGGTTCGACTTTGTCATAGCGATTGGAAAATAAATCCAGAGGAAACACAAAACATTAAATTCCATATAATATTCTGTGATAGATGAACACAGTACGAACTGACCTTAAAATGAGCAAACTTAATAGTGTATCTTTCACAGTTGGTCAGTTACGTTGAGAATGAAGCCATTTAATGGCAATTAACTAACAAAGTGTTTAATTGGTATTAAACGATCATTATCGAAATAACTGCTTACCAACCTGTTAAGAAAGAAAGAAAAAAATGCAGATACTCTAGTCCATCATATGTTTGTTTATCTAGAGAATGTAAAATGACATATTACACATTTTATACATGGCAGTTTTGTTTGTTTGGTTTGTATTTATTGTCTTATTTTCAATTTTTATTTATTTATTTTTATTCATCTTTTTTTTTTTTTCTTTTTTGATTTAACATTTTCTGTCTTTCTTGTACCGCCGGATTGATAATAAAAGCAATTTCGCATAGGCAACAAATAACATTTCGCATACTCTGCATGTCCCCGACGTTTAGTGCGACATCAGGTTGGACTTAGAAATTTTACGCTTTAGAATTCGGCAGTCGGAAGGCGCGTGGAATGTATTTTAAAGTTAATAGGGAAGAATCTTAACGATAATTTATTTCGGAATTTTTTATATCTGTGGAAAGTATGCAATGCAAATTTTAAGAAAATATCAGGGAAAAAATTAAACTAGACACAGTAAAATAAGTTTTTACTGATAAAGTCTAGGAACACGCGTTTTGTCAATTTTTTTATATACGCTAAATAGGAGGCGATGAGCTTATTTTCCAGTTCACCTGGAAGAATGAAGGCACATACTTATTTTGATGAAAATTATATCAACTTAAAGAGCGTAAAATGAGCTATATGGTCATATGAGAATAAATTTCGGCACAATTAGTTAAAGAAATGATTTACGTTGTCAAAAATTGTTTTGGCATTAATTTCTATACAAACTGAGTCATAGATTTCAACAGGTAAAGAGACATACGCGTTATCGATAAAGGTGTCACATCGTCGGGCTGGGATGATACAAATGAAGAGATTAGTTTAACATGCTTGCTGCAGGAACACCGCTCAATCACGTGACTACTGATGGTTTCCGTCTTGCATCCGAATGTCATCTTGAATGACGTGGATCCAGAGTAGGTGCAGTTTCGTATTATTTCTGAAAACAAACTCTAAATGTATTTTGCAAACCTTTTTGTAGATATCCATAATGAAATTGTTCATATAATTTGTTCTAAACTGGGAAAACCGGCATAAGAGTTTTGTTTCAATGCTTGACAAGTAGAGTAAGGAATACAACAATTTTGCTCAGGAAATGTTTGTTAGTAACCATGTCTTTACTGTTCTGTGTGTCTATAAATGCATGAAAATATGAGCCGCGACACGACAAAACCAACATAGCAGTGAAGACTCAGATCAGCCTGGGCATCCGCCCAGTCTGATCAGAGTCTTCAATGTCCGCATGGAGCTAGCCTAGACCCTTAGCTACCCTTTAAGTGCACAGCAAAGAATCTGATCAGATTTGACGGATGCCCAAGTTGATCAGAGTCTTCGCAGGGCGCACATGTCACTTTGTTGGTTTTGTCGTGTCGCGGCTCAAAATGTTGAACAAACTGATGTTATGTAATATGAAAACCGTCTATATGTATGAAAATTTATACAATTTCGATAGCATCAAATGACAAGTAGATTTAATGAGTTATTTTTAAAACTCGATTTCACTGAACAACACACACACAAAAAATAAATAATAATAATAAAAAAAAAAACAAAAAAAAAAAAAAACACAATCCCAATCAGCTTTAAAATACTGTGTACTGTCAGCAACATAAAACACATTTCACGTGATTTAGGTTCTCTAAGATTTACTACAGAACACGCTATCCATTCGGTTGTAGACAGGTCCATTTCTTATCTGTCATGATGCCGATCAAACAAGTCCGTTTGAGAGCAATCCCCATACGTCCAATGCCAGTCCGATGACCGGACTGGCATTGATCGTATAGTGGATTGCTCTCAAAACGGACTGATATGGACCCTGTTGATATTGACAATTGAACCTGTTTATATTCGACCGTATAGAGTGATAAAAGAAAACACATGACTTGAGGTACAATTAACAACAGTTCTTACCGTTATTGTCTTTGTTTAAATATTTATGACACGTATCACACTTGCTGACAATATGAGAGTGGTTCTGTGGAGTGAGCTTGAAGTCGGAGCCACACAGTTCCGGGTCTTCTCGGGAACTACAGCTGTAACAGCGGAGACTTAGGCCAGCAGGTACTGAAATAAAGCGAGATGGGCGTCGCAGATTACAAACAGCCTCTACCGTCATCCGCACATTTAAACCTACGGCCAGAGAAGCTTCAGTCTTCATTTGAAATTGTGGACACGGACCGACAGCTGACGGAGTTTTCGGTTCGTGTGAGCTGGTGACTCTAAATCGACACAACCTTATTGGACCAGAAAATATACTCCATAGGGACCGCAGTAATGTATGACAAGAGCATAGGACTTATAACGCTAGCTACGTAACATGGAACTGACATGCATGCTGGACCTGATGAACTTTGCGGAGCATACACTAAAATAACTTGGAAGTAATACAATGTCTATAATCTCGGTCTTTAAACTACACTAAACTTGGTTGTTTTAATCGAATAACTGCCTTTGTCTGCCTAGTTTAAAAAATCGTAGGATAACATGTTTACACTCCAATTCTGTTTCCGAGTTATTTTAGCGAAAAACTCTGAGCCAAAAACTGATAAAATGATAGCTAAAATGATACTTAAAGCGCATGGTTCAATGCTTGAAAAACGAACCACTTCTCTTATGCTTCGTAAAATGATCTTGCAAACTTCTACCAAGTCGATCACAGGGAAACTAATATTGTTAAATTATTTCTAAATGTTCACCTACCGTACGCAAGAACCAAAATTATAGGCAGCATCTTTCCAAATCTAGGAACTGAAAACATATCTCAGAAGTAAACAAGACAACATCAACTTTGTTAATAGTTACTATCAAAATCAATTACTATTATAACCAAATAAGTCCCAATTCATATTCCGGAGCATTTAGATCATTTACCGTATGGCCTCTAAATATTGGGACAAAGACGACTGGGCAAACCGTGCAGATCCTGATCAGACTGCTCAAGGAGCAGCCTGATCTGGGTCTGCACTGTTTGCCCTTCTATGAGAAAATTTTGACACATCGAAAAAAGCAACTTGTTCAAAGTTTAGGTAAGTATAGTGGTTGCATAACAAGTCCCAATATTTTAAGTAATTGTACAAATGATCATTTGACAAAGAGATCGAACAGTCATCAAAATACTTACGAAAATAAGTACCTGCTTCCGTTGATTCACATATATAAATAAGGAAATGTTGAATCAGTAGTGTTAATTGGTGTGTATTGTCCCGGAGTGGAGAAAGAGAAAGAAAATGAGAGAGAGAGAGAGAGAGAGAGAGAGATTTGGCATTTCGACAGTTTCTGGGCCATGACACGAGACAAGGAACCGCATCAAATGTGCACATTTCAGGCAACAGGACAATCTTCATTGTTCGAACAATCTATGAATGATGAAGATTTTGCTTAAAAAATAACAAAGATTAGACCAGCTTGTGCAAATGCACAGGCCAATCTGTCCTTAGTTCTCGTAAATATTTTACCATTGTACCATTTTGGCACCGGAGGGTCATATTGATATTGGCTTAAAGTCCCCATTGCTCTATCAGTTGTAAGAAGTGAATTTTATCGCAAACTTCTCAATCAACCGTGATAGTTTCATCATTGAACAAATAAAACAGCCTTGTGAGACCGCAATATTCACAGAACGCATTTTTCACATGTGTGAAAATTGCGTTCGCAGTTTTCACACGTGTGACAAATTCGATCGTATTTTTCACGGAATTCGAACGCATTTGTCACATATGTGTGAAATTTGCGTTCGATATGTACCATGAAAACGTAATTTTCCAAACGCATGCAACACCCCTAAAATATGACAAAATATCACAAAAAAATATTTTTTACTTCTTGACATTTTTATAACCCAGAATTATGGTAGTTATAGTGGACGGAAAAACGGTACAGTAAATAAAAAAGAAGACTAGAAATCTGCTCTGCTCTTCCGCGCAGAAGGTCGTAGGTTCCAGTCGCCCGCCGAATCAACGACTGAAAATCTCACTCTGTCTTCCCAGCGGTAAATGGGTACCTGTTTCGAATCAGGGAAGGTTAAATGCTACGAAATGAGAGGGATAGGCTCCCTTTTTTTATAACCTGTGCCTAAGACACGGTATGCTCATACAACTATTGTCTTTGCGGCCACCCTTTACCTTGTTGGTTTTTATTCACATGTATGCTGATGATGTAAGCTGTAGTGCACAGCTTTTAATACAAACTGTTGGGCGGTGCCATAATCCAGCGGGAGGCGACCTTGCGGTATTCTTTTGCAATATAAGGCATTTCCAATGCAAAAGTTTGGGTAGGTAGCTTCTTCGTAACAGTCCCCTATGCTACATCAAGGTTAAATGTATTGGTATATTCAGTTGCATGTTGGTATATGGAACTTCCCTGGGGGAAATTTATATCTGGGTAGAAATAGGAGGGAAGACATCGTTTTCACATACGTGTCTACCTGTCTGTCTGTCACAAATCGTTTCCGCTTCATAACTTTAAAAGGTAGTTTGATGAAACTTGGTACAAATATAAAGCAACACGAACGGACGGACGAACGAATGAGCCAAAATCAACATGTTCCCACAAATTATTTCGAAACTAGGGGCACAGATCAATTTTCACCAGTGAGGAACCAGGTTATAAAATATGGGATGTAATTAAGAATAAACTTTAAATGCTTTTCCCAGGATTCTTGAACCAGATCACATCTAGACCCAAACAAAGTCAAACCCTGGTCGAATCGGATATCATGTCTAAGTCAAACTCAGTATTGCATGATTTATCTGTTTTTGTTTTTTTTTTCTCCCCGAAAACTAGATGAAGTGTTAAAAAATATTCAAGCAGTATTGCATGATTTATCTTTCCTTTCGGAAAGGAATTTACCAGTAAATAATTATAAAGTAAAAAAAAAAAATAAAACGATAAAAAGGGGGGGGGGGGGCGGGGGGCGAGGTGTTATACTTGTCATGAGGTCAATTATATAGTAGACTTTATCATCAATCCTGGGGACACATAATTTCGACATTATCGGTCGGATCTGAACAGTTGTCCATTTGTCTAAGATTTAATGCCTGTCTTAGTTATCTGCAAGTTTCAGGAAGCTAGGCTGGTCAGAAGCATCTCTCAATTATCACTAGCCATAGCAACAAAAATCTCAAGCAACTGTCTTAAAGGACATGTCATCGTTCCCCAGCCTTGTGACTCCTATATATGAAATTTGGTTGAGATTGACGCAGACGCTTAAGAGATATAATAGCTCGAAGGTGTTGACAGACGACGTCTTGCGACGGACGGCGGACAGCGGGGACTGATTTTGCTATAAACTCCCAAAGCCAAAAGGCTCAGTGCAGTTGGGGCTCAAACTCATAGTTGTAGTTGGGAAAGGATAACAAATCATTCATTTTCAAGCTTCCCTTGCCGTATTTGTGAAAAATGCGTTTCTATTAAAAATCGCTACAAAATCCGAACGCATTTGTCACAATGGCAAAATGTGAAGAATACGATCGTATTCATCATACATGTGTGAAAAATGCGTTCTGTGAATATTGCGGTCTCTCACAGCCTTGAGTTTCGCATAAAATATTGAAAACGATTTGTGTTACAACTAAAATTACCTACAGTCGACATCATAAATTTGAAGAAAATGGTAAAAATACATTGTAAAGGCGTATCTGTCATTTTTCAAAATATATGCTCCCTCTGTTTTTGCCAAAAATGTACAATAATCCACATTTTATCACCAAACGTGACGGCCTGGGTGACTCACTTTTCTTAAGAATTTGTTAAAATGCTTTTACCTCTGGGAGTACCGTCACTATAAAAAGGTAAGGGCCTACTGCAGTTGCAGTAGGTGCGGAACGGTGTCTTTTTTTTTTTCATTAACACTTTAAGCACCAGTGACGAAAACAGCAGAATACGCACTCAACGTAGATCCTGATGAGTCGTCTCATCTTGATCAGCACTATTTGTCCTCTAGTTTATGAATTCTCAATATGATACAGTTTGGACAATTTTCTTTTAATTTCGCAGACGTAAATTTTGTCGTCTGATTTTTTGGCGCTTAAAGTGTTAATTTATTTTAGGAGTTGGCTCACCACAGGCTGAATACTGTCTAAAAGGGCCGTTCAGCTGAAAACAATATGGCAGTCGTCTTACAACAAACTGAAGACATTAAAGGCCCCACTGCTCTATCAGCATGAAATAATTATCATGAGGTATCATGCTTTCAATTTCATTAAGTTGAATAAAATGGTAAAAATACAATGTACAGGAGCGGAACACCAATCACTATCCCGCCTATATCTATATAGCATTGCTAGACGGGAAACCAGAACAGGAAATATTATTTTATGGAATGATTCGTTATCTTTCAAAAACTTGTTTTCTCTACTGTTTACCAGTTATATGACTCAGTATAGGCACATCAATCCACATTTTATTGCCAAACGTGAAGGTTGAACCGCTTTTACAATGACTTGAATTTAGACGTGTTTACCACGGATATGACAATGGAGACTTTAAAAACATAATATAAACACATGAATTTTCAACATGCGAGAAAAGCTTAGAATTTCGAGATGTTTCATTCTGTCATGCCAGTTCCTAAAGTAAAATTCAATAGACTAGGAGTCTTTTCCGAATCTGGCCTTTCATTCTCAAAAATCAAAGAATTACATGTTCACACGTTGCATTCAGGCGTTGCCTCCACGCGCCTATGTGGTCTGGTAACGTTCAAAGAAGACTAGACAAAACGTTCCATTTATAAATCAGTATCTTTTATGATGGCACTTGTTCTGTCCCGATTTTTACATTGCCCAAACTAAAGGCAACTTCGGACTCGAACGACACCAAGATAGAATTCATCTTGCTTGGAAAATTTAGAACTATCACTATGCACAAGACAATTCAGGAATACATGTACTTCCGATGATTACGGTGTGCAGAACGTTTAACGAATTTCGCATTCTACTAGGGTCGAGTCGGGTAACTTTGGACAGCGGGTAAATTAGGACATGCCGATGCAAACAGTGAAAATCCAGATGAAACGGCTCAGCCGTCTCATCAGGATTTTCACTGTTTGCCCAGTTATTTTCGTTTTAAGTCCAAACAACTGACATATAAAGGAAACAATGCCACTGTTCGAATTTACCTGCTGTCCGAGTTTACCTGACTTGACCCTATACCAGCTATGCTGAAAACGGACTATTTTGGCGAATCCTTACTTTTGCGAATTGAATTACGGTGAATGAATAAACTTCCAGGTTTTTCCCCAAAGAATAAACTTTTGCTTCCCTTGATAATGAAGCTTTTCCACAATGGGGTCTATACTACGTTTAAAGGAGAGATATTTCTCATAGAGGAGCACATTCTTTTCCTTCAAACTTTATCCCCAAAGAGAAAGGAGGAAAAAATGAATATGGCAGTGTTGCTTTACCTGAAATAATACTTGAGCCGCGATATGAGAAATCAGCAAAGTGGCACTGTTCGACAGCGAATACTCAGATCAGCCATGGCATCTGTTCAGTCTGATCAGAGTCCTCGCTTTGCCTTTAAAGGGTAGCTAAGGGTCTAAGCTAGCTCTGTGTGGACAGCAAAGATTCTGATCAGGCTGGGCGGATGCCCAGGCGGATCTGAGTCTTCGTTGGGTGCACATGCCACTTTTTTGGTTTTGTCGTGTCGCGGCTGACTTAACCTTAAAAGAACTGAATTAAATTTGCTATTCTAATATTTAATGGTTTTGTACTAATATAAGACCTTAACTATTCCCGATAGGTTTGTTCTCGCAAAGCTTTACATTTGCAAAGATCTTCGAAAATAAAATGTCCCCCGATTTACTATATTCAGCAGGGTAGGTGGCGACGTATTTTACGACTGTTCCAGAATTTTCCAGTCATTCTGGCCCAATACGGATACTGTGTAGATATGACCTGAAAAAAATTACATACTAAAACTACCATGACCACATCAGCCAAAATAATTAGACTGACCATTACAGTGAGCAGTGGTCGTGTCAGCAAACTGATAATTTGTTACCTGGCCAGGATGGGAAATCGTTCGATTTAAATTCACCTCTAAGCGATATCATCCGTAATGAGATAATTAGAAATAACGTAATGATCTTAAAGATAAACTTGTAAAGGAGGTCATAAAATAAATTCAAATCCAACAGCCGATCATTTCACAAATGTTTCATGGCTCAGCTTCTTTTACAGGTTCTATTCTATCCCATAACCAAGTACTAGGTCGTTGGGGCACCACAGATGACTTCAAAACAATCCCTTTCCACCTTGTCCTGTCTTCAGCTGCCCTAGTTGAGCTGGCAAAATCCATTCCTGTCCACTCCTTGATATTGTCTTCCCACCTCTTCTTCTGTCTACCTCTTTTTCTTTTTCCTTTCACTGTGCCCTGAAGAATTATCTTTGCTAAACCAGAAGACATTGAGACGTGGCCAAACCACCTTAGTTTCCGTTTCTTGACCAGCGTCAGGAGTTCATCATATTCTCCGATGGCTGCTTGGATCTTCCTGCGAACCTCCTCATTGGTTATATGGTCCTTATACGAAATGTTCAGTAACCTTCGGTAGCATCTCATCTCAAAGGCCTGCGTTCTTTTCTCTAACTCTGCTGTCAAGGTCCACGATTCACAGGCATACAGAAATATGGAAATGACAAGGGAGCGCAGGAGTTTCACCTTTGATCCAAGAGATATGTTGTTATCTCTCCAAATTGGTTTCAGCTTGGCAAGAGCTGAAGTGGCTTGTGCTATCCTTGAGAGAACCTCCTGTTTTGAGCCATCATCTGAGGCAACTGCTCCAAGGTATTTGAAGCTGCTTACAGTACCCAGCTTCTGCCCCTTTACCTTGGTCTCCCTTTGGATGCCATCTGCGCTGTTTGTCATCAGTTTGGTCTTCTCAGCACTGATCTCCATCTTATACCTTGTGCAGGTTTGGTCGAGACTTTCAACTAGAGCTTCTAGTTCCTGCTTTTACAGGTAGTCCACGATTAAAGAAAGATCTGGTCCGAATTTCGTTTAACGTTTTGTTTAGCGTATATTTCACAAATCATATATTATCAAGTCAATCACTTACATACAAAAGACATGTATGACGACATGTTAATGAAGAATTCAGAAAAAACGACGTTCGGCTTATATGAATTCATCTCCCAAAGTAAGGATTTGAACACAGACAGGTAGGTATAAGGGATGTTCAGCAATTTGTATGTTACATTACAAACAGAATTTTGACATTCAAATAGAGCTTGGTATGTTTTCCTTAACTTCATCCAATGCTGTCGAGTGCACTTATTCATCAGGACGTTTCCAATGGTCGAATTGGTTACTTTGACTAGGCCCCAATGTTATAAAACTTCTTTCGTGCTCAACTCAGCTGAGTATGAAATTTTCTCTGCTTATGAATACGAAAATGCCAACTAATGTTGGCATTTTCGTAATCATAAGCAGAGAAAATTTCACACTCAGCTAAACTAAGCAAAAAAAAAAAAAAAAAAAACTGTACTAATCAGTAATTTGCTATTTATTAGCGGGTAAAATTTCATGCTCAGCTGAGTTCAGCAGGAAAGAAGTTTTATAACCTCGGGGCCAGAGGTACCAGAGCACGAAGCTAAAATAACAGGCACTGCAACCGATCAGAGAAAAAGTTTCCGAGTTTCATTCATCATTACTCTGTCATGTAATGATGTTGTGACACCATCAGCCGGACCGGGTAGCGCAATCGGTAGGGCACCTGACTCGTAAGTCAGAGGTCCTGGGTTCGAATCCCGGTCTGGCCACATACTTTCGTTTCTCCTTCCGCTGATTCAAGAAGGGCAGTTGTCAGTTACTGGCGAAAGTATGTGCACTTAGTACTGGTTAACCGCTTAGGAGGTCTAAGCCTGTCCAGGAATAGTGTGGTTAGGTTAACTGACCGTCCCGACATGACCTTAGTTGTTTACCGTGGACGTTAAGCATCAAATCAAAATCAAATCAAATGTGACACCATCATGCAGTAAAGAGAAGGGGATCTATGTGTTACAGAAATTAGAAAAAAAAGTCCAAAATGAGCTGAATATGGTGTTCAACAAAATAGTAGCAATTCCAGCTATTGCGCAATGTCCCAGACACCGATGCAGTAAAAAAAGTCACTATGCTGAGTATGCAACATTTGGGTTTCCGTAAACGTCAGCGTATTTGACCATCTCATCAAAGGACACACCGTGGAGCTACCAATGCAATGAGAAGGCTTTGGGTGTCCATGTACATTTTGTATTGGATGTCTATATATATTTTTTATATTGGACGCCCATGTGGTGTTTGTATTTGGCGTCAATATAATTCTACCATTTTTATGTACTTTTTGCATTGCCCGAAAGCACAAATGGTAAAACTGGTTTTATTAGAAAACATGCAAACAAGGACATGTAAGTTTTCATCCTTTTCTTTCAGGTAAGAAATTGTGTACTCTACTGTTTTAAGTATTGGAGACATTTTTAAGCAAGCACTGTCTGTGAACAGTAACTATTTTTTTACAAAGGTTGCAGTAAGGAAGCAAGTTGAAATGCTCCTCTTTACAAAAGATTTACTCCCCGTTACCTCCCACTGGGCACACAATGTTGAATTGAATCAAACTTGATTCATGTTGATTCAAGGTTGAGTGACGTTGAATCAAGGTTGATTCAACCTTGTGTGCCTCTGCGCTTACATAACATTCCTCCTTTTGTGACATATTTTACTTTTCTTTACCTCTAAATTTTCCCGCCAATTTTGCAGAGAAACAAGTCTTTTAACTTCCTGTTTGGTTCCCTAGATGAAGAAGTCCTTTCATAATGATTCTCATAAAGTCTTCTCATAAAGAAAAAAATTTGCTCCTTCATGGAGCAAATTCTTTCCTTTAAGAGAAGCTCCCAATGAAAGGGTTACAAATTCTTTTGGATTAGAATGGCCTGCCCTGGAGAGAACTCTTTTGATCAAGGGAAATAATCCAACAATTTTTCACGATAAAACCTGACCACATTTACTTCGAAGCTGATCCATAAAGGTCAAAAGGCTGAGTACAAGCGTCTTTTCTCCACCAAGCGTGAATGTCCTTGATAGACTTTCTATACTTCTCTACATGATTTAACCTTTTACACAACTCACAGTATGCATTTTGCGATACCACTCCCTTTTCTAATGTTTGGAAATAATCTTTCCTCTTTAAATAGGCAATGTAGCGCTCTTCGTCCTGGCTTAACTCGTTAAGAAACTTCGCAAGATGAGCCGGACTTTTGAAATCGCCGGCGTCAATGTAAGTTCCAAAGGGGAGATAATTACGATACGTCCTTGCTCCTCGTACTACTGTAATAATATCCTCGTTAAACCAGTTGAATTCCTTTTCTGTCACATAATCTTTACAAAGAGAATTCTCGAAAGAAAGGTAATAAAAATACTTCTGAACAATTGATAAACGACACTCATCCCCTCTTGCACAAAAACGCTTCGTACATTTTCCAAATACGTCAATATGTGTATGCTTCTTCATCAAATTAACATACTTTTCGCGTTTGCTGGCGGTTATACAGTGACTTACAAGCCAGGCTGCAATCTTAGTTTTCCGTTTGAAAATATCTTTGTAGTTCTTTCCTGGCCTGCCTACTAATGACATGTTTTGTAGCGCTGTATTTATTGCGCCTAATGATAGTTCTTTTACTCTGTTGTCCGTTGTATTTTTCGTAGACAATGTTATATTACCAAAGCCCGGACGTAGGACTATCGAGCCATACGGATAAGGAATATCTGAATCAAGTCTATATGTCATAGTCCAGTTAAAGAAATATCTCCATTTTGGACTTGCTAGATTAACAATGTGTAGATACTGTGGTGCTTCGACGTCAATAAATATGAAAACTTGGTTAGGGTTGCGGCGCTTGGGAATAATACGTGGCATATTATTGCCTTGAAATAGAACTGCGTGCGCATTAACGTAACGTGAAGTCACTCCAGTGAATCGAACGTCACAGTTGTTGTATTCACATTTTGACATTTTTAGCTTCTTCATTTGATTTTTTAATCCACCGTGATAGGGGTGATAAAATGCTATCTTTATTCTGCGCAAAGGTTTCTTTGGTATAGCCTTTGTCACATTTACTGATGCGCCGCTTCTGGCATAGCTTATAGTAATTTCTCTGGGATCATTTTCCTCATAAACTGTTTGTCTTCTCAATATGATTGCCGTAGACATCAATATTACAAACGTTGATATATAGTGACGTCGTTGCATCCTTCTTTCCTGTCCCCACTGTTCTGGAAAAGGAAAGAAAAGACATACTGTAGAAAAGGGCCCTTTTATCACAGGTTAACAGTGAATACCACAATAACCAAAAATTCATGGTGTAAATGTTTTCATAAGCTCTCAAATTTCATGAAGGACATACCTAAGGACGCAGAAAGGAAATATACCTATATAACAGTACTGAAACCTCTTTTAACCCTTTTTTGACCCGTGGACTTGTCCATTCGTATCATTCAGATAATCCCATTACTAGTTTTAGGGGTTTTCTGGTGAATATTTTCACTTTTATTGTACTTTGCATAGAAATTCCTGAAAGCAAACAATGTAGAACCTGATCAGACGCCGCGTTTTGCGGCGTCTGAACTGGGTCTGCACTGTTTGCATAATGCCCCCAAAACGGGTATCCGGTCTAAAAAGGGTTAAGTTTGTTTTGTGACTTGCAGTTTTCCTACTAGAATGGTTATGATAAGCCCAATAAAATGAGCCGCGACACGTCAAAACCAACAAAGTGGCAGGTGCGCCCAGCAAAGACGTAGATCAGCCTGGGCATCCGCCCAATCTGAGCAGAGTCTTAGCTGTGCACTGAAAGCTAAGCTAAGTGTCTAAGCTAACTTCATGCAGACAGCGAAGACTCTGATCAGACTGGTCGGATGCCCAAGCATTCAGAAATTGTGCGTTACGTCATGGTCATTTGATAACATGTTTGATATAGATTTAAAGCAAATCATCCCTTATTATCTCCAAACACTCCCTCGTATCTACAGCTCTGACGGTAAAGTAATGTCCATGCACCAGTGATATTTTTTGGCTTGCCGTCTCGGCGGCAAGCCAGTATTCAAGTGGTTTAGTGATACCGAGTTATTTTCGGAAGAAACGATACGTCACACTTAGTCGGAAAATACCTTGAGAGTGTGTACTGCAACGATTCGTTCTAAACTTTTTAGTGCCGCAATATTAAGCTAAAGAGATTGGAAAGCTCGTTCCGGTTTGAGACTGAATTTCTTCATTATTTTCTTCACAGACATAACAAACAAATACCTCGTCCGATTTTGTCTATTTTTATCCATATCCGATTTACCTCATCTGCTAAAAATATCTATGGAAACTTTCATCTATTTTTGATAGTACATGTACCTTTTTAATATTTCCGTTAAAAAGCTGTTTTTTCTTTTACAAGTGCCTTGAAGTTGGCCACATTTCTTTTCCTTTTTATAAACTGATTGCATAAAAAATGAAACTCTGAATTTCATGCAAAGTATTTGGCTTTGCATCCGAAGAAATATACCAAAACCTGCGTAAGAAACAGTGTTTATATATAGCTTAGTGCAAAGCATTAGCTTTTCCAAAAATCATGCAGCGGCGTCGCGAAAAATAGGCCTTAGGGCATCGCATAATCTGACTGGTCAGAGCAGCCGGCACACTGTCCAGCGCCGGTGCATTCATGGGATCTGATCAGTCTTTTTCGGCATATATATTCTTCATGATGATCCATGATGAAGACGTCTTTTATGCTGAGGATAGACCGATAAGACTGCGCTTATGCCGGAGTGGGCTGATCTGTGTATCTGTAAAAACTGAAAGAGCAGAGTTCAAATTTATTGTTTAGATTTAGAAACAAGCGTTTTTGACGATTTTCTTCCCTTATCACATTAACTGAAAAACATTTATTCCATCTATCTATGTGTGTGGCTTGCTTATATGTAGAACTGACCGTGTTATGTATGTAAAAGTCATTAATGTCGGTGAGTACTTAACGCTTACGCATTGCAACAGGCCTTTCCATGGCACAAAGCGATATATTATGTACACATTTTTAGCTTCTGATAAATTTCTTTTTGGCCATCAACATGTTCATGAATAGCCTGAACAATGATACTAAAAAAAGGGACAATTCAGAATTGTTAACATTTGAAACTCAGAATTGTTAAAATTTGAAACTGTTAGGGATTCATTGACAGCTTTATGACAACGGAGGTGCGATGATGCTGGGTATAACTTCCAGTGCCGGGGCGTCCTACTTATTTGGATTATAGTAGAACAAGGGCCTACTGTGATTGCAGTAGGTGCGGGTTGGGGTGTGTGGACATTTTTCTTGCTTTTATAACACTCTTTAATGTTGCCTTCTTAGTTCAGCTATACAAATGTACAGAGAAATATTTACACTCGTCGACGATTTCTTTAGATTAACCTATACTGGTCTGACGATGTTCATACATCCACGAACAACACACATTCATGCAATCTTACGCGTAAGATAACTCAAATACTAGATAATTGGCCGACGTAACGTTTGATATACGTCATGTCATAGTGACGGCTGCTGTACTTCATTTAACACATTGGTTAATAACTATTCAGCGTCCTTTGCTTGGCATTAAATTAGAACTTCACGAATGAGTAAACAAAACTGATGTAAAAACATAGCATAAATATAAAAGATAAATTTCATTTGTCGGGAGTTCACGGAAATTTTATACGAACGCAATAGGTTCCGTGCTTTGTTGTTCCCAAATGGTGTAAAGCAAGTTATTGTCCAAACAATAACAGCATGCATTTTCTTCTCAGGGTGTCAAAATTTTGTTCCAGTCACTGCCACCGATGCCACTTAAACCAAAAATAAACTTCAGTAAATATTTATTTATTTCCTCTTTTGATGCCAAGTTCAGATGTGCCAAGATTCCACAGACATGGATTTGAAACAGTCTTTCCTAAAATTTTGATTCATACTAAATGTGACTCAACAGCCGTAAAAAAAAGACTTGACTGATTGACTGATTTTGCTTAACGTCCACAGTAAACATCTGTGGTCATATCGGGACAGTCAGTTAACCTAACCACACTATTCCTGGGCAGGCTTAGACCTCCTAAGCGGTTAACCAGTACTAAGTGCACATACTTTCGACAATAACTGACAACTCTAAATTATCTAAATTATTAACTTCTTGCCTCACTGCTGTGAAATCTCGTGTCATTTTGTACTATGAGACAGTGTATGAGAGGTCAGGGAAAAATATGTTTTGGTCTATAAAAAATTCTGGTGAGGTACTTAGTAAACTGAAGTCAAGAGGGTTCCGTGCGACTAGTTTGTCCACTTATGATTTTTCTACTCTTTATACCACATTACCCCATAATTTAATAAAGGAAAAACTTGTTGATTTGATTGAGAGGGCCTTCAAAAAGTTCTCCAAAAATGAAGATACCCTTTATATTGCATGTAACGATAAGAAAGCGTTTTTCACTTCTACTGACCGTAAAATATATAGAGGATATAGTCTTTGGTCATGTCAGAATGTATGTGACGCCTTATCATATCTCTTAGATAATATTTACATCAGATTTGGTAATAAGTTATACAGACAAATTGTTGGTATTCCGATGGGTACAAATTGTGCTCCTCTTGTGGCCGATTTGTTTTTATTTGGTTATGAAAGAGATTTCATGACTTCTCTTTCTGTTGATGATCAAGCTGATATCATTGAGGCATTTAACTCAACCTCTAGATATTTAGACGATCTTCTGAATATTGATAATCCTTATTTTGAAAGCATGGTTAACCAAATTTACCCACCTGAACTTAAATTGAATAAAGCTAATACTTCAGATACCGAGGCTCCCTTTTTGGATTTACATCTATCTATTTCTAACGGTTTTGTATCTTCTAAAATTTATGATAAACGTGATGAATTTGACTTTGATATAGTTAATTTTCCATTTTTGGACGGTGACGTTCCACGTCGTCCCTCTTATGGAGTGTATATTTCTCAACTTATAAGATTTGCTAGAGTGTGTAGTCATGTAGATGACTTTAATGCTCGTAATAAATGTTTAACTGCTAAACTTCTTCAACAGGGCTATCGGTATCATAAGCTTAGAAAGGCTTTTTCTGAATTCTATCGCAGACACCATGAATTGGTTTCAAAATTTGATGTCGGATTAAAATTTCTTTTACAGCAAGGCCTATCGGAACCAGAATTTTATGGTGACTTAGTATACAAATTCAAAAAGATTAAGGGTAGGACTGATTTTTCTGATCAATTCCGAAAAATAATAATACGTCACAAACGTATTGGCTATAATTTAAATGTTATGCGACAGTCTGCATGCTTAGTGATTAACCCAATCACGGTTGATAACTTTGCTGCACTCTTTAATTGCACACCGGGGGATCGGTCGTCAGACTTAATGATGGCCCCGACCTAAAGCTATATATTTTAGTTGGTTGGGACCGGAGCCTTTTTGTCTGTTGCTTGGTCCACCGGGGCTCAACTGGTGACCTTCTTTTGCTTCAGATTTCCAGTGGGGTTGTTTGGCAGGACAGGGATCTCCACCTGTCAGACGGCCCGTTGTATCTGTTGAGTCCTCGTCTTTGCTTCTTCATGGTGTTGAAATTTGATTTATGTGTTTACCGTGATGATTCATTGACGAGTTAGAGGGTTATCATGCGCACCGAACAACCAACTAAATGTTTTGTACCACTTCAGAAACTGAGGGTGAGGTTGGGCCTGTAAAATCGATTTAAGCCCCCCAGTAATTCATTACTGACCGCTCCAAGGCGGTAGTTCTGTTGTGGTTCTCTGTTGCCTGTTTTTGGTGTCAGAGTTTCTGTGATGTTTTACCTTATGTATGTTCTTATTATTTTTGGTTCGGTTTGGGTTGCTGAGTGGCCACCTTTTGGGAACAAGCTGCTCACTCGGTTGGCCATATGTTCTCTGTATCTTGATTATTTGTAATCTTACTTGTTTCCAACTATGGTTTGAGGGCTGGATTTGGATTTTGATTGTTTCAGTTCCTGGTCTTTGCATACTTTTTACTCTTCTTGAAACAGCGGAAGGAGAATCGAAAGTTTGTGGCAAGACCGGGTATCGAACCCAAGACCTCTGACTTATGAGTCAGGTGCCCTACCGCTAGTGCTACGCGGCCCGAAAAGACTTGAAATAGGTCCATATAGTTATTTTCCTTGAGACATGACTAACGGCTAATGTTGGAAAACTGTTTTTGTTGTTGTTGTTATTGTTGTGTGTGTGTGTGTGTGTGTGTGTGTGTTTCCTCAATTTGTTTTTCAAATAAATTCTACACTTGTTTTTGCCTTATACCCGTGGATAATGCCACCATTCAAGAAGTAAGAAATTAATACTTTGCTAAATAAAAGTAAGCAACAGAAAGTGCACTAACAATCGGGTTCACTTCAACATGTTCAATAACAACTCATGAAAATTTCACGGTTTTAGCTGTGCAAGCCTTCCTTTTAAAAGGAAATTTTATTTTTATTCTTTCATCTTTGACACATTTCTAATTACTCTTGCACCCTTTCAGTAGACCCATCGCTATTAAAAGTGTTTCCTTAAGTGTTTGATATTTGTAAAAAAAACTCTTTGAAGACGCGATATGAATAGGTAAAAGCGTCAGTGTCAAAAACAAAAATGTAAAAATTAAAGAGGAAAGAAGTAAAGATGTACTTATGAAAGAATATTGTATAGAAGTATATAAAATAGAGGATCTTACATGAGCGGTCATTTCATATGAAATTTATAAAAACGAGCCTTTGGCGAGTTTCATAAATTTCATATGAAATGACCACGAGTGTAAGATTCTGTTTATCATATGGCACTTTAAATTGGGATTTTAACGCCTTCAGACTGAACATTATTTCAATAAGAAAACGCATTGTTGACATGGGCGTTGTCAATGACGTTACGTGTACGCGCTAAAGTGTTATTTCACGTGTGGTCATACGATTTTTATGACATGACGCTATCCTCTGGATAACAGCGACGTCATATGATAAACTATACCATAATGAAAATGTAGAGCCAGGTGTGACGGTAAAGCTGGCTCTCCTCTTTTCGTTGTACATAAACGTTATCCCTAAATGCTGAAAAGATTGATCCTTAGGAAGCAAGGAACACACCAAAGAAACGGAAAAAAGCAGACCCGGTTTGATTCCATTCGTTCCTTAACACTTACAACTAGCTTTAGTGATGATAGCACACTTGGTTTCACCGTGTCATTTTTTTTTTTTTTTTTTTGTAATAGGAATGCAATAACGCCCTCTAGTTCTGACTTGTCAAGATTTCAATCTCCTAAAGACCTCAATGATCCCAAATAACCAGAAAATATAAATTTCACAAAAGTGAAGTTGAGAGGGTTGGCAGATAATACGAGCTGAGAAGATAAATAAAAATCTTCAAATGTGTATTTTGTGGAAGCAAGAAACGAACCAAAAATAATTATAGATAACATCGCAATCCCTCGATTGTGTCTGTCCATGAGCAGTTATGTATTGTTCTGCTCTGCTCACGCCCTCTGTAGCACTGGGTTCGAGGTTATAAAACTTGAGAATAATCTCAAGCTCAAAATAAAGCACACTGATTGGCTGCTTCCGAGCACATGCTCGGAAGCAGCCAATCAGTGTGCTTTATTTTGAGTTTGAGAATGTACTCATGTTTTATAACCTCGGGGCCTGGTTTGAGCAGCACTCCATTTTAAAGATGAGTCCAAACCTATCAGACAATACTTGCTACACTATTGCTATTGTAAATACAGAGAGACGTTTTACAGTCGACAAACAGCAATTAAATCACCAATTGCACTGAACATATACTCGAACAAAAAATAAAAGGGTCAAATTTTTACCCTGCGATTTCTGGAACATTTTATGAAGTTGGTAAAATAAATCATTTCTACTTTCTATTTTATTCATTTTGCAAGTTTTATGCACATGAAGTTTGAACCTATAGCCTTTGTCTTGACCAAGTCCAGGCTTTAAGTCAAACTACCCCTAAAATGAATGTGGTTCGAATTCCCATAGCGAATTGATAGTGTGTCAGTTTGGTCGGGCATAACTTCTAAAATTGCTGTGAGTTTTAAACTTGTTACAGCTTGCTGACCTTCAAAATAATTAAATTTGATAACTATCGAGCAATTGTGCCAAAAATTCATGGGTAAAATCGAAAATTTTGGTGAATTTGCTCCTAATGGACTTCCGACCACTTTGATTTTGAGGGTAGTGTGAATTGAAGGCTGGACTTGGTCAAGATAAAGGCTATAATTTCATGTGTACAAAACTTGCAAAATTAATGAAATGTAAGGTAGAAATGACATATTTTACCAAATGTTAAAGAAATCGCAGGGTAAAAGTTTGACCCCTTAATATTTTTTCGAGAATAATTGAGCCGCCACACGAGAAAACAAACAAGTGACACGTGCACCCAGCGAAGACTCAGATCAGCCTGGGCATCCGCCCAGTCAGGTAACGGCATTCCCCGTGCTCTTAAAATGTAGCTAAGGATCTAAGCTTGCTCCGACTCCGATCAGACTTGGCGGATGTTCAGGCTGACCCGAGTCTTCGCTGGGCGCACTACCACTTTGTTAGTTTTGTCGGGTCGCGGCTCATATATAAATTTTGTAAATAAAATAACACACCGAAGAACCGAAAATAAAAGAGAAAAAAAATGAACCCGCTCAGTAAAGAATGAAGCTTTCCAGACCATTGAAATGCTAGTACATGTATATGGCGGAATGCGCAAACCAGCTTTTAAGTCTGAAATCGCTAAAACCGAAAAAAGTTAAATTTGAATTTGCAAACTGCGTAGATCCAGATTAGGCGGCCTCATCTGGATCCACACTGTTTGACCCCTAGTCTTCGAATTCTCAAATAAGAAATGGCTTGGGAAAATATATTATTGAAATTTTGCAGACGTAAATTTTGTCGTCTGTTTGTGCTTTAAGGGTTACCGACATGAAACTGTAACATCGTCGTCCTCGAATTTCACCAAACTACATGTATAAAAAATCAAATTACGTGCATACCTTTAAAGTCCAAAATAGTGAATGGAAAATACAAAATAAAGTCAAAAGTCACAAAATCACATTTTTTAATTTGGCTGTCTTCTGACTATCCTATTAAACTCGATTTCACCTCTTCAATCTGAACATTACTACAGATAGTTCATATTCAAGATCGACCCCGTAAACGAGTCTTTGTCACTTATATTTTTATATACTGCTTTTTAGCTCACCTGTGGTGAGCTTATAGTATAGACTTGGTCCGTCGTCCGTCGTCGTCGTCGTCGGCGTCGTCGGCGTCGTCGTCGTCGTCGGCGTCCACAATTTAAAACATCTTCTTCTCAGAAACCACTGAAGCCAAATTTTATATGGAGCCTTAACAGGATGGGGGAAACGAAAGTTTATATATTTGGTCCAGGTCACATGACCAAGATGGCCGCCACGCCCATATATGGTAAAAACCCTTCAAAAATCTTCTTCTCCAGAACCAAAAGGCCTATGACCTTGAAACTTGGTATGTAGCATCGGGCATGCGGGCCCATCATAATTTATATAAATCGTGACCTTGTGATGACCTTGACCTAATTTATGACATGGTCAACTTTGGTATGTTAGGGTTTTATATGGGAAAACGCTTAAACGGTGGATTTCTCAGAAACTATTTAAGTCTAAGGTACAATACTTGGTATACATGGTTGACTAAATGACCAGATGAAGATATTATGTCACTAAAGGTCAAGGTCATTCCGTCGGACCATCCGTCGTCAAGATTTTCAAATATCTTCTCCTCTGAAACCACTGGGCCGATTGAAGCCAAATTTCATATGGAGTCTCAGTGGGATGGGGGAATGAAAGTTTATATATTTGGTCCAGGTCACATGACCAAGATGGCCGCCATGCCCATATATGGTAAAAACCCTTCAAAAATCTTCTTCTCGTGAACCAAAAGGCCTATGACCTTGAAACTTGGTATGTAGCATCGGGCATGCGGGTCCATCATATTTTATACAAATCATGATCTTGCGTTGACCTTGACCTAATTTACGGGATGGTCAACTTTGGTACGTTAGGCTTTTATATGGGAAAACGCTTAAACAGTGGATTTCTCAGAAACTATTTAAGTATTAGGTACAATACTTGGTATACATGGTCGACTAAATGACCAGATGAAGATATTATGTCACTAAAGGTCAAGGTCATTCCGTCGGACCATCCGTCGTCAAGATTTTCAAACATCTTCTCCTCTGAAAGCACTGGGCCGATTGAAGCCAAATTTCATATGGAGTCTCAGTGGGATTGGGGAACGAAAGTTTATACGCGGGGTCTGGGTCACATGACCAAGATAGCCACCATGCCCATATATGGTAAAAACCCTTCAAAAATCTTCTTCTCTAGAACCAAAAGGCCTATGACCTTGAAACTTGGTATGTAGCATCGGGCATGCTGGCCTATCATAGTTTATACAAATGATGACCATGTGTTGACCTTGAATTAATTGACGACATGGTCAACTTTGGTATGTTAGGCTTTTATATGGGAAAACGCTTATACAGTGGATTTCTCAGAAACTATTTAAGTCTTAGGTACAATACATGGTATATATGGTCAACTAAATGACCAGATGAAGATATTTTGTCACTGAAAGGTCAAGGTCATTTTGTCGGTCTGTCCGTCATCAAGATTTTCAAAACATCTACTCCTCTGAAACCACTGGTCTGATTGAAGCGAAATTTCATATGGAGTCTAAGTGTGATCAGGGAATAAAAGTTTGTTCTCAGGGTCTTGACCAAGATGGCCGCCATGCCATATATGGTAAAAACCCTTCAAAATCTTCTTCTCCAGAACCAAAAGGTGTATGACCTTGAAACTTGGTATGTAGCTTTGGGCACTCAAGCCCATCATAAACATTAAAATATATATCAGGACCAAGTGTCAGGTGAGCTACAGGACCATTGGTCCTCTTGTTTTTCATTTGTTTATTTTTTCTTGTTAAGATTCTTTTTATATTCCCATTCGCTTATTTATTCACTTTTCGAACAACTTTACAGACAACATAATTAAGAAACTTTAACATGTCTATTGCGTCCAGTTAACAGATGCCCTTAAAGCATTAAGTTAATTTTCGAGACCATAATGGTTCTAACTTTTGCTGCAAAATTACTGGCCCCGAGGTTATAAAACTTTTTTTTCTCATGCTCAGTTGAGATTACTTCACTTTTATTGCGTAAAAGTACTTTGACCAGGCCATGCTCAGTACCATAAGCGAATACGATTTGGTTTAAACTTTAAGCTTTGCTTTAAACTTTCTTTTAATTGAACATTTGAATAAAAACCCCTACATACGCCTTTGAACATGCCAACAATACATACGGTATGTGTCGTAAAATGATAAAATTGGGACACCTATACAAATTACCGTAAATGCCCTAAAATGGAGCAATTTGACTTTTTCAGTGGAGTAATGCGTCCAAAGGTGCAAATGAAATGGCAAACAGTGTAGACACGGAGCAGACTGGCGCTCAAACTGCGCCAGTCTGATCTGGGTCTACACTGTTTACCCTGACCTATCTATCCCAATACTTAGGATTTGGATGGTACACGAATAATATATGAGCCGTGATACGAGAAAACCAACAATGTGGTTTTTCGCCCAGTGCAGACTCAGATCAGCCTGGGTATCCGCCCAGTCTGATCAGACTCTTCAAGGGTAGCTAAGGGTCTAAGCTACCTTCATGCAAATAGCGAAAACTCTGATCAGTCTGGGTGGATGGCCAGGCTGATCTGAGTCTGTGCTGAGCGCACAACCACACTGTTGGTTTTCTCGTGTCGCGGCTCATATGAGCCGTGACATGACAAAACCAACAAAGTGGCATGAGCGCCCCGCGAAGACTCAGATCAGCCTGGGCATCTGCCCAGTCTGATCAAAGTCTTCGCTAAGTGTTTAAAGGGTAGTTAAGGGTCTAAGCTACCTTCATGCGTACAGCGAAAACTCTGATCAGTCTGGGTGGATGGCCAGGCTGATCTGAGTCTGCGCTGAGCGCACAACCACTTTATTGGTTTTCTCGTGTCGCGGCTCATATATACAATAACTTTTTAAGACAAAGATGGACAATTTACTCTTATTATCAGTCCATCTCGCTTAGAATCACCCGAGGAGTCTACTTTTGATAAAAATCAAATTGTTCGTAAGAGCACCTATACGTATGTATGGATTTGAGCTCATTGAATTTCATCAAACTTGCCATCATCCTGGATAAGGATTATGTCTGTGTGTGACTGGGTACTTGTGAACTTTCTTTTTAAGAAGACCTCAAAGTTGTATTGTATTGTGTTATTGTTTAACAGCCATGGTCTTGTCGGGACGGTCAATTAACCTAACCACACTATTCCTGGGCAGGCTTAGACCTCCAGCGGTTAACCTGTACTAAGTGCATATACTTTCACCAGTAACTGACAACTGCCCTTCTTGAATCAGCGGAAGGAGAAGTGAAAGTAAGTGGCCGGACCGGGTATCGAACCCAGGACCTCTGGCTCAAAGGCTATATACTGACGATTACTGTTTTATTGCTCACAAATCCGTGGCCATTCAGATCACAGACTTTCATTTCAATCCTTGTCAATATTTTAAGGGGCGTGGAAGGATAAAATCCATAGTTTTGCACGCATCTTGGATGGACCTAGAATGGATGGATGACTTTCGATTTTACAGTAAAGCTTCGTTCATACGACCAAAGTTTCTTTATCACAGAAACTGTAACAAAGAAAGTTTGCCAAACATTTTGCGATCACACGGAGCAAATTATTCCCCATTTTAAGGTTTGGTAACTTGGCTGTCCACTCTTACCGCAAAGTGTAGTTTTACTATTACATTAATCTCCCTAAACGTAGAAGGATGATCTATCTATATTAGAAGACGCAGCAGATGAATTAAATTTATTTTACGCATATACTCATTAATGTACATGCAATTAATTTTCGACCCACATTAAATGGTATTACAAGTATTCTTGAATACATAAGTGGAATTCCAGGTTTTGTTCAGTACAAGAAATAGCCCGCACTCTGTGTTTTGGTGGCAAGTAGAATCTGGTACAGCTAGTCGCAACAGTGTTCTCTGGCTGCTGAATTAACCCTCGGCCTTCGGTCCCGGGCTAATACAGGAGACCTCGGTCCTACCCATCCCTGGTTAACTATGTTAATACAAGGGTTGTTACGGAACGAAAAAGACATGTTGCGAAACGAAAAAGAGTCATAGTTATCAAACGACCTGATGACCTGTGAATCTTTTTCGTTTCGTATCAGCTCTATTTCGTTTCGTAACATCCTTGAAAACATAGTTTACCAGGTGTGTTACCCAGATCAATATTTCAGTACTAGCATATAATACACATCCTACACACCACCCCTGGTTAACTATATATATATATACAAGGGATATTACGAAACGAAAGAGAGCTGTTACGAAACGAAAAAGAATCACAGTTACCAAACGACCTGATTACCAGGTCGTTTGATAACTATGACTCTTTTTCATTTCGAAAAGAGCTCTTTTTCGTTTTGTAACATCCTTGAATACATAGTCCCGGGTGTGCACATGGACGATACGAAACAAAATTAACAAATTGGTATTAGCTCTGCTTGTATGGCAGTGTATACATATTTTAACACAAGTCCTTTTGTGAGGAAAAAAATCACCTTTGGCTTATGTCATAACAACTGCAGACCCTGATGGTAATTGTATTTACCTTCGGATGATAAGGTGAGCTAACTAATCTCTTCTAAGATAAGGAGTACTGTTGCAATTAAATTACACCCCCCCCCCCCCAACTCCCCTTGAACACATTTTCTTTGTACTTTTCACTTTTCATATCTAAGCTGGTTACGTTTGCAATTTAAGTACCCCTTGGACACTTATTCTTTGTACTTTTCACTTTTCTCATCTAAGCTGGGGACGGTAAATCATCATCTTATATACGCCTCCTTTATTCATACTCTTTGAACAGCAAACCTGAAAATAAAGTTAACACACATGAACGAGATTTAACCCATTAATACCTAGCGTCTCTTAAAAAGGGACAAAGGCAAACAGAGCAGATCCAAATCAGCCGCCGCAAAACGCGGCGTCTGATCAGGATCTACACTATTTGCATACGACAAATGTGTATGATGAAAACAAAGTAGATCAAACACCCCTTAAATGACTAATGCGCTCATCCAGTACATCATGAGAGAAAAGTACACTGGGCATAAACAGGTGAAAGACACAGGATGAAGTGTCACTGAAATCAACCTATTCAAAGTAATAAAGATTAAACCGTTTCAGTGCTCATCAATGTGGCTTGGAAGCCCTATAGAAAGTGAGACTCGTAGAATTAATGTATATGTGCTCTTGTTGTACATCGGGTATTATTTGTCACGGACGTTTTACAGAAGGGAATATCACGGCCTGTTACCACTGCATCACTCTACCCCGTGTATCGCAAGGCAGTCCAAGTATAATTTAAATCCTGTGGCCCATCTGTCACTGCACCTAATTTATGATTCTACAAACCTGCAACGCATGCCGTCAAGAAGCATGCGACGTTTCCACAGATCATGGCACGTATTACCATCTTAGAAAGATCCGTCCTCCTAGTAGGTGCCAATGCAGTTAGACCACCAAGCGTGATGCCAATGGAACCGAAATTGGAGAAACCACACAAGGCATACGTGGCAATCACCTCGGACTTAAACTGAAAAACGAGAAAAGAAAACTTATTGCATGTACAAATACCAATTATCAGATTGTTCGTTGTTTCGTTACAGTACCGAAAAATACATATCTAAGATTTTTTACACCGAGATGACACTGCTGGTCCGCGACTCTTCTATTCCCTTTCTTGTCATGAACCTGAGTTGCATTTTAGGGCCGCGAACGTAACAATGCGACGCAAAAGTGACGAAATACCGTATCTCCCCAGGATGGCTATTTCGAATACTTTCTCCGAAAAAAAGCAGGGATTCTGTTTAAACCAGCTGCCATTGAAATAAAATGTCCGGAACTAATTTTGGTCCAGCTGAATCACTGCTATGGTACATTTTCAGCACTTAATTGCTGAAATTGCATGTGTCATGACTTTACAAAAGGATATTACCCATGGTAAAACTAAGGACTTTGTTCGACTGAAAAAATGGAAAACACAACGTACCGACAATACACCCCCTTTCAATATTTCTCCCGTAGCATCGAGCAAAATATCGTCATCTTTCCAATGCCAGTAAGTGTCATTGAGAAAACTGGTATAGTTATTTAACGTTTTCCTGTTCTCAATTAAGACTTTAAGCTGCCCGTAAGCGATGAACTCGTTTGTGAATGTTTTAACACCAATCAATTCGGCCACCTTTCTGCAATCGGCTGTATCTGTGCCCATGAAGTAAGAGACTGGATACAAGACGTACGAACATATGAACTGAAACATAAAATATAAACCCGAAGCACAGGGTTAACATCTGAGCTGCTGATAAAAGGAGCTGTAAGCGTATTTTTTTCGGCTTTAGCCGTATAACCTTAGTATTGACCTACATTTTAAGTATTTCATTGGCCAATAAAAATACGCCCGGGATATTGATGTAAGTAACTTACTTTCTCTTTCTCCTTCTACTTTCAGTTTCATTTTGACAATTTTGCCTATAAACCGTGTTGTGATGAATCTATATAGATATTTCGGTCCAGATCGCTTTTTGCCAAAGAACAATTCGCCTGTTATGTCGCTCATGTAAAATATAAAACCAACAAAATAACTTGACACAGGAATCGAAGACGAAATTAAGTAATCGTTACTTGCTTAGTTGTTGATGTTGTGTTGGAACTGCGAAACTTTTAAGGTCATATATGGGGGCGGTCAGCCAACCAATCCTCATTGTTATGTGCGACACAGACAGACCCCAATCAAAATCCAGTTTATGGTGGAATACCTCGCCCTATAACCGAAGAAATACGATAGCAGTATCTCCTGTTCGACCTGGAGAGGGGGCGGACAGACAGACTTCACAGGGTATAATCGATTCCGCTAATTTTCGCTTCCTGCAGAGACTGTACATCATATTTGGCTCCCGCAGAGAATGTCCGCGATTTCTTGCTTCCTGCCGAGACTTCTGTACATGATAAATGGCTTCCTGCAGAGACTGTCCACGTGATTCTGCTTCCTGCCGAGGCTCTCGGCAGGAAGCAGAATCACGCCGACAGTCTCGGCAGGAAGCCATTTTTCGAGGATAGTAGTCCCTGCAGGAAGCAAGAGTTCGCGGACAGTCTCGGCGGAAGCCAAATATGACGGACAGTCTCTGCAAGAAGCGAAAATTGGCGGACTCGTTTATACCCTGTGGACTTGGTGTCAGGAGAGTGCAACCATGGACTCGTTCTCCTGGGTCTCCTGGGAAAAACCGTTATGAAAATTGGACAAAAAATTGCCCTTTTGGGATTACTGGTTTCATTTACTGTAACAACCACAAAAATCAATATAAGAATAAGTCAGTTGTATAGGACTCTGACGGCCTTTAAAGCTAAAAGGTTTCACTTATATCAGAGCTCTTGATAAGAGTGAGTATTTGATGATAATTAAGGATAATTTTTGTTAGTTCAGCATAAAAACATATGTTGTGACCTGTCATCTGAACCGTCTCGGCGAGACGGTTCAGATGAGGGGTCACAACATATGGTTTCAATAAGAAATGAGAAAAGCTATCCCTCAATTATCATTAAATACCCCTCTTATCTAGAGCTCTGCTTATATTTAGGCAAACGTCAAAGGGGTATATTAATATTTTACATGATATTGCTTCTCATTTCTAGTATTATTTTTCATGATATTATTTCTTATTTCTATAGTACGAAAATTACCCAGAGCTCTAGATAAGAGGGAGTATTTGATGATAATTAAGGATATTTTTTTATTTCTCATCAAAACCATATGTTGTGACCCCTCATCTGAACCGTCTCGTCGAGACGGTTCAGTTGAGGGGTCACAACATATGTTTTTATGCAGAATTAACAAAAATTATCCCTAATTATCACCAAATACTCCTTCTTATCTAGAGCTCTGTTACCTCGAGGGTTAAATTTTCAACACCCACTCGGTTGCCAAGAAATGTCAAGGTCGTATTGAAGAGGGCAAGTATTGACAAAAAGGCGATGACATTGACCACAATAGCTCCTATTATTTTGAGGCTTGCGTTAGCCCCGTTAGACGCCGCTTCAACGATATTACGCTCTGGACTGAAAAAAAAGAAGAAAGATTGAAAAGAACATGTGTCTCAGGAACATTTCCTTAAACGACGTTGTATCAACGTTGGTCAACGTCATGACGTGTATTTCATGATGCTGAGTCAATACTGATACAACGTTGCGTGCTCGCTGGTTAAGGTTTATGAATGGTAAATTCTGAAATATCTGCTGTGTATATCATGTTTATACAACGTGCATTATCTTAACGTAAATTTGCAGGCTGTTCTAAGTCTTCACTCTGTTTACATATGCTCTAAGTATTTTGTTCTTTTCTTTATAATGTACTTATTTACACTCGTCGACAATTTCCCTAGATGAACCCTACCCGGGCTGACGATGTTTATACATCCATGAACAACACTCGTTCACGCGACGTTATGCGTAAGCCATGCCACGGATAATTCAAGCAGTTGATTGGCCGACGTAACGTTCGATCTACGTCATGTCATAATCAAACATATTCTTCGTCCTTTCCTTGGCGTTAAATTAGTCATAACTTCACGAATAAGTAACAAAACTGATGTGAAAACATAGACCTAGTATAAATATAAATTTCATTATTTGGAAATTCATGGAAGAATGAAAGGTTAGGTCAACCTTTACAGTTAGGTCAACCTCTACAGTCTAACAAGACTCCTGACCTTGTACCGGAAGACGAAGACGAAAGCAATGTGTTCAGTGCAAAGTTTTTGTGACGCCCTTCGGGTATCTCTTTCTTTGCACGTAACCCATTGCATTCATATTTCGAATATTTCTTACATATTCAAGTCACTGTCCCTTGTTGCTGAACACAACTGCAACCTTTGCCCTTACTAGGACGTAATAATCATAGTAATAATAGTAAACATACGCCTGTCGCAAGGTCTCGAAGTCCTTAGATGTTGCTTTGCTGACTTCTGTTTCCGGATAGGAGAGTTTAGACATGGCCAGAGCCGCAGGGGCCGACATCACAGACGCTGACAACAGGTGGTTGGCAGGAACCTAGCCATATAAAGACATGAAACAGAATGTATTGAGTCAGTAGTTCGTACGAAAAAAGTGTAAGTTTCTTATGTTCCGTATTTGTTTTATGTTCGGTGCTGTTTAACTTATTGTGTTTTCATTTTAACCCTTCTGTTGGTCTAAATTATTTTATTCAGTGAAGATAGCTGAGTTGCCACCTATTTGGGAAAGAGCTGCTGACTCGGCTTATCACTTGTAATTTATTGTTTGTTGGAATGTCTTTGTCAATCTTTCCCTTTGATGTTGGGGATAGGGTTTGGGATCTGATTCAGTCAGTTCCTGAAGTGTATTTACTCTTTAAATTTTCTTATGTTCTATAAATACTATTACCACAGGGACTTGAATCGTATTGTTTGGGTAAACAGTAGAAATGTTAAGTACCCATATGTATAGTCTTTACATTTGTACCCAAAACAATATGACAAGCCTCTAAGGCCTTAAGAGAGCGAGAGAGATTTGTAAAACACATGTTTATTTGCTTGCTTTTAGCCTCTTTGTTGAAAAATATAAACAGATCTGCATCATCAGTTATCTCACTAATTTTAGGCCACCCGTATCTGTGCAAATTCTTGAAAGAATCTGAAAAAAAAAATCTAAAAAAAAAACAGCTTTAAATACTGTATAATTTGTTATCTTCTTCATTCATTATTATATATATATAATTTAAAAGTACACATATATGTAAACTCAATTTGCCATCAATTGGCAAAAACGTATATACCTTAATAATTTTTTGTATAGGTTTTAGGGGGAGGGCTGTAACTAATGTTGTGAGAACTTGTAGCCCAACCCCATTGTTTGTACTTGTTGTGCAAAGGCAATAAAATATGTTTGAATTGAATTGTAGGAAAAGAACAACAAGGAAAAAAAACAAGGCGGCCGAAGCAGGCACTGAGAATTCCATACGAAGACCAGTTCAGTGTTGTACCACTTTCAGAGACCTTTATAAGTTCTGTCAGTATTTCTGAAAACAAAGCTTCTTTTTTTTTCTTTGCAGCATGTATTGTATAAAAAGTTATTTGCCTCTCTGTATGTTTGATAAGAACATCAGTCTATCTTTGAAAGTTTAAAGGGAATAGGTGTTTCACTGCAATCCAATTTTGTGCATTGTTTTTTTTTTTTTTTTTTTCGTTTTTTTTAAAATCTTTTTGGCTCTGTTGAATTTTCATGAACTTTATTAGCTGATTTTTGTAACTTACTTCTTTTATCTGAACTTGATAAGTTCTGTTTCAGTTTTATAGTTGAAGACGTAACCAAGAAGCAATAAAGACTAATTATATGGTCTTGAAATACATGCTGCACCAGTAACAGTTCGAACACACTTTCTGCAAATCTGAGAAATTACTCCAAAGTTGTTAAAATAAAGTTATCTTGAAGCAAAATCGTGTATTATCACATTTAACACAAAATATCTCAAAAATACAATAGAATTAAACTAATTTTTTTGTGATACACTTTTTTTAACAGGTACCATTATCTTTACAGTGTTTTCATCAGTTTCAAAAGTTACTATTTGTGTAGATATGTCACTGAAACTGGTCCGACTTTCATTCATGAATTAATGAAGAATAGAGATCATCGACATAAACACTTCCAAAAACTTGTGTTTTACTTTTCCCTGTTTTTACTTGGTGACATAAATAGTCACAAGGTCACACTAAACTAATCTATTCAGAAACACGGCCTTTTATAATAACTTTGACACTGTGATTAAACAGCTGTTAGTGTCGCTGAAACTGGTCCTGCTGAAAAATAGGTTCATTTATTATACATGTACAACTGCAGATCTACACACTGCATGATGATATACTTACACCAAATGATATAAAAGCACCCAGAACAGATCCAGAAATTGTTGCAAAGCCCCCTGTCATGACAGCGTGTAGTTCTGATCTTGTCATGTCTGGTAACAACGGGGCAACCATCAGTGGCGCTTCTATCTGTGAAAAAAGAAACAGCTGGCTTATCTGAGTTGCAGCACGAGAACACTTCTGATCTTAGTTTAAACTTTTTATTTATTTGTACAAATAATACAGATACATACAAATACAGTTCATGGAAATAAACTATTCATACAAAAGGGATTCAGAAGAAAGTCGTATTGACTTTTTTAAATCTGTCTCCCAGAATATTTACACTGCAAATTACAGACCCATGATTAACAGAGATTACTTCTAACATTGGTCGGATAATTGCCTAGGAATACATTAAAATGTAGAAGAAAAGAAAAAGAAAAAAACATAAACAAAAAATTAGTATGAACAGAAAGAAAGAGAGAAGCTAAGCACAAAAACCTAAAGGGTAAAGAGAAACAATGTAGATATCTATAGTAGCCTCCACGGGGTAAGGAGGAAAATTCCATTATTATCTTATGATATTCATATAAAAACACGAGGTATAGCTATGCTTTCGGAAGCAACAACAAATACATTTATTAGGCAAAAGGCAGTAAAACAATACGTTAAGATGAATGCTTAGTTTAGAATTCAGATAGATTTACTGATGAAATCGCTTAGATTTGTGTATAAAGGTTTGAACAGCTTTAAAAATCATAATGTTGTCGTTTACAGAAACGGCTGTACTTCCATACAACAATGAGTTGAGTGTAGGTAAACAAATCCTTGAAACAGCAGCAAGCATGTCATTTCGAATATTTTGGTATAGGTTACACTCAAGCAAAAAATGACGGGAGTCTTCTACTTCACCACATGCACAAAGTGGATCTAGAATGATATGCTTAGAGAATAAATGCTGGTTGAGGGAACTACAATTTGTTCGTATCCGTGTGTGATAAATCTGGCAAGTGCGATTTCCGGATGAATAATACGAGGGGGGTGAAATAATGTTACTCATAAGTTTAAGGTTGTATTTGAAGGCAGCTATACTAGTTACATTTTGAATTTCTTCAGGAAGGTCATTCCAATCCCTAATAACTGAAGGTAAAAAAGAAGAGTAATAAAGCTGAGTATTAGTATTGACAGTTTGAATATCACCAGCATTGCGTAAGTTATAGCTAACAGATGATCCAACGGTTCTAGGTACGAGTGAAGACAAGTAAACAGGACATAAGTTATTTTGCATTTTATAAAACATTACAAGCTTATGATTTTTCCTTCTAGAAGAAAGGGTTTCCCAACCTGTTTCAGTTAGTAGAGAATTAATAGAAACAAGTCTTGTCGCACCCGTAACAATGCGTGCAGCTTCATATTGAATTTGTTCAAGTTGATATGATTCATACTGTGTGCAGTTATTCCACACAATATCAGCATACTCCAACAATGGCCTTATAAAAGAAAAGTATATTATTTGCAAAGATGTACGATCCAGTACAAATTTTAGCCGCCTCATGGTGTTAATACGTTGCCACGCTTTAGCTTTAATATAGTCAATATGTTCATGCCAGGAACAGTTGTTAGAAAGGTACAGACCTAGGTGTTTATGAGAAGACACTTCATTAACTTGTTGGTAATTCATAAATAAAGGCGGGTGATAAGGTTTATTGACTTTTCTAGAAAAGATAAGTGACTCTGACTTAGAAGGATTAAACGAAACTAGCCAATCAGCTGCCCATCTATGGATTTTTAAGAGATCAGAGTTTAGAGTCATAGCTGCATCTGTTGGATCATCTACGATAATATACAGACTAGTATCATCGGCAAAAAGCCTGATAGATGAGTTTATATTCTCAACAATGTCATTGATGTAGATAAGAAAGAGAAGAGGACCAAGAATAGAACCTTGAGGAACTCCAGCATTTATAAAAGACCAGTTAGAGGACGCTCCCGGTAGGACAACACGTTGCCTTCTATCTTTAAGATAATTTGCAAACCAAGAGAGGAGAGAACCAGAAATGCCTATGCGTCTAAGCTTGTAAAGTAAACCTCTGTGCCAGACTCTATCAAACGCTTTACTTATGTCGCAAAAAACAGCACGCACTTCTTTACCTTCATCAAGAGCTTTACAAAAAGTATTGTATAGATCCACAAGTTGGTTAACAGTGGAGTCCCCTGGAACAAAGCCCGATTGCAATGCAGTTATAATACTATTGTCTTTACAGAAGTTAAAAACATGCTTATGTACAATCTTTTCCATGACTTTACCTATAGTATTTAAAAGAGAAATGGGGCGATAATTTGAGATAACTGAAGGGTCATCCTTTTTGTGAATGGGCGATGCATTTGCTTCTTTCCAAGTGGAGGGGACTTTGCCTGACTGAAGGGAGAAATTAAACAAATCACATAATGGTGCGGAGAGCGGAATTGCTAGTTCTTTTAAAAGCCTATTGCTGATAGAGTCTGGCCCAGCTGCTTTGCCAATAGCTAAAGACTGAAGGGTTGATTGTACTTCATCCGGGGTAATGGCAATAGAACTCAGGGAATGTAATTCAGCAAATGGAGTTGCAGGAAGAGAAGCATGTGTGTCATCAAGGGCTGTTTGCTCTGTAAAGTAGTCGTTTAACGCAGTTGCCTTTTCCACATCTTCTTCAATAACAAATCCGTCAGCTATAAGAGGTGGTATAGAGAAAGATTGCTCATTGTTAATGAAATGTTTTAACGTTTTCCAGTAGTCTTTAGGACGCAGGTCACTATTCTGCAGTTTATTGGCTAATTTTTCATTAATAAGTTTTTTAGATTGTCTTATTTCGTTTGTAACTTTATTTCTAAGTGTTTTGTAATTGGTATGGTCAGTGGCATTATTTGTTCGTTTATACTTATCATATAATCTTTTTCTTTTCCGCATCATTCTCTTTATTTTACTGTTTAGCCATTGAGGGTCAGACTTTCTTACCTTAACAATTTTATTTGGAATGTGCTTCTTGGAGGTGTTAATGATATAATCTGTAACATTTTTTGTGTAAGTGTCAATATCTTCATTTTTGAGTGATTGCCAATCGAAGTCAGAAATTTCCTGTCGAAGTGCATCATAATTACCTCTGTCGTAAAGCCATACCTGTCTTTGAAACACTTTAGTTATTACCTTCTTAAAATCTAACACACAAAATACCGGACAGTGGTACCTCACAGCTTGTTCAAGACAAGGCTCACCAACTCCACTTAACATAACACCCTGCTTATTAGAGGTCAATATAAGATCTATAATAGAACTGGAGGATTCAGTGAAATGGGTGGCTTCATTTATTAAGTTATGTAAATTAAACTGCTGACATAAGGTTACAATCTTCCTACTAGATGCCGGCTTTAAAGTATCAAGATTAAAATCACCTGTTATCAAAATGTTATCAATATTAGTATCATAAGCCAAGCCTATAGAATTCTGAATTGATTCCAAAGTCGCAGGAGGAGAGTTAGGTGGCCTATAAAACGTGCCGATAAGAAGTTTGTTTCGATTACAAGATACTTCGATCCACAGACATTCTATGTCTTGAAGTTCAAGGTCAACTCTACGTTTGGCATAAACATTTTCTTTAACATAGACACAAATCCCGCCATGGTTATCACCTTGGCGGTCCCTCCTATGAGGCACATTAAAGCCATGCATATTAATGTCATTATCAGTTGTTCTATGGTCTAGCCATGTCTCAGATAGGCACACCACGTCAAAATGTCTTAATTCAGATTCGAGTATATCGACTTTGTTGCACAAACTCTGTATATTATAATGCACAACAGAAAAGTGTTCCTGTAGTATAGTATTATAAGACGACGACGAAGAAGAAGAAGAGGAATCGGAAAAATCAGGACCAGGATTACGCTCAACATCACCACTCTTTAAGAGTAATAGCGATAGTATGATCATCAGTTCAAAGGAAGATAGAAAAGTAAGACCTTTAACCTTGAAATGACGACAGCAATGTAACCCTATTCGCGCCCTGTATGTCTGTATGTCAATCATTTACGTAATGCAATCAATGAGGGCACGAACAAGAGTCTTGGACGCGAAGAGAAACACTTGTGTCTGTTTATAAACTTCCATTTCACTGTCGTGTTGAATACATAACGTCAAGGAAAAAAAAGTTGAGTCCCCGTGGAGTATAGAAAAAAGAAAGGTAAGAAAAGATATAGATACCAGCATGATAAGTGTTGCGCAAAATTTTGTCCCTTTTTGGAGTATTAAGATTCTAGACCCACAACGACAAACACAGGCAATTCGGCAAGTGCCGCCATACTTCGTCAACCAACGACAAACTTTCCGCTCCGCTGATGCAAACTCCGCTCATGTGAACAACGTCAGATTTATATGCGACTGATCTCTAATAAAGAAATCGACTGCCTCATTCGTGATAAACGAATGACAACATAATGTTACCTGGGGCTCATTCGTGATACGCGGAAGAGCACAATACACGTCAGTGTTTAGCGGCCCTCGTCGACGCTGCCCGTATCCGACACTGTGGGTCCGGAAACCTATGTATACATGTAATCTATTTTCGATTTTTGGTTATGTTTTTATTATATTTGCAAGAGATTTTACACTTCAGCCCACTGGGCACAACACGTTGAATCAACGCTAATTCAACGCCGACGCAACGTCATTGGCGTTGAATCAACGTCGACTCAATGCCAATTCAACGCTATAAACCTGCAGGTTGAAAGGAAGATAGATTGGAAATCGTAAAAAGTTTCACAAAAGCACATAAATACATAAATATACACATTATGTACATACGTGCACATGTGTGCACGAAAGATACACGCGTGTGCACGTATGTACGCATAGACTTACAAATACCAATACAAATACAGTATATATACTCAGTCATTGATATAAACATACATATATAATTACATAATAGCCGTATATTTAAACATACACATATATTTACATAAACACACGTATACAAATAAGCACATACACATCATTAAACAAACTAAACTTTGATATAACATGACAAGTAATTGTTGAAAATATACTTCAGTTAAACTTCGCAAGGCACTCAGAGCTATGAATATGGGGAGCACTCTATGATATATTACAGTTATACAAGCAAACAACAACAACAATCACAAAACTTCAGAATTCCATACATGAAGTCCATAATATTAGTCTTCGATTGAAGGAGAAGACAATCTTAGAATCCACATCAGCCCATCCTCCCCATCTCGAACCCTACAGAATGCACACATGCTAACCACGTACGAACAATACACGCACATTATCTAAATATATATATATATATAAACAATCCCAAGTTAATCAAGTTCCTGGACCCACAATGGCGATCGCTGGCAAAGCAGTAAGCACCATCATGGATAGACACCACCAACCCCGCCAACACCAGTTCACCGGCGTTGAGCGAGACAAGCGTGTCCATCGGTGAAATGGAGCCGGCAACAGCAGAACCCGAATTCTGCTGGTGCCCGGCAACATTCACGACCCGCCTGTATCCGCCACTGTAAGTCCAGAACCTCAACAAAGATACGTACCATACATAAAAGCGTACCTCGATTTTTGATAGCCAAAATAACAGACAGACACCAATTAACATGGCTTGTCATAACATGGATATCAGTAAAAGTTCATTAATACGATAAGAGATACTTAATTATGCGCCGAGTAACACTTCGAAATGCCCAAGGTTTGACTTATGCAAGGGGGTACAACTATAATACACATAATACTGAACCACAACATGGATGATCAACAGGAAATCAGGTCAGCCGGCACAGCCAAATCCATACCCTCCAATTAATACGAACGATTCTTGAAAGGGCGACCACTATCCTGTCACAGGTCGACGCCAGGGATGGCGACAAGCGACAGAGAGATCCATGTGCTATCCAGGCGGTTTTGGCAACTTTTTTTTCTATAGGATTACCTAAGTCGGTTTTATCTAGAGGATATTTTGGTATACCAAACTACTAAGAACCTTTTGGAACATGAGAGTGAACACTGTAACAGTATCAAACATTTTCTGTATGTTTTATTTGTTTTCTGACGACCTTTTTTTAAGTGTTTTCCTTCTTTGGACTATACCCGCCAATATCCCACACCCACTTTTGTTTTAGGCTCCCCTTATATTTAATGTGCATAATATGCGCATATAAATGCCAAGTGGAAAGCTACTGAGGCACATGGGACATTTTAATGCCCCCGTGACGATAGTCAGGGGGCATTATGTTTTACCCCTGTCCGTCTGTCTGTCTGTCCGTCTGTCCGTCGCACATTTTAGTAGCAAGTTTGTGTAATCAACTCCTCCCACAGCTTATGATGGATCAATATGAAAAGTTGCAGAAAGTGGCCAGAAGATTATTTTTGACAAAATTATGGGCTTTCAAACTTAGACATTTTCAGTGTTGCTAAGTGATAGAGGGTAGCAAGTTTGTGTTATCAACTTATTATGGATCAATATGAAAATTTGCACACATGTTGCAGACATATTGAAGATGTGCATGAAGATTTTTATGGTCAAAAATTGATTTTTTGACAAAATTATGGGCTTTCGATCTTTTTCAGTGTTGGTTAGTGATTGAGGGAGGGTAGCAAGTTTGTGTAATCAACTGCTCCTACAGCTTATAATGGATCAACTTGAAACTTTGCACACATGTGGCAGACATATTGAAAATATGCATGAAGATTTTGTATGGCCAAAAAATTATTTTTAATGAAATTACATGCTTCCAAACTTAGACATTTTCAGTGTTGGTTAGTGATATAGGGTAGCAAGTTTGTGTAATCAACTCCTACAGTTCTTAAAAGGTAAATTTGAATATTTGCACACATGTTGCAGACATATTGAAGTTGTGCATGAAGATTTTTTATGGTCAAAAATTGATTTTTGACAAAAGTATGGGCTTTTGAACTTAGAAGTTTTAGTGTTTGATATGATAATGTGTAATCAACTTCTCTCACAGCTCATGATGAATTTTTTACATATGTTACAGACATAATTAAGATGTGCATGAAGATTTTTTAAGTTAAAAAATAGTTTTTAGCAAAATTGCAGGCTTTGGAACTTATAGATTTTCAGTCTTTGTTCAACGATATAGGTAACATGCTTAGTGTTTGCAAGACATATTACAGTTTCTGACTGATCAGTTTGAGACCATGCACACCCTTCTGTGAGTTTGTGATGGTGGTGGGGTGGGGCAGAGGAGGGCAGGGAGAGGTCTGCACGGGTAATTGGGGAGCAAGGGGGGCATCACAGACATAATAAAGATGTGCATGAAGATTTTTTTAAGTAAAAAAAATAGTTTTGAGCAAAATTGCAGGCTTTGGAACTTATAGATTTTCAGTCTTTGTTCAACAATATAGATAACATGCTTAGTGTTTGCAAGACATATTACAAATTCTGACTGATCAGTTTGAGACCATGCACATCCTTCTGTGAGTTTGTGATGGGGGTGGGGGTGGGGCAGAGGAGGGTAGGGAGAGGTGTGCACGGGTAATCGGAGAGCAAGGGGGCATCACCTGTGTCTTCAGACACAATTTTCTAGTTTCAAAATCAACTATTTTCTATTCATTTAATAAAAAGCTGGCATCTTCCACAGAAATTAGTGCATTGTTATTTAAAAACAAAATTTCATCAAAAGAAATCCTACATGATGAATTGATCTTAAAAGGGTCAGTTTAATAGGCAAACCGCCTCTTTAATTTAGAGCGTTATTTTATAGTATATATTTTCATGTGGTCAAAATAATACAAACTAGCCTAATTACCATTGAAACAAAGATGTTAGCGGAGGTACTTATCGACTCGGCTGGCGTGGTACCCAGACAGAAGGCGAGAAATCTGCCGATGACCCTGATGACAGCCTGCATCGCACCAAGATAGTACAAGATGTTTGTAAGAGAGAACAGGAACACTACAACAGACAGGACCTGAAAAAGTAAACCATACATACATCAAAACCTATTGAATCATACCCTGAAAACATTGGTATTTTAGAGACTTTGTCAAAATAGTGATGAGTTGATTAACGAAATAATTTTTATTTTTCCGATATTCATGGAGGTATGAATACAATGGGTCATGTGCAAAGTAAGTGATGTCCAGACCGTTGTGAGTATAGGCCGAAGACCCAAATCAACCTATGAGTCCAAACATATTCAGTCCCCTGATGATGATGATGATGATGTGTGTTTGTGTGTTGTGAAAAATGAAAGTTATTTGAATATTGCTCTCCGCACACAGCTTAAGACCTCTTCTCATGCGATATTTGTCGGTCAGATTTAATACCTGGTGTGAAATACAGCAAAGTCACATGAAATAGTGCTACACTGTACAGTTCCTTATTTTTTGACGTTGAACTGTGCAATCAAAGTAAGGCGCCTTTATTCTATTATAAGAACATGACCTCACGTTTTATCTAATGCCATAATTTACCTATCGGCTCTGTCTTGAGCTTAGAGATGTTTTAAAACTGGTCAATCAATTTAACTGTGATTGTTTGTGTGATTGAGTGTCTTTGTGTGTGTGTGTGTGTGTGTGTGTGTGTGTGTGTGTGTAGGATGGCTAGATGGATGAAGTTAACAGCTTTTTACAATTATATCTTTTGCGCATACCGTAGAATTGAAGATTCTATTAGTGTTAAAATGTACCGCTGTATGTCAGTAGACCCTGATCAGACGGCTCTTTTAATTGAGGCTTAACGTGTAGTTCTGGTTGATCTGAGTCTTTTCTGTTTTTGCGCAAGCCGTAGGATGTCGTTTCACATTACATGGTTGCTATTTTCGATAACTTCCGTCAACATCTATTTATAGATACACGTTCTGAAAACTATTAGATTGGATTTAGAGTCATTCAGTCGCAAAATGTCGAGGACTCAACATCATAAGTACCCGTTTGATTTTATTTAATATTTAGCTCAAGATCACGCCCTAGATCCAGTATACGAATCCGCTCTATACATTGTTGGAACAAACCTTAATTAAATGAATCACTTTGAAAATCGTCTGGTAGGGGAGGGACCTGATAAGTCAGCTCTGTAGACCGGGAACCATGCGCAAACCTCCTAACCTACTGGGCCAATATTGCTGATGATGGGTGTTTTTTTCCTCTAAAATTGATTATATGCAAATGAGATACTACTTATTTAAACAACATGGCCGAGTGTTACTAAATATAGAAACAACGTCATCCAAGATGGCATCCGCGCATGCGCAGCATTTGGCGCCCAAGAGACGGGTATACTACTCACACATTTTTCCAAATTTTGACCTAATGACCCAGTTTTAGACCTGAAATGACCCAGTTTTCAAATACACAGTTTCGAGCCACACCCAGAAAGTCACTCAAAATCACATGATATCGTATACCTGGCAACGACAACTTAGCATGTGACATAGTCTCACAAACAAAAAATACACGTGGTCAATACCGACATAAGTCCGTGATTTTACCTTTCGGTTAACGAAGGGATGTATACCTGTTTAACAGTCTGGGGACTTATGGATTTCCATAACGCATATTTGTGATGGTTAACCATGCATTTTAAATGAACTGACATGATGGCTTACCATAACATAATTACTGAAATTTTTACCACAAGATGTCACTACATGTCCGAAGGATGAAACATGATGGAAAGCCATAACGTTGGTTTCTTCTGGTGTTATGGCTGACCATAACAAAGGCTAAAAACCCCAAGTACTTTTCTGCCGCGTAACTAACTGATGCAAAACCTTGAGTAACTCGTACGGTTAGCATCCGTTACAAAAAAGCAAGCATTGTAGACAATTTTGATCGTAACACTTTATAAAAAATTGAAAGTAAATATCTGTTTTTCTTGGAAATAAAACAAGCCAAATGCACAGCAATATTTGACTAATTTTGACCATATTTCTTCAGACATAACCAAAATAAAACTGTTAATACTGAGAATAGTTAAGGGCTGGACCAAATATTAATTTTAAGTGTAGACAGGTCAGACTGAACACTGCCAGTAGGTTAATTTGCCATTTTAGTGAGTTGGACTGAAAAATGTAAGAATTATGGCTGACCATCACAAATATGCGTGACGGAAATCCATAAGTCCCCAGACTGTTTAAAGAAAACAAACTAACACCACTTTTAATAAATTTACCCTGATTTGCAAGAGCAGAACGCATCGGAAATGCATGATGCACCAAACTGCTATGTGTAGGCCATGAGGAGGCTGATTCTTCACCATAGATCGCCAACATTAAGTAGACACTTGCATTTGTCATTTGATTTTCCGCCATCTTTGTGTAAGCTTGTGAGACGTAGTAGCAGTAACTAAGCAGGCGGAGCTTAGCGGCTATTCTCGGAACTGTGTATTGACCTATACTTCATAGAGATTAACATTCTGACATAAATAAGATTGAATCAAAATCGTGCCCTCTAGGGAGTTCATAAGATTTTTATAAGGCTTGACCTAGAGACTCAGTATTTGACACCGCATAACCCAGTTTCATATATGGTCTAGATTTCGTAGAGATAAACATTCTGACTAAGTTTCATGAAGATTGGATCAAAACTAGGTCCTCTTCGGTTAACAAAAGGTTTTTTAAGATCTGACCTGGTGACCTAATTTTTGACCTGCATGACCCAGAATGATTTTTTTGTGAGTAACATTCTGACAAAGTTTCATGAATATAGAATTAAAACTGTGCCTTCTAGAGTGAACTCAAGGTTTTCTAAGATTTGACCCAATGACCTAGGTTATGACCTGACTGTATTTCAGATAGATAGATAGATTGATAGATAGACAGATCACAATAATTGTCACAATTGAAATAGATAGATAGATAGTTAGATAGATAGATAATTAGTTAGATAGAACACAATTGTCAAAACTGAAATGTCGTTAATGAACCTGAAGATCAGAAGCTCAGCTTTAATTTTAACTTTAGTTATCATAACTAGCTCTTTAGTTACGCGTTTTATTATTATCATTATTATCATTATTATTATTATTATCATTATTATTATTTAGTGTAATATGGCTTTCAAGATATCATTGTCAGTTTGGAAGTTAATTTTTCCAACATTGGGGAGATTTTCGAAAATAAGTAAACTTGAAGATGATACGCATATGGTAGTCTATCATACCCTTTTTATCCGTCTCAAATTATGAAAGCATTAAGTCTAAAGAACGTTTGTCTTTAAGAAAAGGAAAATTATGGTATTAAACGTTAACATTAATAAATAAGGAGAAAGTAACATGAGCATTATTTGAACAAGATAGAGATTCATTTATCCTGTAAGAATTGATAATTGGTTCTGCCTTCTACCTACCTACCATCTACTCCCCCCCCCCCCCCCCCCCAAAAAAAAATAAAAAATAAAAAAAAAAAAATTCTTGAGAAATTGACCACCGAAAATGATGTTTTATACAGATGAGAAAAGGGAAACAAATCTGTCAATAATGAATGCATCATAACGCAACCAACATCAGAATGATCAGCACATGAAATATTGTATACCAAAAATTAGGGTTCTAGGTTAAATGGTTAAAAGTTTGGAAAATTCCAAATTCAACAAAGGGGCATTATTCATTCAATATTTCACGGAATTTGCCCAAAAGATAAACAGGTAATCTACACCTTAGCCCCTAGCAGTATTGCAAATATGAGCATCCTAGCTCAAACGGTATTCCCAATATTTTGGGAACAAACTTCAATGTATTTTTTTTCAAAAAAGGGACATAATTCTGCAAGAACATTGCAGACAGAAAAGAAAAAAATATGGGTCTGCTCATTTTTTATGGTCTATCAATATTTAAATATCAATGCCCCAGCAATTATTGTTCTTGAGAAATAGACCACCCATAATTATGTTCTATACAGATGAGAAAAGGGGAATAAGTCTTTCAGTAATGCATGCATCATAACGCAACCAACATAAGAATAATAAGCACATAAGATACTGATAGTATACCAAAAATTAGGGATCTAGGTCAAACTGTTCGAAAGTTGGAAAAATGTCAAATTCAACGAAGGGGCATAATCAGTCATTATATTCACGGAATTTGCCCAAAAGTTAATCAGGAGATCTACATCTTAGCCCCTAGTATTATGGCAAATATGAGCATCCTAGCTCAAACGGTATTCCCAATATTTTGGGAACAAACTTTCATGTATTTTCTTTTTTTAAAAAAGGGGGCATAATCCTGTAAGTACATGGCAGGCAGAAAAGAAAATAAATACAGATCTGTTTATTTTTATGGTCTTTCCATTTTATAACTATCAAAGCCCCAGCAGTAATGGTTCTTGAGAAATAGACCACCCAAAATTATGTTTTATACAGATAAGAAAAGAGAAATAACTCTTTCAATAATGAATGCATCATAATGAAATTAACATCAGAATGATCAGCACATCAAATACTTATAGTATACCAAAATTAGGGTTCTAGGTCAAACGGTTCGAAAGTTGGAAAAATGCCAAGTTCAACAAAGGGGCATAATTCAATCACTTTTTTCACGGAATTTTCCCAAAAGTCAAACAGGTTATCTACATCTTAGCCCCTAGTAGTATGCAAAATATGAACAGCGTAGCTCAAATGGTATTCCTAGGATTTTGGGAACAAACTTTCATTTATATTTTTGAAAAAGGGACATAGCTCTGCAAGTTCAAGGCTGATGGACAAGAAAAAATGTGTTCTCTGGTTTCTAATAGTCTACCTACCTATGAAATATCACGACCCCAGCAGTTACGGTTCTTGATAAAATGAAGTGTTACGGACGGATGGACAGTCAGGCCCAAACCAATATGCCCCCCCTCAACTTCTTCGAAGTTGGGGCATAAAAACGAACATACTATACGGTGCAATAAAATGTCATAAGCTTGTATTTACCTTTGTTGCGAAGAAGTGGTCTGCATACGTGTCTCCGAAAACAAAAAGTACCCCGGCCATTGAGTAGTCCAATATTTCTGTCACTCTGTCGCCCAGCCATTTAAATATTTCATAACCCCAGTAGGTCCGCAAAATAAGCAGAGCAAACATGTATTGTAATGCTATGCCCCAGAAAATAGTGTGCCAATTAACCTGTACAGCAAAAAATGTGGTACATTTATTATAACCGGAAATTGTTGAGAATTTTTACCACATTTCATCCAGTATTTTTCTAGCTTCATATGAATCTGATTTGATATGTTGTTGGTATATTCATCATAGTACTACACTGTAATGGCTTTGATATTTATCAGTTATCTATATGACATGGATTATCTCCCCTTTAATCAACCAAGCACAAAATTTAAGCAAAATTATAAAATAAGAAGTAATAATGACAGACAAGCTTAACTATACAGTTGCAAGCTCTAATGATTTATATGCAAAATGATATCAGAAAATAAGATCACTCTTGTTGTTGCAATTCATTCTACCATGCCTTGAGTATTGCAGAGCCCAAAATTTGTGAGATTCTACACTGTAAAATATACTGTAGATTTTTACGGTAGAATAACTGGAAACAGGCTGCCAGTCCTTTCGCCGTTATTTTTACGGGTTTTTGCCTGTAAGACATTGTTGGAAATCACGAAATGGAAGTTTTATGTTAACTTGGCGCACTCGAAAATAACTTTGTATTGTTGAGGGGCTATCTAACCAAAACGACATCTGCTCTTTTCTGTCCCACTCTGCTTGATGATTCCTGCAATTTTTACGGGCGCCCGTAAAAATAACGGTAAAAGGACTGGCAGCTGGTTGCCAGTTATTTTACCGTAAAATCTACCGTTTATTTTTGCAGTGCACCATTAATGCGCCAAACCCAATTTTAGTTGCTTAAAAATCTTAGTTACCAACATTAAGACAAATATTTTATAGCACATAACAACGTTGATCAACGTGAGATTGATAATATTTAACAAAACCCAAAATGTGTTAGCTTTCAGCAGTGTTGTCGAGTAAAAGCTCGAGAAAATCCATCTTATTTTGCAATTTTAGACCCCTAGGTCTAACAAACACACATAAATCACTAAAAATACGAATAGAATGAATTACGATAGCAAGAAATTATTTGTTACATTCCTTAATATTCCAATATGCAAAGGATTTACTGAAACAACTAGGATAAACATAGTATGAAAAATGCAATTCTCAATAATTTCCGGTCATATTGTGTATCACATCTTATAATTCATGCGCTAACTACATATGTATTTGATTACAAACTGTATCGTCGAACAATTCTGGTGACTACATGTAACAACAACATTTATCATATGACGTCTCTGTTATTCAGTGGATAACGTCATGTCATAAATAGAGGGATTTTAATGCCTTCAAACGGAAAATTATTTCAACAAAAAAATGCATTGTTGACATGGACATTGTCAGTGATGATACGTGTACGCGCCAAAGTGTTATTACACGTGTGGTCATACGATTTTTATGACACGACGTTATTGTCATATAGTTGCCACTGACTCCCCATAGGTAAACCTTTTACAGCAACTGGCTTCATACACCTATGAACGACAGTTGCTCATGTGACGTTGTCGTCAAGCGACGTCTAAGGTTAACAAACGTCTTGACTTGTCCACGTAACGTTCGATTGACGCCACGTTATGGTGACGGCTGTTTAATGTTATGGCCGAATACGTCGTTACTATCTTTTCTTCGACGCATATTTAGCACATTCTACATCAAATTACCATGAAACCAGCACAGGAAGGGTCTAAAAAGAAAGTGTAAATATATGAATAAAACATTGATTTTTCAGCGTTCATCCTGTGAAGAAGCCAGTGGTCGTCGCTAAAACTCTACAAGAAGCGCTTCGCGCTTCATGGAATTTTAGCTCCTTCCACTGGCTTCATCACACGATGAACGCTGAAAAATCGAATTTCAATTCTTAAATATGGTATGACTACACGTGTAATAACACTTTGGCGCGTACACGTAACGTCATTGGCAACGTCCGTGTCAGCTTTTCTTATAGGAACAATGTTCAGTTTGAAGGCGTTAAAATCCCATTTTAAAGGGTCACATTATAAACAGGATCTGACACTCGGGTCATTTCATATGAAATTTATGAAACTCGCCGAATGCTCGTTTCATAAATTTCATATGAAATGACCACTCATGTAAGATCCCCTTGTCTTAAAACTGACAATTTTGGAACAACCGTGAAACTCATTTATATGTATTTTACGTATGTATTTTAGTACGACAATCTGAAAATCTAATGAGAAGGCAATGCTCAGAAACCAAGAACACAAGCGCAGCTTAAGAAAAATGCAGGGGAAATTGATTCTCCGTGAAACTTTGATTTTTCATTATATATACAAAAGTGCGGTTACCCAAATCCTGTGTATTGTCAGATAGCAGAATGAGAAAGAGATATACAGAAGAATCACCTTAGCAGGATTAACAGATGTCACGTAGAATACCAGAACATAGATGATGAGTCCTGCTACAGAAACTAAGTTCTGAGGGTGATCAATGGCTATGTCCAAAACAACGTACACAACAATCGCAACAAGAACACCAATACGAAGAAACCTGAAAAGGGTCATAGACACATATTCAAGTGGGCATAATTATTTGGGCAAACCCGAGCAAAACCTGGCCCCGAGGTTATAAAACTTTTTTCGTGCTCAACTCAGCTGAGCATGAAATTTTCTCTGCTGATAAATATGAAAATGCCAACAAATGTTGGCATTTTCATATTCATAAGCAGAGAAAATTTCATACTCAGCTCAACTGAGCAAGAAAACAACTGTACTTATCAGTAATTTGCTATTTATTAGCAGGTAAAATTTCATGCTCAGCTGAGTTGAGCATGAAAAAAGTTTTATAACCTCGGGGCCTGGGTAATCCTCGGGCTACTCAAATATAACTGAGCCGCGACACGATAAAACGAACAAAGTGGTTGTGTGCCCAGAGCAGACTCAGATCAGCCTGGGCATTCGCCCAATCTGATCAGAGTCTTTGCTGTCCGCATAGAGGCAGCTTAGACCCTTAGCTACTCTTTAAGTGTTAAGCGAAGAGTCTGATCAAACTGGGTCGATTCCCAGGCTGCTCTGAGTCTGCGCTGGGCGCACAACCATTTTGTTGGTATTCTCGCGTCGCGGCTCATACCGGTATGTATATATACATATCTTCGGGTTGCCCTAGGAATACCTGAGTATTGCTCGAGGTTACCCAAGTAATTATGCCGAACGTGCCCAATAAAGAAGAGAACAGGTAGAATTTTTGGGACTCATTCTAGCACATAGTCCTTTTTACGGTTTTCGGGTAACAAAAAATTATTATGCATAATGATTGCATGCAACGGTAAACTGTTATGAGTTGAAACAAACAAACTACTTAATAAAAAAATAAATATATTCATGTGGTTTGTGTAACGAAGCTACCCTAAATTATTTACAAAAAAAAAAAAAATAATAAAAAAATCAAAGACTAATATAAAACCAACAAACAACGACAATAATAGTACATGTAAACCACAACAGAAGCATCGCCTTGAATTTTATAGGCTTTAAACGCGCCTAACCCTCGTAATAATGCTGGTCAATTAAACTTACCATTTTAAGAAAGTCTGAAATCTAATGCAGCAGACGGAATATCGCACTTGTTTCGATTCATTCCAGCCAGCTGAAAGCTTTTGGAAGGTTGTTGCCAGCACAATTACAACTGCTGTGAATACTGTAATTCCAAGTAAACGCCACGATCCTTCATCCCCAAACCTATGAGATTTAATAGTTTTATGTACATCTGGTACATTTTGAGCAGAACCACGAGAAACCAACAAAGGGATTGTGCGCCCAGCGTAGACTCCGATCAGCCTGGGCATTCGCCCATCAGTCTTCGCTGTCCGCATGGAGGTAGCTTAGGCCCTTAGCTACCCTTTAAGTGCTTAGCGAAGACCTTCAGCTATCCTTTAAGCGCTTAGCGAAGACTCTGATCAGACTGAGGGGAGGTCCAGGCTGATCTGAGTCTGCACTGGGCGCACATTTACTTTGTTGGTTTTCTCGTGTCGCGGCTCATATAGGCCTATACATTATACATTTGGTATATTGTACCCTCCCCCCTCTCTCTCTCTCTCTCTTCATTTTAAACTCCGGGATTGAAAACGGAATGTATCCTGAATGAAATACTCAAAACCAAAAAAAATCTGGTCAAACATGGCTATACACGAAATGGGGTTTGATTTTACGAATGGCACTGTGGGACATGGTAAACTTAAAAAACATGCATAATGTCCTAGACATTGGCTCGCTGACCAGCCGTAAATATTAACATTCTCTTTGGTCCAACTTGATAGAATAAAATACTCCAAATCTTAAAAAACATATTCAGCTCAGCAAGTGAGCCTGCGGCTCAGCAAATGAGCAAGTGTTACCTTCTTGCAAAATAGATTCGATTTTGTATTTTTGTCAACATCAATCTAAACAGTACAGGGAACCGATGTATATCTGCTTGTGCAAAATGGAGAAAATCCAGAGCACGTCTAACAGGGACGTTATCGATAGGGCAGATTAGGGCAGAATCCGACTATGCACCCGCTTAACTGCGTCAATCAAATGGTGTTATTTTCATTACATAAATTATAATGAGAGAGAACCCATTGTCAACATGTAAACCAAGTATCAATAAATCCCTTTCTATGTTATACGGAATAAAATTTCATGTAAACAGACAGAAAAATTAATAAATACATGTAAGACATAAGTCTTTATCAATCTGTATACCAAATATGAAAATTCAAACTTGAAGGGATGCTGTGAAATTTGTTACGAAAAACTGCGTTATTCAAAGTAATAAAAGGAAGAAAAATTGGAAAAATATAGGGAAGAATAAGCTAGAGAAGGCTGGTTCTCGATCCCACAATACAACAGTTATTATCAACCTGCAAACAAAATACACGTATCCCTACTCTAACTTGCAATGGCCGCTTAGAAATCTTTGACAAACAATGTCATTATTCAAAGTCTGGAGAGAAAGAAAATCATACAAATACAGGGAAGAATATACCAGTTACAGATGTTTTGCAATTCCACGATACAGAAATTCGTTATCAATCTGTATACCAAATATCAACATTATACCTTGAAGGGTTGCTCTGAAATCTGTCACGAAAATCTGCATTATTCAATGTAAAGAGAAAAAAAATCGGACACATACTGGTAAGAATAAGAAGGAGACCGCTGGTTCCCAATCCCACAATACAATTAAGTTGTCATTAACCTGCATACCAAATATGACTACTCTATTTTGCATAGCTGCACAGAAATCGTTGACGAAAATTTTCATTATTCAAAGTATGGACAGAAAGAAAATCAGACAAAAACAGGGAAGAATAAGCAGGAGAAGGCTGGTTTGCAAACCCCGGATACCACACATCGTCATCAACTGCATACAAAATATGACTTCTCTAGCTTGCACAGTTATGGAGAAATCTCTGATAAAAAACTCATTATTCAAAGTATGGAAAGTAAAAAAATTGGACAAATACAGGGAATAATAAGCAGGAGAAGGCTGTTTTTTTTTAAATCCCACGATATGACATACCGTCATCAACCCGTATGCCAAATATGACCATTTTAGCTTGAATGGCTGTGGATAAAACTTTTACGAAACAAGTAGCCCAAAGGGCAACAATTGCTCACCTGAGAGACATTGTAAACCTATGGTGCTCAAGGGCAGCTAACTCCACAGTCAGTGGTCCAATCAGGCTGAAAATTAAACTCATCCAAAACATTATGTATGCCCTCATTTAATATATGCAAGTTTAAAAAGTATCCGATCAAGAGCACAATAGACAGAGCTGTCAAGGGCAGTTAACTTCGTAGTGGTTGGCCTGATCTGGCCAAAATTTTAACTTGTTTAAGATATTATGCATTTCCTCATTACCTGCAAGTTTGAAAAGGATCCGATCAGTAGAAACCAAGAAAAAGTGGCAACACTGATTTTTTGGATGCTCAGGGCAGGTACTCCATAGTCAGTGGTGGGATCTAGCCGAAATGCTAACTAATCCAAGCTTTTATGCATATCCTCATTACCTGCAAGTATGAAGAGGATCCGATGAAAAATGAAAATGTGATGACATTGTTTTCTCCATTATAAGACTATGGGATTTTTTTCAAACGCTCAAGGGCAGCTAACTCCGTAGTCTGTGCTCAAATCCACCCAAATTTCGAACTCATCCAAGCTCTTATGTATGTCATCATTACCTGCAAGTATGATAAGGATCTAATCAAAAACCTTGATTGCAGAACCCTGAAAGTCAAACTTGCTCGAGATATTGTCATGCCCTACATTTGTGTGAATTTATTTTAAAATCCATTGAGAAATGTAGGTGCAAGAGCGATGACAAAGTTTTTCTAAAAATAGCCACAGTGACCTTGACCTTGGGCACAGCATCTTGAAAGTCTAACTTGCTTGAGATATTGTCATACACTACATTTGTGTCATGCTATTTCAAAATCCATGGAGAAATGAAGGTGCTAGGGCAATGACAAAGTTTTTTCTAAAAATAGCCACAGTGACCTTGACCTTGGGCGCAGCACCCTGAAATGCAAACTTGCTTGTGATATTGTCATGCCCTACATTTGTGTGAAGTTATTTTAAAATCCATTGACAAATGTAGGTGCTAGAGCGCTGACAAAGTTTTTCTAAAAATAGCCACAGTGACCTTGACCTTGGGCGCAGCACCCTGGAAGTCAAACTTGTTTGAGACATTGTCATGCCCTACATTTGTGTGAAGTTGATTGAAAATCCGTGGAGAAATGTAGGGGCTAGAGCGATGACCAAGTTTTTCTAAAAATAGCCACAGTGACCTTGACCTTGGGTGCAGCATCCTGAAAGTCAAACTTGCTCGAGATATTGTCATGCCCTACATTTAAGTGAAGTTATTTTAAAATCTGCTGAGAAATGTAGGTGCTAGAGCGCTGACAAAGTTTTTCTAAAAATAGCCACAGTGACCTTGACCTTGGGCGCAGCATCCTGAAAGTCGAACTTGCTCGAGATATTGTCATGCCCTACATTTGTGTGACGTTATTTTAAAATCTGCTGAGAAATGTAGGTGCTAGAGTGCTGACAAAGTTTTTCTAAAAATAGCCACAGTGACCTTGACCTTGGGCGCAGCATCCTGAAAGTAGAACTTGCTTGAGATATTGTCATGCCCTACATTTGTGTGAAGTTGATTGAAAATCCGTTGAGAAATGTAGGCAATAGAGCGATGACAAAGTTTTACTCAAAATATGTGATGACGTTGTTTTCTCCATTATAACACTATGGGAGTTTTTTCAAACGCTCAAGGGCAGCTAACTCCGTAGTCTGTGCTTGAATCCGGCCAAATTTCGAACTCATCCAAGCTCTTATGTATGTCATCATTACCTGCAAGTTTGATAAGGATCTAAGCAAAAACAGTTGAGAAAACGTGATGACGCCAATTTCCCCATTATAACACTATGGGATTTTTTTCAAACGCTCAAGGGCAGCTAACTCCGTAGTCTGTGCTCGAATCCGGCCAAATTTCGAACTCATCCAAGCTCTTGTGTATGTCATCATTACCTGCAAGTATGATAAGGATCTAATCAAAAACAGTCGAGAAAACGTGATGACGCCATTTTCCCCATTATAACCCTATGGGGGCTATCTGTTGCCATGGAAACCAGAGTTCTGAGCATATCGGCACCAAAACCTAATGCAGCCTTTCCCCCACCCCAATGATGCTTCAGATAAAATTTGATTGCGATCGGCCCACTGGTCTCTGAGATATTTATGTTTGAAAGTGTTGACGCACCCACGGACCCACGGACGGACGACGGCTCGACTCCCATCCTATAAGCTCACCTCTGAGCCTTCGGCTCAGGTGAGCTAAAAAAGGAAGAATAAGAAGAAGACGGCTGGATCTGAATACCACAATATAATAAAGTGTGATTAACCTGCATACCAAATACAATTACTCTTACTTGCAATGGCTGCTCAGAAATCTTTGACAAAAATGTCATTATTTAAAGTATAGAAAGAAAGAAAATCATACAAATACAGGGAAGAATATACCAGTTACAGCTGTTTTGCAATTCCACGATACAGAAATTCGTTATCAATCTGTATACCAAATATCAACATTATACCTTGAAGGGTTGCTCTGAAATCTGTTACGGAAATTTGCATTCTTCAATGTAAAGAGAATAAGAAAATCGAAAAAATACTGAGAAGGGGTCAGGGTAAATACCACTAAGAACTACTAAGAGGCACTAAGAACTACTAAGAGGCACTAAGAACTACTAAGAAGCACTAAGAGACACTAAGAACTACTAAGAAGCACTAAGAGACACTAAGAACTACTAAGAAACGCGAAGAGGCAATAGAAAGCAAAAAAAAAAAAGAAAAAAAAAGGGACTGAAGTGTGAATCTCTGGAATATGGACATTAGTTGTATGAAAGTGTGTTTAATCACATTTTTTCGTGTTGTTTTGTTATTTTTTATGCCCCCGTGACGATAGTCAGGGGGCATTAAGATTTGCCCCCGTCTGTCCGTCTGTCTGTCCGTCCGTCCGTCTGTCTGTCACATTTTATGGTATAGAGTTTGTGTAATCAACTCCTCCCACAGTTTGTAATGGATCTTTTTCAAACTTTGCATACATGTTGCGGACATATTGAAGTATGTACATTACTATTAATTATTCTAGTAAGGAAACATATTGTTGGTTAGTCTCGTTCAGTTTGGGTCACGTGTACCTTTTGACAAAAAAGTATCTTTTGAGAAGTCATGAGTTTGCTTCATTGCATTTTGCGGTATCACATGACTTTTACGATTGGTCCTTTTTAGTTTGTTCCTGGTGTGGCGCGAAAAATCGCGCACGGCTCAGTCATCGACAATTTTCAGTCGAAGTTACATCGGCAACGTCAGCCGAGAGATTTCATCGACATATTCAGTCGTTCGTTATTTTCATACAAAAAAAACCCCAACCCAACCCGCCCGTTATATTTTGTTTGTTGAAGTAGTGAGTTTTTTAGATTCAAATTTAAGTATAAAGTTTATGTTAATGGCTTTGTACAATAATCCAATGGATGTAATTGGTGGGCTTTCTAGTCCTGCATTTTTTCATATTTCTTATGATGATATCCATAAATTATCCGCCAATTATAAATAGTAATTCTTATTGCTGTTGTTTGCTTCTTTACTCTGTTATATGCACGTAAATAATTATGTGCATCTGGGATTTTGATGCTGCTAGAATTAATTTTGACAGAATTACGACCTTTTGAACTTACTCATTTCAGGCAATTTTTTGCATTGTGGGGTATAGGTTTGTGTAATCAACTCCTCCCACAGTTTTCAATGGATCTTTTTCAAACTTTGCGTGCATGTTGTAAATGTATTGAAGATGTGCATGTGGTTTTTTTTTTAACCTAGAATTCATTTGACAGAATTACGGCCTTTGAACTTAGTCATTCTAAGGAAATTTTGCTGTAGAGTATGGATTTTTTGTTGTCAACTTGTCTCACAGTTTTCAAACCTTGTCTTCATATTGTGGACATATTTAAAGATGTGCATGAGGCATTTTGATAGATCTAGAATTAATTTTGTCAGAACCACAGCCTTTTTAACTTAGTGACTTTGGACAGTTTTTGACATGGCAGGGTATGGAATTCGTGTAATGGTTTCAATGGATTCTTTGTAGGTCCTGTATGGATATACACACGTCATGTGACAGGCGCTGCACGGGCGCATCATTAGTGTCTTACAGACACAATTTTTCTAGTTTCTTCTTTTGCTTGAATGTCATATGTCATTTTTTTTTTTATATTGAACTGGTATTTTTTCTTTTTTCTCTTTCTGTCTTCTTCTCCCCCCCCCCCCCCCCCCCCTCCCTTGTTTTTGTTTGTGTGTTTTCAGATTGATTCAAATGTTATATGATTCTGGAAAATTAAAGCACATTAAATTGGTGATTTGTGGTAATAACAGAAATATGAAGAAAAAAAAAGAAAAAAAAGAAAAACACATAAAACATAAAAAGTCATCTATCTCCCCGGACGTCAGCAGACTTCTCATTTATGTTGTTCTCTGCGGTTTCAGAATTCAACATAAAGAAGTGTTTTTAGAGATCAATGAGATCAATGGGTAATTTGCAGTGGACAAATCTAAAGAAATATGGGATCAGTTAAAAATGCATATAAGACAAAGCAATGTACCTATTTGTACATACATTGTACTAGCAGGCTATAATATGCTAATTTACTCTCAAGTACTGATGTTGCTCGTGGCGCCTATTAAGATAAGGGCTATTGAAGTTATGATCATGCTGGTTTATATAAACTATATATTATATTCCCTAATGTGCCAAATCTTGTTAATTAACGCTAATATTACTTGCACAATCGTCAATATACAGAAAAAATGTCACATTTCATAAAGAGCCCCAATTGAACTAAAAATGTGTATTGTCAAAAGAGAAAGATTCATTCTCTTGACGTGTCAAACTTAAAAAGCATTTATTCATTAAATTCTGATCACAATTTTCGTATTCTATATTCTTTCTTCTATTTTTCCATACTTATTTACAGGCGACCCCCCTCTCCCTCTCTCTCTCAAGGGACAGGCGACCCCCCCCCTCTCTCTCTCTCTCTCTCTCTCAAGGATGAGAAATAATCATTTGATTAATAATTTAATAATTACATGTATCTCTGTTTGCACATTCTCAGCGAGAAACGCAACTTTACTCAAAGGATTTAAAAACTTCCACCCTTTAGTTTTGAATATCTCAAAAATGAATGCAGCTACGTCCACCAAAATTTCACAACCTGATTTATATTCTTTTATACCTAATTATGTCAATATTACGAATTTGAAATCGTTCAACCAAATCAGCCAGGAATAAGCACATGTTCTTCATGTTTTAATACAGTTTACATACAGATGAATCTCTTCATTGATACAATTTTCTGAGGAAACATTTCTCTTACATTATCAAATCAACTTTTAAAATTTTGAAGTCGGTCTGTGGCTTTATTTTGCATAACGCGCCTAAATATCGCAAACGGGTGCAGATTTTTGGGCCAGTTAAATGCTGAAATTTCAAAAAGTAAAGTCGCAAGACAATTTTATGGGTTGATTACGGCAATTTACAATATCAGACGACATGCACGGTTTACAGGAAGCTCTAAAGACCGTCAAGAATAAGGAATAGGTCATATAATCTATATGTTTTGGGGTTCTATTTAAAGAACTTACCGATAGTACATTGCATAGCCAAAATAAGCTAGATAAAGCGCAATCAAGACCAAGCAGACAACTGTTTTCACCAATTTAGCATTCTGTTTGAGTGTGGTAGATCCCATTTTCTGCAAGGCTAGTAGAGCTTTCTGGTAGGCATTGTCGTCCCCATCTTCAGTGTCAGCTTTTTCTTTATACTCCGCAGCAAGTACGAATTCAGGGCTACGATCCTATTAGTTAGAAAGAGAAATGAGCCACGACACGGCAAAACCATCAAAGTGGCATGTTCACCCGAAGATTCAGATCAGCCTGGCCATTCGCCCAGTCTGATCAAAGTCTTTGTTGTACGCTTACAGGGTAGCTTATGGTCTAAGCTAACTCAATGTCGACAGCGAAGACTCTGATCAGACTGGGCGGATGCCCAGGCTGATCTGAGTCTTCGCTGGGCGCACATGCCATATTGCTTGTTTTGTCGTGTCGCAGCTCAAATATCGTTTAGCGTTTGTCGACATCACAGTAGTTCCAGAGCAGACTACTTCTTCAGGGAACAGACTGCGCAGACTCAAAACTATTCTCATCGCCAGATATTAAAACTGTCTTGGTCAAAAGTGAGGATATTATAAGGTATATCAATATTTAGGGTAATGAAAACTGGCATGGTTTATATTGCGGAACCGGGCTGACGAGGCCAAGTTTTTGCTTTGATCGTCTGTATGCTAAACTGTCCATCACGGAAAGCTCACTTCCAACGTTTAGATTCACGCATATATTAGTTCTTTTCGCTTCTTTGCGTCTGACAAGGTCAGAGACTGAGAATGTGACTTTTTCCTGCATGTATATATCGCCGAGACTGACCTTGAATACATGCTTCGCCGAACTTAATGAATATCTGGAAGTTAGAAAGTCTGAAGGAAATGCCAGTTTGTATGCAATTAGAAAAAATGAACTGCAATTTCGGATTTGACTATGCGCGCATGCGAACATGCCTTGAGACAACTTTTATCGCGACGTAGCTCAGAGAATCAGAGAGTACGTACTCTTGTCTCCTCGTCATAGGCACTTTGATCTTTCTCGTCATTTTCGTGATAGTTATTTTCTACGTCAGCATTGGTATGTATTGGTTTTAGTTCGATACCTGACATCTGGCCTGATTATGCGTTGTTTTCTTTCTTGCTTGGCTTCTACCCTATCCCTGAAAATTATAAAATTTAAATGAGCCGCGACATGACAAAACCAACAATGTGGCTGTGCGCCCAGCGCAGACTCAGATCAGCCTGGGCATCCGCCCAGTCTGATCAGAGTCTTCGCTGTCCGCATGGAGGTAGCTTAGACTCTTAGCTACGCTTTGAGCGCTTAGCGAAGAGTCTGGTCGGACTGGTTTGATGCCAAGGCTGATCTGAGTCTGCACTGGGCGCACAACCACATTGTTGGTTTTCTCGCGTCGCGGCTCAAATATGACAAAACTATTTTCAAATACTGGCACATGTCAGTCTCTAATAGAGATAGTTAAAGTAGTAAAATGTGGAAAAGACACATATTTGGCTTTTCGATCTATAGTGGCCAAATTGGAAAATATGTACAAAGACTCATAATGGTAATAACGCCGCGATTCTTCTTTCCCCCACACTTCCCAGTTTGGATACTAGAATTCGACAAGCACTAGCGAATGTGGAATACTTGCTAGAATGGGAAAATGTGGACATTTTGGAGAAAAAAAACTTTTTTGTGAAACTTTCATACTTTGGCTAATACAGATAGAAAAGCATCATAAGTACTTATCTATGTTTTTCCGGTTTGGCTACGAAACAGCTAAAAATAATTTCCAAGTTTCGCTTCCACAGATCGAAAGGCAACAGTTACCTAGCCACTTAACCTTTAAATTTGTGATTTCACTTAATTAGCAATGAAGACAAAAGAAAGATAATACCAGAATTTGATTTGTATATCAGGGGTTAGTAACAAGAAAGTTCGTTAGCCAAAACTTGTTCGTTAAGTCTTCGTTAAGCCCTCGTTAGCAAATTCTTGATTAACAAGTACCCCTCGTTAATAACGAAGAGGTAACGAATTTTCGTAAAGACAACAAAATTTAACGACGACTCTGGGGTCGTCGTTAAGCCTTCGTTAAGCAAAATGCTGCTGAGCTCGTAATTTTCATCCTAGTTTGAGGTTTGAAAGGCTCAGGCAAAGTGACTTATAAGTAAAAAGAAATAGAAACCTTTTTATTTTACTTCAACTTCGCAGAAATTTCTTACGAACTCATTTAAATACTCCCGTTTTGTAGCCCTACGGCCTTTCATTGCAAAAGAATTTAAGACGATCGCTGAAAAAGGAGGTGGGGTCGATCACTTGGCCCTAAATTTTGACTTACCTACTTTGTAAGACAAGTCGAAAGTGCAATCGATAGGAGATATAATTAACTATTTGGCATATGGCGCTTATTTTTCTCATGACGTCAGAGGCCATGGCAAAAGGTGTCATTTCCTTCTCTTTTATCTCTCTCTCTCTCTCTCTTTATTTGCCTTTTTATTGCGCATATGTCCATATTTTTGTTTTGGTCCTGCTCATAATTTTGTGTTGGTCCTCCTTGTAATAATTATAAGCTAAGTAGGGCGTTCGAAAAAAAAAGACAAGGTCAGAGTAACTTTCCAAAGTAGTTTTCGGCATTTGGAAACTTCTAGAGTCCTCCCTGTCCTCCCAGTATGTGTTTTATAACTGATACTAAGAGCATACAAGGACATGGAAATGTTTGGCAAACCCTTTTCTATTCATTTTATTTAAGAAGATATGATATATACTATTTAAGATATATTATTTCTTAATTTAGATACCTTATATGACAATATATTTTTGATATCTAATATAGCATATCTGATATGTTATATAAAATATCTTATCTAATTCAATATATAATATATCTTAAAATGTAATATACCTGATATACTTAAGAGATATCTAATATGTTTTATCAGATATCTTATATAATTTAAAAGATATCTGATAAAATACAATAGATACCTGTTTGATCCAAGAATATTAAATGTCTATTATAACATACAAGCTATCCTTTTTGCTAAATTACATATCTGACATGTGTAATAAGATATGTACAAAGTATATTAGATATATAGTATAAAAGATATTTCAAGTACAAAGATATCTACCGTAAATTAGATATAAACTGCATTAGATATCTTATTTAACATATATAACATATATGGCATATAATATATCCGCTTTGAGAAATAAGATTCCATACCAGATATCTTATATCGTAAAAAATTCTCTAATATGGCATATAAGATATCGAATTTGATGTAGTAGATATTTCTATATATTGAATAAGATACCTTTTATATTCTTATATATAAAAGATCTTATTTAACATATCAGATATCTTATTTAACATATTTGATATCTTTATTCATTAATAATATAAAATGTAACTATACAAAATTTAGTGCGACAGACGCGCGTTCTTTAGTGTCGCTAAACCCCAAAAGTTTGAAAGAAAAAAGGTGATGAGCAGGTCCCAGTAGGCAATGAGCAGCCCTTTCCTAGCCACAATAACATGCATTCCGCGAGACACAGTAGCTGCAGACATTAGGTAACAGACGCCTACGTATTATTAGCTCGCGAACGCAGGCGTCCCCCAAAGAGCCACCTCAGCCCCTAAAAAAGATATCTTTATTCCTATATAAGATATCTATTTTAATAATTATCAGTATTATTATATTAGATATCTTATATCCCATATTGGATACCTTATAACCGATATATCTCATTTATCAAAGCAGATATCTTATACCCGATATAAGATACTAATCATATAAGATGTCTTATATGTTAAATAAGATATCTTATGTAATGTATAAGATATCTTATCCGATGTAGATACTAGATATCTTATATCAACTACCCATGCGCAGGTTAAAGAACCCTACATTCGGTATTCGAATCACTGGTGGGCTTTCATTCTGCAAACGAGGGACTAAAATGTATATGTGCCTGGAATGACTAAAAAAAAGATGTATGGCAGCAGGTACCGACAGGGCTCTGTACAAATACTGGTTCACTTTATATTATTGAAAAATAGGATTAGTTTACGGCAAACAAAACTTGTATAAACCACACGGTGAAAAAATCGGCGAGGGAGGTATCAGTTTTCCAAAAATGCATGAAATAGAGATGTCTCTATATCAACCATAAATACAGATATATGTAATGAAAATGCAGATATCTGTTTTTGAAATGCAGATATCTGTATTTATATGAGACATTCAGATATCTCACTTTCAAATACAGATATCTTCATTTCAATTATAGACATCTGTATTTAAATGCAGTTATCTGAATTTCAGCTTAATTAGAAACATCTATTTGAAATGCAGATATCTTTAACTGAAATGCAGATATCTATATTGTGATCGAAAAAGAGATATCTGTATTTGTAATATAGATATCTGCATTTTAATAAGAGATACCTCTATTTCTATAACAAACATCCGCATTTCAATTAGAAATATCTTTAATTCCAAATAACTACATATATATGTTTTTCTTAATAGAGATATCTGTATTTGAAATAAAGATATCTGCTTTACATGGGTAAAAACCCAAACAGGCTGCCACACATCCAGATGTATTATGGACGTAAATTGTCCCATTTAAATATTCAAACGCAGGAATTAACTTGAAGACTTCGATATCATGGGGCCCTGTCCGGGTTTTTTTTCAGGGAACTGAAGAACTCTCCAATATTTTTTCAGGGAACATGGGAAATGGCGATGTCATTAAAATGACCATCTGTACAAATGCCGTCTTTCAAATGTCCATAAATTTGCTTAAAATGTCTCTAGCTCTTCCTGAGAATATTTAGGGCGGCTTTGCTTATTTTAGCCCTTTTGTTTTTTTCTGGATAGCAGCTGTGAGCTATCGGAGAAATACGTTTACATGTTTAAGGTTTTCATTTACACAGCTTCTACACGGCTATTTATTTACACAGCGTCTTCGTTACTTAACTAACGAAGCAACTACTAACGAAGGGATAACGAAAGCTTCTTGTTAATGACATGTCGTTTTCGTTATGTCTTCGTAAACCATTCGTTATTCTCTTCGTAAAGCCTTCGGTAACAGACAACTAACGAACTGTACTTGTTACTAACCCCTGATTTATAGTAAAAAAATCATATGATATTAAAGAACACACTTACGTGCAAGCACGCACGCAGTTTATATCTAATATTCTTCTTTTTACACCAGAACTAAACTTGTCTCTAAAAATGGCCAGTAACTGAATACTAGTACAAAAGTGCTCACACTAGACATGGAGGTATTGCATGTTTGATGTGTAATAGATATGAGCCGCGACACGAGAAAACCAACAATGTGGTTGTGCGCCCAGTGCAGACTCAGATCAGCCTGGGCATCCGCCCAGTCTGATCAGAGTCTTCACTGTCCGCATGGAGGTAGCTTAGACCCTTAGCTACCCTTTGAGCACTTAACGAAGAGACTGATCAAACTGGGTGAATGCCCAGGCTGATCTGAGTCTGAACTGGGCGCACAACCACATTGTTGGTTTTCTCGTGTCGCGGCTCATATATCCATTCTCTTTGAGATGTATCAGTATATATCAGTACTGATTGTTAGGTGTACAGGATAATGGACGAGCCTTTAGGGCGAGTCCAATTATCCTGTACATCTAACAATCAGTACTGATATTTACTAATACATCTAAGAAAGAAATGGATATATCTGTTTTAATCCACAGCTTTATTGAACTTTTCACCAAAAACAAAAATATAATTAAACCAATAAAAAATACATTTTATCTTCTTTATTTATTTTATCTAATCTTGTCTGGAAAATGGACCTTCCTGTCTGATGCAATAAGGTCATCAGTTACCTGACCAATCAGAAACGGCTTGAGTGATCAGAGGGAAATTTGAATCAGAATGTTTGTCTCATTTTAAGGTTGTACACAGGATAGAAAAGACCAGAAAATTGGGCTGCAGTTTAAACAAATTATGTTAGGTAAGCTCTGCTGTTCTATTTAGTCACATAGAAAATGTTTGTTCAGGATATTCATTAATCTCATTTTGTTTGGGTTATTTCAATTACGTATCAAGGCCGTCGTCGGTGGTCCGGCCGGTCCGGCCATGGCCTGACCACTTTTTCGGCCGAATATGGTATGGGCCGTACCACTTTTTTCATTCGGCCGAATATGGTATTGGCCGGACCACTTTTTTCCCGTTATTCCTTCTTTGCCTTTGTCTCAAAATGCATTAAAATCGCTTCTAGAGACGACCTTAATTCAAAATGTTCAGGGGGAGGTCCCACGAACCCCCTCCCCCCTTACGAGGGCAAGGACACCCCCTCTCATACTCTCCCCCACTCGTGCCTTCGGCACCTTTGGCAGTCTTTAAAATAAACTGAGTTTCACAAACAAATTGGTCTCAAAATGGCTTCTAGAGACGTCCTGAATTTCAAAAATTTTCTCATGGGAGGTAAATACTCTTAAAATGAATTGAGTTTCACAATCGAAATTGGTCTCAAAATGCATTAAAATCGCTTCTAGAGTCATCCTGAATTCAAATATTTTCTCGGGGAAGTCCCCCCAACTCCCCTTACGAGAGGGGGTTACCCCCTCTCGTGCTCTCCCCCACTCGTGCCTTCGGCACGCGGGACGTTCCATGGCCGTACCACTTTTCAAAAGGCGACGACGGCCCTGTGTATGTTTTAGTGTGTGTGTTTTTTTCTATTACCAGGTATGCTGTTTATGGCCCATCAGAACCCATAACAGAGAAGTTTTTTTTCAACTAAAACAAATGTTGTGCTACTGAAATAATCTCGCTGGCGTGCCTTTTTATATGGATTACCAACAAGTTTCAGTGCTTAATTTTAACATTTTTCTACTAAAACTTATGTTGTAGGGACTCGCCTAATTGATGAGTAACCACAACATATGTTTTAAGATGTATGGGTACACATCCAAGTTTTTCTGCCATTTATGCAAAAGGAACAACTTGCTTCTAAAGATGATGTAGCTCTTCCCAGTGGTCTACTCTTAAAGGAAAGAATTTGCTCCTAAAGGAGCAAGGAGTAAATTCCTGCTTTCAAGAGTTGTCCCCCATTGAGAAGGAATGCAAAAATGAAAATGGCAGAGTAATACTGTGACCTTGATTCAGTGCTCATTTTCTGAACAAAAAGTTGGTAACCATCAATAACCTCTGAGGAGAATCTAATGCAATCATATGATTTAATGGATTATTATTCATATGACATATGTTGTGGAGACTCATTTAGGTGAGGGGAGTCAAATGAATACCCTTAACAAATATTTCTGTGGCTAAAAGGAAAAAAGCAGAGTTTACTGAAACAGAAGTTTGTTTAATTGCAGCTCTGTAATGATTGGTCTATTGAAAACTGTACATGATAACAGAACATGATAACTATACATGTAGTTATCAGAATTTCTCAGTACTGACAACTTCAAAGAAAAGTACTGTCAGCTGTGGATTAATATGTAAAGAAAGACCAGTTAGACCTTTTTCCATATGCATGTTCCATAAATACAAACAGGAATTCAAAGAAGTTGTTTCCCTTGGTAAAATGGCGGAAGGTCGTGAAGGTGTAACCATACATCTTATATTACACAGTAAAATTTGATATCAGAGATAAGTAGCATGTTACCTTCTAAACGAGGTATGTCTGTATTCCAAACTTCAAGCTGAATTCAACCAGTAAAACTGGCTGTTACAATGAGCGTTTGACAACAGGTGCAAGCAATAATACAAGATTGCTGAAACGGACAACGCTAACGCAGAATCTTAAATAATGTTCGGGTATACATTTGATATACGTATATTTATTACCAAAACTAAATCTAATACATGCAGGTGTGTCAGTTTCCTTTTACAAGAATATATAAACATGATATATAAATACGACAAAAACTGGCCAGAAATAGTAACAGGCTCTATTGCATTTAGCCGGTCATAAGATTTAACCCATCCCCTCCAAAAAATCCTAAAATTCTTGGTCCATCTTACAAAACGGATCTAGTTTTTTGGAAATATTATGTAAGAGAAACCCCCATCGTATACCTAGACTACACAATATTTGCGACAATTTAGAGGGGGCACCAACGCTTAATAATACGGTATTTACCTAAAATGTTCGGAAATCACAGTCTTGTGACAAGACATGTTCAGATGAATCGTTCTATCTGCACACTCTACTTTTTTATTGCAGTTTTTTGACTGCTTACCATGTTTCTTATTTGCTTCTTGGTTGCCCTTTTCTGCACACTGTGTTTTTTGGTTGTATTTGTTTAACCTGCACACTTTGCTTATTGGTTCTATTTGCTCGTCTGCACTCTATGCCTATTGATTGCATTTATTTGATTTGCTCATTTTGCTTCTTAGTTGCATTTATATGCGCACTGGGCGTCTTGCTTGCATTTGTTTTGCACTCTTCGTTTAGCTGCATTTGTTTTATCTGCACGGCTTCTTCGTTGCATTTGATTTGAACACTAGTCTTATTGGTTGCATTTTGTTCGCAAGTTTGCTTCTTGGTTGCATTTGTTTTCTCTGCACACAATGCTTATATCTGCAATATATGCTCTTTGCTGCCTTTGTTTTATCTGCACACTATTCTTACTGGTTACCGTTTCGTCTGCAACCTACGCCTACTGGTTGCATTTGTTACTTTGCACACTTTGCTTCTCAGTTGCATTTATATGCAGGCTATGCTTCTTGCTTGCAGTGTTTTTTTGCAAATTATGCTTCTTCGTTGTATTTGTTTTATCTGCACACCATGTAACTTGGTTGCATTTGATTCGGACACTATTCTTATTGGTTGCGTTTTTTCTACACACTATGCTTCTTGGTTGCATTTGTGTTATCTGCACACAATGTGTATTGGTTGCGTCTGTTTTATCTGTACTTTATGCTTATTCGTTGCTTTTGTTTTATCTGCACAATATGCTTCTTGGTTACATTCGGTTTATCTGCTTAGAAGGCTTCCTGATTCCATTTGTGTGAACACTGAGCTTCTATGATGCATTTGTTTTATCTACATTATATGTCTTTCTGTTGCGTTCGTGTAACGTGTATCTGCAAATTATGTTTCTTGGTTGCATTTGTTTTAACTCTGTGGTGTATGGTTCTTTGCTTCAGTTTTATTATCCATACACTTTGCTTGGTTGCATTTAAATCCGCAAACTATGCTTCTTGTACTTTTTTATCTATACACAAGGCTTCTTGATTATATTCGTTGCGCACGACTCTTTTTTTCTGTACATTAGGATTCTCGGCTGCATTTATCTACAAACTGAGCTTCTTGCTTGCATTTGTTTGATCTTTGCACTTTGGCTATTGGCTACATTTGTGCCTCCTTGTTGTAATTGTTTATCCGCACATTTTGATTATTGGTTACATTGGTTCTGCAGTTTAGGGATTTGGTTAAATTCCTTTATTTCTGCCCTCGCGCATCTAAGTTGTTATTGTTTTATCTTCACATACGTCCTCTTGGCTGCAATTGTTAACTAGTATCTAAATAATATTCTTAGTTACGTTCGTTTCATCTGCACACTAGGCTTCTTCATTGTATTTGTCTTATCAAACACTATGTTTCTTGGTAACATCAGTTTTTATTGCATACTGGGCTCCTTGATTGCATTTGCCTCACCTGCACACTATATTTTCTAGTTGCACTTGTTTTATCTGGCAAATGTGTTTCTTTGTTTTATATTTGCATATTATGATTATTGACAATATTTAATTTTATCTGCCCACTGAAATTCTTGAATGCACTTGTTGATCGTCACACTACACTGAACAAAGTTTCTAACTGATCATCATTTCCACAGAGTAAAGCCTTATGCACATTTAGAGTAATCTTGCTACAAATACAGAAAAAAGCACAGATAGCCTTGTATGTTACGAGAAGCAGGATTCCCGATACATTTACAAACTGAAGTAATACAATTCGATGCGTTCGTTCAGATTTATATAACCATCATAAGGGAGGTAATTTGAATATTTCAAATTTAAAACCGATACAAAAAAAATAACATGAAGACCGAATACACATTTCACGTTTTTATAGTTACTTCTGTGTTAATGTGTTTATTTTGTGGCAGTTGCTTTTGTATTTGTTTTATCCGCACACCATGCTTCTTGGTTGTATTTGTATTATCGGCACACCATGCTTCTTAGTTGCATTTGTTTCATCGGCACACCATGCTTCTTGGTTGCATTTGTATTCTCTGCACATGGTGCTACTTGGTTGCATTTGTGGTTGTATTATCTGCAGTCCATGCTTCTAGGTTGTATTTGTATTATCTGCACACCAGGCTTCTTATTAGCATATGTATTTATTTTAATTATACACCAGGCTTCTTGCTTATATTTGTATTATCTGCACACCATGCTTCTTGGTTGTATTTGTATTATCTGCACACGGTGCTTCTTACTTGCATTTGTATTATATACGCACGATGCTTCTTGGTTGTATTTGTATTTGTTTTATCCGCACATCATGCTTCTTGGTTGCGTTTGTATTTGCTTTATCTGCACACCATGCTTCTTGGTTCTTCATGTTTTATTGGCACAACATGCTTCTTGGTTGCATTTGTATTATCTGCACACGGCGTATCTTGGTTGCATTTGTATTTTGTATTATTGGCACATCATGCTTCTTGGTTGTATTTGTATTGTCTGCACATCATGTTTCTTGCCTGATTTTTATATTTTTTTTTGGTCTGCACACCATGCTTCTTAATTGCATTTGTATTTGTTTTATCTATAGACCATGCTTCTTGGAGCCTGGTAGCTCAGTGGGTTAAGCGCTGGCTTACTGATCTAGTGGTCCGGGTTCGAGCCCCGCTTGAGGCGAGAATTGTTCCTACCGTAAACAGGGTTCCATTGCACACAGCTTTTCATTATCACCGTTCCACCATCCTGTTATGACTGAAATACTGTAGAAAATGAAAAAATCGCATGTCATCCATCCATCCATGCTTCTTGGTTGTATTCGTATTATCTGCACACCATGCTTCTTGGTTGTATTTGTATTTGTTTTATCTGCACACAATGTTTCTTGATAGCATTTGTTTTTTTATCTATACACCATGCTTTTGGTTGTATTTGTATTATCTACACCCCATGCTTCTAAGTTGTATTTGTATTTTTCTGCACGCATTGCTTCTTATTTGCATATATATTTGTTTTAATTATACACCAAGATTCTTGCTTGTATTTGTTTTATCTGCACACCATGCTTCTTGGTTGTATTTGTATTTTTCTGCACCCTTGTTTCTTATTTGCATATATATTTGTTTTAATTATACACCAAGATTCTTGCTTGTATTTGTTTTATCTGCACACCATGCGTCTTGGTTGCATTTGTATTATCTGCACACCATGCTTCTTATTTACATATATATTTAATTCTAACGGTGCTTCTTAGTTGCATTTGTATTTGTTTTATCTGCACAAAATAATTCTTCCTTGTATTTTTCTGTCGGCACACCATGCTTCTTTGTTGCATTTGTATTTGCATTATCTGCACACCATGCTTCTTGGTTGCATTTGTATTTGTTTTATCAGAATATTTTGCTTCTTGGTCATTGGCCTTTCAGTTCTGGAGAAAAAGACTTTTAACAAACTGGCATGGTTGCCATCTTGACCATGTGACAGAGACCATTTGAACAAACTTTCGTTGCCCCACCCCCGCCCCCTCAGGGAGGCTCCGCATGAAATATGGTGTCAGTCGAGTGGCAGAGTGGCTTCAGAAGAGATGTTTCAATGAAATTTCAGTGGCCTTGAACAAAGCTCAAAACATGACCTTGACCCTTGGCAATATGTCTTCATCTGCTGAGTCATCATTTGAACAAACTTTGTAGGGAAGGCTCCTCGAGTCCCCAATGCTACAAAGTTTCAAGGTTATTGACCTTTGGGTTCTGGAGAAGATTTGCAACAGGTTTTCGCGTTATATGGGCATGGTCACTATCTTGGTCAGATGACTAAGACCAAGACCATTTGAACAAACTTTTGATCCCCAAAACAAGGAAGGCTCTACATGAAATATGGCATCAATCAGCCCAGTGGCTCGAGAGAAAATGTTTCAGTTTGAAATCTCAGTGACCTTGATCAAAGTTAAAAAAAAATAACCTTGACATTTGGCAATATGATGTCTTCATCTGCTCATTTAGTTAACCATATATCAATAGTTTCTGAGAAATCCACTGTTTAAGATTTTCCCATATTAAAGCATAACAAACCAAACTTGACCTTGAAATAAATTGGGTCAAAGTGCCAAGGCCTTCTGTTTCTGGAGTAGATTTATAAAGGTTTTTACCATGTAAGGGTATGGCGGCCTTCTTGGTCATGTGACCAAGACGAACAATCTTTCTTCCTCTTATGCTGGTAGATTCCACATGAAATGGCTTCAACTGACCCAGTGGCTTATGAGATGTTTGAAAATGTTGACAGATGGCAGACAGACGACGGAAACCTGGCTACACTGTAACCTCACCTTTCAGCCTAAAGGCTCAGGTGAGCTAAATGAGCTTAAAACATCCAGGAAGCGGACCCAGATGCTAGGATGACAACAATAGCTTTGGGTGGGTAAGTTGACCTGTGAATTCTGTAACCAGTAGGACAATGCTGCTCTGCGTAATTCATTTGCAGACCCTCACAGCATGCACCTAGTATATTCAGTTTTGAGAAATACGAATTTGAAGCAGCCATCTGTTCCATTAGAAGCAGCGTCATATGGATATACAGAGCTCACTTTACCGTGACTAGAAATGATAATCACTACCTTAGCCTCCTTCGATTGTGCCGACTGAAGGAGGCTAAGATAGTGATTATCATATCTATGTCATGACCAGTTTTATACAATTCCCAGATGCACTTAAGTTATATGGGTACAAATCCATGTTTTCCCACAATTTTTACAATGTGGAGTAACTTTTGTGACTTCCTGTTTGCTCTCTTGGTGGACAAGGGGATTTAATCTTAAAGGAAAGCTTGCTCCTGGCTGAGCAATTTGTCCTTTAAGATTAAGAGATGATCCCCATTCAGAGAGAGAGAGAGAGAGAGAGAGAGAGAGAGAGTAGGTGGGGGTGGGGGTGTGGGGGGTTAGACAGGGGGAGGAGTAAGTGAGGGGGGGAGGGGTAACAGGGGAGGGGTCAAAATGAAACTGGTACTGGTAGTGAGTGAGTGAGTGAACTCGGGTTTAACGTCCCGCCAACAACGAGGTCATATGGAGACGGGACCTCGGTTTAAAGTCTCATCCGAAAGACCGGAGAAGCGGGGGATCGAACCTGCGACCCCTGGACTGGTAGTCTGGAGTGTTATCCACTACGCTACAGCCGCTCCTGGTACTGGTAGTAGCTTCCCCTGAAAGTGAACCAATTCGACTGAAGACTAGTAGGCTATGTCAGAGCTAAATGGTCTGCTCTCGTAAGAAGTCTGATCAGGGCCCATATTGTTTGGTTAGCCACTTTGTCATCATCTCGGATTAACAGACTTTGGATATTTTGTGTATACTGAGAATGTTGCTAGAACTGAGAAAAATGACAGACCCTTGATCAGACTGCTGATCTGTGTCTACACAGTTTGCTCTGCCACAACTTTGTTGGTAACTGAGCTTTCACATGCCATATTAATCCTCTTAGACACCCCATAATAATAATAATAATAAAGACTTTATTTTCAGTGGCTGACACAATTAGCTACAAGCTACTCTTCCTTGAGGCCCACTTAACAAAATATGTACAAATCAAAACATATATCAAATACAAATATACAACATACGCTGTTCAAAACATAATATCAATTACAAATGAGTGTTGCATTATGCGAAGTGGGTCGTTATTTAAAGCCTAAAGTGTAGTAAATCAGCAAATTTACAAATTATTTTCTTTAAGAGTAGACCAATTGTCAAAGAGCTACCTCATCCAGAGAAGCACACATGAATTCATGCAAGTTAATATTATATTTGGAAAAGAAGCAGGGGGCATTTGTTAGAGCAGGGGAAGGGGGGGGGGGGGTATTAGAATTCTGTATTCAATAAGGTCTATTCAAGACAATAATCTTCTGGTGGAATGTAAGAGAAGGCAGACACTGATCAAACTGTTTATGCTGTTTGAATGATAGAAAATGCTGATGCTGATATGATCACCCCATTTGCAGCAACCTGATACGTGTCTATGCCATTTGCAAACCATTTCTTTGTCAGTATTTGAGTTTCACAGAATTGTGATATACTTAAGAACTGCTTTAACAGATGCTAAATAAAAGCATCGCAAACAACTGCGTGATACCCCGCCACTTCAAACCTCTTTCATTCATCATTTTTTTCTGATCTATTATTTTCTCACCGCATAACTTCAGGGCAGTTGTAGGTTTCAGAAAAAATCTGTTTAACATATGATTTTATATAGATTTTATCAATATTCCATGAATGTATGTAGCCCTAAGGCAGGGGAAGATAATCCCCATGAGAGAAATTGTAAGCAACACAGGAAACTTTCACTATTCTGATCATTTGCTGTAAGTTTCAGACTAGCTGCTTCAAACTATGATTTTATATAGATTTTTTTTCATGAATTTATGTATGCGGTGGCAGGGGCAGATAACCCATTTCAGAAATATCGAGCTAAATTTTGAGCATCTTGGGAAGCTTTTATTATGCTGATCATATGCTATAAGTTTCAGAAGAGCTACTTTGAACTCAGAATTTTTACAATTTTTTTGTCATGATTTTACACATGTATATAACTCCAGTGCAGGGGTAGATAACCCCTGAGGACAAAATTTCTACAGTAATGTAAAGCTTTAGTTACTTCAATCATTTCTGTGACATTTCATCATAATAGTTCATAAGCACTTTGCTTACTGCCAGTTCCTGTACCATTATGCATTGTATTACATATATGTATTTATTTGAATAAAATATTGTTTAAACCAATAGTTCAAATAGTAAAGGAGTGAGTGAGTGAGTGAACTCGGGTTTAACGTCCCACCAACAACGAGGTCATAAGGAGACGGGACCTCGGTTTAAAGTCTCATCCAAAAGACTGGAGAAGCGGGGGATCTATCTTGCAACCCCTGGATTGGTAGTCTGGAGTGTTATCAACTACGCTACAGCCGCTCCAATAGTAAAGGAACTAGAGCAAATGAGCAGGGGCTCACGTATACCCCCGACCAGTGCCACCGCCTAATGAATGCATACTTTACCACAAAACTACAATGCAAATGTTATACATGTACAAAATTTAAATCTTTGTGATCTTGACCTTATGTCAGCTGCAGAATCCATATGTGTAAACTAGTATGAAATAAACCTAGTCATGTATCATTAGGCTTTATTCAAGTATATTAGAACAATAACCCAAAACTGTATATACAACAAATGTTTAAGTCCTAGTTATTGACCCTAGGCCCCACCTATGAGCCTGACCCTGCAGCTTAGGTAGTCCAGATCAAAAGTACTGCTACAGAGATATCAAGAACCAAATGCGGAAGAAATCTTAAATGCAGTTACAGAGACATAAGCAATCAAAAAGGTTTATCGCAAAACTTTGACAGACAAAATGAAAATGCCAAAGTCCTTATTACTGATCCCTGGCCCCACCCTGTAGCCTGGCCCAGGGGCTAGGATACTTTACATCAAAGGCAATGCTGCAGAGATATCATAAACCAAATATGAAAAGAATCTGATGTGTAGTTACAGACATATAAGCAATCAAAAAGGTTTAACGCAAAACTTTGACATAATGAAAATGCCTAAGTCCTAATTACTGACCCCTGGCCCCACCCTGGGGCCTGGCCCTGGGGCTAAGATAGTTTACATCAAAGGCAATGCTATAGAGATATCATAAACCAAATATGAAAAGAATCTGACGTGTAGTTACAGAGATATGCGCAATCAAAAAAGGTTTAACGCAAAACTTTGATGTAAAGTTGACGAACGGACAGACGCATGAACAAACGGACAAACGAACAAACAGACTAACGGACGAACAAACGGAATGACAAAAACTATATACCCCCTGACATACTTTGTATGTCGGGGGTATAAAAACTATATACCCCCTGACATACTTCGTAAGTCTGGGGTATAACTAGAGGCCAAGAACCATTTTTTATACATTGACAAGTGCCATAACTCTGTTAGAAGTTATCAAAACTTGTCCATAAACAATCCCAAGCGAAACATTCTTGGTCCAAATGCATGTGCAAAATCTGAATATGTTGATAAATACTTAAATATCGCACATAAACGAAGTGCGGACAGACGGACGTACATACTTCAGACGGACGGACGGACGCAAGGACGGCCAAGGTGAAAACATAATACCCCGCCACAGGATAGTGGCGGGGTATAGAAATCAGTTTTACAAATGTTGCAGACTTGCGATTAAGCTGTTCCATTAAAACCAAGCTGATCTGGGTCCTTGTTGTTTGCATAGCCACCTCATCAGAATCTGATCTTTTTTACTTTTTTTTTTTGCAATGTTTCCTCAGCCACCTCATCATTATCTGTTTGTTCCTATTTTGTCATGTTGAAGACATGCTGACAGTAAACAAAGGAGCAGATGGTGCAAAGAGCTCCTTTAGAACCAGGCTCATTTGGGTATCTTTATTTTGCTAAATAAGGTTCTCCTCACCACAAGATCATTGTAGTATAATGGTTATTAAAGTTTCTGAATCAAACCTCAGAATGCTTTAACTTTTCTGTAGTTGCCCAGAAATTTGGTTCAGTTGGTATTTGACTAATTAGATGTGCTGAAGATATGCCAGTAGAATGGCATATAGTGCAGATCTTGATTAGACTGCTCTCTAAGGAGCAGTTTGAACTGGGTTTGTACCCACTAAAATCTGTGTAAGAATATTTAGGAAGATGTTAAGATGGTGATTTCGAGGTGAATACCGTACAATAAAAGCATCGTAAACGACTGCGTAATACCCCGCCACTGCAAACCTTTCATGGCTTTTTTTTTTCATGATTTCATACTTGTATATAGCTCCATGACTGAGGCAGATAATTAACCTCCTTGAGATAAAATTTTAACCATCACTAGAAGCTATAATTGCTATGACATTTTGTTACATGTTTCATAAAAATCCCTTTCTGTTTCAGTTCTGATTTTAATTTATGCAGATTTTTTTAATGATTTCTCACAAGTATATAGCCCTGTGTCAGGGACAGATAGTCCCTCTGGACAAAATTTGGATCATAAAAGTTGTTAAATTATTTTGATAATTTACTGCAACTTTCCAGAAAATCTCTTTCAACTCCGATTTTATAGGGTTTTTTCCTCATGTTTATGCCTGTGGCAGGGGCAGATAACCCTGCTGGACTAAATTCTGGTTGTTAAATAAAGCTAATATCATATAATTTCTGTGAAATTTCATGAAAATATACCAAAAATCTGATTTTATATGGATTGTACATGTATAGAGCCCTGTGCCTGGGGCAGATAACCCCTGGAGACAAAATTTTGATCATGACAGAAAAGCTGTAGCAAGTTTCAGGAAAATCACTTTCAACCCTGATTTTATACAGAATTTTTTATGATTTTATGCATGTGTATAGCCCCAGGACAGGGGCAGATAACCCTGGTGGACAAAATTCTGGTAACAACAGAAAAAATATATCATTTCAATCATTTCTGTGAAATTTCATAATGATGTTTCAAAGCGTAAAGGAATAAGAGATCAAAAACTACTTTTGTGACACTGACAAGGGCAATAACTCTGTCATAAGATATCGAAATTTGCTCATTAACCATTCCGACCGAATTATTTCCAAGACCAATTCGTATACTGAAATTATCAAAAGGAAACGAAGTGCTTATGGACGGACAGACAGCCATATGTATGAAGGATGGACAGACAGACACACGGACAGCGGGAAAACATAATACCATGCATCTGAATAAACTGTTGAAATACAACAACTCTCCCCAAAACTGAGCCAACTTCTTTCTTTTGTTCTTCTCTACAGTTAGAATACATGCTGATGAAAAATGGGTTTATGTAAGAAAAAATCGAGGGGTATTTTGCAGCACAAAAATCTTGAAATTACCATCATTATTGAAGATGCATTAACATCTTACTCCTTATTATCAACTTAGTGAGTGAACTCAAGTTTTACATCCCACGAACAACAAGGTCATATGGAGACGGGACCTTGGTTTAAAGTCTCGTCCGAAAGACTGGAGAAGCGGGTGATCGATCTTGCGAGCCTTGGATTGGTAGTCCGGAGTATTATCTTTACACTACAGCCGCTCCTATATTATTAACTTAAGACTTAAATGCATTTTCAATACTCATGTTTTTCTTCTTCTTTTTTTCTGTTTATTTTTTTTTCACTTTTGTGTTGCAAATTACCCTTTGATCTTTTCCAATATAAATCCTTTTTCATCACAAGTCACACATTTTGGAATTCTAAACTGTGGAAAAAAACACAAGACAGCTGCTAAGTTTTAGGAAGTTCAATGTATTTGCGGTATTTTATGCAGATTTTTTTATTCAACATAATCAGTGATTATCACCACCTTATGTTTGTCCAGCCTGGTTTGCTGCTACTTGATCTCAACAACAATGGGTTTTCTCCATGTTACAAATTAAAGTGATTTTAAACGGACCCAAATATTTGGAGAATCTGAAAAGTATCCTAACTTTCTATTTTCAGATATCTGACAAAGGTATTTTGTTACTTTTCCTTACTAAAAGCAAAGGCAGGCAGGAAGACAAACAAAACATTCTCTTCTCTGAATCATTTATACATATCTATATTTGTATTCATACATCATCGATAAAACCTATTTTGCATTCATAAAACATGTACACTATTCATAATGCAAGCACCACTGTTTGACAGTATTTTTCAAACCAAGCTACTTTCCTTTGATGATGCAAACCTTCTGATTGAGAAATGATGAAAGTTACTACAGTATAAAGAGTTTGCAACAAATGACGCTGAACTTATCCACAGGGTCTAATCGATTCTGCTAATTTTCACTTCCTGCAGAGACTGTACATCATATTTGGCTTCCGCCGAGACTGTCCGCGAACTCTTGCTTCCTGCCGAGACTTCTGTACATGATAAATGGCTTCCTGTAGAGACTGTCCACGTGATTCTGCTTCCTGCCAAGGCTCTTGGCAGGAAGCAGAATCACGCGGACAGTCTCGGCAGGAAGCCATTTTTCGAGGACAGTAGTCTCTGCAGGAAGCAAGAGTTCGTGGACAGTCTCGGCAGAAGCCAAATATGACGGACAGTCTCTGCAGGAAGCGAAAATTGGCGGAATCGATTATACCCTGTGTTATCTGGACAGAAAATACCTGTGGAAACAGTACAGACTCATATCAGACATCACAGGACTGGTCTTATCAGCTTTCACACCAAAGTTCATGAAAACAATTAATGGATCTGAACTATACAATGAAAAATATGCTGTTCCAGACAGAATTTGAGTTGTTCCCCTTGGTTCAGTTCCTCTGTTTCTGTCAAACAGACCTAATATACAGAAGTCAGACCACAACATTGTCTTTTATCATTGTTTATAATCTGAATATTTGGTAAGTCTTTTGTGTCTTCAGGATTCAAACTTCCCTAGTATATCACCATCTCTAAACAAGAAAAATTCCTGAAAAAGAACACAAATATGGTTGAGCATGGGATAAACAAGTCTGTATAAGTCATGATAAGCCGGTATTATCTGTGTAGCAGAGCTCACGCTGGTCTGGCATTCAACACAGGCAATGAGGCAAAGTACTATAAAACATGATTGTTTTCGCATACTTCTTAAATTAATTTCAAACTATCACTCTTACGGACCCGGCAGTTTGTTATACCTCTTAGTCAAACCAGATTTTCGAAGAAATTCCGTCTAGTATAAATGCAGTGCTTGAATAAGGTTTTTCACCAATCCGTTGCCTGGTCATTGTAGCCCAAAAATTGTTTTCAAGCATTTCTTGAATATGCATATCAATTCAGTAAAACTTTTGAGTTCTATTTCAAGAGTAGGCGGTCAGATGGTCTGTGAGACTACACTTCTGAAACAAACTTATCCTGATGAGCAAAACAAGCAGGTTTACCGGTATTGTACATTGTCTTCGTTGTCTGTGTCGAATGCCAGACCAGTGTGGAGCTCCAGATAAGGTAGGTTTTGCTAAGTTTGGGGTATGTTTGATTCCTCTATACACACATACCACAAAAATTCTAAATACTGGGACAGGGAAGTCTGAGCAGACAGTGCAGACCCAGATCAGACTAGCGCTCCAGATAAAGTGTGCTTATGACGATAGTGCATAGATAAATTCTCTTACTTCTCAACAAAAACTGAAGTTGTGACCCCTCAATCGAACCTTCTCAGCAGGAGTTGACTGTTCTAAAGAGGGACACAATATATGTTTTCAAGGAGATGGAAAATCTCCATTACCCCTTCTTATCTGGAGCACTGCAGTGTTTTACTATAAACAATATTCAGACATTTCAAGAAAGCTGTCTGTCAGGAACGACAAACTGGATGGGACTTGCCAGAATCTAGAAGTGCAGGCCAGCAAAGGTAGATTGGTCTTTGCTAATGTTTTAATGAAGCCTGCATTTATGAAAACATTTTCAAATAGTTCTAACACAAAGTGCCCATAGAGGCAATGGAAAAAGTTTGTTTTATCCAGCAACAATTCACTGTTCAAAGCACAAAAATCGCTGATGTTTTTAGTGCTGTTTAGATTACATTCCTTGATGTTACATGGTGTGAGTTCTCTTATTCACTTTAAATTTAAAAAGAGTAAGAAAAACAAACAATTTTCTTTTTCACAGTGAAGAATATTGGCAGATTATGATGTGACCTATTTTACAACTGAATTATTATTACTCCACAATCTCTGCTAGAGTTGATCTATTTCTAAAACTTTCTAAATCTTTCCAATATGAGTGATAATATCAGTCATCTTACCGAATACAATGAATGTGTTCAGCCATTAAGTTTATGCAACAGTGTATTTTAATATAATAGTATATTGTAGTTACTACTAATCTGATTATTTTGTCAAAGAATGACCTTTTGCACTATATTATCATATGACGTCGCATCTGAGAGTGTAATAAAGCCATGCATTAAAAACGATAATCCACTAGTGGATTAAATACGCAATTACGTCGTAACGTTATACGTTGACGGCCATAAAAACGTCGCGTTTTCAAATGGCAAAATCATGACGTTTTAGTGCAAATTTTGCTAATAAAATGCGATTTTAGTGTCATATGATAAACAGAATCTTGCATTCGTGCTCCTGTATTATCGAATTTATTAAACTCGTTGGGGAAAACCGATAAGATGCTCGGCACAGCCTCGCATCTTATCTTTTTCCCCAACTCGTTTAATAAATTCAATAATACATGAGCACTTATGTAAGATCCTCTATTTATAAGCTAAAATGGGTTGTTTCCTCCTAAAAACATTACCTCATCATCTAATATAACTTTAGTCCCACCATATTCTGGAAGCATAACTTTATCTCCTACATTCACTGATACAGGCGTCACTTCACCTTTCTAAAATGAAAAATAGCCATCAGAGGAGATGGCAAATTCCCCGACCGAAGACCTCCATGGGCCTTGGTAAAACGGGTGCACTTCAAAACACATATAAGTAATATATTGTCATTCTTTTATGCTTCTGATTGACATTATCTGTTTAACAGATGCATGATTATCTAACATTCAGACTAAATAGTATGCTTGACTGCTAAAAAGAAGTAACATCTCAAACAGCCGCCATATACATAAATATATAGCATACGATACGTTAAACTTTCAAAATGTGTGAATAACTTCTAAACTACAAGCCCTACAAACCTTATTTGGAGCTCTCTAGTAAGTGAATTTGGACAAAGAATCCAAATCTGGAGAATTTTTTTTTTATTTTTTTTTGGTGGGGGTGGGGGGGGGGGGGGAGTGGAGGGGTCAGAGAGAGAGTTAGGAACACTGATAAAATATCACAGCATGTTCATCAATATTCTAAAAGGTATAAGGTTATTAAAATTGTGGAGCAGGCCAGGGTTATACAGATATGGAGCAGAGACTCAAACAGCAGCTCAAAATACTAAAGGGAAATAACTCATAAAGTTTGAATGCAAGAGTTGTCATTTATGTATGAGACAAATCGTCATGACCTGTTCTTCAGATCTGTGAAGTATCATGAAAATATTTCAAAAGGTATTCTAGCTATGGAGCGGACACCTAAAATCATCAAAGGGAAATAACTCAAAAAGTAAGAAAGCAAGAGTTGTCATTCTTGTTCGCGACACATCGTCATGACCTGTTCTACATATCTGTGAGGTATCGTGAAAAAATTTCAAAAGGTATTCAAGTTATACAGCGGACACGAAATCATACCTAAAACCATCAAGGGGAAATAACTCAAAATGTAAGAAAGTAAGAGTTGTCATTCTTGTTTGCCACATGTCATCATGACCTGTTCTACATATCTGTGAAGTATCACGAATATATATCAAAAGGTATATGAGTTATAGAGCAGACACGAAACCACACCTAAAACAATCAAGGGGAAATAACTCAAAAAGTAAAAAAGCAAGAGTTGTCACTCTTGTTCGCGACACATCGTCATGGCCTGTTCTACATATCTGTGAAGTATTATGAAAATATTCTAAAAGGTATTCAAGTTATAGAGCGGACACATCTTGCCAAAAAATCACCTAAAACCATCAAGGGGAAATAACTCAAAAAGGAAGAAAGCAAGAGTTGTCATTCTTGTTCGCGACACATCGTCATGACCTGTTCTACATATCTGAGAAGTATCCTGAAAATATTCCAAAGGGTATTCAAGTTACAGGGCGGACACGAATCTGCCAAAAAACTCACCAAAGGGGAAATAACTCAAAAAGTACAATAGCAAGAGTTACCATTCTTGTACGCGACACATCGTCATGACCTGTTCTACATAACTGTGAAGTATAATGAAAATATTCCAAAGGGTATTCAAGATATAGAGCGGACAAGAAAATGTTTACGGACGGACGGACAGACGGACGGACAGACGCCAGGCTCATCGCTATATCCCCCGAACCTTTCGGTCGGGGGATAACGCTATATCCCCCGAACCTTTCGGTCGGGGGATAAAAATTACATGATCACCTTATTTTAGCAAAACAAGCTGGTTAAATGATGTCAGTATTCCCTTTCAAAATGATTCCAAATATCTACATTTTAGGGAACATTTAGCAATTGAAAATCCCAGGGATCTCCCCAGACCATTAAGGCATACCATGTCGCTTGCAACATGCCTTCCTGTTCAAATAACCTTTGCAACATGCCTTAATTTCCAATGAAAATTTATTTAAGTGCTATTATTTTCATTGTTTAGCCATTAAAATTGTTTTAAATGCATTAAAGATCATCAATAAATTGTCTATAATGTAAATTTAGGCTAATTTTGACAAAACATTGCTATATTAAAGATTTTAAAAATTGATCAACAAGTTATAATCAGATTTTTGTGCTAAAAGCGACATGCTTTCTGGAATTTCTGGGGAGAACACTGAACCCTGTTTATAGCAGAATTATGCAAGATACTTGGAATCATTGGTTCTAGAGAGGGATAACCCTGTCTTTTAAACAATGTATAACAATCCATTTGCCAATATTCAGATACAAAGCTATTTTGTCATAGCATTTTGGCTGGTTAGATGTGGTTAGTAGACACAGAGCCCTTCTCCCTCCAAGTGTCAGTCAGCAGTTGATGTTTGTATATATATTATTATTTATTGCAACTGATGATCTTGTTTATTGCAACTCTTGTTTATTGCAAGTGTTGCTCTTGTTTACTGCAACTGTCTCCAAAAACTATTGGCTTTCCTTAAGTCTGTATCTTCATTAGATCAAATGTACATACCGTATTTGCCTTGATAACACACATGCTCTAATAACTGCACAGCTAGGGCAGCTACAAACAGCAGTTCAGCCAAAGGCAGTGACTAAACTGCATCTGCAAACAGTACCGACCCAGATCAGACTGCCTTGAATTCAACGTCCCACAAGTACATAGGTCACACAGAGACAGACAACTTGGCTAAATGTCTCATCCGAAAAGGCTGGAGAAGGGCATTAAACCTGTTACCCCTTGACTGGCAGCCTAGTGTGTAACCCACTAGAGCTCTAGATTGGAAGGGATAACGGATAATCAAGGGATACTTTTATTACTCCATAAAAACATATTGTGACCTCTCATTAGAACCATCTCTCCAAGACGGGTCTACTGAGCGGTCACAACTTATGTTTTCATTAAGAAATAAGAAAAAATCATCTCTGAATTTAATCCCTGTTAACCCTTACTAACTGGAGCTCTGCACTAGACCATGGCTGCTCCTACACCCGGCTCAGCCTGACCAGTCTTCATTGTTTGCTGTCTGTTTCTGACAGTTAACAAATTTACTACAGACAAATGCTGAACCAAAGCTGAAATAATTTAATGGGGACATAAATCTGATTAACAGTTTGAGAAAACAATTTTTCTAGGTCATTCAAAACTTTTGGAAAAGGTCAAAACTTTTGGGTAGGTATAAGCACAGCCATCTACATATGGATAGGCTAACAGGTTTCTCTTCTGAGTAGAGGAGAGATCTTATATTTTGTAAGACCCAATCACTGAGAGATTTCGATTCATGAGAATGCTTAATTGTGTTGTGGATAGAAAAAGAGGGGGGGGGGGGGGGGGGGGAGGAGATCTTATACTTTATAAGACAAATCACTGAGAGATATCAATTCATGAGAATGCTTAATTGTGTTGTGGATAGAAAAAGAGGGGGGGGGGGGGGGGGGGGGGGGAAGCCCAATGTTCACCCTGAAAATTTTGGTTAAGCTGAAGCTAAATTTCACCTCATTCTTTGCTCCCTGTCCTGTAGCCACTACTGTTGCTTGTAAAACTTTTCCCTGTGCCTTCTCAGGAATCATGATACCAGACTTGGTCTTCACTTCAGGGGCAAATCTTTCAACCAAAACCCGATCAAACATAGGTATAAACTTCTTGAATGCTCGAGCCTGAAATTATATGATACGTCTAGGTAACTTAAAAGAGTGGGAAATGAAAACAAAAGCCGCGACACAAGAAAACCAACAAAGTGGTTGTGCGCCCAGGGCAGACTCAGATCAGCCTGGGCATCCGCCCAGACTGATCAGAGTCTTCGCTGTCTGCATGGAGATAGCTTAGACACTTATCTATCCTTTAAGTGCTTAGCAAAGAGTGTGATCAGACTGGACGGATGCTCAGGCCGATCTGAGTCTGCGTCGGGCACACAATCACTTTGTTGGTTTTCTCATGTCGCGGCTCATAGCTGCTTCTCTAGTACTTCTTCAAGTACAATACATGGGTGCTTATCTCTAAGTTAACCTCACCTGTTTCGTTTTGTGCCAAGTTGTGCTTGTTTATAGACATAACTGTATCTGGGTACAAACCCTAACAGGCATATTACCTTGGTGCATGGTGTGTTTCGCATGTATGTTTACAGCTGTCAGTTTAATCAGCCAAATGGCACAGCCAACATTCTCTGACACTGTAATGACAGACTGCCTTCGTTACCACTTGTTCTAGCTTGTGGCATGCTGGTAGTGGTTGCAGATTTCCTCAAGAGATCCAAAGGACATGTGCCATAAGTAAAAGTCCAACATATAATCTCATGTTTGAAAGGCAAAAACGTACTAAATCCACTAGGTAGGGGCTCAGCTTCAATAACCACACCTTTGAACAAGACCTGTCCGCGTACAGGATAGCTCGCCAGCTAACCCGAGTCTTCTCTGGCTGCAAACCCTTATAAGCCGCCAATCAAAATTATAAATAGGCTTTTTCAGCCAGAGAAGGCTCGGATTACTCGCCAGCAGTGCCTTGCCCATCACATAAAAAAACCTTATACTGCTGTCCATATCAATTTTGCAGTTAAGCTTAATTGCAAATGCAGTTCAAGCAATAATTCTGTAATTTCCACTCATTTTCAGGGCTCGAAATTTTTTTGTGAACATACTTGTCCTGCAGGGCAAGTGCTTTCAATTTTTTACTCGTCCTTTCAAAAATCTACTCGTCCTTAAAAACTGTCTGATATCACTCATTTTTCCCTCGAATGTATTCTACTTTCAGTTTCATTTTCACTCGGTTATTTCCGGTACTTTCCGTAGGTATATGGTTTCGTCCCAATTCAGGTTTTGCCAAAGAGGTTTCGTTAATAAAGATTTCTGCACCAAAGTAGATTTTTTCTGCTTTATTCAAGAGAGGACGTGAAAATAATGTCCTATACAACTATTTGAGTTGGATTATGCATTTGTAATCGTGCAGTTATAGAGTGCAAACAACTTAGGCGAAACCGCGTTGGTGCGAATCCTCATCGAGTCGATGTTCGATATGCGCAGGCGCACCGTTTATTTACAGTTTGCCATTTCCGTTTTCATTTTTAGATTACACGATGCGGGATTTCATGCTTTTTGCATTACAGTCAATATTTGTTTGCTGTAATTTGATCGATTTGTAAAGTGCTTTTCCTGAACGGCATAATTAGACAATTTTCATGGAGGAAAAACCTACTCGTCCGGCAGGGCAAGTCAGTGACAATTTCCACTCGTCCTTACCGATCAGCTACTCGTAAATACGAGCGGACGAGTGTAAATTTCGAGCCCTGATTTTTATACCTCGATCAGGCTATATACCCAATTCTCCTACTTCCGTAGTTTCCGCTATTTCCGTAGTTTACCGGCGTCTATGTCAACAGCTGATCACGTGATCTCCTACTGCTAGTATAATATCTATAGCCCAGTTCAAATCACCAGATATTGAAATTCTCTATTTTCACTTCAATTTAACTCTTTTATTCCACAATGAAATTCACTAGATAGATAACAGGAAATATGTGTTAATAAAACTATAGGGCCTGAGTTCAAAATGATATTTGAAAACTAAAATTTTCACTCAACCAGAAAAGTTTTACACTTGTGAATTAAGCAAATCCACTTCTTTGAACTGTACTATACTTTAAAAATATTTCCCACCGTATGACCTCATGAATCAAAACTTCCGTTTGACCTACGGACCTCAGGAGAAAGTTCCTTACAGTGGGCAGTGATTTTAAAGAAAGATTTAAGTAACATTTCTTTGATGCTGTAACTTCATTTTTGATCTGCAGGTCCTCAATATCATGACATTTCATTGCACTTTATTAAACTATTAAAATGCGCTAGTGAAAACATTATTTCTTTGACTTCCATTTAGTGCTACGGAAATAGGAGCAAAGGGCATATATAGCTCGATTTAAGTGTCTCCCTAACCTGTCCATTGCACACAGCCTTTCATTATCATCTGCCCATCGTCTATATAACTGAAATACTGTTGAAAAGGATGTATAATCACAAGTCATCCATCATCCATTATTCTGATATAGTTGGCAAACCGCACTATTTCCCTTTGACAGTTATTAACAAATTGCATAATTGCCTGCCTTGATTAAAAACTGACAATCATTAAACATAATGACACGAGAATCGACAATGCAGAGAATTGGAATAGTAAAAAAAGAATATTTTGAAAGATACAAAACCATTTTTAGACACTGTCCTTTTCAGCAAAATCAACTCTTTCTTGGCTGGTGCTGTTTCTGAAAATTCTGGAAATGTGCTGCAACCACGTGTGACCTTCGCAGAGGGACTAGCAATTGTTAAATCACATATGTATAGAATATGGTAGAATGAATATTTTGATTAAGTTTATTAACATGTTAAAAGATAATTTCTATCAACTAGAGATAAATTTGAGTGGAAAGGACAGAAAAAACTATATTTCTCTAATTTTAATCTTTATCATGAATTACACAAATAATGATAGTTCCCTATAAGGATGGTTTAAGGGTAGGAACGCGCATTTCTAAAATTCAAAATTGGCGTTGGGTCTATTACAATATAATTACTCGCTGTCAGCGATTTGAATTTTAATAATCACATAAGTATTATTATCACTGATTTGTTAGAATTGGTTTGAATTGTTTTCCTGATGTTTTTTTCTATGAAAAGAATCGTTATACTTTTATTTTTACGTATGCGCACGCCGCCAAGGTCAAGGGTCAATGTCAGTACATCTCCATATTGAAGAACTTCCATCACATCGGAGAAGCTGGTCAAGTCACTTAAAATTAAATTAAAACAAGTTTAATAAAAAAATCAAAGTAAATTTTGACACAGTAAGTAAATATTTGCATAATTTATTGACCAGTGCATAGAAAACATTTCGTCTTCATGTAATTGCATACTTTCCGGCTTTTTAAAAGGTGTGGATTTAATTTTAAGACACGTGTGGGCACCATGTGTAAAGCGACACAACGTCTTTAGATTTGTAAGATTTTTTTTATGGAAAATGCGTATAGTTGCGTTTATATTAGCATCAAATATCACTGTAGCATGCAAGTTTTGATAGGTGTAAGACGCTGTCAGTGTAACAAATAAAACGCAATTTCCTTACACATTGCATAATATTTCTGGAATATTCTGGCAGTTCTCTCCCTTAGATTTATCTTGCGTACCACTGCCATGGATAGCTGGAGTTATCATGTTTTTGGACATACCTGACCATCTTATACTGGAATACATTTTAAGATAAAAATCTTACTCCATTATCAACGCATTAAATCCATAATAAATTCATATTTTCGTACTATTTTATACTGTTTGGTTGTGTTACAATTATTATATGCATACAGTACACGCAACGTGGAGACTTGATCTGACACGCTCTCGCGAGAAATTTTAATCTTTTCCGCGAAAGTTTAGTGGGGTTTTTGCGTGTGAAATGCGTGGGAGATGCGAGACACTCGCGAGATGCGTGACGTTAAACTCGCGAGAAAACGATTTCTTTTCACGCGAGACACGCAACTTTCGAGAGAAAGGATTAACTCCATGTATGCTCAGGTGAGTCATCGGCGTCAAACTTAATCACGCGTGACGCGTGTTTTCGAGTGGAAAGGATTAACGATTCCTATCAATTTCACAGGTCATTATATGTTGTACAGGTAATTCATTTATATTTTTACTTTGGACCTAAAAAAAGTTGTGATTCCGGTTTCCAACCGACTGGTCTTTTTTGGCGCCGACTAAAAAATTTTTAGCGGCAAAAATTACGATCGGCAATTTCAGCCATTCCAGAAATAACCGAACAAATAGACGGCATAAACCGCTCACGCTATGACGCGTAAAGCATACCAGTTTGTCGCATAGTATACAATACTGCGCAGGCTGATCCTCATATTTACTATCAGCGTATGGAATAAGATTCCTTTCACCATTTTGTGCTCTGAGCGGCGTCCTTTGATGTCAAGGCACGAGACTGACCTATAAACGTGCTGTGTTTACGTATTTCAACAAATGCTACCGTCTTCACATTTTATTACGGCAAAGGCCCTGAATGCGTTCAGTCACCTCTAAATATGAATACATATATATTATGTTTATTAGTCCGAATACTTTGAGAATTTTTCGCGCAGCAGAATCAGTTTCTTTTTTCATATAGATAATGTGATTTTGCAACGCGGAGATCGGAATAAAAAACAAACTTCTCACCTCTTATTTTTCATTCATTTTGATGCATTTTTAAAATCCAAACACTTTGACTACTGATCCACGACGCAAAATCATATTTTCTATATTTCTTGAAAAGAGGATGCAGCTGTGACGTATTTTTTTTTAGCTGTCAAACCAACAGGTTTACAAATTTGCATATTTCAGCGAGTGGTTAAGCGGACGTCAATCACCTCTGAGACAGCCCATTTGCTAATCAAGTCATTGTTGTCGCGTGCGCTTTTAATGGAGACTTGACAGCTCTTACATCAGAAAGTTTATATTGGTTAATAAGTAAACATTTCGGCACGTGCCACTTGCGGTATAGCTTTGAGTTCAAAAGCTGATCGAAACGCTTTGATCTTTGTGACTGTTTTGACATGGATTGGGCTATTATCGGTGGCGGCTGAGCGAAATTTTTTGTCTGTGTCATCATTCTAGAATTTTGCTACTAAGTAACCTATTAACAATATTCTTTCAAACATAAGCCTCTCTAATTAACTCGCTGCGTAATTGCAACAAAATTACGCTGATCATGATTGTTTATCAACACATCCTTAATTCGTAACGGTCAAACAATACTTGCGTTGAGGATGCGATCAATTAGGTTATTCACGCACGCTTACAATGTATTATTTGAACCGTTATCAGCGTCGAAAAAAATGCATTGCGAATCGTAAAGGTATATGTATAGAAACTTGCATTTACTGTACATGTACATTGTACCTACCTGGACAAAATTCCACGCGTGATGCGAGAAAGTTTCTCGCATACATCACTCTATGAATTTCACGCGAGATGCGAGGAATTTTCTTGCGTGGAACGTGGCGATTTTCAAACACGCGAGGAAGTTTAGTGTGAAATGCGTGAGAGTTGCGAGAGAATCTCGTGGATTTTAATCCCTTCCTCGCGATTTTAAGTGTCACGCGAGAGCGTGTCAGATCAAGTCTTCACGTTGCGTGTACTGTACCTGCAAAGTTTCGCTATTTGTGAGTGAGTGAGCGAACTCGGGTTTAACGTCCCACCACCAACGAGGTCATATGGAGACGGGACCTCGGTTTAAAGTCTCATCCGAAAGACCGGAGAAGCGGGGTATCGATCTCGCGACCCCTGGATTGGTGGTCTGGAGTGTTATCCACTACACAACAGACAATTTGTGCGTGACCCTCACAATTTTGGACGCCTCCTATGACCTCACGATCGTATTTTGAAAAATAGCCATAGCTCACGCTTCCTTCGTTTGAAACAGAAGAATACTAAAAAATGTCTTTTTTGCGCTCTCTTGATCGTTAAATAAGTGTTTTCTCTCAACTTCCGCTACATTCGGATAATCTCGGTCACTGAATCTATATATATATTTACGGGAAAATTCGTCATCTGGTCTAAAAAGAGGTAAAGGTTTCTGATAGTCTTAAAATAGTGTGGGTAAAATAACTTGTGTATTCAATGGCGATTAGAGCCGAAAACGACCAAATGTGTACTTCAGTTTTTATGTTTGACAACAGAGTGAGGGTTTAAGGAACAGATCGGACACTTGACAAGTGGTAGCTTTGGACAGATAAGGAGTAGAAGTTTAGGTGGGGAGGGATGGTGAAAGATGGCCTGTGTATTGTTGACTTTATTCTGGCTGGTGGGAAACACAAACGCATCTAACTGAGGAATGAAGCAGGACATGATAGCCTAACTGTAACAGAATAAACAGTTAAGACATGATGCTTCACTCATGACGTTGTTGCTCTTCTTTGTGAGTGTGGACTGTCCTACAGCGGGAAGGGCGGCAGCTGCGTGCAGGGTTGGTGCTGGAGCATGAGGTTGTGTTATTCCAACCAAGATTGCTTGCAACATTTAAATTTTAAGTATGTGAGAGGAGAGAGACACATATGTACCTAGCATTTAGAATTAAAGCAAACAAAATGAATGTGTATCACATTGGAATGAACCTAGAATAAGGTCTCAGTGTTTTCCCCAGAAATTTCAGAAGGTATGTTGCTTTTAGCACAAAAAACAGATGTAGACTTGTTGATCAGTTTTTAAAATCCTTAATATAGCATTTTTTTGTCAAAATTATCCTAAATTTACATTCTAATTAGTTAACTGATGACCCTTGGGGGTGGTTGGGTGGTGCAATGGTGCTGGGTAAAACTTCCTTGTGCCGGGGTGTCCTACTGATATGGATAAAAGTAGGAAAAGGGCTTACTGTGGTTGCTGTAGGTGCGGGTGGGAGTTGTTTGGACATTTTTCTCTCATCTATCATTTCTCTCTTGTTTCTCCCTCTCTTTGGGAGACGGCCTGATATAGACTGAAATACTGTCTCAAAGGGCCGTTAAACCCAAAACATCCAACCAACCTGATGACCCTTAATGCATTTAAAACAATTTCACTGGCTAAGAAATGAAAATAATAGCACTTTAATAAATTTTCATTGGAAATTAAGGCCTGTTGCAAAGGTAATCTGAAGAGGAAGGCATGTTGCAAGCGACATGCCTTAATGGTCTTGGGAGATCCCCGAGATCTGTGGTTGGCCATAACCAATGGTTATAGGCATGCGACCAATTGCGATCCAATGCTGTCGACGTAAGGTTGGGCCTGCGAAAAGCTTTTTTGTTCTCATCATTCATGGATATCACAGACTTTATTCTCACTTATAGGAAGAGCAAATGCATATGATTGAGGAGCCTGTTCACGTAGTGAAATCGGTAGGGCACCTGACTCATAAGTAAGAGGTCCTGGGTTGGAAACCTGGTCTGGCCACATACTTTCCTTTCTCCTTCCGCTGATTCAAGAAGGGCAGTTGTCAGTTGCTGGCGAAAGTATGTGCACTTGGTATTGTACACCCACTTTTTTAGCTCATTTCCAAGACACATTTAGTTAATTAATCAGCAGTTAGCAATGGAAGTTGGGGTATTAGGAGACAAGACAGCAATCAGCAGAATTTATAATAAGAGCCATGACATGACAAAACCAAGAAAGTGACATGTACGCCCAGCAAGACTCAGATCAGCCTGGGCATCCACCTAGTCTGATCAGAGTCTTCCCTGTCCGCATGGAGCTAGCTTAGCCTCTAAGCTACCCTTTAAGCACACAGCAAAGACTCTGATCAGACTTGGCAGCTGTCCAGGCTTATCTTCAGGTCTTTGTTGGTTTTGTCTTGCCATGGCTCATTTATGTTTTATCATATGACGTCGCATCTGAGAGTGTAATAAAGCCATGCATTAAAAAGATAATCCACTAGTGAATTAAATATGCCAATAACGTCGTAACGTTATGCATTGACGTCCTTAAAACGCCGTGTTTTCTAATGGCAAAATTGTGAAGTTTTAATGCAAATTTTACAAATAAAATGCGATTTTACTGTCATATGATAAATTGAATCTTGCATTTGTGCTCCTGTATTATTGAATTTATTAAACGAGTTGGGGAAAACGATAAGATGCGAGGCTATTGCTCCTGTATTATTGAATTTATTAAACGAGTTTGGGACAACTATAAGATGCGAGGCTATTATTGAATTTATTAAACTTGTTGGGGAAAACTATAAGATGCTCGGCATAGCCTCGCATCCTATCGTTTTCCCCAACTCGTTTAATAAATTCAATAATACAGGAGCACTATGTAAGATTCCCTATTTATTTCCAGAAATGTATAGAATCCCAAGTTTATTGAGACCACTGACCAAAGGAAACTTAGCCCCAGCTTTAGCGAGATGTTACGCCAAAGATTTAAAGTTTGGACCAGAGGGCAGGGCATTAATGTTGCAGGGAGTTGACTTGTTAGCTGATGCTGTAGCTGTTACAATGGGACCAAAGGTATCATAGACAACACACTTTGCATTTCATTCTTTTGTAAAAGTTTTACACTTACCCTCTAGAGAAGCTCAGAGATACTTGGAAATGTTTGGATATACATGTACCATAATTCCATTACCAGGGTTACCGGTATCACTAAGTTTGAAAATATGAGTCCTAGAGCCATCTTTGGTAAAAAAGTAAGAGTTCAGTTATGAAGTTTTCTTGAAAACAGGAGTCCCCAGCCTACAGAATAGAATAAAGAACTTCTGATAGAGAGCTTATGAGAAATCTGATAAACTGCCAAGCAGAATCACTCAGATGAGGAAATATCTGTGAACCTCGTAACTGTCTCATAAAGGTGTACTCTTGGGTGCACCTGTATCTAGCAGCGGCAAATCATAGTTGTTACTTTTCTAGCGACATTGTCCCTGGCAGTTTAAATTTCTGGTTAAGCTCTGTTTTGTGGCATTGCCCAGACAGTGGAGACATAACATGGAACATTCTGCGGCTTGTTCATAAAGGGAAACAACTTCTGAGACCTTTCTGTTTCCTAAATGCTGATCCTAGTATGATAATATATTTAATATATAGAAACATCAGTGCTCCAGATAAAAAGGAGTACAAGGGATAACTTAGGGATAATTTTCCTTATTTTGCCATAAAAAAAAAAACATGTTGTGGCCCATATGAGAACTGTCTCGCTATGACACTTCTAATGAGGGGTCACAAAATATTTTCGTTGAGACAGAAGAAACTTTATCTCTGAATTTTTGTCAATACCCCATCTTATCTGGAGCTCTAAAACATATATATTATAGCCCCACATTAAAACTACTACAGTATACTGCTTCTGAGAAGAAATGCCACAAGTTGGTGACAACATATGCCATCATTAGCAATCCAAAGAAATTCACTGAATATATTGTTATCAAACTAGCTCTTTAGACTGTTATTTTCAATTACAGGGCAGAAATGTGATACTAGAACAAAGCTGGGGCAGTCCAAAAATAACTAAAGATGGTGTCACAGTTGCAAAAGGAATTGATTTAAAGGTAAGATATTAGTTGAAAAGAATTGTGAATTGCACTGTAATTCACATTCAGATAAGCAGTGGCAAGAAATGATACTGTTTGGCTGCCATTTCCATGTGTCTTTCTCACACCGGGTAGGCGGCAATCAAAAACGCGCTTAACAATCAGTTAATGTGGATCAAAAACTGTTAGAAACAGCATTTTCGATTGGCGACAATTTGCAATCAAAGAACACTGTTTCTAATGGTTTTGATCCGCCTTCTTCGACTGCATGAGCATTTTTTCGATTGCCGCCTACCCTGTGTGTTTCTGCTCTTGAACAGAAATTTGTATGGGCCATAGGGAAAAAGTGTGTTTTGAAGCAAGTGTAAATACAGTCAAACCTCGATAATTCGAACTGACAGGGACCTCACTATTTCATTCGAATTATCCGTAGTTCGAATTTACGAGTTCGGCTTTTCCCGTTCATTTCCGTACATTTCCGGTATTCGTTATTACGGCGATTTTCAGACGGGCCGATATTTTATTCCTCTATGCTTACTGACGTTGCTGGATTTATAATTCAATGAAAACAAAATCAGAACGTAGAATAATTAACATTACATACCGTCCACAATCATTTAATATCGCCAGACCACCCCTCGTGTTTGGCACATGTACATGTGTATTGTCCGAAAGCAGCGAAACTGCCGAACATTTTCCCAGCTCCGTAAATCAACTGTTTATGACAATGCAGCACTGGAGAAGATCAAAGCCAGACTGAACGGAAACAGGCTAACCCAGACTTGTTTCTATCTCGGACTTAACTGTATTTTCACTTTCCGTTTATGTTTCCGAGAACTGGCTACTTTCGTTTTCAGAAAAACGACTCAACCGGTCACCTGAGCTGTGTCATGGAAAAGGCTCCTCAGTTATTCGGAGTCAATGTATTACTAAAACCAGCCTGTCAGTCTGCGCAGGGTAGCTAGAGACTATGTTTAGTGCCGTGTGCAAAGCGTATGATCCGTGCGCAAACCGTATGATCACAGACTAACGGGACCAAAGTTCGGATGCGCATGCTAGTCGGAGCCTAAAGTCATCACATTTAGCCTTTAAATTTACAAACTTTAACATGATAATCCCCGTCAATTATGCAATTAGACAGACACCTTTTGCTCAACAGAAATTAATGACTAATCCATCTAAACGTTAGTGGTCGTGAAGCGATAATTACCTGGACAGGTGGCAGTGATGACCTGAGGGTATACATATTTATCTCATCGATGACAAAAGGTGTTATGTTCCGGCAGAAAATTGGAGCATGCATTTTGATTTCGAATATTGGAGGGGTAATTATAATGAATTTACTCCATCGGGACCAAATTTTTCTTTCGAAAAATCCGATTTTTCGAATAATCGAAATTCGAATTTGCGGAAGTGTTTTTGCATAGAATTAATAGGCTTACGATCGGGGCCGTGTTTCTAGTTCGAAAAATCCGGTAGTTTCGAAAAATCGGCGTTCGAACTACCAAGATTCGACTGTATGGTAAACTAAAAAGGTTTTTTAGGGGCAAAACATTCCAGTTCATACTTTCTGTCGGCCCATTGTGATCATTGTTTACCTATGTTGGGGGCTGGGGCTTAAAGAAATGACCCATGTTAGGCTTTTAATCTGTCCATCTGGCAGAAAACCTGTATGCATTGGATTAAATTTAAGTTTTGTATGAAAAAGTGCATGAAAGTTTTTTTTGACAGAGTTGTGGCCCTTATATCTGGCATCCACCACTTCATTTGATATTGTGCTGGTTGTTTCCTCATGATTTCAACATATTTTTCATTTTGATTTTGTTAGCATGAACCAAAATATGATCAGAGGATGTCCACCTTTCTAACAAATTTTGATAGTTTGTACAAATGAGCCACAACACGACAAAACCAACAAAGTGGCATGTGCGCCCAGTAAAGACTTAGATCAGCCTGGGCATCCAACCAGTCTGATCAGAGTCTTCCATATGTGCACTTAAAGGGTAGCTAAGGGCCTATGCTAGCTCCGTGCGGACAGCGTAGACTCTGTCTGATCAGACTAGGCGGCTGCACAGGCTGATCTGAGTATTCAATGGGTGCACATGCCACTTTGTTTGTTTTTGTCATGTCGCGGCTCATTTATATGTACATGTTGTTAAGATTGAGTATGCATTTTACATGTAAAAATAACCAGTCCTGCTTTCATACTGCTCCAATTGTTTCCCTTAGTTTTAAAACCTATTTAGCTTGCATTATATCAAATAGGCTTGTTTCATAGAAGAACTACCACCCTTGCTTTCTTAATCACCAACTTATTCTTTCTTGATTTGTAGGATAAATACATGAATATAGGTGCCAAATTAGTACAAGATGTTGCCAACAATACTAATGAAGAAGCTGGAGATGGTACCACCACAGCCACAGTTCTGGCACGATGTATTGCCAAGGAAGGATTTGAAAAGATCAGCAAGGGAGCTAATCCTATTGAAATCAGAAAAGGTAGAGAGTAGCTATGGATTAACTTCAAAGAATTGAAACAAATCTTGTGCCTTTGCATATGACCACAGTAATGCGCATTCCCAATCAAGGACAAAGACAATTGTGATGACGAAACATGAAAATATGTCCTTAAATAATGAATTACAATCAAATCCTCCCTTTATAGAAAATTCTGAAATTCTCAGCATTTTCTTTTGTGCTACTACTATGCTTTGCTTCAGAAGGCACATTTGGTTTAGGAGCCCGGCAGCTCAGTATGTTAAGCCTGAGCATGCTGATCTAGTGGTTTGGGTTAGATCCCTGCTTGAGGTGAAAACCTTTTCAAATGAAAACGAGGCTCCATTGCACACAGCCTTTCATTATCACCATACCATTGTCCTGATATGATTAAATACCGTTGAAAAAGACATTAAAATTGCAAGCCATGCATCTGTCCACTTTGTTTGAATCTGATATATATTTATGCAATGTCTCACTTCAAAAGTAATATATTTATTTAATTATAAGACAGTTGTTTTTTTTCCTTCCAAAAACAACTTGAAAATCTTGATCCATCTTATAAGATGGATCTAGATTTTCAGGATTGTTTTGGAAGAAATCCATCATACAGCAGAATTGTGCAAGACATTTAGATATTTGGGGTTCATCAGGGGAAGGAAAGACACCTCAGAGTTGCCATAGTAAGATAAAAAAAAAACTCTGGAAAATGATCTGTTGAGTTTTGGCTGTTCAAAAAGCAATGTAGGGTTATGGGAAGCAAAACTGACAATGGCAGAGTTGCTTCCTCTGAAAGAGTACTCATTCATAGTAAGAAAGCAAGTGATGAGCAAGTCAGATGAACTTTGCAGGTGTCATGATGGCAGTAGACGCAGTAGTAGAAGATCTCAAGAAAATGTCTAAGCCAGTAACAACACCAGAAGAAATCGCACAGGTGAGTTGGATGCATGGTCATGATTCTGCGTCACTTTAGTACACCAATATCACACCTGGTTAACTATGTTTCTAAGGCTGTTACCAAACAAAAAAGGGTTCTAGACTAGTTGCGAAAAAGAGTTATAGTTCCCAAACAACTTGGTCATCGTGGCTAAACAAATTTGTTTAGCCACAGTGACCAAGTAGTTTTAGAACAAACTATTATGTAACAGCCTTAGAAAAGTTGTCAACCAGGTGTGAGTATTGTATGTCATTTGTGCCTGTCAGGTGCAACTATTCCCCATTCTTCTATACTTAACATTATTTTCATTCTTATAATATATAATTCACAATTACCTTTAGGCTCAAAGAATATATGCATGCCGTAAATTGTTGATCAGATTTAGATAGGAAATAAGTAACATGTACTTAGATTTGAACAGCTCTCTACAGTTTGCAGTAAATGGCAGCTAGGAGTCTTTGACTGAATAAAACTGGTTTGTACGTTTAAATGGCTTCCTCAGCCTTTAGGTAAAGTTCGTTTCTCTTCCATTGAAGATAGCTTAAGGTAGACGAATACTGAATAGAAATATTGGCGGGGCATTCAAACCATTATACCGTCTAAATAACCCAAAGAGCTATAAAACATTTGGGTAAGAAAAAAACAATTTTCACCGCTTTGTTTTCCTAAAAAACAATATTTTGTATTTCTACATACTTTTTTTTACACATTTTCCATTAAAATTCATATCTCTAGCACATGAATGCACTTTCATTTCAGCAAATCATATAATCTGTAATATAGGATATTTGAAACAAACTGATAACAAAAAAATGCAGTTTTCTTGTTAATAAGTATATTTTTACATTCTTTGAAAAAATGCAAGAAAATTGAATTTCATGAAAACGTCATGAAAAATATCATCAATCGATGGGGCATGCTTATGCATATTATTTTAGTAAAGCTTACATCGTATGTTAAAGAATAAAACAAAAAAACAAACATTTCACCGTTTTGTTTCCTAGAAAAACAATGTTTAAGTTCAAAATATCCCCAAAACAGGCTGCCCAAATTCTGCACCTGCTGCAAGCACAGCCGGTCCTTGCCCTATTATTTATTTTCCTGTTATTCGGTTCTACCACAGAGTAATGTCGACAAAAATGCGCAGATAGAATGGAAACTGTGAAGATCTTGATCATTCTGGTTCCTAAGGAACAGTCTGATCTCAGTTTCCACTGTTTGTACAGACCTATGTGCCCGAAAACTTAGGATCTTTACGGTAGATATTGTAAGTGTATATTATAACTGTATATACTCCACAGTTAGTCGATTTGATGATGAACAATAACTCTGTTTGTTTTTATGCCCCCGAAGGAACTTCGGGTGGCATATTAAAATCGCACCGTCCGTCCGTCCGTCTGTCCGTCCGTCCGTCCGTTACAAATCGTGTCTCAGCGATAACTTTAAAACTACTGAAGCAAATTTGATGAAACTTCACAGAAAGATAAAGCATAATGAGAAGGTGTGTCGCGCGCAAGACTTAGGTCCCTACGCCCAAGGTCAAGGCCACAATTGGGGCAAAGGTCAAATCGTGTCTAAAAATCGTGTCCCAGCGATAATTTTAAAACTGCTGAAGCAAATTTGATGAAACTTCACAGAAAGATAAAGCACTATGAGAAGGTGTGTCGCGCGAAAGGCTTAGGTCCCTACACCCAAGGTCAAGGCCACAATTGGGTCAAAGGTTAAATTGTGTCTCAAAATCATGTCTCAGCAATAATTTTAAAACTACTGAAGAAAATTTGATGAAACTTCACAGAAAGATAGAGCATAATTAGAAGGTGTGTCACACACAAGACTTAAGTCCCTATGCCCAAGGTCAAGGCCACAGTTGGGTCAAAAGTCAAATTGTGTCTCAAAATTGGCTCTCAGTGACTACTTATAAACTACTGAAGCAAATTTAATGAAACTCCACAGACAGATGAAACATAATGAGAAGTTGTGTTGCACATCATATTTGGGTTGCCAGGTTCAAGGTCAAGGCCACAATTGGGGGTCAAAGGTCAAATCTTGCCTCAATGATAGCTTAAAACCTGCTAAAGCTATTGTCATCAAACTTCACAGAAAGGTAAACCATAATGAGAAGGTATGTTGCACACAATATTTATGATCCCAAATCCAAGGTCAAGGTCACAATCTGGGGTCAGAGGTCAAATCATGTATCACCAATTACTCAGAAAAGTACCAAAGCGTACTTAAAAGAAAGATAAAGCCTAATGAGATAATTTACCATGCACAAGACATAGCTTTCCACACCCAAGGCCAAGGTCATAGCCAGAGGTCAAAGGTCAAGTCATTCATCCTCATTTACCTAAAAACTTCTGAAGTAAACTTCACTAAACTTCATGAAAAGGTATAAAACAGCGAATATGCCACAAACAAATTATGGTTCTGTTGCCCAAAGTCCGGATCATGATAAAATGGCAACGTAAAGAAAAGTAAAGTATAAGTTATGTAAGATGGGACATTTAGGTTCCCACACCCAATGTCAAGGACATAACACAGTTTGGTTAGTGGTTGAATTAAGTCCCCTTGAATCCTCTCAAACTTCCAAAGTGCATTTAAACATTACAGAAAAGTAAACCGAAATGAGAATGTATATCATGTGCAAGACTCCGGTTCTATGGCCAAGGTCAAGGTCACAACTATGGCTCAAAGGTCAGTTTAAGGGGCCTTCGGGGGCATTTGTTACACACTGTAACATTTCTTGTTTAAACAAGCAAGAACAGAGCTCTTCCGGGATCGTCCACCTTAAAATGGGTTATTCAGCTCAGCAATCTGATGCTTGATGATTTGCAATTTGAGTAGTTGAGACTGAATGGACCGATTTTGTATGTTGTTAAATACGAAACATGGAACAGCTTACTTGAAACTGTTTGAGCCGTGACATGACAAAAACCAACAAAATGATGTGCGCCCAGCAAAGACTCAGATCAGCCTGGGCATCCGCCCAGTTTGACCAGAGTCTTCACTGTGTGCTCAAAAGGTGGCTAAGGGTCTAAGCTACTTCCATGCTGACAGCGAAGACTTATGATCAGGCTGGGCGGATGCTCAGGATGCCCAGTCTGATCAGAGTCTTCACTGTGTGCTTAAATGGTGGCTAAGGGTCTAAGCTGCCTCCTTGCGTACAGGGAAGACTATGATCAGGCTGGGGGGATGCCCAGGCTGATCTTAGTCTTCACTGTCTTTGTTTGTTTTGTCCAACAAAGCGGCTCATTGTCTTTGTGGTTCGTTTGTGGTTTGATCTTTACCTGCAACACCTTTATTTCTAGGTAGCCACAATATCAGCCAATGGTGACAGTTCTATAGGAGACCTGATTTCAGATGCTATGAAGAAAGTGGGCAGAGATGGTGTAATTACTGTTAAGGTTAGTATTGGCTAATTATATTGGGTTTTGGTCTTGGAGAAAAGAAATGAGAGGTGGGATAGGGGTAGGGATTGATTGGGTGAGGAAGATACTGTGACAACAAATTACTTTATTTTTTGCTTTAACACTGGCTTGCAGACAATAATCATTAGCTCGCCTGAACGAAAGTTCATGAAGAGCTATTGTTGTCACCCTGGCGCCGGCGTCCGCGTCGGCGTCGGCGTCCGGATTGGATGTTTTGGTTAAAGTTTTTTAAAGACCTATATCTCCTTAACCCATGGATGGATTCATTTGATACTTGCACTGTAGTTAGATATTGGTCCAAGGTTTAACAGGGTACCACCCCCACCCCACTCCATGACCTTGATGTCAAGGTCATGGACTTAGAAAATTGGGCATGTTTTTGTATTGGATGTTTTGGTTAAAGTTTTATAAAGCCCAATATAGCCTTAACCCATAGATGGATTCATTTGATACTTGCATTGTAGTTAGATATTGGTCCAAAGTTTTCCAAGGTACTACCCCCACCCCCCTCAGTGACCTTGATGTCAAAGTCATGGACTTAGAAAATTTATTGCTTGGGTGTTTTGGTTAAAGTTTTTTAAAGACACATATCTCCTGAACCCTTAGGTGAATTCTTTTTATATTTGCACTGTACCTAGATATTAGTCCAAAGTTTTACAGAGTACTACCCCAACCCCGCTCAGTGACCTTGATGTCGAGGTCAGGGACTTAGGAAATTTGGTCTTTATTAAAGTTTTCTAATTGCATACTGATTCATAATGCTTGTCAGAGATTTAGTTTACACTTGAACTGATGACCCCACTGGATGACCTTGAAGTCAAGGTCATCGACTTTGAATTTTGTCTTAAAGATTTTGGTTAAAGTTTTATATTTATGAAGACATAATTTCACAGTGCCACGATGGACTCAGTTGATACTTATACTTGGACTGATGTTAGATAATGGTTCAAAGTTTTGATACCCTCTAGCCCCCCCCCCCCCCCCCCCCCCCCCCCCCCCAACCCCAACCTCCCACCGCCACCCCTTAGGTCATTGAGCTCAAGCTCATGGACTTTGAAATTTCATGTTGATTTTTTTTATTTTAATTTCATTTTAAACTTATTTCTGAGATAGCTTTTGTTTATAAATGTGTTGTCATTATGGACATGCTTGCCTGAAGTTTTATGCATAGCTGTCCACACCACCATAGCGACTGTGTGATGGGCAAGCACCTATTCAGGCGAGCTATGCTGTCAGGCGACAGCTCTTGTTTTTATCATCTGCCCAAATTTTTCAAGGGGCCAGAAACTACTGACAATCTTAATGTAAATTTGTATTCATTTGCTTATGTTCCCAAAATGTCCTTGTATTTGTGATCAAGTTTACATGTACTTCTGTTTCATTGGAGTGGAGTGGCCATAGTGTAGGGGACTAGGCCCAAGAATACCAATCCAGGGGTTGTAGGTTTGATTCCCTGCTTCTCCAATCTTTCAAATGAGACTGTAAACTAAGGTCCTGTCTTTGTGTTGGGGGGGGGGGGGGGACATTAAACCCAAGTTCACTCATTCATTGGGGACAAGGGTAAGACATCTGGATGCTGTTGCTGACCTAAGGTTAAAGTTACAGGCTTCAAAATTTGTACATTATTGTCAATGACATATGTATTTAAGTTTGTTTTGTATTTCATATCTGAAATCCTCAAATGAAACCTTTTGACTAACTGTACTAATAGTCTATACGAAAATTGGTAAAGATTGTCTGTCCCACCATCTGTCTGTTAACATTTACATAATATTTTTTAAGTTCATTATCTTACTTGTACATGTATTAGAAAGTGGCACTGGTTGGGGATATACAAGAGTTCTGCTCACTTGCTGTAGTTGCATTTAAAGTTATATACAGTCAACTCCCGATGTCTCAAACATTGATATCTCAAAATATCTTCTGATATTAAAAAATGTATTTTCTTTTTTTATTTACATTTCAACTCCTGTAATCTCAAACTACTGATATCTCAAAGTAAATTTTCTGGTATCAGAAAATTTACTTTGAGATATCAGTAGTTTGGGCTGAAATTTGATTTCGAGATATCGAGAGTTGACCGTATGTGTTTCTTTTCATTCAGGATGGTAAAACATTAAAAGACGAACTAGAAATTATTGAAGGAATGAAGTTTGATAGAGGATATATCTCACCATATTTTATGAACTCCTCAAAAGGTAAAATCAAATTTTAACTGTGACTTGACGAAACCAACAAAATGGCATATGCACCATTTGAAGATTCAGATCATCCTGGGCAAAGTGTTGGTTGTGGCTAAGGGTCTAAGCTAGCTCCATACCGAATGACGAAGACTCTGATCAGTCAGGGTTGATGCTCAAGCTGTTCATTGTCTTAGCTCAGTGCTCATGCCAATTTGTTGGTTTTGTCATGTCGTGCCTTATTTACCCAATATATTTGAACTGCCTGTCTGAATTAAAATTGTAGGCCCAGATCAGACTGCTCTAAGGGAGCAGGCTGATTAGGGTCTGCACTTTTTGCAGTACTTAGCTTTAGAAAGCATGTCTAATCCTAATAGGATAAATAGACAGAAGAAGTGAAGATGTCTGTATTTAGGGGGTTGTCAGAGCTCTGGATATGTTCAATTATGTAATTATACCCCCAACAAACTGTGTTTGAGGGATTATACTGTTATGACGTCCTTCTGTCTGTCTGTCTGTCAGTGCTAAGGCATTGAATTGTTTAATCTGTTGTATCCGAGCGAAGGCATATATGTTCTAATTGTCGTTGCCGTAGTAAAGAAATTTCTTAATTCTAGACCGCAATTTTTCAGAGCTGTTTGAAATAGTTTCAATAAATCCCATTCATGACAGAACTTGCACAGTGATTGTACCCCACAATAACTTGTGCAATTTGCATACAGTATTATGTGATTGTGGGACAAAACCTGTGCTATAATAATTTGATGGAAGACTTTTCATTGAGTCATGTGGCTTAACTGAAGTCTTCCTCAAACAAAGTGGGAAGAGGGGTGGTTGAGGGAAGTGCATTTCAAGCTTTGGAGAAAGGGAGTATTAATAATTCTGGAATGTTTTCTTGATTCCCCATGAAGGGGCCATAACATACGCAGAGCTCTAGATAAGAGGGGTATTTGATGATAATTGAGGGATAACTTTTTTATTTCTCATTGAAACCATATGTTGTGACCCCTCATCTGAACTGTCTCGTCGAGCCGGTTCAGAGAGGGGTCACAACAAAGATTTCATGCAGAATTAACAAAAATTATCCCTTATTTGCACTAAATACTCCCTCTTATCTCGCTTTTCTGCTTACGTGATTAGTTGTGCAGGGCGATTTTTTAGAGCTCTCGAAATCTTGGATAATTTTAGTTGTTTTAGTGACTGTTACAACCATTGTTCTTTAATAAACTTTGCTAAAAGTGTCAAATGTCAGACCGAAAGAGGAAAATAGAACAAATAGTGACGGATTTGAAAGAAATCGGTGGCAAAAAGAAAAAGTCAAGTGGTTCGCCCTCGGCAAGTAAAAACAAAATGGCGTCGAACAAAGAACCCAAGGAAAATACAGTTTCTGGGTCAGAAATGGACTCGAATGGTGAGCAATGTTTACGCACTTTGATGCTTGATATGTCAAGAAGTATAAATAGGTCTATCTCTGGTCTTAGCGAGCGTATAGATCAGCTGGAAGACAATCTTGAAAAGAAGCTGGTTGATAAACTTTCCAATGTAATAAATGCTACGATAAAAGATGAGATTGCTATTGTGCGCTCTAACTTTGATTCTGAAATTTGTGCCATGAGGACCAAAATATTGGATATGGAGCAAGTAATCAAAGACTATGATTCAAGCGGCCTTCCAGGCAGGTCAAGTGGGGAACAAATTCCTTGTTCTGTTATTATACGGAATTTAAAAGAAGGACAAAACGAGACGACGGGTCCAAATTCCATAGCAAAAAATAAAGTTATCTCCCTTGTCAGAGACGGTTTGAAGCTTAAGGATGTAAGGGTGACTACGGTTGAGAGAAAACAGTCAAAGGGAGACAATCCAGGGTTAATAGTTTCATCTTTTGAATCATTTGAACAATTAAACAAGGTAATAGAAAACAAGAAACATTTACGAAAAACAAATGACTATCGCTCAGTTTATATTGAAAAATGTTTGAGCAAAAATGAACTTTGTACACAGGCGACATTCCGCACTCTGTTAAAGGAAATAGGTAAAAATGACAGTTATCATGTGCAGGGCTCGAGGCTTATTCCAAAGCAGCACAGCAATAGCTCGAATGATCGTCGTCCGTTAGATGGAGAAAATCAACCACGTGATCGATCGAGTGAGCGGTCTAACCGTCGGGAGAGGAGTCAATCTTATGATCGCTCAAACCGTTATGACTGGAATACACGACGTAACAACAGGAGACAAAGCACAGACAATAATCGAAGTGTTAATGGTCAATCCGGTAATAATGAACATCGTGGGCGTTCTCGTAGATAGGTTGTTCGATTAGGTTTCTGGAACGTCGGCGTTTGGTCTAAATTAAACGAAAATTTTATTTTTAGAGAGAATGTTGTTTTATTAAATGATTGTGATATATTTGGGGTATGTGAAACCTTTTTGTCTGATGAATTGGTGTTAGAACTAAATGGTTATAAATGGATTGGGAATAATAGGAAAAATCGTCACACAAGAGCAAAACGTGGCTCTGGGGGAGTTGGAATATTTGTGAAAATATCGTTTTTAAACAATTTTCAATATTGCGTTTTAGATGATACGTGCGATGATATATTATGGGTAAAGTTTTGGAACGGTAGTTCTAGTTTCTGCGTTTGTGTATGCTACCTGCCTCCAGACGGATCCACGAGGCTTAATGATGCTGAGGAGTTTTATATAACCTTAACTGAACAAGTATATCAATATCAAAATGATGGAAATATATACATTTGCGGTGACTTTAATTCTAGATGTGGAGAAGCGTCTGACTACATTGAAGGCGTCGATGACGTCAGTGAACGTAATGTAATTGACAACGGCTCTAATCATTACGGCGATTTGCTGTTAAACTTCCTGATAGACTGCAATTTTTGTATGTTAAACGGTAGAGGAAATGGAAAAAACAATTTCACACATGTCTCACACCGTGGCAGATCGGTAGTTGATTATGTGTTAGTTCCGCACGAACAGATGGTTGACGTAACGTCAATGAATGTAACTCTTATGTCCGAAATCATCGATTTATTTGGCTTACAGGGATGTGAAAAGATTCCGGACCATTCCATTTTACTGTGGGAATTGAAATTAATGACAAATAAATGCGATGAATTTGCTACGCATGACACACAAACGTCACGTAAGTCGTACAATGTGTCAAAGTTACCAAACGGATTTATGACATATACAGATGCAATACTGTTAATACAACAAGCTATAGAAAGAATCGAACTAAGCATTTCTGATGAAAATGGGGCAAATGATGCCTATTCAGCTTTTATGGATTTATGTCACTCGGAAATGGAAGATAAATTAAAGTCGTTTTCTTCAAGTCGGAAAAATCCTACAGGTCGGAAAATGAAATATAAAAAGTACTGGAACCAAGAACTGGATAATCAGTGGAGTAAAGTATGTTCCAAGGAAAAAATATGGTTAAAATGTAAAAGTAATAACAGAAAAAGATTAAAAGCAGATTATTGTGCTGAACGTAAAATATTCGATAAATTGAACAGACGCTATAAGCGCCAGCAACAAAGACTCGAACAAGAAAAATTAAACAACTTATTAGAAACGGATGTTACACGTGACTTTTGGAAGGAGATTGGGAAGCTATCCTTAGCAAACGATAGAAAAACGAAAATACCCATGGAAGTAGTTGATTCTGAGGGAAATTCAATTTTTGACACAGAACGGGTGTTAGAGAAGTGGAAATCTGATTATAGTAATTTACTGAATACCGGAAGTACAGAAAATTTGGATACCGAGCAATATTATCAAATGTTACAAAATGATGCAATAAACAACGGACAATTAAATTTGGAATCGATAAACACGGACATTACATATCAAGAAGTTCATGATGCTGTATATCGTGCAAAATTACGTAAAGCATCTGGTTTTGACGGCATTCCGTCGGAAATTTTACGATATGACATTTGTATTGAACTGCTTTATAAAATTATCTCGTATTGTTTTAAGAATGGCGAAATACCAACCGAATGGACTAAAGGGATTATATATCCAATACCGAAATCGGACTCAAAAGATGCGAGGGATCCTCTTAATTATCGTGGGATCTCGCTTCTGTCAGTACCCTATAAAATATATGCTGACATACTAAATCAGCGATTGATGAAATGGCTTGAAACAAATAAAATTCTTGTAGATGAACAGAATGGGTTCAGGCAAAAACGAAGTTGTTTAGAGCATATTTATTCATTATATACGATTATAAATAATTGCAAACTTTCACGACAATCTACGTATGTCTGTTTTATCGACTTCAAAAAGGCCTTCGACACTGTACAACGAGATTTATTATGGTATAAATTAATGTCTGTTGGAATAACTCGACGAATATTGGACGCTATTCAGTCTTTATACACAGATGTTCAATGCACCGTTAAAGTTAACGACTTGTTTTCTTCATGGTTCCCGGTTGCAAGTGGATTAAAACAAGGATGCAAAATGTCGCCAACTTTGTTCTCGGTGTACATAAATGATTTGGCTCAGGAAATTAACAGACTTGGCTGTGGTGTACAACTGGAAGAAATCATGGTTTCCGTATTACTTTATGCGGATGACATAGTATTTATAGCCCCCAATGCTGAAAATTTACAATTAATGCTGAACAATTTAGACAGTTGGTGTAAAAAGTGGAAAATGATAGTAAACCCAGAGAAATCAAAAGTTATACATTTTAGAACTTCGTCAGTACCTCAGAGCAGTTTTGAATTTCATTGTGGTGAAATGGACATACATTATATTTCGAGCTATAAATATCTTGGTCTATGGTTAAACGAACATTTAAACATGAACAAGACTGTCAAAGAATTAGCCAAATCTGCTAGTCGTGCATTATCCGCACTATATACAAAGTGCTTACGCTCTGGTGGAATGACTTTGAACGTTTTTGAGAAACTTTACGAATCCCTTGTAGAACCAGTTTTATTTTATGCTAGTGGTATTTGGGGCATAACTGATTTTACAGAAATACAAACAGTTCAAAATAAGGCTTGTAGATATTTTCTTGGCGGTGGAAAATGCGCTTCAAACGTAGCCTTACGAGGTGATATGGGATGGAATTCTTGTTACGTCAAGTCAAAAACTGAAGTCTTCCGGCTGCGAATTAAGCTGAGAAACATTGACGATTCACGTTTATTAAAATGCATTCATAATTGGTCTAAACGTAATACACATGGTTGGGAAGGTAGAGTGCTTAAACTATCGAACAGTCTTAATGTCACAACTGTCATAAATGACACTAATTTGTCTTTACGAAATGCTCTTGAGAGCATAAAAAGTATCCTCAGTGCTAAAGATTCTGAAAATTGGTACAAAAAGTTAGTGGAATCTGACAAATTAAGAACCTATCGAAAATTTAAGTCCGCTTTGGAAAAAGAATGGTACTGTATTTTACCGCTATCTAGAGACCACCGCCGCGTTCTATTTAAATTACGCTCATGTAGTCTACCGTTAGCTATTGAAACCGGTCGATACTCTAAACCAAAGACTCCATTGAATGAAAGACTTTGTAAATTTTGCCAGTCGAATTCACTGGAAGATGAAACTCATTTTATGATTGACTGTGAACTTTACTCAGATTTACGACACTTGTTATTTGAAAGAGCTGACTCACTGAACGAAGAGTTTGGAAATTTAAGTTCAATTGAGAAACTTTCCTTCTTAATGCAGCATAGGGAGCTGCAGTTTTTATTAGGCTCAACGGTCAACAAAATGTTCGCACGGAGAAAAATGTTTTTATAATGTTTTTAATACATCAGTCAAACATAGCGTAAATGGCCACTTTTACGGCGCGGTGACCGCCGCTCGTGTCTCACTCACTGGCTTTGAATAGTATTATTCACGGCCGTCGAGTCCGACTGGAGCCGCGCTTTGTGGGTGACCGGAGAAAGTCGACTTTTTTTTTCTCTCTCTTGCGTAGTACATATTTTAGCAGGAAGTTTTATTACAGATTTAGTTTTTAGATTAGGACTGTAGTGTCTTATAAGCCGAACTCGGCTGGATATCAATATCTTTTAAGTTTTAAAATAAATTATGTAAAATATGTATATATTGATATATGACACTCTAATAAATAAATTACTTACTTTAACTTCTAAAGCTCTGACATATGTCAATTAACATCAATTGTCTAAGAAATGTTTTCAGATACATAGTTCCATATCTTTAGCACTACTCTGTTCACAGATCTCAAGCTGGTCATGCTTGCCAAGCCAAGTGGTACATCAGTGCTCCAAATAAGAAGGGATAACAGGGATAATTTATTAATAATTTTCCATATTTCTCCTAGAAAACATATGTTGTGACCCCTCATTAGAACCACCTTGCCAAGACAGTCCAAATGAGGGTTACAACATACTTTTTGTTGAGAACAAGAATTATCACAGCATTGTCTTCAGAACTCCACTTTAACTAGAGGGTAACCAAAGGTTTTGGATTCACAGGGCTCTTTTTGGTGATAATAAGGGATAATTTTTGTTAATTCTGCATAAAAAACATATGTTGTGACCCCTCATCTGAACCGTCTCGACGAGACGGTTTAGATGAGGGGTCACAACATACGGTTTCAATGTGAAATAAGAAAAATTATCCTTAATTATCATCAAACACTCCCTCTTATCTAGATCTCTTGATTCAATTCCAGCCAAGGTCAGGATTTTCTTTATTTTCAAGATAGTTTCACCCTTACCATCATCTCAGTCTTTGGCTGAATAACACTAAGACATCGTTGCCCTAAATCCCTCCATCAGTTATTTTGGATTGCCAAGTGAAGACAATGTTTGATCACAATGTTCAGTACCCTTGCTCTATTGAGGTGCTGTTTAGTAGAACCATGAATATACTATTTTGTCTTTACAGGAGCCAAATGTGAATTTCAAGATGCTCTACTATTATTAAGTGAAAAGAAGATCTCAAGTGTACAGTCTATTATACCAGCTCTAGAGTTAGCAAACCAAGCAAGAAAACCTTTAGTAATTATAGCAGAAGATGTGGATGGAGAGGCATTGAGTACACTTGTTTTAAATAGGTATTTTATTTAATCTGTAAGGCACCAAAAAAAAAAAAATACTGACAAAAAAATTGTCTGAAAAATGGCACAAAAAAGGGTCTCCTTCAAACTATACCATATTAAGAATGCAAAGACTAGAGGGCAAACAGTGTAGATCCAGATGAGGTGGCTCATAATGAGCCACCTCATCTGAATCAATGCTGTTTGCAAATTCAAATATTTTCATTTTTCGCGCTTTAAGAGTGAAGAAATATATAGGCTGTAACAGGTATCACTTTGATGAGGCTAGCTGTAAAGAAGATCATATCAGAAGCCCATGTGTGTTGTCACATCTGAGCGACAAAGAGTGATAGAATACATAGTATTGAGAATATTTTCAGAAAATTGCTCCCCAAGGAGCACATTCTATCCTTTAAGAGTAGACCCTATCTTGGAAGAACAGCATTCAGGGAAGCAAACAGGTAGTTACTAAAGTTGTTTCCCTTTGTAAAGTGGTTGAAGAATGTAGTAATGTACTTATATACCTTTATACCTTAAAGATTTACTCCCTTTATAATAATAACAAAAATGATTTGATGAAATATTTCATGCAATACCTCCGACATGGTCACTATACATTTGAATTAGAGTTTAGATAATAATATTTGATAAAAGTGCATTTTATACAATCGGGGACCACAATTGAAATCACATTATTGGACAAAAATAATTTATTCATACGTCACAATCACTTGCACGAATAAGAAAAATACCTCTACCTGATCACATGACACACATGGTCAAAATCGATATTCTTACAGGCCGTGAGCAAATAGGTAACTTGCTTTTAAATTTGAAGATTATTTTTTATTCAATATCTATCGAATAAGCATGCATTTTTTCAAAACTTGTACAGTTAATCATGAGACTATTACATATTGTCTAACGAAATTTTGTTAAAACAGGGCTGTGGAAATATCAAAATTTTCTACTTGTCCATGGACAAGTAAATCAACAAAATTAACTTGTCCAAACAAATATTTACTTGCCCAGAAAAAAGGTACACATGAAATAAGGAAAGAACAATAGATAATGAATAAAGGGAGAGTTGAACTTGATGACAGTTTTTGGCTAACTGTCACAAAGTTTCGAATTAAAAAATATGTTGTGGGCACCTATTAGAAATGCCTAAATGAGACTGAGGCAATTCTAACAGGAACCCACAACATATGTTTTCATTAAAAATATCTCAGAATTATCCCGAGATACTTCCACTGATGACACTTTGAATACTTGTCCCAGGGCAAGTATACTGAAATTTCTCACTTGTCCAGAGTGAAATGGGACAAGTAGGGCAAGTCGGGCATAGTATTTCCACAGCCCTGGTTAAAATATTTGTTTCTGAAAACATGAAATAAACGAGGGAGACAATCTTTAATAGAAATTATAAATGAGCCGCAATGTGCCAAAACCAACATGGTGGCATAATGCCAGCGAAGACTCAGATCAGCCTAGGCATCTGCCCAGTCTGATCAGAGTCTTTGCTGTCTGCATGGAGTTAGCTTAAACCCTTAGATACCCTTTAAATGCACAGGAAAGACACAGATCAGACTGGGCGGATGCCCAGGCTGATCTAAGTCTTCTCATGGTGCACATGTCAAATACATTTGTTGGTAACTTACCTACCTTCAATTCTGTTCATATGACTAAAACAGATTTTCATGTGACCACCAACCTAAAAAAATTGAAGATAGACAACAGAAATTTTCATTAAAGAAGTTTGTAAGCTAAGTACCATTACAGTTGTATGAATACGTTGGGAAAATACTGTATTAAATTTTGCTGTACTTAATAGATTAAAAGTAGGTTTACAAGTATGTGCAGTTAAAGCCCCTGGATTTGGAGACAACAGAAAGAACACGTTGAAAGACATGGCGATAGCCACAGGGGGAATTGTGTTTGGGGATGAAGCTGATATGTATAAACTAGAAGATGTACAACAGCAAGATTTTGGCAACATTGGAGAAGTCACAATAACTAAAGATGATACATTAATGATGAAGGTAGGTTAAAAAAACTCTATGAAAAATCTTCAGTAATTGGAAAAGCTGAGGTTGTTAGAACAGTTTTCTAATGTCTCAACCAGAACATCTTGTGATCACCATCAAACCCCCTCAGTAAGGCAGTTCTGATGAATTACAGAGCTTAAAGGGCAGTATGTACATAAATCAGAAAATTTCACAGCTGACGTTAAAAATATCGACATTTTATCAGAACTTTCTTGATCTGATAATTTCAATGATACAACTTAAGTTATGAAAATAATCAAGTTTTCTCTTGTAGAATATTGCCAAATGTAAATACAGCGTGCTTAACCTCAAAATAAGCCAATAAACATGAATGTGATGAGCATCGAATTTTACCTACCAGTACCTGCTGGCCAGATCGACCATGTCTTACCCCATACTGTAGGTTATGGACAGCGTGGCTTTAACATGGTGAACAGTAAATACAGATTTCACTTTCCTGTGGTGTTTGACGTGATAGCATCATGGGCATTATTTCTGTGACAGTCTTTCAGAATGATCAGGCGGTCTGGTAAGTGCCCAGTCTGATCAGAGTCTTCGCTGTCGGCATGGAGGTAACATAGACCTTTAGCTACCCTTTAAGCTCACAGATGCCCAGGCTGAATTGAATCTTCTCTGGGCGCGCATGCCAATTTGTTGGTTTTGTGGTGTCATGGCTCATTTATGATATCTCAAAGGAAATTTTCTTGTCACAGAAAAATTACTATGAGATATCAGTAGTTTGAGATAACAGGAGTTGAAATGTTAATAAAAATAGGGAATGTGTCCAAACCATATTCTTTGATATGAGAGATACTCTGAGATATCAGTGTTCGAGATATGGAGTCGACTGAAAGACAAACTCAGAAGAATTGGGCCCAATTGTTCAAAGCATTGTTCGCCTAACGGGCTCGTTAAGAGGTCAAGACGTTAAGTGTTTTATGACTTTATGACCAAATACACTGATATTTTTTGTTGAAAAAACAGTGAAAAGCTTTTGCACTGTTTTTGAACAAAAAATTTTGGCGTGTTTGAGATATTAACATTTGAAATTTTAACCAAACGTTAACTAACGACGTTAGTTTCGAACAACTGGGCCCTGATTGTGATGGGCTTCAAGATTTTAACTATATTTTAACCAATTCCACCATGTCTTACCCCATACTGTAGGTTATTGGCAGCGTGGCTTTATCATGGTGAACATTAAATACAGATTTCACTTTCCTTTGGTGTATTATTCTGTTAGCATCATGGGCATTATCTCTGTAACAGACTCTACAGATAAGTCATCGGATTCTGTTAGCATCATGGGCATTATCTCTGTAACAGACTCTATAGATAAGTCATCGGATTCTGTTAGCATCATGGGCATTATCTCTGTAACAGACTCTACAGATAAGTCATCGGATTCTGTTAGCATCATGGGCATTATCTCTGTAACAGACTCTATAGATAGGTCATCGGATTCTGTTAGCATCATGGGCATTATCTCTGTAACAGACTCTATAGATAGGTCATCGGATTCTGTTAGCATCATGGGCATTATCTCTGTAACAGACTCTATAGATAGGTCATCGGATTCTGTTAGCATCATGGGCATTATCTCTGTAACAGACTCTATAGATAGGTCATCGGATTCTGTTAGCATCATGGGCATTAAGTCTGTAACAGACTCTATAGATAGGTCATCGGATTCTGTTAGCATCATGGGCATTATCTCTGTAACAGACTCTATAGATAGGTCATCGGATTCTGTTAGCATCATGGGCATTAAGTCTGTAACAGACTCTATAGATAGGTCATCAGATGTCCAATTTGAAGTTCTCTAATGTACCTAAATTTTGGGACATCTAAAATAATTAATTCTCTGTTTGGGACAAATGGAGAATTAATTATTTTAGGGTGTCCCAAAATTTTGGCACATTTCAGTATATGTTAACACTTCAAAGGGAGATCACTTTGATCTTAGAATGTTTGCCTCCCTACTCTTAGAAGGCAACTCTTGCTCTGAAGAGAGCAAATTATTTCTTTTAAGAGTGATCCTTATTGATGAAGGAGTTCTTCTATTGGGGAAGCAATTACTACTGGTATCCTGTCTATGTTTTCTCCCCTGTGATAATGGCAGTCCAAGCATTGTGGGTATATCTGAACCCTTTAAATCAGGATGATTCTGTTTACCATCTATACAGCAGATCACTGCATCACGTCTTTAAGCCTTTTGGTTTGAACATTTGTTTTCTGCTAAACTAGCAGTCTTTTCCTTCATAAACCAGTTTATCATCTGCTTGTAGCATCCGCTTTATATGGGGAAATGCTGGTGAAAGGGTCGTACACATCCATCCATCCATCCGTCCATCCATCCATCCATCCATCCATCCATTTATATGTGACATACAAGGTTGGCAAAATGCCGGCAAATATGAGTATTTTCCATGCCGGCGGTATTTACCGGTAAATACCGGCAAATACTGGAAAATACCGGCAAATACTGGTGGACTGAACTGACCAGCCTTGAATTTATACAATGACCTACACTCACAATCCATAGTAGTATTTCGGTTATACTGGTCAACTGACTTAATATTTCTACTGAAGTTTAACAATTGTATCTACTTATTTATTTAATAGTTTATCTAGTCAGTGAAATTTTGAACTTTGTTTTAGGGAAAAAATAGCCTGTTTCATAGCTGGACATTTCTCTCTGTCGGCTCAGAATCATGGAGCATTGACTCTAACTACTGTTTTGCAGTCAATACCCCTGGCACTGGTCTTCTTTCCATCCTTGCCCCAAGCAATACTCTGCTCCCTTAAATAAACATTGTTTTGAAACTTGTTGTTTTAATAATTTAGACATTGTCTTGCAAATTGGGTGACACAGATGACAGGCCAGGTGCAAGGTGAATTTACCTTTAATTTCTTACCTGTATTTTTATGCTGTTGAGTTTAAAGACAAATAATAAATCTGAATCAAGATACTGTTCATACTTGTGAAATTGGCAAAGTTTTTGCCTTAAATCCATGTTTTGGCTGTTTTAACTTGCTTAATTTGTGAAACATTTTATTCTTTATGATAATAAACTAACTTCATATTTAATATAAAAATTAACTGAAACATCTTTAGGACAATTAGTTTGAATACATATTATTTAAATTTAAATTAACTTAGTTTGGGTTTTAGCAAGATTCAAAGGTGAAAAAGTTCAATCGACCAGTATTTGCCAGTATTTTCCACTTTGGGAGTATTTTCCAGGCCGGTAAATTCCACCGGTAAATACCAGGGGTGGAATTTACCGCCCAACCTTGGTGACATAAAATACTTACCATATCAACATCACAAACTTAATTGAAAGTTCTTATCCACCATCACTGACGCCATGTTGTTATATGAAAATTGACAATGTGGTTTTCTCATGGTGGATATTAAAATACAGATATTGCCATATCGTGGTGCTTCTATATAGCGTCATAGATATTGTATCTGTAACATGACATAAGGACAGAACTTCAGATTATGAAGTATGGCAGAGGTCACAGGGTTGCGGTATTCCTCCATAAAAACACACACACCATTATCTGGACTTATGTCACATGGAAAGTCCTTATCCACCATCACTGACCCCATGTTGTTGTATGAAAATTGACAATGTGGTTTTCTCATGGTGGATATTAAATTACAGATATTGCCATATCATGGTGTTTCTATATAGCATCATAGATATTGTATCTGTAACATGACATAATGTTATGGTCAGAAGCTCCAGATATTATGGGTGCTGTAATGTTGGCAGAGAGGTTGAAGGTGGACTCATAGTTCAGAGGTCACAGATTTGAGTCCATCCAGGGTTGAGGTATTTCTCTAGCAAAAAAAAAAAAAATCTCTGAATTGTGATCCAAAGCACACCATATCGGGACTTCTGTCACTTGGAGAGTTTATGATATTAATGTTTAATGCTCCAAAACTGAAGATAGTTGAATTTGCAGAGTAGATCCAGATTAGGCGGCTTCTTTGGAGCTGCCTCATCTGGATCTACACTGTTTGCCCTCTAAGAATGATAAAGCATGTACAAAACAATTTTTTGAAATTTTGCAGTTGTAAATTTTGTCTACTGCTTTTTGGGCACAAAAATGTTATTTCAGATTCTTATCCACCATCACTGACCCCATGTTGTTATATGAAAATTGACAATGCGGTTTTCTCATGGTGGATATTAAACAACAGATATTGCCATATCGTGGTGTTTCTCTATAGCACCATAGATATTGTATCTGTAACATGACACAAGGACAGAACTTCAGATTATTAAGTATGACAGAGAGGTTAAAAGTGGACTTACAGTTCAGAGGCCACAGGTTCAAGTCTATCCAGGGTTGAGGTATTTCTCCAGCAAAAAAACACCATTATCTGGACTTATGTCACTTGGAATGTTTATGATATTAATGATTAAAGTGCCAAAAATGAAAATAGTTGAATATGCAAACAGAATTCTAAATATGATATAGCTTGGACACATTTACTTTTTGAAATTTTGCTTAGAACTGATTTTTGGGGGCTATAAAGGTTAATTGCACAAACTTCTTTGCAAGTTCGTATCCACCATCACTGACCCCATGTTGTCACATTAAAATTGACAATGCGGTTTTCTCATGGTGGATATCAAAATACAGGTATTGCCATATCGTGGTGTTTCTATATAGCACCATAGATTTTGTATCTAACATGACATATGGTCAGAACTCCAGATATTATGGGTGCTATAATGTATGGGCTCCTAGTTCAGAGGTCACAGGTTCAAGTTATTTCTTCAGCAAAAAAATAAATAACTTAAATAATCATCTGAATCTTGCCATATCTGGACTTCTGTAACTTTGAATATTTATGATATTGATGCTTAAAGCGCCAAAAATGAAAATAGTTATACCCCCCGCAAACTGTGTTTGTGGGGGGGGGTATACTGTTTTAGCGTTGTCCTTCCGTCCGTCTTTTCGTCCGTCCGTCCGTCCATCCGCAACGCTTTAAATTTGCTCCAATTTGTTTCAAATTTTGTCCATAGATGCAGCATAAGAAAATAGTGGATACGTATTTTTCAGTTTTTATTGTGGAGTTATGCCCCTTTGTATTTTTCGTGAAAAAAGTTTATCGCAACTCCTCCTAGATGGTTTGACGGATTTTCTTTAAATTAAGTATGTGAACAGATATTGGTATGAAGATGTGCATTAGGGTTTTGATTTTAAATTCTGTCCCTTTTTGCCAGAGTTATTCCCATTTTTGATATTTTTTGCCCTATTTTATGGGTTTTTTGCATTAAATTTGCTCCAATTTGTTTCAAATTTTGTCCATGGATGCAGCATAAGAAAATAGTGGATACGTATTTTTCAGTTTTTCCTGGAAGGTTTTTATTGCGGAGTTATGCCCCTTTGTATTTTTCATGAAATAAGTTTGTTATTGCAACTCCTCCCAGATGGTTTGACAGATTTTCTTGAAATTAAGTATGTGAACAGATATTGGTATGAAGATGTGCATTAGGGTTTTGATTTTAAATTCTGCCCCTTTTTGCCAGAGTTATGCCCCTTTTTGATAATTTTGCCCTATTTTATAGGGTTTTTGCCTTTTTTGCTTCCATTTTATTCAAATTGGGTTACTAGATGAAGCATATGAAAAAAGCTGGTACATATTGTTCAGTTTTTCCTGGAAAGTTTTCCTGCAGAGTTATGTCTCTTTGTAGATTTCGTAAGAAAAGTTTGTTATCGCTACAACTCCAAGACCATTGGACAGATTTTCTTGAAATTAAGTATGTGAACACATATTGGTATGAAGATGAGCATTAACCCTTTGTGCATGAGTTATGCCCCTTTCTTATATGTTTTGCCTTATTTTGAAGATTTTTTCGGCCATTTTCACTTCCATTTTATTCACATTCGGTGCACAGATACAGTAGAAGGAAAGAGTTGGCACATATTGCTCTGTTTTTCTCAAAAGGATTTTCCAGCTTTATTGTACCCCTTGTTGTCTTGGAAAACAGAATTTGTTGTCGCTACTTCTCCTAAACTGTTTGACAGATATTAAATATGTGAACACATATTGGTATATAGATGTGGACTTGCAGTTGTCATAACATGTATGCTGTATGAATGTAAAACTTAAATGGCAAAGCTGCATGCCTAACTGTTAAATGCGGGGGGTATTTAGTAAGCCATGCTTACTGCCACCTCTAGTTGTATTTGCAAAGAGGGTAGATCCAGATGAGGTGGCTCATTATAAGCCACCTCATCTGGATCTACCTTGTTTGCACCTTAGGCTTTGAATTCTAAGTATGATATATCTTTGACAAAACAATTTTTTGAAATTTTGCAGATGTAAATCATGTTTTCTGCTTTATTTTGTGCGTAAAGGTGTAACTGCACAAACTTTATTGGAAGATCTTATTCACCATCACTGACCCCATGTTGTTATTTGAAAATTGACAATGTGGTTTTCTCATGGTGGATATTAAAATACAGATATTGCCATATCTGGGTGTTTCAATATAGCACCATAGATTTTCTATCTGTAACATGACATATGGTCAGAACTCCAGATAAAATTGGTCTGGTAGCCCTGGCAGAGAGGTTAAAGCTAGATGGACTAATAGATCAGAGGTCACAAGTTGGATTACCCGCAAGGTTGAGATGTATCCAGCAAAACAGTTCTCTGAATTATCCTCAAAACTCTGCCATATCTGAACCTCTGTCACTTGGAATGTATATGATATTATTAACGCCAAACATGCCAGAAATGAAAAGGGTTGAATTTGCAAACAGAGTAGATCCAGATCAGGTGGCTCTTTATGAGCTGCCTCATCTGGATCTACTCGCTTTGCCTTCAAGTCTTTGAATTCTAAATATGATATAGCTTAGATAAAACCTTTTTTTTTTTTAATTTTGCAGATGTAAATCTTGTTGTCTGCTTTTTTGGGGGCTTGCAAGCTCTTATCCACCATCACTGACCCCATGTTGTTATATGAAAATTGACAGTGTGGTTTTCTCGTGGTGGATATTAAAATACAGATATTGCCATATCATTGTGCTTCTATATAGCACCATAGATTCTGTATCTGTGACATGACAATGACATATTGCCAGAACTCCAGATATGGCTCCAGTCATGATGCAGGAACCTGATAGCTCAGTAACTTGTAGGTTAACCACTAGCCTGCTAAGCTAGTGATCCAGGTTTGAATCTTGCTAGAGGCAGAAGAGTGCTGACTCTTTAACATTAGGCATCCCCCCCCCCACAAACACACACACATACACACACACACATCTGGAGGTAGAGGCCTCCATGGCCAAATGAATAAGAGCGTTGACTCTTAAATATTAGGTATCTCTCCACTGTGTGTTCAAGCCTCAGCGGGTGCACATGTAAGAAATCCAAGTTCTGCTCATGGAAGGTCAGGTGTTGTTTTTTTTCCCTTTCGCCCTCTGCTTTATGAATGGCATGAAATAAGTGAAATATTCTTGGTAAAACCCATATGAAATAAAAAAAACAAAACAATAATCTAGAGTTGTGCTGATTTGTGATTAAAACCCCACTAACAGCTGTGATCTCATATCACCATGGTCTACCCCATTCTGCTACTGTCAGTGTCAGTCTGGTATAAACATGGTGGAAAATTGAAAACTGACCTCTTTCATTCATGTTTGTTTCTGTAAACAAACTAGAAAATCAGTCTGTGACATGTGTAAACATTACTGTATTTCAGTATTTCTGATATACTGTAACTATACTATGTGGGACATTTTAATGCAAAATTTGCTTATAAAATGTGATTTTAGGTTCATATGACAAATAGAATCTTCCAATGGTGCTCCTGTATTATTGAATTCATTAAACTCGTTGGGGAAAACTGATAAGATGCTAGGCATAGCTCGCTTCTGATCTTTTTCCCCAACTCATTTAATGAATTTAATAATACATGAGCACTCATGGAAGATCCTCAATTTATTGGAAGCATTTTGGCAAATGGCTGATTTCTTACTCTGAAGGCTCTAAATAATGACCCCTTTCGTAAAATGCTACACAGATGGGGTGTTTCTTAAAGTAATAACATGATGAAGAGTTGTGCATGCAGTTTCCAGGGTTTTACCTCGGCCTTGTATTAATGAGTTTTTGGGACCCAGTCCGACCCACACATCAACTTTTTAAGGGTCCAATGAATAAATTAAAGGGTCCAGTACTCAAAATCTTATAAAATGTCCCAACCAAACACTAGATTTTTAGCTCACCTGAGCCAGAGGCTCCGGGGGAGCTTATAGTATGGTCAGGCTCCGTCGTCCGTCGTCGTCCGTCTGTCCGTCCGTCCGTCGTCCGTCCGTCCGTCCACAATTTCAAACGACTTCTCCTCTGAAACCGCTGGGCCGATTGTAACCAAATTTCATTTAGAGCCTCCTGGGACCTTAGGAACAAAAAGTTGTTCAAACGGTCCTGGTCACATGACCAACATGGCCGCCATGCCCATATATGGTAAAAACCTGAAAAAATCTTCTTCTCCAGAACCAGTAGGTCGATAGCATTGAAACTTGGTATGTAGCATTGGGTACGGGAGTACTACCAAGATTGTTCAAATTATGACCTTGGGTTGACCTTGACCTTTTTTACGGTAAGGTCAAATTTGCTTCCTTGTGCTTCTATATGGCAAAATGCTAGAACATAAGATATCTTGGAAACTGTTGAAGATTTTGGGATAAAAATTGGTATCTACAGTCATCTTAATGAGTACATGAAGATTTATGAGTACAAGAGGTCAAGGTCATTCTTTGACCTTTGACCCAGAACTCTCATATTTTGACAATTCCAAACAATCTCCTCAAAAGCCCCTGGGCCAATTGAAACCAAATTTCATATAGAGCCTCCAGGAGTTGAGGGAACAAAAACTTATTCATACGGTCCAGGTCACATGACCAACATGGCCGCCACGTCCATATATGGTAAAAACCTTTAAAAATCTTCTTCTCAAGAACCAATTGACCGATGGCCTTGAAACTTGGTATGCAGCTTTGGGTACTCGAGTACTGTCAAGATTGTTCAAATTATGACCATGGGTTGACCTTGACCTTTTTTACGGCAAGGTCAAATATGGGAAAATGCTAGAACATAAGATTTCATGGAAAGTTTTGAAGAGATATTCCTAAGAATTGGTATATACAGTTATCTTAATGAGTACATGAAGATTTGTGAGTACGAGAGGTCAAGGTCATTCTTTGACCTTCGACCCAGAACTCTCATATTTTGACAATATCAAACAATCCCCTAAAAAAAACTGGGCCAGTTGTAACAAAATTTCATGTAAAGCCTCCAGGGATTGAGGGAATGAAAATTTGTTCAAACAGTCCAGGTCACATGACCAACATGGCCCGCAGGACCATATATGGTTAAAACCTTCAAAAATCTTCTTCTCCAGAACCAATTGACCGATGGCTTTGAAGCTTGGTATGTAGCATTGGGAATTCCAGTACTATCAAGATTGTTCAAAATAATGACCTTGGGTTAACCTTGACTATTTTACTGCAAGGTCAAATGTGGGAAAATGCTAGAACATAAGATTTCATGGAAAGTTTTGAAGATATATGCCTAAAAATTGGTATATACATTCATGTTAATGAGTACATGAAGATTCATGAGTACAAGAGGTCAAGGTCATTCTTTGACTTTTGACCCAGAACTCTGTCATTTTGACAATATCAAACCATCTCCTCAAAAGCCCCTGGGCCAATTTTGAAACCAAATTTAATATAGAGCCTACAGGGGTTAAGGGAATGAAATTTTTTTCAAACGTCCAGGTCACATGACCAACATGTCCTCCATGCCCATATATGGTTAAAACCTTTAAAAATCTTTTTCACCAAAACCAATTGACTGATGGCCTTAGAGTAACTAACCCTAGAGTACTGAGGCTGAATGGACCCAGGTGAGCTACAGGACCAATGGTCCTCTTGTTTATAAATACTTCCTTCTGAAAATCATTACTTTGTATTATGTCAAGCATAGTGTAAGTTTTATTAGAATTCCTCACTTTGAATTGGTACTTTGGTTTTGTTTTGGGAGTCCCAGTGGATGCACAATTTTTTTTTTCTGGGAGTCCCAGACATCATTCTGGGGGTCTGAGACTCTCAGTCTTGCGTCCGGGAAAACCCTGCAGTTTCAGCATCACCGTCTCCCATTACATGTTGTGTCATTGACAGCATGAAAATAAGATGGTGTACACAAATACAGATTAGCATATCCATGCTGTTGTCATATGCAGTGTGGCTACAAAATCTGTTACACTTTATACCATTTTCAGTTTTTATGCGCCCGCCATCGGATGATGCCGGGGGCATATAGTTCTTCGGTCGTGCATACGTGCGTCCGTTATTACGTACGTATGTATGTTTGTCGGTCCGTACGTACGTGATCCTGTTGGACTCAGGTTAACATTTTTGTAAGAGGTAGATTTCAGGGTTCCTATTATTGTAGCAACCAGAAATTTTGTATCGGGATATATGTTAATGAGTACAACAAGAATACACAAGAATCAGGGTATAATGACCCATATGTCACGGTCCACTGACTTTGGACTTAGGATAATTTTGCAAGGTTAAGGTTTTCGGAAGAGGTAGATTTCAGGGTTCCTATTATTGTAGCACCTTGAAATTTTGAATGCGCGTTTATGTCTCTAAGTACAAGAGGAATATGCAAGAATTAGGTCAGAATGATCCATATGTCACGGTCCAATGACTTCGGACTTAGGCTAATTTTGGAAGGTTAGGATTTTTGTAAGAGGTAGAATTAAAGGTGCCTTTTATTGTAGCAACCTGAAATTTTGTATGAGGATTAATATCTTAGTCTCTATAAGCACAACAAGAACTTACAAGAATCAAGTCATGATGATCCATATGTCATGGTCCACTGACTTCGGACTTTAGCCAAATTTGCAAAGTTAAGATTTTTGTAAGAGGTAGATTTTAGAGTTCCTATTATTGTAGCAACTTGAAATTTTGTATGAGGATTAATATCTATAAGTACAATAGGAATTTACAAGAATCAGGTACCAGTATCTTAATTAAGGCACCAACTTACTCAAGGCACTAGGCGGGGGGCATCTGTGTACTATGGACACATTTCTAGTTCATCTTGAATATTCAGAGCTCTAGATAAGAGGGAGTATTTGATGATAATTGAAAAATAATTTTCCTTATTTCTCATCGAAACCATATGTTGTGACCACTCATCTAAGACGGTTCAGATGAGGGGTCACAACATGTTTTTATGCAGAATTAACAAAAATTGTCCCTTATTACTACCAAATACTCCCTCTTATCTAGAGCTCAGATATTGGGGCATCTGCTCTAAATAACATTATTATCATAAACTTTAAAGAAGTTGATATTGTTAGAATGTACTTGCTATTAATTTCTTGACCATTTTGTCAGTTGTCAGTATTCTGTGATAAAAAGCGAATGAAAATAGTCATATGATAGCAGCCCACTTTAGTGTCCATTTCATACGAATTTTAGAAATCAGTCTTGCTGCTTTTCATAAATAATATGAAATTGTTATTAGTGTTAGTTTCTGTAGCACTGAAGCTTCCTTTAACTGTTGCTGCCCCCTACCACATTTATTCCTCTTATATTGTAGGGTAAAGGGGACCAGGCTGAGCTGGATAAGAGAATTAGCCAAATTAAGGAAGAAATAGAAATGAGCACATCAGACTACGAGAAAGAAAAACTGAACGAAAGATTAGCCAAACTGTCAAATGGTATCGCTGTTTTGAAGGTAGGTCAGTTCTGAATAATGTAAATCCAGATATATTCGCAAAAGATTTATTTTTGCAAAACTTCACGAAGTTTTGCAAAAATGAAAACATTGCATAATGATCTTTCCCAAAGTGCCTATGTGAGGTAAGAGGCACAGATTCAAGACTTCACAAATATTTACTTTGATTTTTGATAAAATGAGTGGTCACAAAAGTTTCCCAGTTTAAGGTACGGTACAGTACCAGATACATGAGACAAAGCTATCAGAAGTTGTTGTTAAAGAGAAGAAAGTAATCAAGAAAGAAAATGGACCTCGAAACGAGTTTGCATTGTTCGTAGGATCAGATTTTGGCTTGACACTATTAGCACATCATGTACATTACTATAAGCTAATTAAATAAATCTAAAACAGTATATTGGCTGGTAAGAGATTGATATTGAAAGTAGCAAGAGAGAAGAATAAGTTCTAAAGTTGCAGTTACTTGTGCTGATTTTGTATAAAACAGAGCTGCCAGTATGCAGTGCCTGTGAATCAAATCAGCTAAAGTAATTTCTTCTTCTAAACCAAAGATGCTGTATACCTTGTGTTTTTGGTTCGCTTGGGGAATACAGTTTACTTTTATGCATCAGCCAGGTGCATAACTGCATATCACCGGCAGAGTCTGTCTAGCAGCTCATCATATTCAATACCATAAACAAAGATTAATAGCATCTATGATGGAGTTGAGAGGAAGTCTCAGGCTAGTTTTAAGATTATTTAGTGTAATGGGAGGCTTGCCGAGCATAAGACTTAGATAATCTGAAAATGAGCCAGAGATTTCCTTGTCAAGGCCTCACTCCCATCATTGATTAATTTTCTCACCCATTGTATTTTATAGAACAGAATATTCACTGAATACCTAAACTGGTTGTTGAAGTCATTCTTAATAGTTCCAAGCTAGTTAGAAGGGCAGTTGTCAGTTACTGGCGAAAGTATGTGCACTTGTACTGGTTAACCGCTTAGGAGGTCTAAGCCTGCCCAGGAATAGTGTGGTTAGGTTAATTGACCGTCCCGACATGACCTTAGTTGTTTACCGTGTATGTTAAGCGTCAAATCAGCCAACCAAATCCAAGCTAGTTCTGACGTGTGTTAATTTCACCTTGTGCATGCATTTTCCATGACTCACACCTAATCAGAAATCTACAGTGTCACCTCATGCACATCAATGACTGTCAATTTCTTTTTGCATGCAATTTACTGGACAGATTATCAGCAAATTTATTTGTTAAATTTAAGTCTGTAATTAACTGTGTTGTACTATATAGCAATGACTTGCATTTTGAGACAGCTTTCTGAGCCTAGGCTGAAATAGCAGGCCGAGATAGAAAAATCTCAGACAGCTATAGAAAGGGATATTCTCGTATTAACATATCTGCTTGCAGGTAGGCGGCATAGAGCAGGTATACTTTTTCAGAGTTACAGATAAGTCAGGTTCATTTATGATGGGACTATGGAGATAATTTCTGTTCATTATCAGTAAAAAAAATATAGCCCCTCCAGAGCTCCAGATTAGAAGGGGTAACAAGGGATAATTTAGGGATAATTTTCCATAACATACGTTGTGACCCTGCATTAGAACTGTCTTGCTGAAATGGTTCTAATGGGGCATCACAACATATGTTTACATTGAGAAAATAAGAAAAAGTATTACTAAATCGTCTTTACGCCCCACCTTATCTGGAGCACTTCCCTCATTAGAACCCCATCAAGGAAGTTCTATCAATATACAGTAGAGCTTCATTGGCTCTAACCCTGATGGCTTAACCCTGCCTTACTAGAACTCAATCCTGGGTCCCTATAGGTCAATTTGTATAGAAATAAACCCTGGATGCGGGGAACTACCTTTGGCTGGAACTAATTTTCATGGTCCCAAACCCATTCAAGGCAGTTAAGTTCTACTGTATGTTTTCATGGAGAACTTGGAACATGAAATTATCCCAGCATTGCCGTCAAAATACCCTTTTATTTGTAACTCTGTATTGGGTTTAATGCAAAACGTTTTATCTCATTGTGCATATGAGCCGCTAGACGATAAAACCAACAAAGTGGCCTATGCCCCCAGGGAAGACTCAGATCATCCTGAGCATCTGCCCAGTCTGATCAGACATAGCTACACATAAGGTGCACTGCAAAGACTCTGATCAGACTAGGCGGTTGCCCAGGCTGATCTGAGTCTTCGTTGGGCGCACATGCCACTTTGTGTTTTCTCACGTCGCAGCTATGTCAGATCAATTTAAACCTTGTCTAGTCAGAAGTGAACAGATATGGAGCAGTATGATCAGTATCTGTTTTGTTTGCCATTTATTCCTGCAAATTATAATGGACAACCGCAAGAAAATTGAAAGAAGAAAAATCACAGTTTATTAAGGTGTATGAAGACACTACCAGTGGAGGTCGAGGGAGATCACTGACTTTTGCCCTTTCTCATAGTGGACTATTCAGGAAAAAAAGAATTTACTCTCAGCAAATTATTTACTTTAAGAGTAGTCTCAGTTGGAGAAGGCCTCACCCACCAGGAATGCTAATTCTATTCTGCTCAATTGCATTCCTTGTAAAATGATGACCAAACCAAAGACGAGTATCTTTACACCTTAATGGTAAAGGTGAAGGGGTACACCTCCAAGATTTTCCCCACCATTTATAGAAAGGGGAACAACTTTTATGACTTCCTGTTTGCTTTCCCAAAAATTGAAGCCCTTTTGGAAAAGGGGTCTACTCTTAACCCTTAATGCGCCAAAAAGCAGACGACAAAATTTACGTCTGCAGAATTTCAAAAAATGTTTTGTCCAAGCGATATCATATTGAGAATCTGAACACTAGAGGGCAAACAGTGTAGATTCAGATGAGGTGGCTCATTATATGAGCCACCTCATCTGGATCTACACTGTTTGCCAATTCAACAATTTTGATTTTTGGCGCTTTAAGGGTTAAGGAAAGAATTTACCCCTAGAGGAGCAAATGCTTTCCTGTATGAATTGATCTCCATTGAGAGGGGAGGAAAATGAAAAAAAAAGGCAGAGTTGTTTTCTCTGAAAGTGAACCCATTCACCTTAAATTTAACTCTTTAAGCCCCAGTGACGCAATTAGCAAAATTTGCAAACAGCGTAGATCCTGATGAGGCGGCTCATAATGAGCCGCCTCATCTAGATCTACACTGTTTGCCCTCTAGTCTTTGAATTCTCAATATAAAAAGTCTTGGACAAGGCATTTTTTTAATTTTTGCAGACGTAAATTTTGTCGTCTGCTTTTTGGTAGTGAAAGAGTTAAGGAAATCAGCAAGTTGAGACCATATTAAATATCTGAAAATGAAAATACAATTTTACTCATCCTCATGAGTACTTGTTGTATTGCTATGGCAAGATGGTGAATGGCATACATGTACAATTACCTGGACTGCTTTTATGTTGTTTCCATGACAACATGGTTTTCTTGGTCTGGCACTGTTGTTGATTTGAAACTTTATAATTGTTTCTGAATTTATTGTTCATGAATTTTATATACCATTTACGAGTTTGGTGGTATCTGTTTAAAACATTTTTAAGAGTTTGATGACTGTTTAAAGATAAATAATTTGTAATCATTCTCAATTGAAACATTGAGTTTGGCCCTAATCTTGATTCTTATGGGACTGATCCCTCATTTGGAACACCTTGAAGAGGTTTTAATGAAGGACCACAGCATGCATTTTCATTGAAGGATAAGAACATAACCTGAGAATTATTTTTAAAAAGCCCACTTTGTTTTGGGCTGTTATCAAAAGTCATCACAGACTTTAACACTTCATTTGCTAAAACCAAAAACAGTTATATTTGCAAACAGTGTAGATCCAGATGAGGCAGCTCATCTGGATCTACACTGTTTGCCATCTATTCTTTGAATTCTCAATATGATATATGTTGGACATTTTTGAAAGTTTGCAGATGCAAATTTTGCTGTCTACTTTTTTAGGGCTTTAAGGGCTAACATGCTTTGATTGCAAGGTATTTTCTTCACATTTTTTGCATTTGAAAAGTTGGCAAGATTTGCTTATAGTTAGATCACCATCATGGGACCATGTTGCATTGCCATGGCAGCCTGGTATAATGAATGGTGTATAGTAACCCAGACATTCTTTTCCTGTTGTTCCCATAGCAACAAGGTTTGTCGGTCTGGTATACATGGTCAGGTCATTGTTTAAATATTCTAAGGTGTCACATAAAAGGCACTGCAAAGAGGCAATTCTATTTTAAAAATGAGATCTCTTAACATTCAGTGATGTCAATTATGTCTTAAGGGACTGTTTCAGACAGGGGGTCCCTTAATCTAGAGATATTGGTTCTCCCGTTTCTCCAGATTTTTGATCTGACACTGTCATTGTTCAATTCTAGGTTGGAGGAACAAGTGAAGTAGAAGTGAATGAAAAGAAAGACAGAATAAATGATGCCCTCAATGCAACACAAGCAGCTGTAGAGGAGGGGATCGTACCTGGTGGGGGATGTGCCTTGTTGCGCTGTCTGCCAGGACTGGATGCGATCAAAACCACAAATGCTGATCAAAAGACAGGTAATGAGTCTGATCTGCTGAATTTGGGGATGAACAAACTGGTCCCAAGGTTATAAAACTTGAGTACATTCTCAAAATCAAAATAAAGCACACTGATTGGCTGCCTCCGAGCATGTGCTCGGAAGCAGCCAATCAGTGTGCTTTATTTTGAGTATGCTTGGAAGCAGCCAATCAGTGTGCTTTATTTTGAGTTTGAGATTATTCTCTCGTTTTATAATCTCGAACCCATGTCTTTGCAATCAGTGTTGACCCAGATCAGCTGGCCCAAGAGGAGCAGTCTAATTGACTTTGTAGCCCCATAGGATATCATAAAGCACCATCGGATGATGTTGGCAGACTAAAATAAAGTAATAGAAAATAATCAACAAGTAAACAGTTGAGAAGTATTGTATTGGTATGCAAACAATTTGATTGAAGAGAGAAAAAAAATTGTGAAAGTTTAAATAGAATTAATTGTCTGCATGCTTATCTGCAACTCTCGGTGAAGAGACTGAAAAATCTTGAATTTGATATAATAACTTCAAATTCACACTCAGATTTTGTGTCCTCTTGTGCTCTCGATAATAAGGGGTAACAGGAAAATTAGAGATGATTTTCTTTAATGTCCCATTCAAACATTTTGTGACCCTCATTAGAACTGTCTTGCTTAGACAGTTCTGATGAGTGGTCACAGCATATGCTGCTATTGAGATATAAGGAAAATTACCTCGGAAATACTCTAAAAATCACACCTAATTTGAGCTCAGGGGCCGTATTTATAAAACATCTTAAGTGGTTGCTATGTTGTTGCTAAGGCCGAATTTCTATGAAAGAGATTTCCTAAAACTATGAAACTTGTTCTGGAGGAACAGTCTTTTTCAGACTGTTCCTCCAGAGCAAATTTCATAGTTGTAGGGAATCTCCTTCAATGAAATTTAGCCTTAGCAACAGCATAGCAACCACTTAAGTCATTTTGTAAATACGGCCCCTGGTCCTCTCATTGTAAACACATGCTTACCTACAGTCCCAAAGACTTACTATTATCTAGAATTATCTAGGATTTAATTATAATTATGTGCTAATTTCTGCATACTTTGAGTGGAAAAGCAAGGAAGAATTATCTCAGAATTATCATCCAGGGGCCGTATTCATAAAGCCACTTAAATCGTTGCTATGCGTTTGCTAAGGCTAAATATCTATAAAGGAGATTCCCTACAACTATGAAATTTGGTCTGGAGGAACAGTCTTACAAAGACTGTTCCTCCAGACCAAATTTCATAGTTGTAGGGAATCTTACAAAGACTGTTCCTCCAGACCAAATTTCATAGTTGTAGGGAATCTCCTTCAAAGAAATTTAGCCTTAGCAACAGCATAGCAACCACTTAAGTCATTTTGTAAATACGGCCCCTGGTCCTCTCATTGTAAACACATGCTTACCTACAGTCCCAAAGACTTACTATTATCTAGAATTATCTAGGATTTCATTATAATTATGTGATAATTTCTGCATACTTTGAGTGGAAAAGCAAGGAAGAATTATCTTAGAATTATCATCCAGGGCCCAGTTGTTCGAAACTAACGACTTGGTTAGTTAATGAGAAGTTAAAATTTCAGAGGTTGATATCTTCACAGGGTATAATCGATTCCGCTAATTTTCGCTTCCTGCAGAGACTGTACATCATATTTGGCTTCCGACAAGACTGTCCACGAACTCTTGCTTCCTGCCGAGACTTCTGTACATGAGAGCCTCGGCAGGAAGCAGAATCACGCGGACAGTCTCGGCAGGAAGCCATTTCTCGAGGACAGTATCCTCTGCAGGAAGCAAAAGTTCGCGGACAGTCTCGGCGGAAGCCAAATATGACGGACAGTCTCTGCAGGAAGCGAAAATTGGCGGAATCGATTATACCCTGTGATCTCAAATATTGCAACATTTTTTGTTCAAAGAAATGTGAGAAGCGGTGCAAAATCTTCTCACATTTTTTTCAAAAAAAAAAAAAATGTTGTGTACCGAGTTATAACAGTTTGACCTCTAAACGAGTTCATTAGGCTAACGATGCTTTGAACAACTGGGCCTAGATATACCATATATTTTTGCAGGTATTGAACTTGTAAGAAAAGCTCTGAGAATACCAGCTGCCACTATTATACAGAACACAGGGATTGATGCCACAGTAGTTGTAGAGAAAATAGTAAACTCCAATAATAATATGGGCTATGATGCCATGGAGGGTGAGATGGTAGACTTAATGAAATCAGGAATTATTGATCCTACAAAGGTGGGTAACTTATTTGGTGGAGTTATATGTGGCTCCAAGACAGAGCTGTAGATAAGAAGGGTATTTGATGATAATTGAGGGATAATTTTTCTAATTTCTCATTGAAACCATATGTTGTGACCCCTTATCTGAACTGTCTTGTCGAGACGGTCTCAGTTGAGGGGTCACAACATATGTTTTTATGCAGAAATAACAAAAATTATCCTTAATTATCACCAAATACTCCCACTTATCTTGAGCTCTGAAGAAGGTAATTTTGTGAAACAAGCCATGTATGAATATAACCTCCAAAAAAGAAATAAAAAGAGACTATTTGTTAGTATCTGTGATAGAGAATGGACAGCCATGAGTAAAATATCACATTTACCTGTCTAGTATTTTACAATTATTGACCTTTATTTAGGTGAATGTGCAGTTTTATAGACCTGGGGCCGTATTCATAAAGCCACTTAAGTCGTTGCTATGCGGTTGCTAAGGCTAAATATCTATAAAGGAGATTCCCTACAACTATGAAATTTGGTCTGGAGGAACAGTCTTTGTAAGACTGTTCCCCCAGAGCAAATTTCATAGTTGTAGGGAATCTCCTTCAATGAAATTTAGCCTTAGCAACAGCATAGCAACCACTTAAGTCGTTTTATGAATACGGCCCCTGAAAACTAGATTTTGCGTCAGTCAGTATGCTAAGTTTGCAGGTCAATAAAACTGCATAATCATTGAAATAAGTGTCATTAAATGTTTTGTTATATGATAATGCTATGTAAAGTCAGACTGAATTGCAGTTTCTATGGACACATATGATGTTAAGCTTGTTTTAATACCATTAACATTAATGTTTATGTGACATTACTTCATGAAATACAAAAGACATCAGAATAAAAGTAATATTGACGGACTGACCAGTCAGTATTGCAAAATGAAGACCATGTCAGCCAATGAAATAGTGTGTCACATCATGGTCTTATAATAATCCTTATAATTTCATTGTTAATTATTAAACAAACGTTTATGTCTGTTTTCTAGGTTGTACGGACAGCTTTAGTTGATGCTGCTGGAGTTGCTTCCCTTCTTACAACAGCAGAATGTGTTGTCACGGAGATTCCTAAAGAAGAAAAGGCCATGCCAGATATGGGTGGTATGGGAGGAGGCATGGGTGGGATGGGAGGAATGGGGGGCATGGGCTACTGAGTTCCCCCATTGATACCACGGGACTTAAATAAAAAACTAAGCATCCCTTCGGACCACAGCTAAAAGACTACTCAAAGTATAATTGGAGGCGTTATTGGATTATGTCCCTTGAAAGTATAGACAAGGGAAGTAAATATTAAGGGGAGGTCAATATTTGCAAAGGGAGGCAATTACCTGAATAGGTAATTGCCTCCCTTAGCAAATATTAACCTCCCCTTCCTCTGAAAACAGGAAAAATAAATGTTCTGCTAAGGTTGTCAAGCAAAACCTCCCTAAATGGCCAAGGGAAATAATCTCGTAACGTCTCTCATATGACTGACTTGCCACTCAAACTATAGTATGTTTACAAATACATTTTGTGGTAAATGATTTTATAAGTGGTGGCGTAAATAGAGATACAAAGAGTGAATTAACAATGTTCATCTACCCAGAATGCAGTTACATTATAAAATGGTGAGTGTAGTCTGAATTTATGGTGGACCTATATGACGTGGCTTCTAGAGTTACTTTGATGGGTATTTGTGTCCAGAACTTTACAGCTAGTTAAAGTGATTGTAGTATAAAAGTATGCATCTGTATACACGTACTTCCTTTTTATACAAAGATTCAGAAAATAATATGGCATTACTGGTAGTATAGTGGTAAAACAATTGTGTTCAGAATGTTTAGAAACCTGTTAATCTGATCAAAGATTTTCAGTTTGCTGTATTAAGCATTTGATATTTTCAAATCATGTCACTTAAATATGAGTTTGCAATTAATAAATACAATAAATACAATTGCTAGAACAAAAAGGATCTGCATAAACTTGTACCAGCATGTGCTGTCTTTGTGATGGTGCTGTTTTGTAAGTGTGCTTATTAGTGTTATGATCTTATTTTACTTTATATGTTCCACTCGTTATGCACTTGTTAAGAAAACTCATATTTACTCCTGGTGAATGATTGCTCTTGGACGTATTTCCAGTAAACAATTCTGATATTCACAGTAGAGGGATGTGTCAACAGAATTACAAAACATATCCCAGAAATCTCCTTAATTTCTTTACTTGCACTTTACTTGTGGACTGATTTATACAGTATATTAAATAGGCACCCTGGTCAGAGTTTTCACTTTTTGTTAGGATTTTCTCTTTTTCTGGTGACTATTATGGATAGAAATATCAGCTACATTTGACGAAACCGTAACTGAGCCGCAGCATGACAAAACAGACAAAATGGTATCTGTGCCCAGCAAAGACTCGCCTCAGCTTGGTCATCAGCCCAGTCTGATTGGAGTCTTTGCTGTGTGCACTTTTAGTGCACAGAGAAAACTCTGAGCAGACTGGGCAGATGCCCAGGCTGATCAGAGTATTTGCTGGGCGCACATGCCACTTTGTTGGTTTTGTCATGTCATGTGTCATATAAACTGTGTATACATTTGGTTAGACTAGTCTTACATGCAGTCTGGTTCTGCGGAAAGTATTAAATCAAGGCAAACTAGACATGCATCACATACACTGTGCACATAGGCATGCACAAATTGCATATGCCTAAAGACATTTTCTTGAGACATACTTTTGCATAAATCGGCCCAGCGAAGGTATAAATTAGAGTTAAAAGTAGATTTCACTTATCCCCTTGATGGAGACAGTAGTGACATCTTTGCGCTAGTAGGGTTGGGTAAGAGAACCATGATCATAATCATACCATTATCATGAACTTTATATGTACATGAATCATTAGTGTAGCTGAGTGAATGTTAACATATATGTTTTATTGATTGTGATAAAAACAGAAAGAAGAAAAACACTCCATTAAAAAAAAACAACTTGTCTTATTATTTTGAACCTTATTATGGTTGAAGAAAATCTCAGGCAAAAGGTTTACTCAAAGTTGCTTTGCTCTGACAAGACAAGACAAGATTTATTTTCAGTCGGCAAGACGTACAACATGTAACATAAGCTCTAAAGAGCTTTTGAACTGACTATTGACAAACAAATGATGTAACATTTCCAAATGAGCCGTGACGCAAGAAAACCAACAAAGTGGTTGTGCGCCCAGCACAGACTCAGATCAGCCTGGGCATCCGCCCAGTCTGATCAGAGTCTTAGCTGTCCGCATGGAGGTAGCTTAGACTCTTAGCTACCCTTTGGGCACTTAACGATGAGTCTGACCATACTGGGCAAATGCCCAGGCTGATCCGAGTCTCCGCTGGGCGCACAACCACATTGTTGGTTTTGTCGTGTCGCGGCTCAAATATTGGGACAGATAGGCCTGAGCCAACTGTGCAGACACAGATAATTAGAAAGGAGCAGTCTGATTTGGGCCTCAAAGCCCTGGGGCCCTATTCATAAAACGACTTAAGTCGTTGCTATGCTGTTGCTAAGGCTGAAATTCTATGCTGGAGATTCCCTACAACTATGAAATTTTCTCTGGAGGAACAGTCTGAAAAAGACTGTTCCTCCAGAGAAAATTTCATAGTTGCAGGGAATCTCCTTCCAAGAAATTTAGCCTTAGCAACAGCATAGCGATGACTTAAGTCATTTTATAAATATGGCCCCTGATAGCTCAGTAGGTTAAGCGCTGGCCTGCTGATATAGCGGTGCTGGGTTTGATCCCCCGCCTGAGGCGAGAATCTATTCCGACATAAACAGGGTTCCATTGCACACAGCCTTTCATTATCATCCACCCATCGTCCTGATATGACTGACATACTGTTGAAAAGGATGTAAAATTGCAAGTCATCCAGCCATCTATGATTCGGACCTACACTGTTTCCCATTCCAGTTGCATCTTAGATGAATTACTGCACTGTAAAGCCAAATTGTGCCATTTTCAGAACATTCACAGTTCTTGTTTCAGGTGTCTCAATATGTAGAATTTTTGCGAAATGTTCAGTGTCAGTGGATCTGAATGTAAGTTGTGTCTCCATATGACCTATGTGTTGGTGGGACCTTAAACCCGATTTCACTCAATCACTGAATGTTAGATGCATGAGTACTTTTAGACCTGATAACATTTGAGCCACGACACGAGAAAACCAGCAAAGTGGTTGTGCACTCGAGACTCGGATCATCCTGGGCATCCGCTTTATCTGATAGAGTCTTTGCTGTCTGCTTGGAGCTAGCTTAGACCTTTAGCTATAATTTAAGCACTTAGCGAAGAGTCTGATCAGACTGGGCGGATGCCCAGGCTTATCTGAGTATGCGCTGGGCGCACAACCACTTTGTTGATTTTGTAGCGTCTTATTTAATTTTTGATATGCCAGGAAAAACTGTGCCTTTAACCATATATCGTGTCCCACTATAAGCTGGCATACCATTAAATTCCATTTTTCCGATGTTGATGGAAGTATGAACACAATGGGTCGTGTGCAAAGTAAGTGATGCTTGAAGGGCATTCACGTTAACTTTGCAGGGGACCCTTTGTGTTCATACTTCCATGAACTTCAGAAAAATGAAATTTATCTCATAATTACATTTACATGTATTTTAAAATTATTTTGAGCATCATTTTGGATTTTTAAGAGCATTATTTGTAAAATATACGCCAAAAAGCTGTCACTAACCAACAGGTAAGCCATTTAAGGTAAATGGCCATCCCCATGACGTAACATCCAATAGACAATTACAACAGCCACTGGCGTCTTTTGTTTACATGTGACTGCGTATCAAGGATGTCACGCGACCCGCTGTTTTTCATCGAAGTACATGTATGAACACAGTTTCTCCAAAATCGGTTCATCTAAGGAAAATCAAAGGGAATGTAATTGTATATTTGGCCGTAAGATTGTTATTTCCCCTCTATTTTTCCCCCTTGAAAATAACCCCAAATATCTGACCCGCGACACGAAAACAATAACAAAGTGATGGTGCGCCCAGGATCAGCCTCTGACCAGACTCTTGGCTAAGCACTTAAAGGGTAGCTAAGGGTCTAAGCTACCTCCATGCGGACAGCAAAGACTGATCAGTCTGGGCGGATGCCTAGGCAGATCTGAGTGTGCTGGGCGCACAACCACTTTGTTGGTTTTCTCGTGTTGCGGCTCATCTATATCTTACACTTTGGGATTGTTTTGGACAGGGAAAAACATCTTAAAGCAAACTAAATAAGACTGATTTACTTATTGGGGGCCATTTGGAGTGAAGAATTCTCTGTCTTGTTACCTCAAAAGGCATCTTTTCATTAGTCTCTGCCTTCAGCTTGCCACTTTTACAAGGTTGCCAGCAAACTGGCCCCAAAGTTATAAACTTTCTTCATGCTCAACTTAGTTGAGTATGGAATTTTACCTGCCAATGAATAGCAAATTACTGATAAGTACAGTTGATTTCATGCTCAGTTTAGCTGAGTATGAAATTTTCTCTGCCTATAAATAAGAAAAATGCCAACATTAGCTGGCATTTTCATATTTATCAGTAGAGAAAATTTCATGCGCAGCTGAGTTGAGCATGAAAACAGTTTTTAGCTCACTTGAGCCAGCGGCTCCGGGGGAGCTTATAGGATGGTAAGGCTCCGTCGTCTGTCCGTCCATCCACAATTTCATACGACTTCTCCTCTGAAACCGGTGGGCCAATTGTAACCAAATTTCATATGTGGCCTCCAGAGGAAGGGGGAACGAAAAATTGTTCAAACGGTCCTGGTCACATGACCAACATGGCCGCCATGCCCATATATGGTAAAAACCTTAAAAAATCTTCTTCTCCAGAACCAATAGGCCAATGGCCTTGAAACTTGGTATGTAGCATCAGGTACGCAAGTACTACCAAGGTTATTCAAATTGTGACCTTGGGTTGATCTTGACTTCTTTTAAGGTAAGGTCAAATTTGCTTCCTTGTGCTTTTATATGGCAAAATGCTAGAACATAAGATATCTTGGAAACTGTTGAAAATTTTGGGCTAAAAATTGGTATCTACAGTGATCTTAATTAGTACATGAAGATTTATGAGTACAAGAGGTCAAGGTCATTCTTTGACCTTTGACCCAGAACTCTCATGTTTTGACAATTCCAAACAATCTCCTCAAAAGCCCCAGGGCCAATTGAAACCAAATTTCATATAGAGCCTCCAGGAGTTGAGGGAACAAAAACGTATTCATACAGTCCAGGTCACATGACCAATATGGCTGCCACGCCCATATATGGTAAAAACCTTTGAAAATCTTCTTCTCCAGAACCAATTGACTGATGGCCTTGAAACTTGGTATGTAGCATCGGGTACGCAAGTACTACCAAGATTGTTCAAATTATGACCTTGGGTTGACCTTGACTTCTTTTACGGTAAGGTCAAATTTGCTTCCTTGTGCTTTTATATGGCAAAATGCTAGAACATAAGATATCTTGGAAACTGCTGAAACCATGGTATGCAGCTTTGGGTACCCGAGTACTATCAAGATTGTTCAAATTATGACCCTGGGTTGACCTTGATCTTTTTTACGGCAAGGTCAAATATGTGTAAATGCTAGAACATAAGATTTCATAGAAAGTTTTGAAGATTTATGCCAAAAAATTGGTATATACAGTCATCTTAATTAGTACATGAAGATTAATGAGTACAAGAGGTCAAGGTCATTTTTTGACCTTTGACCCAGAACTCTCATATTTTGACAATATCAAACAATCTCCTCAAAAACAACTGGGCCAATTGTAACCAAATTTCATATAGAGCCTCCAGGGCTTTGAGGGAATGAAAATTTGTTCGAACGGTCCAGGTCACATGACCAACATGGCCTCCAGGCCCATATATGGTAAAAACCTTTAAAAATCTTCTTCCCCAGAACCAGGTGACCAATGGCCTTGACGCTTGGTATGTGCTATCAAGATTGTTCAAAATGATGACCTTGGGTTGACCTTGACTATTTTACGGCTAGGTCAAATGTGGGAAATGCTAGAACATAAGATTTCATGGAAAGTTTTGAAGATTTATGCCTAAAAATTGATATCTACAGTCATCTGAATGAGTACATGAAGATTTATGAGTACAAGATATCAAGGCCATTCTTTGACTTTTGACCCAGAACTCTGTCATTTTGACAATATCAAACGATCTCCTCAAAAGCCACTGAGCCAATTTTGAAACCAAATTTCATATAGAGCCTCCAGGAGGTTGATGGAATGAAAAAATTTTCAAATGTCCAGGTCACATGACCAACATGTCCTTCATGCCCATATATGGTTAAAACCTTTAAAAATCTTTTTCACCAGAACCAGTTGACCGATGGCCTTAGAGTAACTTACCCTAGAGTACTGAGGCTGAATGGACTCGAGTGAGCTACAGGACCAATGGTCCTCTTGTTTAATCTCGGGGTCCTGGAAAAAATAGGGAAATTGGAAGAAAATTTCAAGGTCAGTGAAAAGTCCTGTAATTTTGCAAAGTGGTCAGCGAAATTTGAAATACCATGAAAGTCAGGGAAAGATTCAGGGAATATTACATTTTACGGTGAAGCAGGTTTATGGTTATGGTCCAATTATAGTGAGTAATAAAGCTGATTTTCCCAGGCTCACTTTGTTTGCTACTTGATAGTGTTGAAATTGAATATCAAATTGAAAAAAAGTACATTCCAAGAAATTAACATCAGTATTCCTCTAAATTTGCATACTTCAGCATTCTAGGAAAACAGATTTTGTCAATTCCCAGCAGGCACATGACGCCGAAATGACGTCGATACGACGTCACCACGTCGCGTCGACGTCAGGACGACGTTGTGTGTCTGCTGGGTTATAGCTTCTACAAGAAGAGAAAACGGTTGTGTACTGTCAGTATTTGGGACAAGAAAATAATAGAATTTTTTTCATCGCTGCGACAACCCTGGAACAAAACAGTATTTGCTTTCCTGTTAATAAATAAAAGAATTTACAAACAAGTGATCTCTTGTGAGAAGGGAGAGAACTACTACCTGATCAGTGAACTCCCTTGCAAGTGTATCGGTACACCTTATGTTCAGATGCCACTCATCCTTAGATTTGAGCCGTGCCACGACAAAACCAACAATGTGGCTGTGCGCCCAGCGCAGACTCGGGTCAGCCTAGGCTTTCTCCCAGTTTGACCAAACTCTGTAAAGTGCTCAAAGTGTAGCTGAGGGTCTAAGCTAGCTCCATGCACAGACATTGAAGACTGATGAAACTTGGCGGATGCCCAAGCTGATCTGAGTCTGCGCTGGGCACACAACCACATTGTTGGTTTTGTCAAGTCGTGGCTCATTTCTGAAATGAATTACTCATATTGGGCATGTTTGCATAAAAGCAAACACACTGGCTACCTTAAAGTCTCCATAGTCGTACACTTGTTTAACCTATTCCGACGCACTTGCCTGTTTCGAAGTATTTCAAGTTCATCTCCGGCGTTAAACAAAGTTTCGATCGGATATTTTGATGGACATTCTTGTCAACACTTCCTAGTCAAAGCCATGTATAGTAATGGGTGCATTTCTGTATTTAAGGTTCTGAAAACTGGGTTTGAAACTGGCAAACAATGCATATTTAGCAAGACAATTTGAACGTGTTTTCAGACCAGCTGTGAAAAACGGTAAGGACAATATTTGTGTAAACAGATATGTGGTAAAGATATAAGTATATCGATTCCTCATTCTATAAGGGATCTCTGCTGATAAATGCCAAACTTTGGCAAATAAAATTGTTTGCTTTGTTTATTTTAATTTTTGACTCATTAGCCTATTAAGTCTATTCCGGCGGATAAATATTTCGCTTTCACGGAATCTTATTTCCAAAGCACCCAGTGGCATTCTCGTCCAGTCCATTAGTGTATTCGAGGTGAATTTAAAGTAAAAGACCATTTGGAGGCATTATTTGGAAACGATTGTATTCTTTGATCACTAAATTCATTTCTACAACATTAAGCATTACGTTTTCAGACATTGAATGGCTGAATTAAATTTTCGAGGTAGGGCCAACTTTAATGAGCTGTTTCGAATAATCGTGGTATCAAACAGCCGCTTTCTGTATTAAATTATCTTTCACAGGGCTAGTAATTAGCAAACAGTTTACCGTTTCGGAGCTCAATGCCTTCAGAATCAGAATCAGAATTGTTTACTGGTGATACGTCCAAAGACAATCATTCACCAGGACCTGTGAATCAGGGAAGCTAGTCCCTAGCCCTTATAAGAGAAGTAAACTTAGTAACTGAATCCTCTGCACACTCAGCAGCAGAAATAAGTGAATCTTCCAGGGAATTCCAATCTCTAATAGTCTGGGGGAAGAAACTGGACTTGTAAATATCAGTCCCAGCCAATGGGGTTTGAAATGTCAGGGAATGATGATTCCTGGTACGCCTATTTGGGGGAACAAGGTCATTTATGGGTATACTGGCTGCACCCCTCAGACCTTTGTAAAGCATTATAAGTCTACTATCTTTCCTTCTCTTTTTTAGGGATTCCCACTTAAGTTTCTCCAGAATGCCAGTCATACTCCCAGTTTCATATGTGTAATTTCCCGTTACAAATCTAGCTGCCCTTTTCTGCACCTTCTCAAGTTCATCTTGAAGAAGTATACTTTGAGGGTCCCAAACTGAACTGCCATACTCCAGGACTGGACGCACCAGTCCCTTGTATGCTGACTCCTTAACATCTTGTGGACATGCTGCCAAGTTACGTCTGAGGAAGCCGAGGGTCCTATTAGCCTTTGTGCAAATATTACTGACATGTGTGTTCCATTTCAAATCATTGGCAATGGTTATGCCGAGATACTTGATTGTTTCTACATTACTGAGGACTGTTCCCTCTAAGGTATAAGAAGCATTGATCTTCTTGATCCGTTTCCTTGTAATTTGCATTATATTGCATTTTACAGGTTGAAATCTCATGCCCCAACTCCTTGCCCAACAACCTAAATGATCTATATCCTCCTGAAGTTTCACAGTGTCTTCAATATCTCTGATTTCACGATAGCAAACACAGTCGTCAGCAAAAAGTCTTAATTCCGAGTCAATATTTTCTGTTATATCGTTAATGTATAACGAGAACAACAATGGTCCAAGCACAGTGCCCTGGGGGACACCTGACAAAACCGGGGCCAAATCCGACTTAACTCCATTTACCACCACACGCTGCTGCCTGTAACAGAGAAAAGAATCTATCCATTTCAGAGTCTTCCCACCAATACCATAGCCGTATAGCTTACATTTAAGTAATTCATGAGGGGGAGTGTCAAAAGCTTTCTCGAAGTCCAAGATAAAAGTGTCAACCTGACCGCCCTTATCCAAGATTTTAGCCCAGTCATTTATAACCGTGATCAATTGAGTTTCACAGCTATGGTTCTTACGGAAAGCATGTTGTCTGTCTGACAAAAGTTTATGTTCATCCAAATGTGCCATAATATTAGAGCAGACAATGTGTTCGAGTAACTTGCATGGTACACAAGTTAGAGAAACCGGTCGGTAATTGCAAGCCAAAGACCTATCTCCTTTTTTGAAGAGTGGGCATATATTTGCAAGAGACCATTCCTTGGGGATTTCACCCGAGTCAATAGATTGTTGGAAGAGATGAGCGAACATTGGGCCTAATTCAGATGCTAGTTCTTTTAAGACTCTGGGATGCAATTCATCAGGTCCTAAAGCTTACATTCACGGTATGGCAACTAATATGCTGGTGCGCCGAAACTGAAAAAGTCCGCCGGAATAGGCTAAAAGAGAACCCTTACGTTATCGTAACGTTTCTCTAGGACTCCTGAATAATTTCTGCACGAAAAGAACATGCCTTGGAGAAGAGGCTTTGCGACATATTATGGTACAGAGAAATCAAGGAATAATTGAGAATTGAAAGCGTACCACACGATCAATTAAAAATGCGTCAAAATCGGTCAAACGACTGTATCAGTGGTGAAAACGTCTGGACTCATATCATTGTAAAAGAGGTTCAACCTTCACGTTTGGTAATAAAATGTGGGTTGATGTGCATATATTGAGTCGTACAAATGGCAAAAAATAAACAAGTTTTTGAAAAATAACAAATCGCTCCACAAATTAAAATTTCCTGTTCTGGTTTCCCGTCTAGCAATGCTATTTGAACATATGCGGGATAGTGGGTTCCGGAGTACGCATGCACTGTGTGGTTCCCTTTTGGCTCAGTTCTCCAGAAAGAGCTGGAGAAAATCCATTTGATATGTCGCTGCAAATTCTAATTATGCAACTGCGAGGATGACTGGTATTCTTGAGGGTATTTCTCAGAGAAGATAGGCGACTGGAGTCACAAGGTCTACAATACAGATGACCTTAATTCTAACAGGCACTACAAAACTCTTCATACTTATAGGTCGGTCGCGCTAAAGTGGCAATGTTTTGTTTACATTTTTAATGTCAACAGGACCTGAACTATCATTACGGTGCAGTTCATGTAACTTCTTGATCTTTGGTTATAATGAAACATTACGGTTAACTGGCAGTTCTAATTTATCTAAATGACAATTTTTGAAAGCTTAAAGACAGGAACTGTCTCTAGTTTAAGAATATCATTGATAACAAAACTGATAGTAACAAAATTATTCATGTTTATTCTTTCATTCCCGTGAGTTGGATAAGCTGAACTCTGCTATATAGCCAATCAGTCACCAAATCAAAATAAACACAAAATAATAACATTGCCAACTTATCGCGGCCGGACTGTAGCATTCCAAGAACTGACTCATCTCAGGCACAGTTACCCAGTGGGCACATGACGTTGTACTGACGTCGTGCGACGTTATTACGTCGCATCGATGTCAATACGACATCATTACGACGCCATGTGCCTGGTGGGATAGGGACTAGGACAGATTGCATCAGTAAGATCGAGACAGAACTCATAGATGCTCCCTACCCCAACCCCTCTGAATAGATGCTTGCTGTATCACCAGTAAATTGACACATTTCAGATTAATACGAATGAGTGCACATCCATCTTACAAAGGGAAAATACTGTGACTTCCCATTTGCATCTCTTTCCAAAATGGGATCTCTGAAAGAGAATTTACGTCTAGGGGGGCAAATTCTCTTGCTTCCAGGGGAGAAAATTATTCAAGACTTAAACCCTGAATGAAAATGGCGGAGTTGCTTCTGAAAGTATCCATTAAACTTGACTTACGGATCTACATCATTGACTGAATTGTATCAAAGGGCTGTCAAGGCAAAAAAACCAACAAACCAAAAAGGCATGCTGTTTAGAATCACCTTGCTGTGCCAATAAAAAGGTGGTCATCCGTAGATAGTTTTCACTGGGCACACAACCTTGAATCAACATTGATTCAATGTTGATTCAACTTCGTGTGCCTGCTGGGATTGATGTAATCAGGAAGGGTGCGGACTAAAGCCCAGCAGGCACATGACGTTGAAATGACGTCGTACTAATGTCAATGCGCCGTCATGACATCGCATAAACGTCATTACGACGTCCTGTTGACGTCATGTGCCCGTTGGGAGAAGCATTGAGTGGCTTGGGAGTTTAGCACTTCAGCACAAGACACCATCACCCCAACTTAACTGACTCTTAGATTTGCAAAAGTGAAATGGGTAAGAATGTAGGTAAAACTATGTCAAAACAAACCGTGCAAAACTGGACTCCCAGCAGGCACATGACGTCGTAGTGACGTCGACACGACGTAATGACGTTGAATCAACTTAATTTTGATGACGTGCCCGCTGGGACTATATGTATCAGGCAAGCATGCTTACCTATGTTGCGTAGACAAACTTTGTCCTCTGTCCAAACAGCGCTTTAAGTCCATGACATCCATTTTTGAATATATACGTACCACAAAAAGAAATGGCACACATATGTTAAAACTTCATAGACTACTCATAGCGGCTAATGCAACATTGAAATGACGTTTTAAGGTGACTGGGTACATTTCCGGGGTGCAACTTTGCCTCCCATCTAAAACGGGAGGGGTGTGTGGGGGAGGGAGGTGTCATCTCCAATTTAGGAAAGCATTTGCTCCAAGAGGCAAAGGAGCAAAATGCGGCAGAACCCATTTTGGCAAGCCTTCACTCTCAAGGAAAGCAAACAGGAGTAACAAAAATGATCTCCCTTCGAGGAAATGGCAGAAAGAATAAAGATATACCCGCACACCTTAATGTGATCATCGTGATGACACTGATTCAACGATAATATAAAGGTGTCAATATCGTATGTCCACTGGAACTATCCCAGCGGGCACATAACGTCGAAATAACGTATTCACGTCGATGCGACGTAATATGTCAAATCGACGTCAGTACGATGTCATTTATACGCCATGTGCCTGCTGGGATACGACTAAATTTTGAAATAATTGAATTCGACGTTTAGTGTTTTGTTTTATTATTTGTTTGTTCTTTTCGATAAGCATATTTATATTCTGAAGATATCCACTCATAACTTGACCTAGACCTATTTGTTCGACAGTTCCTACCTTGTTCGCCGACAATAATTCAGATTAAAGTTTGGGCGAAACTCTTGCAGATGGCTCTGCTGTTTTGTTCTGCTTCCAAGGAGACAGGTGGATTGATGTCTTGGTTTAAACTTTATTCTATACTGAACGCCAAAAGAAACGCATACAAGTTTAGGTTCAGTTTTCTTCTGTCAGCTGATTTGTGGTATTAAATCGTATATGGCAGAAAACACTACTGACGTCTGCCAACAATATAAACTTATCTTCTTGCAAAATTAAACTTGGATTAGAGAGTTACCTCAATTTATCGTGAAACATTCAAAGTTGTTGTAAGAGTTGTCTTTCCTTTGGCGGTATAACAAATTGTTTCCAAAACACGACTCTGATGTGTCGTTATGAAAAAGACGTCGGTTTTAATACCATGGTGTTCTTCTTGCGACAGCAGTTTGAAGTTGAACACTTGTCAAATTATCTCCCTTGCAATTAAACAAATAGCAAAATAGGAAGTCTAATAACATCAAAAGTTCTGCAGTGCTACGAAACAATTCTTTGCAAACCTTTTTATTTTACTCTTGTTAATTCATTTAATCTCTTCGTATGAATGGTTTCTGTTCTTCTCAAGAAATACAGGGTGTTAAAAGGTCTATGGAAATCCAATGGTAAGCCAGTGTTACTGTTTCTACTGCCAACTTTCACCTGATTGTTTCTCTAAAAAGCAAGGCTCGACTGCTTTGAGTTTTTTCGCAATTTCTTACCCTTGCCGCGAACATTATGCCTGGAGAAAATAATTAGCTGAGCATTATATGGAATTTAAAATTCAGCTTCTGAAAGTATGGTGACTTTAAGTTTAACCCCATCAAAAAAGCAAGCGTTCTGGTCTCTAAAGTTTATGGAATATCGATGCGTTAAGGGGCTCACTCTGTCGGAATATCATAAGCAAAGTAACTCAAAATGTCTAAATAAGAGCATATACCTATACATTGTATGCGTTTCTTTTGACGTTCAGTATATTTCATAAACATTAATACATTTATACACATTTATAAACATAGTGTTTTATGCAAATAGGATTCAGAAGAAAGTCAAACGACTTTTTTTTCAAATCTGTATCCCAATTGATGACTTGTGATTTTATGTCCTTTTTAACAGTATTTCAGTTATATATGGACGATGGACGGGTGATAATGAAAGCCAGCGTGCAATCGAACCCCGTTTATTGTTGAAAAGAATACCGGATAAAAACTTGATAAGCATTAGCTTCCGTTCTGACCCTTTGAATATTTTCATGTTATGTATATATATATGTATGCATGTAATGTTATGAAATAAAACATGCAAAAGTGGGTGTCGACAGAGATCATCGACAGCAGCATCAGCTCGGTTGAAGGATATGATTACTAGTACCATAGCCTATGTCGCCGACAAGCACTTTGCACAGATAACTTGGTTCAGACGAAGCCACTGCAAAATATAATTATCATATGATGTCGCATTTGAGAGCATAATAAAGCCATGCATTAAAAAGTTAATCAACTTTTGGATTAAATATGCAAATTACGTCGTAACGTTCAATGATGCGTTGACGTCCGTAAAAACGTCTCGTTTTCTAATGGCGAAATCATGATGTTTAAGTGCAAAATTTGCGAACAAAATGCGATTTTGATGCCATATAATAAAGTAGAATCTTGCATTCGTGCTCCAGCATTATTGAATTTATTAAACTGGTTGGGAAAAACCGATAAGATGCTCGGCATAGCCTCGCATCTTGTCTTTGTCCCCAACTCGTTTACTTTCATATTGCCGCTACCGTGATTGAACCTTGTGGATTTACTGGTCCTTTGGGATCAGTTCTGCTGTTCAATGCGTAGGTAGCGTTGCATCATTACTGCACTACATGACCAGACTCAATTAAACCGAAGCTGCCATTTTCGTTTCTCTGACGTGTTCTTTGCTTCCAGAGGATCTTTCAGACGGTTTATTTGAGCCGCGACACGAGAAAACTATCAAAGTGGTTGTGCGCCCAGCGCAGACTCAGATCAGCCTGGCCATCCGCCCAGTCTGATCAGAGACTTCGCTGTCCGCATGGTGCTAGCTTAGACCCTTAGCTACCCTGTAAGCGATTAGCGTACAATCCTTTTGTTGGTTTTCTCGTGTCGCGGCCCATTTTACTGTGTCATGACCACAGACACTTGACGAAAAATTTGTGAAATTCTCATATAGTCTGTCTCCCACCTCTCTATCAAATTTCAAGTTGATCGGTTGCGATTTAAGAAAGTTACTAAACATCCCACTTCGTAGTTTAATAGAGTCTATTAAACTTCGAAGTGGGATATCTATTAAACTACGAAGTAGGATATTTAGTAACTTTTTATATCGCAACCGACCGACTTTAAATTTGATAGAGAGGTGGGAGACAGAATAGACTCTATTAAACTACGAAATGGGATATTTAGTAACTTTCTTATAGCGCAACCGACCGACTTGAAATTTGATATAGAGGTGGGAGACAGATTAACATTTCATGATATATGAGAATTTCACAAATTTTTCGTCGAGTGCCTGTGGTCATATGACGTTCACGACGACGTTAAACAACTTGTTTTTTTCCAGGTTTTTTGTTTGTTTGTTTCTCCTTTGCGGATTCGGGTTTAAAAATGAGCTTTGTGTGTGTGTGTGTGTATGTGTGTGTGTATGGAAAGGGTTGGAGATGGGTACGCTCTTGACATAAAACGAAATATATCCATCAGATCCGAGATCTTAGGTGACGTCCCGTTTCGTGAGTATAACTATAGCGGTCTATAGACGTCGGGGACGAAACCACTAGTAACGGATATGCTTGAGCGGCAAGCACGTTTGATGGGTTAAAACCGGGGGAGGCCTATTTACTTTTTGTTTCAGTGATACCAGATTATAAATGCGGACAGTCAGGCCAGCCAGTCTTCACAGCGGGCACATGACGTCGTACTGACGTCGATGCGACGTAATTACGCATAACGCCTTACGGACGTCGACACGACGTCATTACGACGCCATGTGCCTACTGCTATTCCATATTAACACAAAGCGTACGATACGTGTTCTCGTGAAGCGGTCCAGACTTTATTCTTCCTGATCAGTACATTTTCTCTTTCCTTTATAAATGCAATAGACCATTTCACGGATGTACGAGGGATGTACTGAATATTAATTTAGTCGACTTTTTCGCCCGTTTATCGCTTTCATGTACAATTTCCGGGAGTTCTATCGCGCCACTGTTGATTATCTGTCGTTGACCTATTTTCTATTTTTGTATCTGACATACAAACAATACACAAAGTGACGTCATACGTACTACGCGCTTATTGATTTCAGTTCACGATGTTCAGGTTCTTCTCCCAGATTGTAGACAGTGCAGCGTTTCAGATCGATGCTTTTATTGTGAAAATTGTTTTCAAAAGACAGATTTAGTATTGATAATCCAGTTTATCACGAAAACAATCGATTTATTGTGGTATTCACCGTTTGACCTTGACGATCGATTTGTGTGTGCAGTAAGCGGTCAGATACAACAGACAGGTTTTTACGGGAAAACAAAGTGCGTGCGCGGTAAGTCACCTACTTTTGTTCATTATTTTAGCCGTTTTGTGCCTCTTGATTGTTGTTTAAACATTGTACGTTACAAATATACAGCTGTTCTAGCAATATGTATCATCGTTTGAAAGTAAACGAAATAAGCTTTTGGGCCTAATGTTTGTGAAACAATACACAAATCCAGGTATAGTTTTAGTCACCGTTACTATAAATAGATTATTAATTTTATATGGAGCGGGCGACAGTCATATCACCTGTATAAATTTTTCTGGTATGACTAACATATGACTGGCCTGAAATATTGATTAAGGTAGGCTGCAGATTATTCATTCGAATTGATTTTGCTGCTTCAAACAAATATTCATTCAATAAAGGCAGCAGCAAAACTAGATATTGAGAGAATGCGTAATGTATCGATTTTGAAACAGCATTCCAATGGTGAATAGGCCTAATGCAAACGGGTCTCTAACAGTTAGTAAAGCCTGGATTTGATATGTGTATTGTTACTTATCGGACGGAATACACACCTCGAATTACTTGTATCGACGCGTTTTTGTTAGAGGTAATAATACTATTAATAGACCTACATATCACATACATTTCGCAGGTAGGCTGAGCTACATATCCCCCTTTCAACCTAGGTACAGTCAACTCCCGATATCTCAAAGTACCCTCTTTAAGAGTAGATCTAAATCAGTGCATATTGTTTTTAACACATTTCCTATTTTCCTTTACATCGAAACTCATGTCTTCTCAAACTATTTCTATCTCAAAGTAAAATTTTCTGGACCAGAAAATTTACTTTGAGATATCAGTCGTTTGACTTCGAGATATTGAGAGTTGACTATGTGTTTAATTCTGTTGTCTTTACTTTCTTTCTCTATCATGTATCCCAATGATCATGTAATCCTATCATTAGTTAGAACCTTTCCATCCATCCTTCCCACTGCTCTTACGTAATGGGGTTCCATTTATTGTTGCCCTTATATGTCTAGATAGCTAAATATTGTGAAAAAGGGACATACAACTCAGTTGCCATGCATGCATGCATCCATCTATCTATCTAATCATTGAAGCGCATTCAGCTAAGCTCTGATGCATGTTAAGTACATGTATGTCCGTCATTACCCAAAAAGTTCATGTTGTTATCAGGCGCAAAAATTCCCTGTGTTCGACTGTATTACTGCAAGCTGTCAGTGACATAAGACGTAAGAAATACTGAGCTAGATCATCTTCCCCAGCCATCGATACTAAGTCCACTTTGTTCATTACAAGGAACGAAGGTGGACTTAGTGACTTTGGCTTGCCAATATGGCCTTATATTAAAGAACATTGTGGGACAAGACTTTGCAGCCTGTACTACGCCAATACGCGGGTGTGTATTGAAATTTTGTCAAATTTGTCAACTTTATACACCAGCGCATTTTCGAACTTAAGTTTTGCAGATTAGACAAGATGTGAGTACCAACTGCAAATAAGCCTCACACTGAAATATGTAAGGGATGGGGAGAAGGGGCGGGGGTTAATCCCATGGACTTCCGATAGACACACACACGCGTACATGCACACACACACACAAATAAAACATTGCATCATTTCAGTGTTTGTTTATAGTTTGAGAATGCACACATGTTTGCTGTCTTTAGGATTTGCAGATCATGCTACTGATCAGACTGTGTGGGTGGACAGGCTGACTGAGTCTTAGTAAAAGGTTCAGTTCACGTATTAGATGAGCCGCGACACGAGAAAACCAACAATGTGGCTGTGCGCCCAGGGCAAACTCAGATCAGCTTGGGCGTCCGCCCAGTCAGATCAGACTCTTCGCTAAGCGCTTAAAGGGTAGATAAGGGTCTAAGCTACTTCCATGCGGACAGCGAAAATCCTGATCAGACTGGGCGGATGCCTAGGCTGATCGGAGTCTGCGCTGGGCATACAACCATATTGTTGGTTTTCTCATGTCGCGGCTCATTTAAATTTTCTGTTTTGTTGCCGCCAAGGTTGCAATCTTCGGCAATGAACTTGTACATGTATTAAACTACTCAAGGTTTAAAACTTCCGCCATGCTAATATTTGTCTGGATCTAAATTTAGTTGACCGTGTTGACAACGAAAAGATAAGTTTACAAGTAATTGTCGTATCAAGTAGCTTACCTTACTATATAATAGATTTTAATATACACGTTATATAAATCACAGTTACCACTTTAGTCAGGGATATAAAAAAGCAAAAAATATATTTTCTATTCTTGGAAATAGAAAAAACAAGGTCTAATAGTGTGTACCGGAGCTCCAGGTAAGATGGGATTCCAAGGGTATTTTTTTTCTTTTTAGCTTCACGAAAACATTATACATGTATATTGTATGGTTTATGGGAAACAAGAAAAATCTTTAAAAAAAGATAATCGGCGCAGATTAAATGGAAGTGTGTTTTGTTATATGTCTCTAGTTGAAGATTTGACAATAGCTTTCATGAATAAGTAAGCTATGTCGGTAGGCACCCACAACCGTAATTTTGACACTGGGTAGCGACACCGACCTATCTCAAAATTGAGCTGTCCAATTTGGAATTCCAAAATGGGCCGCGGTCAATCGTGAAATAGACCTGATTTCAAATAGTTATCAACACGTTGCACTGTTTGTTTGTTTGTGTGTATTAAATCGAAAGTAGTAATCGAAAGAAGAGCTACGACGAAAAAAAAGAAAGTTTTGAATATCTACGTCTGTTTTCGTTAACATTTCTATTGTAAAATTACAAACAAGAGAAACATTTTGAATTAATATAAGACAGATTGCTAGTACTCACAGTGAAGCACGACGAGAAAAAACGAAGATTAAATATTCATTGACCTTTGATATAATTGGCTAAATTTTGACATACGCGTTATTTGACCAATAGAATCTTGTGAAATGTGGAACAATATCAAAATTATACGAGACCTCGAAAAAATGAAAAATTCTCTCTGAACTATCCTTGTTACTCAGAAAGGATGTATGTGAGAAAGGGTAGAAAATATAATTGTGTAGTCGGACCTCATCGGCATTTCCCCCGTCGAGTCAGTTCTGATAAGATCCGATGCAGATAAGAGCTTGTATTGAGGATAATTCAAAGATACTTTTTCTTATTTATAAACAGAAACATATCTTGTGACCCCCTCATTAGAAACGTCTCGGCGAGACGGTTCTAACTAGGGTTCAAGATACGTTTTTATGGAGAATATGGAAAATTATCTTTAAATTATCCCTGTTACTCTTCTTTTCTGGATCCCACTACAAATGATTTTATTGTCGCACCTGTCCTGGAGGTGCGATATGACAGTCTGGTTTTCGATCGACCTGTCGTTTCGTCTGTTCATTCATCAGTCTGTTCATCAACATTTACGCCAGTCCTAGCCGCGGTTTCGCTTCACGTTAGTAGTTTGCATATACTGCCTTCCAAACTTTGCATTTGCTGCCTCCCTTGAAAGGAATTAAGGATTCCAGTAACAGTTTATGACCTTATGACCTAGTTACCAATAAACCTATATTTCGCTATCTTCTGATTATTCCAGTCCTCAAACCTGGTATATGATGCTTACATATACTTCACCACTCCATTCTACAGTATAATTTCATGACTTTGACGTATAGTTCACGGTCTGATGACGTCGCCATTTTTATCTCACTTGGGTGTGTGTGTGTTTGTGTGTGGGGGGGGGGGGGGGGGGCTTGTGGGCTAATAGTACATGTTCGAGTCCGTCGTCCGTCCGTCAACAATTTTAGCTCGCCTTGTTCAGGAAAAGCTATTGTACTACCCCCGGCATTAGCGCTAGCGGCGGCGGCGTCGACGTTAGCAAAATGTTAAAGTTTTTTAGGTGATGGGCAAGGCGCTGTCAGGCGAGCTATCCTGTCCCGTTGACAGGTCTTGTTAAACGACTTCTCCTCTGTAACTGCATGGCTTATTGGGACCAAATCTCATGTGGAGCCACCAGGTGTTTGTTCAAACGATCCTTATTGCCGGACCATGGACCAAAAGACTGGTGACCGTAAAACTTGAAAACTTGTTATGTAGCACTTGGTACTCGAGTACTATCAAGTTTGTTCAAATGGTAACCCTGGGTTGACCTTGACCATTTTGTACGGCAAGGTCTGATTTGCTTCCTTGTGAGTTTTTTTTGGACATCATTGAACAAGGGTTAACAATTAGTATAATGAGTACATGAAGATGTTTGAGTACAAGAGATCTAGGTCATTCTCTGATTTCAATAATGATGTTTTTTTTCTCTAAATCCACACCAAATTTCATATCGAACCTTTAGGGGTCATGGGAATGAAAGCTTTTCAACTAATCCTTGACAGATTACATCCTGGAGAGATGACCATTGGTCCAACATGGTCGCTATGCCCATATATGGTATTTACCTGTAAAAATTGGAATCAAATTTCATATTGAGCCTTTAGGGGTCAGGGGAATGAAAGGTTGTCCAGCTAATCCTGGACAGATGACCAACATGATCGCCACGCCCCTATATGGTAAGACCTGTAAACGTATTTCTGCAGAACAAAAGGACCGATGGCCTTGAAACTTTGTATATAGCTTTGGGTACTCGAGTACTAGCTTTCAAATTTCTTTTTAGCGGCAATATCAATTTTTCTTTCATCAGCTGTTAGGTGAGAAAATGCAACAGCACTAGGTTTCTTGGAAACTGTTGAAAAACTTTGGTATAAAAGTTAGTATATACAGTCAACTAAATGAGTACGTGAGTACCAGAGGGCAAGGTCATTTTTGATCAAGGTCTCTCATATACATCTTCTCATCCAAATCCATCAGAGCGATTACAACCAAATTTCATACGGAGTCTCCAGGGTGTTTGGGGAAACGAAAGTTTATTCAAATGTTTGAGGTCACATGACTAACATGTCTGCAATGTCCATATAGGATGATTTCTGTGACTTTCTTCTTCTGCAGTTCATAAAGACTGAAGGCATTGAAACTTTATACTTTTGGCACTGGATACGCTAGTACTATCAAGTTTGTTCAAATATTGACCCATATTTAACCTTGGCTTATTTTACAGTAAGCTCAAACTTGCTTCCTTGTACTGTTATATGATAAGATATTAGATTTCTTGGAAATGGCTGATGTCTTTGGTATAATAGCTTTTATCATATGACGTCGCACCTGAGAGTGTAATAAAGTCATGCATTAGAAAGAATAATCAACTAGTGGATTAGATATGCAAATTACGTCGTAACGTTATGCATTGACGTCCATAAGAACATCGCGTTTTCTAATAGCGAAATCTTGACGTTTTAGTGCAAAATATTTGTTAATAAAATGAGATTTTCATATGATAAAAAGAATCTTGCATTCGTGCTCCGAGCACAGGCTGTAGTATTGAATTTAATAAACTCGTTGGGGAAAACCGATAAGATGCTCGGCATAGCCTTGCATCTTATTTTTTTCCCAAACTCGTTTAATGAATTCAGTAATACATGAACACTCATGTAAGATCCTGTATGTATACACAGTCGACGGCCATGCCCATACGAGGTAAAAACCTTCAGGAATCTTCTCATTTAGAACCAAATGAGCAATGACATCATGATAAACTTGGTATAAAGCATTTTGGGATTCATATACTATTAGATTTGTTCAAATGATGACTCAATGCTGACCGTTTACCTTTTATACGCAGGTGAGCAAATTGGGTTCTTAGGGCCCTCGGTTTTATGCGATCATCATAACAGTTAGCCCGCTTCTGACTGAGCATACGTTCCATACAATCATATATGAGCCGCGACACGAGAAAAAACCAACAAAGTGGTTGTACGCTCAGCGCAGACTCAGATCAGCCTGGGCATCTGCAGGGTTTGGTCAGAGTCTTCGTTAAGAGCTCAACGGGTAGCCAAGGGTCTAAGCTACCTCCTTGCGAACAGCGAAGACTCTGATCAGACTGGGCGGATGCCCAGGCTGATCTGAGTCTGTGCTTGGCGCACAACCGCATTGTTGGTTTTGTCATGTCGCGGCTCAATCATAGAGTTTAAATAACTTTCTATCAGGTCGTGTAAGAAAATTGCCTTGAACACGCCTACTAAACGAAAGAATGCGTAACCATCGGTTAAGAACGCGAAACAATTCGAGCCACATCCGGTTTAGCATTCGATGACGCAAAAAGGTAAACAAACTTTGCATTTTCTGTCTTTCGTGAGCGATATAAATTTGTTGAGGAAATAATTGATAAATCGGGGAATGTCATGCAATAGCCCATGCATATCGACGTTTGTCGAGTAAATCGCAGAGCACCTGCTTTGCGCATATTGGCTGAATTAATTTTCGCGTGCTGAAGGTGTGTCGAACCCATCGAAAACATGTGGAAATTGGTGAGATATATTGTATTCTATTTGATTTTGCGGTTTGCTAGAAGTTTAGCATATCATCATGCACACACGATAGACACATATGGTTATTTGTGCTATGGACCTTTTGGTTGTCAATGCTGCATAACCGAGAAATCACTGAAACAATGGTCGAAAATGGGTGGTTGAGCATTCGATCTATATAAATAATAAGAAAATTGACAGCTATCAAGCAGGTCTGATTTCATCTCCACGGCTCCAGGAACACATGCAGCTTATTCTACGGAATCGTTTCTTAGCCTTCCTGACGAGCAATGCACTGGTGTTTCGGAAATTAATAGCATTTTGATGAAAACATTTGCAGTCTCCCAAGTCATAGTATATAAGGATTTTTACACAGATATCGTGCTTTCAAACCAATGCATTGACCCTGAAATTATCTAAAATATGATTTGACATGTTTTAAAATTTTGGTTTTCGTAAAGAAGTGCTAATCTGTCCAATTTTGTTGGTTACGCATTAGAGTGACCGGTTGAGAATTGGAGGGGCAAAGGAGAAAGTCGCAACTAATGCCCCCTTTGTATATGCCAGCATCTAACTATAACCATTAGTTGTCTACATATGATTTGTAAATTGTATTGAAATCATTAGGTGCAGAAAATATTAATTATATCTTTTTTCTGGACAAGGGCATTGGAATACTAAATTTGAAGTAATTTGACAAAATGGCGCATTGATTGATAAATCAGAGATCATTATTTACCTCTGCAGAAAATAAAAAAGACCATTTGCATTTCATAATGGCTCATACCGTTTCATCTTTTTCTATGGTTAAGCATTGGAGACCCTTTAATCATTCGACAGACGATGCTTGAAAACAAACTTTAACTCTAGGGCAGTGCCGTTTCAAAGTCGATTCAAGGACTGAATAGTATCAAAAGGGGGTCCAAAGGAACTAAAAGCGATGATCTAGAATATGAGTCTAAACCAGTAAGAAAATTTGATTAGATATATATGATATTAGCTATCTTACCTACATCATCAAAGACAACAAACGCTTCAAGATGTCGCAACACCTATACCATCTCCCACTCAATCAGCTTACATGTACAATAATGAGAATCAGATAGTTACTCAACAACTTTGAAATAACATCAGGGAATTATTCCGCCAACTGGGGAGAGAGAAGCAAGGAGAATTAAACGTACCATTGAAAATAAATGGTATAAGAACTGAATGACAGGAAGAAACAATAATAGCTTAAACTTCGGAATGAAAAACTGTCCTCAACATATGAAGTCTTGAGAAACCAGAAACCGATTATAATACCACAAGAATTGCAAATACATAACATATTTGGGGAGCCAGATGACCAACAAAGAAGAAGAGAAAGACAAATTTTAGACGATTTTAAGACAGAAAAAGACTGGCTAGAATTGACGGCTGATAACAATGAAGAAATGAAGAATTGTTATCAATAATATCTGAAAAAGCTTTCAAGAGAGCAAAGGAAATTCTCATTACTATGTTGGGTATGAAACACAAAGAGAGAAGAGGAAACAATGGAAAGCTAAAAACGAGGTACGGCTTAAAGAATATGAAACTGACTTCTGTAATAAATATACCATTAAACTCCATTCACTAAAGAAATAAAAGATATTCGATTAAAAGGACAATCTTATAGACCCAGACGCAAAAGGACCGTCGATTTTAAAAAAGGGTCGAACAAGAAGCATCAGTCCAAATAATAAGAGACAAAAATGATGACTGTATTTTAACTTACATGTATGCATCTACATTTAACCCTAAAAACCCTGAATTATTCAATACAATAAAACAAAACTTACCAAATTTATATGAAGATGAAACCATGAAAGAATTATTAGACGATTTTCAGCTCATAAAAAGCAAACGTCCACCTCAAAGTTTGACCAGACTTTTAACTCGTGCTAAATATTTAATAATTATGATTTTCCGAAGGTGACAAAATGTAATAGAGCCAAGTGTGGTTTGTGTAATCATTTAATAACGGAAGAAAGAGTTCCAGTTTAAATGCGGAAAATCTTTCAAAGTAAGGACACCTATGTCCTGTGATGTTAAAAATCTTATCTATGTGGTCCGGTGTAGCCGATGCCGAGAAAACTACATCGGAGAAACAGGCGATTCCCTCCGCCACCAGACAGCAGTTCATAGACAGCATATTAGAGATGTGTCAGTCTTATTAAAATAAAGAAATTATGGCTTTCGTCGCCAGATCATGTCAGGAATACTGATGAGGCTTGAGTAGCCGAAAATTCGGAGTATAGCCAATGTTTCTTCCTGTGAATAATTTCTCTGCTCTTGAAGGAACCATTTGAGATAATTATGCAATGGGTGAAGGAAACATTGGTCATCATAAAACGAGCACAAACTTGCATGTAACAGTGAAGAACCACATTATGAATAGTACCCCCTGTGTGGCAAGCAATCAATTAATGTGTGTAGAAATTGAATCCTTGAAGGAACTACTTTAGATTTTAATTATGTAATTGGAAGAAGAAACATTGGTCATAACAAAAGGAGCACATACAGGCATGTAACAGTGAAGAACCACATTTGTACCGCCCTGTATGGCCAGCAGTCACTTACTGGGTGTAGAAATTCTACTCCCAAAGCTCACCCTCAGCGACCATTGTGGTTCAGAACATTTACGTGTAGTTAGTTATTCAGTTTGCATGGTCATCTAGCTCACCAATTAATCATGCCGGGCAACAAATAATAATAACCTGAACACGGTACAAAATCTGTACAATATGCAAAGTTCATAGGCTGAACAAAACGGCACTGCTCTAGAGATACAGACAATTTGTTTGCAAGCATCATTTGTCGAATGCTTAACCATACAAAAAATAATATAACGGTATGGGCCTTTATGAAATGCAAAAGGGCATTTTTATTTTCTGCAAAGGTAAATTACGAATCAATTTGCCATTCAGTCAATGTACTCAAACTCAGTATTCCAATGTCCTTGTCAAATAAGGACTTTTTCATTAATATTTTCTGCATCAAATGATTTTAATACAATTTAAAACGCATATGTAGACAACTTATGGTTATAGTTAGATGCTGGCATATACAAAGGGGGCATTAGTTGCGACTTTCTCCTTTGCTCCTCCAATTCTCAACCGGTCACTCTAATGCGTAACCAACAAAATTGGACAGATTAGCACTTCTTTACGAAAACCAAAATTTTAAAACATGTCTAATCATATTTTAGATAATTTCAGGGTCAATGTATTGGTTTGAAAGCACGATATCTGTGTAAAAATCCTTATATACTATGACTTGGGAGACTGCAAATGTTTTCATCAAAATGCTATTAATTTCCGAAACACCAGTGCATTGCTCGTCAGGAAGGCTAAGAAACGATTCCGTAGAATAAGCTGCATGTGTTCCTGGAGCCGTGGAGATGAAATCAGACATGCTTGATAGCTGTCAATTTTCTTATTATTTATATAGATCGAATGCTCAACCACCCATTTTCGACCATTGTTTCAGTGATTTCTCGGTTATGCAGCATTGGCAACCAAAAGGTCCATAGCACAAATAATCATATGTGTCTATCGTGTGTGCATGATGATATGCTAAACTTCTAGCAAACCGCAAAATCAAATAAAATACAATATACATCACCAATTTCCACGTGTTTTCGATTGGTTTGACACACCTTCAGCACGCGAAAATTTATTCAGCCAATATGCGCAAAGCAGGTGCTCTGCGATTTACTCGACAAACTTCGATATGCATGGGCTATTGCATGACATTCCCCGATTTTTCAATTATTTCCTCAACAAATTTATATCGCTCACGAAAGACAGAAAATGCATAGTTTGTTTACCTTTTTGCGTCATCGAATGCTAAACCGGATGTGGCTCGAATTGTTTCGCGTTCTTAACCGATGGTTACGCATTCTTTCGTTTAGTAGGCGTGTTGAAGCTGTTTGCCTCTTACCCGTGGAAGCGCGAAGCAGGTGCGACTATGCGTTGCAGAATTCCTGTGACCTCTCCATTTTTTATGCCCCCGTGACGATAGTCAGGGGGCATTAAGATTTGCTCCTGTCTGTCCGTCCGTCCGTCCGTCTGTCTGTCTGTCCGTCCGTCCGTTCGTCACACTTTAAAGGTAGGTTCCTGTACTTTGGAATGCATAATAATTTCTAAGATTTTTATCCAAGTTGTTGGAAAGCACTTATAAAAAGGAAATGAATAAGTTTCTCTAAAAAGTGTAAATCAAAAAATATTAGAAAAGTTGTTTTGCAAGGGATTTCCTAACTCTGCTTCGCACACCAGTTAGTGCTATTTTTAGTTCGCGCCAAAAATAGAAAACAAAGCTGACGTCCTGCTGTATTGCATTTTGGGATAGTTTTAACCCATCCGCCATGTCAGGACCTTTAGGAGAGCTCACGGCGAGAGAAAATTGACCTTTGGAGACTGGCATCAGAAATCGCGCACTTAATATAGACATATTACATAATTATTTTTAGAACTGGAATCCCACCGAAAGAAAATAAACCAAAGGGAAAACGACTATTTTCTACAACATCCGACGATTTTCTCAGTAGCAACAGATTCAGAAAAATAAGAGAATTCAATACTACCCAGAAAAAAACGAAATTATTTTGTGAACATAAATGTTATCGCTAGTCCAGGAACCTACCTTTAAGGTATAGAGTTTGTGTAATCAACTTCTCCCACAGTTTTCAGTGGATCTTTTTCAAACTTCACATACATGTTGTAGACATATTGAAAATGTGCATGTAGGTTTTTGTTGGAGCTAGAATTAATTTTGACAGAATTACGGCCTTTTGAACTTAGTCATTTTAGGCAAATTTTTGCATTGTACGGTATGCAGTTTGTGTAATCAACTCCTCCCACAGTTTTCAATGGATCTTTTTCAAGCCTTGCATACATGTTGTGGACATATTGAAGATGTGCATGTGGGTTTTTGTTGGAGCTAGAATTAATTTTGACAGAATTACGGCCTTTTGAACTTAGTCATTTTAGGCATATGTTTGCATTGTAGGGTATGTAGTTTGTGTAATCAACTCCTCCCACAGTTTTCAGTGGATCTTTATCAAACCTTGCATACATATTGTGCACATATTGAAAATGTGCATGTGAGTTTTTTTTAGAACTGGGATTGATTTTGACAGAATTACGGCCGTTTGAACTTAGTCATTTTAGGCAATTTTTACATTTGTAGGGTGAGGAGTTTGTGTAATCAACTCCTCCCACAGTTTTTAATGGATCTTTTTCAAACCTTGCATACATGTTGTGGACATATTGAAGATGTGCATGTGGGTTTTTGTTGGAGCTAGAATTGATTTTGACAGAATTATAGTCTTTTGAACATAGTCATTTTAGGCATATGTTTGCATTGTAGGGTAAGTACTTTGTGTAATCAACTCCTCCCACAATTTTCATTGGCTGTTTTTCAGACATTGGAGACTTGTTGTGGACACAGTGAAGATGTGCATGTTGGTTATGATAGGAAAAAAAATAATTCTGAAGGAATTATGGCCTTTTAAACTTAGTCATTTTGGGCTGCATTTTGCACTATAGGGTATAAAGTTTGTGAAATGTTTTCAGTTGATTCTTTGTAAATAGCATTTGTGCTTGAAAGGTGCTTTAGGGATGTACACATGTCCTGTGACAGGCACTGCACGGGGGCATCATTAGTGTCTTACAGACACAATTTTCTAGTTTTACTCATATTTAGCTGCAGATAAGAAGGGGTAACAGGGGAAATAGTAAGCTCCAGTAGCTCCAGTTAAGAAGGGGTAACAAAGATAATTCAGAGATAATTTTCCGTATTGTTTCCTCATAAACATATGTTGTGACCCTTTACTAGAGCCGTCTCGGTGAGACGCCTCTAATGCGGGTCACAACATATTTTTTAAGAAATAAGAAAAAAATATCCCTAAAATACTCCGTGTAACACCTTATCTTATCCCTGTTACTCCCTTCTTATCTGGGGGTGGTCGGGTCGGGCGATGGTCTTTTCTTTTTCCACCCCCTCTCTCTGGGAGATGGCTCGATATGGATAGAAATACTGTCTCAAAAGGTCGTTAAACAACCATCAAACCTTCTATCTAGAGCTCTAGTTCAGTACAGTGTTCACAATGTATCCCAAGTGACGTGTGATCCGCATGGCTAGCCCGCTAAAAGGGCTTTTGTACAGTATTTTTCATTATGTTCAAGTCATTAAAACGACAAAACGACTCGGTCACGTATACTTGACAGACTGAATACACAACTTGACTGTTTACAAACAGAAGAAAGACTTAACTCCTAACACACGGGACTGTGCGAACAATATAAATTACAAATAACAACTTTGAAAATTTTTCGTTCTTCTGGGATCCAGACCATGAATTATATGTCTTCAAAGCTTCATGCATAGAACAATCTAATGCCGAAAGATATATTTATAAAAATAGCACTTGAGCGGATGACAGCCTGTCACAGAAATCAAGACTTTTATGAAAAAGCTAGTGACATATTCGCACTATCCTATATTTACTACCGGCAGTCGGTTGTCTCTAGCCAGTTTTAGTCTGTTTTCATTAAATTTGCTACGTACAAGACGTCTGTCACTAGCCAATACTCGTTGAATTTATTAGCTACAAACATCGGTAAAACAAGTAAATATTTGTAGTTTCAATATTAGACTGTAATGATTATTATCATGAGCCATATAGTTTTAAGGTTCTTTCGAGTAATGCACATGGATCCAGAGATCGTGAGTCGCAAGTTGTGCCTTTGTGGCCGTGATTTTTCTGTAGCCTATGGAGAATTTCAAACTCACCATCATCGGCCCGAAATTACTGAACAGATGTTGAAACGACCGAAAGGCAATATGTGAAATGACAATGGATAGACAGTCGGAAAACATTCAATATCTTTTTGCGGACCAATTTCGACAAAAAGACCCAAGTAATAACAATATATAGTAGTGTGTACAATTTAAGTTTCATTTTATTTTTTTACAGAAATATGGGTTAGTCAGCTTCAGTAGTTCAACGAAACATCATGAGAGTATTGAGGCGACAACCATTATAATATAGATGGCTGATTTTCCGACATTCAATCAGACTAGCAAGGCGGAAGGATACAATAAACCGGTGTCGGAAGTTGGCGGAAGATTACGAAGCCCTGCTTCAAATGCTAAAAATGATTGCCGTGACCAGGTCCTTGACCTCTCTGGAAAACCGGGTGGCTCATCAGTTGCCATGGTTGCCGGGAGACAGTGGACCAGTGAGCAAGATGCTGCCCTTGACCTTTCAAGTCATGGAAAGCCGGTAAATATAGTAGTCATTGACAGAAATAAGGTTTGAAACAACAGCAAGATTGTGACTCATTTTAAAACAAACTTTTCTGACCTGATCGATTTTGAAGGGCGAACACATAGTTCACTAGGCTAGGTGCTCGCCTTTCACGTAGGGGGTCATGGGTTCGCCTGCCTACGAGCGGTGCTTAACGGATCACTTTATTCAATCCAACAAAGAAATCTGCACCCGCTCATGCGACATCCCTGCTACTCGTGCATTAACTGATAATAAGATGACACTTTAACTCAACTTAGGTAAGACAGTTTGAGCAGCGACACGACAAATTCAACAAAATGGCAAGTGCGCCCAGTGTAGACTCAGTTCAACCTGGGCTTCCGTCCAGTCTGATCAGAGTCTTGGCTGTCAGCATGGAGGTAGCTTAGACCCTTAGTTACCATTTAAGCGCTTAGCGAAGAGTCTGATCAGACTGGCGGATGCCCAGGCTGATCTGATTCTTCACTGGGCGCACATGCCACTTTTTTGGTTTTATCGTGTCGCGACTCATTTTAGCTGCATGCGCAAGACGATGGTATGCTTCTATTACCCATATGCCCAGGGGCGTGGCATGTCAGAAATAGAGTCATACACTGGAGTCACTGCATGTGTCACCCTGTGACAAACAGTCTGAAAAAAGCGTAGAAGGTGGTTTCCCGGCTCAGTCGCTGCCAGGCATTCTAGTGGGACAGGCTGAACCTGGTCATTTCTCTTAATAGAACATGTTTTGTGCGGCAACAAAGAGGGTCCGTACAATTTCATTTTCACTGAATAGTTACACCATGTTACTTTACTTACTAATTTGATAAATAGTTCGTGAATACTTAACATTTTAGTTTGCATGCCAAAGCTCATCGTATTTGAGTGTTTACAAAGTTTAAAGTGTGACGCTTTGATAACGTTTACAGAACCCCTTCGGTGTTCACTTACTTTGCACGCGACCCAATGTAATTAATAAACATCTGAAAAATGAAATTCATTCCTTAATGAACACGCAACTCAGATATTAAGCACTGTCCATGTTCTGGGGACGTACATGTAGTTGGTAACTTGGTAAGATTCGGTGTATCGTTCAGTTGATTCAATATTATGCACGAAATTATTGTTGCGAACTCTTTCAGGCATTTGGACAAGCAGAAGCGCTCGATCTTTCTAAACGAAGTACACCGCCCGCCAGATTAAGCCTCAGCCAATCACATCCAGTCTCAGTGGGAATCCTCCAGTCAGAACAGCCATCACCAGCTAGAAAATTATTGGAACAAGCCTTGACATCTGGCCTTTCAAATACACCCAATTTTCAGTTGGGTCGTCTGAGTGCCAGCTACACTGTCTCCCGCCCGTCTGGTCAAAAATCAGAAGAATTACAAGGTAAACACCCTTTCCAGGCCTTCTAACACAATCAAAATATAAACTGTCAGTACCAGGTAAAAGGGATGCCTAAAAACACGAAACTCAGGTCAGCCGAATTTTCCGCGCAGTCTGGCAAGTGCTTATCAGAATTTGCATTAACTTTATTTATCATATGACGTCGCATCTGAGAGTGTAATAAAAACGATAATCCACTAGTGGATTAAATATGCAAATTACGTCGTAACGTTATGTGTTGATGTACATAAAAACGTCGCGTTTTCTAATGACGAAATCATGACGTTTTAGTGCAAAATTTGCTAATAAAATGCGATTTCAGTGTCTATGATAAATAGAATCTTGCATTCGTGCTCATGTAAGATCCTCTATTTATCATATGACGTTGCTGTTTATTCTGTGGATAACGTCAGGTCATAAAAATCGTATGACCACACATGTAAAAACACTATGGCGCCTACACGTAACGTCATTCACAACGTCCATATCAACAATGCGTTTTCTTATTGAAATAATGTTCAGTTTGAAGGCGTTAAAATCACATTTTAAAGGGCCTTATGATAAACGGAACCTTACACTTGTGGTCATTTCATATGAAATTTATGAAACTCGCCGAAGGCTCGTTTCATAAATTGCATATGAAATGACCACTCGTGTAAAATCCTCTGTTTATAGTCACAAATAAAATCGCACTGATCAGACAGACCAGAGGCTGTGTTATAGAAACGGTTTATAACTATTCTAAGTGCTGATTATTACAAGAGAGAATAGTTACAAACGAGTTGAAAACACACGAGAGAAAACGGTATATTAAAGTCATCCAGTGATGTATGTCCTGATAACGGTGATATGTAAAATGTTCGTTGATAATAACACATTACTCATGTAGGGTATTTTGACTTCTCATACGAAATAAAATGCTTGTATTGTGTACAGTTCAAATACATACTGTATTGGAAAAAATTCAATTCTGACTGATGTTTCCACATTATTCTGTAACTTATAGCTCTGAGCCAAGTTGTTCAAAGGGAGGAGCGGCTGTAGCGTAGTGGATAACACTCCAGACTACCACCCCAGGGGTCGCAAGTTCGATCCCCCGCTTCTCCGGTCTTTCGGATGAAACTTTAAACCGAGGTCCCGTCTCCATATGACCTCATTGTTGGTGGGACGTTAAACCCGAGTTCACTCACTCACTCACTGTTCAAAGGATTGTTAGCCTAACACGCTCGTTAAAGGATCAACTCGTTAGGTGTTTTACAACTTTATAACCAGATACACGGATATTTTTGTTGAAATATTGTGAGGGGCTTGTGCATTGCAAAAGCTCCGTTGCAAAAGCTCCTCAGATTTTTCGGCAAAAATGGCATCATTTTTCCATATATACTAGTCAAAAGAAGTTCCGCCGCATTGACTTGAAAATCATTTTCTGAAAAGGTACTATATTTAAAGAAGTAAAAGAGTCATTATTGTACTGACATGCCATTTTTATATTGCCAAACAGACAGGTTTCTAATGTTTAAGGAAAACCGAAAATTTGTGCAACATTCAATTTTAGTGGGGTTTATTTCTAATTTTCCGACATTTTTCACGAAACAAACTCGCCTTTTGTCTTAGTTTTGTTATCATTTTCCCTTCTGTTCCTCTTAGACACATTATTTTGGATTCCAAATGTTTCATACACTCAAGAAAATGGGAATTCAGAACGGATTTAACGATAATCTAGCACTTTTAAATTTCAACGTTAAGACAGAAAAGCCAAACATTTCTAAATTTGCAGTGGCATTTCCATAAACATTTTAAAACTGCATGCCTGTCACAATTTTGCAATAAACTGATGCATTTTTATCTAAGAATGTTGCAAATAAAATTATTTACATGTTCAGGAAAGATAAACTAAAATTTGTGACTGATAAGCCCAAAACGCGACAATCAAACTTCCTATAGTTTTGATTCAAAGGGAGGTAATTTACAGTCTCATACATTTAAAGATGCGATGTTCGGTATTTTAAAGTTTGCTCAGGTTCTGTTTAGATGTTTCTGAATTGCAGGATTTCTCTCGAACTAAATGAGACAAACTTAATGGTACTGCGCCTGCGCAGTGAACGCCTAGTCGCAGTTTCTATTGTTTACTAGTTATGCGAGGTAACTCTTTACATGCAAGCAGAAAACTGTAACGTTTAAACTTTTCCGTGGACAAGTGTTTGGGCAACTAATTAAAAGTAAAATAATTTGGAAATATTACATTTGAAATCGTCAATATCACAATTGAAATTGCGGCGGAACTTGTTTTGACAAGTATATTACTTTTGAAAATTTAACGTCTCGTTAACTAACGAAGTCGGTACTTTAGAACAGCTGGATTCAGATATCCAAATGAGGCTAAGTGAATCTGCAGATATCGAGCTTTGTTTTTATACCACAGATGGCTGCTCCGAGCATGCGTTAAGTCCCCAATTATGGTCACTCCGAATATGCTCGCTATTAATGAAAATTGCATTAAAGAGCAAGTTTTCCTGTATATCTATTGAAAAAAAACAGCAATGAATGGGTGTTACATGCTCAGACTGCATAAAATACTTCCGAATATTTGGGGTCGTATTCATAAAACGACAAGTGGTTGCTATGCTGTTGCTAAGGCTAAATTTCTTTGAAGGAGATTCCCTACAACTATGGAATTAGGTCTGGAGGAACAGTCTTTATAAGACTGTTCCTCCAGACCAAATTTCAAGTTGTAGGGAATCTCCTTTATAGATATTTAGCCTTAGCAACCGCATAGCAATGACTTAACTGGCTTTATGAATACGGCCCCTGATCATAGAGTTTTTTGTTACAGATTTAGAAAGGACAGAGGCCCTGAAAAGAAACTACGAAGTGACAGGCATAAGACCATTCTCATCAGCTGGTTTCAAGCCTCTGGGATTACCGATGCCACAAGTGACGCTTCCGAGCGCAGGCACCAGAGTTGTACATGCTCAGAAACCGATAGCTATTACAACTCCTCAGCCACATAATTCATCTGTCAACACCAGCAAACAGTCAGACACAAGCACTAATGCTGAAAACCGAATTGCAGGTCACTTACATTCCAGGAGCATGCATATTCCTGTAACAAGTCAGAGTCATCAGCGGGAATCAGGTCACTCAGATTTCAATAGTCAAAATCTTCCCTTCAGCTCATCCGGCTATGTTCTAAACAGACCTGGAAGCGGACATAGCTTGCCCAGACCCGGAAGTGGATATAGCATACCTAGACCAGGAAGTGGCCATAGCATGCCGACATCGTTTAGTGCTGCTATAGACAATGCTGTGGAAAGATACGTCATCAGGAGACCTGAGGGTGACAGCAACTTGCAAAATACAAACAACAATTTAGCTCGAATGGACAATCAGTTAGGGTTTGCGTGTCCAACATGCCCTAAAGTATTCAAATCGAAAGCAGCAATGAAGCTACACATGACTGTTCACAAAACTTCAGAAGAACGTCAATTTGTATGTCAGGTCTGCCAAAGGCGATTCTTACATAGGCATCATCTGGTCGTTCATCAGAGAAAACATAGTGGTGAAAAACCTTACGTATGCAATGCTTGTGGAAAATCTTTCATGGCAGTTTTCCTCCTGCATAAACATTTGCGTAAACACTTACGGGAACAGGGACAGTCAACCCAAATATCTAATGAACAACTTAAACAGTTACATGGCAGGAAGAGGAGCCCAAGCAGGAGTGAAGGTGGTGAGGAAGCCTACCCTAGAGACGGCATCAAACATGAAAAGCCAGATTTGGTAATAGTTTCTGACGATGAAGATGCGACTGGCAATGCTGGAGCTAGTGCAGAGGATAAGTGTCGTAGTGCAGAGCAAAAAGTAATTTGCTTGGATGGTAGCGACCGTAATGAATCTGCATATAGTACAGTGCTAGCTGATATGCGTCAACAGTCAGACACATTTACTGAGCATGGTGCAAAACCAGAAAGGAACACAGATGAGAAGAAAGGTGGTAACACCAATGTTGAAATAACGAACATTGAAATTAAGTCGAATACTGTGAAAATATTGGCATCTAGTGTTAAGGAAAAAGATGGCAGTGGTGTCAAAACAAAGTTAGTAATAAAAGAAATCGAGTATGATACCAGTTTTAATCCCGACAGACTGGACGATTCTAGGGATCCTAAAACCAAATTGACCCTTAGTACGTCAGATCATTCCTACCATAACAATAACAAAGAAGAAAATTGTGATTTTGCTTCAGAAACTATTGGTCAGGCGACCGAAAAGCAGAAACAACGTATGCTAAACGCTACGACACCAAGTGGTGCTTCAGGTGTAGCTGATGCCGTTGACCCCTGGCCAAAATATACATCAGAAGATGAAGTCGAATTAGATTGTTTAACAGGGGAAATGAAGATCATAAATAGAACAGCAGCTAGCACAGAGATCATAGAAGCAAAGAAAGAATGGTGTGCCGTTAATTCGGAAATGCCACATTCGGAAATCAAAGCCATGAAAGAAATGAAAGAAAATATTTATGACAGTAGGAGTGTTAATGTTTCTTCTGACACAGACAAGTCATATCAAAATGAACAAAGAGTTTTTGATGTGGAAATGAAAGATGATACAGAATTAGGAAACAGGGTTTCAAATGACGCTGGATATGACGTGTCTGAGAACAACATGGTTAACCGATTGAAAGTAGACGAAATGGAAAAGCAGAAGGAAGATGTACCGGTAGTCTGTGATGTGCCAGCATTGACATATGAACAATTTAAAAACGCTGATAAATTGTCATATCGTAGGCCTAAAGTAAGGATATACAAAGGACGTAGAAAGATAAAAAGATTCAAGTGTGAAACATGTTTCAGGACTTTTTATTCACAACATCATTTGCTCCTGCATATGAATACACACAAGAAGAATCTTGCGTTAGATTCACTGAAAAAGGCCAAAGCTAATCAAATAAATGCAGTTTTTGCTCAAAAACTAGGGTTCTCGTGTTTAGTTTGCAACAAACATTTCAAAATGCAGAAAGGTCTTAATTCACACATGAGAATTCACAGCAGTAAACTAGCTGAGAATAGACTGATCCGTCGCAGATTTAGAGACTTTTTGATGGCAGACAATACAATCAAATGTTCAAAGACAGAGAATCTCAGTCCAGGTGTTAAAATTGAATCTCATTTGAAAGATGATAGTGAAAGTAAGGTTCCAAATGATGAAGCTTTGGAAAATGACTCAGTTATGGAAAATGACCCAATTAATTCATCGAGTGTTGCATGCGTGAATGAAGAACTTGATTTATCATCAAATACAAACTTAAATCCACAAAATATAGAGGATAGCATTCAAGTAATAATAGACAAAAACCGGACCAAACGTTATGTGTGCCACGCATGTAACAACACTTATACAACAAAACAGAAACTAAAAATGCATGCGTTGATTCATAAGGATAATTGTTATTTATGCGACATGTGTGGGAAGTCCTTTTTCAGGGAGGCAACACTTGAAAAACATGTTAGCACACACATGCTACCTCGGCCCCATGTCTGTAATGTCTGTAAAAAGTCTTTCATCCACCGCAGTAGTTTAATGAGGCATAGGTCGATTCATGAGAAATCTTCCACGCCGTCATTGAAACAACCACCACCAGATGTTAAGTTTGAACTAGAAATGCTAGATACGTATGCTATGCTGAGGAAAGAACGAATGGAAAAACTACAGAAAGAGAAAATGGGTGAATTAAAAATTGAAGCACCTGCATCAAATATAGACGTCATCGATCTTTCTGTGCCTAGAACAAATGAACTGACTCCACAAAAATTCGAGGAAAACTTACAGCCTCCAAAGCTGTCTCCCATGTTAACGCAGATTTCAGTGCCTTCTTCGAATTCGACTGTGGTGAATTTAAGTCCGCCCAATATAACAAAAGAGCCGGTTCAGGATGATGGATCAGGTATGAAAGCAATAAAAACGGAAACTGAAATGCCAGTGATTACAAATGAAAGTGAAATGGCAGTAATATCTGATTCAAAACGCCCGCGGTCGGCCAGATCTATATACAGGAAAAGGATTGAACTACAAGATGGGGCTGAAGAGGAGCCCAGAATAAGACAGAAACGCAGAAAAACCCGTGTATATCCAACGTCATGCCGTATTTGTAAAGAAGTATTTCCTAATGTGATAGGGCTAAAGACTCATATGTCCGTGCACAATAGTGTTGAAACACATCTGTATGAGTGTAATATATGTGGACACAGGTTTACTCAAAGCTGTAGCTTGCTTCGACACCTGAAAACAAGTTGTGGAGAAGGTTATCCAAAGGAGAGTAAACTTCAATGCGGTACGTGTGAAAAGGTTTTTCAGAGGAAGAATGCTTATGACAGGCACATGGATTCTCACCTTCATGGTGAGCCACCAAGACTGAATATTAATTTGTATGATAAACCTAATGACGAAATTGAAAATGTCAGACTGTTCGAATCGAATGTAGGGCTTGAGTCGTTAGCGCTGGCAATAAAGCAAGAAGTAAAAACAGAAGTTCAAGATGTAAGCATAAATACAAGAACCAATGTTCAGCATGATGACCAAGATGATAATGCGGAGTTATCTGAAGCGGAAACAATACCTTATGGTAAAACTAGCTCAGATGAATCAAATGATGGATTCTCTGATTCCAGTGAAACTGAGTCAGACCGAGAACAATCACGACCTCAGTCTCAGCAGACTAGCAATACGTCACTTAATCTTCTAAGTGAAGTGTGCTCAAGTCTGATTAATTTTGAGAAAGAAGCTGAAATTAAAAAGCAGAATGAATTAATTTCAGTTCAAAAGGAATTAGAAACTATTGATATTTTAGCAAGACTGTCTAGACAAAATGCTTCACAAAGAATAAAATCTGAAAGTGAAACGTTTGACCCTAGGAATACAGTGAGTAGTAACGTGAACACGTCCACGAAAGAACATGATTATTCTGCTGGACAAGTAGCATGCAGTGTTATACCAAAGAGGGAGCCTGTTGAATACGACGAAATAAAAAATGAATTTAACCATGACGTTAAAGTAAAGGAAATGAAAAGTGCTAAAATACCAACTGTAGTAACGGACATTGAAAGCGAAGCTGAAAAGCGGAGGAAAAGTTACTTTATCAAGATGCAACAAAGAATTTTGGAAGGAACACCACGGTCTCAGCCAAGTTTAACACCTCCGATCAGTGCACAACAAAAACCCACTTTGAGGCCGAACAGTCTTCTTGCTGCAGCCTTATTTGATAAAGGAAAGCCAGACCCTTTTCCTCAGTACAAACCTTCCTTTATACCTAGCTCTTCTGCAATATCAACTGATATGATGCCAACAGATCTTTCAATGAAAAAGAAAGCCGTACATATCACACCACTAAATCTAAGTCCAAGAGCGTCTCCAAATTTAAGAAACTCACTGCTGTCGACTTCAGGTGTCACTGCTGTCCCACAGCCACCACCACCACCACTTGTACCAGTTTTCAAATGTCCGAACTGTGGAAGATTGTTGTACAACAAGACTGATTACCGCCAACATATGCGAGGCCATGGTATTTCTCCACCAGATTCCCCGCCCCAGTTTGCACAAATTCCACAGCCAAGTCCACCGACAGTACCGCCAGAGCTCTTCTCTAGCAGAGATACAACGACTGGAACAATTGATCTTTCTAAAGAGGACTTAAAGCCAACAGGTAATTTAAAGCCTTTAAAATTCATATGAAATTCAAGGGTCATCGATCGATTTTAAATGAATTATTATTATTATTACTATTATTATTTTGCTTTAGGATATTATATACATTGATAATTTCGACTGATAGTAAGTAAAGTTTTCCAGGTACCAAGATAACAAGTCCGAACTCATATAATCCATATAAACATCGATAAATCCGAAATAATAGATAAACAGACATGGGTCCCCAAAAAGAAAGTGTGATCATATGCTTGCAAGTAGATGGCATCAGATGTCTGTTATAATACACCCGCCATGTCTATATATCTGATGAAAGGCTGTTGAGGCTTGAGCGCGAATTATCGAATTAATAATGGCTATCCGTGAAGCGAGATTTCAGTCAGTGATATTGCTGACAATGGTGCTTCTTTTGTGATGTACACACACTATTATTGCCGTTGTCGGCTTTTGAATATTAGTCTTGCGAGGGGCATTTCAGAAATATGTAGATGAGTCTGATGAGTCTGCAGTTCCTGAATTTAGATTTTAGGTTTGCATATCACCCAATGACCTCCACGCAAAAAATTGAGCCACTGGTGTTTTTTTTTTTTTTCAAAGTATGCCTTGAGTGACAATTGTTGTTAGGGTAGAGACACCGAGTAGAAACGGACAAAATGTTTAGTCAAATTCATATTTTCTTGACTCTGGATATAAACAGCTCTGGATTGATACCTATATTATCTGTTATACTGAAAATATTCCAGTATGAAAGTCATTGCATCGGCTTTTCTCAATTTAAACTTGCAAGATGGGCTAATCATGGAACAGAGTGCATTTCAGATGACGTTACTTCCTGTGCTAAATTGAAATGTATTGTTAGTATAGCTTATTAACCTTTGGTTTGAGGTCATCTTATGTGAAAGTGGATGTTTGATGACAGATATAAAACAGAAAATGATTTGTTTTAATTCGTCATCCTTTTTTTTTTGTAGGGAAAACTCTTTTACGACACTTTACGCTCTTATCTCAGAGGCTAACCTGATTTCGAGCAAACAGCAAAAGAACGCAAGAGACTTTCAATGAATATACATGTATATAGTTTCCAGTATCCACAACCTTACGCTGTATTAGCTCGTGCTGTCGTGCTTGAGTGACTAAGAAATTCTTTCCAAAGGGCTTGAACTATCTTCAGTGATATTTAGAATAACTTAAATATCAACCTAAATGTATAAGATACCCTGATATCATTTACATTATTTTTGAAATGCCCCTTGTAGACTTGTGCAAAATTTTGGATAGCATAGCGGCCATTCACTTGCAGAGCTCTAGATAAGAGGGAGTATTTTATGATAATAAGGGATAATTTTCTTTATTTCTCATTGAAACCATATGTTGTGACCCCTCATCTGAACCGTCTCATTGAGACGGTTCTGGTGAGGGGTTACAACATACGTTTTTATAGAGAGTTAACAAAAATTATCTCTAATTATCACCAAATACTCCCTCTTATCTAGAGCTCTGACTTGGATAGATGTCTATTGGCTTTTCGCTTAGTTTTGTTTAGCTTTGTATGTCATCTTTATTGTTTTCTGTCTTCATTTGGGTGTTTAATGCAGGATGTGGAAATTGATGCAGAGCTCTAGATAAGAGGGAGTATTTGGTGATAATTACGGATAATTTTTGTTAAATCTGCATAAAAAGATATGTTGTGACCTCGATGAGACGGTTCAGATGAGGGGTCACAACATATGGTTTAAATGAGAAATAAGAAAAATTATCCCTCAATTATCATCAAATACCCCTCTTATTTAGAGTTCTGTTGATGGTATCGTTCCTGTTTGTTGCCGTCTCATCTACTTTGTAATATTTCTGCCTTAGTTGGGCCGGACCGCGTAGCACAGTTGGTAGGCGTCTGACTTGTAAGCCAGAGGTCCTGGGTTCGATACCCGGTCCGGCCACTTACTTTCATTTCTCCTTCCGCTGATTCAAGAAGGGTAGCTGTCAGTTACTGGTGAAAGTAAGAGCAATCAGTACTTTTAAATCTCTTAAGAGGTCTGAGCCTGCCCAGCAATTGGTTAGATTAACTGACCGTCCCGACATGACCATAGCTGTTTACCGTGGACGTTAAACAATAACATAAATGCCTTAGTTGGTCTCACTTTGTCTGACACGGATTGAGGAGGGCTTACAATCATATTATTACAACATGTTTTGTTTTTCAGATCGTCATCCAACGCATATAAGCGATTGGCACTCCATGTATGTTAAAAGGGGTCAGGATTACTTGTCATCACCACATTCTCCGAGAGCGATACCGCCATCTTCATTGAACTTTTCTTTGAAGAGACCTGGCATGTCGCCTTTGGCCATTCCATCAACTTCAAAATCTACTCCTAGTCAGTCTATTGCCTCTACTCCGGATCTTGACTCACCTATGTACAGTAGTGATATGTCTGATATTACACTGTCCCCTGTGGGATCAGCGACTCTCAACACAGATATTCTTAGACAGGAGCTTCGGAATAAGATTTATGCTAGGAGGAAGTCTCAGGGATTAGAAGAATTGACCGTTGAGTTTAAAACTCCAGAGAGAACTGAGGTTTGTGTAGTCTAAGTACTTTACTGCTAATCAGTTAAATTCAGACAGCTCATCATGAGCCGTCGCATCTGGATATTCACTGTTTGCAATGGTATGTCCGAAGTTACCCGCTGTCCGAAGTTACCCGACTCGACCCGATCTAATTTATGACCTATATGTTAGTGGAACATTAATCTTTTTAGACTGATAACCCGTTTTACGGACATATGCAAACAGTGCAGACCAGTTCTGACACCGTAGAATTCAGCGTAAGAACAGGGTCTACACTGTTTTGCTTACTGCAATGTCTATGCCAAATACAATAAAAGTGAAAACATTCACCAGAAACACCTACAACTAGAAGTGGACTGATCCAACTGAAAATGATGGACAAGTCCACTTATCTAAAAAGGGTAAACCCCAGTTACGGAAAAATCTTTAAAACTTCCTTCAAGAGCAGAGAACTCATTCAAAAGAAGAAACATGGGCGAAGTTCTTTTGTATATTCACGTGCATACAGCAGTGCACTTTTGTCTGTGTTGCAGAACGGAACAGAGGAAAATTGGAATTAATAATCTTAGAGCAGAGAATACATACTGTAGTAGGAACATGGGCCAGACTACGTAGTTTCGGCTAATAAAGCCTCGTCAAGCTTCTAATGAAGTTTACTGTCCGACCGTTGTTAGGGCACAGATTTGAGCCGCGACACGAGAAAACCAACAATGTGGTTGTGCGTCCAGCGCAGATTCAGATCAGCCTGGGCATTCGCCCAGTCTGATCAGAGTATTCGCTGTCCGCATGAAGATAGCTTAGTCCCTTGGCTATCCTTTAAGCGCTAAGCGAAGAGTCTGATCGGACTGGGCGGATAGCCAAATTGATCTGAGTCTGCGCTGGGCGCACAACCACATTGTTGGTTTTGTCATGCCACGGCTCATTTATTTGAAATTATCCTGTGAATAACTGCTCTTAATGTAAACCAGTACACTCTCTGGGTGAAGTTATTCTACCATTTCCTTTTTGCTGCTTTCACAAATGGGGTCAGCATTTAACAGGAAGAATTGGCTTCCTTTGTTGTAGGAACCTCGTTGTTCAGGGAAGTAAACAGGGAGTGACAAAATTGCTTTTATTATTCTAAAATGTGTGAAATATAAGTCCGCCAGTATTTGGATTTAAATACATTTACATATGCCCAGCATAACAGAGGTTCAGATAAAAGGAGTACCAGATGAGTATGTGAGATATTTTCCATAATATTTCATTAAACTATAAAATGTGGCATACCATAAGAATCACCTTGATTAGGGGAGTCCAATAGATGCTACAATATAGTTTAAAAGAAAAGTAAGAAAAATAGAAAAATTCGTACAAATTTGCATCAGTTTTTCTGTGTTATCTAGGGCAGTAATACATCATGAATGCCAAAGCTAATCTGTGCCAATATGTCATTGTCATTAAACGGCAAAATTCGATGCAGTGCTCAGATATTCAGTGTTTTACACTAATGACTTTTCTCCATGACAATACACGTTGTAACTTTTCATCAGAGTTAAATAGAAACTGCATGCTTTGACAATGACGTTTGTGCTCTGATGAGAGAGTTATAAGAGAGGGTCGTTTAAACTTTTTAGATGACAGAAGAAGAAAGAGAGAAATTACAACATCGAAGAGAATCAAATCGCCAGGCAGCTCAAAGAAGCAGAATGAGGAAGAAAGATAGGATCGTTAGTCTCTTAGATGTAAGTGTAGATCTTGATATAACATAATAAATTGGCATAATTAAACAGAGAAAGGGTTGAACTTTGAAAGTTAGGCAAGCGTCCAGTGTTTAAGATTAGCAGAACAGTTTGACTCTGTACATGTGGGATACTTCAGAGATAATATAAGTCTTTTAAGACCAAAAACTATAACGAAAAGGTAGTATTTCATGGGCTGATTAAAAGGTCTTACTGATAGCTTCTTGATTGGCAGAAAATGTAAAAATGTTACCCTGAAAATGGCACATCTGAAGACTTTCCTTTTCTCTCTTTAGAGTACTGGAGGACTGCAGACTTGATGTGTTTGAAAACAAGCTTTAAGTTTCCAGGTCATAACTTAAAAAGTCATTTTTATCATTATACAAAATTTTACAATCTACTAAGAGTTTTTCTTTGATTATATCTTTATTCTTCATCTCTTTCTTCATCTGAATACAAGACTTCATGATATAGCTCATCAGATTCTATATTATTTATATCAGAACCTCCCAAAGTTAATATGCTGTCTTTAGTATCTTTTCTTCTTGTTTCAGTCATATCATCATTCTCATCTGCAGTGAATGCGAGGGATGGTCTCTAAATTGTAGCATATATTGATATTTCATATATAATGTTTTGACTCAAATATTTCTCTTGAATTTTTATTCATTTTTCATATCATTTGTGTACATGTATCTTTGAACTGATGAAGCATTTGATCATTAATCCTGACATTGTTAACAATATAAAGTAGCCTGTATTTGATTAGTTTGAGAGAATTACATTCAAAGAGGCCTCATTTTGGTCTCTATCTATAAAATATGCAAATTTGATTGAAATAATCTGTTCATATTCGATATCACCATTACAATCACAGATGTATGTAGGCTAAAGTAAATTGCAACATTTTAGCCATCTTATTGAAAAACGGTTTATGTTCTAAATTGAAGGTTAAAAACACTGAAACTGAAAAAAAAAAACAAGTGCTACATTAAGACTGCTCCTCGTAGCTGTAAATTCCATTCCATTCATTCATCCATTGATTAGCAAAATGTTGTCTCTTTTCAGAGCCATTTTAAATCACTATTTTGAAATTATTTATTATAGGAGCTCCACCAAGAGGAGTCCATTCAAAAATCAATAAGACGGCAGATGGAGATAATGGAAAACGAGAAAAATTCATTACTCTCCATTCTGGAACACCATGACTGTGTGAAGGATAAGCATTCATAGCATACATTTTGAAAATTTCTGGAGTATTCTATTCATGATGAAAAATGAATGCAGTTTTAATTGTTTTTAGAAAATTCACAGACATTGAGATCTGGAAAAAATTTCTAAGGGTTTCTTTTGGAAACATTTGATACTCAAGGGGATGAATGGCATTGGAAATTTATATAAATAATGTATCAAGAAGGAAACATTATATATCTTCTGAGTATAATTTAATGGCTACTTCCATATTCATAATCTGTGGATATATCTGAAATCATTTCTGTACATTCTCTTAAAACATTTTATCCTGGTCATAAGCACCAAATATACATATTTGTGTTGCAGAAAATATGAAAATGCTGAATAAGAATCCTCCAGAAATTTAACACAGGGATTTACAGCAGCTATCTGTGATATTCTGGATGTGCTACCGGTACATGATAAAAACACCATAGTGCAACATTACATGGAGAACAGATGGATATCCAAGCACTTACAGTGTGACCTTAAAGTGATCATCTTACTACTTGTGTCTCATTACATTTCAAACCTCATTCTGTAAAAATTCATTTTCATTGTCACATTTCTCCGAATTGCTTTATTAATAAACCCATATAATTTACGTTGTCCTATTTCTTACAATATTATCACAAATATATCCATAAAAGGGTTTTCCAATAAATGTACAATAGTTTGCTGCCTTGCAGTTTTATTTAAGCTGAGTGAAATAAGTGCTAATCAGGTTATGAGCAAAATAGTTGATAAATAACATTCTTTGGGAAAAAGATAAATTTTGTTGTTGATGTGTACTGTTGCTATTATGTTATTTCAATGACATTTAAACAAACGTCTTTATATGCTTTTATGATGCAGAATTCCCAATAAGGGTGGGTTGTGGTGATTATTCTGATTTTTTTGTATGATTTTTTTTAAACAGAGACATTTTGTCTGTCATAAGAACTGTGTTACAAAGCAGAACTGCTTTGTTATATAGTTCTTATGAGGGACCACAGCATGTCTTGTGTGCAGAATGGCCTGAATTTATTTTAGAATTGTTGTCAAAACACTACCTTCTCTGGAGCTCTGTAAAGCTCTATTTACTCATGTGCTTAACTGTTAGGACACCTAATAATCATTAATTTTCCATTTGGGACAAATGGAAAATTAATGGTTTTAGGTGTCCCAATACTTAAGCACATCAACGTAATGTCTGTTGGAATAATGTTCTGCGTTTATTGGAACAATGTGTTCTGTGTTTGTGGATTGTCTGTAACACCTCGTTGATATTCCATATAGGAATGGAGAGGGCGTAGTGGACTCTCTAATAGACTGGAATGCAGTTTTTTTCTTTGCCTTGTAGTTTTTATGGCATCGCTGAACAGGATTCGTAATTTATAAATCAGCATATTAGAGGTCTTGATAAACCAAATAAAGGGGAATGGACTACACTTCTGTGCTGATAACCCCATTATTTTTTGAAGGGAAATAACTTCTGTGGCTTCCTCTTAGCTTTTACTGAACAAAGAATTTCTTCCAAAATTGGATCTATACTGTTAAAGGAAAACAGAAATTGTTCCTAATATAAAACTGACAAGCCAAATGTTTGAAGTTTCAAGAATTTCATTGGCAAATGCGCAACAAAAAGCAATAAGGTGTCATTAGCAATAATTGTACTAAAAAGCTGAAAAATACTTAATATCTATTTGATTTACTGATTGTTGTTTTTGACTTACGGCCCAAAGAAAAATGCTGCTGATATATGGGGAGAACAGAGGTGGGATGGGTGCATGGAGAAAGCTATTCTTTATACCCCAAAACACAAACAACAGCAACCAAAAATAAATAAGGTTCTCAATATAAGAATGTCATAGTCGTGATCTAGCAACAAATATTATAAATACTTTTATGGATATGAAGAAACACTTGAACTTTGCTCCCCAAATTTGGTCTTATGTAGAGTTCTGCCCTATGCTGATTTTACTACAGATACTTGTCTTGGACTTATACAACCATTCCACTTTGGACCAGATTTTGGAAGTAGAAGGTGAACAAGTAACTGGTTGAATGCCACATATGTCTGTGCCAGTCACTTGAAAAACAGGAAATTGGCATATGAGTGGTTGACTATCATGGTCATGTACGTGGTAAAATGAAACTTTGTCATTTGCTGATTTTCTTTTTTCTGCCCTTGCATCATTTTTACAGTAAATATTCAGATCAGAGCTGTAGATAAGAGGGAGTATTTGGTGATAATTAGGGATAATTTTTGTTAATTCTGCATAAAAACATATGTTGTGACCCCTCATCTGAACTGTCTCGATGAGACGGTTCGGATGAGGGGTCACAACATATGGTTTCGATGAGAAATGAAAAAATTATCCTTAATTATCATCAAATACTCCCTCTTATCTAGAGCTCTGCAGATGCTTAGTCATTTCTGTTGTGAAGTCTGTTGCTTTTGAATTTGGACAAAACACTATATTAAGATAAACAGGTACACTATCAGGGGAAATAACCCAGTTATTTTAATTTTGGCATTCCTTCCCAATAGGGGACAACTCTTAAGGGAAGAATTTGCTCCACTTGGAGCAAACATTTCTTTAATGAGTAGACTTCAGTTAGGAAGTTTTTTTTCACCGAGTCCCTTTGTGAAATTTGCGGAAAACATGAGTTTACCTGTTCCCCTTAGCTAATTTGAAAATGAATGATTTGTTATGATTTTGCAAACTTCACTAGTATTGCACTAGCAAAAATATGTATAGATACCCATCATAACATCACAATGACATCACAATGATGTGACGAATAGCTGCAGGTGTATGCTTTGCATAACAGCATAGGTATGCTTACCAGTGCTAGTGTAACAGCAGGTGAAATTTGTTTTCATTTTTCCAAACAAAGGTTTAATTCTCTTATAATTCAATGCAATGCTACAAATTTTTTTTGCCCCACAACTCCTAAGATGTCCATAAAGCATCATATCAATTGGCACAGAGCAGACTACCCTAATCTGATTGGCATGCAAATCAATCAGGGGCTACCATCTGAATATTTCGTGTAAATGGAATAGTGATACTGTAATTGGTTAGCTGCTAGACAGGATTTTCACCCTTCAGAGTACCATATTTATTCAGTTATAAGAAAAAAATAACAAAAAATATGTAAACCAGTATTGTGTATTTAAGCTATAATATGGGTTTTTTGTTTCCAAAACAATCCCAAAGATCTAGATCCATCTTACAAGATGGATCTAGATCTTTGAGAGTGTTTTGGAAGAAAAAATAATCCTGTCTTATAAGCAAAGAAATATGGTGATCCTAAACATCTAAATCAGTCTTGCATAATTCTGCTTTAAGACATATTTTTACATTACAATCCCAAAAGTTTATATTGGTCTTATAAGATGGCTCTAGATTTTGGGGATTTTGGAGGGGAAAAATAAGAGGGATCTAGATTTTTGAGATTATTTTGGAAGGCAAAATGTCAGTCTTGTAGCTAAGTAAATACAGTAAGAGAAGTGCTGTAGTCTTCTTCCAAAATGATGGAGCAAAATATTTTCAACTTTCAGCATGCTAAATTTAAATATCAGCAGATTACATTTTATAATATTTTCTTACTCTTTATGGAAAGTTAAGGTTGCAAGCCCTTCTCTCTGTGAAGTTGAAGAAAATATAATAAGTTTTACCTACAGCATGCCACAAATTAACCATATTGCACTCAGAATGGCCAAAACTCCACTCCATGGAGCTTTGGCTGTTATGAGTGCAGTAGGGTCAATCAACATATTTCTCTTTATGTAGTTGTAGTTTGATATAATCTGAAACACAGAGTGTTCAATCATGTATTTTGTTATTTTGACTAATAACGTTACTTGGCCTAAAATTGCACTAGAAAATGAATAGAAATTTCTGCACCTGTTTTCTGTCAAACTTTCTTTTTGTAATTGTGTGGTTACTAATACATTGTTGCTGGTTTCTAAGCAGTTGTGCAAGGATTGAAATTGTCAGTGGGTCTGCGTAGAAAAGCATTCGAAAACTGAATTTGCAGTGAAATTATTGTAGATAATCCCATTGTCTTTGGGAAATGGCCAGACACACTTTTCAAGAGTTCTGTGGCATGGACTTGTCCTTCCTTTGGAAAGGAATAGGGATTTGCACCTTTCACTGTGTATGACATGTTTTCTGAGTGCTGAATGAACGCATATAGACTACTGATATGAATCTAGCATATGCTAAAATTCAGTAATATTTTTATAAAAGTTTTTTATCCCCTGATCAAATTTGTTTACTCGAGCCCAGATACTGAAAATCCATAAGTAAATCCATAAATATTAGTCACAGTTGTATTTTCATGAAAATTTGCAAAGTTTCATGAAAATAACCATTTCCTGGAGTGTTATCCAAAACAGAAGGCTGTTATAGGAATCACAAATTCAAACTTAGTCAAATATTTTATTACATGCTAATTCATGAAAAGATTTATTTGCAAAAGTTTTCACTTTATGCAAAATTCATTTTGAAAAAAATCATGGGGAAAAGTAAGACATCTCCCAATTACTAACAATTTGCATAAATAGCTGTAGTTTGTCTGTGACCTGTTACTTGTTGCTGTAAAAGGTCTACATATTGGGACATAGAGATCTGAGCACCTTTTGGAGTACTCTGACCAGTGGACTTGTCCATCCTTTGGATGTTTCAATTTGTAGCTTTAGGGATTTCTAGAAGATGCTTTCATTTATCACCATAATGTGCATATATATTGGGACACCCAAAAATAATAAATTTTGCATTTGGGACAAATGGAAATTTTTTTTTTTTTTAGGTGTTCCAATAATTAAGCACATTAGGGTACTGCATTTTGCACAGAAATTCCTGTAAGCAAACAGTGCTGACCCTGATTCTATGGCATCTGAACTGGGTCTGCTCTGTTTGCTTATGTCCCCTAAACAGGTATGCGGTCTAAAATGGGTTAAGGTCCATGTTTTCCATTCATCTTCATCTTTTGGAGGCACCACTGCATTGTAAAACCAAACTGTTGCATTTTAGGACAACTGCAGTAATTTTTTGAGCTGCAACACGAGAAAACCAACAAAGTGGTTGTGCACCCAGCGCAGACTCAGATCAGCCTGGGCATTGCCTAGTTTGTCAGACTCTTTGTTAAGTGCTCAAAGGGTAGCTAAGGGTCAAAGCTACCTCTATTCCAACAGCTAAGACTCTGTTCAGACTGGGCAGATGCCCAGGCTGATCTGAGTCTGCACTAGGCGCACAACCACTTTGTTGGTTTTGTTCTGTTGCGGCTCATTTTAGGTGTCCCAATTTTTAGATTTTTTACGGTAGTTATTCTGTCCACTGTTTTTATGTATGCATATCACTGTGTGACTCTTAAAGCCTTCTATCAGTGTGCTTGTTAAGGTTATTCAACACATCTGAATGTGTAATGTTTAAGTCTGCCCCTAATCATTTGTTCAAAGTAAATAGTATGTATATTTTGGGAAGACTAGGAAAACGCTGATTAGGATGTACATTTTCTTCCTGCTAATTTTCAAATATAAATTTTTTTGTTCCACATGTTTTTCGTTTCGGTGCCAAATTTTATAGCGTTCAAGAAGTGACACACTTTTATTTATTTTCTGTTGAATCGTTGGATTATGGAAACAATTAAGCAGAACTTGTATCACGTTCAGTTCATTTAATTTAATCATCCCTGTTTATCCGCATTTGTAAGTCTTCATTTCATCCTAAAGTCACTGTCATAACCGTATGTTATGTCTCTATTGGGAAAGCAATGTTGATGTAAAGATTGCAAATTTAAAACATGACAAAAATTTAAAATTGTAAAAAAAAAATTAAAGTTGTGGATAAACACTTGAAAAAAAGTTGCACTGTTGAAGTTTGATAGCAGTGGGGTTGGGTCACTAGTTCTGACAAATTTACCCATAATGTGCATATATATTTGGACACCTATAAATAATGAATTTTCCATTTTGGACAAATGGAAAATTTATTATTATAGGTGTCCCAATACTTAAGCACATTAGGGTAATTATAGCTCTCTGTAGCTATTGTATTAATCCTTTCACCCATAAAGATCTGAGATTGATGACTCTTTTGTTTTTAATTTTTGACAAGTTCATAATTTAGACATGATATTTTATGAGACAAAATCTGCAATGGAGGTTGGTTCTGTATTCTTTGCCATTTGCAAAAGTCTCTTTGTTCATCCATTTAGTTGAAAGGACCCCAAAACTACAATTATTCTCTCAGGTTTCTTTTCCATACCAGAGATTTAAACTGGTTATCGTTGTTGTTAAGTTTTCTCATTTGTAAACTTGAACAAAGCAAAATAACATTTCATAGTATCATTTCTAATTACATTTATCATCACAAGTTAATTTTCACATATTTATGTCATACATCATTTTGCAGGTATTGCACTCACAGAACATTTATGTTTCATATACATGTGTTTGTAATTTGTGCTAATTAGTCCTTGCAAGACAGAGCGGAATGGAACAAAAAGTCTTAACCCCTATATTGCACTTAGAATGGCCAAAACTCCATAGAGTTTTGTCCATTCTGAGTGCAATATAATAGGGTTCAAATGTACTTAGAAGAACCTCAAATTTTAATATATCTTTTCTGTTAAGGCAGATTTTTCATGAAAGGAGTAGAACATATGTCAGTTTGTAAGCAGAATTCAGTTACACCATAGGCATCACAGAATAATACATTGAGAGATCTATTTAAAGCAGTGGACACAACACTTTGACTTTAAAATATGAATCTGCAGGGATTTTTGCATTTTCTGTTTCATCAGTCGGAAAGTTTTTCACTAATAAGTGGGGTCAAATATTGTACAAAGAGGCATTATTTGGAGATACAGGTTTTCAATCTCCTTAATGTACTCAAGTGACTGCTCTGCTCTTGTTTTGCAAGATATTGTTAGCATATTTTTCGTGGTCAAAAAGTCACCTCCTTTGTTGGTCAAGAGATTGTCACAATGATTTACAAGATTATCATAAAAATTCTAAGCGGAACAGAAAGCAAACAGTGCAGACCCAGATCAGACTGCTCCTAAAGCAGACTGATCAGGGTTTACACGGTTTGCCATTCCAAATGCATCTTAGAGACACATTACTGCACTGTAAAACGAATCTGTTTATACAGTAATTATTTTGGGCGTCCCAATTTTTATACGCCTGTTTTGAAAAAACGGACGTATTATGTCGTGGCGTTGTCCGTCCGTCCGTCTGTCCGTCTGTCCGTAAACATTCTTGTGTGCGCCATAACTCAGTAACCATTTGGGATATCTTCATGAAATTTGGTAGGCATATGTATTGGGTTGGGGGAACGTGTCGCATACAAGAATGGTTGCTCCCCCTTCCTTAGTTTCCAAGTTATGCCCCTTTGATATATTTTTTCCCTGCAAGTCTTGTGCACGCCATAACTAGATAACCGTTCGGGATATCTTCATGAAACTTCATAGCAATGTGTATGAAGTCCCAGCGGTGTGTCGCGTTCAAAAATGGCTGCTCTACCTTTCTTCGTTTTAGAGTTAATCCCTTTCATAAGTTCTTAAGCCCCAGTCACACACACACATTACGGATAGGGCGGATAGTTGCGGATAAAATCCTCAGTTTATCCGCAGAATTTGTGGGCGTGGCCTAATTTTGTTTAATGAATTTACAGATACAGTTACCAATAGATGCGTATGGATACGGATAGGTACGAACTACTAACCTTCCGTTACCTTCTGTAACCTTTAGATGCGGATAAATACCTTCAGATGCGGACTGTTGTGCATGCCTAGTGGATAGAAGACTAGAAAAGATTAACTGGGACGTACACATCTGTGTCTACTCCTTGTTGCTCCAGTCACACACACACATACGGATTGTACGGATACTACGGATGGCCCGTCAGTATATATCCGTTTTATCCGTAATGGATCCGTATCAGATCCGCAGAGTCCATAACTGTCCGTATCATATCCGCAGAGTCCGCAGGATCCGCGTCGAAATTTTGAAAAGTTTCAAAATTCGGGCGCGGATGAGTAAACCGTAATGGTGCGTTACTAAACGCATATATCCGCATCTATCCGTATCTAATCCGTGTCGCATACGTATCTATTCCGTATCTTATCCGTTATTGAACCTATCATTCCGCAGTCCCACTCCAAGTTGAGAACCGATACGGTTTCAAGCGGATCGTTACCTTTCGTTACGGAAGTTACGGGTCTCGTTCGGCGTACTGTAACGACATGTTTTCTACAGTAACGTTTCAATACAAAAAGGTTGCGTTCCAATACTGACAGATACCTACAGGATGGTTTGGAGAGGCGGCTGTACGGCAACAACACCAGTAGGGGGGGGGGGGGCAAAGAGACAGAGACTGTATCTAAGGACTACTACAACAGAGAGGCCGGGTCGGTGCAATGGCAGTGACGTATGGTGCAGTTATGGTGCGATGTTATGTTTCTTATTTGTAACAGCCTAGTGGGGTCATCTTTTCATGAACATGCCAATAGCAAAAGTAGGGCCATCATTCCATAATCTTATTTGACTTTTATCAATTTGAATTAGTTGTCCAATATAGGACAAACTAATTTTTTTATTAATTACAATTAGTTGTCCAATATAGGACAAAGGTTAATGGTGAAATGAAGCAATAAAGATCTACTGGTCAGGCTTGAGTAGCCGAAACTTCGAAGATGGCCCATGTTCCTTCTTTCGAATGTGTTCTGTGCTCTTTAATGAACTCTTTTAGATTTCTATTTTACTTCAGTGCCACTGGTTTCGTGCCGTGCGGCGACCGTAAAACGTCTTCCCGTACGTCACCTATAGTGCAATTTATATATATTTTTTCCTTTGAGATCAAGAAAATATTCTGAGATATCAGAAATTTTCGTTTGGTTTAAATTTATAGTCTAGATTATTGCATTTTTTTCCTTTTAGATCTTTTATGGTCCTAATTAGTCTTTGAATTTACTGCCTTATCAAAATTAAGAAATTACATTATGCTTTCTCTGGTTTTCGTAACCAAATTATATCGGGGTCACTGATGCGGTTTGAGTAGCCGAATTCTCAAAGTATGGTCCATGTACCTTCCTTCGAATGTGTGCAGTGTTCTTGAAGGATTAGAATAGTATCTACTTTATCAACTGCCGACTGAATATCTATGTCAACCAAGCAGTAAATGGGTACCTTTTTCAAATCAGGGAAAGACAAGGCAGCGAAATGAGAGAGATGGGCTTCGCCGTTCATATGCTATGCCCAAGATACATTGACCCTAACCACCTACTCCCACCCCTCCTCCCCCAAGCCACCGCCCCTACGGTCATTAGGCTATAGGAAACCTTTACCTTTACCCAATTTATAGTTTGAATCGAGGTATACAAATTTAAATAAAAATCTAATCCTTCATGAGCACAGAATACCAAACACATTCGAAAGAAGGAGCATGTGCCATACTTCGAGGTTACGATTTTAGAGCCTCATAAATGACCCTGACATGACCCATTACTTCCGTAGCTAAAGGTAAAGCTCCGTATGAAACCGTATCAGTCCTCAACTTGGGACTGCGGAATGATGGGCTCAGTTACGGATAAGATACGGAATAGATACGGATGAGAAACGGATTAGATACAGATAGATGCAGATAAATGCGTTCAGTTACGGACTTTTATGGTTTACTCATCCGCGCCCGAATTTTGAACCTTTTCAAAATTTCGACGCGGCTCCTGCGGACCCTGCGGATATGATACGAACAGTAACGGAATCTGCGGATGCGATACGGATCCATTACGGATTAAATGGATAGATACGAATAGATTCGGACGGCCATCCGTAGTATCCGCAGAGTCCGTATATGTGTGTGTGACTGGGGCATTATAGACTATTTTGTGTATATTTATCCTTGGTACAATATATTTTCAGGGGAGAATAGTAGAACAAAAATTGGTATCTCTAGTATTTTTGGGTTATCTCCCTTGTCCACTTTGACAAGCAACAGTATTTGATGTGTTTTAAATTTTTAAATAATGTTGCAGTCATTATACCCCCGCCTTGAAAAAGTGGGAGGTATACAGGTTTACATCATGTTTGTCCGTCCTTCCGTCTGTCCCTCCGTCCCCTTTTAATCAAAATTTTCATCGAAGATTTCTTCACAACCATACAAGCTAGACTGGTCATATTTGGCATAAAGGTTGATGACGACATGTTGTATCGTGGGATCGAGAACCAGCCTTCTCCCGCTTATTCTTCCCTGTATTTGTCCAATATTCTTTCTTTCCATACTTTGAATAATGAATTTTTTTGTCAAAGATTTCTCCACAACCTTGCAAGCTAGAGTAGTCATATTTGGTATGCAGGTTAATGATTACTTACTGTATCGTAGGATTGAGAACCAGCCTTCTCCTCTTTTTCTTCCCTGTATTTGTCCGATTTTCTTTCTCTCTTTACTTTGAATGATGTAATTTTTTGTAACAGATTTCACAGCAACCATTCATATTTGGTATACATGGTAACAATGATTTCTCTCTCTCTCTGCTTTTTGTTACGTAAATAACACCATTTGATTTAAGCAGTTAAGCAGGGGTATAGTCAGATTCGCCAACAGTTCTACTTAATTATAGAGTGGTTGCCTCTGTTTGTCTGCCTGTCTATCCTTTTGTAAACAATTTTGTTCATTCTGTACTCCTTTAGGACATTGAAACAGGCGTATTATGCGCCGCTTGCGAAGCCCTTGTTTTAATTTTTATGGCGTCATTTATGCACTGTGAAAGCATATGGCAGACTGCCTTCAAATATTTGTGATCAGTACAAGGGTTTTTGATTGCTTAGGTCTAGCAGATCTGCTGTTTTCATTGTTGTGTATTTTCATTGATTGCAAGGTTTACATCAACCTTAAATATTCCACACTTTAAAAGCAGTATGGTTGCATCAGTTAAAATTTTCACGTTGGAGATATTGCATAAAAAATACTGTAGTAAACTTTAAACGAAGCTGTGCAGAGCTAAAATAGACTATTTAAATTATTTTGATGCCAAATTTACCGTTAGACTATAAATTATTTCTTGACCAGTTTAGAATCATTTCAGTGGCCCTTTGAAACAAATTATGAAGGAATGCAGCTTAAGGTGATCATATCCATATTTGAGGTGACTGCTGTGTTACATGTATGTTATGTGATTGTTATCTTTATTGAGATGTTTTATTGTTGTTGTTGTTGTCACAGGCACTACTGAAATTACAAAATATATCATAGTTCTGTTTTGCTTGTCTTTATTTTTCCTAATCTGGCCTGTATAGCCTTATCAGTGGTCAAAGTGGGGTAACCCGAGTCCCTGTTAACCTTGGATACCCGGATACCCATTACCATAGCATTTTGTGCATTCCCACAGTAAGAAAACATATCTTTAGATCAAATACTAAGACATGCCATTGGCACACATACATGGGAAGGGTATTAAAATGTAGAAATCTTTTAATATGCAAAAAAATTGGCATTATATGATTGCAGTATATACAAGACAGTCATACTAAAATTCGCTCTATTTGCTTGGAATGCTATTGAATTATACATTACATAATAATAAGCATTAGGATTGTGGGTAGTAAATGTGTACCTAGGTAATTGGTCTACCTGACCCAAACTAGGGTACCCAGGTACTCATCCCAGCCCTAATAAAGACATTGTTCTGACATTGTTTGATGTTGCAATATTAACTCTGTGTGCCCACTAGAAATATGTTCCATTTTTCTAAATGGGATATTTTTTTCTGCTTAGTGTATATTGATACCATGTGTGTGTGTAACTACATAGCTGTGTCATTGTTCTTTTATAGCTGAAGTCCAGCCCTAATTCATTTGCACAATGAAGGACTGTCCCCTGAAACCTCACAATTTCTAGTGTTTCTTATGACCTTGAAATGAGGCTGTTACAGACAGCTGACCCAGATGTAAAAGTGACCACAAGAGCATGTTCCTGCTTAGGACCTGACATATACTGACAAATGAGCCGTGTTAGACAAAACCAAAAATGTGACATGTGCTCCCAGCAAAGATTCTAATCAGCCTGGGCATCAGTCAAGTCTGATCAGAATCTTGGCTATGCACTTAAAGGGTAGCTAAAGGTCTAAGCTAGCTCCATGCGGACAGCCAAGACTGATCAGACTGGGTGGATGCCCAGGCGATCTGAGTCTTTGCTGGGCTCACATGCCACTTTGTTGGTTTTTTCATGCCGCGGCTCAAATATGTTCATATAAACCACATGTATTTGTGACACTAGGGTTTGAATAATAATACAAAGTGTACATGTAATTTATGACCAAATCTTTTATTCAACATGTACATGATTGCTGTGGTACAAAGTATGAGTAAAATAAACACAAATTTAACTAGATTTTAGGATCAAGACTGCTGCCAGATTTATACAGAATAAATTTCAGAAGTATATATTTACCAGTTACCGTATTTGGACATATATAGCTATGCTTTTCAACTTTTATGTATGAAAGGCATACTTGATAAAATATTTGCTTTGAAGTTTACAAAATGGTGAAGCTACCATAAAACGCCGAAGCGCAAAAAATACAGTTAAGCTCCTTTAAGAAGACTTTTCACTTTGATGAAAAATAAGAAATATAAGCATGTATATGGCACTCAGAAAAATTTTGATTGTGAAAGATCAAAAAAGTCTGAAAATAAAGGGGCAAAAATCTAGAAACTATAAAATACCTTTTAGTCATGTTATGGTACCTTAGCACATTGGCAACTTGTGAAGACTGAGATCAGCCTCAATACAGAGAAAAAAGAAGACAACTAGTCTGCCAAAGCTGACTGGAGTCTTTGCAGATCATTCTGTGACCACGCAATGGGCACTTTGATCCAACAGTGGTGGGTAAAAACAAACTACAAACCAGTATAAATCCAACAGTGGTGGGTATAAACCAATTTAAATATCAGAAATGCCTATAAGCAAACTGTTTGCTAAAGAGGCATTTATAACTTTTCCAACCATTTAAAGCTTGCTTCTCCTTTTGCTCACAGAATGAAACGTACTTGCTAAAAGACTAGTTTATTAGTTCCTTGTACTTTTAGCCTTTATAGCCTGTTTTTCTTGCATTTGCTAGCAGAGCATTTCAATATGTACATGTATTGTCCGTTTTTCCTGCTAGTGCAATGTAAATTGTCCAATATCTGTGCTTTATGGTACCCTTTCTCTAATAAAAGCCCCATAAAAATCTGGTTGTAGAAAAAAAGTACTTGTACAATTATCAAGAACATGTAGCAATCTTTATCACAGTAACAACCAATCATCAATCTTGAGTATGTTAGGAAAGGTTTACATTACTTTTGTAGAAAACAAATCTAGAATTTTTAATACTTCTCCATAAATACACCTTATGGGATCAAAGAATGGCCTTCTTACAAAAATCACATACTGTGCATTTTAAGGTAACAGGATACACTATCAGGGGAAGCACCTCTGCCATTTTCATTTCTGCTTCCCTTCTCAGAAGAGGTTGAGTCTTAATGGAAAGAATTTGCTACTCTAGGAGCAAATTCTTTCCTTCAAGAGTAGACCCTTTTTGGAGGCATTTCATCACCCAAAGAAGTAAACAGGAAGTCATAAAAGTTGTCTCCCTCTTGAAAAAGGCTTTTATTCAAGGTGTGGTACTCATACAAGATGTATTATGGACATAGTTCTACAGTTATCAGTCATTTTAACAAGGGAGACGACTTTTGTGATTTCCTATTTGCTTCTTAGTTCAGTATTTAATTCCATGGCAGATGAATCCCTTCTTCAGTGGGGAAATAATTTAGGCGAGTAAATTCTATCAAGAGAAGTCCCTTGTGTAAAGAGAGACAAATGTTTCCAAATCTGAGAGACCTCCTCAGCAGGTGTATCCATACCCCTTAAATCTACTAATAGTCAGACTTTCTTATAAAATCTTGCACACCCCTGCAGCACTGGATCAAGCATTAAACACACATTTGAGCTATAACATGCCAAAAGAGTATTACTGTGATTTGCGTATATTGGGACACCTAAAATAATGAATTTTCCATGTGGGACAAACGGAAAATTTATTCATTTTAGGTGTCCCAATTCTTAAGCACATTAAGGTAATCATTGGAATGAATATACTCAGATCAGCCTGTGAATCACATCATCTGATGATTGGAATTCCACTTTTCACAATAAAGATTCCTGTGAATACAAATTTCCTTTACCAAAAGTGATTAGTACTGACAGGAAAGCATGGTTGCACAGTCAGATCTGCATCAACACTTTTAGAAAACACCTTTTGTCATGTTCCAGCTTCAATATTTCTTACAATTTCAAATCAAATCATCTACAAAACCATACAAATCAGTTTAAAAATTATTATTAAAACACAATAATATAAAACCACATGAAGTGGAATGTCTGCTGTTTGATCTTTGAAATCTAAAATTAGTACTTCCCTAAAGAACTATGCAGCCCTTGCATTAACAAAAATATTTGGGAACTTTTAAGTAGCTGGTCCATTAGCCTTTCTTGCTACCAAGAAACAGTGCAGACCATGAGACCATTGGTCCCCATATGCACCAGCTATCTTTCCAGGCCCAGAGGTTATAAAACTTGAGTACATTCTCAAACTCAAAATAAAGCACACTGACTGGCTGCTTCCAAGCACATGCTCAGAAGTGGCCAATCAGTGTGCTTTATTTTGAGTTTGAGATTATTCTCAGGTTTTATAACCTCTGGGCCTGGAAAGATAGCTGGAGCATATGGGGGCCAGATCTGAGATCCAAACTGTTTGCTGCCTAGACATCATTTCTACAAGAGTTAGTTAGACCAATATTGTCAAAATATTCTTGATTTTTGATGCAGATGACAATTTCAGCTGACAACAAAAAATACCCAGAATGCAATGGGTTAACCAACAAACTTTCCTAAAACCATCATGTCAATTCGTCAAAAATTTGGCCAAATTCCAAAATGTACATTGGTTGTTAAACTGCTATAAAGAAACTGTCTGACACCAGTCTACACTGTTTGTTACAAAATTTCAGTTCAATAGCTAGAGTAAAAGTGTTATCTAAAACTTACATTCACAAATGCTGGCAGCATTCAGGCAACAAACAATATTTCCACAAACATGTACGTGGAGTATTTCCATGATTTAAGCACTTTTCATTTAATACATTTACATACAGGGCTGCTCATTCATTCAGAGCTAATTCAATGTGTACTCAAAGTATAGTACATACCTATTATCATTTATTAAAATGATGTGAGTGAGCATAACTGTTTGCCACACTGTGCTGTTTCCACTGACATTACTATTATTATAGCTTTAGGAAACATGTGAAACCTGCCTAGGATATCTTTGACTCAATCTTTCACTGTCTTTTTTACCTGCCTAGGATATCTTTGACTCAATCTTTCACTGTCTTTTTTACCTGCCTAGGATATCTTTGACTCAATCTTTCACTGTCTTTTTTACCTGCCTAGGATATCTTTGACTCAATCTTTCACTGTCTTTTTTACCTGCCTAGGATATCTTTGACTCAATCTTTCACTGTCTTTTTTACCTGCCTAGGATATCTTTGACTCAATCTTTCACTGTCTTTTTTACCTGCCTAGGATATCTTTGACTCAATCTTTCACTGTCTCTTTGCAAGAGTTTATGACACTGTATAGTCCCTTTATTACATGTTTGGGGTCCACAGTAAGGCTAGCATTATAGTGAACCTTGAGACTAAACTACAAAGGAATATTTAGCAAAGGGGCATTAACTCTTTAAGCCCCAGTGACGAAATAAGCAAAATTTGCAAACAGCGTAGGTCCTGATGAGGCGGCTCATTATGAGCCACCTCATCAAGATCTACACTGTTTGTCCTCTAGTCTTTGAATTCCCAATACGAAATGTCTTGGACAAGGCGTTTTTTAAATTTTTGCTGACGTAAATTTTGTTGTCTGCTTTTTGGTGCTTAAAAAATCTTCATTTGCCTCGTATCCCTTTGTAATATAGTCTCAATGGGAGCCATAATATCATAGTCTTATATCCAAAATAGCATTATATTGAGTACTTTAGAATGAGGCTCTGCAGCAGATACAAATATATAGTAAAGGCTATGAAAATTTCACAAAGTGCAAACAATTATGTCCACTCACTCTTCATATTTACAATGCACAATTACCGGGATTATATGTACAAATATCACAATAACAATAATTGCTATTTTTAAAAACAATTTAACAAAATTCAAATACAAGTACACAAAACATATGTTACACAAATTCCATACAGCAATTGAAACTATTTTACACCACTATTTCTCTAAAAAACATACATTGTGGGATTTTGGGATTTTAAGCTGTTTTTAAGACTGAGGTACATGTAAAAGGTCACTTCACATAATAAGTGCAGACCCAGAACTGCTTCTTAAATTTTCTTCTCAATGTAAAATAATCCCTTAAAATGAGAATAAATTAGTCCAAAGAAGAAGATTAATCATGGAAATTCAGTAAGGGATGGTTAAAGACATCCCACTATATATACTTTTCAGCCTTTTGTAAAGACATAACAAGGTCAGCTGTCCTCCCCAAAAGTTTGCACAGACAGGCTATTTTCTTATGTTATTTTCAAAAAACAAAATATATCAAATAAGAGGAGTGAAAATGCTGCATATATGTTGCAAAACCAGGGCCCAGTTGTTCAAAACATCAATATCCTAACGAGCTCGTTAAGAGGTCAACTCGTTAACTGTTTTATGACTTCACAGCCATATACACTGATATTTTTTGTTAAAAAATGTGAGAAGCTTTTGCAGTGCAAAAGCTTCTCACATGTTTTCAACAAAAGATATTGGCTTACTTTAGACATTAATGTTTGAAATTTTAATGTCTCGTTAACTAACGACATTGTTAGTTTTGAACAACTGGTCCCTGAATGGCAATAAATTTCACAGCACTTATGAATACACATTTTGGAGCATTAAACAGTTCAATTACTGTATATGTAGTTGTCATTAATTTACACACGCATACGATTTAATGATATGTATAATTTTTTCATATTTTTTTCTCTTTTAATACAAAATCAAAAACTTGCACTCAAAAAACAAAACAAAAACACTTCAATGAGAAAATCCGTACATGAATAATTTACAAAAACATGCCAAGAAATGGAACAAAACTTACAAACTACATCTACTCAAATTAATCACGAATGTATTTGTATCAACCACAGATAAACACATGTCTGCTTACAGGATAGCTAGCCTGACAGCGTCTTGCCCATCACATAAATTTTCTTTTGTAAAACTTTAAAGAGCTATGCCCATGTCAATGTCGAGGTCAGTGTGACACCAATAGCCCCTTTTACATTCGTACAGGCAAGCTAAGAAAATACATCTTCTGTGATTGGAATGTGACCTATTACCAGTCTATACGTGTACATTTGAATGCCAACAAATTCAACCCTCATCAGTTACCACAGAAGTCATGCAAGACAATTTTATAGAATATATGAGCCGCGACACGACAAAACCAGCAAAAGAGCATATGCGGCCAGTGAAGCCTCAGATCAGACTGGGCATCCGCCCAGTCTGATCAGAGTCTTTGCTGTCCACATGGAGCTAGCTTAGACCCTTCGCTAGCCTTTAAGCACACAGCGAAGACTGTGGTAAGACTGGTCAGATGCCCGGGCTGTTCTGTATCTTCACTGGGTGAACACCCCACTTTATTGGTTTTGTCGTGTCACTGCTCATCTGATGTTGGATGGTCCAACTGGCATGGTTGACTTAAAGTTAAAACAGACTGCCATGGATTTCATCAGGACTGGTGTTGTTTGAATCTATTAACATTTAAATATAGTGTGTGTATTTGTGACAGTTGATCCTTGTCAATAATTGCAATCCCATATATAAAGACCCCGAAAGTTGGCATACATGAGCCATGACAATATAGTTTCAGCCTGCACAACTGAAAAATCGGACTTGAGTATTTTGATGTTTATTGTATATTCTTTAAGAGAGAACAAATCTTTGGTTTCAATATAAGCCGCAAAATGACAACCTTGTCATATGCCATTGGCAAATTTTGATGCCAATACTGGTTAGCTTGTTACAGTGCAATTTGGTCAGGACATGCTCACTTTGGATTTGAAACTGCTCCAGACAAGAAGGAGTAACAGGGATAATTTAGGGATAATTTTCAATATTTCTAAATATTTACATTCTTGGTGTATTTACTGAAAAGCCCTACAGTAAACCATTGGAACGTAATGTTGTTTACATTCCAATAATTACATTGAGACACGCGACGTCAATGACGTCAAAATAAACAATGGCTTTCTACAACCTGATTGGACGTCAGCAACGTCATGACGTCATACATGCCGTTCTGCTGTTAGCAGAAGAAACTGCGTGTACATGTTTTACTGCTTCAATTTTACCGCTTATATAAGGTTTTCATGAAAGATTTCATTGAAACAGGGTTCATTCACTTTGCACGTGACCCAATGTAGTTTACACTTCGATAAACCTCAGAAAAATGAAATTCATTCCTTAAATAAATACATTAGTTGTGACAGAGAGGGTTCTAATGGGGGGTCCCAACATATGATGTCGTTCAGAAACAAGTAAAATTAGCTTCAAATTTTATTCATCTATATTTGAGCCATGCCATGACAAAACCAACAAAGTGGCATCTGTGCCCAGAGAACAAAGATCAGCCTAGGCATCTGCCCAGTCTGATCTGAGTCTTCGCTGTCTGCATGGAGGTAGCTTAGACCCTTAGCTAAGCCTTAAGCACACAGCAAAGACTGGGCAGTTGCTCAGGCTGATCTGAGTCTTTGCTGGTGTACGCAATTTTCTTGGTTTTGTCTTGTCGAGGCTCATTTGAAAACTGCTTTTTCCATATATTTTTCTGAGGAAAGAGGAATATGTGTTTTAGAAGAAGTACTGTAAAGGATCTCATTAGACTGTGCCAATGCTCAGGCTATTCCATGTCTTTATATACCAACTTATGGGATCTCACATATGGACCTAAAACAAAGCTGTTTTGGCACTGTTCTCTCCTCTTCTACGCCTCATCATTGAATCTTGTGTATGGTGTGTCATCTTTTATCAAACCTGTAATGATCAAAATGGAGGAGAATTAAATCTACGGTAAATTATTCCTAAGGTTTTGGTTAAAAGTGCTAAAGCAAACAATGCAAACCCAGATCAGACTACTAAGGAGCTGTCTGATCAGGCTTAAATCTTCTGCCGACCTAGATCAATGAAGACATTATCTCAGCTCAGAAAGGGTACCTTATGACATGGCTGAACAAAGAAAAGTAGACTGACATCTGCCTATGCAGCCTGATTACAGTCCTCCATGCAAGCATGTAAAATCAATGGACCCTTGGGAATCAATACCATATATGGCAACGTGCACATTGGTCCAGATAAGCAAGAGTAAAACGAATAGGTCAAGGATAATTTTCCATATTTCTCCATAAAAAATATGTTGTGACAGCACATTAGAACTGTCTCATTCAGATGGTTCTAATGAGGGGTCACAACATCTGTTTATTTTTTAGAAATAAGAAAAATTGTCTCTAAAATATTCTCAATACCCCTCTTTATCTGGAGCACTGAGTGCAGGCTCTTTGCCTTGGCTGTTTATACATGCTTGACAGAACTCCAGATAAGGAGGGGTTTTGAGGATAATTTAAAGATAATTTTTCTTATTTCCCAACGAAAACATATGTTGTGGCCCTCATTAGAACCGTATCCTTGAGACGGTTCTAATGATGGGTCACAATATATGTTGTTATTGAAAAATAAGGAAAATTATCCCTAAATTATCTCTTTTCACCCCTTCTTATCTGGAGCACTGAGTGTTATTAAGAACACCATTTTCTACATATATAAATGCATCAAAGAATGCACTCTTTCTAGACATTGAGCCGCGACACGAGAAAACCAACAATGTGGTAGTTCACCCAGCGCAGACTCAGATCAGCCTGGGCATCCGGTCAGTCTGATCAGACTCTTCGCTAAGAGCTTAAATTGTAGCTTAGGGTCTAAGCTATCTCAAAGCAGACAGCTAAGACTCTGATCAGACTGGGCGGATGCCCAGGCTGATCATAGTTTGCGCTGGGCGCACGACCACATTGTTGGTTTTCTCGTGTCGCAGCTCAATTATATAACTATTTTTTTTGGGCCAAACGTCCCAAACAGGCTTCTGTGGCCTAGTGGGACTGCCAAATACCACTGACCATTTGCATGAAAATTCTAAATATAGTTTATCTATACAACAACAAAAACAACAAGCTAAAAATAAAAATCTTAAGAGCATGACAAAAATAACATAAATGTACATAAAGCTGGAAGTAAATATGCATAACACATTAAAAAAAAAACACATAACAAAGATATAAAATTACTTTTATATATTTTTTCAAGATAAAAATCTGTTGTAAATAAAAATGAGTTTCAGGTGAAAAAGTACCATACATCCTGCAACCATGGAATTCTCAGATCAGGCTGGAGATATACCCAGTCTTATGGAAGTCTTCTCCACTCACAAAGTAAAAGAATCAGTTCAGCTTGCACTGATGTTCAGGTTAATTTCAGTATTAACCCTTAAAGCGCCAAAAATTAAAATAGTTAAATTTGCAAACAGTGTAGATCCAGATGAGGTGGCTCATAATGAGCCACCTCATCTGAATCTACACTGTTTGCCCTCTAGTGTTCCAATTCTCAATATAATATCGCTTGGACGAAACATTTTTCGGAATTCTGCAGACGTAAATTTTGTCGTCTGCTTTTTGGCGCATGAAGGGTTGACTATTTACTGCATACATGACTTATGGTGCCTTATCTTACACTGAAACCCATATGTGTACAGACGTGTTGAGTTACAACCGAGAGAAAAACGAAAGTAATGTAAAAATTCATAGAACTGAGACAGAGATAAGTCTGAGCAAACAGTGCAGACCCAGATCAGATCAGATCTACACATTTCGCCATTCCATCTGCATCTTTCGGATGCATTATTGCATTGTAAAACCAAACTGTTCCATTTTAAGGACAGTTACAGTAATTATTTTAAGTGTCCCAACTTTTAGAATTTTTACTGTATAATTATATCAGATGATATTTGAGCCACCTTCCAATATTAATACAGCACTGGCTTTTGAAGTTTCATCTTACATAGGAAAGCAGAAATAGGTAATACTGTAATGTGTGTATATATTGGGACACCTACAAGATAATGAATTTTCCATTTGGGACAAATGGAAAATTAATTATTTTAGGTGTCCCAATACTTATGCACATTTGGGTAAAAAGATGAAATATCCCTTCAGCTTATATGGATTTTCTATTTACTTATACGGTAACTATTTTCAGGTCACTTGTCCATTTTTGCAAAGGATGAAATTTGGAAAGCCCATGCTATAAACAGCATGTGCAACAAGACCTGTCCGCGTACAGGATAGCTCGCCTGCAGCGCATTGCCCATCACATAAAAAAACTTTAACCAAAACATCCATTTCGGACGCCGACGCGGACGTGGACGCCGACGCCAGGGTGACAACAATAGCTCTTCCTGAACTTTCGTTCAGGCGAGCTAAAAAGTGAAGATGGGGGCCACTTGCAGTCTGATCTGTTCTCAATTTTTGCAACTTCAGAGCATATGCTGCTCTAAGTTTTTATCACCTACAAATGTATTTAGGACCGTTTGACTTTGTTGTTGCTTAAAAAAAAGGCAGAACCTAACACTGATGGGAACTTAAAAGCAATCAAAATCAGCACAGATATTCTAAAACCAAACAGAATAAAATGTACTACAGAGTTCCTGTCAGGGTGTGGATTTCATGATATTCTGAAATAAATTTCCTTACTTGTCCATACAAACACTAGTTCAGGTCTCTTATCAGAAATGCCTCTGTGAGGCCATTCCAACAAAGGGCCATAACTGATGCTGTTAAAGAATAGCCTAATTTGCTGTAATACTGGGACACCTAAAATCATTAATTTTCCATTTGTCCAAATGGAAAATTAATGGTTTTTAGGTGTCCCAATATTTCAGCACAATATGGTATAAATGGCATTCAACCCATTATTAGCATCAAAACCCTGCCCACCCCCTCCCCACCCCTTATTTGGAAATCTGTACTATTATAAAACACAACATAGCTTTATCATCAATAAAAGCCGGTCACCTTCAAATTCTGCTACCGCTGCACCTATACCTGGGAGTCCTAGTAACATAGAGAAATACATAAGGAAGAAACCATTTACTTAAAGATCCAACATTTAACAATAGCACTGCTCAACATACAAGAAAGATAGCTTGTTTAACTCTTGCTTGCCCATCCAAATAAAAACTTTCATCAGATCATCTTATCCTGATGCCAACATCAGGGTGACAACAGTTTTCCCTATATGTATAGATCCCTACAGATGCACTACAAACGTGTACCAAACTCTTTCTTCCATGGGACAAACCTTGTATAATGAGCTCATAAGAGCAGTATACAACTATTCATCTCAACAAGGCATTATGTCCCATCAAACATTTATAATGTATATATTTTCTATGTATACAATATTGCCCAGTGCACAGGCCCATTTCGGAAAAGGACAAACTTTTTGCAACAGCTTTCTTCTGTGGGACACAAGAAACATTCAAATATGTGTACAAAGACCACATAAGACGGATCAGAGCTCTATTTAAGGGAACTGTTGGATGACAATTCTAAAAAAATCCCTCTTATTTCTATATAACACAATATAAGTCTTTATTAGAACTGTCTCACTGGTTCTAACGAAAGGAACATAAGAAAGAAATTATCACAAAATTATCTGTCACGGAATACTCCCCTTACTGGGCCCTTAGCTTTGACCCAACTTATGGACAAACTTATTTCTTCCTAGAATTGCTAATCTGCTCTTTATTGACAAAGCTCTGCAGCATGTACACTAGAAAGTACATGCATCATAAATATCAGAACATCTCACTCATGTTTATGCTGAGCCCTACTAGTTTCTTATTTGAACCAATTAATTTATCCGGTCAGACCATATATGAGCCATGACACGAGAAAACAAATAAAGTGACAGGTGCGCCTACTGAAGATTCAAATCAGCTTGGGAATCCGCCCAGTCCAATCAGAGTATTCACTGTTGGCAAGGAGGTAGCTTAGACCCTTAGCTACCCTTAAAATGCACAGCAAAGACTCAGGCTGATTTGAGTCTTTGCTGGGCGCTCATGCCACTTTGTTGGTTTAGTCATGTCATGACTCAAATAAGATTGCCAGCAAACAGTGCAGACCACAATCAGACTGCTCTAAAGAGCAGTCTGATCTGGATCTGCACTGTTTGTTCAAATAAGCTGTTTGAATATTTGGAGTGAATTTGGTGAAACTTCTTTATTTAGACATAGCAAATTTATGACCTTTTTTTCTACACAAATATTTATTTGAAGATTTATTGCTTATATAGAATTATACGGACAAACAAGGATCTTATAATACAATAATACATCTAAAATGTCTTGAGTGTCCTTCTTCCTGTTCTATTATTAGGACTGTAAATATGAAACTGTTTACGTTCTTATTCAAGAAAACAGGTTAGCTAAATAGCTATTTGGTTACATTCCCAAATATAGTCACTGTGACTAAGTATAGAAATAAAATGTTGAATACTAAACCTTCCTTGATGTGTCTTTACATGGCCACTTTTGCATTTATCATATATCTCTATTTATAAATACTCCCACATATACTAGATACCACTTATACCTAAATGGAGAGTGTAACTAGGGAGCAAGTATTTGAAATCTGGGCAGTCTGAACAGTCTATCAGACAAAGCTATTCTTTTATTAAAAGTATGATTAGTCTATGAGCCGAAGTATCTGTGCAGTCTTATCAGATCTTCAGCCTAGGTTGAATATTGTATCTCATAATCTCAAGACATATAGTGTAAGTCATGTGACCAGTCTATTGAGTCTTGTAGTTTGACCAGTCTACCAATCTGTGGTCTGACTGGTCTATAGAACAGTGTGTTTGCACAGTCTATCAGTCTGTGTAGTCTGATCAGACTCTCATTCTGTGTATTTTTTAAAAGCAGTTTATTGATCTGTCTAGATCACGCCCCGAGGTTATAAAACTTTTTTCATGCTCAACTCAGCTGAGCATAAAATTTTACCTGCTTATAAATGGCAAATTACTGATAAGTACAGTTGTTTTCTTGCTCAGTTTAGCTGAGTATGTAATTTTCTCTGCTTATCAATATGAAAATGCCAACATTCGTTGGCATTTTCATATTTATCAGCAGAGAAAATTTCATGCTCAGCTGAGTTGAGCACAAAAAAAGTTTTATAACCTCGGGGCCTGTTTATGTAAAATAATCAGTGCTTTCGCCTGTGTCTGCATTGTCTGAATAGTCTGCTAGTCTGTGTAGTCTAACTATCATAGCAAATATTTGTGAAGCCTGACCATTCTATATGCCTGTGTAATCAGAATCAGATGAGCCCAATCAATCAATCTCCAGAAAAGAAATAATTTACAAAAGCATGGTTAGGGATCTAATCAAACAACCTAAGAAATATCATTATAAACCTTCTGTCTTCATTATAGAACTCAGAACTCATGTAAAATACGAGACTGATTATAGGCAAGGTGTAAACAAACCGGCGTGAGCAGATCATAGCATGGCCATCTTTCTTCATGCTCTACCTCACAATAATATACTTACCATATTTCCTTCTTATTTCATCAGTCTTAGCTTTTCTCTCTGCCCTTCTGTAATTATAAAACAGGATTACAGATTTTATGACAGTTAACAAGAAGCACTTGGACTGGTTTTACAGAGATCAAAGTGCTCCTCATGAAAAGCAGTCTGATCAGGTTTTAACTTTTGGGCCTATATAGTTTTAGTATGTCTTTACAAATACCACGTAATTATAATCTGATCAATCCAGTTTCATAGACAGACAAGACAATGCCCAAAAATTTAAATAAAAAATCAAGAAAACTAATATGACACAAAACTGTACTTCTGACCAGACTCTTGCAGGTAACAGATTACCGTAATGACCCTAAAATTTTGGACGCCCAAAAGTCGGACAATTATTGTTTGAAAATTCTTAGAAAATGGATTTAACACACATTAATGCATCCAAATGATGCTTAGTGAATGGCAAACATTGTAGATCCTAATCAAACTGCTCCTTTGGGAGCAGTTTGATCTGGGTCTACAGACTCTACAATGTCTGCACAGACCTGTCTGTCCAAATATTTAGAGTCATTATGGTATGTAGTTCATGTAATACTCACATGAACTATAACAAGAGCTGTCGCCTGACAGCATAGCTCGCCTGAATAAGTGCTTGCCCATGACACAGTTGCTATGATGGTGTGGACTCTAGGCATAAAACTTCAAACAAGCATGTCCATAATGACAACACATTTATAAACAAACGCTATCTCAGAAATACAGTACAGCCGTCGACATCTTACTATCAATCGCGCCTCGCCGCGTCTCTCCACGACAAATTCGCGCCGAGAAGCGTGGGAAAATCGAGGGCGCGTCGTGGGTTAAGCGTGGCGAGGAGTGGCGCGGCGCGGCGCGGCGTGGAGCGGCGCGGCGTGGAGCGGTAGATGCCGCGTGATCCTCTACCCGACTGGTAGTGGATCGCGGGAAACCGCGTTGATAGGCGCGAAAAAGATTAACGACTACCTTACACAGAAGCTACAAACTGCAATGCCATTACACAATTTAACAGGTTTGTGTATTGTATACAAGATTCATGTTTCTATTATTCAGTCTTTTTCGTTAAATATTCGGTACCAAAATATTGCAGTTTTTTGTATGTTTACCTTTTTAGCTCGCCTGAACGAAAGTTCAGGAAGAGCTATTGTTGTCACCCTGGCGTCAGCGTCCGCGTCCGCGTCGGCGTCGGCGTCGGCGTCCGAAATGGATGTTTTGGTTAAAGTTTTTTTATGTGATGGGCAATGCGCTGCAGGTGAGCTATCCTGTACGCGGACAGGTCTTGTTTTAATCGGATACTATATTGAAAACCCTTTATGTCAATTGCTTTTTTTAAACACGTCCGAGGTATCTTTTTTTCGCGACGCTATTCCGTCGCAGTACATGAACATGTACCATTCAGAACTTATACTTTGATACCTGGTACTGGATAGACGAATACAATAGTCCTATAACATATTTTCAGACCAGGCTGTGCACAGAGTTGCGCAGGACTCTTATCACAATGCGCTCTGTAAACCCGAGCAGTGTACATGTAAGTGGGAACTCGGGGTCAGTTTCCTGATCAGACTGCGCACACAGTTTACGGCAGATATCAACTGGTTATTAAGCAGACGATCTGCATATCTTCGTAATCAGACCGGACCATCGTTTTCTGGTATCAATTTCTACTTAAGACATTTAAACCTGTTTTTTTTCTCTCTCTCTTTCGCACGCGCAGACCCTTTCCAGACTGCGCAGACGTTGGCCGGTATCAAGTTCAAGGCTTTTCGCTTACACCCTTAACTGCCATTTGCGCAGCTGATATGTGCTTGTCTTATTGAAACTGCCCGATAAGACTGCGCAGACGTATTCCGGTAGCAAGAGCTACGCCAGCATGTACACAGCTTTAAATCGACGTTGATTCAACGTCATGTGTTTATGCCCAGCGCATTCACTTAGCCTCTGATTTCTCTGTTGTGATTAAACTAGCTTTTTTTTTCGGCACTCGGACGATCTCGATCCGGCAGACTTGGCAGACTGTCCCGCAGACTGACTTGAGTCTTCTTGTTCACACAGAACGATTTAACATTCAGTGTCAGTTTCAGAACCCCCTCTCTCTTTCTCTTTCTCCCCCTTTTACCCGTGAAAAGAAACTTGGAATCTCTTTCATACTCTCCAGACTGCGGAAATCTGCACGTGCTCAAATCATCAGTGAAGATACACAACAGGTAAATGCGCACGATATAAACACACAGAAGGAAACAAATGGAAACGATTCTACATCATGTACAAAGTGAGGATTCGGGTCGGTCCGTGCAAGCAGCTGACTGCTTTGAGTATTTATGTTCGGCCAGCACAAAAATCGACTTATCGTCGGACCCTTTTTGACATCCTGAGCCTCCTACTGTAGTAGAAATCAGGCAAGCCAAATCAGCATATATATATATATACATGTTTACGTCAATCATTATGATTTTTTTTCATCAACTATTAAATGTGGCGTGCCTTTAGTTGATCCGGACCTTTTCCAATTTATGGGTTTTTAAAAGTGCACCAAGATGGACTAAGACAAACACGCACACTATTGTCGCCAAGTGTTTTGCTACACAAAGTATCTGACTCGAACGTAATTACTCTAAATACTGGGGTAAAAGAGTCTAAGCGAAGAGCGTAGATCCAGATCACACTGCGCCTTAGGCAAGGTGTCATCCCATTTAATCATAAATGTTCTTCAAGTTAGGACCCATAGAGTAACTGGTTTAATTGTCCCAGTATTTAAAATGATTACGGTATAGTTGTGCACGGTATAAAAAGAGCTGCGCAGATACAGATCATCATGCGCACGTACACAAACCCTTCTTAGTCTTGCTAAATATAAATTCTTCAAGATTCTATAATTGGCACTTTGGTACGTACAATTCTTATTTGCAGGAAAAGAACGGTGTGTTTGTCGTCTTTTCTTTTTTTCTTACTGCGATTTCTCGGTACTGATGCCTCTTACCAGACCAGCGCTCAGCTCCAGACACATACATGTAGGAGTTATTACATGGTTACTGCAATGAAACTTGCGGTGTAGGTTGGTTGTTATTCTATGGACGAAGTGTGAATGCCAAAACCAGACTGCGCATGAGCGCAATCTACCCAAGGCAGTTGTACCCATACCTCGAAATAATCATTATCTGAAAAAGGCATCGTATTACATCTGCGAACCGCAAAGCCTTAGACCAGTCTGCGCACCTAAATAATAATGATTTTGCAAAGTATGCCTTTTGGTTTATATTCTCTTGACAAACTGTGAATGCTCAAACTAGACTGCACATGAGCGCAATCTACCCTAGGCCCATACGTCGAAAAAACAGGACAGTGTTCTACATCCGCGAATCACATAATAATCATTGTGAATGTTTGTAAATGCACATGGTATGATAATTGAGCCGCGACACGAGAAAATCAACAAAGTGGCTGTGCGCAGACTCAGATCAGCCTGGGGACCCGCCCAGTCCGATAAGAGTCTGCGCAGTGATCTTATAGGGTAGCCAAGGGTCTCAGGTCAGCGAAGACTGATCAGACTAGGCGGATGCCCAGGCTGATCTGAGTCTGCGCCGGGCACACAACCACGTTGTTGGTTTTCTCGTGTCGCGGCTCATATGAATGTTCGCTGATCGGATGTGTTCTAACGTCCATTTTGAAACGCGGGCTGATTTATATTACTGCACATGCGAGTAAGGTCGTAAACTCGAAGGGAGCTGCGCATGGTCAAACGAAGGACTCGTGGCAATTATGCCAGTGGTCTGTCTAAATGCTCCTGCAAACTTTGAATGCACATACCATGCATGTGCATAGGCTGGTTGGTGCTCTGCGTGTGACAGATTTTGTCAGGGCGTTTTTCATGTCGTTCCGAAAATTTCTTTTTGCAACCCCGGTTTCTCATCTCCCGTTCCTGCATCATTATCAAAAACGTAAAAATAAAAAAAAGAAAAAAGAAAAGAAAGACAGGAAGAAAGAAAGTACACAATACCACAGGCACTTAAGCGCACATGCACATTTCCACTAAATAGGGAAAGTAGACTCAGTCCAACCTGCGCACCCCACATTCTCATAAACTCGATCGTTTTCTGTTATGTAAATACGTACAGACTCCTCGGGATCAACAAACAATGCAGATACAGAGGGCGCTGATCAGATTACACAGTGTAGGCTGATCTGGGTCTTCGCTGTTTGCACTCAGTTCAAAGCACCTTTTCCGACTGCACGGCGCAAAATACCAGAAAACAAATATCCCGACTCACAAATACTAAGAGTCGCCCGCGCGTTAACGCACGTGCGAACGTACATGCAGATTCCCGCCAAAATAACCACCATTTAGTAGTAATACAGCCAAAGTCCTAAAGCAGAGATTTTTTGAGAGAGTTCTTAGTCTTGGAAGTTATAATAGTGAAAATAAGTAGAAAAAAAAACGATGTCCCAAACTTGTGCTTGAAATTATAGAAATTCACTTTCTAAGGGTGATACTGTTTCAGTCTAGGCCCTACATTTGTATTTACTCTATTGCAAAAACTGCCAAAACTTCACAAAGCTTGCATCATTTAAATTGAATGAATAAGTTAAATGAAAAACAGAGCTTTTATCATTTTCGGAAGAATGGTAACACATCGATCTTCTACAGAAGCACGAAGTTTCTCGCATCCCATCCCGCGTGAGTATTACCGCAAATATCATGCATGAAGCTTGAAACCTTCGCGCGAAACACTCCCAAAACACTTGCAAAAGTCACAAGAAACCAGCGCTGAAAAGATGAAAATTTCGGCGTGATGCGAGATCTATAGAACTTTCGCGGCGGGCGTATTTTGTTTTAATATTTTATGTATCTACATCATTGGGTAAAACTACACACACGACTTGTGTAAAAGTTGACTACATGTATGACTGCACACATTTCAAACATCGCTAGAGGCGTGGTCGCCAGTCTTCGCGGAGCAATCGCGCCGCGTCTAGATAGGCGCGAAATATTCCCACGCCGCTCCCACGCTGCGCGGCGCGGGAGCGAAGCGGCGTGGAGTGGCGCGGCGAGGCGTGGAAATAGCGCGGGAATATCGAGGGAACAGCGTGGGATTTAATCTTTTTCACGCTCCACTACACGTCACGACGCGTAGCGATTGATAGTAAGATGTCGACGGCTGTACTGTAAGTCTTAAAATAAAAAAACAAATAAAAAAAATCCACATGAAATTTCAAAGTCCATGAGCTTGAGGACAAAGAACTAAGGGGTAGAGGGGTAAGGGGTGGTGTGTGTGTGTGTGTGTGTGGGGGGGGGGGGGGGGGGGGGGGGCTAGGATGTATCAAAACCTTGAACCATTATCCAATATCAGTCCAAGTATTAGTATCAACTGAGTCCATTGTGGCCCTGTGAAATTATGTCTTATAAATATATAACTTTAACCAAAATCTTGTAGCCAAAATTCAAAGTTGATAACCTTGACTTCAAGGTCATCCAGTGGGGTAAGTATGTAGTGTTTTGTAAAAACTCAAAAGTGTCTAACATCAGTTCAAGTGTAAACTAAATCTCTGTCAAGCATTATGGATCAGTATGCAATTAGAACACTTTAATAAAGACCAAATTTCCTAAGTCCCTGGCCTTGACATCAAGGTCACTTAGCGGGGTTGGGGTAGTACTATGTAAAAGTTTATACTAATATATAACTACAGTGCAAATATAAAAAGAATTCATCTATGGGTTCAGGAGATATGTGTCTTTAAAAAACTTTAACCAAAACATCCAATCAATAAAAGGACAATTTTCTAAGTCCATGACCTTGACATCAAGGTCACTAAGGGGGGTGGGGGTAGTACCTTGGAAAACTTTGAACCAATATCTAACTATAGTGCAAGTATCAAAGGAATCCATCCATGGGTTAAGGAGATATTGGGCTTTATAAAACTTTAACCAAAACATCCAGTCCAAAAAACTCCCAATTTTCTAAGTCCATGACCTTGACATCAAGGTCACGAAGTGGGGTGGGGGTGGTACCCTGTTAAACTTTGGACCAATATCTAACTACAGTGCAAGTATCAAAAGAATCCATCCATGGGTTAGGGAGATATAGGTCTTTAAAAAACTTGAACCAAAACATCCAATCGAACCAAAACATCCAATCCGGACGCCGACGCCGACGCTGACGCCGACGCCAAGGTGACAACAATAGCTCTTCCTGAACTTTCGTTCAGGCGAGCTAAAAACTGTTACCTGTAAAGAGTATGGAAGTTTTGGACGGACACACGGCGCCAAGTGTGTGCAACTATGGTTACGTACCGTTGAGCCACTTGGGTAACGTCAATAAGAGAATTGAACTGAACTGAACTGAGTATGGAAGTTTCTGATGTATTTTAAAATCCACACAAAGAGAATGAGTAAATGTTTTATGAAATTAATCATTCCTGAAAGAATACAGGGCATGTAGATCTGAAAAGACATTTTCAGCAATGACATAGTAATGAATTTTCTTTTACAGGGTCCAGATTAGTGTCAAGTACATTAAGGAAAAGATTAGAGTGCCCCAATAAACAAAGAATCTTGAACCCTCAGCAAGTCAAAGTCTAGATAATTCAAACACAAAAATTCCATAGGATGGGGTGTCTTGCCTGTCTACAGGTTATCATGATATAAAGCTAAATTAGAAAACTTCACTGAAAACTCTGTTGCCAGAACAGTAATATATCTGTCTCACTTTCTGCTAATCATGTGCATGACAAACAAAATTCTTTGGAAGGCAGTGTGTTGCCGGTCAGCACATTGTGATGTTAATAAAACACCAGAAAACTCAATGAAAGTTCAAGCCCCTGATGACTAAAAGTACCTCGCATCATAGAGTGTAATAAAGCCATGCATTAAAAACGATAATCCACTAGTGGATTAAATATGCAAATTACGTTGTAACGCTATGTGTTGACGTCCATAAAAATGTCACGTTTTCTAATGGCGAAATCGTGACGTTTTATTGCAATTTTTGCTAATAAAATGCGATTTTAGTGTCATATGATAAATAGAATCTTGCATTCATGCTCCTGTATTTCTGAATTTATTAAACTCGTTGGGGAAAACCCATAAGATGCTCTGCAAAGCCTCGCATCTTATCTTTTCCCCCAACTCGTTTAGTAAATTCAATAAAATCAATAATACATGAGCACCCATGTAAGATCCTATATGTCTCACTTCTGTTAGTCAAAGGCGAGACAAAAATGACATGTTTCTTTGACTTTAAAATTACTGAAATACTGCAGTATAAAGGTTTTGTAATTGTGTTTAGAAATTTAAAGTCTCCATGATCCTATTAGTGGTAAAAGCGTCTAAACTCTAATCATTGTAAAAGGCGGTTCAGCCTTCACGTTTGGTAATAAAATGTGGGAAGATATGCATATATTGATTCATATAACAAGCAAAAAGTATAGACAAGAGCTGTCGCCTGCCAGCATAGCTCGCCTGAATTGGTGCTTGCCCATCACACAGCCGCTATGGTGGTGTGGACTGCTATGCATAAAACTTCATGCAAGCATGTCCATAATGACAACTCATTTATAAACAAAAGCTATCTCAGAAATAAGTCTTAAAATAAAATTAAAATAAAATCAAAATAAAAAAAATGAAATGAAATTTCAAAATCCATGAGTTTGAGGTAAAAAAAAAACTGTCGAGTAAGGGGGAGGGGGTGGGGGCTATGTGGACTGCTATGCATAAAACTTCATGCAAGCATGTCCATAATGAAAACACATTTATACATTTATAAACAAAAGCTATCTCAGAAATACATGTAAGTCTTAAAATATAATTAAAATGAAATCAAAATGAAATGAAATTTCAAAGTCCATGGGCTTGAGGTAAAAAACAACTGACGGGTGGGGGTGGGGTGGGTGGGTGTGGGTGTGTGTGTGTGTGTGGGGAAGGGGGGGGGGGGGGGGCAGGCTATGTGGACTGCCATGCATAAAACTTCATGCAAGCATGTCCATAATGAAAACACATTTATACATCTATATACAAAAGCTATCTCAGAAATAAGTCTTAAAATAAAATAAAAATGAAATTTCAAAGTCCATGAGCTTGAGGTAAAAAAAACTGACGGGTAGGGGGGAGGAGGTGGGGTGGGGGGCGGGAGGGGTGGGGGTGGGGGCGGGGCTATGTGGACTGCTATGCATAAAACTTCATGCAAGCATGTCCATAATGAAAACACATTTATACATTTATAAAGCATGTCCTATCTCAGAAATAAGTCTTAAAATAAAATTAAAATAAAAAAAATGAAATGAAATTTCAAAGTCCATGAGCTCGAGGTAAAAAAAACTGACGTGAAGGAGGGGGGGGGGGGGGGGGCTAGAAGGTATCAAAACCCTGAACCATTATCTAACATCAGTCCAAGAATTAGTATCAACTGATTCCATCATCCTGGCACTGTGAAATTAGGTCTTCATAAATATTAAACTTACTCCAAAATCTTTAAGACAAAATTCTAAGTCGATGACCTTGACTTCAAGGTCATCCAGTGGGGTAAGTATAAGGTGTTTTGTAAAAACTCAAAAAGAGTCTAACATCAGTTCAAGTATAAACTAAATCTCTGCAAAGCATTATGAATCAGTATACAATTACAAAACTTTAAAAAAGACAAAAATTTCCGAAGTCCCTGACCTTGACATCAAGATTACTGAGTGGGGTTGGGGTAGTACTCTGTAGATCTAACTACAGTGCAAATATAAAAAGAATTCATTTATGGGTTCAGGAGATATGTGTCTTTAAAAAACTTTAACCAAAACATCCAATCAATAAAAAGACAATTTTCTAAGTCCATGACCTTGACATCAAGGTCACAGAGGGGGGTGGGGGTAGTACCTTCGAAAACTTTAGACCAATATCTAACTTCAGTGCAAGTATCAAAGGAATCCATCCATGGATTAAGGAGATATTGGGCTTTATAAAACTTTAACCAAAACATCCAGTCCAAAAAAACTCCCAATTTTCTAAGTCCATGACCTTGACATCAAGGTCACTGAGTGGGGTGGGGGTGGTACCCTGTTAAACTTTGGACCAATATCTAACTACAGTGTAAGTATCAAAAGAATCCATCCATGGGTTAAGGAGATATAGGTCTTTAAAAAACTTTAACCAAAACATCCAATCCGGACGCGGATGCGGACGCTGACGCCGACGCCGTGGTGACAACAATAGCTCTTCCTGAACTTTCGTTCAGGCGAGCTAAAAATTGGTTTTTGAAAAATAACAAATCGCTCCACAAATTAAAATTTCCTGTTCTGGTTTCCCATCTAGCAATGATATATATAAACATAGGCGGGATAGTGATTGGGACTCCACGCTTGTACGTTTTATTTTTACCATTTTATTCAACTTAATGAAATCGAAAGTAGGTCATTTTAGTTACCAACTAAAATGACCCAAATAAGTTTTCAAACCCTTTTATGTGAAACTCAAGGATGGTTTATTTGTTTAAAGCTGGCTAATCATGGTCATTTACATTGACGAAACTATACTGAGAAGCTTGCAGCGATACCTCACGATTAAATTTTTCACACTGATAGAGCAACGGGGCCTTTAAGGTAAACTTACTTGTCAGCATTCTTTGCCTTTCTTTCATTGTTTTGTCTGGCTAACTTGGCATCTTCTCTAGCCCACCTGTATAATGAAAACCAAATTTCAGGCAAGCTATGGATATATTTTTCTTATAACTGACTAAATATCTGTAAAAGACTGGGAAATGTGAAATGTTGGCGGTATTTTAGCTAAAAATATGGTATGTGTCATGTATTAGGTCAATTTTTTGCAATACATATGAAGTAAATTAGGTATATGAATTCCAGGCTCATTTGCCTTATATTCCTCTATGGTTTAGTCGAACACTATTCATGTAAAGCCATGCCTGCCTACTGACCTCAAATATAGAGTAATAAGGGCAGATAATGTGCTTATGACCAGCCATTTCTTCTCCTTGAGTTAAACCTGTGCCCGGTTGTTCAAAGTGTCAATAGCTTAACAAGGTCTTTAGCCAAGGATTTGCTAAGTCTGCTACTACACATAAAATCAGGTGTGCTGATACTTTTTTGCTGGAAAAAAAGGAGCTTTTGCACGGCAAAAGCTACACACATTTATTTCAGCAAAAATGGCAGTGTTTTAGCATTTAATATGTTTGAAAATTAATGTCTTGCTAAATAGCAGCATTGTTAGTTGTTTTGACCAACTGGGGCCTACTACTCACTTCTCTTTGTTTCCTTTACGACAACAACAGCAGCAGCATATGCAGATGGCTAATCCTAGGATCAGGAGACCTCCAATAACACTCACAGCAATAATCAAGGCCTCATAATTCACTGTGAAATAACAGAACACTGACTGTTAGATAAATAGAGTTTATTACTGTAATCAGTCGGGAGACTTATGGTTTTCCATCATACAAATTGGTGATGGTCAGTCATAACCCCTACATATTTCAATCCAACTCACTAAAAAGGCAATTTAATCCACTGGCAGTGTTCACAATGACCCGTCTATGCTTAAAATTAATACTTGGCCCAATCCATATCTATTCTCAGTATAAAGACAGGGTGGCCACAAAATTTTGGGAATCAAATTCCCTGATTTTTCCCTGATCTGGCTTGATTTTCCCTGATAAAATTTCCTGATACTGTCACAAAAGCCTTCATTTTGAAGTCATTATGACAGAAAGTATCTCCATTTTTCATAAAAAGAACCCTCAAACTATGATATATACTGACTTCATAATGTTAATAATTTTCAATTTACTTAACTTGGTAACGAAAATCAATTGGTCAAATATTTATATGGCCTCCAACCTTCCCTCATAGCCATACCTTCACCTCCAAATGAATGTTTGGAGGTCAGTTGTAAAGTAGATCATATCACGAGCGCCGAGCGCGAGTGATATATCTACTTATAACTGACGGACAAACAGTGAATTATTACTCAACCGTTCAATGCAAGAGCTGAACTATTTCGATTCTAACGCTCGAAAACGCTGCAAAATTATTCTTTTCATTCAAACTCTCCCAACCTTCATGCCAGCGCATGCATGCTCCCGCCAATATTCTTAACTGTATCTAACGTAAATGTACGTTATTATGGGTATTTTAAAAAGAAAAGGAGACGTTACACCGTCTAACGTCTCGAAACGTCACAAAATTACGTCAGTAATGCAAGTTACCTCAGCAATTAGATTCCCGCGCCTCGAGACAGTGAATTGTTGCAGAATAAAACATGGTAACTTTCCATTGCTTCTATAGGCGCACTGTGTTAGAATTTCATTTTATTCATTTATCTTTTTATTTTATTTTTGTACATGGTAGACTGTCTAAACATTTTTGCCATTTCCAAGCTACATGTAACAGCAGTGTTGTGCAAACACAGACCAAGGCTTAGCCTGAGGGAAATTGAGCCAAAAAGAAATGCTCCCTCCTTCTGAGTTTCAGTTCAGAGAATTTACAAGCTAATATGTATCGAAAAGAAGGGAAGACAAAAAGTTTGGTCCAAATTTCTCAAAGATATTCAGCAAGCTTCTCTCTTTCAGGAGCCCAAAGCTGAGTATTGAAGACAATAAAAAGACCATTTGAAACCTATTAAACTATTAACAAGATGACCCTAGGACTTCAGACAATACAAAATGTCTCCTTACACAACATTAAACCAGTGGTGTAAAATGTTCTATAACTTACACATATCTGGTGTATAGATTACTTAGAACTGAACTTAGAGGCACAAACAATACTTAACACTCTATAGAATTATATTTAATTTTTCATTAAATTACAGTGTCAGTAACTTAGCATCAAGGATCATTTGATGTCAACATTTGGCTATTTGACAGTCTACCATACACATTATTTTATACTTTATTTGAACCATAAAGTAAATTAACACATGCATATAAATGTAGCTGAAAACTTGCTGCTCATAGAATACTTTCAGTGTTTTTTTCCTAAAACTACTTTTTGTTAGCTCAAAAATAGCTTTATAATTTCAAGAAAATAAGTAGGTAAGCATACAATGCTAATTCAGAGAAGCATGCAAAACTGAATTATGTAACACACATGACCGTAACCACACAAACTGGACATTCATATTTCAATTTAGATTGTTTTTCAATTCTCCACTACAGAAAAATCTCTTTTATTGTATTAGATTTTTACAAATCATTGCTTTCAGATAAATGCTCATTACAAAGTTCGAAACCTATGGAAGGTAAATGCTTATTCAATACTTCGCACTATACCCCTTAAACTAATTAAATTGTACATGTATATCATACAGTTGTCAGAAGGAGACCTACACTTTGGACCTATGGAAGGAAAATGCTTATTCAATACTTCGCACTATACCCCTTAAACTAATTAAATTGTACATGTATATCATACAGTTGTCAGAAGGAGACTTACACTTTGGACGGACACACGGCCCCAAGTGTGTGCAACTATGGTTACGTACCATTGAGCCACTTGGGTAACGTCGATAAGAGAATTGAACTGAACTGAAACTGAGACTTACACTTATTTTATTGCAGAAAGAAACCACCAATTGCAGTAAGAAACCACCAGAAACCATGATACCTGCTTGAAAAGTTTCATGTTATCAAAATAGAATTTCTAAAATTCCCTGATTTTTCCCTGATTTTCATCAAATTTTCAAATTCCCTGATTTTTCCCTGCAGGGATTTTTTTTTCATCATTTTCCCTGTTTTCCCTATTTTCCAGAGCTTGTGGCCACCCTGAAAGAGTCTATATTTTGGTTGTTTTTACAGAAGTATGGGTGAAATAAGGTAAAAATTGCTGTATAGTCGACTCAATTTATTTCTAAAAACAATATGTGAGCCGTGACAAGAGGAAACCAACAAAGTGGTTGTGTGCCAAGCGCAGACTCAAATCATTTGCCCAGTCTTATCAGAGTCTTCGCTGTCTGCATGGAGGTAGTTTAGACTCTTAGCTATCCTTTAAGCGCTTAGGGAAGAGTCTGATCAGACTGGGCAAATGCCCAGGCTGATCTGAGTCTGCGCTAGGTGCGCAACCACTTTGTTGGTTTTCTCGTGTCGGTACTCATGTTTTCTTTTTATTTTTTCTAAACTATTATGATCAAAAGTATCAATAATGCTTGCTTTTTTGTAGCTGAATGAGTAACTCAAGGTTTCCCAGCAGCTTCTCAGCAGAAAAGTACTTGAGGGGGTTTTCCTTTGTGATGGTCAGCCATCACAATATAAGAAATTAACGCTATGGCTTTCCATTATGCTTCATCATTTGGACATGAATTATACATGTATTATTACCATGGGTGAAAAGTTTATTACCATGGGTGAAAAGTTTAAGATATCCATATTCTGAAATCCAGATTTTCTAACCCTGAAAAGGTAAATATGCCTATACATCATATAGGAGCAGCTGCCATCAAAATCCTGAAATCAGGATCAATCCTGAAAACTTTCACGCATGTAATACTTACACCAGCAAACTGCCCACTTAGCATCAGCCAATCCACACTCGTCAGTTGGAATTAGTTTGTTCTTAAGAAGGCACTGTTTTTTACTGTTACACCACACACACTGAAACAAACAGTATAGTTCAGTTCAGTTCAATTCTCCTATCGACGTTCCCCAAGTGGCTCAATGGTACGTAACCATAGTTGCACACACTTGGCGCTGTGTGTCCGTCCAAGACAAACAGTATACCATAGAGCCTCTATATTATAATGCTACTCATTATAACTCAATAAACAGTGGATCTGCATATGTGATAAACAAATTAAAACCTGGCATTTTCTTTATCGGTCTCTAATTTGAACCCTCCACCATTATCAGCTCTCAAGCAATGCTCCTGAGCCAATAAGGGATCTCCGGCTTATGAAACTGATGATAGCGGAAACCAAAATGTCATTTGTAATTCTGCGGTAAAATGTTTTTTTTCACCAGATCAATAATCCAAAAATCTAGAAAAATAAGACAGATCTACATTTTGGGGGTTTCTATTGGAGGGGAAAACCACTGTCTTATAGCTAAATAAATACATTCACGTTACTATAATAGTAATTTGATCTGGAGTACTGTATCACGTCGAGTGGATGAGCTCACACCATGGGATCACCCAAGAAACTTGCATCGAGGGTGATCCGATGGTATGAGCTCATTCACGAGACTTGATACAGTATGCCAGATCAAGTTACTATTATAATAATTTGTTTATTATATACCTTACGTGACAGCCAACCATTCATACTTGCCAGCATTAATGCATCAACCCAGATTTGAACCTGCATGGCAGAGGTAGGCAGCTATTCGTGAGACATATGCTACTGACCAAGCAAGTGAGGCACGCTTTTTGTCGTGTTCGTTGACTTTACGTCACTAATCAGGTTCTCGTTCCTACGATGCAAATTAAAAATTGACGCGCCTGAAACTGGAACTCAGCCTCCTTTTAAGGGATAGTGATACAGATTCAGAAAATGTCAGTTTGATACGGCTTCCTGTATCAGGTGGCCAGAAAACAGGGAGTTCAAAGGGTGTATCAGTGATAGGTATATAATAAAGAACTGGATTGCCATCCTTGATTATTCTGAATAGTGAATGCAGTAAGCCTGAATTCACTGCTCAGGTATATGAGCTGCCACTTGTAATTGTCAAACTATGCTACAAAGTATCACCAAGCCTTAGGGCATGTATAAACAGGAAAGACTCAGATAAGCCTGCACATGCATCCAGTCTGGTCAAAGTCTTCCCTATTTGCAAGAGCCATCTATGCACATGCAGAAATTCTATTTACCCCCCAAATTTTTCGGCAAAAGATAGTAGGTGAAGGTTTCCCATAGCTTTGTAGTTGTAGGTGCAGTGGAAGTAAGAGGCCCACTGTGTCCTGGGCACAGCATATTATGAAAGGGGGAGACAATCCCCTTCCTTCTGCAGCCTTTAATATAGTGACACACTTAAAAAATCCTTGACTAACAACTTTGATAGAATAACTGGGTCATGATTTTAGCATTTCCATAGGGTCTCTTTCATGTAATGAACGTAAAATGTGTGATGTACTGTGCAGGGCTTGACAAATCAAAATTTGATCTACTTGTGAATGTCTGGTACATATCTTCTGCAACAAAATACTGAAATTCTAATGATTTCCCTATATAGCTTATACATTTTTCTGGGCAAGTAAGAAAATATTTTACTTGCCCAGCAAAGATTTTAACTTGTCCCGGGCAGCCGGACAATGGATTTGTCAGGTCCTGAAGATGCATGGGTACATCCCCACATTTTCCACCAATTTTTCATAGGGAACCAACTTTTGCAACTTCCTGTTTGCTTCCTTGGGCGATGAAACCCTTCTAATCTGAGATTTTCTCTTAAAGCAAAGAATTTGCTCCTTTGGGAGCAAATTCTCTCCTTTTAGAGTTGATTCCCATTGACACAGGAGGCAAAATTGAACATGACAGACTTGCTTCCCCTCAAAATGTACCCATAGTCCATACACCTTAATAAAATCACCATCAAACAACTTATTACCTGGACTTTTCCAACCTTTACACAGGCATCACAGCTACTATTGGCTTGCTGACATTCTGAAATATAGGACATATATGACAGTGAAGTATTTTAAAAATATCTCAGCAAGTGCCTAGTAGGGCACAAACAGAGCTACCACTATCTGGCACAATTTCTTGACGTGTAAAAATACACAAAATCAATGGACCCTGAAACATAGGTCACTGATCTGCATTTACTTCACATTACAAGGTATTTTCACAAGACAACTTGTGAGTTAGCACGGCCAATAAGGGATATGAAACAAAACAAAACAAATTGAAATAGAGGTCACTGTGACCTACTTTTATTTTGAGGTCAAACCCTGGGTCATATTCACCCCCATAATATGAGATATCCGGTATTCCGACGTCCATATTTTATGTTTTTATACTGATATTTACATTTTTACTTTCATTGATTACCCGATCTCTCATCTACAATTGACCTTTTCTTTAGTGTCTTTAGACATCAATTAATGTTGCAGACAAAATCGCCTTTATCAAGAAATACCGACCTACTTTTGTTTAGTGCATGTTAAACCTATCAAAAGACAAAGCAATTATCCACTTTCCATCATGTCCATTGACTGTTAACTAGTAAATTGGAGAAAAAGATTGAAAAGTGAGCTCCTGTATTCACAGTATCCGAACTGACTGTACCATACGCCGGATGTATCTGATGTGTTTTCCGAGATGACAAACATTCGCTTATAACGAGTAGTCGGAAATCGGTTTGTTTTGACTTTTAATCCAGCATATACTGCATCATTTATAGTTGTTCTGCTTCGGTAAACTCTATACAGGTAAGAAATAAAATCCTATTACTCTGCTAAAATAGTTTCATGAGTTTATTATTAAACTCCTTTCGAACGAAGGGTAACATTTCGAAGTTGAGGCAAAACAAGAGTCGCTAAATGTCCGAAAGTAAGTAATTATGTAATTTGCATTGTTTAAATATAATTTAGAGTTATCTTTTGACATGAACATACACTTGATATTGTTACTGTTTGCAAGCTTTGTTGACAGTTTCAAGTCAAACTGATGAAGAGTTGCAGATACAGCTGTACACATTCCTCTCGTGTCTGTCCAGACCACTGTATTCCTTATTGAGGAGTTATTGTACGCTTTACCCTGATGACCTATTCTGTAAGATAATGATATCAGTCATTAATCACGCGCATGTTTCCTCACGATAATATTGTTCTATCAAAAATCTAAATTGTGGTCTATTTTGTGATGAAAATCGTCTATTGTGTGATATCAGAATATCATAATATGACAAAGTAAGGATGATTTTTATATAAGAAAAAAATCTGTTTTGTGGGATCACATTAGTCATACCATTTGCAACAATGTGGTTTCAGAATCAGCGACGTGACTTAATAATTGTGAATGAGAAGCCGAATGAAAATACAAAATTATTGTGCACCCATCGACGACTCAGATCAGCCTGGGTACTTAATCCAATCTGATCAGGGTGTTATGCGCTTAAAAAGATACCTTACTTCCCACATTTTCTACATTGGGATAGCATAGATGTGCATCCGTCCAGGCTGATCTGCGTCTTCTTTGAGCGTACATTAGAGATGTAGTAGTTTCTGGGTGACTGCGCAGAGTGCATGGGTTTAAGATACCTCAGTACGTGGAATTGTGAGCAGCCAGCCACGCTATCAGTGAGGCATTTACATTTCCACGCGCTGAAGCCTTTTCAATCCATGTATCACGAGCACGAATGCGGTAAATATTTGCACACAAACAGTAAGGGTGGATGAATGAATTCTAACTTTACGTCCTTTGTAACAGTATTTTAGTCATATAAGGATGACGGGAGGATGATAATGAAAGGTTGTGTGCAATAGAACTCCGTTTACGGTTGGACAGATTCCCGCCACAAGTCGAGCTCGAACGCGAGACCGCTAGATCAGTAAGCCAGTGTTTAACCTACTGAGCTACCGGTGCTCCTTTTACAAAAATTAATGGATTCAGGTTAGTCTTACAAATTAGTTACATAAATTACAGTTTAAATAGTCATAATAATAACAACAATAATATAGGAGCCCCTGTAGCTCAGTAGGTTAAGCGTTGGCCTGCTGATGTAGCGGTCCCGGATTCGAGCCCTTCTATAAGCGTTGATCTTTTAAATCGTAAACTAGGTTCCATTGCACACAGCCTTTCATTATCACCCAACCATCGTCCTGATATCACTGAAATACTGATATAAAGGAAGTAAAATTGCAAGTCAAACAGCAGGGCCGCGTAGCGCAATCGCTAGGGCACCGGACTCATGTCAGAGGTCCTGGGTTCGAAACCCGGTCTGGCCACATACGTTCGTTTCTCCTTCCGCTGATTCAAGAAGGGCAGTTGTCAGTTACTGGGGAAAGTATGTGCACTTAGCACTGGTTAACCGCTCAGGAAGTCTAAGCCTGCCCAGGAATAGTGTGGTTAGGTTAACTGACCGGCCCGACATGACCATAGTTGTTAAGCAACAAATCAATCTAAAACAATCCATCCACACAACAACAATGACAAGTATTAGCTTTTACAAAAAGGTTGGGTCTACGCTTAGCACACATTAATGTGTGTAGTCCTTGGATTGCCACCGTGATCGAATCACGCCTCTACCAAACCCAAGTCAATCTTCACCTGTTCTTGGTTTTAATCTAGTAGATTTCATGTAAGATTGCAAGGAATTACCCTTAGCCAATCAGCCAGCAAGTTTGGTCACCAAATAAAAGTGACCTGTGTTTAGAAATGTTCGGCATTTACTGATACTACTAAACCGTGTCCATCTCGATCCTTTTCTTGTGGACCTGATCAAACTTGCGCAGGTTTGTTCAACAAGTAGAAATGATCTGGATCTGTTTTTCTCACAAACAGAATGTACAAATAGTGAAGAATCGCTTGTTAGATCAGGCTTTAGTGTCCAGAAGAAGTTCTCTTGTGGCCACTGCTTTTCAGGCAGCAATTTTTCATGATTTTGGTTTGTTTTCCTGATCATAAATCCGGTCTGAAAGTACATGCGAACTGTGTTTGGCCAGATCAGCATGTACACATGCACAGTCTGATTAGTGGCGATTAGTAGAACTTCACTGGCTCGAACAGGCTTGGGGCCGTGAAAATTAGTTCCAGCCAAGGGTAGTTCTAGCCACCCAGGGTTAGTTTCCATATAAAGTGATCTCTAGGCACCAAGAAAAGAGTTCTAGCCAGGCAGGGTGGACGAGCCATCAGGGTTCGAGCCATTGAAGTTCTACTGGGTAGAACATTTATCTGTTGATTAAATTGCATAGGCCTACTGGTTAGATTCGCAATAACTTTAAAGGTTTTCTCGCGGCGCGACTCGAGTCAAATTGCAAAAGCAGAGACTCAACAAAATTTCCGCTTCTGTTCGTTTTATTTGTGCCTGTGAGATGCTGGTTGTATGCGATTCTGCATTTTGACACTTTTCATCTCTAGTACCTATATTAGATCGTATGCAAGTGCGAATGTTAACAACCACGTCCCCCAGGTTTCTCATAAGAACCACATTGGCACATGTGTTTATCTATGGAAGCCTATGGAAAAAATGTGCGTAATTTGCGGTTATTTTAATATGGATCAAACATGGTTTTCATGCATTAATATCTACCAGGTCTCTAGGCCCCCGAAAGACCTGGCAAATATTAAATTCTTAACACAATGAAACCCCATTTTTATCGTTTTTATTGCATAAATTCAACCACGATGCTATAAAATAACAAAACTGTTTAGTCACCATTTCGTCGGCCTTCTCGCCATTATCTGGTAAATACCTACATGTATACGCACTATGAATTTCTTTAAAAAATCCTCGTTTCAGGTCAGGTTTGTGAATTTTTGACCAACCTTTAACAACAGCTTACAAATTAAAATCATGTTGACTTTCAATATTTCACTCGATGTTGCTTGTTGTCCAGTTGTTCCAAAATCCAAATCTGAATAACTCGTGCATACAAGTCTTTAAGCGATAACTGCAAAGTAACCGCTTGCTTCTGTATATTGGTAGAGAATGCCTCTGAATATTTCATATTAAAAGCCGCAAGTCAGGCATTATCAGCGCTTGAATCGCTTTGACGTTACGTCAGATGTTGGTGACAATTAGCGTAACGTCCGAAAACGTTAGATTTTGAGCTCTATTGCCAGTTCACTGCAACGGCCACAGCGCATTTCTTGAAATATTATCCTAAATTAATATAGTCAAACCTGCTTATATGGTCACCTCCATTAAAGTGCCACCTGCCTTTAGTAGCCACTTTTCAGGATCCTAGAACCAGAATACAGTGCAAATGAACCGGTATTAAGGGGTCACCTGTCTTAAGCAGCCATTTTTTGTGTCCCTTGGGTTACCCCTTAGAACAGACTTGCCTCTACTTACTGAGTGTGAATTTAATTGCAAACTGCAACTGTTAGCATAATATATTCGGAAGATATAAATTTTCGGGACATCTTACGATTCTTTTCTCGAGTTCAGTAGAACGTCATCAACGTAAAAATACAGTTGCGGACAAAACCGCTAGATTTGCTTATTTGTATTTTGCATCGGCTCTCTAAAATAAATTCCAAAAACATTCACAGGAAAGAACTATTCGGAATAGGTATATCATGCCCGCCTAATTTATATTTACTTTATATTCAAGTTTGATATGATTTTTATGCTCAGAAAATACCACCCTGTATGCAAAATAAAGAAATCTGGCGTTGCGGACAAAATTGCTAGATTTGGGAAATTTGGTATTTCTTTAAATCGGATTACACACGTCGAAGTCTGATTTCACAATTCAAAAATGCAGAAACGGTATTGTATGCCAGTAAATTTTCTACTCACTTCTGCTTCGTATCGTTCTTTAATGATCCCTTGATTTTTCGTAGGGTGCCGCTTTTTAGTGCAAAAATCTGAACTTTACCCTTTTCTCGAATCGCTAAATCTTAAGTTTTCTTCCAGACGGAAAGGCTTAACTTGTTGGCATTCCAATGTGAGTTTACGTTACGCCACTCGCATCGATGGTGAAAATTTTAGCTGTTTCTGAGCTCTGGTTTCCAATTTAAGCTAAAATAACTAGGTTGCACTGCGAGTGCGTTGCAACGTCTTACCGCGTAAAACCTGACGTTGTTTGGCATTCAAAACGGCGTATCTATTTTTATGTCTCATAAATGAAAATTTTTCTTTTTATCATCCAAATGTTCAATAAATAACCTTTTAAATAGTGTTAAATTTGTTACGTTTGCTCGTCCGTTAGAAATACTGTATGAGGGGAAAATTATAATGTTGGCTTGAAAATAAAATTGTCACCAACATCTAACGTTACGTCTTTGTTATTTACGGTTTGGTGTTCGTTATGTTGTGCCCCTTAATAGCATGTGACACCCATACTTATATAATTATGTTGGCCACTACGAGGGTCATCCAATAAGTCCTGCAAACGGCCAAGTTTTAGGCAAATAATAATTAAAAACCAATCAAGCAATTTACATTCCTACATTACTCTGTCAAAAATTAACGAAATTTGCCCATTAGCAATCCCAAGCGAGACATTCTCGGTACAAATGCATATGCAAAATTTGAAGGAAATCCGTTGATAAATACTTATAGCATGAGAAAGGTACCAAAATGTAGAAATCTCCATATTGGAATATAATAAAACAAGAGGCCCAGGGGCCACAAAGCTCACCAGATCTCTAGCTCAAAATTGCTGCCACATCAATATAGGCTCAAGATTGCTGTCACATTTGTAATGGTGAATACAAAATATATAACTACAAAGTCTCAGTCTGACAGTCTGTTGTGTTGATAACAAAATATATAACTATCTTCCACATTTTGATTGCCCTGGCAACAAAAAAGGATAACTTTCTAAGAATTTTTTTGTGATTATTTTCCCCTTTGGTTGCCATGATCAAAATGAGCAGTGTGCAGAAAAAGTATAGGGCTAATTGAAGACCACTGTAGGAATATTTCTGAAAATGTAGGTTCAGAATACATGTATCTGCAATGACTTAGCAATGAATGCCATTTATTATTCTTTTCCATTATAAGTTGCCATACCAACCATGTCCTTTGAACAGTGACAATGGAAAACATGAAATCTGTAAAGGCTAATATGATCTGTATGTCTATGAAGTCTCTGCCTCATAGAGCAAATGGTTTCCGACATGATAATCTAAGGTATTTTTCTTCTTCTATTTTTTCATTTTGGTAACCAATAAAAAGAGCAGTGGGCCAAAAAACATATAGCTTATAAAGACTTCTCAAGGAACATTTCTATGAAAGTTTTGTCAAAATATCTGCAATGGCTTCGCAGTAAATGCCATTTTTTGATTTTCCCAATTATGAGTCAATGAAACTAAGTTGCCATAGCAACCAAACTAAGAAACCGATTTTCATAATGAACATAAAATTTCAATCCCCTAGCCCAAGGATGCTACAGATAAAATCTGGGCCCAATTGGCCCATTGGCTTCAGAGCAGATAATTTTTTAAGTATTTTTTTTCTGTTTTTGCATTTTGGTTTCCATGGCAACCAATATAAAGCGCAGTGGGCTAAAAAACATAAACCTGATAAAAGTCTTCTCAAGGAACATTTCTATGAAAGATTTATCAAAATATATTTGATGGCTTAGCAGTAAATGCCAGTTTACAATTTTCCCGATTGTAAGTCTATAAGAACTCTAAGTTGCCATAGCAACCACACTAAAAAGCAGATTTTCATAAAAAACACAAACTTTCAATCCCCAAGCCCAAAGATGCTACAGATGAAATCTTGGCCCAATCAGCCTAACGGTTTCAGAGAAGATAATTTTTAAATATCTGTTTTTGTTCTTTTTCGCATTTTGGTTTCCATGGCAACCAATAAAAAGAGCAGTGGGCCTAAAAACATATGGCTGATGGAAGACTTCTTAAGGAACATTTCTATAAAAGTTTTGTCAAAATATCTGCAATGGCTTGGCAGTAAATGCCATTTTTCGATTTTCCCCATTATAAGCCTATGGGAACTCTAAGTTGCCATAGCAACCAAACTAATTAGCCGATTTTCATAAAAAACACAAATTTTCAATCCCCCAGCCCAAGGATGCTACAGATAAAATTTGGGCCCAATCGGCCCAGTGGCTTCAGAGGAGATGTTGTTTGAAAGTGTTGACGGACGACAGACGACGACATACGACGACATACGACACGACGACGACGACGACGACGGACAACTGCCTATCCTATAAGCTCCCCCGGAGCCTTCGGCTCTGGTGAGCTAAAAATGATATGGCAATCTGGTTGCAATTTACATAAGACACACACGTGCGCTCTGTTTGCTTTGGAAGTAAAAAAGAGGCAATGATCAAGTTTTATTTCACTCAGATCCTACATACCGGCCTAACAACTAAAATGGCAAGAAATGTATACCACGGTATGTTGGCAAATTTACGTAGACGAAAGTTTTAACTACGAGACATTGTGGGAAACTGCGTGTGACAGTTGAACAACTTTTTTCTAACATTTATTTCTGAAATATATCTGCAGTCAAAATATTTTACAGATCTTTTTACACCGATAATGGGCATATAATATTATATCTAGAAACGTTTGGGCTCTGAAGATACACTCTGGGAAGAAAAATGTAGATTTTTAATTTTTTCATTACTTCGCATGAAGGCAGCATATACAGTCTTTATTCCTTTATCATTTGCAAAGCCTAACCAATCAGCGATTGACCTACTTGGTGAGTTTTTACAACCACGGTTAAATCAGATTTCAACTTCATACATTACATGACTTTAAAAGCCATGTTTCACAGTTCGCAGGCATAATACGGTAAGTGGTATCGTCAGTGTCTAAACGTTTCTGGATAGAAGGATATATGCCAAATATCATTTTAGAAACAGATCTGTAAAATATTTAGTAATTGTAAATGTATTTAAGAAAAAAATTTCGAAAAAAGTTGTTTACCTGTCACGTGTACTTTCGTTTACGTAAATTTGCATAAATACCGTGTATACACAAATGGACAAAAGTTCACGCACGGTATATCAAATGAATAGCTGTTTTCCTGACAGGTACCGTAACTAAAAACACCAGTAACTTCTATTGTTACCTATTTTCTATTTTAAATTACAAAACAAAACAGTAAGCTACCAAGCCATCTATACAGGTTACCATATTGTTAGATGACCCTAGGCAAGCGGACATAGGAAGATCTAAAATTGAAGAAACACAACAGAAGCCTTGGAACGGTCAGAAACAGATTAATGGGGGGCAGGGGATGGCGCTTAAATTAGCTGTCTCGCCTGCGCAGGAGAGGCGACACATCATTCTGTATTGCTTTTCCGTGTCGTCGGCGGCGGCGTCGTCGTCAACGTAAACGTTTATTGCGTTTTTGCGTTTAGCTCAGTTTCTCAAGAACTATGAGGGCTAGAGCCATGAAACTTGTGTCATATATACATTTGGGTGAGTAAAGCTTGAAGTTATCATCAACTATGAGTCATGACGTTCACTTTATGGTTCACCGATTTTGCATTTTTGTCGAGCTTCGCATTTAGGTCCGTTTTTCAACAACGATAAGGGGTTAAGCCATGAAACTTGGGCCATGCATACATCTACAGGAACAAGACTCAAAGTAACAATAGTACTGAGTGTTGAACAAGTTTTTACAAAATCCTGATTTTTCAATTTTTGGTAGATTTTTCGCGTTTTGGTTCATTTTTCAAGAAGTGTAAGGGCTAGAGCCATGAAACTTGTTTACACCTGAAAGTCTATAGCTGATAGCTACCATTACTAATGAGTCTTGACCTACATTTTACGATTTACTGACCTGCAATTTTTGGTCAAGCATTCGCGTTTAGGTTAATTTCTCAATAAGTATAAAGGCTATAGATATGAAACTAGGGCCATGCTTTCATCATGAAGAGAAAAACTCAAAGCTACAAACAATATTGAATCTTGCCCAACATTTTACGGTACACTGACTTCGTATTTTTTTACAAGTTTTCGCGTTTAGGTCTGCATGTACTACAAGGGCTAGAACCAAGAAGTTTGGGCCATGCCTACATCTGCAAGAGTAAAGCTCAAAGATAACTATAAATACTGTCTTGAGCTACTTTTTACGTTTTACAGTCTAAGCAATTTTTTGTCGAGTTTTCGCAGTTGGGCTAGAGCCATGAAACTTGGGTCATGCATACATCAGGAAGAGTAAAGCTCAAAAGCAACATCAATATTGAGTATTGGTATTACTTTTCTGGTGTCATCAGCGGTGTTATCTTTGTTTCCATGTTTAGCTTTATTTTATGACAAATCGCACATAGGCGAGACACCGCATTCCGCGGAATGCTTGTTTTATTGGATTCAAATCCTCGCCCTCTGCTTCTTCAGTGGTTCCAAATTTTTAGTAAGGTGTTTGGTCCGCATGAGGTTTTCTAATCCATCGATGAATTATTTAAAGAAACAAACAAATCACGGATAAGACCTATGGTGAATTAGAGATGAGGACTCGACAGAAACAACGTATCGCAACTACAATAGATCCCTAGGATGTCAAACTATAGTAGTAGAAATAAAATAGTGACATAGAATAATTATACTTTACATAACAATAAGCATTCAGGTAAAGATTAGTAAATTTGTACCCTAAGAGCTGGTCCCAAACCGAAATAGGGTACCCGAGTACTCGTTCTGGGCAGAGAAGATGTCAGTTGAAATGTTTACGAAGGAAGGAATCTAACCTGAATTGTTTTTATATTCTTTTATTTAACAGAAATAATAATAAAAAAATACTCTGAACACACTTTGGTACCAAACTCCTTAAAAAGGCAGTTATCATGTTTGTTAAGAAAGTACATTAACAAAATAAAAGTATGAAGCAATCAGGCATCTAATCAGGGCCTTCATTGCTTTGTAAATTTACAAGGGCAACATAGCTCATCTGTAGTTAGGCGTACAGTTACTTCATCGTTTACTCTTAGCAAGGCGTACACTAGATCGGTAGTAAGGCGTTCAGTGTTTACTTCCCGAGGGGCTTGATTTGAACACCATTTTCAACCTTTTTCACATACATCTGATAAAAGTCTTTTAAGAATCCGAAGGCGCAAGCAATCTAAAGTCTGTTTGTTTAAATAACAGGATAATAACTGTGTTTTTCTCACCACAGGCTCGCGTTGCATTTGTCTGTGCAGGATAAAATTCCTGTAGCGGCAGGGAGTTTATTATCATTCAAGGCAATAAAATATTTTAGCGAAGAAAACATAAATATAAACCTACCTCTCTGGTGTTATCCAAGCAGAACAACTATGAATTACGCAGTATATGCTTGATTAAAAGTCCAAACACACCGATTTCCGACTACACGTTATAAGCGAGATTGTGTCATCTCGGTATACACGCCAGATATATCCGGAGTAGGGTACAGTCAGTTCGGATACTGTGGTATTAGTGTCAATGGCTTCTAATCCATACAAATCCCATAATGCAACAGCAGCCTAAGGCCAAAAGAAAAATATGTCTTGTTTCCAGTTACGTCTCCAAAATTTTTAAGGTCGGCTGGTAGTCAACCTTTTTTTTCTCTTAAAACTTTTTTGTATGCAAAATGTACAAAAATCCTTTAAAATAGCCTAAAAATAGACTTTAAAATCCCATAAGGCCATAAAAAAGTTTGAGTAGGCCCCAAACACATAGGTTCTGTAGGGTAAGCGGAAACTAGAGACTTTTTCATTTTGGCCGTATGCAAGAATTTTTTTCCTTGGAGTAACAAAATTAATATAGAATTGATGGGAATAATTCTTACCATTGATTACATGTGTATAGAACTAACTACACATCACATATTTAGGGGTGTCATCAAGAGGCCGTAGGCGGGGATTTTCCCCTTCTACTCAGGCCTTGTTCCCTGCCTATATTTTGGAAATCATGAAAAACATATAAAATCACCCTCTTACTTTGTCTTCACCGGGTGCCGAAAAAGTTAATGAAACCCCTGAATATTAAATGTTTCTTTTCCCAAAAATACATATGTGTCCAACATACTACATTGTATGGTGTTTCTACAGACTGCTTCTATTGAATTATTTAGTTTCTTTTAAAATTAATTATCAATTTTATATTTACCGACTTTTGTCGAACCGGTGCACGAAATGTCATTTCTTCTTATGACCATTTCATCAAAATGACAATTTGTCTAATAGACATTTCGTCAAATGGACAATTTGTCTAATGGACAATTCGTCTAAAAAATTAGCCGGGTGTGACATTTGGTCGAAAATAATTTTAAGATTTTTTAGACGAAATGTCGCCCCTGAGAGAAAAATCCAAAGACAGCGCAGAAAGAAACTACCAGAGTTGTCAAAATGTCTTCTTGACCTGGACTTGTCATTTGTAAGACTGTTAAAGGGGAGAGCTTTTTGTTAAGTGACAGAACTATTGATGCAGATGGAAAGATTCGGGTCATTATTCTTGGCACTGATTCAGGTTTTAAGTATTTGGCCAAGAGTACACTATGGTATGGTGATGAAACCTTCTCTATAGCACCAGTACACTTTTATCAACTTTATACAATACATGGCGTTGTGCTTGATTACCTGCGTGGGACTAGCTATAACTTGAGCTACTAAACTACAGGACATTTCAATGTCTTTGAATTGATATGTGAATAAAACTGATGTTCCAAAAATATTTGCCATATAAATTATGTTTAAGACGAAATTTAAACGAATTTTATACGTATTTAGACATTTTTATATGAAATTTAGACAAATTGTCGTATCCGACAAAATGTCTATTAGACAAAATGGCATTTAGACAAAATGGTCATTAGACGAAATGGCTTTTAGACAAAATGGCTTTCTTAAAGACGAAATGTCATGGATCCTGTCAAACCAAATGGATGCCAATGGAAAGTGGAAAATTCAGTTCAATCTAGCAAAGTGGAGACAATTGTGTGGAGATTTTAAAGGGTTAAGGTTTCATATTGATCTTTATCATATGAAGTTGCTGTTATTCAGTGGATAATGTTGTGTCATAAAAATCATATGACCACATGTGTAATAACACTTTGGCGCGTACACATGTCATTGACAACATCCGTGTCAACAACGCATTTTCTTATTGAAAAAGCATTCATTTTGAAGGGGATAAAATCCCATTTTTAAGCGCTATATGATAAACAGAATCTTACACTCGTAGCCATTTCATATGAAATTTATGAAACTCGCCAAAGGCTCGTTTCATAAATTTCATATAAAATGACCACTAGTGTAAGATCCTCTGTATATTACTCAGCTGTTGTTTTCTCCAGACTTGACCAAAAGTGTTTGCTCAGGGTTTAAGTAGTTGGTAGATGAAATATCACTATCCTTGAAATGAAAATGAAAGTAGAAATGAAAATGTCAGAATAAAAATATGAATAGAAAATGAAATATGAAATAAGAGAGTTGTAAGTTTTATAAATATAAAACTATAAGACCATTTTCAGATAACCATTGTGCACTCTCTTCCTACACAGCCGTTGTAGTGTACATAGCATAGTGGACAGGTTAGGGAGAAGCTCAAATGGAGCTATATAGCACGATCGAGCTATATAGCCCGATCGAGGTATAGAAATTGCATTATAATTTGAAGATTCTTCACCTGAATCCATTTTAAATGTAATTGCAAAATTTTGATTACTGTGCTTTCAATATTGATGAAAATCATGTTGGAATGCAAAGCAATTTGACTTTTCTGCATTTTTGTGAAAGAACCACATGTTTATGTAAACATGTTTCTTCCCATTCCCCTGACATTTCTATAAATTATAAGTAGTTAAGTTTAACTGCAGTTCAATGACACCTCTGAGATGATCCCAGTGTAGCTGACATGTAAACCATGACACAGAAGTGGATATATCTGTCCAGTTTGAGGGGACATCTCAAAGATATTCTTGTATTTAAATTTTCCTCAATTTGCATAAAACGCAACGGTGGAAGTTCAATTTTTTTACAAAATCATAAAAGGTTTGTCACCCTTTATACTGTTGTTCATATTAAATTCTGCAGTTCAGCTTCAGTGCAATGCAGAAGCAAAAATGCATTAATTTCCACTCATTTTTATACCTCGATCGGACTATATAGCTCGATCGGGCTATATAGCTCCATTTGAGCTTCTCCCTAACCTGGTGGAAAGTAACTGCACAAGTCTCAGGATTATAAAACTAGGTCATACTCAGTATCCCAAGCTTTCATGTTCATATATACGTTCTGAGCCAGCAAACTTACATTCTGTCTTACTACAAGGCTGTTGTAGTGAAGTATAGCGGAACGTAATCAGGACTAGGGAATCCGGGTCGCTTCGGCCTTATTCCCCTTCGGCCTGGGTCGCTTCGGCCCGATTCCCGGGGTGAGCCATTTCGGCCCAATTAGGTGGGTCGTTTCGGCCCAATTTCAGAGGTGGGTCGTTTCGGCCCGATTTTATGGGTGAGTTGTTTCTGCCTTAATTATTTAGTAATTACTATTTTTCCAAGGTTGTGATGCTGGGGAGAATACCTCATTGTCGGCACGTAAAAGACATTCTTCCAGACAATAAAAATCCGATCTCTTCTTGTCTTTGGCAATTAAAGAAATCTTTTCTCTTTAAAACCCCGCCTTTCAAGAACTTATTTACAATGAAATAATTTTCACACCTCTGAATTAATGAGCAAACAGGGTAGTTAAAACATTTGAAAATAGGTAATTAAGTAATTAAAGAACCAGTGACAGTACAAACATTACTAATTGGCAACCGATAAAGATAATTAGGCATCAAAGGAAGAGATTAAGTGGAAAACAAATTATGTAACACTGGTGTGTCTCGCCTGTCATCGGATAGATTACGATAGATAGATAGATAGATAGATAGATAGATAGATAGATATAGATAGATAGATATGATAGATAGATAGATAGATAGATATGCAGTCCAGATACATACATACAAAGCCATTCAGATAGATAGATATATGATATATCTGCAGGCCAGATGGATAGATTCATATGACTGGGATAAAGACACATTTTTGTCTATTACAACTGTGGGAAAAAAGTCAGGCCGAAACGACCCGCTAAAATTGGACCGAAACGACCCACCCCGGAAATCGGGCCGAAACGACCCAGGCCGAACGGGAATAAGGCAGAAACGACCCGGGGCCGAACGGGAATAAGGCCGAAACGACCCGTTACCGGACTAGGGATACGTTCAAGGACAATCAGTCACCAGGAGACTATAAAACTACGTCTTACTCAGTATCCCAAACTTTCATGTTCATGTGTATATGTTCTGAGCCAACAAACTTACGTTCTTTAGGAGATAAAGCCGGTGTGGTCGATACAGGCTGACTTGTTTTCGTTGTGACTACAGCGGGTGCTGAAGTGGGTGGAGGGGCTTCTGAAGAACCGTTTGTGTCTGGCCCCTTTGTTGTGCCTGCCCCTGACACACAACACAGCACACTAACAAAACAAAAACATGATAATATATTCATATTTATCAGTCCCCACTTTTTGTAAGTCTAAGAAAATGTTTTCTCGTCTATTTTGTCTGTTGACTCAAAATCTTTTGACCGTGTTTACAACTTCCTGGACCGAACAACACTAAAATTATTCATACACGTAGAAAAATAGTTATCAGAATCTGTTCGTCCGTTATCCCTACATGTCTATCTTAAATATAGTAATTTTTATTATTTTCTGTTACTTAAGAATGGAGTTTAGTTATCTGTGACTTTTCATATGAATATAATATTTAAAACTAAAATACATTCAATCCACTGGGTCCTACAAAACACCGCAAGCCCAGAACTATTTCTATTCCATGCTGTCTTATAATGTTCAAACAGGTCAAAAAGACAAGTTGTGGAACGTCGTTACGAGAATTGAAACAAAACAGAAGAAAAGTTGTCTAAAAGCCATCTCTTGGCGAACGAGCATGTTCTACGGCTTCGGAGCCCAGATTTTCTCACACAGTTTATATTGAAGAGTTCAAACTCCAAGGCTATTCATGTTTTAGTTCTGATTTTACCCCCGGTAGAGGTTTCTCCTGTATGTTAAAGAGAATGTTTACAGATTTTTATAAACCGTTATTACATGTATATAATGTATATAAGTTAAAAGTATGATAAGAATCATTCCTCTAAAATTTTTGCGAAAACCATTACAAATATGTGTAATTTGATGATAATCATTTGCCCCAGGACTCTGCCATTTATCAGTTGAATGACCTCAAATATTTCCCCTAGAATCACTTAGCCAGCTGCAGCAAGGGAATATAAGGAATAAGGAATAGTGTAGGTGCCTCAATGCAAACCCAGATTTTGTTAAGTGAAATGCAGACTGTTAAACGTGGACAGGGAACAAATGTTTCAGCAATACCTGGTTCAGCATAGTGTATCAGAATTGTTTACTGGTGATACGTCCAAGGACAATCATTCACCAGGAACCAGGATCAGACCAGGACCACGATCAGACTGCTTCTTCTTAAGCAGCAGACTGATCTGGGATAGCACTGTTTGGTAAACCCTGTCAGTCCAAATACATGCACTTAGGATTTTATGGTAATTCTGGCAATAAAATCTAGCTTTAGCAGACCAGCTTAGGACACATTAAAATAGTGTAACGTGGGCCGACCTGCAAACAAACCCCGTCAGTGGAAAAGCATGCTCACCCACCAAGGGCGGTTTATTTGCTTATATACCCCAACATTTACTCGGCCACAAACTTCCGAGTTTGTAATTTGCATATCTATTTATATCCGTGACCTTATACCGTCACATTACTTCCCCCTCCGAGAAGTCTCGTCCCGAGACTTGGCCTGGGAATGACATGGGTAAGGCAACTCCGGTCTGGCAGTTGACCTTATCCCACCGCTGCCACCAAATGTAACGTGGGCCGACCTGCAAACAAACCCCGTCAGTGGAAAAGCATGCTCACCCACCAAGGGCGGTTTATTTGCTTATATACCCCAACATTTACTCGATCACAAACTACCGAGTTTGTAATTTGCATATCTATTTATATCCGTGACCTTATACCGTCACAATAGTACTACTACTTAATATAAAAATTAAAATAAAAATGAATGCATTGAATAATGCATAAAGATGTGAGTAATGGTAATAGCTGTTGGTAAGGCAAACTATGGAGGAAGAGAAACTCAAGGGCTCATGGCGTAAACTGTGCCATAAGGTGTCTCTAGAACAAATGAGACTAAAGACATCAAATCAAAGTCTGTATGTCATGATATGCATTATGCAGTATTTAATGATTAATCCCAACATACTGCTCATATTCTGAGCAGCACATGCTAAGCAGCTTTTCCGCATACAAAAATGTACTTGCACCATAGAAAAAATGGTGCTTCAAGTATGTCCGGCATTGCCAACATCTGCATTTGAAAGTCTGTCGGTCAAGTCTTCTTCTTTATATTCCGGTTACCGGTTTTGCCCTTTTAATCCAGCTTGTTCACTGTTTTCCTCTCCAGTCGTATCGGAAGACAGTATTAAGCTTGGATTGCAGTCTTTCTATATGGAATCACAGTCATGCAGCTCCTCTAATAGTTAGTCTTCTGTGTAAAAGCTTAGGAAAACAAACGTCTGCAATCCAGCTGTTTTAAGCTGTTAGCTGTCTGATGTTTAAAGGTAGGTTCCTGGGCTAGCGTTGTCAGTTATGTTCACAAAATAATTTCGTCTTTTTCTAAGCAGTATTGAATTCTCTTATTTTTCTGAATTTGTTGCTACTGAGAAACTCGTCAGATGATGAAGAAAATAGTCGTTTTCTCTTTTGGTTTATTTTCTTTTGTTGGAATTCCAGTTCTAAAAATAACTATGTTTATTATGCCTATAAGTGCGCAATTTCTGATGCCATTCTCCAAAGGTCAATTTTCCCTTGACGTGAGCTCTCCTAGAGGTCCTGGCAGGGCAGATGGGTTAAAACTATCCCAAAATGCAATGCAGCATGACATCAGCTGTGTTATCTATTTTTGGCGCGAACTAAAAATAGCGCTAACTGGTGTGCGAAGCAGAGTTAGGAAATCCCTTGCAAAACATCTTTTCTAAAATTTTTTTGATTTACACTTTTTAGTGAAACTTATTAATTCCCTTTTATAAGTGCTTTCCAACAACTTGGATGAAAGTTCATTAAAATTATGATGCATTCCAAAGTACAGGAACCTACCTTTAAGATAAGAGCGATAAACAAGAGTTTAATAACCTTTGCAGATTAAGAAATGAGCTGTAGAAATTGAATTAGTACAATTTTGATATAGAGAACCAGTTAAGAGATGTAAACAATCGCTTTTTTAAGAAAGTATCCCTGCGATTGAAGAAGTGCAAGTAAGAAATTTTCAGGAGTCAGTCTGGTGTAAGATAATTTTACATGATAAACTTATCATAGGATGCATATACAGAATCCCCAACACTATCCGTGAAATGCATTTGAAACATAAAATGTGCACCTTTGAGAATGAATATCATATATCTATCTTGTTTTTAGGATGTCTGAGAGACTTTTTTTTATTTCAACATGTGAAGGAACCTACAAGATACAGATCCCAAAATGTTCCAAGTGTCTTAGATTTGATTTTTACCAATGAGGAAAACATGTTAGCCATCTGATATACAAGCCTGGTCTTGGTAAAAGTGATCATGTGTTCTTAGAATTTACTGATAACTGCTACACTGAATCTTGTAATTCTTCATCTAAAATGCTGAACTTTTTTTTGAAGGGAACTGTAGAAAAATTACAAACACATTACAAGAAACACATTGGGTACATACTTTGATGGGGCTTAGCCTACCAGAAGCATTGGAAATACTTACAAACTTATCAAATTAGTAGAAGAATATGTACCAGAAAGTAAGGTTTCCAGTGGGGCTGATAAGAATCTGGTTGCCCATGTATAAAAAGGATAAAATACAGATTGAAATTGTGCAACGTCGTGCTACAAGATTAGTTAAATGTATACATCTAACCTACCCTGAAAGAATAAAAGCTCTAGGGTTACCATCTTTAGAATAAAGGAGAGATAGATCTGATATGATCCAGGTTTATAAAATAATGCATGACATTGATAAGGTTGACAGAGATAGATTATTTACTTTGAACAGACATACAACAACTTAAGGACATTCATTAAAACTCTTTAAGAAAAGATTCCGCTTATACTTTCTCAAATTGAGTAGTCGATAACTTCCTGACCGAGTACATTGTAAATGCACCCTCCCTAAACGCGTTCAAAAGCCGGGGAAACCGGTTTTGGCGAGACTACCCGACAAAGTTCAGTCCATCCTGAGACGCACCCGGGCAAAGTACCAGAGACATTAGAATCTACAACCAGAATGCATCAGAAGAAGCAAGAGGGCCTGAGGAGATGTCGACATAGGTATATCAGGTATATATTGGACGTCACATGTATATGAAACACCACCAAACTGACCTCAAAAGTCATAAGGCCAATAACTACCTCATTTGAGGGGCTCCGAAGAATTCGAAATGAGCGGAGGGAAATTAAGAAGACAGAACGGAACAGAATTGGATTTCATAGCTTATCTATCTATCTATCTATCTATCTATCTATCTATCTATCTATCTATCTATCTATCTATCTGTCTATCTATCTATCTATCTATCTGTCTATCTATCTATCTATCTATCTATCTATCTATCTATCTATCTATCTAGATCTGTCTGTCTGTCTGTCTGTCCGGCCGGCCGGCCATCCGTCCGTCCGTCCGTCCGTCCGTCCGTCCACCCAACCACCCACCCACCTACCTACCTACATATATGAACTGCGGAATCTTCTAGTGAGATCTGAAAGTATGTTAGTGAAATTAGAAAACAAGACGAAAGTGTTATTGTTAGTTAGGTCATCAAATAAAAGCAAGGTAAACAAAGATCTTATTTTCTTATGGCCTATGGTGATTTATATTGCTCACTCTCAATTTGATTGAGTCAAGCCTTCATGATATTTAAAAAAAAAAAAAAAAAAAAGAACAGTATCTATAGGAAGCCGATTTCACAAAACAACAGGCTTTGGAATAAAGTTCCTTTTTTAAAAAGGGAATACTTGCCTAGTTTCTAAAGTTACCTTTGATGAAAGACTGGGCGGAGCTGTTAGAGGCTTGCATTTTCATGTGTCGAAACCGAGCAGTCCGCATGAAAAATCGGTAAAATAGCATGCTCATGAGTCGTTACGCATAATTGTCAGATTAAAAATGCCTAGTAAACGCTATCGGTCATGCACATGCTGGATTGAAAGAAGGAAAAATATCCCACACAAAATATTTAGATCTGTGCCATAAACGTGGGATACTGATATTCCAGAGCTCTATGATTCTTTTAACGGTGGCGGTAGCAAACTAAAAGTGACATCTGTAGAGGACTACTGAATGGGAAAAGATCTTCTCCCGACTTATGGACATCTTCTCCGGGAGAAGATGTCCTTAAGTCGGGAGAAGATGTCCATAAGTCGGGAGAAGATGTCCATAAGTTGCAGAGCTTGAGCCTTCTGGAGAATGTCGCTGTTAGAACTGGGCGGAAGAATAATGACAAAGGTAAATGTTTCTGTAGACTAGTCACTGCAGGGATGGCAAGGGAATCATTGGCAAGGGAATCATTGGAAAGATATGTACGAGGGTTGAATGAAAAGGTTTTAGCCAAAATACGAAGACGTTGCGTACACTTCCGATCACAAAAATGTCCACTTTTCCTATGACAAGTTTCGATGACAAGCTATTTTAGATCTCTTTAGTTGCCAATATGTTGAATCATTTGCACTGCACCGCTTCCTATCACTGACACAGACAGTTATTCTGCACGCACATAATACGAAGAGATTCCCATCTTGCTAAGTAGGTAACATATGTGGCGCGTATGTTTGTCTGGGAAACACCTTTCATTATAGGAAATGGATATGGAGTTTTTTTTTTTTTTTTTTTTTTTTGCTTTTCTAAAGTGTCAGGTGTGAATGCTCATCTGGAAGTCAGTTACCGAAAACAATTAAATGAAACAGATGGTAATATTGATATGTACACATGTGGCGAGGGGGGTGTCTTAGGCTCGCCCCCAGCCCCCACCCCTCAGACGCACTTTGTTTTAGAAAATTACATTCTGACAGTGCTCTCCAGCTCCCCGAAACGTAGCTCACTCCCCAGCTCCCTGAAAATAATTGCTAGTGCTATGTGCTCCACAGCTCCTTGGAAATAAACGTTCGTTCCCCCGTAAATGCTTGCCTCGTAATAGACGGTAGTGAGTCATACGAAACGGAAGTTGTGCAAGGAAATTTCATGGACTACTTTTGCGGTGTTTTGTACGACTAACAAAGCGGATTAATATTTGGTGTTGACTAGCGAACGGTAACCCCTGATTCGCTAAACTAAACTAAACTTGTTGCCTCCCTTCGCATGGTGAAACTCTCTCTCGGCGCCGTACCCACTCACTCACTCACTCCTATGTCACCACTCCACACACTCAGCCATAAGATTTTTGTTGTTGTTGTTCTGTTTCTTTTACGTCCACGGTAAACAGCTATGGTTTCGGGTCAGTTAACCTAACCACACTGTTCCTGGGCAGGCTGAGAGTCAGACCCCTAGTAAGCAAACTACTAGGCCTAAGGTCACAGCATGCTTCATGTTCGCCAGTAACTGACAACGGTCCATCTTGAATCAGCTGAAGGAGAAACGAAAATATACCTAATTGGACGGGCCGGGTATCGAACCCGAGACCTCTAACTCAAGAGCCAAAGGTCCCGGGTTCGATGCCCGGTCCGGCCACGTAAACTTACGTTTCAGTCTGTCCGCGGCTAATTGACCTAATTCATTTTACTTTTTTAGGGTTTCAACTTTTTTTTTTTTTTTTTTTAAATATAGGTTTATATGAAGGTAAATATTCTTTTAATTAATCGATTAGGATTAGCTAGGCCTATTTTTAATAAATCTGGGCATGGATAAAGCAAGTTGGAACATGCGTATGACAAAAGACCAGACCAGCCTGCGCATCTACACAACCTAATTTGGCCCACACTTAAGAAAATATACAACGACTCATACAGCTGGTCAGGATCTTTGCTACTCACATTTGTTAAATTTTCAGTTAAGGTGTATGGGTACGCTTCCATATTTTTTTCTCCATTTTGACAAAGGGTGGCATTTTTTGTGACTTCCTGCTTGCAACCTGCGTGATAAGGATTTCAAAATGAGCTCTTCTCTTAAAAGAAAGAATTTGCTGATAGGGGAGCAAATTCTTCCTGTAAGAGTTGAGCCCCCTATTTTCAGTTCAGTTCAATTCTCCTAACGACGTCCCCCAAGTGGCTCAGCGGTACGTAACCATAGTTGCACACACTTGGCGCTGCGTGTCCGTCCACCCGTCCGCCCCCTAGGAGCAAATTCTTTCCTTTAAGAGTAGAGCCCATTGAGACGGGAATCGGAAAACAGAAAAAATGGCAGTTGCTTTCCCTAAAAATCTACCCATTTACCTTAATTCTATCTGAATAAATTTACTAAGCCTCTCGCTTTAATACCTTGTCATTGAATTGGGACAGATCCATCCCAGACAGTTCTGCACTGTTTGCAAAGGTGACTGAATTACAGGCAACCTCGATATTCTGATTCTGGATTTTATGGCTGCTTCGTTACAATGTTTTAGATCATTTTGAGTATGTACTGACTCTTAAACTCGAATTCGACGCCTACGATTCTTTAAGTAAATCACGATATATCAATTTTTCCTTTTGTTCTTTCAATATTTGGTTTTTCAAGGATTTCCACTTACAGTATAGAATATCATTATTATAATCAATATGTTTTTCTGTAGTTAGGGCAATGACATCTATTAACGGGTATCTGTAGAATGGACAGAATGAAGGGTCGACAGAAATAGGTAACTATTGCAAAATATGATTTTCACAGCATGGGATTTTTATTTTACATGTGCAATGCAAACTTAACGTTGGATCTTTAGCTTAAATATCAAGGTATGGTAGTTTTCTTTTATATTATTTCATGTCAATATTTATTGATTAACTCACACTATAGAATATAGACCTACATGTACAATAATCTTTCAAATTACCTCTGGTTAAAATAAGAAACGCTGCCTTATTACCCGTGTGAAGAGTGAAAACTCAGATCAGCCTATGCATAAGCAAGTCTGATCAGAGATTTACTTTCTTTAGATAAATTCCATAGGATCCAGGAGCCCTGATAGTTCAGTGGGTTAAGCGCTGGCCTGCTGACCTAGCGATCTCTGGTTCGCCGCGGACGCCCACTTATGCACTGGAGGCGGTAACCTGTTCAATTGTAAACGGATTTCCATTGCACACAGCATTATGTTATCACCCTAGTCTCATCGTTCTGATGACTGAAATACTTTTGGAAATCGCAAATCATCCATTCATTCATTCACATCCATCCATCCGGTATCCATCCATCCGACATCCATTCATCCACAGGATCCGTATATTCTTAATGTAAACAGGCAATATTTCTAGCAGACTGTATGAATGCGGGGATAGGTTGCTTTGACTGGTTTATATAAATATATGAACCGGTTCAAGGTAAATAGGTACAGCTCCATGTTTCAGCCATTTTTCGAAGTGTCACAACTTCTGTGTTTGCTTCCATGGCTGATGAATTGTTAATCTTTCTGAAATGGTGTCATGAATCCAAGGTTAGGAAATTCTTTCCTCTAAGAGTTTAGTCCCGTTGAAATTGGCGGCAAAAAAGAAAATGGTAGAGTTGCTTCCCCTGAGTGGGTACACATTCACCTTGATTCTGTAGTAGTGGCATATACTATTTCTTATGCATGTTCTAAGGTATATACTCAGTATATATAGTCTGACCAGGGCCCAGTTTCACAATCATTCTTAAAGTTAAGGACCACCTTAAAGTTAAGGTGGAAATTTTCGCCCTCAGAAAATCCATATTCAAACCATATTAAAAACTGCATTTTTTGCGTGAATCTACTGACAATTGTCATAGAAATGTAATACGAAAGAAAAATCAAATACATGTAGTTTTTGTAAGCTTTTAGTTACACATGAAATTTTACACCTTAACTTTAAGGTCGTCCTTAAGTTTAAGGAATGATTGTGAACCTGGGCCCAGGTTCTTTAATGTAGGAACTTCAGTGACATGGGTTCTAGCCGCATAGTCGTAACGTAAATTTTCGCAAAATACAATGTAGTAGCCTAACGGAAGTAGATGGTAATATTTGAATGTTTTCCGCCGGCACAGATTGTTCCAACATAACATTGTATCAACGTTCATACAATATTGTTGTACACTTTCTGTGCCCGCTGTTCTCTTTCGTTATTATTATTATTATCATCATTATTCAGGTGAAGTATTATGGGAGCTAGCTGCTCTAGCAATAAGGCCAGTGTTAAAGACCAAAGATCGAAAAGTCACCCACATGAACAAAACTTTAATACCGAAAACTTAACATTTGATAACCAAGAAACACCGACAAAGGACAAAGCTGCAAGATCCGAGCAACAACAGAAACTGAACGGTGCCGCTGTGGTTCAGACAAGCAGTGAAACTTATGCTGGAGTGGAACACACTAACGCAGGTAAAAGAACATTAACAAGTATATATATTCTATCTTTGTTCTCAAGAAAATGGGTTACTTATTGGGTACAACACATTTCTACTGCTAGCCCACTCTAAATTATGGTGTATGAATATATCTCCACGTTTTTCTGCCATTTTAGAAAGGAGGACAACTTGTGTGACTTTCTGTTTGCACAACCATAGCTCTTCCAAACAAGGATCTGCTTTTAAGGAAAGAATTTGCTATTTCCTTTAGTTCTTCGGTTCCTTCCTTTGAGAGTTAACCCCTACTTAGAAGGGAGGTAAAACTGAAAACAGCAGAGTTGCTTACCCTGAAAGTGTATCCATTTACCTTAAATTAGGATCGTGAACCTGCAAAACTTCGGTACAGTTGGGTTCTTCTATCTTGTATTTGGACTAGTTAACTTATCATTTTAGGTATATTTAAAAACAGTACAGACCCAGGCCAGACTCTCGCCTAGGGACCGGCTGATCTGGGTATGCAACGTTCTCATGAACCCTTGTTAATTTATGGCCAGGTCTACGTGTCAATGTCGTGTTAGGTAACGTTAGTTTATGGTTTAGGTTGGAGTGTTGCCTAGCAGATTCTATAATCGCTATGTGAAATTCTAAAAGTGTTTTCACCTAATTGTCATGCCCATATGTGGTACGCAGCTGCTATATTATAGATGATATATTTGATAATTGAGCCGCGACACGAGAAAATCAACAAAGTGGTTATGCGCCCAGCGCAGACTCTTCGCTAAGCGCTTAAAGGGTAGCTAAGGGTCTAAGCTACCTTCATGCGGACACCGAAGACTCTGATCAGACTGGACGGATGCCCAGGCTGATCTGAATCTGCGCTGGCCGCACAACCACTTTGTTAATTTTCTTGTGTCGCGGCTCAATTATATTATATTTTTTTAAGCTTCAGTATGTAAATGCATGTGCATAGCTGCTACTTAAATTAATCTATTTGAGAAAATTTCAGACTGTAAAATTGTTATGTATGAGCTATGGTGGCTGGTTTGTGCCATTTCGTCTTTTCGTCTTTTCGCCGCGAAAAGACGCCACGCGAAAAGACGAAAAGACGAAAAGACGCCATGCGAAAAAGACGAAAAGACGGAAAAACGCCAGGCGAAAAGACGAAAAGACGAAATAACGCCATGCGAAAAGACGAAAAGACGAAACCCGCCACGCGAAAAGACGAAATTTCAGCGCGAAAAGACGAAAAAACGCCATGCGAAAAGACGCCATTTGAAACTCTTAATTTGTCGTCTTTTCGCGTGGCGTCTTTTCGTCTTTTCGTCTTTTCGCCTGGCGTCTTTTCGTCTTTTCGCATGGTGTTATTTCGTCTTTTCGCGTGGCGTTATTTCGTCTTTTCGTCTTTCGCATGGCGTTATTTCGTCTTTTCGTCTTTTCGCGTGGCGTTATTTCGTCTTTTCGTCTTTTCGCGTGGCGTTATTTCGTCTTTTCGTCTTTTCGCATGGCGTCTTTTCGTCTTTTCGGCGGGAAAAGACGAAATAACGAAATGCGAAAAGACGAAATAACGCCACGCGAAAAGACGAAATAACGCCATGCGAAAAGACGAAAAGACGCCAGGCGAAAAGACGAAAAGACGAAATAATGACACACAAATACCCTTCTATTGATAACTGTATTGATTCCTGTATTGATTCCTAATACTAAGACAGTTTGTCTGAGTAACCAATATAGACTCATATCAGACTACTGCAAACGCAGCTACAGAAGCAGTCTGATCACAGAATTTGCCACTGAAATGCTTTTTTTTAATATATAAAATATATCTTTTTAACGGCTAAAAATTGTAAGGATAGACTATAAAATTAACGTGCACTGGGGTCGGCAACATTTTCGGTCAGTATGGTACCGTTTAGATTGAATAACAAATTTGTGCCTTGTTGAATGAGATCAAACACAGATATAATCAAGATAATCAGTCAAGTCAAGCAGCAGTCTTATGAAAATTAGAAGGGATTTGCCACTGAAACTCCATTTTATCCGACAGAAAAATAAAACTTGTTAAAAGTGAAAAGGATAGCTATAAGTATTAGTATGGGGTCGGCAATAATTACAGTTATTGATTAAAAAATCTGGGCCATGTTGACTTAAAAATTAGCAGACGCAAATTTGCGCATTGAGGAGCATAGGCAGACCTAGTACATTGTTGTCGCAAGCATTTTTGAGAAATACCGTCAAACCTGTCTTAAGGGGTCACCCAAGGGAAGGACAAAAAGTGGCTACTTAAGACAGTTGACCCCTTCATGCATTTCATTTGCACTGTATTTTGGTTCAAAGGACCAAGAAAAGGTGGCTGCTTAAGCGAGGTGATCCCTTAATAGAGGTGACCACATAAGCAGGTTTGACTGTATAGCTGACCATAAGCAGGTTTGACTGTATAGCTGAATGTATGCCGGGCCGCGTAGAGCAATCGGTAGGGCACCTGACTCATATGTCAGAGGTTCTGGGTTCGTTCTGGGTTCGATACCTGGTCTGGCCACATACTTTCGTTTCTCCTTCCGCTGATTCAAGAAGGGCAGTTGTCAGTTACTGGCGAAAGTATGTGCACTTAGTACTGGTTAACCGCTTAGGAGGTCTAAGCCTGCCCAGGAATAGTGTGGTTAGGTTAACTGACCGTCCCGACATGACCATAGATGTTTACTGCGGACGGTAAGCAATAAATCAATCAATCAATCAATAGCTGAATGTATACACCTCCAACATTTTGTCCCCTTCTGTCATATTTACAAAGAGGAACAACTTTTGTGACATTCTCTTTGCTTCCCAAGATAGGAAAGTGAAGCAAACAGAAAGTTAGATTCTTAAATAGGTCTACTCTTCAAGGAAAGAATTTGCTCCTAGAGGACCAAATTCTACTTTCAAGAGCTGACCCTCCTTAAGAAAGGAGGCAAAAATGCAAAATTGCTTCCCATTGAGAGTGGTCCCGTTCACCTTAAGCACAGATACAAATATGTTGACGCCTGTGTCTCCATGCATCCTACGTAAAAATAACCGTTTTTTTTTTTTTTTTTTTTTTTTTTTTTAATTTGAACAAGTAGATTTTAATATCTCGAGCTGTATCATAACATACGCAGAATGGTTACCAATGCAGAGCCTGACCAGACCACTGTTTTCCTAGGACACATATGTCCTAGGATTTAGGATCATAATGGTAACATGGTCCAAATTTATTACTTAATGCTAGCATCTAATCTACTAAATGTATTTTCTGAGTAAACTGTGTTACAATATTATTGTTCAAACTGAGAGATCGAGAGAATTGGGTAAAATGTCCCACCAATGCTAAGGTCATATGAAGACATGACCTCGCGGTTTAGAGTCACATCTGAAGGACCACTGAGGCGAGTTTGTGTGTGTGTGTGTGTGTGTGTGTGTGTGTGTGTGTAGAGGGGGCGGGGGTCGAACTGACTGCAACCGCTAGTCTAGTCTAGTCTATCCCATAATCTTGTGAGGTCGTTGGGGCACCACAGATGACTCTACAACACTCCTTTTCCACCAAGTCCTGTCTTCAGCTGCCCTAGTTGAGCTAGCAAAATCCATCCCTGTCGTTTAAAGAAGACTTGTAGAGGAAGTAACGGTGGTTGTGCCCCTTTGTAAAAATGGCGGAAGGGGGCACATTTTCAATATAAAATTCTTATATATTGGGACACATATGCGAAAGCCAAAGAGAAGTCTAATCAGGCTCTGCTCTGTCTGCGATTGGCACGCCTTTAGAAAACTATAAACTTGTTCAAATTTTGGGTTAGCTGCAGTTAAATGTATGTCAAATTAGGGAAAATACTGTATCATTATTTTTTCATATCATAACACTTACAGCGATGTGCAACAGTGTTTCAATGTTTGTATAGACACCTTCGTCTTCCATAGTTTGAGAGAGATTACATGGTCAACAAGTGGTTAATCTTTTAGGCAGTTTAAGATCAAAATTAAGATATGTTGAAACTTGTTTGGAGTATTTTACTCCAAAACATTAGGACGGCTCCTTTTCTTTTCTGCCCGTTCAGTAGAAGTACCATAATGACTTCTTTCCTCATATTTTTGGTAATGTTTTTAAAAGAACAGTTTAGCGGCAAAAACTGCAAACCGTGATTAGTACACTTCTTTACAGATTGCATTCTGATCAGGGTCTACACAGTTTAAAAAAAAAAGAAACACCTGTCTAAGTTTTCAAAGTATTAACTGCATTTAGAATAGGATTTATTGATACATCTTAATGCAAAACACGTGATGCGAAAAGACGAAAAGACGCCATGCGAAAAGACGAAAAGACGAAATAACGCCATGCGATAAGACGAAAAGACGAAAGAACGCCACGCGAAAAGACGAAAAGACGAAATAACGCCACGCGAAAAGACGAAAAGACGAAATAACGCCATGCGAAAAGACGAAATAACGCCATGCGAAAAGACGAAAAGACGCCAGGCGAAAAGACGAAAAGACGCCACGCGAAAAGACGACAAATTAAGAGTTTCAAATGGCGTCTTTTCGCATGGCGTTTTTTTCGTCTTTTCGCGCTGAAATTTCGTCTTTTCGCGTGGCGGGTTTCGTCTTTTCGTCTTTTCGCATGGCGTTATTTCGTCTTTTCGTCTTTTCGCCTGGCGTTTTTTCGTCATTTCGTCTTTTCGCATGGCGTCTTTTCGTCTTTTCGTCTTTTCGCCTGGCGTCTTTTCGCGGCGAAAAGACGAAAAGACGAAATGGCACAAACCAGCCACCATAATGAGCAGCGTAGTCGCGTATATTTACATGTACTTTACCCGTATTCTTGTTTACAGTGAGTGGCACGAATACATCAAAATCTAACAAAATGTACAAAACATACTCAAAGGACAAAGAAGGGGACGGCGGAAAAGAAATGACATGGCTGGAAGTTTTGGACCAGGTCGCAGACAAAGATTTATGGGACGGAGTGAAGCGGGAACAAAGACCGGAATGGCGGGAATACCTGAATAAAGCAGACGAGATATCACGAAAACCAAGAAAACCCATCTCTCAAGTAAGTACAAATCTAATATTGCTTGTCCTCATGTCGCAATTGTCGCAATACATAAAACCACAATGCTTTTATGCATGCAACTGGTTTTAGTAAGTAAGTAAGTAAGGTCTTGTTATCTAAAGAGGGAAGCTCAGCTGGCGAACCACTCGTCCTTTAGACATTCTGATAAGCCACATAGGATATCTAGAAGATGGCTATTATACCTAGGAGATGGCTATTATATAAGCATTGGGCTTACCGTCAGATCCTACGTTAAAATGATTTGTAAATTTATATATATGTATGTAGCTTACTTTAATAAAATACTGTTTAAACCAAGCCACATAAGCGTACATACAAAGTACAACTCTGAAAACAATAAATGACAATACAATGTCTATCTCACAGATACTAATAGACATCTCTCCCTCTCTCTCTCTCTCTCTCTCTCTCTCTCTCTCTCTCTCTCTCTCAAAGACATAGGCCTACACTAAACATGTAATATTTTTTTCCATAAATTAGTTTTGCTGTAACTTTGTTGTTACATATATATACTATAGCTACTTTATTTTTGGTCCAAATTTCATACCGATGTTCCTCATGGGGTTCAGGGGAACGTATGTAATAGTTATACCATGGCTTGTCCGCCTGTATGAGGAGATAATCCACGAGCTTTAGCGAGGGATTATCTCCCGTACAGATGGACAAAACATGGTATAACTATTTTGTACCACCCCTACCAGTGTAAACCTTTCTCATTGCGAAATATTTCGTACTAAAGTTGGCATTTTCTGGTAAGGGTGGTATAACTATAATTCTTACATCCCGACATCGTCTCTTTCCGTGTTCTCTACAATTCGACGAAAGTGGATTAATACATGCCTTGATTTGAATTTTCTACATTTGAGTAAATAAGTCTTGAGACCGTTTGGCAAAGTCTTGAAGGAAACAACACAGCAAAATAGCACACAGTTTTAGAAATATAGGCGCTTATTAACATAGACGCTTGAAGAATTTTTTTCCATCAAGCAAAGTGTTTGATGGAAACAAAAACTTCAAGCACCTATGTTTTTGACTGAAGCAAAATTTTCTACCGCCTATGTTTTTAAGATAAAATAAGTGCTCTAAGTTTTTGTTTTCATCAAACAAAAACATAGTCATTTGAAGATTTTGTTGCCAGTCAATTGAAGAAATTGTTTGATGGAAAAATAACTCAAGCACCTATCAAATTGTTCGATGGAAAAACTTCAAGCGCCTTTATTTTTAAGATTGTGCAAAACCAAAATATTCATAAGCAGTTTTGATATAACGCACGTTGCTTGTAATGTTCCTTTAGGTTTCTCCGTGGCTATAATCCCAGCGGGCACCCAACGTTAAAATGACGTCGTACTGACGTCGATGCGACGTCATCACGTCGCATCGACGTCAATACGACGTCATGTGCCTGCTGGGATAGTTTTTGCATGCTGAGTGGATGGTTTGAATTTCTCTCTTTATTTGTTTACAGCGAATATTGCACACCGTTCTGGAGGGAGATTTCTCGATGGATCTTCATGAGTTGCCCAGTGCTCAGCCGAAGGTAGGAGTGTTTGTGAGCTCCACGTTTACTGATACCAAAGCTGAGAGGAACATATTGATGAGAGGCAAGTGAAACCCAAGTTTCTACAGAAATTAAAAAAATAAATAAAAAAACCGGGAAAAAGTCGCCGTAAGTGTATTTGTTATTAGAATCATGGAGGCGCCTCGGTCGATTGGTTAGAGGAGCTCGAATAGGGGGCAGAATGTCGCGGGTTTAAATCTCAGTCGGACAAAGGACTGAAAACTTCTCTGTGTCATTCAAGCAGTAATAATGCACCTTTTTATCAAGAAAGGCTGAATAGAGCGAAAGGAGACGGATGGGTTTCGTATTTTACATGCTTCACACAAGATACGGCGTCCCCTAACACACTGTCGTTCAGTGCCCCTACGGCCACAAGGCTACGGGAAACCTGTACCCTTCATTGCTGCCGAATATGTACTCTTTTTTACTATCTAATGGCGATAACTTAAAGTATTCATAAAACGGATTGTATCGTCTAAAGACAGAATTGATTAACTTATATTTCATTCAAATAATTGAAATTAGAAAATGTGTCGATATAGAATTAATCGTTCACTATCACAACAATAACGGGGAAGCAACAGAATGGTAATGCAGTGTTAGAAATTAACTTCTTTTGCAGGTAGCAAGTACTTGCTATCTTCTGTAAAAAGCAAGTAGCAAAACTTACATACCTGGTAGCTACCCACTTTTTATTCAGGTGGCAAATGAGATTTTCAGGTGGCAAATTTGCTACTTGCTACTGTTAATTTCGAATTTAAAGACTAACTACACTTCAGGAACTTGAAACCCTGCACTAATGAAAATACTTAGAGACTCGGCTTCAGCATAATGTACCAAATTTAGTGAAACAAATTCGCTCCTTCTGAGTCGCTTTACCCCAGAAGTTCAGACAATGGTTTGAAGAGTTAGCTAACAGATGCATGCGACATTGTCTCTATATATAGTATACCACGGTCATCAGAGCAGGTATTACATGTTACGAAATATTTTGTGCTAATTTTTGCGTTTAAAGGCCAGTGTGGTATGCATTTGTACAAAATTGTACTGTTTGTAGACGTGTACCCATTTATGCGTACTCTGTGCAGACGGCTTGGTGTAGACTTTGGGACTGTAGACATGCGATGGGGAGTAACAGAGGAGGCGACAAATGACCATAGTACCGTAGACATGTGTGTTAAAGAGATACAGAAGTAAGTCCAATCATCCATGTCTCAGAATGTTCAGTTACCGTCCGATGCACATACAGACTATTTCTAATGCACTTACGAATATAACGCAACATGTGAATCTACTATCCTGTGATAAAATGTTGGCAACCCGATGTAATGTCATAACTTACTGTGGGCGCACAGTAGTACAATTTGATAGATGAAAATGTCCAAAAAGGTAAATTAGAATGTGGATAATGAAAACTGTCATTTCGGGAGGTTTTATGGTCACAAATTGCATTTACGGTTCCGCTGATGCGTCTCGGAACAATATTTGCAACCATATATTTGACGATTTATTCCCCCAATCCCTCTCTCCCCCCTCCCCCACACACCAAGTTACAGGTTTTATATCGGGCCAGTTACCTCCTCATTAAGACTTCAGATGTATGCCTAGTCGCCATCGTTTTCTACAAGTAATCATATGTCACCTTACCGACACCTTAAATACAGGCAAAACAGAACATTTGTCGAGTTACAAACTGCAAACTGAGTATATTTCAGTCTAAAATTTCAGTGAAAAGGCACGTACCTCGTTTTTCAGAGATGTAAGCATATTATCTCCTGCTTAGCATACTAAACCCGCCATGTTTTATCCTCTGAAATAATAATATGGCGGGTATAGTAAATTATAAAGGAAAATACCCTTTCTATTCCAGATGCATCAAAAACAGCGCTGGTCCAGCTTTCGTTTGCCTGCTAAGCCACAAGTATGGATACCGCCCACTTCCTGCTTCTATTGACCAGTCAGAACTCGACAAAATGATAGCTTACTTGACCAATCAGAAAGAAGACGCCAGTTTAATTAAGAACTATTACACTGTCGACAAGAATGCTGTTCCCGCCGAGTACGTCCTTAAACCAATGTCTAAAGAAGACAAAGATTGGTGGAGCAACTCAGATATTATGCAGAAACAGATGAGACAAGCGTCCACGGCTTGTTTTGGTGATGACAAAAACATAACCGACAAATACTTCTTATCTGTTACAGAAACTGAGATTATTAACGGAGTATTTACTAATCCTAAATTGGATTCACAAGCTTTCTTCATTGAAAGAGATTTAAAAGACGCACTTGGTGATTTTCACTTACACAGAAAGATTGTTGATATGAAAGATGGTAATGTCGATGAGTATGCTCAACAGAAGTTACGGGAGCTGAGAGAAGAGAAAGTTAGGCGTGCTGCACCAGATGATATCGTGTTAAAAGTTGATTACGAAACGGCTCAATCAAAAGAAGTAGCGGATGAAATTAAAGCTGTCTGTGACCGCCTCTGTAAGGATTTAATTGAAAAGATACTGAAGTACTATGAGGAAAATCTTCATATAACAGTTGACAGAACTTTCCAAGAAGTAATACAACACAGAGAACTGGCTTTGGATAAGAGTTCACTATTCATCGGAAGAGAGAAGGAAAGGAAACACGTGACAGATTATCTCAAGTCTGACAATACAAAGCCTCTTGTTATATTTGGAAGGTCTGGATGCGGGAAGACAGCTCTAATGGCCGTTTCCGCCAAGAAAACAAGTGTCACAGTACCAAATAGTATGGTTGTCTTACGATTTCTAGGAACTACGGGTCAATCCGGATCTGCAAGATCTCTGCTTCAAAGCACATGCACTCAAATATTAAGACTTTACGGAAAACATGAAATGCTGTCTAAAATGCCTGGGTCCTACAAAGACTTGATAAAATATTTCAGAACATGTATGGAGTTTGCGACCGAGAGCAGACCGCTGGTAGTTTACTTAGACTCTCTGGATCAGCTGTCACATGAAGACTTCGCTCACAACTTGGCTTGGCTATCTCTCAACGAAGAGTTACCGCCCAATGTGAAACTAATAGTCTCATCACTGCCGACAGGTATTCTTGATATATTGAAAAGATCAGTACCGGAAGAAAACATGGTAGAAGTCAGACAACTAGATATGAAAGAAGGGCCTGAAATTCTTGATAAAATGTTGAGTTTGGAAAAGCGAAAAGTAACAGAAGAACAAAGAATTATTATTCTAAAAGCGTTTGAAAGCTGTCCACTGCCACTTTTTCTGCGGTTATCGGCCGACATTGCCCTTCGCTGGCACTCATATGATAAAGTAACAGCTGAAGATATTGCTACAGATATGCCAGGCCTGATTACAAGGCTATTTGAGAGACTAGAATCTCGCTACGGTGAGCTTTTCGTGCACCATGCTCTTTCTTATATCACAGTAGCAAAGTATGGGTTGTCTTTGGCTGAGCTCGAAGACATTCTCTCCTGTGATGATGAGCTCCTAGACAGTATCTTTGAATGGTGGACGCCACCTTTCCGCAGAATACCTCCTTTGCTGTGGGCTAGAGTTAGAAATGAACTCGGTATTTACCTGGCTGAACGAGGAACGGATGGAATAAGTACGTACGGATGGTACCACAGACAGTTTTGGGAAACAGCTCGAGACAGATATCTGAACAAGGCTTTTGGTGAAAACCGTGAACCGTTTTTGGACAAGGCTCACCTAGCTATTGCAGATTATTTTGATGGCAAATGGGAGGAAGGTAAACTTTATCCGGATGTAGACAATCCAAATCCAAAGAAAAAGGATGCAAAGCCAAAGTTGGAAGATAGACAGCTTCCAAAGCAACATATGATATTTGGTGGAGATAGAAAGACCGGGCGTAAACTAAACAAAAGGAAACTGAATGAACTACCGTACCATCTAATAAAGCTTAAAGATTGGAAAAGATTTCTAAAACTGGTATTAAAGTTGGAATATATCGAAGTGAAGTTTGAGGCAGGGTTAGGTTACGACTGTTTAAGTGAGCTAATTGAAGCTACAAGACTTTCCGGAAATGACACGATTCAGCTTCTTACGAGATTTGTCGGCTCTAATCTAGCTTTTCTCTTACATGAACCGTTTGCTGTATACCAGGTAGCGTATTCATAAAACGACTTAAGTGGTTGCTATGCTGTTGCTAAGGCTAAATATCTATATAGGAGATTCCCTACAACTATGAAATTTGCTCTGGAGGAACAGTCTTACAAAGACTGTTCCTCCAGACCAAATTTCATAGTTGTAGGGAATCTCCTTCAAAGAAATGTAGCCATAGCAACAGCATAGCAACCACTTAAGTCCTTTGCTGTATATCAGGTAGCGCTGGAGTTACCACCGAGTCATTCCTTGAGAAAGCTGTTGAAAGAGGTCATTGAATTTCCGTACCCACTTATGAAGAATCTCCGAGAAGAAGATTTTGAAGATCCATGTGAAATGACCTTACAAGGACACACAGAAACATTACGATGTTGCAACTATTCTCCCAAAGGTACTTGAAATATATGACTTATCCACTTTCCAGCTGTACTGTTTAAATACCCTTTTAAGTACCACGAGAATTTAAAAACGTTTCAGATACGAAACATACTTTGAGTATCTATTAAATACCCTTAAATTAATCGTAGTGATTTTCCGCTTGGAAACAGTGTATTGCCAAAGTGCATGTTTTATTTTCTTTTAGCGGAAAGGATCGATTCACTGCCGATGTAAACTGCAAATAAATACAATGTCTTTGACAAGGGCTGTTGGTAAGGAAGATGAAGATAGAAATATTTTCATCTCTATCATGCAAATTCAAAACGGTGCAAGAAATGGTGCTGTTGCAAACAAAAATAGTCTAAACGAGAAGTCAGATAGATTTCAGAGGTGTTTTCTTTTTCAGGTGATCTTATAGCTTCGTCTGCAGACGACGGCACTCTTAGAATTTGGGATACTATAACTGGAGCAGAGCTGGTGACAGTGACGTCACTTCCGCTTCCGGTTTGGCCAACCAAAGACGAGCCTATTCAGCTTATGCTGCATCCAGTGAACCCGTCTTGTTTTTCAAGGACGGGTGACGTCATAGGTACCGGAACTGAACATGGTGAAGTCATGCTGTGGGATGTGTCGGGGGTTCAGGTCAGTTTTTTTTTTCAGATAATTACAGGGAATTTCTCCCTGTTTTTTGCTCACCAGTAGTGAATGTGATCACTCTTCGTTTGTTGTCCATCAGTAAATTCCTCGTGACCTGATTTCTGATTTTTCATGTCTTGATTTCCATGGGTCCTAACGTGACATGTTACGTCAGTGCTGTATCTGATCAGCCAACCTCATTATTAGTGACAGTAGACCACAGTTTCAGATTGTGATGACTTTGAGCTTTTATCTTTGGCCACTGTCAAGAAGTTTCATTTTGCCTGTGTAATTTCTAAAATGTTAAGAATTATCAAAGGGATTTTTTCAGTCTTTACAGATGGCCAACTCATGAAAACGAAATAATAATAATAATAAACCAAAACAACAACAACAACAACAACATAATACAGTTTCTGAAAGCAAATCCTTCTTGATAAGTTTTGAAAAATGCTGAAATGTATGCTTTTCTTCTATCAATATTGTTTGTTTTTACGACTGTTAACATAAGCCGTTTTCTTGCCAGAAAAAGAAATCTCTTCTCTCAATCTTTGGTATGCTAGGCATTAACATGTGTTGTTACACCCCATATTTTACCACCAATTTTACAAAGTGGAGCAATATTCATGAGCAACTGTAAACACGTTGAAAAAGAAGCTCTTCGAAAAAGAGGACCCGAGGCTATAAAACACTTTTCATGCTCAACTCAGCTGAGCATGAAATTTTCTCTGCTGATAGATATGAAAATGTCAACTAATGTTGGCATTTTCATATTCATAAGCAGAGAAATTTCATACTCAGCTAAACTGAGCAAGAAAACAACTGTACATATCAGTAATTTGCTATTTATTAGCAGGTAAAATTTCATGCTCAGCTGAGTTGAGCATGGACAAAGTTTTATCACCTTGGGGCCAGGTCTATTCTGAAAGAAAAGAATCAGCTCTTATAGAGCCATTTTATACTTTAAGGGTTGACCCAGATTGTAAAAGGGAGGAAAATGTGAAAATTGCAGAGTTGCTTCCCTTGACAGTCTTTCCACTCTTTCAACTTTTTTGTAGCTAAAAGAAGTACAAACTGGGAACAATGCAGTTACATACGTTGGGTTTTCACCAGACAACGCGCACGTTGCAACTAGTTTCAAGAATGGTCAAGTGATGATCTGGAAAGCAGACGACTTAAGTCACGTGGCGACGACGAGTCTGCAAATGGAGACGACTGGGTTGCACTACTCACCGGACGGGAAGAAGCTTGCTGTTGCATGTCTTCCAGGTATGAGACTGAGCAAAGAGGGGCCGACTAAGAAGATATACTTATAGGTTGCCTATATTTTAATATCAAAAACAAAATGGATACATTGTTTTTATAGAAAAATCGAATTCTTGCAAAAGTAAAAGATCATTTCTTGACAGGGAAAATTTGATTTTTTTTTATACGAACAATTTACATTCTTGATATAGAAAAGGTACTTCTATTTTGAAAACATGTCATACGGTTTTCGAATACATAAAATTGATCTTTGGACTGTTTGATACCAAGAATGCGGATCACAGAGACCAAATAACAGTTGCAAAACCGAACCTGATATAATTCTTGCAAAGAGAGAGAGAGAGAGAGAGAGAGAGAGAGAGAGAGAGAGAGAGAAACCAAATAGCAGTAGCAAAACCGAACCTGATATAATCCTTGCACAGAGAAAGAGAGAGAGAGAGAGAGAGAGAGAGAGAGAGAGAGAGAGAGAGAGAGATTTCGACCAGTGCGTAGTTACGAATGGGAAAATAAATAAGATGTATTGATACCATATTTGCTACAAAAAGTAAAATTCAGAATGAAATATTTCTTAGAGGGCAAGGTCTGCATAGATTAGTATGGTATAAAATAGTTCTACCACAGTTTGTCTATCTGTACAGTCGATAGTCCACTCCCTTAAGCTCCTGGATTATCTCCACGTGCGGATGTAGAAACTGGTTTAATAAGTTCAAAATATTTGATACTGGTATATTAGATACCGCATTAACATTCGAAACTTTTAACAAATGCCATCTTTTTTTATACACTTTCGAAGTTGACCTGCTCTGCAGAGCTGTATGTTACTATTCTTAGTTCAGTAGTGGGGCCCACTGGCACTTGACCAACAGTATTTCTTAGAAAAAAAATATTTCCTTGCAAAAAATATAAATAAGGGACGAGTCATTTATAATCAGGGGGGGGGGGGGCGGGGCGGGTACATTTTCATATGATTCACCAAAATTTTTCCGCCCCCCCGCCCCCCCCCCCAGTCTCACCAGAATTTTTTTCCCGACCCCCCCAGACTGGTGACAAAAAAGTTTATGACCCCCCCCCCCCCTACTCCACTCCACATCCCAGCTACCCTTCACACACACACACCATATTACCTATCTTATGTCAGACTGATCTCGATCAAAACCTGTATGAAACATAAAGAACATGCTTATTCTGACATGTATGTTAATTAATCATGCAGATTAATGGTTTGTTTAAATTTTGTCTGCAATTCTTTCCAGTCCTTACGCTTATGGGCATCTTGAAAACTGTTGTCGAATGCTCAATAAACTGTTAATAATGATAATGGGGAGACGGGGTGTGGGGCGCAGCCCCCTGAAGCCACAGTAGCTTTGCTGCCGACAAGCTGGTATTACAAAGACAGGCATTAAATTTAATTGAGAATAAAATCGTCTTCTCGACCTGATTTTATAGACAATTGTACACTGTTCTACCAGCAAGTAGCAAGCTAATAAAAATATCTGTTTTTTAACAGAAGCTGCCCAAATTTTGTGTTTCATTCCTACAAATGCCCTTATGTTTCTAAATTTGATAGAATAGAGTCTGAAATGTTAAGAGTAATGGGGGGTCTGGGGGCAAAGCCCCCCAGAAGCTGAGACATTTTTAAGAAATGGAGACCGATGGAAGAATTCTGACCCCCCCCAATATGCCTAATAAAATATATGGCACCCCTACTCCATGACTTTTTTTTATTTTCGACCGCCCCCAGCACATCACAAAAAAAATTCCGACCCCCCCTAAATGTACCCGGCCCCCCACCTGGTAATAAATGACTCGTCCCTAAGGTTTTATATTTTTTGAGCAAGGAAATATTTTTTTTTTCGTGGGAACAGTGTTAAACATATATACACAGTATTGGTCAAGGCTCAAGTGCCAGGGGTAGGGCCGGATGCAGATCACAACTATAGTAGCTGGCGGGGCTTAGTCTGGACAACTGGTGGGGGTTAGGGCCCAAACAAAGAGGCCATAATCAGGGTTCTAGATAAAATAGAGTATTTGATGAAAAATCAAGATAATATGATGTTTACCTTTAAATATATATTATGTTATGACATCTCATTGGAATCGCCTCAGCGAGGCGATTCCAGTGAGAAGTCATTACATATATTTCAATATATATGTATTTCAGTCAATCCTTATTTTGATATATTAATTCAACACCAACAAAAAATAATTTTTTCTTTTAATTTACATTTTTTGATCAATCTTATGGAATAGCATCTCAGATTGTAAACAGGTGCTCCTTATTACCTACATTCCTGCTTTATATTGGACACAGAGCCCCAGGTGGCGGGGCTTAAACCCCAAAGCATACTGAGTTCATGGTTCACCGGACAATACCAAGACTCGCTACCTGCCGGATCAGCGACTACCAAATACTTAGGTGTTGCTAAAATATGTTTTTGTTTGGAGGAGAATTATTATGAAATACATGTAACGTATATTATTTTTACGTAGGGATTGCAATATTGGATACAAACAGCTACAACTTAGAATGGTGTGGTAGGAGAAACGGATTGAATCTCTGCTGTACCTTCCATCCAACCAAAAACCAGGTTCTCTATTTATTTTAACAGTTTGCATATCATATTCAATATCAGCTTAAACTTTAAAGTCTGCTGTGTATTTAGTTGTTACACTGTCTGCAGGTGTCTTATATGTGTTTCTTTTTTTCCCTAAGTTATCAAAACATTTTTGTCCAAACTCTCTACTTTTACCATCATTACAAAAATGGAAACAACTCCACCACATTTTATTGTGTTTTTTCTTGCAGAAATTGTAGGCCCTGATTGACGCCGCGTTCTGTATTGTCTGGTATGGGCTTATACTGTTTGCCAGAATTTTCTTTTGGGAACGGTTAAGGCATTATTAAGAGAAGTGCCATGGTCGAGTGGCTAGAGACGGTTTTCGGGTGCAGATAGTTGCATGTTCAAACCCAGGTTCAGCCAGCCAGCGACTGGAAAACTTTCCCTTTCAACCAAGCAGTAATTGGGCACCCTTTTTCAAATCATGGAAGGAGAAGGCAGCGAAAAGAGCGGGATGGGCTCTGGCTCTGCCTTTCATATGCTTTGTCTAGGATACAGTGGGCATCTAAGCCCCCACTGCCCCTACGGTCACTAGTCTACGGAAAACCTTGACCTTCTTTGAAGCGTTATATCAGTGTCATTTATCACTCTCTTTACCTCAGGTAATGACAGGGGGAGATGACTCCTCGGTTTCTATATGGGACGTTACTCAGAAAAGACTGGTGCAATCTCTCAGACAACATACCGCCTGGATATGGTCTATACAGTTCACCAAAGAAGGGGACTACATGTTCACATGTTCATCTGACAGATCTATGAAGGTATGGTTTTTAAGCTCCTAAGTGCAAACGGAGCCTTGCTAATTTTCTTCAAAACGACGAAACTGTGGCAACAGGTATCCAAATGATTGAGCCGCGCCACGAGAAAACAACAATGTGGTTGTAAGACCAGTGCAGACTCAGATCAGCCTGGGCATCCACCCAGTCCGATCAGACTTTTTGCTACGCACTTAAAGGGTAGCTAAGGGTCTAACCTACCTACATGCGGACAGCGAAACCTACATGCGGACAGCGAAGACTCTGATCAGACTGGGCGGATGCCCAGGCTGATCTGAGTCTGCGCTGGGCGCACAACCAGATTGTTGGTTTTGTCGTGTCGCGGCTCATTAATGATTCTTTTATCAAAACGTAACAAATACGGAAATTCCGATTTTTCTGTTGCTTGTATAAAATGCTTTCCATTACATGTAATGCAATAAAAAAAAATGAAAATGAGCAGCTTCACCAAAGACGTTGCAAACTGTATGGAACCGTCAGCTGAATATTTGGTAAAACTGCTGGTTACTTATGAATATACAAGTACACGAGTGCAAATAGTAAGTAATATCTGCGCGTATGGTTACTGGTCAGATGATATGTTGTAGCATAATAAACATTGGATTTTTGTACAGATTTTTGAGTGACAATTTTGGTTGTTTGGTTGGTTGTTTTGGGTTTAACGGCCCTTTCAGACAGTGTTCCAGTCTATATCGGACCGTCTCTCAGAGAGGGAAATAGAAGAGAGAAATGAAAGATCAAAGAAAAAATGTCCAAACAACTCCCACCCGCACCTACTGCAAGCACAGTAGGCCCTTGCCCTACTATTATCCAAATCAATAGGACGCCCCGGCACTGGAAGTTATACCCAGCACCATCGCACCACCCAACCACCCCCGAGTGGCAATGTCTATTAAAAGTTAGATCCTTAATGGCAGATATGGGATAATTATTGTGAATGCATTAACTTGTAGGTCTGGAGAGACAACGGGGGTTGGAACGTGATCGCTACCGTCGGAGGTCATTCTCACAGGGTCAGCATGGCGTCAATACAACCCGGAAAAGAGGAGAAGATGGTGACGTCATCACTTGATAGGTAATGATTTAAGGTATGGGGGTGTCACCCCTCCCCCCTTGAATACTGAATACCGTTTAATTTTGAGCTTGAATACTGAAAGCTGTTTGAAAACGGCTTGAATACTATTTAGGGAGTAGCGCAATGTAAAATCCTAGTAAATATTAAGAAACCTTTTAGCAATATGCTTAAAAGCTGATTTTATTATAGATTTTGAAGCCAATTTATCAATAGCGATGAAAAATGATTGCTTATACCCCCATTCCACAGGATGGCGCCTCTGTTGCGCTTCAAAATTTTGGATATACCGCCATGAATCGTAGCAGAAGCTACAGCAGCGCAGCAGAGGTGTCTAAGTCGCAATGAAAGCGTATCTGAAGCGGCATGATCACCAAGTCACGGAGCTTGTTTTGACCGTGATCAAAATTTACGTCGCGGAATCGCCGTGGACACAAAGCGCAACGAAAGCGTAGTAATAGCGCAGCACGAATTTCATGAACGCAGCAGTATTGAGGCAGCAGCGCAAGCAACGCATCACCAGCGAAGTGGAATCTCGCTGACAGCGCCTTGGAGATTCGTCCACGACCCAGCTAAGCTTCTGCTACGCTCTTTGTGCTCCCGTTGCATTCTATACGCTCTCGTGGCGCCCATGCCGCTTCCACTGCGACTCTACTTCAGAAACTGAGGGTGAGGTTGGGCCTGTAAAATCGATTTAAGCCCCCCAGTAATTCATTACTGACCGTTCCAAGGCGGTAGTTCTGTTGTGGTTCTCTGTTGCCTGTTTTTGGTGTCAGAGTTTCTGTGATGTTTTACCTTATGTATGTTCTTATTATGTTTGGTTCGGTTTGGGTTGCTGAGTGGCCACCTTTTGGGAACAAGCTGCTCACTCGGTTGGCCATATGTTCTCTGTATCTTGATTATTTGTAATCTTAGTTGTTTCCAACTATGGTTTGAGGGCTGGATTTGGATTTGGATTGTTTCAGTTCCTGGTCTTTGCATACTTTTTACTTCTATTCTTTATGAATAGCGCAGCCACGACGCTTCCGCTGTGCTCTTGGCGCTTTATCTGCGTTTCTTCTGCTCTTATGGCGATCTGGGCATAAAAGCGCCGTGTTTCCACGGCGATCTTTAATATTTGCTCGCGATCAAAACGTTTCAGAACTCGATTCTCATGTTTCATTCAAGATGCACCCCCGTCAAAAGCAGAAGGCGAAATCCACACCCAGGCCTGGACAGGAGACTATTTTCACGCAACCTGTACCGCGAGAGAAGGTACCCCAACTCCTGCTCCCCAGACTCTTGCTCTCGAAACGGAGCCAGACACGGTCCTTCAGAACGCCGAGCAGAGGCCTAAATTGAGCCTGAACTTCAAAAAGAACAAGAAGAGGTGTAAGAAGTCACTAGCTTATGATTGCCAGCTGGATCATAGCCACTGGAATTGTTACATTATCAATCTTGTTTGCAGGATGGTGGCTAAGTTCTGTTGAACCCCGATTCTCCGCTGATTTACATAGTAAGCGGTTACAAAGCGCAGCATGAGCGCAGCTCCGGCACTTAGGTCGTAGCACGGTCGCAAATGCATCGTAATAATCGTAGATCAAGCGTAGCTTGAAATCCTTTGTCGCAGCAGCAACGTGACTAGCGTAGCGAGATCGTATTAGAAGTGTACTGGCAGCGTACTGGAAGCGCACAAGTCCCAAGTTTTTGCAAATGCTTACGCTTCAGCGGCGATTTCGAAAATTTTGAAGAAGCGCCATGATCGCCGTGAGCGCAGTCAGAGCGTCATCCAGTGGAATGGGGGTATAAGCAAAGCCTATAAATGTTGCAGGCTAGTAGAAAGATGATGCTTGTGAGGCAGTCTTAGTTATCCGTTAGATTCGTACCTTCACTACTGTTGCCTACTTATAATTTCAAGAGTTATATGTTAATCCTCATATGTCATGTTTTATATGACTTGAGTGAAATAAAAGTTTTTGTCTGTCTGTCTGTCTGACTAACTAGACTGTTCAGTTTAACAAGTTTCACAGTTCGGCCTCGTTTGTCGTTTCATTGCATTTTTCAGCGTGTACTCTCCAACTCCTAAGCTTGTTAGCTTATCTCAGCCTGGGGTGAGGTAGGAGAGATGAGGTGCTGAACAGTGTGTGCCTTGAAAATAATACCAAAATTTCCCCATCTTCTTAAAATATCCCATGTTAAATATGAACATTATTCCCATATTCCCCAAACCCCTAAAATGAATGCAGCTGCCCCCATTGTTGATTGATTGATTTGTTGCTTTACGTCCACGGTAAACAGCTATGGTCATGTCGCGACGGTAGCTGCTCCCATAGCTCCGAAAATATGCAGGCATGGCATGGTTGCTCCCTGTTTAGTCGGCTCCCTGTTTTAATCGGAGCTGCATACCATTAAAATTTCGATCAGATATTAGGCAAACTAGTGAAAAGATTTTTAAAAGGACATGAAACTGAGAAGGAATCTCTGCATAGCGCAGACTGCTGAAAGAAGCGGGGAAAGAAGTCAAAAGTCCCCACTTGTGCATGATCGGCGTTTTATAAGGAGCCATGGGTCGCAGCAACTGATTCATGCACAAGTTAAATGATGCCTGTTCAAATTGAATGCATATGGTCACATTTAATCTTCACAAAGTCTTTATGGATAGGAGCCTCACTGTATAATATATTGAATGCCTTGCTATTATATATTTTGGGGTCTTTGCCTGCGGTTTTGTCATCGTAACAAGTTTTCACACATTGAGAGCTGGGTAGTTATATCTGAACTTTACCAAGAAAGTCTCCTACAGTCATTCAGCCAGGCCATTCTTCAGTCACAAGTCACAAATGCGACACCTAACGGCAGGAACATGAAAAATTACTGTGTCTGGTATGGTCGGGTACCATGTCTACATGCGCACAAACATTACAGACTAAGGTCCCAGCCTCGGGATCTCAGGGATGGGGGAGAGTCTACAGATTGATATCTTTCTAACTAGTGAACCGATTCAAATGAAGCTCTCTGTGGGCATTTAGAGATGTAAACTGCATCGTAAATTATATGGTTTGGGAATGGTATGCCTAGGAGTCTCTGGGTAGGGGTGGAACTTAGCAGACGATGTCTTGACAAACGTTGCGTTGTATGAACACTCAATGTAGTCACTTTACATCGACGTTAAAGTTTCCTTGTACTTATGTAGAGATACATAATGTCAAATTTATCGCAAAGATAGTATACTTAGACCCAAACACCCAAAGAGGTAGGATGTCATCAACCATTAGAAAAAAGCCATTTCCTTCTAACTGACGATCTCTGTGATCATTAAAGTATGTAAACATGTACGTTTTGTTTTGACGTAGTAGGTATATGCATAGGCCTCCCCACTCCGCACCCTCTTGCCTCTTTGAAAGCATGGAACTTTGTGGACTTTGTCAATTTTATTTTGACAAAATACTGCGTTTTATAAACGCAACATTTATCTCTTTATTCCTTGTAAATGAATAGACACTGACTTTCCCTGTTGATATTAACAGACACTGACATTTTCTCTTAACTCTGTAAGTGCGTGATATGAACAAACATTTCGGCATCAGGCCTCGCACACTATAGCAAAAGCACCTGTTGGATACCTTCTGCTACTTGATGAAATGTGAAAGGTATTCAAGAGGTGTTTTTGCTTTAGTTCTCTACAATTGTCAGGTCATACAACAGTCATCTCTGTTTATATATATTTTTTATGCCCCCGCCACGAAGTGGGGAGGGGCATATAGTTTTGCCCTTGTCCGTCCGTGCATACGTGCATACGTCCATACGTCCGTCCGTCACACTTTATAGTACTGTTCTTGTCTCCGCAACTCCTCCTACAGTATTCGATGCAGGGAGCTGAAACTTGCAACACAGCTCAGACATGCATTGAACATGTGCATAAAGGAAACATAACTTTGATTAAGATCTTCATTGCAGAATTATGTCCCCTTGAATAATATACATATTTTGACCATATTTCACATCTGAGTACTGTTCTTGTCTCCGCAACTCCTCCTACAGTATTTGATATAGGGAGTTGAAACTTGCAACACAGTTCAGACATGCACTGAACATGTGCATAAAGGAAACAGAACTTTGATTAAGGTCTTTATTGCAGAATTATATCCCCTTGAATAACATAAATATTTTGACCATATTTCACATTTGTAGTACTGTTCTTGTCTCTGCAACTCCTCCAATTGTATTTGATATAGGGATTTGAAACTTGTAACACAGTTCAGACATGCATTGAACATGTGCATAAAGGAAACAAAACTTTGATCCAGGTCATTATGGCAGAATTACATCCCCTTGAATGACATGCATATTTTGACCATATTTCACACTTTGTAGTACTGTTCTTGTCTCTGCAACTCCTCCAATAGTATTTGATGTAGGGATTTGAAACTTGCAACACAGTTCAGACATGCATTGAACATGTGCATAAAGGAAACAGAACTTTCAGTCAGGTCTTTATTGCAGAATTATGTCCCCTTGAATAACATACATATTTTGACCATATTTCCATAGCTTAAATACAATCTCACCTTTTATCGTCGCTCTGGCGGCCTCATTTATTAACAGATTTTGGTATTACATCACAGCTTTATTGGGTATGACAGGACCTCGAACAACTTTGCGTTTCAGGTTTGTAGGATGAAGGTCAAGGTCACAGTTTCTATTTTCAGAAAAACTAGGGCATTGCTCCAGCGCTTTCATTTATAGATCGATTTTGATGTAACTTCACATAAATGTTAAGTATAACAATATCTTGAATAAATTACTGTTTCAGCACCGCAGGTCCAAGGTCAAGGTCACAGTTGCTATTTTTAGAAAAAAACTTTATCATTCCTCTACTCCTCTATTCATTGACAATTTTGATGTAACTTCACTCAAATGTTTAGTGCGACAATATCTTGGACAAGTTCGTGATCCAGAATTTCAGGGTAAAGGTCAAGGTCATATTTGCTATTTTTGAAAATATGCTGTCATCCCTCTGGAATGATTTTGGCATAACTTGACACAAATATTTAGCTTGACAATATCTGGGACAAATTTACGTTTCATCATTGTAGGTCCAAGGTCAAGGTCACAGATGCTATTATAGGTACATGTAAATCCTTGTCATGGTTCTAGCGCCTTTATTTATTATCTGATTTTGATAGAACTTCACACATATATTAAGTATGACAATATCTTGGACAAGTAAACCTTTCAGGGTTGTAGTTCCAAGGTCAAGGTCACAGTTGCTATTTTTAAGAAAAACTCAGTCATCCCTCTAACACCTTTATTTATTGACAGCTTTTGATGTAACTTCACACAAATATGTTTTAACACATTACTTTTCTAGTGAGGCATATGGCGGGGGCATTCATCACCTTTAGTGATTGTCTAGTTATATCCTTTTATGCGAGTGCGCGTACGATTTGCTGTTTTTCTTGAATACTGCGTACCATGACTCTGCGTACTGAATACTGCGTACGATTTTGGGGGGTGACACCCTCAGGTATATGGCTTCACCTCCTTGTGCTATCAGTATGAGAGAAACAATTCCTTCTTTCTCATAAGAAAATAATTTGCTCTCTCTCTCTCTTCAAAGAGTTTAAGACTAGGCCCATTTGTAGATATGAATCACCTACATGGTGAACAAGAGAGGCAAATAATATGTGACAGTGTCTGGCATTTTGAGCCTTATGGGGCGAAAATAGGATTTTTTTTAACATTTTCATATCTATCAGTGCTTCCAGAATACATTACGAGAAGCACAAAGAAATAAAGCCACTCTTTTCAGGTGACACTTTGAAATTTACTAGTCAGTGAGCGGAAATAGAATTAAAGTAAAAAGTATGCAAAGACCAGGAACTGAAACAATCAAAATCCAAATCCAGCCCTCAAACCATAGTTGGAAACAACTAAGATTACAAATAATCAAGATACACAGAACATATGGCCAACCGAGTGAGCAGCTTGTTCCCAAAAGGTGGCCACTCAGCAACCCAAACCGAACCAAAAATAATAAGAACATACATAAAGTAAAACATCACAGAAACTCTGACACCAAAAACAGGCAACAGAGAACCACAACAGAACTACCGCCTTGGAACGGTCAGTAATGAATTACTGGGGGGCTTAAATCGATTTTACAGGCCCAACCTCACCCTCAGTTTCTGAAGTGGTACAAAACATTTAGTTGGTAGTTCGGTTCGCATGATAACCCTCTAACTCGTCAATGAATCATCACGGTAAACACATAAATCAAATTTCAACACCATGAAGAAGCAAAGACGAGGACTCAACAGATACAACGGGCCGTCTGACAGGTGGAGATCCCTGTCCTGCCAAACGACCCCACTGGAAATCTGAAGCAAAAGAAGGTCACCAGTTGAGCCCCGGTGGACCAAGCAACAGACAAAAAGGCTCCGGTCCCAACCAACTAAAATATATAGCTTTAGGTCGGGGCCGTCATAGAGTCTGACGACCGATCCCCCGGTGTGCAATTAAAGAGTGCAGCAAAGTTATCAACCGTGATTGGGTTAATCACTAAGCATGCAGACTGTCGCATAATATTTAAATTATAGCCAATACGTTTGTGACGTATTATTATTTTTCGAAATTGATCAGAAAAATCAGTCCTACCCTTAATCTTTTTGAATTTGTATACTAAGTCACCATAAAATTCTGGTTCCGATAGGCCTTGGTGTAAAAGAAATTTTAATCCGACATCAAATTTTGAAACCAATTCATGGTGTCTGCGATAGAATTTAGAAAAAGCCTTTCTAAGCTTATGATACCGATAGCCCTGTTGAAGAAGTTTAGCAGTTAAACATTTATTACGAGCATTAAAGTCATCTACATGACTACACACTCTAGCAAATCTTATAAGTTGAGAAATATACACTCCATAAGAGGGACGACGTGGAACGTCACCATCCAAAAATGGAAAATTAACTATATCAAAGTCAAAGTCATCACGTTTATCATAAATTTTAGAAGATACAAAACCGTTAGAAATAGATAGATGTAAATCCAAAAAGGGGGCCTCGGTATCTGAAGTATTAGCTTTATTCAATTTAAGTTCAGGTGGGTAAATTTGGTTAACCATGCTTTCAAAATAAGGATTATCAATATTCAGAAGATCGTCTAAATATCTAGAGGTAGAGTTAAATGCCTCAATGATATCAGCTTGATTATCAACCGAAAGAGAAGTCATGAAATCTCTTTCATAACAAAATAAAAACAAATCGGCCACAAGAGGAGCACAATTTGTACCCATCGGAATACCAACAATTTGTCTGTATAACTTATTACCAAATCTGATGTAAATATTATCTAAGAGATATGATAAGGCGTCACATACATTCTGACATGACCAAAGACTATATCCTCTATATATTTTACGGTCAGTAGAAGTGAAAAACGCTTTCTTATCGTTACAGGCAATATAAAGGGTATCTTCATTTTTGGAGAACTTTTTGAAGGCCCTCTCAATCAAATCAACAAGTTTTTCCTTTATTAAATTATGGGGTAATGTGGTATAAAGAGTAGAAAAATCATAAGTGGACAAACCAGTCGCACGGAACCCTCTTGACTTCAGTTTACTAAGTACCTCACCAGAATTTTTTAAAGACCAAAACATATTTTTCCCTGACCTCTCATACACTGTCTCATAGTACCAAATGACACGAGATTTCACAGCAGTGAGGCAAGAAGTTAATAATTTAGATAATTCTGTAGTAGTACAAGAGCTAGAGTTGGCAATGAATCTAGCTTTATACGGTTTTTTGTGAAGCTTAGGTAACCAATACATCGTAGGAAGTTTGTCTTGGCGTTTCTTAACGTTTACAGCAAACTTTAAAGGCAAATTATTTGAGTGGCTATTAACGACAGTCTTCTCATCTGTAAAAGTCTCTTCGTAAGCCGTGGTGCCGTTAAGTTCCTGCTTCAAAGTGTTAATATAGTGCATCCGACAAACAACAACAATGTTGTTTGCGGCCTTGTCAGCAGGAACCAAAACATACTTCCTATGAAAATCCTGGATACCCTGCTTCAAATATCTAAAGGAAGATTTAGGCTTAGGAGGTAAAAGATTAGTATTGTGTGAATAAAACTTTATACGTTTATCCACAATATTAAAGATACTTAGTTTCCATTTTTAAAGCGTTACTTTCAACACCCTCTCGTTTACACCAACGATTACCAAAATCATTTAATGCAGATGCAATTTCTTCCCTACATCTGTTGAAATCGATATGGGAAGGGAATCTATACTTAGGACCCTTAGAAACAATGTTACGAATTCTAGAATCCGGGATGATCTTCAAATTTCACTATACGTGCAAATTTTATGACGTCACTTTCATTTCACGTTTCGTGACGTCAACGTCGCACCTCCACAAGGCTCAAAATGCCAGGCACTGTCACATATTTGCAAATGAGACCTCATTTCAGATCTCTGAAAGTATGGGACGTCAAACTGCTGAAGCAGGGCAAAGTTCCGCCCGTTGGTGGAATGCATTTTAATACCTGCACTGCCTTCGAAAGCAAAAAGTATGTTGTGGCATCACATGGTTGGAGAAAAAACTGCAGCATTATAGCGGAAGACGCAAATCTTGGTACTTCTGCCAGCCATCATGGATTTATCAAAAAGGCGGAATTTAGTCCTGACGGAACAAAACTTGTCACTCTGGACACAGGCCACAGTGGTGGCTATGAGGTACTTGTGTTCTAAATTTAGTTTGTGTATAGCATTCTTATTTAAATTCTGTAGTGATTATTACATCACTGAAGTTTTATGTCATTATAAAAGTCTGCACAAGTTATTCAACATAAAGGACAATAAAAGAGAACGAGAAAGTAACAAAAGAAAATGAACGGTAAAGGTAAAAAAAATGGCAAGAATCCATTAGCTTATTTGCAATGGGCCCAGTTGTTTAAAGCAACGTTAGCAAACTGAACTTGTTAATATTGAATAACATAGCAAACATTTTGCTATAAAAATGCACATGCTTTGTACCGAAAGCGCTACATGTACTTATCTTATTTTTCTACAGTAAAGACTTTCAGTACAGACTGAGTCTAGACATGCTATAAACGCCATTATAACCTTTAAAATGGGCACTAAATATTAAGCTAAATGTAACGTCAAAAGTTGGTGACAATAAGCGTAACGTCAGAAAGCGTCAGATTTTGAGCTCTTGTGTCAGTTCACTGCAACGGCCTCATCGAATTTCTTCAATTTGTTCTGATAAATAGTCATTAAATGTGAAGTTAATTGCCAGCTGCAGCTGCTAGCAGCATAAATCGGAAGTTATTAATTTTCGGGACAATTTAGGATTTTGCTCGATTGCAATAGGGAGCCCCGGTAGCTAAGTAGTTTAAGCGCTGGTCTGCTGACCTTGCAGTCCCAGGTTTGATCCCCGCTTGAAATGAGAATCTTTTCAAATGTAAACGGGGTTCCATTGCACACAACCTTTCATTATCAACCTCTCATCGTCCTGATATGTCTGAAATACTATTGAAAAGTACATAAAATCGCAAGTCATCCATCCTTCCATTGATTTCAATAAAACGTAACTAATGTCAAATACAGTTGCGGACAAAACCGCTAGATTTGCTTATTCGTATATTGCATCGGCTCTCCGAAATAAATTCCAAAAACATTTCTGGTGAAGAATTATTCGGAATAGGTATTTCATGAACGTCTGATTTAAATTGCTTTAAATTGAAATTCGATATGATTCTTATGCTCAAAAAATGCCACCCAGTATGCAAAATAAAGAAATCTAGCTTGCGGACAAAACCGCTAGATTTGGAAAATTTGGTATCACTTCAAATCGGATCATACATTCCGAAGTCTGATTTCACAGCTCAAAAATTCCAAATAGGTATTGTATGCTAGTAAATTTTCTACTCTTCTTCTGCTGCGTAATGTTCTTTAGTTGTCCCTTGATCTTCGTCGGGTGCCGTTTCTTAGTGCCGAAAATCTGAAGTTTACGTTTTTCTTGAATCGATAAACCTTAAGTTTTCTTCTAGACGGAAAGGCTCAACTTATTGGCGTTCCGATGTTGGTTTACATTACTTCACTCGCATCGACGGTGAAAATTGTGTTGGTTTTTGAGCTATGGTTTGCAATTTAAACTGAAATAACATATTTGCATTGCGAGTGTGTTGCAACATCTTACAGCGTAAAAACTGACGTTGTTTGGTATTTCAAGACGATGTATTTATTTTTATGTCTCATAAATGAAGATTTTCTTTTTATCTTCCAAGTACTCAATAAATAACCTTTTAAATGGTATAAAATTTATTATGTTCGCTCGTCCGTTAGATATACCGTATCAGGGGAAAATTATAAAGATGGCTTGAAAATGAAATTGTCACCAACACCTGACGTTAGGCCAATAGTCTTTAATTTTGAGCTTTTAAGTTCGGCATGATGCATAGTTAATATGCAGAAAGGAAACCGTCTGACCAGAATGCGCGGATGCGCAGGCTGATCTGAGCTTCCCTGTTTGTTTTATGGTATAAGCTGACTTTTCACGCGACGCAAATTCTGTATACTCTTTTCAGACTGGCTCGGAACAGAATGCAGCAGTAAAGATAATATCTCTTCCAAATTGTCAGACAATCTCTAATGGTCTTCGCATCAGCTCTCCGACAGCATTTTCTGTTGGATCCAAATTTATTGCAGCTGGTAATATTTTTTTTCATTTTCCTAGCTCTAGATGTTAATAACTTAATGCAGCAACAATAACAAAATCAACATCACGTGACTTCCAAAATCAGGCAATTTTGTCAGATGACATTCAGAGCATCATTTTCGTTTACTTCGGGTTTATAGAGGCTTAATTGTTGACTGTATTGCTTGGGCCAATTATAATTGATGCTATAGATGGCTGATGTGACAACTGAATGCTCTGATCAGACTGACCGGAGCCTTTGCTTGTCACCAAAGCTACATTGTTTGGAATCACATGATGTGGCTCAAATAACAGATACTCTCTCGCAGAAAGTGTGGGGAGCTGGGAACTATATTTTGACCCAGTGCATACTTGAGCCGCGACACGAGAAAACCAACAATTTGGTTGTGCGCCCAGTGCAGACTCAGATCAGTCTGGGCATCCGCCCAGTCTCATCTGACTCTCCGCCTTGCGCTCAAAGAGTAGCTAAGGGTCTAAGCTACCTTCATGCGGGCAGCGAAGACTCTGATCAGACTGGGCGGATGCCCAGGCTGATCTGAGTCTGCGCTGGGCGCACAACCACATTGTTGGTTTTGTCGTGTCGCGGCTCACTTATTTTTGTAGTATCAGTTTGTTCTGCCTTTGTTTGCAAAGAGTCATCATCGAGTGTAGGAGGACGTAGACTCGGAGCCTCTTTCCTATGCGCTAAGACTAACCACTAGTCTGACATTGTGTTACTCTTTGAAAATAAAAGTTATTGAACCTACCTTTTGTATCCATTTTACAACCAGTCTGTAAAACTTAGGGCTACTCTACTAGAGTGCCAAGAGGTGTAACTACGGATATGTTCCGCTAATCCTACTAGAGCTGATGCATTTCTTAAACAATGTTGATGCAACATCGCACTGACTTGACTTGCGATTTAACGTCCTTTTCAACAGTATTTCAGTCATATCGGGAAGATGGAAGGGTGATAATGAAAGGCTTTGTGCAAATGAACCCCACCGGGCTGAAAAGATTCCCGTCTCAAGCGGGTCTCGAACCCATGACCGCTAGGTCATTAAGCCAGCACTTAGCCTACTGAGGCTCTACTCCTCAAATTTCATATAAAATGACCACTCGTGTAAAATCCTCCATTTCAGTGATGTAGCAGTATTAAACAAGCGTTGAACCATTCCCACTTCCAGACACCTAAATGATATTTCTATCATTTTATCTTTTTTTCAGGCTCATCAAGTGGTAATGTTTCAATATTTGACCTTGAGACATTAGACTGCGTGGCAAACTGGCAGACTGGGGAGAAGGTCACCAACATGGCTTATTCTCGTACGCACGGACACCTTGTCACGTGCTCAGGAAGGAAAGCTACAGTTTGGAACACAAGGTAACTAAACAACAGGAAACGTAACGTAATAAACAAAAATAATGAAACACTTTTACCCATACTCAATTAGACTCATCTATCTTACAAGCCGGACGGATCCATTTTAAATTCAATAAGTGTCCTCTCTATTCCACCCTCCAATACAATAACACAATAATTGTCTTCTGTACCCTCCCCCCACCCCCTCCCCCATGAAAACGGAAACATACCGATATAAATGAAAACAGTTAGTTCCTGATTAGACGCCGCGATCTAAAGCGTCTGATCTGGGTGTTCACTGTTTGCTAAGAACCCCTCCCCACCCTCCCCTTCGTTCATGGGACGCTGGACGTGAATGGGTTAAATATGTACCAGAAGTATCATGTTGGTGTTTGCTATCCGGCTCTGAATCAAAATCATAATTGAGCCGCGACACGAGAAAACCAACAATATAGTTGTGCGCTCAGCGCAGACTCCGATCAGCCTGGGCATCCGCCCAGTCTGACCAGAGTCTTCGCTGTCCGCATGGAGGTAGCTCAGTCCCTTAGCTACCCTTTAAGCACTTAGTGAAGAGTCTGATCAGATTGGGCGGATGCCCAGGCTAATCTGAGTCTGCGCTGAGCGCATAACCACATTGTTGGTTTTCTCGTGTCGCGGCTCATATTTTGCAAAGAGAAACACTGCAAACCCTAATCAGATGTTATTTTAAATGCAAGCAGATGTCAATCTTCAGTGTTTTATTAGACACATACTCCAAGAATTAAGGACCCATTTGATTTATTTGGTGAAGTGAGTGAGTGATATGGACTTTACGCCACATCAGCACAAAAAAGGCTATTTCGCGCCGAAAACGCTATAAAAATACGTTTTATATGCAATAGGTCAGAAATAAATGCAATTTATTATGTGGACTAGAAATGCATAATGTTTATGAAAGATGTTGTGAAGTTCCACGAAAATCAAACTATCCCAGAAATTTTATATATTTTATTTAGGGTAATAACAAAACTTTTATCACTCATTTTAGGTATGAAGCAATGAAAGAAATGGACGAGTTTGGCGACTCCATTTTAGTGTGCGTCATATCACATGACGGGAAATACCTTGCAATCGGACTGGATTCTGGGGAAGTTCTCATTTGGAAACTCTCGGACGATTCCGTTGACCATCTGACCACACTGACAACACATACAGCATACATTAAAGATATAGAATTTAATGAATCAGGAACCCGGATGTTGACGACAGGAGATCTGAGCCTGCGCATTTGGGACGTTGAAGCCAATTTCAAGATGATAAGTGTCTATTATGCGCCGGTGAATAATGCATGTTTCCTTGGTGACGTGGTATTGGCAGGCGAGGCAACAGGAAATTTGAAATATTTATCTTTGTAAAACAGTATTATTTTACTATAGGGTCGAGTCGGGTAACTTCGGACAGCGGGTAAATTCGGACATACCATTGCAAACAGTGAAAATCCAGATGAGACGGCTCCATTGCAAACAGTGAAAATCCAGATGAGACGGCTCATAATGAGCCGTCTCATCAGGATTTCACTGTTTGCCCAGTTAATTTTGTTTTAATTCCAAACAAATGGCATATAAAGGAAACAATGTTACTGTCCGAATTTACCCGACTTTACCCTAGCTCTGAAAATCACATAAAGCAGGAACACACCCTTTCTTTAAAGAGAAGACCACTTTTGGTCTTTTGGAAGGGTTTCAGAAAAAAGGGCAGAAAACGGGGTCACAAAAGTTGTTCCCCTTTGTAGACATGGCAGAAAAGATGGTGGTGTGCCCAAACACATTAAAGACAGTTCTTTTGATGTAACTCACTGGAGTGTTTTAGTGTAGGTATTACAGTGATGCTCACAGAATCCAGGGATGCATTAGTCTTCGTTGCCCTGCAACACATTTTGGATCCAGGCTGTATATTTAATATGCATTTTTGTTAGATGTTCATATAGAATTTATCTTTTTATAGTTATAGAAATCTTTATTCTTGTTAAATTTTATATAGTTTTATGTTTAGCTACATTTTGATACGGGTCTTACTTTATAGTTTCTTTGTGTTTTCTATTTGTAAAATATTCTAAAAATAAATTCCTTCACAAAATGTCAGTGGTGTCTGTCTACAAGCCTCTTGATCAGCCTGTTCAGATATGGTATGAAAAAACAATACAAAACGATGTTAATGTAAGTCAGTGCAGATGCCCATTTATAACAGTAAAGAAACATAAGCCGGTACATCGGCTACAGGGCTAGATACTGTTTGGGCCATACATCAATATCTCTGAAAAAGCATGTTTTTAGTAGGTATGTCAGGACATTTTGCGCCGTGACACGACAAAACAGACAAAGTGGCATGTGCTCCCAGCGAAGACAGATCAGCCTGGGCATCCGGTGTTGCGTAATGGCTAGTGGCCTCTAAAATCCGCAAGTAAAATCAGAGTAGAATATTGGTCTTAATTATATTAAAATGTACTCTTGAGATGTAGGGCAATGACGTAGTAGCTTCTGATAAGGTTATCTTGTTCTTCTATTCTGAGTTCATAATCATGGGTGGGTTAGACAGGTATCAGTTTTTATTACTTTGTTTACTTAGAATCCAGACAATTTATTACCCTTTGCCAGACGGTTTTGACACTATTTCAGCCATAAATTAGATAACAGTTTTTCGGTCAGGTCAATATACGTCATAGAATTGACTGAGTTTTGCATCCTAAAATTAGTTCTTGGTCACCGAAAGTCTCCTTATAAGGCGAAGTCCGGTAGATTGAATCATTATTATTAGTAAGTGACATAATGTATATTGTTAAAAATAGAAGTTCGGAAGTCTGTATAAAAGGGGGAGAGAGTGTGGTTGCGGGGAGAATATGCAGTAGTAGTCTTCTTGATCAGTTGATACATTTGTATACGAGTGTGCATGGTGTAGAATGGCTCCTGTGGTTAAAGAGTTTAGATAAAATGACTTAGAAAATAGACCAGTGACTTGAGTTGTACTTATACCCCCAAGCCACCCGGGCAGTGGTCACTTGTGTGGTCACTACGCAACACCACTGGACTTATTTTGGTGCCGTGACCAGGATGGACTTCACTTTATTCTGAACATTTAGTTTCTTCCTCTGGAATATTGAGTTCGTGCTCCAGGACATTGTGGTCTGGTAAGTTAAGTCTACTTTATTTCTAAAACATAGAAATGGCTGACCAGGACGTTGTGGGGCAGGTTTTTCAAAACCTGGCTGTGGAAATGGGAAATGTTTCCACCGCTTTAGGGGCTCAAGGAGTAAATCAAATAGTATTTCCATTTGAGGGGGAAGCCAAAAAGTTTAAAGAATGGGTAAAGTCCATAGAAAAATATGCAGCTTTGATGAACCTGGACGATGTAAGGACAAAAAGGGTGGCTTACCAGTCAAGTCGGGGCCCAGTTAGTGATTTTATCAAACGTTATTCCGAAGGAAACCTCGGGATAACATGGGTTCAATTAAAGGATGAGTTAGGGCGTAGGTTCTCCGAGGTTACTGATGCCCAACATGCCTTTATGCTGTTGAGGAAAGTACGTCAAAAACACGGTGAGACCGTACAGGTCTATGCCGAACGGCTATTAACACTAGCGGAAGATGCCTTTGATAACCAGCAGGGTCCGCCGGTCCAAAGACAGCTGATAGACATATTTGTCGATGGGTTGGCTGAGGACCAACTGAAATTAAAAGTGTTAAGGGAAAACCCGAATACATTAGAGGCTGCTGTTACGGCCGCCACTAATGAGCAGAACTTGCGTAGGCGTTTCAATTTGCGCACTCATCATCAACATATTCCTGATGATGATCGAATGGAGGTCGATCATTATAGACCTGCATTGCGATGTTTCAAATGCCACAAAGTAGGTCACAAAAGTAAGGACTGTAGGGCGAGGGCCAATGTAGGTGCTGTTGTTAATGCAAATCAGCCTATAAATAATGACAGGAAAAAGGAGATGCTCTGTTGGTACTGCTCTAAAAAAGGGCACTTCAAACGGGAATGTAGGAAAAGGCAGGCTGATCTGGGCCGGGATGAGAGAAATTCCGGGCCTAGAGGAGGCCAGGCAAAGTCGGAAAACTAGGGCCCTCCTTTCGTGACGAAGCCCCCGGAAGGAGAAGGAAATTTTGTAAAGACATTCCAAAGTTTGATATAGCCTTAACAGGGAGTCCAAATTCATGTTTAATACAGTTAGGAAAAAATAAATTTCGAACCTTAGTAGACTCTGGAGCCGAAGTATCATTGATGCATAGGCGCGTTTATCGATCATTAAAAGAAAAGCCCGCCTTGGTTAAGAAAACCGCAAAGTTGCAGTCAGTCAGTGGTGGATGTTTAAAAATTGATGGGTATGTTACCCTCACATTCAAAATCGGGGATACCGAAGTTAAACATTCGTTCTACGTTTCGCCTTCTATAAATAGAAATTTTATATTGGGTAGGGACTGGCTTGTGCAAAATGGTGTAAGGTTATACTTCGACTTAGGATTTCTACGAATTGGCAGTTCCACAGTGCCTCTTGAGGAAGACATTCATATAGCATCTCTTGTGCGTTTAAGGTCAACAACTGTTTTAAAACCTCAAACTGCTACTGTTTGTGTAGGCAAAATTAAGGATAGCTCTGAATTTCAAGTCCGGCAGATATATTCGATCACCGCTACGGAAACAAAGTTCATAAGCAGTGAGCCCGGGTTGATGGTTTCAAACTCGGTGGGCAGATTAAATAAAGATCGCACTCTACCGATTATGGTTGTTAATAACACGAATCGAACAATGAGGCTGTTAAAAGGATGTGTCATCGCAAAAGTTGAAGCAATTGATCCCACCGAAGTAAACAGTTTAGACAGTGTTCAGAAACACCCTGATCAAAAAGCTAAAGGTGATTGGACAGCTGAAGTCGACGTCCCTGAAAAGCACAAAGAAATCGTAATCAATTTCCTTAAAAGTCACCATGACTTGTTTGCAGTAAAGGACTCTGAACTCGGGCATACTGACGGGGTGAAAATGAAACTTGATACAGCTGACCATCCTCCCATTAAACTAAGGCCCTACCGGACACCCATACATAATAGAGAGGTGATTGATAAGGCAGTAGACGAAATGCTTGAGGCAAACATTATTCGAAGGTCAAAATCCCCATGGAGTTTCCCCGTAGTTATTGTTGACAAAAAGGATGGGTCAAAACGATTTTGTGTAGATTTTAGAAAACTGAATCAAATAACAAAATCAAATTCATATCCTCTTCCGTTAATTGATGATATTTTGGCCCTTCTAGGCAAAGCCAAATACTTTACCTCCTTAGATTTGAAATCTGGGTATTGGCAAGTACTGATGGAGGAAACAGATAAAGAGAAAACTGCTTTTGCTTGTCATCGCGGTTTGTTTGAGTTTAATGTTATGCCGTTTGGTCTGTGCTCTGCTCCGGCAGTTTTTCAGGAGCTTATGACAATTGTTCTTCAGGGATTAAGTCATTTTGCCACAGCCTACCTCGATGACATTTTGATATACAGTGAAACTTTGGAGCAACACATGTTTCATTTAGAGACCGTTTTTGATAGGTTACGTCAACATGGGCTGAAATTAAAACTGAAAAAGTGTTCATTTCTACAATTAGAGACCCAGTATCTAGGGTTCATTATTAATGACCAAGGAATAAGCCCCGATCCTCGGAAAGTAGAGGCTATCAGGTCGCTCCCAGCTCCAACTTGTGTCAGAGAAGTTCGGTCTTTCATTGGAATGTGTTCATATTACCGCCGATTCATACCAAATTTTTCAGAGATAGCTGAGCCCATTATCGACCTGACTCGGAAGTATGCTAGGTTCAAGTGGTCAGAAAATTGCCAGAATAGTTTTGAATATTTGAAGCAAAGTCTTACAGTGGTGCCCTTATTAGCCTACCCAGATCCTAACAAACCATACACCCTGTATACAGACGCAAGTAATTCCTGCATAGGGGCGTGCTTGACCCAGCAGTGTGATGAGGAAGATATCTTTTTGCCAAATGTCAAAAATGAAAAACCTATCTATTATCTTTCCCATAAATTGAGCAAGACTCAATGTAAATGGTCAACTATTGAAAAGGAAGCTTTTGCAATTCATTATTCTTTGCAGAAACTGGATTACTATCTTCACAACGCGAAATTTGTCATCAAAACGGATCATAAACCCTTAAAATATTTACTTGAGTCTCCAATGCAAAATAAGAAAATACAACTTTGGGCTTTAGGAATGGCAGGGTACAATTGCTCGATTGAATACATTGCTGGTACTGAAAATACCTGTGCTGACTTACTGTCACGTAAACCTGAGGTTAAAGGGGAAGAGCATGAGGTAGAGCACTTTGAACTTGACATAAATGACAATGCTTTTGAAGTCGGTGCAATCAATTCTAACGAGATTAATCCTAAGGATTTCGCTGGGTGCAGCTTGCCAGTGAAGGAAAATTTAGATATCCCAGAATGTGATATCAAGGGTTTAGATATGGCCTTAGAACAAAACAAGGATAAGAACATTACGGAACTCAGAACAGTCTTAGGGCAAGGGGAACCATCTAAAACTATTAAGCAACGGTATCTTGTCGAAAATGGCATACTTTACTATCTTTCAGATCCAAATGATAATCCAACGCTACGTCTTTTTATTCCTGAACATTTAAGACTAATGGTAGTAAAACAATACCATGATGACAACGGTCATATGGGCGTGCAAAAGACATATGACGCAATAAGACAGAAATACTTTTGGCCAAACTTATTTCAAGAATTGTACGAATATGTTTCAAAATGCGTTAGTTGTCAATCTAGGACAGGTCAAAATACAAAACCATTGTTGCAAAATGCAGATATACCACCATATGCTTTCGCCAAACTAAGTCTGGATTTGTCGGGGCCCTATCCAAAAACATTGTCTGGAAATAAATACATTATTGCCTTTGTTGATTGGTACAGCGGATGGCCAGAAGCTTTTGCAGTGGCTGATAAAACAGCAGAAACAGTAGCACATTTAATTATAGAAGAGATATATCCTCGCTTTGGTTGTCCTTTAGAAATAGTGACTGATAATGGTTCTGAGAACGTTAATAGGGTCGTAAGGGAAACCCTTCAAGCTATGAACATCCACCATGTCACTACTTCGTTTTACCATCCTAACAGCAATTCGAAAGTGGAAAGATTTCACAGAACATTGCATGATATTTTGGCTAAACGGCTTCAGGACGGACAAGATACATGGGACCTCCATTTGAATCAAGTATTGGCTGCCATACGGTTCAATGTTAGTGAGGCGACAGAATATACACCATATTACTTGTTATATGGACGTGACGTCGTCTTACCCATCGATAACTTACTGAAGCCCCGGCTAAAATATCATGGTGAGGATCTCTATCAGATTGCACTCCAAGAGCAGCATAAAGCATTTATGCTTGTTCATGGACGCCTCAGAAAACAGCAGCGTAAGCAAGCTAAGTATGCAAATAGGAAACGCAAAGATGTGACATATAACGTAGGTGATCCGGTATTTCACAAAAAGCACGTTCGTACAAAGATAGAAGGACGCTGGCGACCATTTTATAGGATAATTGAGCAAAAATCGCCCGTGACATATCTGTTAAAGAATCAGCTGGACGGTAAAACAGTTGACGCTCACGCTGATGATATCAAACTAGCAAAGGTTGACACTTGGCATATGCCAAAAACCGATACAGGTCAACCACGTCGTAAGGCTGCATATGTGGTGCCGCCGATGTCAGACGATGATTCGTCAGAAACAGATACCTCAGAATCGGAATCTGCTGAGAATCCGCAACAAAAACTTGTTGATCTTGCTCGACAGGAACGAGAAGATTCCGATGCTGAGGATAATATTCCTAAAATGGAACTAGCAAAACGGGTTCGAGAGCGAGAACTGCGTGAAAACGACGAAACCGCATATGCATCAGACGATATGTTAACTGCAAGCGATGCAGATTCAGAGGCTACAGTGGATTATGAACTTTCAGATTCAATGTTAATTGAAGAAGTTAAAAAGGGTAAAGTCGAACCTGAAATGGTAGGTCAGACTGGAACAAAAAAGAGAAAACGATCTGAGAAGGGTCGGAATGCCAAAGTTAGAACCCTGCTCAGCGCTATTGCTGGAATGTTCTGAAAGTAAATGGCTTCGGTTTAATAATTTTATGTATATAAAGAATAGTAATAGATACTCAGTAAACAGAGGCTGAGACCTAATCTAAGGTGTCTGTTTCGTTGCAGGAGACAGACAGTGGTAGCACAGAAGATGCGTCTCCTTATTCTCCTGTCATTAATTGGCTATGCCGTGGGGGTAATAGTACATGAAAATGTTGTATTCCAAAAAGTAAATGACATCACATCTACACGTGCTAGATGGCTAATAACGTTTGTACAAGATTTACAGCCCTTTAAGTACTTCCTTGCACGGGTTGCTGCAGACATAGATGAAATGTCTAAAATAACAGAAACAATGATTGACCACTACAGTGGTCCAAAGCAACAGAGCTTTTCTAATACACTTACAAATTTACGTGCAGAAATTGATTCCCTCGATAAAGTTCTTGAAGGCATATTACAAAGTTATTCTGATTATGAATCGCTGGGGTCAAGGGATCGCAGGAGTATCTTACCTGTGGTCGGAAAAATAATGTCGTTCATGTTCGGCACTATTTCAGAAAGTGACCTTGAGGACGTAAGACGAGCCCTCACTGAACTGTCAAGAAATCAACAAGACATAGTACATATGCTTGAGGAACAAATGTCAATACTTAACGTCTCCAGGACACAAATAGCGGAAAATCGCATGGCCATACTTGATCTAGTAAAATGTGTCAACCTCTTCGATCAGCGACTAACGGCCCTGACACAAGCTACTCAAAAACGTTTGGAAAAGGTAGAGACATTTATAAATGTATATGCGCAAATGGATCTTATCATCAGTGGCATCAAAGATGCCATTTTACGAGCTAACTTTTATTTAGAAAATTTACGACTAGAGCTTAATATGTTATCTCTTAATCATTTAAGTCCAAGTTTGATAACTCCTAAAAACTTGAAACAGCTCTTGCTAACAGTAAAAACGAAATTGCCCTTTTCACTTAAACTTCCTGAGGATCCGGAGACAGACATTTGGTACTTTTATCGCACATTGATCTGCAAAACGGTTTTACATGATGATAAAATACTTGTTGTTATAAGTATTCCTTTGCTTGACCAAAATGGGGAGTATGAAGTTTATAAAATACATGTTTTACCACTCCCCTGGGTCAATTCATCCTCAACTACACAAAGTTTACCAGAGATGGTAGCTACATACGATGTTCAATATGCTGGACTTATGATGAACAAAGAACGAAACAGATATGCTCTGTTGACTGCTGATGAAGTACAGGCTTGCAGCAATGCCGTCATGAGATACTGTACACCTAGAAACGCGGTACTCCCTGTCAATTTACATCGCTTGTGCATTTTAGCCTTATTCTTCAAGAACAATGCGTACATAGATGCGTATTGTCATAGGGTAGTTACCCCTAATAGCGTGTTGCCACAAGCAAAATACCTGTCCGTGGGTCAGTGGGTGGTGAGCCTAACAGAACCTCTTACCTTTTCTATCGTATGTACCGAAAATGAAGGCAGGAAATCTGCTCTGACACAGCAAACTAAAACTCTGAATCCGCCCATAGATGTTATAAGACTAAGACCTGGGTGTTCAGGATCTAGTAATTTCTTAAATTTACCACCCTACTACCAATTTGAGGAGCATGTTTCCATCATGGACCCCTTTAATAACCTAATCGAACTCAAAAACGAGACTAAATTTCGCATTTGGAACCCTTTGAAAGAAGCTCTTCCGAACTTCACGAAAATAGAAATACCCACGAATTTAAGCACGATCAAGCAAATACCCATGGACGATTTAATATTAAAATTGCGGGGCATGCATAGGGTGCAAATTCAGGACAACTCCTGGCCATTATGGGCATACATAATAATTAACAGCGGCATTTGTATCATAGCAGGGGGATTGATATTTTTGTACTTAAGATATCGGAGAAATAAGAAAACCCTGCCCCATGGAGCCCCTGGTTGTTGCGAACGGCTAGCCATTTTCTGTGTTGACAGAATTAAGGTAGACAAGGACAAACCACGTGACCAACCTTCGGTGTCCTACTCTAAAGAAACGGATGGAGTGACTATTCTTCAGGGCAGTGGACAGTCTGCCCCACCGACAAACGAGGTTACTATGGACTCGGTTCTAAAACATCTTTATCCGAGTTTACCTAGGGTGGGTAACGTGCCATCACAGTAATAATTTACAGAATGATGGACACTACAATCTTGTACATAGTGGACAAAGTATATTTTACAAACAGTGAAGTTATGCAATATATATGTGTTATAAATAAACCATTTTAATCTTAGGACATATTATGTTATAAGTGACATGTACACTAGTATATAACGATATGTGTGGACAACGTGTACATGGGAAATACATGTGTGAACCAGTGGTGGAGCATTAAAACTTGTTGGTCAGCCCTCATTGTTACGAACAGACGGACAGACAGTCGGTTGTCTCTAGCTTAACCTTGTTTTACAAGCTTACATTCTTTTCTTTAAGAAGTTACAAATTTCATAGAAAATACAACTAAAATGAGGTGTTTCCAAAAGAAAGCAAGCGGAGCCAGATGTTTCGTTTAATTAACAGGAGATAGAAGACTATATTTCGTAATCAGCACACAATCGAGAAATTTTAGAAACAATCGACAGTTAAGCGATTATAATTAGGGTATAAAATTTTGCCTAATCAAAGGTGCCAGACAGAGAAAATAATAACTGTCAAAATCTGATACAGGAGCCAAATTCAAACTTTGTTCATTACCCAATTTACTATAAATGCAGTTCTCTCGGAAATTGAAATCAAACATTATTTTAACATTATTCGGATTAGTATTATTTAGTAACGTGAAAATATGGCAGCTTCAATAGATTATCAAAGCAGTTTCGAGCCAGGGTGTTGGCGACTAGTGACTGTACAGGATTTACGGGACAAAATGTCCGGGGAGGAAGTAGAGAAAGCCGGGTTAACCGGATTGGACGGGGCCATGGTTATGGCAAAGATCACATGGTCGGCACAGGCTTGTCAGCTCACCCATGGGCAAGGACATGCCCATGGGCCGCCGTATGAGATAGCGAGGCAGGAGTCAGGGCCAAGCTGGGAAGATGATGCTTCATCCGTGATAACAATCAGTAGTACGGACAGTGATGATACTGTCTTGTACGATTATCAGGAGGATGAAGTGTCCAGTTCGCTGGACACTTCTACCTGGGAAGCGGGAGACTGGGACGGCGATGAATGGGAGGCGGCTGGGGCGCCGCCCCTGAGTGAGGACGACGAGGGCGAGCCGGAGATCTTGTTTCTGCCAGCTGGGGCAGAGAGTTCCCGAGTGGAGGACATTGACGGGTTTTCGTTGGACTGAAGTTTTTTTATTAAACTGTGACAGTGAGACGTGACACTGAAAGGATTGTACAATACATATAACATAATAAGGATTTACGTAGTGACATTAGTCTGTTTGTAGTCAAAGACTCATTTAGCGGTGTGCATGGAAATTTAACTTGTGCATGGAAAACCACAGGAGGGGAGGTAAGTGAGGAATACTGTTAAATATGTATTGTCAAAGTTTAACATTGTTCTGTTTACAATCATTTTTAAAGATGTATAAGTTGTTTCTTCATGATATTTTGTATGTTACCGTTAGTTAGATTGACATGTAAAGTTTATTGTAAAGCTATAATATATGTCACCTACCAGTAGTTTCATAATCCTTGATATTTTATTCAATAATTAATTTAAAAAAATATCCCGTAGAAAAGGGCGGGTGTTGCGTAATGGCTAGTTGCCTCTAAAATCCGCAAGTAAAATCAGAGTAGAATATTGGTCTTAATTATATTAAAATGTACTCTTGAGATGTAGGGCAATGACGTAGTAGCTTCTGATAAGGTTATCTTGTTCTTCTATTCTGAGTTCATAATCATGGGTGGGTTAGACAGGTATCAGTTTTTATTACTTTGTTTACTTAGAATCCAGACAATTTATTACCCTTTGCCAGACGGTTTTGACACTATTTCAGCCATAAATTAGATAACAGTTTTTCGGTCAGGTCAATATACGTCATAGAATTGACTGAGTTTTGCATCCTAAAATTAGTTCTTGGTCACCGAAAGTCTCCTTATAAGGCGAAGTCCGGTAGATTGAATCATTATTATTAGTAAGTGACATAATGTATATTGTTAAAAATAGAAGTTCGGAAGTCTGTATAAAAGGGAGAGAGAGTGTGGTTGCGGGGAGAATATGCAGTAGTAGTCTTCTTGATCAGTTGATACATTTGTATACGAGTGTGCATGGTGTAGAATGGCTCCTGTGGTTAAAGAGTTTAGATAAAATGACTTAGAAAATAGACCAGTGACTTGAGTTGTACTTATACCCCCAAGCCACCCGGGCAGTGGTCACTTGTGTGGTCACTACGCAACACCACCCAATCTGATCAGAGTCTTCGCTGTCCGCCTGGAACTAGCTTCGACCCTAAGCTACCTTTTTGAGCGCACAGCAAAGACTCTGATCAGACGGGGCGGACACCCAATCTGATCCGAGTCTTCGCTGGGCGCAAATGCCATTTTGTTGGTTTTGTCGTGTCGCGGCTCAAATGTGCTTTGCCGTACTCGAGAATTATTGCCATTTGAAAAGAGTTTCACTGAAGTAAATAAGACAGAAAATTGCATTTGATGGGTGTCAATAATACGAGATATGACGTCAGAAAGGACAGACATAGACTAAATGGAGCGCAACCGACGGTATCCCAAAGACGTTGATACATGTACATTGTTTCAGCGTCATATACCTATAGTCAGGACGCTGAAATTCAAAAAGGGCCTATTTTTCGAGTTTAATGCCCCAACAATTCGAAAGGATGAATTTGGTATATTATGAAAGATTATTATTCAAACTTTAACTTAGGGTATGATGTAGTCCTGAAAAGTGGATCCGGGTGCTGCAATCAAGGGAGATAACTGGGTACCCCACAAATGCTAAAAACTGCTCGACAATGGTTTTCGTTGTGTTTATGTCATTTTCAGCGGGATTTCAAGCAAGTAACGGTCTTAAGTCGCAAGACCTATTATACTGCTAGCAATTGACATTCATAAGCTTTCTGGCCATATTGACGTAAGACCGTAATATTCGGTTACAGACGTTACCTATCGGTATAATCCCTTAATTAAAACAATTTGAAGGCAGAATCGTTTTGTTTTCTTTTATTACCATACCCCCTTTTAAAATCATCTTAAAATATGAACATAATTTCAACCTGGTTGATCTGCTATCATAAGCCTTTGCTACTACTGGAAGTTACGTAGATAACAGCAAATAAATATTTATTCAACTATTTGACTGCTTTTCAGTGTCATTCATGAGCTTCCAGTAAACTTTCATAAAAAGGTTTTCAGGCAATTTTCAAGAAATGCTGTGTCAATGGAGGAATTTAGTCACCTTGACCAAGTTGTTTAAGGGTCTCTTGAGCTGCGTTGTTTACGTTAAAAAAGGAAAATAAAAACACTTTAGAATTGCAATGTGTTAAAAGACTTGACATATACCGAATAAAGAACTTATTTTGCTTTTTCTTTCTTCTTGTAGCATAGCTCAGCACTTTTCGGTATATGGTTATTTACAGCTGATCAACAATTTTGCTGATCACCTCGTTTTTATTTCACCAACATACGTGGCTTTCAGTTATATAAAGCAATGAAAACATAAAGAAATAGGTATAAGGAGGGATAGAAATATTAAGACCGAGAAATACTATTGATGTCATGAACGTGTAGAGGAATCAAATCGAGTCATAATTGGTTAAATTAAGCGAAAACCTCAAATGCCTCGTCCTTTTGGAGATACCACTGCGGTATTACTAGTAATCTACACTACAAACCCTGCTGCTACATGAATTATTGAAAAGATTTGATACAGTACGGGTATGGAAATCGAAAGACTACAAAAGACGTGGGAAAACTAAAATACGTAATGATTTTTGAAGTTATAAGGCACAAAAAAGATATATGCAAAATCAAAAGTAATTATCTGCTTGCTAAGTACACATAGTTTCATGAAATCTGTAAAGAGGTTTCTCTTGATATCAACACAAAAAGAAAAGAATAAAAAAAATACCCAAATATCAACTTTAGAGAAAATCAAGGTACATCTTTATTATATCAACAAATAATGGAGTTTTATTGCATGGTTTTGTTTGGTCAGTTTAAAAAGTCTCTGATAACGGTGATCCAGCGTCAATTTATGGTTCAACATCGGGAACATGGAACTAAGAAAAGAAACAAGAAGTCCTGTTATACAATATTGTACCAAATTTGCATTCCGTTAGCAAAATGCTTCGCTTCAACATGATCCTTTCTTCCACACTGTTTGTACCAATTGCTTTCTGGTCTCACTATTGCTTATCGAACCAACCCTTTAGTAATGTGGAAACTGGAGTAATTATTAATTTGATAATGCTTAATTTGTCACGCTGTAGAGTTCAGCAACGTTTGAATACCAATAGATGTAAAACCAGGCAGAATATATCAATGCTATATAATACTGCTTAGAATTTTTGGGATATATCTCAGTTTTTCATACTTTGAAACGTATTTAAACTATTTAAATTGAAGTATTTAGCAGATTCAGAACGGAACAAGTAACGTATACAACTATATATCGGGCTTGTTATTAATTTTATGCCCAAATAATGATACAGCATTACTGACTGAAATGAACAGACAACACATCATTACTGCAAAACACAACATTATTGCACATCACAACAATAAATGCCAAAACAAACCCTTAAAGCACAGCTTCAATATTTCATCTCGTTGACCTTGCAAACATTATTGTATTTCGGTCCAATACTTGGTATAAACTACCCATTAATTAAGGGTAACTGCTAGTCAGAATTATCCTTTCCAAAATTCTACTTATTTAGATAATACATGTCCTCAAGTTCCTCAAGTTAGCTCATCCTCATATCAAGTGCTGATGGATTAAGATGCTGTTCACTTTAATACCAATGTGTTATTTTGCAGCATTTTGGTGCAGATAATACAATGGAAGACTAATGGAGGGAAATATGGTGAATTACTTGTCTTGTTGTACTCAAATACTGCAACTACAACTACTGAATAGATATTTGATTAAGAATTTCATGAAATAAAATATCTGTGTCGCTACTTAGTCACAACAACAACAGTTTGCAATATGACTTGTGCGACTGCTACAAATGAGTAACGTTGATAACATTTCAGCAAGTACACTTTGATACTAGACCAAAACACTGACCTTTTGTGAATAAAAACATGATTATCCGGTCTTATATGATATTGAAGTTCAATTCAAAGACTTTGCTTTAAATTAGGTTGAGGTGGAGTCATAGATCTAGATAAGATTATTAATTGATTAGTCCAAGATACTTTGCTTATTCCCTCATAAAACATACTTTGTGACTCTTCAAACGAACTAGTAAACGGTTATATAAAAAGTCACAAAATATTTTCTGTTTGTTTGTTTCATAAATATGAAAAAAATCTAAATTATCTATGTTACCCGTTCTTATATGGAGTTCTGAATGGACTGAAGTATCGAAGTACATGTATCATTATACATTAGCTCTAAAACCATCGGGCTTTAGTGTTGAGATTTTATTCTAGGTATACTGTTTAAAAATACAAGATGACTTAATACTAAAAACTAGAGGCATGCGGATATTTAGCAATCGAAAGCAACTTATACACAAGTACTTATGGACACTAAATAACAAAGTCCAAATTTCAATTATGTAACGCAGTATAACTGCGAAAATTCCTTTCCGATACACAATAAATAGATGTTATTATTTTTTAAATGCCATTAACAATTTCGTCATTTTTCATGGTGTCATGTGCACTGTGCATTTTGCAAACGGTTACCCGTTACAACGAATGTCTCTAGAATCTATCTCTATCGGTTCTCCATATCTCGACATCATCAAGTAAATTGTTTGAATTCTTAAAAAACCTGTTTCAATAAATATTCAACTGATATATTAAGTACTATACACGGTGATTCAAACCAGTCCGCAAAAGGCAAGCATTTGAATGATAGCTGATGTTCAGTATGACCCGCATGTATAGACTTTCATATCTTCTGCTAATTCGGCTACTGGATTCTGTACTGGTAGCCTTATTTCTGTAATGTACGTGATGTACATATATCTTTGGTAGCCGTTGTCTAGACTGTTTATAACTTTTCGTTGCGTATTTAAATCTCTTAAATAGAATAGAACCATGTGTACAGGTGCAGCAGCAGGAACTGTGAGGTTAAGCGCATGAAACTGGTCTAAGCCCCCTCTGGCTTATGCTACTTTTCGTTCCAAGACGAACAAAACTTTTATCCCAGATCCCGTTTCTTGTTTATCTTTATAAGTATGAATTTTGATAGCCTCCTCAGCTGTCTACTTTACTTCCGGTTTTGTTTTGTGATTTGAAAGAGTAAAAAAGTGAAAATGGATGTTTTATAATTATTTTTTGTGTATCTTATGTTTTTTTTTATTTTATTTTGATTTATTACTTTTTATTTTATGATATTTTTTTGGGTGGTACTTATATAACGATTCTCTGTGTCGGACTGGTACGTCGGTTATCATTGGTGTGCTATTTTGTTTTATCGTATGTGGGTCTTCCTTCTTGTTTCTTGGCTTGGATGGTCTACGTTTGTGAGTGTGGCCTTCCTGGGCAATCTCCTTTCTGTTTTTCTATATCTGTTTTCTACTTTCCATTTACTTAATTTTGGGCCTGCAGGCTAATATAATAAATATATATTATAGTAAAATAACTAGAAACAAATTGAGATGGCCAAACTGAAAGCAACCTTTATTCTCTGGAGAGAGGAACAAAGTTGGAAAGTAACTTCGTTTTAAATGTTTTTTTTTCCACTAGCATGAGGAAAAAGTGATCCCATAGCTCTTCGAATATCTACCATTGGCATATATTTGATAACTGTTTTGACATTTAAGCATTTCGACGTCGCGCACGATGTTCGAACAGTGGACACTTCCAGAGGGTCATTTGCAAAAGAAATCTTTTTTTAAGCAGAAACCATTCATGTTAAACATCAAATGGAAGCTAAAACTGTGCAGAATATGACTGTGTAAATTTCAATTATTTTAAATATACCATTTTAAAGAGGGACGGCAAAGCTATATGATTTTCAGTCCAAAATCGCATGTCCATCGTTACATTTTCGGCCACCTCCAATAATAAAATGATAAATGAACCGCATAAAACGCACGAGAACATATCGACTTTTTAACAGATGTTTACCATAATGTACGTTTAAGACAATTTCCGTTGTTTTTTCCATACGGGCGTCTTTTACGGTGAGAAAATATGAAGTATAATTGTAAATAGAAAATGTCCATCTATAGAAGAATTGTCACTGTCGTATTAAACAAATACATATAAACACGAAAGGAAAAGGAGGATGGGTAAGATTAAAATATATCTTGCATGCACAATGGTTACTCTTTATTGTGGGATATATTTTGTTAAGACTTCTCGTCGAATAAAATTTTTAAGATGCCAGTTTCAATTTCTCAGTAATATTCCCCTGACGTAAAATCGGCGTCCCAATTTATGAACTGCTTTAAGAAAACTTAATTTGTCAGATTTTGAATTAACATAAATGAATTCGTGAAGTTTGTAGGAAATGCACATTGTTTGTAAATTACCTACAACTCATAACGTCTCCTCATTTTTGAAAATACTTTGAAAGCCGTTCATTTTTTTCTCGCTAGGCAGTTAGTGCAAATCCTCTTTAGAATATTGTCTTTCAGTCTTGATACTTCCGTCATTATATCTGTGCCAATCCAAACGGCTTAATATACCTACAGGAACTGCTGTAATACATCATTAACACAGTAAATATCAATTTTAAAATTGCATACCAGTTAAGTTATTAAATTACCTTTCAAAAAAAAAAAAACTTTGAAAGCACTATTTTAAAGACATATTCGGCAGAAAAATAATTTAAGGTCGTTTTAAAATTCCATTTTATGATTTCCTTTATATGAGAAACGTATGTTATGGCTAATATTAGCACTGAAAGCTTTTCAAATCCATATACAAAGTACGGTTAATCCACTGCAGTGCAGTAGAAAAAAATGTTAATATATATTTTTCTATATACATGTATCTTTATATTTTACTCCGGACTACCAACCCAGGGGTCGCAAGATCGATCCCCTGCTTCTCCGGTCTTTCGGATGAGACTTTAAACCGAGGTCCCGTCTCCATATGACCTCGTTGTTGGTGGGACGTTAAACCCGAGCTCACTTACTCACTCACTATATTTTACTGAATTGTTTTCATTCTTAAGTCCTTTTTAACTAAATTGTATCCAGTAACGTAGTCAACAAGCTGTAAAAGACGAATGCCCAATGATCAAAGGGCTTATAAGTGTAGATGCATAAGCTGTTTAAAATCGTAACAGTCTCAGAGGTCGTAGGGCTGGTCTTCTTGTGAAAACTCCTCAGTGCGAGGAAACGTTCCATAAACTACAGCTTTTGAAAAATGTTCACCGGAGGAAAACGGGAGCTTAGGCGGTGTTTAGACACCTAAGAAAAATGTTTTATGAAATACAGATTGCAAAGACATTATCATCGAATGTTTTGCTAGTCAGTAACCCTGTAATTCCGTGCGCTATTTGATGATGAATGGAAAAATAGAGACTTAAAATGAAATTTAGCATCTTCGAATACCAACTCTAGGTAGGGTAAACTGTCTTTGTGTAAAATATGTATATACACCGGTTTTCTTGCATTTTGTAAATAAGTGGAAATAAAGTTTCCTTTTAAAAAGGAAAGGCTTGCCGAGTTTTTACATTTTGTTTACATTACAGTTAGTTCTATAACATAAAACTTGCCACTCTCTTATTTAATATTTCATTTTATTATTCCTATTTTTATTCTGACATTTTCATTTCTACTTTCATTTTCATTTCTTGGAGAGTGACGTTTTATCTACCATCTACCTGAAACCAGAGCAAACACTTTTGATCAAGTCTGGAGAAAATAACAGCTGAATAATGAAGATCAATTTATAAGCTGTTAATTATCATTGAACTTCAATGATTTGAACACTTCACTTTGCCAGATTGATCTGGATTCTTTTGTTAGGGTTTTTCACTTTCCACTGGCATCCATTTTGATTGACAAAAGTCGGTAAATACAAAAATGATAATTTTGAACGAAATTAACAAATACAATAAAAACAGTCTGTAGAAACACCTAAAAACGTAATATGTTGTATAAATATGTATTTTTGCGGAAAGAAACATTAAATATGTGAGATGTAGTTGTTTTACACACATACATTCCATGGGAAGAAATATTCTAATCAAATCTATATTAATATTATTTCGCCAAAGAAAAAAATTCTTGCTTTAGGAATCTGTTGCATTGTGGGATTTGTTTGGATTACAGGCCATTGCCAGTTACGGGAACTCTCATTTCTGATGATTTTAATCGTTCTTTCTCACAATTTTCAAGTTAACAGTTCACGGTAAGTTGATAATTGGTATGTCTCTAAACAGGTTTAACATGTACTAAACACAAGCAGGTCTGTTTGGCTTGTTAAAGGCGATTTCTTTCCACGACATCAACTGATGGTTAAAGATGCAAATGCAAAACCTCAATGGTAGATGAGAGATCGGGTATTCAATGAAAGTAAAAATGTAAATATCAGTATAAAAACATAAAATATGGACGTCAGAATACCCGATATCTCATATTATAGGAGTACATTACAGTATGTTGATACTAACAGAATGGGAATTATAAGAACTAGCGTTTGAGGACCGAAGGAAATGAATTCAGCCTAATTATGAAGTTGTTGTTGTTCATTTCTCGTTATAATTTATTTCTTAACTAAATCCCCTCTCAGGCCAGCGATGCCGCAGTGCATGGGCAACTTTTTTCCTCAGACCCGTATAATCTACCTGTAAACGACGGTATCGCATGAGCTTAAATAGCACTAAATCATATAGGACATTGACAGTTTTTCTATGTTTTTGTCTTCCTTGAACAAAAAATGAAAACTGTTATGTTAGGTCAATATAGTGCACTTTTTCAGCTGCACATAGATATTTTTTTCAAACTTTTAGATTTACATTTTATGCGGCCCTTTTTGCTCTGGGTAATATGGCCATCATGAACAAAAAGATACTCAGTTTTCCTTAAAGCACGGATCTAAAGTAAAAAAAGTTGTGTTATCCTAGTATTCAACACTATCTTACAAATCTTTTGATACATTTTGTAACAAAAACAAAGAAATATTTATGCGGTCATTTTTTACAAACTTAATAATACCCTACATCCAAAAACTGAATTTTCAGTTCCGTGCGTGACTATATCGAGGTGAGGAGAATTGTTGGGGACGGATTGGATTCCAGTTGCATACAAAGGTTCTTGCATGACAAGAAATTCCTGTACAACCAAAATGACGTTATTATCACTGGCAAACTGCTTCCCAGTCAATTCTTGAAGAAAGGTTGAAGTGATCAACAGAAATGCAGCACAGGCAAAGCCACCGTAGCTTTCACAGCTTTCCTCGGCGATGAATCTGGCTTTTCTGTCTCAGCTGCTTCAGTAATTGACCTAGCATCCCCTGTCCCTAAACAGGTGGTTAACATGTAACCGCTATATGAATCCAGAATGACTGAAACGATTACCTTGCCAGCTGAAGGCATAGTCATTCCCTTCTTTGAGACATGGCGGGATATTCTGGTATGTTTCCATTGTTTCGAGTGCTGGTTCTGTTCTGGCTGAGAGAGATAGACCAGCGGCTCATCCATTGTCTCAAAGCTGTCACGAATCCTTCAGAACTATCCTCAAAGAGATTAAATCCCAACGGTTCTGAAATTTGCACTCTTCTCGTTATCCGTATCCCTATAAGAAGTTTCTAGGACAGACTATTCATGGATGGTCGACAGGTAACTGTATTTTATTTAGATGTTGAATTGTGCACATTGCACCGCTGCTTGCGAACGACATGACCTTTACAACGAATATGCGTCATTTATACACCGGCGTGATGAGGAAAAAAAGTAGCGCATACTTGCTGAATTTAAACAATAAATTTTGACTTTGATTTTTTCTGCTTTCACAGGTTTACAGATATAATCAAAGGGCCAATAGCCCTGAAATGACAGATTCTATCAGAATATAGTCATCCTACGTCGGCTACAAATAATTTCAAACTTCAGCCCTGTTGCTTGTATATGGTCCAGCTCTAATAATGAAAATAAGACATTAAGCGCAAAGCACTTCATACACCTGCCAAAATTCTATCTCTTGTACTTGAGTTCTGACAAAGGTTACTGCTTTTCACTGACTTTTAAGCACTCAGTGTTGGCGGTATTTCGCATCACCTATGGACCATGACGGTGTCCACTCCAATGTTTACAAAATGGCAGTTCTATAAATAGTCAAAGACAAACACACAATTACCGTACAAGGGCGTAGCTACCTATACGGCAAATACGCAGGTGCGTATTGAACTTTTGTCAAAATTGACAAAATTTCAAAACGCACCTGCATATTTGCATGCTGGAAATTTATAAATTAGACCAGATTTCAATACCAATTGCCAAAGTTGCTGAAATACTAGCTTTCTCTTCAAGAAGTAGAGAATAAAACATGGTTGTGCGTATAATGAAATTACCTCTAGTTACGCCCCTGCCGTATGATGTCCAGTATAACATTTGTGAGAAATAAGGCTACAGAATTTCTTGTACATTACATTCTCTGCAATGATTGACGTGCTCGGAATACTGTTTAAGGCAAGTTTACATTTTTGTTGTTGTTCTGTGTCCACTCCAAGGTTAACAACATGGCAGTTTCATAAATAGCTACCGATAAACACACAATTACCGTATGCAGTCCAGTAGATCAGGATAAACCTATATTATATTCTCGGCAATGACTGACGTGCTCGAAATACTGTTTAGGCAAGTTTACAACTGCAAAACCGTTTTGTTGTTGTTTTTTGTTGTGTTTTTAGCGGCAGCCCGTTTATTTTACTTGATAAAATATGAGGGGCGCTTAAAGAGACAGCTGCGCTTAAAGGGGGCGAATATGGTAATTGGCGGATTGATTTTTTAGTATTCAGTTTGTATTCGTTATATTTTTTGACCGCTGATGTCAGTGGTTGTATACTTATCATTCTACAGAACTACATAAATAATTATGTCTAAGGCTGCACAAGAATACGTTATATAAGTTCTCACTTAACTTCGTACAAAACTTAGTTTCAATTCCAGATGTTCGTCAGCGAAATGAACTTACGATCACTTCGTTTCTGAGCGGAAGAATACAGCTGTGAAAGCCACTTTCCAAAATACGCTTGTGACAGCACTGAATGACTGATAGAATCAGCCATTAAAATCGGCCCACGCTTCAGCACAATCTGGTAAATCTATCTCAGTTAGCATGATATATTTTTGGATCTGCCGAAAAAGAAAGACCCTGGTCAGTCTGCACAGATGCTTTAGCTCGAGTGTGGTGACTGCTCTAAGTAAATACATTACACAATTCTCTAAGGCCCTTTTTTCGCCCAACGCCGCTGCAAAATAAAGATAGCAAGCTTTTTGGGAAAAGCGTATACTTGTATGCTGAGAGTCGTGGATACGGAAAGTGCCGACTGTTGGCGACAATGCGACCAAAAATAGAACAAAATTCCATCATTATTTTTAGCAGATGCGGTAAACCTGATATGGATATAAATAGACAAAATCGGGCGAGTTCTCTGATTATTGTGATGAAACGCCCGTATAAGTGAAGGAAAACATGAACAATCCAGTCTCAAACCGGAACGAGCTTTTCAATCTATAAGGCTTGCGGCCTTTGGGCCGCAAGCCAAAAACTGATAGTGTGCATACAAATAAATCAGTTTATGATCTAATCAGGACTACTGTATGCATCTCATACAGGACAGAATCATAACGTTTTCATTTTTAGCAAACCAAGGCTTAAGAGGGGTGGGGGTAAAAAAATGTTATTTTATGTACAGGGTCCTGTTTTGCAAAGCACATCATACCCTATCATAAAGCCCAAATGTTCTACTTATCAAATATGGAAAAAATTTCCTTTCGAATCGCCGGGGCATTAAAGTTGTGTTTTTTCGGGTTCAGCGTCCTGACTACTAATCGAAATTACCACAAAATAAGCCGTAACAGGGTTATCACTGTTACTACTTTCAGAGACAAAATGAGCCACGACACGACAAAACCAACAATGTGGCCCGTGTACCCAGCGGAGACTAAGATCAGTTGTCCTCATGAACATAGGCATTTTTCCAAGAAACAATCTTATATTTCTCTTTCTTTTTCAGGTGCTGCCCTCACTATATACCAACCCTTCCGTTGGCCTTCTAGAGCACAGGCAGTTCAGCACAGGGGAATCTCAAGAGCGGTGCAGCCTGGAGCGGGGTCTCATGTACTGCGGGGCGGAGAGAGCTGGACCAGCCTATGCATCTGCGCTGACTGATCAGATTGTTTCCTATTAATAAATTCTGCGGATGTTTGGGAAAGTAAAGAATCTGATCGGTCTGCGCTGATGCATTTGCTGGATTGGGAGCGCTCTGTTCGCGCGTTCCTGGGATCCCTCTTCGAGCGGCATCGCCAATCTCTCTATGTTCTCTCTTCTTTTTTTTCTTCCTTTTTTCTCGTTTCCTTTTAGTCGTATTCACTTAGTTATACTATTTATTTACTTTATCACCTTTATATCATTCTATATCTTGATATATTTAAATGCCTATGCAATTCATATGTGCATGTATGTGCATGCTTGTGCATGTACCTACATGTATATGCATGTGTTGGCATATGTATAATGCGTATGTATAATTATACTTACATGTTTGTTCTTCATCCATATATTTAGTTATTCTCTTTCTGTATAGTTGCCATGTTAACGTATTGTAAATATGATGTAGGGGAAGGGCTGTAACTAATGTTGTGAGAACTTGTAGCCCAACCCCATTGCTTGTTTCAAAGGCAATAAAATATGATTAAACTAAACTAAGATCAGCCTTGGCATCCATCCAGTCTGATCAGAGTCTTTGGGTCTAAGCTACCTTCATGCCGACAGCGAAGGCTGATCAGACTGGGCGGATGCTCTGACTGATATTAGTGTTCGCTGGGCGCACAAGTCACTTTGTTGGTTTTGCCGTGCCGCGGCTCATTAATGCTCTCGTGAACAGCAAACAAACTTGTCTTTAAATTCATACTGTCGCGCTAATAATATATACATGTACACACGCATAGAGTTGGTTGGTTGTTTTGGGTTTAACGACCCTTTGAGCCGGTATTTCAGTCTGTGAGTGAGTGAGTGAGTGAACTCGGGTTTAACGTCCCGCCAACAACGAGGTCATATGGAGACGGGACCTCGGTTTAAAGTCTCATCCGAAAGACCGGAGAAGCGAGGGATCGATCATGCGACCCCTGGATTGGTAGCCCGGAGTGTTATCCACTACACTACAGCCGCTCCTATTTCAGTCTGTATCGGGCCGTCTTCCGTAGAGAGGGAGAAAGAAAAAAAGATATGATAGGCGAGAGACAAATTGGCCAAGCAAGCCCACCCGCACCTACTGCAAGCACAGTAGGTTATTTAAATTAGTAAGACGCCCCGGCACTGATACCCAGCACCATCACCCGATCCGACCACCCTAGAGAGAGAGAGACAGAGAGAGAGACTTATAAGTTTTGGTAATGCATCAGAGTACCATAATGACCAGCACACCCATACCTGACATATATGAGCCGCGACACGACAAAACCAACAATGTGGTTGTGCGCCCGGCGCAGACTCAGATCAGCCTGGGCATCCGCCCAGTCTGATCAGAGTCATCGCTGTCCGCATGAAGGTAGCTTAGACCCTTAGCTACCCTTTGAGCACTTAACGAAGAGTCTGATAAAACTGGCCGGCTGCCCAGGATGATTTGAGTCTTCACTGGGCACACAACCACATTGTTGGTTTTGTCGTGTCGCGTCTCATATTTTGATATGGTACATGCATGTTTGTTCAAAATTTTACGTATTGAAAAAACGTCGCATCAAAGTCGATGCTCTATTTACAGCCGTTTCAGAGTTGTCTGCCTATAAATGGGGAAATTTCCGAAAACAATTTCTCAGTGCCTGTTTTCGCCCACAGATTGCTTGTGGGTGTGTATATTAATGTAGACTTGCAAAGTTCACACTGGCCAAATATGGGAATGAAAACGGAAGACAGCTCTTGGTGTACAGTCTATAGCAGGCGGGAACAATCACTTGAAGTTTTAAGAATGCAGTCTACAATGACTATGTACAACGGGGATTTGACATATATGCTAACAACAACGGCTCAGATCAAACTGCGCATTCGCGCATTCTGATCAGAGCCTTTGGTTTTCGCTGTAATGACCCCGAGTAATATACAGGCACAAAAGGAAGTGTCCCGCTAGACAGGCTGGTACGAGTCTTCTCTGTAGATACGTTAAGGCACCTTTTTATCAGATGCAAATCAAGTTATAAGTGAGAAACCTTTACTGTGGCATATTCAATGTACCGACGACCAGACCAGACCACCCTATGCTTATACACACGTTATTCATGGTATCCACAGATCATTTTTTTTTTAAATCTCCAAGGAAAACACATCGTCTAGGTAAACTTTGCATGCTTCGATCATATTGCAAATTTGCGCAGGCTTGTCTGAGCATGCCCAGTTCATATATGCTTTTAAACCTGTTTTCTCATATTGCAACTGAGTACCATAAAGGCAGCTGTAGACTTGTTTTGAGGGGACGCACCATTTTTGGCATTGTCAAGCTTCTCTCTAGTTTGTATCGCATTTTGTTATTTCCGTATTGAAACTCTCCATAGAATTATTTTCGGTAATCGTTTGTCAGGCATTCTGGTGACATAGCCAGCCTATCTCCAGGGTGGGTTCAGAGCTGGTAGGAGCACTACAGAACAGACCTTAAACCTTAGATCTCTGTGTGAAAAGTATCTTCAACATCAGCAAGAGCTGTATATTTCAAAAAGCCTTTAACAGGGTATAACTATGGAAAAGTAGAATATCAGTGCAAATCTAGTTCGCAACACTCAGCACCTCTACAAGGCTATAAGTGCAGTCCTGGTGAATGGCAGCACGGTAGAATGGTTCAGAAAAAACAGTTGGGAGTAAGGCAAAGATGTATTCTGTCACCCGTCCTCTTGCCGATGACACAGACGCTCTGGCTGAGGAAGAACAGAACCTAGAAGCCCTAGTTGAAAGTCTCGACAAAACCTGCACAAGGTATAAGATGGAGATCCGTGCTGGAAAAACCAAACTGATGACAAACAGTGCCAATGGCATCCAGCGGGAGTTCAAGCTAAAAAGGAAGAAGCTGGGTACAGTAACAAGCTTCAAATACTTTAGGGCAGTTGTCTCAAATGATGGCTCTAAACAGGAGGGATATTTAAGGATTGCACAAACCACTTCAGCTCTTACAAAGCTGACGCGAATTTGGAGAGATAACAACATATCTCTGGGTTAAAAGGTGAAACATGCGCTCCCTTGTCATTTCCATATTTCTGTGGGTTTTGATAGTACAATTAGAGAAAAGAGCGCAGGTCTTTAAGATGAGATGCTACCGAAGGTTATTGAACATTTCGTACAAGAACCACGTAACCAACGAGGGGGTTCGCAGAAAGATCCAAGATGCCATTGGAGAATATGATGACTCCTGACCCTGGTCAAGAAACGGAAACTAAGGTGGTTAAAAAGGCTGGCAGTACCATAGCTTTGTAGACTTTCAGCTTTTTGACAAATATAAGGCCACTTCGATCCCAGATAATGAGACGAAAGAAGTAGCCTCCCGTGGTCGTATTTATAAAACCACTTAAGTGGTTGCTATGCTGTTGCTAAGGCTAAATTTCTATGTTGGAGATTCCCTACAACTATGAAATTTGCTCTGGAGACATAGTCTGAAAAAGACTGTTCATCCGGAGCCAATTTCATAGTTGTGGGGAATCTCCTTCATAGAAATTCAGCCATTGGACGGTCACACGGCGCCAAGTGTGTGCAACTATGGTTACGTACCGTTGAGCCACTTGGGTAACGTCGATAAGAGAATTGAACTGAACTGAACTGAAAGAAATTCAGCCTTAGCAACAGCATAGCAACCACTTAAGTCGTTTTATAAATACGGCCCTTGTACTAGATCCGCACTACAAAAAGCTATGACAGTTCACTCACTTCAAGTACTTTCATTTTCCAAAACAGAACTGCTCATAAGTTCTCTCTGTTAAAGTAGCTATAGCTACTGCCAGTGCCAAAGTTCGTACGAAATGAAGAAATATTTGAATCACTAAGCATGGTCTTTAGACTTTACTACAAGTAAGAACGTTGAAAGTCATGTGAATGTGATTGAATGTACCAGACACACACAAGAAGAAAAGCGGTGGAGTAGCAGTCATCTTTGTATTATAAAGGTATTTATTTTTACTTTTATTTTCAGTTTAAGTCCGAGTTGTCCTTCCTTGTCATCATCCCGAACTCCAGACCCGAGTGGAAGGCTGAATTTTGTTTGAAATTTGCACGCTATCTTATCACGCTAACACAATCCTTATTTATTAACTAACGATAGAAACGATATGAGCCGCGCCACGACAAAACCAACAAAGTGGCATGTGCGCCGCGCGACGACACAGATCAGCCTGGACATCCGACCAGTCTGATCAGAGTCTTTGCTGTGCGTCTAAAGGGTAGCTAAGAATCTAAGCTACACTGTAAAAACGTGCTTAGATTCTTAACAAAAAATGCATTCCGATTTTTTATGTGTTTAAATCGTAACATGTTCAATTTGCAACATGTTTAGGTTTATGTTTAGAAATTACACATGTACAAAACTGGTTATACTTACCTTTTATTTTGAAAATTTCTACTGTCAACATTCTCGTCTCTTTTTTTCGTTATTCAACGGGGAAAAGAGAGGATGGATTCATCATCCGAAACGCGTGACAGAATAAAACGTGTTTAGCAGACTTTGTCTGGGAAAATAATAGCAAAGGCGTACATCATGTACGGTTGAGCTATACGACATATTCCTAAACATGTTTACACCTAAACATGTAACCACTTGTGTTTTATAGCTAAGCGCAATTTTACAGTGTAGCTCCCTGCGTACAACGAAGACATCAGACTGGGCGACCGCCCAGGCTGATCAGTCTTCGCTGGGCGCACATGCCACTTTGTTGGTTTTGTCGTGTCTCGGCTCAATATTTGAGAACAGTGGCTGCGACATCAGCACGTGCACGTGTGTGACAAATTTGAAAGCTTAGTTTGTGAATTGTTGCTGTTTGCATTAATATAAATCTCGGTATCAAACTAGTAAAATAGTAAAGTTTGTGAAATATGCTACAATTTAAGCCATCAATTAAGACAGCGAATCGAAAATGTTTCTTTCACTCAGTGATCAACTTTTATAAAGATAGGGGGAAATGATTTATATAGTGTGCAAACAGATACGAATCAGACCGGCATGCGCTTTAGCACAGCTTGATCACGAGTCTTGATATGAGTCAACTCTCGATATCTCAAAGTCAATGTTCACCACAAACTACTGATATCTAAAAGTAAATTTTCTGGTACCAGAAAATTTACTTTGAGAAATCAGTAGTTTGAGATAACAGGAGTTCAAAGGTAAATAAGAATAGAAAATATAGTCTTTGATACAAGAAGATATTTTGAGATATGTATGCTCGAGATATCGGGGGCTGACTTTAGTCTTTGGATAATGAGAAATAAATATACATTTAGCAGACCATGGTCGTAAATGCCTATATCCAAATACGCTGGTGCGTATTGAGAATGTGTCATACTAATTTTGCGTATATATGGAATCGCCCCAATTACAAGACTCCAAGCGCGGCAGACTCTGATCAGACTGCTCTTGTCTTTTTTCTTCTCTCGAAAGTCAGCTGACATATATTTATCTTTTCAGAAAATGACTCTGAGACACACAGCCCTTTTCCTGCTATTTCTTGACATGATCAGATTCATTCACAGCTATGAAGGCATAACTGCAGCTGAGTGCCCGTTCCTGTGTGATTGCCAAGGATTTGATGTCACGTGCGTCGGAAGTGACGTATTCCCTGACGGAATATCTGAAAAAGTGAGGAAGTTTCAACTTATAAATTCTGCGATAGACCATATACCCATCAACGCCTTCAAAGGTTTTTCAGATCTGCAAGAAATACGGATATCAGGAACAACTGTCGAAACTGTTAGAGCGTGTTCATTTGCCGAACTTAAGAATATGACGTCACTTGTCTTTGAAAACTTCGACGCTGGTGTCATAGAAGGAAATGCGTTCTCAAATCTAAATAATGTAACAAGAATTGACTTCAAATCGTCAAAAATTGGAGAACTAAAATCATATTCCTTTCATAATGTAACCAACACAGACAGGATACAGTTTATTTCTACGAACATTTCCATCATTCGGCCATTTGCGTTTTTAAAGCTTGAAAACATCGGAGATTTTAAAATTGATAACTGTGAAATTGATCAATTTCTTGTTGATGGAATTTCAAGGATTAAAGGAATACAGTCATTTGCTGTTCAAAATACTCGCATGAAGCAATGGCATTGTGGAACGTTATTTACTTTCGCAGACAATGGTGTGCATTTCGACATTTCAAACGTATCGCTCCAGTGTGATTGTAAACTCAGTTGGCTCTTTGAAAGATTCGCTAACTCAAGCATATTTGAAGAAGAAAGCGGTAACAAATGCTTGGGATCAAATATATTACTTGCTAAAACCTCCCTCAACGAGGTATGCCCTACGTCATCTACACGTGACAAGACATGTCACAAACTATTGCCTTCCACGCCTCACACGTGCAGAAAATCATTCGACCAGCCATTCAATCCGGAAGAAAAAGTCGAGTACCCATCTTATTTCACTAAACGAGCGAGAGCTGCTGCTTCCGGTTTAATGAAGGGCATAAAGCTACACTTTGTCACTCTGATGTGTATCAGTTTATGTATTTGTAGACTGCTTTAAGTACTTCCGTTTTGAGTTGATAATCAAGACAATGATATACAGTATCCAACTGAACGAAAAATGAAGTAAACAGTGGTCATGCAAAGAAACTCGAACGGTTCACTATAGTGGAGTTGCTTATGTAATCCCGTGTCCACTTTTTGTTAATCAGGAATGCTATATACCAAAATGTTTGTTTTGACAAGTAGTTTTCAAAAATGGTTCCTGCGAATTTTTTCTATCACTTTTCAAGGTCAAGGTCAAAGGTCAAAGGTCAACGCTTCAAAATAGAAAGGAAAACTTTAAAAGTCGTGATTTATGGTGGGCACAGTTTAAGATATGGGACTAAATTTTGGTATTATCGAAAGAAAATAAATGTTTGTAATTAAAAATTCATTTTACAATTGACTTTGACCGCTAGTGTGGCAAGGTCAAGGTCATTTCATCAAAGGTCGAAAGAAAATATATAGATATAAACACTATGATTATTGTTTCGTTAAACGCGAATTGGATATGGCATTTCTCAGATCATTCTTTCGGTTAAAATAGTTTAGCAGGCCATTGTATCCAATATTATATCTTAATTATCAAATCCGTTGCCATGGCATCAGATTTATGCAAGCATATTCTAAAAACTGGGCATTTTAAAGATAAGCATTAGAGTTTGTTGTGCAAACCTGATGGGTTTTGAGGCAGTAAATCTTGATTGTTATATGCGAAACGGTTTGTTTTGAGCATAGATAATAGACTTCTGTAATTTTTGAGAAGGAAATGTGTATATCTTTATTCTTAGCAACCAGTTTCAGCCCTTAGCAACCAACCTTTAACAGATTTGAAACCTTTGACTTCATTCCACGAAGAATAGCTATTATGTGTAATAAATCATGATAAAAACTGTTGTAAATATTTAAAGGACAGCTGATAGATTTTCAATTGGTTGAAAAGATGCATTTATATTTGTCTTAGCAACCAGTTTCAGCCCATAGCAACCATCTTTTGTAACAAATTTGGAACTTTTGATTGAATTCCAAATGAGATATCTTCTATTAGCAATGTGTTATGCAGACAATTGTAAGTAATATTTAACAAACAAGTTATGAAAATTAACAATGTGTTGAAAAACCTGCGTATACGTTTGTCCTTAGCAACCAGTTTCAGTCCTTAGCAACTTTCAATCAACAGATTCTAGACTTTAGATTATCTTTCATTCTGGATATCTGTTATGAGCAACAAACTATAAAGACAATTAAAAGTAATATTTAATGCACAGCTGTCTGACTTTGAAAATCTGTTGAAACATATAGGTATCTAGGTGTCCTTAGCAACCAGCTTGAGCCCATAACAACCACCGTTTAATAAATTAGGATTATTTTTACTTATTACTAAATGAGATATCTTCTTTTATCAATGTATTATGCAGACAATTATTAGTTATATTTAACAAACAAGTAAAGGATTTTAACAAACTGTTGACAAACCAGTCTATACATTTGTCCTTAGCAACCAATTTTAGTCCTTAGCAACTTCCTATCAACAGATTATAGACTTTTGATTATCTTTCATTCTGGATATCTGTTATGAGCAACAAACTACGAAGACAGTTGGAAGTAATATTTAAAGCACAGCTGTCTGACTTTGAAAATCTGTTGAAATATATGGGTATCTTTATGTCCTTAGCAACCAGTTTGAGCCCATAGCAACCACCTTGTAACAAATTTGGATTTTTTTAGTTTATTCCAAATGAAATATCTTCTATTATCAATGTTTATATAGATAACTGTAAGTTATGTTTATCAAACCAGTTACAGACTATAACAAATTGTTGAAAAAGAGGCGTATATTTTGTCCATAGCAACGACCCTTAGCACTTAGCAACTTTCTCTTAACAAATTTTAGACATAGTACTGAACTTCATAAGGGATAGCTTTTATGTGCAACAAACTTTGAAAACAATTTGAAGCATTGCCGGCTGACTTTGAAAAATCATTGAAACAATATGGGTTTATATTTGTCCTTAGCGACCGATTTAAGCACTTGACAACCATCTTCCAACAGATTCAGAGCTATTGAAAGAATTCCAAACAAATCATCTTCTATTTACAATGTATTATATTAGCTGTTGTATATACTTTTGAAGCGTAAGTATTGGACTTAAACAATTTGATGAAAAAAAAAAAACTATCTAATATACACTTGTTCTAGAACAATTATTTATACATTTATCCCTAGCAACCCGTCTTAGCAACTAACTATTAGCGAATTCGAGACTGTTTACTGGAATCCATCCGGAATATATTCTACCTGAAACAAAATATGAAGACAATGTTGTAGAAACTGTCGGACTTCTACAATCTGTTGATAAATGTTTCCTTAGCAACCGGTTGGAGCCCCTAGCAACGAACTCTTATGAGATTTGGAACTTTTGACCATATTACACTAAGATTATCTTTTATGCCCTACAAATTATGTAGACAAAATAAAGTCGATAGAGTTAAAAAAAAATACCTTGAAAACCTCTATGTATCCGCCCACAGCTTCCAATATGTGCCTGAAGCGACTAAATTTAAACAGCGCTCAAACCTTAACTGAATTTCAAACAGAACATCCTATATGTGCAATGAACTAGATTGCAATGTTGAAATACAGCTGTGTGACTTTTAATTATCTTGAAGAAAAAAACGTGTTTTGTATTAGACTTGAGCAACCAATTTGAATCCTCAGCAACCAACTCTTAACTGACTTGAAGCTTATGAATGAATACTAAACAATAGATCTTTATGCTCAACAAACTAGTACTACAACTGTACTCGCAAGTAACGATTTCACTTTTAGCATATGTGAGCCGCGACACGACAAAACCAACAAAGTGGCATGTGCACCCAGCAAAGACTCAGATCAACTTGGGCATCCGCCCAGTCTGACCAGAGCCTTTTCTGTGCGCTAGAAGGGTAGCTCTGGGTCTAGGCTAGCTCCATGCCGACAGCGAAGTCGTCTCTGATCAAACTGAGCGGATTCCCAGGAGGTTCAGAGTCGAGCTGGGCGCAATGCCACTTTGTTGGTTTTGTCGTGTCGCGAAAAATATTATCGCTATAACATACGTTCATTTCTTAAGAAAAAAGTTAATCAGTCACGAACATGATATGAACCAGATCACAGGTGGTTGGTTATCCACTGCCTTACCTATTCCCACCCCTTCCCATTCTGCCGGGATGGTATATTACCCCGTCTGTAAAAGGAAATGTATCGAACTGTTATCTTTCTATTGTACCTTGAAAAAATTACATGATTTTCACAGCTTTTTATCAACGATCTGTGCGTTAGAATATATTTTTCTGGGACAGCTGGTGGGGGTTCGACACATTTATCTTGATAATGAATGTGATCCTGAACTGCATAGAGCGTAATGCATGTTTAACTCTTTTGTCAGCATGAGCATTCCAAATCAGATTTTTTCTCTCTTTTTGTCCGCTTCTTGAGTCTTTCTATATAGAGATAAGCAGCCTATATCATAGCTTCCATATGGATTTATCGTGTGTTTTGTGTGATCTGGCACAAGTTTTCTAGGCTTTTCTAAACCTTGCAACATATCACTTTACACCATACCGATATGTCTGATATCAGGGCAGTTAATTATGTAGGAGCAGTACACGTAATTCTAGAATCCTCCATGTCATCATACTCCCTATTCAATTTCGCGACTTCGATACTTGTAAGTTTACGACTCATTATGTATTAAGCGTAGACATTAGTATATTCAAAACGTTCTCTTTTGGAAATTTAAATTGCAGAAATATAGATATAATATCTCCGTAGAGAAATGAAATTAGTGCACCTTGCTAATAATTTGGAAACAATTACTGAGGGGATAATAGGTCTTTATCTGTTATCTTTTTATACCAACATGTCGGGGATCTGAACATTGACAATACAGCTATTACAGATTGAAGAAATAAACCCTAAAACTGAAACAGTCGGCTGGTAGAATAGAGGATTAGGTATATAATGTATAAACTATTTTATTCAGTTAGAAAAATAGAAATAATAGCATGGCGAGATATCTTAGTCATACGTATTTGATTACTTGGTATTCTCGACATGGGTTATAAAAGCTGTTTCCTAGTTGGCAAGATGATTTCTGTGCAAGCTCAGTCCTCGTTTCTTATATTTACCTGCTTGTAAATCTCTTACACTACACTAGTATTGCTTTAAAACAGAAAACAGAAATGTACAGCAAGCTTTCATGTACCCTAGACTTTCTCCGAAATCTCACACCTACGATATCAGTTTATACGGTGTTTAGTGTGACCATTCGGCTTACGGTATTTCCACTTACCTACAAAAATAAAAAAGTGTTTAGTGTTACCAGCCTATGGGCCTTCTGCATATTATTTCTCCATCTCGAACGGTTGACCATAAAATGAATCAGCTAGCGCATTGCGGATATAGAAATCCGATTCGATATAAGGTTTGCTGGTCGAAAATATTGGTTGCCATGGCAACAACTGTGTTCGTTAGGGCCCAGCCCTATTTTTCATAATTTAAGGGATTGCTATATAATACCATACGAAGTCTGTAACTGAATGTTTTGTCAACCCAGTCTATATAAAGCTCTATTTTCATTGTATATATGTGGGAAAAGTACTGCAAATACCCGTAAAATGCTCGCTAAAGCTCTCCAAAATCAAGTTTTCTTATCGTTTTCCTGATTTCGTCCATCAAATGATAATTTTTATAAAACAAAATTCATTTACGCCTTTGAAAAACGAATTAATGTCTTAAAATGGAGAAAAATGAAATAAAGGTGAAAAATTATAGTGCCGTGCATTTGACCTTGACCTTGACCTTATAAAGGTCATGAAAAAATTCGCAGGAACCATTTTCTCACTCTACTTAGATTGACAAACATTTTGATGTATATAAACCCTGATTAACAAAAAGTGGACACGGGAGCATATTTTTGTGACATAAGCAACTCCACTACTATGGAGACTGACTGTTCCTGGGCATATCTTTCATTTGTTTGAATTAGGAAGAGATGACCACGAGAGTTAGCATACTAAAAGGACCTGGTATGATAAGGCCCATATTTGCCCCCCAGAAAACTCATTTTTCAAAAGTCTTATTTCCATAATAAAAATGTATTCATATAAAAGTTCAAACCTTGAATGTAACAGCAAACACAAAGTTAACAAGTTCTTGCCCAAAATATTTGTGATATTTGTACTGAACATACCCATACCCCCAGCGGATTCTGACGAAAATGACGAATTTGGTAGTCTTTGTGGCCTTCAAAATATATGAGCCCGGCCCCCAGCACATTTAATATTTTGTATACAGATTAAATTTTAATATATTTACATGCCATGAAAATATTAAATGTGCTGGAGACCGGGCTCAATGTTTATTTTTAACTTTTTGTTACCAAACTGGCAGCGTTTGGAACAGTTTCCCAGCGTTCTCAACATAAAAACGCCCATATATCCGCTCATAGACAAAATAAACATATGTTGTAGGTATTCATTTTCTTAGTTAGAACACAAAGAATAATTTGGTATACATTTCATTTTGATTTGTTGGAATTTTTTGGTTAGCATCTCTGGACTTGCAAACTTGAGTGGATGGGGTACCTGGAGAGTCCTTGTGCAGTGCACAGGTAATTAGCAGTGCAATCTTACATATAAGCATTTCATCAAAAGCCTGTTGTTAAGAGCTTTCAAAAGTTATTGTAAATGACTTATTTCTTTAAAGGAATATGTATTAAACTCAAATTTTCTCGCAATTTTCCTTCATTTTATTGAAACAACGTAGGCATGTCAGAAATCATGTTATTCTGAGAATTAACAAACACGAAACATATTATTTCTGCTTGTTCCCATACGCACAAATAATAAGCAATAGAAACCATGCATGAATGGGGGCCAAAAACGACCCTGACCATACCAGGTCCTTTACCATAGTTTTTTTTTCTGGGCGTAGAAGTTAAGAAAAACAGAAGTCATGTATAGTTTCTAAGCCTAGAAGTTCTATTATAGAGTTAGTCTAACTAGTAGTTAATGAGTCCCATTGAATTCAGAAATCGACGTTACGAGTTATTACGTCAATATTGACCCAGTTAATGATAGGTTCCCCTCTTTATTTAAAAGTAAGTAGACTTGGAACCAATATTTCTTCTGGCCGGTTTACATCGCGGAATGATTATGTACAAAGTAGTTAGTTATTTTGTCAACGTATATAAGAAGTTTAAGACCTGAGTATCTCCATGTAATACATAAATTTATATAAAAGACGATAACAGATATTTCTAGACTAATATGCACAGTGGAAGGAAAGTAAACGATGATTATGTGAGCGTATGAGCGTATGTGTATTCCGATTGGAAGAGTACTTCGGTCGACCACCTAGCTGATGAAATATCTCCAGTGAACATCGTTACGAGATTTGAACAACGTTATCTCAATATTCAATCGACTTTGATACCGCTAAATTATTAATGATCAAAAATAATAATTCAGTCCATGAAAGATGAATTTAATTGTTGAAATTTGAGCTCGCATAACAAAATTTAAGCCGTGACCTAGATATTCGAGACCGTATCGGGACGTTTCGCGCCAGGGACGTTTCGTCCCAGAACGTTCCGTCCCAAACAGGCCAAAAACCCGGGACGATTCGTCTCAGGACGTTTCGACCCATATTCATTTAGATTTCATCGAGAGATCACCGTATCAAAACGAAAGAACGAATCTGAATACAAGATCCGATACATAAGACTGTACACTCATGATTCTCACTGGCTTTAACTTTAATGTTTAGTTCGTGAATTTATTGAAATTCAAACAGATTTCTCAGCCTAAAAAAACGAAACGCAAGGATTTGTCAGTGTAAGCGGAAGTAAATGTCACCAATACGGCGGTTTGAGCTAAGTCCTTCGAGGATAATCCAGACAGTTACATTAGTTTTTCTTTTGTTTAATATATTATTAGAAAAGTATACCTAATATTGTATTCATATTTACAGGCATAGTTACTATATTGTACCGTTTGAAACAAGAGTAAAAGCTCTTTCAGTATGAAACTATTAAGTTGCAATCCATCCACACTTGGTTCAAAACTTCATTATTAACAGGATGGGGTACAAGGTAAATATTATATAAAGGTCTCATCTGGCCAAACTAGCTACACTTTTGACTCATCCTGATGTTGAAAGAGTTGTTTTGGGGTATATTGGTGAGTTCAGAGACAGACTCACTTAACACCGGCATAACACCTATGAACACCGGTCTGATTCCTACCTGCTTAGAGATGCATCCTGTATTACCCAGAAACTTATCGATGAATACCGGTCTGCTCAGACACACTCACCGCACTACCTAGAAACATGTCAATGAACACCGGTCTGATTCCTTATCTTAACTGCTTTGACACACTCACTGCATTAACTAGAACTATTTGGATGAACACTTGTCTGAAACCTATCTTCTCAGACACACTGACTCCACTACTTAGAAACAATCTGATGAACACCTGTCTAGTAACTTCACCACCCTACCTTAAAACATGTTGATGAACATCGGTCTTTTTCCTACCTGCTTAGACAAATTCACCGCATTACCTAGAAACATGTCGATGAACACCAGTCATCGACATGTTTTTAGGTAGTGCAGTGAATTGTCTAAAGAGGGTAAAATCAGACTGGTGTTCATCGACATGTTTCTAGGTAATGCGGTGATTACGTATAAGCAGGTAGGAATCAGACCGGTGTTCATTGACATGTTTCTAGGTAGTGGGCTGATTGTGTCTGAGCATGTCAGGATCAGATAAGTGTTCTTCAGAATGTTTCTAGGTAATGCGGTGAGTGTATCTGAGCAAGTAATTATCAGACATATATTAATTGACAGATTCCTACCTGCTTTGATAAACTCAGCGCACTACCTAGTAACATGTTGATGAACACCAGTCATCGACATGTTTCTAAGTAGTGCAGTGAATTGTCTAAAGAGGTAAAATAAAACTGGTGTTCGACATGTTTCTTGGTAGTGAAGTGATCATGTCTAAGCAAGTAGGAATCAAACCATTCTTCTTCGACATGTTTTAAGATAGCGGAGTGATTGCGTTGGAGCAGGTCGGTATCGGACAAGTGTTCTTCAAAATGTTTCAAGGAAGTGCGGTGGGTGTATCTGAGCAAGTACGTATCAGACATATATTAACTGACTGATTCCTACCTGCTTTGGCAAACTCAGTGTACTACCTAGAAACATGTTGATGAACACCAGTCATTGACATGTTTTTAAGTAGTGCAGTGAGTTGTCTAAAGAGGTAAAATTCAGACCGGTGTACATCAAAATTTTTCTTGGTAGTGAAGTGATCATGTCTAACCAAGTAGGAATCAGACCGGTGTTCATCAGTATGTTTCTAGGTAGTGGGGTGATTGTGTTTGAGCAGGCTGCTATCAGACAAGTGTTCTTCGAAATGTTTGTAGGCATTGCGACTAGCAGTCGGTTAGTGTATCTGAGCAAGTACGTATCAGACATTTATTAATTATTAATTGACATGTTTAGAGGAAGTGCGGTATAGTTATCTGACTGGTTTTCATCGATGTGTTTCCAGGTGGTGAGATGAATGTGTCTGAGTGGGTAGGTATTAGACAAATGTTCAACCAAATGGTTCTAGGTAGTGCAGTGAATGTATTTAAGCCGGTAAAAATCAGACTGATGTTCATTGACATGTTTCTAGATACCATAAAATCGAAAAAGTGATATCACAAAATATGTACGATTGAGTGATATCACAAAATCCAATTAGTGATACCACAAAATAGAATAAGTGATATCACAAAATTGATTTTGTGATGACACGAGATCACAGCTACTTTGTGCAAGGTTGGGCGGTAAATTCCACCCCCGGTATTTACCACTGGAATTTACCGGTATTTACCTGTCTGGCAAATACTCCCAAAGTGGAAAATACTGGCAAATACTGGTCGATTGAACTTTTTCATCTTTAAATCTTGCTAAAACCAAAACCAAGTTAACTTAAAATAATATATATTCAAACTAAATGACTTAATGATGCTTTAGTTAATTTTTATATTAAATTCATCATAATGAATAAAATGTTTCACAAATTAAGCAGGTTGAAACAGCCAAAATGTGGATTTAAGACAAAAAAATTGAAAAATTCACAAGTATGAACAGTATTTTGATTCCACTTTATGATTTGAACAGCATAAAAATACAGGTAGGAAATTACAGGTAAATTCACCTGTGCACCTGGCCAATCACCTGTGACACCCAATTTGCAAGACAATGTCTACAGTGGCCAAACGATAATGTGTTATTGACAAACATTGGTGTAAACATAGCACGTACCATTGAAAGGGGTGACAGGTACTTACCTGTAGTAAATAGGACGCCTGACCATATTATAATGGTTAAAATGCCACAGAAGAAATTACAATTTAAAGTAGCTCAGTGGACCAGATTACCAACATCTAGCTTGGTTTGTCTACGGTCGTAGGTTCGAATCACACATGTGTGTTTGTTTGAAAATTGCTTTTGAGGTTATTATTTTTTTATTTTTTTTATAGGTGCTAAATACCTACCCATTAGGCACATGACGTTGAAACAATGTCGACTCAACGTTGATTCAACATCGACAAAACGTTGATTCAACGTTAGTTCAATGTTAATTCAACGTGATGTGGCTGCTGGGTTATCTTATTTTCTAGCAATTGATGTTGAGATTTCGGCGCTTTCGAAATACCAGTAGGCTTACGCTGTTTAGTTGAAAAAGTAATTTTAATGTCTCTTAATGCCGTGACGGCATGTCTGATCGAATCTTGAGATCGAACCAGTGACACCCGCGGAATAGAATATTTACCGGTCATTATACCACCGCGTTATGTCTATTCAAGTTAGTAACGATAGAAAATAATACTGACAAAGAAAAAATGATAATACAAAATAAAAAGAAGAAAAAAGAAAAAAAGAACAAGAATAAAAATAACAGCGTCTTTGGAAAAAAATGTCGCTGCCTGAGTTTCGAACTCGCACTAAACTACTTTATTGTCAAAACAATTCACTACTGCTGCCATTAACCCACTCGAACACGTTACCAACTGTTTGAATGATGAAATATTAAGAAATATACGCATGAAAGTATTGCAAAAGCTAAGGATAATTGCCCGAGGCTACTCACTACCTGTTTTACCTGTTATCCTTAAATGGGCATGCTAGACTATTTGCGCGGGAAACAAATTATCTTTGGGCGACAGTAACTGATGAAAACAACAAGTTTCAAAATAATGTTTGTTTAAGGGGGAAGAGTATTGCTTGGGGCAAGGATGGAAACAGTAAGATGTCAGAATGAGAATGGTTATCTGTTTTATACAAAAGTTAGACAATTACAAGGTGAAGCACATAGAGGTGTTACAGGTATAGCTTGAGCTACATGTACAGTATGGCTTCAGCTCTTGAATACATTTATAGCAGTCAGATAATAATTTGTCATAACCGCTGAGCCACTTGGGGAACGTCATTACGAGAATTGAAACAGAACAGAACAGAATTGTCATAATCAGTCCTAAAGCTGAACCGTCACACATCATTACCAAACTACTATTCACCATGAAGCCAAAAGATCCTATGCTGTTGTTACCAAGACAACAAGACCAGTGCCAGATGTATTGCAAAACAGTAGTTAGTGCCAAAGCTCAACGACTCCATCCCCACAGAGAGAAATGTCCAGCTACGAAACAGGCTATTTTTTTCCCTAAAACAAAGTTCAAAATTTCACTGACTGGATAAACTATTTAATAAATAATGTGATACAATTGTTAAACTTCAGTATAAATATTAACTTATTAAGTCAGTTGACCAGTATAATTGAAATACCCCTATGGATTTTGATTGTAGGTTATTGTATAAATTCCAGGCTGGTCAATTCAATCAACCAGTATTTTCCGGTATTTTCCAGTATTTGCCGGTATTTCCCGGTAAATACCGCCGGCATGGAAAATACTCATAATTGCCGGCATTTTGCCAACCTTGACTTTGTGATATCACTAATTCGATTTTGTATATCACAACATCTATTTAGTGATGTCACATTCGATTTTGTGATATCACTTAATCGATTTTATGATATCACTATATCTATCGAGTTTGTGATAAGTAATTCGTTCCTAACTAGTGATATCAAGAAATCGATATTACAAAAACGATTTTGTGATTTCAATAAATCGATTTAGTAAACATAATATAACACATGGTTTATGACACTCAGGTGAGTCAGTGATAGCACATAATAGTTAGTGAAATCAAAAAATAATGTGATACCACATGTGATATCACATACTTGAAATAGTGGTATCACAAAATCGACATTGTGATATCACAAATTCGATTTTGTTTGAATTAGTGATATCACAAACTCAGATTACTGATATCGCCTAATCAAATAAGTGATATCACACAAAAATCGAATTAGTGATATCGAAAAATCATATCCACTTTACCTTTTGATATATATCCAAATCTGTATAGTGATATCTATGGCAAGCCATTTTACTAATCATAATGCATAGTAGATATCTTATATAGTAAATTAGATATCTAATATGTCAGTTAAGATATCTAATATAACATATAAGATATATAACATATAAGAAATCTTATATCCTCTATAAGATATCTGATACAGGATATATCTTATATAGAAAATAAGATATCTTATATAGGATATGAGTTATCATCTTATTTAATTTTTCATATAAGATATCTTATATAATATATCAGATATCTTATATATTAAATATCTTATATAGCATGTAAGATATCTTATATAATAAATCAGATATCTGATATATCAGATATGTTATATATTTAAATAAGATATCTCACATCCTATATAAGATAGCATATCTGATATCGATATCTGATTTACAAAACAGGATATCTTATATGTGATACAAGACATCTTAAATGCTATATCAGGTAACATATATTGTGTTGCGTCTTATGGAAAAGTCAAATAAGACATCTTATATACCTATACTAGATATCTTATATAGTATATAAGATTCTTATATGATATCTTATATACCTATACTAGATATAGAAGGTCCCTTTGCACGCGACAATGATCAGCATATTCACATAGTTCATTGTTTTTCTAGTGAAATTATTTAATTCAGATTTTTATATACTAAGGCCCGATTTCACGTTAAACTTAGTACATGGATTAGCATTCGGAACACCAAAATTTTAAATTGCGCCTTACGGTAAAATAGACCACGGACTGGTCAATACGAGTTATAACTGTGACGTGAAATCGAGCCTAAAACCAATTGTTATTTGCATTTCAACTAACATAAATCTCATTCATCTTAATTTATCACTCAGTTTGTACTACGAATTTTGGAATTCAGAATTCGAAATTCAGAATTGTGAAATAAGAGAGGTAATTGGGCTATCGTAGGACATCGATACTTTTCGATTTTTATTGCCTTCCTTGCATTTTTATTTTGAATTAAATGTGTTAGGTCCATATAGTTCAATTTAGCTGCACTAAGGTCTTTTTGCATATCTTTTAGTCTACATTAAACGCGGTCAATATTGTTCTGATATACATGACCATGCATCATTCTTTAATATTAGTATATAGAGAAAATAGAGAAAATGAACAAAAGATTACTCAGTTTTATTTATTTATTTATTTTTCTTAAAATGCAAGTCTTAAGTCAAAAATTGTGTTAGCCTAATATTCTGCACTAGCTTACAAATCTTCTGATCAAAGATATGTTACTGTGGTCATTTTTAACAAAATTAATACATCCAAAAACTAAAGTTTTTTGCGTGGCTATATCGAAGTAAGATAATTTGTTGGGGTCGAAAACAACACGGAAGAAGCCTCATCAGTCTGCAATGAGATTCAAGTTTCATTTCAACAATCATTGCGACATTTACTTCTATAAACCTGCATAAACTGAGAAGTAAAATCAAACGCCCAATATAACATGACATTTCATGTTATAGTTTTTCTTGTTTTGTTTGTTTGTTTGTTTCCGGCCGATAAAGGCGGCAGTTGGGTTCACTGCAGAGTGCAATAAAATTCTATATAACACTTCAAATGTTATACAAGTCCTTACATGTTTAACCGCTATTTAACAAGAGAGACATCTTCACAGAATGCTGTTTGTTTGCCTCAATAGTGAATTCTTTCTCCAAAGAGGTTACTCTAAAGACTTTTTCGCATTGAGGAGAGAGAGAGATGAAAAACGTAGCTCTTTGGAGATGGAAGGCAAATAATTTATATCAGTGTTTTCCCTTGGCAGTGCATCATCACACCTTAAAGATTCTAATTCCTGAAAAACCAGCTGAGACTTTGAATACTCGAAAGTCTGCAACTAGTGCTCTGTTATCAAGTTAAACTTTACAAAAATAACAGCATTCACACCAAACCCTGTGCGTCAGATGCGGATCTCTGTATCCAATACACACGCCCACTGGTGCCTCTAAATTGGCGATGAACAAGCCTAGCCAGACAATGAACATCTCCTTCTGAGCACTCATTTACCCTGTATTAATCTTATGAACCCGGGGGCGTTGCATTTTACGAAAGAGGAGTGGGGTGGGGGAGTATGTTATTTTGGACCTAAAGGGTAGTAAATCAGCCACAACTAGCAAATTTCTAATAAACACTATCAAGGTGAATAGATATACAGTCAAATGAAGCAATTCTGCTATTTTCCCTTTCTTTGCCTCCCTTCTCAAAAGGGTCCACTCTTCAATGAAAGAATTTGCTCCTATAGGAGCAAATTCTTTCATTGAGGAGTGGACCCCATTCAAAGGCTGCAGCCTCCAGAGTAGGAAACATGAATTCATGTTGTTCCCCTTTATACAACTGATGAAAAACATTATTAAAGTAGTAATGAAAATTTAAAAACAGAAAAAAAATCAGATAACATTTTTATAGTACTGTATACGTACTTTGAAACAAAAATCACTCTCTTGTACCGCACCTTCTACAACTTACAGACGTGGATGGCTGGCTGGATTGATGAATCACAGTATAACACCACTTTCCCACTTTCATGACTGTTCAACAGTAGTTTCAGTAATATCAGGACGATGAGAGAGTGATAATGGAAGACTGTGTGCAACTGAACCTTGTTTATCCGTCTGTAGTGGAATTCAAACAAGGACTGCTAGCTTAGCAGGCAAGCGCTTAACCCCCCCCCCCCCCCCCCCCCGCCACACACACACACACACAGAAAATTGTTAGTATTTGGTATTGTTCTGACTGCTGGTGCTTTCAGGTTCCGGTAAACACACTTTTGTCCCTGTGCAGAACTGGTTATATCTTAGATTTACATTTAAGAAGAGACAAATTTGAACCATGACACGACAAAACCAACAAAGTGGAATATGCGCCCCACGAAGACTCAGATCGGCCTGTGCATCCGCTGTCCTCAGAGAGCTACCTTAGACCCTCAGCTACCCTTTAAGTACACAGAAAAGACTCTGACCAGACTGGGCGGATGCCTAGGCTGATCTGAGCCTTCACTGGGCGCACATGCCATCTTGTTGGTTTTGACGTGTCACGGCTCAATTATCTTTGATCTTTGATTTACATCTACGAAGAGATAAATCAGTATTTCACAAATCTGTACAGATATAGTATGGTGAATGGTTATCAAAAATGAGAGAAATCTGATCAAGAAATGCCTCTCTTTTCAAAGCTCAGGAAAAAGATTCTTCCTAGAAAGAGCAGTGTGTCAAATCACTATTGTGCCTTGAAAGAGTACAGGGGCCGTATTCATAAAGCCACTTAAGTCGTTGCTATGCGGTTGCTAAGGTTTAATATCTATAAAGGAGATTCCCTACAACTATGAAATTTGGTCTGGAGGAACAGTCTTACACTATGAAATTTGGTCTGGAGGAACAGTCTTACAAAGACTGTTCCTCCAGACCAAATTTCATAGTTGTAGGGAATCTCCTTCAAAGAAATTTAGCCTTAGCAACAGCATAGCAACCACTTAAGTCGTTTTATGAATACGGCCCCTGGTCTTTCTTTTTAAGAGTAGCCCCTCTGAGCATAGACTAAACTACTAGTACCACTAAAAGCACATTCTTTTCTGCCAAAACTGTCACCATTTGAAAAGGGAGAATAACCATTTCCAACACAGAGTCACATAAAGTGCTCCCTTTTACAGGTATCCCTTAACATTGCACGTTCACATTCAATGACTGATGGTTTAAGAGCTGTTCCATGTAACCACCAGAAAATGGTGGCCACGCATAGTCACAGATTTTAATCAAACCATTATTTTTGGATAGATGGACAAAAACGATACATTGAAACTTCACTTTGTTTTTCAAAATTTTTCTTCGTTTCCATGGAAACGGCACAACAATTTGGAAAAATTGCATTTTCTTGAAATAAGGGACAAAGTCAATTGAAATGGTTATACATAAGCCATTATAATAGAAATCTTCAATTGTGTGTAATCAATTTGTAGATAAATAATAGACCTTTCATTTAAATGTGATAAAATTCCTAATTCTGACCCAAACAATTGATTTATATAAGGCAAAAATCAAAGGTAGTGCCTTGAAATAGCTCTTATGGTGGGTCTGGAAAATCGTGTAGTAAAGAAAAAGCCCACAAAATTATTGGATGAAATGTACTTATTTTCGTAGAAGTGGCATTTAAGTCTCATGAAATAAAAAATCTCGGTGGGCACTCTAGAAACGCATGTATAACGGACACGGTAAGATCGTGAAATATTGGTGTGCAACCCTAAAATGAGTATATTGATTACTTTCCTTGAAGCTCTTTTGTGTAAAAAGTAAAAGGTAACTAACAGTAACAATAATGGCGGAAAATTCAATAATCGTCGGAAAACCCAAAATAATGATCAAATAATGGCATGTTTAATAAAAAAAATTGGATCTACATCTTGTACAAATACTGATTTATTACAATTGCGAACTTTAAATGTGGAAATAGCAACATCAATTCTTTCGGAGCTCTGTTACTTGCCGACCGCGGTAACATTTGATTTCTTTGTATGTTCGTTTCATTTAAAAACCCATACCTGTCAACTCTCCCCCATAAATAGGGAGTCTCCCTATTTTTGATGGTACTCCCACTCTCCCTCCCTCCTTTGCCAAAAATGGCAAAATCTCACTATTTTAAGGCCATCTCCCTATTTTTTGTTGGAATTTTAAGATTTTTTCTTTAAATAGTATGAAATTTCCAAATATCTCCCCCACGAAAATTGTCATGACTTTTTGAGCGTGTGCAGTTTTGCTGAAAAAGTCTGCTACAATGGTCATTTTCACACTTTCTCCCCCATGAGATTTTCCAAAAGTTGACAGGTATGAAAACCGCGCAACGAAATTTGAAAGATCGTAAAAAGAAAAAATATTGCGAAGTACCAGCAATATACACAAACCATGGAAGCTGCGTCAAGAGGCCAATAGGAGAGAGGCACATAACGACCGCAGTCTACCAAAGCATTGCTAAAACAGCTGGGCTGCGTTTCACTAAACTTCGTAGATTTACGAATTTCGTAAGCTTAAGATTTCAACTTACGAAAATCTTAAGAAATTCTTAAGACCGTTTCACTAACGTCATCGTAAGTTCTTGACTTACGAACGTCTTATTTACGAATTCGTAGCTACTCTTCAATCGATGGAGATATAAAAAACGTATAGCAATGTAAACAGTCGCTTAAAACATAACAAAAATAAATATACATCGGACGCGACAGAAAGCAACACAACATTACATTATTTTCGTTCTACGATGCAAAACATTACGCTGAATGCCCCGGGACGCCCAGCGAAGTGAACAAACGGCACTGGTTTTGTCCACGCTGGAATTTCATTCCACCCTTGACTTTTTTGTCGTAAAAGAGTTTCTTCGCTACCTTAAAATCGTTGTAGAAAGCCCCACGCAACGGCTGATTTCTTCGTCATAATCAATCAATACTACAGTATATGCTCACAAGAAATTTCACAAAGAAACTCCGAAGTTGTCCCCTATCCTTCACAGGTCTTCTAGATTGCAGGATACGTATCAAATCATATCACTGGGATAGGTGAGCACCTCCTCCCCAGCCCCGCTCCCGAAAAAAATGGAAAAGAAAAAGAAAATAGCTATGCTTCATACATATTAGCAAAACAATGAATGCAGATAGTAAAAAGCCCAGAATGCTGGAAATAGTGTCTATAAGATGTTCATATGCCTATGATGCAAGAGATAAAGTGGAGTTATGAAAGTCTTCCCTACATCTCATTAGAACTGCATCAGCCGAGAGGCAGTGAGGTGTGACACTAAAACATATTTACTTTGTTAAGGTGGTGATTTTCACTGATTTGGGGCAAAGACAAAAATCTGCATTAAATGCTGAAAATACAACAGATCTTCCCAAAACTTAGCAGATGCCTTCTTTATGTTGTTTCTCACAATTCAGAATCCCAAAATGCTGGACATGTTGATGTTAAAAAGGATTTATATAAGAAAAGATCAAAGGGTAATTTTGTGCGAATAAATCTAAAAAATGACCATCATTATTGAAAATGTAACCAGGTCTGAACATGGATTAAAGTATTATGAAGAGCGTCCTAGCAATTATTTTTTCCATTTTCTTTGCACGTTATCAGGCTGCGCAGATAAAAAAGATGTGGCCTGTGTCCAAATATTTGTCTCAAAAATACATAGCAGAGTCTGTTTTCAGGGTTGAATGATTTCAATAATATACCTGTCTTGGTCATTGTAATGTAATATTTATACTGTGAGTATGATATAGGTATACCTGACCTACCTGTATTAATGAATGCAAGCACTATACATGCACTTATATACATGGTCAGACATTTGAGGAAAAGGCTTCTGTTTTTATCGGCGCAGCCTGATAACGTGCTAAGAAAGTGGAATGAATAATTGCTAGGACGCTCTTCATAATACATTAATTTGTATATACCACAAATCACCACCTTAATCCTTATAAATGTTCCGCTCTAACTAATAAAATAAATCTTCCTTTTAAATGTCCCTAGTCTAATACTGATTTGCCAAAATTGCAATCTTTCATACATAAGAATCTCTGCTGCCACAGTTTTATACATACACATGTGTTAGGGACGAGTCATTTATTATCAGGTGGGTGGGTGGGGGGGGGGGTGTACATTTTCATATGGTTCACCAAAATTTTTCCGACCCCCCCCAAAGTCTCACCAAATTTTTTTTCCGACCCCCTCCCCCCCCCACCCAAGATAGGTGACAAAATTTTTTATGACCCCCCCCCACTATCCTCAGTGCCAGCTACCCTTCACACACATACCATATTACCTATTTTCTGTCAGACTGACCTCAATCAAAACCTAGCTGTATGACACACAAAGAACATTTCTTATTGTAACAGGTTAATTACATGTAATCATGGTCTGTTTAAACTTTCTCTGCATTTCTTGCACTTTTTCTTCTGCTAATGGCCATCCGGAAATCTTTTGTCGAATGCTTAATAATTATAACTGTAAATATTATTAATTGGGCCTCTGGGTGGTGGTGGTCTGGGGGCTGTGTTTTGCTGATGAAAAGGCACGTGGAGAGCTGATATCACAATGCAGGCATTAAATTTAATTGAGCACAAAATCATCTACTTGACATGATTTTATAGACACTTTCATACTGTTCTAGCAAAGCAATGAAAAGTTTTGTTTTTGGATATGAAGCTGCCCAATTTTTTTAGTCAGTTCCACAAAGACTTTTAAGTTTTAAGTTGTGAGTTTGAAAGGAAAGAGTCTGAAATTGTATGAGTAATGGGGGGTAATGATCCCCCCTAAATGTACCCCCCCAGCTGACAATAAATGACTCGTCCCTTAACACAGAAATGACAGGGATGGGCTCCACCTTTTATATGCTGTGCCCAAGATACAGTGGGCCTCTAACCCCCACAGCCCCTACGGCCAGTAGGCATTGGTATAGCTTTTATGTTTACCCCATCATTGCAAGCATTTGTCTGTGACGACAGTCAGATCCTCTGTAAAATTACCAAGAATAATTCAAGAATTGTTATAGAACAAGTTCTTGAACAGTTCTTGAACTATAGACCACTTTTCTAGAACCCCACAGTTCTTGGACAAAGTTCAAGAGCTTGAGAGTTCGAGAACTGTGGAGTTCTAGAAAAGTGGTCAGAACCCCACAGTTCTTGGACAAAGTTCAAGAGCTTGAGAGTTCGAGAACTGTGGAGTTCTAGAAAAGTGGTCATTTATAGTTTATAGTTTATTCTAGAACAAGTTCTTGAACTATAAAATGACAGGCAAAAAAATCTTGAATTGTTCAAGAGCTGTGGAGTTCTGTAGAAACGGCCATTTAGAGTCCCAGATCTGCTCCAGAACAAGTTCTTGAACCATAAGAACTCACTGAATTCAAGAACTGCAACATAGTTTAACATGTTCTGTCTAAGCAAAAATATGAACCAGCTCATGGGGAAAGGGTACTTATCACAACGGCAAACAGCAAAGCCTCAGTTGAGCCTGCACATGCTCTAACATCAGAAAAGGTTAATACCTATCAACTGAAATCCAAAATTCCAGACAATTAAATGTTTTTATATTGATACAGTTGATTTCACACACTGCTCCACTTTTTTTCAGATACTTGCAAGAAAGCCTCTGACAAGCAATAATTATTTTCTTTGACACACTAACCATGTAAGCCAAATGCATATAGACAAACAACACCAAACCAGATCCCAGCTGCTCTGATATTGGGAATCCACCCCTTCCACGACCTTCTTGCATAAACTGTTTTCCATAAGAAACCTGTTTTACAAAAATGTAAAGCAAATATCATGCTCAGATATTTTCAGCACCCTCTAGCTAAATTTAAACTGCTTTGCCTTTGGAGAGCCTATGCTTTACTGCCTGCTATTTCCAATCTTGGATAATACTACTTTGCATCTCCTCTGCTTAACTGATAAATCTGATGCTCCAAAATAACTTTCAGTCAAGTTTCTTCCTTGTTCTCTCCTCAACAGGAAATGGAAAAAATAGTAACATTATTTTCTGTTGGTGGGTTCTGGAGTAACAAGATGTTTTATTGGTTGACTTTGATCACCCTGTGGTATTAACACCAGACGTCAGCTTAAACTAACTTTCATACTCCTTGCCCTAACAAAAATTTTTGCATGCCATGCACTTTAAGAACATATATGGACAAAAGATGTAAATCCAGGTCGAGCTGCTTCTATCACGCAGCCTGTCCTTATGCCATGTATTATTGCTACGGAGCCTGTGTCATCTGTTGAACTTTTTATGTACCGTAAATCCCGGCAATAATTGCAGCACACAAACATTGTGAATCCAGATCGGTTGGCTCCTGGTTATTGGAAAACTATATGGTAGCGTATCTGCTTAATAGAGATATTGTAAATATTGTTACTATCTGTTCAATAGAGATATAATTGTAAATATTCTAATTGTTACTTTCTATAGCTTTTATGTCTCCCACATGATGTCTCCTAAAGCTTCTTGTATTGTTTAAATGATTGTTTAAGTTTGGACAAACATTGCAGATGCTGGCCAGGCTGCTCTTGCTGAGCAGTCTGATCAGGCTCTGCAATGCTTTCCAACTTACTGGTCTGACGGTGTTATGCTGAAATGTCTCTAAAAGCGTATTGTACAGTGGCTTCCTTTAATATATGATTGTCATTATTTAGACAGATTCTGCAGTCAGAGTTTGCAATGCTTTCAAACTACCTTCACTGATTGTTTTGTGTTTGACTTGCCTCTTAAATGTCTATTGATAGAAATATGCTTGTTGACTGCATATTTTGACCAGGCTTTTTTGCTGAGGAGTCTGATCAGGTTCTTCAGTACTTGCCAACTTACTGACATCTCCTGCAATGCTTTCAAACTACCTTCACTGGTTTTATGTTTTTCTTGCCTCTAAAATATTTATTGTATTTTAATAGAAATATTCTTGTCGATATCAAGATAGGCACTGCACATACTGACCAGGCTTCTCTTGCTGAGCAGTCTGACCAGGATCTGCAGTGCTTGCCATCTTACTGGACACTTATCATGTTATGATCTTGCTGTGCAATCTAGTGAGAGTCTGCATTTTTTCAAACTAACTTCAATGATTGTTTTACGTATGACTTGTCTCTAAAATATTTATTGTATTTTTTAATAGAAATATTTTTGTGGATATCTAGACAGGCACTGCACATGCTGACCAGGCTTCTCTTGCTGAGCAGTCTGGTCAGCATCTGCAGTGCTTGCTATCTTACTGGACACTTATCATGTTATAATCTTGCTGTGCATTCTATTCAGGGTCTGCATTTTATTCTCAAACTAACTTCAATGATTGTTTTCTGTCTGACTTGTCTCTAAAATGTTTATTATATTAAAATATGGTTCTTGATATTTAGACGGGCACTGCACATACTGACCAGGCTTCTCTTGCTGAGCAGTCTTGTCAGAATCTGCAGTGCTTGCTAGTTTACTGGACATCTTGCTATGCATTCAAGTCAGGGTCTACAATGATTTCAAACTACCAGGACTACCATCACTGATCGTTTTGTGTATTGTATCATATATCCTGATAGTCGAATGATTGTGATTATTTAGACAGGCATTGCACATACTGACCGGGCTGTTCTTGCTGAGCAGTCTTGTCAGGATCTGCAGTACTTGCTAATTCATTAGACATCTTGCTATGCATTCTAGTCAGGGTCTACAATGATTTCAGAATACCAGGACTACCATCACTGATCGTTTTGTGTATTGTATCATATATCCTAATAGATAAATGATTGTGATTATTTAGACAGGCATTGCACATACTGACCAGGCTGCTCTTGCTAAGCAGTCTTGTCAGGATCTGCAGTGCTTGTCAACTCACTGGACTTAATGTGTCATGTTTAAAATGTCTCTTAAGCGTTTTAAATAATAAATAGATATATAATATAAATATCTGACTGCTTATAGTTAGACAAACATCGCAAATCCTGGCCAAGCTGCTCTTACAGAGCGGTGTGATCAGGAGCTGCAATGGCTTGCCAACTTACTAGACTGATTTGTTATATTCGGATTGTTTCTTATACTGTACTGTACTTGCCTAATAGATATATCTCTATTTATATTTTGACAAACATAAGAGATGCTGATCCTGCTCTTATTAAGCAGTCTAATCGGGTTCTTCAAGTATTCTTGTTTGCTTAGCAGTCTGGTCGGGGCTTTCGAAACTTGTCAACTTACTTGATTGATTATGATATGTTTGGAATGTTTCTAAAGCGTGTTGTTCCCTACTTACCTGTTGGATTTATGATTGCCAGTACTTAGACAGGCAATGCAGATATTGGCCAGACTGCTTAGTCTGATCAGGATCTGCATTGCGTGCCAACTTACTGGACAGATTTTTATGTTCGGACTGCCTCTAAAATCTTAAATTACCGTATTTGCCTAATAGATATGTTTGTTAATATTTACATTGCAGATCATGGCCTGGCTGCTCTTGTTGAGGAGTCAGATCATGATCTGGAATGCTTGCTAACTTCTTATACTGGGTTTGCTACATTTGCTGAGTAGGCTGATCAGTGTCTGCAATCTTGGAAGTTTACCAGACTGATCGTGATATTTTATAAAATGTCTCTAAAAGCTTATCTAATATATATGTGATACATGTAGTTAGTATTTGATTGTGGATACCTGAAGGACCTATGTCCGAAAGTTGAGAATGTGAAGTTCTCTTGTAGTTACTTGAAGGCTTTCACTTCCAAATGTGAACTACAAAACTGCCTTATCCATTTGATATAATGATTCTTACCTATTTTTTACTCTTTTTGCTTCTCAATACTCTGTCCTTTCTATCTGATTTGCACTTACTGAGGCTGAGAGAGGGGAGGGTTGCGCAGTGGGTTGTCGCTTTAAACACCTTGACATTTTCTGAACATGTGTACGTTGGTATGATGGTACTTGTTTTGTTCTTACTTTTTCTTACAATGATCACATGACTCTTGCAAAAGGAAAAAATAGGTTAGCTGTCATGCCAACATACCGCCGCATGTGTAAGTTTGTTATTTTGATACATTTTCTTGCGCTGACAGTTTTATACAGGGACAATGTACGTACATTTTCAGTATTGATGGTCTTGCATGAAAGCGAATTTTTAGCACACAAACTATATTTGTATAGAAATAAAAAAAGACTTATACCAGGTAAATCGTCTAAAGCAAATGCTGATTTTATTTCCAACTTGGCCTTTAAATTTTCTTTTATGGTGTTTGCATCATGGCTTGTCTTACTATTATTCTGCTGTGGTGATGTTCACCCTAACCCAGGACCCTTATCAACATCTTCTTCAAGTAGCAACTACAGTTCATCCTCGGGTATGTCCAGTACTTTATTTAGTTCCCTTGATCTTACACATAACTTGTCCTTTGTGCACTATAATGTACAAAGTATTTTTTCGAAACTAGAAATAATAGAGACCGAACTTTTTGAATTCGATATCTTAGCCTTCACAGAAACTTGGCTAAGCCCTCCTATTGACACAAGTGACCTATTATTGCATTCATATAATAGCCCTGAGAGGAAGGATCGCCCCGGCGACAATCACGGAGGTGTTATGATATATGTGAAGGACTGCCTACATTATAAGCGTCGAGCAGATTTAGAGTCTCGCAATGTTGAGAGCATATGGATAGAATTGACCAATAACCATAAACGTATATTATTTGGATTGTTTTATCGTCCTCCAAATTCTGACTCTAACTATCTTTCTGACATTGAGGATTCTATAGCGCTAGCAGTTGATTCACCAGGAATTTCAGATATAATTATTACCGGCGACTTCAATCTAAATCTACTTAATCCTCAAACCGCGAGAAAAATTGATTCAGTTTGTACTCAGTTCTCCTTATATCAATCTATAAGCCAACCCACACATTTTACCGAAAACTCATCGTCATTAATCGATATCATTCTTGTTAATAATAAAACACATTTAATAGTCAGTGGAGTTGGTGACCCTTTCCTACATCAAGAAATAAGGTATCATTGTCCAATATATGGTATATTTAAGTTTTCTAAGCCTAAATTTGTTTCATTCACGCGACACATTTGGTATTATGACCGAGGTAATTATGAACTACTACGTAATAAGGCAGCATCTTTTGACTGGGACTCTGTTAAGGATAATGATATTAATACTTACGCAAATAATATGAATAGCACTATAACTGGTATTGCTAAAGATTGTATACCTAACCGATGTATTAGAGTAAAACCTTCAGAACCGCCTTGGATTAATTCGAATATCAAAAGACACATTAGAAAACGGAAAAGAACATACAGGAAGGCCAAAAGAACTAACTCAGAATCAGACTGGAAGAAATTTAAATCAATACGTAATAAAGTTGTTCAAAATATTCGCGATTCTAAAAAAATATTTTACGACAAAATTGCAGCAAAACTTACCTCTGAGACACTTTCTTCAAAAGACTGGTGGTCTACACTTAAAACTTTCATCGCTCCTAACTACAAAACATCGATTCCGCCCCTCGAATTGAATGACGACATATACACGGAAGACAATGATAAGGCTAATGTTTTAAATAGATATTTCCAAAGCCACACAATTTTAAATGAACAGAATGCCATTATTCCTGACTTACCTGCAGCTACCGTCAATACACCATTAAGCAACATTATATTGTCCCCATTAGAAGTCGAATCAGTTCTTAAAACTCTTCCTATTTCCAAAGCTTCTGGTCCTGATGGCCTCAGTAATCGTGTTCTTCGTGAATTATCTAAAGAAGTTTCAATACCTTATTGTTCTCTTTTCAACCAGTCACTACACTTTGGTACTGTTCCCTCTGCATATAAAGAAGCCAATGTTTGCCCTGTACCTAAAACAGGTTGCCTGTCTGATGTTTCCAATTATCGACCCATTTCATTGCTTAACTCAGAAGATAAAGTTCTCGAAAGGCTTGTATTCAAACATTTATTTAATCACCTACGTGACAACAATTTACTTTCTTCTCTACAATCCGGCTTTCTTCCTGGAGACTCAACCGTCAGCCAGTTGACATTTCTTTACAATACCTTTTGTCAAGCATTAGATTCAGGCAAAGAAGTACGGGCTGTTTTCTGCGACATCAGCAAAGCATTCGATCGTGTATGGCACGCTGGTCTCCTTTCAAAGCTTCAAGCAGCTGGTGTCACAGGAAACGTCCACACTTGGTTCGCAGACTATCTCTCTGACCGAAAACAACGAGTTATTCTCCCTGGCGCTGTTTCTGACTGGACCTATATTCGTGCTGGGGTTCCCCAGGGATCAATCTTAGGCCCTCTTCTGTTTCTTTTGTATATCAATGATATTGTAAATGATATTGGCTCAAATATTCGGTTATTTGCTGATGATACTAGTCTCTTTATCATTGTAGATGATCCTATCACAGCAGCCGGTTGTATTAACACAGATCTGGGTAAAATCTCAAAATGGGCTTCAACATGGCTTGTTACTTTCAACCCTTCCAAAACCGAATCTTTACTTTTCTCACGTAAACTTAATAGACCTTTTCATCCACCTGTCTTTATGCAAAACCAGCAGATATCTGAAGTTGAGTCTCATAAACATCTTGGTCTCTACTTTTCAAACGACTGTACTTGGCACCAACATATAAATTATATTACAGCAAAAGCATGGGCTAGAGTTAATATCATGAGAAAATTAAAATACAAATTAGATAGGAAATCTCTAGAAATTATTTACACAGCATTTATTAGACCTTTAATCGAATATGGGGATATCATTTGGGATAATTGTTCGCAATATGAGAAGCAAGAACTTGACAAAATTCAGAATGAAGCGGCTAGAATAGCTACTGGAGCCACTAGACTTGTTTCCATCAGTGCTTTGTGTAAGGAAATAGGGTGGGACTCACTTGAAAAGAGACGATTAAATCATAAACTTACCTTGTTTTACAAAATGACACATAATCTAGCTCCTTTATATCTATCTTCCTTGGTACCTCAGTCTGTCAGTAATATTTCACGCTATAATCTTAGAAATTCTAATGATCTTCAAACAATAGATGCAAGGACAACTCTTTACTATAACTCTTTCCTACCGTCAACTGTCAGAGCCTGGAACAACGTACATGAAGAGGCGCAGCAATCTGATTCAGTAAATACTTTTAAATGCTTTCTCAACAAAGACAAATCGCATATTCCGAAATATTTCTACATAGGTAATAGGAAAGCCCAAATATTACACACTAGGTTAAGAACCAATTGTAGTTCGCTAAACTTAGATCTTTTCATAAGGAACATTTCCGATTCCCCTTTATGTCAGTGTGGTAGTCTTGAAAATGCCCAACATTACTTTTTTCACTGTAGAAACTACCAAGTCCAACGAACCGAACTCATAAATACAGTGTCTCAGTATCAGGTTCCCTCGCTGTCCCTTCTCTTATATGGAAACGATTCTTTTTCTTTTGAAACAAATACAGTTATATTTGAAAAGGTCCATAAATTTATTTTGGATTCAAAACGCTTCTGATAGCATATTTTCTTAGCTTATGGCAAGCGGCTGGTACTTATGTAAGTAATGGTAGTCAGAGTGCTTGATGCGACTGTCGCTGCGATTCTGCGCCCCCTCTCTGATCCTTGGTTGCATAGTTTGTAAAATTGTATCTTTTCTTTTCTTTTTTATGCCCCTTTTCTACACTGTCTTCTTTTTTTTTTTTTTTTCCTTCTTGTCCGGACACTTTTCTATATCATTTGGTTTCAATATTAATCACTGGTTTTTGTAAACGATATTACATATATATTTAAATGTAAATTTTGTTTAACTTATTTTGTTAAGCTATCGCCATGATATTTGCATGTTAGATATAGTTAAGGAGAGGAACTTTATAAGTACTTGTGCTTTCGTTCCAATCCTATTATTTATATTGTTGCAATGTATATATGTATTGAAAAATTTGAATAAAATATGTTTAAACCAACAGGATGTGATGACATAATGCCAAATCAAAAGTGGAAGTTCAGGAACACTGCAAGTCAATAACCACTAGTTCTTAAGAACTTCATATGTTCTGAAGGACATTGCAAGTTAAAGAACCCCTGGTTCAAGAACTTCATATGGTCAAGAACAACAGTTCAAGAACTACAAAGATTTATGAAATTAAATCTTGAAGTTCTAGAACTGTTCTTGAAGTTCAAAAAATGATTTTTGAAATTTTTGAAGAACTTATAATTTGTTCTTGAACTTTTTTCACATCAATAATGGAGGTTCAAGAATATTGCAAGTTCAAGAATTACTGATTCTAGAACTTCATCTGTTCAAGAAGAACAGTTAAAAAACTACAAAGGTTCATGAACTTAAATTTTGAAGTTCAAGAACTGTTATTGAAGTTCAAGATTTGTACTTGAACTTTTTGACCAGTTCAAGAACAAATTATAAGTTTTTAAACTTTTTTCACAGGGGAATTTACATTCTTACTTAATCCTGTTAACTGAAACCATTCTAGGGAGTGAATTATTTGCCACTCTTCAGTCTCTAAACAGTGTCCCTCTTTTGTAAAATGCAATGCCCATGGGGCATTTAATAGGAATAATATGGTATACTGAGAAATAAGGAAATGCCAATATATTGCAGAAATATCCCCCATGACAGACAGAGAGAACCTAGTATGACAAAATGCTATCTGTGGAACATAAAACAAATTTTACAGACGTTTCGCCAAGATATTCCAAACATATAGAAAGTATAGGCCAAGCATTACTCTTGGGACATGTAGAAAGCCCATAGAAGGTACAGATAACCCTGTCAGACAAAATTCTGATTGTAACAGTAAGCTTGCCTTACTTTTTCTTATTTCAATCCTTTTTGTGAAGTTCCACCAAAAGTTCTGAAAAGTAAATGCAGTAAAGGCCAAAATCCATTTATGGGCATTCAGAAGCCCACTACATAGCATTAGGGCAGATACTCCCCTCAATAAAGTCTGACTGTAAAAAAAGAAACAAAAAAACCTTTCTTTATTCATTTCTGCCAAGTTACACCAAGATATTCTAAAAAGTTAAGGAATTACTGGCCAAAATCAAATTTTTAGACATGTACATAGCCCCTTGCAGCAAAGGTTTCAGTGGATGGCTCAAAACCAGAGGTTCTCTCAAGGATTGAACAAGTAACTACAGCTCTAACAAAGCTGAACCCAATTTTCAGGGCTTAGATCAGTGGTGTTTTGTTGTATCTGTATTTCTGTATGCCTGTAAATCATGGGCTTTGACAGCAGAGCTAGAGAAAAGAAGACAGGTCTTCCACATAAAATGCTACCAAAGATTACTGCATGATCATCTGTGATCTGTAAAGACCATATCATAACTAATGGGGATTTATTCTCAGAAAGATCCAAGCAGCCATTCGAGAATATGACACACTGCATGTGCTCCACATAACAAGGGCTGAAGGGGATAACTTAGGGATAATTATCTGTATTTCTCCATAAAAACATATGGTGTGACCCTTTATTAGAATCATCTGGCCGAGACAGATCTACTTCTACAACATACATTTTTTTTATGAACAATAAGAGAAATATTATCCTCTGAATACCCCCTCTTATCTGGAGCTCAGTGACCAAACCATGGTCAGAAAAAGGAAAACAAGGTAGTCTGGCCACATCGCGAGGTCTTCTGGCTCAGCAAAGATGCTTCTACAGGCCGGGCACAGTGAAATGGCAAAAAGAATAAGAGGTACACAGAATAAAAGGTGGAAATACAATATTAAAGAATGAACAGGGATGGGCTTGCCAAAGCAACAGGGCAGCTGAAAACAAGACCATGTGGATATAGTAAATCCTTTTCAAGAGTATTTCAGTCATATCAGGATAAATGGTAATGATAATGAAAAGCTGTGAGCAATGGGCTCCCATTTATGGCTGGAAAGAATTCCACCTCCAGCCAGATTTGAACCAGGGACACCTAGATCAGAAGACCAGCTCTTAACCCACTGAGCTACTGGCCCCTACCAAGGGGAGAGGACTGCTGTCATGTCAGACAAAATTCTGATTGTTCCAGAAAGACTACTTATATTTTATCATTTGTGTGAAATTTTAGGAAGATATTCCACATAATAAAGGAACCAGAAGCCAAAAACTAGTTTTTGGACATGTACATAGCCCCTGTGGAAGGGGCAGATAACCCCAGTCATCAAAATGCTGATATTAAGAGAGAGCTTACTTTAATGTTATCATTTCTGGAAACTTTCAATCAGAAAGTCCCAATAGTAAAGAAGCTACACCCAAAAGCCACTTAAAATATACCATTACAATTCTAAAAATTGGAACCTAAATAAATTACTGCAGTTGTCCTAAAATGAAACTGTTTGATTTCACAATGCAGCTATGCAATTATTGATAGATGCATTTAATGGGCAGGCAAATGGTTCCTAAAGTATCCATCTGATCAGGGTCTGCACAGTTAGCACAGACCTATCTGTCCCAATACTAAGAACTTTTACGGTAATTTGATGCTATACCACCATACCAATGTCATACATACAAATATACTCAAATTAAAGATAAGTGTCAGTCGAGTACTATCCTTATGCTTTCTCTTGAAGAAAAACTGGTCTTAATTGAGAAATTGTGCTGTGGTTCAAGTTAAACAAGAACCAAGATATTCCACATCTATGAACTACAAGCCAAAAACTAATTTTTTGACATGTATAGTAGCCCTTGTGGCAGGGGCAGATAATATTGTCAGTCAAATGCTGATGGTAACAGAGAGCTGATCTCAATGTGATAATTTCTTTGAACTTTCCTTCGGCTACTCCGAATAGTAAAGGTGCTACTGGCCAAAACACACTTAGATATATACCAAAAACTTTCTAAAAATTGGGACATCTATAATACTTATTGCAATTTATACTAATAATGGAAAAATACAGTTTTACAATGCAAGAATGTGACCAAAAGATACAGATAGAAAGGCAAATGACTCAGCAGTACGATCAGGATCTGCACTGTTTTCTCAGCCCTACATGTATCTGTCCCAATACTCAGAAATTTTATGGTAATTTGATGTTCATGGAAATGATATGATATGTAACAATATCCTTAAATCCATTTTTTGTCAAAACCAGCAACATAATGACTGAAAGAACTTTAAAATGATTTATTCGGTGTCAGTCATATCAAGCTGATGATATAGTCCTAACCAAATTCCCATAAAAAATCCTGGACACTGATCAGAGACACTTGTGCATTTTGGTTCGAGCTGAACAAGAACCTTTTTTATGGAATTTTATCTACAAACAAACAAAAAATAGTCGTAATACAACAAAATTAATGTCTGTGATAGGAGAAAATTGATCAAGTTCAGCAGCATTTGAAACACCCGCCCATATAACACACAGAGAGAGATTCTTCTCAGATATACAGAAAATCAAACTGTTGTGTTACCAACGTAGCATCTATTTCATTTAGATCAATGGTTACCCATCTCTTCAAACATTTACCTTGTGATGTTGTTGATTCTGCAGCAGTTATGTACTGAAAACAGTCCTCATACTTGTCAGGTCTGAGCCTGATTTCAGGCCTTAAGGGTTTGAATTGTCCCATTATTTTCAATTTTAACCCATTCTATTAGGGAAACCCCTTGAGGGGTATCTGGGCAAACAGTTTGGATCCAGATCAGGCTCCACACATGTGGGGCCTGATCTGAGATCCAAACTGTTTGCTGCCAAGACATCATTTCTACAAAAAAAAGACCAATATTGTCAAAATATTCTTGATTTTTGATGCAGACAACAATTTCAGCAGATGACAAAAAACACCCAGAATGCAATGGGTTAAATTCTATTTTCAGGCACTGAATTTTTTCATGCTTGAAAAAGCTTTGCCAGTATAAGGCCTGTGAAAGAAGTGATTACTGGTTCTTTATTTTTATCATTATTTTTTTTTCTTGTTGAACAACATTGTAGTTTTTTTGTTGTTTTTTTATACAAATTATGCCAGTGAAAAGCCCTCAGGTACATTTTCAATGGAGAAATGAAAAATAAAGTGTCAGAATCATCAGTCAATCTTCTTACAGCTCTGTCATCATAGCAGTTCAAATGAACATGCCGCCATATACATTTGAGCATAATGACAGATATAAAAGAAATCAACATTACCAGTCATATTAGGACCAGTTTAAGAAAAGTATTTTTTTTTTCATTTGTAATTCTCCATATCTACACAATTTTTTTTTATATATTGGTATACAGATGCTAACTTTCACCAAAAATTAGACAGATTCTCATCAAATTTCCCCACTCACTTACAATTCTCACTTATTTTTCAATCCACCCATTACCACACAAAAAGACTAAATGTGACAAGACCAGTACAGTCATGTTTCTTTCAAATAAATAAATAAAAATAATATAGAAAAATAATATATGTAACTTATTTTTTCAAAATTAGGCCAGGAGCCTCACTTTACTCCATAAAATCTCATTGCAAACTTCATCAGACTTCATTCACTGCAGTTCTGAGCCTGTTTATCATATTGTGCTTAACCATGTTGTATCCTCATTCAAATGACATTCATGACACAATGTGGGGAAAATTATACTTCAGACTTGTCAGTCCTAACATACTTCAGTAACTTCACTCTCAGAATTCATGCCCTATACATTTCCTGAAACAGGAATTGTATCACTGACTCTCCAAATTAATTATTCTCAGGCTCCCAGAAAAAAATTGTGGGGTCCTCTGGGACTCTCAAAGTTAGACTACAGCATAAACAGAGAGATATTAATTCTGGCATCACAATGGATACAGTTACTGGGAATAACTGAAAAAAAAATATATACATTTTTTTTTTCAGAATTAATCACAAAATATTGGTTAAAAAATATTCTTGTAGCTGCTTTGGACAAAACTAAAGAAGTATTAATAAGATAATATGAAAACAGGACCCTCAATTTTCTGAATGGAACACTTAATTACAAAACTGAGGGTCCCGCTGCAAGGACTCCTCAGATTTGGAACCTTAAAGAAACCCCCATAACCCATATCTTGGATCTGCCAATGAACAGCACCTGCAGCCTGGCTTAATATGTGAAAAAAGTGTTCTATGCTGCCAAGTAATGATATTAATGGGTTCCTGCCAGATTTACATCATTACATGACTGTATTTTATCAAAATATTTTTCTTTTGCTATTTGCAGGTCTACAAGGATTTATGACAAGTGTTTTTTTTGTTTTGTTCTTTTTTTTTTCCTACATTTTGGCTAATAATGTCAATAATGCCACAGGATGTTCCTGGCAATATGGCTCTGAATGCTTCAAGCTAAGTGAATATTGGTAGAATTCACAAGAATTTGCCTTTAAATATACCCCAAATGAAGTCAGAGCTTAAAATGTCAAAACACAAGGCCTGAATTTAAATTTTAATTGTTAGCAATTGCTTATACCTACCTACTTACTTTTGCTTTTCTACTACTTATTTTTTTTGTTTGCCAGTACAGTTTGAGTCTGAAATACCTTGTCAATCTTACCTTCCCAAACTTAAAACATATCTCCAACCTACCCATGCCTAAGTAGACAATTGCAAAGAAACACAATTTTTACAGACAAAAAAATGTTTCCAACCTACCCACACCTCAGTAGACAATTGCAACAAACACAATTTTAAGGATGACCTAGCTGTCCCTCAAAGAAATGTTGCTACATTGTATTTAGCAGCATGATACAATTTCTAAGTATCCTTAGCCGCGTTAAAGCACTTTTCCATGATGCCTATATGAACTGGAACCTAAGGCCCAGTAAGACTGTGTTAAAGACTGGGAATAGTCAGATCAGCCTGCATATGCACGTTTCATCATTGTCAGTGATAGATCTATCCAGTGGCATAGAGCTAGAAAGGTTCGGGAGGGGATGCAAACCTTAGGGCAACCTTTTTTTCTTCTTTCTGGGGCATGGGAGGGGGGCATGAGGGGGGGGGGGCAGCCATGCATTATTGGGGGGGGGGGGGGGGGGAGGGTGCTGACCCTCTTTCTACGCCTATGTAAAGGCCTCTAAATGAAACAGGGCAGCTCTGATTCGTTTCACACGTAAATGTGCAGGCTGATGAACGTACTTCCTATAATCTTTTCTCAGTATACACAAGTTTTAAGGTGCCCTTTTCATGCAACACCACACCAGTTCCCCACCCTCTTTCTCCCTATTGCAGGAATGTCCATCGTCGGAAATGCACAAACTAAACAGCAAACGACATTGAGAAAGCTTGAAGCATGCTAAATCGTGTACAAATATGCATCAACAGAGCTAATTTCATTATTTTTAGGATGCTTACCGCGTTTTGTTTACATCGATCAAAATCGATCGCCTGGCAACGTCAGGTACAGTACCGTCCCATTAATCGCTTCCGAAACCTAATTTACAGTAAGATACAAACAAGCGGATTACTAATTTCCCTAAATAATGTTCGTGGGAGGCATAAACACAGATTTTTCATCTGAAGCGAGTGTTGAACATGGAGGCCGCCATGACACTTACGAATTTTTCGTAAACTTAAGACAGCCACCACCCTGTCGTAAAGTTACGACAAAATTTAAGAAAATCCTAAGAATTTTCTTACGATCTTGACGTTAGTGAAACGCAATTTTTGGCTAAGATTTTCGTACGATCAAACTTAAGAAAATCTTAGACTTACGACGTTTAGTGAAACGGTGCCCAGTGTTTTTCTTCCTGTTGGAACTGGTAAGTTTACTCAGGCTCAGTAACAATAACATATGGCCACTGCACCCACCAATTTCCTTTTCTAGTTAGCAGTGTTTTGAACACCAGTCGCTTTGTCAGGAATCATGAAATGGCTTTAAACCATGTTTGACAATGGATGCAACAATTTTCTGGTCAATCTCACAGTCACAGCCTTTCGTAAGTCTAAGATTTTCTTAAATATTATCGTACGAAAATCTTAGCCAAAAATTGCCTTTCACTAACGTCAAGATCGTAAGAAAATCCTTAAGATTTTCTTAAGTTTTGTCGTAACTTTAATTACGACAGGGGGGTGGCTGTCTTAAGTTTACGAAAAAATTGTGTCATGGCGGCCTCCTTGTTCAACACTCGCTTCAGATGAAAAATCTGTGTTTACACATACCGCGAACATTATTTGTGGAAATTAACAATCCGTTTGTTTGTATCTTAACTGTAAATTAGGTTTCGGAAGCGATTAATGGGACGGTACTGTACCTGACGTTGCCAGGCAAATGATTTTGATCGATGTAAACAAAACGCGGTAAGCATCCTAAAAATAATGAAATTAACTCTGTTGATGCATTCTCATGATTCTTGTACAAGATTTTGAATGCTTTAAGTTTTCTCAACGTCGCTTGCATTTTAATCTATGCATTTCCGACGATGTACAGTCCTGCACAAGGTCAGTGCATTACGAAGAAGTGGGTGGGGGAACTGTGCTAGTGTTGCACGAAAACGCACCTTAAACCGTGTGTATACTGAGAAAATGTTATAGTAAGTACATGAATCAGCCTGCACATTTGCGCGTGAAACGAATCAGAGCTGCCGAGTTTCATTTAGAGGCCTCTGCATAGGCGTAGAAAGGGGGTTAGCCCCCCTTCCCCATAATTTTGAAGTGCATGCCCCCCTCCCCCCCCCCCCGTTCGGCCGCCCCCCCTCCCCCATGATTTTGAAATGCATGGCTGTCCCCCTCAAGCCCTGCCCAAAATTGCCCCAGAAAGGTTGCTCTAAGGTTTGCACCTCTGCCCCCCCCCCCCCCCCCCCACACCCACCCGCCCCATAATGCGAACCTTTCTAGCCCTATGCCACTGCTCTCTGTCACTGACAATGATAAAAGATGTGCAGGCTGATCTGACTATTCCCAGTCTTTACACAGTCTTACTGGGCCTCAGGCTCCAGTTCATATAGGTATCGTGGAAAAGTGGAAAAGTGCTTTATATGCGGCTAAGGATACGACGTGAAGGATACTAAGAAATTGTATCATGCAGCTAAATACAATGTAGCAACAGTTCTTTGAGGGGCAGGTCATCCTTAAAAATTGTGTTTGTTTGCAATTGTCATAAATCAGGTGTGGGTTGGTTGGAAACATATTTTTTTCTGTAAAAATTGTGTTACTTTGCAATTGTTTACTCAGGTAGACTCTATGGGATGATTGGAGATAGTTTTTTCTTTAAGTGTGCCAACTTAAAGAAAAAACTATCTCCAATCATCCCATAGAGTCTTCAATGTAGAAAACATAACTTTAAACAATCCTACCTACCCGGTAGGTAGGATTGTTTAAAGTTATGTAAAGTAGGTTGTTTAAAGTTATGTAAACATAACTTTAAACAATCCTACCTACCCGGTAGGTAGGATTAACAATCCTACCTACCCGGTAGGTAGGATTGTTTAAAGTTAGGTAGGATTGTTTAAAGTTATGTTTTCTACATTGAAGCAGGTAGGTAGGATTGTTTAAAGTTATGTTTTCTACATTGAAGAGTAATTTGTTGTAACTATGGTAGCCTTCAAAAACAGTTAATGTCAATGACAACTTTTGTAATCAACAAGGCAACAACCAATGTTTTTTAGCTCACCTGAGCCGAAGGCTCATAGGTGAGCTTATAGGATGGGAGTCGAGCCGTCGTCCGTGCGTGCATGCGTGCGTGGGTGCGTGGGTGGGTGGGTGCGTCAACACTTTCAAACATAAATATCTCAGAGACCAGTTGGCCGATCGCAATCAAATTTTATCTGAAGCATCATTTGGGTGGGGGAAAGGCTGCATTAGGTTTTGGTGCCGATCAGCTCAGAACTCTGGTTTCCATGGCAACAGATAGCCCCCATAGGGTTATAATGGGGAAAATGGCGTCATCACGTTTTCTCGACTGTTTTTTCTTAGATCCTAATCATACTTGCAGGTAATGATAACATACACAAGAGCTTGGATGAGTTCGAAATTTGGCCGGATTCGAGCACAGACTACGGAGTTAGCTGCCCTTGAGCGTTTGAAAAAAATTCCATAGGGTTATAATGGGGGAAAATGGCGTCATCACGTTTCTCAACTGTTTTTGCTTAGATCCTTATCATACTTGCAGGTAATGATGACATATATAAGAGCTTGGATGAGTTAGAAATTTGGCCGGATTCGAGCACAGACTACGGAGTTAGCTGCCCTTGAGCATTTGAAAAAATCCCATAATGTTATAATGGAGAAAACAACATCATCACATATTTTTAGAAAAACTTTGTCATTGTTCTATAGCCTACATTTCTCCGCAGATTTTAAAATAACTTCACACAAATGTAGGGCATGACAATATCTCGAGCAAGTTCGACTTTCAGGATGCTGCGCCCAAGGTCAAGGTCACTGTGGCTATTTTTAGAAAATCTTCGTCAGCGCTCTAGCACCTACATTTCTCTGCAGATTTTAAAGTAACTTCACACTAATGTAGGGCATGACAATATCTCGAGCAAGTTCGACTTTCAGGATGCTGTGCCGAAGGTCAAGGTCACTGTGGCTATTTTTAGAAAAACTTTGTCAGCGCTCTAGCACCTACATTTCTCAATGGATTTTAAAATAAATTCACACAAATGTAGGGTATGACAATATCTCGAGCAAGTTTGACTTTCAGGATGTTGCACCCAAGGTCAAGGTCACTGTGGCCATTTTTAGAAAATCTTCGTCAGCACTCTAGCACCTACATTTCTCAGCAGATTTTAAAATAACTTCTCACAAATGTAGGTCATGACAGTATCTCAAGCAAATTGGACTTTCAGGATGCTGTGCCCAAGGTCAAGGTCACTGTGGCTATTTTTAGAAAAACTTTGTCAGCGCTCTAGCACCTACATTTCACCGCAGATTTTAAAATAAGTTCACACAAATGTAGGGCATGACAATATCTCGAGCAAGTTCGACTTTCAGGATGCTGCACTTAAGGTCAAGGTCACTGTGGCTATTTTTAGAAAAACTTGGTCATCGCTCTAGCACCTACATTTCTCAACAGATTTTAAATCAACTTCACACAAATGTAGGGCATGACAATATCTCAAACAAGTTTGACTTCCAGGGTGCTGCGCCCAAGGTCAAGGTCATTGTGGCTATTTTTAGAAAAACTTTGTCAGCGCTCTAGCACCTACATTTCTCAGCAGATTTTAAAATAAATTCACACAAATGTAGGGCATGACAATATCTCGAGCAAGTTCGACTTTCAGGGTGCTGTGCCCAAGGTCAAGGTCACTGTGGCTATTTTTAGAAAAACTTTGTCATCGCCCTAGCACCTTCATTTCTCCATGGATTTTGAAATAACTTGACACAAATGTAGGGATGACAATATCTCAAGCAAGTTCGACTTTCAGGATGCTCTGCCAAAGGTCAAGGTCATTGTGGCTATTTTTAGAAAAAACTTTGTCATCGCTCTAGCACCTACATTTCTCAACGGATTTTAAAATAAATTCACACAAATGTAGGTCATGACAGTATCTCGAGCAAGTTTGACTTTCAGGGTGCTGCAATCAAGGTTTTTGATTAGATCCTTATCATACTTGCAGGTAATGATGACATACATAAGAGCTTGGATGAGTTTGAAATTTGGCGGGATTCGAGCACAGACTACGGAGTTAGCTGCCCTTGAGCGTTTGAAAATATCCCATAGTCTTATAATGGAGAAAACGTCATCACATTTTCATTTTTCATCGGATCCTCTTCATACATGCAGGTAATGGGGATATCCATCAAAGCTTGGATTAGTTAGCATTTCGGCTAGATCCCACCACTGACTATGGAGTACCTGCCCTGAGCATCCAAAAAATCAATGTCGTCACTTTGTCTTGGTTTCTACTGATCCGATCCTTTTCAAACTTGCAGGTAATGAGGAAATGCATAATATCTTAAACAAGTTCAAATTTTGGCCAGATCAGGCCAACCACTACGAAGTTAGCTGCCCTTGACAGCTCTGTCTACTGTGCTCTTGATCGGATACTTTTTGAACTTGCATATATTAAATGAGGGCATACATAATGTTTTGGATGAGTTTAATTTTCAGCCTGATTGGACCACTGACTGTGGAGTTAGCTGCCCTTGAGCATCTTAAATATCCCTATAGGTTTACAATGTCTCTCAGGTGAGCAATTGTTGCCCTTTGGGCTACTTGTTTTTTGTTTGTTTTTTTCATTTTAAGTTAATTGACAAGGTATTTCAGACTCAAAGACTCAAACTGTACTGGCAATAAAAAAAAAAAAAAAAAAAAAAGTTGTAGAAAAGTACAAGAAAAGTAAGTGTGGGTAGGTCTACAAGGATTTATGACACGTTTTTTTTTCCATTTTGGCTGATGATATCAATAATGCCATAGGAAGTGCCTGCCATTATGGCTCTGATTGCTTCAAGCTAAGTAAATATTTGTAAAATTCACAAGAATTTGTCTTCAAATATATCCCAAATGAGGTCAGAGCTGAAAATGTCAAAACACAAGGCCTAAAATTAAATTCTAATTGTAAGCAATTGCCTGCCTGCAGATAGCAAAAGAAAAACATTTTGATAAAATACAATCATATAAATCTGGCAGGAACCCATTAATATCAATACTTGGCAGCACAGAGCACGTTTTCACATAGCGAGACTGTAGGTGCTGTTCATTGGCAGATCCAAGATATGGGTTATGGAGTTTTCCTAGGTTACAAATCTGAGGAGTCCTTGCAGTGGGGCCCTCAGTTTTGTAATTAAGTGTTCCAGTCAGAAAATTGAGGGTCCTAATTTCATATTATCTTAAATACTTCTTTAATTTTGTCCAAAGCAGCTACTACAAGAATATTTTTTTTAACAAATATTTTGGGATTTATTCTGGAAAAAAATTGATACTTCAGTTATTCCCAGTAACTGTATCTATTCTGATGCCAGAATTAATATCCTCTATTTATGCTGTAGTCTAACTTTGGCTCAGTCCCAGAAAATCCCACAAGTTTTTCTGGGAGCCTGGAAATAATTTGGAGAGTAAATGATACAAAATCCTGTGTCAGGAAAAGCATAGGGCATGAATTCTGAGAGTGAAGTTACTGAAGTTTTTTAGGTCTGACAAGTCTGAAGTATAATTTTTCCCCATTGTGTTATGAATGCCATTTGAATGAAATAACATCATGTGGTTGAATGAGCATACAGCACAATATGATACACACGGGCTCAGAACTGCAGTGAATGAAGTCTGATGAAGTTTTGCAATGAGATTTTATGGAGTAAAGTGAGGCTCCTGACCTACTTTTGCAAAAATAAGTTATATATATTATTTTTCTATTTAATTTTTATTTATTTATTTATTTTGAAAGAAACATGACTGTGCTGGTCTTGTCACAAGTCTTTTTGTGTGGTTGGGTGGATTGCAAAAAATAAGTGAGGTTGTAAGTGAGTGGGGAAATTTTGTGAGGATCTGTCTAATTTGGTGAAAGCTAGCATCTGAGTTTGCCAAAATATAAAAAAAACTTCTTGTGTAGATACAGAGAATTAATGAAAGAAAAAAAAAAGACTTTTCTTAAACTGATCCTAATGTGACTGGTAATGTTGATTTCTTTTATATCTGTCAATGCTCAAATGTATATGGTGGCATGTTCATTTGAACTGTTATGATGACAGAGCTGAAGCTGAAAGCTTGTAAGAAGATTGAATGATGATTCTGACACTTTTTTCTTATTCCTCCATAGAAAATGTACCTGAGGGCTTTTCACTTGCATAATTTGTATAAAAAAACAAAACAACAACAAGAAAAAAAAAATGAAAATAAAGAACCAGTAATCATTTTTTACAGGCCTTATACTGGCAAAGGTTTTTAAAGCATGAAAAAATTTCAGTGCCTGAAAATGAATTTTAAAATTAAAAAAAAAATAATGGGACAATTTAAACCCATAAAGGCCTGAAATCAGGCTCAGACCTGACAAATATAAGGCCTGTTTTCAGTACATAACTGCTGCAGAATCAACAACAGCACAAGGTAAATGTTTGAAGAGATGGGTAACCGTTGATCTAACTGAAACATGCTACGTTAGTAACACAACAGTTAGATTTTCTGTATATCTGAGAAGAATCTCTCTCTGTGTGTTATATGCGCTAGTGTTCAAATGCTGCAGAACTTGATCAACTTTCTTCTACCACAGACATTAATTTTGTAAGTATTGAGACTATTTTTTGTTTGTTTATAGATGAAATTCCATAAAAAAGATTTTGTTTAACTCAAACCATTGCACAATTTCTCAGTGTCCAGGATTTCTTTATGGGAATTGGTTAGAGATGACCGACTCCTAATATTGTAAATCATTTCAAAGTTCTTTCAGTGATTATATTGCTGGTTTTGACAAAACTTGGATTTATGGATATTGGTAATGGGCATCAAATTACCATAAAATTTCTTAGTATTGGGACAGATACATGTAGGGCTGAGAAAACTGTGAAGACCCTGATCATACTGCTGAGCCATTTGCCTTTCCATCTGTATCTTTTGGTTTCATTCTTGCATTGTAAAACTATACTGTTCCATTGTTAGTATAGACTGCAATACTTATTTTAGATGTCCCAATTGTTAGAATCTTTATGGTATATATTTAAGTGTGTTTTGGCCAGTAGCACCATTACTATTTGGATTATCTGAGGGAAAGTTCACAGAAATGATCACATTGAGATAAGCACTCTGATACTATCAGCTTCTGGACTGACAATATTATCTGCCCCTGTCACAAGGGCTACTATAGATGTCAAAAAATTAGTTTTTGGCTTGTAGTTCCTTTAATACTATGTGGAATATCTTGGTTCTTGTTTAACTTGAACCACAGCACATTTTTTTCTTCATGGGAAAGCATTAGGATAGTTTTGACTGACACTGAAAAAAAATTCTTAACTTTGATTTGAGTACATTTGTATACATGGCATTGTTATGATATTTTATAACCCATGAGCATCAAATTACCGTAAAAGTTCTTAGCACTGGAACAGATAGGTCTGTGCTAACTGTACAGACCCTGATCAGATGGATACTTTAGGAGTCATTTGCTTTCCCATTTAATGCATATTTTGATTATAATGCTACATTGGAAAAGCAAACAGTTTCATTTTCAGACAATCTCAGTATTTTATTGAGGTGTCCAAATTTTTAGAATTTAATGGTATATTTTAAGTGTTTTTTGGGTGAAGTTCCTTTACTATTTGGACTATCTGGTTGAAAGCTTCCAGAAATGATCACATTAAAGAAAGCACTCTCTTAATATCAGCATTTTGATGACTGGGGTTATCTGCCCCTTCCACAGGGGCTATATACATGTCCATAAATTAAGTTTTGGCTTCTGTCTCCTTTATTTTTCAGAGTATCTTCCTAAACATTCACACAAATGATAAAAAAAAGTAGACTTTCTGGAACAATCAGAATTTTGTCTGACATGGCAGCAGTCCTCTCCCCCTGGCAGGAGCCCCAGTAGCTCAGTGGTTTAAAAGCTGGTCTTCTGATCTAGTAGTACCTGGTTCAAATCTGGCTGGGGGTGTAATTCCTTCCAGCCATTGCTCACAGCCTTTCATTATCATCTTCCATTTATCCTGATATGACTGAAATACTGTTGAAAAGGATGTATACTATATCCACATGGTTCTGTTTTCAGGTGCCCTGTTGCTTTGGTAAGTCCATCCTGGTGCGCTCTTCAATATTGTCTTTCCACCTTGTATTCTGTTTCTGTCTCTTAGTCTTTTTGCCTTTCACTGTGCCCTATAGAAGCGTCTTTGCTGGGGATGTAGCCAGATCACCTTCTGACCATGGTTGGGTCAGAGCTCCAGATAAGAGGGGGTATTCAGAGGATAATATTTCTCTTATTTTTCAACCAAAATGTACGTTGTAGAATTAGAACTGTCTCGGGGAGATGATTCTAAGGGTCACACCATATGATTTTATGGAGAAATATGGAAAATTATCCCAAAATTATCCTCTTTACCTATTTTTTATGTGGAGCACATGAAGTGTGTCATATTCTCGAATGGCTGCTTGGATCTTTCTGAGAATATATCCCCATTAGTTATGATATGGTCTTTACAAATCACAGTTGTTCATGTAGTAATCTTTGGTAGCATTTTATATCAAAGACCTGTGTTCTTTTCTCAAACTCTGCTGTCAAAGTCCATGATTTACAGGCATATAGAAATACAGATACAACAAAACAGTGTATCAGATTCACCACACTCTGGGCATTGTCTTCAGCTTTGTTAGAGCTGCAGTTACATGTGCCATCTTTGAGAGAACCTCTGGTTTTGAGCCATCAACTCCCAAAACTGGGTTTTGGCCTGTAATTCTTTCACTTTTTAAAATGTCTTGGTAAAACTTTGCAGATATGATCAAAGAAAGGTTTTTGTTACATTCAGTTTTTTGTCAGATGGGATTATTTGCCCTTTGCTGTGTAGTGGGCCATAGAACATTTGATGAAACTTCACAGATGATTGAAGTAAGATGAAGTATTATAGGTAAGCATACTGTTTAAATCAGAATTTTGGCTGATACGGTTATCTGTACCTACTATGAGGCTCTCTGCAGGTCCCAAAAGTGATGTTTGGCCTATACCTTTAATGCTTGGAATATCTTGCTGAAACATCTCTAAAATTAGCTTTATGTTCCACAGTTAGCATTTTATCAGACTAGGTTCTCTGCCTGTCTTGTAGGATATTTCTGCAATATATTTTTTTCATTTCTCCATATTAATCCTATTAAATGCCCCAGGGGCATTGCATTTTACAAAAGAGGGACACTGTTTAGAGAATGAAGAGTGGCAAAAAGTGGTTTCTGTAAACAGGGTTAAGTAAGAATATTAGCTGACAGTGTCATCACATATAAATGCTTGATGGACAATGATGGGCTGAACATAAAAGGTAGTAAGGCTTCCCATTGCCTATTGGCCATAGGGGCTGTGGGGGTTTAAGGCCCACTGTATCTTGGAGCCCATCTCTCTCCTTTCGGGGTGAAATGTTAGAAGTATTTTTAAAACTCTGGTAGTGAAGCTTAGATTCTTATGAAATTTTGCAATTTTGGCAAGCCAGTATTATACTACTACTAGGGAAGGGATGTTTAGTTAGAGTGGGATATTTATAAGGATTAACAGAGTACTAGTAAAAACTCTAAATATTGGGACACCTAAAATGATTACCCTAATTGTCCTATAACTTGAACAGCTTGGTTTTTCAATGAATTAATACATCTAAAAGATGCAAATGGAATGACAAACAGTGTAGAGCCTGACCAGACTGCTCCTGATAGAGGTCTGCACTGGTTGTTCAGACCTATCTGTCCCAATATTTTTAATTTTTATGGTAAATATAATTTATAGTGTCACAGTCCTCACTGCCTCTTTGCTGATGCAATTCTAATGAGATGTTGACTGAATCAATCCCTGCTTTCCGAAAAATGGGATTATTATACGCCCGACATATGAAGGGGGTATAGAGTTTTTGTCATTCTGTCCATTTGTCCGTCCATCCGTCCATCAACATTACATCAAAGTTTTGCGTTAAACCTCTTTGGCTTGCTCATATGTCTGTAACCACATATCAGATTCTTTCCCTACTTGATTCATGGTATCTCTATAGCAATACATTTGATCTAAACTATCTAAGCCACTGGGTTGGGCCCTAGGGTGGGGCCAGGGGTCACTAATTAGGCTTTAGGCATTTACATTATGTCAAAGTTTTATGTTAAACCTTTCTGATTGCTCATATCTTTGTAACTGCTTTAAGATGTCTTCCATATTTGGTTCATGATATCTCTGTAGCATTGCTTTTGTTGTGGATTCAAAAGCTGCTGGGTCAGGCTCATGGGTGAGGCCTGGGGTCATGATAACTAGGACTTTGCCATTTGTTGTGTTTTTTTTTGGCTTGTTTTAATATACCTGAATGTAACCTAATGATGCTTGACTGGTTTTTGTCGAGCCCGCTTGCGGTGAGCAAGACATAGTTGTTACAACTTCAGTTGGGTGTATGTGCGTGCGTGTGTTAGTCTGTCCCGATTTGTCCGGGCCATAACTTCTACATTTACGGATGGATTTCAAAATAATTTGGCATAATTGTTCTCCTTGATGAGTAGAAGTGCCATTTGAAACATTTGTTCAGATAAGTCCAAGGTCAAGGTCACACTTGAAGGTCAAATGTTAAAATGGCCATAAATTGAGCTTGTCCAAGCCATAACTTCTACATTTACGGATGGATTTCAAAATAATTTGGCACAATTGTTCTCCTTTATGAGTAGAAGTGCCATTTGAAACATAACACAATGAGTCAGTACTAGCTTAACCTTTTAGTTTAAAGACAAGTCTGTTGGGAAATACTGAGCTTCTGAATCTACTGCCGACATTGAGATCAAAAGCAAGGCCAGTGCATGCATATTAACATTTCAGATGTAAATCATAATGTGTAGACAATGGTCAAAACTTGACTTAAATTTGACTTCGTCTTACTGTGACCTTGAAACAAAGATCAAGGTCACTAAACTATATCACTAGTTCACAGTCTCCAAGTGGTGAACCCATGTAAGCTTGATAATAATTCATCATTTGGTTCAAGAGATAGGATAAAATATATTAAATCAAAAGTATCAAAATTACTGAAAAATAGACAGTTTCTCTGAAAGAGATACTATAGAAATAACAGTTTACTTTGAAGGGTAGAAATTGAGAAAATATTTCACCCAAGACATTATGTTAACTTATAAAGGTATGTATGTATGCCTGTCATAAAATCTGAAAGAGAATTAGAGCTGATGATATGACTCCCGTGGTTCATGCTGATTTACCCCACCTGCTTTAATAATCCTGTTATTCCAAAAGAAGTGCTTACGAAGCTTAACCTGTGACTATCAATTCAGTATATAGCGGACACTGCAGGCTAATTATCAGCTGAAAATAAAGCATTTTGCTCTTGGGCATCAAAAGGGTCAAATAGCCATTCCCCCCCCCCCCTCCTCCCAGCACATCCCCTTTTGAAAAATCATATAGACACTATTTCCAGCATTCTGGGCATTTTACTATCTTGATTTTCTCTGCATCTGCTTTATTGCTTGGATAATATATATCAAGCATAGCTAGATCTATTTTCTCTCTCCCCCCCCCAATCCCTTTCTCTTTTATTTATTTTTTTTTTTTGGGGGGGGGCTTGTAATACATATGATTATTCAGTTGTAAATGCAAAAAAAAACATATATGCCATAAGCTGTGAGATTGGGTAAAATTTCTATGGGAGATCTGATAAAATTTTTGTTAGATTTTTATATAATCATTAGGCATCTCATATGTAGTTTAAAGCTGTATTTAGCTTTATTTAGTCTCTTTATAGACACAGTTGAGTTTGATTAATGTTTATTTTTTCAAATACTGAATTGTATGATTATCTCAAAATTCTGTGAGATTTGAAAAATCTTCTGAGAATCAGCTTTCAGATGAGCTTAAGTTTGTTAGAATATATCTCACAGTATGAGATATGACATGTATGAAAATATAAAAAGAATTGTGTTGTTTGGTAACTAAGGTGTCCTGTATCAATTTATTAAAGTCAGTAAATGCTAATTGATCATCACAGATACACAAAATACATGTATACTTAACAGACATCAATAATGACTATTTAAAAAAAACGATTGATGTTTATCTCGCGTTTGCAAGTATATTCAGTGGGTGGGGTAATCAGACACACATTTTATTCATAAGAAGCAATAGTTGATATCAATTTTGTAAAATGTCACAAAAATCATCACGGTATCTTTCTTAGTCCAAGATATTCATTTAAGACCTATTTCAATCAACTTCCATCATTTGTACCATACACTTGGTTATTTTGTTCTTTCTTGTATCCATGGTTACGACAGCATTACATGATCTACTGTAAGCAAAATGAAGAAAATGATGTTTATATCTTCCCTTATCATTTGCTTGGTGTATCAGGCATCAAGCATGAGAATAAAATATGATTTTAGGATATCCACAAATTTGCATTAATTTTTCAGTGGGTGGGGTTATCAGACCCACATTTAATTCATCATAACTTCATAGTTAATATCGTCCTTTTCATTAAATGCCACAAACATCATCCTTTTATCTTTTCTAGTTCAAATGCTATTTGTTTTAAATTACATGATACCAATTCTATTCATTTTCATCATTTGGGCATTAATATTGTATGTTTTGTTCTTTCTTGTTTCCATGGTTACGACAACATACCATACTAGTAGTCAACATAAGACATATTAAAAAGAATGATATTGTTGTTTTTTCTTTAATCATTTGCTTGGTGTAAAAGTCATCAAAAATGATCATAAAATGCAGCTTATGGTTAGTCGCATTTTTGCATGCATTTTCAGTGGGTGGGGTATTCAGACCCACATTTATTTCATCAATTTATCTTAAAACCATTATTTGAAGCTTTTTAAATGATCTGTTTCTCTAAACCATTATATTTTTGTTCAAATATTCACTCTTGTTATGCATTTAATCGTGAAATATGGTTTTAGGGCAACAACAGATGAATTACAAAACTTTTAAAAACTGCTTTAGGGGGTTAATATACAAGCTTATCAAATTTTCACCTATGAAGTGCCCAACAAGATTATACTTTTTTTCTTTTAAGTTGGTATTATACTTGAAATAAAGATAAATGTCTACTCTCAAATACGTGGGCCTTTCAAAACAATGGATGTTGAATTATGCCCTAAAATTGGACTTTCGGTAAACTTAGAAAATGGTAAACCCCACCCTGTTTGACACACGCATAAAATAAATATGTTAAATGGTAGACTGATGAATACAAGCAAAGTATGCCCTCCAAGCCTAGGTTTTTCATACATTTTATATTAAGAAGTGCTTCAAAATGACAGTGCCATGAAATAAATTGTCAAAAATATAGATTTTTCAATAATTTTACAGAGCAAATTTGTTAACAAAAAGCATAAAATACTGTTCTGTGGTTGCCATGGCAACGGGTAAGTTTTCGAAGAAAACAGATTTCAAAAGTTTGTTTTTGAGTGGTCCTCAACAATTTCTGAAAGTTTCATGAAAATCGGTGACTATGCGTGCCGGGCCCTATTTGAAATTTTCTGGTCCTTACATGGAATAGCTCTTAATAGTTGATGCCATTTCTATGGAAAATGCTATCACATCTAGCCATCTGGATCTGTCTCCAATTTATCCAGTTGTTCAACCTGTTTGTAGTCTTCAATGAGATCATCTAAATTTTCTGAAACAAAGAAAAACACATCAGACTTGGCAATATTTTATTTAAATTTTGGCCGACTTAGATGTAATACTCTTATAGAGCAAGTAAATATTCCAAACATAACATAATTCAGCCGCGACACGAGAAAACCAAGAATGTGGTTGTGCATCCAGCGCAGACTCAGATCAGCCTGGACATCCGCCCAGTCTGCTCAGACTGTTCGCTAAGCACTTAAAGGGTAGCTAAGGGTCTAAGCTAGCTTCACGCGGACAGCGAAGACTCTGATCAGACTGGGCGGATGCTCAGGCTGATATGAGTCTGCGCTGGGCGCACGATCACTTTGTTGGTTTTGTCGTGTCGTGGCTCAATTATCATTTCGAAAGTCAATCATGATTCACTCTTCTTAATAGTAGAATTTTCAAGAAAGCGTACAAAGGCGTTATAAGCACTTATTTAAGCCAACATTAAAACACATCCAAGACAAAACAGCCACCAGGATACTTGCAAATTTACAGATGTACATGCAGGCATAAACAGTGCAGAGAAAAAATGGCACATGATACCAAACGCGTGCTCGTGCTCTTGTTTCTATAAATATCATATATAACTTGATCAGTCTGTCATCGGGCAGACATGAAAGCGAACAAATGACATGGCTGAATTTGGAACAGCATGCTGAAGGCAAACAAAGGACATGGTTGAACTTCCATGTTACGGATGTTATTTGTTTGCTTTTAGTAGGGTCTTACTTTTACTCTCCACGAACACTTTTTCTCTGTCGGCCTTGAAGAAAATGGAACTGTTCTGTTGTTGCTTGTATACAGCCTGTAAACAGATTTATTAAGCACTACATTCAGAAAGACAAATTTACACTGACAAAAGTTTGGAACAAGTGGAAGAAACTGAGACTGAGCTGCAGTGCGACTAACGCAAACGTATAAACAGAAAATTTGCCAATTTTGCTTTGACATACCGTATACAAGATAATTTTCGCGGGGTATCATTTTTCGCGGTGTTTCGCGTTACTTAGAAACCGCGAATATTAAAATCGCGAAATAATTTCCTGCTTCTTACAAAGTATTTTCTGTAGACATGTAGTGTTCATATATTTTGTTTCTGCTTGCTTCGGTAGTTGCTGGTACTTTGCAATTGAGCCAGTTCTTTCATTAACCTGCAGCACAGCATAATGAACGAACTTGTTCAAGGAAAAAGTGGTTTTGCTTTTCGCGCATGTTGCTAACCGGAAAAAGTAAATATCGCGAAAATTAATGTTTACGTTTTTTGACAACCGCAAAAATTTGAACCCGCGAAAATCACCGCGTATACAGTAACTACGAAACAGTTGCAAAAATGCCCACAGAAAAGTGGTCGGTAAATTTCTAACTCAGTCATTATTTGAAATAAAGCTCTACACTTTTTTTTTGCAAGAAAGACTGAGCTTTGTTTGTCTTCTCAGTTACCGATAGTCCTCAATAACAGTGAAATGCGTCCTTTTACAAGCGAATTTCGAAACCCCGTTTAATGTGGGCTGGGGTGGGGTCGGGATTGTCTTCCGAAACGGTACTCAAAACTGTATTTGAGACTCCAAAAAAGTTACCGCATACCAGTGTATTTCCATACTCGTGCGTAATTTTCCATGTCTAATCTATACCCAAGTGGGAGATTTCAACGCTAAAAAAATCAGTTCACAGGATTCCCTAAACACTGACAGTATAGGGTCGGCGTCCTCTATGCAGGCGAAGTCGGGGATTAAAGAGTTCAGAGTCTGAGAAACTTCGCCTTCTTTCAAAGGGCTAGGCTAAGCCTGGAGAATACAATGTAGCAGCGTCAATAGGCAAAATGATCAAAATGGAAGCTGTAAGAGCCCAGACCAGTCTAAAAGGGCATGATCTCAGAAATCCTCAAGACCGAATCTATTACCTATAAACTATGGAATCCTGACAAGCCTGCGCAGGCTGGTCCGGGTATGCGTATTTCGCATACATCCTACGACAGGTTTATAACACGTGTAGCTCATTATAACTTACCGCTCCTTTCTTTAGAGACTTCAGCTCCTGCTGCAGTACTTTCATTTCCTCAATCTAAAGACAAAAACATATGAGCCGCGACACGATAAAAACACAACAAAATGGCATATACGCCCAGTGAAGACTCAGATCAGCCTAGGCAACGGCCTGATCAGAAATGCTTAAATGGTAGCTAAGGGTCTAAGCTCGCTCAGTGCGGACAGCGAAGACTCTTATCAGACTGGGCGGGTGTCCAGGCCGATCTGAGTCTTCGCTGGGCGAACATGCCACTCTGTTGGTTTTGGTGTATATATTACATAGCATACGAAAACTACACAATTTACTAACTGTATGCACACTTTTCAAAAGCTATGTAATATGCACACGGTTTTATTTGTGGACGTACAGCAACAACACATCGACAACAACAACAACTACACTGTAAAAATCGCGCTTAGCTATAAAACACAAGTGGATACACGTTTAGGTGTAAACATGTTTAGGAATATGTCATATAGCTAAACATGTACGCCTTTTCTATTATTTTCCCGGACAAAGTCTGCTAAACACGTTTTATTCTGTTACGCGTTTCGGATGAATCCATTCTCTCTTTTCCCCGTTGAAGAACGAAAAAAAAAAGGGACGAAAATGTTGACAGAGGAAATTTTCAAAATAAAAGGTAAATATAACCAGTTTTGTACATGTTTAATTTCTAAACATAAGCCTAAACATGTTGCAAATTGAACATGTTACGATTTAAACACATAACAAGAAATGTTACAGTATGCAACAGATGCCCCCGAAGGCCCCTTTAACTGACCTTTGACCCTGATTGTGACCTTGAACTTGGGCAAGGCAGCCCAAATCTTGCAAGCGAGATGCCTTTTTATCATGCTTTACCTTTCTGTGAAGTTTGATGAAATTCACTTCAGCAGTCTCCAGTCAGTTTGGAGATATAATCTGACCTATATGCCCTGATTATGACCCTGACCTTTGGAACAGGAACCTAAATTTTGTTTGTGCATACCATCTCATTATGTATTACCATTTCAGGAAGTTTAATACAGTTTGCTTAAGAAGTCTTTTTAGTAATTGGGGAGAAACGACCTTTGACCTCAGACTGTGACCTTGAACTTGGGTGTGAAAGCCTATATCTTGTGTGTGTCTTACCTTCTCATTAAGCTTCATCTTTCTGTGATGTTTAAGGAAAATTGCTTTGGTACATTTATGAGCAATTGTTGAGACATGACTTGACATCTGACCCCAGATTGTGACCTTGACCTAGGGTTTGGGAATATAAATATTATGTGTGACAAACCTTCTCATTATGCTTTGTATTTCCGTGAAATTTGATGAAATTCAGTTATGTAGTTTTAAAGTAATCGCAGAGACACTATTTGACCTCTAAGCCCCGACAGTGACCTTGACCTTGGGTTTGGGAATATGGATATTATATGTGACAAATTTTCTCATTACTCTTTACATTTCTGTGAGATTTGATGAAATTCAGTTATGTAGTTTTAAAGTAATCGCAGAGACACTATTTGACCTCTAACCCCCCGACAGTGACCTTGACCTTGGGCGTGGGAACCATACTTTGTGCATGACACACCTTCTCATTGTGCTCTATCTCTCTGTGAAGTTTCATCAAATTTGCTTCAGTAGTTTATAAGTTATAGCTGAGACACGATTTAAGACATGATTTGACCTTAGACCCAATTGTGACCTTGACCTTGGGCGTAGGAACCAAACTCTTGTGCGCGACACACCTTCTCAATGTGCTCTATCTTTCTTTGAAGTTTCATCAAATTTGCTTCAGTAGTTTTTAAGTTATGGCTGAGACACGATTTGTTACGGACGGACGGACGGACGGACGGTGCGATTTTAATATGCCACCCGAAGTCCCTTCGGGGGCATAAAAAATCGGACTGTATTTTTTTGCATTGATTCTAAAACATTTTTACAGTGTAAGCGCATTTGTAACAGAACAAATTTGAAATCTTAGCAAACGCTGTAGTTTCCAGAATGAGCCGCCCATCTAATAGCTAGGCTTACATGTATAATGTCAACTCGTAAAGCGATTCATTTCATTTCTAAACAACGACCTTGCCCAAAATGGTCACAACTGGCCATTTCTGATATCTATTTCATAGTGAATCAAAATTTTTCCAAGCTACTAGTACCGCCCTAGCAGTAGCTTGAGCTACTGACACACTTGCAGCATAAGCTGGTCTATATAGTATGCAAATGATATAATATAGCCGGAGCACGTGGAGGTGGTGGTGAATGTATTACATGTATGTGTGTACCTCTATCGCAGTTTTCCTTAGGCTCTTTGTTTGTGCGGACCTTTCTGAAAATGACCAACGTCTTAGATCTTAGACCAGTGATTTAAGGGACCACGACACAGTTTAAAAACAAACACAGCTGAACTTTGATAAGGCTCACAGAAGTATAGGTCAGTACACAATATTACACAAGCCACTGCAGCTCTGACAAAGCTGAAGCCAATATGGAGAGATAAGAACGTATCTCTTGGATCAAAAGTGGAACTGGTGCGCTCCCTAGCCCAGCTCTGGACCGGAAAATACCCAGAAACAAGTTTAGAAACTTTGTTTCTGAAATAATTTCGGTACGGAGCTGGACTAGTGCGCTCCCTTGTCATATCCATATTTCTGTATGCCTGTGAGTCATGGACCTTGACATCAGAGTAAGAGAAAAGAATGCACGCCTTTGAGATGAGATGCTATTGAAGGTTACTGATACCCCCATTCCACTGGACGGCGCTTCCACTGCGCTCCGAAATTTTGGACAAAGCGCCATGAGTCGTAGCAGAAGCGGGAGCAGCGCAGGAGAAGCTTCTAGGTCGCAGTGAAAGCGTATCAGAAGCGACATGATCGCCAAGTCACGGCGCTTGTTTTGACTCTGCTCAAAATTTACGTAGCGGAAGCGCCGTGGACTCAAAGCGCAACGAAAGCGAAGTAAGAACGTAGCTCGAAATTCATGAACGCAGCAGCAGCGGGAGCAACGCAGCACCAGCGCAGCGGGATCGTGCCGACAGCGCCGTGAGATTTGTCTGCGATCCAGCTACGCTTCTGCTACGCTCTTTGCGCCCCCGTTGCGCTCCCGTTGCGCTCTTGCCGCTTCCGCTGCGACTCTATTATTTATGAATAGCGCAACCACGACGCTTCCGCTGCGCTCTTGGCGCTTTATCTGCGTTTCCTCTGCTCTAATGCCGATCTGGGCATGAAAACGCCGCGTTTCCACGACGTTCATAACTCGATTCTCACGTTTCATTCAAGATGCCCGGAGCAGGAGTTGGAATACCCTCTCCTGCGGTACAGGCTGCGTGAAAATAGTCTCCTGACCAGGCCTGGGTGTGGATTTCGCCTTCTGCTTTTGGCAGGGGGGCCAGGCTCTTGCTCTCTAAACTGAGCCAGATAGGCGCCCTTCAGAACGCTGAGCAGAGGCCCCAGTTGAGCCTGAACAGCAAGAAGAACAAGACGAGTTGTTCGAAGTCACTAGTTCATGATTGCCAGCTGGATCATAGCCACTGGAATTGTTATATTATCAATATTGTTTGAAGGCTGGTGGCTAACTTCTGCTGAACCCGATTCTCCGCCGATTTACATAGAAGCGGTTACAAAGCGCAGCATGAGCGCAGCTCCCGCGCTTAGGTCGTAGCACGATCGCAAATGCATCGTAATAAGCGTAGATCAAGCGTAGCTTGAAATCCTTTGTCGTAGTGGCAGCGTATTAGAAGCGCCCTCGATGTCCGTTAAGCGTAGCAGAAGCGCAGCTAAATCGCGGCAGCGTCGTGACTAGCGTGACGAGATCGTATTAGAAGCGTACCGGCAGCGTACTGGAAGCGCACGAGTCCCAAGTTTTGGAAAATACCTACGCTTCTGCGGCGATTTCGAAAATTTTGAAGAAGCGGCATGATCGCCAAGAGCGCAGTCAAAGCGCCATCCAGTGGAATGGGGGTATGAACGATCCCGCTGCGCTGCTGCTGCGTTGCTCCCGCTGCTGCTGCGTTCATGAATTTCGAGAGCTCTACGTTCTTACTACGCTTTCATTGCGCTTTGAGTCCACGGCGATTCCGCTATGTAAATTTGAGCAGAGTCAAAACAAGCACCGTGACTTGGCAATCATGCCGCTTCTGATACGCTTTCACTGCGACCTAGAAGCTTCTCCTGCGCTGCTGCCGCTTCTGCTACGATTCATGGCGCTTTGTCCAAAATTTCGGTTGGTTGGTTGATTTGATGCTTAACGTCCACGGTAAACAACTAAGGTCATGTCGGGACGGTCAGTTAACCTAACCACACTATTCCTGGGCAGGCTTAGACCTCCTAAGCGGTTAACCAGTACTAAGTGCACATACTTTGGCCAGTAACTGACAACTGCCCTTCTTGACTCAGCGGAAGGAGAAACGAAAGTATGTGGCCAGACCGGGATTCGAACCCAGGACCTCTGACTTACGAGTCAGGTGCCCTACCGATTGCGCTACCCGGCCCGGCAAAATTTCGGACCGCAGTGGAAGCGCCGTCCAGTGGAATGCGGGTATTAAGGCTGCACTACTTTCCCTGCATAATTCATTCCCCAAATAGATGAATATCCCCTGTGCTTTCGTTCTGATTCATAGTTAAATATCATTGTCCAGCCCGAATATTCCCCCCCCCTCCCGGGCACACATACACTACCCCCAACCCCTGCCCCAGTACCCTTCTCTCCCCCCACACACACATTACAAACAGGGAAAGCAAAGTACGGTCTGCTGTCTGCCTGTGCACTTTAACATCATTACAGGACATTAGGGGGGGATCACTTCCATTATAAAGCAGAGTATATATATGTGCCGCTGGAATAGCCCTACTTTGTTGAACTGCCAGATACATCAATAGGTATGATTTTACAGACAAAATACACGAATAGGTCTTATTTCTCCAAACTCTATATATAACAGCCAGCTTATCTGATTTTTGTTATAAAAAAGAAACAAATATCAATTACAAAGACAACAAATCTTCTCAGCATACTAATTTCTTGAATTTTCTTCAAGGCTTAACAGCTTAACATGAGCTAATCTAGGCATTTTTCTGCAGTATACATTAATAGGTCCAAATTTGATACAAAATAAATGAATAGGTATATATTTTGGCATTTGAGAGTTCCAGCGGCACATCTGTACCCCTTTAAAGACCAAGTGACCTCCCCCCTCCCGTGATTAGGATACATGTATCTGTAAAACAAATGTGTAACGTGTTTCTAAGAGAAAAGAAAGTCCTCCCCCCACCCCCACCCCCGTGATTAGGATACATGTATCTGTAAAACAAATGTGAAAGTAAATTACGCCACAGTAGTTAAGATTAAAACGGTAAGTTTAGACGGGGCGTCATCATGGCAGCATAACGGCATATGGTTTACTCATTCAGATCTACAAAAAACCCCAATAAATTCGAACATTTATCAATGTTTATTTACCTTTCTAGCTTTCTGCGTATCCATTGTAAACACATCAATATTGGACGGTAGACAACTCGTCCAATTTGTATCAATTGGTATATCTGCGACTACAACCGCACACACTCACAGGGATCAATTTCCGTAATCTTTCCTTGAGGGATAAAACATGACTGTCTATGCATTATTATCTGCTGGGTCCCGAGGGAGGAGTTGAAAACTAAAGCCTGAAAAGTGAGGGTTTCACGACACCTCCCGAGGGGCTCACATGCGGCAGCTGTTTAAAATGCACCAGATCGCTGTCATTACATCAATCATTTTCTTGTAAGAATACTTGAACACGTTGGTACAACTGTTTTGAAAGAAACTGTCTTCCTCAAGCGATTACGTCTTTTTCTGTATACGTTTTGTAAACGTCACTTCCAGTGCCGATGGTAATGTCATGCTTCGACGTTATGAATACGTTTATTACTGTGCACGCCACTGATGCTGAAGTCAGATTTTATGACGACCTCGGAAGGCTTTATAAACGGTTTCTAACTGCACGTGAAGTGTTAAAATGCATGCGGTTAACAACCGTATATGAAAGGCAAGTGTTTCAACACCCCGAGTGGTTCGGCAGATGTAGTGATCAATGAGTGAGTGAATGACTGAACTCTGGTTTAATAAATATGACAAGAACAAGCAGGAATTGAACCAAAAAGAAACAATATATATATATATATATATATATATATATATATATATATATATATATATATATATATATATATATATATATATATGATAAGATTTGGGGAATATACATCTAACAAATACAATATATCGGTACCCATGGATCCACATAGGATGCTAAAATGATTTATATTGGCTATAAATGTAGAAAATCATTAACAGTGCATATTTTGTAAACTGGTAACAAATTGACAAATTGACAAATTGTGCAGTTTATGATTATCTCAATATATATATATACATCTAACAAACATAGTTTTTCGGTAGCACTGGGTCCACTCGGGATGCTAAAATGATTTAATGTTGGCTATATGGAGAGATAATCATTAATTGCGTAAGTTGTCAATATGTTACCTAACCGCTGTCGCCTTTCGGCTTCAAGCTTCTAAAAACAAAAATGAACAAAATAATCCCCTAGCGGGGACCATGCAGGTTGAAACTATAAAATTAAAATGGCTGACAACGCCTAAATGTTATGCAAATGTCTTGCACATACAGAAATAAACACAACGCTACAACAATCAAAGTATAAAACTCGAATATGTGCAAGAGTCAGCTTGTGAAACCGCGAAACTGTTACTTACAACTGAAGTAATGTTTAGTGGGTTGTTAGTTGTATTGAATTCAATGATCCCAAGAGACGGCACATTTGTCCCTACCACGGAGAAGAAAAATGAAGTTTAAGATCGTGTGGGAATAGAAACAAACAAACAAACAAAGTAAAAAAAAATGCTGCACTTGCTGCAAGCGCAGCTGGATAAAGACCATCTCATCGGTGGACACTGTTCACGGCATCTACGTCCAAAGAACAAAGACAAAAAGGGACTAAAGAGACGCCCCGTACCTACTGCAGCACAGCAGGCACTTGTCAGTCTTTAGTCAATATCGGACGAACACCGCACATGCATCCAGTCAACTATCCCCCGGAAGGTATATCGGAGTTGAAAGGTTCTCTGAGGCAGTGTTTCAGCCGATTTCAGACCGTTTCACAGAGAGAGGGAGAAAAACACACAAGACAAGCTAATCAAAACAACCACATACCGCACCTACAAGTACAGCAGGCCTTTGTGCGGCATTACCAACTGTTGTGAGACAGTTTCGAGTCTCCCCTATAAGTCGCTGTAACCTCGTCTTCGAAGCTGAGGCGACAACTCTGTTGCCCTAGACTCAAATGTATCAAGAGAGACAACTTCTCAGATCAGTTAGTCTAAAACCATTTCATTGTTCACATTTATTGACGACCTGGACATGAAATGGACGCATGGCAATGACAAGCTAGAGATTTTCCTCCAAGAACCAAACAGCTTTTACCATTAGATTCACGGCTGAGGTCTCCAATGAGGAGCATGGGTTTCTGGGCTTGTGGGGAACGAGATTGTTGTGTACCTGTATGCGAAACCTACAGACACACATCAATACTATCTACCCTCAAGCTGCCATCCCAAACACTGCAGTAGAAATTTCAATACAGTTTGGGTCTCCGTATCAGGTGAATATGCTCAAGTCTTGATACATTTGAGCCTAGGGCGTCAGCTTCGAAGACGAGGTTACAGCACTCAAGCAATTGTCACAGCGACTTCGAAAGCAAGATCACAGAGAAGAGAATGCCTACTTCGCTACCGTCTACTTAATCACGTGCACTCAGTGTGGCAAACAGTACGTAGGCGAAACAAAACGTGCACTTAGTGTAAACATTATTTTATTTGTGTTAGCAACATTCTGACATTATTAGATAGGCAATACAAACAAGAATAGAATATACAAAAGGGATTCAGAAAGAAATCAAATCTGTATCTCAAACGTGCACTTAATAAGCGCATGAATGGCCATCACTCTAACTGGACGAAACGAACCTGTCGTCGAGCAATTCCACTTGCATGACCACGAGTTTAACAGTCATGTCTCCCTTTGCTTCATCGTACATGATGCTCAGTGGTCAAACGATACCAGAAAAGTGCATGATCGCTACTGGATCCGACGACTGAATAACATACGACCTCATCGTATCAATAAGGGTGACTAGGACCGAAAAAAATGGCTGTCAGTACATGAGGGTGATTGATCTCTAGTCGTCCTCTTATCGTCCCTGAAATGTTGGTAGGGAGCAGCTTTCACCCTACCATATAATTCACGGCTGAGGTCTCTAATGAGGAGCATCTGTTTCTGGACATCATCTCTGGGATTGTGAGGAACGAAATTGATGTGGACCTGTATACGAAACCTACAGACACACATCAATACCTTCTTCCCTCAAGCTGGCATCCGAAACACTGCAGTAGAAATGTTCAATACAGTTTGGCCCTCCGTATCCGGCGAGGATGCTCAAATCTTGATACATTTGAGTATAGGGCAATAGAGTTGTCGAGACAGCTTCGAAGACGAGGTTACAGCATTCAAGCAATTGTCATAGCGAATTCGAAAGCTAGATCACAGAGAAGGCCTACTTAGCTACCAGCCAAAGGTAGAACCGTCAAAACACTTTGATCCCCTTCTTGCTGACATATCATCCAGAGCTACCTAAAGTCAAGGAGATTGTCAACAAATACTGGCCGATCATCGAGTCTTCAAAACGTTTCTCAGAAGCCAATAATGGCATACAGAAGGCCAAAAAGTCTAAGGGATATTCATGTTCGCGCAAAGCTCAACCCAGACCCTATTGGTGATGGGCCCACAGGGGATCCTAAGCCATGTGTACAAGATGCTTTACTTGTAAACTGATAACAACAACCCAAATAGCCAAATCATCAGGAGCGTCAGAAAAACTCAGGAAACAGACAAACTGCAAATCTGCAAATGGCATCTACCTTTTCACTTGTACTCAGTATGGCAAAAAGTACGTAGGCGAACAAAACGTGCACTTAATGAGCACATGAATGGCCACTGCTCTGACTGGACTAAGCGAAGATTTCAGAGGTCACCTGTCGTCGAGCACTTACACGTACATGACCACGAGTTTAACAGCCGTGTCTCGCTTTGCTACATCGACTATGATGTTCAGTGCTCGAGTGATACCAGAAAAGCCCGTGAGAGCGATGATATCGTGAAGCTCTCTCACAACAGTTGGTAATTCCGCACAGAGGTCTGCTGTACTTGTAGGTGTGACATGTGGTTGTTTGGATTAACTCTTCTTATCTATCGTGTTACACTTTCTCTCCCTCTGCCTGTGAAACGGTCTGAAATCGGCTGAAACACTGCCTCATAGGACCGTTCAACTCTAGCATACCTTCAAGGGGTTAGTTAACAGTATGCATGTGCGGTGTCCTGCCCAGGGGCGTAACTAGGAGCAATTTCATAATACGCACAACCATGTTTTATTCTCTACTTCTTGAAGGGAAAGCTAGTATTTCAGCCACTTTGGTAATTGGCATTGAAATATTGTCTAATTTATAAATTTTCAGCATGCAAATATGCAGGTGCGTTTTGAGATTTTGTCAATTTTGACAAAATTTCAATACGCACTTGCGTATTTGCCGTATAGGTAGCTACGCCCTTGCTGCCTATATTGACTGTAGACTGAAAAGTGCCCATCGCACTCGCAGTAGGTACGGGACGTCTCTTTGTCCCCTTTGTCTCCTTTTTGTCTTTGTTCTTTGATCGTAGGTGCCGTGACTATTGTCAACCGATAAGATATTGAAGAGCCTGCTGCGCTTGCAGCAGGCGCAACTACCTTTTTTGTGTTTCTATTCCCATACAATGTTAAACTTCATTTCTCTTCTCCCTGGTAGGGACAATTGTGCCATCTCTGGGGACCAATGAATCCAGTACAACCAGCAATCCACCAAGTTGCAAAGCAGTTTCATGGTTTAACAAGCTGCAACAATGCGAGACTTGACTCTTGTACATACAATGTAACCGTGTTTTATACTTTGATTGTTATAGCGTTGTGTTTATTCCTGCATGTGCAAGACCACTGCGCAACATTTAGCGTTGTCAGCCATTCTAATTTCATAATTTGAACTGCATGGTCGCCGCTAAGGGGAATTTTTGTTCATATTTGTTTTTAGAAGCTTATCTTTTTTTTTATCTTCAAATATTTTTTCGAAATGTAAATATTTTTGCTTATTGTTTCATTGTTTTTATTGTTTGAAACCTCTGATGAAGCCGAAAGGCGAATGCGCTTAGGTAACATATTGACAATTGACAATTGCACTGTTAATGATGATTTCTCCACTTATAATCAATTTTAAAGCATTTTAGCATCCCGATTGGATCCAGTGCTACCGAAATATTGTGTCTGTAAGATATATCTCCCTAAATTTTACCATATCGTATTATTAAAAAATCTTAAACCCAGAACACCCTAATTTCTTTTTATTAATATTACTTAGTTCATGATCTTGACCTCAGGGTCACCATGGAAAGTGTGGGTTGTACTGTATAAAACCTAAGGCCATTTTCTAACATCTGTGAAACTGTCAAGTAAACCCATCCGGAGGTTAAGGATATATGGGTCTTACTAGTCGGTCTTTGAATCGACTGCCCAATTAAAATTAAGAAATTTCATTTTGTTTTTTTTCTGGTTTACACCAGATATTGTCAGGGCCACTGATGAGGCTTTATTAGCCGAAACTACGCAGTCTAGCCCATGCTCCTTCTTCTGGTTGTATTATTTGCTCTTGAAGGAACTCTTTAGGATTTTAATTTTAAAAACATTAACCCAAAGCATCCGGACGCAGACGCTGACGCTGGCACCGGGGTTACAACAATAACTCTTCCTGTACTTTGTATAGACGAGCTGAAGAGAGTTTTGCAGCCGCCTAAACCTGAGTTCGAGGTTATAAAACGTGAGAATAATCTCACTCAAAATAAAGCACACTGATTGGTTGCTTCCGAGCATGTGCTCGGAAGCAACCAATCAGTGTGCTTTATTTTGAGTTTGAGGATGTACTCAAGTTTTATAACCTCGGGGCCAGATGCACTTCTAATTCAGTTATAATAATATATAGGTTGCTGTTGCAAAAGTCTTGCTGAACTTTTTTTGAGGTGTATAGCTACACTCTTTTCAAGCGATATAATTTTAAACAGAATAGGTTTAGCTTCCGATGCATATGAATCTCTTGTCCAGTTGACATTATTTTTAATGGAAAAACTCTCTCTCTCTCTCTCTTTCTCTCAGAGCAAGTTCAGATATACTTAATGGAGAGAACTCGCTCTCTCTGACAGCAAGCTCTTTTCTCTATGACTAGCCTTCTGCAACAAAGGAGGCAAGGGAAACAAATAGTATCAACTCAATTTGATCTTTCTTGTAGATGAATATGTACGCATTGATAATTGAGCCGCGACACGACAAAACCTCCATGCGGACAGCAAAGGAAGGAGGAAAATTCTCAGGAACTGACATAATTCAATTCTAGATCCAACCCAAGACACCATGTGGGAAAGTAAAAAAAAAAAAAAAACTAGTCATCATCAAAAACAACAGCAGCGGCAGCCATGTGAACAGCCATTTCCCAGCTCTGATCAGACTGGGCAGGTGCCTAGACTGATATAGGTCTTTGCTGGGCACATGATGCCACTTTGTTTTGTCGTGTCGCGTCTCAATTTACAAACAAACAGACAACACTTCATGGCAGGAGTGTAAAAGCTAGATATTTATCAAAACTAATTTCTATACCTATTTCACACCTAATGGACCGGACCATTTGTTTTCCTTTCATTTAAGTTTGCACACCGAAAACCAGTTGATACATCTCTAACTTTAAAATAGTTTTAAAAAAAGTTCAATAATGAAAGTTTAGATAATGAATAATAATAATTATAAACTATTCCTTCATCTTCTGAATAAGTATCGATGCGTAACAGCTCAACAGTCACTTTTTCAGTAAGACAGCATAAAAAAAAAAAGAGAAAAAAAAAATCTCAGAAGTAAGTAAGAAAACAATGAATTCTACTCATTTGTGGTAAACTGTCCGAAGCATGACGTGTATATACGTATACAGGTATGATGTCCAGTCTGACTTGTCTAGGCCTTCAATCCTAGTTGTTGTGTGCTCTGTAATCTTTGTATCGTGGTTTTAGATCCATATCAGAGCGCCTGAGGGAAGTTTTCTTTTCAGGTTTTAACCCTCCTGCTACATTAGTGCCTGATGCCGGGAATATTACCGTTCGGGGAACAGAGAGAATCTCTGGCTGCAAGGTCAAAATGTACTTGGGAAATGTATCATAAGGGAAGTCTAAAGATTGAGATAACTTGAGACTAGTCTTCGAAGGTGATTAAAATGAGACTGTTCAACATATAGAGGATCTTACACGAGTGGTCATTTCACATAAAATTTATGAAACGAGCCTTTGGCGAGTTTCATAAAGTTCATATGAAATGATAACGAACGTAAGGTTCTGTTTCTCATATGATCCTTTTAAATGAGGGTTTAACACCTTCAAACTGAACAATATTTCAATTAGAAAACGCATTGTTGACATGGACGTTGTCGATGACGTTACGTGTACGCACCAAAATGTTATTACACGTATGGTATGGTCATACGATTTTTTTTGATACGACAACATAAAGTCATAAACTCCGTCCCGGTCTTACAATTTCCGTCTGTTGGTGGTACTTCAATACAATGTTAGAATTTCACTTGAATTTTTGCCTTTTATCGCAACAATAGAATATACGTCACGAAATGAACACAATTTCATATATTTGTTGACAGAGAACAACTAAGCCAATATTTAAATTTGCAGTGCGCCCCCAAAATTGAGAAAAGCTAATTACTAAATCTAATAAAACCAAAACTATTGTTTGTAAATAGATTAAACTCTACTTGACAACTTATGAATTTTCATATAACACTATAAGTCTTCATATCATATAATTTCGATTTTTAAAAATTGAATGATGGTTAACACATAAACCATGTATGAATAAGTGTTTGTACGTTGAAAGGTAATCTTTACTTTTTGATAACAACCCGACAAGCATTGGATAAACCTTTTTTTTTTTTTATAACAGAACGTCGTGATTAGAGTAAGTATAACGAATTTATTAGAACATAATTGAAATTAATTCGTAAATCTTTGCTTTTTCATTAATTGTAGTAAGTAATGTTGCCATTTTTTTCTAATCTCAGTTTTTGCGTAAATTCACAGGCACTAATATTATCGAACAATGGTTTTATCAACGGAACGATATAGCATTTTGATATCCTAGGCCTCATCCACTTTGAAAAAAACGCCTTTCTTGGCCAACTTTTGGACTTCTGAAATCGTATTTTAGAAAATAGTCTGGTGGTTACTTTATTGCAGATAATATTCTTAAACTGGTCATATTTTTGTGATGCTAGACTTTTCACATTCGTTTTCTTATTCTTGTATGGTCTGGAGTTACTGTTCTTCAGTAAGTCAAAATATTCTTCATCCTCTCTGTTGACTGCTCGAAGTCATTCTTATTCATCTTTATATCTTCAACACGTTACACTCGTTATTTGACTTGCTGAAATTAATTGTTCGCTAATTTGTTTTCTTCTCATAAGAAGGATTTGAGATTCCCTTCTATGGTAGCTTTTGAGTTTCATTTCCTTTCCTGGCTGTCTTTTGGTATGATTAGTGGGATTTCCGCGGCCGAAATAATCTTTCAAAACAGAAAAAATAACCGAATTTTGATTAATTAAACAAACTCCGTAGAAAAGTCCTCTGCAAGAAAGGAACACACCAAAGAGACGAAAATTGCAATCTGTTCCTGCACATCAGTGCAACGCCGCAACACAGCCTACGCCCCCAGAACAGGACCCAAAGAAACACCACCATTAAACCGACCCATAATAGGCCTTGCGATGCCAAAGATTTGCTCTATGATGATGTACGGGGAAACTTTATACGACACAACACCAGCTGCGGCGAAGATAAATTATACCCCATTAGCTCTTTAGGCTCAGAATGTCGGAGCATATCACTTAAAACATGGAATACTCAGATCAGATTGCGCGAATGTGCAGTCTGATTGAGTTTTCTCTGTACTATAGTCTGGTATAGTCGTGTAAAAAGGACTGATTCCACATTCCGCCTATGACACGAAACCCAATAGGTCAAGTCGGGTAACTTCCGACAGCGGGTAAATTCGGACATGCCATTGCGTCTCATCAGGATTTTTTCACTGTATGTCCAGTTAATTTTAATTCCAAACAGTTGACATATAAAGGAAACAAGAAATGTTACAGTGTGTAACAAATGCCCCCGAAGGCCCCTTCAACTGACCTTTGACCCTAGCTGTGACCTTGACCTTGGGCACAGAACCTGGGTCTTGCACATGATATACATTCTCATTTCGTTTTACTTTTCTGTAATGTTTAAATGCCCTTTGGGAGTTTAAGAGGATTCGAGGGGACTTAATTCAACCACTAACCAAACTGTGTTGCGTCCTTGACCTTGGGTATGGGAACCTATGTCTTCTCATTAGGCTTTATCTTTCTTTAAAGTTTGCTATGGTACTTTTCTGAATAATTGCCGAGACATAATTTGACCTCTGACCCCAGATTGTGACCTTGACCTTGGATCTGGGATCATAAATATTGTGTGTAACATACCTTCTCATAATAATTTACCTTTCTGTAAAGTTTGATGACATTCACTTCAGCAGCTTTTAAGTTATCACAGAGGCGAGATTTGACCTTTGACCCCTAATTGTGACCTTGACCTTGAACTTGGCAACCCAAATCTTATGTGCAACATACCTTCTCATTATGTTTCATCTGTCTGTGAAGTTTCATTAAATTTGCTTCAGTAGTTTATAAGTAATCAATGAGACCCAATTTTGAGACACAATTTGACTTTTGACCCAACTGTGGCCTTGACCTTGGGCGTGGGGACCTAAGTCTTGTGCGCGACACACCTTCTCATTATGCTTTATCTTTCTGTGAAGTTTCATCAAATTTGCTTCAGTAGTTTTAAAATTATCGCTGAGACACGATTTTGAGACACAATTTGACCTTTGACCCAATTGTGGCCTTGACCTTGGGCGTAGGGACCTGAGTCTTGCGCGCGACACACCTTCTCATTATGCTTTATCTTTCTGTGAAGTTTCATCAAATTTGCTTCAGTGCTTTTAAAGTTATCGCTGAGACACGATTTGTAACGGACGGACGGACTGACGGACGGTCGGACGGACAGTCGGACGGACGGTGCGATTTTAATATGCCACCCGAAGTTCCTTCGGGGGCATAACAATGTCTTGTCCGAATTTACCCGTTGTTCGAATTTACCTGACCTTACCCATTATCCTACGGCTTCATTATGTAAGAAGGACGACAGTGGCATACTGCTGGGGACGTGATCAGTATCTTGCTTTATCGTAAACTATCTTATCTAATCAAGATATAATAGCCTATCACACAGCTGATTAATTAATCCTATTATAACATATTAATTAAACCATCAAAGAACTTAACAGGACGTAAACAAACCCTGGGAAATAATCCAATACGTGACCTTAACATACGCCGCGTTGGGGTATCTAATACAAGTCAATATTTTGTTTTTAAAACATTAAACCTATTGTTTTAAAAAAATACCGAAAATTGTATGCGTTGGGACACCTAAACCTCGACACTACTGTTTATCTTAAGCCTGTTTTTCCTGACTTTGAATGTTTTTATATTGGTAGCTGGATTGCAAACAGTGAAGAATCTTTTAAGACTGCTCCTAAGGAGCAGTCTTATTAGATTCCTCACTGGTTGCTCTGAAATTGTTATAACTAATGCTTTGAGTGGTTTGGTACCAAATTAATTTGATCAACATGATACGGACGAAGCGTAACAATGTTAATAGGTGCGTTTTGTAATGTTTCATAATACGTTATAGACTTTTTGGAGTGATTTATTGATACATAATCTTGGCCTTCTTTTGTATATTTTGATATTACAAATAAACCATGTAATATTGATGTTTATTAGAAGCTTGAAGAAAGTGCTTGGTTAAATTCATCATAGATGCTTTAAAGGAATATCAGGATATAACAATGCCGTAATATATATTTTAACAGTTATTTTTAATGAAAAGTGGTATACTTATATACATACTGTATTGAAAAGAGATATTTTATGATATCATATTTTTAAGAGGGTTGTTCATGCTTTCTTAGCACCACTGAGAGAAAAATTGTACATTTCATTTTTGCACGGCCTCATAAATTTTTTTGCTTGCTTTTAATAATGCCATTCAGTATGTCAAGTGTTTTAATATCTTTATGTTCCTCAAAGTACTTAGAAACTCTTTCACATAATATTAAAAAAAACGCGGAAATAATCTTAAGGGTGCTTACAACATACTTGCCTTTTTGAAAGTACTGCGGACTGATGAAAATAATAATAATATGAAAATGATGATGATGATGATAATAATAATAATAATAATACAGCTAGTTATTGTAATACGGGCTGATATCAAGATCAGCAGTATTTATAATCAAACGTAATTTGAACAAAAACAATAAGAAAAACATGCTGTTATGACTAAGATAACGATAAATATTTACAACTGAAAGAGAAATTAGAGTCTAAGTGTGCAAAATGTATATGGTGACGATTAGTAAGCTATTAATTTAACCTGTTAAAAGTGATATATGGGTGCATAATTCAAGGAATGTATTTTTATGTTGCACTCTGTAGATATATCAAGAAAAACAAATACACGTTTTCAAAATCTTATCTGAAATGTTAAGATGCTTTATCAAAACAAATATATTCTAAGCTTAATGGCTCAAACAAAGATTGATTAATTAGCGTCATACGACATGTACTAAACCACAAGTAATAAAAGTTAAACTGTTTGTCAGCCTTGGTACATAGAGTCATGACTTTGGAGACAAAATGCTTACATACAGTACTAGAGGTAAGGTAAGATAAAGCTCAACTCAACACGACACAATACACAACAACACATAACAGTAGAAATTAATATGATATAATACAATTTATTACAATACAACATAGCACACTACACTGATAGTACAATACACTACACTCAAATACAATACAATACTAAACAATACAATAAAAATACATTTTAAAATACTACAATGCAAAACTACAACACAACACAAGTATGATGTTGTCTCCTAAAGTATAGACGTATATTGTTTGTTTTATGGAAAATATTGTTTGCTGTAACTACCACCATTGCATATTATGTTCACTGTGTATTTATCATATTCTCTTGTTGTTTACCAATTGTTGTAAACCTGGGAGGAAAGAAATAAACTTGTCAACTTTTAAACTTGAGTATCGAAGACTCAAAGACCGCCGCATCGCACCTACCCACGCCCAGTGATGATTACTACTAACAATTCTGACAGTTTTCTTCCTTGTTTGCAGCCACTCGCTAAAGAAAATTTCACGTTGTATCTGTGATAACATGGGCCCGGTTGTTCAAAACTAAGGACGTCATTAGTTAGCAAGACGTTAAATTTTCCAGAGTATCATACAAAGAAACTCTGCCATTTTTTTTGCGGAAAAAATGTAAGGAGACTGCAAAAGCTCCTCTCATTTTTTCAGCAAAAATTTCAGCGTACAACGAATCGTTGACTAACGATATCGTGAAGCAAACAATGCTTTGATCAACTGGGCCCTGGAGTCTTAGTTGGTCTTCTCTTCCATTTAGTACCATTGGAACATTAAGAGTCATTCTCTGTAAGCATCAAAGTGCCTCCCATATAGGCTGGAAATGACATCTCTTAGATTCTGATGAAACTTGGTGTACATCAAGACATCCACCCAGGACCATCAAATCAGTATTTATTTTTTTCATTCACTGCCCCGTTACCATGGCAACAGCAATAAAGTGAAATAGGCCAGAATTGCCTGATCTGTGTATGAAATTTTCGTGAATTTAAGCCTTTTTGCACTTGTACATATGATTTGATCAGGCAGATATAATTAAACCAGCAATAGATTATAAATATTTGTTATTTTCTCAGTATGGCTGATTGCTGACATTGCCGATATGTATTTCCATTCTGAAGGTAGGTCACGTGGAAACTAGGCATGATTTTAAGTTTTTGATTTTTTTTGAAAAATGACAAAATTATCAAATTTTGAATTGAATTTACACAAAATCGCAGCAATAACTTTTTTTTAATTTCTTATATTTTTTAGATTAGTTTTCATACTAAATAATATCAAAAATTTGGAATGGGTATATTTGTTGTTCAAAAAATAAATTGCTTCAAAGTTGTCTACCGTCACTGGTTTGCAGGAAATATAAAAATTACAAATACCAAAACAATTACATTTCTTTTACTCATATATCTGTTTGAAAGATCCAAAATCAACAAATTAACAAGAAATATAACCACAGTAAGGTATCCTTGCTAAACTTTGCATACAGAAGCTGTCTCACATCAAAATTTATGGGGTCTACTTACCCCACCCACTTCTTACAACAGATAACTTAAGGTTTGTTTTCTTTCTACAATTTGCTAAGTATTGGAACCTTTTGGACGAACTTTGGGAAGAAAAAACATGCATTTTTAGCTATAGAGCTATGAAATATAAAACAAAAGGAATTTTGTCTAGGGAAGGAACCAAAATAACATCATTTGAATTGTATAATATAAAAGATATTACAATGAAAACACTACAAAAATGTTTGAAAAGATGTATTCTTATTCATTTATGTCTACTTGATATTTGGTTGATGATGACTGACATAATTGTTAAAGAAAGGTGTGCTAAAAGCTCTAACTAACTGATCTAATGGGGTCTAATTACCCCACCCACATTGGCCAGCAATAATAAGAGAGTTGCCATCAAAAATTTTTCTCGAAAAGAAAACATCAGATATGAAGTGGAAAGAATGAATATATCTTTTTCATTTGAAAATTATAATTTCAAATTAGCCATAATTGTGTTTATCATATGACATGGCTTTTATTCAGAGGCTAACATCATTAAAAAAAAGAGCTTTTCAAGCGGCCCATTATACACCCGATCTAGTGCCATGAAGGAGTTACAGAATGAACAAGATTGTTAACAGAAAGATAAACAGGCGGATCTGATAAAGTTGAGTTACCATTCTTGGTCCTAAAACATTCCCTTACCTTATCACACAGGTCTGGCATTTAACACAGGCAACGAAGGCAATGTATTATAGAACTCGATTGTTTTCGCATACCTCTTAGATTAATTTCAAATTGTCATTCTTACGGACCCCGCAGTTGTTAGACCTCTTAGTCAGACCAGTTTTTTCAAAGAAATTCCGTCCGGTATCAATGCAGTGCTTGAATAAGGTTGTCATGGTCGTTGTTGTCCAAAAAATGTTTCAAGCATTTCTTGAATACGCATATCAATTTAGTAAAACTTTTTATTCCTATCTCAAGAGTCGGAGGTTGGATGTTCCGGGAGACTATACTTCTGAAACAAACTTATCCTGATGAGCAGAGCAAGCAAGTTTCCTGTACGTTGTCCTCGTTGCCTGTGTTGAATGCCAGACCAGTGTGTATATACACATAACCGTAGAGTTTCGTGAAAATATTTTCAACTATTAAGGAGTTACAGAGTAAACGGGAAATTTATGCAAGGGCAGATTATTCAGGAAGTCAGCCAGAGTTGTGGTTTTTACTCAAGATGCATTGCCCTATTATTATACATGTTCCTACAAATTCCTGCAAAATATTTCAATGGGTTAAGGAGTGAATGGGAGTAGCCTTAAGCAACAAATCAAACGGAAGGTACTCCAAAATTAAGTAAGGGGGAGCAACTATACTTGAATGCAACACATTATCTTGTAATAATGCGTATTGCTGTAAAGTTTCATCAAGACATTTTAAACGATTACCAAGTTATGGTATGCACACGATTAGTGTACACAAAAAAGCCTAAAAACTATCAAAAGGATGTAACTCTGAAACTAAGAAAGAGAGAGCAACTATTGTTAAATGCCATACATTGTTGGGACTTCATACGCATTGCTATGAAGTTTCAAGAAGATGTCCTAAATGGTTATCTAGTTACCGCACGCACAAGACTGTCGTGAAAAAAAATCATCAAAAATGGCATAACTTGGAAACTAAGAAAGGGAGAGCAACTATAATTGTACGCGTCTCTTTGCCCTATCCTAATTCATATTCTTCCTACGAAATTAGGAGCGGCTGTAGCGTAGTGGATAACACTCCGGACTACCAATCCAGGGGTCGCAAGTTCGATCCCCCGCTTCTCCGGTCTTTCGGATGAGACTTTAAACCGAGGTCCCGTATCCATATGACCTCGTTGTTGGTGGGACGTTAAACCCAAGTTCACTCACTCACCTACTCCTACGAAATTGCAAGAAGATATCCCAAAGGGCTACTGAGTTATGGTGCGCACAAGAATTGTGACGGACAGACACACGGACGGACAGACACACGGATAGACAGCGCCATGACATATTTTTTTTTTTTTCAAAATTGGCGTTTAAAATTTGATATGCGTTACACTAGATTTTGATACTGGCGCAAAACGCCATGATGCCTTATGTGACAAAAATGTTCAAATAAAGTCATTTTTCAGAGAGAAAAAAAAACAGGCTTAATAAAAGCACACTAAAAGACTGCGTAATACCCCGCCACTGCATACCAGATACAGCTTTTTTATGATTTCATACTTGTTTACAGCTCAAGGTCAGGGGGCAGATAACTATACTGAGATAAAAAAAATACCATCAGTGGAAGCTATTATTGCTTTGATTATTTAATACATATTTCAGGAAAATCCCTTTCAGTTCTGATGATTTTATACAGATTTTTTTTCATGATTACATACCTGTATATAGCCCTGGGTCAGGGGCATATAAACCCTTGAGACAAAATTTTTATCACAACAGGAAGCTTGTATTAATTTGATAATTTGCTGCAAGTTTCCAGAAAATCTCTTGCAATTCTGATTTTATATTAAAATTTTTTTCATGATTTTATACATGTATATATCTCCATGGCAGGGGTAGATAAACCTGTTGGACTAGATTCTGGTTGTAAAAAACAGCTGTAAATAATATTTATATCATTTCTGTGAAATCTCATAAAGATATACCAAAACTCTGATTCTTTTCATGATTTTATACATGTATATAGGGCTGTGCCAGGGGAAGATAACCCTTGGAGAGAAAATTTTGATAATGCAGGAAGCTTTTATCGTTTCAATAAGTTGTTGCAAGTTTCAGGAGAATCACTTTCAACCCTGATTTTATGTAGATTTTTTCATGATTTTATGCATGTATATAGCCCTGGGGCAGGGGCAGATAATCCTGGTGGACAAAATTCTGCTTGCAACAGAAAGGATATATTGTTTCAATCTTTTCTGTGAATTTTCATGACGATATCTCAATGAGTAAAGGAACTACAGACCAAAAGCAATTCTTGAAACATTGACAAGGGCAATAACTCTGTCCGAAGATTTCGAAATTCGCTCATTAACAATCCCAACCAAGATATTTCCGAGACTAATGCACATGCCAAGTTTGAAGAAAACTACTCAAGTTATCGAACTGAAAAGGACAAGTCATCCATCAATCGAGTAATGTTCAAAGCACGCTTGACTGACTTATAATATCTGTTGAAAAACATATGTATTTATATTTGACTCAGGGTTTGGGCCTTCAGCAACCAACAATTAACAGATTTGAAAAAAATGAGTGAATTTCAAAAAGAATGTCTATTATATGCAACAAACTATGACAATAGCTATCAGTAAAGTTAAAAGCACATCAGATTGACTTTTAAATTTTGTTTCAAAAAAAAAATATTTATGCATCCTTAGCAACCAATTTGTGCTCTGAGCAACCAACTCTAACAGATTTGACACTTTAGAGGTAATCCCCACCCAAATATTTTCTCTTTTATGTGTACTTTGTCAGCATGTGTAAGTTAACTTGAAGCACAAGGACTCTTGCTCTTGCAGTCTGTTGAAACACATACAGGTATGTATTATTGTCCATAGCAACCAGTATGTGCCCCTAGCAATGGCCCTTTAAATAGTGTAAGACTAAGGATCAAGAAATGTTGTTTGTGAGCAATAAACTCTGAAGACATTTCTGAATGATATTTCAAGCCCAGCAGCCCAGTGAATTTTAGAATCAGTTAAGAAAATCTATATATTTGTCCTCCCGTCCTTGGCAACCATTTTGAGCCCAAAGCAAACCAACTGTTAACAGATTTGTTACTTTGCAGTGTTCAGAGTAAATAATTATGAGCTAAGTTTTGGCCCCTAGCAATGACCTTCTATCGGATGTGAAAGTTTTGATGGAATTCCATGTTGAATATCTTATTTATTCACCATCAAACTTTGAAATCTCTGAAGCACAGCTAAAACCTGTCAACGGACATATCCTTTGAAGCTAGATGAAGCCTAAAGCAACCATTTCTTTGCAGATTAAGAACCTTTTATTGGATTCACGAATAATATTGTTGATATCCGACAAGAACTTCAGACCTTACTAAATAAAGTTTAAAGCACAGTTGTTTGATTTTCAAGATCTGTTGAAAACCATGTGGATATATAGCCTTAAGCAACCACCTACTAACAGACTTAAAATGGTTACTGCATTTAATAGATAATACCTTCTGTGTGTAACAAGTTAAACCAAAACGTCGCAGTAAACATAATAATTAATGACCATCTATTTTTACCTATTTTCTATATTTTCATAATTATAAAACAAGACAGAAAAAAACTACAAAGCTTGCAGCAAATCAGGAGCCCTTAATGCTAGAATTACAACAAATATGCATATGTTGATGTGGGCAATGTTTGATCCTTATCTGAGCTGTTGATTAAACAGTTACATAGCTTTATTTTAATTTTAACTTACAGTTGTCTCCTTAATTCATATATTCCGTTGCACACGGATATTTTTTTGAAATACAGTTACTATTTTCAAATATGAAGATGGTTGCAAAGGGCTAACACTGGTTGCTAAAGTCTAAAAGTCAAACAACTGTGCTTTAAACCTTATTTATAAAGGTCCAAATATCGTGTTAAGCTTAAGTAGTGTTCTTTGTGAATCCAGTAAAAGGTTTAAAATCTGCAAATATATTGTTGCTAAGGGTCCCAATTTGTTGCTAAGGATAATTAAATACACATATCATTCGACAAGTTTTACAGGTCAAGCAGCTGTGCTTCAGATATTTCTGAGTCTGTGCTCAATAAAGATATTTCTCATCGAATTCCGTCAAAAACTTCACATCTGATAGAAGGTGGTTGCTAAGGGCAAATAGTGGTTGCTATGGACGAGTCTAAACGGAGTTTCTAAGCATTATTTATAAAAATATGATGTGTGCTTAAAACTATAAAGTGGAATTGTCTACATTAATCATTGCAAAGGAAGACATTGTTGTGTTAATTTTATTCAAAGTTCCAAATCTGTTAAAAGTTGTTGGTTGCTAAGGGCTCAAAATGGTTGCCAAGGACAAATATGTGCACATACTTTTCAACTGATTCGAAAAAAATCAACAGCCTTCTGGACATCAAATATCATTTACGTGCCTTCAGAGTTTATTGCTCACAATGGTCATTCCATGCATAGCTCAGTCCTAAGTCTTACATTGTTTAAAGGGCTGTTGCTAAGGGCTCAGACTGGTTGCTATGGACAATAATACATGTGTGTTTCAACTGATTGCATAAAAGAGTCCTTGTAGTTCAATATAAGTACATGTATAGCTCAAAGCTGACCAAATCAACTGCTTATCTCACTCAATTTTTCATTGTGTTCCAAGTGGGTGGGGTAATTTACCCCCTGTATTATACGTTATTTTCATGCCTATCATATTTTTTTTTACAAATTTAGGTATTTCAACTGAAGTCTATGTGTATTTTCAGTCAGTCTACTGAACTGTTATTAAAAAAAAATAAAGAAATCTGCTGTTGTTTACAAGTTTGTGAAAAATCCATATTTTGGATTTTTGAAATGGTAGTCATCTTTTGACTTTCTTTATTCTAGTTTGTTAAATATACCCATTCCAATTTTTACATATATGAATCAGTGATAGTGGAGCTACAATATATTGAAAAATTATAAAATTCTATTGCTGCGTTTTTTACATATTGTGTTTCAAATTATCCCATTTTTGAACAATTTTTTGTTTTGGCGTTTTTGTGAATACAGCTTAACTTCAGCACCTAAAAGCTAAACATATCTTCAGAACTTTGCGTCTAAGACTATTAGTCCGGTGGTTTATAGGTGAAATTTTGAGTTTGTGGGCACTTTCGCGGCATGGCGGGCAACCGGGCTAATTGAAGTCAGTAAACATACATAAAACCATTTCGCCCGGTTGCCAGCTCAACAGACATCAAATAAGGTCAGAATGGGGTCAAAGGTCATTTAGTGCATTTTTATATACCAGTTTGTGAGTGCATTATTCAATTAATAGGCACTTTCGCGGAATAAGAGGCAACTATGGCAAATGAAGTAAGTAAGCATGTCATAAAAGCTTTGTCATATTGCCGACGTCGTAAATAATCATAACTGGGTCAAAGGTCAGTAAGTACACTTTTTATGGTGGTTTATTATACCATTAATTCTAAAACAGTCTTTTGAGCTACCAATAGCCCATAATCCTACCCCCCCCCCCCTCCCCCCATCCATCTGAAGGAAATTCTTTCTACACTATTTGTTTTTCCAAAAGTATATTACAACATTGCAAGATACAGTTCTTTGTTGTCTGAATGTTAGTGCGTTTGACAGTCATCGTCAATTGCAATACGTTACCATATCAATCTGCTGAATTCGTCTGTTCCTGTACTTCTTATTCAATTTCAATTCAAATAAATATTGAAATGGATATAAATCTTGCTGTTTAAAATATTGTGTTGCTTTCCTGTACCGTCATAACAGTTATCTCCTGTAGAGCATAACTGTATCCTACGTTACAGAGTTGTTTTTCCCCCAACATAATGGACAAACTATTATGTTTTGGATAAATTTACCATTTACTGAAACCAGCAAATATTTACCTTTCACATTAAGGTAAGTGCAAAGAAATGTATGGGTGTGTCAAACCATGCAAAAATTGGCACTGTTACATACGTTACCGGGCGTATGTTATCAGAAATTATTATCCAGAAGCATGGCCATTGATATTTTAGACAACATCTTACGAGCTGGTACTACAATGACCTACCGTGACCCTTAACAGATGAGATGTTGCAATATTCTAGATAAAAATGTTCGGTAGTTAGATCTTGAACAATGGTCTACTAAGCAATTTTATATAGATGCCTGGGGCAAAAATTTGCCTCTTCTGAAGTATGTTAGTCAAACAGCTGGCACTACATAGTTGAAAGTGACAATTTATTGACAGAATTTGAACATGTACTACAGTGCTGAAAGAGCAAATTCAGATAAAGGACCGATTTAATTGTCTTTACATTAGTGGTTTTCAGGCAAATCGAACAAGATAAAGACGAAGACAAAATAAAATATGGAATTACCGAAAGGAGAGAAATGACTCAAGAAGTTTCGTAGTTACCCGAATATCTAAAACCATGTCAATGCACCCTCTTTCCATGCCCTTTGCTGGTACCACGGTATTTTTAGATGTCTAGTAATAGACTAATCTGGCACTGAAATCTGCCCATGTAGATATAAAAGAATGAAGTGCCATTACAATACATGTATCTCTAGAGGTATTTCGTACATTCAGCAGGTGCCATAGTAGATGCACAGGTTTTGCAATGGCATAGACAGGTGCAAGGATGTCTGTTGATGCCTTTCAATAGCCTGACCTGACACCACAGTGTTTACAGACGTCTTCTAGTAGATTTTGATGCTACCCTTTTATCTATAGTCCTCTTTGTAAAGCCTTATCTGCAGTGTTACGTACGTTACAAAGTATGCGTTACCAAACACGGTTATTAGCATTATAGAGTGTGCTTTAATGTCTGTCGCTACAGTGGTATTTTAGCATACTGGCAGGGGACATTTGGTGGCCAGAACTTGTATAATACTCATACAAGATGATTAGTCGAAGCCTGAGATGGCAAAAAAATAGATGTCCTGTAATGTTCTAAGCCAGCATAGCAGTGAAAAACGTGACCTTGTAGCAAGTAAACCTCGCACAACAGTCGCCTTTTCTGTTTTCTCAAAATGCTTTGACTATCACAACCTTTTCAGATGGGTTGAGATGCCAGAGCTGGTGTAACAGTAGTCAGCTGATGCCTGAAGCTTGCATTGGACTGAATGTTTTGTAGTTGTAAGAGCTTGAACAACAGTTTCAGAATTGTTTTATAGTAGATAGTTTTGATGATTTAGTTTCCTTGGTGATTTGTAGTGCAGCCATAATACTTTCACTCCTTCTTTGCCATACATACATAAAGTCTATATATATATTAACACCTTGAATTATAGTTGGCTTTATTCACATATGATATCATAACTGTTAAACGGCAAATGTAGTATTAAGATACCTAGAGTAATAGGCTATAAGCCTTGGAATTGGGGATGGCTTGGACCATTATTACAATTTTCATCCCACTCCCTCCCCTATCCCCCTGGATGTTTTTTTCTGTAGTTTACTTCTGCTGTTATGCCTATTCATATTTAGACAAAGTTTCAAGTCACTGTTATGGCCTTTCTAAAAAAATCAATAGATTCCAGGTACGAAATTAAAACACTTCCCTATAACGTAAACTACAAAGGCTAATGAATTCGGTTTTAGTCAGTTAAATGTCTGTGCAAAACAAAACATATGATGACTTAGTTTTGACGAGCAAATGTACCGGCTTCAGATACAATAATTAGAACATTCTGATGCTTCTGAAGTAAACATGACACACAAGGCTTAAATACAGCAGATTTGGTTTGATTTGATGTTTTCCTGAGAAATTCTGAACAGTGCAAAACACGCCTCATGCAATCTGGAGCGTTTCACTATTTCAGATAACCTCTATAAGCCTTTTAGCCACTGGATGAAAAGTAATTAAAACAGTACACTGATGAAGTTATGGGAGCCATTTAATCAGCCTTTAAAAAAACCGCTTAAAGACAGAGTACTTATAAACAGAAGTATTTGATTATAATTCTCAGTAGTTTTCTCTCATTTTTTCCAGGAAAGTTATATACTGATGATTCTCATTATGAATGTCTAGGAGAGGCTATTCAGACGAGGACCAACATAATGTCGTATGGGCAATAGCAGTATTTACATTCGATTTATTATATATACCCCCAATAAACTTCCTATAAACCTGTCTGACTTAACGTAAATTACATGTGAAGCAATAGGACTGATACAAACACTTTTATGTTACAGTTGTTGAATAAGTTAACATAAAAACACAACCGCTCTTTAGAATCGAAACCACAAGTCGATGAGTTTCAAAATGTCTATCGACAATTTTTGATATTCTTGATTGAATATATGAAATACTCCTGTATATCTAACAACTTATTCTCGACTTGTTGATGTGTATTTTATGTCTAAAAGAAGTTTGAAAATGGATTATTGTCCACTTTATAAACTGAAAACATCTATAAATATAAAACAGGCATAATACCATATAATTTCTTATTTAATTGAATCTCTTTATATTGATTTATATGACTTATTACCATTTGGTAACGTAAACTACATAACACTGAATTATCTTAATTGAAATTATGTGCTTCACAGCTCACGGTTTTAAAATGCTTGTATGTTTTTGTGTAAACACCATAAAGATAATGTTTATGACTATTACGATGCATTAGATTCCAGATGGCAACTGTAAACAGTTTTTGTATCGTAAACAACACATGCTTATGAAGCCAACTGTGTTTTTATGCAAATGTTGAGATAGAAATATATGATAGCTTGCTTATAGAGGTAAAATTTACTAAACCTGAAAGTTTTGTTCATATATTTATGAATTGTAGTCCTTGATTTATAGACTATCAAAGTTATTTCTATTAATGCATGTATTTTCAGAAAATAAGTGTACGGACGGACACAAACACATTTAATTGAACAGAAATTCTTCAAGTATGCTTTACAATTGTCACATGAGGTTTTCAATGTGTTCAGCATTTAAATACAGTGATATTTATACCCCAAATGTACAATTGCCATTTTCTAAACAGTTTTTCGTGATTTTGCACTTAATGACCTTTGACCTCGCTTATACGGTACAGAATGGGCAGTCAGGTTTGGCAACCGGCAAAAAATTAACTAGGACATATCAATAAGTATTTCTAGCATGGTTGCCCATCATGCCGCGAAAGTGCCCACAAACTCATTTTCTAGAGCACTTTTGTCGAATCCGCCACCTGACTATATAGTTATTTTCAAAATCAAGGTTTATGCTTTGGTCTAGTATAAAGATGTTTGGTAAAATCATGTTCTATGTTCATGTTATGATTGTCTGAATTTCATGCTTTTTGTACATTTACAAGAAGGAAAATAGTCATTTTTGAGAAAAAAGTGAACTTTGCGTTGCCATGGCAACCAAAGCACCGCAGATCGGAAATGATGCCATTTTTACCGGTTATATGACACAACAAGTTTATATGATAAGTTTTATCAAAATCTGAGAGATGCCATTTCCCGGCCACTTTGATGCTTACAGAGAATGACTCTTAATTTTTGGTCAGTGAGTGTGGCATTTCATAAGCACTTTACACTGCCAGAAGTAAAAGGAAGGGCGGGTAACTTTTGCATCGGATTATACTAATAGATACATGTAATTAATAGTAGCCTACGTATCTTTTGTCAGGGTTTTGACTTTTTATACATGAGCCACGACGCGAGAAAACCAACAAAGTGGCATGTGCATCCAGCGAAGACACAGATCAGCCTGGGCTTCCGCCCAGTCTGATCAGAGTCTTCACTGTCCGCATGGAGGCAGCTTAGACCCTATAAGCTACCCTTTAAGCGCGTAGCGAAGAATCTGATCAAATTTGTCGGATGCCCAGGCTGATCTGAGTCTGCGCTGGACACACGACCACTTTGACAGTTGTCATGTCGCAGCTCAGTCATATTTGAGTAGCCTCGTGGCCATCTGCATGGAAAGAGCTGGGGGCAGTATTTATCAAACGACTTAGGTGGTTGCTATGCTGTTGGTAAGGCGAAATTTCTATGAAGGCGATTCTCTACAACTATGAAATTTTCTATGGAGGAACAGTCTTTTTCAGACTGTTCCTCCAGAGCAAATTTCATAGTTGTAGGGTAGCTCCTTCGTAGAAATTTAGCCTTAGAAACAGCATAGCAACCACTTAAGTCGTTTTATAAATACGGCCCCTGATCTCTTAGCGTTCCGCTTGTTTCCTTTTGCTATATATACCGTCTTTATTCTTTTCCTTTCTCATTTGGTGTTTAGGGCAGAATGTGGTAAACGATTGTGTCAGTTCTTGATCATTGCATTCTTATTACTTTACACTGACATAAAGTTTTCTGTATATGCGAGGGTTGATCAAGAAGTAATGTTACTGCAGCTATAAAATCGGCTAGAATAAAATGATAGCAATAAAATTTCGAATCAAAGTAGCGTCATTTTTTTAAATTATGGTCTGGAAATGGCATAAAAATATAGCGCAAAGTAATCGAGATAACGAGATAGACAGAAGGCATGGTAACGACACGCGCCGCACGTGAATGACGTTGTTGGCGTTCCAGACGAAGTTTCGATATTGTTTCATGTCCAAAGTAGCATGGTCATTGTTCCATCATAGCACTAAAGTCTGTTCAACCGTGTTTATCTTATCTTTCAATATTATTTAAACAGTCCCGAAGCACATGTTCAAGAATTTACAAAATAATGGGGTCGAAACAAGAGAGGCGTTATTGTCTGACACTGCACATAAAGGTCTTCCGATTTTCAGTTTTTCAGGCGACACTCTAGCGACTCATCTGCGCCCTTTTAGCACTGATTCTACCCTTACACAAACCTCATAATCACCGTTATATCATCGCATGTCATACTAAACAGCTCTAGAGTCTCTGATGGTGATATTGTGGCAAAACCGCATAAATATATTCGCTGACACGTTTGTCAGAAATAAACATTTTTTTCACTCGGCAGTGACGAACATTAGCACAAACTAACTTCAAATTGCAATGACGGACAGTGGACGACAGAAACATATTTCGTCAACGTAACAAATTTGCATCTGATTAGGCGCATTAGTTTGATTTTTAATTGTGATTGCCTTTGAAAATTATGTTCACTTTACGCTATTTCAACGTGCGACGCAATGGTGACGGTAGCATACTTTGAACGTCTATATAATTGGAACTGGAAAAAGATTCCAACTTTATATTTATTCTGTTAATCAAAACTGAATTACAGTGTAGCTTGATATGATTTTTATAATAATGCTAACCTTAATAAGCGCGAAATGGACACAGTGACATTACGTCTGGATCAACCCTTGTATAATAAGGTAAACAGACGTACACTGTAAAAATATTCCGTAGATTTTACGGTAGAATAACTGGAAACCAGCTGCCAGTCCTTTTCCCGTTATTTTTACGGGCTTTTGCCTGTAAGACATTGTTGGAAATTACGAAATAGAAGTTTTATGTTAACTTGGCGCTCTCGAAAATAACTTTGTATTGTTGAAGGGCTATCTAACCAAAACGACATCTGCTCTTTTCTGTCCCACTCTGCTTGATGATTCCTGCAATTTTTACGGGCGCCCGTAAAAATAAAGGTAAAAGGACTGGCAGCTGATTGCCAGTCATTTTACCATAAAAGCTACCGTTTATTTTTGCAGTGTAGATGTAATGCTTAACTTTTTGTCTGGGTTTGTAGTGAAAGATGTAAGGGACATGTACTAACGCGTAGTGCAGTAAGTTAAATAAAACTTTTATAAGGTCTTTTCATTAAAAAGAAACACACATATATGCGAAATCTCGTTCAAATATAGGAATAATGTCACACCATTTTATAAGGGCAATAAATTTTACAAGCAAATGAAAGTTTATGAAAAGGGCGGCACGAAATTGGAATTAACCCCGAAAGATTACTTATTCCTTGATTAAAGGAATATTGATATTCAGTGTGTATAAAAGTTTATGCGCCACACAAAAAGGGAAATTATGATATGTGCGAGCAAGGAACACTTTGATCAGCCTGTGCATCCTTGCTTGCAGGCTGCAAATAGTCGTTTTATGGAATCTGTATAGCGAAAGGCGGTTACTCTGAATAGTCTGCTTGAAAATGCTGGCTTGTCTGAGTTTTTGCTGTACGCGCACATCTGGCCTATTTGCTCATGTTGTCAGTTAGTGGTTGCATTGAATTCAAGCCTGCATATCTTTTGAATTCAGATTTGAGCTGCGACATAACAAAACCAACAAAGTGGCATGTGCGCCTCGCGAAGACTCAGATCAGACTGGGCATCCGCCCAGTCTGATCAGAGTCCTCGCTGTGCGCTTAAAGGGTAGCTAAGGGTCCAAGCTACCTCTATGCCTGTTAACAAAGACTCTGATCAGACTGGGCGGATTCGCAAGCTAATCTGAGTCTTCGCTGTGCGCACATGCCGCTTTGTTAGTTTTGTCATGTCACATCAGATTTTACGTATGCAAAGCAGAAACTGTGACTATTTTGTGGTTCATGGCGATGCTAATGGAGCAGATTTCAATGTATAACCGTAATAAACGTATAAATTAGGACACCGTAATTGCAATAGAAAGAAGTTACCATATTCGAATTTCGACAAGGCTATTTTGTATTAAGAAAATGTTTCACTGCATTATTGGCGGACTCAGATAAAAGTGCACACCTTGATTAGACTGTTCTTAAGAACAATCTGATCCGGGTATAGTCGGGGTATACACAATTTGTTGTGGTATTCTGTCCCATGCAACGTACAGAAAGTTACTTTATACAGAGTTTACAGTCGTTAAGCTAGTTTTGTATTGATATTTAAATATATGTATGATAGGTACATTTCTGTAGATATTTTGAAGACAAGTTTCAAAGTTTGAACCTTAGGGAAGTTATTAAATGATTTATTAAGAAGTGCAGGGAAGCTACTTAAATGCATTCATCTGTCAAAGTCACAGGAAATATTTAAGAGATAGTTTCAGGATTGCAAATTGAAACAGGTTTGGATTGTGAGAAAAATTAGATAAATAAAATGTTCTTCACCACGATAAATTCGCATATTAAATTTTTCGCAAACTCGCCTCCGAAGACATATATATTCTCAAGCTGATGATTAAGTAAGGTGGAATACGTGTTATGAGGCTTGGGTGTTATTCATGATACTGTATATAAGCTCACGCAATTTTAGATAATGTTTTCCTGAAGCAGGCTTTGAACTTCGATAAAAATAGATATGGTGATTTTTCAAGGCCCGCCGATTCATTTATCATTTACTTTCATTTTTTATGACCTCGCTTTTAAATTAATTAATATTAATTTGAATGAAGGCAATGTAACTGAGCAGTAAATATATCGAATTTATGCAATTCATAACATCATAAAGTTCTTAGACTACTATACTATTGAACTTATGCTATTTGTTTTATCCGATTACAGGCAACGATTGAACGGAAAAGGATTTGGACCATATCCTACATCAAATGACTTCCCTGACAAAGATCTGACAGCGAGGTTTCTGGGTGTCTGGGACGGTAATGACGGTATAAGTACAAACTATGTTGAAAAGGAATTTCATAAAAGGAAGAAAACTACGTATGACTCTCTCAGTGTCAGTGATAGTACGAGCGATAAAGACTCTGTTAATGATTATATAAGAAATATAGGAAATGAAAGTAAATTTTACGTGACAACTCCATACCAGGCTAACTTGACTACACCATTTAGCAGTGATTCCCTTGAATTTGGAATAGAAACCAGAGATAGAACAGAATTAGGAGAATTTAAGAAAGTTCGTTTCGAAGACGTTCAAAGTGAGTTCAGTGAATTTGACTGTGATCTTGAAAGCCTCTTGGATGGAGAGAGCGATGATGCATTCACTGACTTAAGCAGGAATAATTCTATACTTGGAAGACCAGTTTATGATGTTACTGAGTTGTTTGACAATCTTGACCTAAAGGAATATCAAGATAAATCAGTTCAAACCGAAAATACTGATCAAGAAATCGAAGAAGATAGACATTCAGTACATTTAACTGATTCTGACAAACATTCAGAGGGAGAAATTGAAGACATTGCAGACAGTGACACTAAGGAGAAAATAGAAGACGAGACAAACATTTCACAGATGAAAGATATCAGTGAAATAACAATGTCAAAAGAAGCCAGATTTGCAATAATTGAAACTCTGCAGGATATGAAATCTAAAGGCAGTCAGGAAAACATAAATACAGACATACGAAACAAAGGAATAACAGCTCAAAAGCGGTTACAGAACAATCGTCTTAAATACAATAGATATAAAACATTGACAGAGACTAAGAATCTGTTTACAGATAGTGGGACTCAGATTACAAACTATCACAGAGGTAGTATATCACGGTATAAATCATTTGATAGTGAAGGGAATACCGCAGCCGATGATTACAGTTCGGCTTTCTCTTCAGAACTGAATGTAAAAGAAAGTGATGGATCATCTAGCGCTGAAGAAGTTCGACCTAGAGGTAAAGGGAAACTACTCCCAAGTATTAATAATAAACGAAAATCAGCCAAAAGATTAAGCTCTGCTGCATCAAGATTTTATTCTCTTGAAAGTGCTAAGATGACAAACTATAGAATTCCCGGAATAGGAAAATTTGATATAGTAGCATCCCCAGACAGTGATTTTAGGATTACGCCGGTAGGGTTTGACAGTAGGTACGAACCCCAGCCAATCATTTACAAAGAAGAACGTGAACCACCTCCAGGGGAGGTACAAGCAAAATCTATACAAAAATGTAAAAAGTGGCTGAAGAATGTTCATTTATCGCCTCTGAGTTCCTTGCAGCCTGTACACAAGTAGCACAATGCATTGCATGACATACTGAAATGTAGATTTTTGATAAGAAGGATATGGTTCGTAAAAGCTTTGCGATGTTCTCAAAGCAACAAAACCACAAATTGATTTCAGTGGTTGGGTAATTTGAAATTGCAATGAAATGCAACCAAATTAAGCAATTTCATATACTAGTACAACAAAGATATTAAATGGAATTTTAGACAGTGTCACGACTTAAAACAGGTTATATCATTTTGCAGTTCTTGATCTACTACGCTACTGAATCTGGTATTGCGTGAAGTTGCATGATGTCATTAATGAGCCGCGACACGACAAAACCAACAATGTGGTTGTGCGCCCAGCGCAGACTCAGATCAGCCTGGGCATCCGCCCAGTCTGATCAGAGTCTTCGCTGTCCGCATGGAGTTAGCTTATATTCTTAGCTACCCTTTGGGCACTTAATGAAGTGTCTGATCAAATTGGGCGGCTACCCAGGCTGATCTGAGTCTGCACTGGGTGCACAACCACTTTCTTTGGTTTCTCGTGTCGCGGCTCATTTAGTTTTAGTGGATTTAGCATTATCACACTGGTCTGGCATTCAACACAGGTAACGAAGACAACGTACATGAATTTTGCTTGTTCCGCTAATCAGGATAAGTTTGTTTCAGAAGTATAGTCTCACGGACCATCCGATCCCCGGCTCTTGAAATAGGAATCAAAAGTTTTACTGAATTCATATGCATATTCAAGAAATGCTTGAAAACAATTTTTGGACTACAACGTCTATGCAACGAATCGGTAAAGAAACTTATTCAAGCACTGCATATATACTAGACGGAATTTCGTCAAAATTCTAGTCTGACTAAGAGGTATAACAAACTGCCGGGTCCGTAAGAATAATGGTTTGATATTAATCTAAGAGATATGCGAAAAAATTAAGTTTTATAGTACGTTGCCTTCGTTGCCTGTGATGAATGCCAGACCAGTGTGATTGTGCAAGTATATGTAGTTGCTGTTGTATGTAACAGAAACCTAAAATGCATATAAACTAAATACAAATCTAGTGCAGTTGTCTTTGCAACAAAGGCAGGACTCTCCTTAATATTTTTATGACCCAATTTTGTTTTTTCCTTGCTCTGCTATGCAGAGCATGTTAGTCAGCGATACATTGTTTCAACTGTAAATAGCAGCATTCACAGCATTATTTATTCATCTGTTGTTATCATTTTTCAATAAGAAGAAATAAAGAGAAAAAAAGAAAGAACGTAAAAATGGCGTTTATTCATGTTTAGAACTCTCGTGGTGCGAAAAGGCGTTAAATGCCATGACCAAGCAGTTTTCGCCACATGCATACATATACGGCATCGAATGCCATTGGTGAATGGCCTCGCATGAAACGCTACCTTTCGGCATATTCGAATAGGAAAGACTCAGATGAGCTTGCCCATCCGCGCACTATGAGGAGAGCTTCCCAATTAGGCTGTTAAAAGCTTGTGTTGCCGCGCAGGCTGATTTGAATATTCACTTCGTGACTTAAGGTCTAATCCCATGCGACACCAATTAATATAATTGAGCCTCGACACGAGAAAACCAATAAAGTGGCATGTGCCCCCAGCACAGACTAAGATCAGCCTGGACATCCGCCCAGTCTGATTACAGTCTTCGCTGTCCGCATGGAGCTAGCTTAGACCCTTAGCTACCCTTTAAGTGCAAAGGAAAGATTCTGATCAAATACGGCGGATGCCCAGGCTAATCTGAGGCTTTACTGGCGCACATGCCACTTTGTTGATTTTCTTGTGTCGTGTCTACGTCAAAAACCCATATGCACATCCACAACATGTACACAAATGAAAAGAATCCATTGAAAACTGTAGGAGAAGTTGTCGTTACACAAACTCAATGTCCTATATTGCATAAAAGCTGCTAGCAATGACAAAGTTTGAGGCCGTAATTCTGTCAAAAATAATTTTGTCTCCCTCAAACGCCACATGAACAATTTCATTATATCTTTAACAAATGTACAAAGATTGTAAAAAATCAAATGAAAACTGTTGGAGGAGCTGAGTACACAAGCTCCATACCCTGTCGTGCAAAAAAGCAGCCCAAAATGCCTAAAGTTCAGAAGGCCGTAATTCTGTCAAAATCAAATAAAGCCAACAAAAACCTACACGCAATTTTTTCATTATTTCCACAACATGTGTACAAAGTTTGAAATACCTTGCGCCGTATTTATGAAACGACTTAAGTGGTTGCTATGCTGTTTCTAAGGCTGAATTTCTATGAAGGAGATTCTCCACAACTATGAAATTCGCTCTGGAGGTAAAGTCCGAAAAGAAATGACTTTTCCTCCAGAGCGAATTTCATAGTTGTGGAGAATCTCCTTAAAAGAAATTCAGCCTTAGCAACAGCATAACAACCACTTAAGTCGTTTTATAAATACGACCCCTGTTCATTTGGTTTGCCGTAATTGCTGTCAGTTTGTATGAGAGATTCTATTATCTTTTTAACGGCGGGATATGGGACCAAATTGTATTAGTCACTGATTTTTTATCTTTCTCTTCTGTAGACAACACTGTAACTTGTATTTCTACAGTAACCTCAGCTACACGAGCACGTGTAACATTCCGTTCCATCATATTTCTACTCCTTTGGACTTATAGTCCTGTTGGACTTTTTTGACCCATTGTGTTGGTCATGCTGTCGAGCGCTCATCTGGGGATATCTCGGTATTTAATCCTTTCTAGGCTGGCTGGTTCAAGAAGGAATTCTTTCACCTGGATTCTACGGATAATACCAATAGATCTGCATATTTGAACAGTTCTGTTTATCGGGGCGTAAAGGTTTCTATTTCTTCGGCTTTGCTTGAATCCTGGCTTTGCTATTTATGTAATCATGCTGATAGTCTGTTGCAAGTTGCCTGATACTTGGGACAGTTTTTTGAATAACATTCGCGAAACTCCTGGCTCAGTCACCACCAAAGACATCATTAGCGGCAGCCATGTGAACAGCCATTTCCCATTTAGATGGCCACCGGGCTAGGCTTAACATCATAACGATATATCAATAACAGACATGACAATAAACAACACATAAAACAACCAAGAAGAACCAAAATTGAAGTGCCGCCTTGGGAAACCGAGTCTGCTATATTCATTTTTTTGGTGTGTTCTTTGCTTCTAACAAAGGATCTAACTTTTCGGCGCCAAGTCCTGTTGTAATATACCTTTTAGATTTAACTAAGAAACTAAACTGTTACAAAGTATATTTACAGATACGCACATGAGTTACCTTTTTGGCACAGAACTGAACAGTCGAGACCTGTAAATTGCAGTGGACGATTTCTACAACAAATATATCAAAATGACATGATATATGTACATCAAACCAGTACATATTTAAGGAATGAATGTTATTTTTTAAACGTTTACTGAAGTATAAACTACATCGGGTCACGAGCAAAGTAAGTGAACCCCGAAGGGGTTTACGTAAACTTTGCTCGTGACCCGATGTAGTTTATACTTCAGTAAACGTTAAAAAAATAACGTTTATTCCTTATATTTATATTATTAAACCATGTTTTTGATCAATAAAAGATAAAAAAAGTAAGAAATACATATATAAAAATCGTTTTAAAAACAATACCGGCTGAATTTTACAATAGTTTGGAACAGCCGCATTGACACTGCCTACCAGTAAATTCCACTTCCTGCTGTATATTTCACGTGGAAGTAGGCGTAGCGAGCTGTCAGTCAATGTGTACTAGCCATTCAAGTACACAGCATGTTGTAGATTTCACGTGCTACTTAGTGAGATGAGCTGTCACTCTAAAGCGCGTGACACAATGTAATTATTGACTTGTAAACGATATTGACTCCCGCATCACTTATTGGGTTTACAGGGAGTTTTGCAATGATAATGTAAATATTCCCGCACAACTGTTCTCTTAAACATGTTAAACAGTCCACAGGAGGTGAGATTTATGTTGATTTTTATATAATCGATCTTCCGTCTCTGTTCTCTTAAACAGTCCACAGAAGGAGAGATTTATGTTGATTTTGATATAATCTATCTTCTGTCTCTATAAGAGTTATCATCAATTTACTGCCCCTCCTCTCACACCAGCAAGTCCAACTGAAATAACCATTTGTTACAATATATAGAAAGAGGTTACTGAGCGGGGACGCGGAAATGCATCAACATCGGCTGGGTACGATATACTTTGAAATCAAGTAGGAAAATTCTCAGGAACTGGAATCAGTCCACAATTATTTCCCTTCATTGGTTGAACACTTTCAGGATATACTTTCGCACAAATAGTTCCCTGGTTCATTGGTTTCTAAGAAGGCCAGTTTGACTGAATATCCTGCTTGCTATAGCAAACTGAAAAGAGCCTTGGATATGCTTCTTGAAAATGTATAATTAGTTCAGAATCCCCAGCACTGGAGGTAACTAGAGGAACCGAATCACACCCTTCATAGGTGCCCCTACAGCGGCAGTTTGTCTCATAAGTTGACGGGTCAATGTTTACCGTAAAAACAGCAGAAAGACAAGCTGGTTTATTCCTGTTTAAACTGTTTGAAAAGTGTTTGTCATGCCCCAGAGACTTGAGGAAAAGAGAGTTAAAAGTGCCTGAAGTGTTGTGAAAAAAGTTTCATGGAAGGATGGATAATTAAACTATATAGTAAAACTAATTGTGGTCTCGTGCCTGATATAGGGTGGGGTAATTGTTTATACTTTCAGTTTGCGAGGTCATTTTCGCTGATACAGCCCTAGGATTCGGCACAGAGACAGAATTTCTCCTACATTTAAAGGCGTTCTACAGGCAGTGAGTATTTTATTTTAATTTTTTGAATAAATTGGACTTTTAAGTGAGAACCGTTAAAATGGGCCAATATTGACATGGGATCCCTAATAGAACTTGAATGCAGTCTGGATTTAGAGGCCATAAGGTATTCCTACACTTGTCTGTGTTGGTTGCCTCATTCTGAGAAGTCAGTATGGAGGGCTTTTATGAAAAATACCAGAATCTGTTTGTGGAACATAGCGCTCGGGCGGAGAATGGAGAATGCTTGCTATGGGCGCGGAAAGTGCAGAAAAATGGTTATGGCGCTGTGAAATACAAGTGCCCAGTAACTGGACAGTGGAGATGTACCACAGCTCACAGATTGGGTTTCATGGTTTTCACAAGGCATTTGGATATTGGTGACAGAGATATAAGCCACCTCTGTCACAATGCCTTGTGTATACGGTCAGACCATTTGTCGGCCGAGCCCCATGAACTCAACTGTGAGCGAATCAAGTGTGTCAACCGTGGCAAATGTCAGAGTCATGGGGAACATCCGCTGTGTTTATTGCACCTTAAGTTATAAAAAGGTATACAGTAATCTGTACACTCGTGTGTAAACCTTTGCAAACAGTGTAGATCCAGATCAGCCTTTAGGGTACACAAGTCGTCGTCTTGGAATTTGTGTGGCATATAGTGCCACTGTCTTGTCTGGGAAGAGGAAGCCACCTTATGGTGTGGAATCCATATCTGAACCTAGGACCCATAACCTGGGATCTGTATCTTGACCAGTTACAGTAATTGTCCTAAAAGTGGTTGGAAGCTGGTCTTTCTTAAAGCTATAAAATGGCTTAGTAAAATGGCAGATCCTGATCAGATTGCTCGTAAAGAAGCAGGCTGATCTGGGTCTGCACTTTTGGTTGTGGTACTTCCAGCTCAGAATTTTGGGTCTAATTACTGTACTCGGTTGGATACATTTTGGAAACATAATTAAATCTGGATTCTAAGTAACAACACTACCAAAGGTTTCGATTAATTTTTATTACTTATCTAATGCGAACATTTGATATCTAACGTCCAGCCAAAGACAAAAGGAGAAACAGGCAAGCACGTAAACCGATTTATATCCATTCATTCACAAAAAATTTCAGAAAAGAATTTGGTAAAAGAATTTGGTGAATGTTCAGAAAGAATTTAGAAAAAGAATTTGGTGCCAAACTGAGTGCCAAATTCTTTTACTAAATTCATCAGTATCTCCAAATTCTCATCAAACATAACAGAACAGAATAATAGGAAAGCAAACAACACTTTAAGCTGTTGCTAAAGTCACTTCTGATCAGTTCCATGAGCAATGGTTAGATGGAATATGATCAAGCTGTCCTTTTCTGTAGTCTGATTTAACTTTGGTACTTTGCTTATACTCAGAATGAGCTTGAATTCTCTTACTGTTCACCACAAGGTTATGTTTAACAACTTCCGATCTCTTCGAATAGTTTCTGTGGTAGTCCGAATCCCTGTCTGCTGCGCTCAGAGCACGCATTGTACGAGATGAAAGTTCAATTCCAGAATATTCACATTTCTTAATAGCAGAAGTTCCTGGATCATTATTGACCCTGTGAATTGCTGAAGAACCCCGTCCTTCCATTGTGGCAGAGAAATTGACATTCTTTGGGAGTAAAACACTTAGAGCACGGTTAACTGCTTCACATGTCTGAGTATCAGTGTATAGTTTCATTTGTTCCACAGAAGCAACACTTAACTTCATTTTCAGTATTTCTAATAGTAAAACCTTGTCATTTTCATTCATGTTTAGGTTATGGATCCTGTTAGATGACAGAAACATGGAGCGATTCCACCAGTTATTCGTAACACCACTATGGCACACAACAGAATTGTTCGCACATTTGGAACAGTCCCCATCATAACGTGACAGCGTCGATTCCAGAACTTTAGGTAAGATCCGCATAAAGGCAGCCATGTTACCGGCATGATCTTTCATGAGTTCCTTAAGAATTAAGCTGCATCTTGCTTTTATATCCTGACCCAGAACTTTCTGGGCCTCTTTTCTCTGTTCGCGTGTTCATCCGGGAAACATTCCGTCACTAAAATTGGCCTGATAACAATTTCGAATGGGGAAAAATTGGACTTCTGAATTATTTATACCTTTCTTGAGTGCTGTCAACTTCTTAGAGATATGTAATTCTACATCTGACAATATACAAGTAGTCATGGCTTTTTTATCCTGTCACAGATGACATTCTTGTGTATACCTATATGCAGGTGCGTTCGTGTATTCTGTTGACTCTTCAGTGACACTTTACTGGCACTAGTGACAGTTGTTTGCTTCTTAATCTCAAGGCTGATAAACACAGGACTTGAAGTGCCTCTCATCTTCTTTAGCATTGGTATGAAAGCTATGAGGGCTAAAATTCAGTAGTTTTAGGATTCATTTTCATTTTCAAATTTTAATTATAGAATTTAATTGTTTTTTAAATTCTTTAAAATTTGACTAAATTTTACTATAGACATGCAAGAATTATTTTTTTCTCATTTATTTTGGTACAGATAGATAGAAACGTTCCTAATGACTTAGGAAAAGTTTACTTCATGAAAAAATATCAACAAATAAGGAAGTTATAGCAAAAAAACTACCAAATTGTTTGTCAAAATGTGGTGTTCCACAAGGTGCGAATATCGGACTTCTAGTATATCTGTTTAAATGTCTGTCAGATTTCTACAGTTTAAGTAACTGACCTCATACTACCAGAACAAGTTCTAGAAAGGTATAGAAATAGATTAAAAGGCAAAGTTTTGAATTTTAATGCCAAATGAGGGTCTGATAGGAATCAGTCCACAATTATTTCCCTTGATTGGTTGAACACTTTCAGGATATACTTTCGCACAAATAGTTCCCTGGTTCATTGGTTTCTAAGAAGGCCAGTTTGACTGAATATCCTGCTTGCTATAGCAAACTGAAAAGAGCCTTGGATATGCTTCTTGAAAATGTATAATTAGTTCAGAATCCCCAGCACTGGAGGTAACTAGAGGAACCGAATCACACCCTTCATAGGTGCCCCTACAGCGGCAGTTTGTCTCATAAGTTGACGGGTCAATGTTTACCGTAAAAACAGCAGAAAAACAAGCTGGTTTATTCCTGTTTAAACTGTTTGAAAAGTGTTTGTCATGCCTCAGAGACTTGAGGAAAAGAGAGTTAAAAGTGCCTGAAGTGTTGTGAAAAAAGTTTCATGGAAGGATGGATAATTAAACTATATAGTAAAACTAATTGTGGTCTCGTGCCAACTGACACAATTCAATCCCAAACCACACCTAAGACACCATGTGGGAAAAGACAATTCAAAATTAGACACCACCAAAGACATCATCAGCGGCAGGCAGATGAACAACAATCTCTCATGTAGGTGGTTACCGATAACAGACAAAGCATCAAACAGCACAACAGCACATAAAACAACCATGAAGAACCCCAACTTGGTTCTACCTTGGTTCATCGGGCACTTAGTTGTCCAACCCAATCAAGGCAATCACAACCCAAATGACAGACCAACAAAAACAACAACCAGGTAAAGAAGAAAAAATCATAAGAGAAAACATTGAACATCTTTTTGTACCTATTTTCTATTTTTGATGTTACAAAGTATGGCAATAAAAGGACAATCTTACTACATGGAAGTCAGATTCTGACATTCAGTTAATTTTGCAAACAGTTTGACCAAATATGCTTCAACCTATATTAAGATGGAATTAGTCAAAGTATTTGCGAATTCTACAACATTTTATGGAATCACTTTTATGTTGAAATATTGCCCTTTTCAGTTGCATTTAATGCATGCAGTCTTTTCTCGAAAAGTTATCAACATAAAGGGATTCGTTGGTCTATTCCGAATACAGGATTGTCCGAGTAGGTGTTATTTGATCAATTAGTGACACGTCGGATGACGTAGGTTGTTGCCCTTGATATATGTAAAAAATCAAGAAGAACCATGGACCGGCCAGCAACGACACTGCTGGTGGACTTAACTGGTTTGTGATCGACCAACCCTCGCCCTTGTTTCTGTTTACATGTATCTATGGAAGCGTCCTAGTGACAGGTTAAAAAAATATTTATCTAATACGTAGGAGATAGGAAGTCCTACGTAGGACTTAGTAACTCCTACGTAGGACTTACTAACTCCTACGTAGGACATATTAACTCCTACGTAGGACTTACTTACTCCTACGTAGGAGATAATAAGTCCTACGTAGGACTTATTAACACCTACGTAGGACTTACTAACCCCTACGTAGGATATCATAAGTCCTACGTAGGACTTACTATCTCCTACGTAGGACTTACTAACTCCTACGTAGGACTTACTAAGTCCTACGTAGGACTTTGTAACACCTACGTAGGACTTAGTAACTCCTACGTAGGAGATAATAAGTCCTACGTAGGACTTACTATCTCCTACGTAGGACTTAGTAAGTCCTACGTAGGACTTAGTAAGTCCTACGTAGGAGATAATATAACAGAAAGAAATAGTCATAAGAAAGCCAGAAACTGCTACAGTATGTACTCAGCAGGCGTATAAGGTTGAAAATACGTCGTTTAAACATGTTTGCAACATAATCACTTTGCATCGACGTCGATATGACGTTGTTTGAACGTTGTTTGACACATCCAGATCTGGCATAGATCTTAGATAGATTTGTAGCTTGCCTTGAGTCACCTACTTTCGGAGAGTTAGTGTAAATGCTGTAGTCCTTTGACAAAATGTAGTTTGTGAACTTGTGTCAATTTTTCCTTGTGTGTGTGTGTGTGTGTGTGTTCGTGAACTTTTGTCAATTTTTCCGTGTGTGTGTGCGTGCGTGCGTGCGTTGGTGTGTGTGTGTGTGTGTGTGTGTGTGCTTCTATCCCTATTGGTTTTTAGGGCAGAATGTGGGATTTGATTGTATTAATTCCTGATCATTGCCTATCTTTTTTCTTTACATTAATTTATCTGCTTCAAAACCTGTTACTCTAGGACGTGTGGCCAGTCTTTAACAACGTCATAATAACGTTAATAATTTGAGCTGCGACACGAGAAAACCAACAAGCGGTTGTGCAAACAGCACAGACTCAGATGCGCCTAGACATCAACCCAGTCTGATCAGAACCTTCACTAAGCGCATTAAGGGTAGCTAAGGGTCTAAGCTATCTGCATGCGGACAGCGAAGTCTCTGATCAGGCTAGGCTGATCTGAGTCTGCACTGGGTGTACAACCACTTTGTTGGTTTTCTTGTGTCGCGGCCCAATCGTTTTTTGATCTCAGACAAGACAAGAAATATTCGTTCAGAGTGCTGCATATTCCGCGGATCAAATATTTACTTTTCACAATATATAACAATAAGCTGTTTGTATTGATACAAAGCTGGATAACCTTACGCTGTTACATGAAAGCGATTTGATCAAGTATTTCTTAATCTATTCCTCATGCATCGGTAATCTCGCTATTGAGAAGATGCTTTATGATGATTAGAAAATGTAGCTTTTTTTTTATTCTCCATTGATAGAAAATAAGACTGTTGCAATATGTAACAATGCAATTGTGACTTCATTTTATCAGATACTTAAAAGCATTATCCAAAAAATAAAGTTGCATTAGAATGGAGATAACCATAATACAGTTTTCCCGTAATTGAGATGCAGATTAATAAATGATATGTTTCGAATTTATGAACTTTGTTATATAAATAACATTATTTGAAGCGGAAGTAATTTGAGCACAGATACACATAAAATACAAGTTAAATATCTCTTACGTATGAAACAGCTAAGTCCTACGTAGGACTTATTATCTCATACGTAGGAGTTAGTAACTCCTACGTATTAGTTAGTAAGTCCTACGTAGGAGTTAGTAAGTCCTACGTAGGAGTTAGTAAGTCCTACGTAGGAGTTACTAAGTCCTACGTAGGAGTTACTAAGTCCTACGTAGGAGTTACTAAGTCCTCTGTAGGACTTCCTATCTCATACGTATGAGATAAATATTTTTTTAACCTGTCACTAGGACGCTTCCATATGTATCAGACACTTAAAGACTGCACAAAAGAAACAGTAGACTCGGTCTAATTGAGTCTCTCCATGTCCAGTAATTAACCACACACTTAGCTAGCAATAATCTGCTTCTGACTTGAATCCATTCCGGTAGATCTTCAACAACTTGTAACTACGCCAGCTGATAGTGGCTGACTATTTAGTATTTCTGATAATGCAGACTGTATCATTTCTTAGTAACGTCTGCATCCACGGACCCAGGGGTCGTATTTATAAAACGGCTTAAGTGATTGCTATGCTGTTGTTGTGGCTCAGTTTCTATGAAGGAGATACCCTACAACTATGAAATTTGCTCTGGAGCAACAGGCTTTTTCAGACTGTTCCTCCAGAGCAGACTTCATAGTTGTAGGGAATCTCCTTCATAGAAATTCAGTCTTAGCAACAGCATAGCAACCATTTAAGTCGTTTTATAAACACTGCCCCTGATCGAACGACAAATTAGTTCAAGAAACTACAGGAAGCTAATCCTACATCTTTTGATGGCGGGAAGGCTCTGACTTTGTACTGGTCAATGTGCATATTTTGCTTGTTATAAACTAGCTTGAGGGTTTCAACTCAAGTTCTGCTGGTAGAGAGCTTTTGAAAAACGGTCTTGCTAATGATTCAGAGGTCATGGGTCCAAGGCCAACCAAATCGATTATTTCTAGATTAGGAAGCGCTGTTGAAGAACCCTACTTTAAAAACAGCTTGACGCTTCTTTCCAGCTGACATAGAATGTTATCATGCCTTGTTGATGATCCTTAAGTCACTCAAAAAGGAAGAAGCAAGTACAGTAGTCCTCAAAATTATTGAGAATTGCATTTTGGCACACAGTTGCTAGCCATACATGTTCAGCAATATTTTAAATGCGTAAAATACAATAAAGGAACCTCTTTTTCAAGTTTGATATACAAAAATGGCAATATGATACATTTTCTTTCGTCAATGGTAGGTAATGATGGGCTAGGGTACACCCCTGTAAAAATATGTCCCTTGATTTCGACAATGCTTTGCTATACCACCTTTGCTGGAAATAGACTATTTCATATGAAATAGTTTCTTTTCTCCATTGTTCATCTTCATCCACTTTGTAAATGGTGCCTTTAATATTCTGCATGGTATAATGTTACTGATTCCAGTTTCTGAGTCAGGGACTGGCTGTTATTTTATAGGAATAATACTGAAGGCATCAGAAACAGCAAAACATCTGATCTGTTAGTGACCTTAACGGAATATTTTTGGCAATGTATAGATAATCATGTCAAAACTCATATCCCTAAAAGCATGTTTACTGAGCCTTACAAAAATATGGTTTTGTGCCATTTCCGTCGAGATGTATAGAATAAGAATGAATCAGGGCAACATACCCTCTGTCAGTATTGCAATTTTCTCCAATTTCGGGCACTTTTTTGGAATGAAGTCACGCGTTTCAATGCCAGCAGCATCTACAGCTGACAAGCTCACATAAAATTCTATTTGCTTTTCGCCAACACCGTATCACTAGATGAGAAAACCATTGAAAAATCAACTGATTTGTCATTATGTTTTCCACAAATATCGATTTTATTTGGTAAGGGTACATATTTTTCCAGTCGGACAAAAAATCTCTGGGCGGCACAATTCAATGGGAGATTACGTTTGTGACTCAAATATATGAGTAATACTGGTATGCTAAAAAGTTAACAGATGGATGTTGTTAACTAAGTAAACAAAGATATTAAGTATTACATGATATGTGAACTACCAGTGCTTAATTTTCACTTTGCAAAAAATTCTCAATAATTTTGAGGAATACTATATACTTAAATTAACAATAAAAAACTGAGAAGTGACTATAAAAGCCAGGAAATTCTATCCCAACCCTTCAATAGTGCTTAACACAGAGTTAGCTGTGAAATCACCAGAAATTCATGCCTACCGTAGTCAAAGCAAACCGCCATATTCCACACAAACGACATACTAGAGTTCGAGATTATAAAACTTGAGAATAATCTCAAACTCAGAATAAAGCACACTGATTGGCTGCTTCTTAGCATGTGCTAGGAAGCAGCCAATCAGTGTGCTTTATTTTATTTGTTAATCTCAAGCTCTAAATAAAACACACTGATTGGCTGCTTCCGAGCATGTGATCGGAAGCAGCCAATCAGTGTGCTTTATTTTGAGTTGAGAATGTAGTCAAGTTTTATAACCTCTGGGCTTGATCCCTGTGATACCGTAAATAGAAGAGGATAAGGGAAGCAAAACTGAGCCGCGACACGAGAAAACCAACAAAATGGTTGTGCACCCAGCGTAGACTCAGACCAGCCTGGGCATCCGCCAAGTCCGATCGGACTCTTTGTTATGTGCTTAAAGGCCCTATATTGCTCTATAAGCATCAAGAATTTTATCGAAAGGTATCGCTGCTAGCTTCTCACTATAGTTTTGTCATTGTAAATGGCCGTGATTATCCAGTTTTAAACAAATAAAATATCATTGAGTTTCACATAAGAAGAGTTTGAACACATATTTGGGTCATTTTAGTCGGCAACTAAAATGACCTACTTTCGATTTGATTAAGTTGAATAAAATGGTAAAAATACGATGTACAGCAATGGATTCCCAATCACTAACACACCTATGTTTATGCATATATAGCATTGCTAGACAGGAAACCAGAACTGGAAATTGATTAATTTTGGACCGATTTGTTATTTTCAAAAAAAAAAAAAAAAAAAAAAAAAAAAAAATGTTAACTCTGCATTTTACCAATCAAATGATATAAAGTATATATGCACATTAACCCACATTTTATTACCAAATGTGAATGTTTAGCCGCTTTCTACAATGATTTGAGTTTAGATGTTTTTACCACCTTTAGGAATATGGATACTTTAAAGGGCAGCTAAGGGTCCAAGCTACCTCCATGCGGACAGCGAAGACTCTGATCAGACTGGGCGGATGTCAAGGCTGATCTGAGTCTCCGCTGGGCGCACAACCACTTTGTTGGTTTTGTCTCGTCGCGGCTCAATTATTTGAAAATTTACTACGCTAGACGCAGAATCAATGCGAGAAATTCGAAGCTAGGAACAACAGCAGAAGCGCTGAAAACCTCACTTCAGGAAAAAGGACCAATACACATGTACATGTATTTGACAGTGCTAGCAAAATATTCTCAACTGATCGACTTAATATTGTTAAGAGCTGTGCAGCTATCAGACATCATGCTCAAATCAGTATATGCCTGTCCTCAGCCAACAATAGAAATTAACATACAATTCTCAGGGATATTAATATTGTAGTCATTGAAAGTAACGACAGGAAATTACATTTACAAGAGATGACATATACCAGTAGAACTAGTTCAAGCAGGGGACACTATTACCAGACAAGATGTACTGACAAGATGGGGCAAAAATAGCAGGCAAAAATAAGGGTCTTACCTTGGCTGGAGTCACTGCAGTCACTGGTAAAAAGGAAACAGTTTGAAGTGAGTTAACTGCTAAATAGTCAAAAGGGAGTCGTCATCAGCGAAGAGTTTTGAAGATCAGCCTGAAGTGAATCAAGCTACAGACAGAAAATATATTGGTAGAGGAACGACCAGTTTCTGATAGAGCTCGACTTGGTTCCATAACAGGTATGCAACCATAACGTCTTATTCGGTATTAACAGACTTCAAAATTAATTCACCAGCCCCGGATCCAGGGGGTGGGCTTTGGGGCTTCAGCCCCGCCACTTGGGTCTGGTTAGATTAAAATTTTTGTTGTGACATCTCCTTAGAAACGCCTCGTCGAGGTGATTCTTATGTCATATCACAACATATATTTCAAGGCAAATAAAGACTTTATCAAAAAATCTCATCAGTTTATCCTTTATTATGTCATTTTCAACCGCTCCCCCCCGAGCAACCCCTCCCTTCCCAAATACATATTGACACCCCCAGCCCCACCAGTATGTGGTGGTCTGGATCCGGGCCTGTTCACTCCGTATGGGTATGGCGTGTAGAATATTGGGCTTTCATGAGAATGTGCAAAAATCAATCGAACATAGACTGCATATTATCAGAGCTGTTCTAACCACAAGATAGGTAAATAGTGTCAGAAATTTCTTTTTGTACTAAAACTGCTTACATCCCTTCTACGTTTTTGTCTGCACAATGCTTCATAAACTATGCGGAAGCAAGTTTTGGTCAAAATTTGAATGTATGCTTGTCACCCTGTTACTTAATCGTAAGGTCTGCCATAGATCATACATGTGCAATGTATGTGTCAGGGTAGTTCACAAAGATTTATGGCTGTAGTGTTAAGCTGAAATTTTTACTCCAAATCATGGGAACCATAAAATATAATGCGAAAAAAAAACAAACAAAAAAGAATAAAGGAAACGTAGCCCTTAATGCTTAATGGATAAGAGCACTGACTCCTAAACATTAGGGCTCTCACCACTGAGTGTTCAAGACTTTGCCGCACACACGTGAGAAAACTAAGTTCTGCTTACGCCGTTACGGAAGGGCAGGTGGTTTTCCCCCAGGAGTTCCGGTTTTAGCCCACCCCTGCGTAACGATCCGCTCGACATAAGTGAAATATTCTTGGAAGGGCCGTTAACCCATATAAAAAATTGTGAAAACTATATACCTGTCCGGCGCAGAATATTTATTATGACTACCTGACTTCTTTATTTACGAGGTTTTGATGGCTCAGATTGGAGTTCGCAATAACGTGCAGGAGGGCAAGATCATGGAATTAAAAATTTAAAAAATTCATTTTTCACTCTTCATGGTGGGACGAGGACAGTTGGCGGTATGATGTGATGAAGATAGCTGGTGGAGGGAATATTTATTCTAAGCGCAAAGCTGTCCATGACAAGTTTGGGTAGAATTCTATACAGTTTCACCTGGAGCCAAACTAGTCTCTGGTTGTCCACCTGAGCACGGAAATACCGTTATAAGCCATGAGCTTGTTTCCGTACAGGCGGACAAGCCTCTCAGTAACACGCTTGTGATGAAAAAGGAAAGAAAAACTTAAGCAATGTTTTCAAAGCTTTGTCGATAAGGCTTAGGTGACCTTATTTTAAATTAACAGATAATTACTTTAATTTTTAATGCCTCCGCTCTATTTAGCTGTCGGAATTCGATGTAATGATGCTGATTTCGCGTGTCAGAGACGGGTTCACTACATCAGGTTGCTGGGTAGTCTTAGGTAACGAGAACATCATAACGCTGGATCATAAAATATAAATACTTTTATCATGACTGACTTAATGAAGTAAGAAATCAAGACAGACACCATTTTTGTATTTAATTATTAATTTGCTATATATGAGCCGCGACACGAGAAAACCAACAATGTGGTTGTGCGCCCAGCGCAGACTCAGATCAGCTTGGGCATCCGCCCAGTCTGATCAGAGTCTTCGCTGTCCGCATGGGGGTAGCTTATACCCTAAGCTACACTTTAAGCGCTTAGCGAAGACTCTGATCGGACTGGGCGGATGCCCAGGCTGATCTGAGTCTGCGCTGGGCGCACAACCACATTGTTGGTTTTCTCGTGTCGCGGCTCATATGTGTTACATGTGATTTTAACGCAGTGCGCCTATAGAAGCAATGGAAAGTTTCCGTGTTTTATTCTGCAATAATTCGGTGTTTCGGAGCGCGTTGGTCTAATTGCTGACATCACTGAAAATAACTGACGTATTGTGACGTTTATAGCCGTTACCCGGTGTAACGGCTCTTTACTTTCTAGAATCGCCATAAAAAGTACGTGTGAAACAGTGAATAATATTGGTGGGAACACGAACGCGCTGGCAGGCAGGTTGGGAGAATCTGAATGAAAAGAATATTTTTGTCAGCGTTTAAGCGTTAGAATCGAAATAGTTAAGCTCTGGTAGTACATTGTTGAGTAATAATTCACTGTTTGTCAGTCAGTTGTAAGTAGATATATCATTCGCGCTTCTTAACAACTAACCTCCAAAAAGTGAATTATTATTCAACAATTCACTGCTAGAGCTGATTTATTTCTTAAGCATTAAATCTGTGTTACTCATGACATGTGACACACAGTAAGGATATTTCTCGCAGACGCTGGAGAGTCGATTATCTTCATGTCCAGCCACAAAAATAGGGTAAGGCATTAAAGCGCCATAAAGCAGACGGCAAAAGTTACGCCTGCAAAATTTCAGAAAAAGTTTGGTCCAAACTATATCAATTTCAGAAATTAAAGAAAAGAGGGGCAAACAATATAGATCAAGATGAGGCGGCTCATGATGAGCCGCCTCATCTGGACCTACGATGTTTGCAATTTAACTATTTTGATATACCATTTCAGTGATCGACATAAAAAATGAAGATTATCGAGTGATCGACTTTCTCATATGCACTTGTTTGAAAAAAAAAAGTACCGCGTGAAATGCTAAATCACATCTTTCACCAGAAGATTAGCCATCATCAAATCAGGTTCATCGTCCGTTTAATCCCAAATTTTAATTAATTTTAACCAGAAAGTGATTAATTCTATTTCCTGAATGGTAAGTGGGAATATGTACTACATAGGTGAAGAAGTGCATTACATTGACGCCGCCACATTGAAAAAAATTTACAGTCACCTGTACACTGTCAACCATTCATTCCGACTCATATCCGCTTGCAGGTTAATAGGTATATTTTGAGGGACAGCACCCAATTTTTTGCCACTCATTCTTAAGGACAGTCAATCCTTATGGGTAAGAATTTTGCCTCCAGAAGCCAGTTCTTTCCAACAAAAATAGACCCCGTTAGGGGAGGGCTACCTTGTCTTGGGAAGCGAACAAGAAGTCATAAAAATGGTTCCCTTTGTGAAAATGGCGGCAAACGGGAAAGTGTATCTATTTTTGTTAAGCCTTCTCAAAGTCTTGACCATGAGGTATACATAGTACTTGGATATGACCAAGTTTCTATGTAGTCCGGGGCAAACTGTAGGTCCAATGAGCACGCGTATTATTTTTTGGCATCATTCTTAACCTTCACCAGTGGTTAGTACACACTGGAAAAAAACTAATGCTGTTTTTTTTGTGGCTTTTTGGCCATAACGACCGATTATATACATTATCTATGGGTATTTTTTAGACAAAATCTAATTTGAAAGTTTAATGTTTACTTTTTAATTTGTTTGTTTTATTAGCAATTTTGCTTTCATAAAAACATCTTTAAATATTATAAAAATACAGCCTGTGTTTTTTTTTTATCATTAACTATTGCTATTTACAACTTAAATAACACTTATTAACAAGATAGCCCTTTCAGTACCACTTTTTAAGTTTCCTTATTTTCTCTCAAAGGAAAAAGTATGCTAATTCTTAAGAAAAATTGTTTTCTTGGACCTATCTCAGCACTTTTACCATATGGTTTTGGGGCTCCCTGGGGTGCGATGTAAACATGGCGACACGCAGAATACTTCAAATTGTGATGTGTTAAGGACTTGACAAAATCTGATTATGCAGAGAAAATTTGGGTATTTTCTTGATTATTGCAGCATAAATCAATACTTTTAATGACACGACTGCCCAGCTTCTTTCAATTTTATGATTATAATGCCATTTAGACAGATTAAGCAAAAAAAAAAAAAATATACGAAAAAGACACAGTTTTGCACAGAAAATAAAGCCGCTTCTATTATAAGCAAGCAGGTTGTATACAGACGTCAAATAAAGTGATATTTAGTTGGTTTGATAATGTCGAAACCTGATTTAGTATGACATATTACCAGTAATACACAGTATATAACTTGGTATTACCGTGCTTATTGAGTAGAGCTAGTACAGAACTAGTTTGAACGTGCAAATAGAAAGACTGCACAAAAGGAATGTAACCCACAGTTTGCAGATTTTAGCCACACAAATTATTTTTCAAAGTTAAGATGAACCCTTCCTGGCAGGATAAATGCAAAGATGCTATGTTACCAAGGAAAACAACATTGCTCAGTTGAAAATGAAGGCTGTAGTCGAGGAAACAACATCACCCCGGTCAAAACGTTGAATGGGAGTTTTATTACATTGATTTATTATGTTTATTATGGTCCATTTCTGTTGGTCCTTACGATCAAGTATCGCTCATCTTTAAATATAGAAAAAAGTGACATGGGAAGTCGGGTCATGCGCTAAAGCAGCGAAATAGAAATATAAGCTTTATGTCCATGAATACGTAAAAAAGTTCACGCGCTCTGTTTCAGTGCCTTAAAACCTTTATTTTTCTGTAGCTCCCACTAACGTGTAGTTTATTGACTCGGCTTTTTCTGCAGGAACTAAAAGAATTAGATTGTTTTAGACACTGTCTATGATCAAGGCAGTACTAATGATTTTTGCAGACTCACTGAAGATGATACAGAAATGCAGCTACAGCTTCCTACCTTACAGAGACTTAGTTAATTCTTCTGGACCTTTCTGTTGGACGTTCAAGAACTAAGATTAGTTTGGAGAAGTGCATAGCTCAAAAGTAGATTGTGTTGAACATTCATATCCACTCTGAAATTCTGGAGTTTATGTGGATGATGTTGATTTGATGTGGATGTTTTAGGATGATAAGGATTTACAAAATGAGTTTCCACACGTCCACATTCGACAAATTCGCTTAGTCTCAACTTCTATTATTACACTTTAACGACTATAGTGTGTCGCGATATAACAGATGGAAGCTGCATTGTAAATGTGCAATGTGTCGATGAAGTCCTGATGCTCGTGGGGCTGAGTTTTTTTTCCAACTGTGATATTTTAATGCTACTAGAAAAGAGCCCGCGCAAGCGCGGAAATATTTCATGATGGTCAAGTTTATATAAAAAAAGCGAGTTTTAATTTTTCAATGTAAATTGCCTTAGGCCCAGGAGAAGATATGACCTTTACCATGAATACTCACTAAAGCTTCATTTACCTAATTAGTTGTCTGCATCTACAAACTTTCAGGTTGCAGACTGCATTGTTTCTAAAAAAAAAACTTTTTTCACTTGTTCCTATAGAAAAACCTAAGTGACTCAAAAGTTGACCTTGCCGTAAAACAGATCAAGGTCATCCCAGGGTCATCATTTATATAACTTTTGTTGAGCTTTTGAGTCCTTGATGCGACATGCTAAGTTTCAAGATCATAGGATTTGTGGTTCTGGGGGAGAATTGGTTGATTTGATGCTTAACGTCCACGGTAAACAGCTAAGGTCATGTCGGGACGGTCAGTTAATCTAACCACACTATTCCTGGGCAGGCTTAGACCTCCTAAGCGTACTAAGTACACATACTTTCGCCAGTAACTGACAACTGCCCTTCTTGAATCAGCGGAAGGAGAAACGAAAGTATGTGGCCAGACCGGGTTGCGAACCCAGGACCTCTGACTTATGAGTCAGGTGCCCTACCGATTGCGCTACGCGGCCCGGCGTGGTTCTGGGGGAGAAGATTTTTGAAATTTTTTACCATAATAAATGTTTGCCATCTTGGTTATGTGACCTGTCCTGGGTATTTTTTTCTGGAAAAATTGGGTCCTGGAACGTTTTGGGGGAAAATATTCAAGCCCTCTGAAGACTAAAGGCTTATTTAGCTTCGTTGAATCATTGAAATTGATTTGTGTGCTTCGCTGGAAAAATGACCTTTCTTACCTGGCGCATGCGTGTTAACCTTAGACATTTTTAGTTTTTGTCTTTTCGAAAGTTCAGTTCAGTTTGAATTCTCCTAACGACGTTCCCCAAGTGGCTTGTGCGTTGAGCTTTATTCTTCAATGGGCGAGTTCGATTGGCTACTCGTATGTAATTATTCTCTGCATCTCATTTGTTACAATGTACAGTGTTACCCACCATCACTTTTGACATTTTTAGGTGAAACAAAGAAAGACAAAATGGCAACAACCATTTATGGCTCAGTGTAAAAGACTGCTCTAAAATGGCAACAACCATTTTAGCTCATTGTAAAAGACTGCTCTAAAATGGCAACAACCATATTTAGCTCAGTGTTAAAAGACTGCTCTAAAATGGCAACAGCCATTTTTGGCTCAGTGTTAAAAGACTGCTCTAAAATGGCAACACCCATTTTTGACTCAGTGTTAAAAGACTGCTCTAAAATGGCAACATCCATTTTTGGCTCAGTCACTAAAAGACTGCTCTAAAATGGCAACAACCATTTTTAGCTCAGTGTAAAAGACTGCTCTAAAATGGCAACAGCCATTTTTGGCTCAGTCACTAAAACACTGCTCTAAAATGACAACAACCATTTTTAGCTCAGTCTAAAAGACTGCTCTAAAATGGCAACAGCCATTTTTGGCTCAGTCACTAAAAGACTGCTCTAAAATGACAACAACCATTTTTAGCTCAGTGTAAAAGACTGCTCTAAAATGGCAACAACCATTTATAGCTCATTGTAAAAGGCTGTTCTAAAATGGCAACAACGATTTTTAGCTCAATGTAAAAGGCTGCTCTAAAATGGTAACAACCATTTTTAGCTCATTGTAAAAGACTGCTTTAAAATGGCAACAACCATTTTAGCTCATTGTAGAAGACTGCTCTAAAATGGCAACAACCATTTTTAGCTCATTGTAAAATACTGCTCTAAATGACTACGATAAAGGCAAAAAATAACAGTCATGTTTAAATAACGTTATTGTAACTACATATACCCCTGGACTAATGCTGCTGATGACATTTGTTTTAAATACAGTCAGCTCGAAATTTATTCCAAACTACTGACATCTCAAAGTGAATGGTCCCAGAAAATTTACCTTGAGATATCAGTAGTTTGAGATAACAGGATTTGAAATGTAAATAGAAGTAGCGATTGCGTCCAAACTGTCTTCTTGGATATCAGAGATACTTTGAAATATTATTGTTCGAGATAACGAGAGTTAACTTTACCTACATAAGCCGCGACACGACAAAACAAATAATGTGGTTGTGCGCCCAGCGCAGACTCAGATCAGCCTGGGAATCCGCCCAGTCTGATCAGAGTCTTAGCTGTCCGCGTGGAGGTAGCTACGACCCTTTGCTACCATTTGAGCACTCTTAAAAAAGGGTCTGGTCAAACAGGGCGGATGCCCAGGCTGACCTGAGTCTTTGCGGGGCGCACATGCCACTTTGTTGGTTTTATCACGTCGCGGCATATATTTACTCCACAGTCAGAGTAGTGAATCTCAGAAACGATGTATTGCGGTTTACTAGATTTTGTTTTCGTTTGGTACATAAATAATTTTAATCCGTATATGATGTATATAATACATATTTCTATTTACTAATGTAAAAAAGAAACATGCTATGCTTTCTTGCGAAAGAAAAGAAGTACGAATCAATTTTACAAACATGACCTCAGCATAATCTCTCCATATTCATACTTTCCGTTTTCACATAATAAGAAAATTTACCATAATAAATAGAATTATAGGTTGTTAGCATCAAAGTATGTGAATGCCCTTTGAAGAAATCTACGTGTAACATTTATTACAGGTCAGTTTCAAAAACATGTTTAGTAGAGCAAATCTTGACTGTTTTTGAAACCGTAACATAAACTCAAAGTGAAGAAAATCTTAGAGCATTAAATGACTAACTCAGCCCCGTTATAAATGTCCAGTCTGTATTGCGCCTTATTTGGGTAGAAAGGACTCTACTGAGTCTTTGCCAAAAATCATGTTAGCTTGTGATATTTACTTTATTCCAATATAATCTTTGCAGCACTGGTACATTAGCAGTCAAAAGAAATAATAAATATATACTCAGGGTAGCGGTTTTGCAGAATCAGAGTCGAAACAGGCAGATGAATTTAATGTTAAGTTTTCGAATGTGTTCAACAAAAGCGAACACACCGAAGTCCCCATTCCTAATCGCTCGGCCCCTTTCATGGAGGACATTTATGTCTCGGCTGAAAGAGTAACAAAACATCCTAGGGTTTGAACCCCTCAAAAGCTTTAGGACCAGATGAATTGCATACCGGTGCACTAGCAGTCAAAAGAAAGATGGTCAAGGTATTCCACCTCTAAAGAAGAGAAATGGTAGGGGTTTTGCAGAATCAGAGTTGAAACAGGCAGATGAATTTAATGGTCAGTTTTCGGATGTGTTTAGCAGAAGTGAACACACCTTAGTTCCCATTGCTAATCGTTCGGCTCCTTTCATGGGGGACATTCATGTTTCGGCTGAAGGAGTAAGAAAACTTCCCAAGGATTTGAACCCCTCAAAAGCTTTAGGATCTGATGAACTGCATACTAGAGACTTGAAAGAACAAACTTCTAAATTAGGCCAAATGTTTGCTCACCTCTTCCAACAATCTATTGACGCGGTTGAAATCCTCCAAGCTAATACATTTACGCTCTTCAAAAAGGAGATAGGTCTTTGGCTTGCAATTACCGACCGGTTTCTCTGACTTGTGTATAATGCAAGTTACTTAAACATATATTTGATCTAATATTATGACACATTTGGATGAACATAAACTTTTGTGGACAGACAACATGCATTTCGGAAGAAGTATAGTTGTGAACTCAGATGACCATAGTTCTAAACGACTGGGCTTAAATCTTGGATAAGGGTGGTCAGGTTGACACCTTTACGAGGGGTGTTCATTAAATAATGGAAACTAGCATTTGTTTCATTAACTATGTATAGAAACAGTACTTCAGATATATAAAACCTAAGAAGCAAGCATATGACATATAATTTAGTTCTAATGTACTTTTTAGGAATATCGTTGCCTGGCTTGAGTCTCTAAATTTTTGCATATTTCTTTGTATATTTGCTGCTGCTAAATAACAGAAGTAAAAAGTATGCAAAGACCAGGAACTGAAACAATCAAAATCCAAATCCAGCCCTCAAACCATAGTTGGAAACAACTAAGATTACAAATAATCAAGATACAGAGAACATATGGCCAACCGAGTGAGCAGCTTGTTCCCAAAAGGTGGCCACTCAGCAACCCAAACCGAACCAAAAATAATAATAACATACATAAGGTAAAACATCACAGAAACCCTGACACCAAAAACAGGCAACAAAGAACCACAACAGAACTACCGCCTTGGAACGGTCAGTAATGAATTACTGGGGGGCTTAAATCGATTTTACAGGCCCAACCTCACCCTCAGTTTCTGAAGTGGTACAAAACATTTAGTTGGTTGTTCGGTTCGCATGATAACCCTCTAACTCGTCAATGAATCATCACGATAAACACATAAATCAAATTTCAACACCATGAAGAAGCAAAGACGAGGACTCAACAGATACAACGGGCCGTCTGACAGGTGGAGATCCCTGTCCTGCCAAACAACCCCACTGGAAATCTGAAGCAAAAGAAGGTCACCAGTTGAGCCCCGGTGGACCAAGCAACAGACAAAAAGGCTCCGGTCCCAACCAACTAAAATATATAGCTTTAGGTCGGGGCCATCATAGAGTCTGACGACCGATCCCCCGGTGTGCAATTAAAGAGTGCAGCAAAGCTATCAACCGTGATTGGGTTAATCACTAAGCATGCAGACTGTCGCATAACATTTAAATTATAGCCAATACGTTTGTGACGTATTATTATTTTTCGGAATTGATCAGAAAAATCAGTCCTACCCTTAATCTTTTTGAATTTGTATACTAAGTCACCATAAAATTCTGGTTCCGATAGGCCTTGGTGTAAAAGAAATTTTAATCCGACATCAAATTTTGAAACCAATTCATGGTGTCTGCGATAGAATTTAGAAAAAGCCTTTCTAAGCTTATGATACCGATAGCCCTGTTGAAGAAGTTTAGCAGTTAAACATTTATTACGAGCATTAAAGTCATCTACATGACTACACACTCTGGCAAATCTTATAAGTTGAGAAATATACACTCCATAAGAGGGACGACGTGGAACGTCACCATCCAAAAATGGAAAATTAACTATATCAAAGTCAAAGTCATCACGTTTATCATAAATTTTAGAAGATACAAAACCGTTAGAAATAGATAAATGTAAATCCAAAAAGGGGGCCTCGGTATCTGAAGTATTAGCTTTATTCAATTTAAGTTCAGGTGGGTAAATTTGGTTAACCATGCTTTCAAAATAAGGATTATCAATATTCAGAAGATCGTCTAAATATCTAGAGGTTGAGTTAAATGCCTCAATGATATCAGCTTGATTATCAACAGAAAGAGAAGTCATGAAATCTCTTTCATAACAAAATAAAAACAAATCGGCCACAAGAGGAGCACAATAAGTACCCATCGGAATACCAACAATTTGTCTGTATACCTTATTACCAAATCTGATGTAAATATTATCTAAGAGATAATGGATAAAGGTTTGTAATGGTGAGATGGCTTGATGCAAGTCTCATATACTAAAAGAAAGATATAGTTTTTCATGCCTTGCACTCATACCTGGCAGAGTCTTGGGAAAATTGTATAGCAGAAAGAACCAAAATTATCTTGTACTTGATAACCGATCAGTTAGCTTTAGCATAATACTCGAAATTACAGAATAAAATGCCAAACGCCCTAAAAATCAATTATTTCAACCCCTACTTAAGCTTTAATTCATGCCAGATTTCAGAACATTTTCATTAACAATCATTATATGTGCGTTTCTGAAGCCAAAACCTAACTTTAATGGAAGGTGTTCTGAAGCCAAAACCTAACTTTAATGGAAGGTGTTCCTAAATTTTAAATATCTCTTTACATATCGTACATAATGAGCATATCAAAAACACCTCCTCATCAAAATGACGTCGGAAAAAAATCACACGTGGTACTCGGCATGAACATGACGTCATATGTTGCTATGGTAGCACGTTAAAATTTCAATCTGAAACATAGATTTGAAAGCTCAAAGGACGCTCTTTGGTGTTACATGAAGGACGCTTATTTCTGTATAAAATCAACTAATCTACAATGGTGTTTCCATTACTTTGGCCTATATTTTGTTCTCTGTGACAGGCAGCAGCAGTAGTAGTAAATGGAGTTATATCAGATCGGGCCGCCGTGTCCCCCAGAGTACATTGATGATATTACATAAAATATTGACTCGGGATTAAGACTTTTTGCTGACGACTGTGTTTGCTATCGTGCAATCAGGGATAATAAAGACGCTGTGAAATTTCAAGAGGATATAGATTGCTTAGGGTGTTTGGCAAGGAGTTGGGCATGAGGTTCAAACCAGTCAAATGCAATATAATGCATATTATAAAGAAATGGATCCTATACTTTAGAGGATACAGTCCCTGAAATGTAGAAAATATCAAGTGTCTTGGCATAACCATTACCTATGACATTAAATGGAACACACATGTCAGCAATATTAGCACAAAAGCTAATAGGACCCTTTGGCTTCCTTAGACATGACTTGGCGGCATGTCCTAAGGACGTTAAAGAGTCGGCATGCTAGGGACTGCTGCGTCCACTCCTGGATTATGGTAGTTCGGTAGTACGGTTTGGGACCCCCAAAGTATACTTCTTCAAGGTAAACTTGAGAAGGTGCAGAAAATGGCAGCTAGATTTGTAATAGCAAATTACAACTGTGAAACTTGTACATGTATTATGACTGGCATTCTGGAGAAACTAAGAAGAAATCGCTGAAAAGAGGAGGAAAGATAGACTCATAATGTTTTACAACGGTCTGAAGGGTGCAGCCAGTAAACCCATAAATGACATTGTTTCCCCAAGCAGGCGTACCAGGAATCATCATTCTCTTGCGTTTCAAACCCCATTTAGTATTTGTATATGTTAAGAATTATTTCTTATTGGCATAGTTCCTTCTTCTAATGATAGCTCGCTACCTTTCTTGGTCGAAAATTTTTGCTGACACCCCTTTTTGTCCCATTATTCTTTTGGAATTGCATGCTTTTTTTCTTTTCTTTGTTATATGTTGTGGCAAAGAGGTTATCATACGTATTATTTTTCTCAGTAACTAGGCCTTGTTTGTTTGTTTATTTCTTCTTTCAAACACTGAATGCTGTTTTAATTTTGGTTTACCAATGTAACCTATATTCTATAACATTCAGAGATCCCCCACAATTTGTACAAATGTTTCATAAGAGGGAGAAGAACTCTGTAAGCACACAGCTTCCGTTCTAATCCCATAGCTTGTACTGATATGTTATTTGTACATGTATGTATATATGTATGTCAATGGAAAAGCGAAATAAATATGTTTAAACCAAACCCCATCGACTGGGACGGACATTTACAAGTCCACTTTCTACCCCAGGCTATTAGAGATAGGAAATCCATGGCAGATTCCCTTATCTCTGCTGCTGAGTGAGCAGAGGATTCGGTTACTAAGTCTACTTCTCTTGTAAGGGCTAGGGACTAACTCCCCGATCACAGGTCCTGGTGCATTATTGTCCTTGGACGTATCATCGGTAAACAATTCTGATTCATTGGTCGTGTTTTGCGTGATAACGCATTGCATCTCTCAATGCATGTTGCCCGTTCTTTTTAGTTTCTGTTGTACTGGAGATTCTTCCTTACGATGTCTTTAAAATGCTCATATATAACAATTTTACATTTAGAAAAAGTTCGAAATTGAAATTCGGAAATATTTGTCCTATGCGTGGTTTTGTTAATAAATCGGTCGTTTACGAAACTTATTTCTTAGTTGCATCAAAGAACATTCATATATTCATCAAACTTTAGGCCAGATGTTTAAAGATCTTGACGTAAAGTATGAAAACCAATGTATATTTTCCCCAGTATTTGCTCATGTATCTTGTTATTATATTTGAGCCGCGGCACGACAAAACCAACAATGTGGTTGTGCGCCCAGCGTAGACTCAGATCAGCCTGGGCATCCGCCCAGTCTGATCAGAGCCTTCGCTGTCCGCATGGAGATAGCTTAAACCCTTAGCTACCCTTTGAGCACTGAACGAAGAGTCTGATTAATTTGAGCAGATGTCCAGGCTGATCTGAGTCTGCGCTGGACGCACAACCACATTGTTGGTTTTCTCGCGTCGCGGCTCATATTTTATTACTTTCAAAGGGATATAAAGAGATATTCATTAATCTTACTATCGACTTTGTTCTCTAGCCCTACATATTATTTAGGACAGGTGGTATTTATAAAGCAATAAGAAATTTTACAGCTCTAAGGGTCTTTTTAATTTCATTTTGATCTTTAATCAATACATGTATCTGCTCCTGAGGCCGCTCGTCCAAATTAACCCGTTTATGCCCAGCGGACTATTAGGATTCCTACCAAGTGGATGGGTCCAATTGTAAATTAAGCGGTGTCTGGTTTAGAGGCCGCTCGTTCAAATTAACCCATTTATGTCCAGCGGACTATTCGGATTCATACCACTGAGTGGATGGGTCCAATTGTCAATTAAGGGGTGTCTGGTTTAGTTATGTATCATTTTTATTTCATTTCGGGAAGAAATGCCCACTTGTCTAATGCAAACAGCGCAGACCTAGATCAGACGCCGCGTTTTGCGGATCTGCGCTGTTTGCCTATGTCGCATTTTTGGGGCACTAGGCATTAATGGGTTAATCTTTTCTTTGAGCTGAGGGTAAGTCAGGCGTCTTGTGTGATATTATGGCCTAAGAATATCCACGAGCACCCAAACAAGAGACGCACTGTAGTGCCTTGGCATCAACATACCGTAGCAGTGGTGTGCTTATAAACCTTCATCAGATTTAACCTGCATCTCTACTGTCGGGAAGATAATAACCAACTTCTTCCATGTTAGTCCTATTCGTCTTGCTTCCAAGCCTATGTCACATTCAGAACTGGCGCATCTAAATCAGTCTCATTCAAACAGATGGTGAAAACCCAATACAGTGACAGGACCTTATGTACTGGGTACATCTTTCATCGGTTTAGTTGTGTACGGCAACACAATAATGATCAACAACAGGAATGTACATGTATTAGGGTCGAGTCTGGTAACTTCGGACATCAGGATTTTCACTGCTTGCCCAGTTATTTTTGTTTTGATTCTTAACAAATGACATATAAAGGAAACAATGTCAATGTCCAAATTCACCTGCTGTCCTAATTTACATGACTTGACCCTATCTTCGTGTGACCAAAAACGAAATGTGACTACCAAGCATCCTAGAACCGTAACACTCCAAAGGGTCATTCTAAGGAAAACCTACTGATGAGGTGTGTACAGTAAATTTATTTTCTGTGGTAGTTTAAACATTTCGAAACTGACAGATACATGTATCACCACTTGCATATCACTGAAAAACTCTCCTTCGCGCGAATTACGAGGGGCGTTCGAAAAGTTTTGCAAATGGCCTCTTAACTTTGTGTAAGGGCATGCTGGGTACAAATGCTATGCATGTACTGAAAGCACTACATTTGGTCTTTACAATGATACCAAACAAATTACAAAGGCACTTTTTCTTACTGACTTATATTGCATTTTATTTGGCCCCAGTCATACCACTGAGTCAATTTTACATGTAAAATCTTTTCAGTGTTAGGCCCTTAATTCGAATATCGTTATAAATACAAAATATATCTTTGTCAACTGCATGTCCATCGTTGCCCACATTATCCATACAAAAGTTAGAAGAGTGGCACTGTTATCGAGTCATTCCTTGCAACGCAATGCGCAGTTCTTATGACGCTACTAAAATTGACGTCAACGTCATTTTTGAAAGATTGTAGCAGTTTCATATTTTGCATTAATTTGAATTTATTGACAGAGTTTAGCTGATCCATGCAAATGCTCTTGCTGACAAGATTTCTATTACTAACAGACTTACTTTCATAACAAAATCATAATCACTTTAGTAGAAAGGGAGAATTTGCTATAACATGATATACGGATAATACGTATTTACGGGACAGTACTGAACCTAGTTTGAATATAATTTCCGCCTTACTTACAGGACAATATTGCCTGGACATTGTCTTAAAGCAGCAAAAATAAAAAAAAATCAAAGACTGTTCATATATGAATTACGGCCCACTAAAGTAGAATTCTGCAGTGCCTGTAGGGTATACCTCTTTCAAAGAAGTTTAAAACTTGTCCTTTTAAGAAAATATAGGCGTGTTTGCAAACTTTTGTAGGCATAACATAGCTTGATGTGGTTTTGCTATCAGTAATTCTGTCATTATAGTCGTTATCAAGTTATTACGCCATTTGCAAATCTTTTCGAACACCCCTCGTATGCTCAATGGCCTTTGAAACTAGAAATCTAAAAGAAAGGAAACTTCGATGGCCTTCGAGACCAGTTACAACAGCGTGTCCAGGACCAGACACTCGCAAAACTCAATGATTAAGGCAGAAATCAAAAGATTTCTGTTGATACCATAAAATAATTTTTTCGCAGATGTCAAATTGCATAGTTTGTATTTTAACATTTGAAATAGGCCTATAACACCACAAACTAAATTGGCTTTCACAATCGTGCAGTCTAATGCCCCATTCACACGCGAAGATTTGCTCACGTAAGTAATTTTTGCATATATGCAAACTCACGTAAGTAAATTCGTCATGTGAACGCAAATACAGACGTAAGCAAATTTGCTTACATGAGTAGGCTATTCAAACCCAGAGCATTACCCAGGTAACTTTTGCTCACGTGAGCAAATTTACTTATATGCAAATATACTTACGTAAGTAAATCTGCGCATGTGAATGGGACATAAGATCAAAACTACGACCAAACAGCCAGCTAATCTCAATATCTACTAGGGTAAAGTCGGGTAAATTCGGCCAGAGGGTAAATTCGGACAGTGACATTGTTTCCTTAATATGTCAATTGTTTGAAATTAAAACAAAATTAACTGGGTGAACAGTGAAAATCCTGATGAGACGGCTCATTATGAGCCGCCTCATCTGCATTTTCACTGTTTGCAATGGTATGTCCGAATTTACCAGCTATCTGAAGTTACCCGACTCGACCCTAGTTATTATTCACAGTTTCGCTAAATACGTCAACATTCAGAGATAGTTACAAATATTCTGGGATTACAGGGTTGTTGATGGATTTGACCTTGTGATATGCATAACCTCGAATGTGAAATAGTAAAACTTTGAGAATAATATGTGATCGAAGCTTTTGGATACATCTTTGACAGCCAAACAATGGGTTCACATAAAAAGTACAGATCATTAAAATATACGCTGGTGATGATCTAGCCTTGACTATATTCTAAGTTTCGATTAATTGAATTTAGAGCTACAACCGCTGTCATACGAAGTTCACGTAGCAATAAAACCACAATTTTGTTCCCTCTATCATATATTTTGTCCCGTTTTCTTGTCATTAAACGCATATCTATTGCTATACTTTGAACAAGGCAAGGTTATTGAAAGCAATGATAGCTTACAAAGTCGATAGTCAAGGGCTGTCAGTATAGGTGCAAATTATTATTACTATTATTATTATTATTATTATTTTGGTACAGAAATGGCAGTATTTTGCTTACAATATAAGCCGCGACACGAGAAAACAAACAAAGTGGTTGTGCGTCCAGCGCAGACTCAGATCAGCTGGGCATCCACCCAGTCTGATCAAATTCTTCGCAAAGCGCTTGGGGTCTAAGCTACCTCCATGCTGACAGCCATGACTCTGATCAGACTGGGCGGATGCCCAGGCTGATCTGAATCTGCGCTGGGTGCACAGCCACTTTGTTGGTTTTCTCGTGCCGCATACAATATGCTCGAAAGTTCAACATCTTGTTGACAAGAGTTTCGTAATGTTGCTCATATGAGATGCATTTGAAAAAAAAAAGTTACAATAGAAGACTTGTCATTTCCCAGTCAAAGATCTTAAAGCCCTGGAATTAAATGTATCTATGTTTGCGATGTCCTAATTCCAGTAGCCGTTTTCCGTCTTGCACTGGATAAGACGAGCACGTGTGTAAGGTCCCTAAGTGTCCGACAGCCCTAAGTGTTCGACAAAATTTATTTTTTTCTAAAAATGTCAGAATAGTGAAAGAAACCGTTATTTAAAGCATAATTAGTAAATATTTCAAAAAATAATTAGTGAAAAATACTCAAAATCTAACTTAGAAAAAAAATTGTCGGACACTTAGAGACGACCCAATGGTCCCTAAATGTCCGACGACCCTAAATGTCCGACAAGTTGAAAATCGATATAAGTGTTCGTTATTAAAGTAAAATCAATAAATATGATCGGAAAAAAGTTTAGTTTTAGTTTAGTTTAAACATATTTTATTGCTCAAATAGTAACAATGGGGTCGGGCTACAAGTTCTCACGACATTAGTTACAGCCCCCCTACAATATTCAATACAACAGCACCCCCCCCCCTCCTACAATATTCAATACAACAGCAACATGGCTAACAACTAACAATACAGTTACCGTTTTAATCCCAAACATTGAGACAATTTATACTTTCAGCATATTCGGTTTGATGTACCGCATTTTGCGGAGAACAGGGAGGACTCAGATCAAACCGCTCCAGTGGCAGCTGTCTGATCCAAGCCTACACCATCCCGCACAGTAAAGCACCTCGTCTCAATATTTAAGACCATGACGGCAACTGCACATAAACAAAATATATAAATAAATAACAGAGAAAGAAAGAGAAAAGGAAGACAGAAAAAAATCAAGAAGACTAATAACTCGAGAACCACAGTGTCAGGAAAGAAGTGAACTAGATACTTTTATATAAAATAATAACAGTAATAATGGTAATAATAAAAACAGGATGCCGGAAAATGTATAAAGTACGTTACTGAATACATATAAAAAGCAATCAAACATTTTTTAAGTGTCGGGCAAATCTTAGGGTTTCTAAAACTTCGCGAGAGTGAGCAAAGCCATTAACAAAACAAATAATTCTTCAAAAATACTAAAAATGTAAGCAAGATGAAAACAAAATCTGTCGGACATTTAGGGACATGTGTCCCTAAGTGTCCGAAAATGTATGAATCTATTTTCAAGTGAAGTAGAAGTGCTAAAACCATTTATAATTATATTCTAAAGATACATTGGTAAATTATTAATTACTGTTCTGTATTAGAATATATAACAAGAACCTTAGGGAGACAAAATGCCGCAAAATGTAGTTGGTATGTACAAAACTATTACCATACAACTGCTTGCAGTTTCTTTTCCAAAATTTTCTTTTCACTATATTGTATATTTTAATACAAACTGTCAGACCAGTTGTCAATAATCTATCAACATTTATTTATTATGTCGGCTATTTCAACTTGTTATATTTAATAATTTTACAGTTACAGCTCACTGTTTTATAGAATCATAACCTGTCGGACACTTAGGGACAAAGTTCCCTTAATGTCCGACAACTTCTAATTTCTTTTTTAAGTATTTTTGTTACTTAATTATCATATTCTAGTAGTATTTTAGTAACCATTTATTCCAAATAACTACTCTGTAAGCATTTACAATGGGTTTGGTCACTTTCCTGACAGTTTTGGGAAAAAAAAAAAAAAAAAAAAAAACACACACACACACACACAAACTAAGAATCTATATAATGATATATACTATATCATATATATTGTATATTTTAATACAAACTATCAAACCGGTGACTAATAATTTATCAAAGTTTCTTTATTATATCGTCTATTTCAACTTGTTATGGTCGTATTTAGTGAGTTTTCGCAGTTACAGCTCACTCTAATATAGAAGCATAACCTGTCGGACACTTAGGGACAGATGCCCTAAATGTCCGACAAATTCTAATTTCTTTTTGTAGTATTTTTGTTACTTAATTATCTTATTCTAGTATTATTTTTATTAACCATTTGTTCAAAATATTTCTCTATATGCATTTATAATGGGTATGGTCACTTTCCTGACAGTTTTAGAAAAAAAACCCCACTAAGAATCTGTATTCTACCTTAACAGTTTTGTACTTTGAACAAATACATTTTGCGGCATTTTGTTTCCCTAAGGTTCTTGATATATATTCTAATTCAAAACAGTAATTAATAATTTACCTGCCATGTATCTTTAGAATATAATTATAAATGGTTTTAGCACTTCTACTTCACTTGAAAATAGATCCATACATTGTCGGACACTTAGGGACACATGTCCCTAAATGTCCGACAGATTTTATTTTCATCTTGCTTACATTTTTAGTATGTTTGAAGAGTTATTTGTACGAAATGATTACTTTATATGCATTTATAGTAGTTTCTAATGGCTTTGCTCACTTTCGCGAAGTTTTAGAAACCCTAAGATTTACCTGACACTTAAAAATGTTTTATTGCTTTTTATATGTATTCAGTAACGAACTTGATACATTTTCCGGCATTCTGTATTTATTATTATCATTATTACTGTTATTATTTTATATAAAAGTATCTAGTTCACTTTTTATTGTTTTTACCTTAATAACGAACACTTATATCGATTCTCAACTTGTCGGACATTTAGGGTCGTCGGACATTTAGGGACCTTTGGGTCGTCTCTAAGTGTCTGACAAATTTTTTCTAAGTTAGATTTTGAGTATTTTTCACTAATTATTTTTTGTAATATTTACTAATTATGCTTTAAATAATGGTTTCTTTCACTTTTTTGACATTTTTAGAAAAAAGTAAATTTTGTCGGACACTTAGGGCTGTCGGACACTTGGGGACCTTACACACGTGCATGAGGTGGTTAGGCTTTGTGGTGTCAGAAAAATGAAATATGCCAGGTTTCGCATCCCGAATGCCAACATGAAATTTTGATTGACTCTTTATGCTTTCAAGAGTGCAGACTTCAGCGGACAATATATACAACTGATATGTATAAGTCGGTTTATTCCGTTTTGAAAGCAGTATATTGATTGTACTGAACAGATCTACAAGGTAATTTACAGGTGTACAATGCGGTTTAGAAAACGATAATTGCTCTTCAGTAAAATTATCTGAGCCATAAGAAAACGTGCTTCTCATTTTGCACTGGTGTTAGACACTCAGATCGGCCTGTGTGTCCTTCCATGTTGATCAGCGCAATTCCTTTTTGGCAACGTCGATCTGCGTATGCGAACAATGAAGACTCTGATCAGGTCTGCGCGCATGCGCAGGCTGATCTGAGTCTTTGCTGTTCCCACAGACAGAGGAAATACTTTCTGATGTCATGGCTTAAATATGAATAAGTGTCATAATACAAAGAAACGAGAAACGATTAAAACGAACAGTTGACATAAACCTATGGTTTAGAGAGCAGTTTTAATTTCCCAGTCCTTTTGAAACATCAAATGACAATCATAACCTAGCAAAAACTATTATAACTCATAATTGTGCCAGTTGTTTTGGGAAAAAAGGACCCGAGAACAATTTATGTGTAGTCGGATAAAGCCATATATACTATGCATTTATACCGCCGCAATCTGGTTAGGGTCTATACTGTTCGCAACCTAGTAAATAAAAGATTATATGTCTTTTAAAGAGCGTGTGTGAAACAGGACTCTGAATAGCACGAAAGAATGCTTATACGGACATGCATCTTGTAAGATTTCATATGTGTTAGATAATTTGTTACGGCCATGGTGTAGAAGTTAAGACAGTAAGAAAAAGGGTACAGTACAACTGAGCCGTGTCTAAAGGGAAACTGCGCTTTCGCGAATCCCCCTTGCGCACATGCGCAGTCAGACCCAGATCGGCCGGATAATAAGCAGAACTTTTAGAATTCAAAAACAAACTGCGCTTGCTCTGACCAGCCTGCGCCTGTGCGTTGGCTGTTTAAGGAATGTGCAGTTAACATATGCCCTAATAATGGTTTACTCCCGGCGCAACTCAAATCATAATTGGAACGAAGTATATCATTACTGTTGACCTAATTTTGCTTCCAGAACGAAATCACCTGCTGTCTTAGAGAAGAAGCAATATCAACGCTATTGGTCTTGAATATTCTTCTGTGATAATAGCTTTTATTCTTCAGAATTGCAGTATCAAAATATTATTGTTGAACAGTAAACAAACAAGTATTCGCATCATGGTATGGGAAATTCGTTGAATTTGATATCCCCCGCCGATGTGGCTCCGATTTGATAAGAACTTGACATGAAGTACGACAACTGCATTATTATATATTGAAAATACGTGTTTGTGTGCTTATTTTGGTTTTAAAATTGTTTAGCTAATTTACTTTGTCGAATTCCTTAATTATTAAAGTTCTATAATTCGATCCTAATGAAAATTTCGCTTACACCACTACAATAAGGCAATCCATGTTAATGTGTCATGAAATTCCTACCACCAACTACTCAAAGATTTTTTTATAAAAGCATAACACACTAAAGTTTTCCTCGCCATAAAATTGGTCAGTGCCAACGCATGGTCATGATTTGTACAAACTATAATGGGCCGGAGCCCTCAATGCTGCATTCCAAGGTCATTTGTTCTTTATTTCTGGAGAAGAAGACTTTTGAAAGGTTTTTACAATATATGGGCGTGGCGGCCATCCTGGTCATGTAACTAAGACCATCTGAACAAACGTTAGTTCCTTTGACGCAGTAAAGCTCCATATGAAATATGGCTTAAGGTGAGGTGGGAGTAATTCAGCGCCGCCTTGCGGTAGTTTCTGTCGCTGCGTTACGTAATGACATCAAACGTTCCGTTTGATAAAAACAAGATGGCGTCAACGTTAGCCGCTTCTGTGATCACTACATGGTCTGCTCACAAAATGCAAGGAGGCTGAGCGCTGGGTGAAATTTAAAGGAAATAGAAAGTGCCGGAGAGAAGAAACTTTTTATAAATTATTGCAGTTCTACATTTGTCATGTTGGTTATTGTATTTCATGTTTTAGGGGAAGGGTTGTAGCATAACTAATATTGAGAGAGCTCGACCCCATTGTTTGCACATTGTATGTGTACAAAGATAATAAAAAGTATGTTTAAACTAGAGAAGAAACTAAAATGTATAGTTAGTTTTCCGTGCAGAAGACTACTTCTGGGATAGCTGACACTTTTCTTATCAGTTTACTTGACGGAGTTCGCAGCTGTTGAATTGCAGTAATTTTATTACAAATTTTATACGACAAGAAATGGAAATAGAAAGTGCCGTAGAGAAGAAACTGAAAAAATGTATGGCTAGTTTTGCGTGGAGAGGAAGCTGTTCTCTGACAGTTTCTCGTTAGTTTGTTAGACGGACTTCGGAGCTGTTGAGCTGCAATAATTTTATTACGAATTTCTATACGGTAACAAAGCCTCGTGAAATGAATCCAGAATCGTACAATGAGTAGTCAGATCATTGTCTACACTTAGACCACGCACTTTACAGTTAACATGGTAGCAGTCATAGACAGTCGTTGTCATACCACCCACACTTAAAATACTAATCAGCAAAAGTTATGCCAAATTTCAGTTATATTAAATTCTTAGACTGCTCCTAGCATTTGAACAACGCCAGACAGCCGTATCAACGTCGATGCAATCTTGTCAAAATCTTTTATCGACGTTGATACGACAATTCAACGTCGATCTGTTCTGTCAATAAGCTCAAAACAATGTGGCGTTTCCTTTTCCTCGCCTTTATTTCACTTTTCTGTCTTTTATTTCTTCTTTCTGTCTCAAGTGTACATAAGAAAGTCGTTTTATTTTATCTCCTAGCTAGACACTAAAGTGAATCGAAGCTGCCTATCATTTTTACTGAGAGAGAGAGAGAGAGAGAGAGAGAGAGTCACCAAAGTCCAGTCGTTGGAACGCTAGGTTATAGTGCAGAATATTATAGGTTCTTTCTTGGGTCGGGTCAGGAACTGGAAAACTTGACTGGCTTACACTGCACTAACGAAAAGTGGACAAGGGAATAGTTCAAATGTCATACCACGTGGAAGCCCGCACCAAAGTTGTTGCTTCTGAGAGTTTGTCAACTCGGTTTCGCGTCATCTGTATGGGAGGGCATTATGGCAATGTTTTCGATTTTTTTAAATTAAAAATAGTTAAACTAAGACGGCTTATGCAGAGACTGAGGGAAAATTGTTACATCTGCCATCATCCGGCTCTTTCCCGACGATGACAATCAAGAGTGATGAAAGTCCCAGACAAAGTTTGCCGGTAGTCTACAAAAAGCGATAGTTGATATGTGGCGCGAAAAGTTAAGTAACGTTAACGTCACTATGCGCAACGTTAACATTTCAGTCTAAAGAGACGGCAAGCCGGGCATTTTATGCACAATAGCTCGAAAGTTAAGTCGGCGACCTACTACTTTTATTGTTTTAGTGTAAACTTCTATCATTGAGCCATACTGTGTTAGTTTTTGAAGAAAAAAAATGTGTTTTGTTTTCTCAGAATGAAGGTTTTTATCCAAGAGTGACGAGCAAAAAAGTGTGTTTTCCATAGTACGCCATTATAACGTCGGCTCGAAAAAGTGGAAAAATTGACGTTTTCGAGGTCAGATATCTTAAAAACGACATCGGCGACCCCCCTCCCCCTTTTTATTACATTTTCTGAAAGAGGGACTGAAAATGTACAATATTAGGAAGTATGAATAAAATCATGTGTTTTTGTCAATTACTCCCACCTCCACTTAAATCGGCTCAGTGGCTTCAGATGAGAAGATATTTGAAAATGCCGACGGGCAACAGAATCTCAGTGACCTTGAACAAAGGTCAAAGCTTGACCTTGACATTTAGCAACATAACCTCTCCATTTGCTCATTTAGTTAACCATATATACCAAATATTATACCTTAAACTTTGATTATTTCTAAGAAATCCACTATTTAAGCAATTTCTCATATAAAAGCATAACGCACCAAAGGTAACCTTGCCATAAATTAGGTCAACGCGCGGTCATGATTTGTAAAAACTGTGATGGGCCCGAGTCCCAAATGCTACATACCAAGCCACAAGGTCATTGGGCCTTTGGTTCTGGAGCAGATGTTTGAAGAGCTTTTACCATATATGGCGTGGTGGCCATCTTGGTCATGTGACCCAGACCCCTCGAACAAAGTTCCGTCCCCAATTCCACTGAAGCTGCATGTGAAATTTAGCTTTGACTGACCCAGCAGTTTTGGAGCCTTCGAAGGTGTTTGAAAATAATGACGGACGACAGAGTCTGCCTTTCCTAAAAGCTCACCTATGAACCTAAAGGCCCAGGTGAGAAACATGTATGATACGTGTAGACGGAAGGTCAGAGGGGGCGGACGGTCGGACGGACATTGCCGACTTTGGAGGGAAATAAAAAAGTTATACACTAAGACAAGAATACATTTAAGTGAAGAATAATAAAACAAATCATTTCTTACGACATTCTGTACAGTAAATGGAAATACTGTACGTAAAGTTTGACTTGTATAAGTAGTTACATGTATACACATACACCACGGTTACAATATTGTTTATTCAACCGAAATGATGCAAAGGTTTTAGAGCCTTTTCGTTCATGTCATGAAAGTTTTATTTCAATACAATATTATGATACCAATGGAAACTATCGACTTTTAATTTTATTTTTATCTCACTGCAGCTATAGTGTTGTGCCGTGTGGCGGCCGTAAAATGTCTCCCCGTATATCATCCATAGTGCAGATTATATTTCATTTACATCCTTTGAGATCAGAGGATAGATTCTGAGAAATCTAAAATTTGTGATCGATGTAGACTATTATTCAGATCATCGTCTTTTATATTATTTGGATCCTTTTGAAACTAATCAGTCTTTGAATCGATTGGCCAATTAAAATTAAGAAATATAGTATGCTTTTTTTCTGGTTTCGTCACCAGATATTGTCAGGGTCACTGACGAGGCTTTATTAGCCGAAACTACGTAGTCTGGCCCATTTTCCTACTTCTGTATGTATTCTCTGCTCTTGAAGGAACTTTTTATGATTTTAATTCATAACTAAGTTTTCTGTTGTTGATTTTTTTCCTGATTGATCTGACGATGTTTACATGAAATAGACATAGGAGTCTCATTAGGCACTGTGGCGCTGATGCGCTAAATAAGTGTATAAATTTTGAGCTCAAATGTCAAAAATAAAGTAAGTGACTGGTAAGCAGATGCAAGGTCTTTTACGGTAAAGTTTCAGTCATATTCAACAATGGATTTTTGACTACCCGAATAACCGATAATTTATTTTGCATTAGCGCTAATGGGGAACTAATATAAATTAACCAATAAAAACACCATTTCTTGTTTTATCGTTAAGGCCCTAATGGCTTTTATAAAAAAATTCTTCAGCTTTTTAAAGAACATTTTTTTCAATATTTTCTTCTTCTGTTAAATTGGTCCTTTTTGACACGAAAAATACCATACATGTAGCTCCTATTTGTTTCTGTGGGAATGCCAGTTCTGAAATGATCTTTTCTGTGTTCAAACAATGATTGTATGATTACATGAAAGCATTATTTTACGGCCCTTTTGGGAATATATGCACATTTTAATTCTGCGTTATTTGGCATAATTTTTGAAGCTGTAAAATAAAAACATTTTGGTTCTTTTTCACTTTTGCGCACCGACTGTCGTTAATTTCGCCATTATTTTACATCTTCCGACCACGGGAATTTTTCAAACATCTGCCACCGGAGTAATGGTTGGAGATGGTGTTAAATTCTTGAGAAAGTATATGGTGGTTTACCATACTCTCATTTCATGTCGAACGGTTAACCATCGTGGTGGGTATCAAAAACGTCTCCAAGGGCTGTATTTATAAAACGGCTTAAGTGGTTGCTATGCTGTTGCTAAGGCTGACTCTCTATGAAGGAGATTCCCTACAACTATGAAATTTGCTCTGGAGCAGCAGTCTGAAAAAGACTGCTTCTCTAGAGCAAATTTCATAGTTTTCTATCAAGGACATTCCCTACAAATATGAAATTTGCTCTGGAGGAACAGTCTCAAAAAGATTGTTCCTCCATGGCCAGAGCAAATTTCATAGTTGTAGGGAATCTCCTTCATAGAAATTAAGCCTTAGCAACAGCATAGCAACGACTTAAGTCGTTTTATAAATACGGCCCCAGACTATTTAACTTTTCTCATAAAACTGTTATATGTTATGGCAAAAGATATGTACGCCATACAAATAGTCGAAAGCTAATTGTATGATCCACTATTACAGCCATAACGGTTAGATCATAATCCACCCTCTGATTTGGGACAGGTGCATAAACTTTTTCGTCGTAATATTGCATGTTTCAAAGTGCGTCATATCAGAAAATTCTTTGATCCGTTACAACGAAATGGTAAAAATATATCCGGTTTTTAAATACGGTTATGTCTTTAAGAATGTTATTTACCAACAACGTCTTTTGTCAGACTAACACTTTATGTCAGTTTAAATAATGGCAAAATATCTGTTTTAATAAGGGTCAGTAATCGATACAATAACCACCTATGAGCCGCGACGCGTGAAAACCAACAATGTGGTTGTGCGCCCAGCGCGGACTCAGATCAGCCTGGGCATCCGTCCAGTCTGATCAGAGCCTTCGCTGTCCGCATGGAGGTAGCTTAGACCCTTAGCTACTCTTTGAACACTAAATGAAACGTCTGATCAAACTGGGCGGATGCCGAGGCTGATCTGAGTCATCACTGGGCGCACAACCACATTGTTGGTTTTGTCGTGTCGCGGCTCCTATATGATTGGCTTAGTCATTGTAAGAAGTAAAACAAATAAGTACATGTTTGTCGATCAGAATAAAGACAAAATATTTTGTGAAATTGAAAATATTTTGATTTTTGTTTTGTCTGTTAGTCTATTTGGTATTCGAAAACTGGCTGAAGTGCTTACAGGCGATTTTTAAGTGCTTTTCAAAAGTTCTCAAACATTTTTAAAATAAGTGACGTACAAAGTGAAATTTTCTTATGTTTGATAGTGATCATGTTGTACAAACTGCAGTTTTGTTTTGTTTGATAGCGGTCATGTCAAAATATGCACAGATGCCGCCTCATTTTAGTCAGTCAAAATGTCCCTCAGCGGCTGCCGTACGTATGCATGCAATTTGTATAGCATGCGCGCTACCACTGCATAGAACATGCGACTTTTGTGTCGCATATGATGACCTCAGTGCCTGTTGGCCTACATTTTCATCTGATCTGTTATTGTAAACACAAATAGGTCACCATGACTTTCCGCCATAGATTTTTGATATTTTTAAGGGCGAATTAGACAATCCTCGGGCAAAAATAGTTCTGTGTTCGATATCTTATAATAATTTTTATAATTCAACAAATAATGACAATCGAATTTACTTGCTGTACTGTCACTTGTGAAGGCCTTATTTAAACAAATCAACGAAATGTAATTAGAAGTATTTGCATATGTTCAGAAAGTAAAGATCATTAGTTAAGCAGAATAACCGATTATTGTTCTGCTCCTGTCAAACCGGATTAATCGATAATCTTTTAATCGTGTGATTATGCTTGCGAATATCTCTGTTTAATTTGGTACCAAGAGTGTGGTGTGCAAATAAATGTTTCAAAATAGATAATCACATTAACCCATTCCATTCGGGATACCCCTTTAGGGGTATCTGGGCAAACAGTTTGGATCCAGATCAGGCCCCACAAAAGGTGGGGCCTGATCTGAGATCCAAACAGTTTGTTGCCTAGACATCATGAGACCAATATTGTCATTTTTTTGATGCAGACGACAATTTCAGCAGAGGTAAAAAATACCCAGAGTGCAATGGGTTCAGTTCACTTGCATATGAATATTTGCACAAGTGTCTCGGACAGACAGTCTCGGAAAGTCAGCAAGACCCATACACCCAAAACAATCCAAAAGAGTTCCTTCAAGAGCAGAGAACACATTCGAAAGATGGAACATGGGCCATACTTCGCAGTTTCGGCTATTCAAGCCTCACCAGTGACCCTGAAATAAACCAACATGACGTCGGTGCCTGTTGTTTGACGAGCTTGCAGTTTCATCAGTTTGACAAACGTTCTAGCCGACCACCTGCATGTTTGCGTTAAAAATGTAATACGGCAACTGCATTTTCTCTCCAGAAATCCTAAAAGATGTAATAGTCTGCCATTTAAAAATACAGGCATTAACCCCGGCGGGCACATGACGTCGTACTGACGTCGATGCGACGTCGTCATTACGTCGCATCGACGTCAGTACAATGTCATTTCAACGTTATGTGCCTGCTGGGACAACTGCCATTAGTCTACTAAATCACAAAACAAGCCGCTACATATCATGAACTCGCCTTCAGTACATTCACACGCCATCGAGAACACAGCAAACTGTAACAACCGCCGTTGGTGTATGGAAGGAATATTGTGGTTCGCCCCTTAGATGAGTTTTACTTGAGACTTAGACATGGTTAGGTTTGGCATCATGGTGAAGTGTGTATTTAAGTGTGTAAGAGGCGGAGGGGGGGGGGGGGGAGGGAGGGGGTGGCGGTGGCGGTGGATAGTTTGGTGTGGGGGATGGGATGGAGATAGAAATGTTGCTTCAGAGTGCATTGTGATTGGTGGTATTGTGGTGTGTGTTTAGCTCATATATGGCAATGAGGCAATTCTACAGAAAGCAAACTGGCCCCGAGGTTATAAAATTTGAGTACATTCTCAAACTCAAAATAAAGCACACTGATTGGCTGCTTCCGAGCACATGCTCGGAAGCAGCCAATCAGTTTGCTTTATTTTGAGTTCGAGAGCACATGCTCGGAAGCAGCCAATCAGTGTGCTTCATTTTGAGTTTGAGATTATTCTCAAGTTTTATAACCCCAAACCCCGAGCTCATTGCAAACACGTTTTTTCGTGTGTGTGTATGTGTTGGGGGGGGGGGGGGGGGGAGTAAGGGAGGGGATCACATGGAGTCACATGTTGCATTACATATGTCATGCAACATGGTTTTGCTGTAAATCCACCTTTGTAATTTGGGCATCGTTTGAAGTGACGTTAATAGCCCACTCGCAAGTACATTAAATTTAGCTGTTTTCTTCCTGACCAAGTGATGAGATAAGTGCGTTTTGGGCAGTCACTTTTCATGAAAGCTGCAGTCACTCGATTAATAAAGCACATGTATCATATAGTATAATAATATATTAGTATATCGTGTCGGACTTATAAATATACAAAACCCAAAGCTTGAACTTATTGCTCTGTCCAGGTGACTGATATTTGTAAAGCCAAAGATTAAAACATGGATTATTCGATAGGATTTAATCTAAGACCTGATAATATTTGGCAAGACCTGCTGCTTCTATTTATACAACTAGTTGGCACTCAGTTTGAATGGTGAAACTTTTGTAGACTAAAGAGTTCTGATCCCAGCGTAGTGGCTATTAGACTTTGAAACAATGTCGCATCGTTATGACATTGTTTCGTCGCCGTGTGGCTACTGAGAAACAGCACAGGGTATAATCGATTCCGCTAATTTTCGCTTCCTGCAGAGACTGTACATCATATTTGGCTTCCGCCGAGACTGTCCGCGATCTCTTGCTTCCTGCCGAGACTTCTGTACATGATAAATGGCTTCCTGCCGAGACTGTCCGCGTGATTCTGCTTCCTGCCGAGGCTCTCGGCAGGAAGCACAGTCTGCGGACAGTCTCGGCAGGAAGCAGAATCACGCAGACAGTAGTCTCTGCAGGAAGCAAGAGTTCGCGGACAGTCTCGGCGGAAGCCAAATATGACGGACAGTCTCTGCAGGAAGCAAAAATTGGCGGAATCGATTATACCCTGTGAACAGGATGTTCATATTGCAATTGGGCAATAAAAATCGCATAGTTTTTAGACAGAAAGACCTTCCTTTAGCAGAATCGCTTTGGAGGCTGAGAAACTCGCATGGCTGCAACTATGTTGCTCCACCTTGGCGGGTAAGATTGTTCGCACATTATATCCCGATACTCTTTCGAAATCAAATCGGAAGGGTGCCTTCTGAAGTGGTTTGTATAAACACCGAAAACGCTCCGGTGAATGAATACACTTTCAGGGAAAGCAGCTTTGTATTTTTCATATCTGCCAATCTGTTCAGTGGGGGCAACTAGTTTAAGATTCTTTTCAACTTTTTGAAAAAAAAAATCTCTTTGAAACTAGACTCCCTGTGAGAAGGGGTTTGCTCTCCAGAGAAGCAAAGAGGAACTTAAACCAGGGTCCGAGGTTATAAAACTTGAGTATAATCTCGAACTCAAAATAAAGCACACTGATTGGCTGCTTCCGAGCACATGCTCGGAAGCAGCCAATCAGATTGCTTTATTTTGAGTTTGAGAATGTACTCAAGTTTCATAATCTCCGGGCCAGTTGTTTCGCTCTATAAAAAATGCGGATAAACATGGAGGTCGTAGTGGTCAGATTGCTTTTGAAATAATTAGTTGCCATACGTTGTTGTTATGTTATTGCTTCGCGTCCACGGTAAATACCTATGATCATGTCGGGACGGTCAGTTGACCTAACCACACTATTCGCGGGCAGGCTTAGACCCCCTAAGCGGTAAAACAGTACTAAATGCACATACTTTCGCCAGTAACTGACAACTACCTTTCTTGAATATGCGGAAGAGGAAACGAAAGTAAGAGGCCGGACCAGATATCGCACCCGGGACTTCTGGCTCTTGAGGCAGAAGAGCTACCGACTGCGCTATGCGGCCCGGCAGTTGCCATTGCCAGGAATTCAGTTGGTCTTGGAATGGGTAAATTTTCAGGGAAGTATACCTATACACACAGAGTTGGACCCTTTTTAGACAGAACATATTGGAATATTAGCTCAGTCAGGCATAGCAGCTACCCTGGCTGCGCTCTAGAAGACCAAATGAGCCGCCACACGACAAAACAAACAAAGTGGCATGTTCGCCCAGCGAAGACTCAGATCAGCCTGGCATCCGCCCAGTCTGGTCAGAATTTTCGCCGTGCGCTTAAACGGTAGCGAAGGGTCTAAGCTACCTTAATGCTGACGGCCAAGACTCTGCTCAGACTGAGTTGCTTCCCTTGCTGATCTGAGTCTTCGCTGGGCGTATATGCCACTTTGTTGGTTTTGTCATGTCGCGGCTGAAATTATTGCGCAATTTCAGATCAGGCTCTTTGTCTTAGTATGCAAATTCCCTGGTCACACATGCCGTTTTCTCACAGTAAGCTCAACACAGGTTAGCTTGTACAATGCAAAGGATCTATGACGAAACATAGAACGACAAAACATAGAAAAGCCAGAACATAGAAAAGACAATACATAGAAAGACTAAACATAGAAAAAAAAAGATCGAAAAAAAGATAGAAAAAAGATCGAAATAACACCGAAAAAATCAGAAACATCGAAAATTTTATTTACAACCATTTTACGACAACATTTTTTTGTAAACATATCTCCGGCCAAATAGATAGATATGTCCTAAAAGTTCTACTCTTTTCCCAGTAGTGTATTTTCTGTTACCTAGGGTAACACAGAAAAAACACTATTGGGAAAAGAGTAGTACTTTCAGGACATATATGCAAATAGATGGAGAAAATGAAGGTTCTCTCCAAGTCAGGCGCAAAGGGTGCAATGCATCAGTACCCGTATCAGCACTGGAATACTATCCAATACGTCCATTCAAAGTACAGCGCAAACATAGAACGGCAGTCTTCCGCTTCATGTGGCAGAAGTGATTTGATTTCCAGGAGACATGACGGACAGTATCGGGTGGTATCAACTGTGCGGGGGAAGCAATAAACAATATTAAGCAATTTTTCATTTTAAAATTTTATTATTATTTTTTTATTTCTTTAAAAAGTTTCCTCCCTGTAAAGACTACTGGCTAACATTTATATATAAATTAACAAGACCTGTCATAAAACAGCTAACATGAACACAGTGCTCCAGATAAGAAGGGGTAACAGAGATAATTTAGGGATAATTATTCATATTGCTCCACAAAAACATATTTTGCGACCCATCATTAGAACCGTCTCGTCGAGAGGTTCTAATGAGGGGTCACAACATATGTTTTTGTTGAGAAATAAGAAAAATATCTTTGAATTATCCTCAATATCCCCTCTTATCTGGAGCTCTGACATTGAACAGTTGTATGAGTGAATGTAAATACATGTATTAAAGTGTATGGGTACACCGACATGATTTTTTTAAGGAAAACAACTTTTTGTAATTTCCTGTTTGCTGGTCTGGAGAACGAAATTTAACCCTTAATGCGCCAAAAAGCAGACGACAAAATTTACGCCGTCTGCAGAATTTCAAAAAATGTTTTGTCCAAGCGATATCATATTGAGAATTCGAACACTAGAGGGCTAACAGTGTAGATTCAGATGAGGTGGCTCATTATGAGCCACCTCATCTGGATCAACACTGTTTGCCAATTCAACAATTTTAATTTTTGGCGCTTTAAGGGTTGAAAAAAGGAATCTTCTCCAAAAGAAAAGACTGTGCTTTTAGAGGAAGACTTTACTTCATTTAAAAGTTAATCCCAAACGGAAAGGGAGATAAAAACCAAAATAGCAGAGTTGCTTACCCTGAATGTGTACCCACTCACCTTAGTTCGACTAAATGAGTCTGTATATGTATGTATTGAACAGTTTGAGCAAGCAAGGAAATGAAGTGCTTTTCAGGCACATAAATAGGCCACAGTGACCTGTTGTCAATTTCATTTGTGCGGATACTTTGCACGGGTCAGAATCTTCACAATCGGAGCCAATGACTCTGATAAGGAAAGGCTATGAGAAAACTTCCCTTTCCTCCACGAATTTTAGCCGACATCTTCGGAGCCGCATGCGCTCCGGAAGACCGCCATAACATTTCCTTAACAGAGCCGTTGATTCCGATTATGAAAATTGTCATCCGTTCTTTGAGAGGTCTAGATATTGTGAAGAAAGTAAGCAAACGGCCGTTTGTCGAAGACGTTAAGGTGAACCAAAATAGTTTATGGTTTAAGGAAACCATTATCTTGTTTGTGACAAATCAAAATTAAACGATGAATAATGTGATTAACAAATAAAAATTCTTATTATCATAAATAATAAATAAACCGTTTTACACCCCTTCAATTCAGTAAAACTCAGTTCGGCTGCGATAAACGAAAGCTGTGACAAAATAGAGAATCTATTAGCCAGAGCTTCAGATTAAGTGGGGATTTAAGGATAATGCGGAGACAATTTTTCTTATTTCTCAAAAAAAAAAAAAAAAAAAAAAGAAAACAAAAAAGAAAAGAAGAAATGTTGTGATTCCTCAGCACTCAGCAGAACAATCTCGAAGAGACGGCAAACATATGTTGTGACTCCTCAGTAGAACCGTCTCGACGAGGCGGTTCTACTGAATGGTCACAACATATGTTTTATTGAGAAATACAGAAAATTTTCCCCTAGATTAATCCTGTTATCCCATCGTGTTTGGAGCACTGATTAACCTGATTTAACCTGGCTCTCGTAATGCCTAACGGAAGAAAGATTTTTTTAAGTTATCTGTTGTGTACAATGACTAGCCCGTATCACAGCAATGATTGGCGGATTATCATAGCAAAGATTTGATGTCTCAAACCTGTCTCACGCAGCTTTGAGACAGCAGGCAGAGACACGAAAATCTCAGGCATCTCTAGAAATGGACATTCTTGCTCGATAGGCATGTTTGAGGCTTACTAAGGCGACAAAAGATGCTGCTGTTCATAGACAGAAACATATTTTTAACCTTAACAAGTTACTGGATCGACAGACTCCAAGAAACCGGCCTGCGACTGAACGTGATAACAATAACGCCGTTGCATATTGAAATTTTGTCAGTTTGACAAATTTCGATACCAACGGCGTAATTATACATGTGAAGAGAACACTTGAATCGTTGTGTATATGATAAATAGTCATAAACATAGTCACACTTTCAAAAGAAAATGGCTATTATCTGTTACTATATTTAGTAAGCCATTCGGAACACTTTTCTATTGCTTGCTGTCTAATATCTGGCGGAGGAGTCTCTGATTCTCTCTCCTGCACCGGCGTCAGGTCTTTGTAGCGGCTATCAAATCCTGGCGGAGTAATTTCAAACAAACCGTCATTTAGCACTGGTATATCATAATTCCCTATTCCTGGTATTCTATATAACTGACTTTTACTCGTAAGCCTTTCCTTTGGGCAGCCATTTTGAATTTCTGGAAGTTTGGAACTACATTTCCTCGCGAGGTCAGCACTTGAACCGTTTGATGACCGACATGAATGGTTCCCGGATGAATCGACTTCCGAAGAATCGCGACGCAGTAATTCGACATTAGAGTCCATTAATTGTTCCATCTTCTTAGATGCACTTTCGAGAACACGTGCAGCGTTATAACCGGCGCTCAAATTCCTTGAATCACTTTTCGGAAGAACCCAAGTTTTCACACTCTTTCGTTGACGACTAGGACAGAACTGAACACCATCATGAATGACTGTATCGTGTATCGAAGAAAAACACGTCTTAGAACGTGTCGCGTTCATTTCTCTCACAGTTTCAGTTATTGCGTGGTGAGCTTCTTTGGACATTCTATTAAACATTTCGGAGTTTTTGTGAGCACTTCTACTTCGCAGACTTGTCTCTTGTGTTTTAGACCTTACCCGAAGTTTTGACCTTGCCTGAATCTGAGCTGGGCAGGACTTAGCTGTATTTCTACTTGTCCTACTAAAAGCAGTTTTCAAATTTCGTCTAGTCTCACTTCCACCATTCACTGTTTCCTCATTGTTTAGCACTTCATTGATATCATCACACTTATTAGCATCATCATTATCGTTTTCGAATTTATTTCCAACTGGACTTGTTACATTATTATTTCTGGTATCAGAAGAGTTTATTGCACCGTCTGTTTCCTTGACTTGATCTGAACTTTCACAGCTAGCTATAGATTGCTTATCATCCGTTTCCAATTCCTCTGTTGACTCGTCACTTCCTGTTTCTTGCCTCTCATTTGTAACAACTTTGTTTAATGTTTGTTCAATTTCAACAGACCCATTGTTAGACTGTAAACAGTTTCCATTTTGATCTTCGGTAAAATGTTCTGTTTGTGTATTTTCACCTGTGATCGTGTTTGTAGTAGGTGCATTGACTGGACTACAGTTTCTTTTGTCGTTTGTCTTAATGTTTGTCTTTGTTGTGTTTGAATCACGGTAACGTGAACCACCGTGTGATAAACGAACATCATGGGAATTTCGAACGTGAGAAAATTTAAGGTTCATCATGGTCGTATTTTCTGCAATCTTCTTGTGCAGTCTTTGATATTTCTCCTCCAACGTGCGCATCCATTGTGGATGGTTTCCTGCGCTGTATTTGTTGACTGGTTTCGGTCTCATTATTGTAGATGTTGAAGGGTGCGTCATTGCCGAAGGCATACTAAACGCCGGAAGTCAGCGTCTGTATGTGTAATACTATGTTCCCTCTAAAAGTAAAATAAAAATAAAGTTAATCCAAAGAGGCAGTTGTGTTACTATGCATCATCTCTGAAAGAGTCAAAACACTGCTTAATCACCAATATAAGGCACATTCAAGCTGCATTTTCCCAAAATATGAAATCAGTTTACCCCTAGTAGTACTTCCAAAAAACGAACGTCAAGACTGGCCGCGAAGACTAAGCATTATTTGTTCTTTTCGATGAAAGTAATACTCCTTGTGCATACATTGAGTGAACTCGTGGTTAAGGTCCTACCAAAACAAAGGTAACTCGGAGACAGGCTGATGCAAACAGGAACGACAGACTGAACTGCGGGGCCACGCATGTAGAGCCGGGGCTTGCAATTTGCTGTTTATATGGCTACATATATATCAAGAATTTTGGACAGTATTGTTCTAATTCTCATAGCCATGCTTCCCAAGAGGTTCAAGGGAACGAATACATAGCTTGCAACTCATTGCGCCAAGTTTATATTCGCAGACCCTACAGTTACAGCAGTTTCTCATCAGGTTCTATGGGCTTTCGGCATTGCACACGGCCTAACGATACCGGAGCGTGCTGTACTTGCAGTAGGTGCAGGATGGGGCTATGGTGTGCTTTCGGAAATTTTGCTTTGTAGCGTTGTGTTTACCAAATTACTCATCATAAGACAGCACAATTAGAATGTTTTGAAAACTTAAGGTATCGTACGGATATCAGACCAACGTTGACTGTTGTACTTTTGGTAGATTCTATTGCTTCGGTAGTTTTCTAAGCATTCTTTGTGTTTCTGTTAATCCAGGAGAACACTTTATCAAAACTTTGTTATATACTCTTCAGAACTGATTCTCTATAATTGAGCCGCGACATGACAATACCAACAATGTGGTTGTGCGTCCAGCGATTCTTTTAATCCCGTATGGAATGCTTTATATTGTGCTACGGAAGAGATGATGTGTTGGACAACAAACCATTTGCACGCAAAACAATGTCAGCTGCTTGCAGCTGTTTTTTTTTTTTTTTTTTTTTTGGAAACTACGAATTCGTACCTGATAAACCCTTTCTTATGAAATAACTGTCACCAATGATGATAACATACACAATATGGGTGCCTAAATCTCACCGACTTGCCAATAAATAATTACTTCAAGCTACTACAAAAGCTGTAAGTGGTCGAATAATAAATATTTGTATGTAACAAAGATCGTATTTGTGTTTATTATTTGCCTCATGCGTGTGTGAAGAATAAATAGTGAAATAAATTATCTAATCTTTTATGCTAAACCCTTGAAATATGCGAATCCGTATGTACAACGTAGCACTGAAATAAATTACCGTAACTACGTTAAAATTCGCGACATTTAAAAAAAAAATCTTGTAACTTCTAAAATTTTACCAAGATATTAGGACTATGTCACAAAAAGCAGTGATATAGCATACAGTGCAAACCCTGATCAAACTGCTCCGTTAGGAGCAGTTTGATCTGGGTCTACACTGTTTGCTAATTGAGGCATTTTTGTTCCTACAATTTGAGTTATTTCGGGTACATTGTGGTTTGTTTGGTTTTACTTAGGAGTCCCGTTGTTGAGAACTAATAAAGCAGAATGAAAATTAAAACCATTCTGTAAATAAGATCAAAAGATCAGAAGATAATGATAATAAATTGAATTGTACATGAAAATGGCACCTTAAAATAGCCAGCATATTAGAGAGAGAGAGAGAGAGAGAGAGAGAGAGAGAAACCCAAAACGTATTTCAAGTGATTATCAGGAAAAGCCATGCCATAAGAAAGATTGTCGTATTGAGAGAGAGAGAGAGAGAGAGAGAGAGAGAGAGAGAGATAAACAAAATATACTAGAAAATTAAAGGCAGCCAGACAGACTAACAGATTAATGAGAGCGGGCGAGAGAGAGAGAGCGAGAGAGAGAGAGAGAGAGAGAGAATGAACATGTTTTTAAAGGCAAAGAAAATGAAATAGAAAATAAAGGTAAACTGAGAGAGAGAGAGAGAGAGAGAGAGAGAGAGAGAGAGAGAGAGAGAGAGAAAGAAAGAAGGAGAGAGAGAGATTTTCAAAATGTCATAAGGTTCTGTTTCCAGCGAACAAAGAATTAGTTATTAGATTAGTTAGAATAAATTTATTGAAGAAGCATTAAGAACAGCTAAGTCTAGATGTCACAAACCCGTAAGAATGAAATAAGGCGGATTAACTGATTAAAGGCTAATCACTATCGCATTACGGTTATGCTGCGTTGCCAAAATCCTCTTTTGCGTTTTTTTTTTTTTTTTTTTTTAGATATTCTCCTTGTACATGTAGCTCGGACACTGAAAGTGTCCTTCTAATTTGTATTATATACTCTTCATTCTCTGTAATAGATGTCTATTTGTATATACACACACCGTTCTTGAGGTGTATAGGCACACCCTTACTTTATTTTCGCTATTTTTTGCAAAGGGAAACAAACCGTTTGATTCATGTTTGTTGCTCTGAAAGACATAACACTTTCAAGATGGGGTCAGCTATTAAAGAAAAAAAAAACGTTGCCCCTGGAGGAGCAATCTTTTTCCTTTAAGAGTTGACACATATTGAGAAGATAGTCAGAAATGACATTAGCAGAGTTGCTTCCACTGAAAATATAAGCATTTACCTTAATAGCAAAGACAGCAGAGCAGACCCAGACCATTCATTTAAAAAAAAATTCTGCAGCTTTTTCCGTGCCGAAGTGATTGCGATACTGATTATTAAGATTGCACGAGTGATTTTTATTTTTATTTATTTATTTTTTCTTTTGAATGATTGATTGATTTGTTGATTTACGTCCACGGTAAACATCTATGGTCATGTCGGGACGGTCAGTTAACCTAACCACACTATTCCTGGGCATGCTTAGATCTCCTAAGCGGTTAACCAGTACTAAGTGCACATGCTTTGGCCAGTAACTGACAACTGCCCTTCTTGAATCAGCGGAAGGAGAAACGAAAGTATGTGGCCAGACCGGGTTTCGAACCCAAGATCTCTGACTTATTATTTATTTATTTATTTTTTGCTTACGGTCGTTTGAGACAGTATTTCAGCGTGTACTGAGCTGTATCTCTGAGAGAGGAATGAATCAGAGAAAGACGGGACAAACCAAAGCAAAGAACAAATTATGGAAGAAATTGCCCTATATCCCGCACCTACTGCAAGCGCAGCAGGCCAATACGTGTTGTAGCAAGCCAGTAATTTCACGACATTCTCGCTCCATACTACTGCCATCCTTCAGAAAAAATGAGCCAAGACACGAGAAAACCAACAAAGTGGCATGTGCGCCATGCAAAGACTTAGATCAGTCTGGGCATCCGCCCAGCCTGATCAGAGTCTTCACTATGCGCTTCAAGGGTAGCTAAGGGTCCATGTGTTCAGCGAAGGCTCTGATAAGACTGTGGGGATGCCCAGGTTGATCTGAGTCTTAGCTGGGCGCACATTCTACTTTTTTGGTTTGTCGTATAATGGCTAAAATGTAGCTCGAATAACTCCTAAGGGTTGACAGACGTCGCCATGATGAGGAAGCCCACTTTATATTTTGTTGTCAAAGCCTTGCGTTACTATTATCATAATTCATAATTCGCCGCGGGTCAACATATTAACTATTATCTGTAAACTCTATAAACATCGATATTTCAATATTTTAACATTCCATTTACACCGGTAGTTGAATAGTAGAATGATTCAGTCGGTGGCTACGAGTCAAAACATTGACAAACTACTCATAAATCGAATTTGTTCCATAGATTAGTGAAGGGTTAATATATTTTCTGTTTTATTATTCAACATATATATTTTACCATCTCATCAGTCTTGAATTTTAGTACATTCGATACATATAGCATTGCTATAATTATCATTTCATTCACTCCAAATGACTAATATGCTGTTAAAAATATAGAAAGCTAGTTTTCAGACAATTTGAAAATTATTTTGTATAATCTAAATTTAAAAGCCCCACCCTTCCTCGGAAAAGTCTACATACATATTATAACTAAGGGTTTTGATCACAACATGTCGGCTGAAATGCATAAATTTGTTGATACACTATTTTTAAAACTCGTCAAATTTACGTACAAAGTAGAGAAAAAAATGGACCAGGATTCGATTGAAATGCACAAACTGTGCCATACATCTGACTAAAAAGGAAACGGAACAGATTTTGAAAAAGACCTGTCCATTAACATGATAGCTAGTCGAAAGCATATTGCCTATCACGTAGAATCTTTAACAGAAATGTGACTGCAACAACATTCTGTATACTTTCGTTGGTTTGGTTTTTGGGCTAACGGCAGTTTGAGACGGTATTTCAGTCTATATCGAGCCGTCTCCCCACTGCGTCTCCCAGGAACAAAAAAAAAAAAAAAAATAAATGGCGAGAGAAAAAATGTCCAAAACAATCCCCACCCGCACCTACTGCAAGCTTGGTGGGCCCTTGTCCTATCATTCGTAAAGGCGAGTTAATATAAAGTATCTTACCACAAAATAAGCCTTAGATCAATGCAATATAAACAAAAGCAAGACTTCCATCAAGTATACACTGTAGATTTACCATTTAACAATAATCATGATTCCGAAAGTAATTCCGTTAGGTTGTCAATCATACTTAGGCTATGATTTTCATTTTTTGGGGACAAAATCAACTATGTTTCATAAATACTATGACTAACCGCTGATAAATACAGCGTTACAACTGAAAATTTTGTCACAAACATAAAATAGCACCAGCAGTCAGCTACTAGTATGCGTACCTAAAGCTAAGGCTATTATGATTAGAACAACCCTGATGCCTATTGTTTTATGACAGCTGATGATACTAGGTATTTAATCTAAAAATGCGGTACAGAGATCAAGTAGAAGGGATACTGAGGATAATTCAAATATATTTTTTCTTATTTCACAAAGAAAACATATCTTGTGACCCTCATTAGAACCGTCTCGGCGAGACGGTTCTAATGAGGGTCACAACATATGATTTATATGGAGAAATAAGGTAAATTATCCCTAAGTTATCCATTTTACCCATTATTATCTGGAGCACCGTGCGGTGTCAGAACACAGCCTCCTTTCATGTTTGAAATAGAAAGTGGAAGAAAAGATGTAACAAAAATATCCATGCCAAATCACGACTTTCTCTCATATTTGAAATAGATAGAAGAAAGAAAGAGGATAAAGAAAATATCCAAACAACCTCCATAAGAGAGATATACCCTTTCATTTTAAAAAGATACATTCAATACATCCAATATAAACAGATGAATAAAATAGAGTCTTGTGCATGGAAACATCATAGCATTCATTTCACCTTCTATCATATCAGATAATTTTCATTAATTATAATAATGATAATAATGACATACCGAACATATAATAATCAATGCATACTTTCAATACCTACCAAATATGAGACGCTTTCAAATCCTATAAAATCATATTGCCTCAGGATGGTGCACTGATAATGCTATTCCCTTCTATTACTATTTTTCTACCATCTACTGTCACATTTGGAAGTAGAAGTTTTGTTGTCAAAATAACAAAATAAGAATATACTCCTCTGTTATCTTTCACCGTAAAATTAATATAACTGTTCTACAGTGATTTAAACAATGTCTACTATGTATATTTTCTGTCTCGATCATGCTTTACAATCTTATTGCTGTATTAAAGTGTGACGGTTCAAATGAATGAAAGCTTAAATAAATATCTGACAATGTATTTGGCTTGCTTCGCGTTTAAAGTAACCTTAAGCCTTGAACCCTTAATCGACCAATAAATATTCTGAACTACCTGCGTAACAGAACGGACTGATCAGCCTTCAATGATAATTTTTAGATATCACATAGTTCGTAGACTGCATATTCAATACAAGAATACTCAGATGGGGCTGTGCGTTTGCACAGTCTGGTCTGAATCTTCCTTATTTACTGATGCCTTAACGTACGTTTTGCAAGGGCCAACATTTGTAGATATTTAAAGACCCGGTACACGCACACGGTAAGGCATTTGGTTTGACAAGAATCAGATAGTAAAACATATGTAGGCCTTCATCTATAAGCCGCGGCACGAAAAAAAAGTGGTTGTGCGTCCAGCGCAGACTCAGATCAGCCTGGGCGTCCGCCTAGTCTAATCAGAGTTTCGCTGTGCGCTTAGCTAATCTGAGTTTTCGCTAGGCGCACATGTCAGTTTGTTGGTTTTGTCGTGTCGCAGCTCAATTATAAAAAGACGCGATGTATGACAGGTAGTAAGTACAACATATGAGCCGCGACACGAGAAAACCAACAATGTGGTTGTGCGCCCAGCGCAGACTCAGATCTGCCTGGGCATCCACTCAGTCAGATTAAAGTCTTTTCTGTGGGATTAAAAGGTAGCTAAAGGTCTAAGCTAGCTTCATGCTGACAGCGAAGACTCTGATCAGACTGGGCGGATGCCCAGGCTGATCTGAGTCTGCGCTGGGCACACAACCACTTTGTTGGTTTTCTCGTCTCGCGGCTCAATTATCTATACGCTTAGTTGTATGAGGCCATGTCTGAAGGGGAAAAAACATATTTGTTTAAGCATGGCATTTCCTTGCTGTTCGAATATCGTTCTTGGCTTGCTTATTCATATTCCGCTACGACGTTGCTTGCGCCTCTGTTGACGTCCTGATAAAAACATTTTTGTTTAAGAAATAGATCAGCTCCAGCAGTGAATTGTTGCCGTGAGTAATAATTCACTGTCTGGAGGTCAGTTGTAAAGTACATCATATCACGATAGTGGCAACATGACGTCACAGGCATTTTCGACGATTTTTTCAATAAAAAGCCACTTTACATGTTTGTTTCATTGCACTGACATATGCCTTGTCCCTCGGAAGACTTTTGACCGCTTAGTTTACATCCTTGTTTTCAAACAACGTTACCGGGCCTGTGGGCAAATGTTAAGGCATGAAAGACAAAAAAAAAAAAAAAAAAAAAAAAAAAAAAAACGACATGTATGCTTCTTATAATCTTGCATTCTAGACAATTGTGTCCGCTCTATTAACCGGTGCTGGAAAATTTTGCCTTACGCCCAGTATCCGGTTCTAGGGCTTTACGCGTTTTTCATGGGTCTGAGGTGCGGACAGAAGATCCGAGGGACACTGTCCGGCATCACGAAAATTGTCGTCTTTTCAGGAAGGACAATAATTTGGGCTTGGCTAATATTAGCCGCGACACGACAAAACCAACAAAGGCATGTGCGCACAGCGGAGACTTAAATCAGCCTGGGAATCCACCCAGTCCGATAAGAGTCTTCGCCGCCTGCATGGAGATAGCTTAGACCCTTATCTATCCTTGAAGCGCAAGTCAAGACTCTGATCAGACTCGGCAGATGTCCAGGCTGATCTGAGTCTTTGCTGGGGGCACATGCCACTTTGTTGGTTTGTCGTGCCGCTGCTCTGTATTTAAAAACATTACATATTCTATAATGTCTACAATAAGGTAGCCTGGCTTCCAGGCTAAATGGTTATATGTATTCAAATAGAGAAATCTTAACGTGGCTCTTTTACTCTGATGGCCAACCATTTTGTTGTGTTTCTAGGGTAACTCTGCAATTACTTGATGAAAAAATTATTCCTTGTAGAGTTAGCTTTCTTACAGATATGCATATAAAACACAAGGACTGGAGCCAGTCTAACAATAGGCTGTCCCGTCTTGTGTTATGATATAGTGCGATTACGAACCAACACAAAAAGGTATTTACTCTGTCTTTGATTAAAGCCAGTACCAAACAATGAATGAAGAAAAAAACGAAATGTAAAATATTTAACAACAGTATTTTAAAAGATCGATTCGTCTGTACAGGTAGCTCAGGTAAACAGCCTTATTTGAACTACCTTCTATGAAAATTGAGGTTCGGCGCTACTGTCTATTTAAATATTAGCCGAAAAGATTTTTACTCAAATTACATATGAGCCGCGACACGAGAAAACCAACAAAGTGGTTGTGCGCCCAGCGCAGACTCAGATAAGCCGGGGCATCCACCCAGTCGGATCAGAGTCTTCGCTAAGCACTTTAAGGGTAGATTAGGGTCTGAGCTAGCTTCATGCGGACAGTGAAGACTCTGATCAGACTGGGCGGGTGCCCAGGCTGATCTGAGTCTGCGCTGGGCGCACAACCACTTTGTTGGTTTTCTCGGGTCGCGGCTCAATTATTAAGAATGTATATTTTGCCTGTAGAATTTTCCTGCGGTTTTGGGATTTATTGCTTGCTATAAACCTACCTGATACGATTTCTTTCAAATTATACAATTTGCTTCATGAATGAAACCATATTTTATTGTAATTTTTGTCATTTTTTTTTTTGTTGTTGTCGAAGGCTTCTGGACCAGTGATGAAACTGTGAATTAGAAGGCGTTGGAACACCACAAACTTGCATTTCTGAACCCATGTGCAGTCATTTTAGACAGACCTACAGACCCGGAAATCACAAGAAATTAAAAGCCATTTTTCCTTTCACCCTCTCTCTGGGAGACGGCTCGATATAGAGTGAAATGATGTCTCAAAGAGCCGTTTAACCCAAAACAACCAACCAACCAAAGCTTCTCCTTTTCAAGTTCTATGCTACTGTGGATGCACAAGCCAGGTGCGACACAGCGTTCCGCAGAAATTGTGTCTTCATACATACTGGAAATGTATGTTGGATTACTGCCCCTAAAACATGCCTGTAACATTTTAAGGCTCTGATACATATTCAAAATCTGATTCCTGAAACAGAAGGTTTGAAAGTGAGAAATACTCTAATAAGGTTACTGCCGTATGTTCTTAAAAGTTCGACACTCAGGGAGATAAAAAGCCCAAGAAAAATATTTTTTTTCGGGTCGACAGTTGTTGCTAAGTTTGTTCTGAATGAATCGTCGTATAGTTTGTGTCTAAAAGTTTCATCTTGTTCACTGCTTCTAAACCGTAATAATAATAGCATGTACCTTTTTGTGACAAAAGTGATTCAATGGTTAAACATGTTAAAAGTAGTTTAGTACTTCTTTTAACATGTTTAACCATGGAATCAGTTTTGTCACAAAAGAGCATTATTTTGATTATGGTTTGCTGAATATCATCCTGGTAATTACTTTACTTATGTCTACGTATCGGAGGACTAGTCAGAGAATTTATTAAGGCTGTGACCATCAAACCAGATTGTACGGATGCGCATGTTGATATACATTTCTTGTTGGTATTGAGGAAATGATTTCGGAAATGCTGTTGAATTTTTATTGGGGTTTGTCTGTGTTGCACATAACAATGAGGATTGGCTGGCTGACCGCCCCACATATACCTTAAAAGTGCCGCTGTTCCAACACAACATCAACAACTAAGCCAGCAACAATTACTTAATTTCATCTTCGAACATCTTCGAAATCTGTGTCAAATTATTTCGTTGGTTTTATATTTTATAACGACAAAACAGACGAATTCTTTGGCAAAAAAGATATTTGGACCGAAATATCTAGATTCATCACGACACGGTTTATAGGCCAACTGTCAAAGAAACTGAAAGTAGAAAGAGAAACCGTAAGTAAGCTTCTTACATCAAAATCCCGGGTGTATTTATATTGGCCAATGAAATACTTAAAATGTAGGTCAATAGTAAGGATAAAGCCGAAAAAATGGAAGCCAAGCTCCACTAAGATTCATGTCACTCTGACAAGTCAGTCTTAGTTTTAGAAATAAGTTGGAGTGTGCCCATGGAAATGCTAGCTGCCTGTTCATAAACGAGTCCGCTGAACTTCACGTAAATATTGTCGTACAGATTTTTCAACATTTTAATGACCTCAACTTCGGAAGTTGTCCTTAATGTAGTATGTATCCACATGCCCCTAGAACCTCGAGTTCTTTTTTTTTTTTTATTATTATTATTATCATTTATTTTGTCACGTAGTACTATAGTACGTATAAAGCAAAGAGAAAGGTTTTAATACTGTCTAGTGCATAAAGTTGCTTCAGCTGTCAAACTTTTCGTAAGCAGTTTCTATGATTCACATGCAATTTACACCACTAATCACACTATTTTGAAGACCATCTAAGGCCTTGGTGGAGCGCTTACCGAACCTTCAATATACCAATGCTAAATATGGGTCCTTCTGCAAATTTGGGATCCAATACACCTTTGGAAGGTCAAGACTTCTGCTATTCTGTTGGACTCCTGCCGCAGCGTGTAAGCGGTTGTAACGCCATCGTTGCTGTTGGTGACCACATATAGGCTGATCAAAGTTATTATGTAATATAACTAGCATTCTGCAAGGGAAAGCTATACCTTTCTGCACAAGACATGTCCACCAGAACAGCTTTCTTGTACATCGTATTTTTTTACCAGGGATTTAAAGTTATGCTTGCACTCCTGCAAACAAACTATTGTTGTATATTAGCTATCAGTCAAATAAATTGATAGCACGAGCAAAATAATATCTTCATAGAATTTAATCAGGCGTATGCATGCATAGAAAAATGACATTAAAATATCACTTTAATGCATTCATAATTTAAATTCTCTTGGGTTGAAGTATTATATGAAAACTTCTATTATTAAATTATTGCTCGTTATGATGCATTTTCAGTTTTGTAGGCCTATTATTGCATTTAAGTAAATGATAATACACATGCAATATGGGTGTACTCGATTACCATAATAATTGAGACCTAGGTATGGGGACCTTTTGGCAAGTCCGTTTTTTTATATTTTTTACCTAATATTGGTGCATTTGTTTCATAAAAAAGTTTGCCTATTCAGAGTACGAGACAGACATACCAGTTCAGACACAGATAGGTGTGATTTGCTGTTCAGCATTCTGATGGCGTAGTAGTATGTAGCAGATGGACTTGTACACCGTGAAGAAGATCTATGGTAAATGCGTATACCTTTATATTTTGAGCCATTTTTACAAAGGGCAACAACTTTCGTGATATCCTGTTTGCTTCTCTAGGGGATAGAGCTATTCCAAAAGGGGTCTACTCTCAAAAGAAAGAATTTGCTCCTACAGGAGCAAATTCTTTCTTTTAATAGTTGACCCCCATTGAGTTTGGAGGATAAACTGAAAATGGTAGAATGGCTTCCCCTGAAAAAAAATGAACCTATCTATGAATGCATAGAACAGAGAGTGTCTAATACATGGACATATATATATTACATATATTATATATGGCATATACGTCACAGAGTTACCAAATTTATATTAGAAAACAAAATTTTGCAATAATTCCTAATTGTTATGATTAAGACGATTACAAGGTGTGGCACTTAACAACACTTTTAATTTTATTATCCAAAATTACACGAAAATCAAAAGAATCATTACAGCATTAATCCGTCTACAACGGATATCCATAAGGATAATCCTTTAAGGTGAGATATTTGACGTCTTTGGAAAATATATTACATCACGATTGCAAGCTTTATGACAGGTTGTAGTTAGAGCATGGTTTGCCCGCCTCTGCAGGAGACACACTACGAGGGTTATCTTATGCGTACACAGACAGACAAACCATTCTCTAACTAGCATATGTATTTACTACCCTTACAATGTACCAGTTTTGGCACTGCATATTAGGAGACATTCGTTTTAAAGTTTGTGTCTCTGGGAAGGGATGTATAAGGTTAAGATGTTTTGATAAGTAGATTATTTACGGTTCTACATATCAGGACCATGGGAAGGTGATTTTTGTTGACTTTGTGGGGTTTAACGGCTCTTTGAGTTAGTTTTACAGTCTAAATCGAGCCGTCTCCCAGAGAGAGAGAAAAGAAAACGGTATGCAGGCGAGAGAAAAACAAGCCAAAGAATCCCCACCCGCACCTACTGCAATCACAGTAGGCCCTTGCCCTACAGTTACCTAAATTAGTAAGACGCCTCAGCACTGCAAGTTACCCAGCACCATTGCCCGGCCCAACCACCATAAGTCTAAGTATACTACGCCCTTTACTTTCTTAATTACCGAAAGCATTGCTTTAGTACACAGGTTCCTCAAGGGGAGAGTCGGGTAACTTCGGACAGCGGGTAAATTCAGACAGTGACATTGTTTCCTTTATATGTCAGTTGTTTGGAACTTAGGCAAAACTAACTGGCCAAACAGTGAAAATCCTGATGAGATGGCTCATTATGAGCCGTCTCATCTGGATTTTCACTGTTTGCAATGGTATGTCCGAAATTACCCCCCCCCCCCCCCCCCCTGTCCGAAGGTACCCGACTTTACCCTAAGCATACCCGTTCACCTAAAATTGAATTTTTCTCACAACCACTTATCTGTATAGTATCTATAGCTGTGTTTTAGTACATGTCATCACGTCCATATACAACCTTTGCCTTTGTGTCTCTGCCAAATTTAGATCTTTTTCAATAAGTAAATGATATCAATCCATATAATGATACATATTTTGAGATATCTGATTCAATTCTTTGTTTTAAATGTCTGGCTAATTAGACAGGAAGGAAGGGATGAGAAATATTTCAATCGTCGTGACTAATTATTTGAGCTGTGACACGACGAAACCAACAAAATGGTTGTGCGCCCAATGCAGACTCAGATCAGCCTGGGCATCCACCCAGTCTGATCAGAGTCTTCGCTGTCTGCATGGAGGTAGCTTAGACCCTTAGTTACTCTTAAAGCGCTTATCGCAAGGTCTGATGACACTGGGCGGATGCCCAGGTTGATCTAAGTCTGCGCTGGGCGCACAACAACTTTGTTGGTTTTCTCGTGTCACGGCTCTTTTGCCTTAGGTCATATGCGGATAGGAAAGATTCAGATAAGCCCACGCATCCGCGCTATCTGTCAAATTTCGCCCCTTCGACATGTGTAAACTATGTGGGTAATGGGCAATTTATATTGCGGCAACCTGAGACTGATCAGATCACTAAGCACTTGCACAGCCCGATTTGTTTTGTCTTGGCTGCCCATACATATCGCAGGCTATCATTTCACGTGACGCTGAGCAATCGTTTTTGACCTTATGTAACTTGTTGGCGTGACGATATGCGTTCAAAGATAAGAAAATTCCAAGGACATGTACCCAGTTAGATCAGGACAGTTAGGTCTGATTTTAACTTGAGTACTGATGACTTGTGCCCTAAAATATTATGTTGGCACTTATCCCCTGAACATTGGGGCTGGAGTCGGGGTGGGAAGGGGTGGTAATGTGGGCAAACATGGCGTGAAGCTATCGGTATAGTTTAGTTTAAACATATTTTATTGCCTAAATAACATATATAGCAAAGGGGTCGGGCTACAAGTTTTCACAACATTAGTTACAGCCCTTCCCCAACAACAATAGTATGCATGTCAACATGGCAGGTAATTTCTAATAACAGAATTAAAATGACAATGTAAACCATGCTGCTGAGGAGCTTCAAAACGGCACCTATATATATGCCTCCATACATACAGCCACCCGACTACAGCCCGGCTCCGACGGCCAACACAGAGAAAACCGCAAAATACAAACAACTTAATCATAGTAACAAATTCAATGACAACAAAAAGAACACATGTAGCCCATGCTGTCGGAACCTGGCAGCAATCGATCACTGCAAGGTAAAACCAACACCTACAGTCAGCGTCTTCAAGCCCTGAGCAGACATGTGCTTACACTATCAGAAGTAATATCTGAGAAAATCAACCAAATAAAAAAGAAAAATAATAAACGAAAAACAAACAAAAAGAAAGACAGAAAGTACTATCTGTGAGCTGCGAAAACCTTAGCGGGTTTCGTATGGTATAGCTATCGGTATTGGAGCGGCGACACGAGAAAACCAACAAAGTGGTTGTGCGCCGAGCGCAGGCACAGATCAACCTGGGCATCTGCAAGCTACCTCCATGCGGTTGGTTGGTTGTTTTGGGTTTAGCGGCCCTTTGAGACAGTATTTATATCGGGCCGTCTCCCAGAGAGAGCGAGAGAAAAAATGTCCAAACAATCCCCACCCGCACCTACTGCAAGCACAGTAGGCCCATGCCCTACAATGTTCCAAACCAGGCTGATCTGAGTCTGCGCTGGGCGCACAACAATTTTGGTGGTTTTGTCGCACGCATGCGGCTCATTATGATTTTTATCATGCCCCAGTGACGGTAATCATGGGACATTATGTTTTAAGACCACCTGTCGGTCTGTTTTTCCGTCCAACCGTCGCATCGAAAAAGGTTTTATTTGTTCATGTACGATCAGCTATCACCACACATTTTTAGTCTGTAGAGAGGGATAGGACAGACAATATTGAAGCGCAAGTCTCACAAGTTGTTCTTTGAAGAGAGCATATTTTTTTTGGAGAGTAGCACCACAGGTACAAACCAGCTAAGACACGTTGGCCGTGCTAGATTGGGCTGTGCTCACAGTCGGGGTTTTTAGAACATCAATCGAGTGCTCTGGAACCGTGTCCTGACACGGTGCGCACAGTTCCAAACGAGATGGTGGTTTGGACAGAACAAATAGTCAAAACAAAATGGCGGACAAGCAGACGACACAGGAAAATATATAAAGAAGATATAGCTGTAAGCTTGTTTGAGGAAATTTGAATTGTTTTCCCTTAAAATTCAGATTGCATCACACAAAATGTCGTCAAACAGAAGAGAATGTGTGTTTCTCTAAACGCCATCATATCATGATTGTTCAATAGCCGCGCATTCGCCCCTTTCCTGCTCGTTTGGTATGCTCGTTGTCGGAATTCTAAGCTGTTCTGGCACAGTGCGCACAACCCAATCGAGCACGGCCTAGATGAGTCAACGTTGATTTAATAAAGCTTCACGTTTGTGTGCCTGCTTGGACTACTTTGGCTATCCATCGCACTACAGTGCTAACTGGCATCGCAAGTCTTTGTGTGACATTTCCGTACTGCACACGGAAGCCACACAATATTCCGACTTCGATTGGCCGTTTAATTTCAACAGAAGCTGTTTGCACGAAAGACATAAAAGCCATATACTCATGTATACAAGTGCTATGCAAATAAAATATAGCCCGAACGGGAACACGACATATTGAAGAAATTTAAATATTTGTTTAACCGCCTTAGATCAGCAGTATCGTAATATATTTAAGACTTGAATAAACACCTGTATTTTAAGTTCAATAAATTTAGCCAGACTGTCTTATTTTATGTCAGTCTGTTTGCAGATTGGCTGACTTTCTTTGGAGAAACTTATCTTTCTCCCAGAGACGCTTTCTTCGGAAGTAATTTACAAGCAATATATCATCAACACGGAATTATGGGAGACACACTGAACTTTTGCAGCATTAGGGTTTATGCCGGTACAATGGTTCTTTTTATGACTTGGATTGGACTTCAAATCTAACTGTACATGGAATTAAAATTACTGACGGTTCATGGCTTTCCTTTTCCCTTTAGACAGATGATAGCTACCTCATATCCGATGAATGTGCAGTTCCATTCCCACCTGTACATTTAAAGGACTACGTGCATTTAGTCCAATTTATGTCCCTAATATTTCCCTGAAAAAGAAAGAAGAAAGTACAGCAACTGCTTGGCTTAAATTGTAAATATTCGATGTTACGGTTGCAGCCTATGGATTGAATGCTATTTTCTAAATGACTAACTTCTAGGCTAGAAATAGCCATTTAACATAAAAATAGTGAAAATAAGCCCTTTTCAGCATTTTTGACAGTTTCCAAAATCTTGTGCTCGTAGAACACAACCGCATAAACCGAATGATAATTAAATAGGTTATAGCCAGTGATAAGCTCTAGAACACACACACACACACACACACACACACACACACACACACACACACACAAAATTTAATTATTTCCCTAAAATGTAAAAATGTTGGTGCTGTCTCACTTTTCATTTAGCCAATTTCTCAATGTCCGTAGATAGACAGTTCTCAAATTACATCAGAACCCATGAATGAGATTTAATGTTTCTTTGTTACAGAAATTATAGCAATGAAAGTTTGCCAAACATTTTGCTTTCACACGGAGCAAATTATTTGTCACAGAAAATGTAACAAAAATTCTCGTCTGGACAAATAAACTTTACTCGTATGATAGGCCAGCCATGCCACATTTCCTTTGTAAAATATAGTTTGTTGGAATTCAAAACTGATTTGATTATGAGCAAAGGTTTGTGTGTTCATCGTCGTACTGTAGCTAATTTCTTTGTTACATATTCTATGACAAGCCTTCTTGTCACACGAACAAAATTTGTTTGTCAAATAAATTTTACCAATTTATTTGGTAATGAAAACGCGGCATATATTTTCATTCACACGAGCATGTGTTATTATAATTGAGCCGCGACACGAGAAAACCAACAATGTGGCTGTGCGCCAAGAACAGACTCAGATCAACCTAGGTATCCCCCCGATCTGATCACACTCTTTCCTAAGCACTTACAGGATAGATAAGGGTCTAAGCTACCTCCATGCGGACAGCGAAGACTCTGATCCGACTGGGCGGATGCCCAGGCTGATCTGAGCCTGCGCTTAGTGCATAACCACTTCGATGGTTTTCTCGTGTTGCGGCTCAATTATCAAATTTAAAGAGTAACTGCACTTCAGGAACTGACTGAATCAGATCCCAAACCCTATCCCCAATATCAAAGGGAAAGATCAAACAATAAATTACAAGTGATAAGCCGAGTCAGCAGCTCTTTCCCAAATAGGTGGCAACTCAGCTATCTTTATTGAACTAACTAATTCAGACTAACAAAAGGGTTACAACAGACTAAGCAGATTATTGAAAAAAAACAACAACATTTAACAACTATTTTTACTTATTTTCTATTTTTATTATAGAACGGTTAAAATGAGAAACACAATAAATTAAACAGCACCGAACATAAAACAGATGCAACCGCAACGAAAGTACCGCCTTTGGACGGTCAGTGATAACTACTGGGGGGGGGGGGGGGGTTAAACCGGTTTTACTGGGCCCAAACCTTCACCCTCACCAAAACCCACTTTGTCAAAGAAGAACATTTGCCCATGTGAACGAAGCTGTAAGTTTTAAGTTTTACCTTCAATGTTTTCTATACTGGATGACGTACAGACTTAATTTCGATATGATGATTGGTAATAGTTAAGCTACAACATATTCCAAAGTGAACCTTGTTTGAAGGGGGCCAAAACTGACCCTTAATGCATGTGGTATTTTAAAGCGGCTTCCGCAAATAGTAAGCCAGATTATAACAAGCCTGTTCGACCCATACCGCATTTAAAGCATATTTTTGCACAATATTTGCTTTGAAGTAAAAAAACCGATGGAGTTTTCACAGAAGACCTGAAAGTGACCAAACCGAACTTTCGATTTGGCCACTTTCAGGAGTTTTTTGAGAACTCCACAATCTTTTACAAAGTTGAAATAGGAGCCCCGGTAGCTCAGTGGGTTAATCGCTGACCTACTGAACTAGCGGACTGGGTTCGAATCCCACTTGAGGCGAGAATCTTTCCTACCGTAAACGGGGTTCCATTGCACACAGCCTTTCATTATCATCCGCCCATCGTCCTGATATAACTGAAATACTGTTGAAAAGGACGTAAAATCACAAGTCATCCATCATCATACAAAGCTGAAATGTTTATTGGTGTAGCTTACATACACCTGAGCCGAATAGCACTGTTATATTTTGGCTATCCGTTTGCGGAGGTTTTATTTGCAGGTGGGAATAGAGTTGCGCGTTTTCCAGGTGTATACCTATAAAAATGAAAATGGAATAAAAATTTAGAAAAAGAATTTGACTTGAACAAATCATGCTAAGACACAAATTGACACATGTAAGTCCCTGTGCAAGGACCATGATTAGTCAGATTACATTTATTTTTTGACTATATGCAGTTCGAATATGCACATTTGAATTTTCTGCCGTTACAAAAATGAACACAGCGCTACACAGCCTAACCATATTCTGTATTTGTTTGTAGTGTTACAACACGAAAACACAGCGCTACAAACTATGAAAGATCCAAAGCATCTATTCACCAGAAGGGTCTGTCACTCTTGATGGTACCATGAAATTGTTTGGTCTCTGGATACACAAACTCTCGCTGGAACTTTTCTTGTATCATCCAACCAATGAGCACCATGTCCGATGCTTAAGGTGAGGTGGGAGTAATTGACAAAACACATGATTTTATTTATACTTCTTTATAGAGTACATTTTCAGTCCCTCTTTCAGAAAATGTAATAATAAAGGGGGGTCGCCGATGTCGTTTTCAAGATATTTGACCTCGAAAACGTCAATTTTTCCACTTTTTTGACCCGACGTTATAATGGCGTTCTATGGAAATTGCACTTTTTTGCTCGTCACTCTTGGATAAAAACCTTTATTCTAAGAAAACAAAACACATTTTTTCTTCAAAAAACTAACCCAGTATGGCCCAATGATAGAAATTCATATTAAAGCAATGAAAATAGTAGGTCGCCGACTTAACTTTCGAGTTAAAGTGCATAAAATGCCTGATCTGCCGTCTCTTTAGACCGCAATGTTGACGTTGCGCATGGTGACGTTAACGTTACTAAACTTTTCGCGCCACATATCAACTATCGCTTTTTGTATTTTAGTCTTAAAAATCGAAAACATGGCCAGTATGCCCTCCTATACAGTTGACGGGCACCCGAGTTGGGGTGGGCTTCAACGTGTTAGGACATTTGAACAATTCCCTTGTCCACTTGGCTTTTGTACAGTGTAAGCGAGTCAAGTTTTCCAGTTCCTGACCCGACCCAAGAAAGAGCCTAAAATATTTTGCACTATAACCCAGCGTTCTAACGACTGGACATCGGCGACTCTCTCTCTCTCTCACTCTCTCTCTCTCTGTAAAAAATGATAGGCAGCTTTGATTCACTGTAGCGTCCAGGAAATACAATAAACCGACTCTTTGATATACACTTGAAACATAAATAAGAAATGAAAGACAGAAAAGTGAAAGAAATTCAAGGGAAAAAACACATTGTTTTAGCTTATTGACAGTACAGATCATTGAATTATCGTATCAACGTCGATAAAAGATTCTGAAGACATTGCGTTGACGTTGATACAGCTGCCTGGCGTTGTTCAAAAGCTAGGGACAGTCTAAGATTTTTTAATATAACTGAAATTTGGCATAACTGTTGCTGATTAGTATTTTAAGTGTGGGTGGTATGAAAACGACTGTCTATGGCTGCTACCATGTTAACTGTTAAGTGCGTGGTCGCAGTGTAGACAGTGATCTGACCACTCATTGTACGATTCTGGATTCAATTTCACACTTGGCTTTGTCATTGCCACTCAACAGCTGCGAACTCCGTCTTACAAACTGTTGAGAAAATGTCAGAGAACAGCTTTCTCCCCACGTAAAGCTAGCTATAATTTTTTTCAGTTTCTTCTCTGTGGCACTTTCTATTTTCTTTTCTTATCGTATGAAATTTGTAACAAAATTATCGCAACTCAACAACTGCGAATTCCGTCTAAAAAACTGTTAAACCGCAAATAGTCTTCCGCACGGAAAACTAACTATACTTTTTTTCAGTTTCTTCTCTACGGCACTTTCTACTTCCTTTAAATTTCGCCCAGCGCTCAGCCTCCTTGCATTTTGTGAGCAGACCATGTAGTGATCACAGAAGCGGCTAACGTTGACGCCATTTTGTTTTTATCAAACGGAACGTTCGACGTCATTACATAACGTAGCGACAGAAACTGCCGTACTGGCGCGCCGCGTACCAGTGGTGGCCGTTTGCGTTTTGCACGCGCAATTACGTATTTGTTGCGTCACAGAGTCGGCCATTTTGTGAACAGACACAAAAGGAAACGCCCACTAAAAAAATGATGAAAATCTCTGCCTGGGAGACGAAAGGTAAACAATTTCTCTAGACTACCCTCATGCCAACATCAATGCATGTCCGGGGGACTACAATCCTTGATACATACATAATTAGATACAGAAATAAACATGTACAAACTTCTGTATTAATGTTTATTTATCACGAAAAGTTATTTTATTAAAAATTGCTCTTTACTGTTTTCATTTATAGTCAGTCACGACTTTTAGTTCCTTTCAAATGTATAAACTCAGAAAAAGATTAACCGGGTAAATCAAGAATTGAAATGGACACTGAAACGTCTCACTTTCACGTTAGCTGACTTTATGAATAGAAACTTTTCAATTGTTTCTTAATTTGTTATGAATTTGGTTGAAAGTTTTACATTGACATGGAAGGAGACAAACCTATATACATTTATGAAAAAAATATGTATATTTATTGAATATAACTAAACATTTTTTCTGGATGACATACTGCGTACGCCGTATTATAAACGCCAGACCTACCCCAACCGTGTAAAGCTGCGCAACGCGAGTAGGGTCAGTCGGGTTTGTATGCCGAACGCGCTAAAAACCGTTGAAACGGGACAAAGACCACAGACTTACAACGACATTTCATCCAAGTTTTAATCCACTAAAAGTTTTGGAAAATGGATCATTCAACGCAAGGCAATCCTGATGGCCATCACTGGTACGCTACGTACGTATTTTAATGCTCGTTAGTGATCCAGTTTGAGGATCTGCCACAGGCACATGTAATAGTCTATTTCCAAAAATAAATCGATAAAATACCGACAGTTACCTCTAGTTTATTCAATCAAAATATAGAATCACTAAACACTATATGCCGGTTACAAGATAAAAAAGAGTAACAAAAAACGGCCACCACTGGTCGCGCGCCAGTACGGCGGCGCTGAATTACTCCCACCTCACCTTAAGAGGGAGACACGGCTATAAACGTCGTACATATATCGTTAGGCGACAGGCGACCTTTTTTCCGATCTGTGCTTTGGCAATTCATCCGTTCATTAACGTCACATTTTGTGTTTCCTTTGTATGTCAGAGCGAAAGGTTTACTTATGAGCGTTAACTTCAGTCCTTCAAGAGCACAGAGAAGAGGCTACCTAACGATAACCACGGCCAAGAAACGAAAACTATGATTTTGAAGGTCTTCTGGAATAGCTAAGACAATCAAACAGAGTACAGTATAAGGAAAAGAAAGTAAAAGAGACAGACAGGAGAAGAGATGGGAAGACACTATAGTAGAGTGGAAAAGGATGGAATTTGACAGCATAACAAGTGCAGCCAACAAACAGGACAAGGTGGAGAGAAATCGTTGTAAAGCCATCTGTGGTGTCCCAGCGAAGATGAATGCTAGTGCGATGGACTAGACGTTGACAAAATTTCACTACGCACCGCGCATTTGCTAATAGGCAGCTATGTTTGTAATTTGTTCATTATGACGGCATGTATGCCAGTCTTGAAATGTGTTAATTTATGCTGTGTTTGAATGTAACAATCCTGTGATAATTCATTCGCAGATAAGGTACAACCGCCTACATTTAACAGCATTCAATTTTTCATTCTGCAAAAATTTTAAAAGAATGACAATACAATGCCATGATAAATGCTGCTTTACTATTGAATTTTAAACAAAACTGCTGAACCCCAATTATACTAAATATTGACTGACTACCTGTGAGGGAGTCAGTTACGTCAGAAAACAAGTTACATGTGATTCGAGAAAATGTGACTAGCAACATGTGCTGACGCCGACGACAACCATCAGCCTCAATATCTACACAATCGGATCAGACTCCTCGGTGTGTCTTATATAGATTTCCTAATACTCAAAGATTGCTGATGCGAACAGAAAAGACTCAGGTCAGCCTGTGCAGATGCGCAGGTTGATCGGCGTCTTTTCTGTTTGCACATCTTTTGACCATTTTTCACGGCACAGCCCATTGGCTATTTCACACTGAAGTGAACAACAACATCTAGAATCGATGCAAATCCTCTTGAAATAGCAAACAACCTCCACTTAGGTCCTATTGTTACTTCTTAACTAGTTAATGGATGTTTTGTACAGACTCTTTTTGATATACTGTTGACAATATGTCATGTATGACTGTCATTATTTTAGCCAGATTTGTCAAGGGCTGCCATTAATTGTAGAATCTGACGGTGATTCTGAAAAAAAAAAATCCTAAATCACCATAAAAATAGGGGTGATAGGGTGGTCGAATCTGCCTTGAATTTTTCGGTATTGGGGCGTCCTATGGTTGGACGAGAGTCTGCTGTGTATTCAATAGGTTTGGGATGGAAGTTGTCCTATCTGCGGGGAGACTGAATTTATCAAAGGGCTTTCAAGGTTAAAACAACAAACAAACCAAAAAGGTCTGCTTTGTAGAACCGCTTGCCGCGCCAATGAAAACAAAAGGTATGACTCCCTGTATAATTTTCTCTTCGATGACAATATTTCGATTGACAATGGACTGAAATTTTTCACCGAACTATCATGAAAACGGAACTCGGCCAGTCTAAAGCTTGATAGTTTATTCTTCACCGCCACGGCGATGAGGAATCTAGAGTTCGCGTTTGACCTTTGATCTTCATGCGGTGCTTCTTGGCGATTCAGGATGATCTCTCTTAGAACTGATCATATCCACAAGTACCAGGAAATGACCGACACGGACACAGTCTTGTGGTGTCACTAGGTATCGAAACATTTCTTAACACAGCCTACCAGGTACCGGCGTTGATTCAACGTCATTACGTTGAATCGGCGTTGATTAAATGGTGATTTAACGTTGTGTGCCCAGAGGACGGTCAATTCTATTTGGTTGCCAGCTGATTAAGGACGTACTGTCTAAGCGCTCATACAAGACCAAACGTCATGGCGATCCAGACAATGAATAAAAAAATGCGTAGCATATGGGTAGTGGCCTCAGTAAAGTTGCTAACGATGAGGCAAGCTTTTTCTTGTCATCACTAGCCGGCACCCGGCTAGTCTAAAGTTTCTTACTGGCCGGATCCTGTTTACATTATAATTCTGTCATTTTCCTTTATAATATTATGTATTTCGTCCTGAATGTCTGCAGCATGTTCGTCTAACGCTTGCAAGCCCATGTGGCCGAAGTCCAATGAACCTGAATGAGTGTCTGGTGCAGGAATTCCAGACTGGTATTTGAACCTCAGTACTGAAATATCCTCCTGCATGTGAAACTGTCCATTGCTGCCAAAGTGTTAGTTGAATTGGAATTCTAGGGAAGAGGACTGTAACTAATATTGTCCAGATCCGTTCTTTGTACTTGTCATAAATAATTGAGCCGCGACAAAGTGGTAGGGCGCCCAGCGCAGACTCAGATCAGCTTGGGCATCCGCCCAGTCAGATCAGAGTCTTCGCTGTTCGCATGGCGATAGCTTAGACCCTTAGCTACCTTTTAAACGCAAAGCGGAGACTCTGATCAGACTGGGCGGATGCCCAGGCTGATCTGAGTCTGCGCTTTGCGCATAACCACTTTGTTTTCTTGAGTCGTGGATCAAATATGTATGAATTGCCCCTATCTAAGGGAGAAAAACAGCAAACAAGAAATAGGCAATATTTAACAACAGTACTTTTTCTTCTTGCTTCAGTTAAAATGTGGTCTGTACTAAATCAAGTTGTTTCTATAGATCTAGTAGCAGATTAGGTACACATTGTAAAAAAATTCCGTAAATTTTACGGTGGAATACTTGGCAACCAGCTGCCAGTCCATTTCCCGTTATTTTTACGGACGTTTGCCTGTAGAACATTTTATGAAATCAAGACATGGTAGAGTTATTAGTCTGGCTACAGACCCTATGTTCAATAAATCCTCTGCAAAGGAACTTAGGAATTTGACCATCAGAGTAACATACAGATTCGACTGGGACCAGGCTATAGAGTTATCTTAACTGACTGCACTCGAAAATACCTTTATAGTGTTGAAGGGCTATATGATCAAAACAATACATGTCTTATCCTATTCTAAGCTGCGTGATTATGCTTGCCAGACTTTACTCAAGTTGACGGGCGTCCGTAAAAATAACGGGAAATTGACTGGCAGCTGGTTGCCAGGTATCCTACCGTAAAATCTACGATTTTTTACATTGCACGCTTAGTTTAGTTAAAGAAACAACAACTTTAAACCGTGTAATAACAAGCACCGTTGGAGCCCAAAGGCGAAGTAAAGTAAAACAGAACCTGGATTATAATCATTTGATTTCCTAAAACAAAATAAATTTAAATATAACATGGTACAATCATACAAAGGAGGTTCAAAAGTATTTTAAATCTCCATCATAAATTCTATGAACTAAATGATAATATGACATCAACCGTTAACTGCAACGTTATTGTCCTAGTAACGACGTCAGCTTGCGGCGACGTCGTGTGTTTCTAAGGCGCTCGTGCTGAGCAGGTTCAGATGCACGGACAACTGTGACAAGAAAACTATCTAAACAGCATAAGAAACATGCTAAATCTTTCCGAGTTTGATCATTGACGCTAGATTAGAGGCCTAGTGAACAAGACATAATGAGCGGGACTGCTGTTGAGCAGCTGCCAGCCCTGAAATTCCCCGCCAGCCCTGCCCTGAAACAGCGTAAAACACCATCAAGACAAACAACAGAAGCTAGATCTATGTCTGTGTGCTTTTCTCCAGATGTTGTCTCCATACAGGGAAGGTAATTATAGTTTAAGTATTAATATAAGAAAAGCTTCCGGCCAAAAGTTAGTAAACTTTTTTTTAAATCCCATGGACTTGTACATTTATGCATTAGTGTGTCTAGGGGCAAATTATTTCTTTTCCAAGAGTAACCTCCTGGAAGAAGTAATTCAGCAAGCAGGCCGCAAACACTTATACGCTAACTTTTTGTTGTTGTTTTTGTTTCCTTCGTACTCCGATGCGATCATACCTGAACATTATATCAGAGGACTGTTCTGTGGTGGAAAAAAGCCAGAAGTAGTTCTCAGCTGTATAGGGGCTGGGAAATACTCTGTGAAACCACCACAACCCCGAAGGGAACAGCCTACCATTCATACTTGCCAGCACCAGGTTTGAACCTACGCGGCAGAGGTATGTAGCCAGTCTACTTATAGGTCAACCTCGCTACCGACAAAGCTATCGGGGCGCCACTTGCGAAAATCGAACATATTAAGTGGACTCATACTGCTGAATTATTCAAAAGTCAATGATATTTATAAAATGCATGGAATAATGACAATAGCTGATTATCTCAACAAAAGACAACACATATTAAGAACCCGCACGTGCCACTTTAAGGAACATGGATACACTTTCAGAGGAAGCAACAGTGTCATTTTTGGCTTGCGATGACGGTCGCAAGCCAGTATTCAAGTGGTTTAGTGATACCGAGTTATTTTCGGAAGAGACGATACGTCACGCTTAGTCGGAAAATACCAAGAGAGTCTATTTTTATCCATATCCGATTTACCTCATCTGCTAAAAATAACAGACGGAAAATCTATTTTTGATAGTGCATGTACTTTGTTTTTGATATTTCCGTTAAAAAGCACGTTTTTCTTTCACAAGTGCCTTGAACTTGGCCACATATCTTTTGCTTTTTTATAAAATGAAATTCTTAATTTAATGCAAAATATTTGGCTTTGCATCCTTAGAAATATACTAAAACCTGTGTAAGAAACAGTGTATATTCATAGGCTTAGTTTACAAGCATTAGCTTTTTCAAAAATCATGCAGCGGCGTCGCGAAAAATAGGCCTTAGGGCATCGCATAATCTGACTAGTCAGAGCAGCTGGCACACTGTTCAGAGCCGGTGCATTCTTGGGGTCTGATCAGTCTTTTTCGGCATATATATTCTTCATGATGCAGACACCTTTCATGCTGAGGATAGACTGATCAGACTGCGCTTGTGCCGGAATGGGCTGATCTGTGTATCTGTAAAAAATAGCGAAGTTCAAATTCATTGTTTTAATTTAGAAACATGCGCTTTTAACGATTTTTTCCCTTTATCACTCATCACATTTACTGAAAAAAAAGTATCCCATCTATCCGCGTGTGTGGCTTTTATGTACAACTGACCGTGTTATGTATGTAAAAGCTGGTAATGTAGGTGAGTAATATTAACGCATACGCATTGCAACAGGCATAAGCGATATAATGTACACATTTTTAGCTTCTGGTAAATTTCCTATTGGCCATCAACATGTTCATGAATAGCCTGAACTGGAAACCTCTTACAATGATACAGGTACAGAAAAAGGGGACAATTCAGAACCGTTAAAATTTGAATCTCGTTGTGGCCGACTGTTAGGGAATCATTGACAGCTTTATGACACTGGAGTGGTTGGTTGGATGATGCCGGGTATAACTTCCAGTGCCGGGACGTACTACTGATTTGGATTGTAGTTGGGCAAGGGCCTACTGTGATTGCAGTAGGTGCGGGTGGGGGTTGTGTGGTCATTTTTCTTGCTTTTATAACACTCTCTTATGTTGCCTTTTTACTTCACCTATACAAATGTACAGAGAAATATTTGCACTCATCGACGGTTTCATTAGATGAACCTATACTTGGCTGACGTTGTTCATACATCCATGAACAACACTCATTCATACAAGCGTAAGCGACGTCACGGATAATTCAAATAGATGATTGGCCGATGTAACGTTTGATATACGACATGCCATACTGGCGGCTGTTGTACATCATTATAAAACACGTTGGTTTATAACTATTCTTCGTCCTTTCCTCGGCATTAAATTAGTCAGAACTTCACGAATAAGTAACAAAATTGATGTGAAAACATAGCATAAATATAAAAGATAAATTTCATTTCTCGGAATTTCATGGAATAATGAACGCAAGGGGTTCCATGCTTTGTTGCTCCCAAATGGTGTAAAGCAAGTTATTGTCTCGAACAATAGCAGCATGCATTTTCTTCTCAGAGTGTGACCAAAATTGACACTGGTGCCACTAAAACCAAAAATAAACTTCAGTAAATATAAATTTATTGTCTTCCTTGATGCCAAGTTCATATATGCCAAAATTCCATAGACATGGGTTTTAAACAGGCTTTCCTAAAATTTGATTAAAACTAAGTGACTCAGCAGCCGTAAAGAAAAGACTTGAAATAGGGTCATATGACACTTTTCCTTGAGACATACCTAACAGCCGAAACGTTGGAAAACTCTCTGTGTGTGTGTGTGTGTGTGTGTGTGTGTGTGTGTGTGTGTGTGTGTGAATATTTCCTCAATCTGTTTTTCAAATAAATTCTCCACTTGTTTTTACCTCACACCTATGTATAATGCCACCATTCAAAAAGTTAAGAAATTAAATGCTTTGCTTATTAAAAGATAGCAACAGAAAGTGCACCAACAATTGGGTTCACTTCAATAACTTGCTTAGCTGGGCAAGCCTTCCTTTTAAAAGGAAATTTTATAATATTTTGCCTCCCTTCTCAATGTGGTTTAACACTTAAAGGAGAAAATGCTCATCCAAGAGCAAATTCTTTCCTTTAAGAGTAGAGAAGCGCGGTGGTCCAAGAGAAGCGCGGTGGCTCAGTTGTTAGTGCACCTGACTCTGAAGCCAGAGGTCGTGGGTTCGATCCTCACCCAGGGGGAAATCTTCCTTTGTCCGAGCGCGTTTTTCTAGCATCATTTGCAGGGATGATGCTAACAAGTCACGTTGCCGATCCTTCGGATCGGGACGTTAACTGGAGGTTCCCTGAGCAGGGAGAAGTCATTCCCTGTGCAGGTTAAAGATCCCTACAATAGCTACATTCATTCTGCTCGTAATACTCTGAAAAGAGGGTGTAGCAGTAAATATAGAAAGAAAGAAAGATATCATTTAGGACGGGCTTCTTTGTTCAAGTCTGGCCACATACTTTCGTTTCTCCTTCCGCTGATTCAAGAAGGGCAGTTGTCAGTTACTGGCGAAAGTATGTGCACTTAGTACTGGTTAACCGCTTAGGAGGTCTAAGCCTGCCCAGGAATAGTGTGGTTAGGTTAACTGACCGTCCCGACATGACCTTAGTTGTTTACCGTGGACGTTAAGCATCAAATCAACCAAAAAAATCTTTGTTCAAGCAAGCAGATAAACGTCATAAAAGTTGTCTCCCTATGTAAAAATGGGGGAAAACATACTTTTACTTCAATCCTTTCCTCGAACTAAAATTTCTACACCTATTTTCACATTTTTTCCTTTTAGTGATAAATTTCCCCAGACATTCAAGAAGACAGGTAACTACAACAGATATGCAAGCCGGACAGCAGCATACGGAACACCAGAGGTCGTCAAACGAATCTACACTGGTCAACTTCCAAATTCTTACTTCAACGATATTTGCTATGGTAAAAGAGCGACTCCGCGTGAGTTCTTCTACAGAACACCAACAAAGGAAAGAGAAAAGGAATTGTGGGAACCTAAAACGATATCACGTGAAAAGACACGTCACGTGGTTCGAGATATTCAGGATGCAAGGTTGGTGAAACAAGTTGATGGTTCAGTCCCGGATCCAAGGGGTGGGCTTTGGGGCTGCAGCCCCGCCATTTGGCCTCTGTGTTATGTATAATATGTAGGCCTCCAGATAAAAAGAAGTATCTGATGACAGTTTGAGGAAAAATATCCAATGTGGTTAGATCAAAATATTCAAAATATATGTTGCGATGTCTCATTAGAATCGCCTCGGGGAGGCGATTCTAATGAGATGTCACAACATATATTTCAAGGATTTTTTTTTATAAAAATTCTCTTGAAATTGAACCATAGATATGTCATATTTTCAAGCCCCCTCCCACACACACATACATTTCGGCACCTCCCAGCCCTACCAGTTATCCAGAGCCCCACCAGTACGTGATGGTCTGGATCCGGGCCTGTGGTAAATGTGTACACTACAGGGAAAGCCACTCTGCTATTTACTTGTTTGCCCCCCTTCTCATTAGGACCAACTCTTAAAGAAAAGAATTTGCTCCAATTTGGAGCAATTCTTTCCATTTAGAGTAGACCCTTATTGGAAGGACTTCGTACTCCAGGGAAGCAAACAGCTAGGAAGTCAGGAAAGTTGTTCGCTTTGTAAAAATGGCGGAAATGTGGAGATGTTGCCGTACACGTTAAGGTCTTGATCTTTTGTCAAACTATGTCAATCGTCGACAAAAATGGAATCAGTTGTTTACCCCTTTCTCGGGAAGACGACTCGATATTGCTGTAATACTCTCTTATAGGGATGTTGAATCCAAAACGAACGTGCCATTATGATAATATGCGCAAATATAGGATATTTAGCTATGAAAGGGCATAAGACGAGATTTTATGCGAATCTTTATTACAATAGCCAAACTTCAGTTCGCTCTGTGCATTGTTCTTTTCTGATGCAGAATATTATGTTTCTTTGCAGCATTTGGGTATATCGAAGGTATGACCCGCATCCAAACTATTATTTCATATTATACGTTTCTATATTGTACGCAGCCTTTCATTTTTACCATCCCATCGTCCTGATATGACTTAAATACTGTCGAAATGGATAAAAGTTACGTCATCAATCCAGCACAGGATCCTGATGAAATTTGAAAGAGTTTTGCTAGTCCACATGCGGTTACCCATTATAAAGGTATGCCAACTGTTGGTGTAGCCTTAAGCCTCGTTCACACGGGCAAAGTTTCTGTTACAAAGTAGGTTTGGCATAGAAAAATTTGCTCGTGTAAATGTAAAAAATATGCCTCATTTTCATTGCCTTTATATGGTAAAGTTTCTATGACAAAAAAAATGTCCGTGTGAACAGAAAAAATGCGATAGAATATGCAACGAAGAAACTAGCTATGGAGATGAACATAGAAAACTTTGCTCATAATCAAATAAGTTTGATTTTGAACAAAGCATATTTAACAAAGAAAATGTGGCACAGTTGGTCGTTTACACGAGCAAAGTGTGTTTTTCCAGGTAACTTTGACGAGAATTCTTTGTTTGAGTGAACACGGCAGCAAATATTTCATTGCCAAAAGTTTATTTGACAAAGATTCTATGCCACACTTTTCTTTAACACATAATTTACTACGTATAAACGCAAAATACCAAACTTTCTTTGTTACAATTTCTGTAACAAAGTAACTTTGGTCGTGTGAACGAGGCTTTAAGCTTCGTTCACACTGGCAAAGTTTCTGTGACAAAGAAGGTTTTTCAGAGAAGCATTTGCTCGTGTGAATGAAAAAATATGCAACATTTTCATTGCCAAATTTGTTAAAGTTCAATGACAAACAAAATTTGCCCGTGTGAACAGAAAATTTGCTATGGAATACTGCAACAAAGAAACTAGGTATGGAGATGAACACAGAAAACTTTGCTCATAATCAAATCCGTCCAAAGTTTATTTGTCCAGATAACTTTGACGAATAATATTTGGTCGTGTCAACACAGCAGCAAATATTTCTTGCCAAAGTTTATTCGACAAAGATTCTATGCCACATTTTCATTTACAAATAACTTGCTACGTGTGAACACAAAATATTTGGCTTTTTTTTTGTTACAGTTTCTGTGACAAAGAAACTTTGGTCGTATGAACGAGGCTCTAGTGTTAAACTGACTGTTATTGAAATATATGTATCCCTTTTCCAGCTTCATAAACTTCACGAACTTCATATTATTTTACAGATTTCGTAGACGAGATTCTCTAGAAAAGGAATCGCTTAAAAAGGGCAGAGAACTCCGAAGAAAGACAGAACACTGTTTATTAACACAGGCTGACTTCATGCCCAATGGCCTACACGCCTACTTGGTACGACTTGACAAAGACAGACAGAAACTAGTTCAGAAGACCAAGGGTAGACAGAAACCTAGAGATTCTAGCAGATACTAAACATGTCCATACACACACATCTAGTTCCCCTTAAGGAAATACAGTTTCTCTTAATTTAGCCTTTATAGAGGCCTGACGCCATAAGAATTTCAATTTTACGTATCTTTTATTATGCAGGTTCTTGTTTAGTAAATTTGAGCCACGACACGACAAAACAAACAAAGTGGCATGTGCGCCCAGCGAAGACTCAGATCTTCACAGAGCGCACATGCCACTTTGTTGGCTTTTATCGTGTTGCGGCTAATTTTTTATGAGAAATATGGATTCTTTATCCAAGAGCCGCATACACTTAATTCTTATCTTGTTTAGATTACTTTAAAAGCATTTTTCATCTCACTCAATTTTATCATATCTCACTTAAAGGCTAATAGATTATAGGAATGTCATAACATGTACACTTTACTCATGCGCAGAACATTTGCCTTTGGTGTCCTAGAAAACACACTCGTCAGAGACTACATGATTCCATGGACTGGAAGCTTAGGCAAAGGCACTGATTGCGGATTGACTGCAATAGTTCCATATGAACCTTTATCATGAAAAATATGATGTTTTCGTTCTTTCAAATGGTACATGTATAAGGGACAAGCACTAAGCCCACTGGCCACACAACCTTGAATCAACATTGATTCAACCTTGATTCAACGTCATGACGTTGAATCAAGGTTGAATCAAGGCTGATTCAAGGTTGTGTGGCTGCTGGGTAAAAAATGCCATTAATTTGTTCATTTTAATGTAAAATACAATACAAAAACACTCTAAAAATAAGAGTTTCGATTCTTGTGAGTTACGATCAACACACTAGAACGTTTTACTATTCCAAATATGTACATGTACCCGTCCCAACCATTCCAAATATGCACCCGCCCCACCTCACAGGGTATAATCGATTCCGCTAATTTTCGCTTCCTGCAGAGACTGTACATCATATTTGGCTTCCGCCGAGACTGTTCGCGAGCTCTTGCTTCCTGCCGAGACTTCTGTGCATGATAAATGGCTTCCTGCAGAGACTGTCCGCGTGATTCTGCTTCCTGCCGAGGCTCTCGGCAGGAAGCATAATCACGCGGACAGTCTCGGCAGGAAGCCTTTTTCGAGGACAGTAGTCTCTGCAGGAAGCAAGAGTTCGCGGACAGTCTCGGCGGAAGCCAAATATGACGGACAGTCTTTGCAGGAAGCGAAAATTGGCGGAATCGATTGTACCCTGTGCACTTTCATACAAGGTGCATTAATTAGCTCTGTGAGATCTGAATCACTTTGGACAGTTTATATACATGTCGTCAAGATATTCCTAATGTAATTTTTTACTGAATAGAAAGAAAGTCTATTCCTGAATGAACAACTTCCAAAATCATATTGCCGTCATAATACATGTCACTGACTGTTGTCATGGGTACGTTGTTTGGTCTTCATTCTGCCTGGAAAATCTTTTGCGTGACACAAACATATCCTTCAACCGACTTGGCCGATGCTAGAAAATAAGATAAAAATGTTACAAAAAAATACTAGATGATTAAATAAAGCAGTCAAAAGCAACAATGAAATTTCTTATGCGTTTATTTTGAATACAAATACAGTCAACTCTCGATGTCTCAAAGACAATGTTCATCTCAAACTTCTGACATCTCACAGTAAATTTTCTGGTCCCAGAAAATTTACTTTGAGATACCAGTAGTTTGAGATAACAGGAGTGGAAATGAAAGAAATTTCGTACATGTGTCCAAACTATATGTTCACGTGTATATTCTTTGATACAAGAGAGTACTTTAAGATATAAGCGTTTGAGAAAACGAGAGCCTACAAATACAGTCTAGTTTCGATATCCCAAAGTCAACATTTATCTCAAACTACTGATATCTTACAGTATATTTTCTGGTCCCAGAAAATTTACTTTCAGATATCAGTTGTGTAAGGTACAAATTGGAATGAAAAAAAAAAAAAAAAAAGGAAATGTGTCCAAAATACACGTGTATATTCTTTGCCACCATAGGGTACTTTAGATATAAGTGTCTGAGATTACGAGAACAAGTGTACCAAAATTTAAAGTGGATACGTACATTTCAGAAGAAGCAACTCTGCTAATTATCTAACCCCTTTTCTCAGTAACAGCCAACTATTAAAGGGAAACAAATCTCTTCCAGGAAAAATTTCTACCTTTAAGAGCACACCTCTTGTTGAATGCGCTTTATGATCGGTATAGGGCAAGATAACAAAAGTTATGTACTTTTAAAATTTGGCTAGGGAACACGGAAATATACCCAAATACATTAATTTCGTCTATGTCACTGTTTATACCGGTCTGCAAATTTTTGCTCTTTGCAAATATATGACATAGTACTATAGCTCCATTAACATATCAACCAGTGGGTACTGGCCTTGGTGCTTTTCTTGAGATAACCGTTACAGCAGGCTTAGACCGCCTCGATACTATTACTCTTATACCGTTGTCACTATTTCATATTTTACCACCAGTACGTGCAAGTGCTTAAATAAGGGTTAAGGTGGATGGTTACACCTCCATGTTTTTCACCATTTCTACAGATTTTTTTTCACCATTTTAAAAAAAGGGTACATCTCTTGTGGTTTCTTGATTGCTTCCTTGCTTTTCGACACCCTTTCAAATGAAGTTAAGAGTGGATTAAAATCACTGCTTTTTGTACAATATTTCTTGTTAAAAACTTCTGATACCTTCCCGTATTTTTGCGGTAAAGGACCTGGCCATCAGTTGCCAGGTCTTTTACCGTAAAATCTTCGGGAATTTATACAGTGCAACTAAATTCACCGTTGCCTTGCACTATCGGGTTCGGCATATGAACTTGTTGGATTGAGCATTTTATTACCCACAACACCTTTGAGGATCTCCAAAACTACTCACCTCTATGAGCCAAATTCCTGATTTTGAGTTAGGATTTTTATAGGCGTAGAGGAACCAGCCTCCCAGAGCGGTAACTAGAACAACAACTATCACCACCACAACGATTGTAACAACAGAACTGTTTGAATGAGCTGTAATACATGTTATAAACTGAAAAAACAATAGGTTTATGACGTCAAAATGACGTCATATTTACGTCCATGCGATGTGATGACGTCGCATCGACGTCAGTATGATGTCATTATGACGTGATGCGTCTGCCGGGAATACGTTAACTTTTACTTTAAATTACTGCTCTTTTCGCAGACGTTTTATTGTAAAAGGAGTATAGCGGAAGTTTTATCGTAAATTTTAGATATTCGCGAAAGTGAGAATATTTGCAAAAGTTGTAGTCAGTACTGCGAAGTCAAAACATCATCATAAACCTATGCACATTTGACAAATTTTGTAAACGGGTGCCACTTGCAAAGGTCTATAAACGGACACCACCTGGCAACTTCTGTAAATGGCCATCAGCAAGCAGTCACTGAAAATGGGCACCACTATACAACATCTGAAATCGAGCACCACTCCACATCGTCTGTAAACAAGCACCATTTAGCAACTCAGTACATGGTTCTTTTGGCAACTGAGCCTCGACACTACAAAACCAACAAAGTGGCATGTACGCTTAGCGAAAACTCGGATCAGCCTGGGCATCCGCCCAGTCTGAGCAGAGTCTTGGCTATGCGTTTAATGGGCCATTAAGGGCCTTGGCTAGCTCTATGTGGACAGCGAAGACTCTGACCAGACTGGGCGGATACCCAGGTTGATCTGAGTCTTCGCTGGGCGCACATGCCACTTCTCTGATTTTGTCGCGACTCAACTGTTTTTGCATACCACTTAGCAATTTCTGTAAGCGAGGATTACTTATCAAACTTGGACAGGTTAATGACTTCAAGTGAAGATGGATGATTCATGCTCATTATTAGACGGATGGGGGAGTGTGGGTTGGATACGAATTCGGCTCTGACTGTTCTACTGAGATGGGCTAAATCAATCAATCAATCAATCAATCAATCAGTCAGTCAGTCAGTCAGATAGTCAAACTAAGACTTACATCCTTCAGTAGTGGTAGTGGAATCTTCAGTTGGCCTTAACAGTTCCTAAAATGAAGAAAACATCAAATAACATGTGCGAGCAGAGAAAACAAATATCAATCTGTGCATGCAACCAATTTTATTAGAGTATTCACTACTTGCGTCTCTAGTAAAAGCTGGTTTAGGGCTGCGCCAATTTTGATTGGCAGGCTAGTCTGAATTTCTGCCATTCGCATATCAACTATCAAGCTTTGTATACGCAACATGACACACTTTTCCAGAGTGGCGAAGTGCGTTGGAGTGTGTGGCAAATGTCCTTAAATATGAAGTAAACATGACATTGCATTAAAGCTGGCTGCTTCCTGAGATGGACTCTCAGCACATTTACATGTACGTACGTCGAAGATTCTGACCGTTCCATGGTGATTGTGTACAGTTTAGCTTAAGGGATTATTACCCTTATATATATTCCTCGATCTTCAAAAATGGTATTTTGCTCCAGTGAAGGCTTTGTGTGGTTGTGTTTGGCTGGTTCTGTTGGTTGGTTGTTGGTTGGATGTCTTGGGTTTAACTGCTCTTTGCGACAGTTTTTCGGTCTATATCGAGACGTCGACCAGAGAGAGGGAGAAAGAATAGAGATGATAGGGGAGAGAAAAAGCCCGCCCCCCCCCCCTACTGAATGCGCAGTAAGCCCTTGCCCTACTATTATTCTAATCAGTAGGGTGCTCCGGCAGTGATATGAAAGTTACCAAACACCATCGCCTGGCCACGACCACAACCGCTTGGTTGTGAAGATTTACAGGCCGGTCAGCTGTGTAATGTGCTGTGTAATTTCATGCTGAGGACCACTACAGATGTTACAGTAGCGATGGCGTAATGCAGTGCGAGGCGCGTGTGTGAGAGAGAGTTGTGGTGAGGTGTCGCAGCCAGTCGTCGTCTTGTGGCTTTAGGCTGACGGATGCACGTCCATGGACAGCAACTCTGTCATTTGCATTTCTGCCTCCATCCTCTATGGAGATCAACCGTTAAAGAAAAGAATTTGCTCCTCTAGGAGCAAATTCTTTTCTTTAAGAGTTGACCACTTTTGAAAGAATTGTTACGTCAAGGGAAGTAAAAAGGAAGTCTTAGAATTTGTTTTCCGTCGTAAAAATGACAAAAACCAAGGCGGTGCATCAAATGCACATTACACGTATTGAAACGTCATGGACATATCTCAGCGATTAGTCATATTAAATTTTAACTTCCTTCTAAGATCTTTATTATATCAGACTCTAGATTCCTGAAGATGTTTGAGGCTGATGTAAAAGTATCACACAGGCAAGCTAGATTTAAAAACGCAAATTTCTATCATCTTCGACATATAAAATTCTTTGTCGTCACAGACTGACCTCTTTCTAAAAATGTTAGCCTCCTACGATCGACACGGTAGTGATTCAAGCCTATCTCTACTGGCTGGCGACCAGTGATGGCCGTTTTTTTGTTACTCTTTTTATCTTGTAACGGACATATAGTGATTAGTGATTCTATATTTTGGTTTAATAAACTAGGGGTAACTGTCGTTATAATACTGATTTAATTTTTGAAATAGACTATAACTTGTGCCTGTGACAGATCCTCAAACTAGGTCACCAAAACGCATTGTAATACGAGCGTGGCGTACCAGTGATGGCCGTCACGAATGCCATGCGTTGAATGATGCATTTTTCAAAACCTTGTTGTGGATTAAACTTTGATGATATGTCACTGTAAGTCTGTGGTCTTTGTCAGAGTTAAATAGTTTTAGCGCGTTCAGCACAGATAGAATATAAGAAACAATCAGAAACGGACTTTAAAACTCTGACGTAGTCATTTCGTAGGCGCACGCTACATTACGTCGAAAACAAACATAAATAATGGTTACACGTGTGCTGTCATTTACAAGAATTTAGATGCTTTTTTTGCAGACTGGTTGCAAGTTATACCTTTTTCGTCAAAGGTAATCATTCATAAAGCAATTTGTTCATGTTTATTTCTGTATTTAATTATGTGTGTATCAAGGGTTGTGATCCCCGGCAAGGCAATAATGTTGGTATGAGGGTAGCTTTGGGAAATTGTTAACCTTTTGCCTTCCGGGGAGATAATTTAACCAGTCTTTTTTGTGGTAGTTCCTTTTGTTTCCTTTTAAAAAATGGCCAATTCTTAGACGGATCAAATACGTAATTGTGCGTGCAAAATGCAAACGGCCACCACTGGTACGCGGCCACCACTGGTCGCACGCCAGTACAATGTAACACTGAAAAGTGATTCACTTTTCATCAGTTTGCCATGAAACTAAGGACTGCATAATTCAACTTATCTAATAATTTGTTACATAATATGAGTACAATTGTGACAGTGACAGTATCTTACAAATAACAATTTTAAAACACTGATTTAGAGATGATAGATGCTTTTGTGTTGTACATTACCGGAGAGGAACATGACACAAACCAATAATCAGTGATTAAAGATACAATCTCAATTGTACTCATATTATTTAGAAAATATCAAATAAGTTGAATTATACAGTATTTTCATGTCAAACTGGAGAAAAGTGAATCACTTTTCAGTGTTACATTGCAGAGATATGCTCGTATCACTACCGTGCTGATCGAAGGATTATCATCTCTAACCTCTTTCCAGCATCCTGATGTTTTCCATTCTCTAGTATATCTGTCTAGACCGTCGGAACATCTCTGAGTAGCGCTGCACCACTGACATTTAAACGGTAGAGTGCTCGACACACAAGAATTCATGTCATTTATCCGGTCACACGCTAAAAATGAAGAAGGAAAAAAAATACAGGCCTATAGCTAAGAATAAACAACACACGTGGCACACAACGTTCAATAGACATTGAATCAACGTTGACTCAACGTTATGACGTTGAATCAAAGTTACTTCAATGTTGATTTAAACTTGTGCGCCTGCTGGAATGATTCTTTGAACTGATTGCTGGAACAGGATTTGCAACTGACGTACACTGAGTAATATGCAGGCGCAAAATGAAAGCTCTAGCTAAAAAACGTAAAATAAATGAATAAAAATAAGTAATAAACCAAAATAAAATAAATAAATTAATGGATTCAAACACAGGTTAGAGGTAATGCTGTTTGCAGAAACATGTATGTTACATGTAAGTCGCCAATTTGCGCGACATGGCTTAAGTCAGGTATTAAGAAAGACAAATGGACCTACACCTGTACACAGCACTGACATAGCTTCCTTTAGAATCATATAAGGATGCGCAGGCTGGATGTTCTCACGATTGCTAATCCTTTTTATTGACTGGAAACCTGTTTTGGGGACATATTCAAACAGGGCAGACACATACCTTTCAAAAGCCGCAAGACGCTGGAATTTTATGCAAAATGCAATAAACGTAATAAAAGTGAAAATATTCCCCAGACATTCCCCCTCGGTTCCTCCCCTCACACACACCAAAAAAAAAAAAAAAAAAAAAAAAAAAAAAGAAGAAAGAAATGGAATCATCCAAATAGTAAGGATGAAAATGTCTGCTGGTCAAAAACAATTATTGATTGTTGGCACCACCAACGTGTTTTTCCTTCATTTTCTACACAGGGAATAACTTTTTTCGTCTCCCAATTTGCTTTCTAGGCCCCGAGGTTATAAAACTTGAGTACATTCTCAAACTCAAAATAAAGCACACTGATTGACTGCTTCCGTGCACATGCTATTTAATGTTTTTAACCATTTGTTAATTTTCTAGCTTTGAGTTGAGCAATTTATGAGGCATTTTTGAGATTTAACTGGCATCTCATAAGCTCTGTCCACCGACTACTCCGGGCACACTCAGTATCACTCACGTTCCTGGAGAGTCGGGGTGGCTCGTGGAGAAGCTTCGGTGACAATCCGGTGCCAGGTCCACTGGTGAGTAAGTATCTGACGACTCGCAGGATCTCTCCCATGGGCGGGGCATTCATGTGATACAGATACATCTCGATATCTAATCGTTTATTTAGTCTGCTTCCTTATCTAAAGTATTCATTGCATTAATTTCTAAATCTAATATCCGGTTAATTGGAGCTTTTTATCAATGAAATAAAATTTATTTCAATTTTTCATAAATTTTCAACTTTTTAATCATGATATGTGATTTTTTAGCTTGATTTAATCACTAAAATGTGCCATTTGTCTTTCAGCTACTTTTCGTTTGATACTTGCCGACTCAAAATAAATCTTATCTTATCATATCTTATCTTATGCTCGGAAGCAGCCAATCAGTGTGCTTTATTCTGAGTTTGAGATTATACTCCAGTTTTATAACCTCGGACCCAGGTCGACGAAACCCTTCCAAACAGTTGTATACCTTTACAAGATCAAAGCGCTGCTAGGTAGCAAATTGTCTGAGAATCTTCCTCTTCGAATAGGAGAGGGAACGGACAGACAGACTTGGTGACAGCTAAGAGTGAACAACCATGCTTTGTTCCGTTGCGCCTTCTGAGGAATTTCGTTGTGAGTATGGGACAAAAAGGTAACAAATTGTTTCAACGTCTAATGTTTGACTGGTGAGTTATCATTTGTTCTGAGTGCTACCTACTTGGTAAGGGCTTGAATATGAAGACGGCTCCACTCCTAATAACAATGGGAAACACTCGAACTGGGTCATAATACGCCAGAATCTCTATTCCTACAAAAGACAACAGACATGTCATGTAAATATCTCCCAACAGGTACACAATGTTGAATCAACATTGATTAACGGTGGTTCAGCATAACAACCTTGAATGAACGTTGATTCGCACCCCCGCCCCCCCCCCACCCCCGCCCTGCCACACACACACAATTTTAAGTCTAGTTGTGTGCTCAGTGGACTTATTCATTTGCCCAGAAGTGCTTCCGCAAATCTTCGCCAGATTGATCATGTTAGATAAGTTAGGTCGGGGTCAACATATATATATCACCACCTTCTTCAACAGTACACCATCCCCTAATCGTATAACAGCCTGGCAGGCTGAAAGTCAATTGCGGAAGAGTTTTCATTACATTAAGTTTTTCATCTTTCCTTTAACCCTTAAAGCGCCAAAAATTAAAATTGTTGAATTGGCAAACAGTGTAGATCTAGATGAGGTGGCTCATAATGAGCCACCTCATCTGAATCTACACTGTTTGCCCTCTAGTGCTCGAATTCTCACTATAATATCGCTTGGACAGTGCTTGGACAAGAAATTTTTTGAAATTCTGCAGACGTAAATTTTGTCGTCTGCCTTTTGGCGCATTATGGGTTAAGAACTGATCCTATGATGATCAGGAAGGCAAAAATAAATAAATAAATAAAACTAAACAAATAAATAAATTTGCTTTCCCTGAAAGAAGTATATCTTCAGACAGTGAATCTGCCACCCTCGAGGTTTGACATGCCAGAGTTGGAATTTGCTAAAATTGCCCTTATGGTACTGCAGCATAATTCATTCGATATTGCCGTCACAACCACTGTGACGAATGGCTCATGGAGATGTGTGCAACATTACATACCTGCCAGCTCTATGGTGAGGCTGCCCACAAGTCCAACCAAGAATAAATCTTGAAAAAGAGTAATGTTCTGCTGCAATGGGACCTAAAATATGAATTAAGTATTGTGTAATGTATGCTGAAAATAGTTTTTTTTGTTCTTTAGCTATTTGAAGAAGAATACCTCAAGTTGGCGTTTTAATTTAAGACTCTAAAGGACTTGATTAAAATACAGGAGCTTGAACTACTAGCTCAGAAACATTCATAAATCTCGTTATCCAAAGAATCCAGTACAACCACAGTACAATGCTACTGTTACAGGTAAATGACAAACGCTATGTCCGATTTTTGACATTTTGAAGTGTTTCAAGGTCTAATCTTCAAGTGTTTATGGATTAAAACAACAGGGAAACGATTATTTAATTATTGGAATTCTTCCCTCTGGCTTCATGTTAAGTTTTTGAGGGTTTCTCCGGCGTTTACACATCGATAAAAATCCCAAAAGGGAAATTCATTTCTTATAATTCCAACGTTGTCCTTCCAAAAGTTTTTCTTCGGATGCATTGTCCATCGGTTTACTACACTGGATGGTCTAAACCTACAGCTTTAGACAAAATCGGAGACCTATAAGCATATATTCAAGCATACATGTAATTCCCTTTAAAATTACAAATTAATCTATTTGAAATTACGAACTGGATTGTCTTACGTTTCTATTTTAATCCGTTTCTACGCCTGAAAAGTCGGGAGCACTCCACAAAAGTCAATGGTTTAAACAAAAACTCTGCCCGAGGGCGCCGCTATTTTGAAAACATTCGGTGACCAGCTGACGTTCATTTTAACGCTGATGTTACATGTACGTTATAAATAACGCCATACACGCGCTTGCTTTAGTCGTCTCAATCTTAAATCTAAATTTCAATTAGTGGAAATTTTAAAATTACTTATCTGTTGCGGGAAAAGATGAAGAAAAAAAAAAAAAAAAAAAAAACAAGTCACACATTGTGTGAGGTAAGGCGCCCAATATGAGGTTCTAGGCACTGATGGGTCAAGACTATAATAATCCATCATGAGTGTCCATGCAGGATAGGAAAATCTCACCCGAGGGGTCGGAATTTCAACCAGGGACGAGGCTTGCCGAGTCCCTGGTTGAAATTCCGACCCCAAGGGTGAGATTTACCTATCCTACATGGACTGGCTCATGATGGATTATTTTTCTCCCACTGTTAGCGGATTTTAGTCCCCCCAAGTCGGATTAGGCTTCAGAACAGGAAAATTCTAACTTTTTAACCGATGATCTGAAGTAAATTTTGACCAGCCCAGTGTGTTTATCGGGCTCTAAAATGGGTGTAAACACAGTTTGCACCTCAGAATTAGACGGAAAACACGATATGTGGACTATTTTATCTTCCAGAGGGCGAAAACAAAATGCAACTTAGCCTCTCACGTCACGCGCGTCAAGTTAGCTAGCGACGTTTTTAACCGGTTTTAGTGACGTCATTAAAATTGAGTGACGTCACAAACCCATGATCTGCTATCAAACGTCATTCGACATGCTGACGTGTCCATTTTGTTCATTTAAAATTAAAATATTAGTCAAAAATTGAAAAAGTCTGGTTGCTAATATAAGAAAGATGTTGCCAGGTATAAGATTATAACAATCCATCATTTTTATTAGCCAATTATGGACCATTTTCATGGTATAGAATTAACTATAAATTGCAAGAACATACATATTACAATAACAAATATTTTGTTAATTTTGGATAAAACATGTAAACACACAATAACGAATTATAGACTTAACCAATACACATTACCACTCACACCTTATAACATCACAGGACATCTGCACAATAACGCTCAGTCCAGTATGAAAATAACGTCATTGAAACATATGTCGATGCTTATTTTAAAATGTAACACAGCTGTCTATGATAAGAGATTATCAAAGTCGAGTACCCCTTTCATGAAATCAATTAAACCAGTTCAAAACTGCAACATACACTTTGCTCGGCAAGGTTCGCAAAATATAAATTGTTGAACTCGTCCAATATGAAATCACAAAATGTTGAGCCAATAAAAGGTTCCCATCATAGACAGATGGTATGCGACAAATGAGAATATATATATGCCCGATAAACCAAACATTCCATAACACAGTAACTATCGTACATTACGCAAGCTAAAACATTTATAGACAAAATCAGCTAGTTTTTGTATAATATCAGTATCTTCGCATGTCATCAGCCAAATCATTTTTGCAGAATCATCAAGAGTATTGAAAGATGGAACTAAATCTATTATGTATTTGAAAAACATATATCTTTCGGAATCGTAGAAGGGACAACTGCATAGGAAGTGTTTCTCATCTTCAACTTGATTTAAACTGCAACATTTACAAATCCTTTCTGAAAATGGTTTCTTTATATATCTGCCAGATTCTACTTCTAGCTTGTGAGAACTAATTCTCAGCGAAGTCAAACATTTTCGCCTGCTTGCATCAGTAACTGTATCTAAATAGTGTTCTCTTTGAAAGGAAGACTTAAATAAATACAGTGTTCTCAATTTTCCCTGATTTTGCACTGCCTCCTTATGAAAATTTAAGAACCAAACATTTTTATATCTATTCTTCAGATTATTTTTATATTGATCAAGATTGTAGTCTTCTAAATTTACTTCACTTAAAATAAGTTTTACACCACTATACCAAGACTTAAAACCTTTATTGTGTAAATCTATACTAGTTTGTAGTGTTTGACCAAGTAATGTATCCGAATTCGTTTGCAACAGGCGAGAATAATACTTAGTTATATTTTCACAAATGTCATTATATAAAGGAAATCGTCCTAATTCACCGACAGACGCCAAGTTAGATGCTTTGGCATGTACCCCTAGGATGTATTTACAATATTTCAGATGTAATTTCTCGGCATGTAGATCTTTGTAAAGATTTTCGAGTGTTTGGTCGGAGGTGCGAAATGAGTGTCCATGTCGAGTGTTTGGTCGGAGGTGCGAAATGAGTGTCCATCATGAGTGTCCATGTAGGATAGGGAAATCTCACCCGAGGGGTCGGAATTTCAACCAGGGACGAGGCTTGCCGAGTCCCTGGTTGAAATTCTGACCCCGAGGGTGAGATTTACCTATCCTACATGGACTGGCTCATGATGGATTATTTTTCTCCCACTGTTAGCGGATTTTAAACCTCAAGTCGAATTAGACTTCAGAACAGGAAAATTCTAACTTTTTAACCAATGATCTGAAGTAAAGTTTGAGCAGCCCAGTGTGTTTATCGGGTCCTAAAATGGGTGTAAACACAGTTTGCACCTCAAAATTAGACGGAAAACACGATATGTGGACTATTTTATCTTCCAGAGGGCGAAAACAACATGCAACTTAGCCTCTCACGTCACGCGCGTCAAGTTAGCTAGCGACGTTTTTAATCGGTTTTAGTGACGTCATTAAAATTGAGTGACGTCACAAACCCATGATCTGCTATCAAACGTCATCCGACATGCTTGCGTGTCCATTTTGTTCATTTAAAATTAAAATATTAGTCAAAAAATGAAAAAGTCTGGTTGCTAATATAAGAACATGTTGCCAGGTATAAGATAGAAATTTCTTATATGAGCTGAGAGCCTATCTTATATAGGCAAAGGTGGGAGAAAGAATTTTCTTATATGAGCTGAGAGCCTATCTTATATAGGCAAAGGTGGGAGAAATGTTCATGTGGTGTAGGTATGAAAAAATAATTTACCAATTTGTAAACAAACATAACGGTTCCATTCTTGTTTACTTGAGCCTGGAAGCTGAACGGCCCCAGTTCTGTAATAAAGAAGAAGTTATCAAAATCTGTTACGGTGATGGGTACACTTTTACGGGAAACAACTTTGCCTTTTTCTGCTTTCCTTTCCAACCTATTTAAATTTTAAAGCAAAGAATACAATGTATACTACTGTAGGAGGGAGTTCCTATTTTCAAGTGTTGACCACATTTCAGATGGGCTACGTCGTCCATGCAAGAAAACAGGAAATTACAAAAGATGTTTCCTTTTTTCTAGAAACTGGGATAAAAAAAGGTGCACCCACACATCTTAAGCATATACACATGAATATAGAGGATTTTACACGAGTGGTCATTTCATATGAACTTTATGAAACGAGCCTTCGGCGAGTTTCATATATCGCATATGAAATGACCACGAGTCTAAGATTCTGTTTATCATATGGTCCTTGGGAAATGGGCTTTTAGCGTCTTAAAACTGAACATTATTTCAATAGGAAAACGCATTGTTGACATGGGCGTTGTCAATAACGCTACGTGTACGCGCCAAAGTGTTATTACACGAGTGATACGATCTTTATGACACGACGTTATCTTCTGAATAAATACAGTTATGTCATTATGAATTCACCCACTTTCTTTACAATTTTTGGCTGTAATTTTGGAAAGTCTGACATTTTTTCGGAGACTTCTTTTCGCGAAATTGAAGGTAATAAATCTTATGAGACTCGATATATCGATTATTTTCTAGCCCTCTGCGCTCGTGATATGATCTACTTTACAACTGGCATCATCAACAATTTACAGCTAGAGTTGATCTATTTGAGTACATGTAAAATCACACAACTGACAGTTCTGAGGCTCTGAGAGACCGCAATATTCACAGTACGCATTTTTCACACGTGTTTGGTGAATACGGTCGTATTCTTCATATTTTGTCAGTGTGACAAATGCGTTTTGATTTTGTAGTACTTTTTGATACAAACGCATTTTTCACACATACGGCAAGAGGAGCTTGAGAATGAATAATTTGTTATCCTTTTCTAACTACAACTACATGTACATGTATGAGTTTGAGCCCCAACTGCGCTGAGCCTTCGGCTCTTGAGGAGTTTATATGAAAGGCAGTCTTCGCTGTCCGTCATCCGTTTCCTGACGTCGTCTGTCAACACCTTCCGTATGTTACGCCCATAACTGATGAACGGTGCATGCTAAGGTTTTGAGATTTTATGTATATTATATGAGTTGCTTCTGAAAAATTAGCCAACCAATATTCTTTATATTTTCCGGCGGATATGTAATTGTGAAGTTATGCTCGTTTTTCAAAGAATAAAACACACCATTGTCAACAAATTGCGGGAAAAGCATCTAAACTAGGGTTTTGATATTTGGGGTATTACCTTAAGTCAGGTGTTGATCATCTGATTAAGTATTAGGCCCTTTTCGTAAATATATGACTGAGCCTTATTTTCGACTTTGACATTTTCCAACTTTTTCTGCATGTTGTGTCTTATGATGATTTATATTTGTACCAAGTTTCCTAAAACTAACTTTTAAAGTTACGAAGCGGAAACAATTTGTGACGGACAGACAGGCAGACAACTATGGGAAAACGATATTTCTCCCCTCCCATTTCTACTAAGATATTCATCCCCCCTAGTACTTTTAACCTTGATGCAGCATAAGGGACTGTTAAGAAGAAGCTACCTTCCGAAGTTTTGTATTGGAAATGCCTAATATTGCACAGTAATACCGCAAGGTCTCTTCCTGCTGGATCATGGCACCGCCCAACAGTTACATTTAGTACTAGAACCTACGTCTTCAGCATACATGTGAATTAAAACAAACAAGGTAAAGGTTTTCCATAGTCTTGTGGCTGTAGGGACAATGGCTGTTGAAGCCTACAGTGTCTTAGACACAGGTTATGAAAGAGGAAGCATATTCCTCTCCTTTTGCAGCCTCTAACCTTCCCTTATTCGAAACAGGTACCCATTTACTGCTGGGCTGATAGAATCAGTTTTCAGTCGTTGATCCGTCTGGCGCGTCTCGAACCTGCGACCTTCTATGCGGAAGAGCACAGCATATCTCCAGTCATCTGTTTTTGTTTACTGTACCGTTTTTCCATCCACTATAACTTTCATAATTTCAGCGTTATAAAATATCAGGAAGTGAAAAATGCGTTCAGTTTGTGATATTTTGTTATATTTTAGGGGTGTTGCATGCGATTGGAAAATTACGTTCGCATGGTACATAACAAACGCAAATTTCACAGAGATGTGAAAAATGCGATCTGTGACTTTTGCGGTCTCACAGGCTCTGATCAGAGACTGCATTTCTCCCGTAGGGATTAAGACTTTTTCTGACCATTTGCTGGAGCGCAAACTATAAATAAAAACTTTTGGATAGTGGTAATAAGGGTCGAACGCATATTTGCGGATCAGGGCTTGGGACAAGGGACTAACTCTTGATATATTTTTTCATAATTCTCCATTAAACGTATGTTTTGACCCCTCATTAGGAACGTCTCGGCGAGACGGTTCTAATGAAGGGTGACAACATAAGGTTATTACGGAGCAATCTCAAAAAATTTCCCAGAATTATCCCTATCTACTCGTATTTCCTTATTTGGATATCATAATTAAGATAAATAACCTACCTGTATGATTCCTCAAATATACATTTCTCCATTCCACAACAAATGTCTCACCTGAAACAGGAGGAATTGTATTTACGCTGTATTGAGTCCATGAGTGTCATTTGACCCGCGACACGACAAAACCAACAAAGTGGGATGTGCGCCCAGCAAAGACTCAGATCAGCCTGGGCATCCGCCCAGTCTGACCAGAGCCTTCACTGTCAGCGTGGAGCTAGCTTAGATACTTACATGTAGCTACCCTCGAAGAGCACAGCGAAGACTCTGATCAGACTTGGAGGCTGCCCAGAATGATCTGAGCCGTCACTGTGCGCTCATGCCACTTTGTTGGTTTTGTCGTGTCGCGGCTCATTTTATTTTTGATGGATGGACGGATGACTTACGATTTTACGTCCTTTTTAAACAGTATTTCAGCCATATTAGGACGATGAGAATTTGTGTAAAAAGAACTACATTCAATGTCGCATACATATATCACCAAGGGGGGCAACTCAAATCTTAAAAATATTTGTTTTTCTTCTGGTAGACGGAGCTACACTGAAAGGGAAGGACTTGCTACCACTAGGAAATGACGTAAAGCAAATTCTTTCCTGTAAGAGTAACCTTTCTTGCATTTGTTAAAAAGCTTTACAATCTACTTTGGGTAACTCACTTTTGGCCTTATTTCTTCTTACAGTCAATTTGGTGTCTTTGTAGTATTTGTCCATAGTCCTTGTTGAATCACCCCATGCCTTCCTAAAATGTTTAAATTCTTACGGTTTGCAGTTCCTATATATAAATAGGAGAAGAATGGATTTCTTGCAATTTTACGTCCTTTATAATATCATTTCTGTCGTAGCAACACACTAGGAGGGTGATAATGCAAGGTTGTGTACAATGGAATCCCATTACGTTTGAAAAGATATTCGCCTTCAGCGGTAGACCATGCCTAAGATTACATGTATACATGTATAACTTTTTTGTGATCAACTCCGCTGAGCATGAGATTTTCGCTGCTGATAAATTCGAAAATGCCATCTAATGTTGGCATTTTCATATTCATGAGCAGAAAAAAATTCATACTCAGCTAAACGGAGCAAGAAAACAACTGTACTTATCAGTAATTTGCTATTTATTAGCAGGCGAAATTACACGCTCAGCTGAGTTGAGGCCAGAGCTTATTCAACTGCGCTACCGGGGCTCCTCTGAGTAGGTGTGCTTATGGCATTTTATGGTCTATATAAACAGAGATGACTCAGATCAGCCTGCGTTTCGGCGCAGGCTGATCAGAATCTTCCCTGTTTGCATATGCCATTACTGAATCCAGAGAGACTGGTTTCAGCATATCTAATGTACGCATATGTATAACGCCATTTTCACACGACTCCAATGAACATTTTCTCTGAATATGCCTATCTTACCTCTGTTTTCAAAATATATCGCAGAATCTTTGCTAAAATTCGGATTGAAATCCCCATAGAGCGGTGCAATATAATGATAAACCTGGAATGCACTTCCATAGGCACTGTTTGTGCTTACCACTTTAAATGGGCTCATTGATAAGATTCCTGAAACAAAATCGATACAATAATAATAATAATAGTAATAATAATTATAATTATAATAATAATCAAGCCGTTCCTGTTACGGGTAGTGGAATACCACCAGGAGAACAAACCCTGCTATTTTGTATTTACTTCTCTTTATATATATATGAGCCGCGACACGAGAAAACCAACTATGTGGTTGTGCGCCCAGCGCTGACTCAGATCAGCCTAGGCATTCGCCCAGTCTGATCAGAGTCTTCGCTGTCCGCATGGAGTCTGGTCAAACTGGGCGAATGCCCAGGCTGATCAGAGTCTGCACTTGGCGCACAACCACATTGTTGGTTTTCTCGTGTCGCGGCTCATATGCTGTTATTCTTCGTTCGTTCGCCAAAGGAAAGCATATTTTGATGGTTTAATGTATAATGTGTTAGGGTGAATGCAGAAATACACGTCTATGCAACACAGCCTGACAATCTTGGTTCGCCAGATCGATATTAAAACCAGCTTTCTCTGTCAACAAACTTGGAATTTTATGTAAAAATCGGTTACCTTGTTTCCTCGTCAAATAGTTGTAAGAACTTATAAAACCAGCTTTAATGTAAATTCCATAGCAAAAAATAAACTATTTATCTCCTAAATTTCGCCCACTTTAAAACAATTCTGTGTCGTAGAAGGAAAAATAACGACAACTCTGGGCTCTGGCGACTTTAGGGCAACGGTACACTTACCCGCCGTTGATAGGTAAACACGTTTAATTGTATGACCATAAAACTCGAACTCAAAGTCAACCTTAATCTCCTGAAAAAATATATAAAAGACGGTCTTAAACCTTTAACGGCTGGCAGACTTTTATACAGGAACCTCACTGTTCACAAAGGTCTATTTCCTATGTATAAATGTATGAGCCGCGACACGACAAAAGCAACAAAGTGGCATTTGCGCGATGCGAAGACTTTGACCTGCCTGGGCATCCACCCAGTCTGGTCAGTCTTTGCTGCTTAGTTTATAGGGTAGCTAAAGGTCTTAAGCTACCTCCTAGCCCACAGCAAAGACTCTGTGAAGAATGAGGCTGATCTGAGTGTTTGTTGGGTGCATATATGCCACTTTATTCTATAACTGTTTCTTTCTTTCTTTCTTTCTTTTTTGTTTTTGTTTTTGTTTTTGTTTGTTTTTTGTCGTGTCGTGGCTCATATAAGATGTTCCTGATTTGATTTTATTGAGAAATTCCTGGTTCTAATGCCTGACCAGACGCCGTATTATGTAGCATATAATTTCAATATACTCCGATTTTTACAGAATGCTAAGCCTTAATGGATTAAGACATCTGAAAATTCCAAATGCAAATTTAGCCTGCAAACAAGTATAGTTTTGTCAAGGCACGTACAGTTTGTATTTTTTCTGAAGGCAGTGTTCTTGTAGCTCGTCATCTAGCTGGAAAAGACATAGAATGTAAATAACAAGAGCTGTTGCTTGACAGCATGGCTCGCCTGAACTGGTGCTTGCCCATCGTACAGGCATTGTTATAATCACACAGGTCTGGCATTCAACACAGGCAACGAAGGCAACGTACTATAAACATGATAAAACTTGATTGTTTTCGTATGATCTCTTATATTAATTTCAAACTATTATTCTTACGCACCCGGCAGTTTGTTATACCTCCTAGTCAAACCAGATTTTTGAAGAAATTCCGTCTAGTATAAATGCAGTGCTTGAATAAGAATCTCCGCCGATTCGTTGCAGAGGCGTTGTAGTCCAACAATTGTTATCAAGCATTTCTTGAATATGCATATTTTGATTCCTATTTCAAGAGCCGGGGATCGGATGCTCCGTGAGACTATACTTCTGAAACAAACTTATCCTGATGAGCGAAACAAGTAAGATTCCTGTACGTTGTCTTCATTGCCTGTGTTGAATGCCAGACCAGTGTGATAATGTGACCTTGCCTTGACAATCGTTGTTTGGGAATGGCTACTACGGCATTGAACGTCATGACGAGGTCCATGTGTTGTCAAAATATTCATGATTTGGTTGGTTGATTGTTTTTGGTTTAACGGCCCTTTGAGACAGTATTTCAGTCTTTATCGGGCCGTCCCCAAGAGAGGGGAAGAAAACAAATAGAATTGATAGACGAGAGAAAAATATCCAAACAGCCCCCCACCCGCACCTACTGCAAGCACAGTAGGCCATTGCCCTTCTAATATTCAGGTAAGTAGGACGCCCCGGGACTGGAAGTTATAACCAGCACCATCGCCCGACCACCACCCACCAAAATATTCATAAACATGAGCTTTTAGAAATAATCTATATCAATCACCCTGACTTCAGGTTCACCCAGTGGGTTGAGGTAGTATTTTGAAGAAAAAAAGTTAAAGCCAGTATCTTACATAAGCTCAATTATACCATCAGAATACTTAAACAAAAATACTAAACCAACATGCATTTATTGTAAGTTATAAACCAGCCTGCACTTTTTGTAAATACTAAACCAACCTACACTTATTGTAAATACTTACCCATTGTACACTTATTGATTGTAAACACTTAACCAGCCTGCACTTATTGAATGTATTTAACAAAGTAAAAGATCCCACGTCCCGCTCTCAAAACCAATAGGGAAAGAAGCACACACACACGGAAAAATTCACACAAGTACCCGAAAGACACGAACGGTAAACCGAATGAGTAGCTCTTGTCCAAACAGGTGGTCATTCAGCTACCCTAAGCAAAAACAGTATCTACATCTATTTTTATCTATTTTATTTTTAACTTAAAAAACAAAACAAAACAAAAGGCAGATCGGGTAGCAAAACTGGCCCCGAGGTTATAAAACTTTTTTCGTGCTCAACTCAGCTGAGCATGAAATTTTCTCTGCTGATAAATATGAAAATGCCAACTAATGTTGGCATTTTCATATTCATAAGCAGAGAACATTTCATACTCAGCCAAACTGAGCAAGAAAACAACCGTACTTATCAGTAATTTGCTATTTATTAGCAGGTAAAATTTCATGCTCAACTCAGCTGAGCATGAAAAAAGTTTTATAACCTCGGGCCCAGGTTACCAAACCGCAAAAGAAACATAGACAAGCGGACAGAGCACAATGTAACATCAAGGAACCACACCAGAAGTACCGCCTTGGTACGGTCTGCAAAACAAGTCTGCTCTCTTTTTAAACACTAAACCAGACTGCACTTATTGTAAATACTAAACCATTCTGCACTTATTGTAAATATTAAACCAGCCTGCACTTATTGTAGGTACTAAACCAGCCTGTACTTATTATAAATACTAAACTAGCCTACACTAATTGATTATAAATATTAAACCAGCCTGCACTTATTGTAACTACTACGCCAGCCTGCATTTATTGTAGCTAGCACATCGGTTTAAAGTAATCAGAATCTGCATGTTTCAGTTTTGGCAACTAAAATGACCTGGTTATTTTTTCACATCTATTTTATCAGTTTTTTGTAGATTGCCCTGGATTTATAAACTGTCAATGCGAAAATCGAAGATTCTGATCAGACTGCCCGGACACTGTAAGGTATCGTTTCATATCGATCATTTTCATTCATACTTTGTCACGTGATGGGGGTTGGTGGTCGGGCGATGATGATAACTTCCAGTGCCGGTGCGTCCTACTTATTTTGATAAAAGTAGGGCAAAGGTCTACCAGCAGGGGCGTAACTAGAGGCAATTTCATAATACGCACAACCATGTTTTATTCTCTACTTCTTGAAGGGAAAGCTAGTATTTCAGCCTCTTTGGTAATTGGTATTGAAATCTTGTCTATTTTATAAATTTTCAGCATGCAAATATGCAGGTGCGTGTTGAAATTTTGTCAATTTTGACAAAATTTCAATACGCACTTGCGTATTTGCCGTATACATAGCTACGCCCTTGGGTCTACTGTGCTTGTAGTAGGTGCGGGTGGGGGTTGTTTGGACACTTTTCTCTTACCTATCCTTTCTCTTTTCTTTCTCCCTCCGAGTCTGTCTTGGAGACGGCCCGATATAGACTGAAATGCTGAAGGGCTGTTAAACCCAAAACAAACAACCAACCAAAGTTTGTCACGTGATCAAGAACAATCATTACGCAACAAATTTGGAGGCTTACCTCATAACCACCTTCGCTTTCAGACAAATAATGATGTTTAGTATCATCCCGTAGTTCTTGCCAATACCAATCAGCGGCGTATGCCTCGTGTGTTGTGTTATAATATTTTTGATGATCCTGTGTGAAAAAAAGATATACTAGCTGCATCATGATTGAAATCTCTTTTTGGGGTGGGTCAATGAGGGAGGTGTGTGTGTGTGTGTGTAAGGGGGGGGGGGGGGGGAGGGGGGACGCATATGTGGTACATATGCCAAACTGTAGTAAGCCAGCTCAATCTCGTTTGAGCATATGCAAACCGTTTTTTTTTCTTAAATTTTAAATTGACACTGTTCAAATGCTTTTTCTTTTTCAGTCTGCAACAAAATTCTGCTTTTCCCATTGAAATAAGTTTAACAGTCAGAAAACCGAATGCCTATCAAGGGCGTAGCTACCTATACGGCAAATATGCAAGTGCGTATTGAAATTTTGTCAAAATTGACAAAATTTCAAAACGCACCTGCATATTTTTATGCTGAAAATTTATAAATTAGACAATATTTCAATGCCAATTACCAAAGTGGCTGAAATACTAGCTTTCCCTTCAAGAAGTAGAGAATAAAACATGGTTGTGCGTATTATGAAATTGCTCCTAGTTACGCCCCCGCCTATTGCAGTAAAACCATGTGTATGGTATTTATTATCAGCGCACATCTTTTGTGACGGCTGTCCCTGTTTTGTCACGATTTCTCGGCGACGTCAGCATTAACGTCAGTGGAGGTTATATTTTTTGTAAATGTTAAACGCAATTTAAATTGTTCTTTTTCTAAACTTAGAACTGCGCGTTACTGATTAATTTTTTTACTCGTAGTTTGCCTTTTTTATTTTCCTTTCTAACAGACTATACACTGCTTAAAATGTTTACAGGAGCATCTAATATTTTTCCATTGACGACAGTGCAACGCATCTCCAATTTGAGGTCCACAAACTGTCGCTTGACGAAGACACGTAATTTCCATTTAACTTTCCATTTTTAAAGAAGGTCCAGATACTGACAGCAGAAGTTTAGATCCAAGATTTATCCTGCCATGTTCCTAGACTAATTCATGTATAAATGGAAAATCTAGTGAAAGGAAAAAGGAATTTTTCAGAACAGTTCAAAAACATAAAAATTTCAACCGAAATTAAACCGACCATTTTGTATATAGAGAGGCGCCGTGGTCGAATGGTTAGAGACGCTTGGTTATGGTGCAGAAAGTCGCCCGCAATGTCATGAGATCGCGCCCTGGTTTCACCATGCAACGACTGGAAAACACTCTCTGACAACCCAGCAGTAAATGGGAACCTGCTCTGAATCAGGGAAGGAAAAGGCAGCGAAATAAAAGGGAGGGGCTCCGCCTTTAATTTGCTGTGCCCTAGACAGTGGGCTTCTAACCTCCACTGGCCCTACGGCTACATGTACAAGGCTTTGGGAAACGTTTTGTCTATAAAACTGAAGGGAGGCAGAAATGAAATTGGCAGGGTTGCTTCCCCTGTATATGCACCCATTAAACATGAAGTAGATATTTTACAGTTGTTTCCATTTTAGCCCCGACACAAGAAAACCAACAAAGTGGCATGTGGGCCAAGCGAATACTCAGAGCAGCATGGGCTTCCGCCCAGTCTGAGCAGAGTCTTTGGTGTAGGCATGGAAGTAACTTAGACACTAATGTCTTATCTACCGTTTAAGCGCATAGGGAAGACTCTGGTCAGACTGGGCGAATGCCTAGGCTGATCTGAGTCTTGTTGGGCGCACATGCCACATCATATGAAAGGCGGAACCAATTCCTCACCTTTCGCTGCTTTATCTTTCCCTGTTTTGAAACAGGTACCCATTTACTGCTGACAAAGCTAAGCTTCCAATCGTCGGATGGCCGAGCCCGGATTCGAACATATGACCTTCCGGCATCGTAACCGAGTCGCTCTAGCCACTCGACCACGGTGCCTCTCTTTTGAGCAGAGTAAACGTGTAGTTTATTGCAATCTAAATAGGATTTTGGAAAAGTTGAAAAATTTATGGTATGGTACTGTACATGTACAACATAAATGTAGCACAAGGTACCTATCTCCATATCTGGCTAAAAATGAGTTACATTTTCAAAAACAATTGCAAAATCATTGACAATGCAAAAGTTATGGTCTGTCAAATAGTGAACTCATGAGGATAGCTGTAAAAAAGTGTCGTCCGATTGATATTGATTGATCTCTGGTGATGGTTGCTCTGTAGAATGGCTGTTCAAATCCACTGTAAACGTTTCAGAATTTCATCAGTCCGGGAAGTTTTTGAAGAGCCCTCGTATACCTTTTTATTGTGAAATTGATAGGTGTAGTTCACGTTTGCTTTTAATTCTTTGTGTGACAAATGTATCGTGTTTTCATCGCAAAATATTGAGAGAGAGAGACACACACACACACACACACACACACACACACACACACACACACACACACACACACACACACACACACACACACACAGAGAGAGAGGCGCAGATCAGAATACCCTTTGAGAACAGAGAATCTCCAAGCTTACCATGTTTGCCCTGTGAAAATAAAACAAAACAACAAAACAAAACAAAACAAAACAATAAAATTGCTACCAATGGGTTGCAAATGCATACGAACCCAGATTCGTTGTATTGGAATTGGATTCGTTGTGTCGCGCCGAAAACGATTGTTCTTCAGGACATCTGAAATAACAAAGCATTTAAAAATTACTATGATCAGTCTGGGGACTTATGGATTTCCATAACGCATATTTGTGATGGTTAACCTTGCATTTTAAACGAACTGACATGATGGCTTACTATAACGTAATTACTGAAATTTTTACCACAAGATGTCACTACATGTCCGAAGGATGAAACGTGATGGAAAGCCATAACGTTGGTTTCTTCTGGTGTTATGGCTGACCATAACAAAGGCTAAAATCCCCAAGTACTTTTCTGTCGCGTAACTGATGCAAAACCTTGAGTAACTCGTACGGTTAGCATCCGTTACAAAAAAGCAAGCATCGTAGACAATTTTGATCGTAACACTTTATAAAAAATTGAAAGTAAATATTTATTTTTCTTGGAAATAAAACAAGTCAAATGCACAGCAATATTTGCCTAATTTTGACCATAATTCTTCAGACATAACCAAAATAAAACTGTTAATACTGAGAATAGTTAAGGGCTGGACCAAATATAATTTTAAGTGTAGACAGGTCAGACTGAACACTGCCAGTAGGTTAATTTGCCATTTTAGTGAGTTGGACTGAAAAATGTAAGAAGTATGGCTGACCATCACAAATATGCGTGACGGAAATCCATAAGTCCCCAGACTGATGATAATACTAATAAAAATGATAATACGATTACTGAACAAGTAAATCATAATAATAAGATATAGGAAAAAAGAAATAATAATGTTGTTCAAACAGCAGCTAAATCTAATCAAAATATTAATGTTTGGTGGCAACTGAGTATTGGCGATATTGGCAGTTAAGGCAAAGAGCGAAAATAAAAGTCCACAAATATTTGATTTTCAATACATACGCACAGAATAACAGAGATAGAGATAAAAAAGGAGCAGCTGACGAGCTTTTGCGATATTTCCTATAGTCTTCCATTAAATTATACATTGTGATATCCCAGTAGGATCTCATTGAGGCGATTCTACCAGATGCCACAGTATATGTAATAGAAAAGTTACAGGTAGATAAATTTATCAACATTTACATGAAATTCTCTTTATTATCTGGCGCGATGGTAAAACATGAACGCCAAAATTAATCCGCGCCAATATGTTATTTTCATTAAACCGCGAAATTATGATACCGCAGATATTGTGTTTTACATCAGATGCATAAGTTCATTCGAGTATTAACATCACTATTCAAGTACGTTTGAACATAGAGGATCTTACATGAGTGCTCATGTATGATTGAATTTATTAAACGAGTTGGGGAAAAAGATAAGATGCGAGGCTTTTCCGAGCATCTTATCGGTTTTCCCCAACGAGTTTAATAAATTCAATACTGCAGGAGCACGAATGCAAGATTCTATTTATTATATGACACTAAAATCGCATTTTATCATCAAAATTTACACTAAAACGTCACGATTTCGCCATTAGAAAACGCGACGTTTTTATGGACGTCAACGTATAACGTTACGACATAATTTGCATATTTAATCCATTAGTGGATTATCACATTTAATGCATGGCTTTATTACACTTTCAGAGGCGACGTCATATGATAAATGTAGTTACAACACATTTCGGGTAAAGGTAAAGGTTTCCCGTAGATTTGTGTAACCGTTAGTCCATGGGTGTTACAGCCCTACCGTATCTTGGGCACAGCATATGGGAGACAGAGCCTATACACAGGGTTTTATCGATTCCGCCAAATTTCGCTTCCTGCAGAGACTGTCCGTCATATTTGGTTTCCACCGAGACTGTCCGCGAACTCTTGCTTCCTGCAGGGACTACTGCCCTCGAAAAATGGTTTCCTGCCGAGACTGTCCGCGTGCTTCTGCTTCCTGCCGAGACCCTCGGCAGGAAGCAGAATCACGCGGACAGTCTCCGCAAGAAGCCATCTATCATGTACAGAAGACTCGGCAGGAAGCAAGAGTTCGTGGACAGTCTCGGCGGAAGCCAAATATGATGTACAGTCTCTGCAGGAAGCGAAAATTAACGGAATCAATTATACCCTGTGTACCTCTTCCTTTGCTACCTTAATCCTTCGCTGTTTTGTAAAAGGTACCCCTTTATTGCTACTGTTACAGGGAGCGTTTTTTTCTGTCGCCAGCTGGTCCACTGAGGAACCTTCTGCACCATAGACGATCTGTCCAATTTTACGTGCTTATGGCACAACCGTATACAGTCATGGTGTAACTTCCTCATGCCACCCTCACCCAGTGTAGATCTTAGGCAAAAGTACTTAAACTGAGCCACGACACAATAAAACCAACAAAATGGCATGTGTGCCCAACGAAGACTCAAATTAGCCTGGGCATCCGCCCAGTCTAATCAGAGTCTTTGCTGTTGGCATGGAGGTAGCTTGACCCTTAGAGTGCACATCCAAGACTCTGATTAGACTGGGCGGATGCCCAGGCTGATCTGAGTCTTTGCTGGGCGCACATGCGACTTTGCTGGGTTTTTCGTGTCGCGGCTCATTTCATGCTTAAGTTTGCGTATTCTAGTTAAATTCGATTCCAGCAATATCATATGGAACATGAAATCATAAAAGTTTACCTTCAATGGAAGAACTGCTCCTCTGAGCGCAACAAAGAAAAAATAAAAATCCAGAGAGAGACAACCCGAGGGCTGCCATGCTCAGTCACGATTTATTCAGTTTAAACGGAAGAAAGCTATATTTCTTAATAAGAAATGTATCTGTTGGTATCAAGTTATTGTTCCTGTATAAGTTGATACCGTTCAAGGTTTCAGGTTTGAAACAAAATACCTAAATCGAGACTGACTGTTTCGACACATACCTTAATTACTATGACGAATGGGGAACCTTGGTCAATTTGGGTGGTACTCTTGTCATTTCAAAGTCAAGTTTCTTTCAACTATTGATATTTCAAAGTAAATTTTCTGGTCCCAGATAATTTACTTTGAGATAGTAGTAGTTTGAGATAAGCTGAGTTGAAAAGGAAAGTAAAGAAAAGTAGGAAGTGTGTACAAATTATAATTTGATTTAGAGAGAATTTTGAGATATCAGTGTTTGGGTTAACAAGAGTCAACAGTACTGAAATCATTCTCGATTTTACTAAATCTCTTCCGTTATAAGACGGGGGTTTCCTTTCTAAAATCTAGATCCGTCTTGTACGACTTTTGGAAGATGAAAAACAAATATTTTATAGCAGAATTACCTACACTTATATGCTTTTTATTTATGAGGTTTTCCATGCATTTTACACATTAAAACTTCCCACAAATATTGTGCGGTCTTGATTTGTCTCCGGTCAAAATCCTATGTATCTAAGCATGAAATAATTCGTTTCCAGAGTGCTAGTATATGACACTTTGGGCATTTTAGTAAAATTTTGTATCACTGACTTTGCATCAAATCTTACCTCTCAATTCCATTTAAAAGCTAAAACAGCAAACCCATTATGAAGAAACCTTATTAAGATTTTCATGCAGAAGTCACAATTTACTTGAAAATGATAATACACCGCTCAAACTATTGAAGTTAACTCTCGACATCTCAAAGTCATAGTTCATTCCTCTAGTAAATAAATTTTCTGGGGCGGTATTCATAAAGCCACTTAAGTCGTTGCTATGCGGTTGCTCAGGCTGAATACCTATAAAGGAGATTCCCTACAACTATGAAATTTGGTCTGGAGAACAGTCTTTGTAAGACTGTTCCTCCAGAGCAAATTTCATAGTTGTAGGGAATCTCCTTCAAAGAAATTTAGCCTTAGCAACAGCATAGCAACCACTTAAGTCGTTTTATGAATACGGCCCCTGGTCCCAGAAAATCTACTTTGAGATAGCAGTTGTTTGAGATTACAGATTTTGGAATAATTTCTCAGAAATTGAAATGTAAATAAAAATATGAAATTATTTCATATTTTTATTTACATTTCAATTTCTGAGAAATTGAAATGTAAATAAAAATATGAAATTATTCCAAATTTTTTCTTTAATGTAAGAGGGTACTTTGAGATATCAGCACTCGAGATATCGAAAGTTGACTGTATATTTTTTTTTTCTTAGACGACAGTGTAACGCATCACTTTGTGAGTCATTTACTTTCGACCAAGAAAAAACACGGAATTTCCAGTTATTTTGCCAGTTTTGTTAGAGAGGGTCAAGGTTACTGTCTGTGCGATATAAGATCACTTTGAACTCAAGTGTATGTATTTTTATAGCGTACCAGCTAAAAAAGCTTTAGTTTCAGAGAAATCGAAAATTGCGAAATTTGTTCCATGGAAATGATCAGTTATATTGATATTCTTGTTGTCGTTAACTTTGATCCTTCTTTGAAATGCTCCAGCGGGGTGGTCGGGTGGTGCGATGGTGCTGCGTGTATCTTCCAGTACCGGAGCGTCCTACTGGCTTGGATAATGGTAGGATAAGGGCCCACTGTGCCTGCAGTAGGTGCGGTTGAGGGTTGTTTGGACATATATTTTTCACTTCTTTCTCACTCTCCCTTGGAGACGGCCCGATATAGACTGAAATACTGTCTCAAAGGGCCGTTAAACCCAAATCAATCAATCAATCAATCTATCTATCAATCAATTAAAATGCTGCAAAAGAATGAGAAATTCTTGGACATTTGCGGTTGAATTTATGGGCTGTAAACTGGGTGTGTGTTGTATTAATGTCTATGGGAACATATCAGCTGCTTCTTTAAAATATTTTGAACCATATAGGACGAAATACCTATGCTAAATGCATTCATACAAAAGGCTAGTACATACTGTAAGTTGGACAAGTTCATTACAGGGGCGTAACTAGGGGCAATTTCATAGTACGCACAACCATGTTTTATTCTCTACTTCCTGAAGGGAAAGCTAGTATTTCAGCCACTTTGGTAATTGGTATTGAAATATTGTCTAATTTATAAATTTTTCAGCATGCAAATATGCAGGTGCGTTTTGAAATTTTGTCAATTTTGACAAAATTTCAATACGCACTTGCGTATTTGCCGTATAGGTAGCTATGCCCTTGCATTATCAGTATTACCATAAAGCCCATTTTCGCGATACGTCACACGGGCTCAGATTAGCAAATCCATCACATGTAAGGGTGTAAGTGAATGTAGGTTTCATAATATGAGATGTATCAGTTTCACAGAAGTAACAAAGTCACGAACATATTTTTTTCGAATGAATAACGAGTGAATTCAATCACTCTTTACCTAAAAATGGCCGCCGTTCTTAGTTGTTTCTCGGTCGCAGTGTTGTTTACCATAGTATGTTTGCACATAGGCTGTTTTGCCATTACAGGTACGTAGACTTATTTTCTGCACTTACAAAATATAACGCGACGTCTGATTGGATAACGTCGAAAATTTGTGATAGTATATCCTGCGATATACTGTCGCAAAGCTGACGTCTGGTTATTCGCAGCTGAAAGCGCTTGCTATTGGTGCAAAGTAGCACAATTTTAAAGGTGAAAACGTGAAAAGTTCATTAAAATGGGTATATCTATATTGAAAATTGTCAGGTAAATCGTCGGTTTTATGGTCGCAAATTGCTGGCGCGTCGCAATAAAACGAAATTATTTCCGACCATGAAACCGACGATTTATCTCCCCTAATGACAATTTTGAGTACAGTTATCCCCTAAGTAAAGAACACTTCAATAACGTCGAGAAAAGTCATCATGAGACAGATGGTAGAGTCGTAAAACTATGGAACCTCTGGAGAACATGTATTTTCTACATTTTACCTTGGGACCTCGACAGCTACACTAGACTGGCATCAGTCTATTAAATTATGATAATGTGACAAAAAATGCAAAATTTACCAACAAATTAACAATCATACTAATTTTACATCTTCTGATAGCTGAATTTAATCCAGTGATGCCTCTTATTACAATATAACAAAAAAAAAAATTTTTTTTTTTACTAGCTTACAGTCATTACTGGAATCTGGAGCCAGTCTACAGCCACACTTGTTAGGCCTAATTGTATTTACCTTTCATATACTTTCTTTGATTGAAAGCGAAATGTTTCTTATGTCAACATTTGTAATAACCGATAAAGGACCTCTGACAGTATCAGTGCATATTTGCCTATTTTTCGACAAATTATTGCACCTTCCTCGGGCAGCAAAAGTTGAAATATTTGGCATTAATATGTAGACTTATGTACTATAAAGACATTTTAACAGTATTTTTGAAAAATTATCATGCCTCTAGACTAACTTAAACAGATTTTATCAAGAGGGGTAGGTGAATTTTTCAGTCTCTGAAAATAAGTCCATTTTTTTCGGTTTTCTAATATATTGAAATTTTAATTGATAACTATGCTAAAACTGACGTACACACTACTGTTACTGATATCATGCAATATTTTTTTCAATAATAAGGACTTTAACCTATTTTTAGATATAAAGGGTGTAAGTACCCCACCCACTTTTTCAGTTTTTCAGCTGTAGACTATCTTTCCCCCCCCCGTGCCTCAGCAAGCCACTCACATATAATGTGTATTATGATAGTACACACATACATGCAAAGTGGCTAGCTGAGGCACGGGGGGAAAAGTATCTTTAAAAAACTTTTCCTGTTTCCATTACTTTAATTATAAAATTTAGCTTTTTCCACCAAAAATTGAAGTCTATGTGCTAAAAAATCAGAAATTAAATTCATAGCCAGTTAGGGGAAGTTGAGAGCAACAAATTTCAAGAGAAATTCTTGGGTATACCAAAAATTTAATTTTGACTAATTTTATAGGCAAATTAACATTACAACCGTCAGAGGTCCTTTGTAATAAATAAATACAAGGGTTGATCCAGAAGTAATGTCACTGTGTCCATTACGCGCTTACTCATCGTAGATCGATGACTTGCGATCGTCCATTTCAACAGTATTGCAGATATATCAGGACGATGTGACGATGACAATGCAAGGCTGTGTGCAATGGAACCCCGTTTACGGTAGGAAAGATTCTCGCCTCCAGCGGACCTCTAACCGGGTCCGCTAGATCAGTAGGCAGCCGCTTAACCCACTGAGCTACCGGGGTTCCTCCAAAATCTTTGTAACCCCAAAGTTACCTAAAAGTATGTGAAATTTGTCCATTCTGCGGCGAGGTGAGACAGGTGCTAGGGGAACGGCATAAAGTGTGGGTCCTGATCAGAGCAGTTGCAGCAGGGTCTGTAGTATATGTCCCAGGCGTATCTGTCTCAGTGTGTTGCAAGGTGGCCAACTTTCGTCAGAATCACGTAAGCCGCGACACGAGAAAACCAACAAAGTAGCACAGACTCAGATCAGCCTGGGCATCCGCCCGGTCTGATCAGAGTCTTCACTGTCCTCATAAGGCTAGCTTTGACTCTTAGCTACCCTTTAAGCGCAAGGCGGAGACTCTAATGAGACTGGGCGGATGCCCAGGCTGGTCCGAGTCGTCGCTGGGCAAACATGCTACTTTGCTGGTTTTGTCATGCCGTGGCTCACGTGATTATAAAATTTTGAGAAGCGACTAAGAAAATCAGTGCAAGGCCGAGCTTAATGTCATAAATTGCAGCTACCCCGTACTATTGTCTTTCGCATATTTTCGATGTTATCGTCTTATAAAACGAAACCAGTTACTTGCACATTTAGAGAAAGCGATCGGTTTTTTTTTTCGAAGTGTCCTTGCAATGGCTTCATTTCCTAGAATAATGACAGTTGCTTCAACAAATGACAGTAGTATGCGGTAACTGCACTTTACGACATAAAAGTTAAGCCCGAAAAGCATGATCACAGAATTTTCGAGAGTATTTCATTTCGCAACTTGAAGTATCACATGGCTGTGCGTTGGCTACCCTGATTTGGGTGACTTGCTTATTCTTTTTTAATTTTTGATTCCATAAATATTTCAGTGAGACCAGCTGCAGGCAACTACAGTCAAACCTGTGTTCCAACTATTGAGGTGGGGTAAATGCCTTAACAACACTATTAGATTAATTAGTTAAGACTTATATACTCGCTGTGTGTGTGTGTGTGTGTGTGTGTGTGTGTGTGTGTGTGTGTGTGTGAAACGTAATGCTAGAATAAATGGAAAATATTTCATAGCCAGCCTATAGACTTATTAGTTAAGAGATATTCTCGCAAGTCTAATTATAAATCGTGTGTGTGTGTGTGTGTGTGTGTGTGTGTGTGTGATGGAGCTACTGGACAGTGTATAACAATACATTACCCATTATGCAGACAACATTCTTGCAACAATATTTTCATTCTTGGTGTATTTACTGACAAACCCCATGTATCTATCGTATCCTCACGTTGAAATTCTTCATAGAAGGACGTAAAATGCAAAAAAGACTACCTTTTTTTAAATATTTTACAGGATCACCAACAGTTTTATACGAAGGAAACTGTCACAGGAGATATTGACAACTACTGGATAAAGCTTCAGGACAAAGCAAAACACCACAGACTGTCGAATAGTACTGGCGGTTTTGATGTAAGCTTTGGCAAAATTTTGTCACTCATAAAATAGCATAGGCAAACCGTGTAGACCTAGATCAGACGTCTTCCTTATAAAACAAACAGCAGTTTCTATAACTATGATAAATGTAATAAATGAGTTTATCATATGACGTGGCTGTTATTCAGTGGATAACGTCGCGACATAAAAATCGTATGACCACACGTGTAATAACACTAAATGGCGCATACACGTAAAGTCTTTCCAACGTCCATGTCAACAATGCGTTTTCTTATTAGAATAATGTTCAGTTCGAAGGCGTTAAAATCCCATTTTAAAGATGAAGGCTCGTTTCATAAATTTCATATGAAATGACCACTCGTGTAAGATCCTCTATTACTCAAACGCCCCTTAAGTGATAAATGCAATCATCCAACTTATAAGGATACCAGAGACCACACTATGCATGGGTTAACGCACACTTTTTAGCTCACCCGAGCCTTTAGGCTCATAAGTGAGCTTATAGTATAGCCAGGCATCCGTCGTCCGTCCGTCGTCCGTCGTCAACATTTTCAAACAGCTCCTCTGAAACCACTGGGCCGATTGAAGCCATATTTCATATGGAGCCTACCTAAGTCGGGGGAACGAAAGTTTGCTCGGGGTATCTGGGTCACATGGCCAAGATGGCCGCCGCGCCCATATATGGAAAAAACCCTTCAAAAATCTTCTTTTCCAGAACCGAAAAGCCTATGACATTGAAACCTGGTTTGTAGCATTGGGCATTCAAGCCCATCATAGTTTATACAAATGATGACCGTAGGTTGACCTTAACCTAATTAACGACACGGTCAACTTTGGTACGTTTTGCTTTTATATGGGAAAAGGCTTGATCAGTGGATATCTCAGAAAATATTTAAGTCTAAAGTATAATATTTGGTATATATGATTCACTAAATAACCAGCTGAAGAAATTAGGTCGCTTAAGGTCAAGGTTATTCTTCGACCTTTATTCAATGACACTGAAATTCCGTCTCCTGTCAACATTTTCAAACATCTCCTCCTCTGAAACCACTGGGCCGATTAAAGCCATACTTCACATTATGCCTCCTTAGATTGGGGAACAAAAGTTTGTTCGAAGTATCTGGGTCACATGACCAAGATGGCCGCCGCGCCCATATATGGTAAAAACCCTTCAAAAATCATCTTCTCCAGCACCAAAAGGCCCATGACCATGAAACTTGATATGTAGCATCGGGCATTCAAGCCCATCATAGTTTGTACAAATGATGATCGTAGGTTGACCTTGACTTAATTGACGAAACGGTCAACTTTGGTATGTTATGTTCTTATATGGAAAAATGCTTAAACAGTGGATTTTTGAGAAACTATTTAAGTCATAGGTATAATATTTGGTATATTTGGTTTGCTAAATGACCACATGAAGAAATTACATCGCTTAACGTCAAGGTCATTCTTTGACCTTTGTTTAAGGACACTGAAATTGAGGATAAGAACTCAATTACATGTTATGTATGTTGATGTATGTAATTGTGATGATATTTGAAATAAAATATGTTTAAACCAAATTCTGTCTGTCGTAAACATTTTCAGAATCAGGTGTTTAATGAAAATTAGGGCAGAGTATCTGACAAGCTCTTTGTAACTGTCAGTGCTCTGTATTAAGTTCAGAATCAGGTGTTTAATGAAAATTAGGTCAGAGTATCTGACTAGCTCTTTGTAACTGTCAGTGCCCCGTTGTCTCGCAAGTTCAGAATCAGGATTGTTGCTGGTCTTGTTAACGGTAGGAAATGCCTAAAATGCATATCAGAAGATCCCCATTCATGTTTCCAGGGGTGGTAGTTATTGGTTTTATTCTATGGAAATGGTCCAATCAAGGTTCAGACTCTCCGGACCCAAACTTGGAATGCAGAATTGGTAGCGAAGTGTCTGCGGACAGATCTTCGCAGTGTTTCACTAGCATAAGGAAACTTGGAAATCGAAGAACTTCAGAGAGGTTAAGATGCTTTTCCTCATCAAAAGGCACTAACCTAGCTCTTTTGATTATCCTGGCTGGGGACATCGAAACAAACTCAGGTCCCAGGTCTAAGTGTGGTTCATGCAAAAAATGTACAAATCATCGGACAAACTGATTGAATGCATTGATTGCGAAAAACGCTTTAATGCAAAATGCTCAAATCTGGGAGATGATGAGCTGTTGGCGATTGACACTGGCAGTAGTGATTGGTATTGCACAAGCTGTGAGGCGGATTGCGGCCTGTGCAGTCGTGCGGTTCTCAATGGTCATGAGGCAGTTCAACGCGATGGTTGTGAACTTTGGCTCTACAATGAATGCTCTTATATTTCGGACGCTGATTATGAAAATGTATTGACTTCTGGGTGCACATGGATTTGTCCAAAATGTGATTTTTTTCAACTTCTCGGACTCCTTTTTCGATGATCAGTTGAATCTAGTGACTGAGAATCGATTTAATCCACTGTCAAAGGATAATAATGATAGGCTTTCATCAAATATTTCAAAAGAGTCAAATTTTGATGGCAAGACTCTTGGCGGTTTGAAACTTGTTAGCTTGAACATAAACAGTATTAGGGATAAGAAATTGGATTTATTAGCTTTCCTTGATGTCCACCAACCTCATGTTGTGGCTATTCAGGAAACAAAAATTGACAGTTCAGTTGCAACTTCGGAATTGTTCCCTGAAACATTCCCCTACAATGTATTCAGGAAGGACAGAAACCTCCATGGTGGCGGCGTGATGCTTCTCATTCATAAGGACATTCAGCACATGCCCTTCTCAGAAATAGAAAACGACTCCGAATCAGTTTGGGTTAAAATTTTGGCAAACAAAACTTCCCATTATATAACAAGATGGTATCGTCAACCTGGTGGCTCAAGTGAGGAATTTCAATTGTTTCGTGATCAGTTAGATCATATTAGGACAAAGCACAAGGGAAATAAGCTCCCCCCCCAGTTCATGTACTAGGGGATTTCAACTTCAAGGATATTGCTTGGCCGGACCGACTTAATAAGTCAGGATCATTGTTAAGTCAGTCAGAGGGACAAATGTTGGTTGATGTCATGAATGATCATGGTTTAGAACAACTGGTGAATTTCCCGACTCGGGAGAAAAATACATTGGATTTAATTCTCACTTCGCTTCCTGGCCAGTTTCAAGAAATACATTCCCCAGACAAACTTAGTGATCATGATGTGATCTCAGGAACATTGAAAATTTATATCCCCCCAAAAAGAAACCTCGGAGGAATGTGTTTTTGTACCAAAAGGGAGACTTTGAATCAATGAGGAAAGAAGTATCAGACTTCGCAAAACATAGGTACTTCAATGGTTACTCAGACAATCGCTCAGTTCAGGAAAACTTTGACTTGATAACCTCCTTTATTCAGGAGTCTGCTGAAATGCATATCCCCTCAAAAATCAGTAGGTAAACTTCTTCTGTTCCTTGGATAACCCCTGAGATAAGAAGAAAGATTCGTAGAAGAAATAAGACACATGCGAAGGCCAAAAAGACTGGAAGTAGCAAACTTAGGTCAAAATTTGAATCTTTGAGAAGGGAAATTAAAGCTGATGTGAAAAAGCAACATGATTTGTATGTCAATAACTTGGTTGGTGACATAAAGGCTAATCCCAGAGACTTCTACAGGTACATTAATAGTCAAAAGAAAGATACTCAAGGTATCCCGCCCCTAAAGAAGAGAAATGGTGGCGGTGTTGCCGAATCAGAGTTGGAACAGGCTGATGAATTTAATGGTCAGTTTTCGGATGTGTTTAATAAAAGTGAGCACACCCAAGTCCCCCTTCTTAATCGTTTGGCTCCTTTCATGGAGGACATTCATGTTTCGGCAGAAGGTGTAACGAAACTTCTTAAGGGCTTGAACCCATCAAAAGCTTTAGGACCTGATGAATTGCATCCTAGAGTCTTAAAAGAACTAGCATCTGAATTAGGCCCAATATTTGCTCATCTCTTCCAACAATCTATTGACACGGGTGAAATCCCCAATGAATGGTCTCTTGCAAATATATGCCCGCTCTTCAAAAAAGGAGATAGGTCTTTGGCTTGCAATTACCGACCGGTTTCTCTAACTTGTGTACCATGCAAGTTACTCGAACACATTATCTGCTCTAATATTATGGCACATTTGTATGAACATAAACTTTTGTCAGACAGACAACATGCATTTCGGAAGAAACATAGTTGCGAAACTCAGTGAAAACACGGTTATGACTGGGCTAATATCTTGGATAAGGGCGGTCAGGTTGACACTTTTATCTTGGACTTCGAGAAAGCTTTTGACACTCCCCCTCATGAATTATTTAAATGTAAACTATATACGGCTATGGTATTGGTGGGAAGACTCTGAAATGGGTAGATTCTTTTCTCTGTTACAGGCAGCAGCGTGTGGTGGTAAATGATGTTAAGTCGGATTGGGCCCCGGTTTTGTCGGGTGTCCCCCAAGGCACCGTGCTTGGACCACTGTTGTTCTCGTTGTGCATTAACGATATAACAGGAAATATTGACTCGGAATTAAGACTTTTTGCTGACGACTGTGTTTGCTATCGTGAAATCAGAGATATTGAAGGCACGGTGAAACTTCAGGAGGATATAAATCGTTTAGGTTGTTGGACAAGGAGTTGGGGCATGAGATTTCAACCTGTCAAATGCAATATAATGCAAATTACAAGAAAACGGATCAAGAAGATCAATGCTTCCTATACCTTAGAGGGAACGGTCCTCAATAATGTAGAAACTATCAAGTATTTCGGCATAACCATTACCAATGATTTGAAATGGTACACACATGTCAGCAATATTTGCACAAAGGCTAATAGGACCCTCGGCTTCCTCAGACGTAACTTGGCAGCATGTCCACAAGATGTTAAAGAGTCAGCATATAAGGGACTGGTGCGTCCAATCCTGGAGTATGGCAGTTCAGTTTGGGACCCTCAAAGTATACTTCTTCAAGATGAACTTGAGAAGGTGCAGAAAAGGGCAGCTAGATTTGTAACGGGAAATTACACACATGAAACTGGGAGTATGACTGGCATTCTGGATAAACTTAAGTGGGAATCCCTGAAAAAGAGAAGGAAAGATAGTAGACTCATAATGCTGTACAAAGGTCTGAGGGGTGCAGCCAGTATACCCATAAATGACCTTGTTCCCCCAAATAGGCGTACAAGGAATCATCATTCCCTGGCATTTCAAACCCCATTGGCTGGGACTGACATTTACAAAGCCAGTTTCTTCCCTCAGACTATTAGAGATTAGAATTCCCTTGAAGATTCACTTATTTCTGCTGAGAGTGCAGAGGACTCAGTTACTAAGTTTACTTCTCTTATAAGGGCTAGGGACTAGCTTCCCTGATTCACAGGTCCTGGTGAATGATTGTCCTTGGACGTATCACCAGTAAACAATTCTGATTCAAAGATCTTCTCCTCTGAAGTCACAGAGACGATTGAAGCCATATTTCACATGGTGCTTCAGTGGGCCAAAGGAACAAAAATTTGTTCAGATGGTCTTGGTCACATGACTAAGATGGCCACCACACCCATATATGGTAAAAACCCTTAAAAAATCATATTCTTCAGAAAACCAAAGGCCTAATGCCCTGGTGGATTGGTATGTATCATTTAGGACTCATGCCCATCATAATTTATACAAATCATGACCGTATATTGACCTTGACCTACCTAATGGCAAGGTCAGTTTTTGGTATGTGAAGCTTTTGTACGGGAAAGTGCTTAAACAGTGCATTTCTCAGAAACTATTTAAGCATTAGGTATAATATTTGGTATATATGGTTAAATTAATGAGCAGATTAAGATATTATGTTGCTAAAGGTCAAGGTCATTCTTTGACCTTTCTTCAAGGACACTGAGATTCTGTCACCCATCAGCATTTTCATACATCTTCTCCTCTGAAGCCATTTATAAAATGGAGCTTCACTTGATCAAAGAAATCAAAGAGTTCAGATGGTCCTGGTCACATGACTAAAATGCCCCTATGCTCATTTATGGTAAAAACTCTTCAAATATTTTCTTCTTTATAACCGAAAGGCCTATGACCTTGAAACTTAGTATGTAGCATTGGGGGATAAGGCTCAGCATAATTTTTACAAATCTGAACTGTGCATTGACTTTGACCTGTATGGCAAGGTCAATTTTGATGCATAATGCTTTTATATGGGAAGTTGCTTAAACTGTGGGTTTCTCAGAAACTATTTAATATGAAATGACCACAAGTGTAAGGTTCTGTTTATCATATGACCTTTAAAAATGGGATTTAAATGCCTTCAAACTGAACATTATTTCAATAAGAAAATGCATTGTTGATATGGACGTTGTCAATAACGTTTTGTGTACGCGCCAAAGTGTTATTACACGTGTGGTCATACGATTTTTATGACACGATGTTATCCACTTAATAACAGCGACGTCATATTATAAACTGTTTTATTGTATGACTGTTTTGATATACAGTACCATAACGTCATTTATGATATGGTTTTGCTATCATTCAGTGTCTCACGTCATGTAATAGAATCATTTGACCTCATGTTTATATAACATTTGCTTCATAGCGCGTATTGTCATGGTAACGTCCAAAACAATGCCAAGTATTTCTACCTTACAACAAAAGAATAGTATCAAACATAAACACTGTGGCAGAAATAGTAGAATTAGCATATTGAAAATGAGAAAAATGCACTTTGTAGTATGAAGACTTAGTGTGTGGAATGGCATATAAGAAACAAAGGGAGGATAAAATTGCTTTCGCGATCGATATTTCATAGATAATTGAGCCGCGACACAAGAAAACCAACATAGTGGTTCTGCACCCAGCGCAGACCTAGATCAGCCTGGGCATCCGCCCAGACTGATCAGAGTCTTCGCTGTCCGCATGGAGGTAGCTTAGATCATTAGCTACCCTTTTAGCTTTTAGTGAAGAGCCTGATCAGAGTGGGCGGATGCCCAGGCTGAATCCGCCCACTCTGATCTGAGTCTGCGCTGAGTGCACAACCACTTCGTTGGTTTTCTACTGTCGCGGCTCATTAGATTCCACTGGATCCTTGAATTATTTTATCTTTTCAATTTTTATGTATTTATCTGTTTACAGAGAATGAATCTGACGTTTGGCTTTCCATTTTACGGCCAGACGATAAAGCATGTCTACCTCACAACAAAAGGTACGTGTACCAAACATGCAAAGTTTGGTAAAGTAGTAGAATTAGCATATAAGTGCATTCCTTGTATTCTTGTCTATGGGCGACATAGAACAATAAAAATACCGTAAACATTCTAAGGATTTGGACAGATAGATCTAAACAGTCAAGGCAGACCCAGACATATCTGAAGATGCAACTCAGATGTAGCCTCGCTTTAAGGGACAGTGATATGGTGTCATAAAAAGCCCGTTCTTTGATCTGGCTTTCTGTATCATGTTGACAAGAAGATATGCAGCTGTAAGCGTGAATAAGTTGCAGCTATGTAATAAAAAGTAGAAAAAAAAACAATGTATGCAAAACGTAACACTAGACATGACCAAAATGAACGTTGCACTTACGTTAAGCATTTGATAGGTATGGCCCAGTCTAACTTAAAGTCTGCCATTTTACAGTGAAAACTGTCTTTAACAGCACCCAAAGAGAGGCAAAATGCTTCTTTTTTCACTGAGAGCCTTACTTAAAACGGGTCGCAATTCTGGAATAAGAGTTGTAGCTTGTAAAGACAGGGTATTAGTAAATAGCTGGATGGATAGATGAATTGCAATTCTACGTCCTTTTTAACAGTAATTGGTCAAATCAGAACTATAGAGGGTGATAAAGAAAGGCGTTGTGCAATGGAACCCCGTTTACTGTCGGAAAAGTTTCTGCTTCCAGCGGGCCTCGGACCAGGGAACACTACTAGATCAAAAGGCCAGGGGCCGTATTCATGAAACGACTTAAGTGGTTGCTATGCTGTTGCTAAGGCTGGATATCTATAAAGGAGATTCCCTACAACTATGAAATTTGCTCTGGAGGAACAGTCTTACAAGACTGTTCCTCCAGAGCAAATTTCATAGTAACTGTTGTAGGGAATCTCCTTCAAAGAAATTTAGCCTTATCAACAGCATAGCAACCACTTAAGTCGTTTTATGAATACGGCCCCAGCGCTATAATAGACAGGTTGGACTGTATTTGCTTAAAGCAACATTTTCTTACAAAAGCTAGAACTATTCCCCAGTCGACCAAATACAACTGACCTACTGAAGAAAATGCCGTTAGACCCATTCCATCCATCCATCCGTCCGTCAGTTCGTCTATCCAGCCACACCACAATTCTTCGATAACCAAACGATCGTTTTAACTATTGCAGGTGTATTGTCGATGAGCCCAGATCTAGAAAAAGTACCGGTTTCACATTTCATTTACCCGTACATAGCACACTTCAACCCGAGCTTGTCAGAGAATTCCGCTGTTTATATTGATAACACTGGTAAGGTTAGATTTCTTTAAAAAGAGGTTTGCCAAGCAAAAGCGTGTGGGCACATCGCAATATGTTTTACGTTTTTACCAACGGGGACATATTTTGTCATCCTGTTTGTTTTTTCTGTGCGACAAAATCTTTTGAAATCCATAAATGTTTTCACTAAATATAATCATGAAACTAAGAAATCCTCGGTAAAAATATTTTAGCCACGACACGACAAACCCAGTGATGTGGTTTGCACCCAGCGAAGACTCAGATCAGCTTGGGCAGCCGCCCAGTTTCGCCAAACTCTTTGTTGAGTGCTGAAAGGGTAGCTAAGGGTCTAAGCTACCTCCAGCGAAGACTCTGATCAGACTGGGCGGATGCCAAGGCTGATCTGAGTCTGCGCTGGGCGCACAACCATATTCTTGGTTTTGTCGTGTCGCGGCTCAAAACTTTATTGATTCATGCACCTACATGTACAACCAGTCTTTGAATCTCTGTTGTCTTCGCAAATGATCAAGACCTCCACCAACACAGTTGATAAACACTGTACCAGATAAAACCGGTGAGCTGCATGTGTAGGTTTTATATTCACTACGTTGTAACTGCGTTGTAATGGTACAGTGATTATCAACCATGACTGAATAAAATGAATGCTAGGCAATAATCAGAAATTAATACATTCAATCCCACATCCCACCCTCAAACCAAAAGGGAAAGAAGCACACACAAATTGACAAAATTTCACAAAGGACACTCACGGAAAGCCGAATGAACATCTATTTACCAAACAGGTGGTCATTCAGCTACTCTAATTGAAAACAGCAGCAACATTAATTTTACCTATTTTCTATTTTGAATTACAAAACAGACAAAACAGAAAGCAGAAGGGGCAACTATTTAGCCGACCATAGGGGAGAGTCGGATAACTTCAGACATGTGGGGAAATTCGGACACTGACATTGTTTCCTTTATATGTCAGTTCTTTGGAATTAAAACAAAATTTACCGGGCAAACAGTGAAAATCCTGATGAGACGGCTCATTATGAGCCGTCTCATCTGGATTTTCACTGTTTGCAATGGTATGTCCGAATTTACCCGCCTGTCCGAAGTTACCCGACTCTCCCCCTATTGCTCGAAACCATAGACACGTGGACATAAACAAGTATAACATTGAGGAAACAGAACAGAAGTATCGCCTTGGAACGGTCAGTAATAGATTACTGGGTTGGGTGAGGGAATGGTGTGTGTAGTGGGGGGGGGGGGGAGGGGAGTGGGGTAAATTATTTTACTGGATCCAAACCCTCATCCTTTGCCCTTGCAGTGGTTCAAAACATTTAGTAGACTGTTTGGTCCGCACGAAGGTTTCCTAACCCACCAATGACCACAGTATCCGAACTCACTGTACCATCTCTTCCGGTTTTCATAGTCTTGAATCGAGAGTACAAATATTCGCTTATAACCAGTAGTCGGAAATCATTATGTTTTGAGATTTTATTCGGAATCTGCTGCGTCATTTATAGTCATTCAGCTTCGAAAATGTAAAGAGGTAAGTTTAATATAATTTGCTCTTTACTTTACTTTACTTTATTGCCCTGTACAATGTCGTGTATGGGTGGATAGTAATGAGTACAGTATTCAAATCGCCCTTGGCATGATTCTAAAACCATTTTGAGTTTTTTCTTACATGTTTTATAAAAATCTTTAAAATAAACGGAAGGCGTTATCAATCTACAGTTTGTTAGTTTTGATAGTTGGACGATAGCTAGCTTTTGTACGACACAAACTCGTGTTAAATTAGCTGTTCTACATTAGCAGAACATATGGGTTGAAACGGATACATCGTGTCATATGACTGGCGAAAAAGGAGGCGAAGGTTTTTTTTCTCTTTAGAAAAACGACGTTATTTTTTCTTTTCTTTTGTTTTTGTTTTTATTTTATTCTGCTTTCTAACTGGGCAAGGAAATATAAATAAAAGGAAGAATGGGATTCTTTGTATCGCCTGTACATTGCATTTTATATGCATTTAAAAAACTTGATATCAAAAGTAGGTCATTATGGTTACCACCTAACCTGACCTTAACATGTTTGACATTTTCAATGAGAAAATCAAGGATATTTGTTAGTTCACTGTAATTTACATTGAAGAATGATAAGCTTGCAACGATACATGTGTCTCACGACACAGGCGCTTGAAGTTCTATGCTCAAAAACCCTCAAAACCCTTTATACTTGACGCAGTCTATAGGTCATTTCGTAAGAAATGGCCAGGTATGCAAGCAAAAATGCCTCGATTTTTTTGACTGCTAAAACTGCCAGTTAGAAACACCCCAACAAAAGCAAACTTCTTACCTGTAAACATCGTTTCAAAATGTATCTATAAACATTATAAATTTGTTCAGTGATGGTTAATGCGGTGCTGTAATCCTGAATTCAAAATTTGCCAGAAAATACAGACGCCATTACGGTGTCCAGCTTCCGGTTTACTGTGCTGCGCCAAAGTTGAGCATGTGCTTGTCCGCTTCGAAATTCACACATCAGCGAAATCATTCAATTACTCTTTTAGATATGACCAATGTCGTTGTATATCACCGTTTCCATGTATTTACAATATTAGGTTTGTTCTAATTTCGATCAAAACGTTTCTAACGAGTGAAAACTTGAAACAAACATGATGAAAATGACGTCATGACGTTCGTGTCAACAACGTCAAAACTACGCAGTAACGTTGGCGTAAAATTTTCATATGTTGACTGATGCCTACATGTACTGACTTTCCAAACAACAAAAATGCAAATTAGCTTGCACATCGGTACAGTCTGATCGTTGATTTTGTTGTTTGATGATAGGACAGAGTAGGAAGCTGTACATTTAAGAAGATCGTTATCCGCAGAATCACTTCATTTTTCCCGTAATAGAACCTGATGACGTTGCTGTGCGACGTTGATACACCGGAAATTGGAGACCGTAATGGAGTCGAACACACACTTGCACACCTGGCCATTTCTTCAAAATGGCTCATAGCCTAGATGTTTAGCGGCATTGAAATATGTTTCATAGCATAGAACTTCAAGCGCCTGTGCTCACGATAAGATATTCCGTAAATTTATAACACTGGGAAGGAAATTGGGTATTTAAACATACAAACCGTCCCTAGAGTGCCGTTATATTTGTACCTGTTATTTCAGATGACAAGTTTATTGTAGAGTGGAGAAACATATTCTTGGAAATAGGCAATGAAACAAGTAAGTAGTTTCTTTTGTGACCAGAACCCAGCTATGCCTATTTCCCTATAAAACAACAAGGCAAACAGTGACGCCTTATAACAGATGCCACACAACGAGGGGTCTATAGTAGGCAGTTGTAAATCACAGTACTGTAAAACAGTTATTTTTGGCGGTTGCTGAATTTTGGCGATATTGGCGGTTAAGCAAAGAGCGCTAAAATGTAAGGTCGGCAATATTACATAGATTTAATAGACATACGGAGGTTTAAATAAAATAAGTATTTGGCGAGTATTTTAGATTTTTTAAATTTTCCCATCTAACTATACATTGTGGCAGCCTATTAGAATCGCCTCGATGAGGCGATTCTAATAGATGCCACAATGTATAGTTTAATGGAAAACAGATTTTTTTTCACAAATTCAAATTAAATTTTCCGAAGTTTATTATCCAGAGCCTTGGTGTATCATGACCGCCAAAATTAACATGCGCCAATATGTCATTTTATTTAAACCGCGACATTTTGATACCGCAGATATTAACTGTTTTACACTATGCGAATGTAGAGTTAGGTTTGTCGCATTTGCACAACTAACATGTAACCTCGCACAAATGAATTAGTTTTGTCATCCTCAAGGGCGTAGCTACCTATACGCAAATACGCAGGTGCGTACTAACTGCCAACAGACACGAAAATTTGAAATATCTTAGCGGCTTAACCCCATATCATTGCCCTCAGTGAGTATAAAGCATAATTGTGCGTACAGTGCAATTGCCCCTAGCTACGCCCCTGATCCTTATACACGATTATAACAGCATTATAAACAGTTTTGGTTTTCAAACAAGCAACTCTAATTTCATACATTACAAAAACATGAATTTTACTGCAAGAAAGAATTAATAAGCGGATATCAAAACACTTTCTCTGAATCTGGAATCACACCTACCAACCTACGCCTCACTCCCTCCTCTCCATACAATCGCTATGACATACATATCTTCTTGCGAGGGTACTATATGCCTTGCATAAGTACGTTATACATAGGTATACCTTTGGAATGACAAATGAATTATCGTGAGATTTTGTTGAATGCAAGAGTTATTGCTCCTTGAAAGTTATGGATAATTGTCCCTTACTCTCTTTGACATCCCTCGCCCATCCCCTATCCCCCACGCGAAAAAAAATACAAAACTAAAAATCGTGGGGTCGTTTCTTACTAATCTACATTTGAAAAGGGTAGGCAACGTTTCCGATAAAAGCGTGATACATGTGCCAGTTTTATTTTTCAGCAGCAGGCCCCTATCACTTTCAGATGAATGCACATCAGAATGGCACTATATTGTTTCTGTATAAAGAGGTAAGACATTGGTAACAGGACACTTCGGCCCCAAACCATCTCGGCCCCTAGACACCTCGGCCCCTAGTCATCTCGGCCCCAAACCAACTCGGCCCCACCTAGAAATAAATTCCTGGACACTTCGGCCCCTAGTCACTTCGGCCCCTAGTCATCTCGGCCCCATAGCCCTAGTCACTTCGGCCCCAGTTTGACAAATTTAAATAATTTCTACATTTTTCACTTTTTTGCCCATTGAAATATTTACATATTTTTACAGTAATATTCCTCGAGAGTCCAATAGAGTCCGACAAAAGTATGAGCTCAGTCCCGCTCAGTCTTGCGAGTTTTGCTTGGTTGGTTGTTTTGTGCTTAACGGCTCTTTGAGACATTATTTCAGTCTATATCGAGCCGTCTCACAGAGATATAGAGAGAAAGAAGAGAGAATATGAGCCACACAATACCGATCCGCACATACTGCAAGCACAGCAGGTCCTTGTCCTACTAGTATCCAATTAAGTAGAACCGCTACTGAAAGTTACCAAGCACCATCGCCTGATCGCATCTACCCTCAGTCTTGCGGGAACAGTCGTGGATGCGTCCGTGCGGATCTTTTATGTTTCCTTTGGAATCCATAGAATGAATGCGTGGATGTACTTTTTTTATTGAATCATATTTGTTGTATTTTTGGGTGGCCCGGTAGGACCAATCATCAATATTTTTACAGGGTAAATAAATGTCTCTTTTTCACATGATTTTCAACTTTAATCTAACTTGTTGTGATGAACCAAATCGAGAAATTCTCCTTTATTTCAGCACAAGCATGTGCCTTCTCTGTAATGACAGATTAAAACTTGACTCGGCGATTTTTTTTATATTATTTCTTTTTCTTATATTTTTATCTGTAATTTATTGATTTATTTATCTATTTATTTTTGTGCGTTAATGTTAAATCCCATGATGGTTTTCCTTTATTTAATACCAAACATTTAGTCATGCCGATTCTTTGGACTGAAACTGTAATGCTTTCATATTTTAGACGGATAAAAGGATATGACCAAATGTTACATGCGTATAAGCTGTAAATCGTTTAATATTCGAAATACCTTTTATATTTTTGCAACACATTCATTTTTGCTTATATTCGCGAATAGGATTCAAGAATCTCGCCAATGTTCGACAAATTAACATCCAAAGTGACAACTGGATGATCGTGATTTCAAGAACTCTTGAAAACTGGATGATCGTGATTTCAAGAACTCTTGAAAGCGATATTACTGAAAAAACTAAAACGCAAAATTAAAACGTAAACGCGAGTTACAATAACCGAAGTTTATATGAAAACTGCTCTTCCTATCGCCAGGGTCATTCATCAAAATTCAGTTTTGATAACTGTTTTATCTATCTATCTATCTATCTATCTATCTATCTATCTATCTCTATCTATCTATCTATCTATCTATCTATCTATCTATCTATCTATCTATCTAAAGCTTTGCAATCATTATTTGTTTTCGCTCGATCGTCCATATCTATCTATCTAAAGCTTTGCAATCATTATTTTTTTTCGCTCGATCGTCCATCTGTATATATATTCCTTCTGTTTGTCTATTTAAAAAACATTCACCCTGCCTAACGTCCAGGTGAAAACTGAAAGCAGCGGTATCGATTAATCGTGACACGCGACATCGATTAGTGAATGATAACCTCAGGTGTGATATTTAACGATGAGTAATAAACAAAGGCACGCGAGCAAGATAAGGCGCCTTCAATTATCATGGCTGGATATATACGGAAAGAAGAAAATTTATATTTGAGTTTTACAATATGTAGAATATATTTTGAAATTAACATACGTAACCAACAGAGTGGTCATTATTATATGTACCTTGTAAATTACTACCGATGATGAGGAAAGAAATAAAAAATAAAATAAAATAAAATGAAAATATAAAAAAAGGAAAGAGGTCAAATGTGACATAAATCTAAATATAAATAAACGGAAAATAATATAGACAGTAAAATTGTATGGACATACGTTCGATGGCAAAGTACAAAACCAGTTTTCGAGAGAGATTATCTAGAATGCTTTATAAAAGTTTGATACTGGTATCCATATAGAAAATTACATTCGCTTCCTTGCTATATATTACGAAATTTTTACATGACAGCTCTAAAATAGTTAAAACAGAATATTAGTTATCGGTATAGGGCCTAATATTGTTATAGAAAATATTTAGCATACCCGGAAGAATCGCGGACCGCATTCAAATACGTGAGACTGATCCAAATAAAATCTATTGTGGTAACAATCCCGTCCGCGCATGAGAAAATAACCCGGATATCATCACGTCCTTTCTTTACTTCATCCGTAGGAGATTAACAAATATATAAACATCGTATCATGCAAGACCTAATATTGATTTTCTTACTGACTCATGATTTTGTTAATTTGCACCTATATTTTTTTTCACCTTTTAATTCATAATTATCTTAAACCATAACAGTTTTGTGAACTTTCATCTAATATTTAGATATGACAATATAATGACTATCGAAATTGTGTCACAAAAAGTATTTGAAAAATGGTAAAATGACGAGGGAGTATATTTTAACCTCTATCAGTTTTCGCTGTTGTCACAGAGCGCCAAAAAAATAAGACGGCGAAATGTTTATTGACTTTGCATGAACAAATACATACTGTATGCGAAGACTCAGATCAGTCTGCGCGGCCGATCCTGAAATCTTCGTAGAAACAATCTCTGAATTATGAAGAATCTAGAACAAAGTGAGAAGAGAACTCTGGTAAGCCTAAACTAATGTGTAGATTGAAATCAGTATTTACTATTTCCGCACATGGCGTATGGTCTTTTGTTTTCAAATGAAAGACGCCTTATCTTGCGCATGTACGTTGTTTATTAATATTCATTAAATCACACCTACATCGATCGTGTATATCAATAATCGATGATCACTGATTAATCGATACCGCGTATACACCTGGATTTTTTTCAACAGATATTCAGGCAGACATGGTCGGATGCACAAAGATAGATATATAGATAGATACTTCAGTCGGTGTAAAAATGATCCTAAATTGGCAAAAATGTAAATTTGAAAGAGCAAACTTTTGCCAGGCTAAAACTGCGGCTATTGGACTCATAATCGCGGAGATGAATGATCTGTGACCTGCCCTATAATGAATATCACCAAAACAACATATTTAGCAGCTCAGCGGTTCAGGTCCTCACCTCTCGCGACAGACTCTTCCCCCCCAATCCCCCCCCCCGCTCTTAATCTTCTGCAAAATTTGCAGACACTGCGCTGTCTTGTTTTAAATAACTTCCATTCTGTTTTCTTGTTTAAAATTCATTTCTGAATAGCTTGTTTCGTTTTCTTTTCTACATGTAATTATCTTATTTTAATTTACATTCTAATTCCTATCTGATTTCTTGTTTTTATTTCCTTGCTAAATTTTGATCTTTTTAATTTCATTCTGTTTTCTTATTGTTTCATTTTTTTCTGATAAATATCAGAAAAAATGTCCATTCTGGGATTCCATGGGTTAGAACTTGACGATATTTTTTTCTGTCGATGAGAGCGCCTGTTATGCGGAAAATGTGATAATTTGTTTTGATGTAAAGGAAATTGCTCCCATCCGATGAAATGCTATTGCAGTGGGAAATTCGATTTACGAATAAGCCGACGGCCAAGGGTAGTAAGGAACAAATTGGACTTAGTACCCTGGACTTGCAAAAATGATTTTATTGCTACTCATGATCAGATTAATAATGTTTGTTCCTTTTGGTTGCGCTTCTTAGTTGCAAGCGATCGTCTTTATTGAATTTGGTTAGAGCCGTTTCACTATATGGTAATTTGTGAGTATTCTTTCAAGATTCTGCAAAAGTAATAGTGTATACATTAAATGATAATGCAAAACAAAGCCGTAATCACTGGCATTTCTCTAAAAAGCATTTCTGATAAGATTTCATATAAATATACTAAAACAGATACGAAAATACAATTGGAGCCGAAATGTCTTAGGGGCCGAGATGACTAGGGGCCGAAGTGTCTGTGGGGCCGAGATGACTGGGGCCGAGGTGACTGGGGCCGAAATGACTGGGGCCGAGCTGGTTTGGGGCCGAGGTGTCTAGGGGCCGAGATGGTTTGGGGTCGAAGTGTCTGTAAATCAAGACATTTATTTTGTTGAAATGATAATATATACACCTTGTTAAACCCACAATCTTATTCTTAATCGGAAATAAATCATGTTTCTGTACTTTTTTTTTCAAAAAATGTTTTTGTAAAGTAATTGCTAAAATACTCAAGAACTTAATAACGCCTCACCCCGAAAGTTTTCTGTTTCGGTAACTCCAAATTACAAGATACCTAAGATGACTAGGTTTTATTAGAAATTAACAACCTTATCAAACGCGAGGAATTGCAGGAATTTGTGTCATCTGTGACGACCTTTGCACTTAAGTGTTGTTGTTGTTGTTTTATTGTTTTACGTCCACGGTAAACAGCTATGGTCATATCGGGACGGACAGTTACCCTAACCACACTATTCCTGGGCAGGCTTAGACCTCTTGAGCGGTTAACCAGTACTAAGTGCACATACTTTCGCCAGTAGCTGACAATTGCCTTTCTTGAATCAGCGGAAGGAAAAACGAAAAGTATGTGGCCGGACCGGATATCGAATTTTAACTGCACGCGATTCTACAGTATACCCCCTGTTACCGGAAAACACTGTTTCCGTAAATTCAGTTCTGTCTGTTTCGAAGTATGATGCCGTGTTTGAAAATGCCAGTTTTGTATTCAAGGAGCGTTTGTCACCTCGCTTCTATGCAGAAAATACTGAAATATTGCGGAAGACGGCAACCATGTTATACTCTGAACATTGTGCAACCATTTCAATGAAATTTCCACGTTTTCATTTGTCTCGTGTGTTTCAACATTTTAAGTCCCAAGATTGCGTTGATATGTGTTTCATGCATGAGATATACTGTATGTTACAATTTTATTTGTAATTAGTTAAGTTTGGGTTTCTTTCTGGTGAGGTGTTCTTAAAGTTCTTGAGTATATAACACCTGGGCCCAGGTTCACAATCATTCTTAAAGTTAAGGTGGAAATTTTCGCCCTTTGAAAATCTATATTTAGATTGTATTGAAAATCGCATTTTTTGCGTGATCCCAAAGACAACAATCATAGAAATGTAATACGAAAGAAAATCCATTACATTTAGTTTTTATAAGCTTCTATTTACATATGAAATTTCAGACCTTAACTTTAAGGTCATCCTTAAGTTTAAGGAATGATTGTGAACCTGGGTCCTGGTTGCCAAGCCTCGTACCGTAAAGTTACAGGAGAGTGCCGCAACGTTTCAATATGGAAAATAACTGAATTGGACCATATTGTATTAATTATTGCTATTATTCCACATAAAATGCTTTCTGTGGAAAAAAAATGAATGACAAAATAAAGCAGTCTCCGTAGTCCTATGAGTATTAAAACGCCCAAACACAAATCATTACGAAAAGCCTTTCAATCTGCGCGTTTGATCATAAGATGTAGGTTGATGTGCCTAAATTGATCCAAATAGCTGGCAAAAAGTATGGAAAACAGGATTTTGAAAAGCTATAAATCGCTCAGCAAAATATGATTTTCCTTTTCTGGTTTCCGGTAGAGTGATGCAACATAAACAAAAGCGCCACAGTGAATGCGGCCCCACCCTTGTACATAGTATTTTTACCATTTTATTCAAGGACATGAAATCGAAAGTAGGTAATTTTAGTTGCCAACTAAAATGACCCAAATAATTTTTCAAACCCTTTTTATGTGAAACTCATGGAGGTTTCATTTGTTTTCAGTCGGCCAATCGCGGTCATTTTCAATGAAGAAACTATAGTGGGAAGCTTGCAGCGATACCTCGTGAGTAGTAAAGGGCGGCACTATGGCCACGCCCGTCCGGAGACTAAGTCCGCAGCCTGGGGCAGTCTCGGGCCGGGCGTGTCCATAGATGCCACCGCTTTAGTAAGCTTGAAAAGGCTAGTTTGAAATAACTTAGTCTTTTTCAGGGTAAAAGTCTATGTTAAATGGCATAGGAGATGGCTTAAGAGGCTATACAGCAATATGCGTCTGCTATGAGTCTCTTGGCCTTGTATCTCAAGACCTCACTATACCAGAGGCATAACTCTATAGCGTCAGTTGATGGTGTAAGTTGCTGTGGCATACTCTTGTTCATTCTGTTCAATTTCTGAGGCTTTACAGTAATATGCGTCTGCTATCAGTCTCTTGGCCCTGTATCTCAGGGCCTCACTATACCAGAGGCATAACTCTAAAGCGTCAGTACTTGTTCTTGGGGATTATAAAATCTTGTATCTCAAGATTTTAATGTTCTGGACTGAAATTATTTCTTACTAGCCTTCTAAAGCCTGACTACTACATTTGATGACGAGAAGATCTCTGCTGCCAGTGTGCTTGAACTTGTGGGTATCTAGTGGAAGGTCCACATATCCACATTGAAATTGTGGAGCTGATGTGGATGTCAAGTGGAAGGTCCACATATCCACATTGAAATTGTGGAGCTGATGTGGATGTCAAGTGGAAGGTCCACATATCCACATTGAAATTGTGGAGCTGATGTGGATGATGTGGACTTGATGTGTATGCAATGTGGAGGGTATGTGGATGATGTGGATCCACAATGTGGAGTTTCCACATGTCCACATCTACACATTAGACAAATCGGCTTACCCTGTCCCATTTCTGACAGACTGACACAATGCATCTCAAAACCTCACTGTTACAATACCAACTGCCCAGAGGCTCACTTGTTCCACTGACATCCTAATTCTAAGTTATATCTGATTCCTACCTTCTATTCGGTGCATGCACATTGTGGTTTATTATTTTGAAACAAAATTTGGTAGGTGTTGACTTGTTCTTTCCAATAAAAGAAAAAAATTGAAAATCCATTGAGGCAATTTGGAGTTATTACAGGTTTCTTACCCTCCATATTCCGCGCATGCGCAGTGTGACAATTTATTTTAAGAGTATTTGGTAGGTTTTGACTTGCTCTTTCTAATAAAAAAAGAATTATGAAAATCCATCAAGGCAATTGCGAGTTATTACAGTTTTCTTACCCTCCAAATTCCGCGCATGCGCAGTGCACATGCCTGGCAAAACATACTTCTTTTATTTTGGAGCTAGTAGTTAACACAAAATATACTCATAACTGAAGTGATACACATATACACGTATTCGCCTTTCATTTGTATCATTTTTTTGAAAGCTATTACTTGTTTTGTCTATTTATCGAATTAACAAAGTCAATCCAGATTTATCTCCCTTGTAATAACACCATAATATGAAAAATTGAATAACTTTGTTATTTTTCGGCCGATTTTGATAAAATAAACACCAAACTGTAGATTTTATTATTCTCTAATTAATTTTTATATTTTGAAATGTGTTACTATAAATAGTAACATGACCTTTATTGAAATAAGATATATGATATGCAAATGTCCAATCTTGTCTCAAGTAAACTGGTATATGTTAAGTTATATATATTAGGAACTCGCATATTAATATTGCTGGTTTGCCGGTCACCACTGGACTGGAACTGGTGTGCACAACGGTTATACCGCCTGGGCCCGCAGATGCGAAGTCTATCGATTACATGTGAAACAGTAGAAGCCTTATGGCTTAAGGGGTCGGAACATCCATGGTTCCGTAAAAGGTACCTCCGCTGGCAGGTCTCTGGTCCATAGCGACATTCAGGACTTGTGATCATGTAGATATGGCTTCAAATCGCCAGGGCTTCCCAGGTACAGGGTAACCGACCGGGGAAGAAATAGTGCTGTACAGCACTCTCTTCTTGCTAAATTTTTAAGTGCATATTTTTGTCTTTACTTGCATGCAAGAAATAAAGATTGCATTTTTTGTGGCACTATAATCTTGATGAGAATTGTGTTAAATAATATATGAAACTCAAAATGCTATCCGGTATATAAGTGTGATATTCAGATATGAATTCATTCTAGTTTTGAACAGAGAGAAGTAAGAAGCAAGAGACAAAACAAAGCAGTTAAAGATATTTGATGAGTTATAATTCATCTCCTGATCATGAAGGACTTCTATCTAACACTTCTGAGTGATGGTTCTCTGAAAACTTTCCCTCAAAACACACAAAGCTCTTTTACTGTGAGACTAGATCACCCGATAAATATCGAAAGCGAAAAGTGGGAAGTTGCTTTGGTGGAATTAATTACACCATCTCGAGTCAATAATATTTCAGAAAACAATAATTTTTTCTTTTTGTCATTTCTGGACCAAGCGGTATTAAATGCTCAAGGAATAGATACGGCAAAGGATTTGTGTGCTAGTGGAGATGCCTGTCATGAATATAAATTATTTCTTCCTGAAGGAAATTACAACTCTCCACAGCATTTGGTGGATGAGATGCAATCTGTAATAGATACAAAACATGGATCTTTAATGAAACAAATAAATGCTTCTATCAGCATTACTTATGTTAAAAGCACAAATCGTGTAAAAGTTGTTGCACAAAATCCAAACCAGGTCAGGATTCGCTTTCCAGCTTCACTTGGACAAGCTCTTGGAGTTAACCCGGATATGTCAGAAAACCCCATTGGAAACGAATCAAATGCTTTCAAATATGGTGTAGACCTAAATATATTGCATAATCGCTTGTACGTGTACTCAGATGTAGTTGATTATACATACCTTGGTGACGTGACGGCCCCTATTTTGAGAGTTGTACCATTTGAGAGTTCAAAACGCTCTCAGCAGTCACATAAAGAATTTGTCAACATACACTACGTGCCAGTAGGAAAATCTTATATTGATCAAGTTCATATCAGTATCAAAGGTGATACCGGTAAAAATATTCAGTTCAGCTCTGGAAAGACTTTAATTAAGTTACATTTCAGGCGGCGAATTAAATAAAAAAAGAAACACAAAATAAGTATAAATACAACACACTGTTACAAACGTCACCATTTCAAGTAAAATCTTGAGAGAAAGCAGAATGTCTGGTAGTTCCTATAACCTAACAAAAGCACACTGTGGGCTAACTTGTGATTCTTCAGGCTTGCCTGTCATTCCTGTTGTACAAAAAAGAAAAAGAAATCCTTCTACCTTTGGACAGATTCGATACCTCATGAAACGATTGTCAACTGCTTTGGACAAAAGGCTCAGAGAGGGTAGACCTTTAAAGTATTGCCGACTATGCAGAGCGGAAATTCGTTCATTATGTCGTGAGGAGAAAGAAAAGCAACACAAACTCAAAGGATACATACACAAGAAGAATAAACAGTTAAGACGTTCCAGGCGGACAAAGAATGATTCTGGGGGTCAGAAATGTCATAGACGTAGTGAAGCTAAAGAAGATATCAACAGACAGACAGGGAACAAGCTGGAGATAAAAACAATAAAATAAAGTGTTAGTCACTTTTTTAATGGTATGATGATTGAGTAACATTGGAAATTTGTATCAGTTAACTAAATGTAGGTTTGTTAAAATTCAGTTGGTATTTAGACTATTGACAGAATTAATAAAACTGATATTAAATTATACACATTTTTTTCACAATTTTCTACATCATTTAGTTCACAAAAATGCATGCAATTGGTAAAAATGTAAGAATTGCAGTGGTTTACCAAACTTAGCACAAGTTCTTCAATATCTATTGCAGACTATAAAAGGGGGAGTCAAAGGATATAACTTCATTCTTCAACCAGTCGTTAATGGGTCGATACCAGTGCAAGCAGTGCTTCCGTGAATTTGCTCGATCAGACAGCCTGAGAAGACATATGTCCAGTGGTGTTTGTAAAGCAACTACAACTATGTCTGACAGCGAAGAAAGTACTATCTCAGAAGCATCGGATGTAACTACAAACAGAAAATATTTGAAGGGAATGAAAGGACATGATATCTTTGGAGAATATGATTATAGTAAACTCTCAGACGATCCAGACACAGAACCGTCAGAAGTGGAGACAGACAGTGAGTCTGCTAGTAAAGAGGAAAAACAGAAAGCCAAACGCAGGAAAATTCAAAAGACAAGTCCTTGGGATAGACTAATGAGAAGTACTTACAGAGACAATCAAGATCAGTTCGATGAAACAGTGGAAAATACCATGCAGGAGACACCTAACATCGATGTTGAATCAGCTGAGGAAATGGCATATGAAGAACTGAAACCAAAATACAGATCAACGCTGGTTACCAAGTATCAAGACCTCGTGGCACTCGGGTCTGCTTTGAGAAAAGATCCTATCCACAAGAAAGTAATATCAACAGCTCACAGATTGAAAGAAGATGAAGACTATGATGAAGAAGAGGCGATGCAGTATGCAGTGAAAAAAAGAAGATATCTACTTGAACGAAAACTTGACGAATATGAAAGACCAACTTTAACTGTTGAAGAGGAAACCCAATGACATTGATTCTTGATAGGACTTTGAAATTAACCATTTCAGCGATGGCAAAGCACTGCGATCATTTAAATAATAGTAGACCTGCAGTGGGACCTATCAAAAAGTTTTATTTACTATGAAAGACTAATGATCATTATGTAAACGAAGACAGAGGGACGGTCCTAATCCTCTGTCTGTCGTAATGAATAGATGAGCGGGACAAATAAAGTTGTTCTGAATTTAAACTGTTGTTAATTGTTCTTTTCTTCCTAGTTCTTATTATTGTAACAGTGAGGTTTTGAGATGCATTGTGTCAGTCTGTCAGAAATGGGACAGGGTAAGCCGATTTGTCTAATGTGTAGATGTGGACATGTGGAAACTCCACATTGTGGATCCACATCATCCACATAACCTCCACATTGCATACACATCAAGTCCACATCATCCACATCAGCTCCACAATTTCAATGTGGATATGTGGACCTTCCACTTGACATCCACATCAGCTCCACAATTTCAATGTGGATATGTGGACCTTCCACTTGACATCCACATCAGCTCCACAATTTCAATGTGGATATGTGGACCTTCCACTAGATACCCACAAGTTCAAGCACACTGGCAGCAGAGATCTTCTCGTCATCAAATGTAGTAGTCAGGCTTTAGAAGGCTAGTAAGAAATAATTTCAGTCCAGAACATTAAAATCTTGAGATACAAGATTTTATAATCCCCAAGAACAAGTACTGACGCTTTAGAGTTATGCCTCTGGTATAGTGAGGCCCTGAGATACAGGGCCAAGAGACTGATAGCAGACGCATATTACTGTAAAGCCTCAGAAATTGAACAGAATGAACAAGAGTATGCCACAGCAACTTACACCATCAACTGACGCTATAGAGTTATGCCTCTGGTATAGTGAGGTCTTGAGATACAAGGCCAAGAGACTCATAGCAGACGCATATTGCTGTATAGCCTCCTACGACATCTCCTATGCCATATTACATAGACTTCCCACCTGAAAAAAAGACTAAGTTATTTCAAACTAGCCTTTTCAAGCTTACTAAAGCGGTGTCATCTACGGGGACAGCCCGGCCCGAGACTGCCCCAGGTTGCGGACTTAGTCTCCGGACGGCTGTCCCCGTAGTGGCGCCCTTTACTACTCTCGTGATGAAATTTTTCGTGTTTATAGAGCAATGGGGCCTTTAACACAGTACTCTCATTTTCAATATATTAAAAAGGCATGGTATTCTACCGTAATTTATCAGCTGCCAGGTATTTGGCCGTAAAACTTACGAATGTATTAGTCTGTTCAGGAGCAGTAATATAAGCAGGATATATACTTGACAAAAATTCTAATCGGTCAATCTTTCTACTTTGTAAAACTATAATTTTTAACAAATGTTTTTCAAAACATTATTTTTATCACTTTTGGGCTGTTATCTACTTAAAAAGCTCAAAGAATGAAAGATTCAAGTTCACCTTTCAACCCACGAGACAGGAGGAAACACATCAAATTATGTTATTGCTAAGGGCAGTTATTTGCTATAACTGCTCAAGTTCGGTCGATAATGGAAATCATCAAAAACATTTTTTAATTCAATGAAAATTTGATAGCTGTTTTACTTATATTAATGGTAGTTTCTGAAAGATTTTTTCTGAAGTTGAACACCTGTTTTGTACATATCTAAAACACTTGAGCCGCGACGCGAGAAAACCAACAAAGTGGTTGTGCGCCCAGCGCAGACTCAGATCAGTCTGGGCATCCGCCCAGTCTGATCAGAGACTTCGCTGCCCCCATGCAAGTAGCTTAGTCCCTTAGCTACTCTTTAAGGGCTTTGCGAAGAGTCTGATCGGACTTGGCGGAAGGCCATGCTGAACTGAGCCTGCGCGGGGCGCACAACCACTTTGTTTGTCGTCTCGTGGCATACAAATTTACTGTAAGTTTACTCAGGTGGCTAGATCATCTGTAATAAGATTCCTCACTGCTCGATAAATTTCCAAGTGAATGAGCAATCCAAAACCATCTTCCCACTCGGCGCACATGGTTGAATCAACTTTGAATCAACCTTGATTCAACGTCACGACGTTGAATTAAGGTTGATTCAAGGTTGATTCAACCTTGTGTGCCTGCTTGGTTCTGTTCAATTGGCTATCTTAAAAATGAACTTACTGGCACAGGTTTGCGATTTTGTCAACTATAATACACAGAGACATAATTTGTCTGACAAATGGATACGAAGATAAAATTTAGTATTACGTACCTTTCAATAAGCAGTTTGATCATTACGAGATAATGATAGGATGAAATTGATATTCAGTATGCAATAGAACGCGGTAGAGAATGTGAATAATTCGCAGGCGCCGGAATTCAAATTCGATACCACCAGCGAGGTTAGCCTGTGATCAGCTGACTGTGCTGTCAATACATATGCTGACCAAGTGCAAGTGTTACATGTAGCTAATTTCTTATTTCACGCATTTTGTTTTTAGGTTCCGTCTGTTCATTATTTCAACGGTACTTTGGCTGGCTTGGGAAGTGGCATCGACATTTTTAAAACAGGTATATTTTTCTCTGTGCTGATCGAGAGAAGTTTATGTCTTACTTTTCGGGTATGAGGCAGAGTTGAATCACGGCCTCTTAATCAGGGGTAACAACCTACGTCATAGTAGCGCGTGACAGAATTAATTATTCGACCGTCATTTTGAAGAAACTCTGACAGATATTCCGTTTGTAACATATAAGAGACAGGATTTTAACACAAGATAAAACGGCGAGTCGGTGCCTACATATATATATTGTCCAGATATATAGGGCTAGATTCTTCGAAGAGTGAGAAATTATAAAACTCCTGACCACAATTTTTGATGTGAACAGTTGAGATAAACATGCATTAAGGCAGAGTCGATACAGATCACTCTGTTGAAGCGTTATCAGTTTCAGCAAGTATTTTATGGTGAATTCTGGTAATACTGAGTCCAAAACATCTATAGGCACCAGATCGACTAGATATTTGGTTGTTTCAGTGTTTGCTAAGCCTTCATTATGCAAAACAGTTATCTAATTAAGGCCGCTGATAAAACGATTATGACGTCAGCGCTATGGCGTAGGTTGTCACCCTTGTTAATTAAGGAATATTTACATTCTTGGTGTATTTACTGAAAAGCCCTATAGTAAACCATAGGAACCTAATGTAGTTTACATTCCAATAATTACATTGAGACACGCGACGTCAATGACGTCAAAATAAACAATGGTTCTCTACAATCTGATTGGACGTCAGCAACGTCATGACGTCATGTATGCTGTTCTGATGTTAGCAGAAAAAACTGCGTGTACATGTTTTAGTGCTTCAATTTTAGCGCTTATATATGCTTTTTCATGAAAGATTTGATTGAAACGGATGTAAATATAAGCAATGAACTTAATTTTTCTGGTGTTAATCGAAGTGTAAACTACATTGGGTCACTAGCAAAGTTTACATGAACCCCTTCGGAGTTCATTCACTTTGCACGTGACCCAATGTAGTTTACACTTCGATAAACCTCGGAAAAATGAAATTCATTCCTTAAATGAATTTCATTTTTCTGAGGTTTATCGAAGTGTAAACTACATTGGGTCACGTGCAGAGTGAATGAACCCCGAAGGGGTTCATGTAAACTTGGCTAGTGACCCACTGTAGTTTAAACTTCGATAAACATCAGCAAAATTAAGTTCATTGCTTATATTTGCATTTTGTTTCAATCAAATCTGTCATAAAAAATCTTATATAAGCGCTAAAATTGAAGCAGTAAAACATGTACTCGCAGTTTTTTTCTGCAAACAGCAGAACGGCGGGCATGACGTCATGATGTTGCTGACGTCAAATCAGGTTGTAGAGAGCCATTGTTTATTTTTACGTCATTGACGTCGCGTTTCTCAATGTAGTTATTGGAATGTAAACTACATTGCGTTCCAATGGTTTACTATAGGGTTTTTCAGTAAAGACACCAAGAAAGTAAATATAAGCAAATATTTACATTCTCAATGCATTTATTTAAAAGCCCCGTAGTAAACCATTAGAACGTAACGTAGTTTATACTTCGATAACTACATCGGTTCACGCGACGTTACCTGACCGTAAATAACGTCAAAATAATCCATGGTTCTCCAATCTTATCGGACGTAGGCGACGTTATGAGTCATTGTTACGTCGTTGACGCTGTTCCGCTATTAGTAGAAAAACTGCGTTAAAACATTTTTCTACTTCAACTGTAGCCTCCAACACAAATTTGTGATCAAATAATAGATAGAAAAGAATGTAAATATAAGCAGTGAACTTTATTTTTCTGGTGTTTATCGAAGTATAAACTACATTGGGTCGCTAGCAAAGTTTACATGAACCCCTCCAGGGTTCACTTACTTTGCACGCAACCCAATGTAGTTTATACTTCGATAAACATCAGAAAAATGAAATTCATTCCTTAATTAAAACGGTTTGCTAATAGATTAAGTCCTACATGTACATGTAACTCTTAGTAATACCAATATTTAGAAGTTTACTGACTTCACGCATCTACAATAACTAAATTGTTGCATGGTTAGGCTTCTATTCCTTCGGATCTTTTGGCGTCTTGCACGTCCATTTCTGATACTCTTGCCTAGATTTGGTAATGAAACGATATTTTAGACAGCTATTGGAAAACTTGTTACGAGGCTTTATGATGATAACGATACATTCCAGGGGCGTAACTAGGGGCAATTTCATAGTACGCACAACCATGTTTTATTCTCTACTTCCTGAAGGGAAAGCTAGTATTTCAGCCACTTTGGTAATTGGTATTGAAATATTGTCTAATTTATAAATTTTCAGCATGCAAATATGCAGGTGCGTTTTGAAATTTTGTCAATTTTGACAAAATTTCAATACGCACTTGCGTATTTGCCATATAGGTAGCTACGCCCTTGCATTCAAACCTCTCATTCTTGTTTGTCTACGAAAGCAAACAGAACGTATAGATGTTGTTTACCATTGTTAAAATGTTGGAAAAAACATTTACTTCGACTAAATTCTTTATTCCGAGAATGAGCATTATCAAGTTAGCCAAATATCTGGGCCTTATCTAGACAATTTTTTCTAGTGCACATAAAATCAAGTGTGCATATATTTTTGGCTGATGAAAAATTCTGAGGAGCTCTGTACCTAATACTTTATAGAACTTTAGAATTGGCAGTCTTTTTGTGTACATTGCATTTAAAAAGATAACGTCTCAATTTATGATTGAATTTCATTTTTCTAATGTTTATCAAAGTATTAACTACTGTACATTGGGTCGCGTGCAAAGTAAAAGGGGCCAAAAGGGGTCATGCAAACTTTGCTAGCGACCCAACATAGGTTAAACTTCGATAATTAAATACCAGACAAATTAAGTTCATTGCTTAAGTTAACATTCTTTTCTATCTTTTTTTGACAACAATTTTGCATTAGGGGCTACAATTGAAGCAGAAAGAAAATTTATACGCAGCTTTTCTACTTACAACGGATCGTTGTAGTTATTGAAGTATAAATTAAATTGCGTTCAAATGGTTTACTATAAGGCTTTTCAAGAAAAGCATCAAAAATGTTGATATTGAATAATGACGTCAAGAGATTTCAATAACCGAGCCCAGATTAGTAAATGTTATTAAAAGAAAGCTGGAAGTAATACTGAAGTCTTATTGACTGTGAAAAACTATTTTTGCTTCAGATTCAGCTGCTGTTGATACTGTCATAGGATCTGTGGCCTATCAAGCCGTACTTGTTGATGCGAGCCACATTCGGAAAGGCGCTGTTATAAAGTTCACTCCTTTATCAAGTATGTACATGTAGATGTGTATGTAAAGATACTCAAATATTGAGCAATTATTACATGGATGGAGAAACAGGGCAAACAAACTAACAAAATTTCCTTTCGTAGCACTCAAAGCAAGCACATAACGTCGAATTTGATGTCAGTGCGCTGTAATGACGTCGCATTGACGTCAATACACTTTCATTTTGATGACATGTGTCCGATGGGACTGGATCCAGAAAAATGATAGTTATGATATTGTCTTCCATAAGATAGATATAGTATTATAGATGTATAGATATTGTCAGGGTCACTCATCAGGCTTGAATAGCCAAAACTTCAGAGTATGACCCAAGTTCCTTCTTTCGAATATGTTTTCTGCTCTCAAACCCTATAACATTTTAATTTTGACTTTACCTTTACTGCAGCTGGTGTTGTGCCGTGTGGCGGCCGTGAAACGTATCCCCGTACGTCATCCATAGTGCAGATTATATTTTATTTTTATCCTTTGAGATCAGAGGATATATCCGCCCAGTCTGAACAGAGTCTTCGCTGGCCGCATGGAGGTAGCTTAGATCCTCAGCTACCCTTTAAGCGCTTATAGAGGAGTCTGATTAGACTGGGCGGTTGCCAAGGCTGATCTGAGTCTGCGCTGGGCACACAACCACACTGTTGGTTTTCTCGTGTCACGGCTCATTTGCACTTCATTTGACACTTTTCAGTCTTGCAACCGAATGCCTTATTAAACTTTAGAAATTACAGTATGACTTTTCTTGGCTATTATCAGAGTCACTGATGAGGCTTGAATAGCCAAAACTTCGAAGTATGGCCCAAGTTCCTTCTTTCGAATGCGTTCTCTGCTGTCGAAGGAACCCTTTAAGATTTAAATGCTGTAAAGGAAATAGAAAATGATGAGATTACGACAGTCCTGCTTCATGCTGATTTACCCCACCCACTGTTATATTCCGATTATTCCAAAAGAGTGCTTGCGGAGCATAACTACTGTTGGTTTAGTATAGCGGACACTATAGGATTATCATCAGCTGAAAATGAAATATTTTGCTGGTGGGAAAAATGCCCTATAGACACCACCCCCTTACCGTTAGTTTATACAATATTTTATTCAATGAATCAATACAAATAAAGTAACACAATAAACATACAGCGGGATTAGATAACAAGCTTTGAAACTTATAGACATCTTCTCCCCCTTACCGTTTTGTCAACGTGTACCGTAATGGGCCTAAGAATTGAAACTTACCACAAGATGGTGATTTATTATTGTCCAATACTCATAGCGATGTTCCCAAGCAAGCTCAATGCAACGAGTACATAGGTCTCATAGGAGTTTAATTTTACCGATGTTGTTTATATTAAACCATATTTACGGGCTTAACATTTAAAACTTTATCTTTAGATTGTGAGCTAGCGAGGGATTCTCAGACGTGTATCTCTGACAGGTTCCTGTTTTACTGTAAGAAATGTAGGGTGATAAAACATTGTTCTGATGAAATTGATAGACAGGTGCAACAATGGCTAAGAACCAACTGTAAACATGAGGTATGTCTATAAACCCTGTGCAACCTTTATGTTATTTTCACGAGGAAAAAAAATGATAGGACATTTCTCTCATTGCATCGAAGTAACTTCAGACCTAAATGCATTCTCATAAATGATGAATACTATCTAGTTTTTAGCACCGCAATTCACCCTTTGATCTATCTACATGTATATATAACAAAAGAAGGCGTGAGTTAAGTTTTGGGAAGATCTGTTGTATTTTCAGCATTTTGCCGAATAAGAAAAACGCATGATCGAAATATTATTCTTAAGTTATAAGGCTTTGGTCTTTTCCACTGAAATAAACGATATATTCCAGTTTTGAATGCAGTTTACATATACAGACAGGTCTGAGCAAAATTGTATGCATCATACAAGTAAAAATATGAGCCGCGACACGAGAAAACTAACAATGTGGTTGTGCGCCCAGCGCAGACTCAGATCAGCCTGGGCATCCGCCCAGTCTGATCAGATTCTTCGCTGTCCGCATGGAGGTAGCTAAGACCGTTAGCTACCCTTTCAGCACTTAGCAATGAGTCTAAACAGACTGGGCGCAGGCCCAGGCTGATCTGAGTCTACGCTGAGCGCACAACCACTTTGTTGGTATTGTCGTGTTGTGGCTCAGTTATCTGCACGTTGTTTCAGACACCAGGCAACTGTAAGACAGACAGACATAAATGTAAGTTTTTTTTTCATAATTGAACCGCGACACGAGAAAACAAACAAAAAGGTTGTGCGCCCAGCGCAGACTCAGATCAGCCTGGGCATCCACCCAGTCTGATTCGTGTCTTCACTGTCCGCATAGAGGTAGCTTAGACCCTTAGCCGCCCTTTAAGCGCTTAGCAAAGAGTCTGGTAAGACTTGGTGGATGTCCAGGCTGATCGGAGTCTGCGCTAGGCGCACAACCACTTTTTTGGTTTTCTCTTGTCGCGGCTCAATTATGTAAATTGGGAATTAAAGAGTCATTGAAACTGTCGTAACGGGTTACTCATTGTGACAATACACGTATTGTGTCATGACGAAACATCAAAAATTGCAATTTTGATAATAGTCTGTTTTAAAATTTTCCATGAAGAAACGTATAATCCATTCATATACTTATTGTGCCATCTAGTAAGCATATTATTAACTGTTGGTTGCCATTTCAATGTAATATCTTACTTAAGTGTCCCAATCTTCAAGTCTCTTCTTTATTGAAAATATTGTATTGCGAAGGGTATCGTAGAGTTTCGTCAGGTAGTTGTACCGTTGCAGTTCCTCATTGTTACATGTTGTTTTGTCCGCTTGTATATGATCTCTGGCAGTCTGGTCACCTGAGCAGCTGCATATTCTGCTTTCCGTTTTGTTTTGTTTTGTTTTGTAATTTAAAATAAAACCCAGAGGACCAGTGGTCCTGCAGCTCACCTGACACTTGGTCCTGGTATATATTTTAATGCTTTTATAAATGTATATAGCCCCAGGGCAGGGGCGGATCTGCCACTCCCTGGACTAATGTTGAGTCCAAACGCTATATACCAAGCCACAAGGTCACTGAGCCTTTGGTTCTGGACAAAGATTTTTGAAGAGTTTTTATCATATATGGGCGTGGCGGCCACATTGTTCGTGACCATGACCATCTGAACAAACTTTGATTCCTTTGACCCAGTATCAAAGCTACATATGAAATACAGTAATCATTTGCATAAACTGTGATGGGCCCGAGTGCCCAATGCTACATACCCAGTTTCAAGGTCAGAGACCTTTCGGTTCTTGAGAAAAAGACTTTTGAAGAGTTTTTACCATATATGAACATGGTGGCCATCTTGGTCATGTGACCAAGACCATCTGAACAAACTTTGGCTCCTTTAACCCAGTGAAGCATAATATGAAATATGGTTTCAATCGACCCAGTGGCCACTGAGCAGACGATGTTTGAAAATGTTGACGGGTGGGAGAATCTCAGTGACCTTGTACAAAGGTCAAAGAATGACCTTGATCTTTAGCTACATAAAATCTTCATCTGGTCATTTAGTCAACCATATCTACCAAAAATTGTACCTTAGACTTAAATATTGTCTGAAAAATCCACTGTTTAAGCATTTTCCCATATAAAAGCCTGACGTACCAAAGTTGACAGTGTCATGAATTAGGTCAAGGTCAACGCACTATCATCATTTGTATAAACTATGCTGGGCTCTAGTGCCAAAAGCTACATACTTTGTATGATACCAAGTTTCAAGGTCATAGGTCTATTAGCCGTCTCTGAGTTCCCATGCTTTTTATTTACTCCTCTCCAAAAGTTTAGCATAATGTTAAAGCAAATACAACAATATTATGGGAGATAATAACAATTGAATTCTAACTTTCTGTGGAAGTAATTGTAGCCCACCATCAACACCAATGATTAATCATAGTAAAATTAGCAACTTAGATTTGAATTAGAGTAACAACTGCAGAAAGTGAGCACAAACGTGAATGTCCAAAAAGCGCATTTGGTGAAGAAAAAGTATCGTTGTAATGAGCTATTAGTGACTTTTCTTTAGCACACATTCAACATTTTGTCACGCGAAGCACTTCTGCCGATTACGAAATTACTGTTTTTTTATATTAAAACAAAGCATTATTTTCTTTCAAGTATGAATTTTTGGGGCATTTATTTTTGTGCTTGCTTTTTGAAGTTCTTACTCAAATCAATTAAAATTTGGTGTTTTTGCAATGCTTAAGCATTTGTGTTGATGAAAGAATGCATTTTATCTTCATACTGAAAGTTAGAACTAAAGTATTGTGGTTTCTCATGTTCTGGTACATTTGCTTTGAAAATATGCTTAACTTTTGGCAAGAAGTAAACTATTGACGTTACTCAGCGAAAAATAATAGAACGGAATGTGAAGGTTCCGATTATTGGGACATTTATCCACATTTTTGACGATATTCAATATCAGCGTGTTCACACGACTAAAGACGTTTATTAAACTTATTTTCGAATGTTTTCGCGAGTTGCGGGGACCGAAACTGCTATTTAAAACACTCTTTGTATTATAAATAGAGGACCTTACACGAGTGGTCATTATCGAGTTTAATAAATTTCATAGGAAATGACCACGAGTGTAAGACTCTGTTTATCATATGACCCTTTAAATTGGAGTTTATCGTTTTCAGAATTATCATTGTTTCCACAAGAAAACGCATTGTTGACACCAACGTCTTCAATGACGTTACATGTACGCGTTAAAGTGTTATTACACGTGTGATCTTACGATACGACGTTATCCACTTAATAACAGCGACGTCATATGATACACTGGAATATGTGTGTGCGCGTTTGAGTTTTGTTATTCAGTTACAGTAACTTTTACTTCAAAAACTCCCTAACACAGGTCTTTAGTGTGTCTGTATGCACAAGCTAGTGATCGGTATAACGGTACTGCTATGTCATATTTCAGCAAGTTCCAAAACAGTGGCCATAGTGGTAATCATAGCCGTTGTTGTCGTGTTGATATCTTTGCTGGGAGGTTGGATCTACTACGCTTATAAGCACCCCACTACTCCGTCAGGGAGATAGCTGGGCAGATATGTGAAATAATTGTGCACTTTTTGATAAAAGCATGAAATTTGGCACAATGCTAGACAAAACTATTCTAAGCATTTTCAGGGTGGATGCCAAGCCGAAAATTTCCATTTATGGCGGCCATCTTGAATTTCAAAATGGCCGCCATTGAAACTGCATTTAATGGCAAACAGAATCGGAAATCATTAGAAAGGCCAGTTCTGTGTTTCTGAACATGTTTAGCTGATCTTTCACCATGATTTTCTCAAATTTGTCTGTTATTCGGCATTTTTGATCTATGCTACTGGGCGTAGACATGACACTAATCGAAAATTACATGTCTGTTAGTATGGAAATGGAAGACAGAAAATCACAATTCCTCACCACATGGTGAAAAAACCTTTCAAAATATCATTGTTTTGCAGACTGAATTCTTTTTCTAGTGAATAAAACTTGTTAACTGGGTGACAATAGCAATTCTTTTACTTGTTAAAGTTTTCTTGTTGCTTTAATCTACATAATAAATCGTTTTGCATAACTCATAATTTATAAAAGAAGCAGAAACAGGATTTAATCCATCAATGTATTTGATTTTAATTTAATGCACAATGCTAAATAGGGTTTTAAAAGATAAAAAAAATAATCATATTTGATGTGTAACGTACACAACAGTAACAAAGGTACTAACAAATAACAATTTTTTAAATAAACCGAAATTGTGGTTGATAAATGTGGTCTTTACTGAACAAACACTATTATTCATTTTCAAATTATGCATAAACTAGAGAGAACTGATTGGCTCCTTTTGAATTGTCAGTGCAACACCGAAAAATTACTTGAATTTAGAACGAAACGTTTTTGTAAGAGTCCATACAATTTTGAAGAATGACATCGAGAAATAGATATACGTGTAAAGGGTAAATTGTGCATCCTCGTTTTGATCTGTATTTCATCTTAAGTAGCCAGAAGCATATGCCACTATATTGGAAACCCATCGTTGTATGTTTTTAACTATAACTACATGATTTAAACATGTATATGAATTAGGTTTAGGGGTAACTTTCAGTAACACAATGGTAGTTTGTATATAATTGTTAGTGGTGTCATATGATTAGATTTTCAAACTGTTGTAAAGAGACAGTCTCAGACTGCAGCTAGGCTTTCGATGCTTTAAGTGTCCAGATATATTCAGATACATGTAGTATACGTATTTTTAGCTCACCTGAGCCAGCGGCTCCGGGGGAGCTTATAGGATGGTAAGGCTCCGGCGTCCGTCGTACGTCGTACGTCGTCCGTCCACACTTTCAAACAACTTCTCCTCTAAAACCGCTTGGCCAATTGCAACCAAATTTCATATGTAGCCTCCTGGGACCTTAGGAACAAAAAGTTGTTCAAACGGTCCTGGTCACATGACCAACATGGCCGCCATGCCCATATATGGTAAAAACCTGAAAAAATCTTCTTCTCCAGAACCAATAGGGCGATGGCCTTGAAACTTGGTATGTAGCATCGGGTACACGAGTACTACCAAGATTGTTCAAATTATGACCTTGGGTTGACCTTGACTTTTTTTACGGTAAGGTCAAATTTGCTTCCTTATGCTTTTATATGGCAAAATGCTGCAACATAAGATATCTTGGAAACTGTTGAATATTTTGGCCTAAAAATTGGTACATACAGTCATCTTAATGACTACATGAAGATTTATGAGTTCAAGAGGTCAAGGTCATTCTTTGACCTTTGACCCAGAACTCTCATATTTTGACAATATCAAACAATCTCCTCAAAAACAACTAGGCCAATTGTAATTAAATTGCATATAGATCCTCCAGGGGTTGAGGGAATGAAAATTTGTTCAAACGGTCCAGGTCACATGACCAACATGGCCACCACGCCCATATATGGTAAAAAACCTTTAAAAATCTTCTTCTCCAGAACCAGTAGACCGATGGCCTTGAAACTCGGTATGTAGCATTGGGTACTCAAGTACTATCAAGATTGTTCAAATTATGACCCTGGGTTGACCTTGCCCTTTTTTATGGCAAGGTCAAATATCGGAAAATGCTAGCACATGAGATTTCGTGGTAAGTTTTGAAGATTTTGGCCTAAAAATTGGTATATACAATCATCTTAATGAGTACATGAAGATATGTGAGTACAAGAGGTCAAGGTCATTCTTTGACCTTTGACCCAGAAATCTCAAATTTTGACAATTTCAAAGAATCTGCTCTAAAACCACTGGGCCAATTGAAACCAAATTTCTAATAGAGCCTCGAGGGGTTAAGGGAATTAAAAAAAAATTCTAACGCTCCTGGACACATGACCAACATGGCCGCCATGCCCATATATGGTAAATACCTTTATACATCTTCTTCTCCAGAACCAATTGACCGATGGCCTTGAGACTTTGTATGTAGCATTGGGTTGGTTGGTTGATTTGATGCTTAACGTCCACGGTAAACAACTAAGGTCATATCGGGACGGTCAGTTAACCTAACCACACTATTCCTGGGCAGGCTTAGACCTCCTAAGCGGTTAACCAGTACTAAGTGCACATACTTTCGCCAGTAACTGACAACTGCCCTTCTTGAATCAGCGGAAGGAGAAACGAAAGTATGTGGCCAGACCGGGAAGTAGCATTGGGTACTTGAGTACTATCAAGATTGTTCAAATTATGACCTTGTGTTGACCTTGACCTTTTACAGCAAGGTCAAATATGGGAAAATGGTAGAACATAAGATTTCATGGAAAGTTTTGAAGATTTTGGCCTAAAAAATTGGTATATACAGTTGTCTTAATGAGTTCATGAAGAATTATGAGTACAAGAGGTCAAGGTCATTTTTTTTACCTTCGATCCAGATCGCTCATATTTTGACATTTTCAACCATTTCCTCAAAAGCCAAAGGGCCAATTGTGAACACATTTCATATACTGGCTGGCGACCAGTGGTGGCCGTTTTTTTTGTTACTCTCTTTATCTTGTAACGGACATATAGTGATTAGTGATTCTATATTTTGATTTAATAAACTAGGGGTAACTGTCATTATAATACTGATTTATTTGTTGAAATAGACTATAACTTGTGCCGGTGACAGATCCTCAAACTAGGTCACCAAAACGCACTGAAATACGAGCGTGGCGTACCAGTGATGGCCGTCACGAATACCATACGTTGAATGATGCATTTTTCAAAACCTTGTTGTGGATTTAAACTTTGATGATATGTCATTGTAAGTCTGTGGTCTTTGTCAGAGTTTAATAGTTTAGTGCGTTCAGCACAGATAGAATATAAGCATTATCAGAAACGGACTTTAAAACTCTGACGTAGTCATTTCGTAGTCGCACGCTACATTACGTCGAAAACAAACATAAATAATGGTTACACGTGTGCTGTCATTTACAAGAATTTAGATGCTTTTTTGCAGGCTGGTTGCAGGTTATACCTTTTTCGTCATAGGTAATCATTTATAAAGCATTTTGTTCATGTTTATTTCTGTATTTAATTATGTGTGTATCAAGAGTTGTGATCCCCGGCAAGGCAATAATGTTGGTATGAGGGTAGCTTTGGGAAATTGTTAACCTTTTGCCTTCCGAGGAGATAATTTAACCAGTTTTTTTTGTTGGAGTTCCTTTTGTTTCCTTTTACAAAATGGCCAAATCTGAGACGGATCATATACGTAATAGCGCGTGCAAAATGCAAACGGTCACCACTGGTACGCGGCCACCACTGGTCGGACGCCAGTAGAGCCTCCAGGGGTTGATTGAATGAAAAATTTGTTCAAACGGTCCAGGTCACATGACCAACTTGGCGGCCATTACCACTTATGGTATAAATCTTTAATATTTTTCTTCTCCAGAACCAATACACCTATGGCCTTGAAACTTGGTAAATAGCATGGAGTACTAGAGTACCACCAAGACTGTTCAAATGGTGACCTTGGGTTTACCTTGACCTTTTTTGCGGCATGGTCAAATATGGGAAAATGCTAGAACATAAGTTTTCATGGAAAGTTTTGAAGATTTTTGCCTAAAAATGGTATATATGGTTGTCTTAATGAGTACATGAAGATTTATGAGTACAAGTGGTCATGGTCATTCTTTGACTTTTGACCCAAAACTCATATTTTGACAATTTCAGACATGATAAGTAAAAGCCACCTTGCCAATTGTTCAGGTGAGCGATTCAGGGCCTCATGGCCCTCTTGTTAATATTTCCTATAGTACAACAGGAAAAACGAAGATCTTTACGAATGACATACTCTCGCTCTGACTCTTTTAAACATAGTTTTAAAGCAACTTCACTAGAATAACCATTTAATGACACATTGGACAAGTAAATATTTTGATCAGGGTTTAGGTTTAATATCACGTTGAGTGTGTACCTGCGGAGTGGTAATAAACGTTATCTGTTTTTGTATAGCTCTCGTCAATTATACTGCTGCATATTACTGTAAGGAAAACGGAAAAAAGTGCAAATCTTTATGCGTAGACACGAAAAATAGAGCTTGCCATCATCTGTCTGTTCACGAAGTGTAGCTGTCACAATAAAAAGACCTAATCTTTCCTGATCAGATAATTCTGCACCATCTTTGCATATTACGATGTACCATTATTATCAACACCTAGAATATTACAACAGCATAGTTACTTTCAAACAACTTTTAACATATTATTTATTATATCAGTATATTTTTGGATATTGTTAAGTTGTATTGAGGATACCGTTCATTAGCAGCAGGACTTCATCAATAAACTATTTACTCCCCGACCCCACCTCCCCCTACCCCTTTCCCGAAATGATTACAACAAACTAGGCTCTTTAAGGTAAAAAGATGAATTAGAATAACATTTAATTTGGTCAGTCCTTGAAATGTATAGGTATAACTTATTTTTTTTTGTTTCTGCCCTGTACATAATGTTTTACTATAAGGTGTGATTAATTAGTAAATTGCCCAATAAAATGGTTGTATACATTACTTGTTATGTTTGTTCTCGTTTAATTTCTACTCATACTACAAGGTACATTTAGGAGATGAGGAACCGAGATTTGCATCGATATCCCTAAGTAGTAACATTGATATTGATTAACATAAATTATGTAGTCTTTTTGTTTTCATTTGTCATTGCATTTTGTGCAGTTGGAATACTGTAGATTATTATTACTTGTAAAAATAAAATATTTGTCAATAACAACAAACTAAAGGTCGCATATTTAGGCACCCCTAAGAGAATGTTGAATATATAAGCATTGACAAGGTTAGGAAAAATAATAGAACAAAAACTGCGGCATAGAATGAAGATTGTCGTAAAAGGAAGAATTAATCAAAACCAACTTCTAATATCCACATAGCCTATTACTCAACTCCTCGTGTCATAAGCTTTCAGTTCATGTTTTTGATATCTTATTCCCAAAGTCCTGCTTAAGGCATCAGAGGTAGGCGCATTATTAAATAGACAACGTAAAGCTGTGTTGTAAAGCTAATATAAAGTATATTGGCATTATGCAGTAATTTTTCGATTTTATGTGATGATTTTAGTTGATAAATGGCATTTCTAGTGTAACGTATACCACCTGTAGAGCCTTAACTAAAGTAAATGTGCTCTGCAACCCAAGTCTAACATTCTGTTCCCAAAGTCTTCAAATGTCTGTTTATATTTCTCTTATGAATAGTCTTTCTTTTGTATGCACTTAATATGCTATATCTTTTCAATACACACTGCAAGACAATGTTCTTGTATGTTTTGTAGATTGCAAGTGATACTAGACCCTCTTATACCACTTAATCAAGGCTTTTGAGACGTTTTTTGTATAAGACTGACCGTTGACTGTTTATCTCTTGACTTTATTTCTACATAAAAAGTGCTGACCTACAACGGTAGGGCTTTATTTTCTCTACAGTAATGTCTTTTTTTTTTTTTTTTTTTCTTTTTTGGTTATTTTTTATGCTTAATATCATGTATGCCAGTGTCATTAAAAGGATGGCAAAACAGTTGAGTAGTTAGGCAAGTACGTTATTAAAATGTTGATTTAGGTAACAAAATAAATGCCAGAAAATAGTGATTGTCTTCAGAACATTTCATGTCTAGAAACATTATTAGTTTGCAGTATCCTATTTTGCGTAACGTATAAAACATACGTCATGACACCCTAAACCCAACTATTAAAATGTTAAAGGTCTCAAGAAGCAAAGTTTCTTAAGAACTGCAAGAATGTCATTTTTGAGACACAATGAAGAAAGTTCAAAAGTGGTATTATAATGGACTATGATGACTCAATGTTATTTACGTTACCTCCAGTAGTGGAAACTGATAAAAAAAATCAAACAGACTGTAATTATTCCAATATTTGAAGATAGGAAAACAGGGAAAAAGGCTGACAGAAACAAAACGAAATGTTTTTGCATTCAAATTATATGGGTCTATTGAAACATTCATAGTTAACATGTTATCTACACGTATAGGCTTAATCCATAGTCAGAAGGTTTATAGGTATAAAGCAACATAATTTTAATAGGAGCTGCTGCAAACACTATCTCTAGAGTTCCTCCATATGACAGAGGGACTTTTGTCAGCTCAAAGTCTCTATAAAATGTAATGGGCTCTGATCAGACTAAAACTTACCTATAAGGCAGACGCCATTTTGAAAAATCAAGATGGCCGCCGAAATACTCAAAATTCAGCTTGGCATCCACCCTGAAAATTCATATATTGGTCCAATCTAACTATGTACCAAATTTCATGCTTTTATCAAAAAGTGCACAATTCGGCCAAAATTTGTTACATATCTGCCCAGCTAAGATGGCTTATTGAGGTAAGGTTTATGAAACCTTCAGTGTTATCTCTGGCATGGACTCTTCCGGTGGCGTACAGGCCTTTCGGTTTAAAACATTATAAACATTAGCTGATGCATGTATGCCAGTTGATATGCATAAATGTATCACGCATCTGTTTAAAGATTGGCATAGAAAGCTTACAATTTTATAGAAGTGTTTTACACAAACTAAAACTTCATACACTTTGAAAACGGAACTTTAACCCTGAAAGTACCAACAGTTAAAATTGTTGAATGTCAAACAGAGTAGATCCAGATGAGGTGGCTCATTATGAGCCACCTCATCTGAATCTACACTGTTTGCCCTCTGGTGTTCAAATTCTCATTATGATATCGCTTGGACGAGACAGTTTTTGAAATTCTGCAGACGTAAATTTTGTCGTCTGCTTTTTGGCGCATTAAGGGTTAAAACTAAGACAAGATAGGACTTCTACTTTTCTTTACCATAAACTTTACCGTACACTAGTCATGAATGATGGCGATAAACTTGTGGCCAAAATAGTTTTCAAACGCTTTTCCAAAAAGGATATTTGTACGAGGGTTGATCCAGAAGTAATGTCACTGCAGCTATAAAATCATGTAGAATAAAGGGAGACCTATAAAATTTGGTATCCAAGTACCTTAATCTTTTTGCATTATGAGCTGAAAATGTCATAGAAATACAGTGTACAGTAACTGAGATATCGAGATAGACAGAAGGCATGGTAACGAAACGCGCCGCATGTCAATGACGTTGTTGATGCACCAGACGAAATTTCGATATTGTGTCATGTCCAAACTATCATATTCGCTGTTCCAGCATAGCACTAATGTCTCTTCACCCATGTTTATCTCATCTTTGATATTACTTGAGGGGCCCCACAACTCAATTTTAAGAATTTTACACAATATTCGAATTTCAGAACATTGATCTTCATATATGGGGTCCAAACAAGAGTGACGTTTTTGTCTGACATTTCACATAAAGGTCTTCCGGGTTTCAGACTATCCTCTAACGAGTCATCTGCACGCGTATCGCGCTGATTGAAGCTTTAAACAAGCCTAATAATAACTGTTATTTCACCACATGTCGAACTAAACAGCTCTGGAGTCTTTAATGGTGATATTCCTGAGGCAAAACCGCACATATCAGCTGACGCGTTTTTTGTCAGAAATCAACATTTTTACTCTCGGCAGTAACAAGCATTAGTGCTAGCTAGAAAACTTCAAACTATAGTGACGATATTAAAATTTCAACAGTGGGCGACAGAAATATATTTCTTCATCGTATCAAATTTTCATCTGATTTGGCGCGTTAGTTTGATTTTGATTTCAGATTGCCTTTGAAAATTATGTTTATGTAATTAACGTTATTCTAACGTGCGGCGCGATGGCGTCGGTGGCATACTTTGAACGTCTATATGATTCGAAAGAAAAAATGATTCCAATTATATATTTATTCTGTAAATCAGAACTGAATTACAGTGCAGCTTGATATGATTTTTATAATAATGCTACGATGAATAAGCGCGCAGCGGACACAGTGACATTACTTCTGGATCAACCCTTGATTCTCACCAATCGATGTTATCTACAGTGACGGAAGAGTAGCGAAAGCTCTCAGTGATACCTGCTTAAGCGAGGGACGAGGACCAGGGTTCAAGGCTATAAAACTTGAGTATAATCTCAAACTTAAAATAAAGCACACTGATTGGCTGCTTCCGAGCAATTTTATACCATTACCTGTAATAGCTTTAATTAAATCGATGATCTTGTTACGAGTGCTTTTGCGATAATTTTACGATATTGAATTTCCAAACTCCATATAACAACTTTTAATGAGGTAAGCGATTAGATTGCTGAATATAACAAAGTAAGACTTATTGCGGACTGCAACAGTGCAATGTGTTTTCTTCTATATATATTTTCGAAATCTCATTAAACTTATGAGAATATTTTTTATGTTTCAGCATCGGCCCAGTCAGTGGTTGGGATTATACCGCAGTCGGAAAGGGTCATCAACGGATGACCAAGACAGAACATCACAGGAACACGAAGATGACGATTCGGGCTATTAATGTGTAATTTTATACTGGCCTTCAAGGAAGACGGACTGACTTGCCTTTTTCCATACATGGTTACTCAGAATAAAAAGAAATGGTGTGTTCCGAAAAGGAAATCAAACCATTTCCTGTTAGAGAGGCGCCAACCTCAGATAAAAAAACAACAACAACAAATATAAAAACTTGTTTGAGGAGAGTTGCCTCACTTTGAAAGGGTTGACAAAAACTTTTTGACCTAAAGTGCATCCTCTTTGAGGCGTATCCAGAAACCTTAATATGATAATAATAATGATAATAATGATAATAATAATAATAATAATAAAACATCGCCAAACATAACTGATTACACGTGTAGACGGAGATATAGAGGGATTATATGGGTTTTTAGGCCCTTTCCACAGGATTTTTTCGTATTTGTCAAGCTCGGTTTAACAAATAAATCAAGGTTTAGCCAATTTGGTTCCGTGTTTTCTTATATATTGTTTTAAAATGTTCGATACTATAATATTCCCAATCCTCACAAAAGGAGCTGAAATATGGTTTGGACATGAAAGCAAAGACATCGAAAAGATTCGTCATAATTATTATAAATACAGTTTATGCGGTAATTTTCGCGGGTTCAAATTTTCGCAGTTAAGGGTCGAAAACATAAACAAAAATTTTCGCGATTTTTAATTTTTGCGGTCAGCAACATGCGCGAAAAGCAAAACTATTTCTTTTTTACTTGAGTCAGTTCTTTCATTAACCTGCGGCAGCCCTGCCACAGGTTAATGAAAGAACTGATTCAAGTGAAAAATACCAGCAACTACCGAAGCAAACAGAAACTAAAATATATGAACACTGTGTCTACAGAAGACACTTTGTAAGACACGCGATTTTAATATTCGCTCTTTCTAAGTGACCGCGAAATACCGCTAAAAATGAAACGCTGCGAAAATTACCTTGTATATGGTATATTGAAAGTTACGAAAAATACACTGAATATATCTGTTATGGAAGTGAGTTATGTCGATCAACAATATATAACGCTCGTATTCTGAAGTTAATAAAATACAGGTTATAGGGGTATAGTCCGTTTGCTCACAAGTGCAAACGGGGTTTTGCTTATTTTCTCGAAAACGATGAAAGTTCCATCAAATGTTCCAATGTCCTAGCGATTCCTATAACTATACATAACAGAATACGGAAAGTCCAAAGTTTTGGATGCTTTTGTAAAATATTTTCCATTGACAGTAATGCAAAAACCGAGCAGTTTCACTAAAGGGCGTCGTATGTTTGTTAGAACAGCCAGAATATTGTTGATAGTCATCACTACCTACAATGTGTTATTTCAGGATTCTGCATGCTACGGTTAACGTTACGATTTTCTACGGCTTTTGATGAAGATTTCAAATGTTAACTGCCGTTTAGCAGACGATTTTAACAAAATAAATGTTAATTTTCATATTTTAATGCAAATCTAGCCTTTTATGCTGTGCCGAAGAACTCGAACTCATACTGTTATCCATTTGCACGTAAAAAAATTCGTTTTTTGGGCAGTTTTATCGAAATAGGCTTAGCGAGAATACCAGTCCTCATAAGTAGGTTTTTACTGGCTCTATTTACTCATGTATTTGTCCCAGCAGAGGAATATTGCACTAAATTGTAAATGTACACCGATATTTACTGAAGCATGCACGAATGTATGAAAACATGTGAATTTAGAAAAAAGGTTTTATAGTTTTCTACGGCTAATCCAAACCTTATGTATTGGTTTTCGAATGTTATGCTAACGTATTCTACGGTGGACGTTTATATATCCTACGGTGGATATTGTGACATGAAAAGCAAAATAGTAACATAGAGATAGTAAACCTATGTGTGCAAGGCGATTTTAGCAAATGTTTTAAGAACCACCTGTCCTGATCGAAATAAGAACCCAAGATCTCAGAGAATATCATAAGACCCTTAGTGATCACAACTTCAATATAAGTTGGATAATTGTCAAACATCATAGAAAGACTGGCTGATCTTAGACTTTTTCGGTGCATGCATATAAACTATTAACTTGTGTTTTAATACTGAGGTCCCTATTTGCAAACTAAACTCAAATTCAACGATTGTCTCAAGATAAGGTCAGGTCGTATTCATAGACATAAGTGCAGCTAGAGTAAACTCCAGTAAGTAAGGTTTGGTCGAGGAACGGCGAAGCTCCCTCGACGGCGGCTCGAGTTAATTTGATAAATATTTCAGCGATTTCATGGCTATGATATGAGAATGCGAAGAAGCACGACAACCAAAAGCTGTTGTTATAGGCCAGATGGCTTCTATGTTATACATTTTTTCTTTTTTTCTTTGTGTGTGTGTGTGTGTGTGTGTGTGTGTGTGTGTTTGTGACAAGTTAAGAATTATTTTAAGGGTGCTGCGTTTCACAGACAGAGTTTTGGCTTACGTCATGTGATTTGTATCCCAGCGACATCAGTTTCAGAGCCCTTAAGATCAAAATAACCTTCCTTAATGCATTTGCAGCAAGGCTGGCCCCAAAAGTTATTTAAAGTCCTCTGTAATGTTTAGCCTACCACTTCCCTTGTCCTCATGAAATATTGTATAGAATTAAAATCTGGGATTTGTTTTTGAGGGGACTACCTATTTCCGCTTATCCTTCTAGCGCAGTTTGTGTTTCAGAGCCCTTTTTAAAACTTTAAAATATAATTTTATTTTATTTGCTGAGGAGAAAATATGGCTTTCAGGAGTAAGCATATTGCTGTTCACATCATATAATTAAAGGTATCGATCATCAATCAGTCCTTTTTGAGAGGGTGGTAATAATTTCAGATAGCATGTCAACCTTTGGAGCAATGGCACACTTTTTTCGAAGTTGTCAACCCCCTATGTCTTAAATTGGAAATTTCCAGTAAGTTCCAAATTTCAGTGTTAAAGATTGATATGCACATTATGTTACACCTGGACCTGGTGACATATCTGCAAAGGAAAAAAATATTTTTGATCTTTACAACTCAGATTATAAACAAAAACAATACCACCTAACGTTACTTTCTGGTACTGCTAAACAATTCTTTTGGATATAAGGACCCTCTTGTCAGAAACATTTTTAAAAAGTTCTAACAGAGTTTCGGTAAACCTCAGCTATTGCATGATATCAAAAATATTAAGCATACCATTAACTGACGGTAAGTTTCTCTTACAAAATTTTGCCAGTTTAAAACATTCAGGGTCACAACAACCATAACAAAAGTGCATTAAGAAAAATGGCTATTTAAAGCATATTATGTCTTGAATTTTGATTTCTTTTCTGCCAGATTATAGTTTTGGTCATTCTTTATTATGGTGAGGCACAAGACCCTCTGCAGAATATATATGTCAATAAATTTCCTCAGTGCGAATGCTCTGCCATGTACAATTTATGATTACAGTTAGGGCTCTGAAACACATACCGCGCGGAAACACATACCGGGACGATATTTCTGTTCACCTATAATGGCGTTTAAAGAATACGTAAATGACTGGCGCAATTAATTACGTGCGTCGCGAAGGACGTAATTAGAGGTTATTACATGTCTAGTGTCGCGTTGCCAGGCATATCGGCCCGGATAGCTCCATATTGGCCCAAGGGCCTTTAGGCCCGAGGGCCAATATGGAGCGGCCGGGCCGATATGCCTGGCAATGCGACACTAGACATGTCGTAACCTTTTTATTACATGTATTCTGCAGTTTTTCCTAAATCATTATACTGATTGAACCAAACGGAACCATTTTGGACGATACGTGAACCCGATTGTTTTTGGCGTTATGTTACGTTGCAAAGTACGCACGCACACACAGCCGCCGTGCTGACGTCCTTCAATAATCATGACATCATTAAAACTACATATATGCAATCATTTTTAAACAAAGTTAGAAATACAAAGATTTAAAGGGGATTTCACAGAGAGCAATATTTAGAAAGAGAGACAGAGAAAAAAATACAATCATGCATTTCAATTCTTTAGGAGGATTGTTCCCACTATCTGAGTCTGTAAAGACTTTCACATTGTGTTTACGATTTCCGATTTCTCTACAAACAATCTCTTCAAACTTTTTCAGCCGTTTAGCAGCCCCTGTTGGTCTGTTCTCCACCATATCAATAAATCCACCCGCTCAAGCCATCTATTCCAGTTTGCTTTCTGCCATCTTGTTTTCGAATGAGCGGGCCGATATGACTGCACGAGCGGGCTGATATGGCTCTGCACGACCGGCTGATATGGGGAAAGGAATCACGAGCCATATTGGACTGCGTATCCAAGACATTTGCTACTATATTTAGTAATACATGTAATAACGTCACGAAATACATCCTAGTCAGTGAAATTTTCAATATGGCGGCCCCATAGGACATTCAATAATAACGTCAAACATGGGGAAAACGGAGTTGTTGTCATTGTTTATTCAAACCCTTTGCTAATATTGCAATGTTCTTTTTTCCCTGTATATTTGAAGATATTTTATCAACATAAGTGTATTAATAAATTAATTAACGAGAGAGAGAGAGAGACTGACAGACACAGAGAGAGTGTGACTGACACACAGACAGAGTTTCATGAGTGTAACAATTTAAGGCTGGCCGGTTACATGTTCCCTCCCTGCTGTCAGGGCTCACAGGACTTTTCAGACACACATATGAAAGGCGGAACCCATCATTTTCCTTTCGCTGCGTTATCCTTCCCTGATTTGAAAAAGCTTCCTATTTACTGCTGGCTTGACAAAGAGACTTTTCCAGTCGCTAGCTGGCCGACTCAGGATTCGAACCCGCAACCGTCTGCGTCATAACCGAACGTCCGCGGCGCCGGTGGGATTGCGCATCCGAAACCAAGTAAATGTATGCCAGCTGATTTTAGAGCTTTATAGGATCGGAATGTAATATTTATTTCTAATGCCGATTTTTGCGATTTTAATACACATATGATCACATATCCTTTCTGGACATCGAAAATTTTGTTTTGATTACAAAATAAGAATGATACAATATTTCTTCCACTTGTTGTATGCCGTTGCCAAAGATATAGCGGGCCTCTAACTCACACCGCCCCTACGGCCACTACGCTACAAGAAGTCTTTATCTTCACCTATCCCACCGACGGTGGATTTGGAAGCTGACCTTGTAACTTACCATCATCTCGATATGACCGAAATACTGTCCAAAGGTCAATTTTATCTGACTACCATGAGCCACACCGACAGAACACGAGTCGTCAGAAATTATGATACATGCCTATAGATCAGCCTGCGCATACGCACAGACTAGTAAATCTCTTCGCTGTTCCTCACGGAATCATTGTATCAGAGGACAACAAAGGTTCTGGTCAGGTTGGGCGGGTGTGCACAGTGCTCTGAGCTTCCACTGACCGTATATGCCCCAAAGAACCCATTTTATCATGGCACGGCGCATTTTGTGATTTAGGGTAACGCAGTTGTTTATGCGGCTCAGTCGTGTCGGCTGCAATAACCATATTACTGTTAGAAGAATGTTTGCATTTTTTACTAATTTTTGTCTAAGAGAATCTGTAAAAATTCTTTCACTTAAGCCTCGTTCACGCCACAAAAGTTTCTTTGTCACAGAATCTCTAACAAAGAAAGTTTGCCAAACATTTTGCGTTAACACGGAGCAAATTATTTGTTAAAGAAAAATGTGGCACGGAATCTTTGTCAAATTAACTTTGGCAAGGAAATATTTGCTGCTGTGTTCACACGATCGAACATTATTCGTCAAGGTAACCTGGACAAATAAACTTTGCCCGTGTGAACGACCAACCATGCCACCTTTTCTTTGTTTAATATACTTTGTTCAAAATCAAACCGATTTGATTATGAGCAAAGTTTTCTGTGCTTATCTCCATAGCTAGTTTCTTTGTTACATATTCTATGGCAAATTTTCTGTTCACACGGACAAATTTTGTTTGTCATAAAAACTTTACCATATAAATTTGGCAATGAAGATGTGGCATATTTTTTCATTCACACGAGTAAATTTTACTTTTCCAACCCTACTTTGTCACAGAAACTTTGCCCGTGTGAACGAAGCTTAAGGCATTCAGCATGAGAACCCTATTGGTCCTCATCTTTCCGTATTCTCATAACGCTCTTAGCATGTCTTATTACGCCGCCAGCAAACGACTGCAACGTCGCTTATAAATGACGTCGCGGAATGGCGTAAATTTATACATACCTATGCTTGCTTACCAAGCGCTACTTGAAAAACGAACTCGGTAGTCAAGGACTTTTCTTACCTTATTTCAATCGACAGATCCTGTGACATAAAATGTCAGTTTTTGAAAAAAATCTATGTACCGGTAAACAAGCTGTGTACGTTTAAATTTTAAAATCTGAGCTTTTCCATCGCATTCCCATTGCCGTCAATGGAAACGGCCTCAAAATTTCATGTTTTTCAATCTGATCTAGCGACTAAACGAGCTCGATGACCTATCTTTTTTATGGCAGGATTCGATGTAACACATGAAAATGCATCCCTGTGCAAAATTTAAAAAAAAATCTATGTATGAGCCATTTGCGTATTCTTGACCTTAAGTCTATATTCAGACGTCTCCAAGAGAGAGAGAGAGAGAGAGAGAGAGAGAGAGCCCTCCCCACACATACTCATTCACACGTGGTCGGGTTGGGCTACGTTTGGTGTAGGCGAGTCTTACTAGTGTAAGCTAGAGCATGGCTCGTCCTCCTGTACGGAGACATAAACCGAGCTTTAGCGATGTACAGGCGGACAAACTGCGTTCTTTCTCAATTATAGCCGTTAAACCCCAAACAAACAAACGACAACCCCAAACCTGTCAAAAACCAGCCGAATTTCTAACTTGACTGAAATCTTAACAATGCTGAGCTAGAATATAACTTTTAAAAAAGGAAACTCTGACACTATTTACAGATTTTTAGGGGAAATAGATCTACATAGAAACGTAATTCCTTCAAAAACCTCTTCGGGTCCCTTTTTTAGGCTGACTTGTCTCCAGTCATCATAAATATATGTTAAAAATGTCATTGAGATCCGACAAATGCGGTATAAGTAAAAACCTAAAATGCGGACAGCAGACTGGCGGACAGATTGAAACCAATATACCCCAAACCCAAACACCTTTTGCCATCTGGAAGAAAACTCGTTACGGTGTCAAATCGATAACTCTATACTACCTGTAAACTTTAGCATTTGGCCACAAATTCCAGTGTCTTAATGGTCAATAGAGAGAAAACTTTCGACCAAGCTTCGAATCAATAGTTAGCAAAATAAGGCGTTCAGGGAAGAAATTTCCCATTTAGCTATGTATGTAAACAATACAGCTTAAGTTTTTAATCAGTGGAATAAAGCTTTCAGCTCATACGTTATAATAGATTCGCAAATGTTAATTTATATATGTTATTTAGGTCCAAAAACGAAGATTCGCGTAATTTGAATAAATTGTGTAAAGAAACTTATGGTTTGTAGAAAGAAAACTATGGGCTCTGATGGAAGAAACTTCTCATTGACGCATCACTATAATTATTATACCAGATTAAAGAGCTTGAAATGCTCTTTTGAGCTAGACGTTATAATTTAATAACGGAAAATATGTTAAGGTATATACTGACGGGTTGGCGTTTTTTAACGGACCAGTGAATTTTTTTTATTTTTGCAAGATATGTTGTTTAAAGTAAGCTCTTTGAACTGAAACAATAAAAATAGGGGGTCACCAGACTGGATTTTGAGTTACAGATGCCTAAAAACAGCCTTGTACGAGGTCCGAAAAATGCCATTTTTGACACTTTCCATGCATGTTTTACCAACAAAAAATATCAAAAAGATGTGAAGTAAAATCAAAACAATATGATCTTATAACAGCAGAGATGCTTTTTTATGCAGAGTGCTGGCAGGGTCTCATAAGCTCTTTGAATACTACAAAAATGCCACTTATTCGGTGAAAAGGTTATTTTTTGTGGTTTTTAGTTTAGGTCCCAGAAGATGCACTAAACCCCATTTTTGAGAAAACCGACCAGTGAATAAATTTTTCTAAAAAACTTTTTAATGATAGATCTCTTTATCAGACATAATTCAAAGGAAAAAAAATAGGGGTCATCAGATCCGCGGTCTGTTGTATTACCCCACCCCCATTTCATTTTTCTGCTTTTACCGTCACTTGGTTGAAGATAAATGACAATTTTGGGTTTCAAGATGGTTTTATTTTAAACCTTATCCATATGCTTATCTTATGCAATCTCATTCAATGCAAAATTATAAACATTGTATATGTTTACATGGTAGTATAAGCGATTTTAACCATTTCGAGTGAGTTCTTTTACATTTTGTTTCGCATGCCAAAACTAAAGCTATGAACTCATTTTAAGATTTGCAAGTTGAAAAAATCTCAGAGGGAAAAAGATGCCATTTGTATTCACTTTAAATCTATTTCTACCCTGTGATGTGTATTTTACCCCCCCCCCCCCACACACACACACACACACGCACCTCTGCACTCCTCATCGCCAATGGAAATGAACTATTATTGTTGAATACTAAAGATAAATCTGGACTATGACATCCATTTGCATACACGTGTACTAGAGTGGTAAAATTAGTTTTGCATATATTTAGGGGATACTGTACTCAAATTTGTCAATTGGGGCGGGTGGTGTTGTTCACATTGCCCAGCCACTGGTATGCAAAACAGTGACGAGGCTTCACCGAGCACCAATTTGGCCGGTCGAGCTCTTTTATTGAAAATGCTCATAACTCTTGGACCCCTTGGTATATTTGCTTCAAATTTTGTATACTTATGTAATTTAACATTGCCCAGCCACTGGTATGCAAAACAGTGACGAGGCTTCACCGAGCATCAATTTGGTGGGTCGAGCTCTTTTATTGAAAATGCTCATAACTGTTGGACCACTTGGTTAACTTGCTTCAAATTTTGTATATACTTATGTAATTTAACATTGCCCAGCCACTGGTATGCAAAACTTCTTATTGCACAACCCGCAGGTTTGCACTATAATCACTGTGTGAGTCGGTCGGTCCGTCCGTTATCAGTTAGCAAAAACGCTTATAACTCTTGAACCCCATTCTATATTTTGATAAAATTTTGCATACTTATACATGTCAACATTATCTAACGACTCGCATGCATAACCGTCTTTTTTGATGGGCAAGGCTTTGCTGAGCACAAGTTGAAAATTTACGGTCAAGTAGTGAAAATGCTCATAACTCTTGAACCCCATGGTATAAATGGTTCAAATTTTGTACACTTATGTACTTTAACATTGTCCAGCCACCGGCATGCAAAACAGTGACGAAAGTCTAAACAGTATTGCACGACCCACAGGTGTGCACTTTAATCGCTGTGCAAGTCCATTAGTCTGTTTGTCCTTCCGCTGTAGCCAGTGAGTGAAATTGCTCATAACTCTTAACCACATGGTGTAGTTTGATAAAAATATGCATCATTCTACAAGAAATGACCAATTTCATTTCCATACATTCCTTCTGGCACCAGAAACTGATTATTCTACATTCACCACGGGTTTTGCACATTACCATCAGTTGATTCGTTAATAAAATCATTAGAGATTTATATAAAATCCATGTGTCCGTGTACCCTCATAGAAATTTCACAGAAATGATAATAGTTTACCCTACCCCTAAAATCTTAATTTTCAAAAAATCATTTTCTTCTGTTGAATACATATAACACTGCTGCACAAGATTGCATGACACATATTGGAATCTGATCACGTGACGCACCAGCAGAAATAAATAAACAGGCATACCCCTAAAATCAAAGTGAAAACTGAATGTCCATAAGGTTTGGCTTTATCCATGCAAAATCATTTTCAGTTCTCAATTTGATCACTAAGGGCCTGAATAAATGCATGACAGCCACTCGGTATGCTTCTGGCAAATCCCCAGAGGCCCATTTAGGGGCTCGTTTGCCATTATTTACGATAGGCCTGAATGAGCTCTCCTTGAGTTTCAGGAAGCCTCTCGTGATCAGGAATGGCGGTGTAACATGTTTAAAGCATGCTCAATCGGATTTAAATCTTGTGATTAAATTGGCATGTCAGTTCTGTCGCTAGGTACTGGCCCACCACATTTGCCCTGTTATTCGATGATGTCATCGCCAAAAACCTCAGCAAACGGCCTCGTAACTGGATAAAACATGTCATTCCTAGCTCTAACACCAATCTGAGCACCTCTGTCTGGTATGCGCAATATGTTCTATAAAAGGGTTATCCTTTGGAAGCAAGGATCACACCAAAGAACTGAAAACTGTCATTTACCCAATTGTGTAAAGTCATTTTGGAATTGGTTAATACATTAGGTTGCTACAGCGATGAAAAAGTGAACATACATACAAACATACATACATACGTACGTACGTACGTACGGGACAAAACCTATATCACCTCCAGAACTTCGTTGTGCGAGGGGATAATTACTGCAACGTAAGTACGATAACAATTACTGCAATGTCAGTGCCATAAAAATTATGAAACGTTAGTGCCATAACAATTACTGAAAAAATCAGTTTCTCTAGAGAGAGAAAATTCTTTCCTTGCAGAGTAGACCAATTTCAGAAATGATTGTTAGCAATTTCATAAATTCCTTCGAGGTATATCCATACACACTGAATTGTAATTGATTGTACTTCACAAAGTCTAGCTGCGTGCTTCAACAAGGAATAAGATCTTGCTGAAAACCCTAATCTGGTTGTGAAATTTCTCTTTCATTTTAGTTTCTGATACTCATTTTTCTTTCTTTTATAAAATCGGAATATTTCGCTTTGTTGGTCGAGCGAATAACGCCCTGGCTCATTATCTTGGTATTGCTGATTCAATTCCGACCAGGGTCCTGATGGTTCTCAATCTCCTGGCTTTCATCTTCATTACTACCATCTCCCTCATGCACAACTGGCTCAGTATGACTGATGTTAGCCGCGACAATTCAGTGGGATATGCGCCTAGCGAAGACTCTGTCCGCCTGAGGATAGCTTCAACCCTTAGCTACACTTTAAGCGCAGAGCGAAGACTGATCAGATTGGGCGGATGCCCAGGCTGACCTGCGTCTTTGCATGGCGCACATGCCACTTTGATGGTTTTCTCGTGTCGCGGCTCACATGTGTTGTTGAAGGAAATTAGAAAATCCAATAGCTATGTTCAGATATTTTGTCTGCTAAGGTAAATGATTACAGATAGCACTAAGAATTGAAAAAAAAGTTTGTCTTCTCATCGGTCTTCTCTTATTCGTTGAACAAGGAGGGTGCAAACGCCAAAAAATCACAGTGGCAAAGTGGTAAGCAGAATTTAAACGTGGGCGAGAATCCTTAGAAGATGACACAAGGCCAGGTCGCCCAGCTGATGTCATCAGCCAGGGACTGATGGACGATCGACCGTGTTGAGAGACTTGTGCTAAACGATCGCCGAATCAATGTTGCCGAACTTGCTTCAGAATGTGGTATTTCTAATGGAAGTGTTTACACTATAATCCGGAAACATTTACGCATGTCAAAAGTATCTGCCAGGTGGGTACCCAGAAACCTGAACATGCTATATCGTCAGCAAAGGGTGGAGTCCAGAGTTGCACAAGCGGCTATTCGCGAGTACAAGTTCGAGCAGTTAAATCACCCGCCATACAGTCCAAACCTGGCCCCAAGTGATTTGAAGTCACACTTGCGTGGAACGAGATTTCGGGAAGATGATGAGCCCATGGCTGCTACAGAGGCTTGGTTTGAGGACCAAACAGACGATTTTTATTTCAAAGTCATAGACTGCTTAACAGTAAAGGGGGATTATATTGAAAAATAATGTTGAAACCATCTACCAATCTGTTCGCTAAACCCCGAGTTCTACAAACTTATTGAACTCCCCTCGTATTTCTTGGAAAAACGAAGACAAATATCCTTCTTACGGAATCTTCAGTGACTGTTACAGTATCATTTGTTGAGGGACATAAACAACATCATCCAAAGACTTCAAAAGTATGGGACCCATTGAAGGCTCCTAGGAACAAACGAGATACATAGAATATATTATAAAAAAATAATGACTATAACTTTACCGACATGCCCTCCTTTACACCTTTAAGGTGGTGATTTATGGTAAATGTAAAAATCTGCATAAAACCATAAAAAGTAACATATCTCCCTGAAAGTTAGCAGACTTCTTATTTTTGTTGTTCTTTAAAGTTTAGAAAACAAAACGGACGTACATGCTGCTTAAAAAAGTGTTTTTATAAGGAAAGATCAAAGGCTAATTTTCTGCGAATAAATCTGAAAAAATAATAATGTTATTGAACATTTACGTAGTGCTGAAGGTGCATTATTGCATAATGAAGAGCGTCCTAGCAATTATTCATTCCAACTCTTTCTCCAATTGTAATGTAGACCAGATGAAAACAGTAGCTTTTTCTCAAATGTTCAACCATGTACAAAGTAAATGTACACTGGACATATTTATTAAATATAGGGTAGGCAAGCATACCTATGTTAACACCTACAATATAAATAATACATTACTGACATGATCAGTGGTGTGTAAATGAAATTGTTCAACCCTGTTAAAATAGTATCACCTGTCTCACCTGTGTGTTTTGACAAAAAAATTTGGACACATACTGCATCTTTTTTCATCTGCTCAGCCTGATAATGTGTGACAGAGTTTGAAAAAATAATTGCTAGGACGCTCTCCACTATGCAACAAGGTACTCTAAGCACTAAGTATATTTTCAATAATGAATATATTTTTTCAGATTTATTCGCAGAAAATTACCCTTTGATCTTCTCTTATAAAAACACTTTTTAACATTAACAAATGCTGCATTTTGAGATTCTAAATCATGAGAAACAACATAAAGAAGGCATCTGCTAAGTTTTGGAAAGGTCAGTGTTATTTTGAGTATTTTATGCAGATTTTTGTCTTTGTCCCAAATCAGTGATTATCACCACCTTAAGGTGGTTGGGTAAATTTCCATGTTTTTGTCATTTTAACTGAAACAGAACATCCTTCGAAACTTGGTTGGTTGTTTTGGGTTTAACAGCCTTTTGATACAGTATTTCAGTCTATATCGAGCCGTCTACCTGAGAGGGGGAGAAAAAAGAGAAAATGATAAACAAGAAAAACAAATATCCAAAACAACCGAAACCCGCACCTGCTGCAAGAACAGTAGGCCATTGCCCTAATTTTATCCAAATAAGTAGGACGCCCCGGCACTGGACGTTATAATCAGCACCATCGCCCGCGCACCGCGCCGATCCTTCGAAAAGCGGGAGAGCAAAAAATGTCAGAGTTGCTGCCCCTGAAGGTTTTTAAGAACACCCTAGGTTCGAGGTTATAAAACTTGAGAATAATCTCAAAATCAAAATAAAGCACACTGATTGGCTGCTTCCGAGCATGTGCTCGGAAGCATCCAATCAGTGTGCTTTATTTTGAATTTGAGAATGTACTCAAATTCGATAACCTCTGGGCACGACTGACTCGTATGTCCACAATCTGCTCCAAATTTTATTACCAGTGGCTGCAAGCTCTAGAGCAAGTCATTTTATTTACTTTAAGGGAACAATATTATTTTCAGCTTCAAGGCCGTTGTTAACTTTGTGGGTCATAGAGGGACTATAAACACACCTCATATTTACAGTTGGTCATTAGCCATTGCTGCAGCCGTCTGTCAGCTTCATTAGAACAAGAATCCAAAATCTTACACTCCTGTAAGCCTGTTGAACGTTATTGGAAATCACGGTGTGGTGGTGTTATGTTATCTAGCTGCACTCGAAAATTCCTTTTTAGTGTTGAAGGGCTATATGACAAGAACAACACCTGTTCTGTTCTATCCTACTCTGCTTGCTGATTCTTGCATTTTTTAACGGGCGCTCGCAAAACTAACTGGAAATGGACTGACAGCTGGTTCCAGTTATTCCACCGTATCATTTACGGATTTTTACAGTGTAGGTTAAAACCCTTGAGACACCATGCCATTGTCGATCCGATGCCTTGTTTTTGCATTTCCGTTAATACGACCTTTTTTAAAAATTGTTCAAATGTTGAAACGTCAAAGTAAATGCATTTTTGTAACCTTCATATATATTACTGACTGACAATTTATGAGTAAATATTTTGGAAGCATTTAAATAGTGCAGATACTGATCACACTGCCTCTGGTAGCTGTCTCATGTATGTCTACCTTGTTTGTTCGGGCAGTCTGGGCAGCTGGGCCGTATTAAAATTATTTGTAAATAGAACGAACGTTGCAAAAGCGGAGATGACATAGAATTATGACGTAAGTTGCCCGTCTTCTACGTCAATCTATTTATGCCTAGTTGACTCTTCTGTCCTTATAAATTGGATGAGTCCATTTGTCAATTTAGGGGTCTCTGGGTTCGAGGTTATAAAACTTGAGAATAATCTCAAACTCAAAATAAAGCACACTGACTCAAGTTTTATAACCTCTGGGCCTGGTTTAGTTTATAATTTAACATTTTTATTTTATTTTATTTTATCTAAATGAGCAATGCCCGCTTGTCATATGCAAATAGTGAAGACCCTGATCGGACGACGCATTCTGCGGCGTCTGCTCTGGGTCTGCACTGTTTGCCGATGTCCCTTTTGTGAGACACTAGGCATATATGGGTTAAGCGGGCTTTCCTTAATTTCTTGATATCTTGGACATGGCCCTCTTCCAAAAGTATCCTTCAACATATTCGCGATTAGTTTAGGCAAACCAGTTACATTGGGTCGATAGTTTCAGAATGTGACAAAACAAATCTGCTTTAATGTCGTTGTTTGAAACGCGAATCATTATATTTTCATTATGTTTTTTTTTTCTCGGCGCAGTCGAGTATAATTTCACTTTTGTTCCACATTTCGCAAGATTTCATTGGTCAAAAGTTAGCCAATAATATCAAATGTCAATGAATATTTAATCTTCGATTTTTTTCCGTTGAACATCACTGCGTGAATACTAGCACTCTGTATGATGTTAATTCAAATGTTTCTCTTTTTTGTAAATTGCCGATGGAAATTTTATCCAAAACAGACCCAGATATTCAAAACTTTCTTTATTTCTGTGTAGATCTACTTTTGATTTCTTCTTTCGGTTTATTACACATAAAATAAACATTGCATTCAGTTGGTAACTGTTTTGGAATCAGGACAACCACAAGATTGTCCGCGGTCCATTTTGGAATTCCAAATTGGACGGCTCAATCTTGAGATAGGTCATTGTCGGTTCTCAGTGTCGAAATTACGGTTGCGTGTGACTCTTCAAGCAGGGACATATTACAAAACACATCTCCATTTAATCTGTGCCGATTATGTCTTTTTTTCTCTTTTTTTCTTAAAAAAAAAAAAAAAAAAAAAAAAAATCTTGTTTCTTTTCAGTCGGATGATTTTAAGGCTCAACATCATTTTTTTTTACAAACCGAGAGCTCTTTTAAGATATTAATTTCCATTTTTCTTCACGCATACACGACATGACACAATACTGTAATTTAATCTTGTAAGGAAAGGTTATTTTTTACATGCGGGTAAATGCTGTTACTACGGATATACATTTGTGTGTTTTCAGAAATTTTGTAAAACTCATAAACAATGCAGATTACAAGTCTATTTAATTATTTCAGTGTTCTTTTGATTGTCTATTCTGAGCGCTCAAGTTCTGCTGTTGAAGGATTTGAAGGTACATTTTCACATGTCATTTAACAATGAGATATTTATATAAACCATTATATATTTTTTTCGTTATTTTACATGAATGAAACTGAATAGGGTGCATTGCGAAAGATTCTCTCATTTTTCAACATAAATATCAGTGAACTTAGTTATAAAGTCGTAAAACACTTAACGAGCTCGTTAAGCTAACGATGGTTTGAACGACTGGGCCATGAACAGGAAGTGGGTGCTACTATAAGAGCAGTCCTGTCTGCGATTTTGTTATCATTTTTCTGTATTCCTTTAAAGATTAATCCTGACAATATCTGTTTTATCTCGCAGTTTTTATAGTGATTGAAAAACACGGGCATGTCAGGAATCATGTTTTTTTTTCTGAGAATTCACAAAGGGAAGATATTATTTCTGTGTGATCCTATTTACGCACGTTGTACGCAAAGAGAAACCATGAGATTTTAAGAGAGTTTGGATTGCGCCAAAACGTTTAAAATTTTGTGTTAAAGGAAGTTTAAAAAATTACCTTTTTCTAAGTACTCGTACACTAAGGAAAACATTTAGCATAGAAAAAATCAAATAAAAGCGTTTACGTGTGGTTTTCAGATACACTTGTGCTTCCCTACACATCGGAACTCCATGATAACAGTTTTGTGTCCTCGAAAAGTAAAATAAGAGATCGCCGATCAACTTATTGCATACCAGATATTCAGGTTAGTATCCTTTTATTTTACCTGTTAGTCCTATAAATGCTTAAGTCCCATTTTCATTGTCACGGTCTGGCATCCACGGCAAGTCCCGGTTAGTGATCTGGGGGAAACCCTGTCGAACCGGGAAAACAACTCTGGCGACACTCTGAACATCCTGGACAACCCGGGATGAACCCTGTTGATCCGGCTAACAGCCCCATTTGTTTTATAATGTTTAATACAACCAGGAGTCACCGGGAAAGATATCAAGAACCGGTTTAATCATGGGATTTCCGGGGCAGGTCCGGGTCTCTTCAGTCCCACTCCTGTGATAAACCGTAGCATTCCGATGTGATGTTGAACACCGGCTTTGGGCCGACAGAGCTCAGGTACAGAACTGTATAGCCCCGTTTCGTACCGGTGGAGGCAGGGATTGGAACGGTATGAGGCGGCTTATCAGCCCGTTAAGTCCCCTTTGTACCCGAAAAATGGCGGTACACGTACGGTTAGGGCCGAGTAGATCCCCGTTTTATAAGGGACTGATCCAGTTTAACAGGGTTCATGCAAGATGATCCCGGCTCCGCCACGGTGAAAGGCGGTAAAGTTACGGTGACATAGGGTGTAATGCCCCGATATGTAACACATTCTAGACTGGGGATACACCATAAGAGCGTTGGTAATGTGAGAATGAAATCTAAATTTTAGGTAAAAGGTCCCGGATCATCACGGTATGCTGGCTTTTCTTCACCAGGCGATACGGGGACCAGCACATTGACAGTGAGAATAGGGCTTTAGAATCAGCACAGCGTTTTGGTCCGACTTTCTGCTACTTCACATTGTTTCATGAACACTTTTAGCATATATTTGATAAAAGAAAAAGCGTTGAAAACGCAGTAGCAGTTCATTAATATATAGTGTTACTTGGCGATATCGGCGTGTTCTTGTTTAACTAAAAGACTCTTTTCTTCGAACTGGGGAGAACGCGAACAGACACGGTTCCAGGGAATGCGAGTTATGGATTCTTTCTATTGAGCCTGCAATGGAACATTGTCATGAGAATTGGACAAACAAGAGGGCCATGAGGCCCTGAATCGCTCACCTGAACAATTGGCAAAGTGGCTTTTTCTTATGTTTTGAAATTGTCAAAATATGAGTCTTGGGTAAAAAGTCAAAAAATGACCATGACCTATTGTACTCATAAATCTTCATATACTCATTAAGGCAACCATATATACCATTTTTTAGGCAAAACTTTCCATGAAATCTTATGTTCTAGCATTTTCCCATATTTGACCATGCCGCAAAAAAAAGTTAAGGAAAAACCGAGGTCATCATTTGAACAGTCTTGGTAGTACTCTAGTACTCCACTTACGCTACTTACCAAGTTTCAAGGCCATTGGTGTATTGGTTCTGGAGAAGAAAAAATATTTAAGGTTTATACCATAAATGGGTATGGTGGCCATGTTGGTCATGTGACCTGGACCGTTTGAACAAATTTTCGTTCAATCAACCCCTGGAGGCTCTATATGAAATGTGATTACAATTGACCCTTTGCCTTTTGAGAAAATGTTTGAAAATGTCAAAATATGAGAGATCTGGGTCAAAGGTCAAAGAATGACCTTGACCTCTTGTACTCATAATTCTTCATGACCTCATTAAGACGACTGTATATACCAATTTTTAGGCCAAAAGCTTCCCATGAAATCTTATGTTCTAGCATTTTCCCATATTTGACCTTGCTGTAAAAAGGTCAAGGTCAACCAAGGTCATAATTTGAACAATCTTGATAGTACTGGAGTACCCAATGCTACATACCAAGTTTCAAGGCCACTGATCAATTGGTTCTGGAGAAAAAGATTTTGAAAGGTTTTTACCATATATGGTCATGGTGGCCATGTTGGTCATGTAACCCAGACCATTTGAAGAAATTTTCATTTCCTCGACCCCTGAAGGCTCTACATAATATTTGGTTACAATTGCCGCATTGGCTTTTAAGGAGAAGTTTGAAATTGTCAAACTATTCTGAGAATTCAGGGTCAAAGGTCAAAGAACGACCTTGACCTCTTATAGTCATGAATCTTGATGTACACATTAAGATGACTGTATTTGCCAACTTTTAGGCCTAAATCTTCAAAACTTTCCATGAAATCTTATGTTCTAGCATTTTCCCATATTTGACCTTGCTGTAAAATGGCCAAGGTCACCCCAAGGTCATCATTTTGAACACTCTTGATAGTACTGGAGTACCCAATGCTACATACCAAGTGTCAAGGCCATCAGTCAATTGGTTCTGGAGAAGAAGATTTTTTTAGGTTTTTACCATATATGGGCATGGCGGCCATGTTGGTCATGTGACCTGAACCATTTGAACAAATTTTCATTCCCTCATACCCAGGAGGCTCTATATGAAATTTGGTTACAATAGGCCGAGTGGTTTTTGAGAAGATTGCTTGAAATTGACAAAATATGAGAGCTCAGGGTCAACGGTCAAAGAATGACCTTGACCTCTTGTACTCACAAATCTTCATTGTACTCATTAAAGATGACTGCATATACCAACTTTTAGACCTTAATCTTCAAAACTTTCCCTGATATCTTAAGTTCTAGCATTTTCCCATATTTGACCTTGCCGTAAAAAGGTCAAGGTCAACCCAAGGTGATAATTTGAACAATCTTGATAGTACTCGAGTACCCAATGCTACATACCGAGTTTCAAGGCCATCGGTCAATTGGTTCAGGAGAAGAAGATTTTTCAAGGTTTTTACCATATATGGGCATTGGCGGCCATGTTGGTCATGTGACCTGAACCATTTGAACAAATTTTCATTCCCTCATCCCCTAGAGGCTCTATATGAAATTTGGTTTCAATTGGCCCAGTGGCTGTTGAGAAGATTGTTTGAAATTGTCAAAATATGAGAGTTCTGGGTCAAAGGTCAAAGAATGACCTTGACCTCTTGTACTCATAAATCTTCATGTACTCATGTAGATGACTGTAGATATCGATTTTTAGCCCAAAATCTTCAACGGTTTTCAAGATATCTTATGTTCTAGCATTTCCCCATATAAAAGCACAAGGAAGCAAATTTGACCTTGCCGTTAGAAAGGTCAAGGTCAACCCAAGGTCATAATTTGAACAATCTTGGTAGTACTCATGTACCCGATGCTACATACCAAGTTTCAAGGCCATCGGCCTATTGGTTCTGGAGAAGAAGATTTTTTTTAGGTTTTTACCATATATGGGCGTGGCGGCCATGTTGGTCATGTGACCAGGACGGTTTGAACAACTTTTCGTTCCCTCTTCCTCTGGAGGCCATATATGAAATTTGGTTACAATTGGCCCAGCGGTTTCAGAGGAGAAGTCGTTTGAAATTGTGGACGGACGGACGACGGACGACGACGGACGACGGACGACGGACGACGACGGACGACGGAGCCTTACCATCCTATAAGCTCCCCCGGAGCCGCTGGCTCAGGTGAGCTAAATAGGACATAACCTTGAAATAATTTTGATAAGCAGTCATTCTCAGTAGTTCGCCATGTAATTCATTATATTTGTAGCCAGTTATGCTTTTTTATTCTTTGTTGATTGTTTTTCCCCTTTTTCAGGATAACAGTACGTTTTATAAAAGAAAACTGATATATAACTGGACGGATGAGCACTGGATAGAGCTTCGGAACGACAATAAACATCATGCCTTGTCTAAAAGCATGGGTGCGCATGCGGTATGAATTTTATTCTGGTCAGATTACTTTAAAATTTAATCTAAGAGAAAACTGCTCGAAAGGTTGCTGTTTCAATGTGTGCCAATTCTTGTTCTTAAAGGCCCCATTGCTCTATCAGTGATGATATATTTTTCATGAGGTATCGTTGCCAGCTTCTCACTACAGTTTCGTCATAGTAAACGATAGTGATTAGCCGACGTGTTAACCGAAATGTCGTGGGAAAAAATCCCATGGGGGGGGGGGGGGGAATAAAATTAAAATTTCAGGAACAATTTCGATATAATGATTTTAAAAATTCTGATGAGATTTTTAAGTAGAGTAGTCATTTGAAATCCAAGACTTTTTTCGGCTTAAAACATATTGAAAAACTGTGTATGGCCTGTGTTTTTGTATTTATATGGTTTTAAATGTCTAACAGGACAAAAATGACAAGTGAAGTTTGCAAAAAAACAGTGTTGCCAAAAAAAGGTTGTTTTTCATAATTCTCACATGAAGCCTTTTGGTATATAATCATTATACGAGGGGAGTTCAATAAGTTTGTAGAACTCGGGGTTTAACTCACAGATTGGAAGATGGTTTTAACATTATTTTTCAATATAATCTCCCTTGACTTCAATGCATTTGGCCCACTTTTCTGTTAAGCAGTCTATGTCTTTGAAATAAAAGTCGTCTGTTTGGTCCTCAAACCAAGCCTCTGTAGCAGCCTTGAGCTCATCATTGTCCCGAAATCTCGTCCACGCAAGTGGGACATCAAATTTCGAAACAGAATATAATCACTTGGGGCCAGGTCTGGACTGTATGGCGGGTGATTTAACTGCTCGAACTTGCACTCACGATTACCGCTTCTGCAACTCTGGGACTCCACCCTTTGCTGACGATCTTGCATGTTCAGGTTTCTGGGTACCCACCTGGCAGATACTTTTGACACACCTAAATGTTTATGGATTATAGTGTAAACACTTCCATTAGAAATAACACATTCTGAAGCAAGTTCGGCAACTTTGATTCGGCGGTCGTTAGTACAAGTCTCTCAACACAGTCGATCATCTCCTGGCTGATGACATAAGCAGGGCCACCTGGCCTTGGGTAATCTTCTTAGGAGTCCTGCCCACGTTTAAATTCTGCCGACCACTTTGCCACAGTAGAATACTTTGGTTTACTATCATCATACACATCAGCCATGCGCCGAAGGATTTCTTTGGCGTTTGCACCCTCCTTTGTGAGGAACTTTATGATTGCTCTGAACTCAATATTCTAACTTTCCATTTTTGCCTAGGTGTATAGGTTTTCAAACAAAAAGTAGGAGCAAAATATGTACGTGTTGACTGAACGGCTGTTATCTTTCAACTGACAAAGGTTTACACTGCACAAAAATGAAAAAAGAAATGTTGAATTGTATAGAAAAATACCGAGTTCTACGAACTTATTGAACTCCCCTCGTAAGTGCCTATTTCTATTTCAGAGGGTCAATTTGACGTCAAGTTTCCCATTTTACGGCCATGATATAAATCATGTGTTTATCTCAACAGCAGGTATAACAACACAGCGTGTACTAATTTTAGAATATTTACATTTCGAGTGCATTTATTGAAAACCTATATGGTAAACCATTAGAACGTTATGTAGTTTATACTTCAATATTTACATTCTCAGTGCCTTTATTGAAAACCCCTTTGGTAAGCCATAAGAAAGTAATGAAAATTATACTTCAATAACTACATCGGTTCACACGACGTCACATGACGTTAATTGACGTCAAAATATACCATTGTTCTCCTACCTGATTGGACGTAGGCGACGTCATGACGTTGTTGTTACCTCGTTGACGTTGTTCCGCTTTAAGCAGGAAAAACTGCGTATAAATATTTTTTCTGCTTCAACTGTAGCCCCTGACGCAAATTTGTAGTAAAATAAATAGATAGAAAAGAACGTAACTATAAGCAATGAACCTAGTGTTTCTGATGTTTATCGAAGTATACACTATATAAATTGGGTCGCTAGAAAAGTTTACATGAACCCCTTCGGGGTTCACTTACTTTCCTTCGGGGTTCCATTACTTTGCACGCGACCCAATGTTGTTTATACTTCGATAAACGTCAGAAAAATGAAATTCATTCCTAAAATAACTACATCGGATCACGCGACGTCACATGACGTCAAATTAAACAATGGCTCTCTCCAAGTTGATTGAATGTAGGCGACGTTATGACGTCGTTGACGCTGTTCCGCAGTAAGTAGAAAAAAAACTGCGTATAATTGTTTTTCTGCTTCAACTGTAGCCCCTAACGCACATTTGTGGGCAGTTAATAGATAGAAAAGAATGTAACTATAAGCAATGAACTTAATTTTTCTGGTGTTTATCGAAGTATAAATTACATTTGGTCTCTAGCAAAGTTTCCATGAAACCCTTCGGGGTTCACTTACTTTCCACGCGACCCAATGTAGTTTATACTTCGATAAACACCAGAAAAATGAAATTTATTCCATAAATAAACTTTACAGACATTTCCATAAACACTGCTTTTCACTTCAAATGAAGACGAAGAAATTATGTAGTCGAGATGTTCTTGAAAACGAAATTATTTTGTAAGCGTTTGCACTCTACGGAGCCTGTTCATAGTTTGTTTCAGGAAAAGGAATAACTAAATCGTATTTGATAAGGAAGATTTATAGATTTTTAATCAAGAAAAGCTTAATATAAGAGCCCAGAACTAATTCCAAAATACCATTTTTCGTAAACTCAGGAAGATCAACATCAGAACACATTTACGTTACTTAATCCAACGACTTCCAAACTGAAGCTGTCCAGTTCCTCACGAAAGTTTACTTATAACAATTAATTTTGACTTTATGTATTTATTTATTTATTTATCTTTACAAATGAACCGCGACGCGTCAAAACAAACCATGCCACGGGCATGTGCACCCATCGAAGACAGATCGGCCTGAGCATCCGCCCAGGCTGATCTGTGTCTTCGCTGGGCACACTCACCACTTTGTTGGTTTTGTCGTGTCACGTCTCAAATGTGGTTGTTTTTTTATTCTATTTTTTTACAGAATAACACATTTAATTTTTATTTGAAGGGCTGATGTCAATGAGTCCAGATCTGGATAATATTTCACCAACGCATTTTATTGCTCCATTCATGGCACACTTTAATCCACACCTATCGAATGAATCAGCTATATATTTTAAAAATACAGGTTGGTAGAATGTTTATACAATAGTTACAGTAACAGTATCCGAACGCACTGTACCATCTCTTCCGGGTTTCATAGCGTTTAATTGGGAGTACCAGCATTCGCTTATAACCAGTAGTCGAAAATCATTACTTTTTGCGGTTTTGTCTCGCACAGCTGCTTTATTTATAATAATTTAGTTTTAGTAAACTTTCCAGAGGTAAGACATGCAATTTTATTGAAGTGCTGTAAATAATTCCATTATTTTATTGCTTAACTCCTTTCCTCACAGTGTGTAAATTACAAAGTTGGGCAAATTATCAGCCTGTATTTGTCTGAAAAATATTTGTTAACGCATCTTTTGTGGTTCTAACGCAATTATAGGTCATCGTTTGACATTAACATTTAGTTTTTATTGTTATAGTTTGCGAGCTTGGTGGATAGTTTCATGTTAATATGATGAGGGGTTGAAGTGGTAGCTGTACGCCTTACTATGGTTTTTGTGTATTCCTTACTACAGAGTTACTCTACGCTATACTGTGATGACAAATTCGTTCAGATCGTAATACAATTCAACAATCATGCAAATGTTTCTTCACGAGAATGTTGTTCTATCAAAAATCAAATTTTTGATATCAGAAAATTTATTTTATGATTTAAAAATAAAACATAAACCAAAGGACAATTGGTCCTGTAGCTGACTTGAGCCCATTCATCCTCAGGGGTAAGTAACTCTAAGGCAAATTATACAATATGGCAGAATTCTGAAGTCTGCTTTTTGAGAACATTTCTGCAAAACTTTTGTCAAAATATCTACAGTAACACAGAAATGCTAATTTACATTTTCTCATAATAAGTCTATGGAAACTTGAAGTTGCCATCGCAACAAACCACATGGGCAACAGTAATGGCAAATAGTAATTCAATAGAGGCTATTACTTAAATCCTTTCAGTAAAGTTTCAGCTTTATCGGCCAATTGGTTTTTGAGTAGATGATTTTTTAGTATGTTTTCTGGCTTTTTTTTTTATAATTTGGTTATCATGGCAACCAGCCAAATTGTGTCATTTGCATAAATTTCATGCGGTTGCTAGAGGACTACTCCAGAAACAATACTTTTAAAGTTTTGTCCAAATATCTAGAGTGATATAGCTATGAATGAAAAATTTCAATACTTTTATAGCAGCTAGTACTAAGATCCTTTCTATGAAGTTTGGGCTTTATTGGTTGCATAGTTTCTGAGAAGATGATTTTTTTTTCTATTTTTAATCATTCGGTTGCCATAGCAACCAGTCAAATTGTGCAATTTACATAGATTTCATGTCGTTGATAGAGGACTACTCAAGAAAAATTTCTGTAAAAGTTTTGTCATAATATCTGCAGTGACATAGCAATAAATGCAAATTTTCAATTTTTCCCATACAAGTCAATGGAAAATTTAAGTTGCCATAGCAACCAAAGTTATGAAGTGATTTGGATAAAAAAAATAGTGTTATTTGTTTCCCTTGCCTATGAATGCTATATATGAAATTTGGTTACAATGGGCTTTGTAGTTTCAGAGGAGATGTCGTTTGAAAATTTGAACGGACGGACGGACGACGGATGCCTGCCTATACTATAAGCTCACCTGTAAGCCTTCGGCTCAGGTGACCTAAAAACAACTATTTTGTGACGTTAGACAATCTATTTTGAAAAAAAACAAAAAAAAAACAGAAAGTCCGTTTTGTGACATCATAAAAACCTCTTTTCTGACATCAGGAGGTCCATTTGACATCAGGAGGTCCATTAGAAAAGAAGATTGTTTTTTGTTGTTTTTTTTTTCACGCAAAAAATCTCTGTTGTTATATCAAATATATGAATACTATTTAGTCTCGATTGAACATGCACTGCCGCATGACGAAATTTTAAGTCATATGTGCGCCCAGGGACGATTAGCCCTGGGCATCTACTCATATGTAATTTTATTTCAATAGATAGGCTCAGTAGTGTGGTTTCTAGGCATGATGTGAAATTCGATTGTACCTGATCATTGCAATTGGACTGACTCATAGCGACCTTGTCCAAAGGTTAAATGATGTCCTTGACATTGACTCTTTTCACATTTGGACACATGTCGTTAATTCAAAATCATAAACTTGATGATTTCTAAGTATAGCTTTTAAGCATTTCCGCATCATAGATAAGCTGAAAGGAAAATTCCCATATAAATAATGTCTGAGTAGGCAGATCCTTTGAAAGCAAGGTATGCACTACAGAAATGAAAATAGCAGACTCAGTTTCATGAGTATGTTCATTACCAATAATGAAATTTGCAGACTGGTTTTGATTTTTGTTGACACTTCACACAGCGGTAGACTGTTATATGCTTAGTGAAAAAAATGAAATAAAAAATGGGGTCACCATACTATCTTTTTGAGATTATGCAGCGCCATATTATGTACCTGTGTGAATCATGCCTATGTCTGTTATTATAACTTTACTCTAGAAACAAGATGACCGATCGTTTTGAAATAAAGATTAGCTAACCCCTCTTAATTTTCTCTGTGACTGAATATCAAAATTGCAATCGTCCTAAGCCTTATTATATACCTTATTTTCAGTTCTTTATTTCCGCAATAAACCTCTACTGGAAAAAGTGCCATTTCCTTTCAGGTTAATGTAGTAAGGATCCTCAATTGACTTTTCTTTATATACTTTTAATATATAAAAGAATTGGTTTGCCTCGTAAAAATAAGCAAATAAAATATAGGTAGCCGGCCAAATATCCAAATATTACAGTTATCGACGAAAACCACTTTTATTTCGCGAAGTTTTCATGTAAGCACGATGAGGTCTTTTTTGCGTGGACTTCGATTACTTTTTCATGCCATCAACTTCCAAACCTAAATAACACTTCTACCTTTAATACGATGCCTGTTTATAGCAATATATCGATTATTTTTTCGGGTTATGAACTAAGTCTTTTACATTCTGTTTATTTATTAAATATTATTTTTTCATTTTCATTCATTTATCGTTGTTTTTTTTAACTATATATATTTATTTACTTATTTTACTTATGCATAAGGCCAGTTGAGTAGGTACCTTGCGTGCGCAACTTCTCCTACGGATTTTAGAAGCTCATTGAGAACTTGACTATAAAAACATCTTTTGTGTGGTCTACACAAATATAGTGACCGACGAGGCCGGTGAGAATTTTTAAAAGGAAATAAAAAAAACCTGAGTCATCAGAGATGTTCTGGACCTCTGTGATGAAAGGAAAGATTTGAAGAAGGGGCAGTTTGAAGCAGAAGGAGCTAACGAATACAGGAGAGCTAACAAGAGGATTCAGAAGGCGGTGAAGAAAGCAGAGGGGGACTGGATGGGCATTCGGTACGAGGCGGGCCTGGACAAAACAACAGAAAAGGAGCATACAAGCTGATGAAGGGTCTGGCTTTGGATAATAGGGTTCATCCGCAACTGTCCAGGACAAGTCTGGGAAATGTCTTGCAGAAGAACAAAAGATTCTCAGCGGATGGACGGTGTTCAGAACTATGCAGCCATGGGAGTTGTGGTGAAAGTGCAGTTCTGGACTGCAATCAGCACCCCCCCCCCCCCCAAAAAAAAAAGGATCTACAGTCGGTACTTCGAGAGAGGGGTTGCGGTGAAGGCAGAAGAGGAGGGAGGAGCGCCGGAGTTGATGAAGTGCCAGCAGGGCAGACCATGATTGATGTTTTAACAGAGATCTGTAACAAGATCTGGAGAACAGGAGAGTATCCCACACCATGGACTCAGTCACTGATTGTTACACTTACAAAAATGGTAATCTACAGCTCTGCCGGAGCTACAGAACGATCAACTTCACCGGTGATTCGGGCGGGTCGTGCTGAGGATCGTCTTGAACATTCTTGGACCCCAAGGCGGGGCGATAATCGCCGGGCAACGGGCTGGGTTCGGAGCCGGAGGGAGCGAACAGATCTTCAACCTCAAAATCCTGTGTGAAAAGTACCTCCAACATCAGAAAATCTGTGTCATGTCTTCATTAATTTAAAATAAAAACAAACCTTTGACAGGGTATTGCATGCGGCCCTGTGGACCGCAATGCAGGGATGAGGTGTCGGCGTGGGTCTAGTTCACACCATGAGCAGCTCTGCATGGCTACAAATGTAGTGCATATGAATGACAGCACGGGAGAACGTTTCGGAGTAAAAGTTGGAGCCAGGCAGGGATATCCTTTGTCTCCCACACTCTTTGGCATTCTTCTCGTCATGTCTGATGCTCAGGAAGAAAGGTAAACCTAGGCGGCAGATTTTTTACCAATCTGCAGTTTTCCCATGAAAGCCATGAAAGAGACGCTCTTGCTTGGGAAAAGCAAGAACTGGAGTCTCTGGTTGAGAATCTCGACAGGATCTGCACACGGTATGGATGGAATGGAGATCTGCGAGAGTACCGGGCTGGTAGCGTCCGAGGGGGGAGGGGGTGCGGGGCTGGTGGAAGCTGGCTGTTGTGGCGAAATTCAAGCCTTAGATACCTTGGAGCAATTGTCTGGGATGGTGTCTTGACACCGGGGTGGGGATGGGGGTCTCTTGAAGATTGCACATTCCATTGCAGCTCTTAGAAAGCTGAAGCCAACTCGGAGAGGTAGCAAAATATGGCTTGGATCAACAGTTAAATTCATGCGCTCCCATGTCATTTCCATGTTTCTTCTGTCTGAATCGTGAACCTTGACAGCAGGGTTAGAGGGATGAGCTGCTTCCCGGACATATCATTGCAAACAGTAAAACTCCAGGTGAGATGGCTCATAATGTTTTAATTCCAAACAATTGACATATAAAGGAAACGATGTCACTGTCCGAATTTACCTGCTGTCCGAATTTACCCGACTCGACCTACACATCGTGACGATGTAGAATCATGTTCTCGTATGATTATACAAAATAATATACAAGTACTTCATACAAAGCCATCCGCAGGAAAGGTGTCTTGTATGGGCAAAAGGGTGAGTAAATTCTTTCCTTTATAATTAAACTCTATGGAAAGGGAACACAAAAAGAAATGGTATACATGTAGTTACTCCCCTGAAAGTGTAACAACTTACCTTTACAATGATTACAAAGGTGCGTTTCTTAAGTTGACATGTATAATTTAGCTGCAATGCCACAGGAGCACAGGAGTACCAATTTCTGTCGCGTCGTATTTCATATCGCAAACTGCTAGGTTATAAGGGTAGAGTCAGATAACTTCAGACAGCCAGTAAATTCGGACAGTGACATTATTTCCTTTTATGTCAGTTGTTTGGAACTTAAACAAAAATAACTGGCCAAACAGTGAAATTTTTGATGAGACGGCTCATTATGAGCCGTCTCATCTGGATTTTCACTGTTTGCAATGGTATGTCCGAATTTACCCCAATGGGATTTTTGAGGTATCAAACAAGTACAGGTAAATGTCACTGCTCAAAGTGTGAAACTTTGGAAATAAAAAAGAAATACACCATGTATGGAGATGATAACATTATTCCTTAAAAGCCATGAAATGACGACTCGTCGTCAGTATTTTTTCCCCTCAAACATTCGCATAGTGAATCGTAAAAGAATTAACTAAAAGACAAGGCCCATTTGAATGTCCGTATTATCAGATTTTTATATATATGGAATAGATTACCAATATTTTTTAAGAAACCTATCAAAGCTAATCATATTTAAGGTCAAAGATAAAACTAGCATAAAGACGATTGTGTTCTCTTTCGAATTATTAATATATCTTAAGTTTCTTATAATATTTTCCCTATACACATTTCTGTAGAAAAGTTTGAGAAAACGAAGAAAAGCAGAAACAACTTAAGAGAAATACTAGTTAAAGAAGATAATGCAGGGCCCAGTTGTTCAAAACAAATGACATGGTTAGTTAACGAGACTTTAAAATTTTAAACGTTAATACCTCAATGATGCCAATATTTTTGTTGAAAAAATGTGAGAAGCTTTTGCTTTGCACATATTTTCAACAATAAATATCAGTGTATTGGCCATAACGGCGTAAACTACTTATCGAATTGATCACTTAACGAGCTCGTTAGGCTAACGATACTTTGAACAACTGGGCCTTGTTTTTTAGTTAATTCTTTTACGATTCACTATGCGAATGTTTGAGGGGAAAAAATACTGACGACGAGTCGTCATTTCATGGCTTTTAAGGAATAATGTTATCATCTCCATACATGGTGTATTTCTTTTTTATTTCCAAAGTTTCACACTTTGAGCAGTGACATTTACCTGTACTTGTTTGATACCTCAAAAATCCCATTGGGGTAAATTCGGACATACCATTGCAAACAGTGAAAATCCAGATGAGACGGCTCATAATGAGCCGTCTCATCAAAAATTTCACTGTTTGGCCAGTTATTTTTGTTTAAGTTCCAAACAACTGACATAAAAGGAAATAATGTCACTGTCCGAATTTACTGGCTGTCTGAAGTTATCTGACTCTACCCTTATAACCTAGCAGTTTGCGATATGAAATACGACGCGACAGAAATTGGTACTCCTGTGCTCCTGTGGCATTGCAGCTAAATTATACATGTCAACTTAAGAAACGCACCTTTGTAATCATTGTAAAGGTAAGTTGTTACACTTTCAGGGGAGTAACTACATGTATACCATTTCTTTTTGTGTTCCCTTTCCATAGAGTTTAATTATAAAGGAAAGAATTTACTCACCCTTTTGCCCATACAAGACACCTTTCCTGCGGATGGCTTTGTATGAAGTACTTGTATATTATTTTGTATAATCATACAAGAACATGATTCTACATCGTCACGATGTGTAGGTCGAGTCGGGTAAATTCGGACAGCAGGTAAATTCGGACAGTGACATCGTTTCCTTTATATGTCAATTGTTTGGAATTAAAACATTATGAGCCATCTCACCTGGAGTTTTACTGTTTGCAATGATATGTCCGAATTTACCTGCTGTCCGAAGTTACTAGACTCGACCCTAATATATTTAATTGATGTTTTACAGAGGACACTTTTGTTGTGGAATGGAGAAATATGTTTGACCGTCAGAAACATGGTAGGCTGTTTTCATTTCCACTGACAAAACACTTAACTTGTACATGCCCTTCTATATTTGTTTCATATCTACTGAAATTTTGAAGTTTTACTTGGCTAAGCTCCTTGACTCAAGGATCGAATGAAATGTGCAATGGTTACAACGGAGACTAAAACAACAACGAATTGTTAGGCTTATAGCACAGGGAACATATTTTACCTCTAACAGAATTGACCACTTATATACACAATACATGAGCCGCCACACGACAAAACCAGCAATGTGGCATGTGCGCCAAGCGAGACTCAGATCAGCCTGCAGCCGGAATTCATCCACTACCGTAGTACTTTGTATGTTTTTATTCGAACAACGTTTAGTTATTTCACACCACGTGAAGTAAAACGAAACATTCTGTGAGACTCAAGTCCGGGAGACGTTCGATATGAGCCGCCAGACGAGGAAACCAATAAAGTAGCTGTAAGCCAAGCGCAGACTCAGATCAGCTTGAACATCCACCCGGTCTGACTAGACTCTTCGCTGTGCGCTTAAAGGGTAGCTAAGGGTCTAAGCTAGCTCCATGTGGACTGCTAAGACTCTGATCAGACTGGGCGGATGCCCAGGCTGATCTAAGTCTTGCTTGGCGCTCAAACCACTTTGCTGGTTTTGTCGTGTCGCGGCTCAAATTTTTATGCTTAAAATTGACATTGTATGTACTAAGAAGAGGGTATGTTCATATGTTGCATAAAATAGCATCGAAATTCCCATTATTTCAATGCAGTTCGCAGTCGTCTGATATAGTCCTCGTTCTTTTTCTTTAAAGTTATAAGAACTATTCTATTCCCTTCTTTTCTATCCCATAACCTTGCATTGGGCCATTGGGTTATCACCTATGACTTCGCAAGAGTCTCCTTTTATCTAACTTTGCTGTGAAAGTCCACGATTCACAGGCATACTGAAATATGCAAATGACAAAGGAGGGCATCGGTTTCACCTTTGATCCAAACTGGCTCTCCAAACTGGCTTTAGCTTTGTAAGAGCTTAAGTGGCTTGTGCAACCCTTAAAAGAACATCCGATTCTGAGCCATCAGCCGTGGCAACTGCTCCAAGGTATTTGAAGCTTGTTACAGTACCCAGCTTCTGTCATTTTACCTTGAACTCCCTCTGGGTGTCATTGACACTGTTTGTCAACTGATAACCCACAATATAACAATATTCAAGGATAAGTACTTGTGATGTGTTCTTTTTTCTTCTTTTCTTTTCATTATTACTAATACTCTTTCGTTCGCTTTCGTTTCAGCAAACCAACCTTTCCAGTTTCAAGTGATCATTTACAGTAATGGCACTATTATATTCCTATATAAAAAGGTAATGGTTTAGTTAAGAAATGTATTGTATATCTATTTTAATTTAGTCAGTAAACTTTGATTTATACTCAACAAATCTCTCAGTAAAAATTGTAGAAAAATGTATTTGAGTTCGTCACATTCTTTCAACTTACCTTCTGCGCATGAATAACCATCCAGGAACTGACTGCAGAACGTATCCTAGGCCCAGTTGTGCAAAGCATCGTTGGTTTGAACATATTTATTTCAGTTTATTTTTTTCACAACAAGTATGTACTATACAATATGATTTTTTTTAGGATCGGAAAGAAAGCATATTGCTTATCTTGCTCTTCTTCAAAGTGTCATTAGGCTAACGAGCTCGTTAAAGACAAATATTCTCTGCTATATAGAACACACCCCCCCAGTCTTAATTGGTTTTATGACCCTGTTATGTCATTACCTATGTGAGATGGGATATTACCTTTGATGAAATAGCAGTGTCACTGGACTGTTACATAATAGGATTATGACAGCCAATATACAAAAAAATTGTCTTTAAGAGGTCAACTTGTTTAGTGTTTTGCAAGATTATATCCAAATACACTGATATTTTTGATGAAAATATGTGAGAAGCGCTTTTGCAATGCAAAAGCTTTCCGTATTTTTTCAAAAAAAAATATTGTCATATTTAATATATATTAAAATGTTGGAAATTTTACAGTTTCGTAAACAAGTCATATACTAGAGGGCGTGGTTAAAATATAACGTTACTGTATATGACGGCAATTCATGTAGCCTCTGTAAATAAAACATTTGAGCCGTGACACGACAAAGTGGCATGTGCGTCCAGCAGAGACTTATATCAGCCTGGAAATCCGCCCAGTCTGATCAGAGTTTTTGCTGTCAGCATGGAGGTTGGTAGCTCGGACCCTTAGCTATCCTTTAAGTGCACAGCAAACTTGATCAGGCTGGGCGGATGTCCAGGCTGATCTGAGTCTTCGCGTATCGCACATGCCACTTTGTTGGTTTTGCCGTGTCGCGGCTTATTTTAATGATCATTATGGTCTATTGCAGCTTCCGTCCAATGATGCCCTGAGAACTGTAATGATTGGCTTTCATAGTGGTATCGACATCCCTATAGCAGGTATTTGAGCCGCGTCTCGACAAAACGTACAAAGTGGTCGTGCGCCCAGAGCAGACTCAGATCAGCCTGGGCATCCGCAAAGACTAATCAGAGTTTTCGCTGTCCGCATGGAGGTAGCTTAGACCCGTAGCTACCCTTTGAGTGCGTAGCAAAGAGTCTGATCAGACTGGGCAGCTGCCCAGGCTGATCTGAGTCTGCGCTGGCTGCACACCCACAATGCTGGTTTTCTGGTGTCGCGGCTGATTTGTTCAATATTGCCACATGGCTGGCCACAGACCCTAAACTGTAAAAATCCGTAGATTTTACGGTAGAATAAATGGCAACCAGCTGCCAGTCCATTTTCCGTTATTTTGACGGGCGTTTGCCTGTAAGTCATTTTCGGAAATCACGATATGGTATCCTTATCTTAACTGGCCGCCATCGAAAATAACTTTATAATGTTGATGGGCTATTTAACTAAATCAACACCTGCTCTAATCTATCCTGCTGTGCGTGATGGTTCCTGCAATTATTACGTGCGCCCATAAAAATAACGGGAAATGGACTGGCAGCTGGTTTCAAGTTATTCTACCGTAAAATCAATGGACTTTTTTTATAGTGTGTGTTCAATATACCCCTTCTGTGGAAGATAGAATCTGATCAGCAGGGTAATATACAGATTCGACTGGAGTTAGGCTGGTTCATCCAGAATACCGTTATGAAATTACAAACCGCAGAATCTTCTTACATGGTGCTATCTTAAATTATCGCTATATTGGATATAATGCTTTGGTACACTACAAACAAACAGCTTATAGATAAAAGACACAGCTGTTTACCAGCAGCTGTCTCATCGCTGAATTTTCCATTCACGAAATTTGGCAAAAGAAACTCGAGAATATTCACTGATTTACTGTTTGCAAAAGAGAAGAGATGAATAAGATACTTTCAATTATAACAGAAATAAAATGAGCCATGACACGACACAACCAACGAAGTAGCATCTGCGCCCAGCGAAGACTCATATCAGCCTGGGCGTACGCCCAGTTTGAGCAGAATCTTCGCTGTCCGCATGGAGCTAGCTTAGACCCTTAGCTACCCTCAAAGTACACAGTGAAGATTCTGGTCGGACTGTGTGGGTGCCCAGACTGATCCGAGTCACTTTGTTGGTTTTGTCGTGATGCGGCTCAAATGTCACATGAATTGCCATAGTCACAGAAGATAAATGGAAACACTTTCAGAGGAGGCAGCTCTGCCTTTATCATTTAATGCTTTGTTTCCCATTTTGGTATAAACTCTTACTCAAAAAAATTGATCCCTTAACCTTTAAGAAATGACTCTTTAGCAATAACTTTTTATATATAAAAACAGCAAATTAACACATTAATAACACAGAATTAAATGTCTTGAGAATAATTATTTTTTTGAAAAAATCTGAAGTTTCTGTTGAAAGAAATACAATTTGTTTTATCATTGAAAAATTGGCGGAGCATGGCATATACTGTTTGCCATGCTCTGGAACCAATGACGTCATATATCTGTTACCATAGCAACTAAAAGTTCATACTGCTGTCAAAGTGACGTCATTCTGCCATGGAACTAAGCATTACAGTCAATAATTCCATAGTTGCTATGGTAACAAATCTATGACGTCATCTCGCTTATAATTCGAGAAGAGCATGGCATACCATATATGCCATGCTCTTCTCAAATTATTAGTGAGATGCTTCCTTAAATTCATACAATGGAAAAGTGTGATTTTCTCTAATGTATAATTCATTCTCAAATGATTCAATTCTTTGTCTTATTCTGTCTATCTTCTATCTCTTATAACTGGAAAAACATGGTATGTTTGCAATATCAACCAAACAATCATATGGGGTCGGCAACAGAAACACAACCTTGGTATATATGAGCAGAAAGTGAGAAAACAATAGTATGCATTTCAGATTGATATTCCAGGAATTAAAACAAAAGTGTTCCATAAAGGTGAAAAAGTGGACCCGGCAGATATCCATTCAGGAATGGGAGTGATATTTACCCCACTGTCTGGTACGTATAATTCAAACTTAATATTCAATGTAACTACACTACCTTAAACACTGAAACACATTTTCTAATTTTTCCAGTTGTTTTAACTTGACCAAGTAAATTTTACTCCAAATTTCAAATCTTGAACAAGTAGATTTCGCAAACCACAACTGTGTGGCAACACTTCTCCGGTCAGTAAAATCGACTTGTTCAAATTCTACGATAGGATTGAACGGCGACAGGACAAAACCAACAAAGTGGCATGTGCGCTCAGCGAAGACGCATCTTCCCAGACTGATCAGAGCCTTCGCTGTCTACATGGAGGTAGCTTAGACACTCTTAACTATCCTTTACGCGCTTAGAGAAGATTCTGATCAGACTGGGCGAATGCCCAGGCTGATCTGAGCCTGCGCTGTGCGCACAACAACTTTGTTGGTTTTCTCGTGTCGCGCCTCAAATACTAAAACACGTTTTCTAATTATTCCAGTTGTCTAATATTGACCAAGTGCATTTTACTCTAAATTTTAAAAGTTGAACAAGTAGATTTCGCTAACCACAAATGTTTGGCAACTCTTCTCCGCTCGGTAAAATCGAATTTTTCAATTTTTACGATAGAATTGAACCTCGACACGACAAGACCAACAAGTGACATGTGCGCCCAGCGAAGACGCATCTGCCTAGTCTAACAGTGTCTTCGCTGTCCGCATAGAGCTGGCTTAGACCCTAAGCTACCCTTGAAGAGCACAGCGAAGACTCTGATCAGACTGAGCGGATGCTTAGGCTGATCTGTGTCTTCGCTTGTTGCACGCGCTATTTTGTTGGTTTTGTCGTGTCGTGTCTCAGCTCAAGTTGGTGGCGGGATTGCGTTCTTTGCTAATTACTCATGGAATCTGCTAAATATTCGAGTTTCTTGTTTTACTTATATTCGATTTTCCCATTCATTCATTCATTCATTTATTCATTCATTCATTCATTCATTCAGTCATTCATTCATTTATTCATTCATTCATTCAAGAATCTTTCCTACTTTATAAGTAAATGAATTGGCTTTTTCTAAAAGTGCATCGCTTAACCTTAAGGTGTAGCAGAATGTAAGGTAATTGCTGTATGCATATATCAGATTTAAGGCCGGTAAGAGTATTCCAAGAGTGGGGAAAACAGTTTTATCATGCATCTGCTTTAAAATTCCACCTGATAAAAGGGCTATGATAATACAATATGAGAACTGCACTTTCGCGAATGTTATCAGGTCATGCCTTTAGAAGCGTCTCAGAAGGCAATTGGCTGTATACTGACGTTGGCCGTGATAGCAGCTTTTTTATTGGTTGAATGACGTCATCGACTTACGTCATAACGCATTTGCGACGTCAGCAAGTTCAAATAACAGTTCGTTAAACTTCTTTTTCTTTGTTTGACTCTCTTTACACATTACAATCTTCTTATGAGGCAAGCCTCGCCATTCCAACGCTGTTCTGGTCTCACCTGATAAACTTGATATCAGAAGATACTAACATGGAATTCTTATGTTCCAAGCAGTCCGCGAGTCTGAACATTACAAACATAAATTTAAAATGGTGGAAACCTGATATAAATAAAAAACATCATCGGACGATGCGAAGAGAAAAATAAATAGATTATGACCATTGGCTAAGCCTGGTATTTACAAGATTTAAACGTGTTTGCTTCTAAACAACAGTGCCAACGTGCTCATGCTGGGACACTAAATGTCTTCATAAGGAATGCCCGTCATGTATCATATAGAACACACGTTATGCGTTTGGTTCTATTTAAAATATATCTTTTCATTTAGGCCTATATAAACTATATTTGATTGATTGATTAATTGATTGACTGATTTGTTGCTTAACGTCCACGGTAAACAACTATTGTCATGTCAGGATGGTCAGTTAACCTAACCACACTATTCCTGGGCAGGCTTAGACCTCCTAAGCGGTTAATAGTACTTACTGCACATGCTTTCGCCAGTAACTGACAACTACCCTTCTTGAATCAGCGGAAGGAGAAACAAAAGTATGTTGCCAGACCGGGTTTCGAACCCAAGACCTCTGACTAATGAGTCAGTTGTCCTACCGATTTCGCGGTCCGGCTAACTGTATTGGATATTATAGATGACAAACACAAACTAATATCTGAGACATCAGTTTTAGGTTGATATTGAAGTTCAAAAGCCCAATGTCTCATAAAAGATTCCACGACCCGTCCTATCACCTTGACCTTGAACTATTATCATGAAAGCTATATCCAGCAAGCTGTATCTAATTCAAAGATTTTCTAAAGCCTCTTATTGTCTCGGGCACTAGATGGTTAAAACGTGCAGCCCAAAACAGAGCATGCGCCTTCACAAATGAGCCGCGCACGACAAAACTAACAAAGTAGCATGTACGCCCAGTAAAGACTCTGATCAGACTGGGCGAATGATCAGCTGGGCATTCGCCCAGTCTGATCAGAGTCTTCGCTGTACGCATGGAGCTAGCTTGGACCATAAACTACCCTTCAAGCGCACAGCGAAGACGTCTAATCAGACTGACCAGCAGCCCAGGCTGATCTGAATCTTCACCTGGTGCACATGCTACTTTGTTTGGTTTCCCGTGTCGTGGCTCAAATGCTTTAACATAAATGAGGACATTTCTATTATTATAACAGGTGATGTCATTTCAAACGTCTCCCAGACTTGTGTGTCACAGAACGTTTCGTTTTACTGCACGTGCTGTGAAATAAGTAAACGTTGTTCGAACAAAACATACAAAGTACTACGAGAGTGGATGAATTCCGCCTGCAATAGCAAAGTAAGTTTTTTTTGTTTTTGTTTTTTAATATTTCTGTCCTATAGATTGTAGCCATACTCCGCCATGGCTTGCTTGCCTAAACTTGAACCCAGCCGTATTTACTTCTCTGTGCATGGATATCTTCTCAAATGGCTAGTCTCAAACGAACTAACGGACGAATTTGCTCTTTCACATGCCTACACAGCTTGAGGATTGATTTTTGTGGGTCTAAAGGCCCTTTGAGACAGTAATTCAGTTTCATAGAGCTGTCTCACAAAGACAAGGAAAAAGAGAAGGAAGATAGGATAGATGAGAGCGAAAGCAGCCAAACCCCCATCCCGCACCTGCTGCAAGTACAGCCGGCCCTTGTCCTACTTTTATTCGAATTGGCAGGATAGAAGTGTTAAAATAAAAATAAAAAGTGAAGTTAAGTAAATTTTGATCTGATCGTTCAAATTATGAAAACTGCCGAATTTCTAGGAATACATATTGAGCACAATACTAAAGAGGGAAAAGTTTGCCATAAAATGTTGAATGTTCATGTATCTTTTTATTCTCGAGCTAGCTCTATTAAAAAACTACGGATAAAAGCTAAGATTTTTAATAGGAAAACTGAATATCGTAGACAGCTAATGAGAATGATCGTTGGTCGAGTATAAATCGATTAATGGGACTGGTGGAAGCATGTTGAGAATAAACAAAAGGTTTTGTGTAAAAGCTTTTCCCTTTCCTTTGCTTTAAGGATTCAAAGGAGCCTTAAATAATTAAATACGCAGTATGATGCATAAAATGGACATAAAGTAACTGACCAAAAGAAGTTAAGCCCGACATGTACTGAATTTAAATTTTCAAACAAAATGTTCAGCTAAAGAAGCAACAGTACCTCTTCTATGTATGTCTTATGATTCATTTTCGCTCACTTTGATTTTCTGCTGAGATATACTCATTGAGTAAAAGTGCTGCCTCATTCCCTATCATTTTTATCGGATAATTGGCAAGAAAACGGGTGCTCCTTGAAATTTTAACACTTATTGAAAGACACTCGAGGCTTTCGATTGAAAATTTGGGAAATTACACCCAAGATGCTTCTGTAAATCTTAAGTTGAATTTTAAAATTCTGTCATTTCATTTCTTTTGATTATGAATGATTTAATTTTGATATACAAACATCGCTTCTATGTAAATAATTGACATTGGGTTTAACTTATTTTGACAAGTTTACATACGTATGAAAAGGTGATACAGCAATTATATCAAATTGTTTTCGATTAATCACTCATTTGCTGCAAACGGGTAATGGTCAAGTAACTCAATTAATCGACAAACCACCAGTGGAAAAGTTCATATTTGTGGAAAATGCAATGTATTCTCTTGTTTTGCAGGGAAATTCAAACTGCAAGACGGCCAGCCAGGGTCATAGCCAGACAGCAGGCGAGTGTAAGTCAGCACCGTATCTCTGTAAAAGTAAAAAGTATGCAAAGACCAGGAACTGAAACAATCAAATTCCAAATCCAGCCCTCAAACCATAGTTGGAAACAACTAAGAATACAAATAATCAAGATACAGAGAACATATGGCCAACCGAGTGAGCAGCTTGTTCCCAAAAGGTGGCCACTCAGCAACCCAAACCGAACCAAAAATAATAAGAACATACATAAGGTAAAACATCACAGAAACTCTGACACCAAAAACAGGCAACAGAGAACCACAACAGAACTACCGCCTTGGAACGGTCAGTAATGAATTACTGGGGGGCTTAAATCGATTTTACAGGCCCAACCTCACCCTCAGTTACTGAAGTGGTACAAAACATTTAGTTGGTTGTTCGGTTCGCATGATAACCCTCTAACTCGTCAATGAATCATCACGGTAAACACATAAATCAAATTTCAACACCATGAAGAAGCAAAGACGAGGACTCAACAGATACAACGGGCCGTCTGACAGGTGGAGATCCCTGTCCTGCCAAACAACCCCACTGGAAATCTGAAGCAAAAGAAGGTCACCAGTTGAGCCCCGGTGGACCAAGCAACAGACAAAAAGGCTCCGGTCCCAACCAACTAAAATATATAGCTTTAGGTCGGGGCCATCATAGAGTCTGACGACCGATCCCCCGGTGTGCAATTAAAGAGTGCAGCAAAGTTATCAACCGTGATTGGGTTAATCACTAAGCATGCAGACTGTCGCATAACATTTAAATTATAGCCAATACGTTTGTGACGTATCATTATTTTTCGGAATTGATCAGAAAAATCAGTCCTACCCTTAATCTTTTTGAATTTGTATACTAAGTCACCATAAAATTCTGGTTCCGATAGGCCTTGGTGTAAAAGAAATTTTAATCCGACATCAAATTTTGAAACCAATTCATGGTGTCTGCGATAGAATTTAGAAAAAGCCTTTCTAAGCTTATGATACCGATAGCCCTGTTGAAGAAGTTTAGCAGTTAAACATTTATTACGAGCATTAAAGTCATCTGTAAACTGGCTTTCATAGGTCTTTATTGGGTGTCGGGATGCTTCGAAGATGCCATGAAATGTTTAGCATATGGGGGTTCTACCGACATTGCCGAAGGCAGGGAGGGCTTTGTTGTTGTTGCTGCAATAGGTGCAGGATGGGGATGTCAAGCTTTTATACTCTCGTCTATACTTCTCTACGCTCTCTTCTTTCTGGAATTATCTTCATGGCTTGTTCAACCCAAACTAAAGCTGTCAGTTTTAGTGGGCCAAAATACGTGACCATATGACGTCATCCGGCAAAGTTTTGATCGCGGCCATTTTGATTTTTGAACCCACTTCCAATATAAGACTATGGATTTCTCTATATAGTTTATAGTTAAGTAAATTTGTTGCGCGTGAGCTGTAAACTAGTGCAATCTTTTCAGTAACCAATTCATATTATGCTCTTGACTACTTGGAATTGCAAACACTTCGACTCGCAGTCAAGTATCCAACCGTAGTGTAATCTTTTGTAACTGGTGTCATAGTAAAAATGACAACTATAAGTTGGTCAATAACAAGTTTATTGGAGTCAAATTATGATAACCTAATAAGAGCTCATTTGCTATGTTGCTCTGGATAATACTAAACCTATTTTTAAGAAAATACCGTATTATTCCTATTAAACGCCCCAGGGGCGTTGCATTTTACGTTATTTAGAGTAAAAGTGTAGTAAATCAGATACTGCGAGAATACCTCTAACAAACAATTTAAAGGTGGATGGTTTTCCTTTCAGAGGATGAAACCTTACATTTTTGCCTCTAATCTAAGTAGGGATAAACTCTTGAAGGAAAGAATTTGCTCCTCTAGGAGCAAACTCCTACCTTTAAGAGTAGATCACATTTCAAAACTCTGCCTCATTCACAGCAGCAAACAGGAATTCATGCAAGTTACAATTACATAATTTTCGGAAAAGAGGCAGCGGGCGTCTATTAGAGCAGGAGCGTTTATTAAGATTATTACGGTAGCATAAAAATCGGATAAAACTGGCAAAGTTCTTAGATGGCTGTCTCCATATTCGTGAACAAATATTGCGTCCTGGTAACGTGTTTCTCTGCCCTGAGTTTAACTCCAAAGTGGGGTAGGCTGTTTTCTGTAATTCGATGCTAATCGCTTACCAACAACGGTGATATATTTTGCTGGATAGCTTTGGACGACAAATTTAATATCCACCATATTCAATTATCGTTTTTTATAAGATCAAAGAAAAAGGACGAGTTACACTTTACTATTGCAATGTGCCCACTGAAAAGGCCGATTTTCGAAGGTAGGCAGATGACCACAAAAACATATAGAAATGTTAGCTATATGTTTCTAGTTTATTCTGTACGATTTCATTTTCCCGTATTTTAATGCCTTTTAGGTTAATTTAGCGGCTGAATACATGTACTGTCTGCAACATTTAACATTGGGCCTATGGGAATTTGAACTACCAACATCCACTATGCATCCAAATTTCACTTCATCCTACCCTCGTAACCACTACAATTTTATACATAATTATTCCTCATATACATATTCATCATAATCAGGTTATATTACAGTGGTTACGAGGGTAGGAGCAAGCGAAAAATAAACTTTTAGGGTAAATTTTCATGTATCCAACACTAGGACTAAAGGATTTTTATCAAAATCGCATTAGTATATTTTGTAATTCATAGAAAAAGAGGCATTATTCGACACAACACGTCTTTTTCAAAGTGTTCGTCAATGTAGTATGTTTTCCTAATGCCCCCACCAAGATTTCTGTGTGTGTGTGTGGGGGGGGGGGGGGGGGTCGAGAAGGGGGCGCAGCGCTGGGCATGCGTATAGGTACGGCGTTATGTGCGTATGTCAGGCGTTCGACTGGATGTCCTCCATCATCATGCTGTGATATAACCTCTGATGTGATAATGTTGCGACGCGGTGAGATGATGTATCCCTCAGCATGAAGCTGATGCATTGTAAAATTCTGTGACCTTGAACTTTGGTCCACAAACTTTGTATGAAAAGTTAATTGTATGAGATTTTTTCCTTACCTCTTTTGATGTCTTTGGTGTAGGGTGTTGATATTTGATCAGATCATATCTTTAAAATGTATGAACTGCAAAGCATACATGCACAATGAGTCCTTGAACTTTATGCATGGACCAGGATTTTAACTTATATCTCAACACGGTTTTTGGATTCGCAACATAATTACAAATAGTTGGCCAGTCAGTCAATGCAAAAAAATAATCCTCATACTATCTATAGGTTACTGTGACATATATTGAAAAGTTCACTGTTCTTTTCCTTATATATTTAACATTATATATGCATCGTACTAAAGACAACGGTTCAGTCAGACTTTGCAAATGACGTCATACTATTTGTTGGTCATTGTGACTTGTATTTCATGATCCATTGAATTAATGTTTGATTTTGACCTAATATTTAATTGAATCTTCATCGGACTTTGAATAATAAGTCATTTCAGCGCTGCTTCTCATATGGTACTAGATGTAGGTCCCTGTGACCTATATTTCTTGGTTCACTGATTTTGTCTAGTAATTTAAACATCTGTACCCGTGTAGCATCCATAAATGCGTAATATATGTCATACGTGATTTATATTTGATATGATGAAGCTTTCATTATATCATATTATGTATAAGTAGTGAATAATGCTTACGAAAAGAAGAAGGTTGATGAACTTTTCATGCACTTGCCAGAACGTGCAAAGCGTTTCGCCAAGAATACATTGGCTTAACAATATTGGTCAGTTATAATCGACAACCTTTCATTTGTTTCATTATTTTCGCAAAAGCAAACGCTTTACATGCTTATTATTGTTTCATGCACACTTGTAAAATCTACTATTCTGAGGTTTCGTAAAAATTCAAATGAAAATTCTCCTAACTAGGTGGTTTGAGCGAAAATATCCCTTTTGGACTGTGGATAAGAACAAAAAGTATTATATCTGTCAGTTTGAAGGGCTGATACGCCAGCAGAATTGCTGATATTATCGAAAAACCGCAGGTACTTAGTGTACCCCGTTCAGCACCCCATATGCAATAAACCGGAAGTCTCGTGATTATTTATGAAATCGCAAACTTTAAAATGTGCTTATATAAACTGCCAAATGCCAAGCTTTTATAAACATAAATTTTATCAGGATCGGTCGTGGGCACATAAACGGCCAAAGTGTAACCCGTCCTTTGTTGAAAGACAAGTTACCCTGATGTGCTTAAATATTGGGACACCTAAAAACCATTAATTTTCAATTTTGGACAAATGGAAAATTAGTGGTATTAGGTGTCCCAATTCTAAAGCATATTAGGGTTGTATAATCATTTCTGTCTTTTCAGCCTCTATTAGTACAGGAATCTTGGTAGGTTCGATTGGTGGTGCAGTAGCTATTTTGATATTAGCATTGTGCGGCTGGATCTACTACGCCTACACACATCCGTTATCGCCCTCAGGAAAATGGCTTATAGATGTAAGTACGAAAGCTAATAAAACATAAAAGAAAAACGACATAAAACCATACCTTTATATTTACCAATTACAAGCGATTTCAAGTACATAGTAAAATATTAAGATATACTAAACTTATTTAATCAAAAGAAAATAAATGTGTTTTAATTTGAAAGAAAGGGTTAAAAGAACTTCATAGCCATCCAGGTCTGAAAGCTTAGTATTTAGAACGATAGCCAGGATTCTCATGGTACCAACTTGGAGGCACTTAATGTTTTAGCTGGGAGTATAGAAACTGTTTTGATCCGTGTAAAATAATATTTTCAACAAAATATCTTCTTAGTAGTACTTAGGTCTGAACACAATATGTTCCCTTTTATTATTCGTTATTAATCTGAACCCGTTTCCCAAAATGCTGATTTGCTGTTAAATTTGGGGATGGCGTATGAAATGAACAAATCTCAAGTCACACTAATCGGAAAAAGCCATATTTCTGTGTTTGCATTTCATGAAAAGATGTTTGGAGAACATCTGATCCTAATACATGTTTTCTCCTTAAGGACTAAGAATGGAGCATAAATCACAAAAATATGAAAAAAATCCTGTTTAATAAGCTGTAAACTCTTATACATGTACACCCATTTTCCTCATTATATTATATTTCTAATATTTTTAAGCAGATGACTGAACTTACAATACTCAGCCAAGAAAAATTCCTCGTGATTTGTGTGCGCAAGGCTACAGATATCTTGTGATGTCTACGAACTTTCTCGACAACCTGTATGCATGCGTTGTCAATGTGAGGTCACGTTGCGTAACCATCGGCATTCAGTTTGAAACATTTACTCCGTAGAACGCTCTGGGGTTGTATTTATAAAAGTATTTAAGCCGTTGCTATGCTGTTGCAAAGGCCTAATTTCTGTAAAGGAGATTTCCTACAACTAGCAAATTGGGTCTGGAGGAACAGTCTTGTTCAGACTGTTCCTTCAAAGCAAATTTCATAGTTGTAGGAAATCTTGTTTTTAGAAATTCAGCCTTAGCAACAGCATAGCAACCACTTAAGACATTTTATAAATACGGCCCCTGGTATTTATAGTTTCTTGCATGTTAATCTTCAATAAAAAAGTGTCACATGCACAAACTGACTCCAACCCCTCCCCTATCCCCCTATAGTTTTACCGCTGACTGTTATAAGGCCCTTCTTCTGCCTTCAGCTCTTCGATGTTAGACTGCTTATATTTGATAGATCGTGACTGTTGTCGATTGTGTTTCATGGTTCTTGTTCATTCGGTGTTATTTGTGAGTTATGGCTCCTGAGTGTCTTTATCTGAGCCGCGACATGACAAAACCAACAAAGTGGCATGTGCACATAGCGAAGACTAAGATCATCCTGGGCATCCACTCAGGCTGGTCAGTCTACGTTGTCTGCGTGGAGCTAGCTTAGACCCTTAGCTACCCTTTAAGCGCACGGCAAAGACTCTGATCAGTCTGGGCGAATGCCCAGGCTAATCTGAGTCTTCGCTGAGGCGCATGCCACTTTGTTGGATTTGTCGTGTCGCAGCTCGAATTATTATTCTACATTTGCTCCTTAAGTTTAATAAAGCTTGACGATGCAGAGGTATTGCACCTTGAATTCTTCGTTTGCAAAACAGTCATTATATAAGCAGAGATAAGGTCGTAATAAAGTCAAACTAATAAAATGCAGCTGAAGTAATTTGTCACACACCATTCTCACTGACAATATATGTAGATCCTTTGGTGTAGCAACCCATACGCTGGTGACTATTGAAAATTTTGTCAACAGGAAGGATCAAAATAGATAAGAGTACTGGCTTAGGCTATTGAGTCCAATAAAGTAGGTAGGAAAATTCTCCGAAACTGAGACAAGTCAATCCCAGATCCCTCTCCGGATACCATGTGGGAAAAGACAACACAAAATTAAACCCCACCAAAGCCAACAGCAGCGGCAGCCAGGTGGATAGCCGATTTCCATATAGGTAGTTATCAGGCTAGCCTTAACACCACAAATATACATCAATAACAGACCAAGCAACAAACAGCGCATAAAACAACCAAGAAGAACCAAACTAGAGGTGCCGCCTTGGGACGGCAAGCAATGAAAGTACAGAAGGCCTAACTAGTTTTGCGGTCGACCAAACCTCACCGATGGTTCTGCCTTGGTTCATCAGACACGTTGTTTTTCAGCCAAACTAAAACAATTACCACTCACACAACAGACGAACGAAAGTAGCTAAACCTATAATTTAAGAAAAAAAATCTTTTCAAACACCCTCCGGATTGGTTCATTGATCTCTCGTCTTTGTCCTTTCCCTATCCCTCTTTTTCCCTCTCATTTTTGTTATCTAGTGATATATCCTTACTATATCTGAGCCGCGACACGACAAAAAAAAAAAAACAACATAAAAAACAAAGTGGCATGTGCGCTCAGCGTAGACTCAGGTGAGCCTGGGCATCCTCCCAGTCCGATAAGAGTCTTTGCTGCCGGCATGGAGGTAGCTTATACGCTTAGGTATCCTTAAAAGGCTCAGACAAGACTCTGATCAGGCTGGGCGGATGCCCAGACTGACCTAAGTCTTCGCTGGGCGCACATGCCACTTTGTCGGTTAGTCATGACGCGACTGAACATATTACTTTACATGTTTTTTTTTCAGCATTATCCACGCTATCTATGGGCCAAGTATCGCGCAAAAGTTGTGGAAACAAGATTATCAGAATCCCTTAGTTCCTCTGCCTCTTCACTTGCTCATACAGACTATTAAACTTTACATGGGAGAGCTATTACGTGAACGAGGCATTAAGGCATAAACAGAGAACAACAGAGAACCTAACTTAGTTCCATACCTTTGGCAACGTCATGGGTAAAATATCGAAAAACCTTTGATTTTGATGAAACTTGACTGACTTGTACTCTGACAAGTTGCACTTTTGATAGTATTATTTGTTTTGAGGAACTGGTATTCGTTTTATATTAGTGCGACATCTAAGGTATTATGGTGTTTCTTATAAAAAAAATAACGTTTTGTACCATAATTTGCGTATTCCATGTCGGATTTTATTTTCAGAACACACAATTATCAGTGCTTTTATCTCTCTGTTATTTGGTATATACATTTTGATGGTGAAGAAGTATGCATTATGACTTAAAAACATTACATTCTGGCACCTGTATCTCTTTTGACACTATAGAATTTCGAACTCTTAAACTTTTGAAGCAGACATTTCTCCAAAACGAGCCTGATGACACTATACAAAATTACGACAAAAATAAAGAGCGGATTTCGTAGAACAAGAAATGCAAATGAAAATATAGGGTGATTGCGTAAAGTATTTATGAAAAATTCATCTGAAAGAAAAAAAATATATATATAGCGACAAACGTCAGTGACACGTAACGTTATCAATTTTTTGTCAAAACGTTACGTACTTTGATCAATTTTCTACTGTATACTCGAAATACATGTAGATGCTTCTATTATTTTGACGTGGTAATGCCTATAATACTTTTCTTCTTTTTTAAAACTGAATTTTACAATGTGCACACCAGGAGGATAGAAATTACCTAATATGGCATAAAAAACATGGTATTGTATGCACATAAACCTGTTCGAGTAAAGGGCAAAAATCGACATGACTTTCATGTCATTTGTTCCATGCCCAAACCAATGTATTGGTGATAAAGAAAATTGATTTCAAGGACACTTACAGAGCCATGTATGAATGCTGTTCTCGCCTTGTAGTTCCAGGAGCCGGACCTTGTACATGCGTCTTTGATATGCTTTACATCGAAATTAGGTAAGGTGGGCTTTGAATTTTCTACTGCTTTAGTAAATTACCCAGATCCATAAGCAAATCTGGCATTTTTACCACGCACATGCTAAAATTTAGATCATGGTCAAGCAAAACGATCATTGCTACAGTGTTTATGAAAGTCATCTTCGTATTGTTGCTTCCCTTGTCCGCAGATAACCCTTTAGTTCTAGCTAACATGATTTTTATTGTACTTATTTGCTAATGAAATGATTGTTTTAAATTATCATAAACCTGAAATATATTCTCAATTGTTAGGATAAACGCACAAATTGACCCATTATATTCACTAAATTGACTGGAATTATGTTAAATCTATTTGCATTTGCAAAAAACGAATAAGTAAATACACGGTATACCCCGTTATTACATGTGGGAGAATTGGGCGGACACACGGCGCCAAGTGCGTGCAACTATGGCTACGTACCGCTGAACCACTTGGGGAACGTCGTTAGGAGAATCGAACTTAACTGAACTGAAATTGTTAGGAGAATTGAACTGAACTGATAATTGCTGGCCTCTGGAGGAACAAAGATCAGATTTTTACCTGTTAAAGGTAGGTTCCTAAACTAAAGATACCAAATCCGTTCACAAAATAATTTAGACTTTTTCTGTGTGACATTGAATACTTTTATTTTTCTAAAACTGTTGCTAGTGAGAAAACCGTTGGATTTTGTTGGAAATTGTCGTTTTTCTCTGGGTACTTTTTTGGTTTAAGCAATGCCTTGGAATTTCCAGTTCTAAAAATAATTTTGTCTTATGCCTATAAGTGCGTATTTTCTAGCGTTATTCTCCTAAAGGTCATTTTCTCTCTTGATGTGAGTTCTCCTAGAGGTCCCGGCATGACGAATGGTTTAATACTAGCCCAAAATGCAGTGCAGCATTGTGTAAGCTGCGTTATCTATTTTTGGCGTGAACTAAAAATAGCGCTAACTGGTGTGCGAAGCAGAGTTAGAGAACCCCTCGCAAAACGGCTTACCAAATACTTATGGCTTTACACTTTTCAGTGAAACTTATTTATTTCCTTGTTATAATTGCTATCCGATAATTAAGAAAAAACAATCATGAAAATGGTGATGCATTCCATACTCCAGGAACCGGTTCACAATCAGTCTTAAATTTAAGGACCACCTTAAAGTTAAGGTGGAAACTTTCGCCCTCAGAAAACCCATATTTAAACGATATTAAAAGCTGCAGCTTTTGCGTGAATATGCTGACAATTGTCATAGACATGTAATACGAAAGAAAAATCAAATACATTTAGTTTTTGTAAGCTTTTATTTACACATGAAATTTTAAACCTTAATTTTAAGGTCGTCCTTAAGTTTTAGGAATGATTGTGAACCTGGGCCCTGACCTTTAATCATCCAGAGGTTTTCTTTGCTTTGCGCTCATGCCACTTTGTTGGTTTTGTCAGGTAGCGGCTCAATTATAACCTGCCAGTGGTGATATTTGAACAGTATTAGAGGTATCAACAGATCAGTGATTTTGTTACCTATGAGCTCCGCCGCTTCACATAACGTAGTTATTCGGCTATAAAACCGGGGGAGGAGGATTCCATCTCTAGAATGACCCCAAATATCTAAATCATTTTTAAGAAATTCTGCTATAAGATGGGGTTTGCCCTTCCAAAACAATCCCAAAAAATCCAGATCCGTCTAGATTTTTTTTGTGATTGTGTTAGAAAGGAAAAGTCTCCATCTTATGAACGAAGAAATACGGTTTTCAAAGACTCGCTAAATTCAGTGCTGTGGAATCATGGTTTTATTGTAGGTCGCACTGAATTTGTAAAACTACTGAGTCCCAAACGGGGTCCCAAGATTCTTTCGCAGCAAAATTATAAATAAATCACTGGCAGACAGATACATATGAGCCGTGACACGACAAAACCAGCAAAGTGGCATGCGCACCCAGCCAAAACAGCATGAACAGCCTGGTTATTCACCCATTCTGATAAGAGTCTTCGCTGTGCGCTTTTAAGCTAGATAAGGGGCTACGCTACCTCAGTGCGGACAGCGAAGAACCTGATCAGACTGTGTGGATGCCCAGGCTGATCTGAGTTTTTGCTGGACGCACATGCCACTTTGTCGGATTTGTTGAGTCGCGCTAAATTATGAAATTGTACCCATATACCTTAATCGACTGCTCAGACGTGGGCCTGAAATGGTCAATTAGTTGAAATTGGATTTATAAAAAAAAAATAATGATTTATCATTCTTTTATAATGTTTTAGGTGGGCAAATTAGAGTTAAGGTCGGTGTTTTATAATCAATTTTGGACCTCTGATGGTTCTGAAGTAAATTGCCTTAGACCTAGATAAAGAGATAAACAGATAATTCCATATTGAACTTGTTTTGCTCTTACGTTCCTATAACTGGCATGAATCTTTTATTAAGGAGCTCGGCTGTAAGTAAGTACGGAAGAGCTATTGCCGTCACAACGGTGTTGGCCTTGGCGTCAACTCCCGGTCCCACTTTACAATGGTGATGGTCAATACAGTGTGTCAGGGGAGCCTTCCCGTACGCTGACAAGTCTTGTTTTGTAATGCAATACTTTATTTTTCTCCAGTTTTTGTATAGTTAATTGGATAAAAAGTAGCAAAAAGTATTAATGAGCCGCGAAACGACAGAAGCTACAAAGTGGCATGTGCGCTCAGCGAAGACTCAGACCAGCCTGGGCATCAACCCAGTCTGATCAGAGTCTCTGCTGTCAGCACGGATGTAGCTTAGATCATTAGCTACCCCTTGAGCGCACAGCGAAGACTCAGACTGGGCGGATGTCCAGGCTGATCTGAGTCTTCGTTGGGCGCACATGCAAATTTGTTGGTTTTGTCATGTCCCGGCTCAAATTTTAGATGAATGGGTACATTTTTAGGGGGGGGGGAGCAGAAACAACACTTATCACTTATGTCTCTTTAAAATGGGGATCAAATCTTCAAGAAAGCATTTGCTCCTCTTGAAGCAAAGTCGTTCCTTTAAGGGTAGATCCCATTTATTGTCCAGCGAAGCAAACATGAAGTCACAAAAGTTATTTCCCTTTGTAATAATGGTTGGAAAATATGGAGTTGTAGACAGTCACGTTTAACTCTCATCGCGCCAATGTCTACAAGAACACTATTTGAAAGGACAAGTATCTCTGTACTTTGGGGTTTACGGAAGCTGATGGAGAGGTCAGGTCGGGTCATTGCAGTGGCGTTTTACTAATTAGACTAAAAGTCGACAAGGGTCTTGCAGTAGGTACGGGTGGGAGTGTTTGGCTATTTTTCTCTCGTCATTTCTGTTTTCTGTCTCTCTCTCTCTGGGAGACGGCCCGAGGTAGACTGAATGCTGTCTCAGAGGGCCGTAAAACCAAACATAACAAAAACAACGTAAGCTGCGTAGGTACACCTGTTCAATATTTCCGTCATTTCCTAGAGGAGAAATTCTTTTATTTACGAGTTAAATCGAATTGAGAAAAGTGGCGAAAATGAATTAGGCAGATTTCTTCACCCTGAAAAGGTACCTATTCATCCAAATATTCACATTATCTGCAGTTACCTCGGACCCCAAACTACCGTATTATTATTTCTATCTAATGTCCCGGGGGCGTTGCATTTTTGGAAAGTAAGCGTTATTTAGGGACTAAAGTGTAGTAAATCAGCCACTGACAAAATACCTCCAATAAGCAGTAACTGTGAATGGGAATACTTTCAGAGGAACGAACTCCACTATGTTTTGCCTCCCTTCTCAGAAAGGGTCAACTCTAGGCGCAAATTCTTTAAGAGTAGACCCTGTTTAAAAAGCAACCGCAATCAGAGAAGCAACCAGGTTTTCGTGCAGGTTAATATTACATTTTTGTTTCGGAAAATAGTCAGGGGCCGAGTTTTAGAGCAGGGGCGTTTATTATGATTCATAGCATAATCGATTATGCAGAAAATATTTTATTTTATATACTTTATTTATTTTGACTTATCTTTAGATTATGTTTGCTCAGGATGTTTTGTACGTGTGGCGTCGTGTGAAATGGTACTTTACGACAAGTGCGACTAGGGGAGATTCAGATCAACCTGTGCATCTGCATATTGTTTTGCTGCTAATGTAACTAATATACGGACCCATGAAAATATATACAGCTGAAAATGAGAATACTTGTCCGATTGCATTGATTCACAGACCGAATCAACGTACTGCATGCGACGTCTCTCGTATGTGTGGGGTATGATTATTTTGTAAATATGCCAGATATAATTTGTTGTGACTTTTATAGATTGTATTCATTTGTATTGTATGTAAAGGATTTATTTTAATGGAAACTAGAGAACTTTTACTTACAATAATTAAAATTTCTTCATCATCTGTGTTATGCTTCTTCTCGGCCGATTATAAGCAGTTGGTCAGCAGGCACACAGCGTTTAATCAATGTTGAATCAACGTTGATTCAGCGTCATTTTATTCTTTGATTTTCGAATAGACCCCATCTTTGAAGGGCTACTTCATCCAAGGAAGCAAGCAATAAGTCACTTAACTTCCCTTTATAAAATATGGCAGCCAATTTGGAGGTGCATTTATATAATTTTGTCTTACATGTAATATGTTTCCACAAACAGTTGGAACGCAGCTCCAAGGAGTAGGGATATAATCAAACCCATTGCAATGAATCTTTGTTCGACATTGTCACCATCAAAATGGCTATCGATGAACCTTTCTGTATGTTCACGCCACCATACAGGTTAATCGAATTGCCTTACCGGTTGAAATTTTAAGAGCACTACCCTGACTTCCGTTATTGAATATTTCTGTTAAAATAATTCCAAGTCATTCTTTCCCGGCTGTGTAGTTATCTACGAAACAGTGTCCTTTACTTCAACGTCAAACATTTGAACAAAAAGTCACGATTTACACCTTATTCGCTTTTCTCCAACTCGCAGACCTATGCCATGAAAAACATTAAAATATACTCTACTATTATGTGAAATTTCAGAAATTTTGGTTTTCGAACATTTTAAAATTGCAAAATACCATATGGGTACCCAGTTTATAAACAAACCAAAAATTTTCAAAATGCCGTCGAAATCAGGCTACGTGACGTTCATTGCCAAAATAACAAACTCGCAATTCTGCCAGTTCGTAGAAACCTTAACACAGTACACTGATTAATTTTCGACCAAGACAGAATAAAACAGTCAAGCAGATATATTTTACACATAATTTATTTTGAGATAGAATAATGTCAACTCCCACCTCTATACTGTAGATCTAGCAATTTGCAAACACGACACTTATTGACAAACTAATGACGTAATTTTGTATGGGGTGCCGTTTTACCGTTTAGGGACGGGTCATTTATTATCAGGTGGGGGACTTGGTACAATTTCATATCGTTCACCAAAATTTTTGCAACCCACCCAGTCTCAACAGAATTATTTTTCCGACCCCCGCTCCCCCCCCCCCCCCCCCCCCAAATAGGTGACAAAAATTTTATGACCCGCCCCCATCCCCCCAATCCCAGCTACCGTTCCCCACACAAACAACATATTACCAATTTTATGTCAGACTGACATTTTCTTATTCTAACAGATTAATTAATCATGGTCTGTTTAAACTTTGTCTGCATTTCTTTCACTTTCACCTGCAAATGACCATCCAGAAATCTGTTGTTGAATGCTTGATAATTATAACTGTTAATAATATTAATTATCATATGGCGTCGCATCTGAGCGTGTTATAAAGCCATGCATTAAAAACGATAATCAACTAGTGGATTAAATATGCAAATTACGTCCAAACGTTATGCGTTGACGTTCATAAAAACGTCGCATTTTCTAATGGCGAAATTGAGACGTTTTAGTGCAAGATTTGTTAATAAAATGCAATTTTAGTGTTATAAGATAAATAGAATCTTGCATTCGTGCTCATGTATTATTGAATTTATTAAACTCGTTGGAGAAAACAATAAGATGCGAGACATAGCCTCGCATCTTATCTTTTTCCCCAACTCGTTTAATAAACTCAGTAATACATGAGCACTCATGTAAGATCCTCTATTTAGGTCTCTGTGTAGCGGGGGTCTTGGGGCGCAGTGTCTAGAAGCCACAGTAGTTTTGCTGATGTAAAGGCACCTGGACAGCTGATATCACAAATGCAGGCATTTATTTGATTACAAAATCTTCCACTTGACTAAAATTTATAGACACTTCCATACTGTTCTTCTAGCAAATCAATGAAAAGATCTGTTTTTTTTTATAGGAAGCTACTCCCCCCCCCCTCCCCCCTTTATAAATGTCTTTTAAGTTTTGAGGTGAAAGAAAAGAGTGAAATTTGAGGGGTAATGAAAAATTTAAATGGTAAAAATGAAGGCTGATAGAAGAATACTGACCCCACACACACACACAATATGCCTAATAAAATATATGACCCCCCACCCCTGCTCCGAGCCCCCCCCCCCTCCACAAGTTCATCACCCAAAAAATCCGATCCCACTAAATATACCAAAGAAATGACCCGTCCCTTATTATATTTATTCCTTACTTATTAATTTCCTAAATCCATAATTAATTTACGGATTTCCGGAAACACGTGGTTAAAGAAATCACAACAATGGAAATATTTGCCAGATTTTGGACCTGCAGCTTTGCTAGAATTTAAAATCTTATGGTGCCTCGGTAGGTACGCCTTCATGTATTTCCGGTTGCTATTTCTACAAAGGGGAACATCTTTATTGACTTCTTTGTAGTTTTCCTGAACAGGAAAATTCGTCAAAAAAAAATTTGCATCCAAAGGAGCAAATGCTTTTCTAAAAGAGTTGACTCCCATTGGAAAGATAGCCGTAAATCAAAATTGCCGAGATCACTGATGTGTACCCAGTCTCCTTAGGCGCTTACATGTTCACTCTCAATTTCTTTTCAGCTCATTCTTCATTTGTATGCCGATTAGAATTGTAACTGAAATTGTGTGGTCTTATCTTTGTTTGACTAGCAGTTCCAGTTATTTTAAAGGTGACCAGAAGAATTGATATTTTTGCTTTCAAAAATCTTCCCGATGGCAAACGCAAAGGGCAATCCGGTACACTTTATGCTCAACTCAGGGTTTATTCTTCATACTCTGTGTCCTGAAAGTAAACTCTTGGAAGTTGATTTCCGAATCGAATCGAATAACAGTTAAAACACATTCATTAGGCAATGATAGGAATCGAGCCAGCGGCCTCCAGATTCGCATCTAGCAGTCTAAGCTACCAAATGTAATTACGTGCCGGTAGGTTTTCACTTCTTTCTTTCTTTCTCTTTTTTTCTCTTATTTTCTGAGGGCTAGAAAGTTTACGGGTGATAAGATGACCATCTTGCATTTGTGCTTTCTACATGTGGTTTGAATTTTTGATGGTAGTTTTTATGTTCATGCTCATATTGCTGTTGGTTGATTTTAACAGTTAATCACACGTCTGCTGTTTTCAACTTTCAAGCAGGCTGTTTATGCCCCAGTCTCACACACATATACGGATTCTGCGGATGCTACGGATGGCCCGTCCGTATCTATTCGTATCTATCCATTTAATCCGTAATGGATCCTTATCGCATCCGCAGAATCCGTTACTGTCCGTATCATATCCGCAGGGTCCGCAGGATCTGCGTCGAAATTTTGAAAAGGTTTGAAATTCGGGCGCGAATGAGTAAACCGTAAAATTCCGTAACTTAACGCATTAGCTGCATCTTTCCGTATCTTATCCGTGTCTCATCCGTATCTATTCCGTATCTTATCCGTAACTAAACCCATCATTCCGCAGTCCCAAGTTGAAGACTGATACGGTTTCATACGGATCTTTACCTTCAGTTACGGAAGTTATGGGTCATGTCAGGGTCATTGATGATGCTCTAGTAATCGCAACCTCGAAGTATGGACATGCTCCTTCTCTCGAATGTGTTTAGTGTTCTGTGCGCATGAAGTATTTGATTTTTATTTAAATTTGTAAACCTGGATCCAAACTATAAATTGGGTAAAGGTAAAGGTTTCCAATAGCCTAATGACCGTAGGGGCGGTGGCTTGGGGGAGGAGGAGGATGGGGGTAGGTGGTTAGGGTCAATGTATCTTTGGCATAGCATATGAAAGGCGAAGCCCATCTCTCTCCTTTCGCTGCCCTGTCCTTCCCTGATTTGAAAAAAAAGTACCCATTTACTGCTTGGTTGACATAGATATTCAGTCGGCAGTTGATAAAGTAGATACTATTCTAATCCTTCAAGAACACTGCACTGATTCAAAGGAGGTACATGGACTAAACATCGAGAATTCGGCTACTCAAACCGCATCAGTGATCCCGATATGATTTGGTTTCGAAAGCCAGAGAAAGCATAATGTAATTTCTTAATTTTGATAAGGCAGTTAATTCACCGACTGATTAGTTCCATAAAAGATCTAAAAGGAAAAAAAGCAATAATCTAGATTATAAACCTATACCAATAAAAAATTTCTGATTTCTCAGACTATTTTCTTATTCTGAGAAATCAGAAATTTTTGATTGGTTTAGGTTTATAGCCTAGATATTTTTTGACCTCTAAGGAAAAATTATATTGAATCTGCACTACAGATGACGTACGAGGAGACGTTTTACGGTGAAAATGTGAGGAATAGACGTCTTTAAATGCAAAATGAATAGCGCTCGAACAGCTAAGACAGAGAAAAAAATGTCTTTTGATATGTATTTATAAGATATGTTCACAAATTTTTTTTTGTGAACATATCTTATAAATACATATCAAAATTTCAGATATATTTTTCGGGGACATTTTTTCTCTGTCTTAGCTTTTATGGAAAATTAAGCAATACTCAGTAGCTAATTAAAAGTCAATATCTGAGAGACAGATTTAAAAAAGGCAAAATATGACTTTCTTTTGAATCCCTTTTGTATGAATAGTTTATCTCCATGAACTGTATTGATATGTATCAGTGTTATTTGTAAGATAAATAAAATTTAAACTAAAAGTCATATTTGCCTAAATCAGTTCAAAACGTGGAGGTATTTGGAAGAAGTAATTATACACTTTTAAAGGCCTCTAGACGGCTTGCACTTTGGTATAAAATTTATTACAATATCTTTACGGAGAGCAAAACAAATGCGAAAAATATATGTAATCGAGCGCTATTCATTTTGCATTAAAATTCGTCTAGTCCTCACATTTTCATGACGTCACTTAAAAGAAAATCATTTCGTTATTTAGAAAATGCTGAACTTCTTGATAATTGTTCATTTTACACGAAAACTGAAAATTTTGGTTTTGTCCTATTTCACCTTAATTCAGAAACAGCCAGATTTGTTTTATCGTAACTTTTTACTGGATTTAAATTTTCAAACAAAATTTTCAGCTATAAAAGCAACCGTACCTCTTCTATGTATGCCTTAGGAATCATTTTCGCTCACTTTGATTTTCTGCTGAAGTTTACTCATTGAGTTAAAGTGCTGCTTCATTCCCTATCATTTTATCGGATAATTGACAAGAAAACGGGTGCTCCTTGAAATTTTAACACTATTGAAAGACACTCGAGGCTTTCAATTGAAAATTTGGGAAATTATATCCAAGATGCTTCTGTAAATCTTAAGTTGAATATTAAACTCTGTCATTTCATTTCGTTTGATTATGAACGATTTAACTATGAAATACAAACATTGCTTCTATGTAAATAATTGACATTGGGTTTAACTTATTTTGACAAGTTTACATACGTATGAAAAGGTGATACATCAATTATATCAAATTGTTATTGATTAATCACTCATTTGCTGCAAACGGGTAATGGTCAAGTAACTCGATTAATCGATAAACCACCCGTGGAAAAGTTCATATTTGTGGAAAATGCAATGTATTCTCTTGTTTTGCAGGGAAATTCAAACTGCAAGACGGCCAGCCAGGGTCATAGACATACAGCAGGCGAGTGTAAGTCAGTACCGTATCTCTGTAAGCAGGCTTTCATAGGTCTTTATTGGGTGTCGGGATGCTTCGAAGATGCCGTGAAATGTTAAGTATAGGGGGGTTCTACCGACATCGCCGAAGGCAGGGAGGGCTTTGTTGTTGTTGCTGCAATAGGTGCAGGATGGTGATGTCAAGCTTTTTTACTCTCGTCGATTCTTCTCTACTCTCCCTTCTTTCTGGAATCGTCTTCATGGCTTGTTCAACCCAAATCAAAGCAGTCAGTTTTAGTGGGGCAAAATACGTGCCCATAAGACGTCATCCGGCAAAGTTTTGATCGCGGCCATTTTGATTTCTGAACCCACTTCCAATATAAGACTATGGATTTCTCTATATAGTTTATAGTTAAGTAAATTTGTTGCGTGTGAGCTGTAAACTAGTGCAAACTTTTCGGTAACCAATTCATATTATGCTCTTGACTTCTTGGAATTGCAAACACTTCGAATCGCAGTAAACTATGCAACCGTAGTGTAATCTTTTGTAACTGGTGGCAAAGTAAAAATGACAATTATAAGTTGGTCGATAACAAGTTTATTGGAGTTAAATTATGATAACCTAATTAAAGTATGATTAGAGCTCATTTGCTATGTTGCTCTGAATAATACTAAACTTTTTCTAAGAATACCGTATTATTCCTATTAGACACCCGGGGGGGGGGGGCGTTGCATTTTACAAATGGGATCGTTATCTAGAGCCGAAAGTGTAGTAAATGAACCATTGCCAAAATACCTCTAAATAATAAACAATATAAAATATTAAGGTGTATGGGTATACTTTCAGAGGAAGAAACCTTACATTTTTGCCTCTAATCTCAGTAGGGGTCAACTCTTAAAGGAAAGAATTTGCTCCTCTAGGAACAAATTCCTACCTTTAAAAGTAGATCACATTTCAAAAATCTACAAAAATCTACAAACAAGAATTCATGCAAGTTAAAATAACATAATTTTCGGAAAAGCGGCAGCGGGCGTCTATTAGAGCAGGGACGATTATTAGGATAAATACGGTAGCATAAAAAGTCGAATCAAATTGGCAAAATTCCTAAGATGACCGCCTCTATATTTGTAAGCAAATATTGCGTCCTAGTAACGTGTTTCTTTGCCCTGAGTTTAACTCCAAAGGCAGGGCGGAGGCTGTTTTCTGTGATTCGATACTAATCGCTTTCCAACAACGGTGATACATTTTGCTGGATAGCTTTGGTGGACAAATTTCACATCCACCACTATCAATTATCGTTATTTATAAAAGTAAAGAAAAGTTTGTTGAAAGACAAGTCACCCTGATGTGCTTAAATATTGGGACACGTAAAAACCATGAATTTTCCATTTGGGACAAATGGAAAATTAATGATTTTTTAGGTGTCCCAATACATATCACGGTAGTATAATCATTTCTCCTTTTTTCAGCGTCTGTTAGTACAGGAATCTTGGTAGGTTCGATTGGAGGTGCAGTAGCTATTTTAATATTAGCATTGTGCGGCTGGATCTACTACGCCTACACACACCCGTTATCACCCTCAGAAAAATGGCTAGATGTAAGTACTAGAGCTAATAAAACATAAAAGAAAAAACGACATAAAACCTTACCTTTATATTAACCAATTATAAGCGATTTCTAGTACATAGTAAAATATTAATATATACTTAACATATTTAATAAAAAAATAAATGTGTTTGTATTCAAAAGAAAGGGTTAAAAGAAAGTTCGTAGACATCCATGTCTGAAGCTTTGTATTTAGAACAATAGCCAGGATTCTCATGGTACCAACTTGAAGGCACTTAATGTTTCAGCTGGGAGTATAGAAACAGCATAGATTGGTGTAAAATAATATTTTCAACAAAACATCTTCTTAGTAATAATAAGGTCTGATCGCTATATGTTCTGTTTTATTATTCGTTATTAATATGAACCCTTTTCCCAAAATGCCGACTTGCTGATAAATTTGGAGCTGGCATTTGAAATGAACAAATCTCAAGTCACACTAATCGGTAAAAAGTCATGTTTCTGTGGTTGCATTTCATTGAAAATATGTTTGGAGAACATTTGATCTTAATATGCTCCTTAGGGTCCCGGTCTTAAAACGGAGCATAAATCACAAAAATATGAAAACATTCCTGTTTAACAAGCTTTAAACTCGTATACATGTACATCTATTTTCCTTATTATCTTATATTTCTAATATTTTTAGGCAGATGACTGCATTTACAATACTCAATCATGAACAATTTCTTGTAATTTATGTGCGCAAGGCTACAGATATCTTGATATGTCTACGAACTTTCTCGACAACCTGTATGCATGCGTTGTCAATGTGAGGTCACGTTGTGCGACCATGGGCATTCAGTTTGGCACATTTATATCAAACAGTACTCCGAAGAACGCTCTGGGGTCGTATTTATTAAAACACTTAAGACGTTGCTCTGCTGTTGCTAAGGCTTTATTTCTGTAAAGAGGATTTCCTACAACTAACAAATTGGGTCTGGAGGAACAGTCGTTTTCAGACTGTTCCTCCAGTGCAAATTTCATAGTTGTAGGAAATCTTCTTCATAGAAATTCAGCCTTACCAACAGCATACCAACCACTTGTCATTTTATAAATACGGCCCCTGGTTTTTATAGTTTCTTGCATGTTAATCTAAACTTTCTTCTTCAATAAAAAAAGTTGTCACTAGCACAAAACTGACTCCAACCCCACCCCCATCCCCCTATATTTTTATCGCTTAATGTTATAAGGCCCTTCTTCTGCTACAGCTGTTCGATGTTAGACTGGTTGATATCGCAAGTTTCTTTTCGTTTTATTATTTTTTTTTTCAATCGGTGCCATTAATGGGTTGTGGCTCCTGAGTAGCTAAATCAAAGGTAACATGCTGGCTTTGAATATTTTGTCAGCAAGAAGGATCAAAATAGATAAAAGTACTGGCTTTGCCTAATGGGTCTTAACATATCATTTAATAAAAACTCTTTTTAAACATCCTCCAGATACGCTCATCGATCTTGCATCTTTGTCGTTTTCCTACAACGGATGTGTAAATCTAATTTGTCGGTTCCTATCATTTCTTTTCTTATTTTTAACATGGAATTCAATGACTTCAGAATATTTATTTGATTGAGAAAATCTGAAGTTTCTGTTGAAAGCGTTTCAATTTGTAATTTCATTGAAAAATTGGCGGAGCAGGACAATGTATGCCATGCGCCAAAACCAATGACGTCATATATTTGTTAGCATAGCAACAAAGTTCAAAGTAACTTCATAGAAATGTCAAAATGCCAGGGAACTTAGCACAACAGTTGGTTATTCCAGGGTTGCTATGGTGAATGATCTATGGCGTCATCTCATTTATAATTCGAGAGGAGCATGGCATACAGTGTATACCATGCTCCCCCCGAATTGTAAGTGAGATGCTCCCTGAAATTCATACAATGGAAAGTGTGATTTTCTGAAACCTATAATTCATTCTCAAACACTTTACTTCTCTGTTTTATTTTGTCCAGTGATATGCCCTTGCATACATATCAGTTTGCATGTTTTTATCTTTTTTTTCAGCATTATCCACGTTACCTATGGGCCAAGTATCGCGCAAAAGTTGTAGAAACAAGATTATCAGAATCCCTTAGTTCCTCTACCTCTTCACTTGCTTATACAGAATATTAAACTTTCCACGGGAGAACTGTCACTTGAAAAAGGAATTAAGCATGAACAGAAAACCTAGGCTCAGACAAGTGTACGTATTTGTACAGACTGATCAGAATCTAGACTCCTCAGAGTCCATAAATTGTTATGTGATCATTTAAGACTCTGCTGAGTCGTAGAGGGTTCTTGGGCTGATCTGAGTGCTTGCTGCTCACTCAGGCCAGAATTATAATCTCAAGTAGGGGCGGCTGATAATTCAAACCATTGTAAAATGTGTTAGACAGCGAAATAGGATCAGACAGCGAGCGCTTAGTTTAAATATACGATATAATAAATCATATGCATGCTAGTGTTATCATTAGAGGCCAGCGTGACAGACAAAAAGATTAAATCTAGTTTTTTAGCAAAGCAGCAAAGCTGTTTTAAGTGTGTGCGTGTGGGAGGGGGGAGTTGGGGAGGGGATGCGTGTGTATTTCACTCTCAAAACATCTATGGTTTTGTAATAATAAATTGTAAATTACGATGCTAAATTAGAAATCAAACCTCCAGATCGCCTGAATGGTATCGTTAAACGCAAACTGTCTATAAAAAAAGCTGAGATGACACATGTATCATATTTCGCATTAATATGACACGTTTAAACTTAACCGAATTTTTTTCAAAAATATTCGGATAATGTTCTATACTGAGTATGATAGCTTCTTTTTAACGCATTGTTTCACACGGAAGTTGATTTATATTGTGATAGTCGTACCCCCTTATATAGTAGTGTTCTTCTAACAAAGTACTACAGTGTCTATATTTAAAACCTGCTTGGATAATTTCCACCACGTTTTAACATCTGTAGTATTATTTTTAAGTCTATCTGCTATGCTCATCTCATAGTTGTACTTAGCAGATCTGATTTTATTTGTGATTTTGTTCCTTAACTTCCTAAACTTGGCCCACTTTAAAGCGTTATTAGTGGCTTTGGCTTGCTTATGTAATCGTTTTCTTTGGCAAATCAGTTTTCTTATTGCGTTTCGCATCCAAGGTGGATCTCCGGGTCTTACTGTTACAACTTTATTAGGAATAGATTTAGTAGCTGCATCGAGAATATTTGAGCTTATCATATCTGCAATGTTATCAATATTTTCATTAGTGTTCGTTACAATGTCGTTTAAATCTTTTTGTCTGAGTAAGTATCTATATGTATTATAGTCTCCTTGTTCATATTTCCAGATTTTGCGTTTAAATGTTTTTAATTGAGGTTTTAAGAACTTTAATATTACAGCAGTAGGGCGGTGGTATCTTACCATATTTGGAATAAAGGGGTCGCAAACTTCACTTGCAACAACGTTGTTACTATTAGAGAATCGGAGTTTCTTATTTCTAAAGGTAGAACATTCCAGTCTCTGATAATAGATGGGAGGAAATATTTAAGTATAAATTTGTAATTCAGTGAACTGATGTGACATTTTGGGCATTCCTTAATGAATAACGAGAAGTTTCCTGTACTAATGGAGAGACCAAGTTATTTAAATAGAAAGGAGCAAGTCCATAAATCATTTTGTAAAATATTATCAGTTTTTGTCTATACCGTCTGGTTTGAAGCGCCTCCCATCTGGTATCATCGTACAGTTTAGCTATGCTGCATAATTTAGTTGCCCCGGTTACTATTCTCATTGCTTCAATATGAATAGATTCAATATATTTTTATCTTCATTAGAACAATTATCCCAAACCGTTCCGGAGTACTCCAGAACAGGTCGGATAAAAGAGAAATACATACGTTCAAGTGAATTTCTGTCTAATTTAAATTTGAAAGCCGTTAAGATATTTATCCGTTGCCATGCTTTGTTAGCAATTCCTAATTTATGAGCATGCCAATTACAATCATTACTAAAACGATACCTAAGTGTTTGTGTATGTCAACTTCATTTACCACTATGTCATTCATTACCAGCCGGGGATGAAGAGGTTTATTACGTTTTCTCGAAATAACCATCGATTCTGTTTTTGACGGGTTTTGATTATGGAGAAAGACAAACACAAATTTATCATACAAGATTAAGACTAGAATGTAGTATACTTAGATCTCACCTTTATAAAAATATCATCGAATCTCTATTATGCACCTGTGGTGTCGTCGAAACAACAAAACATTTTTTCTTAAGCTGTCCTAATTACAATAGACTAAGGAATCAGTATCTTGCAGAATTCACTCATCTACCAATTCGGATTCTTTTGTGCGGTAATAGTGAACTATCGGACATAGAAAACGAAAACGTTTTTAGAGCAGGTCATACATTTATAGCTCGTTCTGATAGATTTTCGCGATGAATTGATTTTATACTTCAACATGATATTATCGTCGCTACATCATTGCATTTTCATTCGCCATAATTTTAGGATCGATATTTTCCTCGTGGTGAATTGTCGCTGTCTGACGCATGCGTTATCGGATGGGTACGAATTTCAATGCACTCCGGCCTCGCCGTCGTGGATTGATGTTTATTGATCCGCCCTCAAACGACATTTGTTAATCAGCGATGTTTCACGGGTAAGGAAAAATAAGTTCTCAACTATAAGATGTACACAGACATATTAATACTATAAATGTATCAATTACCTATTTGTTGAATGAACCAAACTAATGCTTTACCATGACTCTCTGAAATGCGTGGCTTGTGGTCTGGGACGGTTCGGTGGGACTGAGGGGCGGCAACACGGCTTTGACCATTCCTTTTTCTTTTGACTAAATAGTACTGTATTGTTGGGCACTGGTAGATCTATTGAACAATATCATGTAATCTGGGACAAGTAATCTTTTCGTAGTTGTATAAGGCTATATATAAATCTATGAATTACGTATATCGGCTTAAGATCTACTATGTTCAAAAAATACGCTCGTACTACTAGAAACCACAATGAAACAGTATTTTGAACTTCATCATGATGCACAATTTTTTTAATTGTAAATTGATCACTACTAGGAGAGGATACCTATAAGTTCTTAGAACTTGTTTTCCGTTCCTACCATTATATGTATGTGTTAATATGATTTGTACAAAAGATGAAATAAAATATTGTTTAAACCAAAGTACTACAGTCAATTCCCGATATCTCGAACACTGATACCTCAAAGTATCCTCTTTTATTAAAGAATATATTTCCTATTCTTTTATACAGTTCAACTCCTGTATTCTCAAACTACTGATATCCCAAAGTAAATTGTCTGGTACCAGAAAATTTACTTTGAGATATCAGTAGTATGGGCTGAAGTTCCACTTCGAGATATCGAGAGTTGACTGTATCATTTGTTCCCCGCAGCTAGTGAAATATTGTGCAACTGAGTTTCAGTTTATTGGGGTGTTTGTTTGTCCCACAAGGCTTGTCGAACGGAAGTCAGCGACGGTTATCAGAACCAGAACGGCCATTTGTATATACGTTTCCTGAGATGACTAACAAATTATACATATTGTTGTTGATTAATTTTATTCTTAATCGACCAACTATTGTTTTGACACAAAGTGTCATGTTAACTTTCCCACTGACATTAAATGAATAAATCATCCAGTTGGTATGGCACAGACACTTCAGTTTAACAAACTGAATTGTCAGTGCAATTACTCATTACAGATATTCCAGTGATATATCAATCACTGAAATGTCGGTGACATGACAATTACTGCAATGCCTGTGCCAACGCAATGACTTCGATACCAGTGTCATAACAAATACTGCAATGCCAGTGCCATAACAATTACTGCAATGCCAGTGTCATAACAATTACTGCAATGCCAATGCCGTAGCAGTTACTGTAGTGCCAGTGTTATAACTATTAGTGTACTGCCGGTGCTACAACAACAAGGTATCGCTAACGACCTTTTGCAACGGACCGTCCATTTTACTGATTTCTTTGCTGAATGGATACTCATTTCCTTAAGTATATGTCTCAAGATTTTGTTGAATTTAACATTTAAAACAAGCACTTGTGACCTTGACCTTCACCACAGAGCACTGAAACGCACACACAGATATCCAAGATTATTTGAAACTAAAGATTTGCGTAAAGTTCTATCAAAATTGGTGACCAGATGAAGGGGGTATTATAATATACTAGAATGCTGAAACTCTAAGTTGTCTAACATATAGTCAATTCTAAACATTTGTGTGAAATAAAATCAAAATCGGACTAAAAATGAAGGCCCTGGAGCGATGACTTTTTTTTTTTATATTTATTTATTTATTTAAATAGCCACGGTGACCTTGACCTTGGCTCTATAACTTATCCAAGATACTGCAATACTTAACATTTGTGCGAGGTTAATATTTCTTTAAATGACGGCGTTTGAGCACTGACAAACTTATTCTAATAACAGCCACTGTGGCCTTCTGGCCTATAATATTGAAACGCAAATATATTCTACATATTGACATACTAAACACTTGTATGAACTAATATCAAATGCGATCAAGAAATGAAGGCGTTAGAGCGCTCACAATTTGCTTTAAAATAGCCACTACGCTCTTGTTAGCCCTAGAACGCTGAAAAACAAACTTATTTAAGATATAGCTATACATAACATTTGAATGTATACTGGACAAAAAAGTTAAGGATCAAACAGTAGACTGAAATTTTTAATAGAGAAGAATAATTTTCAAAAAATCATTTTCTTCGGTCGAATGCATATAACAATGCTGCACAAGATTGCATGACACATATTGGAATCTGATCACGTGACACACCAGCAGAAATGAATAAACAGGCATACCCCTAAAATCAAAGTGAAAACTGGCATTAACACAACACTGAATGTCCATTAGTTTATGCTTTATCCATGCAAAATCATTTTCAGTTCTCAATCTGACCACTAAGGGCCTGAATAAATGCATGACAGCCACTCGGTGTGCTTCTGGTAAATCCTCAGAGGCCCATTTAGGGGCTCGTTTGCCATTATTCACTAAAGGCCTGAATGAGCTCTCCTTGAGTTCAGGAAGCCTCTCGTGATCAGGATTGGCGGTGTAAGCTGTCCAAAGCATGCCCAATCGGATTTAAAACTTGTGATTAAATTGTCATTTCAGTTTGGACGTTTGTTTCCGCGCTAGGTACTGGCCCACCATATTTACCCAGTGACTCGATAATGTCATCTCCAAAAACCTCAGCAAACGGCCTCGTAATTGGATAAAACATGTCATTCCTAGCTCTAACACCAATCAGAGCACCTCTGTCTGGTATGCGCAAGTCCATGTAGGTGCCAGTTGAGATGCCGGGCCATACCATCACTCACCCTCCTCCAGACATTTCATATTCCACAACTCGATTTAATTCATAGTCTACACGACGTGTACTTGGCAGGCGTACCCTTCTTCTATCATTGTGGATATCTCATACAAATCTGGACTCATCTGTGAAAAGAAAATGGGTCCAATGTCCCAGCTGGCGATTTGTGTCACTTTTTTCCGACTTTCGCCTAGCATTGCTATGGAATCGCGTCAATCATGGCCTCATTACCAGCATGCAAGTGCACAAATTAGCTATGTGAAGTCTGTTTATAACCGTTTTCGCTTAAACTGGTCGATTAAACCATTTTAATGGACAAAAAATGCTCATCCTCACAGTGTTATTGCAAAGAACCAGTAGCTTGGGACAGAGACCATCGTCCATATGGACAAATCTAGTTGATCGAAAGTTTTAAATTTGATTGAACATGCTTGACAGATGTTACAACACACCAGTTCTAATTATCAGAGGCTTAAGGAAACTCCTGGAGAGCTAATTCAGGCTTTTCATGAAAATTGGCAAACGATTCCCAAAATGGGCCTCTAGTGCTTTACGAAAAGCATGACGAGTAGCTGCCATGCAGTTGTTCAGATCCCCCGAGATATCGATGCGAACTGATAATCGTTTTGCATGGATAAGCCAAGAATCTTGGACATTCAAGTTTGTGGTGATGCCCATTTTCACTTCAATGTTAGGGGTATATCTGTTTATTCTTTTCTACTGGTGTGTCACGCGAACCGATTCCAATATTTTTTTCAGGCAGTCCTGTGCCGCTTTGACAGCTGTATTGAACAGAAGAAAACAATTTTTTGATAATTCATTTTTCATGTTTTAAGCTTCAGTCAAATATTTGCTCCCTAACTCTTTTTGTCCAGTATATTTCAACCAAAATCGGTGCATAAATGAAGGCGCTAAAGCGATGAAAAAGTTTTTCTCAAAATAACCACTATGTCCTTGACCTTAGCCCTATCACCCTGAAACGCAAAATCATTTCAGATATTGTTATATCCAATTGCGTAAAGTCATTTCAGAATTGGTTAATACATTAGGTTGCTAGAGCGATGAAAAAGTGAACATACATACAAACATACATACATACGTACGTACGTACGTACGGGACTAAACCTATATCACCTCCACAACTTTGCAATGTCAGTGCCATAACAACTACTGCAATGTCAGTGCCATAAAAATTACGAAACGTCAGTGCCATAACAATAATTGAAAAATCAGTTTCTCTAAAGAGAGAAAATTCTTTCCTTGCAGAGTACACCAATTTCAGAAATGAGTGTAAGCAATTTTATAAATTCCTTCGAAGTATATCCATACACATTGAATTGTAACTGATTGTGCTTCACAAAGTCTAGCTGCGTGCTTCAACAAGGAATAAGGTCTTGCTGAAGACCCTGATCTGGTTGTGCAAATTTCTCTTTAATCCTAGTTTCTGATACTCATTTTTCTTTCTTTTATAAAATTGGAATGTTTCGCTTTGTTGGTCGAGCGAATAACGTGTTGGCTCATAATCAAGGAATTGCCGAATCAATTCCGACAGGGTCCTAATGGTTCTCAATCTCCTGGTTTTCAACTTCACCTCATACACAACTGGCTCAGTATGACTGATGTGAGCCGCGACACGAGAAAACCAATTCAGTCGCATGTGCGCCCAGCGCAGATTCAGATCAGCACGGGCATCTGCCCCGTCTGATCAGACTCTTCCCTGTCCGCATGAGGCTAATGTCAACCTTAGCCACACTTTAAGCGCACAGTGAAGACCCTGATCAGATTGGGCAGATGCCCAGGCTGATCTGTGCCTTCGCATGGCGCACATGCCTTTTTGATGGTTTTCTCGTGTCGCTGTTCATGTATTGCTGAAAGTGACGAGAAAATCCAGTTAGACATCAACACTAGCTATGTTCAGATATGTTTTTCTGCCAAGGTAAATGGATACATTTAAATGTTATGCGACAGTCTGCATGCTTAGTGATTAACCCAATCACGGTTGATAACTTTGCTGCACTCTTTAATTGCACACCGGGGGATCGGGCGTCAGACTCTATGATGGCCCCGACCTAAAGCTATATATTTTAGTTGGTTGGGACCGGAGCCTTTTTGTCTGTTGCTTGGTCCACCGGGGCTCGACTGGTGACCTTCTTTTGCTTCAGATTTCCAGTGGGGTTGTTTGGTAGGACAGGGATCTCCACCTGTCAGACGGCCCGTTGTATCTGTTGAGTCCTCGTCTTTGCTTCTTAAGGTGTTGAAATTGATTTATGTGTTTACCGTGATGATTCATTGACGAGTTAGAGGGTTATCATGCGAACCGAACAACCAACTAAATGTTTTGTACCACTTCAGATACTGAGGGTGAGGTTGGGCCTGTAAAATCGATTTAAGCCCCCCAGTAATTCATTACTGACCGTTCCAAGGCGGTAGTTCTGTTGTGGTTCTCTGTTGCCTGTTTTTGGTGTCAGAGTTTCTGTGATGTTTTACCTTATGTATGTTCTTATTATTTTTGGTTCGGTTTGGGTTGCTGAGCGGCCACCTTTTGGGAACAAGCTGCTCACTTGGTTGGCCATATGTTCTCTGTATCTTGATTATTTGTAATCTTAGTTGTTTCCAACTATGGTTTGAGGGCTGGATTTGGATTTTGATTGTTTCAGTTCCTGGTCTTTGCATACTTTTTACTTGCACTAAGAATTGAAAAAATAGTTTGTCTTCTCATCGGTCTTCTCTTATTCGTTGAAAACTTCTTTCCAGTCAGATTAAGCATATTTTTTAAAAAAATGACCTGTACATTCAGGTCTGACTGTCTCTTTTAGCGGTGGGTCCATTGACATTAATATCCTGGTTCATCATCATTGGGTTCCTGTGATGTTCTGTCTCGGCTCTCCGTTGATGATCCTTTCCGGTTGCGGATCAGTCCCAACCACTGACTCGGCCTATGCTGAAACAAATAGCTGGCCAGTTTGATAAGATTTCGGAATTTAAGTTCATTTATTACACGTATATCATAGGAAAAAATACAAAAAACACTTTTATACATTTAATTGCTATAATGAAGATTTTTTCATATTCAAATAGTGAAATATATATGAAATAGTGTTCGAAATATAAGGCAAAATCTCTTTACCATGAAAAAATGGGTCACTGTAACTTAATATTAGTTTGATGTCAAACATCAGAACATGCAGAGTCATTATCCAAGGAATCATGTTCATATATCAAATAGTCTTCAATATATCAGGCAAAAATTACTGGACCATGAAATATAGGTCACTGTGACCTGCTGTTAGTTTTAAGTTCAAACATTGGGACATTCTGAGTCATAATCCGCAGAATAATGTCCGTATGTCAAATAGTCTTCCAGATATAAGGACAAAATCAATAAAATATTGGCCACTGTGGCCTACTGTTAATTGAGTTTAAACATTGGGTCAAACTGAGTTATTATCCAAAGCAGTCACTGGACTATGTTAGTTCGAGGTTAAACATCGGGTCATACTGATCATTGTCACAAAAATCATATTCATACATCAAATAGTTCTCAAGATATACGGCAAAATCACTGGACCATGAAATAAAGGTCTCTGTCACTTAGTGATAGTTTGCGGTCAATCATATTATCTTAATCTCAATCACATTATTTCATACATCATATAGTATTCGAGGTATAAGGCAAACTCACTGGATCATGAAATATAGCTCTCGGCCCGATATGCATCACTGCCTTATTAGATCTTCCCTAGACAAATATGGAGCAATTTTGACTCTTTCGTTTGTGATTACTTAGAAACTGAGATAAACACAACACATGAATATTTTTCTATGTTCAATCAACCATGGAATATAGGCCATGGTCGCAAAATATGCATCGTTGCTTCCAGTTGATCTTCTCAAGATGTACCCATGGAGAAAGTTTGAGGACTCTAGCCATTGTAGTTACTTAGAAACGGAGCTTAAAGGAATAAATGACTTTTTTCTATGTTGTATCAACCGTGAAAGGTAGGTCGTGACCTAATATGCATCTCTGCTTCAGACAGATCATCCCCGAATGACTCTATGACGCAAGTTTGAAGACAAAAGCCCTTGAGTCTATGTGTACTTAGAGACTAAGCTAAACGCAACAGGTGAACATTTATCTATGTTAAGTCAACCTTGACGTATTGGTCATGGCCCAATATGCATTGCTGTTTTCAGTAGATCATTCTCAGATGTATCCATGAAGCAAGATTGAGGACTCTGGACCCTGCGGTTACTTAGAAACTGAGCTAAACGCAACATCTAATTTTTTTTCTATCCTGAAATACATGTATGTGATGGCCCAATATGCATTGCTGTTTTGTTTAGCTCTCGCTAAGATGTTTCTATTGAGCAATTTTGAAGGCCCTAGCCCTTATGGTTACTCAAAAACAAAGCTAAACGCAAAAAATGAATATTTACATAAACGCCCACGCACAGTTACAGGCGCTGGCTGACGCACACAAAGGGCATTGCATAAGCATGGTTTTGCTTCGCAAAGTCGCCCTAAATACTGATGAAAATTCACGTAAAGAACGTACTGTAAATTGAACAAACAGCTCTTTTCCAGAAAGGAGGTCATTCAGCTCCCTTTAGATTGCGACAACAGCTCAAATAATAGATGAGCGAAATTATTAAACAAGTGACAGCGAGGAACTATAACAGTAGTATTGCACTGTGATGGTCGTCAATTTATTACTGGGCCAGGGGAACGGAGCTTAACGGAATAAATGACTTTTTTCTATGTTGTATCAGCCGTGAAAGGTAGGTCGTGACCTAATATGCATCTCTGCTTCAGACAGATCATCCCCGAATGACTCTATGACGCAAGTTTGAAGACAAAAGCCCTTGAGTCTATGTGTACTTAGAGACTAAGCTAAACGCAACAGGTGAACATTTATCTATGTTAAGTCAACCTTGACGTATTGGTCATGGCCCAATATGCATTGCTGTTTTCAGTAGATCATTCTCAGATGTATCCATGAAGCAAGATTGAGGACTCTGGACCCTGCGGTTACTTAGAAACTGAGCTAAACGCAACATCTAATTTTTTTTCTATCCTGAAATACATGTATGTGATGGCCCAATATGCATTGCTGTTTTGTTTAGCTCTCGCTAAGATGTTTCTATTGAGCAATTTTGAAGGCCCTAGCCCTTATGGTTACTCAAAAACAAAGCTAAACGCAAAAAATGAATATTTACATAAACGCCCACGCACAGTTACAGGCGCTGGCTGACGCACACAAAGGGCATTGCATAAGCATGGTTTTGCTTCGCAAAGTCGCCCTAAATACTGATGAAAATTCACGTAAAGAACGTACTGTAAATTGAACAAACAGCTCTTTTCCAGAAAGGAGGTCATTCAGCTCCCTTTAGATTGCGACAACAGCTCAAATAATAGATGAGCGAAATTATTAAACAAGTGACAGCGAGGAACTATAACAGTAGTATTGCACTGTGATGGTCGTCAATTTATTACTGGGCCAGGGGAACGGAGCTTAACGGAATAAATGACTTTTTTCTATGTTGTATCAGCCGTGAAAGGTAGGTCGTGACCTAATATGCATCTCTGCTTCAGACAGATCATCCCCGAATGACTCTATGACGCAAGTTTGAAGACAAAAGCCCTTGAGTCTATGTGTACTTAGAGACTAAGCTAAACGCAACAGGTGAACATTTATCTATGTTAAGTCAACCTTGACGTATTGGTCATGGCCCAATATGCATTGCTGTTTTCAGTAGATCATTCTCAGATGTATCCATGAAGCAAGATTGAGGACTCTGGACCCTGCGGTTACTTAGAAACTGAGCTAAACGCAACATCTAATTTTTTTTCTATCCTGAAATACATGTATGTGATGGCCCAATATGCATTGCTGTTTTGTTTAGCTCTCGCTAAGATGTTTCTATTGAGCAATTTTGAAGGCCCTAGCCCTTATGGTTACTCAAAAACAAAGCTAAACGCAAAAAATGAATATTTACATAAACGCCCACGCACAGTTACAGGCGCTGGCTGACGCACACAAAGGGCATTGCATAAGCATGGTTTTGCTTCGCAAAGTCGCCCTAAATACTGATGAAAATTCACGTAAAGAACGTACTGTAAATTGAACAAACAGCTCTTTTCCAGAAAGGAGGTCATTCAGCTCCCTTTAGATTGCGACAACAGCTCAAATAATAGATGAGCGAAATTATTAAACAAGTGACAGCGAGGAACTATAACAGTAGTATTGCACTGTGATGGTCGTCAATTTATTACTGGGCCAGGGGAACGGAGCTTAACGGAATAAATGACTTTTTTCTATGTTGTATCAGCCGTGAAAGGTAGGTCGTGACCTAATATGCATCTCTGCTTCAGACAGATCATCCCCGAATGACTCTATGACGCAAGTTTGAAGACAAAAGCCCTTGAGTCTATGTGTACTTAGAGACTAAGCTAAACGCAACAGGTGAACATTTATCTATGTTAAGTCAACCTTGACGTATTGGTCATGGCCCAATATGCATTGCTGTTTTCAGTAGATCATTCTCAGATGTATCCATGAAGCAAGATTGAGGACTCTGGACCCTGCGGTTACTTAGAAACTGAGCTAAACGCAACATCTAATTTTTTTTCTATCCTGAAATACATGTATGTGATGGCCCAATATGCATTGCTGTTTTGTTTAGCTCTCGCTAAGATGTTTCTATTGAGCAATTTTGAAGGCCCTAGCCCTTATGGTTACTCAAAAACAAAGCTAAACGCAAAAAATGAATATTTACATAAACGCCCACGCACAGTTACAGGCGCTGGCTGACGCACACAAAGGGCATTGCATAAGCATGGTTTTGCTTCGCAAAGTCGCCCTAAATACTGATGAAAATTCACGTAAAGAACGTACTGTAAATTGAACAAACAGCTCTTTTCCAGAAAGGAGGTCATTCAGCTCCCTTTAGATTGCGACAACAGCTCAAATAATAGATGAGCGAAATTATTAAACAAGTGACAGCGAGGAACTATAACAGTAGTATTGCACTGTGATGGTCGTCAATTTATTACTGGGCCAGGGGAACTTAAACAGGTGAGGTTGGGCCTGTAAAATCGATTTAAGCCCCCCCAGTAATTCATTACTGACCGTTCCAAGGCGGTAGTTCTGTTGTGGTTCTCTGTTGCCTGTTTTTGGTGTCAGAGTTTCTGTGATGTTTTACCTTATGTATGTTCTTATTATTTTTGGTTCGGTTTGGGTTGCTGAGTGGCCACCTTTTGGGAACAAGCTGCTCACTCGGTTGGCCATATGTTCTCTGTATCTTGATTATTTGTAATCTTAGTTGTTTCCAACTATGGTTTGAGGGCTGGATTTGGATTTTGATTGTTTCAGTTCCTGGTCTTTGCATACTTTTACTTTTAAGATACCCCAACCCTCGCCCTTAATTTCCGCAATGGTTCAACTGAGCTAAAGAAAACTCACTCTCACAACAGTCTAACGAATGTATTAGTATGCGCCTCAGCCAAGATCAGATGCAATTTTGTGTTTCACAAAAGGTGATTTTTCAAGGGTTTCTGAATGACTTAATTCTTTTATTTCTGAAATCTACAGATGTTGCAGTTTTAGAAAATGTAAATGCCACGTATAACATTTTATACTCTGGTATTCATTTTTGTTAGAAAGGCTGTATTTGACTCATAAAAAGAACACCGACTCCATTTTCTTATATTTTCATTTTCAACTTAAAACAAGAACAAATTTTAATAATTTATTATGAATAACAACAACATACCAACAGTGAAAATTTTATGTGAGAAAAAGCGAAAATATTATTGTTTTTCCTTTCATTTAATGTTTCATCATATAAAAATGTTTTCATAATTAGGGGATATACCTTGTATTGTTTTGTCCAGTTTCTCTGTGGGTCACCTGATTTTCAAATGATTTACAATTTTGAAAACTTAAGTCAATGGCTTTCAGGTGGTGTGCAATTTATGTATGTTTGCAAAATGAAATGCAAGATAAATGCGAGGAAACAAGTGTGTCCAAGTTAACTTAAAATATCTACGGACAGGACACTTTTGACTTGTACATGAAACACTGCAAAATATGTATACTAAAATGATAAAACTGCTGTAGAATAGACCAGTAAGTGAAAAGTCAATAGTATTTACTTCATATAGTCACCAAAACACCTGTTTGTTGAATATGACAAATAAATCACAATATTGTGTTTTATTATATCTTATTATGTGTTTTGAACACACTTTTCCTTTAATAGGAAGATACCAACAGGGAATACTGTACCTAATGTCAAAAACATAACAAACTGACAAAAAAAAAAAAAAAAACACTGGTCAAAATACACTGAAATTGAAACAATAACACAGATGATTATTTCTGATACCACAGCGTGTCTACGGACGAGACAGATTTCAACTAAAAATTGTAATTGCAAGAATTCTGTGGATTTCATTGTTTAACTTTAAACTGGGTTTAATAAGTTTATAATGCCAAAAACACTCATAAAATGTAAACATTAAAGTGAATAAATAATTTATAACAATACAGCATGTCTATGTCGGCCCTTTTGGGTTTTTACCCATGTAATGCAGATATCTGAATTTCAAATACAGATATCTCTACTGCTAAATACAGACATCTGTATTTTGTATTTGTATATATTTCTCATTGAAATGCAGATATCTGTAATCGACATAGAGATATCTCAAACTGAAAAATGCAGATATCTATATTTTTTATCATAATATATAGATATCTTTATTTTAGAGATATCTCTTACTTTGCTGAAATTCAGATATCTGCATTTGAAATACAGAGATCTGTAATTGATTTGCAGATATCAGTTAAATATATATGAAATTCAGTTAAATATATATCTGAATTTCTTTACCAAAAACAGATATCTGAATTTTAAATACAGATATCTGCATTTCAGTGAAAGAATTCTGTCTTAATTGTCGAAATAGATAAATCTTCATTTACTGCACTGTACATAAATGATCCTCTCTTATGTCCAGTTCTATTGAAAAGCCAGGCCAAATATAATGGGCCCGGTAGCTAAGCTAGATGGAAGTTCGACTGGCAATGAGGACGCTGGTTCGATCCCACTCCAGTCCCGCAACTTGGAAAGCTTGTCCCTACCGCTTATTTAAGTAAAACAGGTGTCAGTGAATGGTGGAATGATGGGCATGCCCAGGGAAAGTGTTGTAAGTAGGCATCTTACCATAATTGTGATTACCATAGCTTTAGCTGTTTTACTGGGACGTTAAACACTTAGAAAAGCAACCAACAGGGTCCGATAGCTCATTTAGCTGTGTGTTTGACTGTTTATCAGGAGGAAGCGAGTTTTATCCTGCTCCAGTCAGGCAACTTCAAGCACGTCAAAACCCTGAGCAAGGGAGTATTGATTATTTGTTGAAATTAAATCAGAAATAATCAGGTTAATATATAGAGATATTTGCATTTAAAAGATAATTATTGATATCTGTAGTTTAATTGGGAGATATCTGTTTTTTGATAAGACACATCTGTATTTCAAATACAGATATCTGTGTTTCTAAAAATGCTGATATCTCTGATATAAAAAAGAAATATCTGCATTTGAAATGCAGATGTCTGTAATTTAGATGCAGATGTCTCTAATTCAAATTCAGATATCTCTATTTGATAATCAAGTATAGATATCTGCATTTAAAATTCAGATATCTGTATTTGAAATACAGATTCTGCATTTTAAATGTAGATATCTGTATGTAAATGGAGATATCTGCATTTTAAATGTAGATATTTTTATTAAATGGGGAATAAACCCAAAGGGGCAGCCATACTATGGACAAGACATATTTGAGACAACGTTTTGTAATTATCATAGTAGGGACAGCTGTTTGAGTGAATAGAAATAAAAAAGCCTTTGCTGCAGAGGTTTGGATGGTATCAAATTTCTTCGAACTGTTTAGCAGCAGACGACATAAGAGGAAAGGGGAGAAATTTAACTTGAATTAGGTAAAATTTAGTTACAGGAAACCTATCCTCGACCAATTAATCCAGCCTTTAATGGCTCACCTACCTAGCAAGAATTGAGATATCTTCTACCGAAAATTTGGCACTTCCATATAAATATTACAAATGACCTTTAAAATCCGGTGTAGACAATATTCTTCACGTCATGGTATAATTTAACAAATGAGAAGCTGAATATAAAAGGCTGATGTGGGGATATGATGGTGAATTATAAGGTGGGTAGATATGACGCTAAAACAGCATTCAGAAAGGGACAATAAGGCTTTTCCCTTCTTACAGACAATGTTTCCATTACTATAGAAAATATTCTGTAAGCAATAATATACCAATAAACCATGAACGGTACATCCTGGCCAATGTGTCTTGTCCGTAGATTCATATGATACATGTACGTACTTGGAATGCAGGTATAATGCAAACTTTAAAGCCATTAAATGTTTAAAGTTAAATTTTCATAGTTGTGAAAAATAAGCAGACGGATTTTATAAGGCTATTTTATACATTTTTCATAAATTGCTTTTTGAATGTTTTCAGAAACAGGACTTTGCTTTCTCTGTTTTTGACAAATTGGACATCTGGTGTGAAAAGAAATGCACTTAGCCTCAAAGAAATAGTTTAGTTTTACTAAAATAGTGGACTATAGAATCAATTTGACACCCAAAATGCGTAGCAGCTGGAAACTTGGTGGTTACCAGTCATAGTTCATCAAACTACTGTTGATCTACGGACAGGACAAAATCTACGGACGAGACAAAACTTACATTTTTCCTTATTGCTGCTCTGTCTTCGGTGGTGGTATTATGTCTTATATGGAACAATCAACAGTAGTACAGAGTCCATTCTTTAATGAGAATTTTTTTTCCAGACATATGCTACCTCATAGAGAAAAGGGTGTCTACGGACAGGACACTTTTTTCGTGACATTTCACATGGTTATTTGAAATAAAAAATTTTACTCAATGATAATTTCTATTCATACTATTGGTCATTTTTACACTTGAAGAATGTCTGTGGATTGTTTATAACACATTATAAGTACAGGGGATAGCATTTTTAAATATCTAGCAGATCAGCTCCTGTTGATATTTCAAAATACATCAGAGCGTCACACTTCAGCAGCTTATGTATTTTTGCTATAACTCCAAGACCAAATGTCGTAGCCCATTCAAATAAACTGCGTAATAAAGGGTAAAGAATTTGCATTCCAACAAATGTTATTTTGACTGTGCATGACAGATGGATTTCAACTGTCTTAATCATAAAAAGTATGTTTTTTTCAAGTGAAACAGCATAACACCTGTTTTGTGGCTATTTTTGGCTATTTAAATTATTATTGTAAAGAAATGGCTATTCTGATAAACATGAAATGTTTAGGCCAGTGAGAGAGGCTTGTTTCTGACATTCTGCAATGTAGTTTATGTATCTCAGTCCCGTAAAATTTGATATGCAAGTGCATAACATAAGTTAAATTATAAAATGTCATCTGATCTTGGCTGAGGCGATGGACAAAAAGAATAAGTTATACAAAACACACGAAATACAGTTACTTTTACCTATTTTCTATTTGAACTGCAAAACCAAACGGAAAGCAAAGCAGGCAGAAATGCAGTTGTGCACATTGCTTAAAGACCACAGATAGCGGACAAACAAGATAAAAATTAAGCACAGTAAAGCATTGTTTATTATCGTCATGCTTCATCATAAAAAACATCAAAATCCGTTAATCACTTTGTTCTTGTTATCCGTGCTAAACGGTTTAAAACCAATTAGCATGGGTGCGCATGCGGTATGAATTTTATTCTGGTCAGATTACTTTAAAATTTAATCTAAGAGAAAACTGCTCGAAAGGTTGTTGTTTCAATGTGTGCCAATTCTTGTTCTTAAAGGCCCCATTGTTCTATCAGAAATGATATATTTTTCATGAGGTATTGTTGCCAGCTTCTCACTACAGTTTCGTCATAGTAAACGACAGTGATTAGCCGACGTTAATTGAATATTAATATCTTTGAGTTTCACATAAAAAGGTTTTGATTGATTTGGGTTAGTTTAGTTGGCAACTAATATGACCTACTTTCGATTTCGTAAACATGAATAAAATGGAAAGAATACAACGTACAGCCTTGGAGGCCAATTTCACTTTGCCGCCTACAGTATAGCTGCGTGACTGCTAGACGGGAAACCAGAAAAGGACAGTTGTGTTTTGTGTAGCGCTTTGTCATTTTTAAAAACCTACTCCCTCTACCTTTTATTAGGCGTAGGAATATATATATGCATAGCTACCCACAATTTATCACCAAAGGTTTTGGTTGGGCTGGTTTTTCGTAACTATTTTCGTATGCACGATTGTACCACTGATAGGACTATGGAGATTCAAGGATATTATATTCAATTAAAGTTTGCGAATCACGGTCGTTTACTATGAGGAAACTGTCGTGAGAAGCAGGCAACGATACCTCACGATAAAATATTTCATCACTGATAGAGCAATGGGGCCTTTAAAATAACGCCATTATTTTTTCAAACTTTTTATTATGTGAAAATCAAGGATAATCGTTTTGTTTGATATGGCAAGCACTCACACTTTCCGATGATTCCTGTTGACAGGCATAAAATTTTCTAAGTATTGTCTCCTCTGTTTCAATACTGTCAAAAGTGCTCTGTAACTTTTCCATTACTTCTTTTGTGCTCATCCCTATGCCTAGCCTTCTTAAAACATCACTTGCATTTCCTTTAACTGCCCTTCTAATTCCTAGAAGAATTTGTTCTTCTGTAAATACCTTCTCATTCCTTAGTGCCTCTATCTCAAATTTGAAAGTGGGCCATCTGACTTCCCCTTTGTTTGGCTCTCCATAGAACGTTGAAATTCTTGGATAATGATGTGTCGCTGTAGTCTTTGGAACTGCTCCAGAGTGCACATCTGCCTCAGCCTCCTCCTCTAACTCTTTACCCATGTGCTTCATGAATGATATTAAGTCCTCAGTTTTCTCTATCTTAGGTGTAACTGTCAGAGAGTGAAAAGCCTCTAAGAGCTTTTTATCAGCATCCGAAATTTCTGCCATGTTGAATCTGAAGGTATCTCTCTATGATATGAATCAGTTTAACTTGAATCAATCACTAAACTGGAATCAATCACTTTACTCGAATCAATCACTTTACTCTCTAAATCACTATATAGACTTATCGCCGGTATCACTGTTATATTCCGTTCTATGATACAATATGTCACTTTATTTTGGTAACTCACACAAACTATACTTACCTTACATATCACTGTTGATCAATCTATAATTGTCAAAGGCACAAATAAACGCGACACATGTGTGTGAAAAAACAACAACACGAAATTCAAAGACAAATAAAAATTCTCACTTCCATAAAGAATGGCAATATCCTCCTTTTAATGTGTAATGATAAACCTCTTCAATGTAGAACAAAAAAAATCATTTCAAACTACAATTCACGCTGAATTAGTTCAACTGTCTGGTATAAAATGATCAAGTAATCACTGAGGTAATCAACACAAAGTAAGCAAGAGTAAGTTACATGTAGGAACAATCATTATACCAAAAAAAATTTGATCAAGAAATAATCAAGTAAACAAAGTAATGATCAAGTAATGATCAAAATGTATCTTTCTGACCAAGTAAGAAATGATCAAGTAATGATCAAGTCTTATTTTCTTCTATTATATCGTTAACCAGTTATTTGATATGTGTAATCCAGCTGTATTAGTGTCAGAAAAAAAAATCAATTGATCTATTCCTATTCAGATCAAGTAATCAAGTATTCCAAGCCTAAAGCAAGTCAAACAAGTTTACTTATGTTCGCTATGTTCAAGTAATCAAGTAATGGTCTGAGATTTCCAAGTAATGTTCAAGTAATTTTCAAGAAATGGTACGGTTAAGTAATGTTCAAGGCTTCTCAAGTAATGCTCATGTAATGTTAAATAAGTCAGGTAAATAAGTAATATATATGGTCTGATATGTTCAAGTAATTTTCAAGATATTGTATGGTTAAGTAATGTTCAGGGTATGTCAAGTAATGTTCAAGTAATCAAAACAAGTAAGATACGATGAAGAACTAATACCAGTTTCAAAACTCGTCAATAGTATGGTCTACACAAAATACTCTATTAAAGCCAGAATACAATCTGCAACAGAATTGGTTCTAGTATTTCTATACTTCTCGCTGTCAAATAGAAAAGTTTTGTAAATCAAAACACAAGATTCTAAATATTACATGTAGTTACAATCTATATATTTGTAGCAAAATACAAAACACGTACCATGGATTGACGTTTCAAGGTTGCAATTGATGTATTCACAGTAGTAATATGATCAAAATGCAAAACTGTTTGCGTTAAGGTGATTTTTTTTAAACTGTTTGCTTTCTATAAACAAATTTCAGAAATATGGCAGAAAGAACAATCAAAATTTAAGTGCTCTAATCTGACACAATTTTTTTTTTTAAGAATCCTAAAACAAAATTGGTGTGTGTGATCAAACACTTTCTACTCTAAAGTAAACAAGGAATAATGCATCCGTATCTGTAAAAATCAAAATGTGTGTACATGTAAATGTCTCTGTAACACCTGTATATTAAAGCTCTATATCTGCAACAACATTCGAAAAAGAATTTCTAGCTGTCAGAGCTAAACCTGTAAATCGAAAAATAAATCCTATGGGCAAATTTTTATTGAGCAAATAAAACAAGGATTATATATATATATGATCTATGTGCTATGTCACATGAGCACTGAACAGTCATATACTATTATGTAGATTTCCATATTCAGATGTTTTAGGGATTACTGTTTCAATACTAATGTCAAAGGTCAATCTGAGGTTAAGAGAATACCCAAAAATTTGTGTTAAAAAATGAATAACACTTTCTTAATATTGATTATGACGGCACCGAAATACTTGTATGCTAGAAAAAATCCAAGAAAACTAAACCTATTCAAGCTAACTTGCAGTTAGACTAAGGTCATAATGTTTAAGTTCTAGACTAAAGAATTTAAATTATCAAAACTATCTGAAAACCTAGCTAATGGCATGAATTGTTCTGAAATACTATCGATACGTGAGACTACTGACCTGGATTTATTAATCTGAGTTTGTTTATCTGAACTGATACGTAACTGTATTCTGATCTGGGTCAACTGATCTAGGTGTAACTGATCTGTAACTGATCTGAGTCAACTGATCTGGGTCAACTGCTCTGCAACTAATGTTTACTAATCTAAAGGTACTGTTTGCTGTTTACTACTTATCTGGGTGCAAATGATCTGTAAACAGTGAAGATGATCTGAATACTGATCTGGAAATACTGTTTGCTACTGATCTGATTACTGATCTGGAAATACTGATCTGGAAACACTGACAGTGCAATATCCGATGTGGTTGTCAAACAAAATTCTCTATTGAATTCTTCAAAATGGCAGTATTTTATGCACTGCAAAAGTTATAGTGAATCACAGGATACTGAAAGGTGAATTAAAAGAAAAAAAATATAAAGAGCCCTACACCTATTATGCTATTACAGTGAATTATACTGTTACAGGGTGAAATGCTAGGGCTTATGAGTATTCGAAGAGCCCTATAGATTCTATGAGGTGAACGCTAAGGCTTAGAAATATTCAAAGAGCCCCATACTTAAGAGAAATTCAGTAGTGTTAATCATGCATTGTGCACCTCTTTCAGACTTACAATAATCTCACTATTCACAGACAAAGACAGTCACTCTGTAATTAAACAGATGTATGGCTAATTTGTCACAAAAACAAGTTGAATAGATTGAACCGATGCCTGACATTCTTTTAGTTTTGAGTAACTGTAGCTGTTTGTGGTACTAACTAATTTTCACTCACCCAATCTTGACCTTAACTCAGCTGCCATCTTACTGTAAAAGTTACCTGATCACCAGAACACCTTGAACTCTCCCAAGTTAAAATGAATGTCACTAAAAGTTCGAGTCATTTCATCACTAAAAGCTCAATCACTTTCATCACACATGGCACAATGAAATACAGGAGTCTATGCTAGTCTTCGGTACTGTATGGCGAAAGTTAAATGTGGTATGATACGGAATGTCAATTGGCACATTAACCTCACACATCTATAAATATTTCAATGACATAAAGTGGCATAATCCAAAAATATGTTATATTTGCTTCGAATGTTCATCAAACATGTATATCCAGAAATGAATAATTAACTGGCTGTAAATAGTTAATGATCAGAACTGAATTGTAGAAGAAGTAATCAACTGTTCGTAAATTATATACGACAGGAATCAACTGGGTTATAATAGGAATAGTAGAATCTCAGATATGAAGGAAATGTATAATCGACTGTTCGTAAATATTCACGACAGGCACTGAATGGTATCAACTGGGTTATAATAGGAATAGTAGAATCTCAGACCTGTAGGAAATGTATAATCGACTGTTCGTAAACTATTCACGACAGGCACTGAATGGTACAAGGAGAATCCATGGTTATCGGAGTAAACTGAATGTTTATGACATGTCAGGAACTGCATCGTTAAGTGTAGTCTCTCTATGAGAATCACTGAAGATCATTTTATGTTGATTCAGAGAATGTTTATATAGTAGTCCATCGCTGTTTCCAAATGTAGTTAGCAGAACGTCTATCGGCTGAATTCACATCCGTCCAATTAATGTAGTCATACACCATCATAATTATGTCGTCCAAATAGATGATAAAGATTTTCATATTATAATCTCCTAAGCATTCTTCCATCAATCGCTGGTAAGTTGCTGGTGAATTGGATAAACCGAATGGCATTTTACAATACTCATAGAACCCTAATGGTCCGACAGTAAAAGCTGTTCTCTCTTTGTGGTCATCTTCGACTTCAACCTGGTGATATCCACTTTTCATGTCTAAAGTGCTGAAAACTGTTGTTCCAAGCAATACATCAAATACTTCCTCAATTCTTGGTAGAGCATAAGCATCTTTCACTGATCTTTTGTTAAGCATCCTATAATCTACACACATTCTAGGTTTTCCATTTTTTCTTTCTTACAAGGACAATAGTTGATGCCCAGGGACTCTTTGACTTTTGTATAACTCCACTTGCAAGGAGTGTTCTAAATGCTGCCTGACCTCTTCTATCATGCTAGGAGGTATTCTTCTATGAGGCTGCTTAAAAGGAACTTCATCGGTAAGATCTATTCTATGCTTTATTTTGTCACAATGTCCAATATCTGTATATGACATCGAACATCGTGACTACATCATCATAGAAGGTAGTCACACAACGCTTACTGGGTGTAGTCACACAAGTCATTTGCTATAGTCACAAAACATTCACTGGGGGCTCCATTGTAAATTTCTGTGGTCCCAAGGGTAAACGACAAACCACAAAAATGAGTTCGATGTCATGTTTAATGTTGTAGGTGTGACTATACGGGATAAGTAAAATACTAGTAGTCTATAAGTGCGACCAAGGTGTGATTATAACATCTGGGTGAAATACTGTTTTGTACACCCAATCTGTGGAACTGGGCGCACCATCTACTCCATCTTTCAGACTTCTCACAATGAGCTGTGCCGTTCTAGTTGTGCTGTTCTAGTTTTGCTGTTCTAGTTTCAGTAAGGTTAAACTGACAAATAGCAATAAAACACTAAAAACTTTCTTTAGACACAGAGCGGCATCTTATTTTTGAAAAGAGGAAAACGAGAAGGGAAGTCAGCTGATCTCAATCGATAAACCTAATTCTACGGAAATAAACCCAATGTAACCAAAATAGCTCCAACTATCTTAGTGCTACGGATTACGGCCAAAGGGAAATTATCTTCTTTCTACTTGCTAATACCTGCCTCAGAAAGGCAACCCTGCTACAATTATAATTTGTGTTTTGTAACATCTGTCAAGCATGTTCAATCAAATTTAAAACTTTCGATCGACTAGACTTGTCCATACGGACGATAGTCTCTGTCCCAAGCTGGTTCTTCGCAATAACACTGTGAGGATGCGCATTTTTTGTCCATTAAAATGGTTTAATCGACCAGTTTAAGCAAATACGGTTAGGAACAGACTTTACATAGCTAATTTGCGCACTTGCATGCTGGTAATGAGGCCAGGATTGATGCTAGGCGACAGTCGGAAAAAAGTGACACAAATTACCTACTGGGTCATTGGACCCATTTTCTTTTCACAGATGAGTCCAAATTTGTATGAGATACCCACGACGATAGATGAAGGGTACGCCTGCCAAGTGCACGTCGTGTAGACTATGAATTAAATCGAGTTGTGGAATATTAAATGTCTCGATGAGGGTGAGTGATGGTATGGTCCTGCATCTCGACTGGCACCTACGTGGACTTGCGCATACCAGACAGAGGTGCTCTGATTGGTGTTAGAGCTAGAAATGGCATGTTTTATCCAGTTACGAGGCCGTTTGCTGAGGTTTTTGGCGATGACATCATCGAATAACAGGGCAAATGTGGTGGGCCAGTACCTAGCGACAGAAACAAACGACCACACTGACATGCCAATTTAATCACAAGATTTAATTCCGATTGAACATGCTTTAGACATGTTACACCGCCAATCCTGATCACGAGAGGCTTCCTGAAACTCAAGGAGAGCTCATTCAGGCCTATCGTGAATAATGGCAAACGAGCCCCGAAATGGGCCTCTGGGGATTTGCCAGAAGCGTGCCGAGTGGCTGTCATGCATTTATTCAGGCCGTTAGTGTTAAAATTGAGAACTGAAAATGATTTGGCATGGATAAAGCCAAAACTTATGGACATGCAGTTTTCACTTTGAATTTAGGGGTATGCCTGTTTATTCATTTCTGCTGGTGTGTCACGTAATCAGATTCCAATATGTGTCATGCAATCTTGTGCAGCATTGTTACATGTATTCAACAGAAGAAAATGATTTTTTGAAAATTAAGATTCTCGATATAAAATTCTCAGTCTACTGTTTGATCCTTAACTGTTTTTGATGAGCTACAGCTCAAATACTGGGTCCGATCAAGTAGTCTCAAAGAGAATCTCCCCATAAATGAACTCACCCAACCACTCCCAGCTTACAACCTAAGACACAGGCTTAAGGGCAAGATCTCATATGCGATCAGGGTTCAGGATCTGGCCAAAAAACACGATCTGGAAAATATAGAACTGGCAGAAAAAACTTTTCCCGAAACTTTCAGTCTGAGGAGCATAACTCCCAGGCACGGTCTAACAGGGGCAATAAACAAGCAAACCGCAACAAAAACTCAAAGCGGTTTGGCAGCAGACTCCTATATTCACATACATTACAAAAAATCTCTAAAAATTTTCACAGATGGTAGTAAGGACACTGACAAAAATCAAACCGGATGCGCCTTTGTAATTCCGGCATTAAAAATTGAACGAAAATTCAAACTGCACCCAAACCTTACTGTCTACACTTCAGAGCTAATAGCGATCCTAAAGGCACTGGAGTGGATCTGTGAGGAGAGACCAGAAAATGTGGTTATCCTGACCGATTCACTCAGCTCCATACAAAGCATAAGTTCTGGGAAAAGTTGCACAAGGCCAGACCTACTTGACCGGATCCTGTACCTGATCCATAAGACCATTAACCTGGGCATCATAATAAACATAGACTGGATACCCTCCCACTGTGACATTCAAGGGAACGAACTTGCCGACCAACTTGCCAAAACCGCACTTACCAAAGGGAAGCAACTCTACTTTCTACCGACTCATAGGGAAATATACCCCCTAATCAAAAGCAGTATCAGGCAAGAATGGTCAAATTTATGGAAAACCCAACACGGATTCAGGCACTCCTTGGGCCCAACGTTGACACCCAGACACGAGCAATATAGTGACAGCAGGCGCCTCGACCGCATTTACACTAGGCTGAGACTGGGTGTCAACGGGCTACAGGGAAACAATTTGTTCCACAGTGGTGCAGACCCCCTGTGTGTACACTGCGGAGACCAAATTGAGGACACGGACCACTACTTCATCCAGTGCCCGGCCCACGATGCAGCCCGGACCGTACTCGTGAGCAAACTCCAGACCCTAGGCCACAATGATGGCCTGAGCCCCAGGGTGATCCTTAACTTTAAAACCCAGGAACTAAGGGATGCGGTATTCCAGTTTATTAAAGACACCGACTACATCAAAATTATCTAAAATTCCTGACTTACCGAGCGCCGAACCCGGTCAAAGGCAGCGACGGGCCGGCGTCAGCCTGACGTAATGACGTCAGATTGACGCCGGCACGCGCGCTGTCGGCGACCGGGACTCAAGTGCCGCAGCCTATGTTCATACAGTACTAGGGGTCGGGCAATGGTGCCATAAGGCACCCGAGCAGGCTTTCCCCCATCCAGGCAGGGTCAGAGTGGTGCGAGGCGTCCGGACGATCACAAGCAGACGCCAGGGCGACACGATGTTGCCGCCAGGGCGTCTGGCTGGGATCAAAAGGACACAACCGAACAGTACGGAAATCCAGTGTGGGCGCGCCGGGGGCGGGGGGGCCGGCCGGGCCAGACCAAGGGGCGACGGGGTGGGGACGCCGGAGCCAACGGAAGGCGGCTCCGGCGCCCCCGGCCCCGCTAAAATGGCTCAACGCAACCTCACCGACCGAGAGACCATTGAATCCACATTTGACAAACAGGCCCACTGACCACTTTCAAGCCTCCCAAAAACAAGGTTAATAACCACTAAATAAGCAGAAATTGATTAGGCAGAAAGAAAAAAGCCCATTGATTGGAAATAATTATATTTCATAGACAAATTCGAAATTATTAAGCAGAAACAAGGGGTAGAAAAACAGCACCCACGTAATCTCGTTTTGTTTACATTAATTGAAACATCCAATCAAAAATGATGCCTTCTAGCGCGGAGGATGCCAGTAGGTCAATCCGCCTATTAAAAAACAAAAAATTTGAAAGCCTAAATAAACTAATTTAATATTAGAATAACAAAAAATAAAAAAAACTGAATGAAAGGCAAAAACACAAAAAACAACCAAAAAAGAGAATCAGGGAGCAGAGCCCGATTCTGAAAGTAATACAACACCAGGAATTTGGTAGAGCTTGAAAGTGGGTCAGTACACATGACCTTGCTGGCACCTCGCCAGGCGGCGCGCCTTCATGACCTGGAAAATTGCCAAACACCCCCGCATACACGAGACCTTGCTAAATATAAACACAAAAATCACGAGAGACCTGTTCAAGGTCAACAAATACAACACAGATCTAAAAAGAGCATTTTGACCCAAGAAATGGGCGTATGGTGGGGGGCGGAGGACCGGTGACGGGTCGCGCTATCTGGTTGCAACGCATTGGGCGTTAGCACTTCAATGGGCGCGGCGCTGAAGCGACAACCCCCCGCCCCCCACCATGCACCAGATTTCAAGGAAAGCTAAGCGAACCAGGCCAGGGGGGGGGGGGGGGGGAACGGTGTGATGAGGGGTGACCCACTGGCCTAGGACTGAACCATTTGGCTGCAACGCGTGATTGGCTCTGGCGTTAGCACTCCCGGTTTCAGTGCCGAAGCCAACGGTCTCCACTCTCGGCCACTCCCCGCTGGCCTGACGAGTGAGGCAACCCAATGGACTCACCAAAGGGGGGCACGCCCCAAGGGTGAGACCAGACACAAAGCCGGAGGCGTGAGGCGGGGGAGGGACGTGGAGGGTAAAAGCTGGGACCCGCTGGCTGCAATGCGAGATTGGCACAGGCATTAGCACTTTATGGGTCTCGGGCCGAAGCCACCAACCCCTCCCCCGCCACACGCCTCCGGCAAAAAGAAAAATATTGAGGCTTGCTCTCAACAAGGGGCCGCGCGTATATAGACAACAAGGGGGCAAAAAGGGTAAAGACTATTCTTTCTACTTTTATTCTTTCGTTTCGCTAAAAGGGAGGGAATGCCTGCAACAACATAAGGTTCCTTTCAAAAAGATTTGTGGGCCCTGAAAAGGGCCATTTCCCCTAATTGGGGCATGACGACGCGGCCCTAAGAGAGAGCAAGCCCATACAATAAATGTAAATAAACCTAACTAAGATACTTGAAAATATAGGTAGTTGTAGAATAGATCTTTTTTTTGAGTTTATTATTATTATTTAATGTAATTACAAGAGAGACTGCATCCGAGTAAAAATAAATACTCCGGCACCTGGACTGTAATAAGTAAATAAGTAAAGTAAGAATACAAGAAAGCAAACAAAGAGGTCATATCATGAATTACACTGTAGGTAGATGTACATTACATAGGAGTTAGGTAGAAAATGTATACATGCCATGCCAAAGCGAGTTCGCAAACCGAGATCGGGTCAGACCAGCGTCAAGGTGACACCACAGTGACGCCGATCTGACGTCGATCTGACGTCGGTCAAACGACTAGGAGAGGGGGGGGGGGCGAACTCGCTACATCTCGTTTCAGGTACAGAAGAAGAGGCGTGCCCACAAAAGGAGGTAGCTGAAAGGTAACAAGGGCCGAATAAAAAACCAGAGTGTAGCAATAGTTGAACGGAAAAGGCTGTAAACATTAACTGATTAAGGCGAAATCAAACATGGTCGTCAAAAATACACCATGACGGAAACAGCCCAACCGAGCTACTAAAGCTGCTACTCCTATATTATCCCCAAAAAAGTGACACCCATGTGACGTGTCACAATCGGCCATCACCCTCCACATCTAAGCGCAGAGCATGCCAAGCTTGTATATATCACATCATGTGTACATATATTAAAATAAAAAACAAAATATAAAAACAAAAAAACAAAAAAAATACATATTCAAAAATGTCTAAAAAACAACACAAAACCAAAATACCAATATCAAAATTGAACAAAAAATCAGAGCGTAGACTTGTCCATCGGTGACTATGGCATGTTCGTGTAAGTGGCTGCAGACCGGATGACGGAAAGCAGCTACAAGCAGGAAGAAAGAAGAAAGAAGAGGACAAGGATACAGCTCCCAGACTTCTATCTCCTCCTAACTTTCCTCAAACTATCGATCACCAACCTATCACGTGCAAACTCTGTCTGTCTGAATCTACAGTCTGAAAACTTACCCTCCTGAAACAGTCTGAAACTATATATCTTTTTTTTTTTTTTTTTTTACCTTCTATCGCTAACAGCTCAGCTTTCTATAAAGGATCTTGTTTTTGTTTTACATTACTAACAGCTATCCCTCTCTCCACAACTCTTTCTAGGTGCCAATCAAAATCGTGCATAGCGGGCGAGACTGCGGAGTGACCTATAAACCACCCGCAACTCCACCGCAACACGAAAAGCAAAAAATGGCAATTACTAACAACTGGCCACAAACTTAATCAACTCCACTGCTTGGTTTTAAGGGGACATAACGAGTAAAAGTTATGTCATTTTTGGAAATAATCAAAATTGCAAAACAACTTATCATTCCCCAACAGTGCAGACGACCCACTGACCCACTTAGGACTAGGAAACTTTGCTAAGAGCCGGAACCAATCAACACAAACCTGACCCCAAAACGAGACCAAAGCACAGTATAGGCCAAACTTAAAGGCCCATACATTATGCAGCTCACTTTACGACGGGATTTCAAAATTCTGAAACTTACATATATTGTACAACAATGGCTCTAATCTTGAAAACGTGCAATATACCAGGCCAAGTTACGCCCTAGGGTGCAACTAAGGCCCGTTACCCCGGCCTATCCCTCAGCACACAATAGACTAAGGCAAGTGAACCTCAAACACACTGCCACAAATTAACTCATAAGCCCCAGGAGACCTAAACAGGTCCCCATTACGCACCAACCCACCACAGCGGCCACGGAGGACGGCGGACTTGGAACGGATAGTGTCACGTGGAGCTGAAAGATGAGTCAACAACGGGCCTCTCTTCTCCTGGACCCCTGCCTGCTTGGATGACGCACAGACAATAATAAGCAAAAAATGTAAACACCAAGCGACGACTGGACAGACCGATGGAACCCACGTACGATTGACTATTGACAGACGGGGCTGGGGGCTCGCTGTGCCTTAATGGTTATGTACCAAGGGACCCCTCCCAGCTGACGGCCTGCGACACAGGGAAACTGAAACACAAACAAACAACTGTTTTTGTCCAGTATACATACAAATGTTATGTATGACTATATCTTAAATAAGTTTGATTTTTCAGCGTTCTAGGGCTAACAAGGTCGTAGTGGCTATTTTAAGACAAATTGTGAGCGCTCTAACGCCTTCATTTCTTGATCGAATTCGATATTACTTCATACAAGTGTTTAGTATGTCAATATCTAGAATATATTTGCGTTTCAATATTATAGGCCAGAAGGCCACAGTGGCTGCTTTAGAATAACTTTGTCAGCGCCCAAACACCTTCATATATAGAACTATTAACCTCGCACAAATGTTAAGTATTGCAGTATCTTGGATCAGTTATTAAGCCAAGGTCAAGGTCACCGTGGCTATTTACAAACAAGAGGACCATTGGACCTGTAGCTCACCTGAGTCCATTCAGCCTCAGTACTCTAGGATAAGTTACTCTAAGGCAAATTGAACACATAGGTGGTATCATACCTGTGACCCTCGGGTGGAAAATGAAAACGACAAGAATCATTTAACCTGTCCCAAATTCGAACTGGTCTGATATTTTATGGCTGTCCTAGATACCTGTAAATTTGAAGAAGTTGCAGTCAAAATTAAAGGTGCTATGGCCCGGACAACATTTTCCCCATTATAAGTCCATGGGACCTTTTAGCTTTTTGTTGCCATGGTAATCACAGTTTTAGACCAATCTGTCCCAAAACTATACGAAATCAATCCCCCATCCCAACAATGCTACATAGAAAATTTGATCAAGATTGGCCAGCTACTTTAGCAAATATTAATGCTTAAAAGTGTGGACGTACGATGGAAGATGGACCAAGCCTAATTACTATAAGCTCACTTCGTGAGCCTTCAGCTCAGGTGGGCTAAAAATTGCAACTGTGACCTTGACCTTAGAATGCTGAAATGCAAAATTGTTCAAGATATTGTCAAACTAAACATTTGTGTGAAGTTAAATCAAAATCTGTCCATAAATGAAGGCTCGAGACAAAGTTTTTCTAAAAATAGCCACTGTGACATTGACTTTGATCCCAGAATGCTGAAACGCAAACTCGTCTAAGATATTGCCATACTTATCACTTGTGTGAAGTTAAATTGAAATTGGTCTATAAATGAAAGAGCAAGACCGATGACAAAGTTTGTCTATAAATAGCCACTGTGACCTTGACTTTGACCTTAGGACGCTGAAACACAAGCTTGTTCAAGATATTGTCATACTAAACACTTGTGTGAAGTTTTAATCAAAATCAATCCATAAATGAAGGCTCTAGAGCGATGACAAAGTTTTTCTAAAAAAAGCCACTGTGACTTTGACCTTGACTCACGAACGCTGAAATGCGAATTTGTCCAAGATATTGTCATACTAATTACTTGTGTGATATCCAATTGAATTCAGTCCACAAATTGAAGGCACTAAAGCGATGACAAAGTTTTTCTAAAAATAGCCACTGTGTCCTTCACCTTGACCCAATAACGCTGAAACACGTTCTCCTCCAAGATATTGTCATACTTTTCACTTGTGTGAAGTACATTTGAAATTATTCCATAAATGAAGGCACTAGAATGATGACCGGACAACATTTTCCCAATTATAAATCTAAGGGAAAATATTTTATCGCTCAAGGGCAAGTAACTCTGATAAAAATGATCCATCCTGGCCTAAATTCGAACTGGTCCGAGATGTTTTAACTGTCCTCGATACCTGCAAGTATGTAGAAGTTGCGATCAAAAATGAAGAAGCTAGGGCCCGGACAACATTTTCCCATTATAAGTGTATGGGAAAATATTTTATCGCTCAAGGGCAAGTAACTCTGAAAAGAACGATCCAACCTAGCCTAAATTTGAACTGGTCCGAGATGTTTTGACTGTCCTGGATACCTGCAAGTTACAAGAAGTTGCGATCAAAAATGAAGAAGCTAGGGCCCGGACAACATTTTCCCAATTATAAGTCTATGGGAAATATTTTATCGCTCAAGGGCAAGTTACTCTGAAAAGAATGATCCAACCTGGCCCAAATTCGAAGTGGTCCGAGATCTTTTGGCTGTCCTGGATACCTGCAAGTTACAAGAAGTTGCAATCAAAAATAAAGAATCTACGGCCCGGACAACATTTTCCCCATTATAAGTCTATGAAAAAATATTTTATCGCTCAGGGGCAAATAACTCTAAAAAAGGATGGTCCAACCTGGCCCAAATTCAAACTGGTCCGAGAAGTTTTAACTGTCCTGAATATCTGCAACTTTGAAGAAGTTGCGATTAAAAATGATGAAGCTAGGGCCCGGACAACATATTCCCCATTATAAGTCTATGGGACATTTTTGTTGCCATGGTTACCACAGTTTTTAACCAATCTGTCCCAAAACTATCAATCCCCCACCCCAACCATGCTACACATAAAATTTGATCAAGATTGGCCAGCCACTTTAGCAGATATTAATGCTTAAAAGTGTGGACGGACGACGGACAACGGACGACGGACGACGAAGGACGGACGACGGACGACGGACCAACCCTATACTAAAGCTCACCTTGTGAGCTTTCGGCTCAGGTGAGCTAAAAATAAAACGTCATCGCTCTAGCGCCTTTATTTGTCGTCCGATTTTGATTTTATTTCACACAAGTGTTTAGAATTGACAATATGTTAGACAACTTTGAGTTTCAGCATTCTAGGGCTAAGGTTAATGTCGCTTTTAGAAAGATTATGTCATCGCTCTACCCTGTTTATCTGGTCACCAATTTCAATAGAACTTTACGCAAATGTTTAGTATTAAATAATCTTGGATATCTGTGCGTGCGTTTCAGTGCTCTGTGGTGATGGTCAAGGTCACAAGTGCTGATTTTAAATGTTAAATTCAACAAAATCTTGAGACATATACTTAAGGAAATGTGTATCCATTCAGCAAAGAAATCAGTAAAATGGACGGTCCGTTACAAGAGGTCGCTAACGATGCCTTGTTGTTGTAGCACCGGCATTACACAAATAGTTATAACACTGGCATTACAGTAATTGCTACGGCATTGACATCGCAGTAATTAGTTTGACAGTGGCATTGCAGTACGTGTTATGGCATTGACATTGGAGCAATGTTATGACACAGGCATTGCAGTACATGTTATGGCATTGGCATTGCAGCAATGTTATGACACAGGCATTGCAGTACATGTTATGGCACTGGTAGTGCAGTAATTGTTATGGCACCGGTATTGCAGTAATTGTTATGGCACTGGCATTGCAGTATTTGTCATGGCACTGGCATTGCAGTAAAAGTTATGTCACTGACATTTATGTGATTGATATAGCACTGAAATTTCAGTAATGAGTAATTGCACTGACAGTTCAGTTTATTCATTTTATGTCAGTGGGAAAGTTAACATGACACTTTGTGTCAATAAAATAGTTGGTCGAATAAGAACAAAATTAATCAGCAACAATATGTATATTCAGTTAGTCATCTCAAGAAACGTATATACAAATGGCCGTTCTGGTTCTGATACCCGCCGCTGATTTCCGTTCGACAAACATTTTGGGACAAACAAACATCCCTAGTAGCTGAAACTCAGTTCCACAATATTTCACTAGCTGCGGGGAACAAATAATACATGTAGTACTTTGTTAGAAGAACGCTACTATATAAGGGGGTACGACTATCACAATATAAATCTACTGTCCTCGAACAATCACGCGGACAGTCTCTGCAGGAAGCCATTTATCATGTATTCATACTGAAAAACTTCTATGGTTATGACCCCACTTGGGATTCTTGTTTGACTGTACATCATATTTGGCTCCGCCGAGACTGTCCGCAAACTCTTGCTTCCTGCAGGGACGACTGTCCTTGAACATTGGCTTCCTGCCGAGACTGTCGGCGTGACTCTGCTTCCTGCCGAGATCCTCGGCAGGAAGCAGAATCACGCAGACAGTCTCTGCAGGAAGCCATTTATCATGTACATAAGTCTCGGCAGGAAGCAAGAGATCGCGGACAGTCTCGGCGGAAGCCAAATATGATGTTCAGTCTCTGCAGGAAGCGAAAATTAGCGCAATTCCATTTCCAATCTGCTAATATTGATTGTGTACGGTGAAGTTGCTGATTTTATGAATTTGAGCAGGTTTCAAACCTCTCAAAGTGTGTATTTGCATTGGTTTTCCGGCTGTGATTATTTTGTCTTTAGTGTGACATGATTAGTAGAAGTGTGTATTGCTGTTTAATGAAAATGCCCGTTTATTAACTTATCCGAGGAAAGCCTCCCCTGAGGCATATGCAATAATGCGCATATATGCACTCTAGTCAGACTGCGCATATGCGATGCCAATCATCTTTGACGCAGCCTGATTGTATCGGCACGTCGGTACCATGTTGTTTTAACAATTAAAGCCGCCTTTAGAGTCTATGTATGTCTCGAACAAAATTGTGCATGCTGATCAAATTGCTTGGTATGGTTGTATGTAGGGAATACCTCTATGAAATCCTGCTTGAGTGTATACGTAGGATATCCAGCAAAGACCAGCATGCACATATTAACCTTTTTTCGAGAGTGTACATAGTCTCGAAAAAATGTGCATGCAGATCATAAACTGCGAATAAGGCATTATTGGAAGGTCAAATTCGCATCGAGAAGACAGGTATATTGGTTAATCGTCCCCAACAATTCTCCTCACCTCGATATAGTCACGCGCGGTACTGAAAATTCATTTTTTGGATGTAGGGTAGTATTAAGTTTGTATAAAATGACCGCACTAATATTTCTTTGATATTTTCCTACAAAATATATCAAAAGATTTGTAAGATAGTGTAGAATATTAGGATAACACAACATTTTTGACTTAAGATCCGTGCTTTAAGAAAAACGTAGAAAACGGAGTAACTTTTTGCTCATTTTCTCTATTTTCCCTATATACTATAAGGAAATGATGGCCATATTAATCAGAGCAAACATGACCGCATTAAATGTAAATTTAAAAGTTTGAAAAAAATATCTATGTGCAGCTAAAAAGTGCACTATATTGACCTAACACAACATTTTTCAATTTTTATTCAGGGAAGACAAAAAAAGAGAAAAAGTGTCAATGTCCTATCTAATTTAATGCTATTTCAAGCCCATGCGATATCGTCGTTTACAGGTAGATTAGACGGGGCTGAGGAAAAAAGTTGCCCATGTAAGTTTAAACCTTTCACATTAATGCGAAATATGATACATATGTCATCCCAGCTTTTATTCCATATCAAATTTATAGACAATTTGCGTTTAACAATGCTAACAATGCCATTCAGGCGATCTGGATGTTTGCTTTCAAATGCATCGTAATTTACAATTTATTATTACAAAACCATAGATATTTTGAGAGTGAAACATACACGCATCCCCTCCCCAACTCCCCACTCCCACACGCACACACTTAAAACACAACATTAACTTTATTTGTCAGTCACTCTGGCCAGTAAAGATAACACTAGCATAAATATGATCTATTATATCGAGTATTTGAACATTTACAATGGTTTGATATGACTGACGCTCCTACATGAGATTATTATTCTGGCCTGAGTGAGCAGCAAATACTCTGATCAGCCTAAGAATCCACAGAGACTCATTAGGTTATTAAATGATCACATAACAATTTATGGGCTCTGAGGAGTCCAGATTCTGATCAGTCTGAACAAATTCGATCACTAATCTAATTCTAGGTTCTCTGTGGTTCTGTTTATGCCTTCATGCCTCGTTCACATAATAGCTCTCCCATGTAAAGTTTAATAGTCTGTATGAGCAAGTGAAGAAGCAGAGGAACTAAGGGATTCTGATAATCTTGTTTCCACAACTTTTGCGCGATACTTGGCCCATAGATAGCGTGGATAATGCTGAAAAAAGATGAAAACATGCAAACTGATATATACAGCAAGGGCATATCATTGGACAAAATAAAACAGAGAAGTAAAGCATTTGAGAACGAATTAAAGGTTTAAGAAAATCACACTTTTCCATTGTATGTATTTCAGGTAGCATCTCATATACAATTCAAGACGAGCATGGCATACACTGTTTGCCATACTCCTCTCAAATTATAAATGAGATGGCGTTATAATCAATCACCATAGCAACCCTTGAATTACCAACTGTTGTGCTAAGTTTTTTTGGCAGATTTTCATCTCTATGAAGTCATTTTGAACTCTTTGTATTCCGTGTTAAAAATGAGTAAGAAATGATAAGAAATCGACAAATTAGATTTCCACATCCGGTGGTCCATTACTAAGACGTTTTTCTGTTGAAAATATTATTTTACACCGATCAATGCAGTATGTATACTCGAAGCTAAAACAACGATTTTTCGTTAAAAATATTATTCTACACCAATCAATGCAGTATGTATACTCTCAGCTAAAACATAAGTGCCTTCAAGTTGGTACCATGAGAATCCTGGCTATCGTTCTAAATACTAAGCATTCAGACATGGGTGACAACGAACTTTCTTTTAACCCTTTCTTTCTAATTAAAACACATTTATTTTTATTTTTAATTAAATAAGTTAAGTATATCTTAATATTTTACTATGTACTTGAAATCGCTTGTAATTGGTTAATATAAAGGTAAGGTTTTATGTCGTTTTTCTTTTATGTTTTATTGACTGTCGTACTTACATCTATAAGCCATTTTCCGGAGGGTGATAACGGGTGTGTGTAAGCGTAGTAGATCCAGCCGCACAATGCTAATATTAAAATAGCTGCTGCACCACCAATCGAACCTACCAAGATTCCTGTACTTACAGAGGCTGAAAAAACAAAAATGATTATACTACCCTAATATGCTTAAGTAGTGGGGCACCTAATACCATTAATTTTCCATTTGTCCAAAATGGAAAAATAATTTGTTTTGAGGTGTCCCAATATTTAAGCTCATCAGGGTCACTTGTCTTTCAACAAACTTTTCTTTAATCTTATAAATAACGATAATTGATTTTGGTGGCTATTAAATTTGTCCAACAAAGCTATTCAGCAAGATGGATCACCGTTGTTGGTGAGCGATTAGCATCGAATTAAAGAAAACAGCCTTCCCCCCTTTGGAGTTAAACTCAGGGCAGAGAAACACTTTACCAGGACGCAATATTTGTTTACGAATATGGAGGCAGCCATCTAAGGAACTCTGCCAGTTTGATCCGCTTTTTATGCTACCGTATTAATCCTAATAATCGTCCCTGCTCCAATAGACGCCCGCTGCCTCTTTTCCGAAATTTATGTAATTTTAACTTGCATGAATTCTTGTTTACTGCTGTGAATGAGGTAGATATTTGAAATGTGATTTACTCTTAAATGTAGGAATTTGCTCCTAGAGGAGCAAATTCTTTCCTTTAAGAGTTGACCCCTACTGAGATGAGAGGCAAAAATGTAAGGCTTCTTCCTCTGAAAGTATAGCCATTCCCTTTTATAGTGTTTATCAGAGTTTTTTGGCAGTATCTGATTTACTACTCTTTTAGCTCTAATTAACGATTCCCTTTTTAAAATGCAACGCCCCCGGGGTGTTTAATAGGAATAATACGGTATGTTCTTAGAAAAAGTTTAGTATTATCCAGAGCAACATATTAAATGAGCTCTTATCATACTTTAACTACAATAAACTTGTTATCGACCAACTTATAGTTGTCATTTTTACTATGACACCAGATACAAAAGATTACACTACGGTTGCATACTTGACTGCGAGTCGAAGTGTTTGCAATTCCAAGTAGTCAAGAGCATAATATGAATTGGTTACTGAAAAGGTTGCACTAGTTTACAGCTCACGTGCAAAAAATTTACTTAACTATAAACTATATAGAGAAATCCATAGTCTTATATTGGAAGTGGGTTCAAAATCAAAATGGCCGCGATCAAAACTTTGCCGGATGACGTCATATGGTCACGTATTTCGCCCCACTAAAGCTCACTGCTTTGATTTGGGTTGAACAAGCCATGAAGATAATTCCAGAAAGAAGAGAGAGTAGAAAAGTATAGACGAGAGTAAAAAAGCTTGACATCCCCATCCTGCACCTATTGCAGCAACAACAACAAAGCCCTCCCTGCCTTCGGCAATGTCGGTAGAACCCCCCTATGCTAAATATTTCATGGCATCTTCGAAGCATCCCGACACCCAATAAAGACCTATGAAAGCCAGTTTACAGAGATACGGTGCTGACTTACACTCGCCTGCTGTCTGGCTATGACCCTGGCTGGCCGTCTTGCAGTTTGAATTTCCCTGCAAAACAAGAGAATACATTGCATTTTCCACAAATATGAACTTGTCCACTGGTGGTTTGTCGATTAATCGAGTTACTTGACCATTACCCGTTTGCAGCAAATGAGTGAGTAATCGAAAACAGTTTGATATAATTGATGTATCACCTTTTCATACGTATGTAAACTTGTCAAAATAAGTTAAACCCAATGTCAATTATTTACATAGAAGCGATGTTTGTATATCAAAATCAAATCGTTCATAATCAAAAGAAATGAAACGACAGAATTTTAACATTCAACTTAAGATTTACAGAAGCATCTTGGGTGTAATTTCCCAAATTTTTAATTGAAAGCCTCGAGTGTCTTTCAATAAGTGTTAAAATTTCAAGGAGCACCCGTTTTCTTGCCAATATCCGATAAAAATGATAGGGAATGAGGCAGCACTTGAACTCAATGAGTAAATCTCAGCAGAAAATCAAAGTGAGCGAAAATGAATCCTAAGGCATACATAGAAGGGGTACTGTTGCTTCTTTAGCTGAAAATTTGTTTGAAAATTTAAATTCAGTACATATGGGGCTTAACTTCTTTCGGCCAGTTACTTTATGTCCATTTTATGCATCATACTTCGTATTTAATGCTCCTTTGAATCCTTAAAGCAAAGGAAAGGGAAAAGCTTTTACACAAAACCTATTGTTTATTCTCAACATGCTTCCACCAGTCCCATTAATCGATTTTTACTCGATCAACAATCATTCTCATTAACTGTCTACGATATTCAGGCTGCTCACTCGGTTGGCCATATGTTCTTTGTATCTTGATTATTTGTAATCTTAGTTGTTTCCAACTATGGTTTGAGGGCTGGATTTGGATTTTGACTGTTTCAGTTCCTGGTCTTTGCATACTTTTTACTTTTCCTATTAAAATCTAAGCTTTTATCTGTATTTTTCTAACTTGTTAAATCAATATAGAGCTAGCTCGAGAATCAAAATATACATGAACATTCAACATTTTATGGCAAATTTTTTCCTCTTTAGTATTGTGCTCAATAGGTATTCCTAGAAATTCGGCAGTTTTCATAATTTGAACGAACAGATTAAACTTTACTTTTCTTCAACTTTCTTTTTCTGTTAACACTTATATCCTGCCAATTCGAATAAAAGTAGGACAAGGGCCGGCTGTACTTGCAGCAGGTGCCGGATGGGGGTTCGGCTGCTTAAGCACTCATCGATCCTATCTTCCTTCTCTTTTTCCTTGTCTTTGTGAAACAGCTCTATGAAACTGAATTACTGTCTCAAAGGGCCTTTAGACCAACAATTAACAATCCTCAAGCTGTGTAGACATGTGAAAGAGCAAATTCGTCCGTTAGTTCGTTTGAGACTAGCCATTTGAGAAGATATCCATGCACAGAGAAGTAAATACGGCTGGGTTCAAGTTGAGGCAAGCAAACCAAGGCGGAGTATGGCTACAATCTAGAGGACAGAAATATTAAAGAACAAAAAGAAAAAAAACTTACTTTGCTATTGCAGGCGGAATTCATCCACTCTCGTAGTACTTTGTATGTTTTGTTCGAACAACGTTTACTTATTTCACAGCACGTGCAGTAAAACGAAACGTTCTGTGACACACAAGTCTGGGAGACGTTTGACATGACATCACCTGTTATAATAATAGAAATGTCCTCATATATGTTAAAGCATTTGAGCCACGACACGGGAAAGCCAACAAAGTGGCATGTGCGCCAGGTGAAGATTCAGATCAGCCTGGGCTGCTGGTCAGTCTGATTAGAAGTCTTCGCTGTGCGCTTGAAGGGTAGTTTATGGTCCAAGCTAGCTCCATGCGTACAGCGAAGACTCTGATCAAACTGGGCGAATGCCCAAGCTGATCTGAATCTTCACTGGGCGTACATGCTACTTTGTTAGTTTTGTCGTGCGCGGCTCATTTGTGAAGGCGCATGCTCTGTTTTGGGCTGCACGTTTTAACCATCTAGTGCCCGAGACAATAAGAGGCTTTAGAAAATCTTTGAATTAGATACAGCTTGCTGGATACAGCTATCATGATAATAGTTCAAGGTCAAGGTAATAGGACGGGTCGTGGAATCTCTTATGAGACATTGGGCTTTTGAACTTCAATATCAACCTAAAACTGATGTCACAGATATTAGTTGGTGTTTGCCATCTATAATTTCCACCGAACTACGAACTAATTGTGTGCACCGCAGCGGAGGGTGAGGGTGAAGGTTTGGGCCCAGTAAAACCGGTTTAAACCCCTCAGTAGTTACTACTGACCGTCCCAAGGCGGTACTTCTGTTGCGGTTGCATTTGTTTTATATTCGGTGCTGTTTAATTTATTGTGTTCTCAGATTAATCCTTCTATCATAAAAATAGAAAATAGGTAAAAATAATTGTTAAATGTTTTTCATATAATTTGCTTTGTCCGTTGTAACCCGTCTGTTGGTCTAAATTATTTAGTTCAATAAAGATAGCTGAGTTGTCATCTATTTGGGAAAGAGCTGCTGACTCGGCTTATCACTTGTAATTTATTGTTTGTTGGGATGTCTTTGTCAATCTTTCCCTTTGATGTTGGGGATAGGGTTTGGGATCTGATTCAGTCAGTTCCTGAAGTGTAGTTACTCTTTAAATTTCCAATACAGTAAGCCGGACCGCGCAATCGGTAGGACAACTGACTCATAAGTCAGAGGTCCTGGGTTCGAAACCCGGTCTGGCAACATACGTTTCTCCTTCCGCTGATTCAAGAGGGTAGTTGTCAGTTACTGGCGAAAGTATGTGCAGTTAGTATTGGTTAACCGCTTAGGAGGTCTAAAAAAGTGTGGCTAGGTTAACTGACCATCCTGACATGACCATAGTTGTTTACTGTGGACGTTAAGCAACAAATCAGTCAATCAATTAATCAAACAATCAAATATAGTTTATATAGGCCTAAATGAAAAGATATATTTTAAATAGAACCAAAGGCATAACGTGTTCTATATGATACATGACGGGCATTCCTTATGAAGACATTTAGTGTCCCAGCATGAGCACGTTGGCACTGTTGTTTGGAAGCAAACACGTTTAAATCTTGTAAATACCAGACTTAGCCAATGGTCATAATCTATTTATTTTTCTCTTCGCATCGTCCGATGATGTTTTTTATTTATATCAGGTTTCTACCATTTTAAATTTATGAAACAGAGACAATTTTGTGATGGACAGACTGGCGGACTGTTTGGAACATAAGAATACCATGTTAGTGTCTTTCTATATCAAGTTTATCAGGTGAGACCAGAAACAGCGTTGGAATGGCGAGGCTTGCCGAGCCAGTCCGACGTGTTTCCAGATGAGCCTGATAAACTTGATATCAAAAGACACCTACATGGTTTTCTATTTATCATGCATCATAAGAAGAGTTTAATGTGTAAAGAGAGTCAAACAAATGAAAACAAACGAACTTTTATTTGAACTTGCTGACGTCGCGAATGCGTTATGACGTAAGTCGATGACGTCATTCAACCAATAAAAAGCTGCTATCACGGCCAACGTCAGTATACAGCCAATTGTCTTCAGAGAAGCTTCTAAAGGCATGACCTGATAACATTCGCGAAAGTGCAACTCTACAGTGACATGATATCATATTGTATTATCATAGCCCTGTTATCAGGTGGAATTTTAAAGCAGATGCATGATATAGAGGATATTTGACTTTTTCAGTGTAAGATCGATTTTTATTTCACCGAATGAACACCAAAAGCAGTATTTTCACGAGTGGCGAAGCCACGAGTGAAAATACCACTTTTGGTGTTAATGAGTGAAATAAAAATTCATCTTACACTGAAAAAGTCAAATTTTCTATTTCTTTTATGCTTGAAAATCGCAATAATTCTGTTTATTCAAGAGCGTCAGCCATCACGACAGAAACACATTTTTTCTAGCCGTTTTGCGTCAAATTCGATGCTTCCTGCGTGTTTATTGGGTAGGATATTGGTTGTAAACAAAGTTTGCAACTGAAAAATAGCTTTAAATATCATTTTGACGAACAGATATCATAAAACTTGCCAAGAAAGAATGCCTACAGGAGACTAGGAGCCTGACGTCGCGTGCAGTAACAATGTTACGTTGGCGCCTTAAGTGACGTCATTAACGTCGTAATGACGTGCAAACATGCGTGACGTAATTTTTGTCAAGCCAGATAAGATTTAGAGAATTAATCAACAAAAAATTTGAGCCTATTTCACAAAAATCCTATTTCTGAAACAGTGAAATCGAAAGTGATAATTTCACTGTTTGAAACAGTGAGATTATCAGTAACTGTTTCGATTTCACCGAGAAATCTCTATAATTCATTGAAAAGTATAAAAGAAAAAACTGTTTTCCCCACTCTTGGAATACTCTTACCGGCCTTAAATCTGACATATGCATACAGCAATTACCTTACATTCTGCTACACCTTAAGGTTAAACGATGCACTTTTAGAAAAAGCCAATTCATTTACTTATAAAGTAGGAAAGATTCTTGAATTAATGAATGAATGAATGGGAAAATCAAATATTAGTAAAACAAGAAACTCTAATATTTAGCAGAGTCCATGAGTAATTAGCAAAGAACGCCATCCCGCCACCAATTTTAGCTGAGACACGACACGACAAAACCAACAAAATAGCACGTGCGACAAACGAAGACTCAGATCAGTCTAAGCATCCGCTCAGTCTGATGAGAGTCTTCGCTGTGCGCTTCAAGGGTAGCTTAGGGTCTAAGCCAGCTCTATGCGGACAGCGAAGACACTGTCAGACTAGGCAGATGCGTCTTCGCTGGGCGCACATGTCACTTGTTGGTCTTGTCGTGTCGAGGTTCAATTCTATCGTAAAAAATGAACAAGTCGATTTTACCGAGCGGAGAAGAGTTGCCAAACATTTGTGGTTAGCAAAATCTACTTGTTCAACTTTTAAAATTTAGAGTAAAATGCACTTGGTCAATCTTAGACAACTGGAAAAATTAGAAAACGTGTTTTAGTATTTGAGCCGCGACACGAGAAAACCAACAAAGTTGTTGTGCGCCCAGCGCAGACTCAGATCAGCCTGGGCATTCACCCAGTCTGATCAGAATCTTCTCTAAGCGCTTAAAGGATAGTTAAGAGTGTCTAAGCTACCTCCATGTAGACAGCGAAGGCTCTGATCAGTCTGGGAAGATGCGTCTTCGCTGAAGGCACATGCCACTTTGTTGGTTTTGCCCTGTTGCCGTTCAATCCTATCGTAGAATTTGAACAAGTCGATTTTACTGACCGGAGAAGTGTTGCCAAACAGTTGTGGTTTGCAAAATCTACTTGTTCAAGATTTGAAATTTGGAGTGAAATTTACTTGGTCAAGTTAAAACAACTGGAAAAATTAGAAAATGTGTTTCAGTGTTTAAGGTAGTGTAGTTACACTGAATATTAAGTTTGAATTATACGTACCAGACAGTGGGATAAATATCACTCCCATTCCTGAATGGATATCTGCCGGGTCCACTTTTTCACCTTTATGGAACACTTTTGTTTTAATTCCTGGAATATCAATCTGAAATGCATACTATTGTTTTCTCACTTTCTGCTCATATATACCAAGGTTGTGTTTCTGTTGCCGACCCCATATGATTGTTTGGTTGATATTGCAAACATACCACGTTTTTCCAGTTATAAGAGATAGAAGATAGACAGAATTAGACAAAGAATTGAATTCCATTGTATGAAGTTAAGGAAGCATCTCACTAATAATTTGAGAAGAGCATGGCATATATTGTATGCCATGCTCTTCTCGCATTATAAGCGAGATGACGTTATAGATTTGTTACCGTAGCAACTATGGAATTATTGACTTTAATGCTTAGTTCCATGGCAGAATGACGTCACTTTGACAGCAGTATGAACTTTTAGTTGCTATGGTAACAGATATATGACGTCATTGGTTCCAGCGCATGGCAAACAGTATATGCCATGCTCCGCCAATTTTTCAATGATATAACAAATTGTATTTCTTTCAACAGAAACTTCAGATTTTTTCAAAAAAATAATTATTCTCAAGACATTTAATTCTGTGTTATTAATTGGTGAAATATAAAAAGTTATTGCTAAAGGGTCATTTCTCAAAGGAAAGAAATTTCTTTTAAGGGATCAATTTTTTTGAGTAAGAGTTTATACCAAAATGAGAAACAAAGCATTAAATGATAAAGGCAGAGCTGCCTCCTCTGAAAGTGTTTCCATTCATCTTCTGTGACTATGGCAATTCATGTTACATTTGAGCCGCATCACGACAAAACCAACAAAGTGGCATGTGCGCTAAGTGAAAACTCGGATCAGTCTGGGCACCCACACAGTCCGACCAGAATCTTCACTGTGTACTTTAAGGGTAGCAAAGGGTCTAAGCTAGCTCCATGCGGACAGCGAAATTCCGGTTCAAACTGGGCGTACGCCCAGGCTGATATGAGTCTTCGCTGGGCGCAGATGCTACTTCGTTGGTTGTGTACTGCCATGGCTCATTTTATTTCTGTTATAATTGAAAGTATCTTATTCATCTCTTCTCTTTTGCAAACAGTAAATCAGTGAATATTCTCGAGTTTCTTTTGCCAAATTTCGTGAATGGAAAATTCAGCGATGAGAAGCTGCTGGTAAACAGCTGTGTCTTTTATCTATAAGCTGTTTGTTTGTAGTGTACCAAAGCATTATATCCAATATAGCGACAATTTAAGATAGCAACATGTAAGAAGATTCTGAGGTTTCTAATTTCATAACGGTATTCAGGGTGACCTAGCCTGACTCCAGCCCAATCTGTTTATTACCCTGCTGATCAGATTCTATCTTCCATAGAAGGGATATATTGAACGCACACTGTAAAAAGTCCGTTGATTTTACGGTAGAATAACTTGAAACCAGCTGACAGTCTATTTCCCGTTATTTTTATGGGCGCCCGTAATAATTGCAGGAACCATCACGCACAGCAGGATAGATTAGGGCAGGTGTTGATTTAGTTATATAGCCCATCAACATTATTAAGCAATTTTGGAGCGCGGCCAGTTAACATCAGTCTACCATAACGTGATTTCCGAAAATGACTTACAGGCAAACGCCCGTCAAAATATCGGGAAATTGACTGGCAGCCGGTTGCCATTCATTCTACCGTAAAATCTACGGATTTTTACAGTTTAGGGTCTGTGGCCAGCCATGTGGCAATATTGAACAAATGAGCCGCGACACGAGAAAACCAGCATTGTGGGTGTGCACCCAGCGCAGACTCAGATCAGCCTGGGCAGCTGCCCAGTCTGATCAGACTCTTTGCTACGCATTGAAAGGGTAGCTACGGGTCTAAGCTACCTCCACGCGGACAGCGAAAACTCTGATCAGTCTTTGCGGATGCCCAGGCTGATCTGAGTCTGCGCTGGGCGCTCGACCACTTCGTACGTTTTGTCGAGCCGCGGCTCAAATACCTGCTATAGGGATGTCGATACCACTATGAAAGCCAATCGTTACAGTGTTCTGGGCATCATTGGACGGAAGCTGCAATAGACCATAATAATCATTAAAATAAGCCGCGACACGGCAAAACCAACAAAGTGGCATGTGCGATACACGAAGACTCAGATCAGCCTGGACATCCGCCCAGTCTGATCAAGTTTGCTGTGCACTTAAAGGATAGCTAAGGGTCCGAGCTACCAACCTCCATGCTGACAGCAAAATCCCTGATCAGACTGGGCGGATGTCCAGACTGATATAAGTCTCTGCTGGACGCACATGCCACTATGTCGTGTCATGGCTCAAATGCTTTATTTACAGAGGCCACATGAATTGCCGTCATATACAGTAACGTTATATTTTAACCACGCCCTCTGGTATATGACTTGTTTACGAAACTGTAAAATTTCCAACATTTTTAAATATATTAAATATGCCAATATTTTTGTTGAAAAATACGGAAAGCTTTTGCATTGCAAAAGCGCTTCTCACATATTTTCAACAAAATTATCAGTGTATTTGGATATAATCTTGCAAAACACTAAACGAGTTGACCTCTTAAAGACAAAATTTTTGTATATTGGCTGTCATAATCCTATTATGTAACGGTCCAGTGACACTGCTATTTCATCAAAGGAACTATCCCATCTCACATAGGTAATGACATAACAGGATCATAAAACCAATTAAGACTGGGGGGGTGTGTTCTATATAGCAGAGAATATTTGTCTTTAACGAGCTCGTTAGCCTAATGATACTTTGAAGAAGAGCAAGATAAGCAATATGCTTTCTTTCCAATCCTAAAAAAAATCATATTGTATAGAACATACATGTTGTGAAAAAAAAAACTGAAATAAATATGTTCAAACCAACGACGCTTTGCACAACTGGGCCTAGGATACGTTCTGCAGTCAGTTCCTGGATGGTTATTCATGCGCAGAAGGTAAGTTGAAAGAATGTGACGAACTCAAATACATTTTTCTACAATTTTTACTGAGAGATATGTTGAGTATAAATCAAAGTTTACTGACTAAATTAAAATAGATATACAATACATTTCTTAACTAAACCATTACCTTTTTATATAGGAATATAATAGTGCCATTACTGTAAATGATCACTTGAAACTGGAAAGGTTGGTTTGCTGAAACGAAAGAGAACGAAAGAGTATTAGTAATAATGAAAAGAAAAGAAGAAAAAAGAACACATCACAAGTACTTATCATTGAATATTGTTATATTGTGGGTTATCAGTTGACAAACAGTGTCAATGACACCCAGAGGGAGTTCAAGGTAAAATGACAGAAGCTGGGTACTCCAACAAGCTTCAAATACCTTGGAGCAGTTGCCACGGCTGATGGCTCAGAATCGGAGGTTCTCTTAAGGGTTGCACAAGCCACTTAAGCTCTTACAAAGCTAAAGCCAGTTTGGAGAGCCAGTTTGGATCAAAGGTGAAACCGATGCCCTCCTTTGTCATTTGCATATTTCAGTATGCCTGTGAATCGTGGACTTTCACAGCAAAGTTAGATAAAAGGAGACTCTTTCGAAGTCATAGGTGATACCCCAACGGCCTTGCAAGTTTATGGGATAGAAAAGAAGGGAATAGAATAGTTCTTATAACTTTAAAGAAAAAGAACGAGCACTATAGCTGACGACTGCGAACTGCATTGAAATAATGGGAAATTCGATGCTATTTTATGCAACATCTGAACATACCTTCTTCTTAGTACATACAATGTCAATTTTTAGCATAAAAATTTGAGCCGCGACACGACAAAACCAGCAAAGTGGTTTGAGCGCCAAGCAAGACTTAGATCAGCCTGGGCATCCGCCCAGTCTGATCAGAGTCTTAGCAGTCCACATGGAGCTAGCTTAGACCCTTAGCTACCCTTTAAGCGCACAGCCAAGAGTCTAGTCAGACAGGGTGGATGTTCAAGCTGATCTGAGTCTGCGCTTGGCTTACAGCCACTTTATTGGTTTCCTCGTCTGGCGGCTCATATCGAACGTCTCCCGGACTTGAGTCTCACAGAATGTTTCGTTTTACTTCACGTGGTGTGAAATATCTAAACGTTGTTCGAATAAAAACATACAAAGTACTACGGTAGTGGATGAATTCCGGCTGCAGGCTGATCTGAGTCTCGCTGGGCGCACATGCCACATTGCTGGTTTTGTCGTGTCGCGGCTCATGTATTGTGTATATAAGTGGCCAAATCTGTTAGAGGTAAAATATGTTCCCTGTGCTATAAGCCTAACAATTCGTTGTTGTTTTAGTCTCCGTTGTAACCATTGCACATTTCATTCGATCCTTGAGTCAAGGAGCTTAGCCAAGTAAAACTTCAAAATTTCAGTAGATATGAAACAAATATAGAAGGGCAAGTACAAGTTAAGTGTTTTGTCAGTGGAAATGAAAACAGCCTACCATTTTTCTGACGATCAAACATATTTCTCCATTCCACAACAAAAGTGTCCTCTGTAAAACATCAATTAAATATATAAGGGTCGAGTCTAGTAACTTCGGACAGCAGGTAAATTCGGACATATCATTGCAAACAGTAAAACTCCAGATGAGATGGCTCATAATCTTTTAATTCCAAACAATTGACATATAAAGGAAACGATTTCACTGTCCGAATTTACCCGCTGTCCGAATTTACCCGACTCGACCTACACTTCGTGATGATGTAGAATCATGTTCTCGTATGATTATACAAAATAATATATACTAGTACTTCATACAAAGCCATCCGCAGGAAAGGTGTCTTGTATGGGCAAAAGGGTGAGTAAATTATTTCCTTTATAATTAAACTCTGTGGAAAGGGAACAAAAAAAGAAATGGTATACATGTAGTTACTCCCCTGAAAGTGTAACAACTTACCTTTACAATGGTTACAATGGTGCGTTTGTTAAGCTGACATGTATAATTTAGCTGCAATGCCACAGGAGCACAGGAGTACCAATTTCTGTCGCGTCGTATTTCATATCGCAAACTGCTAGGTTAAGGGTAGAGTCAGATAACTTCAGACAGCCAGTAAATTTGGACAGTGACATTATTTCCTTTTTTGTCAGTTGTTTGGAACTTAAACAAAAATAACTGGCCAAACAGTGAAAATTATGAGCCGTCTCATCTGGATTTTCACTGTTTGCAATGGTATGTCCGAATTTACCCCAATGGGATTTTTGAGGTATCAAACAAGTACAGGTAAATGTCACTGCTCAAAGTGTGAAACTTTAGAAATAAAAAAGAAATGCACCATGTATGGAGATGATAATATTATTCCTTAAAAGCCATGAAATGACGACTCGTCGTCAGTATTTTTTTCCCTCAAACATTCGCAAAGTGAATCGTTAAAGAATTAACTAAAAAACAAGGCCCAGTTGTTCAAAGTATCGTTAGCCTAACGAGCTCGTTAAGTGATCAATTCGATAAGTATTTTACGCCTTTATGGCCAAATACACTGATATTTATTATTGAAAATATGTGCGAAGCAAAAGCTTCTCACATTTTTTCAACAAAAATATTGGCATCATTGAGGTATTAACGTTTAAAATTTTAAATTTAAAGAGTAACTACACTTCAGGAACTGACTGAATCAGATCACAAACCCTATCCCCAACATCAAAGGGAAAGATTAACAAAGACATCCCAACAAACAATAAACTACAAGTGATAAGCCGAGTCAGTAGCTCTTTCCCAAATAGATGGCAACTCAGCTATCTTTATTGAACTAAATAATTTAGACCAACAGACGGGTTACAACGGACTAAGCAAATTATATGAAAAACATTTAACAATTATTTTTACCTATTTTCTATTTTTATGATAGAAGGATTAAACAGAGAACACATTAAACAGCACCGAACATAAAACAAAAAAATAAAGTCTCGTTAACTAACCATGTCATTTGTTTTGAACAACTTGGCCCTGCATTATCTTCTTTAACTAGTATTTCTCTTAAGTTGTTTCTGCTTTTCTTCGTTTTCTCAAACTTTTCTACAGAAATGTGTATAGGGAAAATATTATAAGATACCTAAGATATATTAATAATTCGAAAGAGAACACATTCGTCTTTGCGCTAGTTTTATCCTTGACCTTAAATATGATTAGCTTTGATAGGTTTCTTAAAAAATATTGGTAATCTATTCCATATATATAAAAAAACTGATAATACGGACATTCAAATTCGTAATTACATGGTATACTAGCTCAGCCCCTTTGCTACCCTGAAATTTATTTTTTTTTATCGAAATAGAATCCTTCTTATCTCTAAATATGTTCATTTGAATAAATGCTGTCCTCATGTTTCCAGCATATTTATTATATGTGCAAGGCAGCCTATAGAAAAAAAAGATGTTACTTATATTGAATTGATTTTTGTTTCAGATGCATAATACAAAAACAAGAAGTGCTCAATAACAAATTTAATAACGTCAATGCTCATTAAGTGGTCAGGTTGTGGCATATTTTGTATGACTATGCACAAATGAACAAAGGTATTTTAGAACGGTTTTTTGCAACGGGTTCAAGAATTATAAATCTAAACGATTATTTAATTCAGTTATTCCTGAAATGCAAACTTTTTTCGTGAAAAATCACTGAATGACAGAAGGGTGGGCCTGACGACCTTATATGACATTACATATTAAGTCGTCATCTTTTGTACTGGAATGTCGTCAGTAGGTCTTAAGTTATAATATTCGTGGATTCTTTTGAAAAAAGGAAAGGCAACTTATTTAATCATTTAATTCGACCACAATAATAACACGTAATATAAAGAACAAAACTCTATCTTGACGAAGATAAGTCAATAAATGAGCACTGAAATCATAACCACATGTGTGTGTGTGTGTTAGGGGGATGTGTGTTCGTGCATGCATTCCTGTTTATGTGCATTTCCTTCTGATGTTCCAAGAAACATGGGAAGCGGTTCTGGGCAGTTTATTCAACCTATATCTCAAGCTTGTGCATCTGCAAAGTCTGAGACCTCACTGACTGCCTGAATAAGCTTTGGGTCCTTTGGAACCAGGCCTTGAAGGCATTGCTGAAAATCGGATAATAGCAATAAGAAATTGAACAGTTTGAGAAAGAGAGAGAGAGAGAGAGAGAGAGAGAGAGTTTAGGCATGTTTGCTGTTATAGAAAATATCCATTGCTCTTCGAGGACGCTTGCGAGGTGCTACCACCACCCCATATTTCTCAATAATTCTGACTTAGTTCGTTTCGTGCGATTTGATTGGCTAGAAGTAAAAGCTTTAAACTTCGTAAATTCCAGCATCATACATGTAATCTCATTGGGCTATTTTTCCGCAAGCTTCTAAAATCAACGATTTACAACTATTTTCATGATACAGTTGGAATTTTAAGGCATAAATATTTTGGACTTTATCAATGTCTACACACTGGCGAATCACCCCAAAACATAGCATAAAGTCTTTCGGGCTTTACATAGTTTGTGAGTGATTCGCCCGCGTTTACACATCGAGAAATTCCACGGAAATAAAATTCATTCCTGTAGTAACATCAATACAATCGCTTTGATGAAGTGAAACATTCTCGCGATTTATAGATCTGGTCGGCATCTAGTGTAAAAGAGTGGAGACAAGAATACATAAAAATATAACATTAAGTCGTCAGATGTCTTATTAGGTCGTCAGTCCTCTTTCATGGTAAATATTTTATTTAATCGCATGACTTTGCACAAGGGAAACCACTCTTTCGCTTCTTTAATCATTCTTCTCAAGGCCGAGCACTTTACTATGGCACGTGGCCGCATCGGAAAGTTTTAAAACTCATTTGCCGTAACCCGTTATTTCTGGACTATTCCGTCGCCCACTTTCTTATCAGGGTGAAAAAACAGTACCCCTAAATAATAGCATATATCTTGCAAATATAAAAAAATAATTATATTTATGGCAAAAGAATATAAAAGCTGAATAATTTTAATTTCAATTTTTGCCGCTCCTCCACTTCTGTGATGACGTAGGCAAAGAGAGCATTGCGAAAAGGGGAAGTGACGACATAATGACCCTGACGACTTAACCCGAATTTATGAGACTATCACAAATATAATTGAGCCGCGACAAAGTGGTTGTGCGTCCAGCGCAGACTCGGATCAGCCTGGGCATCCACCCAGTCTGATCAGTCTTCTGCAAGCGCTTAAAGGGGTAGCTAAGTGTCTAAGCTACCTCCATTCGGACAGCGAAGACTCTGATCAGACGGAAACAATTCAATTGTCTTCCGCAAGGTTCATGTAAGAATTCTCACTCTCCGCAACAAACTGAGAATTCTTACTTTGCTAAATACAATTCCGGATTCCTGCTATGCGCAGAACATATGTAGATGTCTATGGAACTTTAGCACACAAATTATAAGGGATGTTTTTTATTCTTTGAATCTTGAATAAAGTAGAAACCATAATATTAAAAAATCGATTTATCAGAATAGATTTCGACCTTTTAGATTTTCCAGTCCTTAAAACGCTCATTGTGGCTCTTACGCCTTACATATACAGCCTCCGTTTCTGCAACGACAATGTTAAAAAGTATAAAAGATAGACAATTATCAGAAATTAATATAATCAGAGTCCATATCCCGCCACAAACAAAAGCCTTGAATGAATCTTACATTAGAAAAAAGAGTACACTACTATTGTATAAACATCTTACCAACCTGTATTTTTAAAATATATGAGCCGCGACAAGACAAATCCAGCAAAGTGGCGCTTGCGCCCAGTCTGATCAGAGTCTTTGCTGTGCGCACAGATGTAGCTGAGACCCTTAGCTACCTTTTAAGCGCAAAGCGAATTCTGGTCATACCGGGTATTGCTATCACAGTATCCGAACGCACTGTACCATCTCTTCCGGTTTACAGAGAGTTGAATCGAGAGTGCAAACATTCGCTCATAACCAGTAGTCGGAAAGCATTACTTTTTGCGGTTTTGTCTCGCATATGCTGCTTCAGTTATAGTTATCAAGCTTTGGAAATGTAAAGAGGTAAGTTTAATATAATTTGTTCTTCGGTTTTTTACTTTATTGCTCTAAAGAATGAAAAACTCCCTTCCGTCACAGAAATTTTATTCCGAACAGTTTAAAATAAGACGAACTTGTGTCGTTCTAATCCCAGCTTTCATCCTATTATCAGAACTAACAAACTGTAGATTGATAACGCCTTCCGTTCATTTTAAAGATTTTTTATAAAACATGTAAGAAAAGGCTGAAATGGTTTTAGAATCATGCCAAGGGTGAATTGAATACTGTACGCCTTACTACCTACCTAGTGTTCGCCTTGCTTGGAGTACATGATGAAGTTACTAACTTCAGATCAGATTTGTTTTCCTTGTATAGACTGTAAATTAACATATCAATGAAGGCCCTTATTAGATTCCTGGTTACCTTGTACTTTATATTTTTGAACTAAAATATGTTTTAGCTTTTAATGTTGGAATCACATTTTGTTTTGTTTTGTTTTTTTATTAAGTTAATTCGAAAAAAATAATAATAGATAAAACAAATTAAAAAGACATATAAATTAAAAATAAACCCTTAGGTAGGCATCCATCTGTTTCAAACCTCTCTTCTGAATATGCAGGGCCGATGGAAGGCAAATTGCATATGAGCGTCCGTGAGTCCAGAGAGCGAAATTTTATTCATGGGATCTGGAATCACTCGATGTACAAACATAGGCGCAACGCCGATATATGTTAAAATCGTAAAACGGAAAGACCTATGTCACTGAACCTTGGTAAATGGCATTTGACACGTAGGCTTGTCATAGTTCATTCAAATCAGGATCCTGGATTATCTGAAGGTCAATTCTGCATTCTTATGATTGCTTTAACTTTAGATTTTTATAGATTTTTGTAAGTTTCTGCTCTTGCCTAAATGCATTTTGCAAAATTTGTAAATATTCAAGCAAGGCGTCTGTTCGCGGCAAAAAGACGAAAAGACGAAATGGCACAAACCAGCCACAATATCATTAGGTATTCGAGTCCTATCAAGCTTGTATAAATAATGACCCTGGGTTGTCACTGACCTATTTATAGCAAGGTCAGTATTTTTTCCTTCGGGAGAAATCACCTTTATCTTCGTGAGCATACTTTCTGACGCAGCGACATTGTTTCTAGCTATGGTTATCGTGAAACCGTTTGCCGTTACACTAAAACTTTTACGTCCCTTTCCAAAACAACATGGTGTCGCATCTCGATGGAAGCTGGAAAAACATATGCGGAGAAAATAGCTGCAATTTTTTGGGGAAATATGATGTAAACGTTCATAAATAATCTGTCAGGTTAAAAGAGAATGTAAAGACTGCATGCAGGTGCGTTTTTAATTTTGTTAATAAATAATACATTTGTTCTGTCATCTGTACAATAAATTATTATGCTAAGCTTAAGAAATGGTGCATGTACAACCTCCTATGAGGAGTAGTATACATAAGGTACCCACTATCGATGCAATTTGATAGTATTTGAGCCCGAAAAAATATTATTAAATTCCTTACGGTAAAAGAGAATCTATAACAAGTACCCGGTCTTCATCCGAAAGCACGCTGCATTTTGTTCTATTCAGTTCTATTCTGTAACCTTGCAATGTCGTTGGGGCACCACAGATGGCTTTGCAACAAGCACCACTGATGGCTTAGCAACAATCTCTTTACACCGTGTCCTGTTTTCTGCTGCCTAGTTGTGCTGGCAAAGTCCATCCCTGTCCACTCAAACGCTGTCCCAACATTTCCATTTCTGCATACATCTTCGTTTTTCCCCTTCACTGTCGGACCTCTGCCTATCGGGTTCCGCGAGAAAGTTGAGCTGTCTTATGCCTCTGCGGCAGAGCTCCTCGTAGCAGCAGGCCCTGAGTGTCAATTATCTAAAATCGGATAAAAGTCCTGCGAATTCGGAGGCAAGGTATTGACATGAGTGAAATATTGTTTATTAGTTTGTTAAACTACAAGTTGTCCACTCACTCCTTTCACTGTGCTCTATAGCATTGTCTTTGCTAAACCAGAAGACCCCTAGAGGTGGCCAAATCACCCTAGCCTCCACTTTATGAGCTTGGTGAGGAGTTCATCATATTCTCCAAGGACTGCTTGGATATTTCGGCACACCTCCTAACTGGCAATGTGGTCCTTGTACGTAATATTCAATAACTTTTGGAAGCAGCTCATCCCTCTAACCCTGCTGTCAAGGTTCACGATTCAGACAGAAGAAACATGGAAATGACAATGGAGCGCAGGAATTTAATGTTGATCCAAGCCATATTTTGCTACCTCTCCGAGTTGGCTTCAGCCTTCTAAGAGCTGCAATGGAATGTGCAATCTTCAAGAGACCCCCATCCCCACCCCGGTGTCAAGACACCATCCCAGACAATTGCTCCAAGGTATCTAAGGCTTGAATTTCGCCACAACATCCAGCTTCCACCAGCCCCGCACCCCCTCCCCCTCCCCCCTCGGACGCTACCAGCCCGGTACTCTCGCAGATCTCCATTCCATCCATACCGTGTGCAGATCCTGTCGAGATTCTCAACCAGAGACTCCAGTTCTTGCTTTTCCCAAGCAAGAGCGTCTCTTTCATGGCTTTCATGGGAAAACTGCAGATTGGTAAAAAATCTGCCGCCTAGGTTTACCTTTCTTCCTGAGCATCAGACATGACGAGAAGAATGCCAAAGAGTGTGGGAGACAAAGGATATCCCTGCCTGGCTCCAACTTTTACTCCGAAACGTTCTCCCGTGCTGTCATTCATATGCACTACATTTGTAGCCATGCAGAGCTGCTCATGGTGCGAACTAGACCCACGCCGACACCTCATCCCTGCATTGCGGTCCACAGGGCCGCATGCAATACCCTGTCAAAGGTTTGTTTCTATTTTAAATTAATGAAGACATGACACAGATTTTCTGATGTTGGAGGTACTTTTCACACAGGATTTTGAGGTTGAAGATCTGTTCGCTCCCTCCGTCTCCGAACCCACCCCGTTGCCCTGCGATTATCGCCCCGACTTGGGGTCCAAGAATGTTCAAGGCGATCCTCAGCACGACCCGCCCGAATCACCGGCGAAGTTGATCGTTCTGTAGCTCCGGCAGAGCTGTAGATTACCATTTTAGTAAGTGTAACAATCAGTGACTGAGTCCATGGTGTGGGATACTCCCCCGTTCTCCAGATCTTGTTACAGATCTCTGTTAAAACATCAATCATGGTCTGCATGCCAGTTTGAACAAGCCCTGCTGGCACTTCATCAACTCCGGCGCTCCTCCCTCCTCCTCTGCCTTCACCGCAACCCCTCTCTCGAAGTACCGACTGTAGATCCTCTTTTGGGGGTGCTGATTGCAGTCCAGAACTGCACTTTCACCACAACTCCCATGGCTGCATAGTTCTGAACACCGTTCATCCGCTGAGAATCTTTTGTTCTTCTGCAAGACATTTCCCAGACTTGTCCTGGGCAGTTGCGGATGAACCCTATTATCCAAAGCCAGACCCTTCATCAGCTTGTGTGCTCCTTTTCTGTTGTTTTGTCCAGGCCAACCTCGTACCGAATGCCCATCCAGTCCTCCTCTGCTTTCTTCACCGCCTTCTGAATCCTCTTGTTAGCTCTCCTGTATTCGTTAGCTCCTTCTGCTTCAAACTGCCTCTTCTTCAAATCTTTCCTGTCATCACAGAGGTCCAGAACATCTCTGATGACTCAGGGGTTTTTTTTTATTTCCTTTTCAAAATTCTCACCGGCCTCGCCGGTCACTATATTTGTGTAGACCACACAAAAGATGATTTTATAGTCAAATTCTCAATGAGCTTCTAAAATCCGTAGGAGAAGTTGCGCACGCAAGGTACCTACTCAACTGGCCTTATGCATAAGTAAAAAAGTAAATAAATATATAGTAAAAAAAAACAATGATAAATGAATGAAATTGAAAAAATAATATTTAATAAATAAACAGAATGTAAAAGACTTAGTTCATAACCCGAAAAAATAATCGATATATTGCTATAAACAGGCATCGTATTAAAGGTAGAAGTGTTATTTAGGTTTGGAAACTGATGGCATGAAAAAGTAATCGAAGTCAACGCAAAAAAGACCTCATCGTGCTTACATGAAAACTTCGCGAAATAAAAGTGTTTTTCGTCGATAACTGTAATATTTGGATATTTGGCCGGCTACCTATATTTTATTTGCTTATTTCTACGAGGCAAACCAATTCTTTTATATATCTAAAGTATATAAAGAAAAGTCAATTGAGGATCCTTACTATATTAACCTGAAAGGAAATGGCACTTTTTCCAGTAGAGGTTTATTGCGGGAAATGAAGAACTGAAAATAAGGTATATAATAAGGCTTAGGACGATTGCAATTTTGATATTCAGTCACAGAGAAAATTAAGAGGGGTTAGCTAATCTTTATTTCAAAACGATCGGTCATCTTGTTTCTAGAGTAAAGTTATAATAACAGACATAGGCATCATTCACACAGGCACATATATGGCGCTGCATAACCTCAAAAAGATAGTATGGTGACCCCATTTTTTATTTCATTTTTTTCACCAAGCATATAACAGTCTACCGCTGTGTGAAGTGTCAACAAAAATCAAAACCAGTCTGCAAATTTCATTATTGGTAATGAACATACTCATGAAACTGAGTCTGCTATTTTCATTTCTGTAGTGCATACCTTGCTTTCAAAGGATCTGCCTACTCAGACATTATTTATATGGGAATTTTCCTTTCAGCTTATCTATGATGCGGAAATGCTTAAAAGCTATACTTAGAAATCATCAAGTTTATGATTTTGAATTAACGACATGTGTCCAAATGTGAAAAGAGTCAATGTCAAGGACATCATTTAACCTTTGAACAAGGTCGCTATGAGTCAGTCCAATTGCAATGATCAGGTACAATCGAATTTCAGATCATGCCTAGAAACCACACTACTGAGCCTATCTATTGAAATAAAATTACATATGAGTAGATGCCCAGGGCTAATCGTCCCTGGGCGCACATATGACTTTTAATTTCGTCATGCGGCGGTGCATGTTCAATCGAGACTAAATAGTATTCATAGTTTTGATATCACAACAAAGATTTTTTGCGTGAAAAAAAAACCAACAACAACAAAAAACAATCTTCTTTTCTAATGGACCTCCTGATGTCAATGGACCTCCTGATGTCAGAAAAGAGGTTTTTATGATGTCACAAAACGGACTTTCTGTTTGTTTGTTTTTTGCAAAATAGATTGTCTAACGTCACAAAATAGTTGTTTTAGGTCACCTGAGCCGAAGGCTCACAGGTGAGCTTATAGTATAGGCAGGCATTCCTCGTCTGTCCGTTCAAATTTTCAAACGACATCTTCTCTGAAACTACAAAGCCCATTGTAACCAAATTTCATATATAGCATTCATAGGAAAGGGAAACAAATAACACTATTTTTTTTATCCAAATCACTTCATAACTTTGGTTGCTATGGCAACTTAAAGTTTCCATTGACTTGTATGGGAAAAATTGAAAATTTGCATTTATTGCTATGTCACTGCAGATATTTTGACAAAACTTTTACAGAAATTTTTCTTGAGTAGTCCTCTATCAACAACATGAAATTTATGTAAATTGCACAATTTGACTGGTTACTATGGCAACCGAATGATTAAAGATAGAAAAAAAATCATCTTCTCAGAAACTATGCAACCAATAAAGCCCAAACTTCATAGAAAGGATCTTAGTACTAGCTGCTTTAAAGTATTGTTTTTTCTTTGCAATTGCTTTAGCAGTTTGGTTGCTATGGGAACTTAAATTGCCATTGACTTATAATGGCAAAATGGAAAGTTTGCATTTCTTGCTATGTCACTGCAGATATTTTGCCAAAACTTTCATAGAAATGTTTCTTGAGTAGTCCTCAACCAGCCTTGTTAAATTTATGCAAATTGCAGAATTTGGCTAATTGCTATGGCAACCGAAAAATTGAAGAAAATATTAAAAAAACATCTAAAAAAACTATGCGACCGATACAACTCAAACTTTACAGAAGGGATCTTAGTACTAGTCTCTATAAAAATACTGTTTCTCATGGCAGTTGCTCCAGTAGTTTTGTTTCTGTGGGAACTTTAAGATGCCATTGACTCATAATAGGCAAGTTGAAATTTTTCATTCATAGCTATATCACTCTAGATATTTGGACACAACTTTAAAAGAATTGTTTCTGGAGTAGTCCTCTAGCAACCGCATGAAATTTATGCAAATGACACAATTTGGCTGGTTGCCATGATAACCAAATTATAAAAAAAAGCCAGAAAACATACTAAACAAGAATTCCGCGGAATGCGGTGTCTCGCCTGCTGGCGCTTTATCACAAAACAGAGCTAAATCAGCAAAGATGTATGCATGAACCAAGATTCTTGGCTCTAGCCCTTATGGTTTCTGAAAAACAAACCTAAACGCGAAAACTTGACTAAAAATTGTGAAGTCAGTAAACCGTAAAATGTAGGTTAAGACACAATATTGATGATGGCTTTGAGATTAATTCATCCATATGTACGCATGACCAATTTTCATGGTCTGGCCCTTATAGTTTCTGAGAAAATGACCTGAACGACGAAAACTCGACAAAAAATGCAAAGTCAGTCAACCATAAAATGTAGGTCAAGACTCAATATTGAAGATGGCTTTGAGATTAACTCTTCCAGATGTATGCATGTACCAAGTTTCATGGCTCTAGCCCTTATACTTTCTGAGAAAATGACCTAAACGCGAAAACTCGAGAAAAAATTGCAAAGTCAGTCAACCGTAAAATGTAGGTCAAGACTCAACATTGATGATGGCTTTGAGATCTACTCTTCCAGAGGTATGCATGACCCAAGTTTCATGGCTCTAGCTCTTATAGTTTCTGAGAAAATGACCTAAACGCGAAAACTCGACAAAAAATTGCGAAGTCAGTCAACCGTAAAATGTAGGTCAAGACTCAATATTGATGATAGCTTTGAGATCTACTCTTCCAGATGTATGCATGACCCAAGTTTCATGGTTCTAGCCCTTATAGTTTCTGAGAAAATGACCTAAACGCAAAAACTCGACAAAAAAATGCGAAGTCAGTCAACCGTAAAATCTAGGTCAAGACTCAACATTGATGATGGCTTTCAGCTGTACTCTTCCAGATGTATTCATGTACCAAGTTTCATGGCTCTAGCTCTTATAGTTTCTGAGAAAATGACCTAAACGCAAATCTCGACAAAAGTTTACGCCGACGACGCCGCCGACGACGACGACACCGGAAAAGCAATACATATGTCTCGCCTCTGCTTCGCAGGCGAGACAAAAATCATCTACTCAGAAACCAATTGGCCTATAATTCTGAAACTTTACTGAAAGGATTTAAGTGATTGCCTTTATTGAATTACTATTTGTCATTACTGTTGCCCATGTGGTTTGTTGCGATGGCAACTTCAAGTTTCCATAGACTTATTATGGGAAAATGTAAATTAGCATTTCTGTGTTACTGTAGATATTTTGACAAAAGTTTTGCAGAAATGTTCTCAAAAAGCAGACTTCAAAATTCTGACATATTGTATAATTTGCCATAGAGTTACTTACCCCTGAGGATGAATGGACTCAAGTCAGCTACAGGACCAATTGTTCTTTGGTTTATGTTTTATTTTTAAATCATAAAATAAATTTTCTGATATCAAAAATTTGATTTTTGATAGAACAACGTTCTCGAGAAGAAACATTCGCATGATTGTTGAATTGTATTACGATCTGAACGAATTTGTCATCACAGTAAAGCGTGGAGTAACTCAGTAGTAAGGAATACACAAAAAACATAGTAAGGCGTACAACTACCACTTCAACCCCTCATCATATTATCATGAAACTATCCACCAAGCTCGCAAACTATAACAATAAAAACTAAATGTTAATGTCAAACGATGACCTATAATTGCATTAGAACCACAAAAGATGCGTTAACAAATATTTTTTTCAGACAAATACAGGCTGATAATTTGCCCAACTTTGTAATTTACACACTGTGAGGAAAGGAGTTAAGCAATAAAATAATGGAATTATTTACAGCACTTCAATAAAATTTCATGTCTTACCTCTGGAAAGTTTACTAAAACTAAATTATTATAAATAAAGCAGCTGTGCGAGACAAAACCGCAAAAAGTAATGATTTTCGACTACTGGTTATAAGCGAATGCTTGTACTCCCAATTAAACGCTATGAAACCCGAAAGAGATGGTACAGTGCGTTCGGATACTGTTACTGTAACTATTGTATAAACATTCTACCAACCTGTATTTTTAAAAAATATAGCTGATTCATTCGATAGGTGTGGATTAAAGTGTGCCATGAATGGAGCAATAAAATGCGTTGGTGAAATATTATCCAGATCTGGACTCATTGACATCAGCCCTTCAAATAAAAATAAAATGTGTTATTCTGTAAAAAAAAATAGAATAAAAAACAACCACATTTGAGACGTGACACGACAAAACCAACAAAGTGGCGAGTGTGCCCAGCGAAGACACAGATCAGCCTGGGCGGATGCTCAGGCCGATCTGTCTTCGATGGGTGCACATGCCCGTGGCATGGTTTGTTTTGACGCGTCGCGGTTCATTTATAAAGATAAATAAATAAATAAATACATAAAGTCAAAATTAATTGTTATAAGTAAACTTTCGTGAGGTACTGGACAGCTTCAGTTTGGAAGTCGTTTGATGGAGTAACGTAAATGTGTTCTGATGTTGATCTTCCTGAGTTTACGAAAAATGGTATTTTGGAATTAGTTCTCTGGGCTCTTATATTAAGCTTTTCTTGATTAAAAATCTATAAATCTTCCTTATCAAATACGATTTAGTTATTCCTTTTCCTGATACAAACTATGCACAGGCTCCGTAGAGTGCAAACGCTTACAAAATAATTTCGTTTTCAAGAAAATCTCGACTACATAATTTCTTCGTCTTCATTTGAAGTGAAATGCAGTGTTTATGGAAATGTCTGTAAAGTTTATTTATGGAATAAATTTCATTTTTCTGGTGTTTATCGAAGTATAAACTACACTGGGTCGCGTGGAAAGTAAGTGAACCCCGAAGGGGTTCATGTAAACTTTGCTAGAGACCAAATGTAATTTATACTTCGATAAACACCAGAAAAATTAAGTTCATTGCTTATAGTTACATTCTTTTCTATCTATTAACTGCCCACAAATTTGCGTTAGGGGCTACAGTTGAAGCAGAAAAACAATTATACGCAGTTTTTTTTCTACTTACTGCGGAACAGCGTCAACGACGTCATAACGTCGCCTACATTCAATCAACTTGGAAAGAGCCATTGTTTAATTTGACGTCATGTGACGTCGCGTGATCCGATGTAGTTATTTTAGGAATGAATTTCATTTTTCTGACGTTTATCGAAGTATGAACAACATTGGGTCGAGTGCAAAGTAATGGAACCCCGAAGGAAAGTAAGTGAACCCCGAAGAGGTTCATGTAAACTTTTCTAGCGACCCAATTTATATAGTGTATACTTCGATAAACATCAGAAACACTAGGTTCATTGCTTATAGTTACATTCTTTTCTATCTATTTTTTTACTATAAATTTGCGTCAGGGGCTACAGTTGAAGCAGAAAAAATATTTATACGCAGTTTTTTCTGCTTAAAGCGGAACAGCGTCAACGAGGTAACAACAACGTCATGACGTCGCCTACATCCAATCAGGTTGGAGAACAATGGTATATTTTGACGTCAATTAACGTCATGTGACGTCGTGTGAACCGATGTAGTTATTGAAGTATAATTTTCATTACGTTCTTATGGCTTACCAAAGGGGTTTCCAATAAAGGCACTGAGAATGTAAATATTGAAGTATAAACTACATAACGTTCTAATGGTTTACCATAGAGATTTTCAATAAATGCACTCAAAATGTAAATATTCTAAAATAAGTACTCGCTGTGTTGTTATACCTGCTGTTGAGATAAACACATGATTTATATCATGGCCGTAAAATGGGAAACTTGACGTCAAATTGACCCTCTGAAATAGAAATAGGCACTTACGAGGGGAGTTCAATAAGTTCGTAGAACTCGGTATTTTTCTATACAATTCAACATTTCTTTTTTCATTTTTGTGCAGTGTGAACCTTTGTCAGTTGAAAGATAACAGTCGTTCAGTCAACACGTTCATATTTTGCTCCTACTTTTTGTTTGAAAACCTATACACCTAGGCAAAAATGGAAAGTCAGAATGTTGAGTTCAGAGCAATCATAAAGTTCTTCACTAAGGAGGGTGCAAACGCCAAAGAAATCCTTCGGCGCATGGCTGATGTGTATGATGATAGTAAACCAAAGTATTCTACAGTGGCAAAGTGGTCGGCAGAATTTAAACGTGGGCAGGACTCCTAAGAAGATGACCCAAGGCCAGGTGGCCCTGCTTATGTCATCAGCCAGGAGATGATCGACTGTGTTGAGAGACTTGTGCTAACGACCGCCGAATCAAAGTTGCCGAACTTGCTTCAGAATGTGTTATTTCTAATGGAAGTGTTTACACTATAATCCATAAACATTTAGGTGTGTCAAAAGTATCTGCCAGGTGGTTACCCAGAAACCTGAACATGCAAGATCGTCAGCAAAGGGTGGAGTCCCAGAGTTGCACAAGCGGTATTCGTGAGTGCAAGTTCGAGCAGTTAAATCACCCGCCATACAGTCCAGACCTGGCCCCAAGTGATTATATTCTGTTTCGAAATTTGATGTCCCACTTGCGTGGACGAGATTTCAGGACAATGATGAGCTCAAGGCTGCTACAGAGGCTTGGTTTGAGGACCAAGCAGACGTCTTTTATTTTAAAGACATAGACTGCTTATCAGAAAAGTGGGCCAAATGCATTGAAGTCAAGGAAGATTATATTGAAAAATAATGTTAAAACCATCTTCCAATCTGTGAGTTAAACCCCGAGTTCTACAAACTTATTGAACTCCCCTCGTATAATGATAATATACCAAACGGCTTCATGTGAGAATTATGAAAAACAACCTTTTTTTTTTGGCAACACTGTTTTTTGCAAACTTCACTTGTCATTTTTGTCCTGTTAGACATTTAAAACCATATAAATACAAAAAACACAGGCCATACACAGTTTTTCAATATGTTTTAAGCCGAAAAAAGTCTTGGATTTCAAATGACTACTCTACTTAAAAATCTCATCAGAATTTTTCATATCATTATATCGAAATTGTTCCTGAAATTTAATTTTATTTCCCCCCATGGGAATTTTTCCCACGACATTTTTTTCTCACTTTGCCATATGGGGCCGGGTAGCGCAATCGGTAGGGCACCTGACTCGTAAGTCAGAGGTCCTGGGTTCGAATCCCGGTCTGGCCACATACTTTCGTTTCTCCTTCCGCTGATTCAAGAAGGGTAGTTGTCAATTACTGGCGAAAGTATGTGCACTTAGTACTGGTTAACCGCTTAGGAGGTCTAAGCCTGCCCAGGAATAGTGTGGTTAGGTTAACTGACCGTCTCGACATGACCTTAGTTGTTTACCGTGGACGTTAAGCATCAAATCAACCAACCAACCAACTTTGCCATATGGGGAAAATCCCATGGGATTTCTAGATTTTTTTTATATTACATATTTTTGAAAAACAACCTAGAAATCAATTCACTGGACAAATATATGTATTTAAATCTTTTAAGTGTACCTTAGATTTATTTTGTTTTCAATTTTTCCATGGGCATTTTTTCCACGGGATCTTTTTTCCATTTGAGCATATGGATTCCCACTGAATTTTTATTTTTTTCCTACTTTATTATGCCGCGAGTGGTTGTATTAGAATGAGTTAACAGCTAATTTTAAATGTCATACATGTATCTACTGATTTTTTATTACTGTTTCTTTTCCCGTCGGAATTTTTTCCCGTGGGAAAAACTCCCTCGGGATAGTTTTCCTGTTGGAATAAATTCCCATAGGAGTTTTGTATTTTTACTTCACCAAACAATTTGTGTGCAAGTTTGTTTTGGGAAGTATTATGTTTAAAGGCCTCATTCGTTATAACCTTGAAATATTTTATCGTGATGTATCGCTGCAAGTTTCCCGTCATATTTTCTTCCTTGTAAATGGCAGTGAATAGCCATATCAAACAAACCAATTATCCTTGATTTTCACATAATTAAAAGTTTGAAAAAATAATGGCGTCCTTTTAAAGGCCCCATTGCTCTATCAGTGATGATATATTTTATCATGAGGTATCATTGCCTGCTTCTCACTACAATTTCCTCATAGTAAACGACCGTGATGCGCCAACTTTAATTGAATATAATATCCTTGAATCTGCATAGTCCTATCAGTGGTACAATCGTGCATACGAAAATAATTACGAAAAAACAGCCCAACCAAAACCTTTGGTGATAAATTGTGGGTAGCTATGCATATATATATTCCTACGCCTAATAAAAGGTAGAGGGAGTAGGTTTTTAAAAAAGACAAAGCGCTACACAAAATACAACTGTCCTTTTCTGGTTTCCCGTCTAGCAGTCACGTAGCTATACTGTAGGCGGCAAAGTGAATCGGTCTCCAAGGCTATACGTTGTATTCTTTCCATTTTATTCATGTTTACGAAATCGAAAGTAGGTCATATCAGTTGCCAATTAAAATGACCCAAATCAAAATTTAAATTCTTTTATGTGAAACTCAAGGATATTATATTTAATTAAAGTTGGCTAACCACGGTCGTTTACCATGACGAAACTGTAGTGAGAAGCTGGCAACGACACCTCATGAAAAATATACCATCACTGATAGAGCAATGGGGCCTTTAAGAACAAGAATTGGCACACATTGAAACAACAACCTTTCGAGCAGTTTTCTCTTAGATTAAATTTTAAAGTAATCTGGCCAGAATAAAATTCATACCGCATGCGCACCCATGCTATTAGACAAGGCATGATGTTTATTGTCGTTCCGAAGCTCTATCCAGTGCTCATCCGTCCAGTTATATATCAGTTTTCTTTTATAAAACGTACTGTTATCCTGAAAAAAGGGAAAAGCAATCAACAAAGAATAAAAAAGCATAACTGGCTACAAATATAATGAATTACATGGCGAACTACTGAGAATGACTGCTTATCAAAATTATTTCAAGGTTATGTCCGTTTTCGTCCAATTCTCATGACAATGTTCCATTGCAGGCTCAATAGAAAGAATCCATAACTCGCATTCCCTGGAACCGTGTTTGTTCGCGTTCTCTCCGGTTCGAAGAAAAGAGTCATTTAGTTAAACAAGAACACGCCGATATCGCCAAGTAACACTATATATTAATGAACTTCTACTGCGTTTTCAACGCTTTTTCTTTTATCAAATATATGCTAAAAGTGTTCATGAAACAATGTGAAGTAGCAGAAAGTCGGACCAAAACGCTGTGCTGATTCTAAAGCCCTATTCTCACTGTCAATGTGCTGGTCCCCGTATCGCCTGGTGAAGAAAAGCCAGCATACCGTGATGATCCGGGACCTTTTACCTAAAATATAGATTTCATTCTCACATTATCAACGCTCTTATGGTGTATCCCCAGTCTAGAATGTGTTACATATCGGGGCATTACACCCTATGTCACCGTAACTTTACCGCTTTTCACCGTGGCGGAGCCGGGATCATCTTGCATGAACCCTGTTAAACTGGATCAGTCCCTTATAAAACGGGGATCTACTCGGCCCTTACCGTACGTGTACCGCCATTTTTCGGGTATAAAGGGGACTCAACGGGCTGATAAGCCGCCTCATACCGTTCCAATCCCTGCCTCCACCGGTACGAAACGGGGCTATACAGTTCTGTACCTGAGCTCTGTCGGCCCAAAACCGGTGTTCAACATCACATCGGAATGCTACGGTTTATCACAGGAGTGGGACTGAAGAGACCCGGACCTGCCCCGGAAATCCCATGATTAAACTGGTTCTTGATATCTTTCCCGGTGACTCCTGGTTGTATTAAACATTATAAAACAAATGGGGCAGTTAGCCGGATCAACAGGGTTCATCCCGGGTCGTCCAGGATGTTCAGAGTGTCGCCAGAGTTGTTTTCCCGGTTCGACAGGGTTTCCCCCAGATCACTAACCGGGACTTGCCGTGGATGCCCGTCCGGGACAGTGAGAATGGGACTTAAGCATTTATAGGGCTAACAGGTAAAATAAAAGGATACTAACCTGAATATCTGGTATGCAATAAGTTGATCGGCGATCTCTTACTTTTCTTTTCGAGGACACAAAACTGTTATCATGGAGTTCCGATGTGTGGGGAAGCACAAGTGTATCTGAAAACCACACGTAAACGCTTTTATTTGATTTTTTCTATGCTAAATGTTTTCCTTAGTGTATGAGTACTTAGAAAAAGGTAATTTTTGAAACTTCCTTTAACACAAAATTTGAAACGTTTTGGCGCCATCCAAACTCTCTTAAAATCTCATGGTTTCTCTTTGCGTACAACGTGCGTAAATAGGATCACACAGAAATAATATCTTCTCTTTGTGAATTCTCAGAAAAAAAAACATGATTTCTGACATGCCCGTGTTTTTCAATCACTATAAAAACTGCGAGATAAAACAGATAATGTCAGGATTAATCTTTAAAGGAATGAAAAAAAAATGATAACAAAATCGCAGACAGGACTGCTCTTTTTGTAGCACCCACTTCTTGTTCATGGCCCAGTCGTTCAAACCATCGTTAGCTTAACGAGCTCGTTAAGAGGTCAACTCGTAAGTTGTTTTACAACTTTATAACCAAGTACACTGATATTTATGTTGAATAATGTGAGAATCTTTCGCAAAGCACCCTATTCAGTTTCATTCATGTAAAATAACGACAAAAATATATAATGGTTTATATAAATATCTCCTTGTTAAATGACATGTGAAAATGTACCTTCAAATCCTTCAACAGCAAAATTTGAGAGCCCAGAATAGACAATCAAAAGAACACTGAAATAATTAAACAGACTTATAATCTGCATTGTTTATGAGTTTTCACAAAATTTCTGAAAACACACAAATGTATATCCGTAGTAACAGCATTTACCCGCATGTAAAAAATAACCTTTCCTTACGAGATGAAATTACAGTATTATGTCATGTTGTGTATGCGTGAAGAAAATTGGAAATTAATATCTTAAAAGAGCTCTCGGTTTGTAAACAAATAATGTTGAGCCTTAAAATCATCCGACTGAAAAGAATAAAAAAAATCTTCTTTAAAAAACAAAAAAACAAGAGATAATCGGCACAGATTAAATGGAGGTGTGTTTTGTAATATGTCCCTGGTTGAAGAGTCACACGCAACCGTAATTTTGACACTGAGAAGCGACAATGACCTATCTCAAGATTGAGCCGTCCAATTTGGAATTCCAAAATGGACCGCGGACAATCTTGTGGTTGACCTGATTCCAAAACTATTACCAATATGATGCGATGTTTATTTGATGTGTATTAAACGGAAGAGAAATCAAAAGTAGATCTACACTGAAATAAAGAAATGTTTGAATATCTGGGTCTGTTTTCTTTAAAATTTCCATCGTCAATTTGCAAAAAAGAGAAACATTTGAATCAACATCTTACATGTATTCATGCATTGATGTACAACGGAAAAAAAATCGAAGTTTAAATATTTATTGACATTGGATATTATTGGCTAATTTTTTACATACGCGTTATTTGACCAATGAAATCTTGTGAAATGTGGAACAAAAGTGAAATGATAGTCGGCTGCGCCGAGAAAAAAAAAAAAAAAACATAATGAAAATATAATGATTCGCGATTGAAACAACGACATTAAAGCAGATGTGTTTTGTCATAGCATCATATTCTGAAACTATCAGCCCAATGTAACTGGTTTGCCTAAACGCATCGCGAATATGTTGTAGGGTACTTTTGGAAGAGAGCCATGTCCAAGATATCAAGAAATTAAGGAAAGCATGCTTAACCCATATATGCCTAGAGTCTCACAAAAGGGACATCGGCATACAGTGCAGACCAAGAGCAGACACCGCAGAATGCGTCGTCCGATCAGGGTCTTCACTATTTGTATATGACAAGCGGGCATTGCTCATTTAGATAAAATAAAATAAAAATGTTAAATTATAAACTAAACCAGGCCCAGAGGTTATAAAACTTGAGTACTTTCTCAAACTCAAAATAAAGCACACTGATTGGCTGCTTCTAAGCACATGCTCGGAAGCAGCCAATCGGTGTGCTTTATTTTTGGTTTGAGATTATTCTCAAGTTTTATAACCTCGAACCAAGAGACCCCTAAATTGACAAATGGACTCATTCAATTTATAAGGACAGAAGAGTCAACTAGGCATAAATAGGTTGACGGAGAAGACGGGCAACTTACGTCATAATTGTATGTCATCTCCGCTTTTGCAACGTTCGTTCTATTTACAAATAATTTTAATACGGCCAAGCTGCCCAGACTGCCCGAACAAACAATGTAGACATACATGACACAGCTACCAGCAGCAGTGTGATCAGTATCTGCACTATTTAAATGCTTCCAGAACATTTACTCATAAATTGTCAGTCAGTTATATATATAAAGGTTACAAAAATGCATTTACTTTGACGTTTCAACATTTGAACATTTTCGTAAAGAGGTCGTATTAACGGAGATGCAAAAACAAGGCATCGGATCGACAATGGCATGGTGTTTCAACGGTTTTAACCTACACTGTAAAAATCCGTAAATGATACGATGGAATAACTGGAACCAGCTGTCAGTCCATTTCCAGTTAGTTTTACGAGCGCCCGTTACAAGAATGCAAGAATCAGCAAGCAGAGTAGGATAGAACAGAACAGGTGTTGTTTTTGTCATATAGCCCTTCAACACTAAAAAGGAATTTTCGAGTGCAGCTAGATAACATAACACCACCATACCGTGGTTTCCAATAACATTCAGCAGGCTTACAGGAGTGTAAGATTTTGGATTCTTGTTCTAATGAAGCTGACAGACGGCTGCAGCAATGGCTAATGACCAACTGTAAATATGAGGTGTGTTTATAGTCCCTCTATGACCCACAAAGTTAACAACGGCCTTGAAGCTGAAGATAATATTGTTCCCTTAACGTAAATAAAATGAATTGCTCTAGAGCTTGCAGCCACTGGTAATTAAATTTGGAGCAGATTGTGCACATAAGAGTCAGTCGTGCCCAGAGGTTATCGAATTTGATTACATTCTCAAACTCAAAATAAAGCACACTGATTGGATGCTTCCGAGCACATGCTCGGAAGCAGCCAATCAGTGTGCTTTATTTTGAGTTTGAGATTATTCTCAAGTTTTATAACTTCGAACCTAGGGTGTTCTTAAAAACCTTCAGGGGCAGCAACTCTGACATTTTTTGCTCTCCCGCTTTTCGAAGGATCGGCGCGGTGCGCGGGCGATGGTGCTGATTATAACGTCCAGTGCCGGGGCGTCCTACTTATTTGGATAAAATTAGGACAATGGACTACTGTTCTTGCAGCAGGTGCGAATTTCGGTTGTTTTGGATATTTGTTTTTCTTGTTTATCATTTTCTCTTTTTTCTCCCCCTCTCAGGGAGACGGCATGTCTCCCCCTCTCAGGGAGACGGCCCGATATAAACTGAAATACTGTATCAAAGGGCTGTTAAACCCAAAACAACCAACCAAATTTCGAAGGATGTTCTGTTTCAGTTAAAATGACAAAAACATGGAAATTTACCCAACCACCTTAAAGGTATAGAGGAAGGCAGGTCGGTAAAATTATAGTCATTATTTTTTTATAATATATTCTATGCATCTCGTTTGTTCCCAGGAGCCTTCAATGGGTCCCATACCTTTATATTCTTTGGATGATGTTGTTTATGTCCCTCAACAAATGATACTGAAACAGTCACTGAAGATTCCGTTAGAAGGATATTTGTCTTCGTTTTCCCAAGAAATACGAGGGGAGTTCAATAAGTTTGTAGAACTCGGGGTTTAGCGAACAGATTGGTAGATGGCTTCAACATTATTTTTCAATATAATCCTCCTTTACTGTTAAGCAGTCTATGCCTTTGAAATAAAAGTCGTCTGTTTGGTCCTCAAACCAAGCCTCTGTAGCAGCCCTGAGCTCATCACCGTCCCGAAATCTCGTTCCACGCAAGTGTGACTTCAAATTACCAAACATATAATAATCACTTGGGGCCAGGTCTGGACTGTATTGCGGGTGATTTAACTTCTCGAACTTGTACTCGCGAATAGCCGCTTGTGCAACTCTGGACTCCACCCTTTGCTGACGATATTACATGTTCAGGTTTCTGGGTACCCACCTGGCAGATACTTTTGACATGCGTAAACGTTTACGGATTATAGTGTAAACACTTCCATTAGAAATACCACATTCTGAAGCAAGTTCGTCAACATTGATTCGGCGATCGTTTAGCACAAGTCTCTCAACACGGTCGATCGTCCATCAGTCCCTGGCTGATGACATCAGTTGGGCAATCTGGCCTTGGGTCATCTTCTAAGGATTCTCGCCCACGTTTAAATTGTGCTTACCACTTTGCCACTGTGATTTCTTTGGCGTTTACACCCTCCTTAGTGATGAAATTTATTACTGCTCTGAACTTAATATTCTGACTTTCCATTTTTGCCTATGGGTATAGAGTTTCAAACAAAAAGTAAGAGCAAAAAATGTACGTGTTAACTTAACAGCTGTTATCATTCAACTAACAAAGGTTCACACTACACAAAAATGAAAAAAGAAATCTTGAATTGTATAGAAAAATACCGAGTTCTAATAACTTATTGAACTCCGCTCGTGTAAGTCTGTTTCCGCTCAGCCCATCAAAAAGTTGCCTTGGTTACTTTTTTTAGCTGAAGAAGAAATATACATCAAAACAGCAGTTTACGGTAGTCCCATGACTATAAACTGGAATACCAATCAGAGCGCGCATCATGCACTAGTAAGTGCGCGCTTTAACGGTACACCATTTCGTGCTTCAGCAAGTTCCAAAACAGTGGTCATAGTGGTCATCGTTTTAGTTGTTGTCGTGCTCATATCTTTGCTGGGAGGCTGGACTTACTACGCTTACAGACATCCCAATACTGCATCAGGGAGATGGCTAATTAAGGTAAGGCATATAAAAAAGTAAACAGATAGGCAATGATCAAGAGGTTTTACAATCATATTCCACATCCCGCTCTCTAAATCAATAGGGAAAGAAGCACATTGATTCAAGTTTACGAAAGACACGCACGGTAAACCGAATGAGCAGCTCTTTCACAAGCAGGTAGTCATTCAGCTACACTAATAAAAACAGCATCAACATCTATTTATATCTATTATATTTTTAACTTACAAAAGAAAACAAAACAAAAGGCAGATTGGGTTGCAAAACAGGTGACCAAACCGCCAAAGAACACACAAGCGGACATAGCACAATGTAACATCAAGGTAACACAACAGAAGTACCGCCTTGGAACGGTCAGCAAATGATTACTTGGGGCTTAAACATGTTTTACGGATCCCAACCCGCCCTCTGCTTCTGCAGTGATTCGAAACATTTAGTTAGCTCACGGTGGACAACCTACGTCATGATCACGTGATTCTGATGATATGGTGCACATATTTTGAGAAGCAAAACGTCTCGATTCGGGTAAGTAATTTTTTTATATCTTCGGTCTTAGAATGCCGATGTTCATGCTGTAAAGTGCACGGACCCCGGACTAATTTCCTTTATCTATAGCATATGTCATCGTTTCATGAAATTAAGCCAGTTAACAGAACGCTTCCAAATAGCAAACTTTTTCGGTCGATATGGAACACACGATGACCAAACTCTGACACATAACTGCACAAATGAGAAAATCTACGCCACTTTTTGGACCTAAGCCATCACCTTATTTATAATCATGACCCCTTCCATCAAGAGATTCTATATAATGTGAATTTTTAAAGAAAAATAACAAAATCATCTGATTTGATATGGGGCACACCATTGATTATGCTGATATGGAACACACGCCGGAATACTTTCAACACTAACAGAGATATGTTGTACTACTATACAGCTGCATTGTCTTTGGTTTTTATTAGTTTCTTTTGTAGCAGTCTATGGTATCTAACTTTTATAAACTGACTATGAAAAACTGCTTTAAGTACTCTGGTAGCTGGCTTATTTTCATTAAACTGTGACATTCGCTGTAGACAAAGGACTTCATAAAGTATGACTGAAAATGGGTAATAATTCCAATAATAGGCCTAACTGGTGGATTTCACGCTAAGAAACGCCCACAAAGACCTGGTATGATAAGGGCCATTTTTGGCCCCCATTCAAATTCTCTTAAAATTGCATGGTTTCTATTGCTTATCATTTGTGCGTATGGGAACAAACAGAAATAATATATTACTCTTTTGTTAATTCTCAGAATAACATGATTTCAGACATGCCTATGTTAGTTCAATAATATGAAGGAAAATTGAAAGAAAAGCTGAGTTTAATAGTTTTTCCTTTGAAGAAATCAGTCATTTACAATAGCTTTTGAAAGCTCTTGATAATAGGTTTTTGATGAAATGTTTATACGTTGGGTACCACGTCTAATTACCTGTGCACTGCACAAGACCTGTCAAGGTACCCCACCCACTCAAGTTTGCAAGTCCAGAGACGCTAACCAAAAAATTTCATCAGATCAAAATGAAATGTGTATCAAATTATTCCTTGTGTTCTAACTAAGAACATGAATACCCACAACATATGTTTATTTTGTCTATGAGTGGAGATATTGGCGTTTTTGTGTTGAGAAACCAGGGAAAATGTAACGCTGCCAGTTTGATAACAAAAAGTTAAAAAATAAACATAGAGCCCGGTCTCCAGCACATTTAATATTTTCATGGCATTGAAATATATCAGAATTATGTCTGCATATGAAATATAAACTGTGCTGGAGGCCGGGCTCATATATTTTGAAAGCCGCAGAGGCTACCAAATCCGTCATTTTCATCAGAATCCGCTGGGGGTATGGGTATATTCAAGATTAAAAGCACAAATATTTTATGCAAGAACTGGTTGATTTTGTATTTGCTGTTACATTTAAGGTTAGATCTTTCCTATGAATACTTTTTAGTTATCAAAATAGAATTTTGAAAAATGAGTTTTTAGGGGGCCAAATATGGGCCTTACCATACCAGGTCCTTTATGTTCTTTTTAACGGCACTGTTACTAGGCAATTTCAAATGGATCATTGCGCAGACCATATGATTTTTATGATTTTCATCTAACCACAGTACACGATGAAGCTTTCATGATTTTAGTCTTGAATAAAACAGTTATCTCACTTTCTCGAAACACATTTAATTCCAATGCAATTATTGTCTTTCTTTTCCAATAAAGCATAGTGTGTCCAAAAATGTTCTCTGATATGCAACTGTCAGAAAACCGTTAAATTTGTTTGAATTATTTGGCTATGTACTAAAATGACAGCGTTTTGAAATCGGTCAAATTTTCAAATTACCTCCCTTTACATTAAACTAAGACTAAGAGTAAATTTTAAAGACCGATATCGCCAGTGCTTGAGGCTTTAAGCTGCAGATTATTTCATGAATGATTTACCGTGATGTGTTACTTTACAGTATGACTATTAATACAAAGATTCTCCTTTTCTGTACGCACAAAACAGGGTAAGAGCATTCAATAGAAATCCCTATCTTAAAGTGAAATGCATGTTTACGCTAACCTGATACCTAACTTTTGTTGTGTTGTCTCAAGAACAATTGACAACCGAAGACCAAACTTACTCATGGTTGGGACTTCAGATCCAGGGATACACAACTGCAGGTAAATCCCGATTCCTAAACATTCTGCATTTTAGAATGTGATCTCTTAAACAGCTCTTGTCTTTTGTAACTTTAATTTTATCCCATACTAAAAGAGTTGGTTCTTCCAGTTATACGTAAAAGATATTGAGTGTTTCGGACATTCTTTTTCTATAAAACACATGGACGCGCCAGACTAACAAGACAAAAACATTTAGAAGTACATGTAGTTTACTTTTGCTAATTTGTTATGCATACACTGTACTTTGTGGGCGTTTCTTTTGTAGTTCATTGTACATTGTGTATAAAATATGAATCCAATACATTAATCATTTCAAAAGATAACAAATGGAAACCTTTATTTTTCTTTTTTTTTTTGCACAAAATGGGGTTGAAAAGGAGCCGTAACTCCAAAAATAATATGCGGAATGAATAGAAACCAACTTTTCGCACAACACAAAAAGAGGCCACAACTTTCATAATAATAAGCAGATTTTACCCTAAATCTAATTTGACTTATATTTTGTGATTATATACCTATATATAAAATATGAACCTAATACGCTGATCTTATCAAAGATAACGAACGGAAATCATTTTTGTACGATCGAACGGGACCTACAGACGTACGGACAGCGGTGATGCTATATGCCACCCCCCCCACACACACCCACACACACACACCTGCACCCACCCACATTGAAAATGGCGGGGGCATAAATGTTCTTCCCGCAGCATACCAGTATATAGAGATGACCCTGAATGTCGCAGTCCATGCTGTCTGAGAGAACTTCTAATCAATACTGGAGCCATCTGAAGAAGACAAGACCAAAAGTACGTGTACATATATCTGATACCTTCATAAGGGCATATTATTTATAACTTTCTTTACTGCACGGTGGATAAACTGTTTTTTTTTCAGTAAATACTATCTTTTTAGAAAGAAACAATAAAGATGCCGGTAAGAAAATTAGAAATATCTCAGCTAGGTCTTACAGAGCCGATTTTGATATTATAAAATGGACAAACCTCGTAGCAACGTCCTTTATTTGTAGCAAGTGTCATCGTTATAAACAACAATTCCGCAGTATGCTTTGTCGCACCTGGCTTGCTATTCCACAGTAGCAGAGATCATGGTTAGATTTGGTTTGATGAATTCATATATAAAATTTTTTAGCTAACTGGACTTGCAAGCTAAGAAGGATGCAAATCTGGACATAATATTCAACAGTAAACAGAGTATGAAATAATAATGAAAAGTATTCAGTAGTAAAGCAATCCAATTGAGAGAAATGGACTTAAAGGCTAGGTTTTGGACATGAAATTTTACACAAGTCAAAATCACTTTTATTCACTCAGGTCACAAATATGACATAGAGGAACTGTACATATACAAAACATAGCAGTTACAGGCAGCTTACGGACATTTAAATCTAAATGTAATGATACAATTAACTCAGACTACGGAAAAGAAAAGAGAGGGAGTAAGAAAAGGCCAGAAAACATATTTAGTCATTCAAGTTTAGCGACTAAAAGTATGAATATCTTCACAGCATCCCAACTACATTAAGATGTAACCTTGGGAGCAGAGATTGTCATCATTATGACCAAGGAAATAATAATGGCAATGATAATTATACATTTAATCGGCTTAAACAGCCTATTCAGCATAATTTTGATAGGAAAAAGAAGTTTAAGTTACTAAGTTAGCAGAAGATTAAATATAAGTCAAGTGTAGAAAAAAGTGCAACATGACACAGGAACATCCTAAGGAGAAACTTCGTACCAGGTTTAACGATTGTGGGTATCATGGTTTGAGAGAAATGGACTTAAACACTAGGGTCAAGGTAATTTTAGACATTAAAGTTTACGAAATCAGCAGAGCATGAAATATAGGTCAAGGGTAAAAACAGTGCAACATACCTCGAGAACATTCTAAGAAGAAACTTTACACCAGGTTATCATAATTTGAGACAAATAGACTTAAACACTAGGGTCGAGGTTATTTTGGACATTAAATTTTACGAAGTCGGCAGACCATGAAATATAGGTCAAGAGTAGAAAAATGTACAACATACATCGAGAACATTCTTAGAAGAAACTTTATACCAGGTTTGATGATTGTGGGTGTCATAGGTTGAGAGAAATGGACTTAATCACTAGGGTCGAGGTTATTTTGGACATTACATGTTACGAAGTTAGCAGAGCGTGATATATAGGTCAAGGGTAGAAAAAAGTGCAGCATTCCTCTAGCACATTCTAAAATAAAACTTTATACCGGATTTGATGATTGTAGGTCTCATAGTTTGAGAGAAATTGACTTAAACACTAGGGTCGAGGTAATTGTGGACGGACGGACGGAATGACTGACGGACGGAAAAGTGAGCTCCTATATCGCACCTTGCTAAAGCAGGTGCGACAAAAATTAAGTCAGTTACCACAACACTTCGGAACAGCGAACTTTTTCTGACTATTAGATGACTGTTTTGGTGTATGCTGGTTACTGGCTTATTTTCATTAATGCTATTTGCTGCCGACTGAGGACATTTTTGCAGGGTACGTGCACTTTACAAAACAATAATCGGCCTTATTATATACCAGGGCCCAGGTTCACAATAATTCCTTAAACTTAAGGACGACCTTAAAGTTAAGGTCTGAAATTTCTTTCATATGTAAATAAAAGCTTACAAAAACTTAATGTATTTGATTTTTTTCTTTCGTATTACATTTCTATCACAGTTGTCAGTGGGATCACGCAAAGCCTGCGATTTTCAATACGAGTTAAATAAAGATGTTCTTAGGGCGAATATTTCCACCTTAACTTTAAGGTGGTCCTGAACTTTAAGAATGATTGTGAACCTGGGCCCTAAGATATAATTTATTTTCTCACAGGTATCGAGATTATTTTATTTTTAGAAACACATGATCGTGGAGTAGGTTGTCAAACATGTTCGTCATATACTTTATAGAGTATGGATATTAACTATACGTTCCCCACCTGGGGAACATCGTTACGAGGATAAAAACAACAACAACTTATTATAAAGCTGCTCGCACATACCATGTATTGACCCTAAAGGAATCTACATGCGGAAAAATAATAATTTAGCTAGACTGCGTCAACTTCGAAAAGATTTCATTTGCTGTCATGACGTCACACTGACGTCATTTTGACGTTGTGCGCCCACTGGATAATAATTCCTTTGCAAGCCTCAACCAGAAGTGCCGTTTTTATGACATTGACATATCACATCAGTTGCGGACGGCAGACAAAATCGTTTGAAGAAGATAACTGTCTAAAAGTAAAGGCAAAATAGGAGATGATTTATATAAGGTAAGCTTCCTATCAGATCCTGTACTATATAATCGTCCTGTCTGACGGAAAAATTAGGGTGAGGTGGGGGCATAAAACGCCTACCTATCAGCGATAATGTGGACGGCAAAGCCTTTTCCAAAATGAGGTCTTCTCCAAGAGGAACAAAAACTTTCCTTTATGAGTTGACAGCTATTGATTTGGAAGGCAAAACTCCATAGGGCAGATCCTAGACAGTGACTGCAATTGTATTAAGAGTTGACAAGTTGATGCCAGTTTTCGACAATGTGTCATAAAATTGCTGACGGAATGATAAACCATAAATACCATGATAAAACTGTTCATTGCGGAGCAGGCGCATCTTCAAGTAGCAGTCTGATATAGGTCTGGCCATGACTTTGTCTTGGTGTACATTGTATTTGGAGAGGAGGAGTAGAACGGTGATGAAGAAATTACCATCGAAAACTATTAATCTCTATATGGGTATTTCATATTACTTCTCGTATCAGTCCTAGACTAATATCTGTTTTTGGACCTTCGGCACTCGGGCAGATATGTTTCGGGCAGATACGGCATATCACATGAAACTAGCTATATAACATTTTCTATTTATTGCATACCTTTGGAATTCCATACGCGACTTTTCATGTTTAGTGTTTTATGCGATAGTGACCTTGCACGTGCGCTTACGCAAGCGCAAAGTCAGTGTAAACAGTGGGCAGGACGAAGTAGGCAGTGAAGAGTAGAAAGTAGGCACAATTTTGCAAATATGAGCGTAAGCGCAATGCCATTGTCATACAAAGCATTAAGTAATCATGCAGTTAATGCTTTGTATGACATTGCTATGCTCATGCGGAAGATTTTGTACTGCATAAGTAATGATGCAGTTACGCAGTACAAAAGCATAGCCAAAGTCGCAGCAGATGAAACGCAATAAAAAGTAGACAGTCAAAAGTAGGCTCGGCACAGAAGGCAGTAGACTGTTCAGAGCAGAAGTAAATTGTTAGTTTTTTTTTTTTTTTTTTTTTTTTTTTGCGCGTGCTTTTACGCATGTGCATTTGGTAAATGTTGCAGTAGGCAAGCAACAGACAGGGATATCCTAAACATGGAATTCCATGAATATCTTATTACATGTCATTAGTTATGATCTGTTGAAATCTTAATAAAAGTTTGATACCACAGATTACACACTGAAGAATCGGTGGTCGCCCAGAATTCAGTGAACGCGCAGCCAATCAGTGAACGTGCAGTTTATTTTAGTTTTTTGGAGCGGGGTACTGCTACTTAAAGTGGTAGGTGGTGTTATTATATGTGTTATAACCACTTCAATTGCCCTTAATCCAAGGCTAATTATAATAATCTTCAGTTATTTTGAAATGAATTTTGTCAAAACAAGTTATTCGAAAAATTATAAGGAACCGATTGGCTTGCAAGGTGATTTCGTTTCATAAATTTTCTGAACGGCGGTGTTTTTTCATAAAACAAAGGCTGTGATGTAAATTTGCTGTTGTAAGTGGTTACGACGGAAGGTGGTCCTGAAACTATAAAAGTTTCGTGCCATAAGATGCAGGCATTTAGGAGATACAACCCATTTTAGCAATGTACGCTCTAAATCAGTGAACGCGAAAACTGTATCAGTGAACGAGTAGCACAATACTCTGTGTGTACGAAGCAAACGCGCTGCGTTGTACGAAGAGAAAAGGGAAAAGTGTACGCATTGAACGCGTCGGAAAGGTCGCCATTAAACCCAGAGCTATATTTAGCTTAAAATTACAACCTGAACTCATCTAAATTGCGTACCCATAATCCCATCATGTATCATGACCTACTTCATTTTCCCTTGAAGTAGCCCGTTCAGCAACTTTTTAAGCTCACCAGAGCCGAACGCTCCGGGGAGCTTATAGGATAGGCAGTTGTCCGTCGTCGTCGTCGTCGTCTGTCGTCTGTCGTCGTCTGTCGTATGTCGTATGTCGTTGTCCGTCAACACTTTCAAACGACATCTCCTCTGAAGCCATTGGGCTCAAATTGCATCTGTAGCATCCTTGGCCTGGGGGATTGAAAGTTTATGTTTTTTTATGAAAATCGACTGTCTAGTTTGGTTGCTATGGCAACTTAGACTTGCCATTGACTTATAATGGGGAAAATTGAAATATGGCATTTATTGCCAAGCCATTGCAGATACTTTAACAAAACTTTTGTAGAATTGTTCCTTAAGGGGTCTTCTATCAGCCATGTATCTTTTGGCTCACTGCTCTTTATATTGGTTGCCATGGTAACCAAAATGACAAATATGGGAAAAAATGCTTAAAAATTATCTCCTCTGAAGCCACTGGGCCGCTGGGGCCTAGATTTCACCTGTAGCATCCTTGGGCTGGGGAATTGAAAGTTTGGGTTTTATATGAAAATCGGCTCTTTAGTTTGGTTGCTTTGGCAACTTAGAGTTGCATAGACTTATAATGGGGAAAAATGAAAAAAGGCATTTCCCGCTAAGCCAGTGCAGATATTTTGACAAATTATTTACAGAAATGTTCCTTGAGAAGTCTTTTATCAGCTATATATTTTTGGCCTGCTGCTCTTTATATTGGTTGCCATGGCAACCAAATGCAAAAATGAAAAAAAATAAAAAATTATCTCCTCTTAAGCCATTGGGCAGCTTGGGCCCAGATTTCATCTGTAGCATCCTGGGGTGGGAGATTGAAAGTGTGTGTTTTTTATGAAAATTGGCAACTTAGTGTTGCATTGAGTTATAAATGGGGAAAATTTAAAAATGGCATTTACAGCTAAGCCATTGCAGATATTTTGACAAAACTTTTATAGAAATATGTTTTGAGAAGTATTCTATCAGCCATATGTTTTTTGGTCAAATGCTCATTTTTATTGGTTGGCATGGAAACCAAAATGCAAAAACTGGAAAAAAATATAATTAAAAATTATCTTCTCAGAAACCACAAGCTCTTTGATGCTGAGACTTAACAGAAATATTCATCACATAAGAAATTTAATGCAGAAACTGGCATCTCTTGCCAAGCCATTGCAGATATTTTGACAAACTTTTAAAGAAATGTTCCTTCAGTAGTCTTCTATCAGCTATATGATTTTATACTCACTGTTCATTTTTATTTGTTGCCATGGAAATCAAAATGCAACAACAGAAAAATACCTTAAATTATCTCCTTAGTAACCATATGCTCTATGAAGCCGAGACTTCATAGACATATTAATCATATTAGCCTTTACAGATTTTATGTTTTCCATTCTTGTTGTTCAAAGGACATGGTTGGTAAATCAACTTATGATGGGGGGGGGGGGAAATGGAATTCATTGCTAAGCCATTGTAGATATTCTGACCTAACATTTTCAGAAATATTCCTGGAATGGTATTGTAACAGCTCTATGTTCTTTCTGCACACTGCTCATTTCGATCAGTTGTCATAGCAACCAAAAGGAACAAATAGCAAAAATCCTTTGAAAGTTATCCTTTTTTTGTTGTTGTTGCCACGGCATTCAAACTGTGGAAAATAGTTATACATTTTGTTATCAAGTCAACAGACTGTCAGACTGAGACTTTGCAGTAGTATATTTTGTTTTAGCCTGTGCAGATGTGACATCAATTTTGAGGCTGTACATATATGTGATAGCAATTTTGAGCTAGAGATCTGGTGAGCTTTGTGGCCCCTGGGCCTCTTGTTTTTAATTTTCACTGTTAGAAAATACTGAGGTAGAGCTCTAGTCGGAGCTGAACTCTACTTCCATTTTACAATGAAGTGTGCCGGAATATCTGTGCGGACATCTTAGTTGTAAACTGCACAATTCACAGCCAATTTGATTGACGAAAACGGTCTTAGTGCGTATGCAAACAACATACATTCAGATCAGCTTGCGCACTCGCTAAATCTAAGTAGTGTCACATAAACAGTGTATGGAACCTGAAGAATCAGTATTGAGAACATCAAAGACTCATATCAAACTGCAGACTGATCCAAGCTTTCACAGGAGCGGCTGTAGTGTAGTGGATAACACTCCAGACTATCAAACCAGGGGTCGCAAGATCGATCCCCCGCTTCTCCGGTCTTTCGGATGAGACTTTAAACCGAGGTCCCGTCTCCATATGACCTCGTTGTTGGTGGGACGTTAAACCCGAGTTCACTTACTTACTCACTCCGAGCTTTCACAGTTCGCACTTGCCTGACGATCCATGGTGTTGAGCGAAGCTCTGTTTAATTTCATTCGATAAAAGAATAAGACCGTCTCAGATTAGGGACGAGTCATTTATTATCAGGTGTGTTTGTGTTTTCATATGATTCACACACCTGATAATAAAAGACTCGTCCAGTAAAGAGGCAATTGCTCTTAGTGCAGCAAATTCTACTGTATGGGCCCTAAATATTTAATGGCAAACAGTACAGACCCGATTAGGCAGCTAAATGAGCAGATTTAGACTGCACTATTTTGCCAATTGTAAACAGTTTGTTTAAAATTATCATTTTTATCAAGTAAAATATATTCAGCAGTAAATGGAGACTCAATATTTGATTAGTTTTCAGTTGCTGGAGATTACAATTGTTTAACCTTCAGGTCAAGAACAAAATAGCTGTCTATGCTATTAAGACAGGATCAAAAAATATTGTATTTCATTCTTGACAAAATTTCAGCCTTTTCTTTGAAATGCTTATGTAGTGGACTAGAGTCCGGAACCGCTTTAATAACAACTTTTTCTTGTACTGAATTTTTTTCTAGATTCAATAACTTCTTCGGGTAGTATCCGAAAATCTTTTGTTTGATTTACAAATGTGGGTTTATCAGGGTGGATCAAACGTCTTCGGCATTTTAGTACATTGTCCATAAAACGAGCAGCTATAGCACCTGTACTCAGGGGTATTATTCGCCATTCGTACCTCTGAAAACACAGAAGAATGCTTAAAACTAAAGTCACGCATAACTAACACTTAGTGGTCAACCCACGGACAAATTGGTCAACCCACGGACAAATTTTGTGGACTTCCAGGCAGATAATACAAAACTTGCGCATTCACTGGGTACATATCACACATTCACTGGGTGCAATATTAGCGTTCACTGGGTACACTACAACTGGTGGCTTACACGTTTACTTCGTTCACAGTGTCGCGTTCACTGATACAAATTACTCGTTCATTGATTTTCAGGGTACACTCATATAAAACAGAATATCTCATAAACTAAACGACAGACAGTGACGAAATTTAATGTACTTGCAGCTATATACTTGCTTCTACTTCTGCTTGCAGAAAACATCGAAGAGAATATAGCGTTTCAAGGTAAAAGAAGAAAACCTTGTTATTTTCCACGTTTTTAAGATAATGAACATAATAAAACGGGTTTTACCCGACTCCATGAGATATTCGCAAAGGTTTATTATCATAATATGAAACTTACCATTACAGCCAAGTAATGTATGTGTAGATGTATTTTCAGAACATCCTATATAAACACGAAAATCCGCGCAGAAGCCGACCACACATGTAAAATTAAAACATTTTTACTGCGCGTTCACTGATTGGCTGCGCGTTCATTGAATTCTAGGCGACCATCGATTCCTCAGTGTGGATTAATATAAAAGAAACTATAACTAGAAAATGTGTTTATGAAACACTATGCCCCCAACCTTATGCTTGCCTCTAAAGAGGGACCATCCCATAATTTGTAAGTCATAAAGGGGTATTAAGCGGTTCATTTACATCTTAGTCGGATATTTTGTTCGCAAGCTTGGCTTATTTTTCATGAACATGCCACCCATAGAATTTCAAGTTCCTTTCACTAACGGTTCTTGACTGTATGTAAGGGTACTTTTGTACAATAGGCTTCAACGCACTAAGTCGAAAAGGGGGCTTAACTTGATAAAAAAATAACATTGTTTTCTCAAAAGTTAATCAGGTCATCTGCACTTTTGACAATGTCTTCCTCCAAAAACTCATGATCCTAGCATCAGGGGCTCTTGAGATATTTTGTTAACAAGGTTCCATAGGCTTAAATGCACTAAGTTGAAAAAGGGGCGTAACTCGGTCAAAAATTAAATAATAGGTTAAATAATCCATGATGAAAGCTGATGAGCATTCTGTAAGAAGCAATTGCTGCAACATCAGAAATTTAGTTCCATTGAGAACAAGACAAACGTCAAACGAATGAAACTATCAGACTTATTTCTATTGTGCCTGTTCATGAACAGTAATGAAAAATACAACACCCCCACTCCGAGCGCCCGCTTAAGCAGAATTAAAGTCTTAAAGATTTACTTCAAAAGCATTCAAAAGAAATAACATGGGCCATATTCTAACACAGTGCGTATATAGAAGCAATGGAAAGTTTCCGTGTTTTATTCTGCAACAATGCACTGTTTTGAAGCGCGTGAGTATAATTGCTGACGGCACTGACAATACTGATGTAATTTTGTTACGTTTTGAGGCGTGAGACAATGAAACGTCTCTAATTCTTTCTAAAATCGCCATGAAAAACTTTCATTTATCTAAGATACAGTTAAGAATATTAGCGGCAGCATGAACGCGCTGGCGGGAAGGTTGGGAGAATTTGAATGACAAGGTTACTGTTTCAGCGTTTTCGAGCGTTAGAATCGAAATAGTTCAGCTCTAGCATTGAGTTGTTGAGTAATAATTCACTGTTTGTCGGTCAGTTGTAAAGTAGAGCATATCACCAGCGCGCTGGCGAGAAGGTTGGGAGAATTTGAATGACAAGATTACTTTTTCAGCGTTTTTGAGCTTTAGAATCAAAACTGTTTGTCGGTCAGTTGTAAAATAGACCATATCACAAACCTGGAGCGCGAGTGATATATCTACGAATAACTGACCAAGAAACACTGTATTATTACTCAACAATTCAAGGCTAGATCAATGCTAGATATGAACTATTTCTTAAGCAAAGTGAGCAGCTATACAGGTGCCTACATTGCTAGCAGACCACTAAAACACCAATGAGTGAACTGCAAGCAATGAATTATCGGGGGGCTAAAACTTTTTTGTCTGGATTCAAACCACAGCTCTCCGCTTCTGCAGAGGTTCGAAACATTTAGATAGCAGTATGGTCCGCATGAAGGTTTTCTAGCCCAGTCCAGGAATCATCACAGGGAACCAAAAAAAATCACGGAATAAATCCTATCATGAATCAAAGATTAGGGCTCGACAGAACCAACGTATTGCGATACCCTTAACTTGTTTTTTTAACTTATTATTTTTTGTTTAATTTACATATTTATTTACTAATTTTTACTAAATAAATCGGGATTAAATTTTATTTTTCCTTTACCTATATACAAAGAACAATTCTGTTGAATGATCTCATCTCAATGTTGAATTTATTACCTATAGATTCCAGGCAGATCCGGTGTGTATTCAGGATACTTTATTTTTGAGTGTGCCACAACAGCTGAAAAGTTTGGATTCAAAGGTTCTCCTTCTATAAGCCGGTCATATGGATCCGGGGTTAAACGAAAAATCTCGAGGTAGTATTCCAACATTCCAGAAATATCGTCTGTCCAACCAGACCAACTTGGCTTTATTGCTTCCTGAAATAGATGTAGTAATGAATAAAATCAATGACAAATACGAATAGCACGCACGGCAAACGAAAATAAATAGTTATTTTATTCAGTTACCTTAGCTACAAAGTTGCAACTCACATATTAGATGAACAAAAGTATTGGTATGGAACCGAAAAAAGGAACAGTGAGGAACCAAAGTAGAAGGGCCGCCATTGAATGGTCAGTAATGAATTAGAATAAATAACAGAGCGGCATAAATCGGTTTTACTGCATTGACGTTTGCAATCCAGAACAGAATAAAGACATACAAGATATTCGAAACATATGCAAACAACTCGTTAAACCTATTGTCTATTTTAAATTACAAATAAAAGAAAACGCAAAGTTGGCAGGTAAACAGGTGACCGCTTTGTTACATATAGCAGACCACAGATAAGCCAATGGCAGTCGTAAACCTGAACCATTTTCATTTTTCTTAATATAACTAGATACGATAGGGTACGCAACGACGGTCGGGGATAGACGGCAGACAGATAAACACAAGGCGGTCTCCTATGCTAAAGTATAAGACACGTCGGTTCAAAAAAGACATACACGCATTTCCAGTTCTAAATTTTACCTTTGTAAATTCTTTTTGCACCTTTAACATGCTGGGACTTGACGGGCAATGGTCGAAAGCACCTTTCTCCTTGCAGAACTTCGGTGCGATGAAGTCAAATCTAAACTCTACCTGTTAAGAATTGAAACAAAAATGTGTTAAAAGGCATTTAATAGTCTGGCCACATATGGATAAATTTGAGCCACAGCATAGGATTTCCAAGAATGTGGCATTAAAGACAAGCAAAGTCTCTGACCAGACTGCAAGCAAAATCTCTGACTAGACTGCAAACAAACGCAGTCTTCGCCTATCGGATCAGCCATCAACGGAAGTGATCAAAGCCATAGAGCCATTATTAGGATCTCTGGTTACACCTTGCTTTGAATATCACTTGACGAAATAGTCACATTGTTGGAAGTCACATGACGTGGCTCATTAATTTAATTGGATCATCTCCCTTAAGGGACACAGGCACATGTCCATGTTTGTCAGCCATTTTCACAATGGGGAACAATTTTCGTGACTTTCTGTTCGCTTGCATAGACACCAAACTCTAAAAGCAAGAATTTGATCCAAGGAGAGAATTGTTTGTCCTTTTAGTATTGACCTCTTTTGAGGAAAGAAGCCGAAATACAACTGCCAGAGCTTTTTCCCACTGACAAAATCAAAGTTAAAGTATGCTAATTTTTCTAAAGAGCCGCAAAATAATATCCCATTACTGCCAATATATAAACTAGTTTCTAGTCTTTGCGAAATAAAATATTAATTTCCACATCTTGTTTCGAGGTGAATGTGTACATTTTTAGGGGGAGCAATTCTACCATTTCCATTTTGCTTCCCTTTGCGAGTGATATAAACTGTCAAAGGAAGAATTTTCTCCTCTATGTGCAAACTGTTTCCTCTAACACTAAACTCCGGTTTTGAAAGGTTTCGTCGTCCAGGGAACCGAACAGGAAGTCACGAAAAATGGAAGAAAGAAAACTTGGTGGTATACCAATACACAGGCAATGACATAATACACAAAAACGTCCCATTGTTTTTCCTTTCAGCAAAGCATGTATCAGTCGGTTGCGTTCATCGGCAATGGCTATTTGTATAGGGTTTCAAGTATTTGCTTCCACTTCCAGCATCAAATGTCTATCTTGTTTCAGAAACAAATACGTTCTGCAGCATTGCATGACTGGACTTCTACGTCACTTATAGAGTACACAGATGCAGTCTCAAATTCGATTACGCCATTTTATTTATTTAAAAAAATCACGTATTTATTTTTGTTATGTTTTAGCAAATTACAATTTTACAGATAATCAAGACATACACCTGAACAAAATAAAAAGATGGATGAAACGTTTTAAATAACCATGTATCGGGCAACTATCGAGCAGAGAAATATAAATTTGACATTTACAGCAGAAAGGATAATAATTTTGATATTTTTTGCGGGCAATGGCAAACTTAAACTTAACAGAAAACACTTTTTTTTCATATTTAAAGTAAACTTTTTACCGTTTTAATGTCCGAAAGGCCACGGTAACTGTCAGTCCGGTAAGGTCGGTTTCCATTATCTGTGTTTGTTAATTTTCAGAAGCCACCATTTTTGGTTTGGAACTTTACATTTAGCCTTGAATAATAACAGAAAGATTTATATATCAGTGCACTAGCATACGAGGATAAAATCAATGCGATCTACCGGCAATACTTACAAAACGAGTGGACATGGACGCATACAGAAGAAAACCTAAACGTACTTATACTAGCCAAAAGGTAAATTCTATAAGGATGGTGTGTTGTCATAAGTAAAAGCACACTATGAAAAACATAGACCTGCAACCGGTTTAAGAGGTCTGTGTCTTGTCCATGACAACGCACCTGCTCACAAGTGTGTTGTTGTCCAAGACTTCTTGAAAGAAGTATTTGTAGTTCAGCACTCTCACTACCTTATTCGCCAAACTTTAGTCCCTGCGACCTTTTCCTGTTTCTTTTACTAAAGATAAAAGTGTTTTTCTGTCAAAGGAGAAAACTTCGAAGGATTGAAGTAAACGAAATGTGAATGGGATTAAAAACGCGCCCTGTAGAACCCCAAAGACAACATTAAAGCAGCGATGTTGGCCCAGTGGTTTCGATATAAAGGTAACTATACCAAATTTAGTGCGACCGACTAGCATTTCTGTATCTAACTTCTTTGGTGTCTCTAAACACCTAAAGTATGAAAGAGAAAAGTTGATGGGCAGGTCTCGGCGAGCAACGAACAGACCTCTCCGGGCATCCCTCTCTGCAACGATTTTCCGTTGACAATACTGTCTGTCAAAACGTACAATTTTTACAGCTGAGGTCACATTTAGTGGAGTGTAAATAGTCTAAGAACATTTAATGAACTCACCAGTCTCCATGCTCAATCAGTGTTTTGAACTGATCGTCCTCAATAGTACAGTTAGAGACATCAGCATGTGGTAACACGTCTGAGGCTCCATTATTACATTGATATGTTTTCACAGATCCTGGGTCTCGTATTGGGCTGCCTTTACAATAAAACATAGTGTATCAAAGTACATATGGAACTGCACAAATTATCAATTTGTATACAAATAAATATAAACGTTGTGGCATAGTCTGCAATCGTAGGAAAGTATACAGCATGCTGCATAGTATTATATACTGGTTTGTACTATTGGAGCTGAAAATACATTGTGTTCATCCTATCCATTGTATTTATAACATTGTAGGTAACTCTATGGTCGTCCGCTATGCTTCCTGTATTATTTAGTGTTTAATGTTGACTTAAGTCGGAATGACATTTGTTTATTAATTGGGGAAACTAATCGCTCGTTACAAAATCGCCGGATATGACATAAATTAAATACGGCAAACTGCTTGCCAACCCCGTGGCGGTTGTCAGCTTTGCCGGCCTCGTTAATGACATGCCGGTGGAACAGCCTCTTTTTTTTATAAGGACTCCAAACTGAAATTTTCGATTTCGATGCTCGGTCTATGGTCGGCCCCACTGGGATCAACTTTCAGTCTTCTTTTTCCCCGGCTCTTCAGTGTTAGTCTCGCTTTATGCTGTTTTGCTGTCAAAAATTCTGTCTTTATGGTGGTTTCCAAGACATTGCGTCACTTGCAAAAACTTCCGACCACCCTTCGTATGCTTGGTGTTTTGTGTATGGATTTGTTTGAAGTCATTTACACGGAACAAATAACTTTAATGTTTTAACTACTTTATAACACAGGGTGACGGTTACGCGTGTTAGCCTTTTCGTTTACGTTAAAACTGTTTAAATATGTTTTATATGTATTTTGATATTCGTTTTGATGTAAAGTTAGTCTATACTGGGCTAGGTGTATATGTTGGACAGAGATAGTTTTGTTTCGCTATGTCGATTATGTTTCTTCATCTTTTGATGCCTAGGGTAGGTTATCATTTGTTAGTCTGACCTTCCGTGAGCATCTCCATTTATATTTTACTGAATACATTTAGGAATCTTTCATAACTTGCCTTGCCGATAACTTGCCGATAGTCGATGCCTATTAAGCTATTGCAGCTTCTCCAGGCGCCTTTGAACACTGTTCTCCCCATCTTGCGTCGATGCCGGATTCGTGCGTTATGTAGCAAGATGGATCAAACTTGTTTGGGTGGTTCTTTCAATGATCATTCAGTCTACTTTTGAAGGCGTTATCGGAGGGTGCCATAACTACATATTCATGTAAATTGTTCCATTTTCCACCACTCTCATGAGAAATTGTGACTTTCTACCTTGTGATCGGCTATCTGAATTAGCATGTCTTGAGTGAAATATGTCCGTCGTGTTGCGGATTTACTTCGGTTATGTTATGTTCAAAAATAGAAAATTGAAGTATTTACGAAAGAGCAATTCATTAGCAACAGAACAACAGACTTTGCAGAGGACGTCTCACATATCAAGCGGGGGTGGCGGTCGGGCGATGGAACTGGTAATAACATCCAGTGCCAGGGCCTCCTACTTATTACGCATGCGCGGAATGTAATGGTCGTGTTTTCTCGGGCTCTGTGAAAAATAAATTAAATTACTGGAAATAAGTTGAAATATTGTAGTTTGAACTATTTGGACATTAGCGGCTAAACTGTGAGTGTACCATAATTCATCGGTTGTAAATATAATGAGTGATACACCCTTGACAGGAGAGAAAAGAGAGAGAGAGAATCTCCCGGTGTTACAAGCCCATTGTGTAAACAGTCAAAAATGGCCGATAGTGAGATGAGTTCATTAGCTTAATCCTCAAATGATGAAAATTAAGATAAAATGATTGAACTTCTTATGTCACTTAAAAAAGGGCAAGAGACTGCAAAAAGGTTTTGACAATAAAATAGAAAAGCTTAGGAGAGATGTTCTGTCGACTATAGATGACAAAATAAAATCGGTAAAAGTTGACATAGATTTACAGTTTGCGGCCCTTGATAAACGTATTGATGACGTAGAAGCTGAGATGAACTCACTAAGAAACAAAAAAGGATCAGGCCTATCTGTTGACAACTCGGTCAGTAATAATGGCATAACGGTGATTGCCACCAACGTGCCCGTTAGCCATGGTCGCTCTTTGTTAGATACAGCTAAAGCTTTGATATCGGCTTTGGGCGGCGATGTTTCCCGTCGCTCACGTATAACGGACGTGAAGAGATGCCCAGATAGGAATACGGGAAAACCACCCTTACTGAAGATTGCATTTGAAACCGGTGCGGTGTACCTACCGCCTGAGAATTCTCCATGGGGACGTAATGCTACAGGTTTCTTTTCGTATCTATGAGGACAGATATATTTACTGTCAGATAAAGATGCAATTATTGTCTGCGGAGACCTCAATTCAAGAATTGAGGAAATGCCGGATTTTATTTCGGACGTAGATGGAATTCCTTGCAGAACGGTAATAGATAAGACTGTTAATCAACATGGACATACATTAATCGACTTCCTCATTAATTCTTAAATGTGTGTATTGAACGGGCGGTTTTGCAACGATTTGGACAATTATACATCTGTTTCAACGAGAGGTAGATCTGTGGTTGATTTTGTCTTGGTTCCCTATGACTGTTTCGGTTCCTGTGAAAATTTTCAGGTTGCCTCCCCTACATCAATTATCAATAGACACGGTTTGCAATCTTTACTTGGAGAACGTAGTAGAGTACCTGATCACATTTTTTACGGTTTACTTACAAATATGCGACGCTTTACAGCGAAAATGAAGAAGATACGGAGTATAAAGCGTCACAAACTCCTTTTAATACAAAAAATATTTAAGTTAAAGCGAATTCCTGAAAACTTTATGACTTCAGAACTGGCTCGGACTGCGTTTTTAAACATAATTCGAAATATTGAGCTTTGCAGAGAAACTCAGAATAACATAGACGAGCTATATGAAAGCTTCTGTAATAAATTGATCAAAGAAATGAATGACAATATACCGTCATTTGATTGGTCTAAGAAAACCCGGAAAAGATATAAACAATTTAAACCGTACTGGGATGAAAATTTAGAGAGTTTATGGCAGGACGTGCGCGAAAAAAGAAACTGAATTTTTAAAATTTCACGGTGATAGATATACGAAAAATCGTTTGAGGTTAGCTTTTAAGACTACGAGAAATATTTTTGATAAGCACCTAAGATCGGCTGAAAGAGCGTATAAGCGTTCTCTTTCGATAAACGTCGAATCGGTTTGTACGCAAAACCCTAAAGCAGTCTGGGATCATATAAATCATTTAGGTCCAAAACGTACTGGTGCTGTACCGTTGGAGGTTTACGATAAGGACCATAATGTTAACTCAGATGAAGAGTTTGTTTTTCAGACATGGTCGAAAGAGTTTGAAAATTTATATTAATCAAATGAAAATAGTGAAAGCTTTGATAACCAGTTTTACGAAGGAATTTTGCATGACAAAATATTTTAGAAGACCGTATGCTTGACCCTCTGTTTGAGGAGAACACAGAGCTTAACGTAATCATTACACGTTCTGAGGTCGAAAGGGTAATGAGTTGTGCGAAAAACGGTAAAAGTTCAGGATTTGATAAAATCCCTTATGAGGTCCTGAAGTTCCCTATTATAATTGACGCATTACATGCTATCTTTAACTTGTGCTTTGACACTGGTATATTACCTAGTATTTGGCGAAAGGCTATGATTACCCCAATACCAAAGGATGCTACCAAAGATAAACGTATACCACTTAACTATCGAGGTATAAGTCTCTTGTCTGTCGTAAGCAAACTTTACTCTGCCGTTCTAAATGATAGTGGTCAAAGTACCCAAATCATAAGTCCGAACTCGTAGGTCAGTTAAACATAGACAATTCCGGAATATTTTAGATACACAGACATGGACCCCAAAATAATAAACTTTTGAATTATACTGAGAGGCGAAGAAAGTATACAGATAACGCAGTCTTGATTTTCCTTCAGATGTCTTCACATCTGATAATACCATGGCACTGTTGATATCAATCAATTTCACATAATTAGCGACAATTTTCAGTACAATCGGCAAAAGGATAAGGAAACAACATGGTTTTAAACAGACAAGGGATTTAAGTCAACGTTGTCGCTGGAGTAGCTCCCCTTTAAACATACACTTTGGACAAAAGAGATAAATTCTGTGCATTTTCATGCATTTCATCGAAAAAGGGATGAAAGATTTGTAAGGACAAATCAAACTCTCATATGAAAACCGGGATAAAGCATCAAATTCTCGTCCCAAGAAATGATGTATTTGGCGTCTTATGGTAAGATGCAATGAATATGCATTGAGTTCTTATGGGAAGTTTACTTGCAATTTTCTTTCAAACAAACGAGTCAATGAGTTTCCTTTTAAGTGCACACAAAAGCAAGAAGCCAAACAACAATATTCCGAAAATTTCAAGTGAAAACTTCTAATGCCAGATAAGATAGAGAAACATTTAATTCTCTATACTTTTAATTAAAAGGGAGATAATTTGAGACATGTAGCGTTTCTAACTAGGGCTGAAGAAGTTTGGTGAGTGTTTCAGCTTAGATGACGATGTGGTATTACTCATACATATTTTCGCTAGACGTTCGTGAAGTGCAAAATGCTATTTGTCATGTGAAAAGCGAGCTTTGATTGGAACTGCTGAATTTGAAATAAGGAACTGAACTCCATTATTAATGACTGCAAAACAATTTGTGCTTGTGTTTTGCACAGCTAGATGTTTGCCCAAAATGGCATTATATTTCAATGCAGCCATTTACCCGAGACCCAGTATTCAAAATCGAAAACTGTATACTTTCTATTGCCTCTGAGTATATTTGGAAGACGAACATTTACTGGCCGAAGAGCAAAACGGCTTCCGTCGAAATCGTTCTTGCGAAGATCATGTTTACTCGGCTTGTACTCTTATACGGGATAGATTACTAAGCAAAAGGGATACTTTTGGAGTCTTTATTGACTGTCGAAAAGCTTTTGACTTTGTTGATAGGGATGTGCTGTTGTACAAGCTATTATCGAATGGTATTGATGGTAAAATGTATAACTCTATAAAATCTATTCTATCGGATACATCATCCTGTATAAAATTAAACGGTATGCTGACGGACTGGTTCCCTGCATTGTCAGGCGTTCGACAGGGGGGGGGGTGATAGTAGTTCCCCTACAATATTTGCTTTTTTATTAATGATTTAATTGAAGGTTTAAAGGCACTTAACATTGGCATTAGGTTCAATGTTAATGTTCTGTGTTGCTTAACATATGCTGATGACGTTCTGATCTTAGCAGAGAATGAGAATGACATGCAAAATTTACTGAATTTTGTGAATGACTTGTGCAGAAGATGGCGTCTTATAATTATTCTTTCTAAAACCAGTGTGATGCATTTTAGAAACAGAGGTAAAAACCGAAGTGATTTTGAATTTAAAATTGGTAATCAGAACGTCGAGTATGCATCTGTTTATAGATATCTTGGGGTACATTTGAATGAACATTTGGACTTTGTTAATACTGCAGACACACTATCAAAAGCTCGGGGTAGAGCTCTGGGTGCAGTTATTTCAAAGATACATTGCTACAAAGATGTTGGTTTTAAAACTTATAGTAAATTATACTATTCATGCGTTATACTATTCCTGCGCCCGCGGATTAATACGTGGGCGTCTCTTACCTGATGTCTGCAGCTAATGTGTCCCGCGGAATTCGACAGTAAGTGTGGCTCGGAGAGAGATGCTCGTTGCCTGTCGAGACCTGCCATCATATCTTTTCTATCAAACTTTTGGGGTTTAGCGACACTGAAGAAGTTAAATACAGAAACGCGCGTCTGTCGCACTAAATTAGGTATGAATACGTTTATATTTGTACCTGTATTAGACTACTGTTCTGGCGTATGGGGTTTAAAAAAATTCGACAAAATTAACATGATACAAAATCGGGCGATTAGATATTTTTTTGGAGTACACAGATTCACACCAATTTTAGCGATTACTGGCGATATGGGTTGGATCTCATCTACACATAGGCGTTGGGTTAACATGTTAAGGTTATGAAATCGACTTGTTAGTATGGATATAACAAGGCTTACAAGAATTGTTTTTGAGTACGATTATAGTTTTACCGGCAAAACCTGGTGTTCAGATATTAAGACAATACTAGGACAAGTTGATCTCTTGACCAATTTTTATGATAAGGCTCCTGTGAATTTGAAAGAGGAGGAGGAAGAATTGTTAGATAGACACAAGCTAGACTGGGCTAACAAAATGAAAAACGTTCCAAAATTAAGAACTTATAAGCAATTTAAAAGTGACTATTGCACTGAAAAATATTTATTATCCACCTTATCAAAAACTGAAAAATCACATTTAGCGCAGTTTAGATGTGGAATTTTACCACTCAGGGTCGAAACTGGGAGATATATAGGTTTAAATGTGAATGAAAGAATCTGTCAATTTTGTAACACTGGTGAAACAGAAGACGAAATGCATTTTTTGCTAAAATGTTCTCGTTATAACGATCTGAGAGAATTATTTATAGCCAAGTCTGTCGAAACCCGTGAGGACTTCTTATCTTTAAGTGACGCACAAAAGTTGAGTTATGTTTTAGAAAAAACACTATGTTTTTTGTTGCTAAATTTATAGTTACTGCCATGAACAGGAGAAAATCTTATCTGTACAACTAAAACATATCATTTTGTTGTGCAACAGCGCAAGATCTGATCGTTTTACTGTCATTGGATTGCATTCATTATATATACATATAAATACGTGAGTTTATTTTCCGGTAGTTCCATAGAGTAAAGTCAACTGGCTCACGGCGCTGAATCGATGTTGAATCAGCGTTGATTCAACGTCATGACGTTGAATCAACGTTGATTCTATGTTGATTCGGTGTTGTGTACCCGTTGCTAGGGTTCTGACAAACGTGCATGCAAATTTATACGCTAGTTATAGAATGAAAAGCCTATTTTGTAATATTTATTGTCAAAAGTGACTTATAGGCCCAATGCGGCCGGGTGTTGTTAAATGTTTATATTATACATATTTGTGTATGTACATAACACAATGTCACTATTATAACATTTACTTACTTACTTACTTATTTGGAGTAAAGTAGGGCAAGGGTTTACTGTGTTTGCAGTAGGTACGGGCGGGGGTTGTTTGGATTTTTTTTATCGTCTAACATTTCTTTTTCCTTTCTTCCTCTCTCTGGGAGGCGGCCCGATATAGACTAAAATACTGTCTCAAAGGGTCGCTAAACCCAAAACAATCAATCAATCATATATCAAGTTATCAACGGTGCTGAGTTCAACTAGCAACCATAATTCACCGATACAGGCTCATGGGCGGTAAACAGTGAAAAGCCTGATGAGACAGTATGGATGAGCCGTCTCATCTGGATTTTCTCTGTTTGCAATTTAATATCCGAATTTACCAGCTGTCAGAAATTACCATATTCGAACCTAGTAATAGCACCGTTATACATGTAAGCTTACCAGTTCTGCTAATTTTACTGACGTTCACCGAGATCTGACTGTGCGTAATTCCAAATCCGGAAGTATGCACATAATTTGGTCTCATTGGTAAATTGTCGGGAGGAGGGAACAGCGATTCAAACTGAAATTCAAGGGTGTTGAATCTTTTCAGGTTACTCCATATTGTTTGAGTCTCTGTTCTGTTTGTTCCATCCAGTACAAACATAAAGTTGATTCTGTTGTCGGAGCGCCGTATGTCTGCCAGAGTTGCTGTACTTCGACCAATAGTTGGGTGCATCTCTTCAACCGAATCGTCGACTAAAATATAAAGAACATTTATATCACTTACGCTACTTGCGGAACAGGTAATTATGAGAAACCAGTGCATTTTAAATGTGTCTTAAATGCAGTATGTTCCCGCCTCAGTGCCATTGATAAACTAAACATCTCTATCACTGTATATTTAATATAATGTAACCTCTTAATATGAAATTCAAAATGTGAACTAGGTACACAGTCGGATGAAACTAAACGCCTAATCATTTAGCGATTTCTCACACATCAACATTCTGTCAAGTGTTCTTCCAGGGTGTCCAACAATTTTAAATATCCCTAAAATAGTAAGCTTCTGTCGTTCGGAAAACAGGCATTAACTGAGTTCTTATGAAATGTAAACACCAGTTTATTTTTCACATACATATTATACGGTGCAGTTTATACAGTATGTATGTTGGCTGACAAAATAAACATCAAAGAACGACAAAAAGTGGATTTATATTCGGAACATAATAAGAAAATAGATGTATAATATTGAACAAGAAATATTATTGTGGAATGAGATTAAGTAAAGAAGCGTACACGAAATACATCCTTCTGCCCTACTGTGACTCTTCAAACCGTGTTCACATGCACACTGGTTATCGTCATGACAGTTTCCTGGGTAGCATGGGAGCCTATAAGAACACGTCACTGTAATGTATTTGAAAGAGTGTAAACATATTAAATGCCCATATACATATACTCACCCGAATTAAAAACACAACACTTCATAAAACTTCATTTTATCAAATAATTCAGACATTATTTCATAAACAGACTGATAGCAATTAAGAGAGGCTGACTGTAAGCATCGAGCATTAGCCCACAATAACGTGGAAAGTCGAAAATTACGGATTTAGCTCATATTTTGGTAAATTGATATATACCATGCTTGTTTGTGTTTCACAAGTTTTTAGCGGTCAGCGTTCGGCCGTTTCCATAGTAACCAGGAGTCCATTTTGAAAATGTCAGTATTAAGGTCTTCAGATGTAATATTCCCTCGCTAAAAATTGAACAACAAATATTATCCTATTCTTTTTTGTTTGTGTAGCTGACAATACATAGCTGTGTAATAAGATTACATAATATTCATGTTTTCTGTCCCATACTTCCAACGGAAGAGCTTTTACTGGAAAAAAATAGACCCAATTTTGCGCGATAAATAGGGGCTTTATTCGCCTGATATCTAAAAATGGCAGTCACGTTTGAATTTAAGGCCATATATACATAATAGAGCAAGGTTCGAAGTTTAAGAATGTCAAACAATTCGGTGTAAACTCGCAAAGTTTCAATTTTTATCCATCTTTGAAATGTGTCAATGTTGTAAAATAGTAGCAAGGGAGTTAAGTCAATCTGGGATTATCTTACCTCCCTTGACGATTACAAATGTAACAACACTACAGGTAGTATCCATGATCTTTCAAAATAAAAGATAGTATCTTTAAAAGAATTTGATTACTATCAACAATGCTCACCATGACCTTTTTAGATCTTTGATATAGCTCCATTCACCAAGACTGCAGTTGCAGATATATTTGACGACAAGAGTTCTCCCGAGCAAAACGTCTGCAGAAATCACGAAATAGAAGAACGGAGTAAAAATATTTTACTGCAGCAATATGTTTGCTTTTTCTTTGTTTTATACAGAAATTAATAAATTTACTAGTTTTTCTTGAATAAGTTGCTTCCTTGGAGTAGGTGAAACACACAAATAGGCATTTTCAGGACAGAAAGTGGTGTAGGCCTACTCGAGTACAGTGTCTATTCACCGGAGGACAGGCTGAAATTTTAGCAATGTTCTGTGACCTATGATCGTGATACTACATAGAACAGCCAAGAATTGATGCATGAACGACTTACAGTTTTACATTCTTTTAACAGTAGTTCAGTCATATCTTGGCGACTGCAGGAAAAGGTAGGGTGGGGGGCTATGAAGGGCTGATGTGTGTGCAATGGAGACCCACTGGCGGTTGAAAAAATGTACGCCTCCAGTGTGTCTCGAGCCCGGAATTACTAGACCAGCAGGCCAGGGCTTAACCTACTGTGCTACCGGGGCTCCTGGAGCAGCCAGGAAAGTCTTGTAATTTAGGTAAACCTAATAGGGTGCCATCTAAACTAAAAGTATACGTGTACACGAGTGATTTATTCATCACATCCACTTCCCTAATTTCATCCACTTTTCTGTAGCTTAACGAGTAAAGCGCGGGTCTGCTAAGCTAGCAGTCCTTGTTCGAATCTCAATTTCTGACGGCAGAGTTCTTTTTTCATAAATGTGTTGCCATTGCACAGTCTTTCAAAATCATCTATGCCTTGCCGCGTGACTAAAGTACTGTTTAAAGGGCCATGAAGCTACAAACATGCCATTAACCCTCTTTGGGTTACAGTCTGCCACCTAAATTTTAATTTTTGGTGCCATATAAATATTTATGCTCATTTTGTGATGAAATTACTATTGGTTTGGCATGTGACTTTTCGAAGAATTGAGCAAAATGATGTTCAATGCTTACAGTCAGCTTTTCTTAACTCACTAACTTCGCCGTCGAGAATTAATATTTAGCGACTTGACCTTCAACAGATATCAACCAGCGAATACTCACTGGTAAAGAAAAATATATATAATCTTAACTAGTACAAAATCACACATTTTTTCACATTTGTCCAGTCTTTGTCTTCCCAAAATGGTGATATCGCTAATGCATAATAAATTAGTGGGTGGGGTATCTAAGCAGTACTTTAAATTTGTTTATTAGAAAAAATGAAAACCATAACAAATACAGAAACCTAGTACTGAACTACTTTTAAACCATATCGATTGTAATGCAAATTAGAAGATGTATATCAGTTACATGGTTTTAGGGCTGTTTTGAACAGATTTAACACATTTTATGCATTGTAACCATAGAAACGACATATGCAAATACGTTTCTTTTTCACCGTTATTTGCAAAGATGGGATATAACCAGACTCATTATTGTATTTTTGTAGCAAATTCAATCTGGCAGAGTGGTAAGTAAGGCAAAAAACTAGAAAACTGCTGTTTTCTGTAAAATTGGAATTACAAGAGGGAAGCCATTTGCACGTGCATTTATTCTTTAGTAAGTGAAAGTTTACACCTAATTATTTTTGTTATGAACTGTACTTATTTTGATGTTTGAAGACATGTTAACGGTATATTCAGGTCAGGCTGCCATTTTCAATAATCTTGATTTAAAAAAGTGCTGTTTTCTTTAATATTATTTTTTCTCCGACTATATGTACTTTCAGTTGCCATGGTTTCAACAATGTGCAGTGGCCGATGCTTTTAAGGTGCAGAGAATAATAATTACATTTAGTCCTAAGCACCATACTAGTCAAGTAATTGATACTTGCATCAGGAGAGATACATTTTCCCTTTGAAATTCTTGAAAATCTGTAAAATTTGACCAGCCTGAGAATGGTTGCCATGACAACAGTATTTGCTTAGATATCTCGAGAACCGTTTGACATATTTCACTAATGTTTTACTGCTCTCCATCTCTTGTCGAGAGCTTTAAACCACGAAATTTTGAGCAAAATACAAAATTTTGAGTTTCCATCCAATCCTCGATGCTTACAGTCAGCTTCTCTTAAATATTTTATGAAACCTGTAATTATCGTTAAATATTTGATGTTTTACACCTTGCTCAGTGAAATGGTTAACGCATGCGTGAGCGCTATGGAGATATACCCTATTGTAAGAAGTCCCAGTACATGTAAACGACATTTTGTGACTGGGTACATGCGTAACATTTTTACGTGTGGAAGATCTTAACATTCGAAGAAGTCATCTGGTATGCACTATCAATTTTAGAGCAGAACCCGCTCTTAGACTACATAATAAACGTTATATGGTGCGGGTCCCTTTAATGTATGCTCACGGTAAATCCCAAATATGCCCAGTGGGAGAGAATAAAACATGCGTTCTGACTAACTCGCGATATTTTCTACCTCGGCTATCGTTTAGCTATCCATGAAAAGAAAATCCGACGAAAATCGATGCACTATTACCTTGCACGGGTAATTTGTTGTCAAACAGAATATCGTGCACTGGGCGTCACGGTTAGCCGAGCATAAGGCCGGAAACTGTATTACATATTCATCGATCAGGCACATAACAATGGTATTATGCACGGTTAATGAAACTTACTCACTAAAAATGTGGCATTATTATTTCGGTCGCGTGAATGTAACACAGGAAAATGGGAATGTTATGTTAATTGCGGTTAAATCCGTGACATTGTAATTTTCATTATGTAAAATCAACTTCTATGATTGGTTTGGATATGTGTCGTGTTCATAAAAACTAGTTAGTTTCGATATCACACCGAATGCTCTGATCCCGTATAACCTACTTACAACGTTGGCAGAATGGTCCAGTAGATGTACTAGGACAGTGGCATGTATTTGGGTTCGTACATGCTCCACCATTAGCACACGATGGTCGACAGATTGCTACAAATATATAAATGTATATGGTAAATAAACGTAAATGTACATACTAAAACAACAACAACAAAGAAAAAAAAAACAGCGGCAAACAAACAGAATCCTGAAATACTGTGTCAAAGGGCCGTTAAACCCAAAACAACCAACCAACCTATTCCTAAAGCTTTCTGGTTCTAGAAAACAGAAAAAACAAACAATCACATGTTTTCAAAATATTTCAATGCTAAACTGCGATTTTTTTTATTGTTTTGGGTTTAAAGGCCCTTTGAAACAGTATTTTAGTCTATATCGGGCAGTCTCCCAAAGAGAGGGAGAAAGAAGAGAGAAATGGTAGACGAGAGAAAATGTCCAAACAACACCCACCCGCACATACTGCAAGCACAGTAGGCCCTTGCCCTACCATTATACAAATTAGTAGAACGCCCCGGCACTGGAACTTATACCCAATACCATCGCAAGACCCCGCTTAATTGCGAACCAGAATATAACATATGTAAGTTTAGAAATACTTTTGGGGTGTTATCTGATAAAATATATTCGCATCAGCCTACATACTGTCATCATAAGGGATATAGGATATGTCGTTACGTTTATATGATGCACCGGACTGCACTTATGTTTTAATGCCTTTGTGAACTGTATTGTAAGAAGACTTACGGATGTTACAGTTTTGATTCCCATTATGTGTCCAGCCCCATCTACACCTGTAGTCATAGTAATATTCTGTAATGCAGCGAGTGCAATGGCGCCTACACCACCTACAAAAATCGACAATCAAAACTTCTACAGAAATGTTGCAATCTCGGAAAATGTTATTGCAGGAAATATAGGTTAGCCAAAGCAAAGACCAATGTAATGGGTAAATTGTAAATTGTAAATGATATTCAGACCAGTGATAGACGTTAAGGTGGTGATTTGTGGTAAATATAAAAATCTGAATAAAACCATAAAAAATAACTTATGTCCGATAATTTGTTTTCGGTGAAAGTCGGCAGACTTCTTATTTTTGTTGTTCTCTATAGTTTAGAATACAAATGTATCTGGTGATTTAATGTGTTTCAATAAAAGTTTTAATTTCAAACAAGAACCGAAATTATATGTCATAAAACTTACCACAGGCACTTAGCACAACAGTATCTGGAGTAGCGACATCTTGACCGCGGTATTGGTTCGTAATGTCTAAAATATAGCGTCAATATTAAATGTATTAGCTCTTGGAATGAAAAAAAAAAAAAAAAAAAAAAAAAACGCATAAACGAAAATTGGCGTCTCGGGTTCAATGAAACCCTTTGTATAAAAGCAATGATATTGTCAAGGCTGCATACACTCAAAGCACCCCACCACACACACACATACACTCACACTCCGTGGTTCCGGCTTCAGCAGTTTCCGATTTTCAAAGTCAGTAACATGGGCGAAAATTCCAAATATCAGTAAAAAAAAACGATTATGAGGTTTAAATATGTTGATAGAAAAAGGCTAAAGCTAACATTGAAACAAAAGAAAAAATCAGTATACTTTTTCGGTTCTCAATATGAATGTATGTTATGACAAGGCTTCCGTATCTGTCTCATAATTGAGTGTTCTCCCTTGAATTTTAAGCTACGAAGGATATTTATTTAAGTAATTAGTAGTTTTAACTTTGTTGCAAGTAGTATCGTTTTTACCAAAGTGGGCATAGTTCAAAGCTTTGAATGAAATAAATTAGTATGGAATGGAATAGAATGTATGAGATAATCTACATTCCATTGTCTACAGTTTGCTCCCTGAGCCTAGAACCTGGAACGGTGATCTTATACAAACGGATTTGCTCCCTCGGAGGGAGAAAATTGTTTCTTGTAAGTGTATCATCCCTAATCGAAGGAATACAGTGAAGGAGAGTCTCCCCGCAAGTCAATTCCATTCCAATCCACTCCAAATCATCCTATGTTTAAAACTATGCATTGACTATCAAACTGTTTGATGAGATATTCACCTTATTGGCGTGTGCGGCCTTGTAGGCTGTATTGCTGCCGTGCTAAGTATCTCACTGAAACCAAGACTCAGAGTTTTCGTTCTTATGTGCATTTTTGCTTGCAAGGACAACTTTTATGAATTTTCTTTTGGGCTGGATTATCGTAATGTGTGCAAACCGAGAGAAAGATTTGACATGTAAGCGTTGTGTGCTACCCTAGCAAGCATCGAATCAACGCCAATGTAATGAGGACATTAAGGTGGAACCATGCGTTTACTCGATTTTTGAAATATTCTGATCATGTACAAAGCATTTCATAAATCTTCAAACACATTTGCATGCGAAGCCGAAACTGAATTTTCCAAGCTTTGTAATGCGTAGTCAGGTGTGACATCTGAAAACGTGACAGCTTACAATTTCGACGCCAAAAGAAGGTTGCAGAAAACGAATCATTTTTATTGAATTTGACGTTAATAATTTAGGGAGAAAATATTTTTTATTGAATACGTACAACGGTCTGAGCTCTTCAAAATTGTGTGAAAGAAGACTAACTTTGCTTCAATGTTACAAATTTTTATTTCAGGGAAACACTATAAAACAAAATACTTAAAATCGTGGTTTGAAATCAAATTTCGAAAAATCAGCTCTTTCAAAAAATGGCAATGTTTTAATATCGTATTCTATAAATAATCTTTCGTGGAAGAATACAATGACACTTAAGGGTTAATTGTTTCGCTTTTTAGATATTGGCGTTAACTTTACTCCACCTCCATGAAATGTAATGACGCAAGAATGGTAATGGTACGTCTTATTCGACGTCCTTGGTGTTTAAAGTTAACATGTACAGTTCCAAAATTATTTCACAGAAGTATATTATGCATCAATAAATGTACACTTCGATACTTTGTAGTTCTTAACTAAGCTTGAAATAAACAAGATATATTACATCTCAGCAGAAAAGTGCTAATTTTATAGCTGCATTTGCATTCAGTCATATAAAAATGGCAAAATTCCGCTTAAATATTAGCTTGTTTTTTTTACAACTCGAATATATAAAATGCTCATTAATTTTGGTACTGACCTGTACAACCTCTTATTCTGATGCAAGATAATTAAGAAGCGGTGCACTATTCTGCTGTAAATCAGTTACTGTATGATATCTCTATAAATCTGCTTCAAAAAATTGTGACATCGCATTTAGTTTATATTATCAAAATATCGATTTGGTGACATTTGAAATTGATATTGTATGATATCAGAATTAGAAAAAGTGGCATCACATAATTATTCTTTCTGATTTTTATACCACTAGAACCAATTTGCGATACCACAAAATCGATTTTTGACATCAAAAGTATATCATATAATCATATTGTGTGATTCCTTTTTCTTCCAAAGGATTTCCGTTTTAGAAGTTAATCGTGCTCGTATTTTCAAATAATCCCCCTCACTATAGGACGACTCGATATAAACTGAAATACTGTCGTATAGGGCAATTACACTCAACTCAAACAAGAAATCAATCTGACATAAGGTTAAAACCAGACCAACGTGAACAACAGGGATTTTTAAAGGTCCAGAAATAAGGCTATATTAAGGATAAGCATAAAGAGATCGCCTGGTTCGTCATTTAATTTTTGTTACAAGAGAGAAACGTTTCAATTAAGCCCTCAAAGTCCTGTAAGGTAGCGAACACAAAGCCAAGGTTAGATCGTGGCGCGCAAAGCAATTAGAAACGTCGTCATTAGCGACGTCAGCATTATGCAAAATTTTGGACTAAATCTTCGTTAGGTGTAGGGTAGTACAAAAACTAAGTCGATTACCTACTACTGTTTTGGCGAAGATGTAAACGTCTACATGTAGCATCTAATGATAGCTTTTGAAAAAGACATGTGCTTTGTTTTCTCATATTGAATGGTCGTATGTAAAAGAAACGTGCCAAATGTCCGTTTACTATAAAATGCCATTATAACGTTCGGAGCAAAACGAGGCAAAATCGATGTATGTTTTGAAGTCATATATTTTGAACACGACATTGGTAAGCCCCCTTTTAACTACATTTTCTGGCAGAGGGATTAAAATGTTCAATATAGGGGGATATGAATTAAATCGTGTTTTGTCAAATACTCCAACATCGGCTAAACAGCAAATACTGCTACAGAATGAGCATTTTTTCAGTTGAGATGTAACTGTTATTTCAAGCCTTAAACTTATTTTAGAACTATAAAATATCCATATCAATATTATTTATACATTAAATATTTCCGTGAAATGATTTTGGAATAGAAGACGTTAACGTTAAACACATAGGACGTCAACTTAGACGCATCACCACAAGCCTTGCGTTATCATATTTAATGGGGGTGGGGTAAAGTTAACGCTAATACCTAAAAAACGAAACGGTTACCCCTATTTTTTATTGTAATGTTTCACAAAAGGTAATTTACGTAACACAATATTAAAATTTTGCTATTTTTTAACCAGCCAATTTTTCGAAATAAGATGTCAAACGAAGATTTTTAGCAGTTTAGCATTTTTTGTTTAATTTGAAAAATGTTTTGCTGTAATAAAATTGTAACATTGAAGCAAAATTAGACTTATTTCGTACAACTTTCGAGAGCTCAGACTGTTTTTACGTTCTTAATAAGATTTGATTTTCTCCCTAAATTATTAATTTCTGAATCAGTAAAAATGGTGTGTTTTCTGCACCCTTATAAACGTCATATTTTCAGACGTCACACCTGACTACGCATTACAACATTTTGAAAATTTAATTTCAGCTTCGCAGCATACATGTTTGTAAATTTATAAAATGCTTTGTTTATAATCAATAACTGAATATTTCAAAAATCGGGTAAAAGTATGATTCCACCTTAATACGTCATTTTAATGTTCGGTGACTACTGCGAACAAGGTCATGTTAGGAAATTGAAACTAACACAGAATCCAATCAACGTAAGCCAAACAACGTAAACCAAACGTCGCCTATATGTCGATGCATTTTTATCGGCCTTAATCACAACTTACAAATAATATTCTTCCAAGTAGAGAGATCGTAAAATTGTTGGACGAATGTAGAAGGAGCATATACAATGGAAATGAAGGGATATGGAATACAAATGCATGTATATAAAATAAATAGTACTCGTAATAAACAATGATAGAACAGTAATATTACTTTTGTTAATACAAATAGATAAGATAGAATAATAATGTAAAACAATATCGAATAATGTCACGACTAACATGCCATAATCGAAACCAAACATTTAAATCGATCTGTAAGCTTCATCTTTTTGTTTCTGTCAGAGTCATGGATTTCAAGTATGTTATAAATGTAAGTTTGTAAGTTTAGTTTAAAGAATATTTCATTTATAAATTGGTATAAATGTTATAACGCAAATTTATATATAAAACGGGATTAGATATCAAGCTTCACAACTTAAAGGTATCTTCTCCCGTCTTTTAGGCGTGTATTCCCATTCGTTTTATCAGTAACTATAAGACATCACGTGGTATGTGTGATCCATAACTCTGAACCGGGCTGCATGTTTAAACAAACGTGTTTTATAACCTTAAATACGCTAAGCGACCACTTAACACACACACATACATCCGCATATTCTGAATATCTTCTTTGATGTTCAGGCATGGCGTAACAGGTTTTCTTGTGACACGGCATAGTCGAGTTCTGAGGAAAATTTGAGTGATATACGAAAATGTGTTTCATATATTCCTACTTGTTTGCATGGCAAACCGATGAATCACAGTTTCTTTTAACATGCAAACACTCTTGCAAGGGCGTTTGGGGTACTTCACATGGTTTTGCAACAATGTTTGTCTACCTGGTCCTGTTTTCAGCGGCCCGAATTGTGCTGCCAAAACCCACCGCGGTCCACTACTTTTTACTGTCTTCCCATTTCCTCTTCTGCACGCCTCTTTTTTCTCCTTTTCACAATATCCTGTTTTTTTATTTGCTTAGCCATTAGACATTGAGATGTGGATTAATCACCTTAGGCTTCGTTTCTTAACCTTGATCAGGAACTCACCATTTTCTAAAGAGCTGCTGCTTGGATATTCCTCTTTACATTAGTTAGGTCGTCCTTGAAAGAGATGTTCATTAATCTTTGAAAGAATCTTTTGCAAGGGCCTGACAGTTTTTTTTTCTTTTTTTTTTCTTCTTTTTTTTCTTTTTCAAGTTCTGCGTTTTACAGGCAAACGGAAAGATAAATATAACTAAAAAGCGCATAAGATTTATGTTTCTTCCAAGAGATAGGTAAGTGTCTCTCCAAGTCAAATCAGCTCTGGTAGGGCTGCGATGGCTTGTGCAATCCATTAGCCAACCTATTGATTGTAGTAATCATCTAAGGCAACAGTTACATGCTACTAAAAACTTTTAACTGTCCCTAAATTCTGTCATTTTGCCTTTTCTTTCGTCGTATGCAAATGGTGCTGTTGATCATCAGTTTGCTTTTCTCATTTCTTGTAGCCTCCGTTTTATAACTTATGTTGATTAGGACGAGTCTTCTAGTTCCTACTGCTCCTCCGCGAGAGCATAAATATCATCGGCACACTGATAATAGATCGGGCGCCTATGCTTACATTTCCCATATGTCAGATATAATCCTTCTAAGACAAATGTTAAAGAGGATGGGTGCGAAAAGGCATCCCTAAGTTAGACTGTCGTTGGTGGGGCATTTCATCTGAACTGCACTTAGTACTGTAGCTTTTTCGCTAGAGATGTTCAGTGGTTGAAACTAGATATATATTAATTTCCGCATATAGGCTTATAAAGTTGATTGCTTGACGCAGGGATTTGAAACTTGGAACACAGTTCAGACATGCATTGAACATATTCTTAAAGAAAACGCAACTTTGATCCAAGTCATATTTACAGAATTAATTCCCCTGAAATGTCATACATATTTTGAACAGGTTTTTTTTTGTAGTACCGCACCCCCCCTCCCCCTCCGTACAGAATTTGATGCAGGGATTCGAAACTAGCAACACTATTCAGGTATAAATTGAGCATATGCATCAGGGAAACGGAGCTTTCACTCTGGCTATTATTGCGACAACATGTAGTAATAAAAAGGAAACGAAGCTTTGATACAAAGGACATAAATAGTTTGACAATATTATGTCTCCCACCATTTGGGGGTTGGGGCATATTGTTTTTAATGCGGATTCTCTCGGCGTCCTTGCAGCTTCTTGTCTATACTCTATCTCTTGAAGGGACGGATGGATTTTGATGGGTAAACCGCTTTTTGGAAGGATATCGTTGTGCATTGAAGCAAACGAAAGTAACAAAGAGGTGTCAAAGAGCAATGATCAAAAATCGACTCTTTGTGTTAAATGGCGGAAAAAAAAGAGAAGTGTGTATCCATACAACTTTAGTTTTAGACCATCTAAACTGAAGAAATACACATACCCACAATACTGCAAACATCGTATTCGACTACATGTTGAACCACGTGCTATATTTAGGTCTAACGATATTTCCCTGTTTTCTGCATGTAATTTTGGAATATAAACAGAAAGTCTTATCAGCAGATACAAGAAGCATCCATACCCCTTCAAATGAGATCTAGCAAACGTGGTTTATTTCATATATACATGAAAATCAAAAACGTTAATATTTAAACCTTTTATGCCTAGTGTTTCATAAAAGGGCATAGACAAACTGTTTAGACTCAGATCAGATGCCCTATTCTGTAGTTTTTTTATCACAGTTTACGCTGTTTGCAAAAGAAAAATGACTACTTCGCTTTAAAATAAAGAAAAAGAAAAGAAAAAAAAAATGAAAAAAAAAAAAAAAAATAAAGTGTCCCTAAATTGACAAATGACTCCTCCAATATATAAGGACAGAATAATCCACTAGTCATAAATGGTAAATGTTTCTTTCTGTCAGATAGGGAAATGCTGCTTACCCTGACCAAGCGGCAACAGATTCCTGACAAATGGCATATACGCTAATAATCACCAATGCGTAAATAATTTTGTTCGCCATTTCCTAGGTTTGAGGGTATTTTCATACACTTGTCATTATATACCTTTGGACAAGGAAGCAATGCAGCGTTTTCCAGATTAAAGCCACTTGTGTGTCATCAAAGTACTTAAATCTGTATGTAAATAAATATCTTAGTCAGGGGGGAGTCTAAAAAATGAAAACATGAAATGCTTGTTTCTGGGAATGTTCAATCACTTGTGTTTCTTTCACTTCCTAGCTTCCTGGGTTACTACCGTTAAGAAACAAGTAAAATTAACTTCATATATCGACTGTTCAAATTTTTACTTTTTTTTAAATGGTTTAAGAACGCGCTTTATTTTTTTATGAAAAACACTTACCATGTTTTAAATATTTTTTTTTTTGGGGCATTGAGACAGCAGGTCCCATATATTATATGGCGTATTACCTGCTCGACGGCACATTTTCGCCGTATTTTTTCTCGAGTTTAAGCATGGCTGACAGATAATGATAACAAAGGAAATAAATTCTACTCGAGTTTTAGAGTAGGGTTTCGTTTTGACTATTTCTAAAAGCTAAGATATACAGAGAACAAAATACATATCGAATGTGAAATTAATTCAAGTTGACCGAGAATTTGTTTTCATATCTGCTGGCCCTAACGCCGGTGCAATTCATCGATAAATGTATGCGGGCACAATGTGTAAATCTAATTTGCCAAGGTCATAATGAAACAAAATTGGCAACTTTTTTATTTCTAAACGTGGTGAATGTTGAAAAACAACAGTTTTCAACAAATGTGAATCGTTCTTTATCAGAAAAGGCACCGAAAGCAATTGTAACATCACGTTCTTTGGTATAAGTTAACTAAACAGATGATACAAACTTTATAGGTGAATACCAATTAAATTTCAGAGAATGAGTTGAAAATATCAGCAATTTCACGAGCGCGAAGTACGAGTAAAATCGATGCTCGCACGAGTGAAATTAATGATACGATCAATACATTCAATAAAATATATTTTGGTATTCATTGAAAACAGAAAGGATATTTTTATTTTTTCTGTTTAGGAGGATAACGGAAAAACGTACCAGTCCTTTGACAGGACAGAAAATCGTCTCACTAGTTTTGCAGTAATCGGGAAACACGGAAATAATTACAATAGCTATGAATAAATAACTAAAATAAAACTGTGCGTTTCGAACCCAAAACATATATTTAAGACACGGTCTTCTTCTCCACAGCAAAACATTTTTAATACTGCGCCACTCGGACACTTATCGTAGTCGAGTCATACAACGAAGATAATCATTGTAGCTAAATGACCTTACATCTTAAAATCAACGTGCTTTGTGATAAGCGCGGGTAAAAACTTATCTGTGGGTGATAGTACTTGCATGTATCAAAGAGGTGGTAGCGTCAGTTGTAATAATTATAGATTTAGTTTCCTTCTATAGATTGGCCAATATTTGTTTATACGAGTATACGAGGGATGGTCTAACTGGTCTCGAAAAAGTACTATATTTTCTTTATTTGACTATCTTGGAGCAATTGTCTCAGATGATGGCTCTAAAAAGGAGGTTCCCCCACTCAAGTTTTGCACAAGCCACTTCAGCTGTAGCAAAGCTGAAGGCACTTTGGGGATATAACAACATATCTCTTGGATCCAAGGTCAAGTTTATGCGCTCCCTTGTCATTCAATGTTCCTGTATGCCTGTGAATCGTAAACCTAGGCAGCAGAGTTAGAGAAAGGAATGCAGGCCTTTGAGATGAGATGCTTCCGAAGGTAACTGAACATTTCGTACAAGCACCTCTAACCAATGAGTAGATTCGCAGAAAGATCCAGGCAATCATTGGAGAGTATAATGGGCTCCTGACCCTGGTCAAGAAACGAAAACTTAGGTGGTTTGGCCATGTTCCAAGGTCTTCTGGTTTAGGAAAGACAGTTCTACAGGGCACAGTGAAAAGAAAAAGAAGAAGAGGTAGACAGAAGAAGAGGTGGGAAGGCAATATTAAAGAGTGGACAGGAATGGACTTTGCCAGCTCAACTAGGGCAGCTGGAAACAGGACAAGGATGAAAGAGATAGTTTCGAAGTCATCTGTGGTGCCCATATGGCCTTGTAAAGTTATTGGATAGAATAGAATACAATAGACTTTCGTCAATCTATTTGTGAATCATGCCATTTAAATTATTGTTTTTCTGGTTATATGCACGCGCCACTAACGTAGCTGCCAGTAACGAGACCCGGCCTAGCTTACGAAACAGTGCAAACTTTCTTTTCGGAAGCACATTGCGAACGTGCCATAGCCGAGAATAACTAATAGAAACATCAATCATTTCGTAAAAGTTATAACTACATGTATATGTCTCATCTTGAAGTCATTTCAAATTTTATGAGCGACAAAAGTTACTTCAGTCCATTCTACGAAATAAGGGCTAGGTTTTCTCAGTAAATCTAAGGGACAAGGTAATTCAGGGTCTGATTACTTACAATACTTTATAAATCAGAAATATTATTTTAAAAATTCATAAACTTAAGATCGTGGCAATGCTTTTGGTGTGCATAATATGCTTTTAGTTGTTTTATTTTTCAGCAACGCGGCATCACAACCTTGATATCAGCAACTCTAGTACATGTAGTTGTCAAGCAAATATTTGGCTCATGTTGCAGCAAGACAGCATCGCCACAGGTTATTAACTTCAGATAATAATGTTTTTATTATTGTAACTGTTATAAACATATATATAGAATGGTCTACTGGTTAAAACTTCAAAAGGGCCTCGACACGACAAAACAACAAAGTAACATGTGCAACAAGCGAAGACTCAGATCATGATCAGAGTCTTCGCTGTCCGCATGGAGCTAGCTTAGATCCTAAAATTACCTTTTACGCGCTTAGCGAAGACTCTGATCAGACTGGGGGATGGTTATTGGTTAGACTGATCTGAGTCTGCACTGGGCGCATAACCACTTTGTTGATTTTCTCGTGTCGCGGCTCGAATATAAGAACTAATCTCATCACAAAGACCTAAACTTCGATCATGCATGTCGATGCGGAGTTGTTAGTTGTGCCAGACATTTGCTGAACAAGTGCTTGTGCTGAGATATCAAGTTTGTATTTCAGTGTAGCTGTAAAGGTTGACGAACAGCCAGTATCTCTTGTTTATGAAACCTTATGATAACACTTATGCTTTCTCAGGTAAAATTTCATCTGCCCCTGATTTACCCCACCCCCTTATATTTACTCAGGAAAGTGCAAGTTTTATCTTAGCCATCATTTAGTAGAAAGGATTAGGCGTCCCTTTATTTTTCTTTTTCAGGATTCGACATCTTACCATTTTATTGTATCTCATTACTTTCAAATAAAATCTGTAAAAGTTCCTTCAAGAGCAGAGAATACATACAGAAGTAGGAACATGGGCCAGACTACGTAGTTTCGGCTAATAAAGCCTCGTCAGTGACCCTGACAATATCTGGTGACGAAACCAGAAAAAAAACATACTGTAATTCTTAATTGTAATGGCGCAGTCGATTCAAAGACTGCTTAGTTTCAAAAGGATCCAAATAATATAAAAGAAGATGACCTAGAATAATAGACTAAATCGATCTGAAAGTTTAGATACTTTATAAAGAAAATAATGTTGGGATGTCTTTGTCAGTCTTTCCCTTTGATGTTGGGGAAAGGGTTTGGGATCTGATTCAGTCAGTTCCTGAAGTGTAGTTATTCTTTAAGTTCAGTTAGAAAAGTACGCATAATATTTTCATGCTGTAAAACGTCTCACCGTACATCATTCATAGCGCAGAGTATATTTTCTTTTCGTCTTTTGAGATCAGATGATGTTTTCTGAGAATTCTGAAATTTTAAATTGGTTTAGACTCTTATTCTAGATCACCATCTTTTATATTATTTGGACCCTCTTTGCTTTGAATCGACTGCCCGATTAAAATTAAGGAATTACAGTAAGCTTTCCTCTGGTATCGTCACCAGATATTGCCAGGGTCACTGATAAGGCTTTATTAGCCGAAACTAAGTAGTCTGGCCAATGTTTCTTCTTCAGAATGTGTTACCTGCTCTTGAAGCAACTCTTTCAGATTTTAATTTTACTTCACTACAGCTGGTGCTGTGTCGTATGGCGGCCGTAAAACGTCTCCCCGTACATCAGCCATAGTGCAGTTTATTTTTTCATTTCGTCCTTTGAGATCAGATGATATATTCGGAGAAATCTGAAGTTTTAGATTGGTTTAGACTCTAATTCTAGATCACCGTCTATTACATTATTTATACCTATTTTGATACTAATCAGTCTTTGAATCGGCTGCCAAATTAAAATTAAGAAATTACAGTATGCTTTCCTCTGGTTTCATCACCAGAAAATGCCAGGGTCACTGATGAAGCTTAATTAGCCGTAACTACGTAGTCTGGCCCATGTTCTTCTTCTGAATGTATTCTCTGCTCTTGAAGGAACTCTTTCAGACTTTAATTATCAATGAACGAAACTAAATGCCAAACGATATCATTGTGGAATGAATTGTCTCGTCTGTGGTACATTTGCATGAATGATACGCCTTTTAGTTCGTAATAAAGCCGATCAAAGTGAATGTTCTCCGGTTGGAGCATTATAAAAAATCTTAATAGTTGCAAAACTGGAATGTCCGAAGTTTTTTTTGTTCACAGATACGAAATTCCTGTCTAGACTACACTGTCCTTTTTGTGATACTGTTTGTCACGTGACCCTCAGTGGATGTTACTGTTTTAAATGGATGCTTTATTGTACTTGAACATTGTTCTATCAATAGAAAATATTAGTCCAAATCAGCCGTTATCACTAATTGTTGAACTCGCTTCTGTTTAAAAATATCCCCTACGTTTTGTGAGCAGTATATAAAAACGTATGGGAACCCGGAGAATTTCATATTACATTGATTGGTCATGTATTATTTGATATCTAGCATTACAGGAATTCTGATAGCGCAATCTTTTATAAAGTTTGTCTATGTGAGCTCCTTGAAAGGAGATAAACAAGGAAGTTATGTTAAAACTATTATAAATGATTGCCATGTTGATTTTGCGTGCCAACTTGCTTAAAATAGTTTAAAATTAATTGTCTGGGGTTATCTGTAAAATATATGAAACGCAAAACGAATGTACTTTTACTACTGCAGACCTTAAAATATACTATTATTGTATTGGCGTTGAAACAGGGTGGGGGATGCGTTGGACGGTATGATGTTGGTCGTTCTTTGGCTGTTTTTGATTGGATCTGCTTGCATTCTAAATAATGGGTTGATATATTAAAACAATTTAGCATTCCTTCAGAAAGTGATTTTAATATATCCATAACGTTATTCTCTTAGACTAATGCATTTTACTTCATTCAGAATCAATCCATAGTTCCGAAAGTCACGCCTAATTTAAACAGGTATACATTCCTCCATTAACTACACGAATGAGGTAAAATCACGGATTTATGTGGGACATTGAACACGTGCGATTTTGGCTGTGAGGCTATCTGCTTTGCTAAGTTGTCGTTACATTGGCCAGATATACGCTATCATATGACTTTTGAGTGACATTCTGGGTATGTCTCGGAACTATGTATTTAATCCAAAACGAATATTTGATAAGCCGTGGCAGAACAATAACAAAAGCTGTGTGCTGTGGAACCCTGTTTACAGTTAATAAAGATTGCGTGATTCGAACCCTGGCTACTAGCTTAGGAGGCGAGCACTTTAACTCACTGAATTACTAAGACTCACCATACCTTAAAATGAACAAAGGGAAGAAATATAGAATATAATCGGTTATCCTCAAATTGTTATTATCTGATAGCTTGAGTCTGACTCTTTGTATTTTCGGTAGTGAGGTGATAAGTGGCAATAATGTATATGCTATGATTGTTTGTTTACATTTAATATTAAGCAGGATTTTTTTTTATTTATTTATTCTTATTTTGAACTACTGCTTTTAATTGTTACCATGTCACCCCATAAACTTGAGTGGAAGAAGGTCCGACGACCAACATTAGACCGGTAAGGCCCATACCATTCCAGACCCCCCATCCCGCCTCCCCCAAACCCGCCTTCAACATAAAGAGTGCCCCGTACGCAAAATTCAAGCACAATGTAAGCGCAAGCAGCACCTCTCTACCTAACAGTCTACCACGAGTCCTTCCGCAACTGGCCACCCGATCAGATCCGCTTACCTTCGAATGTGCGCGTATATGTGTTATTGCGTTTGTGTGAGAGCGTGCATGCAGGCACGTGAGTATTCTCACTCGAAATTTGAAACGATGAATGTCTTACCGATTAAGCCAAATATATACTTGACAAAAAAAGTTAGGGATCAAATATTTGACTGAAGCTTAAATCATGAGTAATAAATTATCCAAAAATAATTTTCTTCTGTTCAATACAGTTGTCGAAACGGCGCAGAACTGCATGAAAAATATTGGAATCGGATCACATGGCACACCAGTAGAAACAAATAAGCAGATATAACCCCTAAAACTGAAGTGAAATTGGCATCCCCACAAAACTGAATGTCCGTGATTCTTGGCTTTATTCATGCAAAACCATAGCCAGTGCTCGTCGATATCTCTGGGGGTCTGAATTACTGCATGACAGCTACTCGGTGTTCTTTTGGTAAAGTGCTAGAGGCTCATTTGGGGACTTTTTTGCCATTTTTCATTAAAGGCCCAAATTAGCCCTCCAGGAGTTTCCTGAAGATTCCTGGTGATTAGAATTGGTGATTTGTAACATCTGTCAAGCATTTAAATCTGATTTAAAACTTGCGATTACCTAGACTTGTCCATACGGACGATGGTCTCTGTCCCAAGTTATTGGTTCATCACAATAACACTGTGAGGCTGCGCATTGGTTATCCATTAAATTCTTTAGTCGGCCAATTTCAGCGACAACGACTAGAAACGGACTTGACACAGCTAATTTGCATGCTGGTAATCAGGTCAGGATAGATGCCATTCCATAGAAATGCGAGGCGACAGTCGGCAAAAAATGACACAAATTGGCAGCAGGGTCACTGGAACCATGTTCTTTTCACTGATGAGTCCAGATTTGTATGTAGAGATCCATGATGATGGGAGAAGGGTGTGACGCCTGCCAGGAACACTTCCAAAGCCTAAGAATTAAATCTTGTTGCGGAATGTGACATGTCTCGAGGAGGGTGGGTAATGGTATGATGCGGCATCTGGATTTGAAGCTGTGTGGACTTGCGCATGCCAGACAGAGGCGCTCTGTTTGGTGTTTGAGCTAGGAATGACAAGCTTTATCCAATTACGAGACCGTTTGCTGAAGTGTTTGGCGATGACATCATCGAATAACAGGGCAAATGTGGTGGACCAGTACCTAGCGACAAAAACAGTCGCCCGCACTGACATGGCAATCTGATCACAAGTTTAAAATTCGATTGAGCATTCTTTGGACATGTTTCACCGCCAATTCTGATCACGAGAGACTTCCTGAAACTCCAGGAGATCTCATGCAGGCCTTTCGTGAAAAATGGCAAACGAGTCCCTAAATGGGTCTCTCGTAATTTACCAGAAGCATACCGAGTGGCTTTCATACAGTTATTCAGGCCCTTAGCGGTCACACTGAGAACTGAAAATGATTTTGCATGGATAAAGCCAAAAACAATGGACATTCAGTCTTGCGTTAATGTCAGTTTTCACTTTGATTTTCAGTGTATGTCTGTTTATTCATTTCTGCTGGTGTGTCACGTGACCAGATTCCAATATGTGTCATGCAGTTTTGTGCAGCATTGTTAGATGTATTCAACAAAAGAAGAAAACGATTTTTTGGAAATTACTTTTTTAATATAAAAATTTCAGTCTAATGTTTGATCCCTAACTTTTTTGTCCAGTATATAAACAAACATGGCTGCACAGTAGAAAAAAAAACTATAAATACAGTACTCCTTGGTAGTACTACAACTCGGATAACCGCTTTGATACGATGAATGTGCATGTAGTTGTAAATTGTCGCAAGACTCTCAAACGGCCTTTAACCATGACTATCTCTCTCCACCACCACCGCCACACCATCAAAATGTGAACATTTAAGAAAGTGCTTCTGTTCAATCAAAGAATGTAATCCAACCCTAATGATTGTCTACCTGACAAAAGATGTTCGCATGTACATGTATGAGCCGCCACACGACATAATCAACAAAGTGGCATTTGCGCCCAGCGAAGAATCGTATTAGCCAGAGCATCCGCCCTGTCAGACCAGATCTTCACTGTCTGCATGGAGCTTGCTTACACCCTTAGCTATCCTTCAAAGGCACAGCAAAGACTCTGATCAGACTAGGCGCATCCGAGGCTTCGCTGGGCGCACTTGCCATTTTTTTGCCGTGTCGCGGCTCTTAAATGGCGAGACGCTTTAACCACTGGTGTCGTGAGCGGTAGGGCTGGGACGGGTAGAGATTTTGTACCCGGATACCCGGGTTCCTATTACCCGCGGGTACCCGGGTAACCGTTACCATAGCATTTTGATCATTTCTGTTGCCAGATAATATACACTCAGAACCGAATGAATAGTAAGGTATCTGTCTTTTGCACATGCCTGCATCTGTGACAGAGGCACTTGCAGTTTGATTTTCTGCAATTTGCATTTAAGACTAAGAACTATTTGCACTAGGTCTGTCTCTGGAAACCCGTATATCTTTAAGTAGCCTAAATGGGTTGATGATTCATAAATATTAGTCAATGTACAATTTCCAAGAAATAGCGATTCTGAGTATATGCCGTGAACTTATTTGGTAATGACACTTCAGGCATATAGAAAGCATGCAATACGTACATTTGTAAGCAATGTTAGCATGGAAATTGATAGTTGAGCTTTTGCATAACCAGGTGCATGGCCTTTATAAGCCAACTGCGCGCGCCGTTCAAGAGCGATTTTAGAGATTTGTCATTAGATAGTGTTCTCGTACTTGGAAACATGGAAGTGCCTTTAACATATTTTAAACCAGGGTAGACGATAAATTGTGATGCTAATAAAGTTATAGAAACTATACGATCATGGACTTTTTATTGATACTGTGACAACATCGGAATAGTGTGACAATGTTGAAATCTCCCTTTTATAATATATAAAATGTAGTTTTGCAATATTTGTCATTTATACAAGACTACATGTATCACACTAAAGTTTGCTAAAGTTTAATTGTAAATCAGTTGAATTAGAATATTTATAAATTACATAACAATAACAGGTCACAGATAGTAAATTTGTATTCGGGTAAGTAATGTGTTTACCTGACCCGAACTCGGGTACCCGGGTACTCGGCCCAGCCCTAGTGAGCTTTATGAAATAACGCAGAACTGCATATGGCATCAAAGTATAGCGCAATATACCGAAAGGTACAGATGAATGACTAGTTGTTTACAGCCTTTTCAACAGAATTTCAACCATAGAAGGCTGATGATGAAATCGAAATGGTATAAACCCTACACATTTTACATTTCACCTGCACCCGCGCCTGAGCACGGGTGCAACAGGTCCAGGTTGTGCTCAATATGAAAAAATTGAGACCCAGCTTCACTGCGACAACGACTCATTGAGCTAGAAGATTGGGTGTTTGATAACGCTATACATGTACGAAGTCTTTAGCTACTTAAAACCAACAATTGGGATACTTGATGCATGCATTTACTTGGTTTTAATGATACAATGTATGAGCCGCGTCACGACAAAACCAACAAAGTGGCATAAGTGCCCAGCGAAGTCCCAGGTCAGCCTTGGTGGAGGCCCAGACTGATCTGAGTCCTCCTTGGGAGCACATGCTACATTTCTCGTGTTACGGCTAATATATGAAGAAGCTGCGGCTATACAGGGATAAAAGTATTTGAGCCGCGACACGAGAAAACCAACAATGTGGTTGTGCGCCCAGCGCAGACTCAGATCAGCCTGGGCATCCGAATAGTCTGGTCAGATTCTTCGCTAAGCGCTTAAAGGGTAGCGACGGGACTAAGCTACCTTCATGCGGACAGCGAAGACTCTGATCAGACTGGGCGGATGCCCAGGCTGATCTGAGTCTGCGCTGGACGCACGACCACATTGTTGGTTTTCTCGTGTCGCGGCTCATTTAACAGTGTATTGTGAAGAAGCAAGCCTGTTGTATTTGCTTTTCACATTCCACTGACTTTAGCCGCGACACGACAAAACCAATTAATTTAAAGTCGCATGTATGGCCAGCGAATACTTAGATTAGCCTGGGCATCAAAAAGGTCTGATCAGTCTTCACTGTCGGCATAGATGTAGCTTAGATGCCTAAGTTGGTTTTTTTGTGTTACGGCTCCATTATGGAGAAGCTACAGCTATACAGACATAAAATCATCTAATGGTACATCGTTAAGGTGGTGATAATCACTGATTTGGGGCAAAGACAAAAATCTGCATAAAACACTCAAAATACCACTTATCTTTCCAAAACTTAGCATATGCCTTCTTTGTGTTGTTTCTCATAATTTAGAATCCCAAAATGCAGCATTTGTTAATGTTAAAAAGTGTTTTTATACGGAAAGATCAAAGGGTAATTTTGTGCGCAATAACCTCAAAAAATAATATTGTTATTGAAAATACACTTAGTGCTGAGAGTTCCTTGTTGCATAATGGAGAGCGAGCTAGCAATTATTTTTTCAAACTCTTTCACACATTATCAGGCTGAGCAGATGAAAATAGATGCGGTCTGTGTTCAAATTTTTTTGGTCAAAACACACAGGTGAAACAGGTGAGACTATTTTAACAAGGTTGAACAATTTCATCTACACACCAGTGATCATGTAAGTAATGTATTATTTATACTGTAGGTGTTACATAGGTATGCTTGCCTACCCTATATTTAATAAATGCATCCAGTGTACATTACCTTGTACATGGTTGAACATTTGAGAAAAAGCTACTGTTTTCATCTGGTCTACATTTCAATTTGAGAAAGAGTTGGAATAAATAATTGCTAGGTCGCTCTTCATTATGCAATAACGCACCTTCAGTACTACGTAAATTTTCAATAACGTTGTTAATTTTTTTTATTATTGCGCAGAAAACTACCCTTTGATCTTTCCTTATAAAAACACTTTTTAAGCAGCATGTACGTCTATTTTGTATTCTAAACTGTAAAGAACAACAAAAATAAGAAATCTGCTAACTTTCAGGGAGATACCTTACTTTTTTATAGTTTTATGCAGATTTTTACATTTACCGTAAATCACCATCTTTAGAAACAAACTTATTTTGCCTTTCACATTCCCCTGATGAAGATATTTTAGTTATATAAAACAAAAGTGTTTTATTACGTTATGCACATGTCTGTAAACTGGCGTGCTCGTTCAATGGTAAAGTACATAATGAGATGTTAAAAACAGTCCCTCACACCTATGAAACGGCAAACAAAGCAGCAATTATCGCATCGGTGCTTATAAACGCATTTGTCCTCTGCCAAGAAGCTGTTGATGCTTGGTCAGGGTAAGCAGTATGTCTCTTTTTTTGACAGAACAAAGCATTAAACAATTGAGGACAATTTTGGCCTTGTGCATATATATTGGATGAGTCCATTTGCAATTTAACTCTTTCGGCGCCAAAGTCGCAAAAATGCGACTTTGCAAACAGCGTATATCCAGATCAGCCGGCTCTTAAAAGAGCCGTCTGATCAGGATCTACACTGTTTGCCATTCAAATATGAACTTAAAAAGCCTGATTTTATGAAAAATGTCTTTAGATTGTTAAAATTTCGAATTACAAATATGTCGTCTGATGATATGAGCAGACGAAAATTTGTCGTCTGAAAAATTTGGCGCCGAAAGAGTTGAGGAGTGTTTGTTTTAGTTCATTTGTTTTTATTTTCATTTTAAGAGTAGTCCCCCTTTTTATTTAGACGTGAAAATACTGATATTAAGACACGTGTTCGGAGGCATCTTACCTGAGTCGCACTATTCGGCAATGTCCTTTTTCATGAGACAATAGGCATAAATGAATTAAAAAATTAGATTATTTTTATTTTCTTAATGGTATTTGTTAGATCTCATCTGTAGAGGTACAAATACTTCTTTGTATTTCTATCACAAGTCAGTCTGCATTTGGATAATAGCTGGGCAAGAGCCTACTGTGCTTGTGGTAGGTGCGGGTGGGGAATATTTTGATGTTTGTTTTCTCGCCTATCATTTTCTTTTGGAACCGGTCGAATAAAGATTAAGGCATATATATTCATAAACTACGTAGCGCTAGGCCCGAAACCCGTAGCTACGCTAGAAAACAAATAGATTGTGCGGACAATACAGTCTCAGATCAGCCTGGGCAACCGCCCAGTCTGATCAGAGTCTTTGCTGTCGGCAAGGAGGTAGCTGAGTCCCTTATCTACTCTTTGAGCTCCAAACAAAGAGTTTGATAAAACTGGGCAAATGCCCAGGCTGATCTTAGTCTACGCTTGACGCACAACCACATTGTTGGTTTTGTCGTATCGCGGCTTATTATGTGTTCAAATAAAAAAGAACTTCCAAAGTGACATAAGTACACTGTATAACCAAAGGGGTGCCTAAGGGAAACCTACCAGTTACATTATTTTCGTAATTTTGACCCCGTCCTATAAAAATGTTTGTTTTTTTCTGATTCACTAATGATAGTATGTAAGTATGGAGAGTTTGTATATAGCCTGTGACAGTTCTGAAGTGCATAGCATTTTTGTTCGAGATAACGGGCAAAACTATATCCAACGCAGCAACGTTGTGTGTATGCGGCCTTGTCTGTTGGAACCAAAACATTATTGGATACCCTGCTTTAGATGTGGCGAAGTACATTTGGAAAAAGGTGAAAAATGGTTAGTAAAATGTGAATAAAATTGAACACGTATATCCATTTTTTGACGATTTTACTTTCCATCCTTTTAAAACATGATGCTCAAGATACCCTCCTTTACAATTTTAACGTGCCTTTTAATGTTTTCCTACAGGGTTGAGTCACATTTATTTTATTGAACAAATTTCGTCACACACACACACACACACACACACACACACACACACACACACACACATGCACGCATGCACACGCACACACTTTAACTATACGCCATGACGACGGATATTTTTTTCTTACCTACGAGACAGAGTTCGTTCTATTTTTAGCGGTGCTGGAAAATTCTGTCTTGCCCATGGGCTGGGACAGCTCACACGAGCTTGAAATCTGTATACCACTACGCGCTCTTTGAAATACGGTGCGCCCAGCTTGGCGATTCCATACTTTATGCATTATTCTTTCATAGGAATGAATTGCCACATCGATAAAATCCAAACCAAGAAGGGTTATTCATTCTGTATAATCCCATTATAGCCTGTTTCAAGGTCTTAAAGTCGGAAAAAGATCCAAAATAATCAATGTTTCGCCGTGACAAAGACTGTCGAGGAGGCCACCATTTTGAAGACTGTTACCAACTGACGTTTGAAATGACGTTGACGCTACGTCACAATTAACGTCATACACGCGCTTTCTGTCTCAATACAAATTTTGTTCTTTAATATAAATTTCGATTAGAAAGTCTAAAAATTTCAATCAGAAAATCTAAAAATGCGGATATGTCAAGGACCTATTTTTTACTTGTTGTTCACGACACCAGCCATGAGGGTGACAAGGTTGTATCACTTAATCTTGTACACGTTTGCATGAAATAGGCCTATCAGTTCCCTTTTCAATTTTAAGTAAATATTATCGTAGGTTAAATGTTACATAAAGAATAATCGTAAAGAATATCGTGGTTAAATATAACATAAAGAATAAAATCAAATAATATAAATTCCAACCCTCGCACACACGGAGTGTGTCGGAAACTCGGCAAGCCTCGTTTCCGACACATCCGTATGCCCTCTGGTTGGGATTTCCCTGTCCGCATCGGAGACCAATGATAGATTCTATTTATATTATTTGATTTTATTCTTTATGTAATATTTAACCAAAGAGAGTTAGGCTCTTCGTGAATTCTTTATTGAAGCAGTCTGCAGAATATCTGAGTGTATACAGTCTTCGTTGTCCGCATGGAGGTAGCTTAGTCCCTAAGCTAACCCTCAAGCCTACAGCGAAGGCTCTGTTAAATTGGGCGGATGCCCAGGCTGGTCTGAGTCTGCGCTCTGCGCACAACCACTTTGTTGGTTTTCTCGTGTCGCGGCTCATTTATTGGCATCACGTCGACCAGACAGGTGTCAGTATACCCAACAATTATGCTTATCAGAACTCAGATTAAAGGGATTATATGAAGATGAAGGTCATGCTTTCATGTATCATTTTGCCTCCCTTTTAAATAAAGGTCAACTCTAAAAAGAAAGAATTTGCTCAGCAAATTCTTGCATTTAAGAGTAGAACCTATTCTAAAGCATAACGTCATCAAGGTAGACAAACAGGGAGTCATAAAAGTTGTCTCCCTTTAACAAAAGGCGGAAAAAGCATGGTAAACAGAGAATTAAATTATTTGAGAATAAATTATTGGTTTGAAAAAAAATCACTATTTGCCTTTGTATGACTTTCAGGAAGCAACTCACTTATAATTCGAGAGGAGCATGGCATACACTGTATGCCATGCTCCTCTCTTATTATACGTTATATGATGCCACAGATCTGTTACCATAGCAACTATGGAATTAATAACTTTTGTGATCAGTACCTTTAAGTTGGCAGAATTACGTCTAAATAACGTCACTAAGACATCAATACGAACTATTAGTTGCAATGGTAACAGATATGTGACGTCATTTGTTCCGAGCATGGCAAGTTCCGCCAATTTTTCTATGACATTACAAACTGAAATTCTTTAAACAGAAACTAGAAACATGGTAACTAATAGGGCCCCGCCTTTATGAAACTGTTGACGACATTTAATCATATGTCCCAAACCAGAAATAACAATACCAGCTTTTTATTATCATGTTGTTCCTTCATATTCAATATGTTGTTTGAAATTAAGCCTCTGGTAGTGTCATTAAGATACGGGCAAAATACAAAATCATGATAGATTAAAACATGGGCAACAACTCTGGGAAGCAGGAAACTGATGTAAACATTCTTGCATTCTGCACAGCTTCAGATCATCTGATGATGTTTTATATTTGTACCAAGTTTTATAAAAATATCTTCAAAGGCTTTAAAGTTATACGGCAGACAAGATCTCCATACCTAAAATAACAGAGGGTTATAATCATGTTAAAAATGTAGGTGTAGTTATGGTTCTTTTTCTCTGCACATTGTCTGATGATGTTTATATTTGTACCAAGTCTTGTGAAAATATCTTCAACAGTTTTAAAGTTAGAGAGTGAACACTTTTCTAGACTGTAAACTAGAAAGGGGAATAATTCTGAAAAAACGTAAATGAATTTATAGTTTGTATTATCTGCTCATTGTCTGATGATGCTTTATATTATGTGCAAGTTTTATGAAAATATCTTTGATCCTTTTAAAGCTATAGAGCGAACATGATTTCTCTATTTAAAATTACAAAGAGGCATAATTCAGAAACAAATGTAGGCAGATTTATGGTTCTTGTTTTCTGCACATCGTCTGATGATGCTTTACATTTGTACCAAGTCTGGTGAAAATATCTCTAACGGTTTCAGAGTTACGAAGCGGGCAGGATTTATGTACTCAAAATTACAAAGGGGCAAAATTCAGTTAAAAAATATAGGCAGAGTTATGGTTCTTGTTCTCTGCACATTATCTGATAATGCTTTACATTTGTACCAAGTCTAGTGAAAATATCTTTAACAGTTTCAGAGTTATGGAGCGGACATGATTTCTGTACTCAAAATTACAAAGGGTCAAAAATTCAATAAATAATGTAGGCAGAGTTATGATTCTTGTTCTCTGCACATCGTCTGATGATGCTTTACATTTGTACCAAGTCTTGTGAAAGTATCTTTAACAGTTTCAGAGTTAATGAGCGGACACGATTTCTGTACTCAAAATTTCAAACGGGCATTATTCAGTAAAAAAATGTATGCAGAGTAATGGTTCTTGTTCTGTGCACATCGTCTGATGATGCTTTGCATTTGTACCAAGTCTCGTGAAAATATCTCTACCGGTTTCAGAGTTATTGAGCAGACTAAAAAAGAGTAAGAGTTACTAAAAAATTACAAAGGGGCATAATTCAGTAAATAATGTAGGCAGAGTAATGGTTCTTGTTCTCTGCACATTGTCTGATAATGCTTTACATTTGTACCAAGTCTCATGAAAATATCTTTAACAGTTTCAGAGTTATGGAGCGGACACAGTATCTGTACTCAAAATTTCAAAGGGGCATAATTCAGTAACAAACGTAGGCAGAGTTATGGTTCTTTTTCTCTGCACATTGTCTGATTATGCTTTCCATTTGTACCAAGTCTCGTGAAAATATCTCTACTGGTTTCAGAGTTATTGAGCGGACACGATTTTTGTACTCAAAATTTCAAAGGGGCATAATTCAGTAAAAAATGTAGGTAGAGTTATGGTTCTTGTTCTCTGCACATTGTCTGATTATGCTTTACATTTGTGCCAAGTCTCGTAAAAATATCTCTACCGATTTCAGAGTTATTGAGCGTACACGAAATGATGACGGACGGACAGACAGACAGACGGACGGACAAGGTGATTACTATAGGGCCTCCGCAGACTTCGTCTGGCGGGGCCCTAACTACAGTTTTTCTCAAACAAATAATTATTCTCAAGTCTTTTAATTCCGTGTTGGTAGCGTACCCATACAGCATACTGATAACTTTGAGTCATCCTCTTTTCATCCTCCATCAAAAATGCATTGTAACCTGATTATAACCAAAGTGGTGTAATAAAGAGTCACAACGTATGTTTGTTTGGAAAAAAAGAACATTTCAATTATCATTCGCCCCCTTTATCGAAAGTGAAAGAAACATTTATAATCCCAAACATTTTTGCGTATCCGTTGTTTCGAATAAAACTAGTATTGGATTTGATCCTGTCCTGCTTTCCTCTCATCTTTTCTCCCGAAAATCAACCCTTTCCATAGACTCGGGCGATGCTGCAAGAAAAATGAACGCAATGGTGTTATACGTAATACACAGAGCCTCAAATATTTGATGTTTTGCATGGTTAATGAAGTTTGCTATGGACTCTTGTGTACAATGCGACTTAAAAAGTGCTCTTAAAAGTCCAAAGTATTTATAGGAAATCCAAACAGGAACTTATAGCGCCAAGTTCTGCTAAAATACAATCGCCACGTTCTGATTCAAATATCACACCGGGAAGGCGGCGATCGAAAACGCTCGTGCAATCGACGAATGCGGATCAAAAACAGTTCGAAACAGCGTTTTCGATTGAACATTGGCAACAGTTTGCAATCGTAAACTTTTTGCAATCGAAAATGCTGTTTTGATCCGCGTTAATCGATTGTTGAGAGCGTTTTCGAATGCCGCCTACCCGGTGTGAATATTATAGACAAATGTTTTAAAATCAAATGAACGTTCATTTTTAATGTTCTTTAAGTGATCTGGTGCACGTTCATGAGCTACAACTATGTTAATGGTTGCCGCCTTCTCAATTGGGTTTAACACTTAAAGGAACGAATTTGCGCCTCTAGAAGTTATTGGTGCAGCCAATGAGATACTTGGAGATAAATGTCGCAGGAAAAAGCCAAAGGTCACCAGAGATGTTCTCGACCTCCGTGATGAGAGAACAGATTTGAAGATGAAGCGGTATGAAGCAGAAGGAGCGAAAACGAAATAACATTTTCCCTTTGTAAACGACTCAATAAAGCATACAGGTGCATCTATACACCTAAAAATCAGTTGATTTATTTAAGGTGGACAGGTACTGAATAACTCTGTTGGCTTATTTGTTAAAACAAAACAGAGTTATTGTTCAAAGTGAAATCGTTCAACTGTAGAAGAAATGCAGTTGCAACACACACTAACGTTGTCTACCATAAAGATCCTAAGTTTTTGGACAGATAGGTCTGTATAAACAGTGGAAACCGAGATCAGACTGTTCCTTAGGAACCAGTGATCAGAGGCTTCACAGTTTCCATTCCATCTGCGCATTTTTGTAGGCATTACTCTATGGTAGAAATGGTATAACCGGAGTAACTGGAAAATAAATAATAGGGCAAAGACCGGCTGTGCTTGCAGCAGGTGCAGGATTCTGGCAGTCTGTTTTGGGGATATTTTTTAACTTAAACATTGTTTTTCTAGGAAACGAAACGGTGAAATGTTTTTTTTTGCTTTACTCTGTAACATACAAAGTAAGTTTTACTAAAATAACCTGCATAAGCTTGCCCCATGGGTTAAATATATTTTAATGACGTTTTTCATGAAATTCAATTTTCTTGCATTTTAAAACAATGCAAAAATATCTTAATTATCAAGATAACTTCAATATGTTTTTAACAGTTTGTTTCAGATATCCTATATTATAGGTTATATGACTTGCAAAAATGAAAGTATATATATGTGCTAGAGATATGAATTTAAATGGAGAATGTGTAAAAAAGTATGTAGAAATACAAAATATTGTTTTTTTAGGAAAATAAAACGGTTTCCTATCCAAATGTTTTATTACCCTTTGGGTTATTCAGCTGGTATAATGGTTTGAATGTTCCGCCAATATTTCTATTCAGTATCGGACTACCTGAAATGCAGGTGAACGGTCATGGGACAGCTTTTCACTTACTTCAATGAGCCATCTTCCAGACGTTGAATCAGGGTGTTTATATGCATAGAAAAACAGTCCGCCCAGCAGACCTATAACCACCAGAACTATCACAACAATTACGATTGTGGTAACACTACTGGATGATGCTGGAAATATAGAAGGAAATATGAATAGGCATATTGGGCATATGGTTTAGAACCTATAACTGAGAATACTGTGATGTAGTACACGTATCACTGCCTTCAGAGTTCACCTAGATATGTGCTAGTTCATTCATCGAAGCTGTATCATACAGTCAAGGGTCAAAAGTAATTCCACAAAATTGATATTCCCATAAACTTAGGCCTAATGTCACGTCGCCCATAAACCGAGAATTTACGCTGTTGGATGCTTATTTACAAACTAGATAATCTTCGGAATTAATTACACGTTCAAAGATAATTTTTAATTGTAAACAAAAATACGGATAATTTTGAGCGTCGAAAAATGGAAGATTAAGGACTGACAAACCTTGATTCTGTGCGCAAAATGGATGATTTCGTTAGCAAAAATGATATTCGTGGTTCACAAATCATCGAAAAAGCCCCGGTACATGTATAACATTTTTAAAGACTTGGTCCTTTTAAAAAATGCGATGTTACAGTATTTGTACAACGACTGCGATTCACAAAGGCAGAACTGCGAAGGCCGGAGTGGCCCATAAGACACCGTGTGGAGGACAACTTAACAGGGGAAATAACATCACGACGATTGAATAACTTCTTGTTACTGTGTCGCACTTGGTAACGGGTTGTTTCCAAGGGGTCTGTTCCGATATAAATTTTGTTCCAACAACTTTCCATTTGTTTTCGGCCCACTGACCGCGCAATAAATTTGTTTAGAAATGCCTCCCATATTTCCGTTCGTCTATCCGCTTTTCCTCAGTTAGTTAGCATATTCATTTACTCTTGCCAACAGAATTTGTTTTCCGTAAGACAAAAATAACACGCTTTGCTGCCCCCGGTCTAACAAACTATGTTAAAAGAACAGACTGCTCATTCCTACAAGCGATACACTGTGTTTTTTATGTTAAATACTGACTATCTTGGTGGTCCATGTTTCATGTCAGTCAAATTACCAAAGTACCAAAGTTACAGGAAATATCTGGTATTCTAGTACAACGATCTGCTTCGTGGTTACTTTCTAGGACAATTTCTTTATTTCCGAATGCAGCCTTATATAATATAGTCCAGATAATACGTACTTGTAAGTACTTTAAACTGGTTATCTGTCTTAACTGAGAAGAATGCATGCAGAAACAATGAAACTACTGAGTCAAACGTGAAGAACTCTCGGAGTTTCTTCGTTGAGAATGGCTTAAGAAAATGACGCAAAAAAAAACAACAAAAAGCAAAACACGTGATCATCCACCCTGATTACGGAAATAGAGCTGGCGGATGGGCAAAGTCTACATGCAATAATAGGACATACTTTAGAACACAGCTTGTAGGGCAGCATCATAACCAGTGCTGCTTCAGGTAGAGAACCTTTTTGCAGTCCAGCGGAAATAGGCCTGCTGCCTTTAGAAGCGCAGCGGAAATAGCGCTATTTCGAAGCACATCACTCTAATAACAGTGCTACTTCAGAAGACACCACCCTCATCTACCTCAGGGGTAACCACTCTTTAGTAGCGTAGCAGAACTAGCGCTGTATCAGATGACATCCCATTTAGCAGAAGAGAAGAACTATCGCTACTTCAGAAGTCACCAATCTTTAGTAGTGCAGCTGAACTCGCGGTACTTTTGAAGGAGTTTTGTTTGGGGACAGAGACAAAGAGTAGTAAAGCAGCGGATAAAAGGCCACTTCAGAATACATGCGCTTTGAGTGACTCAGCGGAATGAATGTTTAAGTTATTTATAGACGCTCAACCCTGGTAAGGGCATATAGCGTCTAAACGTCAGCAATTTAAAACGTTTGTATAACGATCAAATGTTTAAAGTATTATGTTACGTCCAAATGATAAAAATGTTATGTACAATAAAAGACTAAATCTTGTTAAAAAGTCCAGCTTCCTTTAAAAAATTAATAATTTGGATAGAAGAAACTTTGTTAAAAAGCTCGGTTATGGTTTTAATGTTGTAATGTTTTGAACGAATATGGTTAAAGTCAATGCATGACACAAGAAGATGTTTGATAGTAATGACTTCATTGCATGGTATGCACAATGGTGCAACCTCATTATTTAATAAAAACGAATGTGAAATTCTGGTATGCCCTATTCGGCATCTGGTAATGACAGTCTGTTCTTTTCTATTTGATAGTATATTGTCCTTGCTGTGAAAATCTGGTTTAATTTGTCGGAGTTTATTATGAATTTGATTATCCCAATTAGTTTGACATTTTGATTTGATATGTGTATTAATTTGAGATTTAAAATCTGAGTGCGGAATTCGGAAGGTACTTTCTGGTAAATTTAAAGCCGCCTTGGCCTCTTTATCGGCCAGGTCATTTCCACGAATATTGACGTGACTTGGAACCCAACAAAAGATTATTTCTTTTGATGGTAACTGAAAATATTTACGAAGTAATTGTTGTATTAAAGGGTTGGGGTGATTGACGTTTTTAAGTGATGATAAAACAGAAAGTGAGTCTGAGAATATAATAAACTGATTGTTTTCTTGAACTGAAATTTGATTGAGGGCCAAATCTATGGCTTTAGCTTCGGCTGTAAATATAGAGCTGCCATTTGGTAATCGTATAGTATCTGTGAATAGGGGACTTACAACCGAACATGCAACTTTATCTTCTTGTTTTGAACCATCCGTATAGATTGTGGTATGGTTCGGAAAATTAGATTTTACTTGCAAGAATTCTGATTGAAGAAGGTCAGGGTTCGTCTGTGATTTTTTATTCTTGTGTAATGATAAAATAACGTTAGGAGGTTTTAATGTCCATGGCTCTTGGACAGGTAAAGAAAATTTCTGGATGTTTTTAATGTCAATATGAGAGTCTACTAGCAAAGGTTTAATACGTAAACCCAAGGGTTTAATAGATCTCGGTTTGTTGTTATAAAATATTTCATACCGAGGGTTAAAAACACAATCGTAAGCAGAATTCTTTGGGTTTGCAGCTAGTTTTGATACATATTGTAGTGATAATTTCTCTCTTCTGATATATAGAGACGGTTCATTCGACTCTGCGTAAAGACTTTCTACGGGAGATGTTCGAAATGCTCCAAGAGCAAGACGTAACCCCTGATGATGAATGGTGTCAAGACATTTAAGGTATGATTTTCGTGCCGAACCATATACGACTGAACCATAATCCAGTTTAGATCTCACAAGAGATCTATACAGGTTTAGAAGTACAGTACGATCTCCTCCCCAATTTGTATTGGAGAGCACTTTTAAAACATCTAAAGCTTTTAAACATTTAGCTTTCAAAACTTTTATGTGAGGAATAAAAGTGAGTTTCTTATCGAACAGAAGGCCTAAGAATTTGGCCTCATTTACAACTGGGATTGGCGATCCATAAATGTTAAGAACTGGGTCGGGGTGCAAACCCCTCAACTGACAGAAATGAACACATTGGGTTTTAGTTTTAGAAAATTTAAAACCGTTTTCTGTGGCCCAGGTTTCTACTTTATTCAGGCATCTTTGAAGTCTGAATTCTATGTTTTCCATATTTTTCGATTTGTAAAAGATGCCAAAGTCGTCAACATATAATGAAGAATCGGTATCGTTAACACATTTAACAATGTTATTGATTTTTATATTAAATAAAGTAGGTGATAAAATACTTCCCTGAGGAACACCCTGTTCTTGTTTAAAAGTGTCAGACAATGTAGACCCTATTCTAACATTAAAGGATCTGTCAGATAAGAAATTCGAAATAAAGTTTGGAAGTCGGCCTCGAAGGCCAATATTATGTAAATCTTTCATGATGCCATATTTCCACGTCGTGTCGTACGCTTTCTCCAGATCAAAAAATATTGCGACGACATGTTCTTTTTTCACAAATGCATCACGAATAAAAGTTTCTAATCGAACTAAATGATCGACAGTACTGTGATTCTTACGAAAGCCCGCTTGATTTCTGGAAATCAAGTTATTTGATTCCAGGAACCAAACGAGCCTATCGTTAATCATTCTCTCCATTGTTTTACTTATGCAACTTGTTAACGCTATCGGTCGGTAATTTGTAGCTTCCGTCTTATCCTTTCCCGGTTTGGGAATAGGAATGATGACTGCTTTATGCCAGTCTTCTGGAGTATGCCAAATATCATTCAACATATTAAGTAAGGTCTCCAATGCATCAGGTGGTAAATGTTTAAGGATTTGATAATAAATATCGTCCGGCCCTGCGGCCGTATCTTTACATTTATCAAGTGACTCCTTTAATTCTGATATGCTGAAGAGAAGATTATATTTTTCGTTATTTAATGACTGAAAATTTAAATTTTCTGATTCTTTTTCAGTTTTCAGTTCCTGAAATCGTTGACTGTAATTTGAGCTTGAAGATTTTTTCTGAAAGTTTTCGCCTAATGCATTGGAAATCTCTGCAGTGGAAAAACATTTGTTACCGTTGGAAGATTTAATATGAACACATTCAGATTTCTTGTTTTTTCCACTAATTTTTCGTATCATTTCCCATATCTTTTTTACTGGCGTTTTTGGATTTAATTTATTGACATATTGTTGCCAAGATGAACGTTTGGCTTCTTTAATAGTTCTTCGTGCTTTAGCACGAGTTACTTTTGAGTGTACATGATTTTCACGAGACGGATTTTTATTAAATTTTCGTAAAGACGATTTGCGTTTGTTTATTGCAGTTTTACATTCATTAGTAAACCATGGATTACGCCTTTTTGAACTTGTCGAGGATTTCGGAATACTTTCTTCCGAAATTGCATGTAATGCTGATGTAAAAGCAGACATATCTTCTGCTGTTTTGAACTTTTCAGAGCTAAGCCGCTCCTGACATGATGTTACGAACATTTCCCAATTTGCTTTTTTCAAATTCCATCGAGCATGCTGTTCTTCATCAGATGAATCAATTTCTTTAATTATGATTGGGAAGTGATCGCTTCCATGCAGGTCATCACAAACTGACCAGTCAAAATCTAAATATATATTAGGATGACAAATAGACAAATCTATGGCAAAATAATTTCCCGTGGAAGGGTGAAGATATGTAGGCTGTTTTTCATTAAGTATACACAAATCATTTTCAGCAATTACATCTTCAATGATTTCTCCTCTGTCATTTGTATCCAAACAAACCCAGGTTTTACTGTGACCATTGAAGTCACCAACTAACATAAATGGCTGCGGCAATTGGTCTACTAGATTGACCAAGGAATTTTTAGAAAGTACATCATTTGGCGGAATATAGATAGAGCATATCGTTACTTTTTTGGATAAAGTAACATTGACGGCAACTGCTTGTAAGTTTGTATTCAGATTAAACTGACTATGTGGAATGTTAGATTTTACGAGAATCGAAGTTCCTCCTGATGCTCTTTGACCATCAGGACAAATATAATTAAACATACTAAAATCTCTAAAACTAACATTATCTGACTGCTTTAAAAAGGTTTCTTGAAGACAAATGACACTTGGAGATAGAAGAGACATTAAAATTAGTAATTCATTATAATTTACTTTAAGACCACGACAGTTCCACTGTATAATTGACTTTTTATCCATGTTTAAATGAATGGGAGAGAAAAAAAAACGTGTCAGGAGACCAATCAGGAGAATATACTTCTCCTAAGCAGTATCCATGTCATCCTCCAAAGCGCCATATTTATTGACCGTTTTAACAGGATCCGGAGATCCTTTGCCGAGCTTATTGGAGGACGAACCTCCGATGGCAGGTTTATTGGAGGACGAACCTCAGCCAGAATGTGATCGACGGCCAGAGCCGTGACCAGAAGGAGAACGATGTTTATCCTTCTCCTTCTGCGCTTTAGCCGCCGCTTTAAGCTGTTCCTTAGTCTGCCTAGCAGACTGCGAACCAGACGAACTAGACTGTGAACTAGATTGTGAATTAGACTGTGAACTAGACTGAGAATTAGACTGAGAACTAGACTGAGAATTAGTTGGACGAGCCGCCGAAGCGGTTCGAGGCTGTGAACCTGAGCCAGAGCGGGCTGTAGTTGCTCTTGGCTGAGATGTTGGCTGAGATGTTGGTTTTACAGATGGTGAAATAACTTTAGAGGATGGTAAAATGTCAAAATCTTTTTCGAAAAATTGGGTACCAGTAGTTTTTGTTTCGGGTCTTGCCAGTGAGTGTACAATTTTTGTGAAGTCCAAATCCGATGTTTGAGTTTGGCTTTCATACAATTTCCTAGCTTCCAAATATGTAACATTTTTGTTGACTTTAATTTTCAAAATTTCTTTTTCTTTTTTCCATATTTCACATACACTGGATCGAGAGACGTGATCTTTGCCGCAGTTAACGCATTTGGCCGGATTTTTGCACGCGGAGGTATGGTGGTCATGACCTCCCGCGCCACAAGTCGCACAAACAGATCCGGGATCAACGGGGCAATTGTTTTCGTGATGGCCAAACCTCTGACAGTTGAAACACCGCAGAGGATTTGGCACATACACGTCAACCGGAACAACTCGGTAAAAGATTTTTAACGATTTCGGTACTGTGACGGAGTTGAACGTGAGAAGTAATGTATTCGTCTCAACAGTTTCGTGATCTTTTTTGATGGTAAAGCGTTTGCAGGCGGTCACGCCCTGTTCTCTTAGATAGTCAACGATTTCATTTTCTTTTTCCCCTTTCAGCATCCTGTCACGGATGATGCCTTTTGATGAATTGAGGCTTGTATGCTCCGTGACAGAGACTTTAAGGCCAAAAAAGGTGGAAAATTTAACAGATTGTCCGTTTGAGCTTTTCGGCATGTTTCAACTAGCAGAGTCTTGTTTTTTAGTTTTTTAATAGATTTAGGTGTCCCAATTAAACTTTCAATTTGTTTTTCAATCACGAAAGGGGAAAGGGTCGTGACCGCCTTCTCTTCAAGTGACTGAATGACTAGAAATTTAGAGAAACTAACATTACCTTGAAATGTGAAATATGAGGGCCGGTCCGCGTCGTCATCAGAGTCCATTAGAAATCTTCTCTTATTTGAGGATCCCATGATTGATGTTTATTATTCATTGGCTATGCGCTTCACCCTCCGCGGAGTCCTACAAGGGGACGTTTTAGGGGAACGGATCTCCTATTCCCAACGCCAAAGCTACATAACCATTATACTCAACGATCAAATCCCTCGGTTTAAACCCCCAATGCTGAAGGCCGAAAAATATGCCCGTCAATTAACCCATCAGCCGCTGCCCATCGAAAATACCCATATAGAAAGAAACGAAGGGAATATTTTAAGCCCGGTATGTACCATTATAGATACGTATAAAGAAAGAAGGAAGTGAAGGATCAAGAAGCGCATTTCTAGAGCTTAGCACGACTGAGCCGATTGAAACGGGTCGGGCCTAACCCGAAACGCTCGTCTATCTGAAGCCAGGGCCAAAGTAGTGTGTTGGAAAGCTGGAGATCCCCGGGCTTCCCTCAACTACCAGGATCCCTTTTTCCAGCATACGAGACGCCACCCACGGCAAACAGGTGGCTCCTGTTTTGACAGGGAATTTCACCCCGTCCACTACAGAAGTAAAGTGGCCTGTAAATTTTATTCCCCACAGACAAAAGGAAAAAGAACCGTTTGCTGAAAAGACGTCTTTGGCGTTGTCGGAATAGAAGATCCATATCCGGAGTATATGCAATGAGACTAATAAGTTGTCAAAGTTACTATATAGGTAAGAAGAGGTAGTAACATATAAGATTTGTTAATGATTTGAAACTAAGGTATATGCAAACAAAACGTAGCAGACAATTGCTACAGAAGACATTGTTTATTATTTTTCTGTTGAGACAAATTTCTTAATAATTTTAAAGTGCAACGTGCTCGAGTTTGGAAAAGTGACACATACACAAGACAATTGTTACATACAGATGAGGTAATAATCTTCGTCCCGTGTGCGACCCACGGGCACAGAATGATACACAAACAAATGAAGCATGTTAGTATCATGAAATAGTAAAGATCGAAAGGATAGAATTCGCGTTTGATGCCTACTTAAATATATCTAAAATTTCAAAATGGGGTTTATTTAAATTCGCACGTTGGATCTGTTTGTACGTAAGATTTGATCATTTAAATTTGATCAGTTAAACTGTATGAACTATATAACGGACGGTTGCTTATATAGTGGGGTTTCACCACCTGCTCAAGCGAAAGCATCCAACTATTTATACCCCCCGGTTGGCACGGGGCTGACTCAGCGGAACAAACGCTACTTCAGAATTTATCACTCTAAAGTGGCGCAGCTGACCTAGCACTGTCTCAAAAGACATTACCCCTTAGAAGCGTAGCGAAACTAGCGCTACATGTAGTTCAGAAGTCACTTACATAAACGAACCTGTATCAGATTTGGAGCAAGAGATGGGCATTTCTGTATTTAGTTTCTACAGTGTCACTAAATTCCAAGGGTTGGAAAGAAAACTATATTGGGAACATCTCAGTAGACAACGACCGAACACATTCTAATACACTTCGTGAGGCACAGCAGCTAGTGCGGACATCAAGTGAGAGACGGCTACGTATTGACCAATGTAACTCGAAGAAGGAGTGTTACGCAGAAGGTTTTACACTCGGTCGACACGGGTGTAGAGCCTTATGCGTCGCCAGGACGGCGGAGGGTGACTTCCGCTTAAAGGGTTATCTACTAGTGTAATACACTAACAAGGAAACTCTAACAACGTTAGAATTTTTTTAAGTTTATATATAATGTAAATTTTATATACAACAATACAATTTACAACTGTCACAATTACAATAATATACAACACATATCAGTTCATGTCGCTGGCCCAAGTAAGGTGTTTGTTTCAAATATGTAATCGATTTGCGTACAATACGCAAATAGATTACCGTCTGACGTCAACACCGTACTCGGCTCAGCGCCATGAACTAAAGGAAAACACAAAGAACAAAAAAACGTTAGTTTGAGCTCATAGAAAAAAACAAGGCCTTATGTTGGTAGACTTCAATTCGTCGTTCCCTGGATCATGTCATGGGCCAGTCCATATATCATGAGGAACACCAACTCTTATTAACACGTGCACGATTATATACTGGTCGCTCCCTGGATCGTACCAGGGACCAGTCTATATATATATTAAAACACCTTAGTGGACGAACACTGTCCCACACTTGATGTGACCTTCAGATCTTATCACAGAATCTGGCAAAACTGTGCTTACCACTTCCGCCTACATTTTGTGCTTCCCGCCTCTGCTTAGGAACCATGCACAAACGGCGTTGTAACTGCCTCTACCCGGGTTGGTATTAACCTGGTGACGTATATCGGATCTCCAGGTGAGACGTGGCTCTAAGCCCTAACAGCTGACTGCCGGACTTGATGTTCCTAAAAATAACGAACTTACACTTAATACATTGTAACTACATAATAACAATACGTAAGACTTGGGCTTGTCTTGGAAATACCATACAACGCCCTCAGCGAATGCCGAGCATAACGTGCACACGCCAGCCGTGTCACTAGACACGACTCGCGCTCACGATGTAAAGCTAAAAGTGTGCTTACCACTTCCTCCAATGAAGAAACGTAGATCCTACCACACATGTGCGTCGAAGGATCTGACGCCAAACATTGTCAAGAAGTATACTGACGTCAACAGGCATTACCATGACATATCCCACATAAAACATGAATGAATCTAAACAACGACCTATATACATTAAATTGATTTACCAAAAATCTAACCCGCATATGTATTAATTCATTTCTTTAAACAAAGCGTATTGCCATTTGCCATAGAATATAATAGCTAAATAAACGTTTCTAACACATTTGGGATCATAACGTTTGATCTGACATCATGACATCAATGATGTTATACCATATGACGCCGTCTATGAAGGCAAACCAAACGCATGATGACCAAATGCTACCATTATAACTTATGGAAAAAACCCTTAATGCGGTGCATGCTATGGCGTCAATTGACGTCACGAGTATATAAATTAGTTCCATTACAAATCAATCTACTTCTATAGGCCACGTATACGTGAAACTGATATAAAAAGTGGTGACGTCGCAATAACATGAATGCAACTGACGTCACATGAATAACATGAATGCAACGGACGTCACATGAATAACATGAATACAAATGACGTCACTGGACGTCAAATAGACGCACACCAGTGAAACTAATGTAAAAAGTGCTGACGTCGCAACAACATGAATGCAACTGACGTCACATGAATAACATGAATGCAACTGACGTCATTGGACGTCAAATAGACGCACATCATTGCAACCAACATCAGTGATATAAACTATTTCCGTAATTTACAAAACTTCCTAATATACAAATACCATGCGCAGCATGGTCAGTATAAACAAAATTGGTCGACATATGCACAGCCTGATCACTGTCAACAAAATCAAATCAGTCGACACATATAATCATATCAATCAGAAGTCACATTTTTCATTCTTAGCCAAACTATTCTAAATAAATATAATAAAATCTTACCGTTCTGGTCTAAACTCAGAATCTGGGCACACAACAATATAACATCCTCAGTATAAGAATTAAACAGCCACGTCTAACTTTTCAATAAAAGATAGGCGTATAAATAGTATGCGTCTCACATTTAAATCATGGGACTCGTGCAGGTATTCACATTAAAATCATGCAACACGCTGTCCACAATCAAAAGACTCGTGCAGGTATTCACCTTAAAATCATGCAATACGCTGTCCACGAGAGGTATTCACAAACAACCCATGCATAACGTAGCCACAATTTCCGTAAATGTTTTATTACCACAGTTGCCCTAAAAACTGTAGCTCTACTGATTGAATGAATGTTTAAGTTATTTATAGACGCTCAACCCTGGTAAGGGCATATAGCGTCTAAACGTCAGCAATTTAAAACGTTTCTATTAGACAAATTCAAAAACGATTAAATGTTTAAAGTATTATGTTACGTCCAAATGATAAAAATGTTATGTACAATAAAAGACTAAATCTTGTTAAAAAGTCCAGCTTCCTTTAAAAAATCAATAATTTGGATAGAAAAAACTCTGCTAAAAAGCTCGATCATGGTCTTAATGTTGTAATATTTTGAACGAATATGGTTAAAGTCAATGCATGACACAAGAAGATGTTTGATTGTAATGACTTCATTGCATGGTATGCAAAATGGTGCAACCTCATTATTTAATAAAAACGAATGTGTAATTCTGGTATGCCCTATTCGGCATCTGGTAATGACAGTCTGTTCTTTTCTATTTGATAGTATATTGTCCTTACTGTGAAAATCTGGTTTAATTTGTCGGAGTTTGTTATGAATTTGATTTTCCAAATTAGTTTGACATTTTGATTTGATATATGTATTAATTTGAGATTTAAAATCTGAGTGCGGAATTCGGAAGGTACTTTCTGGTAAATTTAAAGCCGCCTTGGCCTCTTTGTCGGCCAGGTCATTTCCACGAATATTGACGTGACTTGGAACCCAACAAAAGATTATTTCTTTTGATGGTAACTGAAAATATTTACGAAGTAATTGTTGTATTAAAGGATTGGGGTGATTGACATTTTTAAGTGATGATAAAACAGAAAGTGAGTCTGAGAATATAATAAACTGATTGTTCTCTTGAACTGAAATTTGATTGAGGGCCAAATCTATGGCTTAAGCTTCGGCTGTAAATATAGAGCTGTCATTTGGTAATCGTATAGTATCTGTGAATAGGGAACTTACAACCGAACATGCAACTTTATCTTCTTGTTTTGAACCATCCGTATAGATTGTGGTATGGTTCGGAAAATTAGATTTTACTTGCAAGAATTCTGATTGAAGAAGGTCAGGGTTCGTCTGTGATTTTTTATTCTTGTGTAATGATAAAATAACGGTAGGAGGTTTAAATGTCCATGGCTCTTGGACAGGTAAAGAAAATTTCTGGATGTTTTTTATGTCAATATGAGAGTCTACTAGCAAAGGTTTAATACGTAAACCCAAAGGTTTAATAGATCTCGGTTTGTTGTTATAAAATATTTCATACCGAGGGTTAAAAACACAATCGTAAGCAGAATCATGAGCAGAAATCGATATCAGGGGAGAGAAAACCACTTATTCCTTTAATCTGTTGATTTCCGATTACCCTGTAGAGTTAGCACGCTTGGTTACCTGTTAGACGGTTTGATATCAATGTTCGATGACACGCCTAGGTAATATTGTCCCGTTGTTTCACGATAAGCTCTCGCGGGACAATATTGGCCCAGCACCTTACCTGTATTTGACTAATTTATCGCCAGTTGTACATATATGATTGAGACATAAACTGTTGATTCTTATTTTCAGAAAAAGCAAAATAAAAAAAAAAGAAATAAAATAAAAAAAAATAAAAAAAATAGTAATAAGACGATAGCGAAAATGTGCTTTTGGGTAATTTACCATGTAATGTATTTCCGACTTTCTGTATAAAACTTGAGTTTGTTTGTGGTTGTTTATTATTATCATTATTATTTTTATTTATTTTTTCCACAATATTTTTTCTATTAATTCAGTTTTCTGAAACTTTCTAACACAATGTGACTTAAGAAATTATGGATGGATAAAATCCGGCCAAATTAAAGAGATTTTCTGGCTATTTAAAAAATATATACATGTACATATAATAGTATAAGTATGAAAACTGGAACAGATGCACAGCCTAATCAACAGGGCTGTATTGAAATAATAGTACTTGTTAGTCATGTGGCATTTTGTTTAGTATTCATCATATTAGTCTCTGTATTCTGTCAAAACACAGAAAGAAGGCTGTAATTAACCGTGTGGCTCATGCTATCAGGTGATTTTAGTGACGCAGACCAGCCTGCGCTAAAGACATAATAGCAGGCTGATTAGGTTCCTAGTCTTGAGCTTAGAAAGTATGCTTACTATAGAATCGAGGGTGTATGCGAAAATCTGGACCTAGTGCTGTGTCTACATTAGCCGCATTTGTCTGAAGGCACTATTTTGCTGTCCCATCCATAAGTGTGGACAGGACACAAATCAACCTGTTATTTCACACGTTTCAAATCAGAGTAGTCTCTTTCCGGCCGAAGAAGCGTTGGCTCAAAAGAGTGTCCAGGGGAGCATGTGACCAGACTGCGCGGGCTTGATTTGAGCCTTTATTATTATTAGCCGGACATGTCTTGTTTGGACTGATTTTTGGGCTCGCATTGCAAATAGCTCTTTATTATCACCACCCCCTTGGTATGATTGAATTATTGTTGAAAAGTACGTAAAATCATAAGTTCATCCACCTGTCTATAATTTAGGAGTCAAATGGTGATCTCTTGACATGGCATTTTGAGACACCGTTGTATATTGTCAAAATATGCTTCAAGGCATATTTGCGGCAATTCTTTTACCGTATCGATAAAATAATAAGTTGTCAGCCTTGGCATCCGCACAGTCTGGTTAGTTGTGTTACTGTAAAATACATATCGTAAATTATCACAACTAATTTTTGAAGGTTTCTTCGAGCATAATATGCACAGATCAGTGTATTATTAGCAATAAGGATCTTATAAAGTTTCTAAACTCGTGTTATTTCGTCCTAAAACCTATCTTTTTAGTTTAAGTAAATTTTAATTATGTTCTTATCTTCCACTTGCAATACGGTCCCTTTTCCAATATTTGCATATAATCTGTAGTGATCTAATGCGATATGGTATAATAAGCAATAAAACTGCGCGTGCCCGCGGCACGTGGTCACTAAATGACAGCCATAATAAAACTTGCAACGGATTATTATTGTATTATAAGGAGTTGGAATGTTAGCCGCATCATGAGAAAACCAGCTTTTTGCATATACGAAAACTACATGAATAAATAAAAAAGGACAAATAAACCGAGAACACATCAATAAGTAAACAAGTCAATAAGTAAATAATCAAATAGAAGCTCCCATTCAGATAAGCAGGTATTATGTGAACAAGGACATTTGATGATAAGTATGCGCCAACTATGTCAAGTTCTCCATCATATGTCTCTGGCAGAACTGCTCGTATTTGAATTGGAACACGTCGAGCTGAAATCTTTTCTCCTTCGTTGAGTTCTCTATAGTTCACCTTCCTTTCTTTGTCTTAGATTAGCCATGGCTGGTGACAGAATGCTTTTAGACTTTGTGTCAATTAAGGTTGCAGCTTGAGTAATATTGTTTCACCACGTTTCAATAAATTTAAACAATAGGACTACCCTATGTGCGAAAAATCAGATACCCTGGCGACTTTCAGACCAATTAGGAGGACACAATGAATATGTTTGGATTACAATTATAAATAATTGATACCGATAAGTTTGATGGTCATCTCAATTTTAGAATATTAGAACGGGCCGCGCACTGTAAATCGGTTAAATATATAATTGCAATCAATTTTTAATGGTCTATCTTATGCGACTGCCTTTAATGTCGGTCAATATCCGACAAGAAAGAAAGAAAAGAAAGAAAGAAAGAAATGAATGCTATTATCATCATTTATGCTTATTATTATTAAGCATCTGGTTGAGTGTCATCCGCGAATATGGCCGTTATCCGTTTTCACTGAAATCAATATATACTACCTGTATTTTACGGGCCCGATTAAAAGCGAAAAAATAAAAAAGATTGTTCTTTCCTTTAGGAATTATTCTAGTTTGACCTAACTTAAATTTCTAGTAGATGCCTGTAAAATATATCTTTAGAAAGATAATTAAATCGGCTAATAGGATCCATCAAGGATGTTGTAATTAAAAGAAAATATAATGATTTCCCAGGCATTCATTTCAACAGGGGGTGCTTCTTTTTGTGATTTCCTCTATCATTTAATAGAAACAAGGGTATGAAATTTGTAACTTCAAAAGACCTCGATTTTTTTCGAGTAAATTTTTTGAAAAAAATATCATCTTAAAGAGGATGTAATGTAGATTTAGGAATGATCAAGGATGATTTATTTATTTAAACATTAAATGATGTAAAAGGAGTATGAGATAACATGTTCTATCTCAGGCCATTATATTTTGAGCGCTATACTTATCGGTATACCTATACGATAGCCAGGTAAATCTGTACTCCATTTCTGAGCATGTCTTTGGGTTTGCAGCTAGTTTTGATACATATTGTAGTGATAATTTCTCTCTTCTGATATATAGAGACGGTTCATTCGACTCTGCGTAAAGACTTTCTACGGGAGATGTTCGAAATGCTCCAAGAGCAAGACGTAACCCCTGATGATGAATGGTGTCAAGACATTTAAGGTATGATTTCCGTGCCGAACCATATACGACTGAACCATAATCCAGCTTAGATCTCACAAGAGATCTATACAGGTTTAGAAGTACAGTACGATCTCCTCCCCAATTTGTATTGGAGAGCACTTTTAAAACATCTAAAGCTTTTAAACATTTAGCTTTCAAAGCTTTTATGTGAGGAATAAAAGTGAGTTTCTTATCGAACAGAAGGCCTAAGAATTTGGCCTCATTTACAACTGGAATTGGCGATCCATAAATGTTAAGAACTGGGTCGGGGTGCAAACCCCTCAACTGACAGAAATGAACACATTGGGTTTTAGTTTTAGAAAATTTAAAACCGTTTTCTGTGGCCCAGGTTTCTACTTTATTCAGGCATCTTTGAAGTCTGAATTCTATGTTTTCCATATTTTTCGATTTGTAAAAGATGCCAAAGTCGTCAACATATAATGAAGAATCGGTATCGTTAACACATTTAACAATGTTATTGATTTTTATATTGAATAAAGTAGGTGATAAAATACTTCCCTGAGGAACACCCTGTTCTTGTTTAAAAGTGTCAGACAATGTAGACCCTATTCTAACATTAAAGGATCTGTCAGATAAGAAATTCGAAATAAAGTTTGGAAGTCGGCCTCGAAGGCCAATATTATGTAAATCTTTCATGATGCCATATTTCCACGTCGTGTCGTACGCTTTCTCCAGATCAAAAAATATTGCGACGACATGTTCTTTTTTCACAAATGCATCACGAATAAAAGTTTCTAATCGAACTAAATGATCTACAGTACTGTGATTCTTACGAAAGCCCGCTTGATTTCTGGAAATCAAGTTATTTGACTCCAGGAACCAAACGAGCCTATCGTTAATCATTCTCTCCATTGTTTTACATATGCAACTTGTTAACGCTATCGGTCGGTAATTTGTAGCTTCCGTCTTATCCTTTCCCGGTTTGGGAATAGGAATGATGATTGCTTTATGCCAGTCTTCTGGAAAATTTCCAGTATGCCATATATCGTTCAACATATTAAGTAAGGTCTCCAATGCATCAGGTGGTAAATGCTTAAGGATTTGATAATGAATATCGTCCGGCCCTGCGGCCGTATCTTTACATTTATCAAGAGACTCCTTTAATTCTGATATGCTGAAGGGAAGATTATATTTTTCGTTATTTAACGACTGAAAATTTAAATTTTCTGATTCTTTTTCAGTTTTCAGTTCCTGAAATCGTTGACTGTAATTTGAACTTGATGAATTTTTCTGAAAGTTTTCGCCTAATGCATTGGAAATCTCTGCAGTGGAAAAACATTTGTTACCGTTGGAAGATTTAATATGAACACATTCAGATTTCTTGTTTTTCCCACTGATTTTTCGTATAATTTCCCATATTTTTTTACTGGCGTTTTAGGATTTAATTTATTGACATATTTTCTTGCCAAGATGAACGTTTGGCTTCTTTAATAGTTCTTCGTGCTTTAGCACGAGTTACTTTTGAGTGAAAATGATTTTCACGAGACGGATTTTTATTAAATTTTCGTAAAGACGATTTGCGTTTGTTGATTGCAGTTTTACATTCATTAGTAAACCATGGATTACGTCTTTTTGAACTTGTCGAGGATTTCGGAATATTTTCTTCTGAAATTGCATGTAATGCTGATGTAAAAGCAGACATATCTTCTGCTGTTTTGAACTTTTCAGAGCTAAGCCGCTCCTGACATGATGTTACGAACATTTCCCAATTTGCTTTTTTCAAATTCCATCGAGAATGCTGTTCTTCATGAGATGAATCAATTTTTTTAATTATGATTGGGAAGTGATCGCTTCCATGCAGGTCATCACAAACTGACCAGTCAAAATCTAAATATATATTAGGATGACAAATAGACAAATCTATGGCAAAATAATTTCTCGTGGGAGGGTGAAGATATGTAGGCTGTTTTTCATTAAGTATGCACAAATCATTTTCAGCAATTACATCTTCAATAATTTCTCCTCTGTCATTTGTATTCAAACAACCCCAGGTTTTACTGTGACCATTGAAGTCACCAACTAACATAAATGGCTGCTGCAATTGGTCTACTAGATTGACCAAGGAATTTTTAGAAAGTACATCATTTGGCGGAATATAGATAGAGCATATCGTTACTTTTTTGGATAAAGTAACATTGACAGCAACTGCTTGTAAGTTTGTATTCAGATTAAACTGACTATGTGGAATGTTAGATTTTACAAGAATCGAAGTTCCTCCTGATGCTCTTTGACCATCAGGACAAATATAGTTAAACATACTAAAATCTCTGAAACTAACATTATCTGACTGCTTTAAAAAGGTTTCTTGAAGACAAATGACACTTGGAGATAAAAGAGACATTAAAATTAGTAATTCATTATAATTTGCTTTAAGACCACGACAGTTCCACTGTATTATTGACTTTTTATCCATGTTTAAATGAATGGGAGAGAAAAAAACGTGTCAGGAGACCAATCAGGATAATATACTTCTCCTAAGCAGTATCCATGTCATCCTCCAAAGCGCCATATTTATTGACCGTTTTAACGGGATCCGGAGATCCTTTGCCGAGCTTATTGGAGGACGAACCTCCGATGGCAGGTTTATTGGAGGACGAGCCTCCGCCAGAATGTGATCGACGGCCAGAGCCGTGACCAGAAGGAGAACGATGTTTATCTTTCTCCTTCTGCGCTTTAGCCGCCGCTTTAAGTGTTCCTTAGTCTGTCTAGCAGACTGCGAACCAGACGAACTAGACTGTGAACTAGACTGTGAATTAGACTGTGAACTAGACTGAGAATTAGACTGAGAACTAGACTGAGAACTAGACTGAGAATTAGTTGGAGGAGCCGCCGAAGCGGCTCGAGGCTGTGAACCTGAGCCAGAGCGGGCTGTAGTTGCTCTTGGCTGAGATGTTGGCTGAGATGTTGGTTTTACAGATGGTGAAATAACTTTAGAGGATGGTAAAATGTCAAAATCTTTTTCGAAAAATTGCGTACCAGTAGTTTTTGTTTCGGGTCTTGCCAGTGAGTGAACAATTTTTGTGAAGTCCAAATCCGATGTTTGAGTTTGATTTTCATATAATTCTCTAGCTTCTAAATAGGTAACATTTTTGTTGACCTTAATTTTCAAAATTTCTTTTTCTTTTTTCCATATTTCACATACGCTGGATCGAGAGACGTGATCTTTGCCGCAGTTTACGCATTTGGCCGGATTTTTGCACGTGGAGGTATGGTGGTCATGACCTCCCGCGCCGCAAGTCGCACAAACAGATCCAGGATCTACGGGGCAATTGTTTTCGTGATGGCCAAACCTCTGACAGTTGAAACACCGCAGAGGGTTTGGCACATACACGTCAACCGGAACAACTCGGTAAAAGATTTTTAGCGATTTTGGTACCGTGACGGTGTTGAACGTAAGTAATAACGTGTTCGTCTCAACAGTATCATGATCTTTTTTGATGGTAAAGCGTTTGCAGGCGGTCACGCCCTGTTCTCTTAGATAGTCAACGATTTCATTTTCTTTTTCCCCTTTCAGCATCCTGTCACGGATGATGCCTTTTGATGAATTGAGGCTTGTATGCTCCGTGACAGAGACTTTAAGGCCAAAAAAGGTGGAAATTTTCAACAGATTGTTCGTTTGAGCTTTTCGGCATGTTTCAACTAGCAGAGTCTTGTTTTTTAGTTTTTTAACAGATTTAGGTGTCCCAATTAAACTTTCAATTTGTTTTTCAATCACGAAAGGAGAAAGGGTCGTGACCGCCTTCTCTTCAAGTGACTGAATGACTAGAAATTTAGAGAAACTAACATTACCTTGAAATGTGAAATATGAGGGCCGGTCCGCGTCGTCATCAGAGTCCATTAGAAATCTTCTCTTATTTGAGGATCCCATGATTGATGTTTATTATTCATTGGCTATGCGCTTCACCCTCCGCGGAGTCCTACAAGGGGACGTTTTAGGGGAACGGATCTCCTATTCCCAACGCCAAAGCTACATCACCATTATACTCAACGATCAAATCCCTCGGTTTAAACCCCCAATGCTGAAGGTCGAAAAATATGCCCGTCAATTAACCCATCAGCCGCTGCCCATCGAAAATACCCATATAGAAAGAAACGAAGGGAATATTTTAAGCCCGGTATGTACCATTATAGATACGTATAAAGAAAGAAGGAAGTGAAGGATCAAGAAGCGCATTTCTAGAGCTTAGCACGACTGAGCCGGTTGAAACGGGTCGGGCCTAACCCGAAACGCTCGTCTATCTGAAGCCAGGGCCAAAGTAGTGTGTTGGAAAGCTGGAGATCCCCGGGCTTCCCTCAACTACCAGGATCCCTTTTTCCAGCATACGAGACGCCACCCACGGCAAACAGGTGGCTCCTGTTTTGACAGGGAATTTCACCCCGTCCACTACAGAAGTAAAGTGGCCTGTAAATTTTATTCCCCACAGACAAAGGGAAAAAGAGAACCGTTTGCTGAAAAGACGTCTTTGGCGTTGTCGGAATAGAAGATCCATATCCGGAGTATATGCAATGAGACTAATAAGTTGTCAAAGTTACTATATAGGTAAGAAGAGGTAGTAACATATAAGATTTGTTAATGATTTGAAACTAAGGTATATGCAAACAAAACGTAGCAGACAATTGCTACAGAAGACATTGTTTATTATTTTTCTGTTGAGACAAATTTCTTAATAATTTTAAAGTGCAACGTGCTCGAGTTTGGAAAAGTGACACATACACAAGACAATTGTTATATACAGATGAGGTAATAATCTTCGTCCCGTGTGCGACCCACGGGCACAGAATGATACACAAACAAATGAAGCATGTTAGTATCATGAAATAGTAAAGATCGAAAGGATAGAATTCGCGTTTGATGCCTACTTAAATATATCTAAAATTTCAAAATGGGGTTTATTTAAATTCGCACGTTGGATCTGTTTGTACGTAAGATTTGATCATTTAAATTTGATCAGTTAAACTGTATGAACTATATAACGGACGGTTGCTTATATAGTGGGGTTTCACCACCTGCTCAAGCGAAAGCATCCAACTATTTATACCCCCCGGTTGGCACGGGGCTTCTACTGATTGAAAGGATTAAAATAATCTCGACGACATAGTAGACGATTAGATCCATTTCGTAACATAGGTTTCCCCTTAGGGAGAAAAAAACATAACAATGTTTCTTTTCTGAAATAGTATGAAATGCGATCGAATCGTAGGCTATGTCAAAACTGGAAAACTAGCTATATACACAACAACGGTGCGATGCATAACGTGGCCAAACTATCTACTAAGGTAGTCCGCCCCCAAATTATCTTGGCCGCGGATAGCAACGATCCTGAATCTGTACGGCTGTAATTTCATGGCCCAACGCATGATTCGGGGATTGAGCACCTTAGCTGTCTGCATATAAGACAAAGGTTTGTGGTCAGTTTCAAGTAGGAACTCCGCCCCATACAGGTACTTACGAAAATTCTCAACACCCCAGATAATACCCAAACATTCCTTCTCAATTACAGAGTAGTTCTTTTCCCGAGGTAACAATTTCTTGCTAGCATAAGCAATCGGCAAACGACCTTCACCTTCGAACTCCTGAAGCAAAATAGCTCCAAGACCAACGTCTGAAGCGTCTGTGCGGAGTACAAACGGGTTACCTTCTTGAAAAACAGGTAAGCGAAGAATAGGACTAGACGTGAGCCGACTCTTCAGGGTTCGAAATGCCCTTTCATGCTGATCTTGCCAATCTTTGATAGAATTAGGTCAATCCCGTTTAGTTAAATCAGTCAGAGGAGAAGCTATGGATGAGAAATTTGGGATAAAACGACGGTAAAACCCAGCTAATCCCAGAAAAGATTTAATTTGCCTTTTCGTAGATGGACGAGGAGCATCTCTGATAGCCTGTATGTTGTCCTCTTGCGGTCGTATCGTCTGTCCGACGATATTGTGACCAAGGCACTCGATACTGCCATATCCGATCATGCATTTAGATGGTTTTGCCGTCAATTTGGCCGACCTGAGCCGATCTAACACTTGACGTAATGACGTCACATGATCCTTCCATGTTTCAGTAAATATCCACATGTCATCAACAAAGCTGTCAACATTTGGGAGATTGGACAATATGATTCTCATTAACCTACAAAATGAGGCTCCCGAATTGACCAAACCGAAGGGCATAGTTTTAAACTGGAATAAACCCTTAGGCGTTTCAAATGCCGTCAAAGGTTTAGACCTTTCAGTAAGACTGACTTGCCAATAACCCTTACTCAGGTCCATCTTTGTAAAGAATCTATGTCCCGACATTTTATTAATAACCTCCTCCATATTTGGCATAGGTTCTGCATCGAATTCCGTCACTTTGTTAAGCTTCCGGAAGTCGATACAGAATCTAACTGATCCGTCTTTCTTCGGAACTAGGACAACAGGAGATGAATACGGTGAAATCGACGGCTCGATTACCCCTAAATCTAACATATCCTGTATCTCCGTCTCCATGACGTTACGCGTCTTATACGGGATAGAATAACCTTTCGTCCGTATGGGTTCTGACGTGAGTAGTTTGATATCGTGCTGTATTTGATCAGTTCGACCGGGTAAACTTGATAGTACATCCGGGTACTGTTTAATCAACGCTTCAACCTCCATACGTTGTTCTGACGTTAACGTATCTGAAATACTGACGTCATTATAAGTTTCCGGCTCTTTAGCTGTCGGAAAAGCACAATCATCAAGAGAAAATTCATCACTACCATCGTCATCAACCGACTCTGTAGTCTCAGTCGACAATAAACAATGTGACGGCACAGTACGACGTTCGGCATACTGTTTCAGCATATTAGCATGATATGTACTCACGACACCACTGACGTCGATTTTATAGTCCATTCTATTCACCATCTCTACTACTTCATAAGGACCCTTCCACTGCAATAACAGTTTATTACTGTCAGTTGGCAGTAATAACAGTACTTTATCTCCCACGTTAAATTTACGCGACCTAGCGCGTTTGTCATAATAAGCCTTTTGCTTTACCTGTACTTTCCGTAAATTATCATGTGCTAACTTACACGTCTGCTCTAATCGTTCTCTCAACTCAATTACGTACTGGTACGTAGACAGAACCTGCTCATCCTGTACCTCTTCAGACCATAATTCACGTAATATTGCCATAGGGCCCTTAACGTTACGTCCGTATAACAATTCGAACGGAGAAAACCCTAATGACTTTTGCGGAACCTCCCTTATTGCAAACAGTAGTGCTGGGAGATATTAATCCCAGTCCTTTGGACGTTCTGCGCACATCCTACGTAGCATTTGCTTCAACGTCGCGTGAAAACGCTCTACAAGACCGTTACAGATAGGATGATATGGCGTCGTGGTTAACTGCTGGAGTGATAACAGCCTGCTTACTTCTTTCATAACTTCAGCAGTAAACTGACTTCCGCAATCTGTTAACATTTCATCAGGTATGCCAACTCTACTAAACATCTCAACTAACGCTTCGGCTACGCGTTCCGTTTCAATGCCGGGTAACGCTACCGCCTCGGGATATCTCGTCGCATAGTCTATCATTGTTAAAATATAGCGGGATTTCCTGTCAGAACGAGGTTCTATCGGTCCAACTATATCAACAGCGACTCGTTTAAATGGTGTGTCAATCTGTGGCAACTTTCCTAAAGGAACCTTAGTGACACGACCTTTTTGAATAGTCCTTTGACATATGTCACAAGATTTACAAGACCTTGCCACATCACCACAAACTCCAGGCCAAAAGAACTCAGTTAACACTCTATCCATAGTTTTCTTTATGCCCAAATGACCTGACATCAAGGTTTCGTGCGCCAATCTTAACACCTTTTCACGAAAACCTTCAGGGATAATAAGTTGCAAAGTGACCTTGTTTCCCTTAGTAAATTGCCTATACAATAAATCTTTCTTTCGAATAAACTTAGTTTCACCCCGGTTCAATCCACGACTAATCGTCACATTCCCAGATTCCACTCTTTGCCTTATGCCATTCAATTTAGGGTCAACAACTTGGGCCTGCTTCAATGCCTCCTTATCACTAGCAATAATTCGATCAGGAACTTTAAGTTTCTTATAGACCTCTTCACCTTGCTTAGCTTGTGACCTAGTCACTGCCGCCATTGCAAAATGGGACATATCGGGAAGTTTTGACCCGTCAATATTTCCAATAACCAGGTCATACAATGTATCTTCCATGCACAATGCCTCAGTTTTTCCTGTGAAAAATGGACAATCTATGTCAACCATTGCTAAGGGATACCTTTGGGTAGATTCATCAATCAAAGTTACATCAGATTCTCTACCAAGTAACTGATCATTAGAAACCAAGTTTCTACGAACGACACACCCAGTACAACCAGTGTCCCTTAAAACTACAACAGTCTTACCATTAACCGTACCCTGCGCTGTTGGTAATCGCGACCTTAAAAAGTAACAGACACCTTCCCTATCCACGTTATCATTGATTAGTGGACTTTCTTCCTTACTCTTATAGAGACTTTCAATTTCATGAGACCTATTCATTGAAGTTTTACAAAAGCTCATTTGATGTCCGCCACTCCGACCACGTCCGCGGGAATAACCCCGACCACGGCCACGATCTGAATTACTACCCTTCGTCTGTACAGTATCGCTCTTACTCTGTGATCTTTGTGTCTCATCTTTCGGTGCATAACTACTCCCCTTACTTCCGCTATACCCGCTTGCACTTGCACCTACCTCTGCACTATATGCTTGCTTCCTATCGGGATTCTTAAAACATTTATATGTTAAATGTCCCTTACCACAAATACTACATTTTATCTCTGGCTTCGCACTCGGCTTATTATCAGATCTACTCTGAGTTACGCCCTTACTATCACGCTGCCCCTTATTAACACAAGCGTAAACACCGCCACGTGCTTCTGCAAATAAATCTGCTTCCCTAGCCATCTCACCTAGATTCGTGAATGTTTTCGGTTTCAAATGAACATACAGTTCTTTACTACAAGATTCTAAAAACTGATCTCTAGCGAAAAAATCGCAAACAGATTCATAAGACTGGTCTACCTTCGCCATTTTCAACCATTTATTAAGATACGACCTAAGTCTACTACTAAACTGAATAAACGTTTCGGACTTTTCAGGCCTATCATAGCGAAATTTCTTCCTAAATCCGCGTTCAGTCATATCAAAATTCTTTAACAACGCATCTTTCAACTTGTCATAATCCGCTGCATCATCTACAGACAATCTATCATAGACATCAAGCGCGCGACCTTTAAGTAATGCGCTTAAATATGCAGCCCAAACGTTTTTATCCCATTTATTCGCCGTCGCGTATTTCTCAAACCTTGATAAGTAACTATCCATTTTGTCCTTACTTTCATCAAAATACGGTAATTTGGGATCTCGCGCATGCGCTAACTTTTCAGCCTTCTGTTTTTCTAATTCAACTCTAAACGTTACCTTCTGCAACTCTATCTGATTCTTTAACTCGCGTTGCTGCAATTCAAAACTATACTTCAACTTTTCTAACTCAACTTCGCTCGACAACTTTGCTTCCTTATCGCTTTCGACTTGATACAACCTAGCTTCCCTATCTTTCTCGGCTTGCCGCTCTATACTTGCAATCCGCGCCATCTCGATTTCCCTATCCGCCGCAATCTTAGCTTCTTCCGTCGCGATCCTAGCCAATTCAATTTCCCTATCTTTTTCGGCCTGCGCAATTTTTTCTTTCTCCGCCGCGATCTTCTCTTTTTCCGCCGCGATCTTCTCTTTATCAAGTTCCCTTACCGCGTGCCTTTCTGCCCTCTCAGTCTCTTGCTGTTGCTTTACAAATTCCTGCAATGCCTGCCCTTCATAACCTAACTCCCTTCCCGTCTTAACTAACTGATCCATGACGCTTAACGTAATGCTCACGTTAACTTAACTGAAACCGACGTTCACTTATAGTCACACACGTTAACTAAAACGTTAACAATAATAATAACGAACTAATCCAACTAAAACGTTGATTAATTAGTATACTCGCGATCTGGACGTAGCCATTAAAGTTACGTTCATAACAGACCGGAAATGACGTCATAAACTGACGTTGACTTTGCCGAGAATTACTTTTCACTATTAGATGACGTAATTAGATGACGTAAATAACCCACATACAATTACGCCCAACTTGATCTAGCGTATCGGATATACAAACGTAACGTATGTAACGCAACGTATTAACACTGACACGACAACTGTACGTCCTACATTACAAAACCATATTAGATATCAACGGTAAATCAAACTTAAGATTCCGCTATTAGGTTTAATTTATTGTAACGATATTATATAACGTTACGAGTGACCTACATTACTAAATCAGGACATAAAATGGACCTCAGTAACGGTTACGACACAACGTACAAAACGTTTAGGTTAATAAACTTACAGATTGTCATGCAACAGCAGTGCCAAGGTACTCAACCGGACCTTAAAACTAAATACGTATCATCCGTGCCAAGACAATTCAGGTCTATATACCTCAGTTTCCCCACTCAGATATGCAACCTGTTACATTCTATCACAAATCAATGCATGGGCTATCGCACTTCATCACGCAGGGAATAAGGATAGTTGATCTTAATTGAGTGTAGATTACATTTACAAAGAATTTAGTGGCAAAATTGCTCCCCTAAAATTCACAGCCTTACGTCACCTTAGAAAAGAACAATCAGAAAGTCAATAATAATAAAAAAAAAATGTCTGACAAAATTGTGCCTAGATTCTGTATATATTGTCAATGTGTTACACTGGCAGACATTAACCGGAAATCAAATCCCGTTACTTCATGACACCATGTTACGCAGAAGGTTTTACACTCGGTCGACACGGGTGTAGAGCCTTATGCGTCGCCAGGACGGCGGAGGGTGACTTCCGGTTAAAGGGTTATCTACTAGTGTAATACACTAACAAGGAAACTCTAACAACGTTAGAGTTTTTTTAAGTTTATATATAATGTAAATTTTATATACAACAATACAATTTACAACTGTCACAATTACAATAATATACAACACATATCAGTTCATGTCGCTGGCCCAAGTAAGGTGTTTGTTTCAAATATGTAATCTATTTGCGTACAATACGCAAATAGATTACCGTCTGACGTCAACACCGTACTCGGCTCAGCGCCATGAACGAAAGGAAAACACAAAGAACAAAAAAACGTTAGTTTGAGCTCATAGAAAAAAACAAGGCCTTATGTTGGTAGACTTCAATTCGTCGTTCCCTGGATCATGTCATGGGCCAGTCCATATATCATGAGGAACACCAACTCTTATTAACACGTGCACGATTATATACTGGTCGCTCCCTGGATCGTACCAGGGACCAGTCTATATATATATTAAAACACCTTAGTGGACGAACACTGTCCCACACTTGATGTGACCTTCAGATCTTATCACAGAATCTGGCAAAACTGTGCTAACCACTTCCGCCTACATTTTGTGCTTCCCGCCTCTGCTTAGGAACCATGCACAAACGGCGTTGTAACTGCCTCTACCCGGGTTGGTATTAACCTGGAGACGTATATCGGATCTCCAGGTGAGACGTGGCTCTAAGCCCTAACAGCTGACTGCCGGACTTGATGTGCCTAAAAATAACGAACTTACACTTAATACATTGTAACTACATAATAACAATACGTAAGACTTGGGCCTGTCTTGGAAATACCATACAACGCCCTCAGCGAATGCCGAGCATAACGTGTACACGCCAGCCGTGTCACTTGACACGACTCGCGCTCACGATGTAAAGCTAAAAGTGGGCTTACACTTCCTCCAATGAAGAAACGTAGATCCTACCACGCATGTGCGTCGAAGGATCTGACGTCAAACATTGTCAAGAAGTATACTGACGTCAACAGGCATTACCATGACATATCCCACATAAAACATGAATGAATCTAAACAACGACCTATTTACATTAAATTGATTTACCAAAAATCTAACCCGCATATGTATTAATTCATTTCTTTAAACAAAGCGTATTGCCATTTGCCATAGAATGTAATAGCTAAATAAACGTTTCTAACACATTTGGGATCATAACGTTTGATCTGACATCATGACATCAATGATGTTATACCATATGACGCCGTCTATGAAAGCAAATCAAACGCATGATGACCAAATGCTACCATTATAACTTATGGAAAAAACCCTTAATGCGGTGTATGCTATGGCGTCAATTGACGTCACGAGTATATAAATTAGTTCCATTACAAATCAATCTACTTCTATAGGCCACGTATACGTGAAACTAATATAAAAAGTGGTGACGTCGCAATAACATGAATGCAACTGACGTCACATGAATAACATGAATGCAACGGACGTCACATGAATAACATGAATACAAATGACGTCACTGGACGTCAAATAGACGCACACCAGTGAAACTAATGTAAAAAGTGCTGACGTCGCAACAACATGAATGCAACTGACGTCACATGAATAACATGAATGCAACTGACGTCATTGGACGTCAAATAGACGCACACCATTGCAACCAACATCAGTGATATAAACTATTTCCGTAATTTACAAAACTTCCTAATATACAAATACCATGCGCAGCATGGGCAGTATAAACAAAATTGGTCGACATATGCACAGCCTGATCACTGTCAACAAAATCAAATCAGTCGACACATATAATCATACCATATCAATCAGAAGTCACATTTTTCATTCTTAGCCAAACTATTCTAAATAAATATAATAAAATCTTACCGTTCTGGTCTAAACTCAGAATCTGGGCACACAACAATATAACATCCTCAGTATAAGAATTAAACAGCCACGTCTAACTTTTCAATAAAAGATAGGCGTATAAATAGTATGCGTCTCACATTTAAATCATGGGACTCGTGCAGGTATTCACATTAAAATCATGCAACACGCTGTCCACAATCAAAAGACTCGTGCAGGTATTCACCTTAAAATCATGCAATACGCTGTCCACGAGAGGTATTCACAAACAACCCATGCATAACGTAGCCACAATTTCCGTAAATGTTTTATTACCACAGTTGCCCTAAAAACTGTAGCTCTACTGATTGAAAGGATTAAAATAATCTCGACGACATAGTAGACGATTAGATCCATTTCGTAACAAGGAGACAGACGAGAGCACTAAAGGGTGCTGTCTTCATTTATGCTGCTTGTTACACTGTGCTACCGACTAATGATATCTTCCTGGACTCTAATTCCGTTGCGCTTTACATATCCGTGAGTCTTATTACATGAAAGAATAACCAGCTTAGCAAAACCATGGTTTTGCTGAATTATGTTCATTTTGCGCACGTAAAATCAAAATTGGTTAAAACCATGGTTTTATAGGTAATTTAGCGAAAGCGCTACAGCAGTTTAAATCACTAAGAAATAAATCGTCAACGTGAAATTGGGCCAAGTGTTTTTTATGTTTATTGAAAATATTATTTTGGCACTTCTATCGAACGGATGACAAGAACATGTAATTTGTTACTGGTGACTAAAAAATGCACTAAAGTATATTGGAAAATACTCTCATGGAATAACATTTGACCCTTGACTAATATATGAGAATTCAAAGACAGACTAGATGACAAAACCGCGTAGATTCAGATGGTATGAGCCATCTCCTCTCTATCTACGCTGAAATTGAGATTGTATGGGCCGCCTCCTCTATATCTACACTGTTTGCGAATTCAACTATTTTAACGTATGGCGTTGAAAATATTTAACAGTTTAATTGCAATTAAACAGGAAAAATAAAACAAAAACAGATCAAATCAAACAGAAAAAGACAAACTAAAAGAGAATGAATAGTGTTATATCAGGTGAAACGAATGAAAATAAATTGTCATAAAAATACAAGTTATATCACAACACTATGATTAGAGCTCATGCTAAATTATAACGTTGTATACAATGGAAGTTATCATATTACTGTTACTAATAAACTTGGGGGGGGGGGGGGGGGGTGCATTTGCGCGCCAAGATCGGCTGCTTCAAAATGTCCAGCATTTCTGCATTGTTTTAGAAAACATTACATTCAAAATAGCATTATGAGCATGAGACCTACATAGAGGCAGGCTCAAATGTCACATGAATTACGAGTGAAGCTTTTGTGATGATTTAAGCTCCTAAAAAATGGGTTTAGCGCCTCGCCCCTCCCCCCCCCCCCATCCATTCCCCAACACACAATATCAGAGTAATATAATACTGACCGTCCCACGGCGGTAATTCCGCTATGGATTATTGATGTTAAATAATTGTATGGTGTCCACTCTATCGGCTATCTTTGCAAAACTGATTGTTTTGTCTGTTTTGCTGTATGATTTACGTATAAAATGGCAAAAGAAATAAGGCAAAAGCAGATGATTTTGTGTACCTAATATATTTATGTTTCGCTACAGCTAGCTTTGGAACCACCTACCTGAGAGTTAGCAGTACATTTTACTACCCGCTCGTATTATCTCATTACTTGTTACTTCATGTTACAACTTCCTGTTTGGTAACACGGGTGAAATGTGAAATTTGAGTCATTTCCTGATTATTGTCCCTTTACACTGGTTGTTAGGAGTAGCATTATAATGGATTCCCTCTTGTATTTGAAACAAAACTATGGTGTACTTACATGCAGTCTTAGATTCATTACCAACGGCTGTGGTCTGATATCCGGTACAGTTTGTGGTTATCTGAAAGAAAATAATAATTTTAGACAAACTTTCATTAAGGACCTGTGCATAATGACAAACCTTCCTTTTAGTTAATATCAAAGTTTCATCGTTTAGCGGAAGAAAACACATGCATTATCGATATCTTCCGTTTGCTTGAATCCTTATTGTGTGAGCAGTCAATTTTGACTATGGCCTGTTTTTGGTAACCCTTTATATTTCAAATGCCGGTTTAGGCGCCCGGTACCTCAGTAGGTTAAGCGCTGGCTTACTGATCTAGCCCCACTCGAGACGGAAATCTTACCAACCGTAAACGAGGTTGCTTTGCATACAGCTTTCATTATTACCCTACGATCGTCCGGATATGACTGAAATTTGAATCTGCTGTAAAGGACGTAAAATTGCATGTTATCCATCTATTAAATGACGGTTGTTAATTATTCAATATATGTTAAACCGTTCAGAGATCTGATTTATCTAAATAATGTTACAGTACCGGCAGCGCAAAATCGTACAATTTTCGCGTTTTGAACGCGTGTGCAACGCGTTTTTTCGTGCGTATGTATGAAACGCGTTTTGAAACGCGTTTTCTCGCGTTTTTCGCGTTTATCTCGTTTTCCAAATATCCAATCAAATCGCTTCCCGAGAAACCCATGCGAAACGCGTGTTATTCGCGATTTTCGCGTAGCATTACTTAACCAGTCAGAAAAGTTTGTTTGCGTTTCTCTGTGACGTAGATAACACGAAAATCGCGATTCATAATAAGCCAGTCAAAACGCTTTTCGCAAAACGCGTGCGAAGCAGCCATAATATGGTCGTACGCGCATCACAATTTATCAGTTTTTTTGCAGCGTTTTAAAGTGATTTATCAATTGGATTTATAAACAGAGTCATACTGTTTTCATATAAATATTTTTTGTTCGTTTTCTGTGCTTTAATTATACTGTGTTCGCAGTATGTCTCATAATATATTTTCGTTCAAAGTATTGTTTGCAGATTTTTGGTTGCGATCCAAAACATCATTTTGAACCTCCATCGTGACGGACTTTCAGCATTGAAAATTCCAAGGACACTCTCACAGTTATACTAGCTTCCTGCTCGAAGACAGAGTGCGTATTTGTTTTTATTGAGAGACATTACAGAGAACCGGTTACAAAGAAGACCGTGCCGTCAAAATTTAATAAACTTCACGTTAAGTGATGGACACTTTCTATGTTGTTCTATGTCTCCAAGAGGCCGCATGGTGCTCCTGATCTTGGCGCCGATCGAGTCTGTGTCCAATCAATGCAAATGGGATCTGTTCTCTTTCTTTCTTTCTTTTTAATATATTGTTCAGTTCAAAACAAAGTTTCAACAGACGTAGTAAGATTTTCAAGAGGGTTTGGGGACTAGGGTCTCTGTTTGTTTGTTTGTGTGTGTGGGGGGGGGGGAGTGCAGAGGGGATCCGAGAAGTATGATGTTGCCTTTCCTGTTAAATATTTTTGGAGGGAAGGGTCTCTGGTTCTGGCTGCCCCAAACGCCAAACGTCCGACTCCAACGAATATGATTTCATTCAATAATTTATGACTAAGATCGTTTTCCTGTTTCCGTTGTAACTTGCGGCATCCGTTGACGATGAAAAAGTTTATTCTCTCAAGCTTTTACAATAATTTTGGGGGAATTGGAGAGTCACAAAGGGCTTAAACTTAAATAATTTCAAGTTCTAGAAAAATATGTTGTTTTCAGCCCTGAACCTTGCACCGGGATTTCATTATTATTTCCATAGATCTAATTTTCTTTATATACTTCGTCGAAAATAATTTTGAAAAAGGCAAATCCTACTTTTAGTACTTACCAAATTTAGTTGGTTCTCAGTTTTTCAATAGCATTGTCAATGAAGCTAGGAATCAGTCTATACGAGACCGAAACGCGTTCGGCAAACGCAATTTTCATTGGTCTAAACACCAAACGCGTGCGCACGCGAAATAACGAAAATCGCGAACTGGAATCGCAGTTCTGATTGGTTAAAGCGAATTTCGCGTACAAACGCGAATATTCGCGATTTTCTGCAGCAATTTGATTGGTTCTTTCACAAACGCGTTTCTAAATCGCAAAGCGCGTTTGAAAAATACGCGTTTCGAACGCGTTTCGAACGTGAATTTCTTGCGAAGCGCATGTATGGTTCCGCGCTGCCGGTACTGTAACAAACTAATAGACCCCAATATAGAAGTGTAGTTTCCTCTATGAAAGCAGAAAGGGCGTCAAAAAAGTGTTCCGCGTTAATAAAATGACCTAAAAGAGAGAGTTACAAATATATGTACCAATAGTACCACAAAAAACCTTATAATCGCAAGCCATGACATGTCACATATGCGGCGTTGCATGGACGCACTATCAGGGAGATAAATCTTGATCAAGTGAACTAATTTCTCGTTTCATAAGTTGCTTCTCTTAAAGCAATGAAATAGTTCTTTCGAAGAGCAAATGAAAATAATATTAGTAACAACTGTAAATACTGAATGACATAGCTCTTTCGAAGAGCAAATAAAAGTATTATTAGTAACAATTGTAAATACCTTCTTTTCTGAGGATACATATAAGGCATGAAGTTATCTCAGCGATTCGAAAAATAAAAATATACATTTAAATACATGTTATACACGTTATATACATAATATATATATACGAAAAAAAACATCAACACAATTTTGAAGTCTTATTATCTGAACAATTACAATATTCTAAAAAGCAGAGTTACTCACTGTAACGCCGTCTTTTGCACAACCGTTTCGATAACGTTCAGACTTGCCAGAAATCCGAAGCTCGGAAACACGTAGCTAAGCCAGTGTCCAGGCTTAAACTAAATGATAATATTTTCATGTTTCTCCGCCATACTTTTTACGAAGGGAAACAATTTAATACATGTATGTTGCTTCCTGTTTCCCCTTTACAAGAAACCCTTCGAACCCGGGGTCTACACTTATAAAAGAAAGAATTGCTCCCAGATGAGGGAGCATATTATTTATTTTAGAATTGTTTCCAGCATCTCATGGGAGGCAACATGACAATACTAAAGTTCCTTCCAATGGAATAAAAGTACAATATGAACCGTGTCGAGACAAAGCCAACAACGTTGCATGAGCGCCCAGCAAAGACTCAGATCAGGCTGGGCATCCAGGCTGATCAAAGTCTTCGCTGTGCGCATAAAGGGTAACTAACAGTCCAAACTACCTTCATGTCGATAACGAAAACTCGACACAGACTGGGCGGATGCCATGGTCTTCGCTGGCACACATGCCACTTTTGTTTGTTTTGTCTAGTCGCGGCTCACATACTTACTTCGCTTAAGCAACCTGAGGCTGCAAACTCTTCGGTATACTGATCTAGGCTGTCATAGCAGGATTGTGTTAACTCACACCAGCTGCAGTCAAACTTAAGGTTCCGTGAAACACACGTATGACAGTCTTTCGCCCCATCGCATGCTGTGCAAGAAAAAGCTGTATATTAGGACATACTACATATTTTATGCAGGATTTTCTCAAAGGAACAACTTTAATTTGTGACTTGTTGTTCCCTAAACAATGTAGCCCTTTGAAAGTGTTGTCAACTCTAAAAGGGATGGCTTTGCTCTTTGAAAAGCGAATTCTTTCTAACAAGAATTGACCCCCATTAAGAAACGGAGCAAAATTTAAAATTGTAAGAGTAATCCCCCTTGAAACTGTACTCATTCATGAATACATGCCCCTTGTATGTGTTTCCATTCACTTTCAAAATTATTTATTACGTTCTTTCTTTTGAATATATGGGCCTACGTGGCCTAGTGGCTAAGAGTGCTGATTTAAATGTTAGCACCTCAAAGTCGCCATTTTTTTTAAAAAATATATTAGCTTTTGAAGAGCTCACATATTTTTCAAAGAAAAATATCAGTGTATTTGGTTATAAAGTCGCAAGACACTAACCAAGTTGACCTTTTAACGAGCTCGTTGAACAACTGGACCCTGGTCTCTCACCGCTGTGGGTTCGAGTCTCGATTGGCGAAAAAGAAAAAGCTAAGTCCTGCTTGTGAAAAAGCAGGTGTTTTTTTATCCCCGGAAGCTCTGCTTTTCACCCATTTATTCATAACGATTGGCTGTATATAATTGAAAAATTCTCGAAAAGGGTCGTAAAAGAAAAATATCAAATTTATAGAATCTTTCTTATGTTGTCTGCGGATGTAATGTCCTTGCTGATTGTCTGTTTATGGACAGCCAGGACTAGGCCAATACTGTTTGCCTAAAGATCAAGACAAATCATTGGATGATCGATTTCTGAAGTTTCGCTGTGATATTCCAAATTGTGAAGGAACAAAAATACTTGTTCGTACTCTGTCATGTGCTATGATTCTGTAAGAGATGTTCCTAATTTGCCCATCACCAACCGCAAGCGAGCAATTCTTGGTACAAATGCATAAGCGATATTTGAATGAATCCGTTGACAATAGCCTAAATTTTTAAACGGAAACAAATTGCAGAAGGACGAACCTAATCACGGACACCTTAAGAGAAAAAATAATACCCCGCAACTAACGTGTTACAATGTACGGGGTACAAAAACAGAACGGTCCGCATGGTCAGTAAAAAGAGTTGATTGCTATTTCTGATCTGTTTAAAGCCTACAAGAATTCTGTAATGCAAATTTGCACGATGGAAGTGCCTACTGCCTTCACCCCTATAGAAAAAATAAAGTGGCTTTAGAAATTAAAACATTACCTAAATCGTTCTCGGTGGTGTCAGAACTCATAAAAGAGTTCCGGAATTTAACATATCTTCGAACTGGGAAGTGGCAAATGAAAGGCTTTTTTTCAATCATGACATGACGGCATAATAGCAAGACAAAATGTTTTCTGTTTGAACGCATTTGGGGTTATGCTATCAGAATTTTCAGGGCCAACAATTCAAATTTGATTAAACAATCTTAGAGTTTTGCCTTCATCTCTTTTTTCTTTCTTTCTGTGCCGTCTGCTAATCCGCCTTTTTGTTTTGACTATTTGTTCTGTCCAATTAATCTGGAACAATTTAGCCAAATTCAGAATGACCCTAACGGCTATTTCAACTATAATCATATACAACATTTCAATGGTCTTAAGATAAGAGTGAGCCATGACATGACAAAACCAGCAAAGTGACATGTACGCCCAGGGAAGACTCAGATCAGCCTCAGCATCCGCCCAGTCTAATCAGAGGATTTACCGTCCGCATGGAGCTAGCGTAGTCCTTTAGCTAGCCATAAAGCACACAGCGAAGACTCTGGTCTAGTAAAACTGGATAGATGCCCTTCGCTGGGCGCATATACCACTTTGTTGATTTTCTGGTGTCGCGGCTCATTTACTGTAAAGAAAACAGTTGCAGCAGTAGTAAATCTGAATTGTGTTGGCTATTTTTGATGAAATATCAATAACCCATTAATGCCTAGTGTCTCGTAAAAGTGACTTTGGCAAATAGTGTAGACCTAGATAAGACGCAGTGGCATGCGGCTTTTGATCTGGAACTACTCTGTCTGCATTAAATAAAAAATAAATATGTAAATAAATAAATACAAAATCAGATAAATAAAAGAATTATAATAATGAAAATGCAATCAGTCACTCCTGATATAGCGAGTGGACTGGTCCATGATAGTGATTGTAAATAGTCCATTCGGCATTAATGGATTAAATAAATTATTGTTTTCTGTCAAAAGTAAAATATAGGGTCAAGTCCGGTAAATTCGGACAGCAGATACATTCGGACAGTGGCACTGTTTCCTTTATATAACAGTTGTATGGAATTCAAACATAATTAACTGGGCAAACAGTGCCAATCCTGATGAGACGGCTCATCTGGATTTTCACTGTTTGCAATGGTTTTGTCCGAAATACCTGCTGTCCAAAGTTACCAGACTCGACCCTATACAGTATACATACTCGGAAGAGGATGAAATATTACAACATCGCCCTCATGAAGTCTTTGTGGATTTATGAACTCAGCATGATAGTACGCGGCAATCGTAATTCCTGAAAAAAAGTTCCCACCAAAGTATATAAAAAGAAACACAATACCAAATACAGTAAACTCTCGATATCTCAAAGTCAACTGACATAGCGGACCCTGGTTCGGGCCCTGCTTGGGGCGAGAATCTTTCCTGCCGCAAACGGGACTCCGTTGCATACAGCCTTTCATTATGTTGAAAAGGACGTAAGCTCGCAAGCCATCCATCCATCCATCCATCCATCCATCTACAAGTCGAAGATCATCTCAAACTAATGATATTTCAAAGTATATTTTTTGGATGGTGATAAAAGTCTTTGCTTTAGGAATATCTCACTCCCTCCCCTTTCCTGTGAGAAAGGAAGTAAATACATTCGTATTGACTGGTCTCCTTCGGAGGTGTATATATACATACCAAAAACAATATCCGTAGTTGTCCTAAACTGAACAGTTTGTTTTAGCAATGTAGATACAGAGGCAGACAGTGTAGACTATGATCTGTTCTGCGCTATATGCTTAGACCTATCTGCCCCAATTGTCAGAGTTTTATGGACTATAACGTATTTGTTACCTGCTATTCGAAGGTTGATGCTGCCTACCAGTCCGATAATCAAATCCTGAGCCAGAGTTGCATTGTTCAAAAAGTTCTGTATCCGTGGCAACTGCAAAAAGAACAGGACCCATTAAATGGCACAGTAATTTTTGAAGGAACTTATTAAATCGAAAATAACACTAAGGTCTTTGTGACGAGTAATTTCTTTTTAAATCCAAATTTAGTGGCTATTGATGAGTTTCCAAAACGGCTGACGTTGTGACGTTTGCAGAGCATTAGGCATCTTTTTTCAGTCCAAGATTCCGCAAAAGAAATAATGCAACAAGTCTTTTATATTTTATATAAATTTATCTTTCAATTATGAAGAAACACGCCAAAATTTACTGGAAATCTTGTGTGATATAACTTCATTTAAAGCCATACATGATTTCTAAAATATCGTAAAATTCTTGTCCTTGATCATAATTTCTTCCAAATCTATCTGACAAAGAATATTTCATTTCTCCTTTATAATTTTATTTATACTGATGTTGTTTTGGTTTGATAGTGAACGACGAAACAATGCATGTTTTGTGCCTTGTCGTTTTTTCAATGTTATTTTACGGATAGGTGGGGTACAGACATTACGCAAAAAATACCACATGAACACTTAAAGGCAACTATCTACAATAATAAAACATTCATCTGTTTAACCTATTCACCAGAAGTTTATTTCTTTCTAATTAAAATGGAAGAGCGCAAGTATACATGACCCCACAAGTTGGCCCCTGTCCTTTATAGGGGTACACAAATACTTTGGCCATAATATAAGAAGTTTTCCCAAAACTTTAAATCTTTGCAAACTATGTAATCCTGTATGGTACTGAAAGTCATAATAAACACTCGCTATTTTTCCTGTTATCTAAAATGCAGTTTTATGGGAAAATGATCATGCCAGGCCGACAAAATTAGCACATATTCCAGCGGCCGTCTTGAAGCTTCTATCTTCTAAGATTTAATCACATACACTTATTTTCCTTTAAAACATTGATGTCACTTCTCACAATAAATACGATTTCATCATTTTGTTTATTCAACCTGTATTCAGCACCCAAATCTACTTGCAGTGTAGTCATTTTCATGAACTTATTTAAATCACAATTCTATGCATGTTTATAACTCATTTCCTATATATGTGCTAATTTTGACACATTTATATTCATGAACAGCATGTAAGCATTTTTCAAGTCCTACTGCCATTTCTGTATATGAAGAGCGGTCAAATAATTCATATAAACATCGACAAATCCGAAATATTTAGAAACACAGACATGCCCCCCCGCCCCCCCCTAAACAAAAAAGTGTGATCAGGTGCTCGAAAGAATTACGCATCACCTGCCTATTATTATACACCCGCCATGTCTATATATTTGATTGATGAGAAAAAAAACAGTGACAATGAAAGTCCGGTGTTTGAAAGCCATACTATGTTTCGCCATGGCCATCAGGTCGAAAATTAGTTTAGAAACGGCCGCTTTGTAGGGTCGTGGTGTCTGCCATAGAACTTTTTAAAGAGTTGACACAAGTTTCACAGAGAGCGATAACCATGTGACAACAACTTGCTGGTGAATATTGGTGGTGAAGCCAATTTGTATTTTATACAATACCGCCATAGAAACAGTATATGACATCATAACCCTCAGTAATGGCGTAAGTACATAATCAGCATAATATAATTATGTATTTCGGACAATTATCACTTTGAATCCTATTTCAGTTGGTTAAAGAAATGCAATCATTTCGGGCAATTATTTTTTCACTTTTGTGTTTCTCATTTTGGGCACTCATTTAAGGCTGTTCCTCCAGAGCAAATTTCAGAGTTGTAGGGAATCTCCTTCAAAGAGATTAAGCCTTAGCAACAGCATAGCAACCACTTAAGTCGTTTTATGAATACGGCCCCAGAACTTATCAAAGGACCCTTTTAGTGTAGCTGGTTCAATATTTAATGCCATATTAGCAGATGGAGCATCCGGTACTTACCTTTTTATATAAGAACTTGATTGTGCCATTTGAGTGAACTATTGTCTCAAGGGTGAATGGCCCAAGATCTGTAACGAGAACATAAAATATCAGTATACATTCTACACTGCCCCAGTATGAAATTATGAATCAAGACAGATATTTTCTGAGAGAGAGAGAGAGAGAGAGAGAGAGATGTTTCAGTGTTTTGCCTTCCGTTAAATGCAACTAAATAAATTTTAGCTCCAGGCTACAGTGCAAGGTTTCTGCCAGAATTTTGTAAGGTTGCAAAGTTACTACAGAAATGCTCAGTCAAATAGTTTAGTCTTAAACAAACACCAAAAGCAAAATACAAAAATATTCAAAAAAGAAATAATAAAAAAATAAAAAAATAAAGTTAGTCAGAAGAGACGGTTGAAGCACTAAAGACTTCATGTAAATGTCACGTGTGACGATAGTTTTGTTGTTTCGAGTGAGTGTGATGTGATTCAAACATCATACTGCAGATTGCAGAATTTCCATCTGAACGAAGTAAATGATTATCTTCAAAGAAGCCTTAAACTATAGTAGATATATCATTTAAAAATCAGCCGCTATTTCTGAATATAAGAAATATTTCACCCATAACTTAATTTCCTTCTGCTACGCATTCTTTTTAATCTTTAAGCTGATTAAATATGGTATACAATATAGAATAAAAGCCATCACTCAGGAAATGGAGGAGTCCATTATATGGAAATGTCTCGAACACCAGGTAAGAATAACTGCACATTTTAGCTGTACCGACAAGTCTTATGTCAACCATGTCATCTCACCCAGTACAGAGAAAAAACACTGGTTGTATAGTACGTCGTTAAATGACGTTGGTTGGACAGATGATGATGTCAATAACAATTACAATAATAACAGTGGTTTATTGTTTCATCTCAATTTATAAATGAGACATAAACAATTCAACAATGACAAATAACATATTGTTAATAACTAGGGGCAGACAGACAAGCAGACAGAAATATAGGAAGACGGACAGTAACAAACAAACACGATACAAGAGAGACGTAAATGAGCCGCGACACGAGAAAACCAACAGTGTGGTTGTGCGCCCAGCGCAGACTCAGATCAGCCTGGGCCTCCGCCCAGTCTGCGCAGACTCTTCGCTAAGCGCTTAATGGGTAGCTAAGGGTCCAAGCTACCTCCATGCGGACAGCGAAAACTCTGATTACACTGGGCAGATGTCCAGGCTGATCTGAGTCTGCGCTCGCCGCACAACCACTTTGTTGTTTTTCTCGTGTCGCGGCTCAAATGTTCTAAGTGACTTTGACCTTGGAATGTATCAAAGATGAAAATAATTGGATTTTGCCACCACCTTTACAACCGGTACATCGGAATTGAAGATATAATTAAATTTATAATGTATGACTCTTTAGTATACATGTATCTACACAGTTTGGACGCAAATCATTATTGCTATTACAATGTATATAATTCATTCTAAGGGATGCATACAGAGGACAGTGTACTTAGACACGTATTTCATCTTCTACTGATGAATTTTGCTGTTTTAACAAAACAGACGAAGTCTTTCATCACGAGGCATGTTGCCTAATCTATGTCAGGTAAAAAGAGGTTCGTTTATCCAACACCAGATGTTACCGTAAAGAACTGAACGTTAGTCATTGACAACGTCAGCTACTTTCAAAATTAAATAAATGCCCCTAAAAGACTGCATTTAAATTCAAATTTTGTTACATGTATAACCAAAAGTTATGAAAAATATATAATTGCCATGAGTGTGGGTGCAGATAGAAAAATCTGGCCATCGGGATTCCTGCTCGTCATCAATCAACAAACCTGGTGATGCCGAACGGTGATCCTCGACACGGATTTTCTTATCCCTAATTATAACTCACACTCCTGATAGATACTGATATTCTAGTGGACTCTTTGTATCTGAGACATTTTGTTGCATTAGATAATTATGTTTTTGTAAAAACAAGGCCTACCGGGTGCTTCACGTAGTCTAACGTCTCTGTACTCGACAAGAAACATATCACCTGAAAACATAAAGTAGAGGGCTAAGAGAGAACTCCCCAAAACACGCATTGGTAACTTCATAGATTTATAGTCTTTTCTGAAACATGCTTCCGTATGCCATCTCTATCAATCAATTTATGCTCCGTAGACTCTTCTGTCTTTATCAAATGGATGAGTCCATTTCTCAATAAAAGGGTATCAGATTTAGTTTATGCCATAGAATTTGTATTTTATTTTTAGGAGAATTGCCCATTTTCCTACGCAAATAGTGTAGAACCTGATCAGACACGCGGCGTCTGATCTGGGTCTGCACTGACAGTCTGTTTGCCTATGTTCATTTTATTGGAAAGGTAGGCATTAATGGGTTAAAACTATTTTATATTCTGAGTTAGAAACGTAAATAAAATCATAAGTAATTAGCACATCTTCTAATACTATGAAAACTGTTTCAAACGTGTTACACTTGCTGCTAATTTTCTTATATAGCATTCAAGTCCTACACCGCTGCTATTTTATTTGTAAGCTAAAGCTACATGCTAAACACACTCTCTTAGAAATACATGTATATACAAGGCTAATCCCAGCTATCAGGTCTTAGGTTTTATGTTGGGTTGTTCTAGTTTCCCCTATTTTGGCATCTCCGGCTGTGACCTAAGTTGGTTATTTCTCAAGGTACCACGAAGGAGGTCAAGAAATCTTGCGAAAGATGGTTTGATAACCAGATATGCCGTTTCTATTACCATTAATTGAAAATGTTAAAAAAGAAATAACCATTCCAAAGTAATTTTAGAGTTGAGAAAATTATTAAGCAGAAAAAAGTAAAAGCATTTTGTCTTTGTATCATTGCCATGCGTTGAGAACTACGGTTTTTACTAACTGGTAAGTCAAGTCTTACAAATTATTAACAAGAAAAGAGGCGCCATGGCCGAATGGTTAGAGCAGCTCGGTTATGGTGCAGAGAGTCGCCGGAAGGTCCTACGTTGGACTCCGGGCTATGCCACCCGACCACTGGAGAGCTCCCTCTGTCAACCCAGCAGTAATTGGGAACCTGTTTCGATTCAGGGAAATAAAGACAGCGACATGAGACGATTGAGCTCCGCCCCCCCCCCCTTCCCCGAACCCTCGACTGTTCTTACGGCCACTAGGATATGGGAACCCTTTACCCTTTTAAGATAAATCTAGGTCACTGAAAGTGGTTCAGCATATCTAATTACATTGCACTCCTTTTCTGTTCAGCAAATTGTCTAATCTTACGCTACACCTAAAACATCTTACCTCGGCTTTCAAAGAAGATAGCAGAATCCAAAAACAAACTTGGGTTGAAATGTCCCAAGTACGGACAAATGTAATGGGTTGGTATTCTATCTTGCGCAAATGAACTCATTGATAATATCCCTGAAACGAAATGGATCTATTGTTAAGAACCCAGTTTAGTTTTAAAATATGAAGAACTTGACAGTATTATTCGTCATGGGTTTGAAAAATACATGCACATTTATTTATTTTTTTTTTGTGTGTGTCTGTGTGGCGGGGGGGGGGGGTGTGCGTGAGAGGGGTTAAATAAAAGTCTAAATATTTGTTTTTCTCATGACACTTGAGTCTTTGAACATGTAAAACACCACAAGCCTTTGGTTTAATGAAGTGACATGGTAAATTGGTAAATAGAACGATGTAGCACCGTTAGATGTACTATTTCAGCATAAACACATTTTTAGCGTACATGTATATTTATGGTATACATCTGCGTATTTCTTTGCAATCGTATGTAACGGAGGCAGAGACGCTATATGAGCCGCAACACGAGAAAACCAACAAAGTGATTGTAAGCTAAGCACATACTCTGACCAGCCTGGACAGCCGCCCAGTCTGGTCAGACTTTTCGCTAAGCGCTTAAAGGATAGCTGTGGGTCTGAGCTACCTCCATGCGGACAGCGAAGACTCTGATCAGACTGGGCGGATGCCCAGGCTGATCTGAGTCAGCGCTGGCCGCACAACCACTTTGTTGGTTTTGTCGTTTCGCGGCTCATATCAGTGCGTTCTCCTCATAAATTGATTGACGCAAATAGAGGTATAAAAAGCTGTTCTAGGAAGTTTTAAAATTTATGAATAGTAGAGCCAATAACTTAACAATTAAAGCACTAATCTCTAATACGTGTCCGTCACATCTCAAGAGTAAAGCTGATAAATAGGTAGCATATTTTTGCATCTTGATTATTATGAAAAGCATTTCATATATATGACGAATTCTGTCACTATATCACATCCCGTGCCTACCACATGCGCCAGACGATGTTGTTGTTGCAGTTCTATTATCGTACAAACGGTAACCAAGAAACTCAGCGTAACATATCCATAGCCGTACGTCCCTCCCCATCCCCCACCCCGCCGAGTTTGTCTTCCTCCAAAAGGTAAAACGGGACCATTGAGCGTAGCAGGCAACACATTTTCATACTAATGGCTCCCGTTACATGTAGAGTCATAACTTCGAGATATGTGTCAGCCGCCACGTGAAATGTAGCGTTGCCCCGCCCCACCGTCCCCGAGCACAGCGTGGATGTCCACCTCTTCCGATGCGTCTTACAAATACTGTCGCATCAATTATATTTTCAACTGCATGTAGAGTGAGATGTGTGGAAAATATGTTTGGTGAAAAATAAAAAAAAGTCCAAAAAAGAACATGCACCTTTCTGTTGCATAGCAAGTTTGTGAATTTAATGAACACTGCTACTTTAACAATGTACATATATATTCATGGATAAAATGGAAAACGGACTGACTCAACCAGACATCTATCGGCTGAGGGTGGAATACAAATGGGGTTTATCAGACATACAACTGGGTAGTGTCTATAAAATACGGCAGATATAAACAAAGTAGGGTCTGCTGGGGAAAGACAATCACAAGCACAATTTCATATCCGTACGTTGTCGTCAATATCAAAGGAATATTTAGGAAGGAAACTTCAAACCCTCTGATCATACTGCACTCATGAGCCTTTGATGTATTCTCCTTATGATGTAACGAACATCTTTAATGAGAAAATCGATACACTACCGCAGTTTCAGAGCGAAACAGATATGAGCCGCGACACGAGAAAAAAAAACAGATTGTGTGCCCAGCGCAGACTCAGATAAGCCTGGTCATCCGCCCAGTCCGACCAGACTTTTCATTAAGTGCTCAAAGGGTAGCTAAGGAGCTAAGGTTCTAATTACCTCCATGCGGACAGCGAACACTGATCGGACTGGCCGGATGCTCAGGCTGATCTGAGTCTTCACTGGGCGCATATGCCACTTTGTTTTTCTCTCGTGTCAGGGCTCATATGCTTCTAAAAGGGAGAAAAGTTTTCCTTTAAAGAAAGCCCTACAGGAATGGGGTCAAACCTCAGTGAAACAGTTTCCTGCTAAATAAACGCTATCTGAAAAGGGATACCAAACCTTTCCAACTTGGAGTGCAGATTCTGTAAAGTTCGTTTTGAACAAAGTCTTACCGGCTGTTGACAGGTAAATACGTTTTATTTTATGACCATAAAACTGAAACTGGAATGTAGCGTTCACTTCCTGAAAAAAAATAGATAAAAAATAATGATCGTTAACACTAAGAAGCAAGTAGACTTAAGGGAGAACAAAGACTGTCCAATAGAGAGAGAGAGAGAGAGAGAGAGAGAGAGAGAGAGAGAGAGAGAGAGAGAGTATTGTCGAAACATTTCTTGTTATCAATATCTATAAGTGCTCTATACTCTTTCATAAGAGGTTTCAATTAGCAGAAACAATATGACCTGTAATAGGAGTACAGGAGTGAAAATTAGTTCAGACCTTCAGATCAAGTTTCCCCATATCCATTATCCATACGTCTTAAACAACTTTTAACCTTTTGTCCCTTATGCGCAAAACAAAAAAAAAACAAACAAAAAAAAGGAGGTGAGGGTGGGGCGGTAGGGGGGGGGGGGTGGGGGAGATGGCACATAAAAAAAATAACGCCTGCAAAAATTAAAGACAGAGATCAGATAGATCATATTGAAATTTAAAAGACGAGAGTGATGCGACTCATCTAGATCTACGATGTTGGCAAATTTAACTGTTTTATTTCATTTTTTTTTTTTTTTTTTTTTTTTTTTTTTTGCGCATCAAACATGTCGAAGGTTGAACATTTTCTAACGTTCATATCATTCTGATGCTTAACCCGAATTTTCATAATGTTTCTTCATATCAATTTTATTTCAACATCTTTCGGGCTAAAACATATTCTACTCAAGTTCTGATGTTACCTTTTCAAATATATTCTGAAAGAAGGTCTTCTGGTAGCACAGAATACACAAGAGAATGGAAAACAGCAGACTCGCCTTAACTAAGTCCGTTCATGTGTAGTAATGCATTAAGATGTATATCAGAGAACCAGATCAAGACAGGCGGGGTTTCGAGCATAATTCTCAGATTTTTTTTCTCAATTTTGAATGAAAAGATATGAGCCGCGACGCGAGAAAACCAAAAAAGTGGTTGTGCATCCAGCGCCGACTTAGATCAGCCTGGACATCCGCCTAATCCGCTCAGACTTTTCGCTAAACGCTTAAAGGGTACATAATAAGGGTCTAAGCTACCTCCATGTGGACAGCGAAGACTCAGATCAGCCTGGGCTTCGGCCCAGGCTGATCCGAGTCTTCGCTGGCCCGGCGCACAACAACTTTGTTGGTTTTCTCATGTTGCGGCTCATATGTGATGCCCCTTGAATAGAACCGCCTCAGCGAGGCGGTTCTAATGAGAAGTCGTCACAACATATAATTTATGCAGACATGTGGAAATTATCCCTTAAGTATCTCCGTTAACCCTCGTTATCTGTAGCAATGTATGCTCTTGTACTCACATCAAATCCACCAGGGTTCTGAGATAACTGTTGATGCTTAGCATCATTGCCTATCTCTATCCAGTGACTAGAAACAACGCCGGAAAGGTGTTCTGTTCTATAGTACCGATGATCGTCCTGTAAACAGGAAAATAAAAAGTAAACATTTTTAGCAGTTAATTATTTTTTTCTGCATATATTGATTAATTATAGACAGCAATCAAACTTGAAACATTTGCTCAAATTATGACACTAAAGCACGTCATAGCTTACTCTTTTTATATAAATCCCGCCCCCCTCTCCCCCGGTAAACCCAATGTATGCTGCATTTACATGTTTTTGCACGTGCGATGTTGTGCATATGTACATGTAACTTGGCAAGCATATTGCTATTTATCATATGACGTCACTGTTATTCAGTGGATAACGTAGTGTCATAAAAATCGTATGACCACACCTGTAATAACACTTTGGCGCGTACACGTAACGTCATTGACAACGCTTATGTCAACAATACGTGTTCTTATTCAATTAATGCTAATTTTGAAGGCGATATAATCCCATTTTATGGGGTCATACGATAAACAGAACTTTACACTTGTGGTCATTTCATATGAAATTTATGAAACTCGCCGAAGGCTTGTTTCACGAATTTCATATGAAATGACCACTCTTGTAAGATCCTCTATGCAGTACTTCATTTTCCCCAGCAAACAGCTGTTAAAATCTGATAAGAACACATATCAAGTACACATAATTGCTTCCACGATTTGGAAGTAAATATAGGGGAAAGTGATAGACTGTATGTATCCTACCTACATTGATAACAAAAGTAAATTCCTGCATAAACTTTTAATTTCTGCATTACTGTCAATTTTTTACCTCTCTGACTATTACATGAATCCTGGCGAGTTTGTTAACTTACGTAAACGGCGCCAAATGCGCTGGACGTTCGATTGAAGTCGCTACATGTAGGTAACCACAAACAACCCGTTTTCTGACAGCCAGAGACATAGAATCGTTGCATGAAAACAACCAAACACAGAACACAGACCCGATGATGAGTGAGCGATTTCATTGAACGTAGTCTAACGTTCGAATGTCGTTTAGCTATGATAAAGACTGTTTAACGTTGTTGTTATTTCAGTTCACGCAACGAAGTTCCCCCACACGTCAGCGGAACGTATCCACAGCCGCAGTAACGGGGCGCCGTTCGTCAGTCCGTGGCTATTGGACGCAACGGCAAATAAGGTCATGAATTAAATGTGCGCTAATGGTTTTGAAAAATTGTTGAGGTGTCATACATGTAAGAAGCAAATATGACTCAAACTAAAGTGTAAATATAAGAATAGAATATTTGACATTGTTGGTTGTCGCTACAATTCTTCAGAATGCACCTCGCTAATCGTGAATATATAGCTTCGCACAGTAGTGTCATCAGAAAACAAACGTTGAAAAGAAAAAAAAAATAAGAATCTGAATCACTGAACGATCCAGTCATACTGTTGTTGCTACTCACGTAGATAGGTTGTGGAAAATTATATGATTTGGTGTCTGCTTGCCGCCGGACACGGCTTTGGGGTCCTTGAAATAGAAAACTGTTCAGGTCAAAGTTAGACAGCAATAAATCTGAAAGAAAAACAACCAGAGCAAGTAAGTAGGGGCTCACGTATATCCCGGCTAATGAAAACACCTAGCAAAAACATATGAAAACCTTAACACAAAAATTAAATAACGCAAATATCAACGGAGGGAAGGACGGAATGACTGACAGACAGACGAAAGACAATTCTATAAGCTCTGCGATATACATGTAAGCCGGGGTTATAATAATTATAGAAGTATGTACAAATCAATTACTTTCGTACTGCTTTTACCCACAATGCCACTTAAATGTTCCACGCGTGGCAATCAGAACACCGCTCGGCCAATTCCGTGAATCAGAACGCGGGTATATGTACATTTATTGCAAAATGCAAAATGTTGTTCGCCGGAACAAGTATTACGCCGAAGACGTAGCTCTCTATGTCTACGAACGATAACTAATTTCCGGCCTGTTACCCTTTTAGCTTTTGCAGGGGCATTCATTTCTTGATTTGAGCTGTTGGCATAAAAATAGCCGATTACTGATGCCGAGACAGAGAATGCATCAAAATGCATATTACCAGCTCTGGTTTCCAGTATTTACTCGGTGCGATAGCCACGGCCATCTTTGTTTATGTCGTTGATTTAATTGATTGATTGATGTGTTGCTTTACGTCCACGGTAAACAACTATGGTCATGTCGAGACGGTCATTTAACCTAACCAGACTATTCCTGGGCAGGCTTAGACCTCCTAAGCGGTTAACCAGTACTAAGTGCACATACTTTCGCCAGTAACTGACAACTGCCCTTCTTGAATCAGTGGAAGGAGAAACGAAAGTATGTGACCAGACCGGGAATCGAACCCAGGACCTCTAACTTATGAGTCAGGTGCCCTACCGATTTCGCTACACGGCCCGGCAAGTTGATTCGCAGAATTGGCCGGGCGGTGTTCCGATTGCAACGTGTGGATCATTTGAGTTAACGTAAATAGTAACATTTAGAGACAAAAATGACAATGCCCATTAGAAATGACATATCTCATGTCGTGCAATGCCGATTTTAGTTGTGTAAAGTGCACTTACCCCGTGGTAATGCCGTTTGTGTTTAAGAAGTTCCATTTTTCATGAAAATAAGTCATATAAGTCATTATTTCATAGTCAGACAAAGTTGCTGTTTCGTTTATGTTTTTGTAATGGAAGATATTTGTGTAAGTTACACAAGATTCGCTTTCGGTATCACAGCGGAAACGTAATTTAGGGTTTCCGCCACTGTTATTGTCAGCCATCATTATTGCAGAAATTAACGCTATGGCTTAACCGTCACGCTTTAACGTCCTCCGGACATTGGATGACATCTGGTTGTAAAACGTATGTTACGTATATTCTTTATGCGAACAGATATGCGCAGTTATTGTATTACAGGTAATGACTGAAGCAGCGTCGATTCAAAGCCATGTTTCCGCCTTGAAAGGGAACTGATAAACGCGTTCTGGTTTTCGTTTACAGCGATGCTAACAAAATGCGAAATTATAGTTCAACTTTACTTTAATTCGGAGATCCTTATATTTGAAATAAATAGACTCACCGTCGTGGACAGATCGGCTTATCTGAATACAGACGGCCATTAATAAAATGGCAGAGAAGTACAGCAGAGGCGCCATTTTTCGGACGGTGTTTAGAAAGAGAGTAAACGTATTTCATATATCAAATTACATTTGTGAAATAAGGCCAGCCTAAAAAAGTATAGAATTACTACTGATACTTATGAAATATGCTAAAATCGTGATGATAGATATTGTTTTACATTCTATATTACTCAAACTTTGCAAGGGATCAACGACTATGATATTCACACTTTGTAAGTTTTTAAATTAAATTGGGCCATGACGCGAGCAAACCAACAAAGTGGTTGTGCGCCCAGCGTCGACTCAAATCAGCCTGGGCATCCGATCTGATCAGATGTCTCCGTTAAGTGCTTAAAGGGTAGATAAGAATCTAAGCTACCTCCATGCGGACAGCGAAGACTCTGATCAGACTTGGCGCACAACCACTTTGTTGGTTTTGTCGTGTCGCGGCTTATCATTATATCCAAAAGGGTATGATTGGTGTACTACAGAAACATTACTCCTGTTATCAAAAGCACTGATATATAGTAATGCCAGGTTCCTTGACCTTATCTTTCAGAGAGTGTTTTCGGCAACGGTAGCCTCAAATATGAAGCAACTATTTTCACGTAATGAGTTCGAAAACGTCGGTCCGTGACTATACAAAATGTAGATGGCAATACTCAGAAAAAGGCGTGATCAAAAAGCAAATTCCTGCCAAGAGATCATAAACACGCTCTCAAGAAATGCAGTCAGATAAAACAAGCCACTGAATGATAGACTTTCCTGAGCTGTTATGGCTGAGTCAGCTATACGAGGAAAGCATTGAATCTACTGCAGGACATAAAAAAGAAAAAAAGAAATATACCTTAGTGGTGAATCTTGAAGACCGAGATCAGAAGGCGTCTTATAAAAGTCTGATCTTGGTATACACTGACTTCTTTATAGAATCTGATCTGAACTGGCAATTCAGTGGGTTAAGCGCTGTCCTGCTAAGATAACGATCCGGGTCGTCCGCGATTTCGGCTTAAGGCAGAATAAACCTTTTCAATCAGGTGTACGGGGTTCCATTGCACACAACCTTTCATTTTAACGCTCACAACGTCCTGGTACACTGAAATATTTCTGACAGGGACGTCAAAGTGCATGGTATGCAGCCATCTTTGAAATACCAAACAGCATGCAATTTAATTCACCGCCATCCTATTGGTCATATACATGGATAACTTTCCACGCAACTGTTTAAAACGCGATAATCGATATTCGCGAATCGAGCAGGTAATGAAATACACTACGAGATATGGGCAAGTCATCTTTTCCATCTTATTTTATTTTTCCTTATATTCAAATCCATTTTTCCGTGTTAATTTCGAAATCCGCATTAATTTGCAAACAGCCTGATATAATTTTTGAAAAGATTGCGTAAGAAATACCGCGGTCATTTTTTAGTTTAAGTTGACTACCCTCAAAATGTATAGAATATATAGTAAATCATGACTTTTTTACTGCGTTGATCAAAGTTTTTACCCGTATATGTCTCTTTTTTTCATAAAATGAAAATATTCCGTGTTCATTCCGAAAACTACAATTATTCAGCATTTCACTGATATAATTTTTATTGAAATAGAAGTAGAAGAGTGCGGTCATTTTCACATTTTCGATCAGCACACTTATTTTCTATGCAGGCCGCAAATATCCAACTGAATTCACACATTACTCCAGGTGGCGTAGAAAGTTGCGGACGTTCGACCTTATGCATCTGAAGTAGTCCCGTGATATAGTTTTCAATTATTATCTGTGAAATAAATGTCTATGAGATGATAAGAACTTTTCTTTGTGTACATACAAATATTATACTAATTTACAACGGGCAAAAGAAAAATATTTTATTTAAACCTTAAAATCAGAATTAAACAGGGCTAGTTAGTAATCAAGCGTTCTGTCAAGGTATTCAAACGTTACTTATTTCAGGCGGAAACGGAAACGTCATTTAAGAAGTTACGTTTTGTTGCTAAGCAATAAATAGAAGGCAGCTGTAAACGTCATCACGCTGAACCTCAACGCCAACCACCGTGACTATAGTTCTAAATTCTTTCCGTTAATGATATTAGCGCCGTTTTATGTGCACCAAAGCTCAGAAAATACGTTCCTTGAACTTCCTTACCTTTCAAAGCTTCCACTGCTCTGAAACGACGTTCTTTTCACCATCAAGATTTTAGGACATCTCTGAATAGAGGGTCACAGCAAGTAAGCTCTATCTATTTTAAACAGTATATCATGGTCCATCGAAGTATCATGGCTCCTCACGTATGCATGCATAACAGGAAAAAGACAATAAACACTGTCAATGTGGAGATCAAATTTTGTTTTAGTCATTGCGGTGTCTTCCATGTAAATGGATACACTATCAGGGAAAACAACTCTGCCATTTGCATTGTAGCCTTGGGTTAACTTATAAACCAGGAAAACATTTCTTCTCTGGAAGCAAAAAGGAAAACGGTCTGCTTCTCTAGGAGCAAATTGTTTCCTATATGAGTAGACCCCTTTTTCGAAGAGTTTCTGTGTCCAAGGAAAGAAATGCGAGGCACATATGTTGCTCTTATTGGCGAGGCACATAATAACTGTCATTGGCGGAAAACACATGACAGTATACCGATAAACCTTAAGTTGAGAAGACTTCGTGAGAGCAACACCACGAGAAATGTGTACTTGAGTATGTTCGTTATCATGCATATGCTGCAAAATTCCACTTGATAACAGAGGTATAATTATATATTGTAACATCATATCACTTTAGAACTGCGTTTGCGCGATTGGTATGGGATAGAGCCTTTAGAAGAGATTTTTGAAGGCGATTGGCTACTGAGTTACTTTGGACGTGATAAAAACTTACGATTGGTCAAATAACGTCACCGAATTAAGAAACTGATTACTGCTAACATTAATTTTGTTGCCCAATATATCACTGGTTAGAGAGCAGTCGCGGTGGATGTATCACGAGTGCAAAGCGTGAGTGATATATTCACTGATGACTGACCGAAAACCAGAGTCTAACATACATTTAACGACGGAAAAACAAGTGTTCAGATTTTTCCAGCTGAAGAAAGCCCGCCCACAGCTTTAACTGTAATAGAGGCGTTTATAATTATTTATTCAGTTATCTACGCAACGTTACACCGACTAACGTCATGGAAATAAAAAACTGACGCCACAAAACCCCATATGACGTCCGAATGGCGCTAAATAATGTCACGCTAGTCCGTACTGTGATATGCAATATATCTAGATGTCCCATTGGCTATATAGGCTGCCAGTGTTAGAATCACATAATAACGCGTGGCAGCAAGTCCGGTCAAAAACAGTGTTTGCTTTCCTTTGTCTAGCACTCTTTATGCCCCAACAGCTGCTTAGGGTGCATTATCTACAGAAAAACATGTCAGTGTATTTTGATATAAAGTTTCCCAGGCTCTACAGAAACAAGGTAGGAATGGCTTGGCAAGCCTTGCCATTTCTACGCTGTTTCTTGTCTTGTCTGATAACATGGTATTCTCTGTATCAGGTAAGTTTTGGATTAGTTTTGTCCGGTGCGCATAATTCATGGTATGTACATTACAGATGCCCTGGGTTACATGTACATGAACACGTCTTGAGGTAAAACTTTCTCTTAAAAGTCATAAGGTTAAGGTGTATGTTTATACCTCCATATTGTCCCATTTTTACAAACGAAAACAACTTTTGTGGCTTCCTGACCTAAAGATAAATTCTTTAGCGTTTCCCTTGACGATGCAGCCCTCCAGAAAAGAGGTCTCCTCTAAATTGAAAAAGAAAATGCTCTTACGAAAGCAAGTTCTTAACTTTAAGAATTAACCCTGCAATAAAATGAATACATTTTTTAAGTATTTTACAAAGATAATAAATCTGAGAAAACTCAAATTATGGCAAACGAATTTCATCTTACATATACTATCAACTCTGGTTTGCAAAGGAATGTAAATATGGGAGACACCTAGGACTCTACTATCATTGTAATTAGGCTCTGGTACTTTGATGGGGTTATTAAAATATCAAACTTCAGCCTCAAAACTGGCATATCAACGGAGTTATTAAAAATACGGTGGGGAAGGATTTATACTGAATTCCTCTGCAGACCGGAACTTATGGTAAAATATTTACACTTGCCATTGACTTCCCATAGGTAAACCTTTAAGATCAGCTGGCTTCATACATCGATGAACTTCAAGGACAATTGATCATGTGACGTTTTCGTCAAACGACGCCTAAGGTAAACAAACGTCTTGATTGGTGCGCGTAACCTTCAATTGACGCCACGTGAACTGCGAAAAGCAAAGATCGCACTTCGCATATACGCGCCCGTATAGGTTCAAACCTGCACATCCGCGCATTATAATCAGAGCCTTTGATGTTCGCATATAACATGTAGGGTCCTAAGAAATCAACAAGCTCATAATTAAGGCCCTGTCTAGACTGCATAGCTTCAAAAACTGATCTTAGTGTTTACTATTCTAAAATGTGTAAGGCACGTTTTGCATGACGCAATTTGCGCCGCCGTATACACACCCGGTTGACATTGTTTTCAAGGATGTTACGAAATAATTTCAAGGATGTTACGAAAAGAAATAGAGCCATAGTAACCAAACAACCTAACGACCAGGTCGTTTCGTTTCGTAACAGCTAACTATGACCCTTTTTCGTTTCGTAACAGCTCTTTTTCGTTTTGTAACAGCCCTTGTATAAACATAGCTAGCCAGGGGTGGTATACGAAGTAACATTATTGCAATGTGTGTCTTATGGGAAGGATGTTGAGTAACCAGGGTGTGCATTTGCCTTCGTTGATCGCAGCAAGAGAAATGTTATGAGATCTGTTGTTTGTCCATGCCCGAAGGCACCTTCGCTCAGGCTTAACCCTTTTCTGACTATTGGACATGTCCATCTTTACCATTTGCATGAGTCCATTTCTAGTTTCAGACTGGGGTTTCTGGTGAATATTTTCACTTTATTGCTTTTTTGCATAGAAAACTCTTTAAGCAAACAGTTAAGACCCTGATCAGACGCCGCGTTCTCTCTCTGATCTGTGTCTGCATTGTCTGCATACGTCTCCAAAAGGGTTTTCCAGTCTAAAAAGGGTAAAAAGGATTATGCTACAGTTACTTTAGCGCGAACAGCATGTAAGGGCTAAGATCAGGTACACATTTGCATGCCTTGCTCGTCCGCTTTGTGTTTTTTCAGGCGATTTTCGTTAATATAATTACACGAACTGTTTATTTTTAAACTGCAATCAACCTGTCTTAAGAGGTCACTGTATTAAGGGGTCACCTGTCTTTAACAGCTAAATCTTATGTTCCTTTGGGGCACTGACCCTTAAAACAGGTTTGACTGTACAACACGTATTGTAATTAAAAAAGAAAAAAAGATCAACGTATTTGGTCAATAGTGAATACCGATACCCATTTTTTTATTATTATTTTAAACAACGTGGTCTTTGAAATGAATACCTGTGAATCGGAACGAGATATTTCAAACGAAATTCGGCTTATTCAGAATATCTTGTTCGTAAAGGTATCAAATTAATAATAAAAAACAATATAAGAGAAAGTTCATCTTTTCGCTGTTTAGTATCAATATCACAACTGGTTCAGAAGCTATCTTGGTATCAGGTTTGGTATGTAAGAATGTACTGCAAGGGAGAATACTCTGGTCAAGAAATGTTCAGGGGGTTTGGGGGAGGGGTAAGGTGTTTGGGAATACGTCACTGTTTTTCTTACACTATAGGATCAAGTCGGGTAAATTCTGACAACAGGTAAATTAGGACAGTGACATTGTTTCCTTTAAATGCCAGTTGTTTGGAATTAAAACAGAATTAAAAGGCAAACAGTGACATTCCTGATGAGACGTACGAGCATCTGGACTTAATCTGTTTGCAATGGTATGTTCTTATTTACCCGCTGTTCGAAGTACCCGACTCGACCAAGGGAATTGAATTTGGTGCTTTCTTGCTTACCTGGCTGGCCGCTGAAGCCTTTCCATATGTCCCACTTCCAAATAGGATTAGCTCTTCCATTCAAATACGAGGAAAGAACATGTGCGCCATCAGCGGGTCATTCTAAATACCGCGAGGTAACTACAGGTAGCACCAGGTACTACAAGGTAGGCAAAATGTACCGCAAGGTAGGCCAAAGTTACCGCCTGGTAAGCACAAAGTAATGCAAGGTAGGCAATTCGTCTATAGACGCACATGTTATACAAGTGAGTCAGACGCCCGTTAACTTTCTAAATTGCTGATTTTATTGTCCATACTTGTGATGTTTAAAATAAGTATCTAGACAACGCATAAAATACTCTCCACTCTTCAGTCTACCTTGCGTTACATATAGATGTTTTGCGGTACTAGAGTCTACATTGTGCCTACCTTGTGGAACCTTGTCCTACAATGGGGTATCTTGTGCTACTTTGCGGTATCTTGCGGAATTTACTATGACCGCTCTCAACTGGGAGCGAAATTGTTGCCGACCCTGATGGGGGTAGACAATTGTAAGAGTAGCTTCAGTATGTTGACCCTTCATGCGGATTTCCTCGGCAATTCGTCGAGATCTACCTAATCAGGTCCACAAGTACCAGAAAAGGATCGACACGGACATTGTCTTATAGTATAACTAAATACCGAAACATTTCTAAACACTGGCCAACTCTATTTGCTGACCAAGCCTGTGTTAATTGAGCCCGGGCGTCCTGTCTAAGCTTTCATAACATTCCAAACGCCAAGACGATCCAGAATTGATTGATTGATTTGTTGCTTAAGGTCCACGGTAAGCAGCTAAGGTCATGTCGGGACGGTCAGTTAACCTAACCACACTATTTCTGGGCAGGTTTAGACCTCCTAAGCGGTTGACCAATACTAAGTGCACATACTTTCGCCAGTAACTGCCCTTCTTGAATCAGCAGAAGGAGAAACGAAAGTATTTGACCAGACAAGGTATCGAACCCAGGACCTCTGACTTATGAGTCAGGTGCCCTACATGTACCGATTGCGCTATACGGCCCGGCATGACGATCCAGAAAATGAGTTAATAGTTCCTACAGTATTTCAACCATAGAAGGGTGATAATGAAAGCTATACACAGTATTAACCCATTTAAAATTTGAAAACGATAGCACGATTCGCCTGACCTCTACTAACCAGGTCTGCACTGTTGCCCTCTGAGCTACTGGGACTCCACATACCGCACGACTAACGTTAGGAAGGAATACATGATATTATTGATTTATCCCTAAATTGTTGACACTTGATAGATGAGTTATATTGAATTCTGACTCTTTGTATGTTTGGCAATGGACCATTCAGGCTGGGTCATTGTGTCTTGGTCTTTTTAGCAGGATCTTTATCGGTAAACAACAGTGCAACAATACTTATGAAGTGCATGATTTTGCATTTGGTGCTGCCTATGATAAGCGTAAGTTGGTCGCCCACCACCTGCACCTGTGCTTGATACTAATCGCTGGAGACTTCAGTATCAGCTTTTGAGATATAAATAAACGTTTTTATTAATATTTTTGTAATTATAAGGTGCATTTGATAAGCATCATCTATTAATGGTTGCTAAGGGTAGACCTAGCTTTTGTGAGAGTCACATGTATCTACTTGTTTGCTTTAAGATTAAGTTTACTTCCTTTGAAATTCCAACACCAGGAAATCAAGCCATGTGCAAAACCGTTTCAAACCTACGATTTTGCTGTTATCAAGTGTATAACGTCGTGTCATAAAATTGTATCACCACATTTTGGCGCGTACATGTAACGTTATTGAAAATGACCGTGTGAACAATGCGTTTTCCTATTGAAATAATGTTCACTATGAAGGCGGTAAAATTCCATTTTAAAGAGTCAAATGATGAACAGCAATTTACACTCGTGGTAATTTTATATGAAATATATGAAATGAACCAACGGCGAAGGCTGATTTCATAAATTTAGTACGGAATGGCCATGAGTGTAAGATCCTCTTTGTATGTGCCCAACATTTAGTATCTTAAGGACGGGTTAGACTTTTGAACCAGTGTTATATAATCTCGCGCAGTGGTTTAAGAAATGATTTTTTTCGAAAGTTGGTTTTAAAAATTTGAAACTAAGGATTTGAGAATTAAATCAAAGGGTCAATGTCTGGAACAGAAGTTTGAAGCTCAAATTTAGGTGTAAAGATTTTTGCACACAGTTTGTCTTACTGATGCATATAAACATGCCAGTGAGCTTTGCAATATTTTTCAGGGCATATCTGTAAATAACCATAACTTACACCCTGCAGGCTGGTATGAGGCTTGGTTCTAGAGCACAGTATAAGGTCAGTGTCGTTTGAATGAAATAAATATTTTTCAGGACATATCTGTAAATAACCATAACTTACACCCTGCAGGCTGGTATGAGGCTTGGTTCTAGAGCACAGTATAATGTCAGTGTCGTTTGAATAAAATAAACAATTGTGGTTAATGGGTACACTTTCATGAGAAGCAACTCTGTAATGGTATTTGGACATCCCTTCATAAAGGGGTTGCAAAAAAATGCTCTCCTATTAGCAAAGTCTTTTCTTTAACAGTAGACCCCATTTTTGGCGGTCTACGTAGTCCAGGGAAGCATACAAGAAGTCACAAAAGTTGTATATTTGTCAGCATGGCTATTTTAACATTTCAGGCGCCCCAAAACGAAAATATTGAATTTGCAAACAGCATAGGTCCAGATGAGGTGATTCATATGGACGGGACTCATCTGGAACTACACTGTAAACAATCCGTAGTTTTTACGGTAGAATACCTGGCTACCAGCAGCCAGTCCATTTACCCGACAGTTATTTTACGGGCGCCCGTATACATTGGCAGGAATCATCACGCAAAGTAGGGTAGAATAAGACTGCATTGTTTTGGTCATATAGCTATTCAACACTTTTAAGTTTTTTGGAGTGTGGTCATTTATAACTTTACCATATCGTCATTTCCTCAAATGTTCTACAGGCAGACGCCCGTAAAAATAACATTAAATGGACTGGCAGGTGGTTGCCAGGTATTTCACCGTAAAATCTACGGAAGTGTTTTTACAGTATGCGCTGTTTGCCCTCTTTTCTTTGAATTCTTAGTAAGATACAGCTTTTTTGACGAAATATTATCTGAAATTTTGCAGATGTAAATTTTATCTTCTGGGTTCTTTATGTTTGGCGCTTTAAAGGACAAATAAAACTTAGAGCAAGATGTAACATCCGATTCTAAAAACGAGATACGTCAATATGACAATACAGGACAGGGAACTTAACTCGGCAGGCAAATGACGTCGAACTATCGTCAGTGCCATGTCAGGACATCACATCGTCTCCGTATGACGCCTCGTGCCTGCTGAGTCTATTTCCTTACAGAGTATTGTTACATGGTGAAAGTCGAGGTATGCCTTACATCGTTCGCCGCGTCTCGTCTCATCTCAATTCATCTCGTCTTATCTCACGTCTCCTCACCTCACGTCATCTCAGCTCACCTCACCTTAACTCATCTCATCAGATCTCATCTCATCACATATCATTTTAATTTACAATAAATGGCATCATCACTTTTCTTCTCAACTTATCTCATCTTTTATCTTTCATCTCAACTCATGACATCTCATCTCAACTCCTCTCATCCCATCTCATTTCTCATCTGATCTGATCTAATCTCATCTCTAAATCATCTGATCTCAACTCATGTCAGTTCATCTCATATCATATGAGCCGCGACACGAGAAAACCAATAAATTGGTCATCTCATCTCATCTTATCTCATCCCATCTCTCATCTCATCTTTTATCACCTCAGTTCATCCCATCTCACCTCATCTCAGTACATCTCATTTTATCTCTTCCCATCTCATTTTACAATAAAATGACATCATCACTTCTCTTCTCATCTCAGTTCAACTCACCACATCACTCATCTTGTCTCATCTCATCTCATTTTATGTCATATCAGTTCATCCCATCCTATCTCATTTCATCATTCATCTCATCTCATCACACTCATCTCATCTCATCACACTCACCTCATTTCATCTTATCTCATCTCAGTTCATCTCATCTCATCTCAACTCTCATCTCAACTCTCATCTCATCCCATCCCATCACATCTGTTCTCATCTCATCTAATCTAATTTCATCTAATCTCATCTCATCTTATCTCATCTCATCTAATGTCATCTCATTTCACCTCATCTCATCGAATCTCATCTCATCTCATTCGATCTCTTTTCATTTATATATCCTGAGCATCAGTCAAACGAGACATATCAGGGAAACGAAAAATACATTTCTCCATATTAAACAGGCAGTGCTGTGGCAAAATAGGTACACATTTAATTGGATCGGCTTATTTCCAAGCATTGTTATTGTTCGGTTTTAAGTTAAAGTGGTGATCCAAATATTTTTTTGACTTTCCTATAAAAATGTCCTTTATATTTTCTTGTTATTTTCCTAAAATACGATGCCCAATTCAATTCTTTTCCAGACCTCAAAACTGTGTTTAAATCTCTTGGCTGATTTCGAGACGTATTCATTTTTATTAGCCGTGTAATCTGCGTTCGCCATCGGAACATACTCGCTATTTCAAGTCAAATTATGTCTGTGTATGTAGTGAGTATGCTCCGGTGACTAATGTAAATTACACGGCTAATAAAAATGAATATTTCTTAAAATCCAGCCAAGAGATTTAAACACGGTGTTCGGAGTCTAAGACCAAAATGAATTGGGCATCGTATTTAATAAAAATAAAAAGAAAATTTAGATGACGTTTCATGGGAAAGTAACAAAAACAATTTGGTCACCACTAAGAATTAAAACTGAACAAAAACAGACTAAGAATCCAAGTGAAGGTGTATATTTTTTGCACATTACTGCCTGTTTTATATTGAAAAATGTATTCTTCGTTCCCTGATATGGCTTGTTTGACTGATGCGTACGATATATATAATATAGTCAGAAAATTTGATAAAACGAAGCACCTAGCTAGCGGGTATAAACCGTTCCACCATCTTTGGTGGTATGTTCCGTTACCTTAAAAGGATGTTCCGGATCTCGATCCAGACAGTGAATCTTGATAGTAAACGCTGAATATAAATAAACACAAATTTTTCTTTCCTTCTTTTTTTTTCTTTTTTCTTTTTTTTCAATATTGCTCGATCGAGATTATTTAAGGTGTATTTGATGATAACCACTGGCAAGAAATTATGGAGGAAGGAAAGTAGTTGTCCGACACTACTCTTAATTCTATAAATTGGACACAGGGGCATAGCAAAGCTGAAAGAACGTCGCATCAACATCAAGTAAAATCTAAATTGATTCGAATTGCGTTAGTGTTGTGTGCCTGCTGGAGTATTTTGAACAGATCCGCGTGAACTGTAAATGCAGATGTGAAGATATCAATACCCATACTTGGCATTGACATATGTCGAAATTATAGACATGTTTGAAGGTGTTTTACATGTAGGGAAACTACTCGACGGCTCACAGTGGTTATTAGGTATCTGTCAGCCTATCCGTCAGTCTGTCGGTTATTCCATTTGTCCTTTCGTCCACAATTGTGTGAACCCTAGCATTTAAGTCAATGTCGATTCAACAATAATAAATACAATAATCAAAACTGGCATAAAATATCTTGTTAGAATGGTCCCAAGGACTGTTGCACTTATTACTATCATAAGCCTTTAAGTCGCGTTCTGCTGGTTTCGTAAAACTTTGCTTCCAAATATAAGTCAGCCTAAGAGTTACCGTCCATTTCACCAAATTTATAATACATACACTCATAACATCTGGCAAAATTTTTGTCTTAGAATGGTCACAAAGACTCACTTATTTCTACCCTTGGCCTATTTGTCACGCTCTGCAGACATCGTAAAATGTTACGTTGACCCTAGCATTTACAATCTGAAGTCATAATCCAAAGGAAGAGTTAGGAGTTATTGTGGTGATGATTTCGTCCTAATCTTTATTTTGCACATTCCCCTTATCCGCCCAAAATGACTGAAATTCTGTGAAAATGACTTAAGCCCCTTAACAGATAGTTTGCTCTTTTCTTGCATTTATGCTACAGCATTTATCAGTTTAATGATTACCTGTGGGAAACAGAAGTTTTTTTTTGTTATGCTTTTGGTCCCGTATGTAAGAGTCGCACATATCATATACAGACTAGCCCATTTTGCTTCTGTAGCACCACAGTATGGGAACCTATCATGTTCACCTTGGAGTTTTACCTAAAATTGTTACACAGTATACAGTAATTTAGCAATTTATAGCCAACTGACAAATAATCAATACAGTGAACTTTGCAACCATACATTCAAAAAGTTATAACATTCTGTTGTCTTTATTCAGAAATATTTGTATTGCATTGATGTAACATGACAAAATACAACTAATGGAACCTAGTTCAAAAGTGGGTCAGGTAAACAGAATAGTCTCCCGTGAAAGAAGAGGCAATACACGTATCCAAGGTGATCAGCATTCGATTCTTTGCAGTAGAAACTATTCGTCTGGTTCCAAACTACCCAACCAACAGGATTAAACTGGCAGGGACAGCTCATTCAAATTGGTCTGATAATTATGGTTTAAGTACCCATTCACATGTCGTTACCTTTGAAGAGAGATGGGTTGACGAGTGGTAAGAGATGCTCATTTATGCTGCAGAAGCTCCGGAAAAATCTCTGTGTCAGCCTAGCTGTAACCGGGTACCGTTTTCGAATAAGAGACGGATAAGACTGCAAAAGGAGAGGGATGGACTCTGCCTTATATATGCTATGTCCAAGATACGATGGGTCTGTAGCCCTCACCGCCCCGACGACCAGCAGGCTTCGGGAAACATTTACCTTCACCAAACTTCGAAGCGGTCTTGACAGGTTTCAGTAGGATTTGATGTCAAGCAATAATTTATTAGATGATGGTTGATATGGTGAACAACTTAGCAGTTGGCGGTGTACAACTCTCACAGCAACAGACAGTTTGTCATATAAGAAATGTAAAAACTTTTGTGTCAGTGAAAAAGAATGCGAACTAGTCAATCAGAACGAGTCAAAACTTTAAGTTAAACGCTTTTCATGAAATTTCGATTTTATTATTAGAGGAAAATGCACATGTTCTGGTCAGACTGTACGCGTATTCCAGCTAATCTCGGCAAGCGCTATTATCAAATGCCGTATGACAGATATCATATATCAGAAGTTTTTCCATGTAACCATGTAAAGCTTTGTCCAAATGATACGCCATGTAGTCTTCAGTTTGCAGAAGCTATTGTTAAAAGCTTGTCCAATTTACAATTTGTCATCAAATATGTCCCAATTCAAAAAAAAAAAAAAGAAAGAAAAAAAAAAAAAAACAGAAAAAAAAAGAAAACCATCGTCATAAAATATGAAGTGCGTGTTGAAATTTTGTCAATTTGACAAAATTTCAACACGCAGCTGCGTATTCACGTAGAGGCAGCTAGGCTCTTGCATGACGATTCTTATATACTTGAATTACCAAATGACTCAAAACATGTATCTTCTTTGGCGAGACGTGTGTACGGGTACACCTCTATATTTTTCCGCTATTTTTAAAATTTAAAACTACAGTAATTCTCAGCTGTCTTGCAATTGATATCTTACGCATGAAAGAATAATTCAGATTTTGTTTTACTATTTTACCCTTATACAACCTCGATGTTTTCGAATGTTGCATGGCGTCATCGGCGTGTGTCATTGAGCAGTTACGTATATTAGATGATTCCAATACTGTCACATATCAAGCTACAGAACAACTCAAAACAAAATCGGTCTTGGAAAGGCATGCAGAGGCTAGGTATAGTGCGGTGAATGTTCTGGACAGATCAAACACACCAAACAACATTACGGAAAAATTAAGCAGAAAGAAAAACAAAGGTTGTTATACGGAAATGACTGTTGTTGAGAGATGAATAATTATGGAGGATGTCTGTATTATGTAATTATATATTTTGTAATACGAGGGGGATTTGAAAAGTACGTTGCGTGGTCCAGTTTTCAGTAACCACGAACAAATCTATTTATGTAAGGTACCATTTTAACCACCAATCTTTGCTCTATGTTAAAACATAAATTGGAATATGAAGTTGTGTGAAAGGCACCGTTTATTGTATTTTGAAAACATATACCGTTTGGACACTGGAAAACGCAAGTTTCCAATGAAACACATTATTTTTTACTTGCCTCATGCATAACATTTTAAGAAATTAAAACAATTATATTATTTTCATATATTGTACAGAGGACCCTATTTACAACGACGGCATTTGTTCCAAGAAACGAGTGACGTTAAACTGAATTTGCTGTTATAAAGAATGCATATGTAGAACAATAAAGCCATTTTGTGCAAATCAAATAACGTTTCAAAGAATGAGTGATGTTGTAAAGAGGGTTGAATGCACAGGCTATTATATGACAAACTTGACATACGAAAACTGAATGAATGTGGCTATTCTGACTGACTAACAATAAAACATTAAGAAAATAGTATCACTAGCAGTAAAAAACACATGGAAATGAATTTATAATACGGCAGAAAACCGACTGACACTAAGTACACATTTGAAGATTATACACCAGATAGTTGTTTAGCCTTGTTCCGTTTACGGTTTCTCATCAAAACACAGCTCGTTTGCTGTCTAACAAAGTCAAAAGGACTAAAGTTATTCATATCGAAGAGCAGAATATTTTTTTCAAATCTTTCCATGGGATAGGAAAATTATTACAATTATACTAAACTGCATTTTTTTAATTTTAAATGAAACAGGTTACTAAAGAACAAAGACAATGCCTTGTGACTTCAGACAGCATTATTTAATGGCGAAACATTTGACATTCTCAAACACTCACGTGCCTAGGATGAACATCACATGTTGAGTTGCCCCACCCTATTCTTGAAATATGGGGGTTGTCTAATTTGGATTTATTTTCTTGTGAACGGTACACGGCAATCCAAAACTTAAACACGACAAATTGCTTTTCATTCATTACCTTCTACAAACAAACCTTTGCATTTCATTGGATTCTGTTGTTACTGTAGCGGCCCAATTATTGTAAAAGTAAAAAAAAAAATATGAAAGTCGCCATTTTTGAACGACTGTCATTATTCTAACATGTTTTCCCAATCAGATTGTATAAATTTGACGTTTAGTGATGACCCAATAAATTACGGATGAAATATATTACAATGAGATGAATAGTTTTTCAAATTTTATCTGAAATGGCGCCACTTATTTTATCAGTCTAAACGCACTACATGCATTTTGCTTAAATTACCGACAATGTCTATACACCTATTCGTTTTGAGAATGCGCTGCACGTGCATATCAAGTTCTATTTATACGATGTACAAATCATCCTGAACGAAAGATTTCCCTTGATTGTAATTCAAACTTTGTTGATAAGGGGTGCGGGGGGAGAGAGGGGATAGAGAAAAGTATGAATATAACTGATTCCGGAGAAAGTGTATCCGTTCGCCTTAAGAGCCCTTGTCACTCGACGCTGTTGAAATATATCTTTTGTTCATGTCATTCAAAAAGCTACATTCAACAACGGACATCAACATTCTATAAACTAAATACACAACAATACAAAATAAATCCCAGCGGAATCATGACGTCGAAATGACGTCATACTTACGTCATTTCGATATCATGTACCACTAGGGAAGCATATCAAAATCAAACAAAGAAAAAATGAAGGTTGAAAAATTCATAATTGTAAGATGGAATGGTTGTCCCTTTGTCCCTCTGTTTCGTTCAGTATTCTGAGCAACGCTCTAGGTGTAAAGCTGCAGTCATATAACGTAGTTTTGAAGTAATCCAGTATCCGTTGTATTATATATCCGAAGCAAAATGGGCTCCTGCCTGCGGTTCATACATGGACGCTGCTCCAATTTTCATCTTCGCCTCTTGCATGTTATCCGTATTAGCAACAGTGAATGCATCGTACATGTTCTTGTGTTTCGGTTCGTCTGTTAGGTTGGAATTCTCCCATGATAACGTGGGTACAACCTTAGGAGCTTCACGATTTCCTAAAATATATATGCATTACAAAATGAATCTCCTGAGAAACCGAATATTAGGGGTTCCAGATAGTCTGCAACCCTTTTCAGGCTGGAAACCTGTTTTGGGGACGTTTGCAAACAGTGCAGACCCAGTTCAGACGCCTTTTTTGCGGCATCTGATCAGGTCTATACTTTTCGCTTGCAGGCATTTTATTTGAAAAACTATAAATATGAAAATTAGAAATGGACATTTCCAAATGATAACAGGCGGTTAGTCCACTAGTCAACACACGATATCAAAACGAAATTATCTCATTCTGGATGACGTGGATATTGGCGTTCTTTAGTCTTCTCTGATAGTGTCTGAAATGTTGTGCCTTGTGGAGATGTGACGTTCACGTCACTTAACGGGAAATGAAAGTGACGTCATAAAAATTGCACGTAAAGTTATCTGGACTTTGTGCCCTAATTTATGAATTTCATAGCGTCACCAGAAAAGAGTGATTCCAAATTTCTATCGGCGTCTCTAATTTATTTTCTTCAGCTACACTATTTGAAGAATATTCGCACGTATGATATTTAAAAGCGATGTCACAAACCAGAGTTATCAAAGTATATACAGCTAATATGTAAATTGTATCGTCAGAGAAAGGAAAACAAAAAATCGGGTTGGTGTGGTTTTTGTTTGCTAATGCAGTAAACCTTAGCACTATCTCTTCGCGCTTCTTGAAATCTATTCCGGAAGCACAAATACATTATGAAAATGTTAAAAAAAATTGTGATGTTCGCTCCATAAGGCTCAAAATGTCAAACACTGTCCAACATAGTGGAAACAATCTTAGAATCTAGGAAAAAAAGCATGATGGGCAGCTACCTTCTTGTCTCATGTAACCATTTCAATTCTGTCTCCAGATTATAAATTTCCATCTCATAGATATTTTTATTAGAATCAAGCATTCCATTTTTACTGTTTCTGTTGTGGTTGTTGCTCTGACAGATTAAAAAACAAACAAATATTTACTAGCTGGACCCAAGCCCCTTCTTGTACTTGATTTACAATGTAGCATCTGCTCAAAAAGTGTACATACTATCTCTGTCGTAATCAAACTTTTGAATGATATATTTTAGAAACTAGAAAAATACTTCAAAAACTAACATTTACCCATTTTTGTCCCAAATGGACATAGTCTAAATAGCAGTCAAGCCATCTAGGTATACAGATTAACATATTATTAGAAATCAAACCGCTTCAAATACATGATGTAATACATAATACATATTTAATTTACCTGCAATATTTCTGCCTGCTGCAATAATTCCCACAGAGATTACTTCTGTAAGTACCATCACTACAATAGGCACAACAAAGCCATCAGTAACGCCACAGTTTATTTCTACAAAAACACGCTATAATTTGACACGCCATAATTTGGCATATATGAGGAAAAAATAGCATCTACTAAACATTTGGTTGTTATCAGCAGGATAAAAAAACAGAAATAATTTCAAGATTACCCAGAACCTTTGATTGGTTTTAATCAAAACAACTACTTATATTTACCCAGCAAATTATATCGAATTCGACAATAATTTAGTGAAAATCTGGCCCCTGTTGTTTGAAGCAGGATAAGCTTGGCAAAACCATTAATTTAGGATTTGTTCAGTATTCTTAATTGTGGTAATATGTTTGCTGACAAAAATGTGAGGAGCGTTTGATCTGCCAAACGTATAATACGTACAATAATTTTGAAAATTTAGAGTCTCGTTAACTAATGATGTTGTTATGTTTTAAACAACTAGGCCCAGGTTTATAATATTTTAATGATGGACAACTTCACCTCTCTTTCATACAGCCTGCAGCTACTTATCTAGTTTCTGCCCAATATTAAGATTCCTGTGAACACTTCCAGGGAAAGCTTCTCTGCAATTTTATTTCGCCGCTCTTGCCTATGGTTATCAACAATGGAAAGGAAGACTTTGCTACCATTAAAGCAAATTCTATTCTTTGCGAAAATAAGGGATAGAAAGAATAGAATTATTTGCATTTGAAGCAAATTCTTAATTTTAAGAGACAAACATACATCCTGTACGTAATTCAGCGAAAAAACACACACAAAAAACAGGTACTCATAAAAATACTCCTTTTGTAAAATGGTGGACAACATTTAAATGTACACATACGATGGAAGATAGAAATAATTGGACTTTTGCTACAGCAATCTTGTTGAAAATGATAAGTCATTATACATGTATTAAAGGTATGTGCACATATTTATTTCATTGATGCAATGATATTTTTATTTTTTCCTTCGAGCTTCAGAAACTTGTCTATATGGGTCGTCATTATAGTAAGCGTGTGACAGTACCGCGGAGTACGTAAATTACTATATTATTTCGAATCGTTATTTTGTCGTGGTTTCATCTATCACTTTAACAGAATTTATTCCGTCAACTTTTTATGCATTCATAAGCGCCTGCCAAACAAGGGCTATTGGTCAAATAGGGGTGATAAAATGCCGCTAAGCTATATGCAGCTTCAAAGGTTTGTACATAATTGTAAGGAACAGACTACCAAACCAAAGAAATGTTTCAAATGGTCAACATTAATGATATTTGATTCTTTTATATCAGTTTCATAAGATGCAAGCACTGATTAGAAGAGTGCATACCTGTATTTGGCCATACGCAATAAAAAGTAATGTTTTTTGAAATGATATGGGAAGCAAAATCTAGGCCTGGATATTTTACTAATTAAATGAGGGGAGCATGCTATAATATCCAAAACAATCACATTGCATACATACGAGTATTAATATGTACATGTACACAATCACAGACAACCTGCAGAGACGGCGTATTTTTATGCTCCGCTATGGATGCTTAAAACAAAATAAGGGATTTAAAAATAAAATGAAAAAAAAAATGATTTTTTTCTAGAAATTATATTACTTAGCTGAAGGACAAACACATCTTTGCAGTCTGAATATAAATATTATAACCGCAAGGCTTTTACAGCCACAGTAAAGGTCCACGTATTGTTTTTCACCCCTCATGCACCTTGAAAGTATCAGGTAGCCCTAAAGTATAACGACCATAGCCCCATGTTCTTAGTTTTCTTCTACAATTCTACATACCTGCAGTGTAGTCACTATGTAGCATGATCTGAGTAGCAATTGCCAGAATACACATAGCCGAGGCAGGAAGGATGACTGTTAACACAAATGCCGTCTTCTTTTTTCCTGCACCTACAGAATACATTTATTTTAATATGAATTGGCATACTTTCAGGGGGAACAACAAGGTCATCTCGATTTGTGCCTTCTCTCTCGATAGAGGTCACCTCCTAAGCGAAAGAATATTCCTCGTGAGGTATATTTTTTTTCCTTTAAACGTCGATCCCGCTTTGAAATAATTTGATGATACTGGAAAGCAAACAGAAAGTGGAAAAAGCTGTTCCATTTTGTGCTAAAAGCACCGGAATTGGGCCAATATACATCCGTTTCAACCTTTTACTACGGTAAAAAAAAAAAAAAATTAAAGGTATGGGTGATGTAATTTTTCATGCTCATTCCACACAATGAAATTTCAAACATAGGCCTTGCTTAGCCGGAAAAAATGCAAAAATTACCACCGTACGGGATTACTCAGGTTTATATGAACTGTAACAACAACGAAACTGTTCCCGAATGCTGTAATACATGTACGTAATGATCACAAAAAATAAGACTCGACAAAGGGTATGTACGTAAACACTAATAGTATAATCTTTTTTTAAATGCATTCGCACCCGAAGTTGGAAGGTGTAAGGTGCATGCTGAATTATATCGTAGTAAATATTCATCATAGTGATTATTTATTATGAGAAAATAAGTATATTAGAATACAACGGTACTTTATGCCCATGATATATCACAATATGATGCCAGAAAAAGAGTCAGGTTGACGTTTGTTTGTTTTTCTGATTAAACCACTTACCGATACGATAATGATATTTATCTATTCTGCAGCTGGTGTTGTGCCGTGTGGCGGCCGTAAAACGTATCCCCGTACATCATCATAGTGCTAATTATATTTTCTGGACCTTTGGAATCATTGAGTTCATTTAGAGTTATTTTGAAAACAGAGTTCTACTTTAGCCAGCCGTTGGGGCATGGCTGGTGTTGCTTATTTCACTACCGACCATGAACAGACTCAATTAAACCGACTTTAATCTGTTTCTTTATAATCATCTCAGAATGAATATTTTTCCAAAAAGAACATGCATTGTTTATACGGTTGTTGTCAATGACATTCGCTGACGGTTATGTCATTACTAATTTTAAGCCAGCTATATTCGTATCTGATTACTTAGCTAAATATGGGTTTTATTAATGCATTGTTTTAAATGGGGTATAATATATAAGCTTACCTGTGTGAGTCGTATCTTCCATATCTAGAATGTGCAAAATAAGCATGCTTTATTATGATGGTTTGTATCTATATATTGAACATTCAATTCCTGCAGTTTACCGTTAAAAATATGAACATCTAGAAATTGTACAGGTACTAGAAAATATTCGCCCTATTATAATAATTTAGATCATATTCAGATTTACGCGCCACCTGGCTTAATAACAGATTTTAACATATTAACAGAGAGTCGCTGAAGGCCAGCGTTCAGAGCACTTGGCTATGGCACAGAAAGTCTTTTGTTCGAGTCCCAACCTGGCCAACGATGCAAAAAACTGTGTCAGTCAGACTGTAAATATGGACAGACTCGCTGCTGGAAGGTGCAGCCATGCATTCGTTCCGTCACTGAAAATAAAGTAGAAAGAAATATATCTTTGACTAAATGTAATATCGGTATTTATTTGTTTCAAATGTCCAGCAGCTTTAAAAATGTTACAGGTCTGGCGACTCATCTGATACGGGTTTTGATAAATAGAATTTCATGCAAACGTAATTGTATTGTAACATCATTTGAACAATCAACACATCTGTTTGTCCATGTGTGTATTTTATTTGCATGATTTTTGTATTTCATTTTCAGTAAGACATACATCATTTATTGCATTAAGCCGAAGAAGCGATATATGCTCACAAAGCGCGCTTATTGAGGCAATGGAAAATAGCAGTGAATAACTAAAAATGTTTTTTAACAAAAACAGGTGTCCTCCCATCTGCGCTTTTCCAGCGGTATAACTTTCCATAAATACTGCACACTAAAGTAAAACATCGTGAAAATAGGGTCAAGGTCACCAAAATGTAATTAATTAATTTCCACCCCCCGATTATTCTCTTTTCTATATTTGATCATAATCCATCGATCACTTCAGGCGGTATGACGCATACCAGCATTTTTTCACAACTCTGTGACATTGAAAACAAGGACAAGGTCACAAAAAATCATCGAGATCTGAGAGAGTTTGGTTAAAATCAACCCACAAATTCAGGAGATATGGTGCGGACAATCATCTTTGATGAATACTTTGACTTTCTGTGACCTTAAAAATAAGGTCAAAGTCACAAAATCTTATCATTTTTTTATCTCCAGGTAATAAATCGTTGCTCCATTTAGGAGATATGTTGCAAACGAGCCATTTTCAACATTCGTTGACATCCAGTGACCTTGACAATGGAGTCAGTATCTCCAAAATTTATAAAAAAAAGTTTCTTTTCATCTTCCAGTGATACAACTGTCCCAGTTTGGTTTAAATCCATTCATCAATTCAGGAGATAAAGTGTAGACAAGCCACCTTTCAACATTCTTTGACCTCCTGTGGCTGAAAAATTGGCTCAAGGTCAGTAAAATCTAATACTGTTTCTCCCACCAAATGATATGCGTGTACAAGTCTGGTCAAAATCCATTCATCTCTTCAAGAAAAAGAGTGCAGACAAGAAGCTATGCAGGTGAAAACCCAAACGCTGACAGAATCCACACAAAAAATAATATGCCCCACTCCCATTGTGTGGAAACGTAAATATAACTTTGCAATAATCCACTGCTTCGTCGCGCGTAAACTAGTGGCTAAACTTGTCTTCAAAACAAAAAACGTCAATCACGGAATCGTTAATGTTTGACGGTGCGGCGTCTTTTTTTCCGTAAGAAATTTTGAAAAAGAAATACATGACGCATGTTGTAGTTCACATTGTTGGCGGGATTTTTCGCATACCAAAAGTATGTTCGGGAGAATCTGAAGAAAATGAAAAAAAAATCCTGGTATTTTATGTTTTAGAATCGGGATAGTTCAGCTTTAAACATGACTTGTTGCATAAGAAATCACTGTTTGTCAGTCATTTGTTAGCAGATATATCATTTGCGCTTTGCACTCGTGATATGATCTACTGTACAACTGACATCCGAACAGTGATTTATTACTTAAAAAATCACTGTTAGTCTAAGAGGTGATCTTCTTTTAATATTAAGGAAAAGAGTATAAGCGATCAACAAACCTGTACCAATTTCTCCTAGGTTAAGGAAAGCCTCGTTTGAAGAAATGTTGGCGACTATATTTCCAGCCATACAGTGATATCTACCTTCATCAGCGTCTGTGGCACTCAGTATCACAAGGACTTTGCTGGATTCACTTTTCAAAAGTTCACCGTTCTTAAACCACCAGAAACGTGGGGGTGGATCAGCCAACACATTGCATTCCATTGACACAGTGAGCCCTCGACCAACTGTAATGTTTTCTAGCTGTGACACGAACTGAGGAGGCATAGAACAAAACACATTCGAATCCTCAAGGAATTTTAGTTTGGTAGAGATTGAAACAGATGCATTATAAATATTGGCAACAGTTTGCGAAGTATTTGTTATTAAACTTATGAAATCGTCTTCAAGATGCGACAATGTTTGTTTGATTTCAGTTAAGTTCGGATGGTTTTCTTCCATGTACAAATCAAATAGTTCAGACACAGAGTAAAGAATGCAGTCACGAAAGGCAACACATTGCGACTCGTTAAAGTAGGCTTTGGAACTATTTTCCATCCCTAAAATCCAGCTATTTAACAGAGAACTCTGTTGTATTGATTCCATTTCTGATTTTATCAGTTCCTTTGATAAACTGGCAACCGAGGATACCTCCTGTAACAAAGGATCCGTATCTGCAGATGCCTTGGTGTCCTCAAGGGCTTGATCTAGATCAGATTTTGTCAGATTGTAATCACTTAATGCATGTTTTGAACTGACATTTGAATTTTCTAAGGTCATGTTCTGAGACATTTTCTTAACATCGTATTCAAGCAGCGGATCTGGAAAAGCAGCAGCTTCGTCTAACACCGTTTTTGTTTCGTTAGTTAGCTCAAATAAGGTTTCCCATACTTCATACAGAAATGCATGAATAGTTGTCATAGTATTGCATTATTGTTCAAACAACAAAACCCTATTTGCATAGTCGTTTAGAACAGAATTGTTGAATCCTTTTGTGTAATTAATAACGTTTATGGTTTCATTCATAAATCCCAGAGTTGCATTGTAAGAATCGTCAACTGACTGTCTAACATGCCTTAAAAGCAAATGCATTCTCGAAGATGCATCAAAAGCTATCTCTCGTCGCTTTCGTACCCCCAAAAAATCGGCTTTTCCTTCCGTAATGGCTTTAATTGCAGCTTTTGCGGCTTGCCAAATTGACTGGTGTATGTTTTTGAAATTGATAGGCAGTCTAATAATTCTCCATCCCAATTTAAATGCATTAACTTCGCAGAATACATCAAAAACGTGCAAATCTGTCGTTGAAACCATGATATTAAAACAACAGTTTCTAATATCCAATATATCCTCAAGCCCATCTTCTATAACCAATTCAAGAACCTTTGCAGCTGTTTTTATCGTAACTTTAAGAGTTTCGAGAGCAACTTCAGCAAGTTCATAAACTCTTTTATCAGCATCTAGACCAATTTGTGCCACTTCTAAAACACCTTCAGCGAGATTTAGCACATCCTTCGATTTATCAACCTCAGCCTGCGCAACAGATACCGCAGTTTTAGCAGCATCATAGGCTAGTAATGGGGTTACTACAAATAGTTTTGCCCTATATAGAGCTGAAAATGCAGAAAATCTGACGGCATAACAAAGTTTATTATCTAAGATGCACCACGGATCTAGAAAACTTATCATACAGTACGAATATCGGCAACATGGGAATGGTATAAACAAAAACCAACACAATCTGCACTTTATACCACGAATGCAGATTCTTCTGCAATTCCTAATTTTGCACAAATTATCTACTCTCCTTTCGGCGTTTTCTACGTTTTCGAGTGCACTTAAATACGGACCTGTTGCTGTCTCTAACGCATTGCTTGCTTTTTCTAGTGCCGCAACAGCTTTATCAAAAGCTGCGTTTGCAGTTTGAACCGTTTGGTTTTGTTTATCAAGCCAGTTCTGTGCTTTAGACAACCTAGACTGAGCAATAGTCGATGCATTTTGGGCCTGTGTCAATCTCTTATCTGCATCATTGGATATGCTGCTTACAGCCTTCTTTAAAGCATCTAGATAGCTGCTCTGGAATGAAGAACTATCTTTTTGTATTTGCCGTCTTCGTCTTGATTTAGCCACAAACCTCCCTTGTACGTTGAAAGTCAACTGATACCAATCTTTACCAACCTCGGCGGATATATAATTACTTGACCTAAGAACATCCCCCAAACGTTTCCTTCCATGTGTAAATGGAGTCCACTTTCACTAACAAACACATCTGCAAAGGTCCCGATACCTATTATGTTAATGTAAGCATTAAATTGCACGATACCGAAATTGCTGTCAACTGAAAGAGCTCCACCGATCTCAATACCACGATCGAGCTGTAAAAAGTGACCGAGACGTTTCTCCTGTGACGCGCGGCCCAAAAACCGCACTGCTGCTTTCCCTTGCAAAAGGTCTTTGGTTTTATCAAATTTACTACAGGTCATCAAACTGCTTTCGGAGCTGATTAATTCAATATCTATGCCTGCTAATTTTAATCCAAACATGCTTAACGTGGTCGTATATTTTAACCCAAAGCCGGAAAATTTATTCACCGCATTGCCGACTTGCTCGGACAGCTTTCTTATCGCATTGTCAAGAGTCATTTTAATGTTTGCAATTTCGAATTGTATTCTTGAAATAAATTCATCCTGTGTCTTATCCAAGTAATGTTCGGCGTCCAGAAATTTAGTCACCACTGTTTCAAGACCGACGGTTTGTTTCCAAAGCTCAGTAAATGCATTCGGTATACCACTTACATCACGCTGTAAACAGACATTTACATATTCGGGGACAGAATTCCAGATACCATTAACCGAATCTTCGAGAAAATCCAATATTACTATAGAATCATATGAGAGTAATTGTTGAAATTGTATAATTTCATTTCTCAGAAAAGATTTTAAGCGAAGTAATATTCTATCTAATTCTAACAAATCTGTAAGAACGTCTATTTCAACGTCATCGTTAAGGCTGGACCCTAAGTCATGTGTTACAAAAGCATAAAGAGTGTGCGTATTTTCTACAACCCAGTCCTGGAGGAGTGGGACATTCTGGAAAGGATTATTCTCTAACAGCGCCGACACAAATATCCCTGATGAGCTCGATGATTCTCCACACCATTGCTGCATTTCAGTACCTAAAATATGCATAGTACTGCGATAGAAACAGATGTAAACAATATATCTATCTAATGCGGAATAAAGTATCCCGAACACAGCATAATTCAGCAATTGCAGTGCTTGTTGGGTTTAAAGTACGATCGAATATTGTGCATAAAAACAAAGTTACATAGCGATGCTCCAGAGTCATTTATTGTCAAGAATTCGAAGTCAAACGGTGGACAATGATCAGGGACCAATATAATCATATCCCACATCTGGCTATTAAAGCCATTTAGAAAAATGTATAACATACATTAACAACATATCACAAAAGACTCACACGGTTAACTAAATGAGCAACCCTTTCCCAGACAGGTGGTAATTCAGCTACCCAAATTGAAAACAATAGTTATATCTATTTTTATCTTTTTTATATTTTAATTTACAAAAAGTGGACAGCTATACAGCAGACCATATGTTTAGAAGAGCACTGGCTACTGCCATAAGATCACGTGACACTGATGAACCACACCAGAAGTACAGTCTATGAATAAAAAGTTATAGATTACTGGGAGAGGGATGGGGTCTTAACTAGTTTTACGTGATTCGATCGCTAGCCCTGTTCTTCTACAGTGGTTCGAAGCATTTAGTTAGCTGTTTTCTCCGCTTGTAGTTTTCCCCAACCATTAATGAATCATCAAAGGAAACAAAAATATAACGGATAAACCTTTGAGGAATCAAAGATAAGGACTCGACAAAAACAACTCGTGACACCTGGTTAGCACTTGATATCAAACAACACCACTTAAATACCGGAGCAAAATAATACAACCAGTTCAACCCCGAATGGCCAAGTAACAGCCAACACAAATTCCGTCCTCAACATTGAAAAGTAATTGCAAACACTCTCTGAGGACTGGGGTAATACAAGCATTGAATCGATATGCAGGGAGACTTCTTACGGCAATTACACCACACAAACACAAGACCTCTGATATGCAAAGTCGAGAGATGGGCAATTATCAGGAACTAATACAATCAGATTACACATCCCGCCCTCCAATCCAAGGCCCGGTCAGAGTCAAACAAAAACATCTTTGAAGAAACAAACTGGGAAGACTCTACATAAAATATATTCTCGTGTGTTTTCCTCTACATGTATTGAATTAATGCTATATTTTAACGAGGATTCCTAATAGCACGAAGGCCACGAGTAGGTATTACTGACAGGTCTAAGAAGGTTCTTCTGTTAAAAGTTTCTGTTCGGAAATGCTTTTCTGCTACCGCAAGTTTGGGATGTGTCGCTTTTTTATGCTGTATTACATCGTGCTAGGGAATTTAGAGGGAGGAGCGTGGCAGGGATGGGGATGGTGTGGGGGTGCTGGGGATGTTTTTATGTTTTGCTGTGTGACTGTAACTTCTATAACAGTGATATTCTATATTCGTGACTGGGTAACTTCTGTTTTATAATATTGTTGTAGGAACGAAGCTGATCGAGTCTAAAAGACCGTAAAAAATAAAAATATACATCTAAAAAGAATCTTATTAAGGCATGGCCCTGCACAAAATCGTACGACCTGAAAAATCTTGGCGGCAGTTTACCAAAGGAAACCTTCTTTTAAATCATTGTGAAATCTCGGCCACAGTTTCTGAGAAAATTTTAAAATTTTCATCATATACCTAAGATACTAACCACTTCTAGTAGTATTTGTAGATAATTGAAATTACTCGGCCTGGACCCCCTTGCCAGTAGGTCCTCCAAGCAACGAAGAACAATAAAAACTTCATAAAGATATATTTTTGAATATATGTGTAAACATGAGAATGGTTTTGCTACGAGAATATGCAAGGAATCTTTCGGTGATTTCACACACGTAGTATCAATGAAGATATCAACGGAAACACACACACAAAAACACCCTGAAAACACAGACTTCCAATGACTTTAAATGGAACAGGTTATTAACTAGAAGTTTATCATATATGAATCGACACTAACGAAAAGCAAAGCACCCAGTTCTCTTATTTCTTATTAAGTGATCACATTGCTTGAAATAACATGAAATGCTCTAAAGCAGGTGACTACTAAAGTGAACAACGGATACATATCCCAGGACTCCCCCCGCAGAAGATTCAGGTGTAAAAACTGGGGCTGTAAATGTATTTTGCAAGTCTCGAAACCTCACCGTCGGTTCCGCAATTGTTTAAAATACAAAACATTTTTAGCTGCACGGTTGCTGTCTAACACATTTGGCAAAAGTTGTCATGAAAATACAGCAAATTAGGTAAATATTTTGAAATAAAGGAAGATTATCGCAACAAATGTCCACTGGCTGGCAGAACTAATGAAACAAGTATTGAACAACAAACCTACTCACCTCCAACGGACACGTACACATCGGCATTGGCCGCCACAAGATCACTAAAGTTAACAGAATAGTTTTCACCAAATAATCTGAACTTCAGAATAGGAGAAAATGATGCCGTTGTCCTCATCGTTATCTTCCATTCGTCAATAAACGTGGCTGAGAGAATCTGCAAATACAGGAAAACTTTGTGTTTTTGCGTTTGATCTGTCACTAAGCAGTGCTACAAGGAATAAGAAAAAGGCATAACTTTTGCCCAATAAATGAGGACGAAAACGTATGCAAACTGCTAGTAACATTATACTTAACGTCGTTTCCGTCAATGAATGTCATTACAATATCGCTAGCTTCGAATGTTTATGTGGCTTCATGGCTACCTCAAACAAATGTTTCATTCATAGAAAATAAATTTTGTGTTTTTGCAATATTCTAATGTATTTTTGTGTTATCCCATTACCTTTAAATGTCGTTGGGGCACCACAACTGACTTAAAAACAATCTCTTTCTATCTAGTCCTCTTTTTAGGTGCCACAGTTTAGCTGGCAATGTCGATCCTTGTCCCCTCATTTTTGTTATTGTCTTCTTACCTCAGTTTTGTCTCTTTTTTTACCTTTCACTGTACCCTAAAGAATAAGCTTTGCTAACCCAAAATATCTTGAGACATGGTCAAACCACCTTAGTTTCCGTAAACGGTTTCTTGACCATTATCAGGAGTTCATCATATTCTCCTGTGGCTGTTTGGATCTTTCTTCGGACATCCTCATCGGTTATGTGGTCCTGGTAAGAATTGTTCAATAACCTTTGGTACCATTTCATCTCAAAGGTCTGTGTTCTTTACTTCGCAGGAATTGGGGTGGCTCGATGGGGGACGCCTGCGCCCGCGGGTTAATACGTAGGCGTCCCTTATCTGATGTCTGCAGCTAATGTGTCTCGTGGCATACGACAGTAAGTGTGGCTCGGAGAGTGATGCTCGTTGCCTGCCAAGACCTGCAATCATATCTTTTCCTTCAAACTTTTGGGGTTTAGCAACACTAAAGAAGTTTATTACAGAAATGCGCGTCTGTCGCACTAAATCTGGTATAGACACATTTATATTAACTCGGCTGGCAAGGTTCTAGATCATTGTCTCCTTATATTATTTGGATCCTTTTGAAATTAATAAGTCTTTAAATCGACTGCCCAATCAAAATTAAGAAATAACAGTATGCTTTTTTCTGGTTTCTTCACCAGATATTGTGAGGGTCACTGACGAGGCTTTATTAGCCGAAACTACGTAGTCTAGCCCATGTTCCTACTTCTGTATGTATTCTCTGCTCTTTAACGAACTTTTTAAGATTTTAATTTTACGATTCACATGCATAAATAAATATTGAAATAGAATGGGAGCGCATCAGTTTCACTTTTGACCCCAGAGACCTGTTGTCATCTTTCCAAATTGTCCTCAGCTTTATAAGCGTTGCAATGGCTTGTGTGATCCTTGAGAGAACCAATAGTTTTAAGCTATCCTCTAAGACAACTGCTCCAAGATATTTAAAGCTTGTAACGGTGCCCAATTTCTTTCCCTTTAACTTAATCGCCCTCTGGATGCCATTGGAACTTTTTGTCATCAGTTCGGTCTTCTCAGCACTGATTTCTGTCTCATATATTTTGAAGGTTTTGTCGAGACTTTCAAACTAAGGCTTCTAGTTCCTGCTTTTCCTCAGCTAGCAAAAGCATCTATCACAATGGCAAACCGCGGATTGGTAATATTTTTGACGCCCATGATAACCCTTGTATCATGCTCTTCCAGAGCATCAGACTTTATTCGTTCCAGAAAAAAGTCGTTGCCTATCTCAACTATTGAATCATTCTGCCGTGCCTCAATTCAACTGAACGGCATATATAGCCTTATCGTAGAGCTGCCTAACTATGTCGACGGGACTGATATTGCACTTACGCACGGTGGCCTATAACGCTGCATGCCGTACACTGTCAAAGGTTCTCTGGAAATGAATGAATACATGGTACAGATTTTGCTCAGGTCAGGTCAGGTAAAACCTGCTACTAGTACCATGTATCACCCTTATTATAATTATATTTTATCGTATTTGTCCAGCGCATATCACTGCGCTTTACACTTTGTATTCTTATATAGACAGTCTTCTTACTTCACTCTAGGAGTCGTTCACAGGCGGTCCTCCTGTCTCATAATTTCGATCAATATCCACAAATTAAGGTAAACACAATAAAGTAAGAATATTCTAATTATCTTTCTGCGTTTTCAAACATCCCTTGCGTCTATCACATGTGGAAGTAGACAGAAAGCAACAGTAAAATACCGCTGAATGTGCGAAAGCTTAATTCAACACTGACAATCAAACACGTTTACTTTCAATAAACGTATAATATTAGATAGTGAACTTTGTCATCAATTTAAACTATAGTAAATAATGTTAATAATGCCCTACTCGTTGCGTTATCGGTATCTAACGTCAACATATCCATAGAATAAAAAGATCGTATTCGTCTTGAAACATAATAAGTGTTTTACGCACGAAAGTCTTTTACGCACGAACAGAATGCTTTTTGATTCACAATTTGTATTTTTTAAATAAAATATATGTAAAATAGATACTATTGTTACTTGTTCTTGTTCTTGTTGGCCATATAGGTGTTTTAGTTCACCTATTGTGCGAGCGCTGACCTTAACTGGAGCAGATGCATAATAATCTCTCTGGAAAAGAGTTGTTTATTCGGGCTACAGTATGTGCCTTTTTAGCTCGCCTGAACAAAAGTTCAGGAAGAGCTATTGTTGTCACCCGGCGTCGGCGTCCGCGTCCGCGTCAGCGTCAGCGTCGGCGTCCGGATTGGTTGTTTTGGTTAAAGTTTTTTAAAGACCTATATCTCCTTAACCCATGGATGGATACTTTTGATACTTGCACTGTAGGTAGATATTGGTCCAAAGTTTAGCAGGGTGCCACCCCCACCCCACTCCATGACCTTGATGTCATGGACTTAGAAAATTGGGAGTATTTTTGGAGTGGATGTTTTGGTTAAAGTTTTATAAAGCCCAATATCTCCTTAACCCATGGATGGATTCCTTTGATACTTGAACTGTAGTTAGATATTGGTCCAAAGTTTTCCAAGGTACTACCCCCACCCCCCTCAGTGACCTTGATGTCAAGGTCATGGACTTAGAAAATTGTCTTTTTATTGATTGGATGTTTTGGTTAAAGTCTTTTAAAGACACATATCTCCTGAACCCAGGGATGAATTCTTTTTATATTTGCCCTTTAGTTAGATATTAGTCCAAAGTTTTGCCGAGTACTACCCCAACCCCGCTCAGTGACCTTGATGTCAAGGTCAGGGACTTTGGATATTTGTTCTTTTTTAAAGTTTTGTAATTGCATACTGATTCATAATGCTTGGCAGAGATTTAGTTTACACTTGAACTGATGTTAGACACTTTTTTGAGTTTTTACAAAACACTATATATTTACCCCACTGGATGACCTTGAAGTCATGGTCATCGACTTAGAATTTTGTCTGAATGGTTTTGATTAAAGTTTCATATTGATGAAGACATAATTTCACAGTGCCACGATGGACTCAATTGATACTAATACTTGGACTGATGTTAGATAATGGTTCAAGGTTTTGTTACAGCCTAGCCCCCCCCCCCCCCCCCCCCCCCCCCCCTACCTCTTTGTTCTTTGACCTCAAGCTCATGGACTTTGAAATTTCTTGTAAATTTTTTTATTTTGATTTTATTTTAAGACTTACTTCTTAGATAGCTTTTGTTTATAAATGTGTTGTCATTATGGACATGCTTGCCTGAAGTTTTATGCATAGAAGTCCACACCTCCAAAGCAACTGTGTGATGGGCAAGCACCTATTCAGGCGAGCTATGCTGTCAGGCGACAGCTCTTGTTTGAACTATTGTCTATTAAGAATTTACTTCTTTCTTTTCGGTTTAAGGGCGGTACATGTGATGTGGATTGTATTAGTTCCTGACCATTGCCAGCCATTTTGCTTAGTAGCAAGTACATTTTCTGAAACTATGCAGATACGTTTCAAAAATATTCAAACGAAACAATTTTAGAAGTCTGTTTACGTTATCTGCTTTCTACGTTATTCATATCGACAGCCAGTTTGAATGCAAAATATATAATTTTGTAATATGTTTATGTTTTTTCTAACATTCATCTGTGCATATGGCCCATTTCTGCATTTATCTTCCGATGCAAGTCTGGTTTGTACCACCGCGCACCTGTACGAAAACGATTCAAGCGCATTTCAGACAGGTGGCAGCTTGTGAAAAAAAAATAATTAAAGAGAAACAGATGGATTTCGACAAGGATTGGCTGCTTTCGTCCTACGTCTTCAGCATTAATCCGAAATCATGAGCTTACCCGATGCCGTGACAACCGTTGACAGGAATATTAGCATGGGCGGTATAACTTATAGTAATTTCCTGAGGTTTTCAAATGATATTGTTGTTCTTGCTACTAGAAATCCTAGCGGAAGATCCCGATAATAATGGCACAAGGTGTAAGATGGAAATAATAAGAAGAACAGACGTGTATCTCTCTTGGGTGGAAAATTGAAAAGAAACAAAACTGTTATGACAAGTTTCGGAATTAGGCGGCTTTACTTACAAGGGTTAAGAAAAAAAGCAGTGTAGTCACTTGGTGAAGATGCGGATCTACCTGAATGTGTTTTCCTCGCTCTTTTATCTTTCTTCTCCATATTTCCCTTCTCTTTAGCTCAATATGGACTGCCAATTACTTACTTAAAGGTTTCTGTTTAACTATAGAAAAGCAAATACGTTGCATGCATGTCCATTGACGAAGATGCTTTGATTCGGTTATCTGGCTATGAATAAATTTATACAATTAAATAGTATTCAAGGACAATAACTCATGCATTAGTGTGCATCAACTAATATGGTGGTACATATTCATATTCGAATCGTTGTAATTTCATTCACTGGAACCATTGTTATTTCATATTAGTAGAATTTAAGTCAATTCAAGGGCAGTTACGCATGCATAAATGATCACATTTTGATAAACTGGACAAAGTTTAAAGATATGCAATGATCCGGAATTAATACAATCTAGTCCCACATCCCGCTCTCAAAACCAATAGGCAAAACACACACACACACGGACAAATTTACACAAGTCCACGAAAAACTCGAACGGTAAGCCGAATGAGCAGCTCTTTCCCAAACAGGTGGTCATTCAGATACCCTTATTAAAAACAACGTCAACATCCATTTGTACCTATCCTATATTTGACATACAAAACAAAACAAAAGGCAGATTGGATAGCAAAACAGGTGACCAAACCGACAACGAACATAGACAAGCGGTCATAGAACAATGTAACATCAAGGAACCACAACAGAAGTATCGCCTTGGAATGGTCAGCAAAGATTACTGTGGGGCTTAAACATGTTTAACAGGATCGAAACCTCCCCTTAGCCTCCGTAATGGTTGAACCAAACCACAACAATTGCAGTTCCAAACCTGATATGCACTATCATTTGATACGCTTTAAATCTAAGTTTCGTGCAATTCTGTTTATTTGTTACTTAACTGTGACTCATTTTGTTGATTTAACATTGACTCAATAACTCTCACATTACTGAATCCGTTGTATTAAAATGCAATGTGCACCATTACCTTATAGAGGTAGTACATAATAAGTTTAAGTTTCATGGAATTCTGATATCGGCTAGTATGTTCTGGCTAAATTTATGAATTATAAATGAATTATGATAAAAAAATTATACACGTCATAAGTTATTGCATGTACAGTACATGATAGACAAAAGATTCATGAAATTCCATTCATTGTTCACTCAGGAAAGATTCAAATTTAAAGAGTAACTACACTTCAGAAACTGACTGAATCAGATCCCAAACCCTATCCCCAACATCAAAGGGAAAATTGACAAAGACATCCCAACAAACAATAAATTACAAGTAATAAGCCGAGTCAGCAGCTCTTTCCCAAATAGGTGGCAACTCAGCTATCTTTATTGAACTAAATAGTTTAGACCAACAGAAGGGTTACAACAGACTAAGCGAATTATACGAAAAACATTTAACAACTATTTTTACCTATTTTCTGTTTTTATTATAGTAGGAGAAAAATGAGAACACAATAAATTATTCAGCAGCAAACATAAAACAAATGCAACCGCAACGATAGTACCGACTTGGGACGGTCAGTTATAATTGGGGTGGGGGTGGGGGGTTAAACCGGTTTTACTGGGCCCAAACCTTCACCCTCCCCCTCCGCCACGGTGCACACAATTAGTTGATAGTTCGGTAAGTTGTCGTATCTAAATTGATTCAAAGGTAATAACTCATTGATACCGAGGCCACTCTCACAAATCTTGTCGTGTATCACCACATTACTTAGTTATGGCTCCGGGCGGACAGTAATGGCTCAATTTGTTGATTTCTAACCGATTTTAGGACAAGAAATCATGCAATAATGATGCCATTCCGACACTTCTTTTTTGACGCGCATCGTCACTTTGTTAGGATATACCTTTATTTGAAGTTTCATGAAATTCCGCTAGATTGTTGATTAGAAAAGGCTCCTCATGATTCAATTTGTCGTCTTTAGATCGAGTCGTGGCGGTCAGGTCAAGCAATGGTGATGTGTAATCTTCAGTTTCGGTTCGTTCTACTGATTAGCACAATAAAATGGCAAGGACAGGCTGTGCATGCCGCAGATGCTGGATGGGGGCTGTTTGGATTTTTTAGCTTCAACTATCTTTTAGTCTCAGCTATCCTATCAATTTGTTTTTCTTTCCCGGTAGACGGCTCGATATAGACTGAAACACTGTCGCAGAGAGCTGTTAAACTTAAAACCACAAACCAAAAATTGAAATCAAGTCAAGGGCATCAACTCATGCATTATAATAGCTGATACCATTCTGACAAAACTTTACATGCATTGATGAATTATTATGGTATTATATCTATCAGCAGCATATGTTCGTTTTAAGATTTCTATTTCATTTCATTGTGGGTTGTTTTTTCTCTTTTTTTTTTTGAAGAATGGAGAAAATTAATGGGTATAATCGAATTTACGAACTGAACGAAATTTACACCCCTCAATAGATGTCGATAATCACAGTAATCCGAACCGTAGCCGCATTCCCGATTAGTTTTCAACAGAATCGGTAGCTATAGAATACCCTTGACTTTCAAACCGTAGTGCTCATCAACAAACATCGTGAGAAGTATATAAATCCTAACGGGATGTTAACGTATATTAAATGCCGTAAACGCGCGTCCCGCAGAAACAGATGTTAATTCTCCAAGATGATATGTAGAAGTGATTAAATAAAAACGCCAATGACTTCGAGTAAAGACTATCGTTCCGGTCCAGTGGATCAAACCCACAAACTAAGTAATCTAATTGACGTGCCGTTAACACAATTTACGGATCAGCCATCGAAAGACATCCAAAATTTGTTTGTTCGCCGCAGATAAATTCTACCAGAACGGCACCTTCGCGGCGAACGCCTGAGAAAATGTAACAAGATTAGTGATTTTGTTTGTGCTAAAAAGGTAAAGGTCAAAATTTCCCATAACCTATGGGTCGTCGGAGCAGTTTGGGCTACACGGCATTTGAAAGGCAAAGCCCATTCCTCTCCTTTCGCTGCCTAACCCTTCCCGGATTCGAAACGGACACCAATTTACTGTTGGGTTGACAGGAAGAGGTTTCCATTCGACGGAAGGCCCGACCTGGGTAAGACGTTTCGCGACAAAGCTAAGTCGCTTGGACCATTTGACAACCGCGCATTAGTGCTATAGCAGTCAAAATCCGCTGTGAATCACGAAAACGCTACTGCGATTGGTTTCATCGACCGTTTCTGCGGTGCATCTAACGTGAAATAAAAATATGCGTGAAATTGACGTGTCTATGATCGAACAAAAAAAGGAAATAAATTAAAAAAAAGAGAACGGTCCAGAATCGTTCATCTGACTAAAACATTCAAAGGCCAAACTAAGGTAATCATTTTAACACATCTGATAATTTGAAGCTGCCAAACTAAGACAGACATTGCTAAAAGGTACAAACATGACCTTGACGCCTTTACTCAAAAACGTTTTATTTATTTGACTGTATTTACAAACCTTAATTTCTACAATTTCCATGAAATTTTATGTTTAATTATTTTTCAAAATAAAAGCAACAGAAGCATGTTTGATGTTGCCGTACAAAAGGTCAAGGTCCAAAAAGTCAAGGTCAGAACAAGGTCATGTTTGAATAATCTTGGTAGTGCTTGGGTCTCTGATAACACATACCAAGTTTCAGGCCAATTGGTTTTTGTACAGAATATCGAAATGGCGGTCATGTTGGACATTTGCCCATGGCGGCCATACTGGACATGTAACCTGGACAGCTTGAACAAATTGTCGTTCCTGCAAGCCCTGGAGGGTCTATGTGAAATTTGGTCAAAATTGGTCTGGTTGCTTTTGAGATGTTTTTTGAAAATGTCGAAATATGAGACTTGGGTGAAAGGTCCAAGAATGACGTTGACCTCTTGTACTCAGAAATCTTTATGTACTTATTTAGATTACTGTATATACTAATGTTTGTGTCATTTCTATATAATTTCCATGAATCTTATGTGCTAACATTTTCCATTATAAAAGCACAAGAGAAAGCAAATTTGACCATGCCGTTAAAAGGTCGAGGTCAACCAAAGGTCATAATTTGAAAAAAAAATAAGAGTACCTGAGTACTAACTACATACAGGTCTCAAGGCTATCGGTCAATTGGTTGTGGAGAAAAAGATTTTTGGCATGTTCATATATTGGAACGGCGGCCATTTTCATCATGTGACCCTCCCTGTTTAAACGCCTTTTGTTCCCTAACCCCGGGAGGCTTTATGTAAAATTTCGTTACGATTTCCCAAGTGGCTTTTGAGGAGATGTTTGAAACTGTGGAAATATGAGAGACCTAAATGACTTTGACCATATGTACCCACACATTTACATTTCTCATTAAAATAATTGTTTATTCTAAATTATTTTCCCTATTTATATAATTTCCATGAACTGTTATGTGCTAGCATTTTCGAATATAAAAGCAACATGAAAGACACATTTGACCTTGCCGTGAAAACGTCGGGGTCAACCAATGGTCATAATTTGAATAGTTGTAATAGTACTTGAGTACCCGATGCTTCACACCATGTTTCAAGATCATGGGTTAATTGATTATGGAGAAGATTTATAAAAGATTTTACCATATATGGGCATGATTGCCAAGTTGGTCATCTGACCTAGACCCATTAAACAAATATTCGTTCAACAGCAAGCCCTGGAGGTTCATTGAATTTGATAACGATTGGCCTAGTGGCTTTTAAGGATAAGTCGTTTGAAATTTTCTAAATATGAGTAGGGTCAGATTCAAAGAATGGCCTTGAACTTTTGTACTCACAAATCCTCATGTACATATTAAGCCCACTGTATATACCAACGTTTCGGCCAAAATCTTCATCTCTTTGCATTAAATCTTACATTACATGAATTTTCAGTATAAAAGCACAGGACGGCATATTTGACCTTATCGTAAAAAGTCAAGGATAGCCCAAGGGTCATCATCTGAACAATCTTGCTAGAACTTGAGTACCCAGGGCCATAAACCAAGTTTCAAAGCCATCGGTTAATTTGTTCTGAAGAAGAAGATTTTTAATATGCTTACCGTATATGGGCACGGCGGCCACGTTGGTCATGTGACCTGCACCGTTTGCACAGTGTTTGTTCTGTAAACCTGAAAAGGCTTCCGAAGTATCGTACTAATCAAAACTTATTATTCTTTACTGCAGCTGGTGTTTGTGCCGTATGGCGGCTTTAAAATGTCTCCCCGTACATCATCATAGTGTAGATTATATTTTTGGTCCATTGGGATCATTGAGTTCCTTTAGAGTCATTCTTAAAATAGAGTTCTGCTTAAGCCGGTTCTACGGGGCGCGGTCAGTGTTGCGCATTTCAGGACTGGTCATAAACAAACTCAATTAAACCGAATCTGCTATTTTCTTTTCTTTGGTGTATTCCTTGCTTCCAAAAGATCTATCCAATCATAACTTATTTATCTTTACTGCAGCTGGTGTTTGTACCGTGCGGCGACCGTAAACCGTCTTCCCGTACGCCATCATAGTGAAGATTATATTTTCTGGTCCATTGGGATCATTGAGTTCATTTAGAGTCATTTTGAAATAAGAGTTCTGCTTAAGCCGGTGCTAGGGGGCGTGGCTAGTGTTGCACAATTCATTACTGGTCATGAACATGTTCAATTAAACCAAGTCTGCTACTTTCTTTGGTGTATTCCTTGTTTTTAAAGGATCTAAGTTATATAACTGATCAAAACTTATTTGTATGAAATGTTGTTACAATATGGTCAGTTGCTTTTGAGGAGATGTTTGAAATTTGGAAATATGAGAGACCTGAGCCAAATGACCTTGACCGTTTGTACTCACAAATCTTGAGATTCTCATTAAGTTGACTGTATCAAGTTGTAGTAGGCCATATTTTTCAACAATTTCCTTGAAATTCTATGTTCTAGCTTTTTCTATAAAAAACACTAGAATGTAAATTTGACATTGCGGTTAAAATGGGCCGGGTGACCATTGTGTGTTTGATATTCGGTTTTGTCAATAATTTTTCGCGGGTCGGCTGGGTCAGGCGATGTTGCTGGGTATAACTTTCAGTACTGAAGCGTCCTAATAATTTGGATAATTGTAGGACAAACGCCTACTATGTTTGCAGCAGGTGAGGGTGTTTGGACATATCTGCTCCCGCCTATTCCTTTCTCCCTTTCTTATCAACACGACTCGATATTCACTGAAATAGTTTTCTTAAAGAGCCATTAAACCCGAAACAACCAAACAGCCAAATATTCTGGCGTTGAGACAAGTTGTTTACGAAGAACATTTTGTTCGCCAGAAGCCGTTTCAAGTCTTTCGCAACAGAGACGCTCTTGAAATTTGTCCACATCAAACAACACATTGTTAGTGTAATAAATCCTTATCCCGCGCTCTACCAGAAACAAGACTGCAGTAAATCGTTCTTTGAATTGTTAGTTGGCATAGAAAATTACACTTTGCGTGTTAATGACGTGAGTTGGCAAATAAAGGCCCTGGCTGGATATTGGCTGACGATGTGTCCCACAAAATATCGGAAATTCGATTTCTATCTTAGCTGTTTCGGGTGCTAAAGGTGATGCATGTACTTTCAGTTTATTCATTTATCCATCGATTGTAATTCAGTTTGTTGCATGTTATGTGGCTTTCATTTCTTCGGCAATTTCATAGGCAATCGATTCTAATATATTATTTGTACCAAAATATCATATTTTTAATATTTTGAGTGCTCTTCATATACACATTGTATCTAAATATCATACTCTTTAGTCAATTTCTTCGACCCTTGTCTCTCTCTCTTTTTCTTTCTTCAGTAAGAAGCGTATTCTGAATTTTCTTGGACAAGTCTCGTAAACATTTCTCATTTGATGTGCCTGTAAGTTTTTAGCTTTGTTCAAACTGGCACAGTTTCTGTGACAACATGGTCTTGGAAGAGAAAAAATATGCTTGTGTGAATAATATTGTATCACATTTTCATAGCCAGATTTATAGAGTAACGTTTATTTGACAAACAAGATTTGTACATGTGAACAGAGAATTTGCCATAGGATTGTAATAAAGAAACTACCTATGGCGATAAACACAGAAAACTTTGCCAGCAATCAGATCAATTTGCTTTTGAATAAGTATTTTTTAATAAAGAAAAAGAAAATATGACACGTTTGGCTGTTCACGGGGACAAGGCAGCGAAAGGAGAGTGATGGGCTCCGCCTTTCTTCAGCTGTGCCAAAAATACAGTGGATCTCTAACTCCCACTGTCCTTATGGCTATTAGGCTATGGAACACCTTTCCATTTACCTTTAAGGACAAGGTTTATTTGCCCAGATATCATTGATGAGAAATCTTTGTTCGTGTGAGCACTGCCGCAAATATTTCATTGCCTAATGTTTGTTTGACAAAGATTCTGTGTGACAGTTTCTGTGACAAATAATTTCCTCGGCATGAAATGTTTAGCAAACTTTCTTTGTTATACTTTCTGTTACAAGGAACCTTCGCTCGTGTAAATGAGTTTATACTCAGGTAGTTGGTTCGTGTCCTTGAACTGCTTAGAAGTTCAAGAATTATTATTTCGTATGTTTACTGGAATGATTCGGAATGGTATTAATATATCCTTTCGACGACAAGAGGTTTCAAGAAAATCGCTGGATAAGGGTGGCTGGTCGAATATTTAATCCTTAAATTTGACCTTCCTCTTTAGGGAATGAAATCATATGCACAATCGATAGGTGATACAATAAAGCTATTCAGCATATGGTACTTAATATTTGACTCATGACGTCAGAGGTCACCGCGCAGAGTCACGCCACTAAGAAGCATGCGCATGGATTTATTTGTGATGTTCATATAGCTCTTTCTTCTTCTCTCCTTTTCTGTCTCATTTTAGGTGCATTTTTATGTATATACATTCATTCTATATTTTTGTTTTGGTTATGATTGTTTGGTGCACTCAGTAGGCGTTTGGAAAAGGGCAAGGTAAAAGTCGATTATCAGATTCTATTATTATTATTATTATTATTATTATCATTTTTATTTTCAAGTTTTTTTTTCGTCATTTGACAGCTTCTAGTGCACCCCCAGTATATGTTTAAGGATAGATATCAAGATCATGCAAGGCCATGGTATTGCCCATTTACAGAGATATCAAAATTTATTTGATAGAATCCTTGAATACGCGAGGTCCTAATGGTCGTTTTAAAAGTCATGTTCAGCAATTACACAATTGGTGTATGGCTGTTGAAAGTATATGTAGTAATACGATATGGCTGTAAAATAGACGGGTAGAAGTAAGTAAGTTCTCACTCGCTCTGGATGTGGAACTGAGACAAATAAGTCAGCGGAGCACTCGGCTGTAAATACTTCCGATGTCTTGACAATGTCACCACCTACCCACACATCGGCTCTGGCAAACACACTGAAATAGGAAAATAAATAAAGACATTTTAGGCAAATGACTTAACGCAAGATTTTCACAACATCATATGAACATGCTATATGGAAAGAAATTGATAAACACGATAAAGCATTTTTTTCTCTAATTGACTTCCCTGGTTGGTTGGTTGTTTTGGGACAGTATTTCAGTCTATATTGGGCCGTCTTTCAAACGAGAGGGAGAAAGAAGAGAAAAATGATAGATGAGAGAAAAAAGTCCAACCAACCCCCATCTGCACCTAGTGCAAGCACTGAAGTCCCTTGCCCTACTATTATCCAAATTAGTAGGACGAATCGGTACTAGAAGTTATACCCAGCACCATCGCACCACCCAACCATCCCTTACTGGTTCCGCTGTGTTATACAGTTCATCAGAGAAACCAGTGTATGACATGAAGCTTGGTTACGTCACGATATGTAAAAAAAGAGGTGTCACTCATTAATTCAGAAGAAGAACACAGCGTGATGTGTATCAAATTATTTCGGACTTGCCGATGTATATATGGGGTTTAAGAGTTCGGCCTGATGTTGTGCCGTGTGCCGCCCGTACAAACGCGTCCCCGTATATCATTATAATGCAGACTATATTTTCTGGTCGTTTGAGATCATTGAATACATTTAAAGTCTTTTTTGAAAAAAGAAGTACTGCTTAAGCCGGTGCTAGGGGGAGTGGCATGTGTCTCACATTTCACAGACTCAATTTAACCGAGTCTGCTATTTTCTTTTCTTTGATGTTGTGTTTATTTTCAAAGGAGCTATCATTTCAGAACGTATCTTCTCTGCAGCTGATGTTGTGCAATGTGGTGGACAAAAATCGTCTCCCCGTACATCATCATAATGCAAGTTATCTTTTCTGGTCATTTGGGACCATTCAGTTCATTTAGAGTCATTAAAAATATAGTTCAGCTTAAGTTGATACTAGGTGTGTTTATGTGTGTGTTGTGGGGGGGGGGGGGGGGGGGGGGGAGGGAGGGAGGGAGCGGGGCATAGCAGGTGTCGAACACTCCATTACAAGTCATGAACAGACTCAGTTCAACCGAGTCTGCTATGTTTTGCGTCTTTGGTGTAGTCTTTGTTTCCAACGGTCCTGTTTATGCAGAAATCATTATGTATCAGTAAATGGTATGTGGCCAATTAAATAAATTATTCATTTTTTTTATCTTGCTTAATTATATACTGCACAAACAAGTTAGAGATGAACATCTGACTGAAGTTTAATTCAAGAAAACTTAATTATCCATAAGAAACATTTTCTTCTGTCCAATACTTCTCAAAGCGGCACAGGACTGCATAAAAATATTGGAAGTGGGTCACGTGACACACCAGTAGAAAAGATTAAACAGATATACATCTAACAGATAAGTGAAACCAGGCATCAACACAAAAGTGACGGTTCGAACCTTATTATTCAGAACTTATTGTGTATCAGTAAATTAATTTTTTTTTCTTAATTATATACTGCACAAAAGGGTAAGAGATGAAAAATTTGACTGAAGTTTATATCATATATACTAAATAATCCAAAAACCATTTTCTTCTGTCCAATACTTCTGTCAAAGCGGCACAGGACTGCATAAAAATATTTGAATTGCGTCACGTGACACACCAGTAGAAACGAATAAACACATATACCCCTAGCATTTAAGTGAAACTTGACATCAACACCAAATTGACGGTCCATCATTCTGGTTTTATCGATGCAATATCATTGCCAGTGCTCATCAAAATTTCTTGGGGTCTAAATAATTGTATGACAGCTACTCTGTATGCTATCGGTACGCTATTGGGAACGCTATTGCCATTTTTCATGAAAGCCTCTTATTAGCTCACCACCAGTTTCCTCAAGCCTCTAGTAGTTTAAATTTGTGTGTTGTAACATCTGTCAAGCATGCCCAATCGCAATTAAAATTTGTGACCGACTAGACCTGCCCGTACGGACGATTGTCATTGTCCCAAGCTACTGGTTCATCACAAAAGACTGTGAGGATGCGCATATTCTGCCTACTGAAAAGATTTAAGGAGTCACTGTAAGATATACAGGTTAGAAACACACATTACACGGCTAATTTGCTCGATTACATGCTGGTACCGAGGCTAGGTTTGACGTAAGTCCAAAGAAATGAGATGCGACGGTGGGCAACATGTGACGCAAATTGGCAACTGGGTCATTCGATCGATGTTCTGTTCATAGACGAGTCCAGATTGTATGTACAGTAGATATCTGCGATGACAGGAGAAAGGTGTGACGACTGCACGATACACGCCATGTAGACTATTACTTAAATCGAGTAGTTGAATATGATATGTCTCGAGGAGGGTGGGTGATAGTATTGGCCGGCATCTGGATTGGCAGCTGTGTGGACTTGCGCGTACCAGACAGAGGCGCTCTTTAGGAATGACATGTATTATCCAATTACGAAACATTTCGCTGAAAGTTTCTGTAATGATATTATCGATTCGCGGTGTAAATATGATAGACCCTTATCTTGCGACAGTAACAATCGTCAGTTTTAAATCCAATTTAGCATGCTTTGGATACGTTACATCGCCAATTCTGATCACCAGAGTCTGTCTGCAACTCACGGAGAGCTCACTCAGGCATTTCATGCAAAATGACAAACGAGTCCCCAAATGGGCCTCTGAGGATTTACCAGAAGCATACAGAGTAGCTGGCGTGCATTTATTCAGACCCTCAGAGGTTACACTGAGAACAGAAAATGGTTTTGGAGGGGTAAATCGAAAAGTAATGAACATTCAGTTTTGTGGCAATGCCAGTTTTTACTCTGATTTCAGGGTTATGCCCGTTTATTCATTTCTGCTTGTGCGTCTAGTGGTCCAAATTCAATATGTGTGATGCAGTCTTGTGCAGTATTGGTAGATATAATCAACTTCATAAAGGGGGGTATCAATAAGGTGGGTTTTCTGCATCCTACCAAAGTTTTCTTTTTTTAACTCATGGTATACTCCAATGTGTCTAGTTTATTGGACCATATGTGACTTTGGTCGGAAAGCCATACTTATTACTATGGGTCCACAGAAGTGGGTGGGGTAATCCATCATGGTTTTAGCCTGTCTTGTAAAAACATTCTCATTTGGTAGAAGAGTATAACAGACAGACAGGATTTGATAAAATGATTTACAGAACATCTATAATATATTTCCATATCATTTTATTTGGTTTAATTGAACATATGTTGTCGTGAAAGACTTCGTTTGACATTCAGCATTTTTTTTTATATTTTTGTCCTCAATTTTTAATATTTCTTGGCATTAATGTTAAATAAACATACATGTTATCATTAAACTCATGTCAAGGAAGCACATTGACAAGGACATTCGAATGATCTGACCAGAACTTCACAATGACCTAGTTTTCATGGTCGACTGAACGCATAAACTTGCTTGGAAAATGGTTTTCTTTTAATTTTGACCTAAAATTACGAAACTTTGGTCAAATTACTATTTAAACTGCTATATTATGCCCCACGCCCACGCCTTTAAAGGTTTGTGAATAGATATTGGCTTCAGTGCGGATGGCATCTGCATCTGTGTATGTGTCACATATTAAGTCCTTCTGTGACCTTGAAAACAAGGTAAAGGTCATCAAAATCTGACCTTGACCTTGTTTCCATGGTCAAAGAAGGACTAAATATGTGACACAGACACAGATGCAGGCGCCAAGGAGATCCGAACTGAAGGCAATATGTATTCTCTCACCTTTAGCGGCGGGGGTGCAGGGCATAATATAGCAGTTAAAATAGTAACTGACCAAAGTTTCGTAATTCTTGGTCAAAATCAAATGAAAAACCATCTTCCAAGCAAGTGTATGTGTTCAGTCGACCGTGAAACATAAGTCATTGTACAATTCTGGTCACATCATCCGAATGTCATGGCCAGGGTGCTTCCTTGACATGAGTTTGGTGACAACTGGTCTGTTTATTTAACAATAATGGTAAGAAATATTGAAAATTGAGGACAAAAATATAAAAAAATGCTGAATGTCAAAGGAAGTCTTTTTAGACAATATATGTTCAAACTAAACCAACTAAAATGATATAGAAATATAGTTTAGATGTTCGGTTAATCATTTTATCAAATCCTGTCTGTCTGTTATACTCTTCTACCATATGAGAATGTTTTTACAAGACAGGCTAAAACCATGTTGGATTACCCTACCCACTTCTGTGGACCCATAGCTCAGTAAGTAGGGTTTTCCGACCAAAGTCACATATGGTCCAATAAACGAGACACATTGGAGTATACCATCAGTTAAAAAAAGAAAACTTTGGTAGGATGCAGAAAACCCACCTTATTGATACCCCCCTTTACAGTCAGTTTGCTGGAAAGTGGAAGGCAAAATTTTGGAATAATGCCTAAATACTAAATTGATTTTCTAGAATTCTTCGCCCAATAGCTACATAAAATCATGCGCGGAAATACTATTTTACGTTAAACTAAAATATGTCAGATTAACTACATGCTGAAAATCGCTTACAATCATTGAAGCTTTACGATGGGCCGGTGCATTATTTGGAACATAAGTGTTTGCTTTTCTATTTGAATAAGCCCTTATATAGATATTTACTTTTTTATGGAAACTTACTTAAGAAAGTCGTTTTCAGTGATTGGTGCATCACTGTTCAAGAATCTTACTGATAGTGGGGCAGATATGTAACAAATTTTGGCCGAATTGTGCACTTTCAGATAAAAGCATGAAATTTGGTACATAGTTAGATTGGACCAAAATATGAATTTTCAGGGTGGATGTCAAGCTGAATTTTGCCTATTTCGGCGGCCATCTTAATTCATCAAAATGGCGTCGGTCTCATAGGTAAGTTTCATACTGATCAGAGCCCATTACATTTTGTATAGACTTTGAGCTTATAAAAGCCTCCCCCCCCCTGTCAAATGGAGGAACTCTAGAGAGTACTGTTTGCAGAAGTTCCTATTAAAATTGTGTTGGTTTATACCTGTAAACCTACTGATTATGGGTTAAGCCCACATGTGTAGATAACATATTTATATTTCCACAGAACCATATAATTTGAATGCAGAAACATTTCGTTTTGTTTCTGTCAGCCTTTCACCCTTTTTTCCCATCTTCAAATAGTGGAATAATTACATTCTGCATGAATTGTTTTATCATTTTCAACTACTGGGGGAAACGTAAATAACATTTAGTCATAAAAGTCCATTATAATACCACTTTTGAACTTTCTTCACTGTGTCTCAAAACTATTATCAATATGATATTCTTTCAGTTCTTAAGAAACGTTGCTCCTTGAGACCTCTGACACTTTAATAGTTAGGTTAAAGGTGACATGACGTGTGTTTTATACGTTACGACAAACAGGATACTGCAAACTGATAATGTTTCTAGTCATGAAAAGCTCTGAGGACATTCACTCTTTTCTGGCATTTTATTACCTAAATTAACATTATTAATAACATACTTGCCTAAGTACTTAACTGTTTTGTAATCTTTTTAATGATGCTAGCAAACATGATATTTATTATGAAAAATGATTAAAAAGTTAAATTAAATAAAAGAACAGAGACATCACTGTAGAGAAAATTAAGTCCTGCCGTTGTAGGACAGCACTTTATGTAGAAGTAAAGTCAAGAGAAAAGCAGTCAACAGTCAGTCTTATAAAAATAGCGCCCCAAAAGTGTTAATTTAGAAGTATAAGAGCGTCTAGTATGATATGTAATCTACAAAACATACAAGAGCATTGTCTTACACTGTTTATTGAAAAGATGTAGCATATTAAGTGCAAACAAAAGAAAGACTGTTAATAAGAGAAATATAAACAGACATTTGAAGATTTTGGGAACAGAATGTTACATGTAAACTTGGGTAGCAGAGCACATTTACTTTAGTTAAGGTTCTATGGGTAATATACGTTACACAAGAAATGCCATATCTCAACTAAACCATCATGTAAAATAAAAAAAAATACTGCATAATGTCAAAATACTACGAGTTTTTCAACACAGCTTTACGTTGTCTATTTTGTAATGCTCCTACCTCTGATGCCTTAAGCAGGACTTTTGGAATAAAATATCGAAACATAAACTGAAAGCTAATGATACGAGGAGTTGAGTAATGGGCTATGTGGATATTCGAAGCTGGTTTCGATAAATTCTTTCTTTTACGACAATCTCCATTCTATGCAGCAGTTTTGTTTTATTATTTTTTTCTTACCTTATCAATGCTTATATATTCAACAGTTTCTTGAGGGGTGCCTAAGTATGGGAAGTAGTTGTTATTGACAATATTTTATTTTTACAAGTAATAATAATCTGCAGTGTTCCAACTGCACAAAATGCAATGACAAATGAAAAAAAGACTACATATCTTAATCAACATCAATGTTACTACTTAGGGATTTAAAGGCAAATCTCAGTTCCTCATCTCCTAAATGGACCTGCAGTATGACTAGAAATTAAACGAGAACAAACATAACCAGAAATAATACAACCATTTTATTAGGAAATTTACTAATTAGTCACACTTTATATGTAGTAAGGGCGCGTTTACACGACCAAAGTTTCTATGACAAGGTAGGTTTGTCACAGAAAAAAATGCTCGTGTAAATGCCAAAATATGACAATGTTTCTATGACAAATATATATGGTAAAGTTACTTCGATAAATCTAAATTTGTCCGTGTAAACGGAGAACTTTGCTAAAGATTATGTAACGATGAACTTTACTATAAGCGTGGAAAATGTGACAAAGATTTTGTTTCATCGCTGCAGGTAACTTTGACGAATAGTATTTGGTCGTGTGAACACTGCAGCAAATATTTCATTGCCAAAGTTTATGTGACAAAGATTCTATGGCACATTTTCTTTAACAAATAATTTGCTCCGTGTAAACGCAAAATGTTTATCATACTTTCTTTGTTAACGTTTCTGTGACATAGAAACTTTGCTCGTGTAAACGCGCCCTAAAACGTTATGTATAGGGCAGAAACAAATAAAATAAGTTATACCTATACATATCAGGGACAAACCAAATTAAATGTTTTCTAATTAATCTTTTTGCCTAGTTTGTTGTAATCATTTCGGGAAAGGGGTAAGGGAGGTGGGGTGGGGAGTAAATAATTTATTGATGATGAAGTCCTGCTGCTTATGAAACAGTGTTCTCAATACAACTTGACAATATAAAAGAATATACTAATACAATAATTTATTACAAGTTTTGCTGTTGTAATATTTTAGGTGTTGATAATAGTAAGCCGTAATATGCAAAGATGGTGGTGCAAAATTCCCTGATCAGGAAAGCTCTAATTTCCATGTCTCACTATGAAGATTTGTACTTTTTTCATTTTCCTTACAGTAATATGCGGCAGTATAAATGACGAGAGCTACATGTATACAAACAGATAACGTTTATTACCACTCAGGTACACATTTAACGTGATATTCAACCTTAACCCTGATCAAAATATTTACTTGTCGAATGTGTCATCAAAAGGTTATTATAGTGAAGCTGCTGCAAAACTATGTTTTAAAAGAGTCAGAGCCAGAGTATGCCATTCGTAAAGATCTTTGTTGTTTTTTTCTGTTGTACTACAGGAAATATTGAAAATCTACGTATACTACATGTATCTGAATATCTGAATATAGTTGACAGGTTAACACTTAGAGCATTGAAAGCCTAGCTGCAGTCTGAAACTGACTTTTTACAACAGTTTGCAATTTTAATTATCTGACACCACTAACAATTATATACAAACCACAACTGTGTTACTCAACGTTACCACTAAACCTACCTTCAGATACATGTTTAAATCATATAATTATAGTTAAAAACATACAACGATGGTTTTCCAATATAGTGACATATGCTTCTGGCTACTTAAGATGAAATGCAGATCAAACTGAGGATACACTAGTTACCATTTACACGTGTATCTATTTCTCGAAGTCATTCTTCAAAATTGTATGGACTCTTACAAAAATGTTTCGTTCTAGGTTCAAGTAATTTTTCAGTGCTGTATTGATTAATTCAAAAGGAGCCAATCTGTTCTCTTTAATACGTGCATAATTTGAAAATGAATAATAGTGTTAGTTCAGTAAGGGCCACATTTATCAACCATCAATTTTGGTTTATTTAGATTATTGTTGTTTGTTAGTACCTTTGCTACTGTTATGTACGTTACACATCGAATATGATTTTTTTTCCTTTTGAATCCTTATATAACTTTGTGCATTAAGATGAACTCAAATACATTTAAGGATTAAACTATGTTTTTTGCTTCTTTTATAAATTATGAGTTAGGCAAAATGATTTATTATGTAGACTAAAGTAACAAGAAAAAATAACAAGTAAAAGAATTGCTATCGTCATCCAGTTAATAAGTTTTATTCACTAGAAGAAGAATTAAATCTGCAAAACAATGATATTTTGAAAGGTTTTGTTCACCAGGTGATGAGGAATTGTGATTCACTGTATTCCATCTCCATACATTATCGATAAGTGTCATGTCTACGCCCAGGAGCATAGATTAGAAAAGCCGAATAATAGACAAGTTTGAGCACATCATGGCGAAAGTTCAGCTAAACATGTTCAGAAACACAAAACTGGTCTTTCTAATGATTTCCGATTCTGTTTATCATAAAATGCAGTTTCAGTGGCGGCCATTTTGAAATTCAAGATGGCCGCCATAAATGGAATTTTCCGGCTTGGCATCCACCCTGAAAATGTTTGAATAGCTTTGTCTAGCACTGTGCGAAATTTCATGCTTTTATCAAAAAGTGCACAATTATTTCACATATCTGCCCAGCTATGACCACGTAGAGGGGTAATATAGTTTTGAATACATCTATTTATTATGTTAGAATATAGTTAATGTAGTAGTAACAATGAAAGATACAATGGTCAGACCGGTTTTTTGTTTGCGCAATAATGAAAGGCGTTTGAAGTGATATTTTAAGTCTATAGTCATTGTCAAGTTAATCTCGTAATTAGAAAATTACGTCACGTAAAATTAGAGTTGGCAACATAGCAGGACGTCTGGTGCCTTAACCATCTAACTTGCTAAATTCCGTCAAAATTCATGTCATAAGGTACTGTCAAAAAGATTATCAACGGTCAGGTAAAAGTTTATTTGGTATTTTAAATACTCTCAGACTGGTATTTAAACAACTGAAGTCGAGAGGATTCAATGCGACCAGTTTGTCAACTATGTTTTTCCTCAGTCTATAACACATTACCTCATTACCAAAGGCAAGCTTATAAAGGGGGGTATCAATAAGGTGGGTTTTCTGCATCCTACCGAAGTTTTCTTTTCTTAACTGACGGTATACTACAATTTGTCTAGTTTATTGCTCTATATGTGACTTTGATCGGAAAGCCCTACTTACAGAGCTATGGGTCCATAGAAGTGGGTGGGGTAAACCGACATGGTTTTAGCCTGTCTTGTAAAAACATTCTCATTTGGTAGAAGATTATAGCAGACAGACAGGGTTTAATGAGATGATTATCAGAACATCTAAACTATATTTCTATATCATTTTATTTGGTTTATTTGAACATATGTTGTCAAATAAGACTTCCTTTGACATTCAGCATTTTTTATATTTTTATCCTCAATTTTAAATATTTCGTGGCCTTATTGTTAAATAAACAGACATGGTATCATCAAACTCATGTCAAGGAAGCACCTTGACAAGGACATTCGGATGATGTGACCAGAATTTCACAATGGCATAGTTTTCATGGTCGACTGAACACATAATCTTACTTGGAAGATTGTTTTCTTTCTATTTTGACCTAGAATAACGAACCTTCGGTCAAATTACTATTTTAACTGCTATATTATGCCCCACGCCCCCGCCACTTAAGGTGAGGGAATACATATTGGTATCAATGCGGATCTCGTTGGCATCTGCATTTGTGTATGTGTCACATATTAAGTCCTTCTGTGACCTTGGAAAAAAGGTCAATGTCATCAAAATCTGACCTTGACCTTGTTTCCAAGGTCAAAGTCTGTGACACAGATACAGATGCAGACGTCAAGGAGATCCGATCTGAAGCCAATATGTATTCTCTCACCTTTAGTGGCGGGGGTGTAGGGCATAATATAGCAGTTAAAATAGTAATTTGGCCAAAGGTTCGTAATTCTAGGTCAAAGTTAAATAAAGAACCATCTTCCAAGCAAGTTTATGAGTTCAATCGACCGTGAAAACTAGGTCATTGTGAAATTCTGGTCACATCATCCGAATGTCCTGGTCAAGGTACTTCCTTGACATGAGTTTGATGACAACTGGTCTGTTTATTTAACAATAACGCCAAGAAATATTGAAAATTGAGGACAAAAATATCAAAAAATGCTGAATGTCAAAGGAAGTCTTTTTTGACAACATATGTTCAAATTAAACCTAATAAAATGATATGGAAATATAGTTTAGATGTTCGGTTAATCATTTTATCAAACCCTGTCTGTCTGCTGTACTCTTCTACCAAATAAGAATGTTTTACAAGACAGGCTAAAACCATGTTGGATTACCCCACCCACTTCTGTGGACCCATAGCTCAGTAAGTAGGGCTTTCCGACCAAAGTCACATATGGTCCAATAAACTTGATACATTTGAATATACCATCAGTTAAAAAAAAAAAACTTTGGTAGGATGCAGAAAACCCACCTTATTGATACCCCCCCCCCTTCAATGCATTGAATTTCCAAAGGTAAAGGTTCGCCTTCTATTGCCTGTGATGAAATACACGCTTTTTTCACTTCTGAAGAATAATAAACGATATACCTTTCGTCATGTCAACACGTGTGCGAAGCCTTGTCAAATTATTTGGATAATATTCGCTGAAAACTAAGTTAAACTAACAAAGTGACGGTATTTCGATGGGCACTACTTGTCTTCCTCTTGTAGCTGATTTGTTTTATTTTGCTATCAAAGAGGTTTCCTATTAATGGCAAACAATCTGATATTGATGAGGTATTTAAATCAATCTTTATATATTTGGACAGTCTTTTAAATGTTGACAACGCGTACTTTAAAGGTAGGCTGAATCGAATTTATCCTTCTGAACTGCAGATAATCAAAGCTTATGCCTCAGATACCAAGACAGTGACCTTAACTGGACCTTAAATTTTAAAGTCTATAAATGCTTCCTGGTTTGTTAAAATGTGCTTATGGTAAAACGTAAGATTCTATGGAAAATATTGAGGACTTTGGTACAATGTTTGAATAGGCAGTCGCATAATAGGATTATATTGACTGCCACAGGTCAAAAGCGTTCTTTGACGCTGTGACCGAAGTCACTAATAATTCATCATCCTCAAGCATCGTCCTAAAAGCCAATGTGCTGACTGAAGCTACATTTTATATGAGGTATCCATTATTCGAAGGGAAACAATGTTTCAGTGGCAGGAGTCAAATGACAAGATTGCTGTCATGAAGGCATATGGTAAACATATTCTTATTTCTTTTATTCGAGAATAAAATGACCCATGACACTGAAACAATTTAACAGTATTTGGCTTTCATATAATACCACGTAAATACATACAAGTCACTATGTTATAATTTGTACCTTGTACGCAAGTGAGCGACTCATGGAATCATGGTACAAATGTTTACATATTCTTTGTTTAATGACTGTGGCTGAAGGCTCTCTGGCTGAGATAGACAACCCTCGGGGGATATGATTATGATCGTAAAAGTAAGATTTGATTTTTGATTATTTCTGCACGAGTTCCAATGAACCCAAATGAGGTCTGATTAATGTTCAGTGTACACTATAACTACCTACCAAGCAACTTCAAAAATAAAACTCAGGATACTCGACTAGGTATAAGTACTATATCATAAGGAAACTAACTATTGTGTAAACGTATGATATTACTGTATCATGTAGCTAGATACCTGGGCGTGCTTACTCTTTACTTACGGGTATTGAAATAGATGGTCTCCATTCCAAAGTTGTATCTCGTTTTCTTCATTATTCACATTAATCCCCTTCACAAAAGAAACTCCGATTCCTCTTGGTCTAATCAGTAGATTTTGTGTTTGATACAGCTTTTTGAATACTGTCAGTTGGGTTAAAATATCTTCAGCTTCTTTCGGCACTATTAGAAATACCGAGCCTCCATTATTGTGGCAAATGTCCACGATTAAACAGAACTTTTTGTTACTTACAGGTTTAGGAAGTTCAATCATATTATCGTAGACACTGAGTGAGAAACTGCTGTCGAAGTTAAAAACACCGTAGAGGTGATCAGGTAATACCGGCGCACCTTCACACCATGTGAAGCTGTTGATATTGTATCCATATACCAGGTCTGTCCTCATATCCTGAATGTCTAGACTACTAGTATCAGTTATACCAAATCTCAGCCAATCGGGAAGAGTAACTCCGATCGAGACAAAAAATGTTTTCAGAAACGAATCGTGAAAAATAAAATCAAAAATGTCCTCCGATGTAAATTCAAATGAGAGGCAATCCTCCGTTCTTCTATCAAGTATTGGTTTGCCATCAATATCTCCATAGTCATTTACGTTCAGTTCGACAGAAAAATCCTCAGCTCCTTTTTTCACTTTGACACCGCTTAGCGCAATAGGAATTGATAATGGATCCATTTCAGCAAATACAACACCATGTGTAAATAGGACAGTATTGTCAGAATTGAGCATATACCAGTCAGAGGTAGATGACAAGTATACTTGACGCTCGTTTCCATCTTTACAACTTGTGAGCAGTATCATATAACACCCTCGTGGAAGTTGGTGCCGTGGTATAGAGTACCTTGTAAAGACAGTGTCTGACTGAGACTGATCTGAAATAGAAGATTTTGAATGTTTTAACTAATGTATAAAGCGCAATGTAACTGTGGTTAATCAAAGATTCCATAGTCGTACCAGTAGTAATTTAAACGATAGGTATGATCAGGAATTACAATAATCAAATCCCACATCACGCTGTCAAAACCGAACGGGAAAGAAACCTACACACTGAAACATGTTTTCCTGGATCTAAAACTCGCCCTCTACATGCTCTACTTCTGCAGTGGTTCTAAAAATTTATTTACCTTTATTATCCGCATGAAGGTTTCCTAACCCATCAATGAATCATCACAGGGAACAAGCCTATGTAGAGTAAGAGATGATGACTCGACAGAAACAACATTTCGTGACACCTGGAGATCCTTGGGGTATCAAACAACAGCACAGAAATACTGAACCAAAGAAAAACCATCAGTTGACCTCGAATAACCATGCAACGGACAAGGCCAGCTCCGGTCCAAACCAATTAAACGTAATAACTTTATGTCGGGCACATCACTGAGCCTGATGTCTGACCAATCGACGTGCAATTAAAGAGGAAAGCCAAGTAACTACCCTTGATTGGGAAATTTCTGCGAGTGTTCTAGCCCTTTCGCAGTGATATACAATTTATAGCTTTTAATTTCGACTCTGTTTTCAACCGATTTTCATAAAGAATTCAAGATACGGTTATCACGTAAAACACTCACAACGCCACCTATTTTTATGTTAGCGATGGTTTCTTGGTGGCATGTAAGCTTTTGGAATATATTAAAACTTGTAAGAATGAAGCAATGGGAACCTCGACCAAGGCATATTTTCAATGACAGTAAGGGCCCAGTCTAACTGTCACGTTTTGAGGGCTAGGTTGTATTACGTTTCCCGCTCTGCGTTTGGTTAAAAAATGTTTCCCGTTTTATAGGTCTTTAGGTGTTACTAGGTTTCTAATACGTTTCCAGTATGTTTAACTACGATCTACTTCGTATAACCCAGGAATCAAACGGCTTAGTGCCACGCTTTTAGAAGGGCTGAGAAGAGTTTACTTAATACCTACTACGACTCCGTACGTTTTATTAGGGACTAGGGACTACTAGATAGTGTCCGGTATAAACTACCCAGTTAAAGCGACGTTTGAGTAGGTATCGCAAAGCATACCGAATCGTAAAAAACGTAGAACAAATTGTCACACAACGTACTAAGACGTGGAAAAGCGTGGAGTAGTACGTACAGGACCCTCATATATGACTACGTATTTCAAATATTCATTTACGTTCTAGTAGGTTTAGACTACGCTTCAATACGTTTTTATTACGCATACAGTAAGTATTTCAAAATGCTACGTTAAATTCAAACGTAGCTAGGCCACGTATGTAACTGTATATATCCGTATAGAATACGTATTCACTACGTTTTGATACACATATTCCGGTTTTGGTACGTTTTATTTGCGTAGGAAAACATAGTCCTCAATACGTTACAGTGAGACTAAGGCTTAGAGGACCTCTAGGTTAAGACTTGTTACGTTTGTATACGTATTAAATGCGTTTCGGTTTCGTTTGAGTACGTTTAGACCACGTTTTACTACACGTTGCTATGTTTTACAAGGTTTAACTTACGTATATCAAAATGCCATTTTTGATTTAAACATTCTAAATCAAACGTAACTAGGCCACGTATTTAGCTTTATCTATATACGGATTCACTTTGTTTTACAATGTGTACTGCCATTTTGCAACGTTTTGAAAACGTAGTAATACGAAGTCCTCAATACGCGACAGTAAGACTGTAGCTTAAAGCTTCATAGGGCGATAGTTTGGATCTAAAACATGTTTATTTCCCCATTTTTGAAGCGGTACTTCCATTGTGCTTGTTTAATGTTACTTGTTCTTATAGTCTCTTATTGTCTTCTAGCTGTGCTTCTGTTTTGATTTGCAATTTCAAATAGAAAACAGGCAAAATAATCTTACTGCTTGTTTTCGATTGGTGTAGCTGAATGCCCACCTGTTTGGAAAAGAGCTGTTCATTCGCTTTGCTGTGCGTGACTTTCGTGATTTTTTGTCAGTTTGTGTATATTCTTGGATTTGAGGGCGAGATGTGGAATATGATTGGATTGCTACCTGATGACTGCCCATCTTTCTACCTATTATACTCCAAAATTTCAGACTGGGCCGTGTGCCGCTGCAATGGTTGCTCCGCGTGACTTTCGTGATTTTTTGTCAATTTGTGTATATTCCTGGATTTGAGGGCGAGATGTGGGATATGATTGTATTGCTACCTGATGACTGCCCATTTTTCTACCTATTATACTCCAAAATTTCAGACTGGGCCGTGTGCCGCTGCAATGGTTGCTGCGCGTGACTTTCGTGTTTTTGTCAATTTGTGTATATTCTTGGATTTGAGGGCGAGATGTGGGATATGATTGTATTGCTACCTGATGACTGTCCATCTTTTTTACCTATTATACTCCAAAATTTCAGACTGGGCCGTGTGCCGCTGCAATGAACTGCAGATTTGCTTTATATTTTTGCTGCCATTATACACTGTTGAAATACATGTTGTTAATTAATCAAATTAGATTTACTATGCTAATAACAAATATAATAATTATTAAATAAATCACAGTAATGATCGATACCTATGCATGACTTTCCATCGATGTTTAGAGTCGTGTCGTTTCCACAGCTACATTCAAACGACCCATACGTATTAGAGCACTCATCTTGACATCCTCCATTCAGGAAGTTGCATTCATCAATGTCTAAAGTTAATAAAAAAACGTACTATTATGGAAGTTACTTGAGCATTAACAATACAAACTTTTCTGAAATACTTATACAATTACTAATAAGATATGAGATGTGAACTCTGATATGTTCGTTAATAAGACAAACAAGGACGATAACGAGGAAATTACAACAATGACAAAGCACAACTAGCACAATACATCGAAGTGAAGATATCGAAAACATAACTGACACAATTTGATAAATATTTTGATAAATCCCTGATATTCGGACTGGGGACAGGAATTCTGTCAATCAAATATTGTGTGCTACATGTGACTTATTTAGACTATTATTCAAGATCATCGTCTTTTATATTATTTGGATCCTTTTGAAACTAATCAGTCTTTGAATCGACTGCCAAATTAAAATTAAGAAATTACAGTTTGCTTTTTTCTGGTTTCGTACCAGATATTGTCAGGGTCACTGACGAGGCTTTATTAGCCGAAACTGCGTAGTCTGGCCCAAGTTCCTATTTCTGTATGTATTCTCTGCTCTTGAAGGAACTTTTTAAGATTTTAATTTGTTAATATGAATTATTCATGAATCTGGTTTTTAAGTGAGAAACCAAAAACAAAAACATTATCGAAATTGACCTGCACAATTTATGCAAGTAAACTAAAGCCGAGGTCCAAAATTCCTGAGATATCCCTACACTACACTGTGTAGCCGCATTTTGAGAGCTTTAATATAAGATATCAGAGGCTGATGATGTAAAAAAAAATCAACACAGAAACTGTCGGTTCTTAAGAAGAGACTAGTTATTATGGGCACGATAACCTAGACAAGCGGCTACGAGTCTTGAAATATGAGTACCTAACGATGGAGATGCACTACCACATAAAGACTGGGTCGCTTTTGGACATCGGTAACAAAGAAGCAAGCAACCTCTGACACAATACCCTTGTGTTAGCCAGAACTATTCAACGGCTGAGCCCCTCAAACTCAACTGTGAGCGGATAAGCGGATAAGTATGTCCACTTTGCCTTTATTAAAAGGCATATTCTTAATTCGAATTATTTGTTGCACCTTAAGTTGTGAAAAAATATGTAGTAGTATGCACTCTCAAGAGCAAACCTTTGCAAACAGAGTAGTTTCAGATCAGCCAGTGCTTTACGCAATCCGTCCCATTTATAGTCGGGTATCCGAAAGGCATTTTGACTCGCTTAATTGTCTGGGATGTTAAAGTCACCTTACGGCGTGGAATCTATATCGTAGCCTGTTATTTGTAATGTTGGATATGTTTCTTAATCAGTTATAGTAATTAACCAAGGATAGAATGGGGCTGATCTTTATTGACACAGTAAAATTGCATAGTTACCTTCCGACTAACAAAAAGAGAAGACCTCGATCTGACTTCTTCTTTAGAATCAGGCTGTTTTGGGTCTCCTCTTATTTGTTTTCTTATTTTTAAAACCTTATATTATGACGTTTTCAGTATGTGTCTATAAAAGTAACAATCCATTATCCGGAAAAGAGTTTTGGATGAGTAACCCGCTGCAGGTCCATTTTGAATCCCAGGGCTACCATTTACAATAACGTTGTTGGAGTCCACCAGGCAATGCATCATAACAAAATTCAAGCATCTGAGCCAAATGCTTCTGAAGCAGAAGATTTTTTTTAATATTTTCAAATTTGCAAACACAGGACTCCCTGCCACGGTGCCATTTTGGCCCTTGGGGCCATCATTTAGATAAACTTAGTAAAGGACTACTAGTCAATACTACATACCAAATTTCAAGCATCTGGGCCAAATGGTTCTAAATATGAAGGTTTTGAAGATTTTTCTATGTATTGCTATGGCTCAAACCCAGGACCCTGACAGTGGAAACCGTGATCAGACTGTTCCTTAGAAGCCAGAGTGAGTAAGGTCTTTACAATTTCAATTCCGTCTGCGCATTTTTGAGGCATTACTCTATGGTAGACCCGGAACAACAGGAAAATAAATAACAGGGCAAGGACCAGCTATGCTTGCAGCAGGTGCAGAATTTGGCAGTCTATTTTGGGGATATTTTTAACTTAAACAGTGTTTTTCTAGGAAACAAAACACAAAACGGTGAAATGTTTTTTTTTTGTTTTATTCTGTATCATACAATGTAAGTTTTACTAAAACAATATACATAAGCATGCCCCATCGATTGAATATTTTTTTCATGACGTTTTTCATGAAATTCAATTTTCTTGCATTTTTTTTAATGTAAAAATATACTTATTATCAAGATAATTGCAATTTTTCTTACCAGTTTGTTTCAAATACCCTATATTAAAGATTATATGATTTGCAGAAATGAAAGTGCATCCATGTGCTAGAGACATGAATTTTAATGGAAAATGTGTAAAAAAAGAATGTATAAATACAAAAGTTTGTTTTTTAGGAAAACAAAACGGTGAAATTTTTTCTTTTCTTATTGAAATGTTTTTTAGCCCTTTGGGTTATTCAGCTGGTATAATGAAATGAATGCCCCACCAATATTGTTATTCACTATTCGTCTACATTAACAGTATCTCAGCCACGTCGGACTTATTACGAAATGTTTGAAATAACCCAGATGCTACAGAAAAAGCCATGACCCCAGCTGGAATCGAACCCGCCACCTCAAGATCTTGAGTCTAGGCTGTCGAAAGACAAGAGGGGCGTTAGTCTAGCGATACATGTAACGCACTAGCCTACCAATCTGGTGTTTGCAGGTTCGATCCCCGCTTCATCGGTCTTTCGGATGAGACTTTAAACTGATGTTCCTTTAGAGCTCGCGGGACTTAAAACGGCCGAGTTCACTCGCTCTTGAAACCAACAAACAAAATAATGATGAAACCACATGTCGGCATCATAAATGGGACTAGCCGAAGAAGGTGGCTGGAATCACTGAACTGTATCCTACACGGCGACCATGTTGCATTATACAACCAATAGCGTTACCGTATTTTTGTTGTTGTTTTTTTTTGCAAGTAGGCTTTGTTTTAGACGATGATATATGTTACAGGCAAGAGATTTGTGTCATGCAACATATGTTTGATGTGTTTATACGGAGACATACCAGTACGTTGCATAACGCATTTGTCATGCAACGTGTGTCATCGTTTAAGCCAAACTTAAAAGTGTTAAAAACGAGAAACTGAACTATGTTGCAGATAGGGATAGTTAGTTTAAACAATATTTTATTTAACATATAAACATTCACAATCATTTCATACTGGAAAAATATGAAAGGATTCGAGGGATTGTTGAGCATACACCAGTTACATTAATTATCCGCAGCTTCACAGAGGATATGTCGGTCGGGGTGATCATTTGTATCTTTTAAAATAAATCTGAAGTAGGTGAGAGAAAGATATTGAAATAACGGAGTGAAACAGACCATAATCAGGGCGTAACATAGCCAGTTATTAGAGCAAATGGGGGTATAATATGGTCACCGGCGGGAACATAGGACGACATACTGTTATACTATAATACAGTTAGATTCCCGGTCAATTTCCATATCATGCCGATAGCTTTTCGACACTTTATTAAGTGCTGCTGAACGAAAATGCTTCTTATGAAAACACGTACACATACAAGGTACTTTTTACTTAACCGTTTTTATAGACAATTGTAACGGGTACGTGTACGTGTAGCTAGCAGTAGCCTTACGCGTACAAGTTCTAAATCTTAACATCCCTATTATCTTTTTAATATGATTATTATCAAACACTTGATCGGATATCTTGGCACAGGAAAATAACCGATACATCCGGAAAAGGCCTATGTTTTTTTTAAAAAAAGAAGAAGTATTCACTTGGCAAATCTAAACATGTTTTATTGCTTTTTAACTTTTATTGTGAATCGTCGCTTTTTGTTCATTTGCCTGCCTTTAGATACTAATCAGTAATGATTGAATCGTCTGCCTTATCGAATCAAGAAATTACATTATGCTTTTCTCTTTCTTTTGTTAACAAATTATTTGAGAGTCACTGATCAGGCTTGAATAGCCGAAACGTCGAAGTATGGCCCGTGTTCCTTATTTTGAATATGTTTTATAATCTTGAAGGAACTCTTTAAGACTTTAATTTGAATGAAGGAGCGAACAAGAAAACAAAGTAACGCCTACCAGTTTGGCATACTTCTCCAGTAAATCCTGCCTCACAAACACATGAAACATTTGCAGATCCATCTATACAAGATCCCCCATTTAAGCAAACCAAGTCAACACAATCATCTTTATCTGTAAACAAAATCGTTTTGATCATTAACCGCAAGAAATGAAAAGCTAGTCCGGGTGCCGAAACGAGAATCCGAAATAATAGTCCGCAAAATGTTTAATGCCGATTCCTTTTAATGAGGAGGTTCATTTTCAAAAACTAAATGAAGCCACCTTGGCCTCCTTCGGAAAATTAAAATATTCAAAAAAGCGTCTGAGATGGCGTCCAAGATGGCTACAAAGGGATAAAATCCTCAATACCTTCTTGATTATATGGGCTAGGATCATACTTTGGTGGCTACGTATAGGATATTGAGGTCCAGGAATCATTCAAGGATGTTAAATTTAGAATTTTTAAGAAATGGACACGTGTGCAAGCTTCTGTAAGTACTCCATAACGGTATCCTTTTTTCGGTGTTTCAACGTCGCACAGCAACGTCAACAGGTCCAATTACAGGAAAAATGAAGTGATTCTGCGGATATCGATCCTGTTTAATGTACGATTCATACTCTGTGCAATCATCAAACAACAAAATGTGCGGATGCGCAACCTAATCGGCATGTTTGCGGTTCGGAATGTCAGTACATGTAGGCCTCAGTCGACAAATAAAACACATTACGCCAACGTTACTGTGTAGTTTTGACTTTGGTGACACGAACGTCATGACATCATTTTCATCATGTGTGTTTCAAATTTTAACTCGTAAGAAACGTTTTGACCAAAATTAGGACAAAATCAAATATTGTAAATACATGGAGACAGCGATTCAACGACATTGATAATATATAAAGGAGTAATTAAATGATTTCGCTGATGTGTGATTTTCAAAGCATACACGCGCATCCTCAACTTTGGCGAAGCACAGTTGACCGTAAATTCGACATCATAATGGTGACGAGATTTTGTGGCAAATTTTGAATTGAGGATAACAGCACCGCATTGATCACGACTAAACTAATTTTTCATGTTTATAGATACATTGTGAAATGATGTTTACAGGTAAGAAGTTTGTATTTGTAGACATTTTTGCTTGCATAGCTGGCCATTTGTTACGAAATGGCCTATAGATTGTTTCAAGTTTAATGACTTTGAGGGTTTTTTATTTATCTTTTTTTTATTTTAACATTATCGAACTAGAGCCTGTCTTCTCTTGGGGGTGGGGGCGGGGGGGGCTACAGTGGTAAGGTGCATGCACTGATGAAGTTTCAATGATCTGGGGCTTATTAAAAACAGAGATATGGCGCCGACCTCGAAAACTAAATAGGTGGTACTTTTTCTTAAAAGTAGGTCACAGTGACCTATTTTTGTTGTAGGTGACCTGTAGTGGAAAGATGCAGGCACTGGTGAATCGTCAATGATCTGGGGCCTATGAGAAGAAAGATATAGGGCTGACCTTGAAAATTAAAAATGCGGTACTTGTTTCTGAAAGTAGGTCTCAGTGACTTAGTTTTGTTAGGGGTGACCTGGAATGGTAAAGCGCATACACTGATGGAGTTACACTGGTCTGGCGCGTATAAAAAGGAAGATATGGGACTGACCCTAAAAAATAAATATGCGGTTCTTTTTCATGAAATTAGGTCACAGTGAACTAGTTTTTCTTTTGGTTGACCTGGAGTGGTAAATTGCATTGTTCGTAGGCATATAAAAAGTGAGATATGGGGCTGACCTTGAATGCTAAACATGTGGTAATTTATCATGAACGTAAGTCACAGTGACCTAAATCTATTGGGGGTGACCTGGAGTGGTAAGGTGCATGCTCTGATGAAGTTTCAATGACCTGGGGCCAATGGAAAGGGCGATATACGGCACGCAAACATAACAACGATGTACACCAACGTACATGTAGACTGAAAGGTAATGCATAAAAGATTATTTATTGCCGTTTTGCGTGAAAAAAGTGTTTTTAGGACGAGGTTAATGTCCTTACCCTAGCCTGAACTCGGCAGCTAAAACGCTTATGCAGAAAATCTAAACTGGAAAAGTGATACCCAAATCATTAAACAGTGAAATAAGATTACATTGTACAATAAAAATAATTTACAGGTCACCTTTTTTCTGTTGTATTCTATTGGGTTATACAACGACTGGGATTCTATAGGTCTATATATAGTCCAAATAATATAGGTCAATAACTCAACGCATTACATAATATTAATAAGGCAGAAAAAGGTTTTAAAATCTCCTGGTTTCCGGGCCAACCGACGATCACGGTGCCCCAAAATGAAACCTCTTAAAACTTCCAGATACTTGGCCTAAATAACAACTGAGGTTTAAAGCTGGTTTCAAAAGTCGACACATAAGAAATAAAAAGAAGGAGTTATATAAACAGAAAATACTGCCAAAATCGCATGTACTATCAATATGTCCAAAAACAGCCAACCTCATTAACAAATTACCGTCCGTATAAACTAATAACAACTAAATGCACATAAATGATGGAGTTCAGCAAATTCCCGTCCACGCGATTCCTCATAGCATAAATACAAACTCCAATGTGTCGCGGTGTGCACCAAAAAAATTTCGAGTTTAACTTACCTAAACACGTTTTTCCGTCAATGGCCAGCATTTGACTTTCTTGACAGCCACAAACGAAAGAACCAACGGTGTTCTCACATGTCTGCTGACATCCTGAAGTGTTTTCATCACATTCGTCGACATCTGCAATAAAAATGATTCTACACCTGAAGCGTAATTACAAATGTTTAAGTCTCTGGATTAAGTAAAAAAGCATCTCAAGGTGCAGAAAAATAGCTTTAACAACAAAAAGACATATAAAATGTCTGTCAGAAATAAGTACGCCAGCTATTTTTGTAATGTGACCAAAATATGTTCGAAAATAAATGAATTCCCCCAAAAAGTGACGCCATACCAAATATAGGTTTAACAACAAAAAGACACTTAAAATGTCTATCAGAAATAAGTACGCCAGCTATTTGGGTAATGTGACCAAAAATGTTCGAAAATAAATGAATTCCCTAAAAAGTGACGCCATACCAACTTTACATTCGACTGTCCCAGTGGCTTCTGGAAAAAAATAGTGAAATGCCCCATGTGCAAAAGGTCCATGAAAAAAGCATGTAATCAAAAATGTTTGAGCATACAATAGACCTTCAAACATGTATCTCGTAGTTTTCAGCAAGATCTGAAGATTGAAGTTGATAATCAAAGCATCGCGTGAAAGTGCGACTTCAGACCAACATTTGAAGGAACTTTATAGTTACTGAATACCCAATACTGTATGTATAGCTGTGTCGTTCCAAAGATATAAAGCTGTTTACCACATATGCGCATTACGACTAGCTAGATACGAAAATCATGGCCATTTGAGGACGATTTCAGTTCTTACAATACACAAATACTACTCCACAAAATTTGAGGACTGAATTTGATCTCTCCCCGCCGAGCCATCTCTAAAGCCAGACCGAAGAAAGACGACACGCAAGGTTCATTTGCATGTAAATAAATGATCTATTTCCCATAGGTAATGACTAATATAACTGCAAATACATTCGCAAAACAATGGCCGGAATAGGACCCAGTAGAAAATTCCGTTTATCCTAAGGCATTACTTAGTTATGCACACGGGTAAGAACAAACTGAAATTAAAATGCGTCGATCATCTGCTAATTGTTAGACATGAACGATTTGTATGTTTTCTCAATACTTTTAAAACACACAAAAGCTTACCAGGAGCGAAGTTCAGCGTAACTTAATGCAAAAAGCGTAAGACTACGAATTCAGCAGTACCAGGTTCGAGCCCCGCTTCTCAGGTCTTTTGAATGAAACTTTAAACCGAGGTCCCGTCTCCTTATGGCATATGTATTAGGACGTCCCTTACTCACTGACCAAATGCTTGTCAAGGCAACATTTATGTTCCATTTTACACACCTGTGCATGTCCGTTTATCTGGATTCAATCTAAAACCATTATTGCATATGCATCTGTAAGATCCCGGTAGAGAAACACAGACTTGTTCACAATCGTTGTCAACATGTGTACATTCGTCAATATCTGCGTGAAAAAGAAACAGTAAAATGTATCAAACTAGAACTGTCAGAGGATCTGACTATAACCCCGCTGTAGCGCTTTAGGCATATATGGCTTATCTAGAAAAAATATACTGTTATCTGAACAAATCTGTGCCACCATGAATACCAGAATCATGATGTTTAAGTAATCTGTCTTGAACACGTGCTGAGAAAACTGTTATGAAAAATTTCATTTTTACATGCATAAAGAGAAAAAAAAATGAACAAATACAAGGACAAAATAATGCAGGAGAAGGGTAGCTCTGTAGCCAATAATACAATAGGTCATCGTCACCTATCCTCATAAACCAAATATAATATTTCCATCGTAAACAGTTGCTGAGAAATATGTTACATAATTTCATTTTTAAATGCATGTAGAGAAAGAAAGTAAATAAATATTAAAAGGAATATGTCCGAGATGACCAATTCTCTGTCCAATGATACAACAAGTCATTGTTAACTCAATTACCCAATAGTAACCTTCTACCTTGAACAGCTGCTGAGAAATCCGTCATGAAGAATTAAATATTGATAGCATAGAAAGAAAGAAAAATGAAGAAATACGGTGAAGAAAATATAAGAGGAGAAGGCCCATTCTCTATCCCACGATACAAAAGGTCATTGTAAACCTGTATACAAAATTAATATGAAGACTCTAGCTTATATGGTTATGAAGAAACCTTTAACGAAATGATAGAAAAAAAGAAAAGTGAAAAAATACAAGGAAGAATATGTAGGAGAGGGTTGTGTCGCAATCCCACAACAAGTCATTGTCTACCTGACAGTGTATATCCAATATGAATATTCTAGCTCATATGGTTGGGGAGAATTCTTTGACCCAAAATTTTGACATGAAAGAAAGAAAAATGGATAAATAAAGGAAAGAATAAGCCAGATAGCGCTGAATCGTTATTCCACAATACAACAAGTCATTGTCAATCAGCATATTAAATATGAGCATTCTACTTTTTATGGCAGTGGAGAAATAGTTGACGTATTTTTTCACAAAAATAGTGTTACGGAATTACGGACGGACGGAATGCGGACAGATGTAAACCAGTATACCCCCACTTTTTTAAAGCGGGGATATAAAAAATCATAAGTCCGAGTTCGTAAACCATTTAAAGTAATTGACAAATCCATGTGTTAGATAAACTGTCATTGGCGTAATAACAGCGTTGTGATCAGGCGATTGCAAATAGTATGCATCACCTGCATTTTACAATGAATGAAAGAAAGTGCTGACACTATACAAGTTTCGAGGATTTTTATATGTTATTGCAACAAAACGTATTGATGTAATAGGCCACTAACTACAGCTTCAAAAAACACAGAAAATGAAGAAGATTTTTCAAAAAGACAACATAATTATGTTTATATTGCTTTTACATTTGCATTAGGTCGGATTTACATAAGTTTATATCATCTATATATGCATTAAAAATGTGAAATAGAGGTGATATGAAAGGAATGTGCAACAAACGTGAACCAGAGATCTAAAGATGAGTTGCCATTTCCATATTTTTGTTATGAGATTCAATTGTTCGAATAACAGACACCAATAACCTACAAGCAAATTCGGTGAATTTATATCCCCCGCCGAAGTGGCCCTGATTTGTTTATTATTATGGTATATTTTAAGCTTCATATAATTTCGTTCACTGGGCTGGGTGGAATATTACTCTGGCATAAGTGAGGCATAAGCTGAAGCTGTTTTTAAACACTTGCCTAAGCATGACTGCACTATGTTGATACATTTTTAATTCAGTTTCAAGAAATTTTGTTCAGTCCAGTATCTAAGTTATGGCTAATTTATGGATTTTAAGTCAATTCAAGGACTTAATTAATGCACTACTGATGCGATTGTGATCAAACTTAATGTACACTGTTATGCCAAGACAATACATAAATATTTTAAGTTTCATGAAATCCCATTCATAGGTTACTTAGTTATGACTCAATATGTTGATTTTAAACCAAGTCAAGGGCAATTACTCATTGCTAGCAATTTCAACAAAACGTAAGATGCACCAATGTGCTATGGTGATACATATATAGTAAAAGTTTCATAGAATTCTATTCATTGATTACTTAGTTATGGCTAAAGGACCTCTGACGGTTGTAATGTTAATTTGCCTATAAAAATAGTCAAAATTAAATTTTTGATACACCCAAGAATTTCTCTTGAAATGTGTTGCTCTCAACTTCCCCTAACTGGCCATGAATTTAATTTCTGATTATTTTGCACATAGACTTCATTTTTTGGTGGAAAAAGCCAAATTCTGTAATTAAACGTAATGGAAACAGGAAAAGTTTTTTAAAGATACTTTTCCCCCCGTGCCTCAGCTAGCCACTTTGCATGTATGTCTGTACTATCATAATACACATTATATGTGAGTGGCTTGCTGAGGCACTGGGGGAAAAGATAGTCTACAGCTGAAAAACTGAAAAAGTGGGTGGGGTACTTACACCCTTTATATCTAAAAATAGGCTAAAGTCCTTAGTACTGAAAAAATATTGCATAATATCAGTAACAGTAGTATGTACGTCAGTTTTAGCATAGTTATCAATTAAGATTTCGATATCTTAGAAAACCAAATAAATGGCCTTATTTTCAGAGACTGAAAAATTCATATACCCCTATTGAAAAAACTGGTCTATGTTAGGCATGATAATTTTTCAAAATCACTGTTAAAATGTCTTTATAGTACACAAAGCTACATATTAATGCCAAATATTTCAACTTTTGCTGCCCGAGAAAGGTGCAGTAATTTGTCGAAATATGGGCAAATATGCATTGATACTGTCAGAGGTCCTTTGTCAATTTTAAATTGATTCAAGGGCAATAACTCATGCACTTCTGATGCCATTCCGATGACACTTTATATGCATAACCGCCTTATAGTGATATATATTAAGTTTAAGTTTCATGAACTTTCGGTAATTTGTTACTTAGTTATGGCTCACTGTAATGATTTTAAGTCAATTTTAGGGCAATAACTCATGCACTCCTAAAGCCAGTCTAATGAAACTTGACATGCAACAGCGGGCTATAGTAATATATATTTATTTTAAGTTTCATAAAATTCCGTCCAGTGGTAGCTTAGTAATGGATTCTTTTATCGATTTTATAACAATTCAAGGACAATAACTCATGCATTACTAAAGCCAGTCAGATGAAACTTGACGTGCATCAGCGGGTTATAGTATTATATATTTATTTTAAGTTTCATGAAATTCCATCCAGTGGTTACTAAATTATGGCTCATTTTATTGATTTTAACTCATGCATTACTGAAGCCAGTCTGACGAAACTTAACGTGCATCAGCGAGTTATAGTAATATATCTATTTTAAACTTCCGTCCATTGGTAACTTAGTTATTGCTCCGGACAGACAGGCGGGCGGACGGAAGGGCGGACGGACGGATGGACGGACGGACGGACGGACATAGAGAAAACTATATCTCTCCGCCTTCGGCGGAGGATAAAAAAAACGAATATTTTAGTCTAAAGCTTTGCAGTTTGTAAATAAAAACAGATTGGCAGCATTTGACATACGTACAGTGAACCATTGTAGGCGCTCAGTCATATATTATTAATCTCTCCAAAGTGTTACTTCTATTATGGGGCTTACTGTTGCTTGTTCTTATTGTAAATGTCGTTGCTTTCATTCATCTGTTTAATTTGGGGTAGCGGAATAACCACCCGTCTAGGAAAAAGATGTTTACACGGTTTACCTTTGTGGCGCTCATGAACTGCTGCCAATGTATGTACAAACTTTTTTCCATATTGGTTTTGACAGCAGGGCATAGTCTTTTTCAACATATTAGTCTTTAAGTCTGAGACCACTAGCGAGGAATCGAGAAAAGGTTTCCATTTAATACGTGTCAAATATCTTGGTATGTATTTATATATTACGGTTAACCAGTTTGTTTGGTGATAATTTAAGGACGCATATACCATTATTGGATTGTTTGCAAGGTTTAACGTTTTCAATGTGTTTTTGTCGGTATACATGTGTGTAAAGTGGTTAGGTAAGAGACCCGAAATATTGGTCAGGGAGTAACTGTTGATCTTAACGTTCGTTTCGTGAAGCAGTGGGATATGGATTAAACGATTTCTACATTACCTTTACATGTCTTTCCGTCATGCTGAAGCTCAAATCCACTGCTGCAAGAACACGAAAACGATCCTATTGCATTGTTACATAAGTGGCTGCAGTCAGCCAAACCAGAGGAACACTCGTCGATATCTGCAAATAAAATTAATGTATTCAAACTTTGTGTAATTATAGAATGATCAATCAAATAAAACTTCCAACAAAAAAGCATAATACGAACAAATATAGCTGAACAATAACAATACTTATAAGAATGACCACCCAAACTTGATGAAAACCCCAACTTGCTTAACCTTAAATGAGAGTTAATATAAAATTATACACACAAATTTGTCTTTTATTGCTTTGTGTTTGTTTCACCTTCTGAGAATTGCCTTTCCTCGGTTCCTTTATTTATTATTTTAGTTTGTTAAATACACTGACTAGATATTATTTGGCCAAATGATCAAATAAAATATTTCTAGGACTCATAGAGAGAGAAAGAGAAAATAAAACAATGTTGATTACTGCAAACTAACTTAATCCAGAAAATAGAAATAAAATATATTGAATGTTAACAATGCTTTAGGCATGCAGCCTCTGGTACAATTAACTTATCGTCTAGAAATCGTACCTAAACAATCTTCATTTCAACGTGGTAAGTATTAATTTCAAACTTTGTCTAAATTCATCTCTTACTTTACTGATGCAAACAATCAGTTTGCAAGTTCTGGGAAGGTGTTAAAAGACACGCTGACGGAGAAGAGACTAAGAATAGACGTTCTTAAAACTAGTTCGAGGTTGATTATGATCACACTTGGTCAAGATCGACCCACGAGTTTTGAAGGTTTCATTGTCTGTCTGTTTTCCTATAGTATAGAAAGCGTGTACCGTGTTCAATTTGGCTGGATCTTTTTGCGTTATTCAAAATTTGTTCGCGATCTAGTCAACCAAGATGGCTGAATTTTATCGCTATTTTAACCAGGAAATATTAGATAATATGACAAGAACCACTGAACGGACAATGACTACACTTGAACGGAATAATTTTTCATAGCATTTTATTAGGCTTGTTGAGGCCAGCCCCGTGACCACCTACATGGGAAATGGCTGTTTGCATGGCTGCCGCTGGCAAAGTCCTTGATAGTGACAAATAATGTGTAGTCTTTTGCCCACATGGTGCTTTGGATAGGATTGAATTGTGTCAGTTCTTGAGAATTTTCTTCCAACTTTTTCTTAATGAAAGGATGAGTCTGTCCACATATGGCCAAAGTCAATGCAAACGTTTCTTAAGATTTCGACCGTTTCATATTTCTCTTTTACATAGTCGGTTTCAGCTTGAATAGCCATTTTACATGAGTCTGGACCAGCACGCTAGATTTATTCTGGCTCAAAGGTGGTAAAATGTATACAGAAGTTATGTCTTTTTTCGTACTTTTCTTTTGAATTTCAGTGGAGAGCAACAGCTTTGAATAGTAAACGGCACTAAAACATGAATTGATCATCTGAGCTAAAACAAAAAAAAAAATGTCAAAATCATATACCTTTCTCAGGATGTCATCATTTTCCTGTTTATGTCATTTATAATAAAACAGCCATCTTGGCTCGTTTGCTAATTTTGTAAGAACTATATGCATGAAATAGTCTGACAGAAATCGTGTCGCACTTTGTTTAGCGGTTCTCGAGATATTGTCATTGTCCTATTTTTGCTATATTTAATAAGTCATCTTGGGTGATAAATTTGCTTCACACATGGCTCATTTGATCAAATTCCAACAGCCATTCCCCAGCATTTCTTCAGATATTGTCATTTGTGTAAAATCAATATCGTAAGCACTAAAGATATTCCTGAATTTAACCATTTGCATGCCATTTAAGGGTGTAGCGACACTGAAGAAGAGAAATACAGAAACGTGTGTCTGTTGCACCAAATTCGGTATATTTACGTATTTAAATGAAATCACAGGACCGGTATCACTGCTGGTGGACAATTTCTCCGCACGAATTTCATCAACCTAGTAAGCCAGTGTTTCAGTATGGATTCTGGTTCTTTAGTATTTGGGTCACTTCTTTTATACTAACTTAAAGTTATCTTTACAATGAGGTAAAATTTCTAGACTATTTAACACCAAGACTGACTTGTCATAGTGACATGAATCTTAGTGTTTGGCTTCTATTCTTTTGGACTATTTTTGCCGTCGTAGGTTCTTGCTGCATCGGTCATCTCATTTCTAATGCCCTTGTCTGTCTCATTGCCGATATACAGGGGTTGAGGTGGCTAGGTGCGTTCAGATACTCTGTCTCGCGGAATGTGTCCGTAAATATGCCTCTGACAGAGCTGTTCGTTGCCTACCAAGACCTTCCCATCACCTTTTTTCTTTCAACCTTTTGGGAATTAGCGACACCGAAAAAGTTTAATAAAGAAACGCACGTATGTCGCACTAATTTCGGTATAGTTTCATTATATTTGACACCATACACCCTGAATATTGTGTCTGCATGGAAATAGATAACCATCATGGTAGAAATAGCTTTGAATAAGAAGTCGATTGATTTTTTTTTTTTTTTTTTTTTTTGTTATTCAAGACAGTTGACTGACAACGGAAGAAGCATGAGGACTGCGTAGACATTGGTATGTCAATCACATACTTTGGTCTTCCTTTATATGACCTAAAACACAGTTGCAAATGAAACTGGTCAAAGTATCCAAACCATAAATCCGAACTCGTAAGTCCTTTAAACATTGACAATTCCGTAATATTTAAGATACAAAGATATGGACCCCGAAATTGAGGTATGATCAGGTGCTCGCGAGGAGTAAGCATCACCAGCATATTATAATACACCCGCCATATATATGTATCAGTAGGAAATGTCAGTGAAAAAGAAAGTCCGGTATTTGAAAGCTTTACTAAGCTTCGGCTGAGGCAATCAAATCGGAAAAACAGTTTAGAAACGGCCACATTGTAGGGATCAACGAGGTCATGGTGTCTCCCATAAACTTTTTAACTGTCGACACAAGCTTTACTTTCTGATAACCCTGTGTCAACAGTTTACGGGTGAGCAGCCTCCAGTGTTTTGATTTGTTTTCTTTTTTGTTCAACGCGTTTAACTGAAATAAACTAACCAAGATAAACTCTGTCGGTGTGACAGGGGAGAACAGAGCCAACAGGCATTCATTAAAAGTTTCATGCTAAAATGAACAGTAGAGAAATACTTAGTTTACATACCTTCACAAAATTTCTTATCAAGGGACAACTCATATCCTTGGTGACAACTGCACGTATATGATCCTTGTGTATTGTTACATTCATGAGCACAATCCGATATTCCATCTGAGCATTCATCAACATCTGAGCGTATAGAAAACATGTAACACAGGCAATATTAATTCTATAATGATAATAAACAACAAATTATCGACATATAATTCATACTGTGCGTGTGTTCAGTAATGCATTTTCATGTTATTTTCTGTATCAAACTCACAAAAGATACATTTGACAGCCAGTAATAATATATATTTTTTTTGTTTTCTTTGTTTTTCCGTGACCAGTTTGACATGGTAGGCGGGGTAACAAGACTATACTCCGAAAGTTTTCGCTGATCTGCCTCAAGCGCCAACACCACAAACATCCCATCCCCGCCCCGCCTCTATCTGTGTTGTAAAATATCTCTGGGGCTAAGACTATTGTAGAACGCAATCTAAATAAAATTCAAAAACGTCATTATAACAGGTTTTGACATTTATAATACACAGTTTAGAAACAATCCCTGGCTGACTGTACAGATCTCATTAAGTCGCGTTTGCTGTCACTGCTTAATACTATTGTAAAAGCCATTACTGGAAATTAAAAATCTTTTAATATGTGCTGCTCTGTATCGTCGGCTTATTTGAGAATATTAAGTTTTTTTGATACCATACAAGAGGGCCAAGAGGCACTGAATTGCTCACTTGAGCAATAACGTTAAAGGTCAAAGTAGGGTCATCATTTGAACAAACCTGATTGTTTGCAACCATTTCCAAATGGGTCCGAAGAAGAAGATTTTTGAATATTTTTATCTATTTATTTCTATAGATCAAATCCAGGTTCCCCTGAGGTGGGGCCATTTTGGACCCAGTGGCCATCATTTGAATAAACTTTGTAAAGGACCACTTGGCAATGCAACATATTAAATTTCAAACATCTGAGCCAAGTGGTTCTCTTCATATTTTCTATGTATTTCTATGGTTCTAACCCAGCACCCCCCTGGGACAGGGGCATTAAGGACCCTGTGGCCATCATTTGAACAAATAGGTACAGGACGCCTATACAATGCTATATACTAAATTGTCAGCACCAGGAACAAGTGGTTCTAAAGAAGATTTTCGAAATTTGTCTATGTATTTCTATGGTTTAAACCCATGATCCCCTGGAGCAAGGCTATTTTAGACCATGTGGCCATCATTTAAACAAACTTGGAAAAGGACCACTCGGCAATGCTACATACCAAATTCCAATCGTCTACACCAAGTTGTTCTGGAGAAGAAATTTTTAAGTATATTTGAATTTCGAACCCAAGACTCCCCGCCGAAGGGTAATTTTTGACCCACTGGCCACTATTTGAACAAACCTGGTAGAGGTCTACTAGACAATGCTTCATACCAAATATCAAAGCCCTTGGCTTAGCGGTTTCAGAGAAGATGTCTATTTAAGTAAATGGTTGACGACGCACAATACACAACGCATGACGCACAACGCACGACGCACGACGGACGATGGACGCTGACTGATCACAATAGCTCACCCTGAGCTTGCGCCACATGTGAGCTAAAAAGTGTAACGGCGATTCATGTTTCGGGTCCAAAAACAGTTAAACAACAGCTGGAGCTTCTGGTTTCACCTCATTACTTAAAGATATGCTCTTAGGTTTTAAAGTAGTTGGTTACTAAATAAGAATTTTGGTGGGGCATTCAAACCACCGTACCAGTCTAATAAGCCACAGGGCTATAAAACATTTGGTTAAGAAAAATCCTTACTTTTTTGTTTTCCAAAAATATCAAAATTTTGTATTTCTACATACTTTTTAGACAGTTTTTATTCAAATTCATATTTCTAGCATATGAATACACTTTATTAATTTCTGCGATTCATATAATCTATAATATAGGATATTTAAAACAAATTAAGGAAAAAACAATGCACTCATCTTGATAATAAGTATTTTTTTTACTCTTTTTTGAATTACAAGAATAAAAATCATGAACAACATATTTGATCGATGGGGCATGCTTACACATATTATTTCAGAAAAAAAACTTACATTGTATATTAACGAATAAGAGAAAACTACAATTTGTTTACCGTTTTGTGTCCTTGCAAAACAATGTTAAAGTTAAAAAATACTCCAAAATCTGACAAACTAAAATAAACAGACAACCCCATTCCGCACCTGCTGCAACCAAAGCAGGCCCTATTTATTCCCCTGTTACTTCGATTCTACCATAAAGTAATGCCACCAAAAATTCCAGACGGAATGGCAAATCAGAAAGGCACCTAAGAAACTGTCTGATCTCAGTTTCCACTATTTGTATAAACCTATCTGCCAAAACACTTAGAATCTTTACGGTGGTTAGTGTCATCTGTATAGGTAGCTTACCATCAATAGTTTACATAGGTAGCGGAAATAACGTTTAAGCTTGGAACTAGAAAAATCGAAATTAATACCGCATTTTTAAGAACGATTCTAGCCGATGGTTTAAAGAATACAAAAAAATGTTTCCCTGCTCTGGAGGCCGCTATTTTAACTAGAACACATAATCCCAGCGCGCGCGTCATTTTAGTAGCGGGTAAAGTAATAAAGCTATCTGATACTTCCGTGGTTTACAGCAAAACAAATCAATGTTGTTATCTAATATTTTTCATTTAGGTCTGTTATTTGACATGTATTAAACGGTTGTTTACATTAGTTACCTGACTTATGGTGGCCATTCTAACCATTCTCTTATTGACTGAAGCTTCTCCCCCTAAGAGGCGGTTCATGATTATTTAGTGGTAAGCTACCCCAATATTGAACGAACAATAACTCTGTTTAATTTGGACAAATGCAATACAGAGTGATTCAGTACTGAACTAACTTAAATGATACTGGTTTTCTGGTTATGCTGTTATATAATCGATAATTTATCACAGATTATTTTAATACCTTTATACTGAGGGAAATAAGTTTAGGATTTTTTTTATGTTACAGTTAATTAAGCACGTGTCTGGGTTTCAAATATTTTTACGCATAAATATTTAATGCATTATCTATGAAGATTCAAAATTTGATTTGAAAATAACATTTGACACATTCGCTGCATAGCTTCAAACAACGCTAGGGTATCAGACAAAAATCACACCAATGATCAGTATCTGGTATGGCCACCATTTGAGTCCACAACAGCACCACAGCGTCTCCTCATGCTTGAAATTAGCCTACGAACCACAGCCATAGGTATGCAATTCCATTCCTCATGCACAACACGTTCGATGTCTCTAACGTCATTTCTCTCTCTGAGTCTCCTTCCAAGGTTGTCCCCAAGGTGTTCAATTGGCGACATATCCGGTGATCTGGCTGGTCAGTTTAACACATTCACGTTATTTGCCCTCAGAAATTCCATTGTGCGACGTGCAACATGAAGCGTGCGTTATCCTGCTGGAAATGGCGGCATACCTTTGACGTAAGAACGGCAATACCACAGGCCGAACACTTGCGTAACAATATTGCACGGCATTTAAATTTCCTTGAATAGTCACCAAGTCAGTTTTAGCACACTATGAAATTCCGCCCCAAACCTTCACGCTACCGCCTCCAAAACGATCGTGCTGAATGACGTAAGCTGGATCCAGCCGTTGTCCATCTCGCCGTCAAACATATACTCTTCCATCCGCAAATTTCAAATTAAAACGGGATTCGTTCATAAACACAACTTAATTCCACTGCCGTCTTGTCCATTGTCGATGTTCCCCTTCCCCAATTTAATCTAGCCCGCCTCTGGTCTCGTGTCAACAAAACACCAACGTATGGACAACGTCCACGTACCCGCGCAGCTCGTGGTCTAGTCCTCACAATCCTACCTTAAGTCTATGTTCCTGTTGTATTTCTCACCAAACCGGCGAATCTCGTGCTGCTAAGAAACCGATTTCGTCGTGATGACATCAAAATGTAATTGTCCTCACGCCGCGTTGTTTTGCGCGGTCTGCCAGAACGTGGTCTGTCTTTGACGGTGCCTGTTTGACGGTACTTTGTTCTGAGTCTTGAAACGACACTTTCACTAACATGAAAATGTTGAGCAACCTCTTTAACGACCATCCTTCCAGTAAGCATGTCGATTGCAACATTTCGCTGATATAACGTCAGTCCTGGATGGCGTCCCTCAGCTTGTTAAAACTTTGAAAAATTTTCGACGGTTTATTTGTTTATGGATATGTAACAATATAGAGATGTGAGTTTCTTCGATATCGACTGCACGTGGACCTAGCCCGCGCAGGTCATGAATCGAGGAGAATGACACCAAAAGCCCGTGGCAGTGAGAAAAGCGTAAAAAAAAAAGAAATACAAAATTAGTGAGTATGGTATCAGGACTTACATATAAGATGTATTTTATTTAGTTTACACCTCAGAGCTTTAAACCAATGTGGGCCGAGAAAAATGACAAATCTTTTTCCCTCAGTATATATTCATTTTTTTCAAACAATTAATACCAATTCTCTGTAACCATCGAGAATGGTGGCTCACGCCTAGTCACAGATTTTAACGAAACTTTCTGAGCATGTTCATTGTCACTCAAAAAGAAAATATTGAAATACAACTACCTATTTTTTATGGCCTGTTTCCATGGTAACGGGATTTATAATATTTGGCCTGAAACTCTATAAATATCAGTGAAAATTGACTATTTTTGCACAAATACATCTTCTAAACTTTATATATTTATTGTAAATCGTAAACTGTTCTTTCAAATATTACTCGGGATGAATTCCATAGCGAGCTACTAAAACGAATTCAGTTGACTGTAGAATCACACTTGTGCTTCAAAGGTGGGTGGGGTATCAAGATATTGAAATTCATCATTTTTCATCATTTTTAAACCAATATTCCAAAGCCCCGCGGGCACTTTGACACATCTCCACATGTTCACTGTCAATAATGGTACTTTATGTTTAACATTATGGAAAAACATGTGTGGGAAGTTACCATCTTCTTATCGTTACCATGGCAACAATTGTGTTACCCTTTTAAAAACCAAAAGTGGAAGAATCACATTTAAATAAGCCTCTGCTCATCCACAGCACTTTAATACTGCAATATGTAAGTAGATAAACACAATTAATTAATCAGTTCTTTGCTTTACTACAGTTTATTGATTGTGGGCCCAGATGGGAAGGTGTTAAGGGTCATTTTAGGGACCCGAAAAGGTGAAAAATTTGTGCCAAAAATAGGCAACAAGCCAGATATGGTTTACACCCTACCCCCGTCCCCTAGCGCGAGTTCTTTAGAATACAGTTGTCTTAAAGCCTAGTATCTTACAAGTATTTTGCAACATGTAAGCCCTCCGGCGATGGTCGGGCTACGCAATAACAGCATGTTACAAACGTTACCCATCAAAAACATAAATAAAATATAAAGCAATTGACACTTACAAAAGTATGGAAGTCACATTCACATGTTTTAAATTATAATATGGTCTATAAGAAGAATCCAGTAGCTACATATTATGCACTTTGAAAGATCATTTTAGCTTACATGGCGTTACATACGTTACATTTGTCTTTACACTTCATTAAAATTGCTGTTTCCATACAAAATAATCTATTCTTGTAAGTTTTCTTTCCGTATTAGACCATAGGTTTGTTTTTGTCTAAAAGGCAATTTATTTATTGTTTCGATTCAGTCAGTATTATTATCTTATCTTTTATACTTTGGGAGAAATAGGATGTTGAACACACTACACTCTTAGAAAATATTTTATATCTCAATTATCACTTGCTGGGCCACAGTCCATCTATGGTTACCTACCCCCTCTCCTTAGGAAGTTTATAGATCATGATTTACGTAATGTCCAATGTCTTACAAGTATTTTGCATGTTAGCCCTCTGGCAATGGAAGCGCTATGCTGTAACAGCTTGTTAAAAACATTACCCATCAAAACGGTAAATATAATATGAAAATATTGAAAGTTACAAAAGCATGGAAGTCACATTCACACGTTTAAAATTATAATATGTTCTAACAGAAGAATACAGTAGAGCTCTACACTTTGTAATGGTTTAAAGATCATTTTAGTTTACATACGTGATATTTGTCTTTGCAAATGAATGAATAAATTAATAAATGAATAACACTCCAGTAATTGCTGTTTCTTTCAATGTATTTTCTTCTTGTAAGTTTTCCTTTCCGTATTAGACCTTACGTTTGTTACTGTCTTAAGGGCAATTTATTCATCTTTTCAGATCAGCAAATTTGGCATATCATTTATACTTTGGGAGAAATAGTTGTTGAACACAGTACCCACTTACAAATTATTCCATATCTAAATTATTTATTGCCATATAATTCAAATGCTTGAATAACAATATGAGAATTTAAAACAACAGTATAAGTTAAAATTGCCTCTGTCAGCCTATCGAAACAGCAAGGATGGGTGGGACAATATGTTGAACGCATCTCCATCACTATTTGTGATAACCCCTTGGCCGTAACCATTGCTTATAAATGTTACCTGTGACTTTTTTCTTTAAAATCATATAATTTGAAGACAGAACAGTTTGGTTTTCTTTTGTTAGCAGTTTCTTCATAAAAGAATCTTCGAGTACAAGATAAAATACATTCTGGTTTGTTTTAAATCATTAGCTATTACTAGTAGTGATGTAAATAACATTAACCTATAGTTCATTACAATACCACTTATCAAGGCTCTTCACTGTCTTTTAGAAAATTATAACAAATAAATAGTTACAGCCCTAATGATCTTCTGTGTACATGGTACATGTATCTTTGAACAATTTCATCAGCTATTAGACCTTGAGCTGGCCATAGACCCCCTCCCCCCACACACACTCCCCAGGGGGATTTTTGTACCCTATAATTTTCTAAAACTACATTATGTAAGAAACAAAATGACACATGTTAGCCCTCTGTACGTTGGGGCTTTAATGTTTAACTTCAACGTCGATTACGTCTACCCAAATTAATATATTCACGTTATGACAGAAAATACGCATTGTTACACACGTGTAAGTGTTCGCCCTATTTAATAATGTTGAGTTTTGTATTCAGGTACATAAATCGCTGTTTCAAAGTAATTGGCATGTCAAAGATACGTTGAGAAAAATCCGTATAACGTAGCTTACATTGTATTTGATGATTTTTCCTTCTGTGTCTATATACATGTAATATAAGGAGCAAATTGTAAGAGTTGAAGTGTAGAGAAAGGTAAGATCACAAATATGTCTACTTTTTTATATTCTAATACATAAAAAACTAAAGTCTTACAACACTAGTCAGCAGTCACAACAAATATGTGACGTAAATAACCATAACAAAAATACGAGAAAAAAAATGATAAAACATAGAATGAAACTAAATCGCTGAATTGGTGGACTGAAATGTATACATGCTCCATCACTCTTCTTCGAATCATGCCCAGGTGCGATAAGTTAGGTAGCACGTAGCATAGTAAATATTAAATGAGGACAGAATGTATCTTTTTTTAAGATATAACCTACAAAATGACGAGAAACTCTAAGAAACCTAACCTCAGCTGCTGTAGTATTTCAATGTTATCTGCATTATGGTATGTCTTAAGTAGACACTGCTGTATATGTAAGTATGTAGAAACATCAATGTTATGTGTTTTCAAACTTAAAAAAGAAGCATGGGATAGTGTATATTTGAAAGGCAATCTAACAGTTATATTACGTTACATGTTTGTAATATGTCTGAGGATAAGATTTGTTAGTAACTTGTTACCACAATATTAGTTCCCGGGCGGCATAAAGCATTCATTGTTTTAGTATTACCTTATCACTGGTATTCAGATGGTAAATTTAGCTCTTCGAAATACACAAGGGTTCAGCAAGACGCACATACATCGTTACAGCTGAAGCAGTTCGACCTTGCCCTCTATTCAGTCTCACTTAAAAGTGACTTCATATAAATGATTTTATTTTTAATTTTATGCACCAAGTGATATAAGCATAAGTTGATGTAACTATCACTATTTAGGTTCAGAGTTATAATAGGGATAAAAACAATTTTGCTACCTGTGCTGTTGGTTGAGCCATTCAATTGCCCTACATACAAATATGTGACTGTGACTGCCAGGTGAGGCAATCAAAAAAAGTATCAACTCAGTTGACCGGCATTAACACCATTATTGCTATGCTGTCAGTCGATTCTTCAGCCAACAGCCTCTTTGCACAGTAACTGCTTTGCATAGGTTAGAAAACGTGTGGCTCCTGTGCTCATAACTTGCATGTTAAATTGTTATCTACGTGATCTGTTTACACAGCCCCTATCGAATACATTGCAACATATTAACAATATAAAAATTTAAGGATGATAGAAATGGACATTGTATATAACGCAAACAGCATTCTGTCATCATCCTGTTGGAGTTCTATTTGTCATTCTGTTGATACAAATATTTAGTTGTAACTATCAATGACTAAAGATGTTATGAAAAACAAATTTCAGTCAGACGATTTTCAATATGTTAGCTTCTTAAATTGTTGTTTGGATATTGCCAAAATGCTGTGTTATCTAACAGTATTTAAAATACTTGGACAAGAATGATTTGATTAGCAGTATGATATCATGAATAAGCAGTATACAATAATATTTTTTGCCAAACAATATGGTTATACAAAGTCATGGAGATGAAATGCAGCAAATTATTTAGATTAGCCCTTCCTTTGCAAGTATAGGTATGCACGGATGATGGAGGTTTCGCCACTCTGCAAGTTCGCCACAAGAGGTATCGCCACCTGGATGAGAGGGTTCGCAACTTTTCACTATGCACTTCCTCTATTGTTTGATTACTGTTGTTCAGAAATATTTTATTACTGAATAAGGGTATTCAAAATGAAGACTTTATAAACTCTCAATGAATAGTTGTATACGTTACTTGTTCGGTCTTTCTTCTCTTGTTTTTTTTTCCTTACTATTATGCTGCAAAGTATAACTTCAGGGTAGATGAGTACATTCTGAAGGAGAAAACTTACGATTTGCTCATAAATAGCTGAACAGCAATGACCAACATTAATATATTCTGTTATTTTCATTTGCCATTTCATTATGTGGGTAGAGCTCACTAGCAAATATTCATGTTAATTTTGATGCATAACTGTTTTTGGCTGAAGTCTTCAAACTTCAGGTTTACTATCCTACTTTAGAGTTTTTGGGTGTGCACGTAAAACTTTTCCAAATCCTGTCAATAAAGAAGCTGAACCACATTTTGTATTGTTGATTACTGATTATTTTATAGTTTTATACAAAACAGGACGAAACTGCTCAAGTTCCGCTCAAGTTTTAATGTTAGAAAAACTTATTGTAAGTTACAAAACTTATTGTATATCATTTTATTCGAGGCCTATATGCAAAATCAATGCTGGCTTTTAGCAGAAGTGGCATAACCTTCTCTGAAGTTTTTTTTTTTTTTTTTTTTCCTTCTCTTTTTTGTATTTTTCAGCTTTATATAACAAAATTTCATGTATGTTACCATCTTTCAAACTCAACTGTAAAACTTTTAAAAGAAAGATGCTGAGAAATGCCATTATGAAATACTTTGATTTTTGGTATAATAACCAAGTAAATAGCAAAACCAGGTTTGCATGTTCAGCACATGTCACGTTTCTAAACTTTACAATGTGAGGTATATAAATTATAGTGTGTTTAATCACGTATAAAACACTCCCCATGAATCCCTAAAACTAATCACGGATGAAAGTGTTGATAGGCCCAAGTACACAAATTATCATAAGAACTGCTAGACTTACATTTGTTATTGTTTTCTATGTGACAATGAAAAAAACCTGATTAGAAGTATTATAATGAACTAGCTTATACATTAATGCTATTTACACCACTTTTAGTAATAGCTAATGTTAAAGAATAAACAAGAATGTATTTGTTTCTAATATTAAAAGATTCTTTTATCAAGAAACTGCTACCAAAGAAAACAAAATGATTTTATCAAAAAATTATATGATTTTTTTAATATAGTCATAGGTAACGTATACAACCGATCTTTATGGCCGAGTGAGATGCTTTGAAAATATTAGGCCAATGTTCCTTGTTGTTTTAATAGGCTGACATATTCAATATTACACCTAGCGGTTGTTTTCAACTCCAACAGTGTAATTCAAGCACTTGAATTATACTGCAAGTGATAACTGTAATATGGAACATTTATAAGGGGCTACTGTGTTCAACATCCTATTTCTCACAAAATATATAAGATAGGATAATAATTTTTGCAGATCAGAAACGATGAATAAATTGCCTTTAATACAGTAATAAATATATGGTCTAATATGGAAGGAATAATTTACAAAAAGAAAGTATTTTGGATGGAAATAGCAATTTTGATGGAGTGTAAAGACAAATGTCACATATATTACACCATGTAAGCTAAAGTGATAATTTAAACATCATAACTTTTAGCTACTGGAATGTTCTATTAGAGTATACTATAATTTTAAACATAGGAAAGTGACTATTTTTTTTTATTAATTTTCAATAATTTTTATGCTATGTTTATGGTTGTAATGGGTAACGTTTATAACAGGATGTTACAGCGTAACGCCCCATTCGCCAGAGAGCTAACATGCTGTAAAATACTTCTAAGATACTGGGCTTATAGAAAATTTTGGTCTACAAAACTTCCCCTTGAGGGGAGTTAAACCATATCTGGCTCACGGCCTATATATTCTAGAAGTAAAATAAAAAATTGTGTGTGTTTTGAGTGGAAATTTCCCTTCTTTCTCCTATGGGCTCCACCCCTCCCCCCCAATCCCTCCCTTAGAGGCTAACATTAGTGTGTTCAAAGCATCGTTTGTTTCCTCCTGTATTCACATATACAAAGTTTAAGATTTTGTCAATAAGTGCAACAGTTACATACGGTTGGATTATAATATCTTAGAGATATTTCACATTTTCGATACCCCCGCCCCCCATTTTTGAGCCCTTTCTGGGCCCTTTTTCTGTAAAACAAATGGCCCCAGGCTATACACAGAGTCATAATACAATGCATGATATATTCAGAATAGCTTTTAAGCATATTGTTGTGTTGTTAATGCTGTTTTTTCTAGAAATGAATCCAGATATTTATGAGTTTGTTATTGAAAATGTCACTTTTCGCCCCTTTTGGAGCCCCTTAATGGCCTTAAATTAATTTTTCACAGTATCTGTTGATTGTTTACACAAAAGTGATATCAAAATAACAATTTTGACTGTATGAAATTGTTCCTATCACACCATATAGAAATAAATGAATTATTTTTTAACAATATTGTGTTTTTGTAGTTTTTCAATGGGGGAGGTTTTGTTGCCATGGTTACGACCATATGATGGTAACTTCCCATACATGTTTTTTCGTTTTATGAATTTGTAAATCCCACTGTAAAATTTATTAGTATGCGTATATGTCAGAGTGCCCGCGCAACTTTTGTGTACCAATTCAAAAATGCCTAAAAATGACATTTTCCAGGACCTGCTTACCCCACCCACATTCCATGGTATTTGAGTCTACAACAGCAATTCAGTAAAGGAGATATTAAAACTTATTTTAGTTTATAAAGGTCTCCATTTTTACAAACAAGACATATTTAGGCCAAATAATGGCAATTTTTAGAATTCTAAAAGGATTAAAATGTTCAATTTGAAGAATTTTTTTGTTCATTTTTGGCCAAAATCTTTGGAAGCCGTTACCATGGCAATGGAAGTGTGAATGAATGAAACAGCGGTCATTCATTTGTTTTTGTGATACATCTCACACTGTCAGCAAGTTTGAACAAAATCTGAGACTATGTGTGAGCCACCCCTATTATAAAATTCTTGATGATTACAGAGAATCGATATGAATTAATTTGACTGCGTTGTTTTAGGGGAGGACATACACTACTCAAAAAGATTAAAGGGGCAAACTTTTAGGCCTGTAAATTGTCATCGCATGTGCAATATTCATACTCAGGAAAATGCACGATACGATTATAAAGCGATATTTGTTAAGAATTTCCGGAAAGCGAGAATGTGAGCTACCGCATGCATACCCCTATAAAACGAATGGATTTTGGTATAGGGCGATCAGTGCAAATTTTGAATTTGAATCACAAATATGGATACCCTTCGTTTATGTGTTCTTTTAAGACTTGTAGTGACATTGTATGGTGTTAGACGATTCTTGGATGAAGTTGGGATCGCTCAAGCTGTTGCACTGCTTGAAAGTGGTTGGACAAAAAGGGCAATCGCTGAACGACTTGATGTGTCAAGAAGTGTTGTTGCTACTTTGTGGAGACGTTATCAGGAAACAGGCGAGTTTACTAGAAGACAAGGGCAAGGTAGTCAACGCACGACGTCACACCGGCAAGATCGCGATCTTCGAAACTTAGCACTAAGAAATCGGCAATACACAGCCAGAAGGCTACAAATCGAGTTCTAGCATGCAACTGGTCAACAAATATCCAAGCAAACAATACGTAACAGATTGAATGACGGTGGTATGAATGCCAGACGTCTAGCTAGAGGGTCTATTCTGACCCAGCAACACCGTGCACGGCGATTTGATTTTACGCGGGTGCATCTGAACTGGCGATTAGAAGACTGGCGCTGATCTGTTTACAAATGAATGCAGGTTTCATCTTAGTGCTTCTGATAGACGCGTTCGAGTCTGGAGATGACCAGGAGAACGACTAGAGAACTGTAATATATTATGGAAATAGACATATATGGAGGAGGGTCAGTAATGGTATGGGGCGGAATTCCTTACGAAGGCCGACCTGACTTGTATGTGATAAATGGAGGTTCATTGACTGGAATGCGGTATCACGATGAAATTCTTGGCCCTATTGTAAGACCTTTTGCTGGGGCAATCGGTGGTAATTTCATTCTGATGCAGGATAATGCGCGCCCCCATACGGCTAGAGTATGCATGGATTATCTAAATCGTGGGACTATAGAAGTTATGGACTGGCCGGCACGTTCTCCGGACTTGAATCCAACAGAACACGTGTGGGACATGGTTTTTAGATGCATTTCACAGCAGCAGCATCCACCAGTGACTATTGAAGAACTAACAAGAGTCCTTAGACATGAGTGGGAAACACTACCTTCACAAAAAAATCAAAATTTAGTTAGCAGTATGCCTCGGCGATTTCAGGAGTATTGTGCTGCTCGAGGAGATCATCTACATTACTGAATGGAAAAATGACTCAGTTGTGGCATTAATTTTTTCACAATTGTCTCGCATTTGCTAAATTTCGATTTATTAGGTTACAGGCTGTGATTTGTGAAAAGGTCAACAAAATGTCTCTTTATAGGTTGCAGATAAAGTTGTTTATCTTATTATGTTGTTCTTTTGTCATCTCTGTCCAACTTATTTATACAATGAGTACAAACGTGGATGCTCCTTTAATTCTTTTGACTAATGTATTTCGAAAATTAAATTCGGCCTCATTTTAGCCTCTGTCTCAAAAATATGAAACTCACCTGAACATGTTGTGAGGTCTTGATTGAGTTTATATCCATCATTACATCCACATCGAAAGGAACCATTTTCATTTATGCATTTTTGTTCACATCCACCATTGTTTATACCGCATTCGTTGATGTCTGTCAATGAATATTAAAGGTGAGTACATGATATACTGACTAACAGACTAATGGTTTCCTTCTCTATTCATTGATGCCAGTTATTTAATTTTAATGTCAGTTATATATCCTCTAAGTCTTTCTGCACCACTGTTTATCGACAACTTAATGACAACAAGTTAATTGCATTTATGATAAAATGATTTACTTCACTGCCATGCACTAAAATTCATTATTCTAAATCATATAAACTGTCCGAGCCGACAAAAACTTTCAAGCACTCTTGAAGTGAATTACAGATGAAAGGTAACAGAATATGCAATGATCAGGACTGAAGAATTACTTAAATCCGCAAAACAGAATTTTACTGTGAAAATATACTAAAAGAACAAAAACAAAACAAAAATTAAAACTCAAATCGATGTCATTAAAATTGTTCGTATGCAGCAATCTACTGTTCAATATATGTTCGGACCTCAATCGCTAGCACACGCTTCATAGGAAGTCATACTTCGGTATACAGTGACTCGAACATGTGCAGGTTAGGTACTCAGTGCGAGGAGATTGAAACTTGTCATAACAAAAAAAAAAACAGCAATGAAACATATCAGCAGGTGAAGGACTTCAGAGGAACCGGGTAGATCCATACTATCCAGGACAAGTCAAAAAATGTCTTAAATAAGAGCAAGAGATTCTCGGCAGATGGACAGGATATTGCTCGGAGCTATACAACCATGAGAATGATGCTGACGCACCCAGAAGAAGGCTTACAACCGATCCTTCGGAAGGAAGTTGAGATTGCTGTAGCTGCACTAACAAGAGGGAAGATCGCTTGAGTTCATGATATATCAGCTTTAACTTGTCAAAATATGATAGTCCAGGGTCAAAGGTCAAAGAATGACCTTGAACTCTTGTACTCATAAATCTTCATGACCTCATTAAAATGACTGTTTACCAATTTTCGGCCAAAAGCTTCAAAACTTTCCATGAAATCTGATTTTCTACCGTTGTCCCTTATTTGACTTGCTCTAAAATGTCAAGGTCAACGTAAGGTCATCATAGGATAAACTTGGTAAAAATAGAAAATAGGTAAAAAAGGTTGATAAAGGTTTTCGTATAATTTGCTTAGTCTGTTGTAACCCTTCTGTTGCTCTAAATTATTTAGTTCAGTATAGATAGCTGAGTTGCCACCTATTTGGGAAAGAGCTAGTGACTCGGCTTATCACTTGTAATTTATTGTTTGTTGGGATGTCGTTGTCAATCTTTGGGATAGGGTTTGGGATCTGATTCAGTCAGTTCCTGATGTGTAGTTACTCTTTAAATTTGGTAGGTCTCGAGTACCTAATACTACATACCAAGTTTCAAGGCCATCGGTCTATCGGTTCTGGAGAAGAACATTTTAAAAGGTATTCATCATATATGGGCATGGTGACCATATTGATCATATGACCTAGACCATTTTGACATACTTCTTTCCATCAACCCGTGAAGGTTCCATTTGAAAATTGGTTACAATATGCCCAGTGGCTTTTGAGGAGATGTTTAAAAATGGTCAAAATACGATGTTTTTGGCCAAAGGTCAAAAAAGGACCATAATCCCTTGTACTAAGAATAATTCATGTACTCATTAAGGTGACTGTATATACGAATTTTCAGCCCAAAATCTTCAAAACTTCCCATGACATGATGTCCTAGTTATTTCCCATATTTTACCTAACTGTAAAAAAATCAAGGTCAACCAAAGGTCATCATTTGAACAACCTTTGTAGTACTTCAGTACCCCAGGCTACATACCAAGTTTCAAGGCTTTGTCCCCAAAATATTATAACGTTGGTTCACGGATTGGGCAGATACTCCACATTAGGCTAAGACTGGAATGTAGCTCTCTAAATTCCCATCTTTACCAGAAAAACATTGTTCCCAGTCCGTCTTGCCTATGTGGTGGTTTCGAGAGTCCATACCATATCTTTTTTATTTGTCCGAGATACACAGTCGCAAGGAATTTATACTTACCGAATGATCTCCCGAATTTCACAACTCACGATTTATTATTTGGAAAAGAAAATAAACCATCAAACGTAAACGAGAGTCTATTTTTACAAGTTCAAGAATTCATTATAAAGTCATGTAGATTTATTAATAGTTAAGAAAATTCGCATCATTACTGCCCAGTCTGCTACTACGAGATATAACTATTGCAGGGTGAAGTATCATCTTGTATATTATGGGGCGGGCGAATCGGTCAGCTATATGTTTTTTTTCTTTCTTTCCCCTTTCTCTGTTAATCTATATACTGAGTCTTGCAGTCTTGTCTGTCAATCTATATGTATTCCAGTATTCGTTTAAACGAACAATTAAACTATATTTGCTTCTAGCATGTCGAATAATGTTTGCAGAAAGCATGTTGTACTCTACTGTAACCATCATGATTTCATGTCAAAGGTATGTGTAATCGATTTTGATAGTATTCTTTAATATGGGAAAAGGTCAACCAAAGGTCATTCTTGCGTACCCGAGCTACATACTACAAGTTTCAAGGCCATCGGTTTATCGGTTCTGAAGAAGATTTTTAAAAGTTTTTACCATATATGGACTTGGCGGCCATATTGGTCATGTGACTAGGTCCGTTTGAAAAATTCTTCTGTTCTCCAAACCCTGGAGGATACATATGAAACTTTGTTACAACTGGCCCCGTAGTTTCGTCGGAGAAGTTGTTTGAAAATGGTTTACGGACGACGGGCGACAGATGATGACGGTTGGACATTACTATAAGCTCCTGTGAGCTACAAATCACAACAGAAATATATAAGCACGCAACAGTAAGATTAACATTGAAAGGCTTAAGCAAAATAAGTAAAAAAATGATCCCTATTTACATTTTACTTGAATAACAATACAATATGCCATAAAATTAAGATATGCCAAATGTTGTTTAGTGAATTCCGATTGTGTTTTCCAAATACAACGATAAGCCAGCAATGCCAATCTGATTATTCATTTGCCATCAGGCTGAACAAAACAACATTTCTTTGTTTTTTTTCTTAGGAATGACTTTGCGGCGGTATAATATGGTAGTTTTACGACGATATCTTAGGTGAAGGGTGGTAATTATGATCAATCGCCAAAACGATATATTCATCTCTCTCTGTCATTCTGACGTTTTTTTTTAATCCCCTCCCTTCTTATCTCTCTGTTTCATTTTATTTTATTTCGATTCGTTTTTAAACAACTTTTATAAAACATATAAACCCACACTTTCTCCATAAACTACATGAAGAGTTGTTAAGGAAAACGGGGCAGATACTGACAGGCATGAATGTTTGCTACTGACAGCCATGCATGCTTGGAAGTTTATGTTTTGGTACAGCCAGTATATGTAGAATTATTGCAAGATGTGGAAATCTAACTGTATCAGGTAATGAACATAAATATAGGTTAAACAAAGTATTTGCTTTCCGATTAAGTATATTGTTTGATATCAACGGACGTAATAAAACGTCTACTTACCGATACATGTTCGTCTATCGGACGACAATATCAAGCCTTCTCCGCAATGACACTGGTCCGGAGCTTCACAAGTTCCGCCATTTAGACAGTAAGGCCGTCCGAAACAGAGTGCTGAAAAGTTAAGTAATGCATTTTACTACGATACTATGACTTGTAAAGAAATAACTAGATAAAGTGCTCGAGTAATTTACGAGGGTCGTTCATTTAATGGTGTCATTAATGGCCCACCATACCACGTGGCTGTAAGGAGCACGTGGAAACTGCGGTGATTCTGCGGGGGAGTAATTTTCGATATTAGGATGAAATTTCGATCTAATCCGTTCAATGTTTCAAAAGTTATTGAAAGTTCAAGTTGGTTCAGTCATATACACTCTACCCTTACTGTATGTAAAATGAAAAACAAAATAAGCTTTAAGAGCTTTCTGTTTTATCCATGACAGCGCACCTGTTCACAAGTATGTTCTTGTTCAAAACTTCTTGAAAGAGGAAAAGGTAGTTCAGCTCTCTCATCCACCTTATTCGCCAAACCTTAGTCCCTGCGACTTGTTCCTGTTTTCTCTACTACAGAAAACCCTTTCTGGTCGTCGTTATGAATCCCGAAGTGCACTTGTAGTGCAATTTACTAGTGTCTTCAGGGTATACCAAAAGGCATTTTGCTCTGCCTTTACAGAATGGATTTCAAGACTTGAAAAGTATGTTTCCGTCAAGGGAGAATACTTCGAAGGGTTGAAGTAAACGAAATGTGAATAGGATTAATAACGCGCTCTTTAGAACCCCAATGACAACATTAAATGAAGGCCCCTCTTATTTCCGGTACTTCTGCTATGGCTTCTTACTGTTGTATGTTCTAATTGTTGAGGGTGCATTCGTTCACCTGCTTTGTGCGTTGTGTTTTTATTGGGGTTACCGAATGACCACCTGCCTGAGAAAAAGCTGTTGAGTCTGTGTATTATGCGCGCATTTTGTCTTCTGCCTGTCAATTTATACATTAGTATATGATCATTGCCTGTTTATTTACTTACTGATTCTTTGGATTATTGCGCTCAGTTGGTGGCTGTCTAAAATTTAGATTTCGAGGAACCTAGCGGTACGGAGCATGAACAGTGTTGCAACATAACATTAAGGCACATTAACTCAGTAATACCGAGTCTGCTATTTTCGCATTTCTGAAGTTTTCCTTACTTCCAGAGGACCTCTCTTTTTCGTTTCCTTTTTATTCATCTGGTTATCTGAGTATGAATGTAGTTGAGAAAGAGCTTAAACTGTGTCATTTTGTCGATGTCGCCTTATCTCCCTCTCGTTCTCTCATTCTCTCCCTCTCTCCCTGGTCTTCTCTAGTCTTTTTTTATGATTGTATGTTGTGAGTATGGCGGTTTCTATGTGCCCTATTCATATGTGGGAGTGAATACGTTATGTGAAATAACCAGTTTGATACATTCATAGGATGACATTTTTTTCTTATTTGCCATGTATCTATTTTTTGCATGTTCGGCATTAAGAAGCTTTATATACAACAAAGTTATATACCGTATAATGGAAAATTTTTGCGTCGCCAAATTTTCGCAGATTGTCTCAAAAACATGAAGATTAATGCTCGCGGTTTTTAAGTTTCACGGATGTGAACATCCACGAAAATAAAAATTGTGTTTGTCCTGTCAAATATTGGCTTGACTGAAAAATCGAGACGCACAAGGAGAGAGAAAGGTACATGTAATGAAACTGTAATCACTTTGTTATGAAAACATTTGTTTAGATAGCAGCGGCTCCTTTTTGGTTTGGGAGGATACCCATCCTTTAAAAAAAAAAAAAAAACAAAAAAAAAAAATAAAAAAAAAACGTAAGATAGACATTTGTACAAATCTATACTAGTACACAGAAACAGTCAACTGAAATATGCGAGCAATTGATAGAATTGCTATTGTTCGAGATAAAAGTAAACAGAACTCACAGCCACTTAAAAGTTATTCAATTATACTTGCATAATCAAGTACAAGTGACCGTTAATTAAGCGAAAAAAGTGACAGCCTGTTCAAATTGTAATAAATTTGCTAATTAGAAACATAATTGCGCCGAAAATAATAGCTCTATAGTTACCTACTCTTAAGGTTTTGTGGGGCGCTTTGAGTACCACAAACCATATGTTTGGACGTAACAAATTCCCTATTACTGTTTTGTACAAACTTGGAAAATATCTCGCGGAGTTTAATTTTCGCGGATCGCTACCGATCGAGAAATTCCTCGAAAATTAGGCGACGCGAAAATACGGTATTTCATGTGTGTTATTTGTAGTTCTGAAACAACATTTTTACGTAACTCCAGGCTTACGAAAATGAGGAAATGGAATACTTTATAGCCCCAAATTGTACCAGTATTTTGTCATGTAGTAATATTGGAGATGTTTAATGTTTACGTTCGTCGAAGAAAATTAGTTCCTTCTGATCTGAGCAGATAACTTCCAAAGATATGTTTGCAATATCTTTACCAAAGTACATGTCAATGAATCATTACCTGGCCAGATCTGTTTCTTCTGCCAGAGTGTTTGATTTTTATGGAAATTGTCCTTATGAAAGCCGCTACGCTAGACAATATTTCAAGTTAATTAAATGAAAACTTATCCACAATACGGGTTCCAAGTAGTAAATAAATGATTAGAAGTCGGATTCACTAGATTTCTTTTAATATAGGCTACCGGTTTCATGTAAAGCAATTTTTAAAGCCTTCAATATGTCACATACTTATCTGCATGATTTGACTAAACGTTGTCAAGGTTATAATGTCAGTTTAATGACGTTACGTCGTAAATAATATTACTTCTTTTAACAATGCTGTATAGACAGGTGGTAATAATTCATTTCATCTGGCTTCTCCACTCTATGCTTTTTTGTATTAAATTACGCCCCGGTTTGAATTTGTTATAACAATGAAATATTTTCCGTTTCTCTTCTATCTATAAAACTGCTGGAGTTCATCTTAAAAAAGGGAAACATAAAATACTTGGAATCTTTGTCTGAGCAAGTGGCAATATGGCCACTTACAGGGATCATTCGGAGGTTTTCATTTCTAATGTGCTGGTTATGTAGAGTGGTTCGTTTCCTTAAGCTATTCGTTTCCCCTATATAATACTCTCCACATCCTCGGCACTCAATAACGTATATTATGGTTGATACTATGGAAGGCATGTCTGCATTAACGGTAAAGTTTTCACCCTTAAAGTTAAATGTTGACTCTTGTTTAATATGTTGGCATAGCCCACATCTTGACTCTTTACATTTTGTTACTTCAAATTTCTTTTGCTGTTTATTGGAATATTTTGCTTTATTCAGTAATTTCTTCAGGCTTGGAGGCTGACGTTTACTTTTAAAAAAATGTTTATCAATTGTCTTCATTCTGTTATCTCTTAAGAGAATAGATTTGTTATGTCGAATTTCGGGGTTTTTTTCTGGGTTTTGCGGGTTAAATGCTGTGACGTATGGAATTATATTGCTATCTTAGTTATTTCATTCATTTGGTTTTAGTAAATCGGGTCTATTAAAAACTTTAATTTTTGCTATAGTGTCATCAATGAGAGATGAGGGATATTTTTGCATCAAAAGAAACGTTTTTTGCTCTTCAAGCCTTACAAAAGTGGGTTGTCTTCTGAAAGTATCATTTTTAGCCTTCTTGCTAAATTATATGGAATGCTGTTTCGTGTATGTTTCGGGTTGATGATGTGTACAGAAGGTACTGTTTTGAATCGGTTGGTTAATAAAAAACGTCTGTTTGAAGCTTTCCATATTTATATATATATTTGTCGGCTCCTCCTCCCACGACTAGAGATCAATACCCTGATGGTTGTATCAGTGCATGGGAGCGATTGACCTCTAGTCGTCCTCATATCTCCACTGAAATGAAGGTAGGGAGCAGTGATGATACCGCGAAACAGTCTCACAACAGTTGGTAATACAAAGGCCCGCTGTACTTGTAGGTGCGGCATCTGATTGTTTGGATTAATTCTTCGTATCTATCACTATTCACTTCCCGTCACTTTGAAACGGTCTGAAATCCGCTGAAACACCGCCTCACATGACCGTTCAACTACAGCATGTCGTCCAGGGGATAGTTACCTGGATGCGGTGTCCTTCCGATATTGACTATAGACTGACTAGTGCGTGATGTGCATGCAGTAGGTAAGGGACGTCTCTTTTGTCCCCTTTTTGTCCTTGTTCTTTGGACGTAGATGCCGTGGACATTGACCAACCTACAAGATAGTGGGGAGCCTGCTGGGTTTGTAGCTGATGCTGCCTTTTTATCATTATTCATTTATTTATTTCTTTTTATTTCTTTTCCCGTTTAACTAATAATAAAGTTAAACTTCGGTTTTTTGCTTCTCCCTGGCAGGGACGAATGCGCCTTCGCTTGGGACCGTTGAATCCAATACAACCGAATACCCACCAATTATTACTTCAGTTATAATGTTTCACGGATTCACAAGCTGCAACACAGCGAGACTAGGTTCTTGTGCATATCTGTGTTATATACTTTGATTGTTGGATTGTTGTGTTTCTTCCCTGTAAATGCAAGACAAATACATAACATTTAGCGCTGTCAGCAATTTTTCTTTCAATAAATTGAACTGCATGGTCCTCGCTAGGGTGAATATTTTGTTATTCCCCGCCGAAGGCGGAGATATTATTTTGTCCATGTCTGTCCGTTCGTCCGTTCGTCCGTCCGTCCGTTCGTCCGTCCTTCCATCCGTCCGTCCGGAGCCATAACTAAGTAACCGTTGGTCAGAATTACATGAATTTGAAATAAATATATATCACCATAACACGCTGCGGCACAACAAGTTTCATTAGACTTTCTTCAGTAATACTTGAGTTATTGCCCTTGAATTGATTTAAAATTAGCTATAACTAAGTAACAAATCACTGAAAATACATGAAACTTATAACAAATATGTATCACCATGTCTCAGCTGTGCACGTAAATCTTCATTAGAATGACATCAGTACTTCATGAGTTAAAGTTCTTGAATCATTTTGAAATTTACAGATTCAGCCATAACTAAAAACACAATGAATAGAATTCTATGAAGCCTATAATAAATATGGCTCATCATAGCATGGTGGTGCATGTAAAGTTTTGTCAGCATCACTTCGTTAATGCATGAGTTATTGTCCTTGAATCTATTTTATACAAAATGAATAAATTCAGTCATAACTAAGTACTCCTTGAAATGAATTTCATGAAACTTAAAACAATACTTTATTGTCATAATACAACAGTGCACATCAAGTTATGTTATAATAGGATCAGTAGTGCATGAGTTATTTGCCCTTAAAATGAGTTAAACTACCACAAATTAGCCATAACTAAGTAGCAGTGAACGAAGTTTCTTGAATCTGAATATAAATGTTTTTATCATAGTGGGGTGATGCTGTCACATTTATTTTCGAAATGATCTCTCTTATGAAGGACTGATTGAGCTTGATTTGAAATCCATAAGTTTAGCCGTAACTATATAACAAGTAGATAAAATTTTATGAAACATGAAATAAACCATACTCAGTTGCAGCTACTTCGGCGGGGGATATGAATTCATTGAATTTTCTTGTTCATTTTTGTTTTTAAGAGCTATTTTTTTCATGTTCAGATATTTTTGTCTCGAAATGAAAATGTTTCTACTTTTTTTCTAAAGTGAGGATGAATATTATCTGATAATGACAAAATTCAATCCAACCCAAGACAGCATGTAGGAAAGAAACAGCAAAACATTAGTCATCACCACAGACATCACCAGCGGCAGCCATGTGAACAGCTATTTTCCATGTAGGTAGTCAACGGGCTAGCCTGAATATCACAAACAGTATATCAATGCCAGACGTAGCAACTAACAACGCATAAAACAACCAATAATAACCAGCAATGCCGCCTTCGGACGGCCTGTAATGAAATTACTTGGGGGCTTAACCGAATTGTGATAGACCAACCCCCGCTCTTTGTTCTGCCATGGTTAATCAGTTACTTAGTTGTTCAACCCAACAAAAACAAGCACTGATGAAGCCGAAAGGCGATAGCGCGCAGGTAACATATTGAGAATTGAACTGTCAATAATTGACTCTCCTTATAAGATGTATGGCATGGGAAGTAAGAAGTAAAAACTAACAAATATGTAGCAAAAAACAAGGATGGTGTCTCTCTTTCTCTCTGTCTGTCTGCCTGTCTATCCGTCCGTCCGTGCGTTTGAATGCTTGTTTATATGCATGTATGTACATGTGGGTGCGCGATTGTGCATGAGTACGTACGAGCGTGCGTTTCCTGCATGCGTGTATGTGATTCTGTTTTACTTTCTGTCTGTCTCGTATATGCATGCGTGTGTGTGCGTGCATCTGGCTGTGTGTGAGCGTTAGTTCCTGTCTGTCTGTTTTTTCCATATGCATCTACATGCGTGTGCGTGCGTATGTTTGTGTCTCAGCGTGCGTGATTGCATGCCTGTCTGCTTGCTTACCTACCTACCTGTCCGCCCGGGCGTTTATCCGTCCGTCTGTTTTCGTCTATCTGTATGCACATGTCCGTCTGTCCAGACGTATCTATACAATGTTATTTACAAACACACATAGAGACACACGTATGCACTCACGCGAAGATGCACAGGCAGGTTAGATATTAAAAGGGTGAACCAACTCGAAATTAAGAAGTGAACTACGAGGGTGGGATCAAATGTAATGCAAGCAATGCAGGTATGCAGATTTCCAGGTATTTTGTCTTATAAAACCTTGCATTTATTGATTTGCTTTTGGGTACAGGAAACTGGATTGCTAGTTCTTAATACCAATTCTCTGTAAGCACCAGACTTTTCAAGAAACGCAAGGTCGGAACAAAGCTTGATCAAAAACACTTTAAATCTACAAAGTAGGGACTTATGTAATTAACATGAAGCATCAAAACAACTTTGTTCGAATGTTTTTTGCATATCTACTAGTCCTCAAAGGTGGGTGGGGTAACCAGGTATTGCAAGTCACAGTTTTAGGCATTTTTAAGCATCAATTTAAAAAAAAGGCACACTTCTATGACACATTTGCAAACTTTGCAATAAAAGAGGAGACTTTCAATTTTCACAAAATGAAAAAAACAGAGTGGGGCAAGCTGACTTCAGACCGTAACCATGGTAACAAACCAGACCCCATGCAAAAAGTGAAAACAGAAGCTTATACTGAAGCCACACTATTATAATCAAATTAATTGCATTGCAGCTATAACTACTGGTCCAAATGCTGTAGAAATATTAATTCTATATGATTTGGTGAGGGTTCGACACCTTAAGGGTTGAAAGTCCCATTTATATTCATTTAAAAGGCCAAAAAAGGGGCAAAACATGGTCAAAATTAACGTACCTCATTCATTGTCTCTAGGAATCAACAAAAAGACAACATTGGTTTCTTTAAATTTGTTATGAAAGTATCAGTTTGACATAAACTGATAGAAAATATGGCATTACGGAGCCCTACATCTCTAGGTATGGAATCTATTGGGGCCCAAAATGGGGTAAATTTGAAAATGTTCCTCCAAAATAATAATCATTCTTCACAGTGGAACACACTACAGCATTTGCCAAGATAAAATAGGTAGAAAAACACACACACACAAAAAAAACCCGCCTTATATTATGCCACCAGTAAACTTGCACTCAAGGGGCTGGGAGCCCTATTTATGAAAATTTAAGGGGCTCGAAAAGGGAAAACAATGGTCAAAATTACTGCATATCACTCATTCTCCTTATCAATACGCAAAATACAGTACTGGTTGCTTTTACATTTGATATGACAAATAAGTTTGACATATACTGATAGAAAATATGGCAAAAAGGAGACCATTATCCCCAGGTATGGAGATTATAGGGGCCGAAAAGGGGATAATTTGAAATTAAACACCCAAAATAAAGGTCGTTTTTCATAATAAAGCATACAACAGCCTTTGTCAAGATGAAATAGGTTAAAATAAAACCTTATGCACGTATATGCCACAAGTAAACTTGCAATCAAGTGGCTGGGAGCCCTATTTATAATGATTTAAGGGGCTCCAAAAGGGCCAAAAATGGTCAAAGTTACCGCATATAATTCGTTTTCTCTACAAAAAAAAACAAAAGACAACACTGGTTACCTTTCAGTTTGTTATGAAATATTAGATTGATATATATTGACAGAAAATATGGCAATAGGGAGCCCTAACTCCCTGGGTATGAAGAAAATAGTGTCCCAGAAAGGGGTAAATTTGATGTTCGCTAAAAATAAACAAAAACTAGAAAATGTGTTTATGATCCACTATGCCCCCAGCCATGTGCTTGCCTCTAAAGAAGGTTCATCCAATAATGCTTGTACATTTGTACCATAGGCTTCAATGCACAAGGTTGAAAAAGGGGCTTAACTCAGTCAGCCTTGGGCAATATCAACCTGCAAAAATCATGATCCTAGCATCACGGGTTCTCCATATATTTTGTTCAGAAGGTTCCATAACCAAATAATGCACTAAGTTGAAAAAGAGGCATAACTCAGTCAAAAAATCACGAATTTGTTTCAAAAGTTAAATAGGTCATTTACACCATAGGCAGTATCTTCCTGCCAAAAATCATGCTCCTAGCATCAGGGGTTCTTGAGATATTTTGTTCACAAGGCTCCATAGGCTTACAAAGCACTAAGTCGAAAAGGGAGCATAACTCGGTCACAAATTCACGAATCTGTTTCAAAAGTTAATCAGGTCACCTACACCTTAGGCATTGTCATCCTGCAAAACCTCATGATCCTAGCATCAGGGATTCCTGAGATATTTTGTTCACAAGGTTCCACATGCTAAGTCGAAAAAGGGGAATCACTCTGAAAATATGTGACCCACGGAAAAAAGAAAAAAAACATGTTTTCACTTATTTTTATACAAATCATGTGTTTAAAGTTTCAAGTTCCTAGCTCTTACAGTTCTTGACTGGATGTAAAGGTACCTTTGTACCATAGGCTTCAATGCATTAAGTCGAAAAAGGGGCATAACTCGATAAAAAAATTACGATTTTTTTTTTCAAAAGTTAATCAGGTCATCTACACCTTAGGGAGTATCTTCCTGCAAAATATCATGATCCTAGCATCTGGGGTTCCTGGGATATTTTGTTAACAAGGTTCAAACGGCTTACAATGCACTAAGTCGAAAATGGAGCATAACTCTGTCGAAAATTCATGATTTTTTTTTCAAAAGTTAATCAGGTCATCTACACCTTGAGCATTTTCATCCTGCAAAACCTCATGATCCTAGCATCAGAGGTTCTTGAGATATTATGTTCACAAGGTTCCACAGGCTAAGTCGAAAAAGAGGCATAACTCTGGAACTACATGATCACGTGTATAAAGTTTCAAGTTCCTAGCTCTTACTAATCTTGACTATATGTAAGGGTACCATAGGCCTCAATGCACTTAGTCGAAAAAGGGGAATAACTCGATCAAAAATTCAGGATTATTTTTTCAAAAGTTAATACAGTCATCTTCACCACAGGCAGTATAGGCCTGCAAACAATAAATGTTACAGTGTGTAACAAATGCCCCCGAAGGCCCCTAACACCTGGTATTTGACCCCTGACCTTTGACTGTGAACCTTGGTTATGGGAACCTAAATTTTGTGCATGACACAACTTATCATTTTGATTTACCTTTCTGGAAAATTTGATTAAATTCGCTTCAGCACTTTTTGAGATATCTTGGACACAAGATTTGTAAGAGACAAACTTATGAACTTTGACTGTGACCTTGACCTTGACCTTGGCCGTGAGAACCTAAATTTTGCGCATGACAAAACTATTCATTTTGGTTTACCTTTCTGTAAAATTTGATGCAATTCGCTTCAGCAGTTTTTGAGATATCTTGGATACAAGATATGAGGGAGACAAACTTATGACCTTTGATTGTGACCTTGACCTTGGTCATGGGAACCTTAATTTTGTGCGTGACACACCTTCTCATTTTCGTCTACCTTTCTGTGACATTTGATTCAATTCTCTTCAGGGGTTTTTGAGTTATTGGGGACACACGATTTGTAAGGGTCAAATCTATGACCTTTAATTGTGACATTGACCTTGGTCGTGGGAACCTAAATTTTGGGCGCAACACACCTTCTCATTATGGTTTACCTTTCTGTGAAATTTGACTCAATTCACTTCAGGGGTATTCGAGTTATGGCGGACACACCATTTGTATGGGTCGAACCTATGACCTTTGATTGTGACCTTGACCTTGGTCATGGGAGCCTAAATTTTCTGCGCAACACACCTTCTCAATTTGATCTACCTTTCTGTGAAGTTTGATTAAATTCCCTTCAGCTGTTTTCGAGTTATGGCGGACACACGATTTGTAACGGACGGACGGACGGACGGTGCGATTTTAATATGCCATCCGAAGTTCCTTCGGGGGCATAAAAATCATGCTCCTAGCATCAGGGGTTCTTGAGATATTTTGTTCACAAGGTTCCATAGGCTTACAATGCACTAAGTAAAAAAGGGGCTTAACTTGGTCAAAAATTCACAAATCTGTTTCAAAAGTTAATCAGGTCATCTACACCTTGGGCATTCTCATCCTGCATAACCTCATGGTCCTAGCATCAGGGATTCTTGAGATATTTTTTTCACAAGTTTCCACATGCTAAGTCGAAAAAGGGGCATATCTCTATAAATATGTGACCTGCGGAAAAAAGAAACCAGAGGACCAATGGTCCTGTAGCTCACCTGACACTTGGTCCTGGTATGTATTTTAATGCTTTTATACATGTATATAGCACCAGGGCAGGGGCAGATGATCCCCCCCCTTGGGGATTAATGTCGAGTCCCAATTCTATATACCAAGCCACAAGGTCACTGGGCCTTTGTTTCTGGACAAAGATTTCTGAAGGGTTTTTATCATATATGGGTGTGGCGGCCACCATGTTCATACGACCATGACCATCTTAACAAACTTAGATTCCTTTGACATAGTATTAAAGCTCCATATGAAATACAGTATTCATTTGTATAAACTATGACGGGCCTGAGTGCCCAATGCTACATACCGGTACCAAGTTTCAAGGTTATAGGCCTTTCGGTTCTCGAGAAAAAGACGTTGAAGAGTTTTTACCATATATGGGCAAGGTGGCATTTTGGTCAAGTGACCAAGACCATCTGAACAAACTATGGTTCCTTTAAGCCGGTGCAGCTCCATATGAAATATGGCTTCAATATACCCTGGTGGCCTCTGAGAAGATGTTTGAAAATGTTGACGGGTGACAGAATATCAATGACCGTGTACAAAAGTCATAGAATGACCTTGACCTATAACAACAAAATATCTTCATCTAGTCATTTAGTCAACCATATATACCAAATATTGCACCTTAGACTTAAATAGTTTCTGAAAAATCCACTGTTTAAGCATTTTCCCATATAAAAGCCTACATAATGTACCAAAGTTGACAGTGTCATAAATTAGGTCAAGGTCAACGCACGATCATTTTTATAAATTATGATGGGCTTGAGTGCCCAAAGCTACATACCAAGTTTCAAGGTCATACACCTTTGGTTCTGGAGAAGAAGATTTTGAAGGGGTTTTACCATATACGGGCATGGCGGCCATCTTGGTCAAGACCCTGAGAACAAACTCATTTTCCCCGATCACACTTAGACTCCATATGAAATTTTGCTTCAATCAGACCAGTTTTTCAGAGGAGCAGATGTTTTGAAAATCTTGATGACGGACAGACCGACAAAATGACCTTGACCTTCAGTGACATAATATCTTCATCTGGTCATTTAGTTGACCATATATACACCATGTATTGTACCTTAGACTTAAATAGTTTCTGAGAAATCCACTGTATGAGCGTTTTTCCATATAAAAGCCTAACGTACCAAAGTTGACCATGTCTTAAATTAATTCAAGGTCAACGCATGGTCATCATTTGTATAAACTATGATGGGCCAGCATGCCCGATGCTACATACCAAGTTTCAAGGTCATAGGCCTTTTGGTTCTAGAGAAGAAGATTTTCGAAGGGTTTTTACCATATATGGGCATGGTGGCCATCTTGGTCATGTAGTCAAGCCGCCCCCCACCCCCGGTATAAACTTTAGTTCCTCTATCCCACTGAGACACCTTTTGAAATTTGGCTTCAATCTCCCCAGTGGTTTCAGAGGAGAAGATGTTTGAAAATCTTGATGACGGACAGACCTACAAAATGACCTTGACCCTCAGTGACATAATATCTTCATCTGGTCATTTAGTTGACCATATATACCACATATTGTACCTTAGACTTAAATAGTTTCTGAGAAATCCACTATATAAGCTTTTTCCCATATAAAAGCGTAACATACCAAACTTGACCATGTCGTAAATTAGGTCAAGGTCAACACAAGGTCATCATTTGTATAAACTATGATGGGCCCGCATGCCGAAAGCTACGTGCCAAGTTTCAAGGTCAAAGGCCTTTTAGTTCTGGAGAAGAAGATTTTTGAAAGTTTTTTTATTATATATGGACATAGCGGCCATCTTGGTCATGTGACCCAGACCCCGGGTACAAATTTTTTATTTCCCCAACCCACCGAGACTCCAAATAAAATTTGGCTTCAATCGGCCCAGTGGTTTCAGGGGAGAAGACAGAATGACCTTTAGTGACATAATATCTTCATCTGGTCATTAAGTCGACCATGTATACCAAGTTTTGTACCTTAGACTTAAATAGTTTCTGAGAAATCCACTGTTTAAGCGTTTTCCCATATAAAAGCCTAACGTACCAAAGTTGACAATGCCATAAATTAAGTCAAGGTCAATGCAAGGTCATCATTTTTATAAACTATGATGGGCCCGCATGCCCGATGCCCAAAGCTACATACCAAGTTTCAAGGTCATAGGCCTTTAGAAGATTTTTGAAGGGTTTTTACCATATATGGGCATGGCGGCCATCTTGGTCATGTGACCCAGACCCCGGTATAAACTTTCGTTCCCCCATCCCACTGAGACTCCATATGAAATTTGGCTTCAATCGGTCCAGTGGTTTCAGAGGAGAAGATGTTTGAAAATCTTGACGACGGATGGTCCGACGGAATGACCTTGACCTTAAGTGACATACATTCTTCATCTGGTCATTAAGTCGACCATGTATACCAAGTTTTGTACCTTAGACTTGAATAGTTTCTGAGAAATCCACTGTTTAAGCGTTTTCCCATATAAAAGCCTAACGTACCAAAGTTGACAATGCCATAAATTAAGTCAAGGTCAACGCAAGGTCATCATTTTTATAAACTATGATGGGCCCGCATGCCCGATGCTACATACCAAGTTTCAAGGTCATAGGCCTTTTGGTTCTGGAGAAGAAGATTTTTGAAGGGTTTTTACCATATATGGGCATGGCGGCCATTTTGGTCATGTGACCCAGACCCCGGGTATAAACTTCAGTGTTCCTATCCCACTGAGACTCCATATGAAATTTGGCTTCAATCGGCCCAGTGGTTTCAGAGGAGAAGATGTTTGAAAATCTTGACGACGGATGGTCCGACGGAATGACCTTGACCTTTAGTGACATAATATCTTCATCTGGTCATTTATTCGACCATGTATACCAAGTACTGTTCCTTAAACCTAAATAGTTTCTGAGAAATCCACTGTTTAAGCGTTTTCCCATATAAAAGCCTAACGTACCAAAGTTGACCATGCCGTAAATTAGGTCACGGTCAACGCAAGGTCATGATTTGTACAAACTATGATGGGCCCGCATGCCCGATGCTACATACCAGGTTTCAAGGTCATAGGCCTTTTGGTTCTGGAGAAGAAGGTTTTTACCATATATGGGCGTGGCGGCAATCTTGGTCATGTATCCCAGATACCCCGAACAAACTTTCGTTCCCCCAACCCACGGAGGCTCGATATAAAATTTGGCTTTGATCGGCCCAGCGGTTTTGGAGAAGAAGACCTTTGAAAATGGTGGACGGACGACGGACGGACTACGGAGCATTGCCATACTAAAAGCTCACCTTTGAGCCTTCGGCTCAGGTGAGCTAAAAACATGTGTTCGCTTCTTTTTCATACTGATCATTTGTGTGTAAAGTTTCAAGCTCCTAGCTCTTATGGTTCTTGACTTATAGATAGCGGACAGACGGACTGAAGGACGGACGGACAGACAGACGGACAGGCCCAAACCAATATTCCCCCACAATTTCTCCGAAATTGGGGGCATAATTATAGTAGATTTTTAATTTCTACACACTGAAACAAAGTAGTGCATCTGCGATGTTGACTCTGGTTGTTAAACTACAAGCCTAGTATATATTAATATTAAATGCAATACTTAAATTCATTAACGGGGCCTAACAGAGGCTACTTATGTGAAAATTTTAAAAAAATAAACAAAAACGAAAAAAAATGGATGCATTTTTGTTCTGATAGAAACAAATTGAGATCTTGATATTAACAGTAAAGTATTTTATGCAGACATTTACACATTATTAGCTTTTCAAAACTGTGTAAAGCTGGTTTTCCATGGATCTTATTCTTTAGCCGTTTCTATGCCTATGTTTAGCATGACTGTTACAAAAGCATGGCACAAATAGCGTGAATAACGAATTTCGATTCAAATATGCCTCATTCCAGAGAACTTATTTCAATGACAAGCAAGTTCTTAGCCACTATATTTTTCCCATAGTCTAATAATGGACAAATACAAAGCCTGAGCTAAAAGAAACAGTCATATAATACGCTCCATTTAAATCCTTCTATACAATGTAGTTTGTACGCCAGCTGCAAACATGAGATTTGGACCACATACTCTTGCTCTTACCATTCATTTAGCAATGGCGTTTATTTCGAAGACTATAAACCTCAAATAGAAAGGATTACACAGATCTGAGCTTTTACTTTTTTTTTCTTCTTTTTTTTTTATCTTTATTTATTTACTTTTTTCATTTTTATTTTTTAGTTTTGTTTTTTGCCAGCCCACTGGAGAAAGTCATTATTTCAAAACATGCAATTATTCAGATACAAATTTTCAATGAATCAGTAAAAAAATCAAATGTGATTATGAAGAAAAGCAATCCTCAAAATAGAAAATCCAAATAAGGAGGTATAGTTTCCCACAAGTCAAATTTTTCGGCTGTCCTTAAAACATGAGGGGTGACGTCATGTTTGCAAGTATGGGGTATGAGTTCTGTTTGAATGTCCATGAAATGAATCATGAATATCCAGGATATTGGATATGAAGAAGGCAGATAAGGGCTATCTGTGGATTAAAGAACTACTGTGTCATGTGTCTTTGTGGGGGGTGTTTTGATGCAGATACAATAATTGAGGGTGAATTGATAAACATCTAAGGTTTTTTCAGCCATTTTACAAAAGGGGGGCAACTTTCGGTCAGACTTCCGGGTCACTTCCCTGGCCTTATAGGACTTCCGTTTGCTTCCCTGCCATTGTAGGATTAGACTTTGCCCCAAAGAAGGCAAGTTCTTTCCTTCAGGAGTTGATCCCCATTAAGAATGGAGGAAAGACAGAAAATGGCAGAGTTGCCTTCCCTGCCAGTGTATTTTGTAGCCTTGAGTTTTCAGTCTTGGTCTGTTAGATATATTTGTTACGTGTTATGTGTCTGTGGCGAGGAAGTTTTGATGCAGATACAATGTTTGAGGGTGAATGGACAAACATCCATGTTTTGGCCATTTTAAAAAGGGGAATAACTTTTGGGTCTTCCTGTTTCCTTTCCTCGTCTTATGAGAATTCTTGTTTGCTTCCCTTCCATTATAGGATTCGTTCTTGGAGGTTGGGCTTTGCCCCAAGGAAGGCAAATTCTTTCCATCAGGAGTTGATTCCCACGGAGAATGGATGCAAGACAGAAAATGGCAGAGTTGTCTCCCCTGCCTGTGTATCTAATCACCTCGAGTTTTCAGTCTTGATCTGTTCTAACACACTTGTGACGTGTTATGTGTCTGTGTCGAAGAAGTTTTCATGCAGATACAATTTTTGTTTTGAGGATGTATGGATGCACATCCATGTTTTCCAGCAATTTGACAACGGGGAGCAACTTTTGTTTGCTTCCCTTCCAGTGTGGGATTCGCTTTTGGAGGCTAAGCTTAGTCCCACGGAGAGCAAATATTTTCCTTCAGGAGTCGGTCCCCATTGAGATGGCCGAAGACGCAAAATGGCAGAGTTTCTGCCCCTGCAGTGACCAAAGAAAAATCAGATATTCAATATAGCTGTTCAATAACTAGCTGTTTCCTCAAAACTGATAAAACTTGGCTTGATTATACAGCACTTACCAAAATTGGCCTATTGCCCAACATTGGCCGTGCAATGAAATTTTCATTACAGTGTCTCCCATTCTAATGGTTAGATATTTTTACTTTACAAAGTGCACACCTTTGTTTCGATGGCAAGCAACTTCAGCAATGATGACGTTTGTAACAGTAAGAACAAAATGTAATTATTTTTGAGAAGTTTTAAACTAAGAATTTTTCGGCCCCATTTAACCCATTCGTGAAGATGTTGGATGCCCCATTGCCATGTTCAATATCAGTATCTGTAAAACAAATATTTCCATAACAAATATAAAAATAACCAGTGTTCACTTTTGTTAATTCGTGTAAAGAAATAATGATAAGTGGTAATTTTGACCATTTTGCCTCTGTTTGGGACCCTTCAAAAGGAATTTATATGATTTCTTATCCCTTATTCCATATATAAGCCTCTTTTGTTTTGGCTACTGATTCTAACATTACAAATGCTTTAGTGTGCCCCTCTGTGAAGAATAGTCATTATTTTGGGCAATATTTTCGAATTATCCCCTTTTGGGCCCCTTAGACTCCAAACCTAGAGATGTAAGGCACCAAATTGCCACGTTTTTTTAATCAACATGTGTCAAACTTATTTCATAATAAATTTAAAAATAACCAGTATTGTCTGTTGTTAGTCTGTGGAAAGAAATATTGATTTTTGTTTTTAAATCTTGACCATTTTTGCTTTTGTAGCCCCTTACATTGATAAAACCAGGACTCCCAGTCCCATGATTGCAACTTTACCAACGGTATATATAAGACTATGCTGAGGCTGTGCATTTTTCAACCTATTTCATTATGACAAATACTGTAGTGTGTACCAATAAGAAGAATGATCTTTATGTTGGGTGAATATTATTAAATATACCCATTTTTTGGCCCCTATAGACTTAGTCAGGAGAAATCGGGCTGCCCATTGCTATGTTTTCTATTACTGTATGTCAGACTAATATTTTCATAACAATTTAAAAGGAAAAAGTGTTGCATTCTGTTCATTCGTAGAGAGATTAAGTGATATGAGGTAATTTTTGACGAGTTTTGCCCCTTTTTGGGACCCTAAAATGGGTATAAATTTGGTTTCTCATGTCTTATTGCAAATTCACTAGAAGCATACATAAGACTATAAGTTTCCTACTTATTTTAAAATGACAAATGCTGTACTGTGTTTCTCTGAGACGCATGGTCATTATTTATGACAAATATTTTCCATTTTTCCCTTTTCGGGCTCCTTGGGACTCCTTTTAGGCCCTTTGGGACTCCAAACCTAGAGATGTAAGGCACCCATTGCCATATTTTATATCAGTCTGTGTCAAACTTAAATTTTCATTTCAAAGGGGGGGGGGGGGGGTATCAATAAGGTGGGTTTTGTGCATCCTACCAAAGTTTTCTTTTTTTAACTGATGGTATACTCCAATGTGTGTAGTTTATTGGACTATATGTGACTTTGGTCGGAAAGCCCTACTTACTGAGCTATGGGTCCACAGAAGTAGGTGGGGTAATCCAACATGGTTTTAGCCTGTCTTATAAAAACATTCTCATTTGGTAGAAGGGTACAGCAGACAGACAGGATTTGATAAAATGAATAACAGAACATCTAAACTATATTTCCATATCATTTTATTTGGTTTATTTGAACATGTGTTGTCAAAAAAAGACTTCCTTTGACATTCAGCATTTTTTGATATTTTTGACCTCAATTTTCAATATTTATTGGCCTTATTGTTAAATAAACAGACATGTTATCATCAAACTCTTGTCAAGGAAGCACCTTGAAAAGGACATTCGGAAGATGTGACCAGAATTTCACAATGGCATAGTTTGCATGGTCGACTGAACACATAAACTTGCTTAGAAGATGGTTTTCTTTCTATTTTGACCTAGAATTACGAACCTTTGGTCAAATTACTATTTTAACAGCTATACTGTGCCCCACGCCCCCGCCACTAAAGGTAATGGAATACATATTGGCTTCAGTGCGGATCTCGCTGGCATCTGCATTTGTGTATGTGTCACATATAAAGTCCTTCAGTGACCTTGGAAACAAGGTCAAGGTCATCAAAATCTGACCTTGACCTTGTTTCCCAGGTCAAAATATGTGACACAGACACAGATGCAGACGCCAAGGAGATCCGATCTGAAGCCAATATGTATTCTCTCAGCTTTAGTGGCGGGGGTGTAGGGCATAATATAGCAGTTAAAATAGTAATTTGGCCAAAGGTTCGTAATTCTAGGTCAAAATTAAGTGAAAAACATCTTCCAAGCAAGTTTATGTGTTCAGTCAACCATGAAAACTAGGTCATTGCGAAATTCTGGTCACATCATCCGAATGTCCTGGTCAGGGTGCTTCCTTGACATTAGTTTGATGACAACATGTCTGTTTATTTAACAATAAGGCCAATAAATATTGAAAATTGAGGTAAAAAATATAAAAAAATGCTGACTGTCAAAGGAAGTCTTTTTTGACAACACATGTTCAAATTAAACCAAATAAAATGATATGGAAATATAGTTTAGATGTTCTGTTAATCATTTTATCAAATTCTGTCTGTCTGCTATACTCTTCTAGCAAATGAGAATGTTTTTACAAGACAGGCTAAAACTATGTTGGATTACCCCACCCACTTCTGTGAACCCATAGCTCAGTAAGTAGGGCTTTCCGACCAAAGTCACATATGGTCCAATAAACTAGACACATTGGAGTATACCATCAGTTAAAAAAAGAAAACGTTGGTAGGATGCAGAAAACCCACCTTATTGATACCCCGTCTCCCCCTTTGAAAGTAAACCGATTTGTTTTATGATGGTCCATGGACAGGATTAGTGATTTGTGTTAATTTTGGCCATATTTGTCCCTTTTAGAGCCCATTAAAACAATAGGAAATGGGCTCCCCCACCCCTCCCCACCCCAGTTTCAAATTTACCTGCAGCATATATAGGCCTGCAACCAATGTCATCATTTTAAATGCTTTAATGTGTTCCATTGTGAAAAATGGTCATTATGTTGGTAAAATAGAAGCCTCAAACATACACCCTTTGGGCCTCTATAGACGCAATCCCTGGAAATTTAGGGCCCGCTATCGTCATGTTTTCTATCAGTATATGTCAAACTAGTATTTTCCTTACAAATATAAAAGTAATAAGTGTTGTCTTTTGTTGATTCGCAGTAAGAATGAGTGATATGTATGGTAATTTTGACCATTTTTGCCCCTTTTTGGACCCTTTTAATGGATATAAATAGCCTTTCCGACCCTTAAGACGTCAAACTTTCATCAAATCAAGTAGAATACATATTTCAATAGCAGAAGGATCACAAGTTAGGGCTGCAATACATTTAATATGGTTGCAAATCTGTGGTAATAGTATAACCTTCCGTTTTTTACTTTCTTGCATAAGGTATGGCTTGTTCCCATGGTTACGGTCTGAAATCAGCTTTGCCCCACTCAGTTTTTTTTTCATTTTCTTAAAGTGGAAAGCCTCCTGTTTGACGTTAACTTATGCAAATGTGTCACAGAAGTGTGCATTTTTTAAACATGATGATTAAAAATACCTAAAAATAGTGTTTTGCAATAACTGGTTACCCCACCCACATTTGCAGTACAGTAGGTATAGAAAGACATTGGAACAACGTTGGATTGATGTTTCTTAGTAATAACATAAGTCCCTAGTTTTTAGATTTAAAGAGTTTCTGATGAAACCTAGCCTATTCTAGGAGATATAGAAGTGCAGAAAGTGTGAATTTCTGTTAAATATTTTGGCATTTTTTCTGCAAAAACAGAAAAACGCGGTTACCATGGCAACAGGATGGTAAATGAACAAATGAAGTGCAAATTACTTGTTTTTGTGTGACAACAAAAAAAGGGAGAAAGTTTGAAAAAGAACTTCCGACCTTGCGTTTCCGGCCCTCTATACAAAAAGTCTGGTGCTTACAGAGAATTGGTATTAAGTAGTGAAAAATATGGCATACTTTTTCCACACTCCTTTTGGTAAAACAAGGCCTTCAGCTTTAGTGAACCCTACTCGGTTACTAATTCTTCGGTCAGGTTCGAAGACATCTATCAAAGACTCACCACTTCGCACTACATACATTTTTTTCTGATCGTATCTTTGACCCTTTTTATGAACCCGTGACGATAGTCAGGGACATTAAGATTTGCTCCTGTCCGTCCGCCTGTTCGTCAAACTTTATGGTATAGAGTTTGTGTAATCAACTCCTCCAACAGTTTTAATGGATCTTTTTCAAACTTTGCATACATGTTGTGAACATATTGAAAATGCGCATGTGTATTCTTGATAGAGCTAAAATTGATTTTGACTGAATTATGGCCTTTTAAACTTTGACACTTTTGTCAATTTATGCATTGTGGGGTATAGAGTTTGTGTAATCAACTCCTTCCACAGTTTTCAATGGATCTTTTTCAAATCTTGCCTACATATTGCGGGCACACTGAGGATGTGAATTCGGTTTTTGTTGGCGCTAGAATGAATTTTGACAAAATTACGGCCTTTTGAACTAAGTGATTTTTTGCATTTTTTTTTTTTTTTGCATTGAAGGGTATGGAGTTTGTGTAATCAACTTCTCCGACAGTTTTCAATGGATCTTCTTTTCACCTTGGATGCCAATTGTGGATACACAGAAATTTTGCATGTGCGTTTGTGTTGGAGCTAAAATGAATTTTTGACAGAATTGTAGCCTTTTGAACTAAAGACATTTCAGGCAAATGTTTGCACTGTAGGTTAAGTACTTTGTGTAATCAACTATTCTTACAATTTTCTGTACATTTTTTTCCGACATTGTATTCTTGTTGTTAGGGATGTAGGGATGTACACATTTCTTTGACAGGCGCTGCACGGGGGCATCATAAGTGTCTTACAAACACACTTTATTAGTTTTCTTAAATGTTCGCACCATCTTAACACGCATGAGGTTTTCCTCCTCCATGAGCAAATGCGAGACCCACCTAGGACTTTTTCTTCTTTTATTTGAATATGTTCGCAGAAAGTGCAATGCAGATGCTTTGGAAATTTCAAACATGTCAGCAATCTAATGAAAATTATTATATCGTGCGTCAGAATTTACTTTTTGTTCATTTTTTCAGCAATCCTTGGACCACTTTCAGACTTATGTCTAACAGACTCCCTGCTAGCACTACATCTCCTACCCATCTGCAAACTGTTGTAATTGTATTACTACCATTAACAATACACACGTCTGCATAAATGTTCTTTGAATCTCTGCCGAGATATGCGCGAGTCTTAATGTAAGCCCTGATTTCGATTGCATTCTTGACACTTTTTTCCAACCATTTAGCCTAACTACCTAGGAGAAGGTTTTGTAAAAATATAGAATGTGAGCGAGATATTGCGTCTACATGTAGAGTTTGTTCACCGAATGAAAGCTTTGACACTGTGGGACACGTTCAAGACGTAAATGTTGAACTCGTGCCAATAATAGCGTTGAACAATAGCCAGTGGTATTACACTGGCGCTCACGTATTTGTACATCAAAACGCGTTCGTACCTCGTTGCATGCGCGTGCTGCGTGTGTATGACCTAGAACCGCGCAGCAGACCCGTCTAGACGCGCTTTGACGCGTCTCGACGCGGGAAACGCAAACAATGATAAAATGAATATTAATGACTTGTTCAATACGCGTACAACCGCAGATATATATATATATACGTTGTCTATTTACAATAGTTTTAAGATAGCTTAAAACAATAAAACTCTTCACTGATAAGTTAGACTCGACTGTGTATTTTAATATTGCCTCGGTCCCACTACCGGAAATCTGTCCGAATCGATGCGCAGTCCAGTAATTTCTATTGATTACAACATCGTATTGTGCGTGACCGCTGCTGTAGCGGATTGCGCAAGGTTCTTTGCGCTACATGTAGATAATACGAAAATAGTCTCCGTCTAATGGCGTCTATGGCAATGATCCCCAGCATATCGGCTGAAACTTTCGAAGGAAAATGTTCCGACCTTTCAGACAGTGAATGAGTAAAAAGGAGACCTGAGAAACGCCGTAATAATTGTCAATGCTGCCAAGGCACAATGGTACTTTGACGGCCAAATTTTTTACTTTCACGTTCTGTTCTGGCCAATTTTGAAGTCGTAAATGCAAAAAAAAAAAAAAAAAAAAAAAAAAAAAATAGAAGAAAAAAAAATAAAAGGCAAAATGACCCTCGATTTAGTCACAACTCATCTGGGCCGGCACGGATTTTAAGTCACAACTTATCTGGGCCAACACGGACAAATCCGAGCACACGGTAACCCTCGCTAAGAATTAACCTGACCAGTGACATTTTGGACCCAGACTATTATATTGAGTTGAATGTTCAAACAGAACAATACTGGTATATTTTTGTAAAATTTAAGAGTTCCACAGCCAATTCAATACTATTTCTAGCAACCTCCATGGCTCAGTTCTCAGCACACGCGCTTCTCACCTCTGCAGTCACAGGTTCGATCCCTGGCCCTGGATTAAAAGTCGTGTCTAAACAGCAAACCGAAGCGAATCCGCATTAAAATTTATTTTAATTTTGTGTACTGACCACGGGCATGTTTAGGTCACGTTAACATTTGAGCAGGCTGCATTTACTTTACTGCGAAGTAACTTGCAACGAATCGAAAATGGTTTGGTCTGAATAGACAAAAGGGTTCACCTCGGATTACCTTATTGCACAGCAGTATTTCATTTAGACCATGTTGTTTTGGTTGAATGCAGAAATAGATGTACATTCTAAGATAAACCGTGATTTCAGAAAGCAATATAATGCTGCTAAATTTTCCAGCAAATGGGGCCAAAGTTGACTGATCATCAAGGTGACTGAAAACCAGGAACCCCGGCAAGGAAAAACCACACTGCCCCCTGTCCTGGCTGGGCCCAGGGCAGATATAGGTAAACAAAATGGGGAGCAAATTCTTTGGCGGGTAGCAAATTTCCATATCAACTAATGTAATGGGTAGTTGGAGATAAGAGATTGAGGGCGATCTGGGATGTAACTGTCTCATGTTTTTGTGGCCCTCATGTGTAATTGAGGTTGCCTGGGTTACATGAAATGACATGTACGCCTGTTGGCCTCAGAGAGGACCGTAGCTTAATTATGTTTGGAGGGAGGCAGGTGGGGTAGAAATTCCTTTTGGGGCCTTGGACTTTAGCATTTGTTCTAAACCTTATCTTGGTTTTGCTGGTTCCAAAATATATTGCATATTTAAAGTTTTGGGGGTCTGTATGTTCATAGGAGTTTTGTTAGTGTTCCGATATTTTGGGAAATGGAGAATATTATTAGTTGATAAGAGGACTGTAGCTAATTTCTTATTGCAGATTGTTGGGAGGAGAGGGCGGTTCTTTTGGCTGTTTCTTGGGACCAAATGTGTTGAACTGAAGCCTGGGTGTAAGATTAAGGAGGTTGGATACACATTATTTTTTTATGGGGGGGGGGATGGAGAATATTATGAATGGACAAAAGGACTGTAGCTGATTTCTTATTGTGTGTTGTTGGGAAAGGAGGGCGGGTTCTTTTGGCTGTTTCTAGGGAGAAAATATGTTGGACCTTATAATGGATTAGTTAGTTTCCAGGTGACTAAGTTTATTCTAAACTGGGTCTGAGGTTGAGGAGGTTAGATACACATTAATTTTAGCCTTTATCGTCAATAGACAAAGGTTATTTTTACGACCATAGGGAAAGTCGGATTGTGGTCATACAGATGGGTTCTAGGGCTTTTACTGGATTGGGAGTGTTTATCAGGAGCATAGCACTTAGTAGGGGATTAATGTGGATCTAGGGATTTTGGGAAATGTGTTGGGTAGGTGGTTAATAACAGGGACTCGAATTAGAGAAAATTTGGGGATTTTATTTTCCCTATTGTTTTGGAATCTATCTATATCCTGGCAATGATATTGGTTTTGTCCAGGTATTCAAAGACTGCCTTCTGTATTGTATTTGCATGTTTCTTTGGGAGAGACAGGAACAGTCTCAGGTTCCTGGGTGGGGAGCAAATTCCATTATTAACTAATGAAGTGGGTAGTGGGGGATAAGAGATTGCGGGTGATCTGGGATGCAATTGTCCCATGTTTTTGTGGCCCTCATGTGTAATTGAGGTTGCCTGGGTTACATGGAATTGCAAGTGTTGGCTTCAGAAGGGACCGTAGCTTAATTCTGTTTGGAGGGATGTAGCAGGGGTAAACATTTCTTTTGGGGCCAAGGACTGTAGCATTAATTCTAAACCTTATCTTCGTTTAGCTGGTTTCAAACTATATTGCATATTTAAAGTTTTAGGGGTCTGTATGTTCATGGGAGTTTTGTTAGTGTTCTGATATTTTGGGAAATGGAGAATATTATTAGTCGACAAGAAGACTGTCGCGAATTTTTTTATTCAGATTGTTGGGAGGGGAGGGCATTTTATTTTGGCTGTTTCTAGGGAGCAAATGTGTTGAACCTAATAATGGTTTAGTTGGTTTTCAGGTAATTAAGCCTGGGTGTTAGATTAAGGAGGTTGGATACACATTATTTTTTGGGGTAAATGGATAATATTATTAATGAACAAGAGGACTTTAGCTACTTTCTTATTGCGGGTCGTTGGAAAATGATGGCGGTATCTTTTGGCTGTTTCTAGGTAGAAAATGTGTTGTACCTTATAATGGTTCAGTTAGTGTCCAGCTAACTAAGCCTGGGTGTGAGGCTGAGGAGGTTGGATACACATTGATTTTAGCCTTTATTGTCCATAAACAAAGTTTATTTATACAATCGTAGGGAAAGTCGGATTGTGGTCATACAGATATGTTCTAGGGCTTTTACTGGGTTGGGAGTTTTTGTCAGGAGCGTAGCACTTAGTAGGGCATTAATGTGGATCCAGGGGGGTTGGGAAATGTGTTGGGTAGGGGGTGAGCAACAGGGGCTCGAATTAGAGAAATTTGGGGGGTCTTTTCCCTATTGTATTGGAATCTATCTATATCCTGGCAAAGATATTGGTTTTGTCCAGGTATTCAAAGACTGCCTTCTGTCTTGTATTTGCATGTTTCCTTGGGAGACACAGGAACAGTCTCAGGTTCTTGGGTGGGGTGCAAATTCCCTTATTAACTAATGCAATGGGTAGTAAGGGATAAGAGATTGAGGGTGATCAGTGAGCAATTGTCTCGTGTTTTTATGGCCCTCATGTGTAATTGAGGTTGCCTGGGTTACATGGAATCGCACCTCCTGTCCTCAGAGAGGACCGTAGCTTAATACTGTTGGGAGGGAGGTAGGTGGGGTAAAAATTCCTTTTGATGCCTAGGACTGTAGCATTTGTTCTAAACCTTATCTTGGTTTAGCTGGTTCCAAAATATTTTGCATATTTAAAGTTTTAGGGGTCTGTATGTTCATGGGAGTTTTGTTAGTGTTCTAATATTTTGGGAAATGGAGAATATTATTAGTAGACAAGAGGACTGCAGCTAATTTCTTATTGCAGATTGTTCGAAGGAGAGGGGGGAGTTTCTATTGGCTGTTTCTAGGGTGCAAATGGGTTGACCTTATAATGGTTAAGTTGGTTTCCAGGTAACTAAGCCTGGGTGGTAGATTAAGGAGGTTGGATACATTTTTTTTCAGGGGGGGGGGGGTGGAGAATATGATAAATGGACAAGATGACTATAGCTTATTTCTTATTGCGGGTTGTTGATAAAGGAGGGCAGTTTCTTTTGGCTGTTTCTAAGGAGCAAATATATTGAGCCTTATAATGGTTCAGTTAGTTTCCAGGTAACTAAGCCTGAGTGGTCGATTAAGGAGGATGGATACACATTTATTTTAGCCTTTATTGTCAATAGACAAAGGCTATTTATACGACCGTAGGGAAAGGCAGATTGTAGACATACAGATGTGTTCAGGGGCTTTTACTTGCTTTTAGAGGAGCTCAAATTAGAGAAAATATGGGACATTCTTTCCCTATTGTATAGGAAGACTATCTATATCCTGGCAATGATATTGGCTTTGTCCAGGTATTCGAAGACTGCCTTCAGTATTGTATTTGCATGTTTCTTTAGGGGAGACAGGAACAGTCTCAGGTCTGTTGTGTGATAGCCTAACTTCTGCATCATTCTTCTGCATCATTGCATTGAGGGCATAGGCCGGACTGGTTGCCGTAGCGATGGCAGCCAAGCCCGCAGTGTCCTAGCCTTAGTCGGGAATAGGCTATGTCGAAACGTCTGTTGGGACTATACGTCACACTGAAGTTTAACCTTTGGTTGGACGAAATGGAAGGTGCGGCCCTCATTGCGTTTGGTCCATTGGGATTGCCAATTTTTTGGTTACCGCTTCATTTAATAGGGGATAAACTTCCATTTTTGAGGCTTTGGTATAGTCATAAGTGCCAGAGGTCATAGCTGCCTTTGCCGCCCCATCAGCCATTTCATTGCCGTCAATTCCTACATGGGCAGGGATCCATTTCATGGAAATATTGAAGTTTCGGTGATGGTTAGATTGGGTAAGGATAAGATTTTGTTTACCTTATCGGGTCTCGTTTTTGATTTTCCCGATTGCAGGACCTGTATAGAGCTAAGGGAGTCAGTATGGATAACTGAGTTTGGGATCCTGCTCTCAAGCATCCAGATAATGGCGAGTTCAATGGCTATCAGCTCAGTGGTGAAGACCGCAAGGACATGATTAAGTTTAATTTTGTGGACATGGTCCATCTCGGGGACAACATAGGCTGCCCCTGCTGTATTAGCTGCTGATCCAATGTTAGTTTGCTATCTAGGATCATACCCAGGAAGGTGATATGGTCACTTAATTCTATTTCTGTTCCAAAAAGGGAGAGTTTTTGAAGTGATTCAATATCAAGTCTTTTTTTAATGAAAATTATAGCCTTTGTCTTAATAGTGGAGATTTTGAAGCTCCAGAGCTTGGACCATATCTCGATTGTCTGGAGGGCTGTTTACGAGAGCATGTTTGGGAGAGGAGTGCTTGGTCCAGATGGCACTGTCTTCTGCAAACTGTGAAAGAGAGAGGTTTGGGTCACACCCCAGGGTATCGTGAAGGATATTTATTATTACATTGAGGACACTGCCCTGGGGACAGCCATTTTCCAAGTCATGTTACTCAGAGGTTTGATCCCCAACCCTGACTCTAATTTTTCTGCCGTTTAAGAAGTTATGAATCCAGCGGAACATATTTCCATTGATGCCGAATTCGTTTAGCTTGATGAGGGTCCCTGAAGTCCACATAAGGTCAAATGCCTTTTCAACACCCAAAGAGACTGCCACCTGGCACTTATTTTCCATAAAGGCCATATTAATTTCAGATTCAACGATTTTAATTTCTGACACAAAAGGAATTTATGGCTGAAAAGTGCGATTTATTTCAACTTCAATGGCGAAGTGTCACGGGACTGTCCCAGTCGCATTTGGTTTTGAGTTGCCGGTCGAGTTTCTAGGCTTCTTTTTTTTTCTTTTTTTTCCCGTTATGATTCAAGTAAGAACAAATGAGCATTCGACATCAAGTTTGATGTAGACCAATGGCTCTTTCTTTCACATTATTTACTTACAGTCGACCTATTTCGGTTACTTCACTAAAATGCGCATTCAATACGCGATTTTGATTGGTTCCCGTCGGCGCGCGTTGAGACGCAAATGACTTTGTCACTACCCGTCTCATGTGCGCAATTTTGATTGGGTCCATGGAATTTGCATAAAATGTGCGTTGCACGCGTAGCTTCGCGGTATACGCAAAATTGAGAACGCATTTTTATTGGCTACTAAAATATTCGCGTCGATAATTACCGCGTATCCCGCGCGCACCAACTGCGTCCCCGACGCGTTTTGAATTTGTACAAATACGTGAGCGTCAGTGTACTTTTGATCGTCTACCCACCTCGTAAGAGCTAAGAAGCTAGTGTAAGAAGTAAGAAATGAGGTGTAAGAATAATTAAATAAGAATTTATAAGTAAGAAATGACAAGTCCTTTCCGGGATTCGTAAAATAGGGAATGATTCAAATTATTTATATTCTGGAACCCTTCATATTGTAACACATCTTCCTGAGTTACGTCCTCGGTATCATATGCTGATGTTCATTTAGGTACCTGTCGGCACACTTTACTTTTTAATTTTAATGTGTACACTTGGTGCTATTTCACTCTTTTAAATCTACCTGTTTCACATAAAAAAGACAAGTGCTAAATACATTGTGCAAGCTTTTCAGTTGACTTAATAATTTTCATAACACAACCTTCACAGCTAAAACATTGTGATAAATTGCGTAATGGAAAATCAATATAGATAAACACTCACGTGATGAGCACTGACTGCCAGTGTAACCGCTGCAACACACCTGTTTGTAGCAGGTTTCGGTACAACTGTATGAAACTTGTCTGAAAATATACAGGTGCTTTGCATTAATTTTATACCTATGCAATTTTTCCATTAGTCTTGGCATACCCCAAAAGTGAATTCTAGATCCGGCTGAAAGTCTGTGTTGTCAAAATATCTTACACTTACCGTGGGAATAAATAAAGGACCACTACTTAGGGTTCCAGAATAGTTCGTCGTATAGATACATTGCTGAGAAGCCATTTCGCAACCTATCAGAGTTATCTTAATCATATTGACAAGTGCTGTAATGCTTCCACGTAGTTAAACTCGATTTTGCGGTGTACATGAATACGATAATGAAAAACTGAGATCGACATTTCAATAACAAATATTTAAACATCTTATATTTAATGAGACCGGAAACAATCCCTCCTGCATAAAAATATTTACTCTTAAAAAGAGCCAGAGGAGACCTTCTTCGGAGCCAAATAGTAAAGATCCTGATGTTAAAACCTCTAGGCTTGCTTTAGACATTTAATAAATAGAATGCCTGTTTATCCAATTTGTGAGCTATTGAAAGAATGCTCTGTACGGTATTTCACACTGGCAACTGGAAGGGAGGATAAAGGAGAGTGGTGGACACAGTTTACCTATGTCAGTGTTTCATACGTCTTACTTCATCCATATTTGTTGTATTTGGCTTTGAAACTGAGACGTTGGGTTTTATTCGTTCTTAAATGTATCATTTTTCTTCCTGTTACTATTTTAGCAAAGCACAAATATGAGTTTTTAGAAATGTAGAACCTTGCATAGAAATATATAAGATGTCTGTTTTTTTTCGATATTTTATCCAAGCAGTGTACCTACTAGAAAGCATTTGTTCACACCTTTTCGCAGTAGCAAAATAGGATGAATGAAATCAAATGTTCAATCTTGTTAAATGGTTAAGACGGGAGATGAAAAAAGCAAACAAACCGAAATTTAAACTTTTTTTAAAGCAAAACTTGAGTACATTACCCCACCCTCTCTTCCGTCACGTTAAATTTCCAATTATCAGTGACCAACGGCGCAAGCGAAATGCTATGAAAAGTATGTTTGCAAAATAGTTTGCAGATGGAAAAAATAGAGATATTCTGTTTCTTAAATTTCTAAAGCAAGCTGAGGTGTTTCTAGCACTGTACCTATACTAATTTTCTTAAAGACGGTCCCGCCTTGCTCTTTTTAGGTGAATATTTGCTTGCAGAAAAGAAATGTATTCATTATATGTAACACGGTTAAATATCTGTTATTGAAATGTCGATCTCGGTTTTTCATTACCATATTTCTGTACACCATGAAAACGCCAAAAACTACGCGGAAGCGTTTATAAATAAGATAATATCAATAGGTTGTAAAATATCTTCTCCCCAATATTCAATATAGCGAACTTTTCTGGAATCCTAAGCAGTGTCCCTTTATTCATTCCCACGATAAGTGTAAGATGTTTGACAACATAGACTTTCAGCCGAATCTAAAGTGGACTTTGGGGTATGCTAAGACTTATGAAAAAACTGCATAGGTATAAAATTAATGCAAAGCACCTGTACAAATCTATAAGTTAAAACGAAATCGCTGGGTCCTCAATATCTCGTTTGGTGAGGAAATGAGTAGGGAGAATGAATACTTATTTGCGAGTGTTTGAGTAAAGGTGTGTCGAAAAAATTTGAAAACGTTAACAAATTATGCTTTGAAAACGCATGTATCAACTGCATCTTAAAAACAGTACAAGAAACGAAACTGTTAACAAATTATTATTCGAATGTGATGGTGACGTCTGGTTCTGATATAGCGTAAAAAGTACTGCATGTAAGGGGTTTATATTGTGTGTCTGGTTATTTTCTTGCCACGATTCAATGTCTCTGGATATCGGAAAAAGTGTTCTGAGACAAAAGGTTGTCTAGCGACTGCAATCGAACGCCCAATGCATTTTTCGATGTTAACGTCAGTATGCAAAATCGCAATTTCATTGCTCAAGTAATTTTCTGATAAGTTTAATATTATGATAAAAATGCATAATCGAAATTTTGCAATCCATGTAGCGTGTCTTTACAGTAGTTTGCTAGCAAAATTACCAATGCACAATTGCGCATGAGCAAACCAGGCATAAACATGTCAATGCAGCACACAAAGGATTTTAAAAGTTCAGCAGAGTGAAAAATAAGCGCACAAGTTGCATATATTCAGCAGCAAAAAAATTGATATATATCAAGTCTGATTTCTCAAAAATCAAAATTGACAGAAATATAAAAAAAAACGTCAAGTGTCTTCTTTGCTAAGTATAGTTTCTTAGAAATCGACTGTTTTTGCCTGTTCAAATATGAGTGCATAAGGAACTAAAGTTGACCTTGCCAAAAATCAGGTCCGTGTCAACGCAGGGTCATCATTTGAACACAATTTGTAAGGCCTGAGTTTTAATGCTACAAACAAAGTTTTAATGCCATTGACCTTTCGTTAGTGCAGAAGAAGATTTTATTTTTGTAACATATACGTATGTGTATTGGTGTCATAATAGTGATGTAAACAAGACGATCTGTATGAACAATCGTTTCCCCCTACCAGGGAGGCCCCGCATGAAAGATTGTTTTCCGTCGGCCATAGGGCTTCAGAGGAGATGTTAATTAATGTTGACATATATGGAAATCTCCGTGATGTTGAACAGTGGTCAAAGAATGATCTTGACCAATGGTGGAATACTTTATCCACTTCTCATTCAGATAACCATATATACAGACTGTATTATGTCTTTGGCTTAAGTAGTTCCTGAGAACTCGTTGTGTAAGCATTTTCTTATGTAAAATGTATCGAAACATATTTGATCTAGCCCTAAATTAGGTCATGGTAAATGCAGGGCATATTTGTATAACTTTATAGGGCCCAAGTACTCATTGCAGCTTATTAAGTTTCAAGGTCATTGGTCTTTCGGTTCTTTAGAAGATTTTTCAAAGTTTTTACCATATAAAACCTGGCAGCCATCATGGTCATGTGACTAGGATCATATGTCATTGAACAAACTTTTGTTCCCCAAACCCATGTCGGTTCCACAGAAAATTAAACTTCACTTGCGCCAGTTCTTAGAAGATGTTTAACAAGAATTGTCAGAAAACAGTAAAGTGCGACTTTCAGGAGCTTTACTTTAACAAGCGCAAGTTCAATATGGACAATGTCGGTCGGACAAGTGAAATGAGATTAACTGCAGTGTCAAAATGACATGATACCTATACTTACAGTCACGCTTTTATCCTATTCTGGTTGATACTCCAATTCATTTATTTCCCACATATATTATCCACCTACTTATAATACAACTTTTGACCTGTTGATTATCTACCTTTCGACTAACATATTTGATAGTTATCTGACCCATATAAGAATGTTTTATCATTCCGATTTCCGTTTCCAGATATATATAAAAACATGCTGCTTATTTAGACTTTACTCACGACTCACCTGGCAGGCACATGACGTTGGAGTGGCGTCGTGCTGACGTCGATGAGTCGCGTCGACGTCGGCGCGACGTCCTTTCGGCGTTGTTTGCCTGTTTGATATTACCACTGCTAAGCATCGACTTACCCACCTGCCGGGACAAATGCCCACTTCCCATCCATCCATCCATTCATCCATCCATTCATGTATGTTTGTAAATATATAAACAATATATATGTTATTTGTAAATAAGTTGATATATTTGATAACAAATACACGATATGTGAAAAAATATGGGGTCGATATGGGGAGGAGGAGTCGACCAAATAAAAAAACTGCAGTGTCAAACAAATCTCTTAAGATTGCTTTAACCCTCTAAAATATTGCCAGAGATATGGCATGTAAATGAAAATGGAAATATAGGTCACAGTGACTTAGCAGTGGCATGAAGTAAATCACTGTATCTGAATATACCGTTGCACTCAGTATAATACAATTCAATGAAACAGTGTGAGAGATATAGACTTTAATCGATGGACCATATAGTACTGCTCACACTGTGGCACAACTAGTAAAAGGTCAATCAAAGTGTCATCCCAAACCACGAACCAAAGCATAATGCAAATCCATTAAATAGTGTTGATATATTATCTACAATCACTTGACCATGAAATATTGGTCACACGGACCTATAGTCAGTTTGAGTTCACTCTTAGTGTCAGCCTAAACTATTAATCCAGGTATTATGCAAATCCATCTAAAACTATAAGAAATATAATGCAAAATCATGGAACATGACATATAGGTCAAACTGACCTACAGTTAGTATGCGGTCACTCACAGTATCAGCCCAAATCATAAAGTCCAATAGAACACAAATCCATGACACAGTATAAGAAATATGATCTACAGTTAGTATGCGGTCACTCACAGTATCAGCCCAAATCATAAAGTCCAATAGAACACAAATCCATGACACAGTGTAAAAAATATGAGGAAAAAAATCACTGGACCATGAAAGATATGTCTGGTAGGGCTACAGTCAACCTGAGGCCAAACATCTGGGCATACTTAGTCATTATTTCAAGCAATCATTTTTGAACATCAAAAAGACCTCAAGGTAAAAGACGAAATCATTGGACCATGGAATATAGATCATTGTACCTACTTTTGGATTTAGTTCAAACTTCCGATCATACTGAGTTATTATTTCAGGCAATCATGCTCGTGCATCAATTAATCTTCATTATATAAGGCAAAATTACTGAACCATTAAAGACAAGTCAATGTGAACTACCTTCTATTATTTTAGTTCAAACATCCGGTCATACTGACTAATTACGAGGGTGATCCAATAAAGAGTATGACTTTACTTAGGACGTATGACTGTATACGCTTTTCATATCGAAAATAAGACCACTGTATGGCAAAATGTAAAGCGCATTCAACAAAGTATCCCAAACTTGTATCTGCCCGTTGATTTTCTGTTGTCTAACAACGACAGAAGGCAAGGAAAAGGTAACTGGAACCCTCTGATTTAGTCCAAAAATACTTTGCTTTTTACCTTACTATGTTCGAATAATACTTTGTGAAAAGAACTCATTTTGGACTGCAATTGTCGAAAAAGCTAGCATTTTAGTTTAAAAAAAAGCTACACTTGAGCATTGTAATTTGCAGTGGTGTTATGAATTAAAAGTAAAGGAGCAGTGTCTATAAGGCTGGTTTCATGGCCACGACCGAATTTTCTTCAAACCTTGTAAACTCTAATTACTAATTATGTGTTTGCTGTAATGTCATGCAATATTACATCAACTGGTGAAGGTTTCTTTGTTGTGCACGCAATAATAATGGGTGGGGTAATTCTGACCCGAAGAGGGTTCTGTTAAAAATTGCTAATATTATCATTGCTACTTTTAACTGGAAGTCAGCCATTTCCTGTTTTCTAATGCAATGCCAGATATAACAAATGATATTATGTTTGTGAAACTTCTAGATACAATGTGTTTATACTCACTTATATGACATACCTACACATTTGCCTTTTTATTCTCAAATTAAAGGCGAAACCACAACAGTTTTCAAAGCGATTCCAATGATATTTTGCAGTTTGTATTGTATATTAAATGAAATGTTTTTTGTTTAAATTATGCCGATAAGTTTCTACAATGAATATTTCCTGAGTTATCTGCCCTTAAATCATTTTTTTTGTTATTATTACTTAGGTTTTATATCACGCCACACGTTAGTGGCGGGGTATTTTGTTTTTCCGCTGGCTGTCTGTGCGTCTGTCTATCCATCTTTCGTCCGTTTGTCCATCCGTTTGTCTTTGTGTCTCTCTGTCTGTCCGTCTATCCATCTGTGAGGTCTTCATTTTCGTTCCAGAACATGTATTGTTGTTAGATTTCTTAAAACATGGCATGTGCAATGGTCTTGGGAATATCTCGCCTGGGATTGTAAATGGGCAAATTTCGATAACTTCCGACAAAGGTATTGCCCTTGTCAATGTATCGAACGTAATATTTTATTTGTTATTCCTTTACACTTTATCTTGATGAAATATCACAGAAATGACTGAAGTAATATATTCTTTCTGTTACAAGCAGAATCTTGTCCACAAGCGTTATCTGCTCATGCCCCTCATGTGACGGGGTATAAAAATTGACTTATAGTTTTGTAAAAAATAAAAGCAGAAGAAGCTATTTTAAGGGTAGATAACTCAGAAAATATTCATCGTTGAAAATCATCGGCATAATTTTGGAACAATATTTTAATATACTGAATTACTGCAAAATACCATTGGAATCATTTTGAGTGTAAACAGCTACTGTAGTTTTGTCTAAATTTGGCGAATAAAAAAAGAAAGCTAAAATTTAGGTATGTCATACAAGTGAGTATAAACACATTGCATATAGAACTTTCACAAACATAATATCATCATTTGTTATATCTGCCATGGCATAAAAAAGCATGGAATGGTTGACTTCCGGTTATAAGTAGCAATAAAAATATTAGCAATTTCTTCTCAGAACCTTCTTCGAGTCAGCATTACCCCACCCACTTTTATCGTATACACAACAAAGGAACCTTAACCAATTGATCCAATATTGCATGATATTACAGCATATAACACTTTGAGTTTACAATGTTTAAAGAAAATCGGTGGTGGCCATGAAACCGGCCTTATAGACACTGCTCTCTTACATAAAGGTAAGCACTTAACTGTAAACGGTGAGGTATACCATATGAATTACAGTGCACATATAGAAGAAACACATGGTTGATGTACTTTGTGTTGCTAAGCAACAACAAATCGTGCATAATACTGGTGGTTATATTTTCTGGAATAGACCATTCCTCAATGCGTTACTGTATACTCCAAGTGGTACAGGCAAAATTCAAACGTAACGCAACCAAATATAGAAAATGTTAAAATGTGTTCGAATACTACTATATGGATGAATGCCAGACTTTAATTCTTGCCTCTGTGGTTAAATTATGAAGCAAATCCCAGCCAATGACAAATCTGCTGCCTTAAATTCAGAACCATTGCCGAGTAAGTTTTTGCCAAATTTGATGAAACATATACTATAGGAAGGACAGATTCTGGTCTTCCAAGTGAAGGTAAAATTCATAGGTATCGGGGTAGGGTTGGTAAAATTTCAAACAAGTCCCACTCTTTATTCGATAACCCTCCTCTTCCAAGTAATCAGGTACATGATCAAAAGGTCTTCAAGATTTAAGGCAAAACTCTGGACCATGAAATATAGGTCACCATGACGTACGCTTATTTTCAGGTCAAACATCGAAACATGTTTTTACTTATCAGATTCATAAATCAAATATTCTCCCACCTTTGCATATATAAGATAGGTCCTCAGCTCATATAAGAAACTTCTATCTTATTTATTTAATCACAGTTTCATGGCAACATATATATAAAAGTACATACATGAGCCAATGGATTGGACGTAGGCACTGCCTATATTTGTCCTCTCCTGTTGGTGTAGCAATACAGATACATATATTTGATGACATAAATATTAAAGTGCTATACAAGAATTCTGTGACTAAAGTGTACATACATATAAACTAGAAGTAGTTGATATAAACATGAATATAACAACATTTTAACAAGAAGTAATACCAATGTTTGTCTAACTACCTACATAGACCTATTCGAGTTTGAAAATCCAACCCATTGGGCACACGACGCTGAATCAACACCTAACAAACGTTGATTCAACGTCGTGACGCTAAATCACCGCCGATCCAATGTCGATTCAACGCCGCGTGCCCGATCTTCTATCTTACACCTGGCAACATCTTTCTTATATCAGCAACCATACTTTTTTTCAATTTTTGAGTTATATTTTAATTTAAAATGAACAAAATGGATACACAAGCATGTCGGATGACGCTTGATAGCAGATCTTAGGTTTGTGACGTCACTCAATTTTAATGACGTCACTTAAACCGGTTATAAAACGTCGCTAGCAAACTTGACGCGCGTGACGTGAGAGGCTAATTTAAAGAGTAACTACACTTCAGGAACTGGCTGAATCAGATCCCAAACCCTATCCCCAACATCAAAGGGAAAGACTGACAAAGACAAAGTTGCATTTCGGTTTGCCCTCTGGATGATAAAATAGTCCAGATATCGTGTTCTCTGTCTGTGTTTACACCCTTTTTAGGACCCGATAAATATACTGGGCTGCTCATAATTTACTTCAGATCACTGGTTAAAAAAAGTTAATTTTTCCTGTTTTGAAGCTTTATCCGACTTGCGGTTTAAAATCCGTTAAAAGTGGGAGAAAAATAATCAATCATGAGCCAGTCCATGTAGGATAGGAAAATCTTACTCTCGGGCTCGGAATTTCAACAAGGGATTAAAATTTTGACCCCTCGGGTGAGATTTCCTTATCCTACATGGACATTCATGATGGATTGTTATAATCTTCGAGACATAAGGCACAATCACTAAAACGAGAAACATAGCTCCTGGCTCTATATGCGTCACTGCCTTCAGTGTATCTTCCTCAAACTTTTAGTGTAGCAAACTTAAAGGACTTTTGCCCTTTTGGTTACTAAAAAAGCGTGCTAAACGCAACAGAGTAATCCTTTTTCTATATTCAATCAACCGTAAAATATAAGTCATGGTCCCATATGCACGCCTACTTTCAGCGGACTTTTCTTAGACGTATTTATTGATAAGTGAAACAGGTGAATTTTTTTCATGTCCAATCATCCGTGGAATATAAGTCATGGCTAAATATGCATCACTGCTATAAGCAGATCTTCCCAAGACGTATCTGTGGGTCAAGCTTGAAGGCTCTATCCCTTGTGGTTACTTAGTTACTGAGCTAAATTCATTAGGTAAATATTTTTCTATGTTCAATCTACCGGGTAATATAGGCTTTGGCTCAAAATGCGCACTTCTGTCTGTAGATCTTATCTAGAGGTGTCTTTTGGGCAATGTTGGAGACTCTATCCTTTAAAACTACAAAAGAACTGAACTAAACGCAAAGGGTACTTTTTATTCTAGGTTCAATCCACCGTAAAATAAAGGTTATCCAAACATGAATTGTTGCTTTCTGTAGACCTTTTCCAGCCGTGTCTATGGATATAGTTTGAAAATTTAAAGAGTAACTACACTTTAGGAACTGACTGAATCAGATCCCAAACCCTATCCCCAACATCAAAGGGAAAGATTGACAAAGACATGCCAACAAACAATAAATTACAAGTGATAAGCCGAGTCAGCAGCTCTTTCCCAAATAGATGGCAACTCAGCTATCTTTATTGAACTAAATAATTTAGACCAACAGACGGGTTACAACGGATTGAGCAAATTATATGAAAAACATTTAACAATTATTTTTACCTATTTTCTATTTTTATGATAGAAGGATTAAACTGAGAACACAATAAATTAAACAGCACCGAACATAAAACAAATACAACCGCAACAAAAGTACCGCCTTGGGATGGTCAGTAATAACTACTGTGGGGTTTAAACCGGTTTTACTGGGCCCAAACCTTCACCCTCACTCTCCGCTGTGGTGCACACAATTAGTTGGTAGTTCGGTTCGTATGGAGGTCCTGAAGACTCTAGCCATTGTGGTTACTTAGCAACTGAGCTAAACGCAATAGGTGAATATCTGTTTACACCTGTATATTTTTTGTAAGTTCAATCAATTATGAAATATAGTTCTTGGTGCAAAATGCATCGTTGTTTTCTATGTATCTGTAAATCTTTTCCAGACGTATCTAGGGAGCAAGTTTTGAGACTTTATTCCTTGTGGCTACCTATAATATGAGCAAAACGCAGCAGGTGATTTTTTTCAATGCTCATTCAACCGTGAAATATAGGTCATAGCCTTTGATGCATTGCCGCTGTCAGTAGATTTTTCCCAGACGTATCTATGGAGCAATTTAACGACTCTAGCCCTTGTGGTTACTAAGAATTTGAGCATCAGGTGAGGTTTTACTTTGTTCAATTAACCGGGTCAGGGCCCGATATGCATCGATGTTTGAAATAGGTAATCCCCATATGTACCTTTGAAGAAGGTTTAAGGCCACTAGCATTTGTTTCTATTTGAAAACTGAGCTTAATGCAACATGTGAATCTAGGGCTCACGCGTACGCGCACATAAACGCTCAAGCGCAGGCCGGCGTACACGAAGGGTAGTGCATAAGCCCATCTTTGCTGTCGAGTCCTCATCCTTGCTTCATCACAGTCGTTTCTTGATTTTAATTGTTGCCCGTGATGACTCTCTGACGAGTTAGGGGACCTCCATACGAACCGAACTACCAACTAATTGTGTGCACCGCGGCGGAGGGTGAGGATGAATGTTTGGGCCCAGTAAAACCGGTTTAAACCCTCCAGTAGTTATTACTGACCGTCCCACGGCGGTACTTTCGTTGCGGTTGCATTTGTTTTATTTTTGGTGCTGTTTAGTTTATTGTATTTTCATTTTAACCCTTCTATCATAAAGATAGAAAATAGGTAAAAATAGTTGTTATGTGGCTGTCACACAGTGACGTACAGCATCAGCGTATGCCGGTGTATGAGAAATTTAGCAAACACGCTGGTGTACGTTGAAAAAGTTAGGGGTACGTTATGAACCAGTTACGAACACGCTCAAATACGTTGCTATAAGTTGTTATACGTCGAATGCGGCCCAAAATTTTAAGCATGCATACAGTTTTCGGCGTACGCCGACGTATTGTTTATAAGTTAGTCATAAGTTTGGTGTACGCGACAGGTAAGTTATGCGTACGTCCATGCACGTAACTTGTAAGTTAATCATACGTTGTCATACGTCGGCAGCCAGCAGGTCCATTGTGTAGCGTACGCGTAACTTATTTTTAACTTATAGGTAACTTACCTGCAACTTATACCGAACGTATCCAGAACGTATCCAACCTATGCCTGACGACCTTAGAACTTATTCAACGTGTCACGAACGCACTGAGCGTATTTAGGTAACATATTCGCCAGCGGCCTGGGCATCAGCTATATATATTGGATACAGATCAGCAATTCATCACTTTTAAATAAGGAATCTTCTTGGACTGCTTCTGCTTGTCGTTTTGGGGCTTGAGAGGGGGTTAATACTTCAGATGCCACCACAGCTGCTGCAGATGCTGCCACGGATACCACTAAAGAAGCATTGGAGTCTGCGCGAGAAGGAGGTTGGCTACCATCATAGGCACGGTAGTCGGGTGATGATTGGGACGACGGTAGGCATGCAGGTGGTAAAGATGGAGTATTCTTGGGTCAGCTACTACCTGAAAAGTTCTCTAATTTTCGTTTTTCTTAGGCATGTCCATCGATCCACGTCCATCATAATAAAAAGTGTTGCAGAGAGCTGTCGCTTTACATCTGATCGTCGAAGCACGCTCCAATACGCTATACATAAGGTCGGTGTAAGTTAGACTAACGTTGTGCATGCGTTCGGCATAAGACAAGAACGCTACAGATACGCTGGGAACACGCTGTTATACGCTTGTATAAGTTATGTATACGCTAGGGATAAGTTGTGAATAAGTTATTATACGTTTCAGTACGCTATGTGTGTGTTCCAAAATCGCCTGCTGTTTGATGTTTCAATTGATCTCCAGTGTATGCCAGCGTATTGGATAAATTTTTCATACGTCGGCATACGTTGTCTGAAACGTTGTGGTGTGACAGGGCCTTTAAATGTTTTTCGTACAATTTGCTTAGTCTGTTGTAACCCTTCTGTTGGTGTAAATTATGTAGTCCAGTAAAGATAGCTGAGTTACCACCTATTTGGGAAAGAGCTGCTGACTCGGCTTATCACTTGTAATTAATTGTTTGATGGGATGTCTTTGTCAATATTTCCCTTTGATGTTGAGGATAGGGTTTGGAATCTGATACAGTCAGTTCCTGAAGTGTAGTTACTCTTTAAATTTGCTTCGCAAAGTCGCGTTACAATATTTACCACGATAGACGACGGAGCATGGCTATACTAGGTGAGTTAGATAGACAAATAGAAATGATGGCTGTCCGCTGCACACGAATAGTCCGTTTCCGTATTCGCGTTCCTTTCAACAAAAGCAGTATCTAGGTTTAACCGATAATTTTATTATAATATAGCGCTTTTTGCATTCTATACCAATATCATCGCAACAACCTTTCGGTCTTGGGTTGCTCTTGTGGATTATATACAAATGTTCATATGACAATCTCTACTTGTTATTTTCCTTGTAATATCTTTTTGGTACGAGGATATTGCCAAATATAACTATATTAGATATCCACTATTTGCACTACTTACTTGTACTTAGTACAACGCCACAGGTTCCAAAAACCACAGCGATTTGAATATTTAGTCACTTTCGTACATGTTGATGGACACTGGTAGGACTGGGTACAATAGTCACCCAAGGCAAACCTGAAAACATAACGAAAATACGTAATAGGAATACTTCAATCTTAGCAAATGGGATACCCGTCCTACAGATGGACTGAGTACAATGCAATAATTATGCTCTACCACTCTCATCAGCGCATAATAAATGTTTCACGTGTTTTTGTAGCAAGCGCATACTGACGTTTCCTGTAAAAAAACACACATCTTATATTATCTGGTCTGAACTTAAACATCTGAAGTTAAGAGATTAAGTTACTTATATCAAACCTTTATTTTGCTTTTCTGTTTTGCCCACTTCTCACAGTGAAATAAGATGTGCTTGAAAATAAACAGGGTAATTTCATCAATCGATAAAGAAATAAACATACATAGCGGACTATTCTTTATCTGTTGCAAGTGTGCAAGTCTCATTTACTTTCTAAATCGTGTCAAACATGACAGCTTTAACATCTCTTAAATTTTTGCAAAAAAAAAAAAAAAATGGAATAAGAAACAAACTGGGTGGCAAAATAAAAGAAGACATTTAGTGGAGAAGTTAATTTTTTACAGTACATCTAGGGTTGTTCTCCTTTAACCCGAATAACATTTGTATTGCCTTGCGACTAAAGATCCTGCCTGTAAACCCACTCAGTGTTTCGGTAATACAATAGCTAGTACAGCTTTCCAAGCATCAAATAACTGTGTTTTGATATTGTTAATTTTCAATTTTAGATGGTGATGTTCCTCGCTCTACACCCTATGGTGTTTATATTTCTCAACTTTATTGTTTTGCTCGAGTTTCAAGTCATGTTGATTACTTTAATATTCGTAATAAAGTTTTGACTGCAAAACTTCTCAAACAAGTTTATAGATACCATAAACTTCGTAGAACATTTCCACACGCAACGCCTTTCGGAACCTGTATTTTATGGCGATTTTGTGTATAAAGGTGTGTGAATTCAGAAAAAAAAATCGGTAAAATGGCTTTCCTAATCATTTTAAGAAGATAATAATTCGATATAAAAAAGATTGGTTATAATATGGATGTGTTGCGACAAACTGAATGCTTGGTGGTTAACCCAATTAAGGTTAACAGCTTTGCTTACCTCTTTGAATGCACGACGGTGGGTCGGGCCTCTGACTTTATGAAGAAGCCAAATTAAACCTAACTAGACAGTAACACAGAGGGTTGGCGCCTGACACCCGTTCTGTGACGTCTCGGATCGGGCCCACCGTCGTTAAACTGGTAAGTTTCTTCTGCTCCAAAATTTCAGTATTGCTGTTTTGTGAGTCCTTATGTTTGTTTTATCTTACTTTCGACATTTGTTAGGAGTAATGAATCGTCCAAAAAAAAAAAAAAAAAAAAACTAAGTGTCTGACGAACCAAAGCAGGACAAAGGACTAAACCGTAAACTGGTAAAGCCCCACCCCCACCCCTCCAAGTATTTTCATTGTTCGCTATCCCAAGGAGGCATTTCTGTTGTTTCTTAGTTGTTTCATGTGTTGTTTTTGGCTTTGACTGTTTTGATGAAGGCGCCAACCTAAACTTAACATAACAGTAACACAGACGGTTGGTGCCTTAAACCCGTACTGGGATGTCTTTGGTCGGACCCATCTTGTTTATTTTTTTTTTTGTCATACGTAATTTGTAATAAAAGCATTGCAACTCCACAGCTGCGAACTCCGTCTACAAATTGATTTTCCCATAGTAATCTATCCCCTCGGAACACGGGTTATAATTTATCTGTTCCTTCTCTACGTCGCTTTATTTCCTTTGAATTTCACCCAACACTCAGCCTCGTTGCATTGTGTGTGATTACAAAAGCGGTTAACGATGACGCCTTCTTGTCTCATACAGATAGTTTGACGTCATTACCTTACGTAGTGACAGACTGTACGCCCTGTATTTCTTATTTTTCGTTGATTTCTATGCGAACCAGCCTAATTATAACTTCCGTTTTGGTGACAGAAACTCCGTTGGAAGCAATGTATCTAACAGGTAAACTATGCCTTACCAATCCTCTACCATAGAGCTACCGCTCTTTCAAAATTTGAATTGCAGCGCTACGCGCCCTCAAGCGAGGGCTCGCTACTACTCACAGGAGTAAATTATTCTACGCATGCAACTTCACCAAATAAATAAATGCATTCTTAAATCTAAAGCATTTAAATGTCAAAACGTCATAAAATCCATAGTGGCTATGTAACTAAATCACAAGGAAACCTACCAAAGCTTTAATCCGGCAATAAAAACTAAAAGAGCTAATTTTCTACGAAGCATATTTGGAACCGCACAGCAGGCATATCCGAACTACTTTAGTAGTTTTTTGTTATTCGTTCCGTATTATTACAAAGCAATCAGGAAGATTGAAAGCCGAATCAGGAAGATTTGAGGACGACCAGTGCCTGTACTACTTATTAAGACTATCTTTGCCGATATCTGTTGGCATACGTTTAAAAATAATCTAGGTCAGCTAAAAAAAGAGATTAATGCAATGTCACTTGTGCTGTTTCAGCAATTTTTCAAGTTTATAGGATTGGCGAGAGACTACACTAGTCTTTAAAGGTTGGTACCTGGATTACCGATACGAATTACTTTAAAACATATTTTCGCTTTTCGTGTGTAGTAGTCAAACCGTGATAATTCGATTATCCAAATAAGCTGTAGTACAAATTCCAAATTCGTCTATTCCGTTCATTTCCATCAATTTCCGATCATCGCATTTATGGCAATTCTATTAAAGGTTCGCCGGTCAAGTCCAACATAATGTTTCTTCTCATGAAAACATAAGTGAAAAAAAAAATAAAAAAAAATAAGAAAAATGAATAAATATATCTCAACCACAAAACATAATGGCAATATCTGAAGCATCCAAGAAAAGCATCAATCTGGCGAGATTATTTTAATTTCTTGTATTTGGTACATGGATCTATAGATGATTATTTACTGCAGGATAAATATGGCGGCAGAGAATTTTAGTTTACGTAGCTGCTGAATAATCCGGATGATAATATTCCAAACGCAACGACGATAAGAAAAATGCAGACCGTTTGTGACAATTAGCGCAACCATTGCAGAATGAGAATTTCTGAAGCCAGTAAAAGCAGCCTCCAAAATTTAAAACAGACTGCACGGAAATATATGTGCGGTATTCCATGACCACTTACAATCTCGGCTTAAACTTCTCTAAATGCACAGTACTTTTACTTTCTGTTTAATTTCAAATGACTGAGAAAAAAGATAGTTGCCAGATCACGGCATCTCTCTCCAAGCCATATTACCTGGTGTAATCCGCGAAGCAGAGCACTGTACTTTCACTTTCTGTTTGTTTACTGGGAAGAGATTACTTTCATTTTCAAGGAAAAATAAACGCCTGACTGGAAAGCTAGGTTGCTTAACGTAATAGAGAGTTACAGCAATTGTTTAATGTCGTATTCCAAAATTAATGACTGATGACACCGCGCGGATGCGCATGCCGGTTTTAGCTCGTTCTGTTTGCAAACTTTTAACGCGTAAATTCACGTCAGTTATGCCATTAACTACATCTCCTGCGCAGCTGACAGAGATTAATCACGTTTGCACCCAAACATTACATCTGGTCGTGCGCGCAAGTTTCAACTACCTATACAACCGGTTGCGCTATGACCTGAGGGGTTACGTAGTAATCACCGGATGAGCGCCATATTGCCTAATCACCTGAGTTTATAAAAGTTTGAACACTCAGACCCGAAGGATCGTGATGGTGACGTTTTCACATACAGAGGTATTTTGTAATTCAAGCATCTCGAACACAAATCTGGTAATTGAATTTCACTAAGAAACAAAGAATAATGGCCGAGTGAATGTCTTTTCATCAACCAGTGTGAGGTGAATGCTACTTTTTACTGACCAATGTTTAGCCTTGTGTTTAGCAAAAAATTGAATAAGCGTATATTCAAACATCCATATACCTGATTGAAGTGCAGTCTGATATCCCTATGCAATAAGAGATGTTGACTTTTGACATGCGAAGACGCGCTGCAATGCATGCCGGTATTAGTGGATGGCAGCTACTGTTTAGCTAATCCGCTGAATTGTAACCGAAAAAATGTATATGCTGCAGAACCTACTTGGATATGCGCAGTAATGCCCTATACCCCTTGACGAGAAATGTTGGGGTTTTCCCACCGAGATATCACGTTTTCAGGTGGTATCGAAATCTTTTACGATCTTGGTCTATCTCCAAACTTCAATATGCGTGATTGTTGATAAAATTGACAGCACACTAGCCTACCCTGCTCTGTTAATCTGTAATTTAATTGGTTACTTTATGTAAAAGAATAGTACACCGTCCTCTGCAAGTTTCCCCCAAGGTATACCCCGAAATGTAAAAAAAAAAAAAAAAAAAAAAAAAACGCGATGCCAAAATATTGACTATGGTTGGATAATTGAGCACACAGGCACTGTCTGGTGAGGTAAGTGTTGTTCACCAGTGACGTCTCCGTTGTGTTATCGATTGTCTTGTGAAAAATGCGTAAGCCTTGTGATCTGACTGCGCATGCATAAGGTCTGGTCTATAGAGCCCCATATCCTGTAGACACGTATTCGCATGACGGCTGACAGTTGTTGTTGTTGTTGAGTCGTTAACGTCCCTATAACAATATTACAGCCATGTCGAGACGTTCCCTCCGAATTCGTAGGACTCTTACCCGACTTGGCATAAATGGCATACAGAACCTGCTAGAGCTACTAGCAGCTCTGCCGCAGAGGCACCAGACAGCCCATCTATTTCACGAGCCCTGATTGATATGATGTGCGACAGAGGTAGGTAGCAAAACCTAGATGCCGACTGAGCATAATATAAGCACTACCGACTCTGAGATGTCGGGACGTATTTTGAGTTGACCCTGCTCAACTGAGGCACACAAAATAAATAAATAAAAATAAGATAAATTTTTCAAGCATTGCAGCATGTACAAGCTCATTCTTGTAAATGACCTGTGCAATTTTATCAAAGATAAATCTGATAAAAATCCCCATCATTTATTCCACTGAGCATAGGTACAGACCAATCTCGCCATACACACTTCGCACAGACAGATTTTTCTCAATGAAGACAAGGCGTGAAAAGACAATAAATTATTTGGCCCATAGTTCCCAGAAAGAAAGCAAACTTAGTTTTATAATAATATGTACACATCGCAAAGTTCTTACCTAGAATGTAACAGATGTCACAAGTTTAGTCAGCTCAGTCTTAAATCATTTTTTTATCTCCGACATACCCATATCCCTCAGACATAGACATAGCTCATAGACAAAATAAACATACACTGTAGGTATTCTATGCCTTAGTAAGCACACAAGAAAACATATGGTACATATTTCAATTTGATCTGTTGAAATAATGTTTGAGCTCCTCTAGACATACACACGCCTGTGTGTGGGTGGGGTACATGTTACTGGACCTGGTTTTCACTGTTCACATCTAGTTAGTACAGTGATTGCTATGATTGTAACCATTTGCATATAAAAATGCCAACTACCAAGGGCTTCTAAAAGCTGCTGCCATTGCTGCATCTAGTTGAAGGAAGGACTCTTTTCTTGCAGTTTCCTTTAAATTACGAAAGCAACACAGGCATGCCATGGTCCATGTTGTTATGAAACAACTGGTGGAAGAAACATGTCCCCATTTACTCAGACGAAACGCAAAAAGATTAAATGCAACCAAAATGAGACCAAAATGTAGTATCTTTTGTTATTCGATATGAAGTGGTAATAAGCGATGTCCGTCTAGACACTAACTTTAAGAAAAGCCAAAGTTTCTGATCAGCAGAGAGTTGTTATTTTTCAATGTAGGGAAAAACATGTTTCTTCACGCATTATTATTTGCCAAGTCTCGGGGGAGCTGTTGCACACGGACGAAGGCCTCAGTTTTCAGCCGCATTAACGTTACTGCACTGAAAATACATGTTTGGTGGCTTTTAATTTAGAAATTCTACTACAAAGCAATAAATGTAAGGACTAAATTCAGGTACTATTTTTGCGGCCTCGTCGTCATTACCTAGCGGATAACTACAGGCTCTTTACATTTTAATAAAAAATCCTCGATTAAGGTAATGGTCAGCTATCAAGCTTGTCAAACGTTAAGCAGCAGATCACAAGTCAAATATGTTTACTTTTTTTTTCACTTCAATATCACCTGCTCCTCAATGTTTGCAATATTTGAACGTGTATTATAAACTCGCATAAAATACTTTATCGATAACTGCAACTGCAAGTTAATCGCTAGCTTCTGTATTCCGCTTGCTTCTGTACTATCATAATATTGCCCTAAAACTTGCATTTGAAATGCCGCAAAGCCGGTCATTATCAGCAGGTAAGTCGCCGTGTTAATGTATTGACTTTTTCTTGTTAAAATACGTCTTTCGGTCTAGGTGTTCACATATTTACGTGCTGAGGTGGTTCCAATCCTTGTATCCTTCCATTCATCCGGTAACTGTTTTATTTTATTATATTTTCCTTCAGGTAAATGAGCAGATCAGATAGCAAAGTTATAACACAATAGTTTTTCACGCATCACGCTAAGGACGTTTAATGTACAAAGAGACGTCCTAAATCATTCAGGGTCCATGCTACTGATATTTGCAAAGATAAAGCAATGCCATGGTTTACAATTTGAGAACACTTCTTTATGTATTTGATCGGATTAAGAGCAAAGAATGGTGAAAATGATAGAAACATTATTTTGAGTGCATTGATGTTCCTTTTAGCCTAACTGCATTTAAAAATAACGACTAGTGCATAGGATTTTTTGCCCACTCGTTTATCATTAAATAAGGTAGTTTGAAAAGGCTATGGTCAGGAACTGACATAATGAAATCCAAATTCCACCCAAGACGCTGAAATGTTTACATAAACTTAGTACCTGTGCGGCAATATTTGCCGGAAGCAATATCATTAGTTATTTCATGGGTAGGTGGCAATAAAACATAACATAAATGTATTAAGCACGAATCACAAGAGCATATGCGACAGAAAACTTCAACAAATGAGGCGTGGGAGAGTTTTACCGACATAATTCATGAAGTTACTGGGGCATATATACCAGTGTGTAAAACCCTCCATAAGAAATACAACACGCCATGGATGAACAAGGATGCATTGGATTCAGTAAAAGATAAAAGAAAGAAATGGAACAAATTTCAAAATTGTAAAAATGAAATAAACAAAAATCACTATCAAGCATCAAAGATGAAAGCAACACAGGAAACGAAAAAAGCAAAAGTAGAGTATGAAAAACGGTTGGCTGATAACATTAAAACAAATAACAAAGCATTTTGGAACTATGTACAATCTAAAACAAAAACAAGGAGACAATTGGAAATCTGGTAGATAGTGAAGGCAACTTACAAACAGAAAACGAGAGTAAAAGTGAAATTTTAAAAAAGTTCTTCTGTAGTGTGTTCACTAAAGAAAATATTGATATTCTGCCTGAATTTCAACCTAAGCCGCTGATCTTTCAGCTGGGGGAGACTAGAATAACTGCTCTTCTGGTGGAAAAATACGTAAAAAAAATAAAGCCATCTAAATCACAGGGACCGGACAACTGCCACCCAAAATTTTTACAAGAAACGATCGACGAAATTAAAGAGCCACTGTCAGTCTTGTTTAACAAATCTATAGAAGAGGGTAAAGTTCCAGGTTAATGGAGACTAGCAAATGTCATTCCATTACACAATAAAGGACCCAAGAGCAATCCAGAAAATTACAGACCAATAAGTCTAACATCAGTGCTATCAAAATTAATGGAGAAAATAGTCCGTGATACAATCATGGTACACATGGAAAACAATAATCTATTCACTAAACACCAACATGGATTTAGAACTGGTTACTCATGTGTTACGCAACTTATCGATGTGTGTGACAAATGGACTGAGGAGCTAGATAACAAAAATAGCATTGATGTTATTTTTTTTAGATTTTCAAAAAGCCTTCGACAGCGTTCCACATAGGAGACTGATTACAAAATTACAAGGGTATGGAATTGAAGGAAAACTGCTAAAAAGGATAGAAGACTTTTTGTCTCAAAGAAAACAACGAGTTGTAATAGGCGGATCTCCGTCAAGTTGGTCAGATGTAACAAGTGGGATACCACAAGGCAGTGTATTAGGGCCTACTCTCTTTCTTATATACATAAATGATTTGCCGGAATTAGTTAAATGTATGGTGAAACTGTTTGCTGACGACACAAAATTATACTCTGTAGTCAACAATCAGCAACAAGCTCAAGACCTACAAATGGATTTGGTCAACATCTGTATGTAGTCAGAGAAATGGCAGCTGAATTTCAATATTGGGAAGTGCAAACATATGCATATAGGTAAAGTGAACGAAAACGTTCATGGAGAATACTATATGATGAAAAATAACCAAAGAGTTAGCATAGCGACCATCCAGGAAGAAAGAGATCTTGGAGTGACAGTAGATAACCAATTGAAATTTGTATCACACATTCAAACTTATAAAAGCCAATAGGAATTTGGGCATTATTAAAAGAACTTTTTCGTATGTGGATAAAACAGTTTTTCTGAATTTATGCAAAGCATTAGTGAGACCACATTTAGAATACGGTTCAACAGTTTGGTCAGTTCTGTACAAGAAAGATCAAATAGCAATAGAAAATGTTCAACGCAGAACAACAAAACTTGTGCATTCTATCAGAAACTTGAGCTATAAGGAAAGGTTACTACAATTAGGATTACCATCACTTCAGTATAGAAGAATAAGAGCGGATATGATTGAAGTATACAAAATAATGAATGGTTTTGACAAGTGTGACAAGGACCAACTTTTTACCCTGCAACCGTATCGGCGAACCAGAGGCCACAAGTTTTTTTAAACGTCAATTTAGATTAGATATCAGGAAGTACTCATTTTCTCAAAGGGTAATTGATACATGGAATAATCTCCCAGAATTTGTAGTAGAATCAAGTTCCATCAACCAGTTCAAATCAAGAATCAACGACCACTGGAAAAACAAAGAAATAAAATTTCAGCCAGACTGCTACACCTACGATGCGCATGCGCCAACAAACCAGATACAAAATACCAGAATGGATCAGAGAAGCGGAAGCTTATAGAGGATCTCTACAACAGTAAGAACAGTAAGTAAGAAAAGCACCGCGATTGGATAGCAGTAAGGCCCAAGGACACCTCTATTGAGCTTCAAGCTATTCATCGCTACCATCGTGAATCAGTCTACATTAACCTAAAACAAAAATACCAACATACGTAAATGTTTATACCATAAAACCATTAAAAGATTCATCGGAGCATGTCCCAGGACAAAATGAAATCCTCGATGCCAGTTCTTGCATTCTGGGTCTATTCTTACTGCATTTTTAGCCAAGCATATTTATGTCTAATTCGAACATATATCATTGATGCATGTCTTACGCGATTTTACGTCCTTTTTAATAGTATTTAAAATCAGGACGATGGGAGGGTGGGTGATAAGGAAAGGTTGTATGAAGTAGAAACCCGACCGTTGAAAAGGTCTTCTCCTACAACAGGTTTCAAACCTTGCACTGCTGGATCAGCAGGTCAGCTTTTGACCCAAATAAGCTACTGGGGCCCCAGTGTTTGAGAAAAATCACCGTTGGTAGAGAAAGGTATTCCTGCAGGCGATGGAATATTATGTTATTCTAACCGTATCCATGACCTATTGAAATTGAATTCTAGACTTGTCTCGCGTGAAATTTGTTAAGACTGTGAGATGTTTCAGGTTCTGACTAAAATCCAGGAGTTGCCTACAGGACTCGCGCGAACAAGCGTGAGGACCGTGTGGTATTTAAGGAAAATACATGAAGCGAATTTCAAGCAGTTATCAATTAACAGTAATCTTTTTATCGGTTGTTAATTGTAATGTTTAAACGTAATTGTACACCCATTTACTAATTATTTTTATAAAAATAGGTCATTATTTGCATTTCTGCCAATTTCTGATAGTTTGTCTGATATAAAAATATTAATGTCATCGGGTGTCATAATCAATTATGCAACAATCCAGTGAGACTGCTATCATTCATCAGAAGAAATACCCCATCTCAAACAGGCAAAGACATAAATCTATATATAGTAAAGAACAAAACCCCTTTGAATCCATTTTGGCATTTCATTTAATTACTACGTCTTACGTGAAAATGTGCTTGATGGCCTGGGTGACACAGACACAGACCAGCTTTCCCTTTTCCATAGGCTGCAGGATCTAGAAAGTGAAATAAATATGTGTGAACATTCTGGTAAGTCTTCTCAGATTTGAGTGTTTTCACCGCCAATCTTTTATGACTATAAACGGCATCTGACACAAGGTGCATTATAATCTGTTCGGACGCCAAACTTTAAACTGCGTAGACAAAAATGTGCTCTTTTTCAAGGATAAAAAAAATACGTTTTACCTTCAGCGGGAATCGAAATCGGCACGGCAAGATCAGCATTTTAGGTCCCATTGTGTTAAGAAAGTTTTTAAATCGCCTAACATTTTCCCAATAAATATGAAGAATGTCTTTGTTGGTGACTAATTTTGTGACGTCTGTTTTCCACATGGTATCTTGGGTGAGATCTTCTGGGATTGAATTGTGTAAGTTCCTGAGAATGTTCCTGTTTACTTTTATTTATGTGTAATATAAAAATTAAAAAGGACCAATTATAAGGTCCAGTTTCTGACAACAATTTTGACAAACTATTGGGAACACAGTTTGCATTTGGGAGTATATTGACTATACTAGTGCATGTCAACCATACATATAGGCGAGAAAGGCGGTATAATAATTACAAAAAAAATCAAAATGTAGGGACAGATAGGTCTGAGCAAACATGCAAAGGCAGATCGGAGTCTACACTTTCTGTCATTCCATCTGCTGATGTTACCGTCAGATACAATGCTGCATTGTAAAAGCAGAAAGTTAAAGACCACCAAAACTGATATAATAAATAATTTCTATTTCATTTAAGCATTCTCCAGGCCATATCAGCTGACAGAAGCGAGTCATCGCTCATGAATCTAACTCACTGCAAACCATTTTTGGAAACTGATTATACTTGTTTGTCTCAAGAGAATAGTGAGAAAATCTTTTCATCCTGATGTAGGAACGCTCTTCAAACTGTGTCCATTTAACCACAGACTGTTTATAAACAATGATGCTGTGTTAAGTGATATTGTAATCTCTAAGAAGGTGCTGAAAGTGTCCAGAAGTGAGAATATTGAACATGTGTTGTCTGACATCTTAAGATATGATTGAAATAGAGGAAATGATGTGTTTGCAAATATTTATTTCAAAAGTGATCATTTGGGAGTGAGACAACCAGTTAATTATACAAATTGCTATACGGATGCAATTCCAGTAGTGAGAAATGTGGTTTTAAAAGAAATGGAACCAAATGTGGGAAAACAGATTGATCAGAAAAGACATTCTTCTGCAGGTTATGTCACATACGTAAATGTAAAAAAAAATATTGATATTAAAAATTCCGACACGAAAACTGTTGGGACTGTCTCAGATACGTTTAAGATCAATTAGCCAAATCGATACTTCGCTGGAGAATGCAAAATATAGTGCAGCAAGGGCTTTAGACAGGCAGATTTAACCAGGTAAGCATATGCCATTGGAAGTAGAGAGAAGGATAAAGAAAATGCAGATGGACCTGAGAGGCAGCATTTCCAAAGAAGTTTGTTTCAGCAGAATACGTCAAGGTCATGATCCGGAAAGCTCTTAGTAATAACAGGCTCAAACTTATGAAGTAATAGCCATCTTATAAGGATTATATAAGTTAAAGGTTTATTTGATTCATGAGGTAATAATTTATTGTTTCACAAAGACGAAAAGTATTTATGTTTTTCTGTTTGCCTCCCTGAAGATGCCTTTTTCAAATAGGAAAATAACTTTTGCGATGTGCTGTTTGCTTCCCTGAAGTCGCCATTTTCACAAAAGGGAAGACGTTTTGTGATTTCCCGCATGCTTCCCAGAACGACAAAGTTCTTCTGAGATGGTGTGTACCAATAAAGGACAATTTATTGTTTATTTATTGTTAAGTGGTCCACTTTGTACAGATTCTATGATAATTGTTGAAAATAGTAGAATAGCCTTTTTTATTGCTGTTTTTTGTAAATGTCTTAAATAGGAATTTTCGCACACATGTGTTGCATCAAATTGTTGTGTGCAGGACTTCAGATTGGAATTATATTGTGTGTTCTTATTTTAGCTGCAAGCTGCATTTGCACGTGTTAATACCTCACATAGTAACGTACTTATATACTTGTTTGTTCATGCTTTTCACTTGTACTGAATATTCTGATGATACCTATATATTATTTTGTGATGTGCTTGTTGTATGAGATAAGATGGTACTACATATTTGTCCAAACTTTAAAATTCAATCTTTGGTATTACAAGTATTTGTAGCTGAGAAGTTTACTGCTTGCCAAATATAAAAATCCTTTTTATATTTTTGGCATCCAGTTAATATGTTAGACCGGTCTATTAGGATGCCATACAATGATGTCAGTTGGGACACAAACGTGAGCTTTGAGGGTAAAGTTATATTCGGGTATTAATTAAAAGCGGTTCTGATGTTTACATGTCCAACTGTTTTATGCTATTTATTTTGGGGATGGAGAAGGGCCAATAAAGTGTAGGTATTCCAGATTTGTTGTCCATATCCGAGTCTATCAACGACCCTTATTGTTGTCTGTGATATTGCGACAGAATTGCATTCTAAACGACAAACGTGTATTACCTATAAACTACATGCCTCATGGCTGGTTTGTGCTATTTCGTATTTTCGCCGCGATAAGACGACACGCGAAAAGACGCCATGCAAAAAGACGATATAATGCAATGCAAAAAGACGAAAAGATGTAATAACGCTATGCCAAAAGTCGTAAAGACGAAACCCGCCACGCGAAAAGACGAAATTTCAGCGCAAAAAGACGAAAAAACTCAATGCGAAAAGATGTCATTTGAAACTCTTATTTTGTCGTATTTTTGCCTGGTGTCTTTTCGCATGGCGTTATTTTGTCTTTTCGCATGGTGTTATTTCGTCTTTTCGCATGGCGTTATTTCGTCTTTTCGGCGCAAAAAGACGAAATAACGCCATGCGAAAAGACGAAATAACGCCACGCGAAAAGATGAAATAACGACAATCAAATACCCTTTTATTAATAACTGTGTTGATTCCTAATACGTATACAGGTTGTCTGAGTAAACTGTGAAGACTCATATCTGACAACTGCAAACACGGCTCCTGATGCAGTCTGACCATTGGTAGCACTGAAATGCTATTTGAAGTTCGATTTCGACAGCTAAAATTATAAGGATAGACTATAAAAATTAATGTGGAGATGGCAATATTATCGGTCAGTATGGTACCGTTTTGCAATTTAGATGTATAAATATCCCATAATTTTTACATCGAAGACACTTATACTTTGAAAAGTGTTTTTGATTAAACTGTGCAGATCCTGATCGCACTATTAAATGTTTTACGTCAGGGGGGATCCAGGAAGTTTGGATAGGGGGTTCAGATTTGCTGAGGGTGTTCGATTTGAGCAGTTTGACCAATTTGTCCTGAAGTTCCCCATGAAAATAAGATAATTTGGTGTGAAAGGGAGGTTCGTTTGAACCCCCCCTCCCGAAACTCCTCTGCATCCGCCACTGTATGTCTGTAACTCATTTTCGGTTACGGTATGAACTGAAATCTTGGGACTCGGTTATGGATATACGGTGATGAGTTTTGTTACATGGTAGGAATAAAAATCGTGCTTATGTCTCATAACCAACCCTGTATTTGTCTATTTTATTTTCCCGAAGGAACGTTGGGTGGCGTATTAGAATCGCACCACCCGTCCGTCCGTCTTAGAGTTATCTTCAAAAGTACTGAAGCAAATCTGATGAAACCTTACACAAAGACAAAGCACAATGAGAAGGTGTGTTGCGCACAAGACACAGGTCGCTACACCCAAGGTCAAGGCCACAATTGGGTCAGTGGTCAATTCGTGCCTCAAAATCGTGTTTCCGCGATAACTAATAGACCAGTGAAGCAAATTTAATGAAACTTCACAGAAAGATAAAGCATAATAGGAAGGTATGTCCCGCATAAAATTTGGGTTACCACGTTCAAGGTCAAGGTCACAATTAGGGGTTATCGGTTCAAGTCTTGATTACTTAAAAGCTGCTGCTACGTATTTCATCGGACTTCACAGAAAGGTAAAGAATAATGAGAAGGTATGTCACATACAATATTTATGATCCCAAATCCAAGTTCAAAGTTACATTCTGGGGTATAAGGTCAAATAATGTGTCGGCAATTACTCAAAAAAAGTACCAAAGCATACCTTACAGAAAGGTAAGGCCTAATGAGAAGAAGTACAACACACACGACATGGGTTCCCACACCCTATGTCAAGGTCATAGCCAGAGGTCAAAAGTCAGCTCATTTATCTTCAATGACGTAAAAACTACTGAAGCAAACTTTACTTCGTGAACAGGCAAAAAATAATTGAGATGATATGTCGCAAATTACTGATCTGTTGCCTAAGGTCAGGGTCACAGTCAGGACTCAGAGGTCAGATCATATCTCTGAACTGACTCAAAACATTTGAGGCTATTTTCATCAAATTTCACTGAAAGGTAAATCAACATAAAATGGTAACTTACAGACAATTATAGTATACTGATAAGTTATGTCAGTTAGACATATAGATTACCACACCCAGTGTCAAGGACACAACGCAGTTTGATTCGTGGTTGAATTAAGTCTCAATGAATCCTCTTAAACTTTTGAAGTGCATTTAAAAATGTAAACTTTATTTTATTTTACATCGATTGCATTGAAAGCTCACGCGAACTTATTTAAATACTCTCGATGGAACGGAATTTGGCGCGTTTATGGTCCTATGCTGGTCCTTTATGATACAGAAAAGAAAAACAAAATAAAAATGTTTGTTTAAGCTAATATTGGAAGCTCGTCTTTTACGGCAACTTTGCCCCACAGTTCCATCCTCTCCATTTAGCCAGCATTTCAATTTCTTCTTGTCGGTAATTGTGATGAAGCATATTTGGGTTCGAAAACGGCAATAATGCATTATAACATGAATACGATATTGAATGAATGTTTGATTTTAGTATTTGAAATCAGATCTCATTAAATTTCATTTACTACCTTAAGATTCAGTCATAAGGTCCATGGCAAACGCGAGCAAAACAGTCAGGGGGAAAAATGGAAATATTTGCTTTATATGATAAATGTTTCTGAGAGAGTTAGAGTGTAGCTTTCCCCCTATTCCCCTCGCCTGCCCCTCTATGTCCGAAAAATGTTTTTTGGAGTAACGACATAAAATGAAAAATCCCCACATCAAAAAGCCACTCTTACACCGTAGTCTTTTCCTCTTTTCCCCTACAGGAGTGTTTTGACATATATTGTGATTCCCCGTTTTCGCTATAGCTGAAATCCAAATTTCTCCTACACATGTATTGACACGTACATAAGAGCACATGCACGCTGGCATAAGCATAGGGACACGTGCAAACACACATTCAAGTTTGGCATTGCAGTCTACAGTTTTGTATAGGCTTTTCAATACCTACAGAAAAAAGAATCTGGCATACAATTTTATTCATCTGTTAATAATATTACTTAGGAGAAGAACTAAATAAGCAACATGCTTTTGTTCTAATCCTGAAACTTATATGTTTTATTATCTATGTATGTTGTGAAAAAGTGAGATAAATATGTTTAAACCAATAATATTACTTCCCAGGCAGACAGCTGTACAAGCATAAAGGCATGCACACGCAACTAAGAATTAAAATTACACTAGATAATGGAGTTATCGGTGAGATTGCTCCTTCTCCGCAATATGTTCTATAAAAGGGTTATCCTTTGGAAGCAAGGATCACACCAAAGAACTGAAAACTGTCGAGTGTGCAAGTTTTCTGGGCCAGACTAGCTAGTTTCGGCCAATTAGGCCTCATCAGTGACCCTCAAATATTTTTAAAGTTCTACAATGGAATCAATGATCCCAAATGACTAGAAAATAAAATCTACACTATGATGAACGGCAGGGAGACTTTTACGGTGACCACACAGTCCCAATCACCAGCTGTAGTAAAGTTCAATATGTTCTTTAAAAGGGTTATCCTTTGGAAGCAAGGATCACACCAAAGAACTCAAAACTGTCGAGTGTACAAGTTTTCTGGGCCAGACTAGCTAGTTTCGGCCAATTGGGCCTCATCAGTGACCTTCAAATATTTTTAAAGTTCTACAATAGAACCAATGATCCCAAAGGACTAGAAAATAAAAATAAAATCTACACTATAATGAAGGGCAGGGAGACTTTTTACGGTGGCCACAAAGTGCCAACCACCAGCTGTAGTGAAGCCTACATACATGATATTGATGAGCGAACATATACATGCAGAAAACGCTAACATTGTACACGAGACGAGTTTGCAAAAACACCCTGATATATAAACGTATAAACAGGCACTTATGCGACCACATAAACAAACATTTGCAATGGCAACACACACAAAAAATAGATCTTTTGTTCTTAGCTGATTTAACCTACTCGGAAACAAGACGGGTACATAGTCAAACGCATGTTTACTGTTCTAATTTCTCTTTAAACATCAGGCGGTTAATTCTCTTTTCTGTTTAATACCGGTCTCACAAAATTATGATCGAGAAGGCAGGGAGCAAATTCCACTACATATTACAGGGGAAAGTTCTAATATGAGTAGAAAAGGTAAAAAACAAAACGTGTAGGAAATTTTCCCGGTGGCAATTGCCTCAAAAGTCAAATTTCCTGGGATCCCAAGGATGGGGCGTGGGGATTCTACTTTATAGCAATATATCCGGAGAGGGAGAGCGGGTTTCTATAAAGAAAAAAAAAACAACAACAAACTAGACAATTACTAAAGGTAATGAATGCTCCCGCCATATGCCTCACTAGATGAGTAATGTGTTAAGACATATTTGTGTAAAGTTACATAAAAATCTGTCAATAAATAAAGGTGCTAGAGGGATGACTGAGTTTTTCTAAAAGTAACAACTGTGACCTGGACCTTGGGACTACAACCCTGAAAGGTTTAGTTGTCCAAGATATTTTCATACTTAATATTTGTGTGAAGTTATATCAAAATCAGTTAATAAATAAAGGCGCTAGAACCATGACAAAGATTTACATGTACCTATAATAGAATATGTGACCTTGACCTGGGACCTACAATGCTGAAATGGAAATTTGTCTCAGATATTCTCATGCTAAATATTTGTGTCAAGTTATGCCAAAATCATTCCAGAGGGATGACAACGTATTTGCTAAAAATAGCAAATGTGACATTGACCCTAAAATTCTGGATCACGAACTTGTCCAAGATATTGTCACACTAAACATTTGGGTGAAGTTACATCAAAATTGTCAATGAATAAAGGATAAAGAGAGACGGTATTTTTTTCTAAAAATAGCAACTGTGATCTTGACCTTAGACCTGCGGTGCTGAAACAGTAATTTGTTCAAGATATTGTAATACTTAATATTTATGTGAAGTTACATCAAAATCGATCTATAGATAAAAGCGCTGGAGCAATGACCTAGTTTTACTGAAAATAACAACTGTGTCCTTGACCTTGATCCTACCAACCTGAAACACAAAGTTGTTCGAGGTACTGTCATACTCAATGAGGGTGTGATGTAATACCAAAATCGGTTGATAAATGAGGCCGCTAGAGTGAGGATAATAGGGGAGCTTGTATATAAGCTGTGGAAACATGGTCAAAATATGTATGTTATTCAAGGGGAGATATTTCTGCAATTAGGACCTGACTTAAAGTTCGGTTTCCTTTATACACATGTGCAATGCATTTCTGAACTGTGTTGCAAGTTTCAAATCCCTACATCAAATACTGTAGTTGGAGTTGTGGAGACAAGAACAGTGCTCAAATGTGAAATATGGTCAAAATATGTAAATTATTCAAGGGGACATAATTCTGCAATTAAGATCTTAATCAAAGTTCTGTTTCCTTTATGCACATGTTCAATGCTACATCAAATACTATTGGAGGAGTTGCAGAGACAAGAACAGTACTACAAAGAGTGAAATATGGTCAAAATATGTATGTCATTCAAGGGGATGTAATTCTGCCATAATGACCTGGATCAAAGTTCTGTTTCCTTTATGTGTTCAATGCATGTCTAAACTGTGTTACAAGTTTCAACTTCCTGAATTAAATACTATAGAAGGAGTTGTGGAGACACAAACAGTACTACAAATGTGAAATATGGTCAAAATATTTATGTTATTTAAGGGGACATAATTCTGCAATAAAGATCTAAATCAAAGTTCTGTTTCATTTATGCACATGTTCAATGCATGTCTGAACTGTGTTGCAAGTTTGAATTCCCTACATCAAATACTGTAGGTGGAGTTGTGGAGACAAGAACAGTGCTCAAATGTGAAATATGGTCAAAATATGTAAATTATTCAAGGGGACATAATTCTGCAATTAAGATCTTAATCAAAGTTCTGTTTCCTTTATGCACATGTTCAATGCATGTCTGAGCTGTGTTGCAAGTTTCAACTCCCTGCATAAAATACTGTAGGAGGAGTTGCGGAGACAAGAACAGTACTATAAAGTGTGACGGACGGACGTATTTACGGACGGACGGACGGACAAGGGCAAAACTATATGCCCCTCCCCACTTCATGGCGGGGGCATAAAAAAAAACAGCCATTTAGCATTGGGAATGGTTGCTAGGCAGGGGCAGCTACTCTCTGGCTACTCTCTGACAAGTTCCAGTAAAGGTAAAATTCCTTACTGACGGTTGTAATTTAGTAAAGTAAAAGTAGTCCGCCTGGACCCTTTTCCCTCCGTTATTCCTTTACACGCTTCAACCTACCGTCGTCGTCTCCTGTCTGAAAATAAATTCTTCTTTTTTTGTTTCAACAGTTTCTTTTTAAACGCTTTTCTATTTTATTTTATTTGAAGTTTCTACAGACATTCCCATTAAAAGATGCGCTCTGGTCAAGCGGTTTAAGCGACTCGGCTAGGGTGCTCCACTTCGGGTCACAAGTTCGAATCCCGGCTTTTTAAAAATCGGATACAACAATATGGCAAGTACTAACACATTGCAGAGATACTACCACTTAAAGGTTTTTGCGCATTATGATCAGAATCTTCACAGCACACTGTAGTGAATTTCCAAAACATGCAGACTGTATATGTAAACAGTTAAAGGCTTTAAATACACAACGCGGATGACCATGTTGATCTTAGTCTTAAGAGGCCGAAGATGTCAGCCTGTCAGTAGTTGTATATAATTTCTACATGCACAGTCATTCAAACGGAAATTTTAATAACGTTTGATATCTCACACTAACATGTCGTGTGCTGTTTAATGTGTCGGAAAATTGCATCCGAATAACCGGATCCAAATACGAATGCCTCCCCAGTAAACAGCTTCTAACGTGTGCTATCGTTTCGCTAACGTAGTTAAGGTTCGTTGGTTGTGGTACCGTAGCTTATGTCGGAAATCCCTAATATAAACGTATCCATACCAAATTTAGTGCAACAGAAGCGCGTTTCTATATTAAACTTCTGGGTTTGGAAGAAAAAAGATGATGTGCAGGTCTCGACTGGCAACGAGCATCCCTCTCCGAGTCACACTTACTGTCGCATAAATTTTATTTAAAATAAAATCATACTAACAAATTTTTCCTTCATGTGTCGATCCTGCCGTTTCTGACGGATTCTGTGCAGAATTCTTCGGTTAGAGCGTTCTTTTGCGGAATTGAGGAATCTGGGCAGAATCTTGGAGATGGGTGAAGAGGCTGGGACCTGGGAAGGAACAGACGTGTTTTGAGGAAGGGGAAGAGATATTTTGAAGAATGGTAAAATAGCTATTTGTCCTATTAAAAGTGAAAAGGAGACAAGTATTGGTTACTTACCAGGATACTTAAGCAAGACTTAAGGATATTTTGCAACAATAATAAATTCAAAACAAAATTTTCATGAGCTTTATTTATACCAATACACCACACCACATGCCTTGGTTGTGATAAATATGGTAAAAAAAAACTTTACAAAAAAATTCCTCTTCAGAATTGAAAGGCTAATGACATTGAAACTCTGTATGTAGCATTTAGGACACAAACTCATTATAATTTGTTCAAATGATGACCGTTGGTTAACCCTGACCTAAATTATGGCAAGGTCATTTTAGGATCTTAAGAAATCCTTCAAGAGTAGAGAACATATTCAAAGGAAGGAACATGGGTCATACTTCGAAGTCACTGAAGCCTTACCAGTGACCCTGACAGTATCTGGCAACGAAATAAAATCATACTGTAGTTTCTTAATTTCAGTAAACTAGTCGATTCAAACACCGATAAGTACCACAAAGCGTCCAAATGAATAAAGAATGCGATCTAGAATAAGAGTCTAAACCAATTAAAAGTTTCTGATTTTTCTTTCATATGGTTAAATGTTATAACAGTGGTTTTCTCAGAAACTATTTAAGTCTTAGGTATAATATGTGGTTTATTTGGCTAACTAAATAAGCGGATGAAGATATTTTGTTGCTTAAGGTGGTGATAATCACTGATTTGGGACAAAGACAAAAATCTGCATAAAATACTCAAAATAAGACTGATCTTTCCAAAACTTAGCATATGCCTTCTTTATGTGGTTTCTCATAATTTAGAATCCCAAAATGCAGCATTTGTTAATGTTAAAAAGTGTTTTTAAAAGAGAAGATCAAAGGGTAATTTTCTGCGAATAAATCTGAAAAAATAGTATCATTATTGAAAATATACTTAGTGCTTAGAGTACCTTGTTGCATAATGGAGAGCGTCCGAGCAATTATTTTTTCAAACTCTTTCACATATTATCAGGCTGAGCAGATGAAAAAAGATGCAGTCTGAGTCCAAATTTTTTTGTCAAAACACACAGGTGAGACAGGTGATACTATTTTAACAAGGTTGAAAAAATTTCATCTACACACCACTGATCATGTCAGTAATGTATTATTTATATTGTAGGTGTTAACATAGGTATGCTTGCCTACCCTATATATAATAAATGCGTCAAGTGTACATTTACTTTGTACATGGTTGAACATTTGAGAAAAAGCTACCGTTTTCATCTGGTCTACATTACAATTTGAGAAAGAGTTGGAATGAATAATTGCTAGGACGCTCTTCATTATGCAATAATGCACCTTCAGCACTACGTAAATTTTCAATAACGATATTATTTTTTTCCGATTTATTCGCAGAAAATTACCCTTTGATATTTTCTTATAAAAACACTTTTTTGAGCAGCATGCACATCTATTTTGTATTCTAAACTGTAATGAACAACAAAAATAAGAAGTCTGCTAATTTTCAGGGAGATACGTTACTTTTTTATGGTTTTATGCAGATTTTTACATTTACCATAAATCACCACCTTAAGGTATATGTCATTTCGGAAAATAATAAAATAGTGGATTTCGCAGAAACTATTTAAAACACTGAATTATAACACTTCAAAATAATAATTTGTTTGAGACAGTCTGCAGTTTCTGTTGAAAGAATTTCAGTTTGTATTTGAATGTCATTGAAACACAGGCGGAGCATGACATGCACTGTTTCCATGCTTCTATACCGATGGCGTCATACATATCTTACCAAAGAAACTAAGACATCATTTGGATGGTAAAATGACGTCATCGAGACGTCACTGTGCCTAGGTAGTAAGAACATTAGCTGGCAATTCTATAGTTACTCTGGAAAAAGATCTGTGAAGTCCTTGGAATTGCAGGATGACAAAAAGTGTTTACCATCCCCCCTCCCCCCCCCCTCCCCCAATTTTTTAATGACATTTCAAATAAAATTCTTTCAATTGATTATTCTCAAGTCATTAAATCACGTGTCTTAAGGTAAAATATTTTTTTTATGGTTGGGTAAATAAACAGATGAAAATATTACGCTGCTGGAGGTCAAGCTCATTTTTTACCTTTGTTCAAAGTCACTGAGATTCTGCCGCCAGTCAACATTTTCAAACATCTACTTTGAAGCCACTGGGAATTTTAAGAAATTGACAATTGAAAATTGACAATTGACAATAATTTTATTCAGTACTACTGGCCTCCGGCCCATAATACAAATTACAATAAATCCAAAATATTATAATATCGAGTGCGCTAAACTCAATTTACCATTCACATATTCACATCAAAAATAATATATCCCAACCTGTTCTATCCTACACGCCCTACGCGTTCGAGTGAAAACACTTAAATATGGTATATAAGATCCGACGCTAACCGTGCACAGCCCACATCAGAACCGAAGCTTATCAGATCTGCCTGCACTCGAGTGCGTATTGCGTAGTGCGTAGTGACTCATACAAAATGATACCTTATATCCACTACCACTATACACCGCAAAATAAAGACACCGTAAATTATTCCCCATCTATCAAAGAGGAAAACCGATCCTTACGAAGACGACTATTATATGTTTATAAACTCATCGAGATAACTTTCCCGCCCAAAAGACTCAGCAAAAAAACAGCTAGAGTATGACCCCATCATATATTTCGATCAGCAAAATTCAAAATTCACGGTCAGAAATATGATGTACATATCGGAAATAATACCCATAGCTAATTATACAAAATATCGATAATTGTCAACATGCGTCTGAAATCACGCGACAGAGTTTATCAATATCCTTTGCTAAAATGGGAATATTACTAATCACTTTATGTTGTCTCATTAAGCTTATCCCTTCTAATGTTAAATGCATAATATATATATTTTGCTAAATTTAAAACTTGATCTTTATTACCTTTAAAAAGAGAATGGAACGTATCAACAGTTGCATGCCCGCTGTCAATATCGGGAAAATATACTATTCTAAGAGAATGATAAACGGGACAACTCATTACAAAGTGAAACTCGTCCTCTATTTCGTGTCTGTCGCAAAGAACACATATTCTTTCCTCATACGGAATATTATTATGTCGGCCAACTTCAACATTCAAACTATGAACAGAGCATTTTAATTTTGACAACGCTATACGGAACTTTATAGGTATATTATAGTGAATATAATTTGCCACCTGCATAGCTGGCATTATAAATTTATAATGCCGTGCTTTACCAGAGTTTACAATTTTAGAACACCAGTCTTGGCTACTACAATCAATTAATCTCTGTTTAAATATTTTCATAAATAAGCTTATATTACCAACATCCTCTGCAACCCAAACATAGCCAAATCCATATCTAAATAGTAATTCTCTAACTTTAGATGCCCATGTTATTCGCCCATTTTCGTCTAAATTTCTTAACATTCTATAGCATTTATTAGGAAATCTGTTTATATTCATTCATATTTCATATTGAGTCGCCCATGATCCGGGTTATGAAACTTTATATTGGAGGTCTTGGTTACATGACCAAAATGGCTGTCATGCCGATATATGTAAAAAGCCTTCAAAAATTATCTTGAATCTTAAGGTCATTGATCCTGAAACTATGTATGTAGCATCAGGGCTTCAAATCTATTTACATGTGTATTTTGATGCAGTGATGACCGTAGGTTGACTTTTACCTAATTGCAGCAAGGTCAGCTTTGATGTTATGCTTTTGTGTGGAAAAAAGCTAACACGATGGGTTTCTAAGAGACTATGTTAGTCTTAGGTATAATATTTGGTATATATCGTCAAATACATGTGCAGATAAAGACATTAATGATGCTTAAGATCAAGGATATTCTTTGACCCTAAATCAAGTTCACTGAGTTTTTGTGTCCCAGTCAAAGTCTTCAAACATCTCCTCTGAAGCCATCCGGCAAATTGAAATCATATTTCATGCGGAACCTCATTGAATAAGGGGAACAAAAGTTTGTTCAGATGGTTTTTGGTCACATGACTTAGATGGCTCCCATGCCCATATGCTATAATGATTGGAAAATAGGGTTTACTAAATGAATACATGATGACTTAAGGTCTTTAAAGGCCAAGGTCATTCTTTAGGTTTAAAATATTAAGCTATTAAGATATTAAAATTGAAACATGCTCTTCTACAATACCATTGGAAACAAATGAGCGATATGACTAATTGTGTCTGTTGACAATATGGTGGCAGGTAAGCTAAAGGACTATTGATCCTCTTAGTGTTGTGCTATATTGATCGGGAAAAAAAGGTGAGATATAAAAACAATGATATTTGGGAACACATGTCCATTTGCTGAACCTTAGACTGACAGAATTCAAGTTTGTTTAGACAAATAAGTATTTCATATGTCCCTAGAGGATTTTTTGTATCTTATATATCTAAACCAAAATTAAAACAATAAGATCGTCAATTACATCTGACTAAATCTGCTTAAAATGATAAACGCATTTATTTAAAGCAAATCGATACTAAGAAGCAAACATGAACTCGTTATCTAAAATCAGGTTAATGCATGGTAAACAAAATGATAATAATATATATAATAATAATATTAAAAACAAAGATGAACCGATTTAGAAATCATGTATTTGTTTAAGTTGAACTGACATCATGTTTAAAAGGCTCACGAAAAGCTTCTTTTGTGCATCAGCAATTTTAACATGAAGTATTTAGCTGAAAGTACCATAAAACGAGTCATTCGGGAAAATCAAGCTCAACATTGTTCCATGAAATTTCTTTTTTTAAAAAAAAAGTGTAGCGGCTCAATTGTTGAGTCTGGTGTTTCTGAATGGCTAGGCAAACTTACCGCAGTCGGCATAGGCTCGAACCTGGCCGACCCATAGTAACTTCTTTCTAAATCGTGTAACCCTATCCGACCAGTCATGCAGGGAAATTAAGCTTAACATAACATTGTCCTCTGAAACTCCCTTTTTAAAAAGCGCAGCGGCTCAGTTGACGAGGCTAGTGTCTCTGTATGACAAGGTGGAGTGTTCGAATCCTGTCCGCCCATTGAATGCTTCTTCTACACGTCACTAATGTAATATGTGTATGTATAAGAAATACGTTAGAAAACTCCGAATGGATCAGACATTATCTAGTACTTTTAAGGTACATACAATGCAATCTATGAGCAGACCTCGATATAATTCCTATCTGCATAACAGATTGACAGACGGCAATTACGAAAGTAAGACTTTCAAGTATTCCCGTCTGTTTAGAATTAAAGAAGGTTTAGTTTCACTAGTTTCAGATAATTATATCCGGAGTCTGTAACGAGTTACCATCTTGCCTAGCACGAAACTCCATGTTACATATATTTACAAATCGCAGTTCACATCGTTGGTTATTTGATATACATCAAGATATTTTAATTCTATGTGTCGCCGAACGGTTCTGCAATACATAATGAAAGTTTGATTACACAGAGTTCATCTCTTGCAACTTTTACTGTTAAATGTCACCATCTTTCGTAGCTGGATCGTCATGATTGTCAGTTGGTACCTTGTCATCTTCCTTAGAAATATGTTTTGGCCCCAAAACTAGCGTCTTCCACTGACTTGGGCGATGCTGAAAAACATGGAACTAATCACTAAGGGGATCAAAAGAGATCATCGGCATCCAAAAGTGCGCCGAAAGTCTATATTACCAGATACTTAAGGTGAATCTCGGATAGTAGCAGTGTTCTCAGTATCCTCAGTCAACTGTCTTTATAATGGCATTCTTTAGAACAGAACTGATCTTTAAAATGTCATTGTGTTATGCAAGGAATAGCTTTATTGCTCACAATATGTATTTTTGCAGCAGCAAATTCAGTTTAGGATCAAGACATTAGGGAATAAATGATGTTTTAGAGAGATCACTATACTTAGAACAGATCTGGAGAAGATACTGCTATATATATATATGCATTATAATGATTACTATTTAAGAATATGCCTTTCAAAAGAGATTTATGCATTGTTTTTATGTACATAATCCTTTCCGACACATCGGTACTTACTTTTCGAATCACTTATTGAAAGGTTAAGAATTGGCTGCAAGGGCAATGGTGAAAAGAAGCCCATCGTATCTTGGAAACAACAAAAGAAAGGTTGAGCCCATTCTCTTTTCGCTACCTTGTTCTTCCATGATTCGTTAAATATATCGTTTTATATTTGGGTTGGCAAATCGCCGAAAAACATTTACGTTTAGAACTCTTGTGGCATGGAAGATATTAGTTGGTGATTTGTTCGGTTAATTTAATTTCCTGATAGGTAAAAATAGATGTTCCTATTGTTTTCAGCTGAGATAACTGAATGCCCACCTATTTGATAAAAAAAGTTTTATTCAATTTGCCGCGCCTGTCTTTCCCGAAATGTTGTCAATATATGTATTTAACTCTTTTTCCCCCTTTTTTATACAGTTATGACCCTTTACGTTTGAGGGCTGCTGTATTTGAGATCTGCTCTTTAGTTGCCGAACATTGCCCAGCATTGCTGCTATGCCACAAAAAAATGACTAAAAATACCTATATCATTAATGTGATTTGTATATTTTCATAAAATTGATGCAAGTCAAATCATTTACACCTATACTAACAAAATCATATAGTTTTCATACCTCGATTATCCAGCGTCCTGATTTGGTCTCTGGGCGCTTGTAGCCATAGTAGAACCACCCTCCAAGTACACTGATGAGGACCGCCAGTATTACTACTACCACCACAACAATTACAGTAGTGGAGGAGGCTAGACAAAAACATATGACCTCGTCAGAATAAAACGAACAATGTGGTTGTTCGCCCAGTGCAGACTCTGATCAGTCTCGGCAATCGCCCAGTCTAATCAGAGACTGTGGTAAGCGCTCAAAGGGTAGCTAAGGGTCTAAGCTACCTTCATTCGGACAGCCAAGACTCTGATCAGACTTGGCGAATGCCCAGTCTGATCTGAGTATGCGCTGGACGTACAACAACTTTGTTGGTTTTGTCGTTTCGCGGCTCAATGACACATAATGCTATACTTGCACGAATTAATCGGCAACATTCGAAAGAAAATTTTACCGGTCAACAGGTCGCGTTGCGCAAAATTTCGTAAACAAAGAACAAAGAATGAATATATGTAAAGAACAAATTAAGCTTATAAGAACTAACGCCAATGGCAAGGGAGGCAATGGAGTTGGTTTACACTTGTTTATCCATACATTGTTCTCTTTTGCAGCTTTTAAATTGAAATCTTACAGAATGTTTATAAAAGAAATTCATAAACTAGTTTTAAGTATTGAATCAATCGTATGAAAATGATGTCTGGAAGTGACTATCGAATGACCTTTAGTGACTGATGAAGTTAAATTGTCAAAAACCCATTTTCAAAGAAGTTCATGATAGCTATTCCGAAACACTGTATATAAAGGTCCATTCACATGATTAAAATTTGCACATCTATGTCATTTTTACTGTAATGTAATTGTTTCTGCCTATATAAAGCATATTTGCCGAGTTTTCTCATGGGGTATAAAGCTCTGCAAGTATGACTTGATTTACATATCATTTTGTGTATTATTGCACACTGGAATCTCAAGGTGAAAGTTTTGTGGACACGAGGATGCACCCGTTTTGCTTCAGTACAACTATGAGCGATTGTCTGCTGTATGTACATGTACCTACATAGTTCTGTCTTTGAAGGCAATCATTCCGTCTTTTACAGAAGCTCGCAAATAGATTTTCTGAATGCTACTGGTGTCACAGTTTGGAAACTTAATATAAAATTTTCTCAATTATTGTAAATATCATGAAGTTTTAAATTTCTTGTACCAAAGGACTTGACCACGTATAAACTTTTGAGTAGTTATAAAACAGGCACATGCCCTTTGACTACTATCGAACATTTTGTGTATTGCCAGGGTATCAAACTGACAGAAGTCTTTAAGAGCACTCGAATAATTAATTTCAATGCTTTAAAGCTTCTCAAAGTGTATATGGCATGGTAAAAATGACTAGGACCAGTCTCTAGTACTGTATCCGGACATGGGCAGATGCACTTCAGATGCCTTTGCTTTCCGGGCTTTAATTCTGATGCAAGTTATAATAAGTCATACTTCTTAACACTGAGTGATGCAAGTCGACACTCATGTTGACTCACATCAATCAGTGTTAAGAACTATGAATGCACAACGTTCAAAATGCGTGTATGATCAATATTGATTGCGATATTAATGTTTCTCTAATACGTGTCGGAGAAAATTTCAGCAGACTGGGACCACTAACCGATAACGGTAGAGGGACCCAAAGAAAAATCGCCTACGACCTAAAGGTAATTTGTGTTTTGCCCATTAACAGCTGCAATAAATCAGCAAATATTGTTTAAAATGCAACTTAACTTCTTTGCCGTGTTGGGGTGGCAAAGTCTGTGAGTGCCCCTTGCATTGCACAATATGGATTTCTATTTCCGTCTACCATCCTTATTACAAACTAATGACCGTTCAGACACAACACAAGAAAAGTTCTTTAAGCATCCGGTAACAACTTACAACTGCCTTTGTCTTTCTTGTTGTCATCTGGTTCACAGCCTGGTGGTTTCTGAAACAGAGATTTTACAAATACATGTCGCAATTCAGAACAAAAATATTCTCATTTGTGGTATGTATATGACAAAATCATTTATAATGTTTCGTCACTGTTTGCACAGGCATTTCCTGATAGTTACTTTACATCACGGGCCCAGACAGACGACAGCTATGGTCTGAAAATAAGAGCGCTTGCCGACAGTACAGAAGCTCACATGATAACTATGACTCTTATTGGTAATCTGCTGAGAATTTGACTGTCCAGCTGCTAATGAATGGGTGCCCAATTTATAGTTTGTAAAATTGCACCAAATGTCTGTTTTGGTTTTAGAGTTACTGTAGTTAAGATGTACTGACGTAATTATTGCGTAACATTCGAAAACTGGACTCACTTCCCTTAAGGGCTTTTTGAAAAAAACATTGAAAACATCGAATACGAATATATTAGAATGGTCGCATAAGCAGGAGCTTTTTGCAAGATCTGAAAACATCTGCAATCACATTGAGTGATAAACATGAAAATAAATATTTTCTTTCTAAACCTTTGAAATAGATATTGAAAACGACAATAGTGCGCATTAATATAGTAGAAATAAGAGATAATGTTCCTTTATTTGTTTTTTTTTCTGACTCTCCGATTAAAATCTTAAAGAGTTCCTTAATGCACAGAGAACACTATTTCCGGAAGGAACACGTCACATCAGTGACCCTGACAAGAACAACACGTTTCCTCGCTAGCTAGAAATTTTGATTGGACCTTGAAATGTCAACGTCACCTTGCCAAGGTAAAAGATAGGCAATGATCAGGATAATACAATCAAAGCCCACATTTCGCCCTCAAAACCAACAGGGAAAGTGGCAAACACAAAAAGATGGCAAAACTTTTAAGTATTCATCATGATTTAGATTAATAATAACCCAGTGGAAAAACATCGCTGAATTAACATTGGATCAACCTTGTTGAATCAAGGTTAACATTTTCAGTCCCAGGTTAATGTCTTAAGAAGAGTTTATACTTTTACAAACAGCACATTAAATATCAAGTGCCAGTTTTTACGAGCCTCACTAGCGCATTTCCATGAATCGTCATTACAAGGCGAGACATTATACAATTATTGGCTTTAGAAGTGGACCTGAAGTGCGATTTTATCATTAAATTTCATACTGACCGATGCAAAGCGCAGGTCAATATAAATTTACTGCTCATTACACGTCTATTCACAGAAACAAAGGTCAATAACTATTTAAATTATATGAAGATAATTTCAGCTTAAGGGTCGGTAATTTAACTTTGCAAACCATGCGCTATGTAGGCGTTATATCATCAACAATGCGATATTCAGACGCTACGTTGTAAACTATTCGATATGACGTAATGTCAACCTCATGTTATCAGCCTCTAAACCAATTAAAACAGTTTTATTTACGCTGGGCAGTCGTATCTATTTCACGTTGACTTTGTGAAGTGTAAATGCATTCGGAAAGATTTGTCTTCTTCCTAGTTTTTGGGGTTACCAGTGGGGTAAACTAATATCATTAATATGTTGCATATTTTTATAGCTGAGAACAATGAAAGAAAGTATGTACCTGTCGCTGCCATGCAGATGAACATGAAACATTTCATGAATTTGGCAAAAGGTTTGTGATTATTTTATTTTCTCTAATTAAAGTAATAAAATAAAAAAAGAAAAGATATTTCCTTTAATTGGCTTCAATTTGGTATTCACTAAATTACCAAATTACACCCAATTACCGAAATATATCGAAAATCACCAAAATATACAAAACTTATTATTGAAAATTTTAAGAGTAACTGCACTTCAGGAACTGACTGAATCAGATCCCAAACCCTATCCCCAACATCAAAGGGAAAGATTGACAAAGACATCCCAACAAACAATATATTACAAGTGATAAGCCGAGTCAGCAGCTCTTTCCCAAATAGGTGGCAACTCAGCTATCTTTATTGAACGAAATAATTTAGACCAACAGAAGGGTTACAACAGACTAACCAAATTATATTTAACAATTATTTTTACCTATTTTCTATTTTTATTATAGAAGGTTTAAATGAGAACACAATAAATCAAACAGCACCGAACATAAAACAAATGCAACCGCAACGAAAGTACCGCCTTGGGACGATCAGTAATAACTACTGGGGGGTTTAAACCGGTTTTACTGGGCCCAAACCTTCACCCTCACCCTCCGCCACGACGCACACAATTAGTTGGTAGTTCGGCTCGTATGGAGGTCCCCTAACTCATCAAAGAGTCATCATGGTCAACAATTAAAATCAAGAAAAGACCGTGATGAAGCAAGGATGAGGATTCGACAGCCGAAACGTGTTGAGACACCTGGAGATCCCTGGGGCGAGTATACACTAAATAATATCTATGTCTGTCTTAGCATATTACTATTTTGGACTGCTAGTGTGCGCAAATTGACTTACACGGCTCAATAGTATTGCAGTATGCACCAGGTATTATTCTAGATTATACTGCGCAGGTTGGAGGCTGGTTTGGCTTTCCATATGGGTTATTTACATGCCCGGACGTGCTTGTTATAATTACCATATTGTATTTATGGATGATAATAATAGTGCAGTCTGGAGATTTAAAGTGTAGTGCGGAAATTACAGAAGTGTATTTCGGTAAGTTGGTGTATTCCGGTAATTCCAGTAACTGCTTGTTCGGCCTTTGGTGGGTTTCTAGACTATCTACTAGTCTGATAATGAGTTTTTATCCCAAATCGAAAATAGTAAGTTTTCATCCATTCTATGGCCAGTCTATAAATAATGATTCTGCTACCTTATTTATTGGCACATTATCAGTTGAGCCAGAGAGTATAGACTAGCTACAAATACTGAACTTATAAATTATTTATGAAAATGAAGAGATAGGGTGGAAATTCTTCTTCGCCTAGTGGCTAGGCTAGTGGGTTTCGTAATTAACTATTCGCATACGATACACCGTCGGTGGTCTTTCAAAATACAGCTTGAAGCTGAATGTAACGGACTTATGCACATCTAAATTAATGTAGGTATCTAAGAGTTAAATCAGATTTAAGAGTGCAAATTTAGGTAAGTGAGCCCACAAGTGTATAACATCATAAACCAAGACAATGAGCTAGAAATCGAGGTTAACTCTTTGCCTGTTTTAGTGTGAATGCAACAGGGTTACCTTAATACAGATAAGTTTAATATAAGTTAACTCAGTGTGAACTCCAATGGGTTAATGTTCTAAACTTAATCTAGACTGTAATTTACATCTTCTTTGCCGGTATCACCAGTCCTTTTTGTAGCCAAAGTTTCAGCTGGGAAATGATAAATAAGACTGAGTTTCCCGGCGTACTGATGCTTTACATAATTTTTTTTTATACATTATGTAATAAAGGCTAGTGTGTAGACTGAATATGAAAGACACTTACGTTATCTCTACAATATTGGTGTAGCCATTCCTGTATCAGCTTGTCTGTTGACCATGGACAATGCTGCGTCAATCTACAATGCTTGCAGTAAAAGGAAATATGTGGTGTTTTACACAGTGTATCTTCAGCCAGTTCACACGCTGTGTATAAACATGGATGTGGTTGAAAAATCGAAATAAAAAATTGAAGAAAATATACAAGTGCAGAAAAAATTGAATGAAACAAGCATAGGCTGAGTTTGTAAAGTGATGTAGATTGTGGACATGCCATAACGTTGTTTAATAACCTGGTTTAATATAAGTACGTACTTTCACTAAATTTAGTACGAAAGATTCACATCTCTACAACTTATTTCCTCAATATCGCTAAATCCCAAACATTTGAAACAAATTGGTGATAGCAAGTCTCAGTAGACAGCGGATATTCGTCTCCGAACAACAGTTTACTGATATATTTGGCGAGCCACAAGAGCTGCAGACAACAGACAATAGATACATATGAACATGTATTAACATGCCTGCATCGAACTACCTCAACCCAAATTGCCCGCAAAAAGAAGGACAACAAGTAATGTCACCGGGAAGGAGATGCCTGATGCAGGGAGGGCTTTCAACAAGCCAAAATAATTCTACTGAATGGAAGGCAGCGTCTGCTGCAGCATGAGTTTATCACGTGTTTGCTTTTACCTTGGTTCTAAATTAATTTTTTCAAAGAAGATATATAGGACTTTATATATTTACTATGAAAACTTATAGATGTGATGCGGTTGGTGGGACCCTATTTAAAAGCCCTGATAAATTAATGTAAAACAGCAGGCCTGCTCAGAAAGTGGTCCAGATGCAAGTCCTGCTGTAGACGAAATTCATCAAAGCCCGTTACCCTTTCTTTGTTATCATTGTATATGCTCAATACAAATCAAATACTACTGACATGGCCGTAAACTGCAAGTTATTTATCCGTCTTTTGTGTTGCATTGAACAACATTGATAATTATGATTAATAACGGACGTGCAAAACAGATTAGCTCCCCAAGTTGTCTCTCTATTCTACAGATGATTCTTCTGTTGCGATTCTTCGTTGCTAAACACTGCCATATATATTTCATTTTAACATCTGCATTCGAAATTTCTTTATGCTTTCGACGCATTGATGGGGTTTTGCTTCGTGATTATTATTTTTCTAGGTAACCGTACACAGTGATGTCGAATCTCAAGAAACAAAACCTGCCGGATGCATTAAAGTCTGATAAAAGTAGAAAAATGTGTAAGATACGAACGATGCCCCTGTGCAAAACTTGTCTCTCAGCAGATCACACTGCTATTCAGTTAATTATCAAAACATTCCGTTTCAATTTTGAGAGATGTTCAGCAAGTTTCTTTTAGTGACGTTATATTTTAGTAACCATCTGAGAACTTCTGATAGCGCTATATTATAAAGCGATGATATGTTTGGTAAACTCGGCAAATGCGGCGTATAAGGTCTCAGTCATACCACTGGGCTAATACTATATGTGAATTTATTTTCAGTTAGCCGTCCAAGTAAAAAACAGTGTAAATACAAACTTTATTTCATCGTAATACTATACAAATAATGTCTTAACCATATCGGAAGCGCCCTTTGGTACGGCCGGTAATGAATTGCTGCGGTGATAAGAAGGGCGATAGAACCGGTTTTACAGAATTCCAACCATCTACGGTTTCCTTAGATTCGTGTGACGTTTGCATTTGTGGAGTTGTTATCCGTAAACGTCAGTCTCCCCGATTCAAATGAGCCGCGTTGGGAGTAAACCGGATTTTTATCGTTATATTTTCAATATCAAACAGATGCGGTTTGCATCAGTCATAGTACGACCAATATCAGTCGTTACTGAACAATGTGTTGTATGCTGAAGGCTTGTTCGATAATCCCCCATCTTGGCCATTGCGTGAATAAAATTTCCAAGCACTCTAGGCCCAGTCGTTCTTTAGCTTTACAGCTGTATACGAACTGGCACACAGATGGAGTAAGTAGATAAATATATATAGAAAATCGGGCTTCGAAATCCGATGACTTTGCTCCATTAAACTGATATATTATTCAGATATTTTTAGACCGACCATACCATCAAAAGAAGAAGTGTCAATATTCTAAAGTCCGTAGAGATATCCGAACTCGGAATTGAATCTAGTACTTTCTGCTGTTTTTATCAACAGAGAAAGTGATACGTTATTTACCATGCATTTCTAGCTGTTTAAAACCGTACATAATTTTCATGCCTGAATTGACAACTCGTATGATACGATTAGCCAATGGAGTGAGTAAGTGAACTCGGGTTAAACTTCCCACCAACACATAGGTCATACGGAGCCTGGACCAGTCTCATCCAAGGGACCGTAGAAGCGGGATATCAAACATACTGAATTAGGACATTCTCCACTAAACTACCGCCCTCCTATTAACCGGTGGCAGAAAACACTGCTGGATAAACATATTGCAGCAAATATTAACGTACCGTTACCAACTTAAGTACGACAGACATGCGTCTCTGTATTTCACTTCTTTATTGTCGCTCTCCGAGCCACTTACTGGTGCATTCCGCGAGACACCACAGCAGCAGGCATCAAGTAAGAGAGGTCTATATATCATCTCGCGAGCACAGGCGTCCCCGACTGATTTACCTCAATTTCAGCGTCGCGAGAAAGGAGAGACAGACAAGGGCATCAGAAATGTCATGTAAGATGCAGCAGAACCTTCCAAACCCTAAACAATACAGAAAAAGGAAGCTGAACCCCGCTAAGATGCATGTCACTATGAAAACTTAGTCTTAGCGTTAGAACTGCTAAGAATTTTTACCTGATATAAGTCAATTATATTACTTTAAAGCTGTATTTAATATGTGACACTCAAAGCTAAAGAACCAGGTCAACGCTACAATACCTATCCTCGAGCACAAATCGGTCACCAGCAAACAAAGATTACTGCGAATGAAAGGTATCGAGGAAATGAATCATGATAGCAAAAGACGTTTGTACTTACGTGAACGTGGATTGAAAATCACTACAGTTCCTTCTTCAATATCCGTCGGCTTAATTGATAAAGGCTGGTACTTTACAAATGCCGATACTCCTCCAACACCTGAAATAGTTATTTGAGCCACGACACGAGTAAACTAACAAAGTGGTCGGCGCACAGTGCAGACTCAGGTCAGCCTGGACATCCTCCCTGACTGACCAGACGCTTCGCTAAGCGCTTTAAAGGTAGCTAAGCGTCTAAGCTACCTTCATGCGGACAACGAAGACTCTGATCAGACTGGGCAGATGCCCAGGCTGATCTGAGTCTGCCGTGGGCGCATAACCACTTTGTTGGTTTTCTAGTGTCCCGGCGCATTTAAAATAGTAGAATTATTGTCAAGCCAAAGTCATCTTTTAACATCAAACTTGTTACGACGTTATCACGACCTTGTCTGCCAGACTAATTTATCTCATTTATGCCCAGCAGACTCCTCTATCCGCATAAATTGGACAGGTCCATGCATCATTGTCGATAGACATATTTTTTTAACATTTTTATATAGAAATTGCTGTAAAATCCGTTCAAAGAGTGTTAACTCTGATCAGATGTTGCGTTTTCTGGCGTCTGGTCTGTGTCCACACCAGTTGCATGTGTCTGATTATTTTCTGGACGCCAGGGATAATTAAGATAAGATTAATTTTATGAAATGAAATTCTTTAATCTAATGCTGATGTATATACAAATATTATAAATATGATGCGTAGTAAAACTTGTGAAAAAGAAAAAAACTTAAGCCTATTAACGCTAACATAAGACTTATTCGGTGTTATAACCCTCAGGCCATTTTACATTGTGCATGTCTTAAGAATAAACAACAGTTGCATCAGATCATGCTAATGGTCGATATTTTGTTTTATTTGGCAATGGTTTTGTTTTATGCTTACGCATGCTTAAATGAAATGGGTACACTTCTTTTCCATCTAATTTTACAAATTGAGGCGAACAACATAAGTGTTGTCCTGATTGTTACCCTGGATGACGAAGAAGCCTTTCTTCAATAGGGTCTACATTTTTAGAAGCGGTCAAAGTAATTAAAATCGTAAGTCCAAACTCATAAACAGTAGGAAAAAAAGACAAATGTGAAATATCTAATTACTCACCCAGGGACCCCTAAAACGTGTGATCAGGTTCTCGCGAGTAGTAAGCATTTACTGCGTAACTATTATAATTCACTCGCTATGTCTGTGTCTCTGATAAACCAGTCAGTGAAATAAAAGTCAGGTAACAGAGCTCTAGATAAGAGGGAGTATTTGATGATAATTAGGGATATTTTTTGTTAATACTGTATAAAAACATATATTGTGACCCTTATCTGAACCGTCTCGATGAGACGGTTCAGATGAGGGGTCACAACATATGGTTTCAATGAGAAATAAAATAAAATAATTATTCCTCAATTATCATAAAATACCGCTCTTATCAAGAGCTCTGGGTAATAAAAAGCCATAATTTGCTTCGGTCATAGCCAACAAGGAGAAAATAAGGTTAGAAACATCCACATTAAGGGATAACCGAGGTCATGGTCTCTCCCACCGAACGTTTTAAGAGAGTTACAAGCCTAGCATTGCCATAACTCCGTGACAATAATTTACTGGTTAGTAACTTTCCTCTTTCGACAAAGTCTTAAAAGCTTGATCAGGCTCTAGTACATAGCAGACAAGCTAAAAGGCATATACTCCGTATCCCTATGGTGAGGGAACTTTACGTTAATAGTGTCGATAGAAATTATCAATTTTGATGGCATCGACATCAGAATACATTATGTGAAGATCTGGAAGATCTGAGTTAAAGAAATATCTAAACAGTGTCAAAGATTAATGTATTTATACCAACAATTTTCGTTATTGTGGAAGAAAGTATTGTTTGTGATTTCTTTTAATTTTGATATGAATTTATCATAGAATGTTCGAATGTTTTTATGTTGTCCATTTCCAAAAGTGTTTGGGCTTTTGCACTTTCCGAAGGTTCTTTTTAGATTAGTTCGTTTGATATCCAGTTCTGATTTCCGCCACTTCTGGTGTTCATGTATAACAAATTACAATATTTCTGACGCCTATATTATACTACCGTAAGTATTTTAGCAGAGACTTAAGAGAGAGGCTTGATAGAGCACTTAGCCGAACCCCTAATATGTAGTTTCTTATATCTTATTATTTCTTTAGGATCCAACACATTTATTAATCTTCTTCTGTGGAAATTCCTAAGAAAAACAGAACCGTCTCGTGAAGTAGAGAAGTGCGTGTTCATGTAGGTTTACTTTCCGAAGTGCCCAAACCAAGCTTCGCAAACAAACATGATGATATTAGATGCTTTGCCTGCTGAAACAATTTTAAGGTAATAACTCATCTTCTTGAGGAGTGAGCTCGTTTCAGTAACTATTAACCCCATCGACAAGGGTGCCCAGCTTTAGAGTTGCTTCCCCTGGGAGTGAAGTCATTCTCTTTTGAGTTAACAAACATGTTCAAACAATACGACACAAGAAATGAGCCGCGACACGACAAAACCAACAATGTGGTTGTGCGCCCAGCGCAGACTCAGATCAGCCTGGGCATCCGCCCAGTCTGATCAGAGTCTTCGCTGTCCGCATGAAGATAGTTTAGTCCCTTGGCTACCTTTTAAGCGCTTAGCAAAGGGTCTGATCAGACTGGACAAATGCCCAGGCTGATCTGAGTCTGCGCTGGTCGCACGACCACAATGTTGGTTTTCTTGTGTCGCGGCTCAAATGCCCTTTATAGTCTCACCTTCTAATTTTAAAGAAAGTGTACTGCTAATGCCAATCATGTGTGTTTTCCTGGAGCTGGTAATGTTTTCCTCAAGCTGAAACAGATTGTAAACATATATAATCAAATTAGTCGCGGATTCGTGAGGGATAGGGTAAATTACAGGTAACTTTGATGATGTTAAAACTAACCCGGTGACAATCTGCATGGAAAACGGCTGTTCAACTGGCTATTGCGTTTATGTCGCTGATAGTGTCTAATTCTGTGTTGTCTTTTCCCACATGGTGTCTTGGGTGGGATCTAAGACTGAATTGTATCAGTCCCTTAGAATATTTCTACTTACATTTGAAGTGAAGCCGTTAGTAAAAGACAACTTTATATAGTAAGTGTCTATCTGAAAACAGCCTTTACGTATCTGCATATATTATCTAGGCTAATGCAATGAGCACTGAAAAAATCCTTCCTGTTGGTGAAGGAACCCTTTGGCATCAAGCACTACTTATATACAGCGTTACAAACCCGATATGCTGCCTTTGAATAAGTCTTTTTCGTCTTTCCTACAGAAACATGAGTTTAATCATTTGAAACTCCGTATTCTTTTCAATGCTTTGGTATCTACACTACTGGTTAGTAATTCTACTATACCGTCGAACATACTTCAACAAATTAGAGCTTTCCGTGTCATCTGTAAGAAAACAATATATGTCCCTAAAATATTTAAGTTCAATCCTACTATAAATCGATTCCGAAGCTCAACATACCTTCTTGTACAGAAATACTATCGTTCCATTCCTGTATACTATCGTCTGAAACAGACTTGGACCTGTATAATATTAATAAATCAATGGGAGAAGGCGTCTATAAGCTCTAGCCTGCTGCCTAATCCTTATAAATTAATGTATTGTACTATTGTATATGTGTATATGGAAGTGCGAAATTGTTTAAAGTTTAAAATTATCAATGTGACTTGTTTCATGTTTGAGAAAAAATACCCCGAAATACATAGTTGTAAAAGTAACATACATTATTCCAATAACAACCTGATCTGACGCATTGTTTGACTTCGATTGTATGTACCCTGACCCCAGGACCACAATAGATGCTTGTCGTATTTATTCGGATATAAAACGTTTAGCCATCTCTAGAATGACCAGAAATGTGTCAAACAGTTATATGAGCCGCGACGCGAGAAAACCAACAATGTGATTGTGCGCCCAGCGTAGACTCAGATCAGCCTGGGCATCCGCCCAGTCTGATCAGAGTTTTCGCTGTCCGCATGAAGGTAGCTTAGACCCTAAGCTACCCTGTGAGCACATAACGAAGAGTCTGGTCAAACAAGTTGGATGCCCAGGCTGATCTGAGTCTTCGCTGGTCGCACAACCACATTGTTGGTTTTCTTGTGTCGCGGCTCATATGAAATTATACTATGAGATAGGGTGTTCTCTTCTAAAACAATCCCAAAATATGAATCTGCCTTTATGACTGACGCCTTATAAGTTACTAGCAGCTCGTAAAACAACAGCATAAAATATAAGAAAATACACGCCCACTTTTGATACATTCTGCTGTAAGTCTCTAAGGTAAATCGGTTTCAAAAGACGGCAGCAGCTTTCTTGGATTGTTTGGAAGGCGAAAACCCTCATCTTATTATCGAAGAAATACGGTACCTGGAGTCTGGAAACATACAAGAGATGTAATACTGAGAAACAGATAAAATTACTATACTATACTTAATTTAAGCAAAAGAATTATTTAGCACGTCGTGTTATTTGTGCGTCACGTTTCTTTTACGCTTGAAGAAATGAAAGTTGAGAAAATCTACCCGGTAATTGGACGGACACACAGCGCCAAGTGTGTGCAACTATGGTTACGTACCGTTGAGCCACTTGGGTAACGTCGATAAGAGAATTGAACTGAACTGAACAACTCTGTTAGCAATAATTATTTAGAGGTCCAGACCTTTGATTTCTATAAAATATAACGTCCAGTTTTCTTTGAACCGTGTATGCATTGGACTCATAAATTACAGGTCAAAAACTTGCTTCTAGGCAAGGTGAAGCCTCGTCTTCGCCATCGCATCTGTTCTTCCGTTTGATCATCTCAAGCATTGCCTCTTAGATTTAAATCCCTGAAACACTGTTGAAGACATATGAACCCAAAGGCCATCAATTGATGCAATCAACTGCCTTTTGCTGCTTCATTAATAGTAACCGATCAATTTTCAAGGAGCCATATTCCTGGACATTTAAATATTTTGCAAGATTTGCTCGCATTTAGTGACCAGGCATTGTTATCATTAGCGCTCAAGTGATGACCAGTCATGATTACCATTGTCGCTCAAATCATAATGCACCAGTAGAACTCACCGCTATGCAAATGCACATCTCGCCACTCTACAGCAAATTTATCGCCTGAAAGAAAAAAATGAATAAAACTATCTGGACGTAAGTTAAGGCTACATTAATATGCTATGCGTTCATCATCTTATTGTAATTCTACTGGTAGTTTTTCACGGGTATACCTTAGTCGAATACCGCAAGGTTAATCTACTAATCTAATAGCTCTTAACCACGTATGATTCATAACCGTAGCTATCACAAGACATTTATTTTTTTTTAAAATAAGGCTGTATTTCTGAACATGGGTGTACCTGAATCAAATAAAGTACCCATCAGACGGTAAAAACTGACTGGGATTTATATACGTTTTAGCATGCTGATCTCAATGTACAATTGCTTATGCCAAGTCGAATTAGAAACCCATTCCAGACGGTCATAATATCTGTGATTACGAAAACACTGCTCATATTTCATGCAATAAACCGTATACATAACTATGTAACAGAATAGTTTTCATACATACAATTTTTCAAGATATGTTTACTTTGGTTAGTAAGTAATTTAGTTGTGGTTTATTAAAGACAATGCAAATTTCAAGCATAAACCAATGGGCTTTCATTTTCAAAGATAAGCAGGTTTTAAAGACAGAATGTAGCGTTAAAAATATTAGCTTCTGGTTTAAACAAATAGACGGGTTTTAATTTACAAGGTGTGTACTTTTGCAACATTACCAGACTGGCTAAACTGCAATATTGTCATCAATCCTGTCATCACCAGTATCTATCTGTGAATTCTGTCTTTGTATAGTGTGCAAACGTTGTAAGGATTTCTGATTTTCTTTGTCTGCTAATGCTGCATGTACGAATAATGCTTGACCAATTATTGATAGCTGCGAATGAATTTTTAATGCAAAACAATTGCTAACACCAGGAAATGAAACGGTTGATTCTAATTTGTATATATTAAGACTTTATCAACTCACCAAGGCTCTCGTAGAATGCTGCATGTGTATTGTTGACAAACTGAGCAAAAAGTGGCGCAATAAAGTGTGGCGGCTGGGAATCCTCTGGATTCTCACTCATCGACATTAGACCTAGAATTACAATTATAATTGCGTAGACACTCATAGATACAATAACTTTACAACACCTGTACTCAAATATGCAGATGTGTACTGGTTATTTAACATGTTAAGTCGACACACAAATAATACGCAAACGCATATGCACACCTTCGACGTCTGATACAAAAGTGAATACATGCATTACAAAAATATTAAAAAAGAAAAAAACCCTCCCAAATACTTACTTAAGTAAAACGTGCACAAATATGAAAGAAAACATTCAAAACATTTCGAATTCTAAATGTTAAAATTTTGTCTTTGTATTGCTGTGTCCACAATGTCAGGTATATGTTTCGATTAATTCTTACCTAATGCTGTTCTCATATCTAAACTTTTCCTATTACAATTGTGTATATTATCATAAACGCTCCTTATGTCTGTATTGTTTGGAAATCCTATGTACTCAGATATTGTTACAAATGCATATTAAACAGGAGACGATGTCCATAAGCTATTTAGCTTGTTATTGAATGCTTTCATCTGATTGTGGCCAAAACCTGATTGTATGTGTTTATATGATGAATAGAATACTGTTGTAACTAAGTCCATATGGTTTTGGCGGAGAAAGCAAATGAATCGCGTAAACATGGACACTCAGCCCAAGACTTTTCAGAAATATTCAGATAAGCCTCCTCATCCCCTCACCTAAACAGTCTTTTTCTTTCTCGACTATCTACACTTCCCATAATGCACTGACTGAGTATGCTTCCTGGGATTCTAAGATATCCGGCGCATCCTAATACTGCCCTCCCAAGGTTGCTGTAACGTCGTTGTTCGTAATTTCAAATATTTCAATACCTTATTAGCCGCACTAACAATTTACTGGTGTCTGAGTCCAAGGTTTGTTTCAGAGAACAATTTCATGAAAGGCAGACTTCCTAAGCTATCTCTGTGATTTCAGACTAGAGCACGCAGGCATATACTGGTTATACAATTTATCTTACCCGTAACGTTCGCTGGGCGTGGTAATGGTCGGCGATGTCGCTGGTAAACTGTCAGTGCCGGAGTGTCCTAATTTGGATAATAGTTGGACAAGGGACTATTATACTTGCAGTAGATACGGGTAGGGATTGATGGGCATTTTAGACTAGCCTTTATATCTCCTTTCGTTCTCTCTCTCTCTCTCTCTCTCTCTCTCTCTCTCTCTAGGAGACGACTCGATATAAACAGAAATACTGTCTAGCCGTTAAGCCCAAAAAAGCCAATTAAATGCAGCGTTTACTGACAGGGGATATATGATCAGTGAGAAAGAAAGAAAGAAATAAAGAAAAATGCAAAATGCCGGATCATTCACTCACCTAACGTAGATGGGAACACATGGTTAACTGGTTGGCCATAAAACGGAAAGCTGAATGGTAGATCCACTCTCTAAAACACAAGAAAATGTTATTTCTGAGACAATTTGTCGTTGTGTGGGTAGATAGTAAACTGAATATATTGTGTTATTATCCCAGACATTTGGATATGTCTCCGCCTACACTGAAACTGAATTTTCAACACAAAGAAATTAATTGCTATAAAGGGATACAGAGCATATGGAAAATGGAAGTCAGTGCAGATTTAGAAAAAAATACATCCTGACGAACAAATCAAAATAAATCGTTTGAAAGCATGTAAACGCCAACGGATCGAAAAGAAGAACAAAAAAAAAAAAAAAAAAAAAAGATGAAAGATGGTTCCATCCAGTTTGTTCCTGGCATGTTATTAATGTCCATTGTCGCTCACTCTTCCAGCAATGGCTTTAGCAGGGCCCTGTTTTCCGGTATTGTATTGTACTTATATTTCTATTGGTCAACTGGTAAGAGCTCACAACTTTGCGTCACAAAATCGCAATTTATGTTTAATTCATATTTGAATGATCACAGGTTTTGCGCGATCCATTAAACACTGTTCATTGAATTGTAAGGAAGAAAGAAAGAAAAATAAATATGAACTGTGTTGAAAAATTTATTTGCACATAGATATTATCGACCTTATATTTAAGAACAACCGTAAGTTTAAGGCATGCTGTAATTGTGAACCTTTTCTTACTGTCTGCGTGATTCAGATACCCTTTCACACGCAACAATTCCCTGACTGGCAAACAACGTCAGAACGTTGGTTTGGGTTTAGTACAAACTTAGTTCAACGTTATATGTCATATTGGTCCAACTTACAGGATAAATTCCAGTGTCGTTATTCAACTGCTTTCCTTTCCCTATAATCTCTATCCAATAATCATGAACTGCATCTTTAATAACTTCCATCGAGTAATACGTCTCATTGTCCTAAAAACAAAACAGAAGCAAGCATTTGCGTTTTTTTCTAAGCGGTCACTACAGTAAAGAACGGTTACGTGTCACCTTGAACGGCCAAGGCACAGTATTTAACCCAAGCTGTCAGTGAGGATCACACACACACACACACACACACACACACACACACACACACACACACATCCACGTGCACGCACGCACGCTTACAAGCACGCATGCTGTAGTATTTGCGCTTGGCGCATAAGCGAAACTTTATTGACCAACTGACTTTATCAGTCGATGGCAGGCTGTTGATCATCATGACGTGACTGTGTGTAACGTTATGGGCGAATGAGTACATGGAGATGCCATCAAAGCATTCGAATGAAGTTTACTATTTGTAACTTTGGCTACGGCTATTAAACAACAATTGTGAACAAGACGGTTAATGTATTGTTATGACAAACTCTTTAGGGATAATGGGTATAATTTCTTGTTCGCTCAACATGTTATACCAATGGGAACATGTTTTCTAACTGTTTTGTTCCCTTAATGACATAGCCCTCAATAACGGAGTCTACTCTAAGAGAGACGGATTTTCTCTTAGGGAGCGCATTCTTTTCCATATAAAGTGACCCCCATTGCAAATGGAGACATAAATGAAAATTTAGAGCAGCTTCTCCTGAAATTGTATCCATTTACCAAAAACGTAGATAATAAGAAACGAATATGATTAAAAGACAAATGAGCCGTGACACGAGAAAACCAACAATGTGGTTGTGCACCCTGCAGACTCAGATCAGCCTGGGCATCCGACAAATTGGCCAGATTCTTTGCTAAGCGCTTAAACGGTAGCTAAGGGTCTAAGCTACCTTCATGCGGACAGCGAAGGCTCTGATCAGACTGGGCGGATGCCCAGGCTGATCTGAATCTGCGCTGGGCGCACAACCACATTGTTGGTTTTGTCGTGTCGCGGCTCAAATTATACCTTTCAATCTTAAATTTGTACTCAGAGGAAAAAGAAAGTATACACTTTTTAAATGCCCATATTTACTCACGTCTGACATTTTGCATGATTTATTTTTGCTAAAAGAAAACACGAATGAGATATAGTTAAATTACTAGCTGAAACGCTTGACTAGCGGGACTACATATGTACGTGAAGTCGACTTGGTGCCGTTTCCACGCGCAGCAAACTTGACGATTAAATAGAGGATCTTACACCCGTGGTCATTTCATATGAAATTTATGAAACGAACCTTCGGCGAGTTTCATAGATATCATATGAAATGACCACGAGTGTAAGATTCTGTTTATCATATGATCCTTTAAAATAGGATTTTAACGCCTTCAAACTGAACATTAGTTCAATAGGAAAAACGCATTGTTGACATGAACGTTGTCAATGACGTTACGTGTACGCTCCAAAGTGTTGTTACACGTCTGGTCATACGATTTATATTACAAGACGTTATCCACTAAATAACATCGACGTCATATGGTAATCTGTATTTGAGATTTTCGTGGGTTTTTATGTTGACTGAATGGCAAGGCTCTTAGGGGCTGACAGAAATCATACACCCAATGGTATAAAAGGTATACTCTTTTTATACGCCCTTTTGTATCTTAATTTTAACTACCCACTGCTTGATATTTTTTTACTCAAATTACAAGAATGTAATGTAGTAAATGCTTTACTAGCGGCACTTTTGGTACATGTAAATTTAGCCAATTTTCAGCTGCACTATATTGGTCAATAAGACTTTTCCGCAAATCAGTATTTCAATGTTGGCTATTCTTCTAAAACAGACAGAAATCGTTACAGGCTGGCCGCTGACATGGTTTCAAATTGGCTTTAAGGCAAATATTCTTGTTTATTGGGTGTCATAATCCTATTATGCAACAGTCCAGTGACACAAAAGAAATACCCCATCTCACATAGGTAATGACATTAAAGGGCCATAAACCGTTAACAACTGGGGTGTTCTGCGTGGTAGAGAATATTAATTTACTTGTCTTTGATAAAATGCATGTACACGAGGGTCACGACTGATTGGTGATGAAGCGTATATTTATTTTTGTCTCTGAGTAAACTTATTGTAGTAATTTTAGGTAAAGCATTAAATCTTACTACATTTAATTTCCGACGAAAAACCGTGTCAAGAAATAGAAACAAGGCGGTAACAAAAAGGCTAATGCCGTTTGTTCTTATTGACATTAGTCCAATGTGTTTTCCACTTTCGGTCTGTTCAAACATCGATCTTGAACAACCTTTAAGATTTAAATTTTATTGCCAAGTATTATGAAAATCAATTTGTTTTAGATAAAAGTTGAAAATAATGATAATATCAGCAACACTTTGACTGGCCTCCGTGGCCTTATGAATTAGAACGCTGACTCTTAAACATTAGGTCTCTCACCGCTGTGTGTGCAAGGAAGATCCGATCTCATATTTTGGTACTAACGAGTTTGTGAAGTTGGTTGGTTAGTTGGTTGGTTGATTTGATGCTTAACGTCCACGGTAAACAACTATGGTCATGTCGGGACGGTCAGTTAACCTAACCACACTATTCCTGGGCAGGCTTAGACCTCCTAAGCGGTTAACCAGTACTAAGTGCACATACTTTCGCCAGTAACTGACAACTGCCCTTCTTGAATCAGCGGAAGGAGAAACGAAAGTATGTGGCCAGACCGGGATTCGAACCCAGGACCTCTGACTTACGAGTCAGGTGCCCTACCGATTGCGCTACCCGGCCCGGCGTTTGTGAAGTTAAAAGGTGGTTGGAACGCTCCATGATTATTCATCTGATTACTTTCGAATCTTTCTTTGTTATTAACGGAAACACTTTTTATGACCTCGTGTTTGCTTCCCTGAACAACATCAACCTTTCTAAACTGGGATTTACTCTTAAAGAAATGAATTTGCTTCTAGGGCAGCAAATATTCCCCATAGAAGAAGGCAGGCAAACAATAAAATAGCGAAGTAACTTCTCCTGAAAGCGTACCAGTCTACCCTAAGTACTTCGGAATCTATAGTAGGTCTATTATTTAGTGCGAGGTCGATAATCATCCGCGGTTTAACTGTGGTTTTACCAAATTTGATCGAGCGTACTCTGGCCCCGATGTTACAAAACTATTTTCGTGCTAAACTCAGCTGAGCATGGATTTTCTCTGCTGATAAATATGAACTACTCAAATTTCCACTTTAAACATAAAATAAATGATTTTCCATCAATAAACAAGCCCCTCAACATTAATTCAAATATTAAGATACCAGTCTAAGGGTGGGCGCGAGGGTCAAAGTTCATAAGCACATTGCGCCATAACAGGAAGTTGGTTAAAACCTCCAATGAAGAGCTATTAATATGTAATTAACCCCGCAAGAATTGCCTCCCTTATACTGGACACTAACTTGATGTTGGCATCTTCATATTCATAAGCAGAGGAAATTTCATATTCAGCTAAACGGAGCAAGAAAACAGCTGTACTTATCAGTAATTTGCAATTATAAGCAGGTAAAATTTCACTCTCAGCTGAGTTGAGCTTGAAAACAGTTTTATTACCTCGGGCCTGGTTTGATGATTAGACAAACCACAGAATCAAGCTGCCTGAACCGAGGTTATGACTGGTTTTCCGCGATTGGCAACTCCTTAAAAACAAAGAACCAGTATTTTTCGACGTTTTTGATTGGCTATTGATTTACTATGAGTGTCACAAGCGATACAAGGAACATCGACTAAATCAGATTATATAATGATCAAACTCGCACTTAACGCTCGCAGTAAGACATACTTACTTGTATTAGTGGTTTACATGTACTGGTATTATGCGGGTTATGTAATATTTGTCGTCTGTCTCTGTTACTGGCACCGGTCTTCTGGATTTCAAAATCGCCTCCTTGTAGTAAAGCTGAATCATATAAGAAAATGGACCCTAAAACATGCAGAAAATGAGCCGCGACACGGTAAACCATCAAATTGGCATGTACGTCCAGCAAAGACTCAGACCATCATGAGCATCTGTCTGATCAGAGTCTTCCCTGTTTGTTTAAAGCGTCACAAAGGGTCTACGCTACCTCCATGCCCACAGCGAAGTCTCTGACAAGATTGAGCGAATGTCCAGGCTGATATGAATTTTCGCTGGGCGCACATGCCACTTTGTTGGTTTTAACCGTGTGGCGGCTCATTTTCTAAATGTTTCATGCCGTTTTGCTAGTTTCGTATTGTGTTGCGGCCCAAATGTTGTCATAATCAGATTGTATGAATCCGTTATAACGATTATCGTTTCGGCGTGGTGAAAACACTGGTCAAACAGTTTTTGTCGAGCCCGCTTGCGGTGAGCGAGACATAGTTGTAACTACTTCAGTTCGGTGTATGTCCTTGCGTAAGTGCGTGCGTGCGTTAGTGCGTGTGTGCGTCCGCCCGGATTTGTCCGGGCCATAACTTCTACATTTGTGGATGGATTTCAAAATAATATGGCACAATTGTTCTCCTTGATGAGTAGAAGTGCCATTTGAAACAGTTGTTCAGGTAGGTCCAATGTCAAGGTCAAACTTGAAGGTCAAATGATAAAATGGCCATAAATTGAGCTGGTCCGAGCCATTACTTCTACATTTGTGGATGGATTTCAAAATAATTTGGCACAATTGTTCTCCTTGATGAGTAAAAGTGTCATGTGGAACATTTGTTCAGGTAGGTCCAAGGTCAAGGTCTCACTTGAAGGTCAAATAATAAAATGGCCATAATTTGAGCTTGTCCGAGCCATAACTTCAACATTTACGAATGGATTTCAAAATAATTGGCACAATTGTTCTCCTTGATGAGTAAAAGTGCCATTTAGAATATTTGTTCAAGTAGGTCCAAAGTCAAGGTCACACTTGAAGGTCAAATGGTAAAATGATCATAAATCGAGCTTGACCGAGCCATTACTTCTACATTTATGCATGGATTTCAAAATAATTTGGCACAATTGTTCTTCTTGATGAGTGGAAGTGTCAAGTGACAAACATGTTTGGGTAGGTCAAGGTCACTCTTGAAGGTCAGATATTGTAATTGTCATAAATTGAGCTTGTCTTGGTCATCACTTCTACTTATTTTCCTTTGTGAAAATTTGAAAAAAAAAAGAAGAAATATGCTGGCTAAGCATGATGTTGTTTGGCTTCTTTTCAGAGTGAAGCAGTTACTTAGTCTTGATATACTTATAGGTCACTATAGCAAACAGCGGGCTCGACCAGTTGTCCCTGGACAACCTTCTAAATTTCTTAAATTACCATGAAACGGTTTCTTAAGTAGGTCTGTTGATCACCTAAGATATACGGATGAGCTTTTATTACATATGTGACGCTCCAAATACATACCTTCATAAAAAGCCCATCTAAAATTACGGGTGTTATTGATAAATACACTTCAAGTTTAAAATAAACATACAAAAATGTTTGATAGTCAATAAAAAACGTCTGCAAAACTATAGAAAACTGCTAAAAAGTGCAAGAGATTAAAGAACAATAATAAAACCAAATGTAGGTTATGGACAAGTCCATTAAACTGTTTAACCTATTTGAGTTTATTTTATTGTTTTTGAGCGTCCAAAACTCAGTTTGATATTTATAAAGAATATAAAAAGACTCATTTTAGAAACAATGAATATATGAGCCGCGAAGCGACAATGCCACAAATGGCATGTGCGCCCAGCAAACTTTCGCCCAGTCCGATCAGAGTCTATGATGTGCACTTATATAAAAGCTAAGGGTCTAAAGCTAGCTCCGTGCCGACAGCGAGGATTCTGATCTGACTGGGCGGATGTCCAGGCTGATCACAGTCTTCGCTAGGCGCATATGCCGTATTGTTGGTTTTGTGGTGTAGCGGCTCATATATATCTACGCATATCAGAATCTCGGTGTTAGAATCTCGGTGTTATTGAGAGACTTCGTATGACGGCAACGTCGCTGTATGACTGCATACGCCCCTAGCGCCAGCGATCTTCAAAAGTAAGGAGGAAAATTCTAAGGAACTGACACAATTCAATCCAAGATCCAACCCAAGACACCATGTGGGAAAGAGACAATTCAAGTGAGTCACCACCAAAGACAACACCAGCGGAAGCCATGTGAGCAGCCATTTCCCAAAGTTACACCAACAGGCTGAATAATCTCGAAAAAAAATAAAATAAAACCTGCACAATGGTGATCACGGGAAGAATTTGTAATAGCCGTCACACGAAATATAACACCAGCTGCAGTGGATTCAAATAAAATCTATAATTGTCGTGCTTAGAAACACACACACACACACACACACACACACACACACACACACGCGCGCGCGCGCGAAAATTGGACTCTCGATTTAATTGAGACACACATTCAAAAAAAGAAAAGAAAACAAAACAGGCCAAAACTAATGAGCGTCGATGTTTTTTATTTCACGAGTAAGGACATATTAAAATAGCATGAGGGATGATAACAAGAATCAATTATCAGATTTAGAGGCTATTTTATCTATTTTGTGCATGGTGTTGAGGACTTTCTGTTCGATCGTGCTGATGTGCTCGAACTATTTTTCGGCAACAGCGAAAAACCTTTACACCATAACCTGCTCTACCTTGCAATTTTCATCTCAAATTCCAGCATATCCATGACTATCTTCATCACGTTCTCAAATGTCCATCTAGTTATTTATCTGGTATGTGATTCTAATCACGTGCGCTGCATTACTTGCATTCGTTTGGCATTAAACAAGATAAACGAGACTATTTTTTGTTTTTGTGTGTGTGTTTTCGACACGTATCTACCCATCGAGAAGTGACAACACATGGAAGCCAATCTGGATTGAATTGCGTTTCAGACAATAAATAACTGTATAAGGTCAAATGACTCTTTACCAATAAACTTTTTGAATCTATAATTTCTATTTTTCGTTGGACTTTTTTGCTTACATTTGCTAATATAAAATTCAGAGAGTCAAATTCAAGTGTGACGTATTCGGAATGCAGTAAAACTTATAAAGCCATATTTGGATTTTCATGGCTTTATTTTCCGTGTTAATATATTGTACCATCAGAATTAAATGAGGTTTAATCTGGCTAACTGAAGATGCGTGGGTACATCTCCACGTTTCTTCCGAAATATTTCCAATGCATGCATTTTAACAGGAGCTTCATAATTTTCTTAAATATCATAATGAGAACAGTGATTGGCAATTAGCGATACTACGTTAAAATCGCTATTGCCAGTCTACTTGCGATAGCGTTTTAAACCCTTTTTCGGTGCTACCAGCTGACTGATAATAGCGATTTAAATATAAAACGGCTACTGCCAGTCGACTCGTACATGTAATAGCGATCTTGACGTGAAATGTTTTTGCCAGTCGACCGTCATTTAGCGATTTCAATGTACCATTTCTAATACTAGTTAGCTGGTACTAGTACTTTCCATTATTTTATTCAGCGAATTATGCCATACAGATATGTTAAAAATGACAAATGTAAATCACATACTGAAACAAAACAGAAAATTGAGCGATTTAATTTTGGAAGAAATTGAACTTATGATCTACGCTCGTAGATATAGAACTACAAAATTATCACACTACTTGCTGTTGGGCAGTTGACCACAGACAGTACACGTTTGTGTGTCTAAATGTACTTAAGAGCACTATGTAATATCAGGTTATATCAGGAATATATATTTGTTTAAAAAAATAAATAAAAAAATAGCTAACTGAACATACCTTCTACCACAGAACTGCTTAGATAAAAACAGAGAAACACAAATAAACAAAACGACAAAGAACGTCCCTTCGTCATCTCATTTATCTTCGTTTATAAAACTGAAAACCTACTTTAAATTATCTTTAAGTTTTATAAGTGTAAGTGATACAACCCGGTTGAATATCAAAATTCTTATTCTTTCCCCTAAACTTGATATTCTTATTATTCTGTCTTTCGAGGGAAAAGATGCCCTGTAACATGTCCGAAAAGTAAAATCTAAGATGTGCTCGCAGGACACCTCTTGCCCCATTTCATTATACGCAAAATAGATGTATTCCCCTACAGAAGCCGTTACGGGGCGAATGGTCATGCTTATATGCAGTAGGGTATGAAAATAAAATCCAATACATAAACATACATTGTAACTACCAAAACCGAGGGTACAGATTGAATTTGTCAAACTGACAAAATGTCAATATGCACCTGTGCACTAGCTGACTGGCTGCTAAGCCCTGTTTATTTCAACAAACTGATCGCCGTATCAGGTTTCTATTTTTTTAACCTTCAAGAGTTTTCAACAGCAATTGGGACTGATGATACTTACAGGAGAAGAAACAGTGGACCGAGGTGATTTTCGGCAGCTCAAGGTTCTTAGACAGCCTTTCTAATTGTGCATGTCAGAGTAAAAACAGGTAAGAAATGCACGCTGGAACTGACAAATAAATATCAATTATAATTTCCATATACTTTGCCCCCTCCCCCTCCCCCCCCCCCCGCCACTTTCCTCTCTCTCTTTATCTCTCAATCTGTCCTTCTAACACAAAATGACAGTAGAAATGATCTCTCTCATCCTCTGTCTCGCTCTCATTCCACACAAAATGACAATTCAAATGACAGTAAAAATGGACAGTAAATACAAACATGCAAGTCATTCCGTCACCCACTTAAGATATTATATATTTCATTGTTAAATTTTTGGAAAATGCGTCTTGACGCACGCATGCAGAAAAAGTATTATTTGTATCGGACCACTCTGTTATTTTTTTTAAGGTGGTGATTATCACTGATTTGGGGCAATATAAAAAATCTGCATAAAATGCTGAAAATACAACAGATCTTCCCGAAACTTAGCAGATGCCTTCATTATGTTGTTTCTCACAATTCGGAATCCCAAAATGCAGGACTTGTTGATGTGTAAAAAGGATTTATATAACAAAAGATCAAAGGGTAATTTTGTGCGAATAAATCTAAAAAAACGACCATCATTATGTAAAAAATAAAACTAGGTCTGAACATGAATTAATACATTATAAAGAGCGTCCTAGCAATTATTTATCTAATTTGTTTTGCACGCTATCAGGCCGCGCAGATAAAAAGGGTGTGGCCTTTGTCCAAATATTTGTCTAAAATACACAGTAGAGTCTATTTGCAAGGTTGAATAATTTCAATAACACGCCTATAATGATCATTGTAATGTATTATTCATACTGTGAGTATGATATAGGTATAACTGACCTACCTGTATTTCAAGAATGCAATAAGTATACATGCACTATATCATGATCTGACATTTGAGAAAAAGCTACTGTTTTTATCTGGTCTACCTTACAATTTGAGAAAGAGTTGGAACAAATAATTGCCAGGACGCTCTATTTAACTCATCAAAGTACCTTCAGAGCTATGTACATTTTCAAGCACAGATTTTATTTTTCAGTTTTCTGTGCAGAAAATTATCCTTTGATATTTCCATATAAAAGCACCTTTTTAAACAGCATGTCCCTATATTTTGTATTTCAAACTGTAGAGAACAACAAAAATAAGAAACCTGCTAACTTTCAGGGAGATACGATAATAATTTTTATACATGTAGTTTTATTCAGATTTTTGTATATACCACAAATCATCACCTTAAGCATATGTTGAAATAGAAGCTTTTGAACAATAATGTTTCAACGTATGTGTAAGTTTACATGCGCAATCTTTTCGTCAGACGTAGTTGATGATTTACTATCAGTCCCATTCAAGGGCATAACTGCCTTTACGCAAATACCAAGGTGCGTATGGAAATTCAACACGAGCCTGCATATTTGATGATGCTGAAAGTTTGTATATGTCATTTCTTTCTTTTTTTCTTTTGATCTTATTTCTCCTATATCTTCAAGTTATATTTAGGCAACAAGTGATAACAACAGCGGTTTTGTCAAACTGAATCGTTGTAGCATTAAGGTTCAGTATTTAGAAATATGAATGTTCATGTGAGCTGTTATAACCATAATGTATTCAAATGAACAAGGCCAAAAATGTTAATGTTACCCCTTCTAATTACTGCACTGATAATGCCATTGAAAGATAAGGTTTCTTCTCAAATTTTCAAATGAATGTGGTAATATTGAATTGAATAAAGAATTGAAATTTCATTTTTCAGCGTTCATCAGCTTCATATGAAGCCAGTGGGCGGAGTTAAAATTCCGTGAAGCGCAAAGCGCTTCTTATAGAATTTTAGCGACGAACACTGGCTTCGCGGAAAAATCAAATTGTTATTCTTATATTTACACTTTATTTTTTAGACTCTTTATGTGCCGTTCTCGTAAAATTTCAATGAAGAATGTGCAACATATGGGTCGGAGAAAAGACAGTAACGACGCGATCGACCATTACGTTAAATAGCCTTCGCCATAATGTGGAGTCACTCGAACGTTACGTGGATGACGTTTGTTAACCGTAGACGTCGCTTAATGACGACGTCACTTGATCAATTGTCGTTCATCGGTTTATCAAGCCAGTTGCTCTAAAAAGTTTACCTATGAGAAGTCAGTGGCAAGTGAAAATATATATACAATTAAATATCATAGTTATTTGCATCACTTCTCAGCGAAGATTGTAAAGGTGAGTGGGTACACTTTGAGAAGTAGCATTTTGCCATTGTCAGTTTTGCATCCTTTCGCAATGGGGATTAACTCTTATTAAAAAAAACCATGTGCTTTATTATGAAGAAGTACTTTCCATTAAGAGTAAACTTTACTTTGGAAGGGGTATGCCATCCAGGTAAAAGCTTTGGAGAAACTCTCGAGTTGTATCCGTACGCCTTAAATGACAGAACAGTAACTGGCAAAAGAGAAAAAATGGTGTCCATAAAAGAATTAGAATTTCTTTCGTAAATGCTTATTGTGGTGCTTAAATGTTATACATGAGCTTCATTTTATTTTTGTATTGGAGATTTAATAATCCATTCTTTGACCGTTGTCAGATTTCGTTAAAGTTAAACTACTCTCTTGTTGAGGCACTCCAGCAAGTGGTTTTTAGTGGAACTTTTTTCTTTAAAGATGCTTAAATATCAAAATTTTAGGTTTCACATACCCAAAATCATTTCTCGTAGCTAAATACTGACTTGCAGCATATTGCATGACCTCTTTTGTCTATTTGTATCACTTTTTGCTTTGAGATGGGTTTTCCAATAGTAAAAATATTCCTTCTGGTTTCCAGCCTTTGATGAGGTTCATTTTAATTTTAATAAAGCTGGGAACCACCCATTGTGACATCACAACAGAAATGATGTCATCACTTATCACCTGATCTGTTTTGGAATATGACCATTTCAGCAAAGGGTTGTTTGCAGTGTCAGCTACACTTATGCATCTTTTTTGTTTTCCAAAAAGATATTACCTAGGAAAATAACTGCTATAAGATATAAGCATAAATTCTTCTGAAATAATTTCATGTAAATTTTATATGAAATGGTAATTTTCAAGAATGTGCTTGAAACATGCCACCCCTACAGCAATAATGGTTATCTTGAGGCGGCCATTATGAAACTGAAAAAAATACATTGCATGAGATTACTTTCCAAGCTTGAGAGCATGCCAATGAATTTCAAAAACTCTACTGGACAAATCGGACTACGAGAAATGGTAGTAAACTGAACCATGTAAGTGGAATTTGCTGTTTCTTTATCCTTTAAGTATAAACTTCGAAAAACCACTTGCTGGAGTGCCTCAACAAGAGAGTAAGTACCATTTTTTATAAGCCTGAAATTTCCCCTAAAATATTGCAAGGGCTCAGATATAGGGCAAGGTTCAAGTGCGACCGAGGTGAAATGCAGCACTGGAAAAGAGTTAAGCACAACAGTTGGGGCTAGGCAATGATGCTTCTCTGACCAACGCTCTTTAACAGCTCCCACTAAATGATCATAGAAGAACATAACAGAAAAGTATGCATAGGCGGCAGAAGCATTGCCAATTTGCGGTTTGACGATGGCATTTATGCTCTGGAGCTGAGAAGGAGCCGGAACTTGAAAAGTTTTTGACAAAATCTACACTAGTTGAAAAAAATACCAAACTGACAACAATCGGCGTCAATGTCATCCAAAGAGAAATAACATTAAATAAAATAGGAGTTAACCCGTGAAGAAACAAATGAAGGGGTCAACGCAACAAGGATCAGTGCAACAAGGGATCTATCTCCACATCTGACAAAAGATGAGTTTACCACTCTATCACGCAGAAAATATGTTTTCTCGTCTATTTGTCTCCCCTTTGACCATAGAATGAGCCAAGAATTGTTTGGGTTTTTTTTCAAAGTGCTTGCAATTTTATTTCAAAGATCCTATATCCAATTTGGACATATAATGCAACGAAAGACCTAAATCCATCTTATAAGTTTCTCCGCAATATTTCAAAATTATCAATTTAGAATTAAAAGGTGCAGCTAATTAATTTCGTATTGCATGTAAGACTTCTTTGGTGACAGAGTTCATATTCAACTAAATCTAACATTTTTTTTCAAATAGTAGAAATTGATCTCATGATTTCATGATGGAGTTTGGACGTATGTTGCTTAAACAACTCACTATTTTTGCGATAATCTTGCTTGTAATACGGAACCTATTCATATTTTTGACAAATACATCAGCTAGAAATAATTCGTCCACACAATATAAAGTGCTTTTTAGATAATTGGTGTGGCCACATAATCTTTTTAAATGCGATTTTCAGTTTTATGAATGTAGAGTTAGGCTCTTTCTTGCACACACAGAATCGCTAAACGTCAGTTTTTCACATAACAAGTAGTGGAATATCTGCATATTTGCAAAATCGCTTGAAATCAATGTTTCTCAACATATGTTGACTACATTGTACCTTTATAAGAAAAAAACAACTATTTCAGGTTTCGAGAAAAAACTGTGTGTGTTTTTTTTTTCTTCTAGAAATGATGAAAAATAAAGATAAAAAGATAGGTATTTTGGAGGGAAGCAACACTTCCATCTTAATTTTTGCCTCATCTTTATTTAATGTGGAGTTAACTCTTTAAAAATAGAACCCGGTTTGGAAGGGCTTCGTCCTCCAGGTAAGCAAATAGGAAATCACTTAAATTGTTCCCCCTTGTAAAACTGGCAGGAAAGTATAGAGGTGTAAACAATTGAACTTAAGAATACAAGGACATGCTCGAAAGCTTTTTGTAATTGGTGAGCCGAAATGAAAGCATTACAGCTACCAATTATAGATTAAATGATAAAATGTGCCCTAAGATAATGGAAAAGAAATACCTCAGTAAAACAAATACTTGTTGTACACCCACGAAACGCGAGAGTCTTCAGCGGCCGCCATCTTGCAACTAGAGTAACGGCGGTCCAGACCTCGGTTGATCTTTAGTAAGTTCATGACGTCATTTTAGTAGCTACCATCGCACTTTGACTGGAACTTTAGTTAATATAGTAGCTACTACAGTTCGAGTCGAAGTGGGCCAATATTGACACCGACAACAGAGGAACACTTAAGCCACGACACGACAAATCCAACAAAGTTGCATGTATGCTCAGTGAAGACTCAGGTCAGCCTGGGCATCCGCCTAGTGTGATCAGTCTTCGCTGTCCGCCTTTCGATCAGAGTTTCGCTGTCCGCCTTTCGGCGCACAGCGAAGACTCTGATCAGACTGGGCGGATACCCAGGCTTATCCGAGACTTCGTATGTGGGACATACCACTTCGTTGGTTTTGTCATATCGGGCTTTCTTACTTTTACTACATCAGCAATCAATTCTGGAAATGGAAACGTGTCATAATGTTTTCAGACTTTATATGCGCCTATACCCAGAAATAGATGTACTGATTATTGCCTCATCCAGATTTCCCAACCTTTTCGGGACAGTATTTGATCAGTGACAGAGTTTGGTTTCTTGTTGTAATTAAAAAAAAGTAAACGGAACGTTTCTGATGGCTTGGTTGGTAAGAAGTTGGTAGCTGTAAAGGGCCATTGTTTATCTAGTTCAGTTGCCTTATCAGATTAAATACATATTCGAAGATTGCTGTCTTTTGCTTTACTTCAAATTATGGAAACACTTAGCGATATTCTAGTGTCATTCTCAGATCTCGGTTAATTAAATTATGTCATACAAACTGTAAAGCCATGACAACAGAGATAGCCTACAAATAAATCTGAAATATAACATTCCATATTTTTTAACCGTTTTACAAAGGGGGGGGGGGGGGGGCAACTTTTGTGACTTCCTTTTCGCTGCTGTAAGCGACATAGTCCTTCCAAAATCAAAAGAAAGAAGTTTGCTCCTATAGAAGCATTTTGTTTTTCCTCAACGGTCGACCACTCTTGAGATAATGGCAAAACTCAAAAAGGCAGAGTTACCTATCCTTAAATTGTAAATACGTTGTCACATGCAAATCTTACTTCCTGTCTAGCACAACTAGACGTTCAAGAAATTTAACCGGGTACATTATCCTCGTTCTTCTATTTAGTGGGATGGCTGCGATTTGGCGATGGTGCTGGGTAATTTTCAGTGCTGGGGCGTCCTACTAATTTGGATAATAGTAAGGCCAGGGCATATTGTACTTGCAATTGGTGCGAGTGGGGTCTGTTTGGATATTTTTTCTCTCGCCATTCATTTCTCTTTTCTGTGCCCCTCTCTCTACGAGACCGCTCACTATAGACTGAAATAATGTCTAAAAGAGCCGTTAAATCTAAAAAAAAAAAAAAAAAAGAAAAAAGAAAAAAAAACTAACTAACTAACTTATCTATATTTAGTACATGTACAGCTTATCTAATATTGTTTGAAATTTGAACACAACGGAATGTTTTGTACTTTGATTACTAATTTCAAATACGACTCGTTCAGCTATTTGCTACGTGCTGGCTACAGTGCCATTATAACTTCACACGAACAAGAGCGGGCTTACATGTTGACTTTTTACTTGAAGAATATCTCCATGTTTAAGGGTCGGTGCACATATAGCTAGCTTGTACTCATGCTTTGGAGCATTCATTACATCAGTTTCCCATAGATAAATAACTGTTACTGTGACAGTAGACAGCTTCGGTAGACAGTTGACAGGGCAAATTGGACAGTAAATGTTTGGGCCCAGTTGTTCAATGCGTCGTTAGGCTAACGAACTCGTTATGAGGTCAAATCGTCAAGTGTTTAATGAATTTATAGCACAATAAACTCAGTCTGATAATTTTTGTATAAAACAGAGTATGTGTGAAGCTTTTGCAATGCAAAGCAAAAGCTTCTCATATTTTTTCAACAAAACATTTTGGCGTCTTTCAAATCTTAACGTTTGAAATTTTAAGGAAACATTGACTAACGATGTCGTTAGTTTTGAATAACTGGGCACAGAACAGTATTAGGTAGATGGTCAACAGCAAAAACACACCAATGCTCATATTCACGAGCAAATATTGACTTTGGAGGTAAACAGCAAACAGTACAGAAGGCAAGTCGGTTATGGAGTTCATTACATAGATATTTGTGTAAACCCCATGTCGTCTTACTACTAACATACCAAAGTCAAAGCAGTTCTTCTCGAACTCTACATCTTTGTTAAACCTCACTTGATCTTGCTATGAGGATCCTTTGTTCCAGTTCTTCTGTCTTAGTGTAGATGTTTCCACCTGATTTTTATTTATTTTCTTATTTATTTATTTATTTATTGATTTATTTATTTTATTTTTTATTTATATTTTTACTTTTTTTCTTTTTACTATTTGTTTTATTTTTTTTTCTTTCTTATAGAGGGCAACACTTTTTGTGACTGTCTGTTCTTTTCCATGAATAACAGATCCCTTCCAAAATAAAATCTACCCGAAAGGATAAAACGAAATAATTTGCTTTATTGGAGCCATTTCTTAACTTAAAGAGCTTACCCCAAGTGAAAAGGGGGCAAAATGAAAACGGCAATTCTGTTTCCTATGACAGTATGTACTAAGAGAAGTGAATACTTGATCTCAAGTCTGATGTTTCCATTTTCATTTTTCGTATTTCTTTTTCTTTTGGTCCCTTGAGCAATGAGTAGCTGTAAGGTGAATGTGTATATTTTTCAATGTAAGCAACTTACCATGCTCCTTTTGCAAAACCTCAAGTCTGAAAGGAAAGACTTTGCTTACCTGTTAGCAAATATAACACATATTACAGCTGACGCACGTTGTCTCAAAAACTGATTTCTCAAAGTAACGATAGTTTGGCCACATCTTTTTTTTATTTACATTTCAATTCCAATTTCTTGACATTTCTGTGTTGTGAAGGTAAATTTTCTGGTACCAGAAAGTTTACTTTGAGATATCAGTAGTTAGAGATTAAATTCCACTTTGAGATACATGTGACGAACGTTGGCCATAGTTTACTATTGGCCGTTCATGTGCCCCATTTCTTCTACTTTCGATGTCTTTGATGGGCTGTACTGTACACTGGAATTATTTAAACCCCAGTAGTTTACTACTGACCGTTCAGTTGTCATATTTTATCTCCCGTCGTTGCACTTGGGGATAGGGATGGAGTGAAGGGTGTGTGGCGTTTTGAACTGAATGACTGCAAACGGATTTAAGCTCCCATCTACAGAAGTTTACTACTTACCGATTCATTTGTAGATTCTCTTTGAGATACTGGGTAATCTGTTATCGCAAATGAGATAAATGAGACCTTCTTATTATGGTTTACCTTTCTGTGAAGTCTGGTGAAATTCGCCTCAGCAGGTTTTACGTTATCACAGAGTCAAAATTTGATCTTTGGCCCCTGATTGTTACCTTAACCTTGAACGTGGTAACATTATGCTTAATCACTAAATTTTTTGCTTCAATAGTTTATAAGTTGTCGCTGAGACACGATTTTGAGACACAAATTGACCTCTGATCCAATTGTGGCCTTGGGCTTGGGCAAAGGGGCCTAAGTCATGTGCGCGACACACCTTCTCATTATGCTTCATCTTTCTGTGAAGTTCCATCAAATTTGTTTCAGTAGTTTAAAAATTATGGTTGAGACACGATTTGTAACGGACGGACGAAAGGACTGACGGGACGGACGGACAGACGGACGGTGCGATTTTAATATGCCACCATAAGTTCCCTCGGGGAGGGGTGGGGGTATAAAAAGTACTGTATAAAGATCATAGTATTTAAAAGTATCTTTGTGTCCTCTATTATGAACATTTTTTGCATCAATATGACCGTTTGTTCCAGGAAAATTACAGCCCTGAAACAAAGCTTATTTGAGCCGCGACAAGACAAAAAACAACAAAGTGGTTTGTGCGCCGAGCGAAGATTCAGATTGAGCTAGCTTGGACCTTCACCTGCCCTTTAAGTGCATATTAAAGACTGTGATCAGACTGGGAAAATGCCCAGGCTGCTCTGAGTCTTCTTTGGGTGCACATGCCACCTTGGTGGTTTTGTCGTGTCGCGGATCATTTCATGGACATATTTTGTTTGCACAACAGGCACACTTAACGCCTAAAATAGTCTTTGTATCAGACACCTATGAATGTAACATGTTCTTTTGTCATCATGTTCTCTGTATCTTGATTATTTGTAATCTTAGTTGTTTCCAACTATGGTTTGAGGGCTGGATTTGGATTTTGATTGTTTCAGTTCCTGGTCTTTGCATACTTTTCACTTTTAAAGGAAACATAAACGCTTCTGTCTTGAGCTTTATATTGTTTTACTTTTATCTTATTTAACTTCTTGTATCTGTATTTGGTATGTATCTCTTTATTATTATTATCATTAGTAGTAGTAGTAGTAGTAGTAGTAGTAATAATTGGAGTAGTAGAAGTACACGTTTTATTACCATTATTATTATTTTGCTCTTTGTACATGTTTTATTTCTTTTAATCTACCATAATCAGATTGCTGTAAATATTGGTATTATTGTAATATTTATATCTTTTCTATACATTTCTAGACCTTTATTTTCTCCAATCAGTAAATTGTCTTGCCATTATTCTCCAATCAATATAAATAATCTTTATTTCCTTTTCAGTTATATTTGTGATTTCGGCCTTATCAGCTTTTATATAGAAAATACCATGTTAGTGTCTTTTGATATCAAGTTTATCAGGCGAGACCAGAAACAACGTAGGAATGGCGAGGCTTGCCAAGCCAGTCCTATGTGTTTCTGGTCGAGCCTGATAAACTTGATATCAAAAGACACTTACATGGTTTTCTATTATCATGCATCATTAGAATATTTTCAGGTGTAAAACGTCAAACAAAAAAAAGTAAACGCAGTTTTATTTGAACTTGATGACGTCTCGAATGTGTAATGACGTAAATCGGTGACGTCATTTAACCACTCGAACGTTGTTATCATGGCCAACGTCAGTATGTAGCCAATCGTCTTCTGAGATCCCTTCTGTAGGCATCACCTGATAACATTCGCGCAAGTGAAGTTCTTAAGTGACATGATATCACATCATGTTATCATACCCCTGTTATCAGCTGAATTTTGCAGCATATGGATGACAAACTGTAATATGTAACTACTGTCTATCGGTGTACAGTATAAGCATCCTACAAACAATCCCCGCCCATGAGTCTTTTAACTGAGGTCCCTTCTCCGGTTGACCTAGTTGTTGGTCAGACGTTGAATTCTAGAATACGCGCTCACTCACCTAAAGATAACTAACTGACTAGGGTAAAGTCGTGTAACTTCGGACAGCGGGTAAATTCTGACACACCATTGCAAACCGTAAAAATCCAGATGAGACGGCTCATCAGGATTTTCACTGTTTGCCGAGTTAATTTTGTTTTAATTCCAAACAACTAGCATATAAAGGAAACAATGTCACTGTCCGAATTAACCCGCTGTCCGGATTTACCCGACTTTACCCTACACCGCTTCTTCGAACTGGAGAGGACAGTCTTGGTGCCAGGAGATGCGAGTTAGGGAGTAGTTTTCTTGGACTTGTTGCGGAACATGGTTATGAGAATAGGAAGAATTGATTAAATAGAAAGCCAACTGAACCAGTTTACTGGCAATCAATTAATAAAGCTTTTTTACCAAAATATGATCATGATCTTTCAATTTATCAGACACAATTCTAATCATAACAGAGCAAATATACTGAAAGCTAGACAAATATTAATTTTATTGAGCTACGCGATGTACGCCAGTATAACACTTGCTATGCAACTGATAATGGTGCCTTATAATTCGTGGAAATTTCAAGATATCAGACCATACATCCACTAAATATAAGATCAACCTATGCAGATAGGCAGTCAAATCAGACAATGCTGCCTTATAGATACACACAGTAATATAAAAAAAAGACTATGTACATTGTAGCAAGACACTCTATACATACAAGGCTGCCTTGTGACTGGAGGAAATTGCAAGATGCCAGACCATACACCCCTAAATATAAGCAGCATATGTAGTTGTGCAGTCATATCAGTTATAGAGGATCTTACACGAATGGTAATTTCATATGAAATTTATGATAATAGAGTGTGCGAACAGCAACGGCGAAAATCAAACTGCGCGTATTCCAAAGCAATAGTAAAACTTTTTTTTTCTAAAACCAAGAAAACTTGTCATAGCGACATAAATCTTAGCGGAGTTCGCATAATTTCTTTCGGATTATTTTGACTTTTTGTAGATTCTTGCTGCATCGGTCATCTTCTTACTGATCCCCTTGTCTGTCTTGTTTGTTGAGACACAGGGCTGAAGTGGCTCTGTGGGTGACGCCTTTCTTCGTTCTGCCAGGCATCTCTTACCTGATATCAGCAGCTACTGTTTCTCGTGGAATGTGCCAGTAAGTGTGGCTCCGAGAGGGCTGCTCGTTGCCTGTCGAGACCTGCCAGTTACCTATATTTTTTGGGGTATAGGGACACTGAAAAAGTGAAATACAGAAACGGTGTCTGTAGCATTCATTTTGGTATAGTAACGTTTATGTACACTGGCGCTCACGTATTTGTACACATTCAAAACGCGTCGGGGACGCAGTTGATGCGCGCGGGATACGCGGTAATTATGAACGCGAATATTTTAGTAGCCAATGAAAATTCGTTCTCAGTTTTGCGTATACCGCGAAGCGACGCGTGCAACGCGCATTTTATGCAAATTTCATGGACCCAATCAAAATTGCGCACATGATACGGGCAGTGACATAGTCCTTTGCGTCTCAACGCGCGCGTACGGGAACCAATCAAAATCGCGTATTGAATGCGCATTTTAGGGAGGTCAACTTTAAGTAAATCATGTGAAAGAAAGAGCCATTAGTCTACATCAAGCTTGATGTCGAATGCTCATTTGGTCTTACTTGAACCATAACGGGAAAGAAAGAAAAAAAAGAAGCCTAGAAACTCGACCGGCAACTCAAAACTAAATGCGACTGGGACAGTCAAATGACACTTCGCCATTGAAGTGGAAATAGCCTAAATCGCACTCTTCAGCCATAAATTCCTTTCGTATCAGAAATTAAAATCGTGGAATCTGAAATTAATATGGCCTTTATGGAAAATAAGTGCCAGGCGGCAGTCACTTTGAATCTTAAAGAATTCAAGTCAGGGTGGGGGGATAAAAACCTCTGATCAGTGACCTATAAATAGCAGTGACCTGGAGGGCTGATTGGAGTTTTACGAGAGCATGTTTGTGAGAGGAGTGGTAGGTCACTGCTCTGATCAACATGACTTGGAAACGGTTGTCTCCAGGGCAGTGTCCTCAGCCCTATCCTATTCATTGTAATAATAAATACCCTTGATGATGCTGGGTGTGTGTGTGTGGGGGGGGGGGGGGGGGGGGCAAACCTCTCTCTTTCTCAGTTTGCAGATGACAGTGCTATCTGGACCTACCAATCGTCTCCCAAACATGCTGTCGTAAAACTCCAATCAGCCCTCCAGACAATCGAGATATGGTCCACGCTCAGGGGCTTCAAAATACCCACTATTAAGACAAAGGCTATAATTTTCCCTTAAAAAAAGACTTAATATTGAATCACTTTAAAAACTCTCCCTGTTTGGGACAGAAATAGAATTTATGACCATATCACCTTCCTGGGTATGGTCCTAGATAGCAAACTAACATATTGGGTCAGCATATTAAAATCTGATTGAAAAATGTAATAAAGACCCAAACCTCATGAGGACGGTTTCAGGCACCTCCTATGAAGCAGATAAATAAATCCTATTGACATTATATAAGGCCCTAATCCTCAGTAAAAGTTGATTAAGGCGCGCAAGCTTATAACTCGGCACCCAAACATCTACTCTCAAAGCTCAAGACCTCATCCAAAACAACTTAGCACTCCGTATTGCTACGAGGGCATACCACTCCGCCCCTATTAATGCTTTAGAAGTTGAATGTGGAATTAAACTCCTACAGCTGAAGGTGCCGGGCAGCGTAGCGCAATCGATAGGGCACCTGACTCATGCCAGAGGTCTTGGGTTCGAGAACCCGGTTGGGCCACATACTTCGTTTCTCCTTCCGCTTATTCAAGAAAGGCAGTTGTCAATTATTGACCACCGGCACTTACAACCATACCAAACCCTCAAAACTGGACGTTTATCCCCTAATAAAAGAAGCAGTAACCAAAAAATGGCAATCCCAATGGACCAATAGCAACAAGGGCCACACCTTCCATTTCGTCAAACCAAAGGTTAAACTTCAATGTGACGTATATAGTCTCAATAGACGTTTCGACATAGCCTATTCCAGACTAAGGCTAGGACACTGCGGGCAGGGCTGCCTTCACTACAGTAACCAGTCCGCCCTATGCCCCCACTGCAATGATGCAGAAGATCTCAACCATATGTTCTTTGACTGTGTGGCCCCATAACAATCAAAGGCGAGACCATAGAATCCACCATATTCAAGTTAGGCTATCACACAATAGACCTGAGACTGCTCCTGTCTCCCCCAAAGAAACATGCAAATACAATACAGAAGGTAGTCTTTGAATAGAATACCTAGACAAAACCAATATCATTGCCAGGATATAGATAGATTCCAATATAATAGGGAAAAAATCCCCCTAATTTTCTCTAATTCGAGCCCCTGTTGCTAACCACCTACCAAACCCATTTCCCAAAATCCCTGGATCCACATTAATACCCTACTAAGTGCAATGCTCATGACAAAAACTCCCATTACCCAGTAAAAGCCCCAGAACCCATCTGTACGACTACAATCTGACTTTCCCTACGGTCTTATAAATAACTTTTGTCTATTGACAATAAAGGGTAAAAATAATGTGTATCCAACCTCCTTAAACTCACACCCAGGCTAAGTTACCTGGAAATTAAATGAACCAATCATAAGGTTCAGCACATTTGCTTCCTAGAAACAGCCAAAAGAAACTGCCCTATTTTCCTGTCAATCCGCAATAAGAGATAAGCTATAGTCCTCTGGTCCATTAATAATACTCTCCATTTCTTCCCCACCCCCAAATTAATGTGTATCCAACCTCCTTAATCTCACACCCAGGCTTAGTTACCTGGAAACTAAATAAACCATTATAAGGTTCAACTAATTTGCTCCCTAGAAACAGCCAAAAGAAACCGCGGTCCTTTTTAAACAACCCGCAATTAGAAATAAGCTACTGTCCCCGTGTCTATTAATAATATTCTCCATTTCCCCTCCAAAAAATAATGTGTATCCAACCTCCTTAATCTCATACCCAGGCTCAGTTACCTGGAAACCGACTGAACCATTATAAGGTTCATCACATTTGCTCCCTAGAAACAGCAAAAAGAAACTGCTCTCTCCTCCCAACAATCCACAATAAGAAATTAGCTACAGTCCTGTTGTTGACTAATAATATTCTCCATTTCCCAAAACATTAGAACACTAAAAAAACTCCTATGAAAATACAGGACCCTAAAAGTTTAAATATGCAATATATTTTGGAACCAACTAAACCAAGATAAGATTTAGAACAAATGCTACAGTCCTAGGTCCTAAAAGGAATTTTTACCCCACCTACCTCCCTCCCAACAGAATTAAGCTACGGTCTTCTCTGAGACCAACGGTCGCAATTCATGATGTAACCCAGGCAGTCCCAATTACTCATGAGGGCCACAAAAACATGAGACAACTGCATTCCAGATCACCCTCAATCTCTTATCCCCCACTGCCTATTGCATTAGTTAATAATGGAATTTGCTCCCCACCTAAGAATTTGCTCCCCATTTCCCCCCTAGACCTGCCCTGGGCCCAGCCAGGACAGGGGGCTTGTTCCGGCAGAACTAGCAAAGTGAAGTCTGATGGAGGCCTGCAGTTCGGGGAAGATGCATTATGGCTTGAAGCGTGCCTCTCATGCCATGCGTTTCCAGAAGCCCTGAATTGTAATGCTAAAGCCAACCCACAGTGGGTCGCGAGGGCTGTGTGCATGGGAAGTGATTTATGTGGATCTGTGCACAAGTCCATTTGGGTTCTATCCCATTGCTACTTAATGTTTCTGGAAGTTTTTGCTCCCCACCAAAGATTTTGCTTCTCCCTTTTTCTGAGACGTCACCTGCCCAGGACCCAGCACAGGTCCACTTCGGTGCAACCCCACTAACACATGAATCTGGGCAGTCTTTTGCACCCGCCCCCCGACCCACCAAAGAATTTGCATCCCATCCAAGAATTTGCTCCTTGTTCCCTCCTCCGCCTCCCCCTTTTTTCCTCCATAGAACTGCCTTGGACCTAGCCAGGACAGGGGGGCTTGTTCCAGTTTGGGTCTAACTTCGGTTAGAAAACCAAGTTCTTCTTGTAGAGAGTCAGGTGTTTTTTCTTGCCGGGGTTCTCGGTTTTCAGTCACCTTGATGATCATTCATCTCTGGCCCCATATGCTGAAAATTTTTGCAGCATTAAATTGCTTTCTGAAAATCAAGGTTTATCTTGGAATGTAGGTTACTATTCTGCCTTCAGCCAAAACTACATGCTACAAATGAAATATTCTTAAACTTTATTTTGTTTACTTTTACTCTGTGTAGAGGATATCTGTTTCGATTCGGCACAGATTGCTCTACAATAAGGTAATCCGAAGAGAACCCACTTGTCTGTTCAGACTATACCATTTCCAATTTAATGCAAGTTACTTCGTAGTAAAATAATGTTTTTGATTGGATGCAAGTTACTTTGCAGTAAAGTAAATGCAGCCTGCTCAAATGTTAACATGACCTAAACATGCCCGAGGTCAGTTCAAAAATAATTTTTAATGCGGCTTTGCTTCGGTTGGCTGTTTAGACAGGACTTTTAATCCGAAGTAAAAGTTAATTCGGATTCGATCCAAGGTACCCTGTAGGATTAGTTTAAATACTCCGAATTAGTTTTTAATTCGAAAAAGATTTGCTAGTCTAAACAGCTAATTCAAAGCAAATTCTGATTCGATTCGGATTAAAACTCTAGTCTAAACAGGATTATTGAAGGTATAGAAAATTCAGGCATGCGAATGTTTTTACATTGTCTAAAAGGCAAGGATAATTGCTTATTTGTGGCCTTGGTTGTGGAGAAAACTGGAGTACCTGAAGAATACCACCAACCTTCCTGCAGAGACTGTCCGAGTGATTCTGCTTCCTGCCAAGGATCTCGGCAGGAAGCAGAGTCACGTGGACAGTCTCGGTAGGAAGCCAATTTTCGAGGACAGAAGTCTCTGCAGGAAGCAAGAGATCGTGGACAGTCTCGGCAGAAGCCAAATATGATGTGAAGTCCGCCGAGACTGTCCGCGAGTTCTGGCTTCCTGCAGAGACTTCTGTACATGATAATTGGCTTCCTGCCGAGACTGTTCGCGTGTCTCTGCTTCCTGCCGAGAGGCTCGACAGGAAGCAGAATCACGCGGACAGTCTCTGCAGGAAGCCATTTATCATGTACAGAAGTCTCGGCAGGAAGCAAGAACTCGCGGACAGTCTCGGCGGAAGCCAAATATGATGTACAGTCTCTGCAGGAAGCGAAAATTAGAGGAATCGATTATACCCTGTGGTATTGTTTAACTCAATATAATAGTCTGGGTCCAAATTTCACTGGTCAGTTAAATTCTTAGCGAGGGTTACCGTGTGTGTTCTGGCCCAGATAAGTTGTCACTTTTTTTTAGCTCACCTGAGCCGAAGGCTCAGAGGTGAGCTTATAGGATGAGAGTCGAGCCGTCGTCCGTCCGTCCGTGGGTGCGTGGGTGGGTGCGTGGGTGGGTGCGTCAACACTTTCAAACATAAATATCTCAGAGACCAGTGGGCCGATCGCAATCAAATTTTATCTGAAGCATCATTTGGGTGGGGGAAAGGCTGCATTAGGTTTTGGTGCCGATCAGCTCAGAACTCTGGTTTCCATGGCAACAGATAGCCCCCATAGGGTTATAATGGGGAAAACGGCGTCATCACGTTTTCTCGACTGTTTTTGATTAGATCCTTATCATACTTGCAGGTAATGATGACATACACAAGAGCTTGGATGAGTTCGAAATTTGGTCGGAATCGAGCACAGACTACGGAGTTAGCTGCCCTTGAGCGTTTGAAAAAAATCCCATAGGGTTATAATGGGGAAAATGGCGTCATCACGTTTTCTCAACTGTTTTTGCTTAGATCCTTATCATACTTGCAGGTAATGATGACATACATAAGAGCTTGGATGAGTTCGAAATTTGGCCGGATTCGAGCACAGACTACGGAGTTAGCTGCTCTTGAGCGTTTGAAAAAAATCCTATAGTGTTATAATGGAGAAAACAACCTCATCAAATATTTTTAGAAAAACTTTGTCATCGCTCTATTGCATACATTTCTCAACGGATTTTAAAATCACTTCACACAAATGTAGGGCATGACAATATCTCGAGCAAGTTCGACTTTCAGGATGCTGCGCCCAAGGTCAAGGTCACTGTGGCTATTTTTAGAAAAACATTGTCCGCGCTCTAGCACCTACATTTCTCAATGGATTTTAAAATAACTTCACACAAATGTAGGGCATGACAATATCTCAAGCAAGTTCAACTTTCAGGATGCTGCGCCCAAGGTCAAGGTCACTGTGGGTATTTTAAGAAAAACTTTATCAGCGCTCTAGCACCTACATTTCTCAATGGATTTTAAAATAACTTCACACAAATGTAGAGCATGACAATATCTCGAGCAAGTTCAACTTCCAGGGTGCTGCACCCAAGGTCAAGGTCACTGGAGCTATTTTTAGAAAAACTTTGTCAGCGCTCTAGCACCTACATTTCTCAATGGATTTTAAAATAAATTCACACAAATGTAGGGCATGACAATATCTCGAGCAAGTTTGACTTTCAGGGTGCTGTGCCCAAGGTCAAGGTCACTGTGTCTATTTTTAGAAAAACTTTGTCATCGCCCTAGCACCTTCATTTCTTCATGGATTTTGAAATAACTTGACACAAATGTAGGGTATGACAATATCTCAAGCAAGTTCGACTTCCAGGGTGCTGCACCCAAAATCAAGGTTACTGTGGCTATTTTTAGAAAAACTTTGTCAGCGCTCTAGCACCTACATTTCTCAATGGATTTTAAAATAAATTCAACCAAATGTAGGGCATGACAATATCTCGAGCAAGTTCGACTTTCAGGGTGCTGTGCCCAAGGTCAAGGTCACTGTGGCTATTTTTAGAAAAACTTTGTCATCGCCCTAGCACCTTCATTTCTCCATGGATTTTGAAATAACTTGGGACAAATGTAGGGTATGACAATATCTCAAGCAAGTTTGACTTTCAGGATGCTGCGCCCAAGGTCAAGGTCAATGTGGCTATTTTTAGAAAAACTTTGTCATCGCTCTAGCACCTACATTTCTCAATGGATTCTAAAATAATTTCTCACAAATGTAGGGCATGACAATATCTCCAGCAAGTTTGACTTTCAGGGTGCTGCAATCAAGGTTTTTGATTAGATCCTTATCATACTTGCAGGTAATGATGACATACAGAGCTTGGATGAGTTCGAAATTTGGCCGGATTCGAGCACAGACTAGGAGTTAGTTGCCCTTGAGTGTGTGAAAAAAATCCCATAGTGTTATAATGGAGAAAACAACGTCATCACATTTTCATTTTTCATCGGATCCTCTTCATACTTGCAGGTAAAGAGGATATGCATAAAAGCTTGGATTAGTTAGCATTTCGGCTAGATCTCACTACTGACTATGGAGTACCTGCCCTGAGCATCCAAAAAATCAATGTCGCCACTTTTTCTTGGTTTCTACTGATCCGATCCTTTTCAAACTTGCAGGTAATGAGGAAATGCATATTATCTTAAACAAGTTCAAATTTTGGCCCGATCAGGCCAACCACTACGAAGTTAGCTGCCCTTGACAGCTCTGTCTATTGTGCTCTTGATCGGATACTTTTTAAACTTGCATATATTAAATGAGGGCATACATAATGTTTTGGATGAGTTTAATTTTCAACGTGATTGGACCACTGACTGTGGAGTTAGCTGCCCTTGAGCATCTTAAATATCCCTATAGGTTTACAGTGTCTCTCAGGTGAGCAATTGTTGCCCTTTGGGCTACTTGTGTTAATATACCATCGTGACTACTAAAAGACATTTTACATTTAAAAAATAATAAGCTCTGCATAATAAAAAGATAAAAATAAAAATTCTAGGTTAAAGCTAAGTATGTGAGGAATATGTACTTTTTCTACCCTTGTTTAAAACAGTTTTTAAAATCGGGCACCTAAAACGTTTCAAGCTATGTACAGTCTCCAGCCAATGTATTTCAAAAGGAATCGTAGACTTTCATCTGTATCCGTAACGCCTAGATTCAGTCACACACTGCCCAGGTACCGCAGGAAAAGCCTGTTTATCTTTAGCCTGGTATACACTCAACCACATAAGCAGGGGAGGGCTGGGGGATTTTCTTTCCAGACTGGGCCGGAAATAAACAGAGTCAAGTAACTAAAATTTCCGAATTTTATACGAAATTCGTTGCGGGAGTTTGATGTTCCTTCCAACTGAGGCTTATTGCAAGATATGTCAGCTTCAAAAGACCTTGGGAGAGAGTAAAGTGACTGAAACAATACACCAAAACCACAAAATTCAAGATGGCGGATCCTTTGTTCACGACGCAATTTCTTTCTTTTCCCGGAAAAAGCAGAAAGTCAGCACAAAAGTTGTATCCTTCACCCGGTAAAATATATACACCACTCTTATCTTCAATGTCACCACCAATAAACGTCATAAAACACCATTAAAACAATAAAATTAAAAGTTTATGTGAGCTCAATATTAAACGTGCTCTTCCTCCACCAGTGCCCGGATTTTCTGTCTTGTTGTATTAGAAATAATATCAAAATTGTTGTCAAATAAAAAAATACTTTATGCCCAATGTCATGCTTTAAGGTGAAAAGTGGTAATAAAATGGCTTTAATATGTGCACTATAATTTTTTTGTATGGACGTTGGATTGCTTTTCATGTGGAATTGATTGAAAGGTACTTTTAAAGAAAGGTGCGCCTCTGACTTTCATAACCATACAAATGCGTTGATTAATTAATAGGTATTAAAATTGTAAAAGTTGTTCATTGTTTTTGCTTGGTTGCTATATTACATTGGCATTAAAGAAGTTTTTATAATTATATGAGCCGCGACACGACAAAACCAACAATGTGGTTGTGCGCCCAGCGCAGACTCAGATCAGCTTGGGCATTTGCCCAGTCTGATCAGAGTCTTCGCTGTCAGCATGGAGGTAGCTTAGACTCTTAGCTACCCTTTAAGCCCTTAGCAAAGAGTCTGATCAAACTGGGTGGAAGCCCAGGCTGATCTGAGTTTGCGCTGGCGCTCAACCCCTTTGTTGGTTTTCTCATGTCATGGCTCAATTATTATGTCACTAAAAAGAATAAAAATTTGCATGAAGCTGTGGATTATCATAAAGCAAGGTTTTACCCAGATCACTGCTTTGTAGGCTTTCAAACACCGCAAATATGTCAATTTTTAGCTCACCTAAGCACGAAGTGCTCAAGGTGAGCTGTTGTGATCGATATTTGTCCGTCGTCCGTCCGTCGTCCGTCCGTCAACAATTTCTTCAAACGACATCTCCTCCTAGACCAGTATGCCAATTTCAAAATAATTTCACACAAATGTTTCTGTTATAGCCCTGAACCAAAATTGCTAAAATGGTTCCGCTCCGCTGAACAAAATGGCCGCCAGAGCTAAAAATAGAAAAACCTTTAAACGACATCTCCTCTGAAGTTAATGGATCGATTTCAAAAAAATTTCACAGAAATGTTTGACTCATAGCCCTGAACCAAAATTGCTAAAACGGTTCCACTCCGCTGAACAAAATGGCCGCCAGAGCTAAAAATAGAAATCTAAAAATAGAAAAAACCTTTAAACAACATCTCCTCTGAAGCCAATGGCTCGATTTCAAAATAATTTTACAGAAATGTTTGACTCATGGCCCTGAACCAAAATTGCTAAAACGGTTCCACTCCGTTGAACAAAAATGGCCGCCAGAGCTAAAAATAGAAATAAATTTTTGTGTCAGAATGTTTATCTTTATTTAATCTAGGCCAAAATTGAAACTGAGTCTTGTGGGGTCAAAAACTAGGTCACTAGGTCAAATCTTAGAAAAACCTTGTGTACACTCTAGAGGGCAGAGTTATGATCCAATCTTCATGAAACTATGTCAGAATGTTAATCCATATACAATCTAGGCCAAGATTGAAACTGAGTCATGTAGGGTCAAAAACTAGGTCACTAGGTCAAATCTTAAATAAACCATGTGTACACTCTAGAGGGCACAGTTATGATTCAATCTTCATGAAACTTTGCCAGAATGCTTATTTTTATGAAATCTAGACCATATTTGAAACTGGACCATGTCAGGTCAAAAACTAGGTCACTAGGTCAGATCTTTGAAAAACCATGTGAATGCTCTTGAGGGCACAGTTTTGTTCCAATCTTCATGAAACTTGTCAGAATGTTTATCTCCAACAAATCTAGACCAAGGGTGCAACTGGGTCATGTTGGATCAAAAAACTAGGTCACTAGGTCAAACCTTAGAAAAACATTGTATATACTCTAGAGGGCACAGTTTTGGTTCAATATTCATGAAACTTTGTCAGAACGATTATCTTAATGAAATGTAGGCCAAGTTTGGAACTGGCTATTGTCGGGTCAAAAACTACCGGTAGGTCACTAGGTCAAATCATAGAAAAACCTTGTGTACACAATTGTGGCTTTATTTTGCATTGAATCTTCATGAAACTTTGTCAGAACGTGTATCTTCATGAAATGTAGGCCAAGTTTGAAACTGAATAATGTCTGATCAAAACCTAGATTGCCAGGTCAGATCTTAGAAAAAACATTTTGTACACTCTAGAGGGCACAGTTTTGATCCAATCTAAATGAAATTTTGTCAGAATATAGATTAGAAAGTGCAAAACTGCTCCAATTGAACCATCATCAAATAGATGATCTTCCATGTTATTTCATCATAACTCAGGTGAGCGATTTAGGTCCATCATGGACCTCTTGTTTTGTTTGTTTGTTTTATGGGCTTACAAGTTAAAAAAATAGAAGTTATGTATAGTTTCTAAGCATAGAAGTTCTATTATAGAGTTAGTCTAAATAGTAGTTAATGAGTCCCATTGAATTCAGAAATCGAGACGTTACGAGTTGGTGTGTAAAAATTGACCCAGATAGTGTGGGACTGCTTTATGGTTCCCGTCTTCTGCGCATCGATTCGGTCAGATTCCCGGTAGAGAGATCGAGACAATATTTAATTAACTTAGTAACTTATATTGTTTTAAGCTATCTTAAAACTATTTTAATTAGGCCAACGTACAATCTGCGGTTGTGCGCGTATTGAACATGTCATGAATATTCATGTTATCATCGTTTGCGTCTCCCGCGTCGAGACGCGTCAGGGCGCGTCTAGACGCGTCTGATGCGCGGTTCTAGGTGATACGCACGCAGCACGCGCATGCAACGCGGTACGAACGCGTTTTTGGTGTACAAATACGTGAGCGCCAGTGTAACATGTGGAATTATGTACAGACACGTATTATGCATTTAATGTTTATGGATGTTGAAGCAGCTTAGCAGCTTATAGTAGGTAGTTAATTATAAGTACCCTGCAGTAATATAACTTCATTTTTTTTATTTTGACCTCTTTTAAAACAAACAACAAGAATAAAAAATATTTGATGGGGAGGATTAAAACATACAGTCAAACATTTTGAAAATCAAGTCATGTAGCTCGATCGAATATTGTTTATGTTTATAACAACACCATTGTAATAACATTTGATATTCACATGCTCATCTAAATGGCAGATTTGTCACATTTTTTTATGAGTTAGAACTCTGTATGTCTTACAATACCTTTTGCATAATAAACAGTATTGGGGCAGGTACAACTGCTCACTATACCGGCAAAATGATCTTGTGCCAGACTGAGATAAGATGGGTGGCAAAAAAATAACACCAGTCACCTGAGTGAGCAGATTGGTTTGGTTTATTTTCCTTTTATACCTTTGCAACATAGCTGAATTGACTTTCACGTGAGTTTTTTTATACAGGCTTACTTAGGGTAAAAGATCTTATTAAGGACATGGTGTTGAAAATTGACTTATGTGCAAACAAAAGGAAAAACATACTTTGATTGTATAGCAGACCAACACTCGAATTTATTGTTTAACAAAATTATATAAAAAGACATGATGCAACACAAACAAGTCAATACGAAAGCCATTTATATAAAATTTGAGGCAACATTTGAAAATACAAAAAGTCAATACGAAAGCCATTAATATAAAACTTGAGGCAACATTTAAAAATATAAAAATGATGAACTGGTATAATGGTCATTCTACAGTATTTAAGTCCTTTCGATCCAACGGAATTGTGAGAATTTTTGCTTGTTGCAGTGAAACCCCGTTTACTGCGAGAAAGACTTCCGCCTTCAGCAGGATTCGAACATAGAGCGCTCGCTTAGAAGGTCGGGGCATAACCCATTCAGCTACTGGGTTCCCACATTATTAATGAAGAAACCTAAGAAAAGCCACACTCACAAATCACAATCCATCCAAGACAAAAAAAAACAGAAGTAGAGGGGAGAAACTTAAACTACAAAACTAATCAAATTGAGCCGCGACACGCCTTAACCGACAAAATTGCATAAAGTTGTGCGTCAGTGAAGACTCAGAAGCATGGGCATTCGCCAAGTCAGACCAGGGTCTTGGCTGTGTCCTTAAAGGGAACTTAACGCCATGCACAAAATCTGATATTACTGGATGGAACCCCAAACCGACATAAATCTTCGTTGGGCACACATGCCACTTTGTTGGCTTTGTCGTGTCGCGGCTCAAATTAGCTTCGATGTCAGATGCACACAACAAATGAGCCACAGCACGATAAAACCATAAAATGGCATGAACGCCTAGCAAAGACTAAGATCAACCTTGGCATCCGCTAAGTCTGGTCAGTGTCTTTGCTTTCGGCTTGTGGGTAGCTCATACCATAATTTACAATTTAAGCGCACAGCGAAGACACTGGTCAGGCTGGGTGGATGCCCGAGCTGATCTTTGTCTTCCCTGGGCACACCTGTCACTTTGTTGATTTTGCCGTGTCGCAGCTTATATCACAAACGCAACGCACTACGTACAATAAACAACAAAATATATACTTAAGGTATTAATAAATTACAAAGCCTTTATTTTTTACTCGCTTTACATTATTTTCAACAAATCTAATCAGGAAGCAAAGGCGGACAGGTGCATTCAGGTTACCACAATGCTAAACATACAACAAACAGAAACTGCATCAGAAGTTTGTGGCTTGGAACAGGCGAGAGCAAAAGGTGGTGATTTGTGGTAAATACAAAAATATGAACAACACGATAAAGAACTACAACTGTCAGAAAATCTGACTATACCCCCACTGTAGCGTTCTCAATGTATATGGCCTGTATGGTAAAAAACAAAACAATGAAAGAAAAACAAACCTACCATGTTTTAACAGTCTATAATGAAAGATTGCTGAGGACTCTGCTCTGAGAAGTGTCATAAGTTATTGTCAAGTCATTTACCAAATATGATCCAGCACAGTTGCTGAGAAATCTTTCACAAGAAATAACAGTACTAAATGCATAGAGAGAAAGAAAAGTGAACAATATAGGTAAGAACAAGCAGGAGAAGGCCAGTTCCTTATCCAGTGATACAACTTGTCATTGTCAACCTGTATACCAAATATTTACTTTCTATCTAATCCTGTTGTGGAGATATCTTTGACAAAAATGTTTGGAGAGAAAGAAAAAGGAACAAATACAGGGAAAAACAAAATGAAGGAGGCCCATTCTCAAACCCATGATACAACTTGTTGTTATCAATCTGCATACCAAATATTAACTTTCTATCTTATAATACTGCTGAGATACCTTTCATAAAAATGTGTTGAGAGAGAGAGAAAAAATAATAAATATAGGGAAGAACAGGATTAGGCCCATTCTCAATCCCACAATACAACAAGTCATTGTCAACTCATATGACAAATATAAACCTTCCATCTTGAATAGCTGCTGAGAAATCCTTTACGAAAATTTACAATACTGAATGCATGGAGAGAAAGAAAAGTGAACAAATACAGGATGCAACATATAGGAGAAGGCCGATTTTCTGTCCCACAATACATTTTCTCATCGTTAACCTGTATACCAAATATCAACTTTCTATCTAATACCGTTGCAGAGATATATTTGACGAAAAAAATGATGGAGAGAAAGAAAAAGGAACAAATACAGGGAAGAACAAGCAGGAGAGGGCCCATTTTCAATCCCACGGTACAACTTGTCGTTGTCATCCTGTATACTCAATAAGAAGTTTCTATCTTAAATGGTTCTTGAGATACCTTTGACGAAAACGTGTTACAGAATTACGGAAGGACGGTCGGAACGTCGGACAGATGTAAACCAGAATACCCTTTCCCCCCCCCCCCCCCCCCCCCCACTTTTTCATAGCGGGGGTATAATAAGTCGTCATTAACCTGCATACCAAATATGACTTCTCTGGCTTGCATGGTTGTGGAGAAATCTTTGACGAAAAAATTCATTATTCACATTATGGAGAGAAAGAAAATCAGACAAATACAGGGAAGAATAAGCAGGAGAAGGCTGGTTCTCAATCCCACGATACAACATGTCGTCACCAACTTGTAATCCAAATATGACCAGTCTAGCTTGTATGGTTGTGAAGAAATCTTTGACGAAAAAGTTGATTAAAAGGGGACGATGGGACGGACGGAATGACGGAATGAAGGACGGACGGACAGATGTAAACCAGTATACCCCCCCCCCCCCCCCCCACACACACACACACTTTTTCAAAGTGGTGGTATAATTAACGTTTCTCCCTGAAAGTTAGTAGACTTCTTATGTTTTGGTGTTCTTTACAGTTTACAATACGAGTAAAAGCGACGCGGCGACTCAAAAGTAATTTTAAAAAAGCTCAAGTTGTTATTTTTTTCACAAGAATGCAAAAGAAAGACATCAATAACATCGTTTTTGAAAATGTAATTAGGTCTGACGTATTTCAATGCATTGCGAAGAGCATTCCAACAACTCGTTCTCTAATTAAGAGGTAGAACAGATGAAAATAGTGGCTGATTCTAAAACGACCGACCATGATAAAGGTGCAAGTATACAGGTTGCATTCATTAACTATAGGAAAGGCAAGAATACCTATATAAAAATTACAGTTTAAACACTACATTACGGTGACGAAGACAGGCGTGTAAAGGATTTTTTTTCAACATTGAAAAGTAGACTCCCCTCCCCTGTGTATTCGTCATATGTTTGACAAAAAATAGACATTAACCGTTTCTTTTTTCTATTTTTTTTTGTATTTGCTCAACCTAATAATATGTGAAGGATTCAGGAAAATTAATTGCTAGGACTTTATTCACAAAGTAGTAAGGTACCTTGAGAGAGATCGAAATACGTTGTCAATTACGATTTATTTTCCTATTTTATTTATCTACATAGACAATTTCCCTTTGATCTTTTCTTTATAAACCCTTTTTAACATCAACAAGTCACCTATTTTGGGGATTCTACATTGTGAACCACAACATGTTAAAATCACCTGCTACGTTGTATGAAGATCTATTATTTTCAGCATTTGGTTCAGTTATTTTGTATTCATCACAAATCAGTATTTATCGAATTTTTAATCCACCTGGGGCTCCAACTGGTTGTATATGTACAGCTTTGTATTCCCTCCTGATGCAGCTCCGAAAACAAGTAGTTGCTCAGTCTGTGTAGAGCCTTCTACCTCATTAGTAAGACATCAGAGTTAAACAACGAAATACAAAGAAAAGAAAAAAACATTATTTCCTGTGATAAAGCCAAGCAGAGGACTCAGTGAAATCAGAAGCTGCAGCAAAAGAAAACCACTAGTTAACAACACTGCGCCTGACCAAAGATACAAATCAACAACAAAGGGCCCAGGAACCCCGGTAGCTCTGTTGGTTGAGCGCTGGCCGACTGATTTAGCGGACTGAGTTCGAGTCCCGTTTGGTTTGAGGCGAGAATCTTTCTTAGAGTAAACGGGGTTCCATTGCATACAGCCTTTCATTATCATAGTCCCACTGTCCTGATATGACTGAAATAGTGTTAAACAAGTATGTAAAATCGCAAGTCATCCATCCATCTATAACAAAGGGCCCAAAAGAAAAATGAAATGTTTCAAACCAAGCCAGACATGACAACGCGTCTTAAGACATATAATAACAGCGGAGACACAACACCAATCAACACAGCCTGGTCAAATATTACTTGTTCACATCATCTTGCTATTTATCCTAAGGAATCGGAGCTGCGGCAGTAAGATGGGGAAATATTATCCACCTCCGATATGCCTAGATTGAGTAAACTTTGCTTTCCGCAGGCATAGTAGCTGTTCGTTGCCTATATATTTGATTATATTCCCTCTTCAGTTGTTGTTTGTTTGTCAGACCTTAGACTAAATTACGGCCCCCCTTTTAAATCTAAAACCGAAATGAATAGATTTTTCCAAGCAGGTCGTCACGAAGCTTGCACAAGAAAGACACATATACTGTCACAGACAAAAAGGGAAGCAGACAACATAAACTAGAACAATAATAAAGATCAGCCAAATAAAGCAAGTGTAATGACTTGAGACGAGGGTAAGACCGACAGGGGTTGGGTGGGTGTCGGGCTTAAGCCGGATTTTGATGCACGGGATCTAGTGTAAAGTTATTAAATGGTTCCCCAAATATTGATCTGTGTCTGCATGGAGGCGTTTAGCCTATACAGGAAAAGTAAAAAGTATGCAAAGACCAGGAACTGAAACAATCAAATTCCAAATCCAGCCCTCAAACCATAGTTGGAAACAACTAAGATTACAAATAATCAAGATACAGAGAACATATGGCCAACCGAGTGAGCAGCTTGTTCCCAAAAGGTGGCCACTCAGCAACCCAAACCGAACCAAAAATAATAAGAACATACATAAGGTAAAACATCACAGAAACTCTGACACCAAAAACAGGCAACAGAGAACCACAACAGAACTACCGCCTTGGAACGGTCAGTAATGAATTACTGGGGGGGCTTAAATCGATTTTACAGGCCCAACCTCACCCTCAGTTTCTGAAGTGGTACAAAACATTTAGTTGGTTGTTCGGTTCGCATGATAACCCTCTAACTCGTCAATGAATCATCACGGTAAACACATAAATCAAATTTCAACACCATGAAGAAGCAAAGACGAGGACTCAACAGATACAACGGGCCGTCTGACAGGTGGAGATCCCTGTCCTGCCAAACGACCCCACTGGAAATCTGAAGCAAAAGAAGGTCACCAGTTGAGCCCCGGTGGACCAAGCAACAGACAAAAGCCTATACAGCTAGAAAATCCAGAATAAAACCTCTGACGAAAGATGAACGAGGACTCGACAGGATAATCGGAAGTGGAATTCTGGAGCAATGAAGACTCCCATAAAACACGTTAAGCTTGCTGAAAGCACTATTTGAGAAGAAGAAATGATATTATAGTAGTTTCGAATATGAATAAAGTAGCAAATACAGCCGCGTATTAGCTGAACTTGGAAGCAATCCAGAGAAATTAGCTGCCATTTAACGTGCCCAAACGAAGCTCATTAAAATACATAAAAAGTCAATACAAATAAATCTGCTTACATCATCCGCAGTATAAAGGGGCCATTCTTTCTGTAGTACCTTCTGGCATAAATACGTTTAAATGGGGTCACTAATTTTAAACCAGTTATAGATTTCATATCATTTTATGCTGATCGTATTTTAATTTTCATGCAAAGTAAACCAAGAATTACTCTGATTCACTTTTCAGGTAGCTTTCATGACAGATTAAGTGACACTTTAAAGACCCTGTGGCCTATCCCTCGGGTATCTAAAATAGATACCTATGATGGTAGTTTGGCTTACAAGCTGTCCAGTGAGTACGTTGGAACTAGATAGGTGAAGTTTCCGACTAGCAGGTGGAATATGATAAACTACTCCTGCTCAGATAGTCCGGCTGCTTTCAAACTGCTTTTGTTCCCTTTTTTCTATCGTCCCGGGAAAAAAAGTAACCCAAATTTCTATGAAACCCAACTCAGTTTTCACAAAAATAACATTAATCCACATTTTCCAAAAGCGTTTGTACTAGTTTCTGGACAAGCAAATTTAACTTGATGGTACGTTTAATCAATGAAGGGAAGAGATATCTTGAGCAAAAATATTACATTAAGTTGCCACAGTTGTGTTTCCTTGATTTCAACCGTTGAAAGTAGATTTGATTCTGTTCAACACCGAACGAGGTAATGAACTAGAAAATGAACTTAATGACGTATAGCAAAGAGTTGGTTCAGCCTGTGTAGCCATTGGCTGTACCGACATCGTTGGATCCTACACAGGCGTATTTTTCCGCCTTCTATTAAAAAGAAGTCATGTTTTTGACTATCTGTTTGCTTCCATGGATTACAACGCTCTTCCAAACAGATTAATGCACTTTAAGGAACGAACGATTTACTTTTCAGAGTTATCTCTAAATTAATAGGGATAGGCAAACTCCAATATGGTAGAGTTGCTTCTCCTATACTCATTTACGTTGCAGAGTATGTTTCACCAGGAACTAGAATTTAAAGATCGAAGTAAATATCATGCTGTTATAGAAATTCATTTAAAAACGCAACCAATGTCAATTGTTTTTCTCTTATCTGGAAACCATGGCGCAGTTTTTTCCTTCATCTAAATGAAAATTTGCTTTAAACACACTCATACTAAACAACTGTAGAATTGTTAATATAAAAATGTATAAATCTGAATAAAGGAAAAGTGCTCTATAATTCAAACATGGTCAGAAAGGAATGACAATACAACTTATTTAAACGTAAAATTCTTTTTCACACTTAGTCCCTAATTTGATGTGTGTCCTCGCAGTCAAAAGATTTTCTGATGACTCACTAGTCTGTAACAACTTTCCTCTATCATCCGAGGTCCGTCTGTTTCTAACAAAGGCATAGATTTGTTTTGAGTTTCGTTTCAGTTGTAGCAATATGTAGATAATGCATGCTATGACGATAATACTGCCAATTATGGAAATCACACCAATTTTGAGCTCATAAATCAGCTTTTTATTGTCATGCATCAGTTTATGATACTGTTCAACTTTTGATAATGCTCCAGACTCAATCTCTTCGTGAAACCGAATATCAGAACCAGTATTTTCTGCCATTTTGATTTCGTTGTTTAAACACTGATTGAACTACATGAAATACTTGTAGTTCCTTTATCTGCCTTTGATTTAAACCAAGGTTTCAAGTTGAAGAATCATTCTCTCAATGAAACGATGAATTATTCGCAAATTATTTCTTTATATCCATGACTAAACTGTCGCCATATCTGATCCCTGTTTCACTAGTTTTTATAAAACAAAATCAGATATTTTGGTTAAAACTCCACAATATGAATTCAATAACATCAACGATATAAATCTGATTGATATCCTTTTTTAATGGTACATGTAATAGCTCTTAGAAAACATTATATTTTTCTCTTCCAAATTGTTTATCTGAATCTTCCATTTTGCAGTCCACACAATGATATCAACACTTTCCTTTCATCACAACAAAATGAAATAACCACTTCTTTAACTGCTTATTATCAAGAGGAGCTTCTATTGATTGAGGCTATTTACGTATTAAACAGAGAAAAACGAGGAATCAGGCCAAATCTATCGAATCTCCAGGAAGAAAAGTCGCTGAACTTGTTTGGTTGAGAAAATTAGATTTGTAGACAATTAAATCGTACGATCTGTGAAATCTGTGTCGGTATGTGCTAGACAATAGCAGCTATGGTCTAAATCTCCAGTCGATCCTGATGAGAATCCTGAAAAAAAGGATTAAAAATTAATTTGAGCCGCGACACGACAAAACCAACAATGTGGTTATGCGCCCTGTGCAGACTCAGATCATCATGGGCATTCACCAAGCTTGACCACACTCTTCTTTAAGTTCTTAAAGGGTAGCTAAGGGATTAAGCTACCTCCATGCGGACAGCGAAGACTCTGATCAGAATGGGCGGATGCCCAGGCTGTTCTGAGTCTGCGCTGGGCGCACAACCACATTGTTGGTTTTGTCATGACGCGGCTCATATAAACTTAGCACCATTGGAAAAGGCATATTCGTAGAATACTTTTCCTGACGTAAGGTTAATAAGGAGCACGACACCTGTTGCATACCTGCATAAACGGAAAAAGGGGAAAAAAACTCGTACACACACAAAAAACAAAACATTAACTGTCCTCTGAGTTAGTCCCGCCTATCTATTTTTCTTGATTTTGTTTTCTCAACACAATATCCCAGTTTTTCATGCAGCTGATGCTTTCAAACGTCTTTAACAGGGTATAATTCCCGAACTGACGCAACATGATGTGATCCCTATAAGGATATAATCAGGTCAGTTGCTCTAGAGGGTCATACTGTTCAGAAAATATTCATAAAATTAAACAAGCCAAAACATAGTTGCAGAACAAACTGTGATTTCGCGATCGAAAAAGTTTTGATAATTATAGGGATGTGATCCCTATAAGGATATAATCGGGTCAGTTACTCTAGAGGGTCATACTGTTCAGACAATATTCATAAAATTAAACAAACCAAAACATAGTTGCATAACAAACTGTGATTTTGCGATCGAAAAAGTCTCTGATTTCAAGATTTGTATTGCAAACGCAAAATTTATCGCTTAATATAAAATGTCATGCAACTGTTTCAGAACGGAAACTGTTTTAGTGACATCGTTGAATAAACCTTTCGAAACATTTATTGGCATTCTAACTGGTGAGTGTGCAGTAACCTACACAGACCAATTAGTTGCTTGGTATTTTGAGATGCATAAGTATAAGAGTAAGGTCGCACACAAAGCAACAATTTACACTCCTAAACACCATTCCCTGCTGCCTGCCCAACCCAACTCCATTTTTTCCGATCCTATCAAGGCAGCTTAAAAGGTGAGTTTCTCTTTGTGAGACTAATCCATCTAGGCAAATGTGCTGACTCGCTGTAGATTTCGCATTACCTCAGTCATTTCTTGTCAAATTCGGGTCGGAATTGTGGCCTTTCCTGTATACCCTTTCAGGTGTATTGGTTTCTATATGAGCCGCAATATAACAAAATCAACAAAGTGGAATGTGCGCCCAGCGTGGTCTCAGATCAGCCTGAGCATCCGCCCAGTCTTATCAGAGTCCTTACTGTGTGTTTAAAGGCTAGATGAGTGTCTAAGCTACCTCCATGCGCACAGTGAAGACTCTGATCAGACTGGGCGGACGCCCAAGCTGATCTGAGTCTTCGCTTGGGCGTACATGCCACTTTGTTGTTTTTGTCGTGTTGAGGTTCATATGCTCTCTCTATTTTTACAAAGAGTTCAGGTTTTGCGACTTCCGATTTGCTTTCTTGGACAATAAAGGCATTAAAAATGGTTGTACTTTTAACAAAGAGGATTTGTTCAAGGGGAGCAAAGTTGTTCCTGAACAAGTTGGCCATATGAGGAGAGGGAGAAAAAGGAAAGTGACAGAGGTCCCTTTGTTTACTTAATAGCGATGCAGGAAACCGGGAATCGCAAATCAACTCAGAAAACGAAAAAAGTACGCTATATATGTAAATGTTTTACAATCATAAAGTCATTTTGTTCCACAAAAAGACTACATCCATTTATTTATATTGTTTGTTCGCATATGCTAAGTTCAATGCAAAAATAAAGCGAGTTATTTCATTTTTTAAAAAAAAGTGTTTCTTTTCATAGCTTACAATGTTGGCCTATTTTAAATTTCCTGTGCTGTTCAATTTGACGGGAGTGATCCATATACACAGTCAGTGCCACGTTAACTGATATTATCTTGTCATTCGAATTTGCAAGAAATCATGGTTATAAATATGTTTCATTTTCACTATATGACAATAGCAATGACTTGAATCAAGGGTAGCGAAGACGGTTACAGGAAGATAGGGTTAAGTCAGGTAAATTCGAACAGCAGGTACATACGGACAGTGACATTGTTTCCTTGATATGTAAGTTGTTTGGAATTAAAACAAAAATAACACGGCTCATGATGAGCCGTCCCATCTGGATTTTCACTGTTTGCAATGATATGTCCGAATTTGCCCGACTTGACTCTAGTGTTAAAAGCGGCTTATATAACCGGACGTCATCGCCTCACTGATAGTTATTTCCTTAAGTGTCTGATAACTGCTAGACTCAAGCATAAATATGACGTTAATCTCGTATTTTGCCAGAAAATAATAACAGAATTGCGTGTTGAATATAATACCCGTTAGAATTAAGAGGAGTAAGTTTGAATGCAAATAGTGTTTTTTATTTCTGCCTATGTAAGTACAGTCAAACATTAATGAAAAAAGACAACAAAAAAGCACACAAAAAAAACACAAGGAAATACATGTACAACTGCCTATGAAATGTCTGTTAATATATGAGTCGCGACACGAGAAAACCAACATTGTGGTTATGCGCCCAGCGCAGACTCAGATCAGCCTGGACATTCGCCCAGTCTGATCAGAGTCTGCGCTGTCCGCATGGCGGTAGCTTAGACCCTTAGCTACCCTTTCAGCGCTTAGCGAAGACTCTGATCAGACTGGGTGGATGCCCAGTTTGATTTGAGTCTGCGCTGGGTGCACAACCACATTGTTGGTTTTCTCGTGTCGCGGCTCATATAGTCTCTTCAGTGAAATGTCAATTGCGTTGTGCCTGTTGATACGTGTTTCTGTATAATTTAAAGATCGAGGTACTCAAATTTATTAAGCATTGCCTAGCCTACCTAATACAAATCAATTTATCATAGTCGATAGTGTTAACCATTGTCGTACATTGCTTGTCTAGTATTCTTGAAACAACGCATTTACTTCAGAGTATAGCAAACATTTATAATATAGCCCTCGCCAAAAGTTTAGCATAAAGTAAAAGATTAAAGATAGTAACAACCCGAGTCCAACTTTCTGTGGAAGTTATTGTATTCTGTCATGAACAGCAATGGTTAAATATCGTAGAATTAGCAAGTTCGATTTGAATATCAAAAACAACAGCCCAAAGCGACCACAGCCGTATATATTCTAATATGCACATTTTGAGAAGAAAAAAAATATATCGTTGTAATGCGTCGCTAGTGACTTTTCTGTCACACCAATTTATCGTTTGTAACACAAAATGGTTTTGACGATTACGAAATCACTGCTTTTAGAAAAATTAAAACGAAAAATTATTTTCTTTTTAAAATGTCTTTTTTGGGGGCATTTATTTCTGTGCTTGCGTTGTGCAGTGCTTACTCACACCGATTTATATTTGGTGTTTTTACAGTGCTTAAGCATCGATGTTGATGGCAGAATGCATGTATCTTCAGACTGAAATTTAGAACTTAGTTTTTATGATTTCTAATTATCCTGGTACTTTTACTTTAAAAACATGCTAAACTTTTGGCGAGGAGTAAATTAGTCTTATATCGTGAAATACAAATGAAACCCATTTATTTGCTCTATCGTAAATGATAGTCTCATTCGTAGCATTTTTCAAAGTCAATGCGTCGATTACGAAAAATTCCATTTTAGAACAATTATGTAATCCACTAATAGAAGATACCTGATGTACGTGCACAAAAGAATGGAGTCCAAGAATATACTGGAGAATTTGTTTCCAAATGCATTACTATACATTCACACTCCACAATGCATTTCCGTGCACCTAATCAGGATTGAATTTGCATATCTGTTTGGAGCGGTCCGATAATTCATTTTTAAGTAACCCCGCGGAATGCTAAAAACTGTCTTAGCGAATATGAAATATGTAAAATCAGAGTAGATGTCTAGTAAAGTATGCAAAGTAAACTATAAAATATTCCGAAACTGACACAACCACAACATCAATAGGGGAAAAATAAAAACAGCATGCAGCAATAATTTATCAATGAGTGACCTTACAAAACCAAAGAAGTGGCATGTGCGCCAAGCCAATCAGCCTGGGCATCCGCCCAGTCTGGTCAGTCTTCGCTATGCGCTTTAATGTAAGCTAAGGGTCTACTCTACCTCCATGCGGACAGCGAAGACTCTATGCCCAAGCTGATCTAGGAGTTCTCCCTGGGCGCACATGCCACTTTGCCGGCTCGGTCGCGTCTCGGCTCAATTTTAGATACCACATGCGGAGAAATATGTAAGCAGCGGTTTTCTTATGTCACCAAGCTATCCTGAATAGAATGAATCCACCGAAGTTCAGTATACATAATATAATATTGGTCCTTCATCATGAAAACAAAGGAAAATACATTTATACTGAAACTTGATTTCCGGAAATTAGATTATTAGTCACCGGCCGCAAAAGACGGAGATAAGAACGAATTATTATTATCCTGATATATTTGCTTCGCTCTACAGTACAGCGGTTTGATTTACTGACTCAAGCATGTGTCGTTATGCAAAATAAACTAGCAACAGGCACGTAAAACTTTGAGATTCTTTTGCTTCGCTGAAATGGTAAACAGAGCTGTATGAATTTTGCAAATTTAAATATTTGTTTGATATATCGCTCTACAATATATGAGCCACGACGTGAGAAAACCAACAAAGTGGTTGTGCGCCCAGCGCAGACTCAAATCAGCCTGGGCATCCGCCCAGTCTGATCAGAGTCTTCGCTGTCCGCATGAATGTATCTTAGACCCTTAGCTATCCTTTAAGCGCAAAGCGAATACTCTGATCAGGCTGGACGGATGTCCAGGCTGATCTGAGTCTGCGCTGGGCGCACAACCACATTGTTGGTTTTCTCATGTCGCGGCTCAATTATGTTATGAAGAATGTAACATTTCCCTGCCACTTTTCTCTGTTAGTGCTAGAAAATGCCAATCATCAAATCCAATTTTACGCAATATAAACAGCATCGTGACATTTATCTTGTCAAATGTTAGGCTATTTTGAAGGTACACGCACGGCCTGACCGATATGCTTTATGGTAAGCTGCTTTGTCAAAGAATTTGTACTGCGTTGAGTTTGTGTTCAGTAAGCAGGAGGCATAGGTAGAATCGACGCCTGCCGATATAGTGTTAATCTTAATTCTAACATGACGTTAACATTTTTCCCCAATGAGCCTATAGGAAGCGGCGCCGTGTGAAAATTTGCGATAAATCAAGTTGTTAGCGCTCGGCGTGCACATTTGGCGCCTTGATAGCGTCGGACGTAACCATTTAACCTCTGTCGACGACCGCCTCAAAAGAGTCCATTAGAAAATGTCGCAATATCCATGCAATTTGATCATATATAATTCAAGAATGTTAGAATTGGGCGGGGCCGCGTAGCGCATTCGGTAGGGCGTCTACCTTATAATCCAGAGGTCCTGGGTTCGATACCCGGTCCAGCCACTTACTTTCATTTCTCGTTCCGCTGATTCATGAAGGACATTGTCAGTTACTGGTGAAAGTAAGGGCACGTAGTACTGGTTGACCGCTTAGGATGTCTACGCCTGCCTAGGAGTAGTTTGGTTAGGTTAACTGGCCGTCCCGACATGACCATAGCTGTTTACCGTGGATGTTAAACGATAACACCACAAATGTTACAATCGAAATAATTTTTCATTGCCGGTAAGTTATCGCAGATTAACACATGTGTTGTCGGGCAGATACGAATATTAATATTTCGTGATCTGCCCTCCAGCAACATGTGTTAATCTGCGATAATTCACGGGAAAGGAAAAAATATTTCTTGATTATCATCAAGAAGTACTTTTTTCTTACCCGTGAATTCATGTTGTTGGGGAGCAGATGACGAAATGATAATTTAGGATGGTGAAGCCGAAGTGAATTAATGTTCGTATCTGCCCGACAACACAAGTGCTAATCAGCGGTAATTCAAGGGCAAGGAATAGTGAATTTATATTCGTATTTGCCCGACAACACGTGTAAATCAGTGATAATTCACGGGTAAGGAAAATTATTTTGATTCTAAAATTATACTAAATAAAACTGCAGGTATATTACAACATTTTTCTAAAGAACAATTTTTGAGCCGGACGTCTACAGAAGCATTTATTTACATTCGACGTCATCAAGGCGCAAAATAAGCACGTCTCGTCCATAGCAGCATGAATTATCTGACATTTTCACACGACACGCCTTCCCATGCGTTAGAAGAGAAAACGTTAACGTCATGTTAGAATATTTTTTTTAGTATTGGTAGTAGTATTTCATTTTTATTTTTGTATTTCTTTTTACTTCTATGTATCTCATTTAAACTTAGTTTGAAATAGAATATAAATTGGTATTAAAATAATAAAGAAAAACGTTTTCGTTTCGGTACAAATAACAGAGCTCAGCTGAATACGACATTAACCTATAATGCACTAGCCTAAATCATTTTAATTTGCAAACAAGACAAAATTGTTATACTGCAAAATCATTAAAAGAAATATGCATAGTATTCATTTCAAAGGTAAAAAGTATGCAAAGACCAGGAACTGAAACAATCAAAATCCAAATCCAGCCCTCAAACCTTCAGCTGGTAATGTCGAGATAACATGTACTGAGTTTTATTCCTGTCAATGAAACGTAGACAATTTATATTCGAAAATGTTTCATCATAATCTTGAAAGTTTGGAACATTTTCTCGATACTTATGTCGATAATGTCGGGTCTGGTGACTTTGTTTTATTGCACTGTCATATTTTACTTTTAGTATCAGAAAATTCCAATAACCAGTCATATTATTTCAGTAGGATGGGTAGTACAGATACAGACATTGTTATTTATTTTATAGATAAATACGTTTGCCACTACAAGAACGTTCTTCACTTAATAAGTTTCTACAATATATTTTAAGAACTTTATACTACTTTGGTGTTGCGTTGTAAAAACGATATCTGGGTATAGCCTTGTGGATTTTATAAGCTAGATTTTTCTTACTCTCCGGCAAAAGTATATCCTCGTATTATAATTTCCTTACTATCATTATTATTATAACTATCGTCATAATATTTTGTATTTATCCAACAAGACCACAAACATGTATATTGAGTGACAACTTAGTTTCATTATTTAGTATAAATCAATAGGGGATCAAACGCAAAATCTGTATCCGCTAAACGAAACTTTTACAAACCAGATATGTATACACGTGTATATTGAGCTGAACTGCATCTATGGATTTTCATACTGTGTCTCTTTTAACACAAGCGAAACTGGTCTATAAATCTGAGGTTTGTATAGTCCCACCTTCCCCCTCCCCCCCCCCCCCAACACACCCCTTACACACACACATTTGACTGTCATAAACACCTACCCGATATTCCAGGCTTTAATTTCATTTCTTAGGCATTCCATGGGCAGCTCATGGATTTATTTAAACGATCAAGAACTTCATTTTCCAGTGCAAGAAAACACCTGGAAAATAAATACATGTAATACAGAATATTCTAACACAGTGCGCCTATAGAAGCAATGGAAAGTAACTGTATTTTATTCTGCAACAATTCACTGTTTCGGAGCGCGTGAGTCTAATTGCTGACGTCATTGCAATTTCTGACGTAATTTTGTGACGTTTTGACACGTTAGACGCTGTAACGTCTCTTTTTTTCTTTTTAGAATCGCCATAAAAATGTACCTTTGTCTTAGATACAGTTTAGAATATTGATCGTGCTGGCAGGAAGGTTGGGAGAGTTTGAATGAAAATAATAGTTTTTCGGCGTTTTTGAGTGTAAGAATCGAAATAGTTTAGCTGTAGCATTGAATTATTGAGTAATAATTCACTGTTTGTCGGTCAGTTGTAAGTAGATATATTACTCGCGCTTCACGCTCGTGATATGATCGACTTTACAAGTGACCTCCAAACAGTGAATTATTACTCAACAAGTCACTGCTAGAAGTGATCTATCATTTAAATATTTAAATATCAATAAGGGATCAATTACGGTTTTTCATGCAGGTATAGAGGAAATGTCGAAAACCGAGGTCGAAGATCCTGAGGGACCTGGCAACTGTCCATGCATTGAAAAGTCAAGTTTATCGATATTATAGCATAAGTTCAACAACAATGCTTCAAGAACAAGGAAACTGTTTTGGCACATGTTCTTTCTCATCGCTAAAGCCTACATGGATATGCATTTCTATAGCAAAAATTCTCGTTTCAGGTCATGGTCAATTTATTGTGATTATTTCAAAATTTTAAGGAACAGTTCACAAGCCAAAATTATGTTCACTTAAGTTTTCACTTCGATGTTGCTTACTCTTCAATTATATCCATATTCTGTATCTGTATCGTATTTTATCGATAACTGCAAATGCAAACTAGCCGTTTGTTTCAAAATTGATGGCCCATTATCCTGAATATTGCATAAAAAAACATGCTAAACAAGTCATTATCAGCTCATGAATTACCTTGTTAATATACTGTTTTAATTGTTTTATGTTTGTTTAAACATGCATGTCGATAGCGTGTGACACCGGTATTTATGCGAGAATATCTTAATTTCTTTGGCTACTGACTTAACAGTTGTAGAAGTTCATCGCATTAAGAAGAAGTAGAAACCATATTTAAACATATAGCTATTTTGTATATATTCGTGCACATTATCATCACAAGTTATATTGATACGCCTTTAACCTAGCCATGTGGCTAACCATCCATAGTTTAAAATTAACATTCCGTCAGTTCAGGTGCCTTAGGAAAGAAATGCTCAGTTAGTCTAGCTGGTTTTGAGTTACTTTATTTACTCTAACAGAAACAGTAGTATGGTTATTTCTCATATATGTATTTCAGAAAGCTCAAATTTATACAGAAGATAAAACTTTTAAATTGCTCAGATTAAATTAATTTTATAAGAATAATAGTTTCTACATGTTATCGCACGGCCTAATGCCTAATACACCAAACATCGGTACACTATTTACCTCGTATACTCGTCTTCTTCGCTTAGTATGAATAGACATTGGTTCAGCACGAGAAACCAAGCGAATATTATTGCCCATTGAGATTCAAATCTTGCCTAACATATGTAACTTATGTTTTAAGTTATACTGTTTGAATAGAGTTGTAACGCCCCCTTATCTGTAGGGATCTAGCAGCAACACTGCCAACTTTCCTTTCTGTCTTTTTTTTTTTTTTTTTTTTTTAATTTAAAATGAAACACAGGTGAAAAATAGATGTGTATGCCTTGTTTATGAGCCGAAAGAGCAACCAGGACGAGGCTTACGATTCCACCCCGCCCCAGTGCCAGCTCCTCCCCACTACCCCTCCTCACTTATTGTCGCCAACCCACGCATATAGTATTTATTTACTGGCCGCTTCAAGGCGGTCCTTCTGTTGTACTTTATTATTAGATTCAGTGTCTGTCGGAGTTATTTCTTTCTATGAATCTTCGACCTTTTGAACAGTATTTTGGATAATCTTGCGACCATCTGCTGGGAAAGAAATGACCGCTTGGCTTTTTGCTTGTCATGTTTTATACAGTGTGCCGTCTTTGTATTTCTCTTCGCATTTCGTGTTTGGGGCAGGATGTAGCAATCGGTTTTGTAGGTTTCTGTTCATTGCGCTGTCATCTACTTTCCAATGTAGATCATTTTACCAGGGAAATATTTGCCTTCATGTACTGGGGGAACTAAATGAAATAGATTATGTGCATTGTGGTACAGAGCAGCTAAATTCATGCATCTTGATTACTATACAGGAATTCTGTTATCTATAAATGATACCAATGTAGTTAATGAGCCTGGATTCAAAGATCTCCTCTTATCTCAGGATAAATCCTTAACACTCGAACTACGACACTTAGGGATCATATTGAACAGACTTCTGTATGGCACACTAACTATATGTTGTTTATATGTTTATTAGAGTAGCTTCCTGGGGCCGTATTTATAAAACGATTTAAGTGGTTGCTATGCTGTTGTTAAGGCTGAATTTGTATAAAGGAGATTTCCTACAACTATGAAATTTGCTGTGGAGGAACAGTCTGAAAAAAGACTGTTCATTCAGAGCAAATTTCATAGTTGTAGGAAATCTCCTGCATAGAAAATTAGCCTAAGCAACAGCATAGCGACCACTTAAGTCGTTTTATAAATACGGCCCCTGTTGTTTAGTATGTTTAGTGTTCCTGTAGTTTGCAAAAGGAGGATTCGCCTACCTTGGTATTATCTTAAGAATAAATTTAGAAAAATGTTTCTGACAATTCTGATACAACTGTCCAAATTTGGGAGATTATGGCCGATATTGAAGGAAAGTATGTTTAGAATACTTTGATATTAATAAATGAAACTATCGTATTATATAGCGATGAAAGTAGCGTTGACAACGTATCTTGTCTGCAAGAAACTATAATTGAGTTCCGAACGGGGATATGTGTTGGTCTTTCTAAATTTGCCCATTTTTAGATTTTTATTGCATAATAATTGTGCATATGCTTAAGTTGATTTATACGCTACAGTAGTAACATTAATTGAAATGAGATGGCATTAAGCTTTGTTTTTGATATATACGGTCAAATTACCTCAATTACTGTTCAGATTAAAAGATTAAAAAACTGTAGACTATTGTTTGCCCTTTGCTTCAGTTTGTGTTACTTTCATAATCTGTATGATGAAAAACGTAGAAAATTGATTCTTGCGACAAGTAGGAGAAGCATGCCTCATAAATCTGTTTCCGAACTGATATCTTACACCAAGTGTGCGGAATTAAGTGCAACGAATAACAAGGACAGGTTTGACGAAAATTAATAAGCTCACCTGAGCCAGCGGCTTCGGGGAAGCTTATAGGATAGGAAGGCTCCGTCGTCCGTCCGTCCGTCAACGATTTCAAAAGACTTCTCATCTGAAACCCCTGGGCCAATTGTAACCAAATTTTATATGTGGCCTCCTGGGGTCTTAGGAACGAAAAATTGTTCAAACGGTCCTGGTCACATGACCAACATGGCCGCCATGCCCATATATAGTAAAAACCTTAAAAATCTTCTTCTCCAGAACCAATAGGCCGATGGCCTTGAAACTTGGTATGTAGCATTGAAACTTGGTATGTAACACTGGGTGCGAGAGTACTACCAAGATTGTTAAAATTTTGACCTTGGGTTGAGCTTGACCTTTTTTACGGTAAGGTCAACTTTGCTTGCATGTGCTTTCATATGGCAATATGCTAGAACATAAGATTTCTTGGACACTGTTGAAAATTTTGGCCTAATAATTGGTAATTACAGTCATATTAATGAGTACATGAAGATTTATGAGTACAAGAGGTCAAGGTCATTACTTGACCTTTGACCCAGAACTATTGTATTTTGACAATTCCAAACAATCTCCTAAAAAGCCGCTGGGCCAATTGAAACCAAATTTCATATTGAGCCTTCAGGAGTTGAGGGAATGAAAATTTATTCATACAGTCCAGGTCACATGACCAACATGGCCGCCACGCCCATATATGGTAAAACCCTTTAAAAATCTTCGTCTCTAGAACCAATAGAGCCATGGTCTTGAAACTTGGTATGTAGCTTTTGGAACTCAAGTACTATAAAGATTATTCAGATTATGACCTTGGGTTGCCCTTGACCTTTGTTATGGGAAGGTCAAATATGGAAAAATGCTAGAACATAAGATTTCATGGAAAGTTTTAAAGATTTAGGCATACAAATTGGCATATACAATCATCTTAATGAGTACATGAAGATTTGTACATGAGTACATGAAGATTTGTGAGTATTTCTCTTCGCATTTCGTGTTTGGGACAGGATGTAGAAATCGGTTTGTAGGTTTAAGACATCTTTGCTGGTGCATTGTAGTTCAAGGTCACTCAATGACCTTTGACCCAGATATCTCATATTTTGACAATATCAAACAATCTCCTCAAAAGCCACTGGGCCAATTGTAACCAAATTTCATATAAAGCCTCCAGGGGTTGAGGGAATGAAAATTTGTTCAAACGGTCCAGGTCACATGACCAACATGGCCGCGGACCCCATATATGGTAAAAACCTTTAAAAATCTTCTCCTCCAGAAGCAATTGACCGATGGCCTTGAAACTTGGTATGTAGCATTGAGTTCGCAAGTACTATCAAGATTGTTCAAATTATGACCTTGGGCTGACCTTGACCTTTTTACAGCAAGGTCAAATAATGAAAAATGCTCGAACCTTAGATTTCATGGAAAGTTTTAAAGATTTAGGCTTAAAAATTGGTATATGCAGTCATCTTAATGAGCACATGAAGATTTGTGAGTACAAGAGGTCAAGGTCTTTCTTTAACCTTTGACCCCAAACTTTCATATTTTGATTATTTCAAACAGTCTCCTAAAAACCAGTAGGCAAATTGAAACCAAATTTCATATAGAGCCTCCAGGGGTTGAGAGGTTGATGAATGAGGATTTGTTCAAACGATCCAGGTCACATGACCAACACGGCCGCCTCACACATATATGTTGAACACCCTAAAATCCTTTTCTCAATTGACCAATGGTCTTGAAACTTGGTATGTATCATTGAGTACTCGAGTATTATCAAGATTGTTCAAATTATGACCTTGGGTTAACCTTGACCATTTTACGGCAAGGTCAAATATGGGAAAATGCTCGAACATAAGATGACATGGGAAGTTTTGGAGATTCAGGCTACAAATTGGTATCTACAGTCATCTTAACGAGTTCATGACGATTAAAGAGTACAGAGGTCAAGATCATTCTTTGACTTTTGACCCAGAACTCTCTCATTTTAAAAATACCAAAAAATCTCCTCAAAAGCCACTGGGCCAATTTTGAAACCAAATTTCATAGAACCTCCAGGGGTTGAGGGGATGAAAATTTGTTCAACTGTCCAGGACACATGACCAACATGGCCTCCGTGCTCATATATGGTAAAAACCTTTAAACATCTTCTTCTCCAGAACCAATTGATCGATAGCGTTAGAGTAACGTACCCTAGAGTACTGAGGCTGAATGGACTCAGGTGAGCTACAGGACCAATGGTCCTCTTGTTTTCATCAGTTTAATAGGTAAATTTGCGTTACAACTGTCAGAAGCCCAGCTGTATTTAAGACACCTTTGCTGGTGCATTGTAGCGTCTATATAGTCATGCATAAATTTTAAATTTGTCAGAAAATGGTATAATTTCCTTCAGGTGGTGGTTTATTGTATGGTATAAAAGGTAACAAGATAATCAATGATCACGAACTGATAAAATCAGATCCATATCCCACTCTAAAAAAACAAAATGGAAAGATGTATTACGTAAACTGACAGCAGTATACGAAAAGCACACATAGAAAACCAAAGGAACAGCTATATCTCAAACTAGATGTCATTCAGCTATTAACTGAACATGAAACTTGCGACTCAAATAATAGATGAACGAAATAATTTTTATGGACAAAAGTCTGAAAACATAACACAACATTGACATTGTGTCCAAAAAGTAAAAATTCCAAAAAGGAGCAACTTGTTTATGAAACAAAAAGTGTAATGGTTAATTTCTAGCACAGTTTGAAAATGCATTTGGGTCTGATGTACCTCAGTATACTGAAAGAAATTTCTTATTAGTTATATATTTTCCCAACTGATCAAACATCAGACAGAACGATATGTCGTAGCAGATCCATCCATGACCACTCGTGTAAGATCCTGTATCTAGAATATTTTTCCGAACATCCTTGCGCGACGTTATGTTTTATCAGCTAGATAAATGAGAACGAATTTGCTATAATCATTTTTACATATGATAGAAGAATCGGGACTATCCGCTTAAAATAATGAATTTAAAAGAAATTGGTTATCGTCCATTATTCTGTCAGTTCGCTTAATTTTTGCTGCTGATATTTGATCCCAATGTTGTCATTATCGACGTCTACAAACATGTCCGTCAATCTTCATCGGATATTATCAAATCGATCGAGAGTTTCCTTAAAAGCTGAATCAGATCTAATGCGTTTCTGTGAATGACGGTGAAAACTGATAATCTTTTCTTTTTTGAGAAAGTAATAGACAAATTGCATGTAATGCATAATTCTACTCATAATATCAAAAGCCGATTAGCAAACTACAAAATGCAGCCACTTTTACAATCGTACTAAAAAACAGAATTGATAAAAAATGGACTTGTGTGCGCGATAACTTGTTGAAATTGTTTCTTGTAAATGTCAAAAAAATAGTAATGCCGTACGCATTATATATACTCAGCCAAGAAAAAAAATATAATGCCAACAGATTTACAGAGTAAATTAAAACGGCACATTAGTGATAATTGCAGAACAAACAATATCCGAACAAGTAAGCCCTTAGCAAGTGGATTTTACCACTGGAAGCAAGAAACATGCCGAAGAAACATAACAAAATAAGACCTGGTCTGACCCAGCCTGAACATTATCAGTGATGGCATGCCTTATACTGATCCCAACTCCCAGCACCAGTATCAGCCAAACTCAATATTGTCCTGGTTTCTGATTGCAAAGTACGAGGGGCGTTCGAAAAGTAATGCAAATGGCCTCATAACTTTGTTTAGGGGCATACTGGGTACAAATGCTATAAATGTGCTGAAAGCACTACATTTTGTGGTTACAATGATACCAAACACTATACAAATACATGTTTCCCTTTTGACTTACAACGCATTTTATTAGGCTTCAGTCATACCACTGGGCTTAAATCAAATGTAAAATCATTTCAGGGTTAGGTATTGAAGTCAAATACAGTTGTAAATATAAAATTAATCTGTATGAACGGTTATCCATTGTTGCCAACACTATTCATACAAAAGTTAAAAGGGTGGCAACTGTTATCAATTAATTCCTTGCAAAGTAATGCACAGTTCTTATGACGTTATTGAAATTGGCGTCAACGTCATTTTTAAAGATTGTAGAGGCTTCTCTTTTTGCATTAATTTGAATTTATTGACAAGTTTTCGTTGAACCATGTAAATGCTCTTGCCAACAAGATTATAAATGCTAACCAACTTGTTTTCAGTACAAAATCATAATATCTTAAATGGAAAGTGAGACTTTGCTACTGCACAGAATGCAGATAATTCATATTCAAGGGACAGTATGGAACCCAGATTAAATTTGATTTCCAGCGATATTTACAGGATAACATTGCCTGGGCATTGTGTTTAAGTAGTAAAGGTTAAAAAGGTTACAAAAGAATCCAAAGACTCTTCATATATGAATTACGACCTACTAAAGAAAAATTCTGCAGTGCATTTAGGGTATACCTGTATCAATAAAGTTAAAAATGCCTCATTTAAACAAATGTATACCGTGTTTGCAGAGTTTTCTAAACATATCATAACTTTATGTGATTTTGCTATCAGAAGCTCTGTCTTTGTGGTGGTTACCAAGAATTGAGGCCATTTGCATTACTTTTCGAACGCCCCTCGTATTCTAAACGTTGCCAACTGAAGACTGATGCAAAGTTATCAGCCACGATTCTCTTTCAACGAAACTTTCAATTTTCGATAATTTTGATATTTTGAATTCAATATATTCTGTCCTATCTCTGCGACCAAAGTATGGATTCTCATCAATTTTTTCTAGTTCATTGTTGGAAGGGTGCAAATGTAGATAAGGTTTTGATGACTTTGATATCAGTATCAGGTCACAATAATCCCTATTTATTCAGGTTAAGTCAAGACTTGAACATTCCCAACAAATTAGCTTTTAAATTGGAATAACATTCTGACCAATATATGGCTTACATTAAAAACTATAAAGACTTAGAGCACTGGTTATGATTAAATTGCTGTTACAACATCATATCCACTGTTGGTTAAATACAGCAGACAACAGAGACTAGTCATCAGCTAAATATAAATCATTTTGCTTGTAGGTAGAAAAACAGCCATAAATCCTCCCATAGAGCCACCCCTCCCCCCTACCCGCCAAACACAGACACACACTCACATTGTTGTCAGAGATTCTGTACTTGTCGATTTTTTGAAAACTCCAATAAAATGTCTTTTTTTAGCATACATAATGTTTTTAAGAGAGCCTGCCACGAACCATGGAGCTTCGGTAATGGAATGATGGAATGTGCTAAATCACGGATTTTTGTGATATTACTGCAGTAGACTGTCCTCATAGAGACATGTGTGGCCCCTTATTTTTTCTGCCCAAATCTCTACCGTTACCATGGCAACGGCTGCCAAAGTTTTTAACTGGTTAAACAGCAAGAAATCGACACCTTGTCCAGTTTGATTTATCTGGTAAGTACACAATAATTTAATGCAATCAACTTTTATGATAATCATCCAGGGAAGAGGTCAAGTAATTGTAATACTACAAAAGTTCTCATATTTGCAACAGGTATATAAGATTTATTGCGTCTGAAAACCAATTTTGTGTTTGGAAAAATGGTAATAGGGTGTAAAATCAATGCTCTGCTGTAGTCAAACCCAACTGGTGCATGACATACTGACCGAAAATTAAGAATGGCAAAATATTATTATATTTAAATCTGAAATAAAATTGGCTAGCATTTTTACACTGCCTGCCTACAAGGTAGCCATATGAAGGCAGAATTTGGAAATTTCCTGGATGTCAATTACCTCCCTTGAAAAACTCTAATTGGAAACCAATAACAGTGGTAGGAAACAACAATACATTGAGAAGAAATTGAAATTAGAAAAATACCATCTGTGAGGACACAGTTTGCGATGACTCCTTCATATACACCCATAAGGTCTATTTTACGGCGGTCTGTCTAAAAGGTACAGGTTGTTTACCTATTTTTGTAGAGATAGTACCGAGTCAGATAAGAAAAAAACGTCATTTCGTCAGGTACCTAAGTTCATAAATTGCTGCATAGTCAATATCCATACATGTTATTTACTAAAAATGGAACATTGAGGGAACTAAGATTTAAGTCAATAATTTGTATTTTAGGGGTCGACATCCATTTGTCATTTGATCTTGTTGGTGTGTGTGTAAAGGGGGTTTGGGGGGTGTGTGTAGGAGGAGGAACAAAAATAAATTGGCCCAAAAAGGGGAATGAAAATAACATTCTTGCAAGAAAAATAAGTAAAAGAAAATAACCTAGCTCTGCCCCCAAATTTAGTAAAACTATAGTCTGCAGAGATTTGAATCGAGTTGCAAAATGTAGCTGGCCAGTTGTTGTTTCTACTAATAAAGAGAGTAAATGACAAACTGAATTGCTTGTACTGTTTGTAACCACTGATATTTTATTTTCACTTTGTAAATAAAACTGCAACTTTTGAATATGGTATTAATTCAGTTATTTCATTGCCAGAAGTTTAAAGGAGACTTGCATTGCTATACGGTCTCTGAATTTTACGACCCTTCATACAGTACTTCAGTCATATCAAGCCGATGAAAGAGTGATATTGACGAAAGGGTGTGTGCAATGGAATGATGAGAACCCTGTTTACAGTTAAACTAATTTCCCCTGCAACAGATTCAAACCCTGACCGCTAGCTCAGCAGGCCAGCACTTTACCCACTGAGCCACTGAGGATTCATCATTCAGTAGAAACAACAATTTATGTTATTATAATCACTGCCATGTGATTATCATTGCAGAACAACAAGCCACTGATGGAGAAACGACGCCAACAAAGATCAGATCAACAATGTCTTGGCCGGTTGAGCCTCAACCGTTGAGGACCCTGGTTCTTCATGCAAGCTATGAAGAAAGATGTAAGTATTATCAGATCAGAATTTTAATTATGAAGAATATCCGATTTTAGGCATGATTTAAAGCATGGAATGAAACTAAGTGGCCTGACCGAGACAGTCTACTCCATTGCATTCCATTGACTTTGTTTGGCTTCCTTACAGAAAATAATTTGCTCCCTCTAGGGACAGTCTAGCTATTCCATTGCATTGATTTTGGATGGCTCTCTTTCAGGAAAGAATTTGCCTCCCCTCTGAGGGAGCAAATTCTTTGCTGTAAGAGCACACTCCTAGGCTCTGGGAGCAAAGTGTAGCCACTGTTTATCTCATTCCATTTCAGTCCCTTCTAGGTTTTAAACTATGCCCAGATCTGAAATTCTTCAGAATCCATATTATTGTGTGTATAAAATGTTGGTGAAAGCTTGTAAACTGGAAATGACTGTGAAACATCTCAAACTGGTCCAGAGGTAACAGATGGCAGGTTGGTAGCGTTTTAATTAAATTTGGTTTGCTCAACATCTCAAAATACCCGTATTATACAGAGGCACAGATAAGATGAGCATCTGAAGATGATTCCAAGGTAATTCTTCATAAAAACAAATGTTGGGACCCCTCAACAGAACTGCAGTAAGACAGTTCTATTGGGGAGTCACAACATTTATGGAGAAATAAGGTATTTTTTAATTATTGCAATTATCTTCAAATACACACCTTGTCTGTGCATTTGCCTGATACAACCTGAATTTGGGACAGAAGCATTTTACAGTTTGCCATCCTGCAAGCAGTTGTTTGACTCATCCCCAGGTACTGTCAAAATTGGAACACAAACATAGGCACCATTAACTGTCCTAAGAATGGAGCAGTTTAGATTTTACAATGTAATAATGTGTCCAAAAGACGCAGATGGAATGGCAAACATTTTCGATACCAAGTCTGATCTCAGACCTTTCTGTCCTGATATTTAGATTTTTACGGTACATTCGAAGCTAACAAGGATGAGTAAAATATCACAATCTTTAGTCTTAAAGTCAGTAATTAAATTCTCTTTGTTCACAACTCAAGGGAGCTGATAGTATATACCTGACAAAGTGTGGGTTTCAATACTGTATAATGTGCAAAAATGACAGTTTGCCATTGAAAAAGTTACTGTATCTAGATCTATCACTAACAACAATGATATATAGTTTTGAACAACTTGGCTCTAATCATTGTTAGCTAGTGTATATGAGTGCTCCAAATAAGAAGGGATCAGCAGGAGAATTTAGGTATATTTTTTTCATATGCATCCACAAAAATATATGTTGTGTCACTGATTAGAATCGTATTGCCGAGACGGCTGTAATTAGGGTCACATCATAATGTTTTGGATGAGAAATAAGAAAGAATTATCCCTGAATTATCCTCAATACTCTACCTTATCTGGAGCTCTTGGCCGTATATATAGGAATGTTTCTTTGTGTTTTCAGCAGCCATGTTTATTTCCCAAGAACAGGGCAGGTTTTAATGAGTGTGTCGCTGAGATCTCACGTTACATTGACCCAGTGAATGGTGGAAGTATCAAACTTAAAGGTCGTAAATGAATTACCTCACAAACATTAGGTCACAGTTTCCGGTCTACCAGTCTACCAAGGAAAGATACCCACCCAGCTCCTACGTTCAGCTATGGATACTTGATATTTGAATCTGGTAGCTCATTGGAACACATTTACATGTCTCCAGGTTTTATTCAGTGGCAAGTAGATAATGATAGACAAGCAGGTAGATAATGATAGACATGTGCAGTTTTTCGTGAACCATGAATGTGATGTCAATATCTCCTGACAGACGGGTTCCCTCTTCATGTGATTATGACAGTTAAGTGACAGCTCAGTACTAGCTCATTGAAGAAAATGGGAATTATTCCTAGCCCAGCTCTGGGCCGGAAAATACCTAGAAACAAATTTCAATTTTCACTAAATTAGAAACTTAATTTGGTTTTTTAAATAATTTGGGTCCAGCGCTGCATGGACTAGAATCATTGCCAATTTAACAAAAACAAATCTCCAATTCACAGAAGTATTTACTGAAAACGGAATCTCTTTCAATATACCACATGAGGAAACGTTCTCAAGTACTTGGAAGGGGTATTGCTCCAGGTAAGAAGGGGCAACAGGGATAATTTAGGGACAGTTTTCCATATTTCTCCATATAGCATATGTTGTGACCCCTCATTAGAACCATCTCACCAACAAAGTTCTAATGAAGGGTCACAATATATTTTCACTGATGAATATTATGTCTCAGGATTATCCTCAATACCTCATCTTTCCTGGAGCTCTGAAGGGATCGTGTCTAATATCATATTGAACTCTAGAGTATATGGCTGAGAGATTTTCATTTTCTTTGCAATATAATTTTTTTTGACGTTGTTACATTTTCTTGTTATCTAAGATTCATTGCTGTACAAATACAAATTTGAATGCATTTTATTGTGTCCCTTTAACTGTGGCAGTGCTCCAGAAAAAAAGAGTAACATGGATAATTCTGGGATAATTTTCCTTATTTTGCATCTAAAACCTATGTTGTGACCACTGATTAGTTCTGTTTCGAAGAGGCAGTTCTAATAAGTGGTCACAAAATATGTTCTTTATGAGATTTAAGAAAAATTGTCCATAATTATCACCAAATACTTCGTCTTATCTGGACCACAGGCACTGTAAAAAATAATTGTAATAACCCTCAATATTACTACATATACAAGGGCATCTTAGCTAATTAACTGCAAGATATCATGAATTAATAAACCAGTATTCTAGAGTGCCAATATGGCACTTACTGCCATATCATCTCTTGTTTTCTGTCCAAATTCAGTGGACAGATGACTGACTTATGATTTTACATTCTTTTCAACAGTTTTTCAGTAATATCAGGATGAAGGGAGGGCGACTACCTCTCTGAGGAACAAAGTAAATAAGCACCTGAGACTAGCATCAAAATGTTGGAAGTGTCAGAGATGCTTCTGTTTGGAATGACATAGTTTAAAACCTGGAATGGAATGGGCACAATAAACTACATTCCATTGGTTACAGTTTGCTTCTAGAGCCTGATATGGTACTCTTTCAGCAAAGAATTTGCTCTCTTTCAGGGAGCAAATTCTTTCCTGTAAGAATGTCATCCCCAAAAATCAGTGGAATGAAGTGCGGAAGCTTATCAAAGCCAGCCCATTCCAATCCATTCTAATTTCTAACATCTGTCTCTGCAACCATCTCCACCATCAATATTTGATGTGAGAGAAAAAGTGAATGAAAATATTAAAGCATGGTGGCCAAATAAATATACAAGATCACAAACATTGCCTGTATTGCCTGACAGGGCAAGTCAATTTTAGGTGCATGGGTACACCTTCCTGAATTTTTTTCGCAATCTTTGCAAAAGGGACAACTTTGGTGACTCCTGATGATAAAGCCCTTCAAAAAGTGGTTTACTTTTAAATGCAAGCAGCAAAGTTTTACCCTAAAGTGTGAAATTAAATGCTCAGCAGCTACCTAGAACTGCAGAGATGAAACCCTGGCACTTAAGCCCTGCTGTATCCCTGGCCTGACCCCATAGGGCCCATTTCTAAGACATTAATAGGTACTAAAGCAACATTTTTGTAAATGAAAAGGATTTGACAAACTAGCTGCAGTGAGAGAGTGATAATGTAAACTTTCATTTTTTCCTATTATAATGTAATGGACACTCATAAAGTGCCATAGCAACCTAGGTGGTTGAGCAAAGGCTATAATGAGAAGTATTGTTTCAGTCTTGACTAATGCTGTGAGCATTCAGCAAGCATCAAAAGTTGATAAATCTCTGCAATGAAATCACTTTAATATTGATAAATGACAATTTGTATTTTTCTCATAATTCTATGGACACTTTTAAGTTGCCATAGCAACCAAAGTGCTCGAGCAAAGGCAATACTGAATAGTATTTTTGTTGACACAAATGCTATGAAAACTTTCATAGTTTAAGTGCTATCCTGCTTGTAGCTTCTGAGGAGTTGATCTTTATTAGAATTATTGAGACAAATTGAGCATTTTGGTTGTCATGGCAACCAAAGACTTCGAGAGACTCGTACAAAAGTGATACACTTGTTACAGGACTACTGCAAAACACATTTGTATATCAAAATACTTTGTATCTGCAAATAAGGCAGCTATAAATGCCAAGATTTGTTTTTCCATTTGCCAGTCTGTTGAAAATCGCCCTAGCAACCTATATTCCGAGGCTACTTGGGCATTGAAAAGTATCACAATATTTCTATTTTATTATTTTGAATATCTTTTATCTGTTCTAACCCTGTTTAAGCCATTAAAAGTTAAGCAATATCATAATTATCAACTTTAGCCTATTTAATATCATTTATATAGTGTTAATGTCCTCGTTGCTAGGTAAAAATTTGGTTGCTATGATAATTTTACAGAGACATTTCAAGTTTCCAAAGATAAATTTTAGTTGAAAACTTTTGAAAAATCATATTCCATAGAATGCTTTAGTTGCAAATGCTCGATTCATTTTATAGTTTCTTGGCTGGAAAACTGCAATTATGAGTGAAAAACATAAAAATTCAACAATTTCAGATACCAAAATTTTTTTCGTTAATGATATGCTAGCCAATTTTATTTTTGGGTTCTGTCAGACTATTATTCCACTTAACCATCTGATAGGCCATATGATTCTATCTGGTTGGGTTTAGATTTTATGAGCAGTTATGTAAGCATACTAAAATTCAGGTTTTCTCTTCACTTTGAGTGTATCAGTATTTGCGTTACCATAGCAACCAAATTCTTTCAGGTTTTCCACCAAATCTAAGTTTTTGATATTATACTGAGGATGCTTTATGATATGAAGATTACTTATATTGAACTGCTTGATTCAATATATAAAATTAATAGGGTTTATTTTGGCATAAAACTGTATTATTATACCCCAAAATATTTGGATGTCACCATGGAAACAGATTTTGCCATTTTCTGGCTCTATTTGAACAAAAAAATTAAAATCCTTCTAGGGTTTTACATATATTGGTAAGGCCAATAAAGTGACAAAGTATTGATCGAAAATGAAATTTTCGAGTTTCCACTCAATGCTCCATGGTTCGTGGCAGGCTCTCTTAATTGTTTCATCATCAGGGATTTGTCTTTTCGAGCACTACGGTGACTTTGGCCTCAAACAAAATGGCGGTGGTTTGCGCCTGAACACTGTTATCTTTCGACATGCCAACTTGGTCTTATTAGTCTAGTGTTTATTGGGCTTCAGATTAATTTATCAGATATTTTATTTCTACAAACCTCTTGTTTTTACGCATTAAAACAACAGAGGTACTTAAATTATTTTTGATCGAATACCCAAATAGTTTCATTATGATAGCAGACACACTTAAACACTTTATAGCAGACTGTCCACGCTTATCGTGACAAATCTTATAATTAATATCCCCTTGGTAATGACGATTATAGACCAGACTTACTTAGATGAAACACGGTGGTCCAAATTTAATACTATGTTTTGTCTGCACGGAGCGCTATTATAACAAACGGGAAAAACTTCAAGTCATCAACTCCAGAAATTGCAGCTGCAGATGTTTTACTTCTACGAGCTACAAATCTAAGCCGGTTTGAAGAAGCGACCCTGGCATATGACATATGGAAGTTCAACTACTATACTGCTAGTCTTAATAACTTGCCACTTATAAAGGCAGACGTGTCATAAGCAATCGGGGTCTTACGGTTTTCCATCAGACATATTAATGATGATTATCAATAACCCCTACATTTTTCAATCGAACTCGAACTCATAAACATGGCAATTTAACTGTCTGGCAATGTTCAGTATGACCCGTCTTCCTTTTAACTATTGTCAGTATAAGCACCCTGTTGTTTGGTTGTTGTTTTTAAACAAATTATGCTTAAAATTAGGTAAATATTGCTATGTATTTGGCTAGTTTCTTTTTTGTCTTTCTTTTTTTCAAAAAAAAAATACATGTTTACTTTTGATTTTTATAAGGAGTTACGATTTAAATTGCTACTTTTTTTTATTATTTTCTTTGTTGGTTTGTTTCTTTGTTACGGATGCAAATTATACGAGTTACTCAAGATTTTCTTCCAGTAACTCAGCAGAAAAGTACTTAAGGTATTTTGCCTTTGCTATGGTCAGCCAAAACAAGCTAAAAAACTAACCTTATGGCTTTTCATTACGCTTCAACATGGTGGCATCTTATGGTCAGAATTTTTAGTATGGTATGGTTAGTCATCATGTCAGTTCATTTGAAGTGCATGTTTAACCATCACATGATCACATAACTCATGATGGAAATCCATAAATCCCCAGAGTGATAACAGTAAGGTGAATTACACGTCGGCGATTTAGTTACTCCATGCTAATTTCTCGTATTACAATAGTAAAATATATATTCTCCTTTCCATTAAACCTTTTTTCCATTTGTGAAGAAATTTTATTTGGGAAGTTTATGAAGACAAAAAAGCGAGTATATCAAAACTAAGCGACATTTATAGATTTTCAGAGCCACCAAGTCTACATTCAAGATAATTTGTTTTCTAGTTTAAATACATTGGAGCTTTAATATATTGACTTAGTTTATGACAAATATTTGAACTGGAAACCAACCATGCCGTAGACAGATGATTCTCCGAGAAACATAATAAATCCCAAGGATAATAAGCTTAGCCTTATAATATCAAATATTAGGTGAATATCACATATATAGAAATCGTCTACGTCTAGCAACAATGAACACGGATTTAATGTATAATATCAGTGCAGCTTTGTATTCCATACTGATATATTCAAATTACCCCTTGGAAACAAGAAACACAAAAAAAGGAAACTTGAAATTATTTTATTAAAAATGTAAGGGTATGAAAAGATTTCTATTTTTGATATTATTCTCATTTCCAGGGAAATTAATGTTTATCAAAAATATATTTATCTCCAGTTTTATTGGTGAAGTCTCAAAATAAAGATAATTTTCATCATCCGCAGCACACACTTTGGAAGGGTTTTATTCACGGGGTAGGAAGCAAACAGAAAATCACAAATATTGTTTCCTTTATATAACTAGCCGAAAAGCCTAGAATGGAAATGTGCCGATCCTTTAGAAGCAACGAATACACCAAAGAAACGAAAAGAATCGGTTTAATTGATTCAGCCCTCTTTCCAACCGATAAATATTCATGCAGGGTTAACAGCAAGCACAAGTAAGAAGAAATATTTTTCGTGACAAAAGTCATATGATTAGACCAAGAAAGGTTCATTATCAAAATAGACATCGGGTATTTTATAGTTTTATATCATTTGTTAGTCTGCGTCTTTGTATAACAGATTTTTTGTTTCATCATTTATATCTTACTTTGTTTTGATGTTGTTATGAGCAAAACAGTAACTTTTGTTTTAATAGAGTTAGAACCATACCATTATGTTAACAGCAGATATTACAATTCTTCAGAGCTGTTTTTGTAAACTGGCTTGTCTAACGTCTTTTTTGAACATTTTAGATATCAAACACTAATGTGTCATGACATCAGTTACCCACCTGCATCGCCCGACCCACCCACCTATTTAGTTTTGAAGAAGAATTTAACTCTCTACCAGATACATGTTTTTTGAAATCTACTAGAACCACACCAACTAGCTGGTCATTGGCCAAGATATGAGAAACACGTAACTCATCAATGTAATACTACTATTAGAAACTCGCTAAAACAATATGTCTTTATTTTTCCATAACACTGCATTCAAACTGAGCATGCCAAGGTCCTACAAATAACTGCAATTATCTAAAAATTTGCTTCTTTGGGAATTGCTTTCTTTAACATTTAATGTTTAATTGAATAACCAATCCCGATGCTTGAAATCATTCCAATTAATGTACTAAATTATTTATTTCCACTAAAAGATAACATATTTTATGACCTGCATACATGGTTTGTTCCTTAGTACCTCGTTACAAATAACCTTTCAAAGCATTGTCACAGAAGTGACCGTAATAATCCATTATATGTTTACATTTGTTCTATCATGTAAGTAGAGTCAAGAAATAGTTTTATGATGTCGGTACTGCATTTTGCTATACGCAGTAGATTGGTGTAATGGTTAAGTTTAGCCTAAAACAGTTCAAGCTATATTTGCATGTGCAGCATTGTGATATACTCTGTCGCTTCATGCATTATGTAAGTGAAAATTTTGGATGTAGACAAAACTATGTCTACACTATTTACCAGTGCCCCTTCTACGGGTCTTCGGGTATTAATGCCTTGATAGAACAAGTTAGTTGTTGACACACTTCATGCCCTGAGAAAACGAGAACAATAGCGATAATAGCTACATACTGTGGACTCTCTCTAGGACTAGCTTGATGTTTACTATTTTCTGATATGTACAGTCCCTTAAATATAGACTCAACTTTGGAAGGGCTTATTTGTCGAGGAAAGCAAACATAAAGTCTCAAATGTTGGGGTCCTTTGTTAAAACGGCGTAAAAGCATGGATGTCCTCCCATTCACCAAAAATATATAGCGAGTCAAAACGTAAAAAGATCGGCAAGGATCATGGATTAATACTAAATTCTACATTCTTCCCGCAAAAACAAAAGGGAAAGAAACACACACACAGACATGCACGGTAAACCGAATGGACATGTCTTTCCGAAACAGGTGGTCATTCAGCTACCCTAATTGTAAACAGCAGCAACATCTATTTTACCTATTTCTTTTTTCTATTTTGAAATATAAACAAAACTAAAACAAAAAGCAGAATGGGCAGCTATTCTGGTGACTATATCGCCAGAGACTACCTTCGAACGGTCAGTAATACATTTCTGTGGGAGTTTAAACTAACATTTTTGGATCAAAAGCCTCTCTACTTCTGCAGTGGTTCGAAATATTTAGTTAGGCCTTTGGCCCGCAAGAAGGTTTCCTAACCCATCAATGAATCGTCACAGGTAACAACGAAAAGGCGGATAAGACCTATGATGGATCAAATATGACGACTTGACATAAACTATGTATTGCGACACCTAAAGATCTCTGGGGTGTCACCATGGTTGCCTCTCTGGACGAATATCCCTTCTTGTTTTCTCATCTATGGATGAAATGCTTATTTGAGGCCCGACACGAGAAAACAAACAAAGTGGTTGTGCGCCTAGCGCAAACTCAGATCAGCCTGGGCATCCGCCCAGTCTGATCTGAGTTTTCGCTGTCCGCATGATGGTAGCTTAAACCCTTAGCTACCGTTTAAGCACTTGGTAAATATAGTAAATAGTCTGATCAGACTGGGTGGATGCCCAGGCTGATCTGTGTCTGCGCTGGGCGCGCAGCCACTTTGCTGGTCTTCTCACATGGCGGCTCAGTTGTGGAAATATTAAGACAACATGAAAATCCCATGGTAACAGGAATAAAGCACAATATGCGGAGACACGGCTATATAAGATAGGGTTAAACCAGAACCAGAGTGGGATTAAAACAACTAAGCCGCGAGACGAGAAAACCAACAAATTGGTTGTGCGCCAAGCGCAGACTCAGATCAGCCTGGACTTCTGCCTAGCCTGATCAGATTTTTCGCTATGCACTTAAAGGGTACTTAATTGTCTAAGCTACCTCCATGCGGACGGCGAAGACTCTTATCAGATTTGGCGGTTGCCCAGGCTGATCTGAGTCTGCGCTAGGCGCACAGACACTATGTTCGTGTTCTCGTGTCGCGACTCAATTATTAAGTAAACAAGGGGATGTTTCCGGACTATCCACCCTGACATAGAGGCGGGACAAAAAATGTTAGCAGAACTGGAATTTATGCATTATTTGCTGTATTATATTCCCTTAGAATATAAGAGCTATAAAGAGTCATTTGTTAAAGCCAAACAAAAAGAATATTCTTTAACACTACCTAACGCCGGTACTACGTATAATGTACTTATAAATGGCTCGAATATTATAGAAAAGTACATCATTCACAAGCCCTTTGTTGAAAAGATTCTCTGAATGATGCATTTTTCAACCATTCTGTTTCTTAAACAATTTCCCTCGAAACTTCATACATGCTTGACAAAAAGATTTAATTCAACCAGGCAAATAATGATTTTTAGCCTCAATAATCAGTTTTTCAATAAGAGCATTGTACAAAAGTTTTGCAATTAGATTCAGTACTACAAATCCAAGGAAAAGCAATTTCCAATTGTTGAAGTGCATACTTTACGCAATTTACAATTCCAAGGAACAAGCAGCTTTCCTGGGTGCTGCCAATCAATCTTGTATACTAGGGTGCAATAATAAAATGTGCCGCGACACTAGAAAACAATTAAGTGGCAGGTGCGCCAAGCGAAGACTCAGATCAGCCTGGGCAGGCGCCGATCCTGAAAAGAGTCTTCGCTGTGCGCTTAAAAGTCCGCTGTAGCTAAGGGTTTAAGCTAGCTCCGTGCGGACAGCAAAGACTCTCATCAGACTGGGCGGATGCACAGGCTGATCTGAGTCTTTGCTGGGAGCACATGTCACTTTGTTGGGTTTTTCTAGTCGCGTCACAAATATTGAAAGATCTGCCTAGACGATTCCAAATTACTTTCATCGACACGTGTTACATGCACTTGCTTCTTGTCAGATATAAGTAAAATCTAGAAACTTAGAAATGTTTATAACTGGAGGGAGCTAAACTAGAACAAATATGCAGTATATAATATCGAAAAGAGGCAGAATTATTGTGCCGCGACACGACAAAACCAACAACGTGGCATGCGCGCAAAGTAAATTCAGACTAGCCCGGGCATCCGTCTTCCACTGGCGCACATGCAACTTTATTGGTTTTGTCGAGTCGAGGCTCGAATATTGCAGCAGTCAGCTCAACAATAAGCGTTCTTACAGCAGTGAAAACTATCCAATTTTCTTAACACTTTTGACTTTTCATTCATGTCTTTAGTTTAACGGAAATTAAGTTTGCCAAAATCGAAAACAAATCGTTTCGGAAAACCACCAAAATCTTATTGAGACCATTTCTGATTGTATGACCAGAGAAGTGGGGAAAAGCTAAGTAGGTTGGAGAAGAGGGCGTCCGTACTTTCTCCATTCGACGTTGTGCATGGGATGTGGACTCCGATCGTATTATTTCCGGTGTATTTTATACTTTCTTTACCACTGTTATAAGCACGATGTGTTATCACTGGACAACCGCCTACAGACTAGCTACGTGAGGTTTTATCAAGCGGCTATGTGTGTTTGATTGTATTGACCATGGCCAGATATCATAGGATGGCTGCAAGATACAATAGCAAGGAAAACCTTGTTTTTCGTAAGCGCGGACGCATTTTCAGGACAGGCAGGTCAACAGAATCGTTTTTACACGAATTAAGGTTGTATTATATCATGTTTGTTCTCATGAGCTGAATTATTTGAAGATTTCATATTTCAACATTTTTCCAAGATTTTGAACATTAAGTTCTATGATTCCATCAAAAGCAGGTGTGATTTAAAGTAGCAGTCGATGTCAGTATTCTCTTGTTATGAATACCTAACAAAGAAATAGTATTAGTCATTTTTCGAGACATTTACCTTCAAATTAATCAAAGTGGGGACACTTTTAAACCGTTAGAATATTCCCGTTCTGAAAGTACCTAGACCGCAAACAACTCACTTGTTCCCCATAGCTAATCCAGCGGTTGTGGATTGCTTTTTAAAATCATACCTACACTGGAAATAGATTCTCTCAAGACATCCTAACTTACATATATTTGGATGTTGATTGATTGAGTGATTTGTACCTTAACGTCCACAGTAAACAGCTATGATCATGTCGGGACAGTCAGTTAACCTAACCACACTATTCCTGGGCAGGCTTAGACCCACTGAGCGGTTAACCAGTACTAAGTGCACATACTTTCGCCAGTAACTGACAACTGCTCTTCTTGAATCAGCGGAAGGAGAAACGAATGTATGTGGCCAGACCGGGTTTCGAACCCAGGACCTTTGACTTATGAGCCAGGTTCCCTACTGATTGCGCTACGCGACCCGTCATATACTCGTATTTGGATTTAGTTTGTCCCGTAAAATATTTTGTTGGACTGATTTTGCATTGTTTGGCTCACCTTCATACCACTATAATGCAATTTGCTTACTATATGGTAATTGCTAACTCATATTATGGCATTCGAGAATTAATTGTCTGTTATTAGGATAGTATCAAACAGGGCCCAAGTAATGCGAAAACCATGTCTTGATTAAGAATTATAAGACACACACAGTCTATATGACTGTATGTTGTATCGATTTGGAAAATGATACCATTTGTTTATGAAAACTTTAATACTGGAACGAGTTTCTGCAAATCCTTAACGTATCAAAATCCATTTCACATTGACAAAACTCTATCAGTAACAGACTCTATTTCAATGCTTAGATACAATTTGGCCTTGCAATAAAACCTGAACCATTGTAAAATGTAACTATCTTTGTTGCACATAAACCAATTAATTAGAATGGCGTTGAAACTAATCGCATGACCATGACAAATATGAAGTAAAACATATATGAGCCGCGACACGACACAACCGACAAATGAGCGTGTGCGCCCAGCGGAGACTCAGATCAACCTGGGCATCCGCCCACTCTGATCAGAGTCTTAGCAGTTCCCTTTAAGAGTAACTAAGGGTTTAAACTACCTTCACGTCAAAAGAAATGACCCTGATCAGATTTTGCGGGATGCCCAGGACTATCCAAGTGTTTGCGAGGCGCACATGCCACTTCATGATTTTGTCGTGTTGCGGCCCAGTAATTATTTTCTTATCTCTTCTCAAGGTATTTAGAATGATATGTCAGATTAAATCGATTATATACTTCAATGTCGTCTAAATTGACTTTTCCTCAACAAAATATTTCCCACATGTTTGCTGTCTGATTATATCTGTCATTACTGAGCATGCAATGGTGCATCTTTTGTTTTAAGCTCGAATCATCAATGCCAAGACAATAGCAATGAGTACCAAGAATTGCTGAAGGCAGATCCTCCAGAAGCAGGATACGTATCAGAGAAATGAAAACATCGGGCTCGGTTAAATTTGTTCTAATCATGTGCAGTAATGTAACATTGCACCAATGACCAAGCCTTACTAGCACCGGCTTCTGCGGAACTCTGTTTTCAAACTGACTCAGAATGAGCCGGATGATATCAAAACTAAAGAAAATATTAAACCTGCACAAGGATGAGGTATGAGGTCGCAACTTGGAACCAGCTGCAGCGAAGATAAAACAAATCTTTGGAAGCAAGGAAAGCGTCACAGAAATTAAATTGCAGTACTTGTTTTAAGGAGTCCAAGTTCAATGTATTCTCCGACCATGCTATTTCTTAAACAATCCCATTCCCCAGTCTTCATAGCTTACCTCAGCCCAATCGGACATCCTCGCCGATATCTTCGATATAGACTCGGAGATAATACGGAACATATACCAGCCATTACGGGAACTACTTTCGGTCACATGATCAAAACATGGTTCCTGTCAATGTGCTTTTGTTGATAACGTCAGATCGGCATTTTGACGGCATTAAGCGTAATATCGGGGTCTGTTTTACGTAGTATACGGGTCAAACAAATGAGAAGAGGCTGCGTGATAAGTCACTAGCAGGCGAATCTTTTTCTTGAGTTAAAAGGTAATAACGTAGCAACCAAGTTTGTAATGGCTCATTTCCCGTCATGTCACCTTTAATTCGTTGTTAGTTAAATTTGCTTTTTGTTTATGTAATGCCATGTGATACACTTTGTGGTACAGGTAGCTGAAACTACTCTGTTAGAAGTTAATTCAGTTCAAGTTCTTGTTGTAAATATTCATGCAATTTTGCTGTATTGTGGGGCTCCATTTTTTAGAATTTAGGACTTTTGTTTAGTTTTATCTGCCTTTTGGATTACCATAGCTATCAGTTCAGATATGTTGGAGTGTCTCACCTTCCGTGTATTTATTTTCCTTTTGCCACTAGGAACAGACTTTTACAGCATGTGCAACAGGTTAGACTTTGAACAGCCTGAGCAGCTGCATTATGCAGTCTGATTAGTCTTCCTTGTGGAACCTGTATAACAAACAGTCAAGACTCTGATCAGACTACACAGATATAATATACAGACAAGATGTGAACCTTCATTGTTTTTCAGACCATATTGTAATTATACCATGCTTTCCACATAATACTATGTACAACCCACAATATTTTCAACCTTATTTGAGCCCTATTTAAGGCAATCACCATCCCAAAATTTCCTCCTACTATCTTGAGCCCTATTTACCACACTTAACACAAGGAAAAGAACACCTTAATATCATAGTCTAGTTATCACTATAACAAGTACTCCATTACCACATTTACCCAATGTAATGAAACAGTAAACTACATTATTACCACATGTAGCCTCAGCCCTTGGACACTCCAAACACAATAGATCTTAATGATCCTGTCTCCTGTCCCATTGTCCATTTGATACTTTTGCCCCATGTATTGGAATCATCATAACCATTTAATATAAAGATTTGGACACTAGTATAACCACTCAAGATACAATTTTCTTCCTTTGACATATTTTAAGGAAGTAGGGAAAATTCTCAGGAACTGACAAAATTCAATCCCAGATACCACCCAAGACATCATGTGGGAAAAGATAACACAAAATAAGAAACCATCAAATACATCACCAGCGACAGCCAGGTAAATGGCCATTTCCCATGTACAAGGTCACAGGGCTAGTATTAAAGGTCAATTTCAAAGAAACTTAAATTCAAGTTCAATTTTGGCTACATTTGGAGGTAAACATGTATTTTTCATCATCCCGACGAAAATTTTGTAATATGCCAAAGCAAAGGCCCATAATTCACGCAAGACTGTTCGGTGATTTATGGGACTCAAAAATTGCCGTTGCGGTTAGCTCCCTTGCCATAGTGACTTCCCTTGGACCGTGTGACGTCATCTTTGAACATCGCAGAATGTAAGCACATGGCGGATTATGTATTTGCTGGTTTTTAGAATGCGTTGAAGTGTATAAAAATGGTTTTATGTGCTGCATTCGGGTGCAATTCTAGATCGGGAACCGATAAAGTGAGTTTCTTTAGCTTTCCAAGGGATTTAGAGCGTAGAAAGCGTTGGATTCAGCGTCTGAACCGGGGTGAAAGTGTGACAAAAGAATTCGCGCCAAGTGTCCATCACAAACTCTGTTCGAAGCATTTCGAAGAAGATGCATTTGTTTTGAGCCCGAAGTTCGCAGAGAAAATTGGTTTCGGGCAGGAATTTAATCTTCGCCTCAAAGATGATGCAATTCCAACATTCTTTGTAGCACCCGAAAGAAAAAGACCCAGTCATCGCCGCTCTGCGACAGCCATTTCGGAAAAGAGACGGAAACATGAGGTAGGAAATTCTACACTGTTGTACATCTACGTCTACCAATAATGTACTGGGTTCCTCTGGAGCATACTCGCACAGTAGCTATTTACAAAATATTCATCTTTAATGGCACATGATCAGAATCTTGAATGATTCTAGGGACTGTGCCCCACCTCCTTCACTTCTTAAAAGGCCTAATATCTCAGAAACTGTTGAGACCCCACCCCTAAACCATATATATTCTTATTCCTTATGATAAGATGCATCCAATGACCGCGACCAGGGTCCCCTGGGGGCATGCCCCACCCCCTTCACTTCATAAATGGCTTAATATCTCAAAAATCATTCAGATCCCCCTCCTTAAACCGTATAATATTCTTGTTTCTAATGATAAGACAGATCCAGTGGCGCAAACCGGGAGTCCCCCAGGGGGTATGCCCCACCTCCTTCACTTTATAGAAGGCCTAATATTTGAGAAACTGTTGAGACCCCATCCCTGAGGGGCCCGGAAGGCGTAGTGGATAGGGCACTCGCTTTCCACCTCCGCGGTCCGGGTTCGATTTCCGGCGTCATCATGTGGGAGGGTAGTGGTCGCCCGTCCGAGGATGGTGGTTTTCTCCGGATACTCCGTTTTCCTCCACCAGTATAGTACCACAAATGCGCCAACATCCGTGCAATTGAGAATATTTAAATAAGTTGGCGTGAGATTCCAATGCAATCAAGTTCACATTTTTTTTTTTTAGACCCTACTCCTAAACCATATTATATTCTTATTCCTTATGATAAGATGCATCCAATGACCGTGACCAGGGTCCCCTGGGGGCATGCCCCACCCCCTTCACTTCATAAATGGCTTAATATCTCAAAAAACATTCAGATCCCCCTCCTTAAAGCATATAATATTCTTGTTTCACTCCATAAATAGCCTAATATCACAAAAAACATTCAGATCCCCACCCCTAGACCATATATTTTCTTGTTGTAATGTTCCTTATGTCATATAGGTCAAGTTACATAGTTTTAATGATGTTCAATAGCTTCGGTAGTTTTTATAAAAAATCTGTGATACACTGCCTTATAGAACAATTTGACTGTCACTGCCTTAATAGAAGTCTTTTGACCTTTACTTACAGAGGGATTTTCCAAGGGATCATGTCTGTAATATTTTTAACCTGTGAATCAGGGACAGCCAGTCAAAATAAGCCTTAAGAGTGTATGTGATAGCTGATGTCTGTGTGTACTAACCAATAAATGCTATATAATATGCATCAAAATGCACATTGCGCAGTGGCACTTTTCAAAAGTCACCCACCATGATTGCATGTTGATTTTGGCTGTAGAAGATTTTCACATTCTTTCCATACAGCTTATTTATTGATCATACATATTTCATTGCCAGGTATGTTTTATTTGTTCTGTGTATATGTGGATGTGTCAAACCTAAATGTAAACAAACGTTTTTGACACATTCAGTGAGGTTTCTCATCTGACGCTTGCTCCGGTCAGAACAAAGAAAGTGTTTACTCTCTGATTTTACTCCTCGGCATAAAAGTATATTGTGATAGATCTCGTGAATATGCCAGTCTGCATATTTACCATTTAATTTGAATAGTTAGCTTATGTAGGACATGCATATTGAAGGTGTACACACTACACACTGTGTTGATGGCTGATTTGTTTTAAGGAAGTCACATTTGCATATTAAGTTTCGGTCATGTCTGTATAAAATTAAAGGATGTCTGTCTGTCTAAATCAATGCATCTGTCAAAGATCTGTAGCTGTGTTTTAATCTTAACTCTGATAGATACATGTATAACTGTAATGATTGGTGTAGCTCAAGAGTGTAACTATGAGCAGTTACAGTGATTGATTAGTTGTCAGCTACTGTAACTCATAGGTGTAACTCCTAGCTGCAAAGTGTAACTAATGGTAACACTTTAGCTGCATTCGTGTCTATTGATGATCATTGTTGTCATTGTGTGTTTTAATTTCTAGGACACCCTTTTTGTAAACAGATCTTCTTCAACTCAACTAGACTCATCTCATACATTTTTTTTTCTATAATGTGACTCTTGTTTTTTTTTTTCAGATAATATCATCCTTGACAAGAGATAATGTTCTCCAGTCACCAACCAATACAGATGACTTCCTCGATAGTGACTATTTCACAGCAGAACCATTGGATTCTATGGGTCATTCAAACTCATCAGTTACAGACACCAACTTCAGTTTGGCAGTGTCAACGACCAATTCTTGTTCGGAGCCATACATGTATGAAGCCCAAGTTTCAGTTCAGTCAGTAGATACTACATGTAACCTGACAACAACAACAGTAACGACTAGCACTGCTGCAAGAAAAGATCTGTGCCAGACTGTCCAAAGCAGTCCTTTGATGTGGTTTGCTGATGTCACTCTTGCTCAACCTAGAGTTCAGACTTCTCCTGTACAGTCACCAGAATGTGATTCAAATAAAGATGAGACCACAGAAACAGCAGTGTTTTCTGTACAGTGCCAGACACCTCATAATCTTGTTGTAAGTAGTGATCATTCTTAAATTTTTGTCAGTTGAATTTCTTTTGGTCTTATGCATGTACGCATGTACTATGGCAATGCATTTTATTATAGCTCTTATACAAATTTTAAGAACAGGTCTGATGCGGAGCCGCCAAGTCCACTTTTTGCTAAGGTTGACTGCCCATTTTAGCACAATTTAAACCTATTCTGCAACAGCTGACTGCTTATGCCTGATATAATACCTTATCATAGCAGCTTTAATATTGACAGAAGCCATTTCTGCAGCAGATGCCTTTGTAAACCTAAATCAAGTTGATTTTACCAGAAGCTTCACTGATTTGACTATCATCAGTTTGGCACAAAGGTGCTGGCAGAATGGGAAATACTATTGCTGTCCCTGAACAGTCTGGTCTTGGTCTACAGTGTTTGCCCAGACATTCCTGTCCCAATATTTAGTGAGGTGGTGCAAGTACAGATCATTTTGGAACTTTATTTGCTTGTAAGACCACATTCACACCTGTGTTTTTATATCACTTTGAGTAAAAATCCAAGTATGTGCATGTACATGGTAAACAGTAAAATAATTAAGATGAAGAGGGAAATATATCAGAATCCAGTGTCTATGCAAAGAGATATATTGATAAGCATCAGTTCTGCAAAGCCTATACTGCCATGGCGAAAGCCAGTCAAGTTCTTATAAATAGTTTGAAAACTGTTTCTCAAGACCTTCAGTATTGCATGTGTCCTTTATTCAAGGTCTTCTAAATAGCTGTTTTTGGGTCCAGTTTCCACAAATATCTAGTTTTAGTTAAGAAACCAGTTCAAATATTTCAACAGTAGAGTATTAGCACTGGAATCATGAAGTTCAGAATTTGGGCTTTTAAGGAGTCATAGGATGCATGGCTTCTTAGAAAAACCTTGTGTACACTCTAGAGGGCACAATTTTGATCAGACATTCATGAGCTTTGTTAGATTGTTTATATCCAAGAAATCTAGACCAGGTTTGAAACTGGGTCATGTGGGGTCAAAAACTAGGTCATTAGGTTAAATCTTTTAAAAACCTTAGGTACACAATAAACGATCCAGGGCCATCATTGCCCTCTTGTATTTCAAGTGATCATACATAACATGGGAATGTACATGTATATCTTTACAGAAAAGAAGAAGTATGCTGATACAAAGCAGCGTTACTATGGTGGACAAGAGCACACAAACCAAGGCCAAAATATGTCTTCCAAAGGAATCCACACTAGATTTAAGTGGCAACGACAGCTTTCTATCTGTTGGTTCTGCGGCAGATCCTAGGGATCCGGAATGGACACCAGATACAGATAATATGGATACTGATACATATAGTGACTGTGATGAAACTGATGAAACTATTGTGAATTCTGAGGAGAGTCCAGCCACCGAAAGAAAATTCATTGTTTTTGAAAGCTGCTTGAATGAATTGTGTCAGAGCTGCTCTTCCTGTGGACTGGATACAGTCATTACAAAAAAAACATCTGGGACTTGTGTAATCTGTGACATAAAATGTACTGCCTGTGGTTTTTAACGTGTCTGGGCTAGTCAGCCTATGTCAGGAACAATGCCCTATGGAAACCTTATTCTGTGTGCTGGAATTATGTTTTCCGGAGCCAGTCCAGCTAAGTTCCTGCGTGCCCTACAGTTTGCAGCTATACAATCTGTTAGCATGAGTACATACATGAACATAACACAAACATATATCCATTACAGACATAGCAACAAACAACCAAGAAGTACAAACACAGAAGTGCTGCCTTGCAATGAAATACTAGTGTGTGTGTGTGTGGGGGGGATTAAATGGTTGCAGTTAACTAACCCTCATCCTTGATTCTACTTTGGTTCATTAGACACTTAGTTGTTTGGTTTGTCTGGCAGATTCCTAGCTCATATGAGTGTAATATCTCAGACACACAGAAATCAAAATTAAATAAAGATAAAAGCAACCATGGGGACTTACAGAAATAGCAACACTGAAATTCTAGAGTTAATTCTTTCTTTGCCATAATTATTCCAGCCACTGCATGGAATACCTAGCTTTCAATTTATATGGAACCTTATGTATCATAAATAGCATATATGTGTTTCGACATTACAAACTCTCACCATTTCCACTATCTAACCCAAAATGTTTGGACACCATAACCACCCTAAAGAAACCCCAGTCATCAAACTGACCAGCCATGGCACATACTCAATGTATAATACCCAAAATGTTGGTCAGTATTATGCCAAAACAAATAAATTTCTCCTGTAAGTTCTGCTATACTTACCCCAAATTCTAGGACACTTCAAGGTTGATTATGTGTAAAAAATGTATTGCTTTGATAAAATATGTTTAAAATTTATCTATGATATATGGAATTAAACTCTTGCACAGTCCTATATCCCATACAAAGAGACGAAAGCTCACATGATGATAGATCAGTTGGATCTTGAAACTATATGATATATTTCTTAATCACATATTATAATCACATTCATGCTGGGTCTGTGTTTGAACAGAAAAGGCTGTCACGAATCTATGTTTTTCTTTCATAGTTGTGAACAAAAGATCTGTGGCTGTATTGGTGCTTTAAATAGTAATTTCACCAGTGTTTTGCTTAGAGGGGGCATTATGGGGCCTTTTTGCCTGATAACTGATGGCTGTTTCAGCATCAAACAAGTGACCCAAGTGACACTTACAAATCAGCCAGTATGCTTAATCATTTCATATACTTTATAAAGTACAAAAGGGCACTATGACCATTAATGACCCCAAGTAACTGGACCTACACACACTACTGTCATTAAATTTTGCTGAGAACTAGTGAGAAGAATATCCAGTGGTTTTATCAAAATCTTTTTTGCTCCTCTGAGAGCAGATTTTCATAAGATTTCGAATCTCACTTATCTTTTACTTCAATATGCAGTTTTTGTGTAGTAGACATGGATTTCTTGAAATATGAAACTTGATGTCTTTTAAGAAATTACAGAACAAGCAGGGCATATTGTTATGGTAACGGTAATGACCCTAAATTTTGGGACACCTAAACTATTTTAGGTGTCCCAATACTTACGCACACTATGGTATGTCTTGCATATTTACCAGTTCACGGTTTCATACAGGTTTACTTGACATGGAGGAATTTTTTGAAAGTGTTGCTTGATTTGGTCAGATCTCAGTTATTACCTCATGATATCTCACAAATTGCATTTCAAAGCCTATGGCATTATGAATTATGACATAGGAGTTCTGCAATGTAATTTTGTTAAGAATTTCTGATATTTTATAAACTCCTAAAATAGAGCATCAACTCCTTTTTAGCTCACCTGAGCCGAAGGCTCAGAGGTGAGCTTATAGGATGGGAGTCGAGCCGTCGTCCGTCCGTGGGTGCGTGGGTGCGTGGGTGCGTCAACACTTTCAAACATAAATATCTCAGAAACCAGTGGGCTGATTGCAATCAAATTTTATCTGAAGCATCATTGGGGTGGGGAAAAGGCTGCATTAGGTTCTGGTGCAGATCAGCTCAGAACTCTGGTTTCCATGGCAACAGATAGCCCCCATAGGGTTATAATGGGGAAAACGGCGTCATCACGTTTTCTCGACTGTTTTTTATTAGATCCTTATCATACTTGCAGGTAATGGTGACATACATAAGAGCTTGGATGAGTTCGAAATTTGGCCGGATTCGAGCACAGACTACGGAGTTAGCTGCCATTGAGCGTTTGAAAAAAATCCCATAGTGTTATAATGGAGAAAACAACGTCATCACATTTTCTCCGCTATTTTTCATTTGATCCTTTTCATACTTGCAGGTAATTAGGCTATGCATAAAAGCTTGGATGAGTTCGAAATTTGGCCGGATTCGAGCACAGATTACAGAGTTAGCTGCCCTTGAGCGTTTGAAAAAAATCCAATAGTGTTATAATGGAGAAAACAACGTCATCACATATTTTTAGAAAAACTTTGTCATCGCTCTATTGCCTACATTTCTCAACGGATTTTAAAATAACTTCACACAAATGTAGGGCATGACAATATCTCGAGCAAGTTTGACTTTCAGGATGCTGCGCCCAAGGTCAAGGTCACTGTGGCTATTTTTAGATAACTTGGTTATCGCTCTAGCGCCACATTTCTCAACGGATTTTAAATCAGCTTCACACAAATGTAGGGCATGACGATATCTCAAACAAGTTTGACTTTCAGGGTGCTGTGCCAAAGGTCAAGGTTACTGTGTCTATTTTCAGAAAAAACTTTGTCAGCGCTCTAGCACCTACATTTCTCAATGGATTTTAAAATAAATTCACACAAATATAGGGCATGACAATATCTCGAGCAAGTTTGACTTTCAGGGTGCTGTGCCCAAGGTCAAGGTCACTGTGGCTATTTTTAGAAAAACTTTGTCATCGCCCTAGCACCTTCATTTCTCCATGGATTTTGAAATAACTTGACACAAATGTAGGGTATGACAATATCTCAAGCAAGTTAGACTTTCAGGATGCTGTGCCCAAGGTCAAGGTCACTGTGGCTATTTTTAGAAAAATTTTGTCATCGCTCTAGCACCTACATTTCTCAACAGATTTTAAAATAACTTCACACAAATGTAGGGCATGACAATAACTCGAGCAAGTTTGACTTTCAGGGTGCTGCAATGAAGGTTTTTGATTAGATCCTTATCATACTTGCAGGTAATGATGACATACATAAGAGCTTGGATGAGTTCAAAATTTGGCCGGATTCGAGCACAGATTACGGAGTTAGCTGCCCTTGAGCGTTTGAAAAAATCCCATAGTCTTATAATGGAGAAAACAACGTCATCACAGTTTCATTTATCATCGTATCCTCTTCATACTTGCAGGTTATGAGGATATGCATAAAAGCTTGGATTAGTTAGCATTTCGGCTAGATCCCACCACTGACTATGGAGTACCTGCCCTGAGCATCCAAAAAATCAATGTCGCCACTTTTTCTTGGTTTCTACTGATCCGATCCTTTTCAAACTTGCAGGTAATGAGATTATGCATAATATCTTAAACAAGTTCAAATTTTGGCCAGATCAGGCCAACCACAACGAAATCAGCTGCCCTTGACAGCTTTGTCTATTGTGCTCTTGATCGGATACTTTTCAAACTTGCATATATTAAATGAGGGCATACATAATGTTTTGGATGAGTTTAATTTTCAGCCTGATTGGACCACTGACTGTGGAGTAGCTGCCCTTGAGCATCTTAAATATCCCTATAGGTTTACAATGTCTTTCAGGTGAGCAAAGTCAGAGGTCCTGGGTTCGAATCCCGGTCTGGCCACATACTTTCGTTTCTCCTTCCGCTGATTCAAGAAGGGCAGTTGTCAGTTACTGGCGAAAGTATGTGCACTTAGTACTGGTTAACCGCTTAGGAGGTCTAAGCCTGCCCAGGAATAGTGTGGTTAGGTTAACTGACCGTCCCGACGTGACCTTAGCTGTTTACCGTGGACGTTAAGCATCAAATCAACCAACAAACCAACCAACTCAGGTGAGCAATTGTTGCCCTTTGGGCTACTTGTTTTGTTCAGTGGCTACTGTCTTAAACAGGAGTCACTAAAGCAAGAAATGCATTCTATTTTAGGCGTTTGTAGGAATGAAGACAGATGAGAATGGGTTTTGAAAATAATTCTTGGGATTTTTTTTTTTGGTATTGTACCATACCAACACATGTTGTGGTCCCTCTTTAGAAACACCTCAGTAGGACAGTTCTAATTAGAGACAACAATGTATGTTTATAATTAATAACTTAAATTATCTCAGCATTATCAAAGGATTATCATTAAAATCCTACCTTGTCTAGAGCTCTGCTCACAGAGAGGGACAGTACAGATTTTGTTTGTACATTTCTGACATTATTGTAGTTTTCTAAATGAAAAATATTGCTGGATTTTATGGGTGGAAAATAGAATGGAGGGATAGGACAGTTGCATGGAAGTTGCAAAGGCCTAACTGTGAATATGTGTTATATGTTGAGCCAGTTAAGCATTCCATAACAGACTTTACCCAATCTGCAGCATTTTGTATCATATCCATAATCTACCAGCACAATTACATTCAGACTGTAGCACTATTCTTAAGGAAACCTGTGTTACAAATTCTTAAAAAATAAAAAAGACTGGATGCTTTTCATTATGATTTAAAAATCTAATGGAAGACGAAAAAAAAAGGACAATATCACAGCAAAACTCTGCTCTGTTCTTCTGCCTAAGCTGAATCTTTTTTTAAACTTATGTAGAGGGATCACAGGGAACTGCTTTTACATTTGCATTATGTTCCTTTATTCAAAATGGACTAAAACATTCAATGCTGAAACTCTTTTTAATGAAGTGTTGACTGTTTCAGACAAAAGAATGGCTCTTTGAAAATATTCTTCAGTGAAGACTGTTGAATATATTGTGCAAAGTAATACATGTACCTTATGCACTCTTAATTTTTTTATACAAATTTCAGTTGTAAAAATGCTGGTTTACTTTACACACCATATGGCATAAGCAAATAATCAAATTCTTGGAACAGTTTGAATGTACATGCACGCTGATCAGAGTTTTAATTATTTGGTTTCCACATACTAATCTATTCATTTTATAGAATGTATAAAGCTGACAGTTGTATAGTAATGATTAATGAGCAAATTCCAGTACCTGAAAGTCAGTATTTTCTTTCATCAAAATAGTACTTTATTTTTTTTCTTTCTTTCCATCTCGTATGTTACTAATGATTTATTTGTCAGAATATTTTGTTTTATTTAAATGCCTTTTATCTTATTTATCAGCTCCCTCAAAAATATAGATGTCACAGAAAAACAGTACTAATATATTTAGAAAATCTTGAAACAAATACAAAATGGGAGTTCTGCTTACACTTTAAATTTTACCTCTGAAAAATGTTGATCACATTTTTGGATTCTGATGTCAGCAGACATGCCATATGTTTTGGGCACATCTGGGACATCTATATCTTTGAGAGAATAGTGTTACCATATAAAATTAAGTATCAAAGTATCATTGAGATTTGTGTGTCCCTTTGAATAGCCTGTTACAATGCAGTGAGAGTTTGAAACTGCAGTTTATGTCACGAGATAATGTATGTACCAGATTTGCTAATATTAAATATTTGAAAGAAATAAAATCATTGATTTTGCCATACTAATTTTTACCTCTTGTTCAGTATCATATCTTATACAGTTTGACCAGCTTGACAATATTTATTTTATTATAATTTATTTATTTTTTCACAATTATTATTTTCTTAAAGAATTAACTATAAAAATTCACTATCAAATCAAATAGATTTGCTATAATGGCTTACATTTTATTTATTTTTATGTATTTAATTATTTTTTTATTTTCATGTATTTATTTATTTATTTTTAATGATAAATAAAACCTTTGTTGCAAAGTTTAGCCTCTAGGATGCATTATATGAACTATATTTCAGAACTTTTTATATCGGTTATAAAATGCATGTTGAATGTAATTCCCCTTTTTCTGTTATTATTTTTTCCTACTTCCAGCCAATAATTGCACCGGTAACTAGTCACCAACGATAAAACGCGTCCTCGACCATAAAGTGGCGCATCAACCGAATATTTCTCATTTTTTATGGCAGTCAGTACTGTAATGTCGTATTACCGATATTTTCAGTCAGTTTTTCTTTCAATATTAACAAAGTTCTTTGTTTGTTCAGCGTAAAACATCGACAAATATCGGGATTACATACACTATTTACAAGCGCATTTCGAACGTAGTCCTTCGCCGTATAGAGACATTTTACACCCCCATTTCTGGGTTATTACTACACTCACTTACGAGGTTTAATTCAGGATACGGAATTGGCCGAAGTGTTACGATTGACCTCAGCCATGCAAATGAGCTGCGACACGAAAAAACCAACAATGTGTTTTTGCGCCTTGCGCAGACCCAGATCAGCCTGGGCATTCACTCAATCTGAACAGACTCTTCACTGAGCGCTTAAAGGATAGCTAAGGTTCTAAGCTACCTCCATGCGGACAGCCAAGACTCTGATCAGGCTGGGCGAATGCTGGGCGCACAACCACATTAAATTTGTTGGTTGTTTCGTGTCGCGGCTCAAATTATGACTTCAAACCTTAATGAACAGTTATTGAGGTTGATTGTTGTACAAAAGTTTCAGAATTATTATCAATACCACAGAGGGACGGAAAAGCGATTTACAAAATAAAAGTGTTTCAGTTCATACTATTCTAATGACCAAAGAAACTTATGCAACAGCTGCCAGTCAATTGGATGAGTAATATACTCCACAATATATTCTTGGGACATTTTTTACATTATGACGCGTTTTCTTTTATCTATATTACATGTGAGTCCGATGGCTTATCTTACGTTAATGTTTCTCATTAATCACTAAAATTACGTCATTTGATTATCAGACTCTCTGTTACTAAGATAGCATTAAAACATGACCCAAGTAAATGCTAGAACCATGTCTTATTAAATCTATCCTGCCATATATTGATTCGAAAGCAGTAATCAATTGTTTCAAACACCTAATATGGTAACTACCGGATTACTCGAACATGCATGTTTTACCAAATTCTGTATGTTTTCCTATGTTCTAACAAACGTTTTATTAATCCAAACCATTTACCTATTAGCAATGATAGGTATATCAGCTGGATGTTGTGCCGTGTGGCGGCCGTAAAAAGTCTCCCCGCACTCATCTATAGTGCAGATTATATTTTCCTTTTGGTCCTTTGAGATCATGGAATATATTCTGAGAAGTCAGAAATGATCATACGTTTAGATTCATTTTCTAAACAAATTTGAAATATTTTGGTATTTTTCGACTTATATCAGTCTTTGAGACGACTGCCATGTTAAACCTGCAAATTTACTGTTTTTTTCCTCTGGCTCCTTGTGCCAGATTTAAAGGGTCACTGATGAGGCTTGAATAGCCGAAACCGCGGTATGGCCCAACTTCATACTTATGAATGTTTTCTTTGCTCTTAAAGGATCTAAACTTTTATCATTATTTACTATCACTGCAGCTGGATGTTGTGCCGTGTGGCGGCCGTAAAAAGTCTCCCCGCACTCATCGATAGTGCAGATTATATTTTCCTTTTGGTCCTTTGAGATCATGGAATATATTCTGAGAAGTCAGAAATGATCATACGTTTAGATTCATTTTCTAAACAAATTTGAAATATTTTGGTATTTTTCGACTTATATCAGTCTTTGAGACGACTGCCATGTTAAACCTGCAAATTTACTGTTTTTTTCCTCTGGCTCCTTGTACCAGATTTAAAGGGTCACTGATGAGGCTTGAATAGCCGAAACCGCGGTATGGCCCAACTTCTTACTTATGAATGTTTTCTTTGCTCTTAAAGGATCTAAACTTTTATCATTATTTACTATCACTGCAGCTGGATGTTGTGCCGTGTGGCGGCCGTAAAAAGTCTCCCCGCACTCATCTATAGTGCAGATTATATTTTCCTTTTGGTCCTTTGAGATCATGGAATATATTCTGAGAAGTCAGAAATGATCATACGTTTAGATTCATTTTCTAAACAAATTTGAAATATTTTGGTATTTTTCGACTTATATCAGTCTTTGAGACGACTGCCATGTTAAACCTGCAAATTTACTGTTTTTTTCCTCTGGCTCCTTGTGCCAGATTTAAAGGGTCACTGATGAGGCTTGAATAGCCGAAACCGCGGTATGGCCCAACTTCTTACTTATGAATGTTTTCTTTGCTCTTAAAGGATCTAAACTTTTATCATTATTTACTATCACTGCAGCTGGATGTTGTGCCGTGTGGCGGCCGTAAAAAGTCTCCCCGCACTCATCTATAGTGCAGATTATATTTTCCTTTTGGTCCTTTGAGATCATGGAATATATTCTGAGAAGTCAGAAATGATCATACGTTTAGATTCATTTTCTAAAGAAATTTGAAATATTTTGGTATTTTTCGACTTATATCAGTCTTTGAGACGACTGCCATGTTAAACCTGCAAATTTACTGTTTTTTTTCCTCTGGCTCCTTGTGCCAGATTTAAAGGGTCACTGATGAGGCTTGAATAGCCGAAACCGCGGTATGGCCCAACTTCTTACTTATGAATGTTTTCTTTGCTCTTAAAGGATCTAAACTTTTATCATTATTTACTATCACTGCAGCTGGATGTTGTGCCGTGTGGCGGCCGTAAAAAGTCTCCCCGCACTCATCTATAGTGCAGATTATATTTTCCTTTTGGTTCTTTGAGATCATTGAATATATTATGAGAAGTCAGAAATGATCATACGTTTAGATTCATTTTCTAAACAAATTTGAAATATTTTGGTATTTTTCGACTTATATCAGTCTTTGAGACGACTGCCATGTTAAACCTGCAAATTTACTGTTTTTTTTTCCTCTGGCTCCTTGTGCCAGATTTAAAGGGTCACTGATGAGGCTTGAATAGCCGAAACCGCGGTATGGCCCAACTTCTTACTTATGAATGTTTTCTTTGCTCTTAAAGGATCTAAACTTTTATCATTATTTACTATCACTGCAGCTGGATGTTGTGCCGTGTGGCGGCCGTAAAAAGTCTCCCCGCACTCATCTATAGTGCAGATTATATTTTCCTTTTGGTCCTTTGAGATCATGGAATATATTCTGAGAAGTCAGAAATGATCATACGTTTAGATTCATTTTCTAAACAAATTTGAAATATTTTGGTATTTTTCGACTTAAACAGTCTTTGAGACGACTGCCATGTTAAACCTGCAAATTTACTGTGTTTTTCCTTTGGATCCTTGTGCCAGATTTAAAGGGTCACTGATGAGGCTTGAATAGCAGAAACCGCGGTATGGCCCAACTTCTTACTTATGAATGTTTTCTTTGCTCTTAAAGGATCTAAACTTTTATCATTATAAAGAACAGATTCCAAAAGTTTAAATGTTTGGATGCAGTTAAAACACATACACACAGTCGACTGACGCCAACGGATTGCGCCTTTCCATAAACCTTAAACACGTTTTCAAAGGGGCTAATTATTCTTTCTCAAAGCACAAAAGTAATAAAAAATGACAATACAACCAATGCCAGTTCTGAACATTATCGGCTAAAGAGTTTTTTCTTTAAATGAAAGCGTATCCATACCAAATTTAGAACGACAGACGCGCGTTTCTGTACTTAACATCTTGAGTGTCGGTAAACCCCAAAAGTTTGAAAGAAAAAAAGATGATGTGAAGGTCTCGGCAGGCAACGAGCATTCATCTCCGAGCCACACTTACTGTCGTATTCCGCGGGACACATTAGTCGCAGACATCAAGTAAAGGACGCCCACGTATTTACTCGCGAGCGCAGGCATCCCCCATCGAGCCACCTCAATTCCTGCGTCTCGAGAAATGCATCAGACAAGGGCATCAGGAAAAAGATGCCTGATGCAGCAAGAACCCGCAAAAAGCCAAAACAACTCAAACGAATGGAAGCCAAACTTCGCTAAGATATGTTTCAATACATCAGAAATCATTATAAAGAGAGTTATTGTAGGATTAAATAAATTTTCTACCAGCCGTTTAAAAGTTGTTATTTTTTCGAGGAAAACATAGCCTATCACCGTTTTTCTGATCCTTCCTGTTATTATAGAACATGAATTAGTATGGCTGTAATTCTCTTAGGAGCAAACAGGGCAATAATTCGGAAAATATTCAATCGAATTCCACATCCTGCCCTGAACACTATACGGGAAAGTGAAAAACAGAAAGCGGACGAACAAGTAAAAATAGAAGGAACCACAGAAGAAGCAACCACTTGGAGCTTTCAATGATAAATTACTGGGCTGGGGGTGTAAACAGACAGATTATGATACCAATTACAATCCAAGTTCGTCGGACGTCCTGAAACTGAAAGTTACCTAACACCATCGCCCGACCATGACCGTCCCCGCTGGATGACGTAGGTACGTGACTTCCTATACTACCAACGCATTGACTACACATATTCGCGTGATATTTTTGCATTGGTGAGATAACATCGGTGAGATAAGAATTGCCAGCACACTGTCAGATGAAACTCGTAGATGCCATTGCTGTTGTGCAAGAAATAGTATTCCATGACACACAGAACAGAAATGAGCCTCAACACGCCAAAAACCAACAGCGAGGCATGTAGGCCCAGCGAGGAATCAGATTAGCCTGGGCATGTGCTCAGTCTGATCAGATTCTTCACTGTCTGCATGGATATAGCTTAGACCCTTAGCTTAGACGAAGACTCTGCTCAGACTATGCGTGTGCCAAGGCTGATCTAATTCTTCACCGAGCGCACATGCAACTTTGTTGGGGTCGCCGTGCCGCGGCTCAAATAATGCGTCTAGAGTTGCAACAGTAAATGTGGCTATTGCGTGCTTGATGCAATAAGATACATGCAGTTATATTTTCCTGAGTAATAAAATAACAAAATCAAGCTGTTAATTCGTAATAGAATCGATATTCTATAGACAATAATTACACCTCTCATCCGGATGCGAAGAATAATAATACTCGAGGCATTGGTCACAAATCCCAGATTGAAAGATGTGTGGTCAATCTAAAGGTGTTAAAAAATGACGACGATTTGACATAATCTGTGAGTTATTTATTCCTGACTTTTCCGAGGCGATGCTTCTGTTCTGGTCTACTTTTTTGTCATTGTCTGTCGGCACACTTTTAGTCTTTGATTTATTGTAATTTATCTATAATAGCCTCGCGGCTATCTTCTGAGACATAGAGGATATTTAACATTTTCAGTGTTTTCAGTGTAAGATCGAAGGAAGAAAAAAGAGAAAAGGATGAACAAAATGCTGATATAGAAAAAGAGTTTGAGTTCATGAACAAGATGGATGTCGAGTATGACAGATGCGGGCCTCTGAAGTGATGCTGAAGATGACGGACAGACAGAAACCTTGCTTACAGCTATATTCTATGTAATTTTTTGGGGTGCGACAGTGATGAGAATCATCTCAGAGCCTGCAGTTTACCTTTGTGTTTGAAATGCAACAACGATCAACCGCTATGACATACCGCGATTATTTGAAGAAAAACACACAACGCTAGAAAGCTGACCTAAATGTGACAAGCTGTTTCAGAGACGTCGTTTTGAATTTGTTGACAACAAACAACTGTTATATTACAAAAATATCTTACTTAGTTGAACTAAATTTCGCCGAGTCAGCGCAAAAGCCTTCTTGAATGATGCCACTCAAATTTTTATTTGTGTTAAATTGATCAAAGCAACTTGGTGCAGAGATGTTACCCGAGGAAATTAATTCATTAACACGTTTCGATCAACCTCATCTTCGCAACAATGGGACGGCAAATAAATTGCTAGGAAAAAAATCATTAGAAAGCTTTTCTATTTTGTTGACTTTACCCTTTAACTTGGGAAAAATGAAAGCTGAAGTTTGTATTAGCCATAAAACAATTCCAATGCTACTGAGCGGCCTATCTCGGTCGGAACGGAATTATACATTATCATTGCGTATATTTTTTTACTGTGTCAGCGTCTAGGAATGGCGGAAGTACCGTCCGGCTTTGGACATGCTTCGACGGTAGGCGTTAAACAAGTGTAAACAATATTGTGTCATTAGACATACAAGGTCCTTCTGACGTATCAAATAATTGTATTTGTTTTCGAGAAAAAGTAGTTCAGTTAAATAAAATGCCATTAACTAATGGTAAAATTTAATGATAATTTGAAAATGCCTAGGAATGGCCACATAAACAAATCACAACCAACCCATAACACGAAGAATAAAATGCCAGAAACGCAAAAGATGAAGCGGAACATCTTCGAAAACAGACATACTCTGTTCAGCAACGAGGAGTTTTACATCAAAACATCCGGAGTCAAATGAAATATACTTAAGGACAAGAGTTCTGCACAGATGTTAAATTAAATCCGTGCATATCTGTTGGCCTTAAGTATACATGAAACACATAAAACCCCATTTTAAAAACAAACAAAACAGAAAGTAGGCGTTTCTTAAAGATTACAACAACTTTTGTCTAACATGAATACGTTTATATTATTTCAGTTGTTATATATAATGAAATTATAGGCAATGATCAGGAACTAGCGTTTGTTAAAGATTACAACAACTTTTGTCTAACTATAATAAATATTTAGACTTATTTCTGTCAGGCTGATTTGTAGTTTTGTATATAACACATCATTTATTACAGTTGTTATATATAATGAAATTATAGGCAATGATCAGGAACTAGTACAATCAGATTCAATGTCCTGTCCTATAAACCAAAAGGGGACGAAGTATACTCATATACTGACAGCAGTTCGCGAAAGGCAAGCACGGTACACCGAATAAACATAATTGAGCCGCGACACGAGAAAACCAACAATGTGGTTGTGCGCCAAGCGCAGACTTGGATCAGCCTGGGCTCTTGCCCAGTCTGATCAGAGTCTTCGCTGTCCGCATGGAGGTAGCATAGATCCTTAGCTACCATTTAAGCGCTTAGCAAAGATTCTGATCAGACTGGGCGGATGCCCTGGTTGATCTGAGTCTGCGCTGGGCGCACAACCGCATTGTTGGTTTCCTCTTGTCGCGGCTCAATTATAGACAGGTGGTCATTTAGCCGCCCCTACTAGAAATACCACTCACACAACAGGTGAAGGAAGTAACGACATGCACAGAAAGAACAACTAACAATAAGGATTCACAACATAAAGAACGTCTTATAATTACTGGAGGGTTTAAACATGTTTTACTGGAGCCAAACCATCTCACTTGGCTTCTATAGCGGCTCAAAACATTAGTTAGCTGATAAGTCCGCGCTGTTATTAGGGAGGTTATCGTTGGTGACTTAAACATAAATATGGTTTAAGATCAATATGTAGAATATGTGGATGTGTTTTAGATATTTGGATGACAGATTCCTTCACAGCTTTATTTCAATGGAAAGAATTTTTCTGTGTTACAGGCACAAGGGTTGCTGAAAAATGGGGAAAAGACAAATATAAAACAAAAATATATAAATCTTGGTTCATTTCTGTGCATTTCAAACAAAAGACTATAATCGATTATCTTTAAAAGTACGAGTATCAGTCTTTCATCTCCCTTTACTGTGTTCCAATATTTCTCCTCTGCTGTTCTCTCACTTTGCTTTAAAGTTCCGATGACACATATTAGTTGAATATTTCATGAGCAATCATATTTGTAGTTGTTTAATTCCATCACGCTTGCACACTTGCACTGAATAATTTAGTGTGCAAACATCCGATCGGGACAAATACGCATTAATTGTCGTTTTCGATTAGAAATAATCGTGTTTTTTCTTGTAATTTTAATGTATAATTGATGCAAGCCGAAACCGCCTAAAGTCTGATTAGTCCTCCATTACGGTACATAAGGATGAGGTAATAATGTATTTTGAAACAACTTAATTCAAACCCCGTAAATGTATACGTTAGATGACTGTGTTTTGCTGTTTGACTGCAAGTCGGTGTGGGGCCTAAGGTTCAACGAAGGCCCAAACTAAATTTTTTACGAGTGGGTTAAAGCCTGACGTTACTTCTTTGGTGAAGCCCTCTGTGATTCAACAAATCGTACTTTTTAGATTTGTCTATTACAGAATTGTTTTATTTATAAGTACTCGTCTGCGTTTCATCACAGTGATTGTTACTTGATTTATGTTTGTTGGAATGACTGAGTTTGCAAATTTAAAGAGTAACTACACTTCAGGAACTGAATCAGATCCCAAACCCTATCCCCAACATCAAAGGGAAAGATTGACAAAGACATCCCAACAAACAATATATTACAAGTGAAAAGCCGAGTCAGCAGCTCTTTCCCAAATAGGTGGCAACTCAGCTAACTTTACTGAACTAAATACTTTAGACCAACAGAAGGGTTACAACAGACTAATCTAATCTATATAGACGTTAAACAAATGCGTATATAGAAGAATAGCGGCAACCAGGTCGAAGAGTTGTTCAAATTCAAATGCTTAAAAACACAGGTATTTTTTCTTAGGTGGCAGTTCTGATGTTGTTCAAGTATTGTTTGTTTTTGTGGTTGTTGCCGTGGAGCATTGTCTCGTATTTCATGGTGTGGTAATCACGAGCACGTTCGGCATAATAACTTGAGTAAAGTCGAGCAATACCCAGATATTCCTCGGGCGACTCGAAAATATGTGTATACACATATTTTCGAGTAGCCCGTGGATTACCTGGGTATTGCTTGGGTTTATCTAAGCAATTAAGCCGAACGTGCCTTACATTTATCTTTCTACTTGTCTTGGTACGGTGCGCCCGGCTTGGCGATTCCATACTTTATGCATTATTCTTTCATAGGAATAAATTGCCACATCGACAAAATCCAACCCCAAAAAAATTATTCATTCTTTATTATCCCATTATGGCCTGTTTCGAGGTCTAAAAGTCGGAAAAAGATCCAAAATAGTCAATGTTTCACCGTGGCAAACACTGTCGAGGAGGCCGCCATTTTGAAGACGTTACCAACTGACGTTTGAAATGACGTTGACGTTACGTCACAATTAACGTCATTCACGCACTTTCTGAAGTCGTCTCAATGCAAATTTTGTTCTTTGATATAAATTTCAATTAGAAAATCAAAAAAATGCGGATTTGTCAAGGACCTATTTTTTACTTGTCTGTTCACTACAGCAGCCATGAGGGTGACACGGTAGTACTACTTACACTTATACACGTTCGCATGAAATAGGCCTATTAGTTCCCCGTTCAATTTGAAGTAAATATTATCGTAGGTACATGTAAGAAAAATAATCAATCATTGGTCTCCGATGCGGACAGGGAAATCCCAACCCTCGGGCACACGGGGTGTGTCGGAAACTCGGCAAGCCTCGTTTCCGACACACCCCGTATGCCCTCGGGTTTGGATTTCCCTGTCCGCATCGGAGACCAATGATAGATTCTATTTCTCTCACATTATGACTCATAAGGAAAGGATGGAGCTGGTTGCTTTCCTGGGCGTCTACTTGAGTGCCATTTTCAAAGTTTCATAGAAGGACTGCGATCCGTGAATGTGGCACTCCGTGTAGACCTTTCAATTTAGTTTCTGTCCTGTAAATTGGCGAGTTGTAAAGTGGATACCTTTGTTTTTTCAATCGTAAAAAGAGAAGGTCGCGGTTTCGAATTCGGTCTCTGCCAGCCTGCGACCGGAAAACTTTGTCAACCCAGCAATAAATGGGTACTGCTTTCAAATCAGGGAAGGATGCGAGAGCAAAGGGAGAAGGATTTGCTCCGTCTTTCATATACAGAGCACAAATACAAGGAGCCTCTAATCATTACTGTCCCTACGGCCACTAGGTTACCGGAAACCGCTACCTTCCTTACATTTGGCATGACAATCAAAACGACAGTGAGTCTCCATGCTGTTTCGGCGCCAAGTTTTTTCATAGAAATGCACTATCCAGCGCCAAATTTATTTTACAGGATTGGGCGTTTCTGGTCAATAAAAACCCTTGAAAGTCTCTAAATTTCATCAAATACAGCCAAATTTTGTTTCTCTTGAGAGAAAAAAATCTTTGTTTACCATAATCTGTTTGTAGACTTAGAAGTGTTTACCTTGGTAATGTCATAAAATGGAGCTTTTTAAGGGGGCTGTGCCGGTTGAATTAAAGCGACAAAGGCGCTTTGCCTAGCAATCGTATCTGTGTGACAATGGCTCCGAAAGTCACAGGAAAACTTCATAAAGCAACATAATCCCATAAGCGAATCGTGGAATGTAAATGAGCCGCCCTGATAAAGCTAGTGCCAAATTAGCCATTTTACATGATAATCAGTTGATCAGCAATTCACCTAGGTGGTATCAGGATCTGTCAGATTACACTGTAATTAAATTGTATATGCCCTTCCGAGACTATTTATGCACGTTTGTCTTGCTTATGCCATCAAGCTTTCTCATGACACGACCATCTGATCAAGGCTTCAGACAGACATAAATATTAAGTCCGTTCTCTTATCGTAAAAGTTTCTCCTTAATCATCTCTGTTACCTCATTAATTTCTCGTTTCAGAAAGATATCACGATATCATCTTTTTGAATAATGAATCGAGGATAACTAAAATGTCCCATAAATAGAAACCTGTCATATTTACAGTAAAAATATAATGGAAAACCTCGACAAATAGTGCAGACGCCGTTCTCAGGTGTCATCTGCCGTGGAAACGCATTTTTTGCCACCACTTTATAAAGCATCACTGGAACGAGCGCATGTTTACAGGTGCGAACATGGAAGTGTACTTCATACTACTAGGGGTACGCGAACCTAATCTCTAGAAATATGGTATTAGAAAGTCAATCTCTATCAGGTGTTATTCCAGTCAGCCAACTGATCATTTTATGACCAAGGCAATTTATATTTGAGCCGCGACACGAAAAAACAAACTAAATGGCATATGCGTCCAGCGAAGACACCGATCAGCCGGGGCGTCCGCCCAGTCTGATCAGAGTCTTCGTTGTCCGCATAGTGCTAGCTGAGACCCTTAGCTAACCTTTAAGAGCAAGCGAAGACGCTGAGCAGACTGGCGGATCTGAGTCATCGCTGGGCGCACATAACTTTGTTTGTTTTGTCGTCTCGCGGCTCAATTTTATTTGCACAATTGCAAAACAAGCATTTTTAATATAAAAACAAAAATAAAGCGTGATCTTTCAGGCATTCCATTTTTTTTTCTATTTAGCATATACAATGACTTCTGCACAAGTTTTCTCTATATATTTGACTTACTTAATTTACTTATACAGAAGAAACAGGAAACGACTTTATATATAAGCATTTGAAATTGTATTGTAGTATATGTATGTAATTTATAATTAATAAAATATTGTTTAAACCAGATGAAACAGAAAATATTAAAGATAGTTAGTCTGGAATAAGTTGAAGACAAAACTGGAATTTATTATTTAGCAGATAACATTATTAATAACAATATGACAACACGACAAAACACCGCGTTAATATTCTTTCTTTCTTTTTTCTAATTATAAAAAACATTATAGCATGCTATCACTATAAAGAACAACCCACGCAGGACATCGAAAGAAGTACTATGAACAAAAAAACAAACAAACAAAAAACGGAACAGCGTATTTCTGATAACGGACATGCCGCTATGTACATTCAGCTATTTAACAAATGAGCCACGGCACGAGAAAACCAAACCTGTGGTTGTGCGCCCAGCGCAGACTCAGATCAGCCTGGGCATCCGCCCAGTCTGATCAGAGTCTTTGCTGTCCGCATTGAGATAACTTAGACCTTAGCTACCCCTTAAGCGCTAAGCGAAGAGTCTGATCAGACTGGTCGGATGCCCAAGCTGATCAGAGTCTGCACTGGGCGCACAACCACTTTGTTGGTTTTCTCGTGTCGCGGCTCATTTATCTAAACCTGGCATATCCTGTTCACTGTACCTTACCTAGCGAGCTTATTTTGCATACTGCATAACTTAGGTGACATTTAAATCCACTGCATGCCCGTGTCTAACAGTTCTCTTGTGGTAGCTGATATTACTGTAAATACATAAGAAGTAGGTCTAGTAACTCATATCATGTTCAAACAATGAAACTAAGATTGGCCATAAATGCTAATTGATTGATTTGTTGCTTAACGTCAACGGTAATCAGCTATGGACATGTTGGGACGGTCAGTTTACCTAACCACACTATTCCTGGGCAGGCTTAGACCTCCTAAGCGGTTAACCAGTACTAAGTGCACATACTTTCGCCAGTAACTGACAACTGCCCTTCTTGAATCAGCGGAAGGTGAAACGAAAGTATGTTGCCAGACCGGGTAACGAACCTAGAACCTCTGACTTATGAGTCAGGTGCCCTACCGATTGCGCTACGCGGCCTGGCTCCATTAATGCTAAGCGTCCCTAAAATGGGACATAGGCAAACAGTGCAGACCCAGATCAGGCGTCGTAAAACGGGTATGTCTTCTCCAAATAAAACAAATGATCAAAAAACCATATATATCTGACACCCCTTAAATAGCAAATGAACTCATCGAATATATCCAAATAGAAGAGTCTACTAGGCATTAATGGGTTAAGTAGCGCATCCTGATCAACTTTACTCTGCAGGTTCCAAAGGATTGATTGATTTTCTATGCAAATACCCAGTAATACCCAGTTGCGACTGACTTTGTTGATCGCTGGGGCACAGCCAACTTTTCGTCGGACAAGGCTTATTTAACAGATTGATGAAAAATGATATATCCATTTTCTGGCACAGAAAGGTGCCTATCACATTGATACTGGACAATAGCTGTACAAGCCCAGAGCGCCGATATGTCCTCATTAAACATCAATTTGCCCCATTTCAAAGAGAATATTTATAAATTTATTCATGCAAGCGAATGCATTACGACAAATAAATGGAGGTTAATGGCTGACAGATACAGCCTTTCACGATATTATATTTCCTTGTTGTGGTGATTTAGATAAGAAGTGAAAAAGGCAATGATAGATACTTATTCAATTTATTCTACGTCCCACTCACGACACCAAACGAGATATAGTAGCTTTAGTTGTAAGAAAATACGAGGGGAAAGCAATATACTCAGCTTTGCCCTATAGTTACTTTGTCACAAAGCTAGGCTCAAAAAAAGAAACCCGGAAGTTCATACGCAGCTCTTAGACCATTCGCCTCATTTAGGTTACAACCACAGTTCACACGATATCAAGTTACATTGTATTATGATTTATTATTTTATATGCTGAGTCTAAAAATTCTTCGGTCATTGTTTTTTTTCTTGTTATTTTTTTCTTCTTTTTTATTGTTGTTGGTATTATTATGGTTTTTTCTTCATATATACATGAACAATTTAGTGGTAATATTTTCGAGCTGTAAATATACCCACTACTTTGGCATACGTGTATAGTAAATTGCACTAAACATGCACATTGTAGCTGGGTTTCGTTAGCAAGGCAATTGTGGGGTATATAACTACATAAATTTATACGAAAGGATTTGTACAATAATAATTCTTTCTAAAGATATATATTAAAATGAGAAAGAAGTTTAAAAACTAGGTGAATAGAGCAATAAAAGTAAAAAGTATGCAAAGACCAGGAACTGAAACAATCAAAATCCAAATCCAGCCCTCAAACCATAGTTGGAAACAACTAAGATTACAAATAATCAAGATACAGAGAACATATGGCCAACCGAGTGAGCAGCTTGTTCCCAAAAGGTGGCCACTCAGCAACCCAAACCGAACCAAAAATAATAATAACATACATAAGGTAAAACATCACAGAAACTCTGACACCAAAAACAGGCAACAAAGAACCACAACAGAACTACCGCCTTGGAACGGTCAGTAATGAATTACTGGGGGGCTTAAATCGATTTTACAGGCCCAACCTCACCCTCAGTTTCTGAAGTGGTACAAAACATTTAGTTGGTTGTTCGGTTCGCATGATAACCCTCTAACTCGTCAATGAATCATCACGGTAAACACATAAATCAAATTTCAACACCATGAAGAAGCAAAGACGAGGACTCAACAGATACAACGGGCCGTCTGACAGGTGGAGATCCCTGTCCTGCCAAACAACCCCACTGGAAATCTGAAGCAAAAGAAGGTCACCAGTTGAGCCCCGGTGGACCAAGCAACAGACAAAAAGGCTCCGGTCCCAACCAACTAAAATATATAGCTTTAGGTCGGGACCATCATAGAGTCTGACGACCGATCCCCCGGTGTGCAATTAAAGAGTGCAGCAAAGCTATCAACCGTGATTGGGTTAATCACTAAGCATGCAGACTGTCGCATAACATTTAAATTATAGCCAATACGTTTGTGACGTATTATTATTTTTCGGAATTGATCAGAAAAATCAGTCCTACCCTTAATCTTTTTGAATTTGTATACTAAGTCACCATAAAATTCTGGTTCCGATAGGCCTTGGTGTAAAAGAAATTTTAATCCGACATCAAATTTTGAAACCAATTCATGGTGTCTGCGATTGAATTTAGAAAAAGCCTTTCTAAGCTTATGATACCGATAGCCCTGTTGAAGAAGTTTAGCAGTTAAACATTTATTACGAGCATTAAAGTCATCTACATGACTACACACTCTAGCAAATCTTATAAGTTGAGAAATATACACTCCATAAGAGGGACGACGTGGAACGTCACCATCCAAAAATGGAAAATTAACTATATCAAAGTCAAAGTCATCACGTTTATCATAAATTTTAGAAGATACAAAACCGTTAGAAATAGACAATATTTATAACATCTTTCATTATTATTCTTTGCTGGTCAAGTCTTTGGCTTTCCTGAACAGCGCACTATTTCCAAATACTTGCATTTTGCTGGAACCATTAGGAACACATCCACACACAAGTGTCTTCAATTATAATCAAAGGATAACAAATGCATGAGAGCAGGGCAGGGAGTTGTGCAAAAGAATGTAAATCTGTTCTCATAGGAAAATCTTTCCATGTGGTAATCAGTAAGACGCCCCGGCACTGAGAGTTATCCGATCGCAATAACCCCGATCTTATTCGGACTTCCAAGGATTATTGATGGTTAGAAGATCGCACAGCCGTCTGATTTTGAAGTTTAGAACCTTGGAAATGTCCATCGACTTACAGTAGGAATAACATTCCTCAGGTGGAAGTTATAGTTTCACGACATCTTACTGAAACTTTGCAATAACATTCCAATTAATGAGACATTGAAAAAATATCAGTTTTAGCTCTATCGATTAGTTTACCATATATTTATGGTTTTTGTTTGCTTATATTGCAAAATAGAGACTAAATTATTAAACGGCTCATTTTGAAAATTCTTTTGCATTATACATCAAGTAGATTTGAATGTGACCGAGATCGACTTATCCACTACAGTTAGGACCCCTGAAATGTTTCGTTGGCTTCTAATAAGAAGACGCTTGTCCCCAGGTTGGAAGCAAAAGTATCAACACAACTAATGAAAATACCACAAAAGGGATCTTGGAAAAGTAGGAAGTTTAGCTCTGTTGGACTGTTTATAGCAGCGTTATGACTCTTTGCTTATATTGCAAAAATTTGGCTGCATGATAAAAGTAGCACATTTCAAAGGTTGTCCTTGAAACGAATATAGAAAATTGATACACATTTTGAATAGAATAGATTTTATTTTGAAGATTGGATTGTGCACTGTACAAATAAGACCCTTGCAATTCCCATGCAGTTATAACTGCGCAAAAGCTCTTTTACATGCTTGAAATTACAGTTTAAGGCATTATGTTCAAACTTTGTAATATCATTATAACTGAAGTCTTGAGAAAATACACAATAAACACTGTCACTTTACCACAGAGTGATGGCTGCTTAAACATAGGACAATTCATTTTGGATTTTTTTATGCATTACAAAAATTAAACAATATAGTTGATAAATAAACTCTAGCTGCAAATTTGAAATGGTCCATTAGCCAGTAAGCTATTATTCCGTATGCCTGAATTATTGGATCCATTTGATCTAGATAATGAAAAGCAATTTGTGTGAATGGTACATAAGTGGCCAGACACAGGGCGCCTGATGCGTATTGAAGCTGTGGGTGACACTTTGTTGCTGTAAATATGACACTTATAATTGAGTTTATTGGTACTACTGAACGCCAGCTAAGACTGTATTTGGGACAATCGTTAAAGTCTTCAAAATTTGATCTGATAATGGCAGAAAAAAAGATATCATAATATTTTAGAAAACATTTTATTCAAACCGGAAAGTGAAGTCAGAATCCTTCCTAAACAGGTCCGATTGAAACGATACGGATTGTTTTTTGTTTGTCTCATACTAATCAATACCAGTAAAATGAGCCGTGACACGAGAAAACCAACAAAGTGGCTGTCCGCCTAGCGCAGACTCTGATCAGCCTGGGCATCCGCCAAGTCTGATCAGAGCCTTAGCTGTCCGCACGGAGGTAGCTTAGATCCTTAGCTACCCTTTAAGCGCTTAGCAAAGAGTCTGATGGGACCAGGCGAATGCCCAGTCTGATCTGAGTCTGCGCTGGGCGCACAACCACTTTGTTGGTTTTCTCATGTTGCGGCTCAAATGTTTTCTCCGAATTATGTTACATAATTATCCCCTTATCTCAATACTGTGGCAGTTACACTCTTAATAGCGTAATTATCATTTTCCCCTCTCATAATTTCTTGCCCAGGCTATAGCAACTGGATCCTTAGGAATATTTAACAAATGTATGAGTTATCTGTCCTTGCCTCCGGGCTGCATCAGATTTATCTTTTGTAATGTTTCCATAAAAATCCACAGACGAGCACATCATAAAGTGAGTCATTAAGCATAACAAAATCAGAGAACTTTCGATCTTTTAATCAATATGTTTTCTGTCCAGTATCGATTATAGGTCCGCAACCCATATTTTCATGAAATTTAACAAATGATTCAGCTTGCCAAGCCGATATGTACCGAATAAGAAAGAAACTTTTTTACCTCTGAATCCATGATTTATCCTGCTTGCCTAATTCTTTCTGTTCCTTGTTAAAGGTCCTTTATCCTTAGGATATCTTCATGAAATTTCGTTGATGCCCTAATCTTTATGGATAAATATATAATGGCTAAGACAAACAACACGAAGTATGTTAATTCACGCGTTATCTGGGTACCTTTCTCGAATCATAGAAGGATAAGGCAGCGACAGAAGAGAAATGGGCTCCGCCTTTCATCAGCTGTGCCCAAGATACAGTGGGTCTCTAACCCCCACTGCCCCTACGGCTATTTTGCTATGGGAAACCTTTACCTTTATGACTAGTGTATAGGCCCAGTAAACTGTGCCCTTTGCATCTGATTGTTTATATGTATTATGAGCAATGGGCAAGTCGGTAACTCGTGTCTGGAAATAAGGGTCAGACACTGGTGGCATAAAAACATCATCACAGGGCGGAAATGCGATGTGACTTGTGATATTTGGCTAAAGTGAACATAGACAACCCGGATAGGGATGGGCTCCGTCAGGCTGAATATTACTCAAAGGACACCATGGATAATGAAAGCGTCACAACATGACTGACTGTATCTTGGTAAGGCAGCGATTTTGATCTGAAGGTACCGTTCACAGGACGAGGCGCTTTCCCGAAGCAGACATTGCAAATAATCAGCTCAGGACTACTCCATAGGATATGAAACAGTGACTATGACTTGGTACTGCTGGCCAGAATGCTTATCCGGCTGCGACTGAACCATTGATGTTTTACAAGATCTGGCGATCAGGAGAATGGCCTGTCCCATCGGCTTTGTCGCTGATTCTTACAATCCTCAAATGACAACCTACAACTCTGTCAAAACTTACAACCTCAGCCATATGAACAAAGAATTTATCTTTGCAAGTCATACTTACTGGCGTAATCCCTGAGACATATCTGGAAGTAATCAGCTCAGGACTACTCCATAGGATATGAAATAATTTGATAAAAACCAGACCGTGATTACCCGGCTTACACTCTGTCATTGTAATTACCTTTAATATTCGAGGACTTTTATGATTAACTACCATAGTTTTCCTAGATATCCAATCAACCGATTTTTTTCAACTAAGGGGTCTACTGGGTGGTTCTGAACAAGACCCCAGCGGACACACACGATAAAAACAATATTGGGAATAACCACAATATAGGGGATCCTGTGTGGATCCATGCCTGTATTAGAAAGAAGTTAACCAAACCTGGTGTACAATTAAACATAACATCTTATCTATAGTTCTAGACCAAAAGCAATAATTTTGAACTAAGAATTCCAGTGTGGTAGTTCTTTAAAGACAGGACTTCTCTGCCGGGGGGGGGGGGGGGGGGGGGGGTCAGGTTCCCATAACATAACAATGTTACCTGTATAGGTAAAGGTGTGAAAATTACGTCAACCAATCAGTGGACCAGAGTTAACAGTTGTGATGATTTTATTGGCTGATTGGAGGTGTTTACACTATGAGATCAAGAGACAGAATGACACTGTGGAAGTTAATCCTACTTATACTGTCACCCAAAGATAATTTGTTTCCCGCGCAAATGGCCCAGCACAACCATTTAAGGATAATAGGTAAAGCAGGTAGTTAACGGCCCCAGGCAATTATCCGTCGGTTTGGAAATCAGTATTAGGCTTATATTTTCAACAGTACCTCCGATAATCCGGTGCGTACATGGCCGAGTAGGTTAAGTGCCAGCATGCCCCTTCATACTATTGCAGTAAAATACGAGTTCGAATCCCTCCTGCAAACATTCTTTTATTCGAAGACAGTTTTCTTCTCAAGAGCTCTTACTTCCATCGTTTTTAATATTGTTTCTCTCTTATTGTTTCCTCTTGTTCATGTTTAATTTATTTGTACTATAGTATTTTAATTTTTGAACTTTTAGAATTACGAGATATTGAAACTTTCGGTTTGGGTTGCTGAGTGGCCACCTTTTGGGAACAAGCTGCTCACTCGGTTGGCTATATGTTCTTTGTATCTTGATTATTTGTAATCTTAGTTGTTTCCAACTATGGTTTGAGGGCTGGATTTGGATTTTGATTGTTTCAGTTCCTGGTCTTTGCATACTTTTTACTTTTCTTCCAGCTACACAATGTAAGCCGAATGGAATTTGGAGAGTCCCGGACTGACATCTCAACATGAATCGCGAAAAAAATAGCTTGCCCAACATACACTCTAAGGGGAATTAACATTGAATCAACGTTGATTCAAAAGTCATGACTTAGAATCAACGTTGATGGGTGTTGCTTCAACGTTGTGTGCCCAGTGGGTAGATATTTAGCACCTAGAAAAAATAATTTTAAGAACTGGCAGAATAATTTTCTCTAAATCATTCGAATAAGGAAGATTATTTTTGTCTCATTGCCTGCAGCTCCTATAATGTTGTCATTATGACGATGAAATTTAAGATGAAATGACAGCATGCCTTTTTTCGTGAAACGATTTTGATACTCGTCCCATGAAATTCGAGCTTCATGCAAAGCATGCATACCTGTTTATTAAAAAATAAAATAAATTAAAACAAGACCCCCCCTCCAAAACACAAAAATATTCCCCCACCCCCACCCTCCAAAATACAAAAAAATAAAGAAAATAGCATGCGCTTGTGATTCGAACCCACGACTACACACAAGCAAAGTTAAAAGATGATATCAAATTCAAACCACTGAGCTGCTTTTATTCGTGGTATGTTCGGCAGCATTATAACAAATATCATATTGACATACGTCCTCACTTAGTACAGGTAAATACCTGTTTCCCCTTTCAGTGGTACGTTCTTTGTTTACACCAATATTTGTCAATAACACATTATCGTTGAGCTATAGTATACTATTACCCAACGATAATGTGTTATTGACAAACATTGGTGTAAACAAAGCACGCACCACTGAAAGGGAAAACAGGCAGTTACCTGTACAAAGTGAGGACGTATGTCCATATAATAATTGTTTTAATGCTGCCGAACATACCATGCGTCAAAGTAGCTCAGTGGTTCGAATTTATTATCGGCTCTTAATTTTCTTTGTGTGCGGTCGTAGGTTCGAACCACATACGTATGTTTTTGTGTGTATGTGTTTTTTTTTATTATCTTATTTTTTTATAAACAGATATGCATGCTTCGCATGAAGGGACCTACAGACTAGTAACAAAATCGTTTTACGAAAAAGGCATGCTGTCATTTCATTTTTAATTTCATCGCTATAGTGACAACATTATAGGTTCTTCAGACATTGAGACAAAAATAATCTCCCTTATTTGAATGATTTAAAATAATTTCTACAAGTTTTTAAGATTATTTTTCTAGGTGCTGAATATCTACCCACTGGGCACGCAACGCTATAGCAACATCCAATCAACGTTGATTCAAAGTAATGACGTTGAATCAACGTTGATTCAATGTTAATTTCAAGTGGAGTGTATGTTGGGCTCTCGAAATTCTATTCGGTTTACGTTGTCTAGCTGGAAAAAAGTTTCAATATCTCGTAAAAATAAAAGTTAAATATATATAATACAATATGAAAAATAAATTAAACATAAACAAGGTGAAATAATAAGAGAGAAACGATACTAAAAACGAAGGAAGTAAGAGCTCTTCAGAACAAAACTGTCTTTAAGGAAAAAAAACTTGCGGGAGGGATTCGAACTCGTATTGTACTGCATTAGTGTGAAGGAACTTGCTCTAACCTAACCCACTCGGCCACGGACACACTGGTTGATATAGGTAATAATAAGAATATACCCCTGACACTGATTTCCAAACCGACGGATAATTGCCTGAGGGCCGTTAACTACCTGTTTTACCTATTATCCTTAAGTGGTTGTGCTAGGCCATTTGCGCGGGAATCACATTATCTTTGGGCGACAGTAGTTCCACACTCTGTTCTTACTTGTTTAAAAATCAAAACAGCGTTATTGTTCATCATCAAATCGCCGGATTAACTGTGGAGTATATATACAGTTATAAATCGTTTTTATGAGATTCAATTCTCTTGCATTTTTAATATGCTTATTAACAAGAAAACTGCATTTTTTGTTACCGGTTTGTTTCAAATATTCTGTATTACAGATTATATGATTGGCTGAAATGAAAGTGCGTTCATGTGCTAGAGATATGAATTTAAATTGAAAATGTGTAAAAAAGTATGTAGTCATAAAAAATATTGGTTTTAGGAACACAAAACGGTGTTAATTGTTTTTTACTGATCCAAATATTTGATAGCTCTTTTGGTTATTTAGACGGTATAATGGTTTGAATGCCCCGCCAATATTTCTATTCAGTATTTGTCTACCTTAATGCCTCGCATACAATAAAAGAAATCTTGGTCAAAAGTGTAGTTCCGCGGCGTCTGATTATGGCTTACATTGTTAGTAATTTCAAACTGTTTGTAAAATATTACATGCAAACCAAACACCCCTTATACTGGAAATGGTCCTGCCAGAACTGTGAGGCTGGTGATTTCACAAGAAACATATTTTTCCGTTTGCTAAACAAATACCTGCTAAACTTTCTGATAGTTCGACAGAGAAGCTGCCGTGAATTTCTTTATATTCTTAGTAGTATACTCAGCTATAACACAACCTGTAACACCCTAATACGAAGAGGCTTATCAGACCGTCGGCGGAGCATTTCTTTATACTACCAAATTATTCCACATCTAATCCCATTTTCAGGCATAGCTTTCCACTTTCGTTTGTGTGACAATTTTATTCTGAACGTTGACAAAGTTTTATGGGTCTAAGATGCGCCATAAGTGTAGACTGTTATTTCCCATTCATTTATTATTAATGTGTTTTCGATGTACTCTTAGACTAATAAAACATTTAGTAGCCAGAAACAATAATTACGAGACAGGTAATTATATACTTATCACCTAGGCATGGGCGGCGTATTATTATTACTGCCAGGCGATGGCTAGTCTTCGAGAGAACCCAGCCAGTTCTCTTTCTAGGGTCCGTGTCTTTCGGATTTCTCAATGTTTCACCGATTCACGAGTTTGGACTTATGATTTTGTTATGTTGGTTCCTTCTACTCTGTTGTTATAAGAAAAAGAAAAGTATCCGTATGGTTTAACTTCAGTATACCACATTTAGATTCTGATTTTGATATTGAGACTGGTATCCTTAACATATGAAAATGTAAAGTCTCATAATATAGCCATGAATCAACCAGCCAGGCCCGTTATAACAAAGAATTGAAAAGTATTTTTGATTTTAGAATTCGATATAATATTGAGCCGCGACACGAGATAACCAACAATGTGGTTGTGCGCCAAGTGTAGGCTCAGATCAGCCTGAGCATCCGCCCAGTCTGATCAGAGTCTTCGCTGTCCACACGAAGGTAGCATAGATCCTTCGCTAGCCTTTGAGCACATAACGAATACTCTGATTAGACTGGGCGGATACTCAGACTGATCTGAGTCTGCGCTGGGCGCACAACCACATTGTTGGTTTTCTCGTGTCGTGGCTCAATTATAATCTCTAAATAATTATACACCTCTATGTTTTCCTGCCAGGTTTACAAAACGACACAGCCTGTTTGTAAACAAAATCTGCTCTTGAAGGCAAAACAATTACCCTAAAGGCGCAAATGCACGCTTTCTTTAAAAAGATGACCCCTACTGAGAAGCATTGCTTCCCCTATCAAAAGTTCATTTTGTAAATAATGACGGTATTGCTTTCTTCTTCCGAGAATGTTGTAAAAGCCGATGCAGCAGAAAGCAGGACGCATCGAGTCTGATGCGTCTTTGTGAGTGTTGCAAACTGGCACTGGCCTGTGATAATCAAGAGACTGATAATCAGCATTTTTTAGTTATAGCAAACCAGAGTCATAACATATTGGAAGTGTCTCCTGCCAGCCGGCTGGCACTAGACCTAAAAGTCTCCTGCCAGCCGGCTACTGGAATACTGATGAGAAAATTCCATTTCTCATGGCATTATGATAGAAAGCTATATTTTATTGTATTAAACATGTAGTTAACTAATTAAACACTTTATTAATTTAAATTTCCATTTTAGTCTGGCTTTCAATATGTAAAATTGGAACATTTATCCCTTTTGTTTGGACATTAAACAGTCTTAAACTTAGCTCGAGACCCCTCATATACTATCATTTACTCACCAGTATACTGCTTAATTTTTTCCTGAATTTTGTCTTGTATACAGGTAGGTGTGAAAAGTCCGCTTTGATCTTAAAGTTTTCAGTGTGCGCCAAATAAAACAGTTTTCCACAAATTTACCAGTTTTCTCATGAGCTGTTCCCTATAGTTGCATTTTCGCAATTCAATCAGGCAATTTTGTTTATCAACTAATTCTTTCTACCAGAAACAATATGCTACAGTGTCATAATATGAAACTACCATTATCATAAAGGCAATTATGCAAGCAGAATAAGCATATAAAATTTCAGTGAAAATTGTTAAGTAGAAGTTTGAGTTACTTCCCTTGCAAAGTATAATTTGAGTTACTTCCCTTGGAAAATCTATTATGTCCTTTTATTTATGTATTTTGCTTGCTTGTTTGCATATATTTTTTTAATGTAATTATAATATTGATGTAACATTAACTTTAAAATACCCAAGAATTCTGTGAAATGTGATGTCAGTTTATTTATTTTAATTAGCATTCCAATAGCCGGCTGGCACGAGACTTTTAGGTCTAGTGCCAGCAGGCTGGCAGGAGACCAAAAAGTCTTCTGCCAGCCGGCTGGCAGGAGACCTCGCCTAACATATTTGCGCGCAAAAATACCTATTTTGAGTTTGGAGGCGGTATCTCAACTGAAAAGATTAACTCATTCCTTTTTTTAACTGTGGCCTTCAGTTTTCTCTTTAGATTTTAGATGTCTTATCAATTTCTACCATCCAAAGAATAAAATAAAACCTAACTTTTAGAATTGATTCTTTTCTTTTCTTCTTCTTCGTCTGTTTTGTTTTTCTCCTCTTCTTCGTCTTCAATACGTAATGATTTTGTCTGTTTGTAGCCAGGCCCAAAGGTTCCGGGTTCGATACCCGGTCGATACCCGGTCCGGCCAGCTACTTTCGTTTCTCCTCCCGCTGATCCAAGAAGGACAATCGTCAGTTTCTAGCGAAAGTATGTGTACTTACTACTGATTATCCGCTTAGGAGGTCTTAGTCTGCCCAGGCCCAGGAATAATGTGGCTAGGTAAACTGACCATCCCGACATGGCCATAGCTGTTTACAGTGGACGTACAGCAGCAAAACGACAACAACAACAACAAAATGTTACCAGGTATATTAGGATGAACTATGTAAATGCAGAATCGTTGAATATTTTTTCTTAAAAAGTATCATGACATTTATTTTCTTGTTTATTCCATAGGTATACATCGTGAAAGTGCTGAATGACATTTAAAATGAATTCCTTTTTAGGTCAGACTTTCTTAAAGGAAGATTTATTATTTTCGAATTTTGAAATCCTGATAATTTGTACTAGTGGACACCTCTGTTTGGGAGACTGTAGCATAAAATTTGCTCAGGTGCACATATCTTTCAACATTTTTCTATTTGTCAAGACAATCATAGTAGAAGAAGTGGCTATCAAGAAATCATGTGACGACGTCGTCTAGCGACGTCTTATGTAAACAAACGTCTTGATTGGCTCTTGCAACGTTGGATTGACGTCACGTCAGGGCGACGGCTGTTTAACGTTATGACCAAACACGTCGTTAATAACTTTCCGTTGATCCATATTTTGCCTATTCTACACCAAATTATCACGAAAACGGCACAGAGAGGTTCACAAATAAAGTGTAAATATAAGAATAAAAATTTGATTTTACAGCGTTCATCGTGTGAAGAAGCCAGTGGTAGTTGCTAGAATTTTACAAGAAGCGCTTCGCGCTTCATGGAATTTTATCTCCGCCAACTGGCTTCATCACACGATGAACGCTGAAAAATCAAATTTTAATTCTTAATTCAGATTTTTCAATTTTGAAAATACTGCAATAGGCCAAGACAATGGTCTAGCAGGATACGATAAAACACTAAGGTCAAAGATAAAAATGTGCCGACGCGGAGCAGTCTGATCTCCTTGGTATTCCACCAGACTTTGATAGAAAATTCAAATGATTCAAGGTTTAGGCTAAACACCCAAAGTAACTACCACATCCCACTATATTTTGTATTAATCAATTAAACATGCTCCTACATGAACATTAACAAAGAATAATAGCATGCGCTCCATTTTAGCAGCAAAACACATCAATTATTTTGTTTTTCTTTAGTTAGTTTTACAATAGGAAATTGATTAATGATCAGAATGTCGTACCGTTGAGTTTGTTTCAAAGTGTTCTATATATTTATTCATATAGAACTTGACGATACCATTATAACTAAGCAGATGTCAGATTTGCTTCTGTCTGTCTGTCCGTCTGTATGCCCGTTCGTCACAATCTTGGGTATAGACTTTGTGTTATCAACTCCCACAGTTTTCAATGGATCATTTTCAAACTATGCACACATTTTGTGGCCACAACAAAGCTATGCATGTGGACATTTGGTGGGAATAAACTTAATTTTGGCAGGGCCGAATTAAGGTCTTTTGAACTTAGTCATTCAGGCCACCTTTGGTGCAATTTGGCGGACTAGTTTGTGTAAGCAACTCTTTCCGAAATTTAAATTGATCTCTTCAAACTTTAAACACATAATACAGATATAGTAAAGATGTCAATGAGGAATTTTGATGGAGATAAAATTTTGACAGAGTGACGGCCTTTTGAACTAGTCATATTGAGGAGTTTTGATGCAGTTTAGGGTATGACGTTTTTTTCTATTAACTTTTGTCACACGTTTTAATGGCTCTTATTTTTCAAACATTGTACACATAATAAATAATTTTATATATTACGAAAATATGCATTTGGCGTTTCCGTTGAGGTAACATTGCGACCTTTTGAACTTCATCATTTTGGATAACTATATTGCATTGTAGGATATGTACAGAATTCAATAGATTGTTCTGAGAATTGGAATAAACATTAGACATATAGAAGAAACTAGAAATGTGTCCATACGACACGGATGCCCCCGCCTAGTGCCCTAAGTAAGATGGCGCCTTGTTTACGGTAAAGGCACTTGTAGCATAGCTAAGTTCACAAAGGCAGACTTCTGTGGTACGTTTTATTGTTTTCCTTGGGCAGATGTATTGTGCTTCTTGGATCAACAGAAGTGCATGGGGTGGGGGGTCATCACTGATATGTGCTAACATTCTGTATCTTATCGCAGAAATGGATGCCAAGCAACTTTCCAAGTGAAATAGCCCGGAAACAAGTAACTTTTCAAAAACTAACAAACTAAAACCATTATTGTATGAAATGAAGTCGAAAAAGGGCCATAACTCCAACAATAATTGACGGATTTTACCAGGCATCAAACTTGACCTGTATTCGATGATTATATACCTGTGTATAAAATATGAATTCAATATACCGATCCTTTCAAAAGATAATGAACGGAAACCAGTTTTTCATACAAAATGAAGTCGAAAAAGGGCCAGAACTCCCACAATAATCGACGTAAATTGGCCAACATCGAACTTGACCTGTACTTTATGATTATATACCTGTGTATAAAATATGAATTCAATATACCAATGCTTTCAAAAGATATCGAACGGAAACCATTTCTTCATACATAATAAAGTCGAAAAAGGGCCATAACTCCCACAATAATCGACAGATTTTGCCCAACATCGAACTTGACCTGTATTTTATGATTATATAGCTGTGTATGAAATATGAATTCAATACACCAATGCTTTCAAAAGATATTGAATGGAAACCATTTTTTCATAGAAACAGAAGTCGAAAAAGGGCCATAACTCCCACAATAATAGACGGATTTTACCCAACATCGAACTTGACCTGTATTTTATGATTATATAGCTGTGTATGAAATATGAATTCAATACACCAGTGCTTTCAAAAGATATTGAACGGAAACCATTTCGTACGTACGTACGCTACGCTACGTTACGTACCCTACATACGTTACGTATGTTACGTGCGTACGGACAGGGGTGATACTATATGCCCCCCCCCCCCATTTTAAATGGCGGGGGCATAAAAATAATTTTAAAATAACTGCCATTTGAACATACATGTAGTCATATTGGAAACCTTTGTCGAAGTGTAGCGTACATAGTTGGAGAGGTCGTAACTATCACAGTATGAGGAAACTCTGCCAGTAACATAATTCGCTGTAATGCGTTAACTATTTTTAAAGAAATGAAATGAATTTTGACTGAATAATTACTTTTGCAACTTATTTATTCCCAGCAACTAAATGTAATGATCATCTTATCATCTACTGCTGTGTACGAACATTGTAAATATATGGAAGTTATATATGTAACATTTGGTTGAGATATAATGAATTTCGTTCAATTTTTGAGAGTCGGGCCAACAGTGTAGGTATTTGGTACAGTGCATCTTGATAACAGAACATTAGTGATGTGAACTGATGATTGACACGTTCTGCAGGGAGGAGGGGGCGGGGGCATCGTTCGTGTCTTGCAGATTGTCTAGTGCGTGCGTTTTTCTTTCGTCTTTTGTGTGGAAAGCTGACAAAACTGTATACTTTCAATGAAATTGAATCAAATGCTCATCATATTAAGCACCTGCTATTGTTTCAGAATGGAGCGAGGCGAATTTACCTGAAATTATAAAAGATTGTGTGGATATTACAAGCCTGTACCAGACAAAATTTCTTTTCATAAATCAAAGAGAAAGAGAGAGGCTACCTGTCTTATAGAACATAATTTCATATTCCTATGTTAATATATTGATATGTGCGTTAAATTGAAGAGGAACACATAGAATGAAACACTTTTAAAGTATAAACGTATCCATACCAATTTTAGTGCGACAGACGCGCGTTTCTGTATTTAATTTCTTCAGTGTCGCTTAACACCAAAAGTTTGATAGGAAAGAGATGATGGGCAGGTCTCGGCAGACAACGAGCGTCCCTCTCCGAGCGAAAATTATTGTCGCATTCCGCGGGACACATTAACTGCAGATATCAGGTAAGAGACGCCTACGTATTAATCCGCGAGCGCAGGCGTCCCCCATCGAGCCACCTCAGCCCCTGCGTCTCGAGCAAAGCGACAGACAAGGGCATCAGGAAAAAATGTTCGATGCAGCAAGAATCCACAAAAAGTCAAAACAATTCAAAAGAATGGAAGCCAAACTCAGCTAAGATTCCCGTCGCTATGACAAGTTTGTCTTAGTTTTAGAATAATTTAGAAATTTTACCAGATATACATTAAATGGATTAACGTTACTTTAAATCAGTATAATTTCAGAAGTGACCCCAATGCTAGAGAACCAGAATCAACACTGATACACTGACGAACTGGGTTGATGATATCCTCGTTACTTTAAATCAGTATAATTTCAGAAGTGACCCCAATGCTAGAGAACCAGAATCAACACTGATACACTGACGAACTGGGTTGATGATATCCTCGGGGACAAATTGTCCACCAGCAGCGATAAAGCAAATTAGACAAGAGGCTTATAAAAAGTAAATCTTATAAAATCATAAGTAAATGTCAGGAACTGACACAATACAATTCCACATCCGACACAAGACACCGCGTGTGGAAGAGACAACACAGACAGACATAGCAACTAACAGCACACAGAACAACATAGAAGAGAAGAACCAAGACAGAACTGCCGCCTTGGGACTGCCAGTAATGAAATAACTGGGGAGGTGGGGGGGGGGGGCTTAACTGGTTGGGGGTCGACAAACTCTCACCCTTTGTTCTGTCTTGGTTCATAAGACACTTAGTTGTTCAACCCAACGAAAACAGCCATTCCACACAACAGTCTTACAAAAGCACCGACCCTGACAATGAAAACAAATCGTACGCAAAACATTAAACATCTGTTTTTACCTATTTTCATTTTTTTGATGTCAGGGCTAGCCTCTGATAGGACCTATCCAATTTGTCTTGTCGGTTTCGTTACCATGAAGGATCCTGCGTGCGATTTACATACAAGCATGTTCTCTTTGTTTCGTTTCGCATGCGTTCTTGTCCTATATCCATACATGTAATTAAATGTCACTAGTATTTTGTTGTCAGTGTTTGATTTGAAAACCGGTCACATTATTACAAATGAAAAACAGACATAGTCTCAACATCTGAAGAAATGCGCACTATGAATTGCATAATATTAATTAACTCGCAACTTGACTACTAAGTCTATTCTCAAGAGCATGAATGCCTATAGCATTGATGCATCGATTTGAACTTCATTCCTTGTATAACTTGATGTTTTGCGGCGCAAAGCTACGAAGAGACGTTAATATTCATATCCGATAAGGTAGATGGGTACTGAATAGAAATATTGGCGGGGCATGTAAACCATTATACTATCTAAATATCCAAAAGAGCTATAAAACATTTGGATAAGAAAAACAATCACCGTTTTGTTTTCCTTAAATCAATAATTTGTATTTCTACATACTTTTTTTACACATTGTCCATTAATATTCATATCTCTAGCACATGAATGCACTTTCGTTTCTGCAAATCATATAATCTATAACATAGGATATTTGAAACAAACTGATAACAAAAAATTGCAGTTATCTTGATAAGTATATTTTTACATTTTTTAAAAAAAATGCAAGAAAATTGAATTTCACGAAAAACGTCTAGAAAAATATACTAAGTCGATGGGGCATGCTTATGCATATTATTTTAGTAAAACTTACTTTGTATGTTACAGAATAATAAAAACAATTATTTCACCGTTTGTTTCCTAGAAAAATAAGGTTTAAGTTAAAAAATATCCCCAAAACAGACCGCGCAAAGTCTGCACCTGCTGCAAGCACAGCCGGTCCTTGCCCTACTATTTATTTTCCTGTTATTCCGGTTCTATCATAGAGTAATGGCTATAAAAATGTGCAGATGGGATTGCAACTGTGAAGATCTTGATCATTCTGGTTCCTAAGGAAGGTCTGATCTCGCTTTCTACTGTTTGTACAGACCTATCTGCCCGAAAACTTAGGCTCTTTACATGAGATATTGTCAGTGTGTTGTAACTATATACTCCACAGTTGATCGATTTGACCATGAACAATAACTCTCTTTTGTTTGAACAAATAGAATACAGAGGCATTAGGTATACGACTACCTGAAGAATCTGTATACAGTAAAACATATTTAAGCACCGCCCCTCCCCCACCCCCAGTTATTTTGTATGACAGATGTACTGAGGCATATTTTGTATCAACAAAACAGAAAATGGGAACGAAAGCAAAGCCGTTCTATGTGTTTAATGCATTTTTGGTTCGTTGATATAACGTAAACTAATAAATGTCACGAGATATTTGTTTTCGCGACGGAAGAACATTTCGCGACAATAAATCGCCGTGATCGCCACAGTGTCGTCAAGAAAGAATCTAGTGAAAATTAATTGTCGCAATCTCAATCGGTTTTCTATATTCCTGGACTATGTTTAGAACGACATGGGGGTGAACATTTGTGCAAGATAAACATCTCCTAACATGGCTTAATTTTCGAATTTCGTGTTTTAGTGCATGTAGGCAACAGGGCTTTTTTTTTGTCTGTTTGTTTTGTTGGTTTTTGTTTGTTGACTGTTTTTTTTTTGTTATTCAGTGTGGTTTAGAACCTAGTTATTGTATCTTCTCCTATCTTGGCCTGCGATCACGTCAAGTGGGGAAGCGGGAGCAGGTTGCTTTTTAGGTTGTCTACGATTTGTTGTTTCACGCTCCACTACTATTCTTCCTCATGCCAGAGCAAGACTACGACAAGATAGTGGCATGTGCACCCAGCAAAGACTCAGATCAGCCTGATCATTCTGATCATAGTCTTTGCTGTGCGCTGAATGTGTACCTAAAGGTCTAAGCTACTTCCATGCGGACACCGAAGACTCAAATCAGACTGGGCGGACGTCCAGGCTGGTCTGAGACTTCGTTGGGCGCACATTCCACTTTGTTGTTTTGTTTTGTCGCGGCTCATTTGACTGTGGCTGTCCCTGGAGATCTTTTCAGTGTTCTATTCGTTTGCAGTTCAGCTTTTCTAAAGCATATACGTCCTCAGACCAGCTTTAGTACATGCGCATTCTGGACATAGAAGACTGGTACGGTTTTGTGCATTTTACGAGGTTCGGCTAGGATTTTTCTTTAGCTCTGGTGGTCCGTAATCACTATTACAGTATTTGTTATTAGCCCTCATATTCATTGCTTCGCAGTGGCTCAGATTCATTCTGTTTATTTTTTTTATTGATGTTCCGCTGATTGGATAAGACAACCTGTATGCAAGCCGAATAATTTTCTGATTTTGAACAATGCTGAACTGGTATTACGATCACGTAAAATCTAGTTACATCTCCAGAGGATTCACTACTATCGTTCTAACGTGGTAATTCTGAGTTTGTTCTTCCTCTATGGGTTTGTGCCACTACGTAATGCCCTTTGTGGTGCCTTTTTTGTTTTGTTACATCTCCTATACCCTAACCAACCACTGACTTTCCCTATCAGCAATTAATTTGCATCTGGGGAAATATGGTTAACCAACAGCTTTGTCCACTAGCTGCCAGGTCATGTATAAATTAGATATAGCGAACTACTTTTCATAGTCCCAACACATAGAATTGCAAGCAAAAATGCACAAATCGATTTTGACAACCTGTGCTTAAAGTTAGTTAAAATCGTTATTCTCAACGCAGAGAAGTGATTCAAAGACTAAATCCTATTTTATTTTGCTTGATAATGATTTTAACTCCAAAATTACTTTTCTACACATATGTTGTTTTTAACCATTTGAATTAACGATGGTAGAAAGAGCACATCTGGTTATCAAATCATCTTATGCGAGATTTCCGGGCATCCTCCAAATAGTCCAGGAGCCCAGGAGAAAAATAAGAGGTTCGCTCCCCTTTTAATAGTAGAGTTTGGCAACCCTGTGCATTAAAAAAAACATTTACTTTACCATAGATTTTTGCCCGGAGACATTTCGAAAAACGCCCAGGAGACTCAAAAATGACCATCTGCTCACCTGAGTAATTTCTTCAGAGAATAGGCCTATCTGTTCTGTTGTGCTTCTTCCGACATTGAAACCAGCCTTTTGTTCAGCGATAATCTCTTCAACTTGGGATCTGAGCCTGTTAATGATGACTTTCAGCATGATTTTACTTTTAGGCTGCTGGTTCTGTAGTTCTGGCAGAGCTGCTGTTGGCCCTCTTGAGGGAGCGTAGTAACCAGCGACGGAGTCATTGAGGTCGGCCATTTTACTGTTCTTCAGAACTTTTTACAGACCTTTCATGGTCTCCCCGCATGCTTGAACAAGTTCTACTGAAATGTTATCAACCCAGGCAGAGGTGTCCTTTTTGCAGTGCCGCTTTTGCAATCTAAGCTGCCTCGCGAAGGATCGGTTGTAGATCTTTTTCTGAGTGCCAAGTGTAGTCCAGAACTGTATTGCACCATGACACATGTTTGTATAGCTCTGAGCAATATTCTGTCCATCTGCTGAGAATTTAGTGCTTTTTTAGACATGTTCCAGACTAGTCATGGATAATTGCTGATCTACAATTTTTCCCTGAAGTTAGATCCTTCACCATCTGTTATGCTGATATTTTTGTTCAAGCAAGTTTCAATCTCCTCGCACTGTCCTCATTTGCTTTCTTCAGGGTCTTTTGACTACTCTTGTCAGCTGTTCTGTATTCTTTCTTTTGTTTCATACCGGCTCTTCGTCGAATCTCTCTTCTCGTCAGCGAAATCAAGAACATATCTGGCGACCCAGGGTGTTGTCCTCTGACGTTCCTTCCCAAGTATCTCACTGGCTGTGTCCGTCAATGTTGTATTGTAGTCTGTAATCATGCTATCTATGTCTGTCATCATCCCTCAGACTGACGAATGGTGCAAATTTCTCGCCTATAGTTACTTGGAACGTGGATGTCCACTTTTGAACTTCTCACGGTGAAACCTCAGTCTTGGCTGGGTTGTCTTTCTGGTCTCCTTCATGCGAACTTGCGAGGTAATCATCAACAGGTAATGTACACTTCCTAGTCTGCGTTAAGAAAGCTCCTTGTCATTGGAACCGCTTCATCACCCGGATGTAGTCAATCTGGTCTTAATGCTTCCTGTCTCGGTTTGCTATGTCCACCTTTTGGATGGTTTGTGGGGCCCAGGTATTTGTCAGTACAGGTTGTTAAAATTGCAAATTTAGGAGTTTGAGACTTCTCTCGTTTGTCTCGGCATTGCAGCAGGGTCCACAAACGCCCCTCCAGTCTGTTTGTGATTCCCTTCCACTTGTCATTCCAATCATCTTGTACAACCAGAATGTCCATCATAATTTATTGGGGTTACTGGTAGAAATGGCATACAGTCTTGTCATCTTCCTCAGATCTTTATAGTCCGAGAGCCCGTGAAAGGTTTATTCATGTGGTCGAGGCCAAAAGGTTTGAAGGTGTTTTCTTATGTAAAAAAAGTGTGCTGAATTCAAAAATTGAAGTCTTAAAAAAATCCAATGATGCACAAAGTCGGTATACTCAAACGATTACACATGGGGTGCTCCAAATCTCGATAGAGCGTCAAAATGGGGGTACCCTTATATTTAGTAATATTTTTAGCCTTCTGCATGCACTGGAATATTAATTTTGATATCAAGCAATACTAAATAGATGTTAAAAAAGATCAAGTAACAATTTCTACATTTTCTTTGCCATATTATGGGAAGCTCTACTTTCAAAATGAAACACTTTGAAAAAAGCCACGAAAACTGGTGATTACAATATTCAACCCATAGGTAGATAAAAATATTGATAAAAACACCGAAAGTAGCAGTTATTATACCCCCAGCACAATAAGTTTGTCGAGGGGTAAATTGTTTTTGCCTTTCCATCCGTTCATCTGTCTGTCCATCCGTCTGTCTGTCCATTTGTCCGTCAGTCCTTTCATCCGTTAGTTAACATTTGCGTTAAAGTTTTGCGTTAAGTGTATTTTCTTTGCTATGTTTTCCTGCAAGTCTTTACGGGAACTTGTTCATATGTACTAAGTGTTACCACAGCATGGATATAGATCAGCTTGCATCACCTGAAAGCTGCTGCTGGCCTAAGGTCAAGGTCACAGACTTGGGAAATATGTACAACAGTTACGTTAAAATTTGCGTTAAGTTTTTTGCTCAGTTTTCTTGAAAGATTTTACTGGAACTGGTTCATATGTCTTTTGTTACAACAAGATAGATACTGATCAGTTTGTTTCATCTGCATACTGCTGCTGGCCAAAGGTTAAGGTCACAGATTTAAAAATTTGTACAAAAGTTGCATTAAATTTTGCGTTTAGACTGATGATTTTGCTTTTGCACTGTTTTCCTGCTAGTCTTTACTGGAACTGAATGAATGAATATGTGTTAAGTGCTACTAGTGGATAGATACTGATCAATTTGTGTCACCTAAAGGCTGCAGCTGACCTAATGTCAAGTCACAGACTTTGAACTTTATGTACATATAGAATATATCTGTAAAAGTTAGACTTTCAAGAGTGTATTCTTTTGCTTATTACCAAATCTTGGGATGGAAACTTTTGATATGTGACTGGGTCTATTGCTGTGTAAGATTGAATGTCTGCCTGTCTGTTTCTTAACATTTTACATTTAATTTAATGTATTATGTAAAGTTTATCTTCTGTAGGTGGTGGCCCTGGTTGGAAGTATACGTGAGCCCCTTCTTATTGCACTAAGAGGATTTGAAAAACATTTCTAGCCACAAATTATTCGAGATATTTTACTTTGGACTTGGCTTCAGTCATTTGGGGAAGAATGAGCTCCAAACAAGATAAAGGTCTGACAAATTGGCAATATGGAAACCTATGTTCTTTTATATTGTTCGTCCATGCCGTATATTCTTTAAAAGTCATTTTAAATACGTTTCAAATACAGTATTACTGTTTTAAGTCTTTTTTCAGGTAAATGCTGGAGACAGTCGTATAGAAAGGAGAATAATCAGTTGAAAATGAGCTAAATTGGGCCTTGCCAACCGAACTCAAAAGAACAGCGAAGGGTTTCAAAGTGAGCCTGTGCATATGGTCAGTCTCAGATGGACGTTTGGTCTGTTGACATACACTATTGGCCTTCACAAAACTTCGGCCAAAGACACAGATCCCTGATTTCTGTGAAGGGCCGCGCATGCGCTTTAAATATCTACCTGATGGTTTCTGTAAAGATACTTGTTCCCTTAGCGAAGTCCGTATACATGGTAATATTGTTCCTCTTTTTTCTTTTCAGGTAGAAGATGGAAACAACTGACGAGACAAGAGAACCATCAGTAAAGCGTGAGTGTATTATGTATGGCGATTCTAAATAGAAAATAATTGCTCTAGATCTGATGGCCTCACCCAACAGCCAGGACTTGGAATGAACATTGCTTGGGATAATTACGATGAAAGCATTGAAACATTGTCTGGGATCGGTACTCTTCATGATACTGTCGGTATATGTTATCAGAATGTTTGTTATCAGAATGTTTGCAAATCCAAGTGTCAGATCCCTCAAAAAAAGAAAGACATCATTTGATTCATCACTTAAAACAGAGCCTCCGCCATATTGAAAGAAACGTAAGATCAGGTCCTTTGATTTCGAATCAAGACTTCAGCTCAGCATGAACATATTCTTCAGCTGGAAAGGCGAGACCAAACTTGACCTGTATTGTGATCTTTGTTTGATGGTACCCAAAAAGGGACTGTAAAAGGGACTATCTTCTGCATCCGATTTCGTTTAAAATCGCCAATATAATACTCTCATGTTTCACTGTTGCGTAGTTCATTTGTCTGATCAGTTGTTTCCATCTTCTTACTGAAATGAAAAAGGAATGAAATTGTAGACGCCCTTGGATATCACCATATATGCGGACTTCGCCGAGCGAACATGGTTTTCTAACCATTAGGTGGCTATTTAAATGCGCATGCACGGCCTTTTACAGCAATCAGGGATTTGTGTCTTTGGTCGAAGTTTTGTGAAAGCCCATAGGGTGTGTAAACAGACATCAAAACTACAGATGAGACTGAGCAGAGGCACACGCTCACTTCAAAACCCCTCCCTATTCTTTTATGTTCACTTGGCAAATCCCCATTAAACTCACATTCAGCTGATGTTTCTCCTTCTGTACAACTGCCTCCCTTTTACTTGAAAAAAGAATGAAAACAGAAAGAAAATATATATTTAAAATGTATTTAAAATGATGGGAAAAAGAATATGTGGGTGACAATATAAAAGTACAGAGGTTGCTATATCGCCAATGTGTCAAACTTTATCTTGCTTCGAACATGTTCTTCCCCAAAAATAATTAAAACAAAGTCAGAAATTATCACGAACAATTTGTGATCAGAAGTTGTTTTCCAGCCCAACTAGAGCAAATGAGCAAAGGCTAACGTATACCTCCGGCCAGAGCCACCGCCCATAGAAAATAAACTTTGCATAATACATTAATGCAAAAAATGTTAACAAACAGACAAGCAGACAAGCAGACAATCAGTCAAGCCTAGCAATAGACCCAGTCACATTTCAAAAGGTTCTATTCCAAGATACACTCTTCAAAGTAAAACTTTTACAGAGATATTGTATAAAGTTCAAAGTCTTTGACATTAACCTTAGGTCAGCAGCAGCATCAAGGTGACACAAACAGAGCAGTATATATATCCTGCAGTAACAATAAACACATATGTAACAGTTCCAGTTTAGACCTTCAGGAAAACAGAGCAAAATCAAATATTTAACGCAAGCGTTAACGTAACTATTATATGAATTTCGAAGTCTGTGACCTTGACTCAGGCCAAAAGCAGCATCCAAGTGATGCAAACTGATAAGTACAAATGTTTCATAATAGGGAGAAGAACTCTATAAGCACACAGCTTCCGTTCTAATCCCATAGCTTGTACTCATATGTTATTTGTACATGTATGTATATATGTATGTCAATGCAAAAGCGAAATAAATATGTTTAAACCAAACTGATAAGTATCTATCCTTTAGTAACACTGAGCACATATGGACCAGTTCCAGTAAAACACCTTCAAGAAAACTGAGCAAAAATAAAGCAAAAACATAACGCAAATTTTAACGTAACTGTTTTACAAGTTTCTAAGTCTGTGACCTTGACCTTAGGCCTGTAGAACCTTCCAGGTGATGCAAACTGATCAGTATCCATCCTGAAGTAATACTAAGTTCACATGAACAAGTTTCCATGAATACTCTCAGGAAAACAGAGCAAAGACAAAACTTAACGCAAAACTTTAACGCAAATGTTAACTAACGGACGGAATGACTGACGGACAAATGGACAGACAGACGGATGGATAGACAAAAGAACGGATGGAAAGGCCAAAACAATTTACCCCTCGACAAACTTATTGTGCTGGGGGTATAATAACTGCTACTTTCGGTGTTTTTATCAATATTTTTATCTACCTATGGGTTGAATATTGAAATCATCAGTTTTCGTGGCTTTTTTCAAAGTGTTTCATTTTGAAAGTAGAGCTTCCCATAATATGGCAAAGAAAATGTAGAAATTGTTACTTGATCTTTTTTAACATCTATTTAGTATTGCTTGATATCAAAATTAATATTCCAGTGCATGCAGAAGGCTAAAAATATTATTAAATATAAGGGTACCCCCATTTTGACGCTCTATCGAGATTTGGAGCACCCCATGTGTAATCGTTTGAGTATACCGACTTTGTGCATCAATGGATTTTTTAAGACTTTGATTTTTGAATTCAGCACACTTTGTTACATAAGAAAACACCGTCAAACCATTTGGCCTCGACCACATGAATAAACCTACCACGGGCTCTCGGACTATTATGATTGTGTTGTGGCTTTGAAAGGACATGCTCGCAAACGGAGAATCTGCTGCAGACTGGTTGTCAAACCTTGTTTCTGTCATCCGTTGACATTTCACCAAAGTTCTAAATGCATCTCTCAGAGCTCCAGTATGTTCCAGTAATACCTGTCCATTTTGTGGTTCAGCTCTTCAAGCTTCCCGGATGGCCTCAGAGCCCTCACATACCAGGTTCCTACTGAGATGTTCTCCCTACCTCTCATTTTCTCGATCTTTGTCACATCAGTCGCAAACTTATCAACTACATGTACTTACTAACGTCAAACGGTAAGCGTGATAATTGTTAAGCCGGGCCCCGACAGACCCATTATTCAAGTATCATTGGGGCCGGGCCGCGTAGCGCAGTCGGTAGCGCGTCTGACTTATAAGCCAGAGGTCCCGGGTTGGATACTCGATCCGGCCACTTACTTTCATTTAGCCTTCCGCTGATCCAAGAAGGGCAGTTGTCAGTTACTGGTGAAAGTTAGTGCACTTAGTACTGCTTAACTGCTTAGGAGGCCTAACCCTGCCCAGGAACAACAAGGTTAGGATAACTGACCGTTCCGACTACCATAGCTGTTTACCGTGGACGTCAAACAATAACACAACAACAACAAGTATCCTTGGGTCTGTCTTCCAAAATGTTACTTGGGCAAACGTCAACCTGATGGAGCCCATACTTCTCTTGTTCACAGACCTAGCAATGAATTCCTAGGTGGACTGCCAACAAGGCTAAGGATTGCACATACCCTTCTACGTGTAGTTCTTATTGCTCTTTCAGGCTGATGAGATCCATCTGCCCACATGCAACCGTTAGTATTGGACAACATGGTACCATGACGATTAGGTTATACTATGCACTTATACACTTTAATGTTCCAAATAGCCCTGGTTCCACAAGTTTTTAAAATGAAATTTTATCTTTATACAGTATATTAATCGAATCAAATTGTACATTTTGTATAAGTTGTATTTTACATATAAATATGTCCATATAAAACACACATAAATATGTAACATATATAAGTCAGTAGCACATATGAATATGTAAAAATTCTCCTTTAACAGGCCCCCACCTTGTAAGGAAACTTTATAAAATGTATATTTACTACATTAATTTTGATACAGATTAAACAGGGTTGCGGCTTAACGAAGGGTAACCTTTTTCTTCAGGGTTTATATGATTTTAATATTTATGGCTGACAAGTGGGCCAAATTTGCATCAGATTAGACGTTTACATATTTATTTAAACATTTTAGTGTTCATCAACAACATTCCAACCAAAATGCGTTATTCCATGTCAATGTGTGACAGTTGTAGTTTTAATTTCAATAGTTTGGTCATTGGTTGAAGAGAATTTTGCATTCATATATCTGTTTACCGTGGCACGCCCGTTATCACGAACAAAAATGTCATGCACATAAAAACTGCCACAGGCTATATGCAAACCCTCCATACTTAAATAAAATCAAAATCTTCTAGAAGTGATTCAGAATATAACATTTTTATAGGGTGGGGTCAAAATTACGAAAATTATACTACTAGTAATTATCCCTTCGTGGGCCCCTATGTGGATATTTATCCCACCTTGGAATGTCTTATTTATTAGAACACATATGTGGCAACATATATATGGGTGTATTTTAATAAAAAGATAAGACAACCGGATTTTATTCAAAATTTAAAAAAAATGAGAGAAAATAGTCGTTTTTTGTCATTTTTACAAATTTTCCCCTCTAGTGCCCCAAGGGGATTTCTCAGAATGTCTCCGGGCTTTATTATGTCCAGAGGGGTTTAGGCTATAACATTCGCATGGGTGCCAAACTCTACTCTTTAGGGAGAGCGAAAGTGTTTTCTAGCGTAGATACAGATTTCGGGCCTAGCACTAAAAGCTATCTCAAGAAAGAACTCAGACCACAGCTGGGGATTTTAAAGTAAAATTCAGACCTACTCCACATACATGTAAAGCCAGATAGCTCGGGCTATTCTTGAAGTCTAAAATGTTTAAGTGTGTTTAGCATGCCGAATTATGACCACCAAAATGGAAAAGGAAAATGTTTTAAATCATTTCGTATGTGAGCCGCGACACGAGAAAACCAACAATAAGGTTGTGCGCCCAGCGCAAACTCGGATCAGCCTGGGCATCCACATAGTCTGACCAGACTCTTCGCTAAGCTCTTAAAGGGTAGCCAAGGGACTAAGCTACCTTCATGCGGACAGCAAAGACTCTGATCAGACTGGGCGGATGCCCAGGCTGATCTGAGTCTGCGCTGGACGCACAACAACATTGTTGGTTTTCTCGTGTCGCGGCTCATGTATTGTAAACGTCTTAGCTGTTGATGTAATTGTTATTGTTATTAGTATCTATCATGACGTTGTCATACTGTTTAACAGTTTTATTTGGTCATTTTCTAATCAGAATGAAAATATGTTTTGATAAGTTATGACCATACTAAATGTAAGGGGGTGTTTGGATGGCACGATGATGCTGGGTATAAGTTCCAGTATCGGGGCGTCCTACTGATTTGGATAATAGTAGGGCAAGGGTCTTGTGTGCTTGCATTAGGTACGCATGGGGGTTGTTTGGACATTTTTCTCTCGTCTTTAATTTCTCTTCTTTCTCCCTTTCTTTGGGAGACGACCCGATATAGACTGAAATACTGTCTCAAAGGACCGTTTAGCCCAAAGCAAATCAGACAAGTACAATGTAAAGTAGTAGCGTGTGATCATTGTATTCTACATAAAGGACTCACTAAATGCTCGTTATCATGGATGCCTTGTGTATATAAACGGTTCTGTATAATACGCCTACCTTACATGTACTGAAGGCAAAGATTTGACAGAGCCCATTTTGCGTCGATAGATTTACCAAAAATTCATACACAAAACCTTGACGTTGGTTTGTACGGTCTACTTTGTTTTATGTTCTTAATAGATACTAAAGTATCGTTACAGTAAGCTATCTAATCAATATTTTTTCTACGTTCTATTCTATTTATTCTATTATGCTATTTCCCTAGATACACTGCACAGAGCTGTTCCACTGTTGTTCGTTGATCCCTGAGGTACGATGTTGAGATATTTTATTGAAAGACAATGGTGGCCCTTGGTTGTTAAAACGCTTTCACTAATGTATTTCCGACTTTAGAATATTGCCGGAGTGAAACCACAAACAATGGTCACAACTACACAGCAAACTCCACCCTAGACTCTGCGTTCAATTGTGAACACAAAACGTACACATATCGTATATAAAAGGCTCAAACCAGAAGTCTATCAAGATCCTCGTTTTTACGCATTTCGACCAGAGCTTATTGCACGGCAAAGTCTTCGACTAAATATCCGAGGTCTCACAGGATGGTCTGAGCTATTGCTACTCGTACAATATGCGTTTCGCACCCATTTCGCGTGTCGCTACTCATTTGATAAAACATCAGACAGATATAGAAACTAAGTCTATCTCCTCATCGTTCAAGTTCTCCTTAATCGTTCATATTATATCCTCAACATTATTTTTCATAACGACATCACGATATTATCTTCTTGAATAATGAGTCCAGCTAAACTAGATCGGCTTACTAAATGATAAATATCAGCAATCCAATATATCTGGCTCTTAATAGCTTAATATAATTATTCCTTTTGCCAAACCAATATCTGATATATATGTTTTGACATTTTGTGATTGATGCAATGACTTGTAGCTTTGCTCTGTCACCGGAACTAAACATATGTTATCCAGAAATGCCAGAATTAGGTCTATGAATATTGGAAAGGTATAGATGGTCTGTAAATTTAAAGACCATTTTCAAATTCATACCCAATTCCAAAACAGAGAAAAGTAACAGGTCAGTGAAGAGCACTGAAACCCGTTACATAAATAGAGGATCTTACATGAGTGCTCATGTATTATTGAATTTATTAAACAAGTTGGGGAAAATGATAAGATGCGAGGCTTTGTCGAGCATCTTATCGATTTTTCCCAACGAGTTTAATAAATTCAATGATACAGGAGCACGAATGCAAGATTCTATTTATCATATGACACTAAAATCACATTTTATTAGCAAAATTTGCACTAAAACGTCACATTTCGCCATAAGAAAACGCGACGTTTTTATGGACGTCAACGTATAACGTTACGACGTAATTTGCATATTTAATCCACTAGTGGATTATCGTTTTTAATGCATGGCTTTATTACACTCTCAGATTCGACGTCATATGATAAATAGAAAATATCGCCAGGGAGTGCAGCCATCAAAAACCTTATCCCTTAACAAAATATCCACAAACACGTAGACGGTCAGCAAAGTGATCACAATGCTCGGAACCTGACGAAACAAACATAGAGGCAGTTTTTCCCAGACCGTTAAATGCTGCCTGGAGCCCATATGAAAATCAAACAGAACGGAAATGATTAATTGTCCAATTTTATGATGATTTTCCGAGTACAACACCATACGATTATACTCATGTATTTCTTAACTCTAACGTTTTGCAAGAGCATCGAGTCAGAACGATGACTTTAATAATCGAAATAAAACTGCTGATTTTCTCAAACAATTCCATTTATGTCACTAACTGTGAAAAGCACGTACTAGGTTTAATCGCTGATATTCTGAATTATAACGTTAGCTTGAAAACACTTCTTCAACAAAGCCTTTCAGAGGGACTTATTTTTTATGGAAAAATAGAGCACAAGTTTTGAAAAAAAAGTAAACCTGGTTGGTCTAAACAATTAAAAAAACAATATAAATGCATACAAAGAAAATGCTAGTGTCACACTATTACGTATCAGCGGCGTATTTCACAAAAATTACATACGCGTGTCGATCGCGAGGAACTGTGGTGTATTTTATGCAAATTCTAGTACACGGCGTATGTGTGACGATTCTGCGACGTACATATGGCGTATCTGAGGCGTATGCGTGGCGTATCTGTGGCGTATAATGCGTTGCTGTGGCGTAACTGTTTCGTTGGCACTGCGTTTCATTTTTAAAAGGCAACGTAACTACTGCGTACTAGCGGCGTAAACAGCTGCGTCTAAATGTTCCTGTGCACTGCACTGCTGTTTTCCCTCAAAAGCAGTGCATGCAAGTCACTAGCAAAACATTATACCCCCCCCCCCCAAAGAAGTCACGCCCAGGAAGCAGCACAGGAATGGGGAAATCGGCTGCACCCACCCAGCCAGACCTTCGGATACTTTCAGTTGTCATTACTGAGATCCAGCAGCCGCTGAGTCTGAGACAGCAGTCAACTAAACAGGGGACATAGAGGCCAGGACCTATGGAGTGCCGTTTTACTATGCATTCCCTATTTACAGATATCGATATGGACACCCACAATTCGAGAAAGTGATATCCATTATCCGAATAAGTGATATTCATAATTATCTATGAGTTTCCCTACTTATTTATGGATATCCATGGATCGAACTATGGATGTCCATACTTCGAAGTATAGATACCCACTCATCAGAAAGATTGATGGATATCACTAATTCGAATTATGGATATCACTTTTTCGAGTTATGGATCGAATCATTGATATCCATAACTCTGCCAATTTATGGAATCACTTGTTCGAGTTATGGATTTCAATAAGTCGAGTTAGTGATATTCTTTATTCAAGTTAGTGATATCCACTCATCATTTAGATTTCTGGTTACCATCCATAATAAGAATAAGTGATGTGTGGATGTCAATAGTTTGGCCTATTTATGGATATCACTTATTAGAAATATGGGTATTCGTCTTTGCAAATAATAAGTTTAAATAACAAGCCTCTACGGTGATTTATTGCTATCCATAATTCGAGGTATGGATTTCACTGATTCAGTTCGGTTTATTGGTATCACCGATTCAAGTTATGGATATCCATCGTTCAAATTATGGATATCCGTAATTCAGCCCATTTAAAGATATGCATGATTCGAATTATGGCTATTCATTCACTGAATTTGTGATATGAATGGCTTGGCTGAGTGATGAATATCACTTATTCAAATAATGGATATCTATAAATCAAATTAATGATATTTATAAATAGGGCTGCACCTCATAAAGACCGAGTTAAAAGCTCCCTTCTTCAGTACTGGAGAAAGTGGATCTTCCAGTTCCATGACTATGAAAAGAATGAAAACAAACAAGAAAAATGTGTCCGCTGCCTATGATCGTCGTGTTGACGTAGTAGGTACTCATGCAACGCCGAAACAAAATTGACAACGTAACACCTACGCAGCGGCAACGCCACAACAGCACAAGGTACGCAGTCCGTACGCAGTTCGTACGCAGTTCATACGCAGTCCATACGCCACGATACTCCATAGAAACATAATATACGTCATTAATTCGCACCTGATACTCTATAGATAAGAAAAAAACGCCATAGGTGCGCAGTGAATACGCTTTATACGCCATACGTACGCCACAGTTACACCGTACGCGTTTCCATGGCGTACCAAGCGATCACGCTACGTACCCGCTGCGTCACTGATGCGTTGTTTTCGCTTTCACGGCGTTCGTGTGACGTATGTATGGCGTATCAAAGGTGCTACGTACGTGCGGCGATTTTTTCAAACCGGTTTGAAAAAATCGCGGAACCCAAACCACACTATTTCATACCATATGCAAGGGAAGTTACCTGTAAGTCGTACAGGTAAAGACACCTGTCTGTAGTGTAAGTGCAGTTGTATCTCTTAGATTAGGGGACCGCGACAGCCCTGACTGGACAGGTAGATCAAGATAATCTACCCAATATCGGATATTGAAGCAACAGTAAAATTGATCAGTTCTGAAAAGCTCCATTCAACTTCATTAACATCAGCCCCCCCCCCCCTTTTTTTCGCACCTTTTATTTATTTACATTTTTTAAATTAATTTATTTAATTTTTCTTATTTCTATGAATTAGTATGATTAAATTATTGTTTACAGTAGTTATGCTTTTAAAATTATGTGCGGTAGTATATAATGATACTTATAGTTATAATAATAAGAAGAAGCAGAAGAAAAAGAAGAAGAAGGAGAAGAAAAATAATTTGCAACGAACTTATGATTTTCAATAGATAGCACCTCTGATATCAATTTTAGTATATTATCTCCAGGTTCTAGTGCGAAGTGGCGTAGCTCTTTATTATTACTTTTATTATCATTATTATGCGCTTCATTCTCTAAAACCATGTTATTGATTTCCAACAGAAATGATTTTTTATAGAAATTTGTTCAAAGAGAGTCAAGATTTTTTATTTTATTTATTTGTTCTATTTATTAACTTTTTTCACAATGCTTACATTTTAAATATTTTTGTTTTCATTCGTTAGAAATCAGTAGAAATTATGCAATGGAATATGAAAATTTGACACTTTTCACACTGTATATTGCATAATCAGTGATCCTTATCAGTTATGACACCTCTCGGTATAGGTCTGGTAACCTTAACATTTCAGACCCCCGGCAATATTTCACTATCAGATCAAATCAGTCGTAACACCTTCTAAGACTGTTCAGGGTATTCACATTTGCTTTTTAGCGATGCAGGCTGATTTGAAAACTCACTGTTGACAACTTTTGTGTGAACAGTAGATATTGAAATCAGCTTTCTCTTCTTTGATGACTGATCAAAGTCTTCGGTTATGCTGTTCGGGTGTGCAGGCTGATTTGAATACTCAATGCTGGCATAAATTTATGAGAACATTTAATATCCAAATTGGTCGTTAATTTGTGAAAACTGATCAGAGTCTTCATTCCTGCTTTTTGAATTTCAACGATCGCAGACCTTTCATGTGAACTTAATGTAGTCGTAACTTCTGTGTAGACTGACCAGGGTTATCGTTTTTTGTAAACACTCAGATCAGCCGTCATACTGTTTAGAAAGATCAGAGTTTTCATCTGTTTTGCTGCTTTAATGTCCAGGAATCGCATACTGTCCATGCGAACCGAGCATACTCTGACTAGACTGCAATGGCTGATCTGAGTCCTCGGTGAGCAAATGTTGTAATGTACGAGTACTTATTTACATGGCCCGAGTTCGACTTTGTCATAGCGATTGGAAAATAAATCCAGAGGAAACACAAAACATTAAATTCCGTTTCATATTCTGTGATAGATGAACGAAATACGAACTGACGTTAAAATGAGTAAACTTAATAGTGTATCTTTCACAGTTGACAAGTTACGTTGAGAAAGAAGCCATTAAATGTTTAATTGGTATTAGACGATCATTATCGAAACAACTGCTAAGAAGAAAGAAAAAATGCAGATAATCTAGTCATTTCTTTAATATATTTGTTTACCTAGAGAAGTAAGATGAAATATTACACATTTGATATACGGCAGTTTTGTTTCTTTATTTTGTATTTATTGTCTTATTTTTAATTTTTATTTATTTATTTTTATATTCATCTTTTTTTTTTTTTTTTTTTTTTTTTGCATTTCTTAATTCTGTCTTTCTTGTACCGCCGGACTGATATTAAAAGCAGTTTCGCATTGACAACAAATAACATTTCGCATACTCTGTCTGGCCCGATGTAGAGTGCGACATCAGTTTGGACTTAGAAATTTTACGCCTAAGAATTCGGCAGTCGGAAGGCGCGTGGAATGTATTTTAAAGTTAATAGGAAAGAATGTTAACGATAACTATTTCGGAATTTTTTATATCTGTGAAAAGTATGCAATGCAAATTTTAAGAAACTATCAGGGAAAAAAATTAAACTAGACACAGTAAAATAAGTTTTTACTGCCAAAGTCTAGGAACACGCGTTTTGTAAAATTTTTATATATGCTAAGTAGGAGGCGATGAGCTTATTTTCCAGTTCACCTGGAAGAATGAAAGCACATACTTATTTTGATGAAAATTATAACAACTTAAAGAGCGTAAAATGAGCTATATGGTCATATCAGGATAAATTTTGGCACAATATGTTAAAGAAATGATTTACGTTGTCAAAAATTGTTTTGACATTAATTTCTATACAAACTGAGTCATAGATTTCAACAGGTAAGGAGACATACGCGTTATCGATACAGGTGTCACATCGTCGGGCTGGGATGATACAAATGAAGAGATTAGTTTAACATGCTGGCGTACAAGGAGATCGTGCTGCGTATCAACTACGTAAGCTTTCGTTGCTGTGGCGATGCTGTGGCGTTCCTTTCTTACTGCCGCGTATCCGGATACGCCGTACGTACGCAAGCTGATACGCCAATGTGTGATACTACCATAAAGGTTTAATTATTGATGGTATGCGACAATCTTTATGCTACTGCTTATCTGATCGCAGTTGAAAACGCCGCTTCCTTTTTCAATAGATTTGCGATGAGTGGGGCCTCTAACTAAGCCTATTACACAACCAATCTGTCACGGTACGTTGGTGCCTGACCATCAGTGCCTTTGGTCTGGTCCTGTCGATGTCCAACTAGAGATTATCTTTTGCTTTAGCATTGGATTGCACAGAGTCCTCAGCAATGCTTCGTTTTACGTTTAGTATATTATTCGCTATCTATGATCTCTCAATGAGGAATTAGGCGGTCCCTACGCAGTCCAAACATGGACTTTTTTGAAGTTGCATAAGAAGGGAGTGTATGGTTGCATAAATTAAGCAAGTTTAGCACCTAGAACTTTAAGCTACTAGCTATCCGTTCCATTTCGGAAACTTATGGTACGGATTCTGTTAGTTGCATGTCAAGCTGGTGAATGATTGTCCTTGGACGTATCACCAGTAAACAATTCTGATTCTGATTCTGCAGCATTGTGCCACCTGTAAACAGTCCACGCTTCTTCCGTGTCTTCCACTGGGCTGGTGTGTCTGTTTTGAAAAATGTACATTTTAGTTCTCTCGTACGACTTCCTCCCTTCTTCTTTTACTGCCTTGTGTGAATTGTGTTTTTTCAAGGTATCTCTATATTATCAATAAACTAAAACAATCTTTGTACCTTCTTTTTTCCATTTCGTAAACTTTATAAAAATACTTAAATACCTGGGTTTATTTTTTTCTTTTTTATTAATTTATCCTAATCGATTTGAATTAACTGCAATCCCATTTTGGTTTATATGCAGCACTGATAAACAAGTAAATATGCAGTGTTTTATAACTTATTTCCTCCTAAATTCCATTTATTTGGCAGATTTGGGACTTATCTCTGAACAAAAATTGGTGACAACAGGGTATCACATTAGTCACCGTTTGAACGGTGTGATTACACGCTATCATATTTTTCATGACACAAGTGCCATGCCACATTTTTCACACTGTAAACAGCCAAAAATAAAGAGTTTTTTTTTCTCATGACATCAATTTGTTGCATGCGACAACGTGGCTCATTGCCTAAGCAAAAATTTACTTACGGAAAAATGACAGAAGTATCATGCAAAATGTGTTGGCGTGGAAACCAGCTTTATGTAGTGACATTACGTGCTGCTTCCTTTCTTTTGATTTGATTTTTCAAGTATCCTGCAAATATCTTGCCGTATAAACATACGTTTATGTACATCAGGTGTCATCACGGTGGTTGTTATGGAGTTGGTACTTGGAAAATTATTTCAATTTTATCATTTTCAGAGCAATATCACTTAATTTTTTAACATCTATCATTCAAACTCAAAATTTCACTTCGCCGAAACTGTATTTGAATGAAGCAGCAGATACTGAGATCTGTCAGCTGTGTCTAATGTAGCTAAGTGAATATGCGTGGCTCAAAACTTGTATGGCGCATGTAAAGATGATATGTCCATTCACATAGAAACTAGCTGTCACATTATTGCGGCAATGTTGCAGTTCAAAGCCTTGAGCAACAGAATAAACCTCATTAAACAGCTATTTGCTTCTTTTCAAAGAGAATTCTTTATTGGATCATTCGTGCCAGCGAATGCATTATGACATATAAATGGAGGTTAATGCGGTTATAGATAAATTTTTCCATTACTGTATTAGATTTCCGTTTTTTTATCTCCTAATTCAAAGTGTTCTTTTGTTTGAAGAATGGATGACTTTATACAACAGATGAGCTTTGATAAAGCTGACACATCATTTGTATTCACGAAACTATACTATTCATTGAAGGGCACGGAGTTGATCAAATCAAGTATCACTTTCTGTGATTGAAAATAAATTCTGTTTTTACAAATGAAAAAAATAGCAAAAAAAACAACAACAACCGAGTTTAATTATTTGACCAAATACTATAAATTAATCTGGTTTGAATATCACTACATTAATCTCTCTCTCTCTCTCTCTCTCTCTCTCTCTCTCTCTCTCATCTACGTTTTATTTTCAGAACGTATGTTCTGCAATACGCCAAGATAAAATGAAAGGATTCAAAATTCACATCATCCTTGTTGATCAGATATTCAGATTTTCACGGAATCAATTTACTGTCTTCGGTTCTAAGAAAATAGTAAAAATCTACTTGGTTGTATAACTCATATACATAATTTATCATATGACGTCGCATCTTAGAGTGTAATAAGGCCATGTATTAAAAACGATAATCGTAACGTTATGCATTAACGCCCATAAAAGCGTCGCGTTTTCAAATTGCGTAAACGTGACTTTTTAGTGCACAATTTGCTGATAAAATGAGACATTGCCTCGCATCTTATCTATTCCCCAACTCGTTTAATAAATTCAATAATTCAGGAGCACTCATGTAAGATCCTCAACGTAAAGTGTAAAATAACGCATTGGTCTAGAACTGATGAACGAATACCATATGGGAAAAGGTATTATAAAGTAAAATATTAGTAGCTTGATAATGTGAGCAGATAGCAAATTGAACTCCTCGTTTCCAGGTAGGTAGGTGGTCCTAAATCTAACGACATTCAGTACGCAAAATAGTATCCACTTCTTTATACATCAAACATACATTAAAACAACAACAGACAAGACCACAAGACAGGCGGACAAAATAAGCAAATGCATAGCTAGTCTGAAATCGGTTTCATTGTTTTTGTAAATTCATTCTGCTTTTGATATTCGGTCATCAGTATTTTGTCTGGCCTGTTTACAAAATGGCAGTTTGTATGTAAGATGATATTGTGTTTGCATTGTTCTTTTTGATAAAAGTGTTAAAAATAATAGCTAACATGCAGTGGCTGGCGTGCTTTACACTAATATTGGACGGGGTAGCACAGTTGTTAAATTATTTATACATATAATGTACTGAGAGTGTCAACTGACATATTTGATGACGCAGTTGTAACTTGCTGTCATTTTGTAATGGAATTATCGAGCAACAGCACTTCCAAAACATGATAAAATAAAACATCATTCAAGTAAAAACGTTGATGAAATATCATCCATATTTCGATGCGCATTTACAATATATGAACCACGGATGTTATACAAATACATTGCATTTGAGTCAGCACAGTCTTTGCCGTTCCGACAAAAGGTCTCTTAGGTTAATAGGATGATGGGATCAAGGGGTCCTTATAATAAAAAATCTGTCTATAATACGAGTCTTAACCGTTTATTCATTCCGATTTCTCAGAGTATTACCTCTTACCTCAAAATACTGATAGTAAAATATAATCCACACATTGGTTAATGTACGGGGAAAAGTTTTACGGCACAACACCAGCTGCAGCGATTACAAATCAAAATCAGCATCCAGCTCTTCTAAGACCAATGAAGACATTTATAAGAAATAAGGTTGATCAGACTACGTAGTTTCGGCTTATAATACCTCATCTTTGACCTGAAATGGCACGACAACTAGAGCCAGGGATAAACATACAGTAAATGCTGTATATTTCAAATCCATGAATGATTAAAAACACAAGTTCTTGTAAAATGGTGAAACGACAGGAACACTAGTGCATCTAGTGCTAAAGAAAATAACCACTTGAACCCCGTTGAACAATAGCACAACATGAAAACATTTAAGTAAGCTTTATATTCAGAGTCGTTATTCAATCTGACGCCCGAATTACCAGCAAGCAATTCAGGAGGGAAGCAAAACAAATAATGAAGCTGCTCAGGATTTGCCAAAATAATGTTTCACAGCCTAACATCGGTACCAAGAGGACGCGTAAATGAAGAGACCAAGACGCAATCATTATATAAGCAACGGCACAATGAACTGCAAAACTTATTCCCTGCAACCAGGTAACCAATACGGCAAGCAGGTAACCAAAACGAGGAAATCAGGTTGCCATTCACAGTTCCGCATTTGTGGCAGTGGTCAAAAATGCTAATATTTGGGGGTAGGCTTGTATCTTGGGCTATAAATTCTTTTTGTCTCCTTATATGCAGGAAACTTCTCCTCCTTTTGAGTGAGCATGTGACAGGAAAGTAAAAACTGAATTTATTTCCAACTCGAAAACAATCCAATCACTGCGCGGCATGGATGCGAAACTATGGCTGCACTAAAAAGCGGGAAATACAAATTGTCAAAATGATGGTGCTCATTAAGAAAAGCAGAAAATATAAACGGCTGGCATGTATGCAGTTGCAGCTGCCAATGATCATCTGTAAGCCCTCTAGGCAAATCTGTAAGCTTTAGGTGACAACAATTGTCATGGTCTTGAGTAGAGCATGGATAATTATGCCATTTTTGAAGAAATTTTCTGGCCTCACAAAGTGGGTGGGGTGTCATTTTCTCTGCAACAATATTCACATGAGGGCCTTGTAGGGTTTATAAATGGCTATAAAGTGTATTTTGGCATATGTACAGCACATTCAAAGAGAAAAAAGAATGATTTATTCATTAAGCCAGGCTGAAATGTGTCTTTGTCTAGTTGACTCCCTGTGGGGTCACCGAGCGATCAAAAAAACTGTGGAGTGCAACCTCAACTATATAAACAATATGCTTCCGTTCAGATCCTCAATGGATATTAAATGTATAGTGTCTTGTCAGTGAAACTTGTATGAACAAAATGTTGTTTAAACCAACCAAAACGATGCAGGCGATCAATGATCATATACCATCAAAGCACCGACAGATAGAACACAGCGCGTAAAAGTCTGAAGCGAGTGGTCACAAAGACATAAGATAGTACAAAGAAGGACATCAGCAGAAACATCAACTTTAATACTTGTTTACTTATTATAGCTTGCTGTACATTTGATCAACAGCATGGATTTCTGGAAAAGTAAAAAGATATGCAATGATCTGGAATTAATACAGTCAAAACCCATATCATGCGCTCAAAACCAAAACAATACCAATACAATCAAATCCCATATCATGCCCTCAAAACCAAAATAGAAAGAAGCACACAGACAAATAAACAAAAGTTCACGAAGCACACACATGGTTAAACCAAATAACAACTCTTTTCCAAAAAGGTGGTCATTCAGCGACCCTTTTGATTTCAAAAGCCGGATGTGGAACGTGATTGTATTAATGCCTAACCATTGCCTGTGTTTTTACTTTACCTTATGGAAAACCGCAGAAACGTCTTTCTTTTAATGCCCCAGTCACACACACACATTACGGATTGGGCGGATAGTTGCGGACTTCAAATCCACACAATTTGTGGGCGTGGTCTCTCTCAATATCGAATCCGTATCGTATCCGTATGGTATCCGCAAGGTCCGCAGGATATACCACCACATTTTGAAAAGTTTAAATATTCAGGCGCGGACGAGTTAACCATAATAATCCGTAACTGAAGGCAGTTATCCGCATTTATCCGTATCTAATCCGTATCTCGACCTATCGTTCCGCGGTCCACCCAAAATTTGTGGACAAATGCGGTTTCATGCGGATTGTTACGGTTAGTTAGGGGTCTCGTTCTGCGTATTGGTACGGATTAATGCCCCAGTCAGATTAGCTGTTCGCAATTATCCTCACCAATACGTATCTGTCAGTATTGATGTGTAAGGTATCCGTATAGAAACGTATCTGAAGGTAAAAGTCCGTAAAAAAAATCCGAACAAGACCCGCAATTAACCGTAATGGAAGGTAGCAATCTGCGCTAAACCGTATCAGTCCACAACTTGGGGTTGGGCTGCGGAATGATAGGTTTATATACGGATTAGATACGGATTTGATACGGATTATATATGGATAAATTCGAATGAATGCCTTCAATTACCTTTTGTTAAGGATCTTCACGGTTTACTTGTCCGCGCCTGAATTTTGAAAATTTTCAAAATTTGGAATCGGATCCTGCGGACCTTACGGATACGATACGGACAGTTACAGACTCTGCGGATGCGATACGGGCCTTTACGAATAACACCGGACAGATACGGATGGGCCATCCGCAGATGCGATACGGACCATTACGAATAAAACCGGACATATACGAACGGGCCATCCGTAGCATCAACAACATCTTTCCGCATCTAGAAGTAACAGAAGGTAATGGATGGTAAGTAGTACGTATACATTCGTATCATCTCTCATCGTATTGATTCAAAGGGAAAATATCTGACCGCAGACATCCGCATTTATCCTTAATTATACGCATCTATAGGTAACTGTATCCGTAAATTAATCAAAAAAATAAGCCACGCCCACAAATTCTGCGGATTATTGTGGATTTTTATCCACAACTATCCGCCCAGTCCGTAATGTGTGTGTGTGACTGGGGCATTACATATTTTCTTATTTTAAATTAAATAAAGAAAAGAAAGCAGAATGGGCAGTTATTCAGGTGATCATATTGCTAGAGACCATAGACAATCGGACATAGCAAGATGTAGCATTTAGGAGCAGGAGTACCGCCTTGGATCGGTCAGTAATAGATTAACGGAATGAGGAGCTTGCACTAGTTTACTAGAGCCAAATTCTCGCCCTAGCGTCCTCAATGGTTCAGACAATCCTAAACAATTACAACAACGGACATAAGTTTGGACAATGCGACAGAATTGTACGAAAATAATTAAACATCCAATTTTAATCATTTTCTATTTCTATTACAAAACACGACAGGAAGCAAAATGGACAGCCTTACAGGTGTCCACATTGCTAGCAGACCACCGACAAACAGGCATAATTATCATAACAAAAGCACCGCTTTTGAATGGTCAATAACAAATAGATTCGGGGCTGAAACTAGTTTCTGTATTGGTTCGAAACATTTTTATTTTGTCCACATGAAGGTTTCCCAACCTATCAATGAACCATCACAGAAAACAAACAAATTACGGATAAGACTTAAGATGATTCAGAGATAAGGACTTGACAGAAACAACGTATTGCGACTCCTAGAGATCCCCGGGGGAGCAGACACCACCACTGAGGTATTGAGCAAATAAAGAAAACACCAGCTGGACCCCGAATGACCAAGCAACATAACAAGCAAGGTCTGGTGCCAGGGTTTTGACGGGTCCATCATTGATTCTGGTGTTCGACGAACCCTTCTAGAAATTCAATGGAAACAAATCTACCCGCGACTGACTTAATGTTATACAAGATAATGATTTGAAATAGCATATTATGACTTGTGAAACAATAGCAACTTGTTATTGATCTCTCATTAATCTGTTTCAGAGGGTATTAGCAGCTGATCAATAACGTCTTCAGTAAGCCTAAACAGACACCATAAAATTATGATTAAATCTCCTTATAGTTTTCTTAATTTGTTAGACAATATATTCTTTTTAATTTCAGAAAGTCAAGTCAAGTCAAGTCAAATTTATTCACTCAATCCGAGGAAAGGAATGGTTAAACTTAAGTAGCGAATGCAATTTGTGGTGGCCTAAATATGGGTTTTATTGCAGTAACTACCTTAATTCGCTTAAAATTTTGATCAATACTTTATGATTTAGCTGCGACACGACAGAACCTATAAAGTGGCATGTGCGCCACGAGAAGACTCAGATCATCCTGAGCATCCGCCCAGTCTTATCGTATTTGTCAAAGGCCGCATGGAGTTAGCTTTGACCCTTTGCTACCCTTTACGCGCATAGCAAAAACTCTGATCGGACTGGGCGGATGCTAGGCGCACATGCCACTTCGCAGGTTCTGTCGTGTCGCGGCTAAATTATTGTGACAAATGAATAGTTAGTGCTATAACACTGAACCAGTGGAAGCCTAGCGTGACCATTTTGGTGTTAGTTTACAGCCTGTATGCAAACTGTCCCTAGTGTATAATTGTTCAATCCTCTTTTTGCGGCATGTACCTTCGTAGCTGGTGATTAATAAAAGCAGCAATACGCATAGGGAATAAACTAACATCAACATTATATGTTTTATTTCTCAGCAAGAACACAAACACGAACTTGTTCTTGGTAACCTATTGATCTCTTAATGAAAGACTGATATACATGAACTATGAAAATCAGCTATGCCTGTTTTATATCAAAGAACTATGCGGGTTCGTAAGTACAGGTTTGAACAAATGACTGTCAATTAATGTTTCCCCTGTAGTTATAGAACGTTGTATCATAGGTCTACAAACCTTGCGTTTGGAAACAGTAGGCAAACACTAAGAAACTCACTTAGAAAACTCAGTGGGAAAACAGTCTTGTTAAAGAGTTCATTCAGTTTGCAATTTTCGTGATTTCTGACATATAAAATTCTATAAAAGGATAAAATAATTATCAGATGTTCATAACATAAAACATAAATGACAATGATAATAATAAAGAATCGGTGGAGTTTCATGAAATTAGTCAAGCCATGTCATGAACATGAAAACCTAAGGTTAATGGGTACATTTTCAGGTGAAGCAGATCAGTCAGTTGCATTATAAATGCCTTTCTCAATCGGGATCAATTCTTAAAGAAAGGAATTTTCACCTAGAGAAAATTGTTCCCTTTAAGTGTAGACTCCATTTATGAAAGACAATGTCGTCCAGAGAAGTTAAGAGGAAATCAAAAATCTCGCTTCCCTTTGTAAAAATGGCAGAAAACATGGGGTATACCCAAACAACTTGACAAATTATTGCAACTTCCTCCAGAATCCGAGATTAAAGTGTTTAGTATTTTAGGTAGATTAAAGCACCATAAATTTGCTCATACCATCTTTATCTTTATTTGAAGGGCAGTGGAATTTGTGTGGTCATCCAAATAAAGTCCTTTTTCTTTTCTTTTTTTTTTATTTATCTATTTGTTTTTATTTATTGAATTTTTTTACGATGGATGTGAATGTGTGCACTTATACATATTTTTTTAATGAAAAGAACGTAAGCGTTAGTTTTAGACACAGAGGGTGTAATTCCCCATCCACATTCCATCTGTCAGCTGTGGAGAACCCATCTCCTTACCACTTGCAACAGCAAACCACTCAGATATAATGTGTATCATGACTGTAGGGCTCTACCAACATGCAATATGTTATGAGTATGCTTGGCGTGTGTACCGTTGCTAGTGCAGTAGCTACTGAAATGTAATTAATGAAAACAAAAAAAAAATATTCTAAAAGCATTTAGGCAAAAGTATCATTCTTAGGTAATGTGCAAACTGCGCATATGCACCTAAAGTCTGATAAAATATGAGACACCAAGACAAGCATTATATCTGCGTGTATGCTTAGTCACTGCACATGTGCCCGGCTCGCTTGATCCTCAAGGTTGTATTAAAACTGGTATTCTGAATATGCTATTTACAATATGGGAAAATGACATCTTTTTTTTTTTTCACACATCGGATGATGTCCTTTTTATAGGTATTCCTTCTAAATTGTCGCGTAACAAAGGGGCACCTCCAGTGTCTCGTAAATCGTTCAATATATAAATCACAATTTTATGCAGATAGCTAGTACAGTTAAGGGCTTGTGACCTTCCTGGTTAAAACCGTCTTGATAAATCACATTGCCTGTTTTAGCTTCTACATATTAACACAATAATCAAAATGTTGACCAAGTTCCAAACTGAAAAATCTTGCAGACTTCATTCGTTCAGAATTAATGTCAGCATATGTCTAAGAGATGTATGCGCAATGCTCCCCTACAATGCTAGTCTCTTAAATGTTTGATCTCATCGATTTTAAGGCAGTTAGACACAAAACATTAAAGCATTCAGTCGACAAGCGTATGCTGCAGTACGACAGTTAGCACTAGCTTGCTGGTATAATAATGAAAAATATTTTCCTTCGCTAGAATTTAAAGAACCGATATTCAAATGAAATTAATATTTTTCAGTTCGAATTCAAGCATTTTGCATAACTCAGGGCAATTTCCAAGGTCATGTTCTAGGTAAACACAATAATAAACCTAATCAAGTAAAGACTCCTCCACAGGAAATGCAATAAATTGATTAACATCAGACCGTGATTGCCCAGACTATTCTCTTGGGTTTACAGGATTGTATTGTTTCATCGATCATACATAAGTATAGTATGACTGTTACATTTACCAGATGCTCCGTCCCAGTAGACACACTATGTTGAAACAACGTCTTAAATTGGACCACTTCACAAAAACGACGTTGTTTTAACATTGTATGCTCGCTAAATTATTATTTCCCTGTTCCTTATATTTGTCTTTTTGTAGATGTAAACAATTTGTTCATGCCTTCATGCTACAGTATTCCGTGTAAACCAATAACTCTGGTATCAGGTAATTGTAGATATAAGATATAAATCCAGACAAAGTCGGTATTTTTACTGAAGATGATGAAACCACGCTATTTAACTTATTTTAAAGAATCTTCTGGTAGATTGATCGCATTCGACTGAAAATGACAGACAATTTCGATCTGTCGTGACAAATAGTTTAGAAGGCAGTATAACAGCGGAACGCTCCACTTGAATTTACTGTCTCGCAAAATAAAACATGATGCTTGCATACAGTATTCAGGTACCTTTAACTCATCATGATTCCTAGAGCATGAGCATAACATAACCATCTACAGAATCAAGAACCATAACAAGGTCAGTAGAAACAGAATTAGCCTCGCCAAGTCTGCCTTTAAGATTTTCATTTTACTTCACTGCAGCTGGTGTTTGTGCCGTGTAGCGGCCGTAAAACGTCTCCCCGTACATCATCCATGGTGCAGATTTTATTTTATTTTCGTCGTTTCAGATCAGGGGATATATTCTGAGAAATCTGAAATTTTAGATTGGGTTAGACTCTTACTTTAGATCATCGCCTTTTGTATTATTTGGACCCTTTTTGATACTAGTCAGTCTTTGAATCGACTGCCCAATTAAAATTAAAAAAAATTGAGTACGCTTTTCTCTGGTTTCATCGGGTCACTGATGAGGCTTTATTAGCCGAAACTATGTTGCCTGGCCCATGTTCCTTCGTCTGAATGTATTCTCTGCTCTTGAAGGAACTCTTTAAGATTTTCATTATACTATCAATGGAAAAATAAACACCGTTTGCAAACACTGCAAATCCTGTTCAGACTACATCACAGCAGTAGTGTGATTTTTGCTATTACGATATCCTGTCCGAATTTGTTTCTATTCAATGCTGTTTCTATAAATGTACGGATTGTGCCACAGTAAAATATCAATCACGGAAAATATTAGACCTCATAATTTTCGGAAGGCAATCAATTAATTAAGCCAGACTCTGATTGCTCAGACTAGTCTCTTGAGTTTTGCCTGTGGCATTGTTTCCTTGATTTGTTAAGAAAATATAGCATATGAGAACATTTCTATATAGTTTTTATTAATCAAACTCAAAACTCAATAACGCTTGAAGAGTTATATACGAGGACACTTAACATTGCTTTCTTTTATCAGATGCCTGGATTACATAAAAAGCTTAAATAACACAGCATTCGGCAGATCTGTCTATGTTTCATGCTCATCATTTGTTTTCTATTCACAGCTACAATGATGACTTATGTTTGAACCATATATGGGTAAATTCGTTTTTCTCTTCACAGACAGATGAATAGATGTGCCTTTTCTGAAGGGACAATCATGCCATTTTGAGTATTTTTAATGTAATCTGTTCCCAGCACTCTTGTAATAATTTAAACTTCTGAATTCAGGTTTTCCGTGTGTCTTTGTTGTGTGTCTTTTGGTCTCCTGGACAACGTTTCCATGCTGGAGTTTTCTTTGGTGATCTTCCGTCATGTATTCTGTTGCCAGGGTCTGTCCATATCCTGGTTCAGGGTGTGCCAATTTTCTAGTGCCAGGATCTGCAGATCTTAGCTGTACCATTTTCATAGAATATATATATGCTTTGCATCCCAGCCCTCTTTTGGAGTTCTGCATCTGGGCCCGTTTGCGACCTTATCAGTTAACGAGACGTTACATTTCCAAAATGTGCTGTACACAAAAAACCTTCTATTTTCGCCAGCAAAATGTGAGGAGTTTTTACAATACTAAAGTTTTTGTAGTACTAAAGCTCCTCACGTCTGTCTCTTTGCTTCTTAATAAATGTTGGAAGTGTGTCAAATTATTCTCCGAAATTTACTACAACCAGGAATAGGACTTGAAACAAAACAATAATAGCAACTGCAGTGAACATATGCTAGTATGATAATGTCTATGTCAAGGGAACTTCAGTAACATGGAAAAAAAAGGTTGTCTAAAGAATCTAGCTTTTAAAACTAAAAGCGTCAAAATATGAAAACAGGTTTGACCAAAGAATTTAGCTTTAGACACTCAACGCTCAGACAATGAATTTAGTCAAATTTGCGAACAGCATACATCCTGGAAAGCCATGTAGTCTGGGTGGACACAGCTTGCCTTCTTATCTTTGAATTCTCTGTATGATATAGTTCTGACGAAACATTTATTTTTCTACGTTTTGTAGATGCAGTTCGTCGTCTGATATTTCCAGGCGATACCTCTTTATTCGTCTTCAGAAAGCCTAAATTCATTAAGCTTTAATATGACAGTCAGCAATGGAAACTCACTGAGACATTTTAGTCATCCACTGATCAGACATCGGGTTTAGTTAGCGGGTCATGCCCATTTTATCCACAATTGGGAATATAGTAAAGACCCTGAGTAGTTGGACAGAAAAAGTTCGGCGTGTAGTTCAGATCTAGATCAGTTTTCTCACCATAATGACACCCGCTGATTGCCAGTCCTACAGATTTTTCAGAAACTGCTGGGTATTAAAATTAACGTGTTCTGATTTGGAAACATTTCAGTAATTTTGAAAGGTATTCCGGTATTTAAGGTTATCACGGTACAAATTTGATAATGTTGACGTAGTCTAGGCGTTTTATCGGACACAAAGCCCCGATGGTGTCAGACAAAACATAATTATGTGGGTTTCTCAGTGACAAAAGGTATCTTAAAGCATTTTTGAACAGAAAACTCTCAGACTAATGTTTCATATGCTAATCATAATTATGATTTATCATAAGATCCCGAAAAAAAACAATTTAAGTGCAATTAGTGTTTGCCCCAGATAATAAACCAATCAGATCACCTGAATTTTCAAATTTTCAATAGATGTATTGGTGTAGACTCATCACTTATCCATGAAGAGAGTCTTCACCAATAAATCTACTGAAGACTTGAAAATTCAAGTGATCAGAAATGTAGTCTTTTGCGGCTTGTCACGTCTAAAAATAGCTTCAACACGACTGGTCAAATTGATTTAAAGTCGATGTAGATTTCTCGAATGAGCGTTTTTTCTCATTACAGAGGAACAGATGAAGGGGAGTATTTGGCAGTATTCTCCATAAAAAGTATTTTATGGTTACTCATTAGAACCACCTCGACGAGGCGGTTCTATGGCTATCCATAACATTTTTAAAATAAACACATAATATTGTAAAAACATGTAGATACTTATTAGAATCGCCTCGATGAGGCAGTTCTATGGGTACCCACAGCATTGTTTTAAAGCATGTTGTAAATATAGGTTAGAATTGCCTCGAAAAGGCAGTTCTAATAAATATCCACAACATACGTTTTTCATGGAGAAATAAAAATAATCCCAAATTATCACAAAATACTCCTCTTATATGTTCCTCTGTAATAAGATGCATCTCGTAACACAAATCAAATAACTATGATTTGTGTAATGAGAAGAAAAGAATCCTCATTCAACAAAGGAAAATCAAAGTGACCAGCCATGTTTGAGCTCCAAAAACTGAATGAACGGGAATGAGCAAAGTCATCTGAACATGAACACAAATTATAAATGACGGCATGACACTCACTCTAGAAGCAGTATTCTAATTATGCTCCTCCTCTCCAAGCTAAATGAAAGCATTGCAAAAGCTTTAAAAGCAGTATTCTAATTAAGCCCCTCCTCTCCAAGCTATTTTGGGACTGTCATGATATTGCATCATGTTTTGACATTGCATCATTACTATAATCAAAGTACATTGGAGAGTGGTCATTTTGGGATTTTTTTTTATTTATCATTACTATTTCTTTATTTTTATTTTTTTAAACCCAAAATATCTCTCAAACAAAGATTATCTGAAAGATTTTGGAAAACAGGGCAGACCAGGATCAGTTAATTATCTGGGGCAAACACTAAGCCGGTTAGAGGCTATGAAGAGAAATCTTCACAATTAAGAACCTTCCGTTCGCTACGCTCGCTTCAGGTTCTTAATTGCGAAGATTTCTCTTCATAGCCTCTAACCTATACCTAGTAAACACCCTAATCTGAGTTTTCCGTATCCGTGCACCAACAAAGTACAGCAGAACTTCAAAGGCTCAAACAGGCTTGGGCCCATGACAATTAGTGCCAGCCTAAGGTAGTTCCAGCCATCCAGGGTAAGATTCTGTATAAACTGGCATATAGGAACCACCCTAGAGCGCGTTCTAGTCAGCCAGAGTTATCGAACCATCATGGTACGAGCCAGTTTTATTTTATGCTGCTTTGAAATGAAAAGATCTTTCAGAAGTGTCACAATAACAGTTCACAGTCTTTTACAGAGAAGTAAAAGGGGAAACCATAAAACGCTTGACGTGTTGTTCCTTGTGAAACATCATACGGTATAATATTTTTCAGCGTATTTGTTTTGCAAGAGCATCGAGTCATATTATTTAGGTGATTTAGATAATCAGAATAAACATTTTACGTCGTCACTTTTTAACATCACGTTATATTGTTTCTAGTCTCATCGCTAATATTCAGATATCATGATGTCTTGAAAACATTTAAAAAAACAAAGCCTATCAAAACGTGAATTTTATAAAGATTTAGTGAACAAGCTGAGAAAGATAACTAGTAAAGCTTGCGGAAAATATTTCGATACAGCAAAAAAGATATATTGACATTATATGACAAATGGCATGCATCATGGTTCACACAATTTTGATTCGCTTTTCAACTGCACGACGATGCAGCCGGTCTTACAGACAGCAACCTTGAATCTCTATAAGAGCCGCGACATGAGAAAACCAACAAAGTGGCTTGCGTCCAATGCATGCAGACTAGGATCAGCTTAGGCATCCGCCCAGTCTAATCAGAGTCTTCGCTATCCACCTGGAGGTAGCTTAGTCTCCAAGCTAAGACTAAGCTACCCTTAAAGCGCTTGGCGAAGTCTTAGGCATCCGCCCAGTCTGATCAGAGTCTTCGCTATCCACCTGGAGGCAGCTTATTCTCCAAGCTAAGACTAAGCTACCCTTAAAGCGCTTGGCGAAAAGTCTGTTCGGGCTGGGCGAATGCCCAGGCTGATCTGAGTCTGCGCTGGGCGCCCAACCGATTGGTTCGCTTTCTCGTGTCGCGGCTCTTAACAGAAAGTTGGCTCCGGATAGCCAACGTCTCTGTTGGGCCCTCCGTGGTCAGAATACTAATTGCCCTTTCCTCTGGCTTCACCTGCAATGAGTCCCCCATTTTATTTCGTCATGTTTTACTTGTATAGCCACCTCAACCGACATGGCCCTAGAATACGACAGGCATGAAAAAAATTAAGGATGTGGGGCCGTATTCATAAAGCCACTTAAGTCGTTGCTATGCTGTTGCTAAGGCTAAATTTCTTTGAAGGAGATTCCCTACAACTATGAAATTTGTTCTGGACGAACAGTCTTACAAAGACTGTTCCTCCAGACCAAATTTCATAGTTGTAGGGAATCTCCTTTTTAGATATTTAGCCTTAGCAACCGCATAGCAACGACTTAAATGGCTTTATGAATACGGCCCCAGGAGGGAGCTTCAAAAGTGTCTGAGCTTGGCGTGAAACGTGTCGGACGGGTAGTATCATATGTAATCTTGATCGTTGATTCTTAATTCGCTAAAATTTCAAAGTCCTGCCGTGTGTAGGGTGTTTCTTTGTGTGTGTGTGTGTGTGTGTGTGTGTGTGTGTGTGTTTCCCAGAGCAACGTCTAGGGTTTTATTCTTAGAATGACGAGTCGGAACCGACGATCGCTGCCGGAATGTATCATAATTGATATCTTTAAGTTGTAACAAATATTTTCTTTCGCGTTTGATAGCAAAACAAAACCAAGAAAGGCAGCATTCCCACAGTGGGATGGATGTGCACTGATAAATGGTGAACATACTTAGGCGTTCATTTGTAGCTATTTTGCATCGCCTGTTTGCATATTTTGCTTCCATATTTTGCTTCGAAAATTGTGTTCATCTGTTTCGCTTGGAAGTCTTTTTCAAGCGAAACAGATGAACACAATTTTTGAAAGCTTATCACAAGCTTGTGGTAGATAAACATAGATTTACTGACAAGTGACAGGAAGCAATCACTAACAATTGATTGCAAATCTGACTGCGATAGCGGCTGATCTGTACGAAGACTTTATTTGACATTGACTGATTGACAATAAACTGATAATACTCTAAACCCAGACAATAAATTCGTAATGAAAGTAAAACATATCGATGAGCAAAACATTGGCTACCGTTACAGCTAACTTTAATTTCGCTGTCAGCCGTCTTTGAACTACGAGTTCTCCTATGTAGCTATGTACAGTAATGTCGAGGTAATTAATAATGCAATCGTACATTTCGAACTAGTTAACCAACGCAATATATTCTAGCCTGGTATCAGGCCATGTATTTATATGTAGCCTTTATGGTAAGGTACATAACCAGTAAACTGCTATCAGCAAAACATTTTCAGAAATTATTCGAACTGTAGTGAAGAGATGATATGCATTTATATGTTTTATGCATTTTACAGTACTGCTCTATTTAATGGAAATATATTCATGCAGTCTGAATTGTTCATTTTGTTGAAACAGTGAATTAAGTAATTGGGAAAAAATACATTAAAATTCTGATGGGCACAATGATATTATAATCTAAATTATCATTTTTCTAAAGTTGTTACCAAAATCGAAGACCGATTTATATCAGCACACTTTCTTCAGTGGCATCCACATTTTTCTGTAGTAAACCTGGGAAAGGATTTGAAAAATGTCGTTTGACTTTCTTCTGAATCCTATTTGCATAAAATACTATGTTTCGAAATGTGTATAAATGTATTAATGTTTACGGAAAAAAATAAAGTTTAAACCAAACCTTGGAACCGAAAAAAAGTCAAAATGACCGACTTTTGTTCAAAGACTTGATTATGTAAACGATTGTCTTGCTCAAAGAATAAAATCTAGTTCGAAATATCGTGGTAAATGTATAGCCTTAATTTAACTTTTCGCCTAGATTTTTTTCTCTCAGAAAACTGATGAACCTCTTTAAAATAACGTCAATCAATAGCTGGAACCGTGAGACCAGTTTCTGTTTAATCATTGATAAAACAGTATGGTCATGGGCAATTAAACGCACTAATTGTCCACTTAAACTGCTTTGAAAGTAAGTGTCTGGTTCATAAATAATGCAATTCGAAGCAGGTTGAACTTTCCAGTCTCTGTTTTAAACTGACTTGTTCGGTGACATAATTGATTTTCTGTTAAACAAGCTACATCACATACGTTAATAATTCATTACATCTGCAGGTATAAGGTTCAATGGCCAAGTAATAGTTCTTATAGTCTATCGTGTTTGTTGAAAGTAAAAAGTATGCAAAGACCAGGAACCGAAACAATCAAAATCCAAATCCAGCCCTCAAACCATAGTTGGAAACAACTAAGATTACAAATAATCAAGATACAGAGAACATATGGCCAATCGAGTGAGCAGATTGTTCCCAAAAGATGGAATTGCACTGCCTTGTTATGCTGTAGGATTTCCGCAATGTGTTTTCACCAGTTTTACCAAGAAAAACAGCTTTCATGACTTCCTGTTCTGCCTCCCTAGACGACGTAGCATTTCTTACTCAGCCTTTTGAAGGCTGGGACATATGCAATGGGCCAGAGCAGACCCAGTCCAGACGCCGCAAAACGTGGCGTCTGACCAGGGTCGATACTGTTTTGATTACTTTAATTTCTTTTTAAAAAAATACAATAAAAATGAAAACATCCATCAGAAACCACTAAAACTAGAAATAGACGCTTCTAAAGAGACAGGTTGGACAAGCCCACTGTCAAAGGAGGAACTGTTCATAAGTTAAGCAAAGCAATAAAACATACAAATTTCCATTTGTATATATTCTCTATTACGAGGGACGTTTAGAAAGTTCTGAAAGTGGCCTATTAACTTTGTTTAGGGACATGCTTGGGACACATGTTATGCATGTATTAAAAGCACGACAAGTGACTTAGCAACGATATTAAACACTAGTCAAAGTCACATTTCCAGGTTGTGTTACAACGTCTTTTATTAGACCCAGTCCATTGGGCTTCTTTCACATGTGAAAAAATTTCAGTGTTAGTCATTTAAGTCAAATATCGTTGTAAATACACTCTAGTCTTTGTCAAAGTCGATGTTATTTGGTATTTTTATAATATCGTATGAAACGTGGCTTTCCTATACAATTCAAAACATTTCCAGAAATTGATTGTGTTGCTACGTGTTAAAGCGAAAGATGAGATAGGTTGCGACTGGCGATTGTTATAATGTTACTGAAATCGACGTCGACGTCTTTTTAGAAGATTGTAGAGGCTTTATAGTTTGCATTAATTTTGAATTTTTGACAGGTTTAAACGTTCTTTTTGATGAGATTTTGAATGCTAACAAATTTATTGTCGTTTCAATATTAATTTCAGTATAAAGGGGCATTTGTGGCTGCATAAAATGGGCCCTTATACAAATTCACAACAAAGTATGGAATCTAGATTAAATATAATTTCCGAGATATTCACATGACAGAATAAGCTGGGGATTGTCTGTAAGAAGCACGAAAAAAAAAATCAAAGACTGCTCATATATTTTTTATGATCTTCTGAAGTAAAAATCTGCAGTGCCTTCAGGATACACTTAAATGTGTCCTTGTAGCAAAATTCACCGCGTATGCAGATTTGTCCAGGCATATTGTACCTCTATATTTCTCTCTATCAAAAAGTCCGGCTTTATAGTGGTTACCAAGATATAATTCCAACTCAATTTTCTACTGCTTTAGCGCAATCTGATTGGTTAAGAGCGTACAGAAAAAAGGCATTTATACTTCGATGAATCTCTTGAACCGGAAATCGAGAACTATTTGGACTATTTTCTTTGCGGCAGATTCTAAAATACTCGGTACAGCTGACATTTAAAGATAAAAATGACCGAGTTGGAATTATAAGAAATGAATTTCATTTTAAAATTTGTGTATTTTATGGATGTGTAAACGCCGGCGAATCACACACAAACTTAACATAAAGGGCTTTATTCAGTTTGTGAGTGAATCGCCGGCGTTTACACATCCATAAACTCCACAGAAATATAATTCGTTCCATAAACCACAGAAAAAAAACGGGAAGCAAGGGGGACCACAGCGTAAAACTGTACAAGAAAGGGATCCGCATCAGAAATTTCCGTCTTAGAATCGTCAGTTGTTTGATCTACGCGGGGTTGGGGGTAGTAGGGGTGCTTTAACTTTTATATGCGCGCAATCTCGGGCACTCTTCTGATGCATCTCCAAAAACTAATAATTGAGCCGCGACACGACAAAACCAACAATGTGGTTGGGCGCCCAGAGCAGACTCAATTCAGACTGGACATCCGTCCAGGCTGATCAGACTCATCGCTAAGCGCCTATAGGGTATCTAAGTCTAAGCTACCTCCATGCGGACAGCGTAGACTCTGATCAGACTGAGCGGATGCCCAGGCTGATCTGAGTCTGCGTTGAGCGCACAACCACTTTGGTGGCTTTGTCGTGTCGCGGCTCATTAATATTATTTAATTTCTGTTGTGTTCTTGTGTCAAAAGCGCCAGGAAATCAGACGACAAAATGTACGCCTGCAATATTTCAAGAACGTACATTTTAAACCGCCTCATCCGGATCTATAGTGGAGCAAATATGATTGCGTAAGTGGCCTAGAAAAGGGAGATAGTGGTCTACGGAGTGTAACATTTGTTTTCATATATCAAAATGATCGCCTTGGTCTGTACTTTTAAAATTCAGCGTTTGCCACCTTGGCAAACCTTGCATAACTCTGCAGTGACCAGTTATTTGCGTTACCCCATAAAATTTTGAATATCAAAAATATTTATTGAAGTCAATAGAAAGTATGCTTAAACATTATACATGTATCAAATGTCCATATGTTTTAAAGGACTGATCAATGTACTATAAGTTAAGCTACTTCGGAAACAATTTAGAACTTTTGTGCTGTTATTTTCGTGATAATATATAATGTACCCCTTGGAAATTTAAAATACTAACTTAAATCGTTGCATTTTACGAAAATTCTGTGAAAAAATAGCCCAAACTGTTCAATTGCTCTAATTGTCCAACTGCAATTTTCAATACGTTTCTAGCAAAACAAATTTGAGACCTCTAGCTTTTATACTTTGTCAACCATGTATTGTAGAACATGGTAACACCTATTCTCTAATGGAGGCTGAAAAAGTCATTTTCACACAATTATTTGTGCAAAAGGTGGTTAATAAGCTATTTCAAACTATTTAAAACTAACAAATTGGGTCTGTTGCACTAAGATCATGTTAAATATGATATAAAGCAAATGTTTAGAAAATATTTTTGACCTTACAACACATATTTTAAGCAGAGTAACATACTAAACATATTGTTTATGTATGCGTAAAGGGTCTATCATTCCGGCCAGGAATACACTCTTTTGAAATTCTGACTTTTAACTAGCCCAGTTGTCATAACTGTGTCTTTTTTATCGATAAATGAAATATTTGCATAGTAAAGTTGGCTACTTGGGGAGCAAACAAATGAGTGTTATTTACATGACATGCAAATTTACATGACATGCGAAGGTGAGATTGTCCTACAATTAGACAATTAGAAATAAACCTTCTTGAGTTAACCTGTACATGGAATACTATTATTTTTCCATTAATATCCGAAACATGTTTAAAACATCCATTATAGCAAAAAAAAAAAAAGAAAAAAGATCATAACATACAGTTTTGTATTCAGAAAGGTAACGTTTGTAACCGTTATTTGAAAACAATCCCTGAGATTAACTGTTGCTACAGCCAAGTGTGTCTAAGCCTTATTAGTTTGATTTAAATATTTTCAAAACGGCAGGTTCGACTGGTTTAAATCCACCACATAAAATTTATCAGTGACATTTTCACGGGGGTGCATCCATTTTGGTCTATTGATGTTATAGTTGTGTTATTCAGTTACCAGTAGCCTTCAAAAATTGATTTGTTTTGTCTGTTTATTGGCCGTTAGTCTGATGTATATAGAAACAAAAGAAAATTGGTGAAAATAGACAATTTGTGTTGCAGGGTATGTTTGATATAGGCTTGCATTTTTGGTCATCTGCATGAATGGACTGAATGTTTATTTGGCCACCCGTTAGTTTCGTTTGAGTACATGTCTTACTTTATGTTACTATTTTCAGTTTGGTGTTGTGGGAGAATCGTGACCCTAGTTGAATCAATTCCTGATCAGAGCCCTTTTACATTGTTTACCTGTTTCGACAGTTTTCTATAAAAGCAATATATAGAACCGTAGTTAAAATATTTTGGCCCTACAACATATATTGAAACAAAAGTAACGTATATAACAGGTTAAAAAGTAAGAGTTATTTTACTCTACTGCACCTAGTAAATTGTCATGTGGCCACCATAAAACGCTTCCTTGTACTTCAACTAAATGGAAATTATGTATTATCTGGCCATTTGGGATAATCTGGACTCATTCTGAGTCGATTTGAAAAAAAGGAATTTAGCTGAAGGTGGTGCTAGGTTGCATTGGAAGTGTTGCAACATTATATTCCTGGGCATTAACTTAGTTAAACCGAGGTTGTTGTTTTGTTTTATTTATTTATTTTTGTGTGTGTGTGTGTCTGTGATCCATTCCTTGTTTCCAGGAAATCTTTCTTAATTTAAATAATCAGTCTAAGAGTTTAAGGTGCCTGGATACACTATTACGTGAAATAATTCTACAAATTTTACTTTAGCCTTTTTCTTAATGGGAGTAAACTGTAAAAGGAAAGAATTAGCTACTGTAGGAGAAAAGCGTTTCCTTTAAGAGTAGACAATTTTTGGAAGGGTTACATCATCCATAGATGTAAATAGTAAGCATCTGTGGGCGCATAGCAAATTGTAGTAAAACACTATGGTGTTTCCATTCACAATTATTCAGTATTATTTCCAAAATATACTAGAAGATCATGTGGAAGCAAGGAACACACGGAAGAAAGAACATAGCCGACTCGCTTAATTGATTCCTTTCAAGATTTGGCACGGATAATCTGATTATGACATATTGTTACTATTTTAAAATCATTGTCAAAATGACTTTTTAATTGAGTCAATGATGATTTACTCACTTTGAGCCTTTGTTTTGGTATTTAAAAGGTAACGTATACAACATTCAAATGTAAATGGTTTGTCAGATTAGAATTATGATTCTTTATGATATCATCTGTTTGATGTGATGCAGTAAGATGTAGCATTAAAAGTTTATCAGTTCTTGAGACGAACCCTTTTACTGTAAACAAGTTTCATATTGATGCTCGGGTTACCAGGTGCAGATGATAACCGCCTTAAAGTAAAACATCTAAAACAGGCATAATACTAATACAAACCATGCAATATATAGAAAAAATTTGTGGGTAATTGTGTTACTGTCTGAGCCCTTTCTTTGGGGTTATCATTATTTAAAACAATTGTATCAAATATTTATTCAAATCCCTTCAGAGATGTATGGCCATACTGCTATTAGGTTAACCTTCGGCACCTCAATGTTTGCTTTCAACATTTGCGCTATACTTAAGGGTGGTTGCTTTCTGCACTTTTTTACTCTAGCATCAATATATAAAGCATCTTAACAGTAAAAGGGTAATCTGACAACTTGTTTACTGCTGTACGCTGTATACGTTACCTTTTTGACCACCTAACCAAGGAGTCGAAGTTAGTGAATAATCACTGACTCGAATTAAATGTCATTTGATGATGATTTCAAAGTAAAAAGGTTACGCCGTCAGACAGGGAGGCCAAGAAAGTCATAGCTATTTCATTTCACACAATATCCATTCACCGTAAAAGTAAACAGTATGCAAAGACCAGGAACTGAAACAATCAAAATCCAAATCCCGCCCTCAAACCATAGTTTGGTAAAGTCTGGTTGAATGATAATAGCTTAACAAAGGTCTGAAGGAAAATTCTCTGGAAGCAAGGAATGCCTCAGAGAAAAAAATTAGCAACCTGGGTAAAGCTGAGTGTGTGCCCAGCAATTAATGTTGGAACAATGTCAATGCCCTCTAGCACCAGCTTCAGCTAATTTCTTTTTTCAAACTGACTCAGAATGAGCCTAGGTTATTTCAAACATAATTTTCAATAAGATGAGGTACGACGGAACTTTTCATGGCAAGCACACGGAACTTTACACTTGCTGCAGTAGAATGAAATAACTAATACTTTTAACCTGTTATATACGTTACTTTGATAAAAATATATGCTTTTAGGCAAAAAAAAATAAATGTCTGTTTTATATATTGCTTTTTAAAAGGAAAAGGTCAAAACAGAGAAAGAAATGTAACGGGGCAGCAATCAAGGTTGATTCTTTCTGTGAAACCATCCACTCGCGATATCAAATTGAAAATAGAGCATAAAGTTATAAGACAAGTAGTCAGACGATACTAGCATTTACGTTACCTTTTTGAGTACATTACTGTAAGTTATGATTAGCTAGTTTGCCACTTTTGGTTTTGTTTTAAAGTAATTTTGGCTAAATGCTTCATTTGAACTTTAGAACAATCTCAGCTTTGCAAGTCATGTACACAACACTGTTTTCTGTCTAAGTAGGCGATTAAACTCTCATTATACAATAAATAACAACTATTTTAATCACAACTGTGTTGTTTAAAAGTCAGATTTTCAGAAAGGTATATTCGTGATGGGAATGATGTATGCTTTACTCAAACATTTTAATCTGTAAAGTACGTTACTATGGTTAAAATATGTATTGTAAGGTCAAAACAAAATGTGAGCTGTTTTTTTCATATCATATATTACATGATATTATTACAATAGGGCCAAAATGTCGGTTTAAATAACTTATTAGCCATCTTTCATACGACCAATTGTGAGAAAATGACTTTGCAGTCTCCAACAGGGAATAGGTGTAATCATATTCAACAACACGTATTTGACAAAGTATAGAAGCTAGAGGTCTCAAATTTGTTTTGTTAGAAATGTATTAAACGGGACAATTAGAAAATAGAAACAGTTTGGGCTATTTTATCAAAAACTGTTTGTAAATGCAACAACCTAAGTTACATTTTAAATTTTCGAGGGGTATATACTATATTGTAACGAAAACAACAGCATTGAAGCTCTGAACTATTTTTTTAGCAGCCTTGTTTATGGCATATTAATCATTCTTGCAGAAAATATTAATATTTGATACATTTATATTGTTGAAACACATTTCTTATTGACTTCAATAAATATGTTTGATATTTAAAATCTGACGGGGTAACGTAAATAACTGGTCACTGCAGAGTTATGCAAGGTTTGCCAAGGTGGCAAACACAGAATTTGATAACTATAGATCCAGGCAATCATTTTGATATACAAAAACAAATGTTACACTCCGTAGACCACCCCCTTGAAAGATAGCCCAACATATGTGCTCTACTACTACGCGGTTAGCAAATTCAGTTATTTTCGTTTTATGCGCTTTCAGGTTTAACAAGCTCTATGAAAGACAGAGACATCATGACCTCGTTGATACTTTCAATATAAGCGTTTCTAAACATATTTCCGATTTGATGGCCAAAGTTGGGCTTTCAGGGAACCGGAAACTCAACTTCATGGACTATTCTCTCAGATTCATAAACATGGCTGATGTATTATAAGATAGACATTGCTAACCTCCGTAGAGGTGATAATGTACGTGTATCTGTTTTTTGGTGTTTTTTTTCGGATTTGTCACTGTTCCTGCGAATTTTAAGTTTTGCATAATATATGATTTTGATACTTTTACCACTTTTACTTATTATTAGTGAAAGCAAAACGATGGGCTCCGCTGTTCATATGCTGTTTAAAAGAGGCAGTAGACCTCTAGTTCCACTCTCCCTATGGCCATATGGCTATGAGAAATAAACCGTTACATTTTCACTTATTTTATTTTTTATTACATCCAAATTTGTTTAAATTTTGTGTCACTAATAATTGTTCTGTAACTTAGCAACTCATATACCAAAGCACTGTTTGTTCATATGATTTCACATATATCATACAGTGCTTGAAGAGATAGTTTACCGATGCTATCGTAAACTCGATGAAATTGCGGGAAAAACATTTCGAAATTTGTTTTAAACCATTATCCTTTTATCATCATCAATCAATTATAAGTCCTAAGACAGAAAAAAAGATACTGGAATACATTAACACAGATGCCTGTAAAGTGGGTGGTAGAATGTTATATAAAAACAGACATGAACTGTTATAATCATGGGGAAAGAATAGAAACTACTTAACAGCATTAAATGAAATGTGGAAAGCTAAACGACCAGCCAGCAAGTTAGCTTCGACAGAATTATATATATTCAGATGTGAATATAGCATGTATTATTATTTTCATGTATTTAGTTTTGTAAGAAACAAAACCAAGGAAAAAGAGGAACCGAAACAGATGCGAATAAATATATAAATTCAAACAACAGTTTGACAAGATAGCTTAGTCCTTACTGTTCTATGGAAGATACTCTGCAAAGTCCACAATCACAAAACAAAGTCCACCGAAAGAATAATGTTGTTTAAGAAATAGATCAGCTCTAGCAGTGAATTGTTGAGTAATAATTCATTGTTTGGAGGTGAGTTTTAAAGTAGATCATTTTGCGAGCGCGGAGCGCGAGTGATATATCTACTTACAAGTGACCGACAAACAGTGAATTATTACTCAACAACTCAATGCTGGAGCTGAACTATTTCGTTTCTAACGCTCAAAAACACTGAAAATGTATTCTTTTCATTCAAACTCTTCCAACGTTCCTGCCAGCGCGTTCATGCTCCCGCCAGTATTCTTAACTGTATCTAAGATAAATGTACGTTCTTATGGTGATTTTAGAAAGAAAAACAGACGTTACAACGTCCATGGTCTCAAAACATCACAAAATTACGTCAGTGATGCAAGTGACGTCGGCAATTAGACACTCGCGCTCCGAGACAGTGAATTGTTGCAGAATAAAACACGGAAACTTTCCATTGCTTCTATAGACACAATGTGTTAGAATGTTATTTTATTGTTTTACGTCCACGGTAAACATCTATGGTCATGTCGGGATGGTCAATTACACTAATAACACTGTTACTGGGCAGGCTTAGACCTCTTAAGCGGTTAATCAGTACTAAGTGCACATAGTTTCGCCAGTAACTGACAACTGCCTTTCTTGAAGCAGTGTAAGGAGAAACGAAAGTATGTGGCCGAACCGGGTATCAAACCCGGGGCCTCTGACACTTGAGTCAGACGCTCTACCGACTGCGCTACGCGGCCCGGCCGAAAGAATAAAATAAAATGAAACACTTTATATATAGTAGCCTACACAGTTAAAAGAGAACTCCACGTCTTTCTTTTTGAATTTCTTACCTTTCTGTTAGTTGTATCCAATTTAAAAACAATCTATTTGCTAGGAGAACTTTAATCCATCAACAATTTTCAATAATACTGCTATTCCTTTTATTAATCAGTCCTCTCAGATTCTTCCAGTGTTATTGCCTACATAGTATGAATGGCAATAAAATGTTTAGACAGTCACATGGCATTTCCGAGAGAAATTCCAATAGTCTGAAATAGTGCTTCTCTGGCAGCTTGAATAATGACAACTGATTTGAATAAAAGGTATTATATAACCCTTACCAGAAAACGCCAACTTTAGAACGAAATATTTCTCATTGAGCAAGGTCTACACTGATAAATGTGGTATAAAATAGTTATACCATGGTTTGTCCGCCTGTGCGGGAGATAATCCACTCGCTACAAGCGAGTGGATTATCTCCCGTATAGTCAGACAAACAATGGTATAACTATAACTTATCCGCACGCTTACGAGAAATGGTAACGAAAAGGACCAGAGAGAATCAAAGTCAACATTCTAATCAGGAAAACAAACAGAAATTGAAAGACAATGCGAGCGCATAGCAAGTGAACAGCTTTTTGCCAGATTAAAATTTAAAGATACGAAGAGTATTCCTAAACAAAACCTAATTATAAGTATCCCACCGGGCACACAACGTTGAATCAGCATTATTGCATAAAAAGCAGTGCCGAGAGGTATTAACAGCCGTGCATCAACAGGCGAAAAGCCGTGTTTCAACAATGTTTTTCACGCGCTGTTGAAATACGATGACAGAACTTTCGTTATGCTTGTGCCGGGCCACTAAAAACCGCCATGCACCTTTGTCTCTCCCGTATCGGTCGAATTGCAAAAATTGGTGGTGCGCTTCTCCTCTTTCGATTAATTAACAATATAATTGGTCGCGTGCTACCTATGTATTCTTGTGACGTCATCATACTTTGTACTCTTATTACGTCATAAAGAACTAACACGGATTTAAAGCCATGTTGTCTTCATTCTCACTATGCCGTCCAAATGGAGAGTGTTAAAAATAACATGCATCCTAAGCTTTCAGCAATCAAGAACTGCAGGATGGTGCACGAATGGGCCAGGCATGTTCTGTATGGAATTTTTTGCTTTGATCAAGGTATCTGCTTTTTGTTGATCAATTTGCAACGACCATCTTGGACTCTTTCCATAAATACTGAGGTTGACTAGGATGATGGCAGCCATTTTGAACAGCTTGATGCTCTTGTGCCAGGAAGACGGATAATAAAAAAGATGCACCGGCGAATTGGCTGTGAAACGGTGACAAAATAAAGTGCCGTATTTTCGCAATTTTTAACGAATATTTCGTTGAATTTATGCAATAACAGCGATCAAACATTTTTTTTCCAATGCGTTAACGTTTGCCAGGTCCCTCGGGAGATGTTGAAAACCTCGGCCTTCGGCCTCGGTTGTCAACATCTCCCTCGGGACCTGGCAAACGTTAATGCATGAAAAACCATGTTTGATCCCTATATTGAATCTTTGGTGCTTCAACGTCATGACGTTGAATCAACGCTGCGCTGACTCTGGATATACTACGCGCACAAAACATCTATTTCACCTGTTTTCTATATGCATATGCGTGAAATCTACATCAGCATAAAGTAAACAAACTGCCAAAAACAATTTTTCGAACGATTGCAGATAATTGGTTGTGATAAACAATAGCCTCAGAGTCTACAGGTCACAAAAGAATCATTGCCTTGTAACTGTCAGAAATAAATTACTGGGTGTGTGGGTGGAGCGGGGTGGGGGAGTGGGCCTAAACCGGTTCAACGGAGCTTCAATCCTCGCCCTAACTTCCATCATGGTGTCGTGACATTTGGGTCGGTCCGCATAGAGGTCTGCACGTCCGTCATCAGAGAAAGCGACTGAAAACGGATTGTTTTATTTTATTTCTATATAATATTGCTGCACCTCAGTGCCATTCTATGGGTAGAGTTAACATCGTCAACCAAACCACATAGATTCGAATTGTCATTTGCAATTGAATGGAATGGTGATTTTCTTATATTTAAGTACGATGCATGTTGGGCACTGAAACACAAGTACACACTGTGAAAACGCTGTTTTTCCTTCCACCGATGAGACATAAAAGCACTCATGAACTGCCACAACTATTGATCATATCTGGAGGAAGACAAAACAAATAAACCGCGTCATATGCAGTGTAGACATGATGAAAACAACAAAAAGTAAAGCAACCATCTGTTTTTCTTGTAAACAAGATCGATATAATTATTACTACATAAACACAGACCATCAAACATGACTGAAAGTAAAACAGGTCAGAGCAATACAAAGAATGCACAAAATCAGAAGTACCGATTTGTACTGGTCAAAAGCAAAAGAACTCCTAGAATGCGAGGGGGGAGGCGGGGGCGATAATTAATTTCATCAGCGTAATACATTTGTATTGACCGAATCTTCCGATGAAACCCGATTAATTTAGAACAAAAATCTGAATCTGAAATGGAAGTTATAACTGCATTATTTTACGGGTATTTTCTGTCATCGCTTCCACAGTTTTAATGTTTATTTGCTTTTCCGACAGTGTCAATGACAGTTCTGTGTCACTTTTTACAATGCTGTTAATTGATAAATGGCTGCTGAAATGTGAGATACTGGTAAAACCATTTCCGGAAAAAATTCCAATAATCTGTATTATCTCTGCCTCAGCAGGTCTGTTCATGACAACTGATGCGTTTGAGAGGATGTTTGTAAAAACTTGCATTTAAATTATCTAAGAATTTAAAATCAAGCTATCGAACAAGATTTGAGCCCCGACAGGACAAAACCAACAAAGTGGCATGTGCGCCCAGCGAAGACAAATCAGCCTAGGCATCCGCCAAGTCTGATCAGAGTCATCACTGTCCACATAGAGCTAGCTAAGATCCTCATCTACCCTTTAAGCGTAAGCAAACTCTCTGATCAGACTTGGCGGATGCCACGGCTGATCTGTGTCATCGCTGGGCACACGTGCCACTTTGTTGGTTTTGTCGTGTTGCGGCGCATTTTAAGAAGTGTTTTATCTTTCATCACATGGCACTGCCACCGACATATTCGAAACATGAACTGCAAATAAAAATAAAAATATATGTATAAGGAACATAAAGAAAGATATGGTCCATGTAAATCGCCCACAAATATTACAGTACATGTATATAACAAAACTTTCGTCTGTATACATTCGCAGATTGTGGCAGCCTTTAGCAGTAATCAAGAAAATTAAACTTTAAGTATTAGGAATGTTTCCTGCAAATACTTTTCTAACGCTGATCGCCTTTATGCGCAATAGAAACAGATTGTCTTTGTCGATTGTCATTATAAGCGAAACGCAATGGTTCCAAAATTGATTGCGTATCATGATTCAAATGACGCCCCACTTAATTTTATTTGTAACGTTCCTCTATTTTAAGACTACTCACGTGTCTGCCACCTTCGTCAGGACACTTCGACAGTTCAGAAGAGTTTAAAATTAATTATATTGTCGGATATATGTAATTGCGGAATCGCAGTGAAACGTTCCTGGCAGTGAAAATTCCCACATTGTCATTGTTTCTATATGTTGTTTAGTTGTACATTGTAAATACATCAATATATTCCTAAATTCAGGTCTGTGCCAAGACGTTCATTTTCTTAAACTGTTATCAATTAATAATTACTCATGCCTCAAAATCGGTTTCGGACCGGCTATTTTACTTTTAAGGCTAACTTGGCACAAAATGCCTGAAATGTTTTACATTTGTCAGCCTCATAAACAATTCACTATAAATCTCATGGAACCTTCTTTTAAGTGCCTAATTACTTTGTTCCCAATCAATAATTGATTTTATAAACTACCTGCACATCACGAAAACATTATTTATTCAATAATGTCTGTGAAAGGCAACAATTTGCATGTTTCTCTTTCTTACAACTTTCATTTTAAGTAAGCTCATATGGATCCGCACTTCAAAATGTTTATATCTATTGTAATGTTGGTCGCCTGATATTAGTGATAGCTCGAGAATGGATGTCTTGCAATATGTCCAAGCAGCAACAGTTTAAACAAGATTTAACATCCGTGCAATCTAGCTATTGTCTTTGCAGTTCAATAAATAGTGACATAAATCATTGACGCAAACAGACGAGAATCTAATCAGAGTGGGAAAATAAATTATTGCAAGTGAGTACTAATTTAAGGTCCTCGAAATACGATAAACATGTATAGCTTATAGTGCCCGCCACCTAATGCTTCGTATCCCAAGCTTGCTGAAAATGTAAGAAGTACGGAAAATAATTTGAGGTTGCGGTTGACTGCATAAGGGTACATCACTTTGAGTTTTTTTCACCATTATTGCAAACGGAGACATTTTTTTTTGTCTTCCAATTTGCTTCCCTCGACAACATAACCCTCTTAAGAGGGGCTCAGTTCTTCAAGGAAATAGTTTGCTCAAAGAGGAGCAAATTCTATCCTTTAGGAACTGACCCCCCACCCCCCTCTCATTTGAGAAGGGAGAATAAAATGAAAAAAGCAGAGTTGCAGCCCCCGAAAGAAGTGTACCCATTCACCTAAAAACTAGATCTGCGACCTACCTGATTTTTCTGTTAATCCATATTCAGATGAAACAAAATAAAATGCATTCCCTTCTACAGCTTTGATCTTTTAATCCCTTTACTATCATTAAAGATTTAAATCCTAGCGAAGTTTAAAGTTGTATGTAATCACCATAAACTACTCAACACTACTAATTTTGCCTCTAAAATTGTCACAATAGTTTTCTGTGCCACTAAATTTTTTCCCATTCTCTTAATTGATGGATGTCAGTTGAATTCCTGGAGAATGTTAAGACATTTCCGAAAGAATTTCCAATAATCTGTATTTTGATTACTTCAGCAGCTCTTACGTTGACAACGGATTATATATACTGAACAAAAAAAGAAACGCTACATAGTGTTACGAAATGAATCGCATCGTCGACTATGTCGTCGAAATTATTTTAATCCTTTCAATCAGTAGGGCTACAGTTTTTAGGGTAACTGTGCTAATAAAACATTTACGGAAATTGGGGCTACGTCATGCACGGGTTATTTGTGAATACCTCACGTGGCGGTTTTCACTGGACGGCGTGTTGCATGATTTTAAGGTGAATACCTGCATGCTTAAATTCGAGTCGCATGATTTAAAAGTGAGACGCATAGTATTTATACTCTAATCTTTTATTGAAAAGTTAGACGTGGCTGTTTAATTCTAATGTGAAGGATGTTATATTGTCGTGTACCTAGGTTCAGTGTTAAGACCTGAGGGGTAAGATTTTATTATATTTATTCAGAATAGTTTTGGCTAAGAATGAAAAATGTGACTTCTGATTGATATGGTATGATTATATGTGTCGACTGATTTTGTTGACAATGATCATGCTGCGCATGTGTCGACTGATTTTGTTAATGATCATGCTGCACATGGTATTTGTATATTAGGATTATCGACTGATTTTGTTGGTAATGATCATGCTGCGCATAGTATTTGTATATTAGGAAGTTTTGTAAATTACGGAAATAGTTTATATCACTGATGTTGGTTGCAATAGTGTGCGTCTATTTGACGTCCAGTGACGCCAGCTGCATTCATGTTATTCATGTGACGTCAGTTGCAATCATGTTATTGCGACGTCAGCACTTTTTTATATTAGTGTCACGTATACGTGGCCTATAGAAGTAGATTGATTTGTAATGGAACTAATTTACATACTTGTGACGTCAATTGGCGCCATAGCATGCACCGCATTAAGGTTTTTTCCATATGTTATGAATGTAACATTTGGTCGTAATGCGTTTGATTTGCCTTCACTAGATGACGTCATATGGTATAACATCATTGGCGTCATGATGTCAGATCAAACGTTATGATCCCAAATGTGTTAGAAACGCTTATTAAGTTATTATATTCTATGGCAAATGGTAATACGCTTAGTTTAAAGAAATGAATTAATACATATGCGAGTTAAGTTTTTGGTAAATCAATTTAATGTAGATAGGTTATTGTCTAGATTATTCATGTTTTATGTTGGGTATGTCATGGCAATACCTGTTGACGTCAGTATACTTCTTGACAATGTTTGACGTCAGATCCTTCGACGCACATGCGTGGTAGGATCTACGTTTCTTCATTGGCGGAGGTGGTAAGCACAATTTTGGCTTTACATCGTGAGCGCGAGTTGTGTCTAGTGACATGGCTGGCGTGTGCACGTTATGCTCGGCATTCGTCGAGGGCGTTGTACGGTATTTCCAAGACAGGCCCAAGTCTTACGTATTGTTATGTAGTTATAATGTATTATGTGTAAGTTCGTTGTTTTTAGGCACTTCAAGTCCGGCAGTCAGCTGCTTGGGCTACAGCCACGTCTCACCTGGAGATTCAGTATACATCTCCAGGTTAATACCAACCCGAGTAGAGGCAGTTACAACGCCGCTTGTGCATGTTTCCTAGCCGAGGCGGGAAGCACAATATATAGGCGAAGTCGATGTGATTACTGCGGAGGTGAAAGTGGGACAGTGTTCGTCCATTAAAGTGTTCATTATATATAGACTGGTCCCTGGTACGATTCAGGGAGCGACCAGTATATAAGCGTGCGCAATATGATATAAGTTGGTGTTCCTCATAATATATGGACTGGCCCATGGTGGGATCCAGGGAGCGACCAGTTGATGTCAACCAGCATAAGGCCTTGTTTTTTATTATGAGCTCAATTAACGTTTTCGTTCTTTGTGTTTTCCTTTAGTTCATGACGCTGAGCCGAGTACGGTGTTGACGTCAGACGGTAATCTATTTGCGTATTGTACGAAAATTGATTACAGATTTGAAACAAACACCTTACTTGGGCCAGCGACATGAACTGATATGTGTTGTATATTATTGTAACTGTGATAGTTGTGAATTGTATTGTCTGTATATAGAATTTACATTACTATATATATAAACTCCAAAAAATCTAATGTTATTAGAGTTTCCTTGTTAATGTTATACACTGGTCGATAACCCTTTAACCGGAAGTCACCCTCTGCCGTCCTGGCGACGCATAAGGCTCTACACCCGTGTCAACCGTGTGTAAAACCTTCTGCGTAACACATAGAGTATTCACGAATTTTAATCTAAAGAACAACATTTCCAAATAGTGCTACGTTATTCCCTCACAGGCCAAACGTCAAACAACTTTATGAACTAATCGGTATTCGATTTGCATCAACCGTTACAGATTTATTCCACTTTGACTGAACATACCAAAAAAAAGTGAAATGCTTAATGTGCATGCGCAAGCACTAAAATTTTTACACTTTCGGACTTGCCTTGAATTCGCCCTTAAGAAACCCTATGAACCATGTGACATTAAACCAGCAGATCAAAGAATTAAGACGTTAAAGATTTTGTGTCTTTGCCATTGCCTCCCTTGCAATTAAAAGTATGGCAAATCATTTACTCTGATTGACCAGTACGTATCCATAGAATGTTCACGTTTAATCCATGCATCTTACTCCAGCGTCTCAAGCCAATGGTTCATGACGAAAAAAATGATGAAACTGGTTAATTTGTTCGTGGTATATCACCTTGCTATGGGATTTTCAGTGTTAAGCATGAAAGTCATAGTCAAGTGTACTGAAAAACCATATTCCAAGCCTTGTACTCCACTGGAAGACTCTTAGGAAGCAGTGATTGGACCGTTTTCATAATAACTTGTACATGATAAACGTCTCAGAAATGATTTGCTTACATTGGCTATCAACTTGAGTGAAATTCGGGTCTTCAAAAAGCACCTCAAAATTGCATTTTCAAATTCTAACCCCTTATTGAATCAAACTAATCTGGAGACACTAATCTCGCGTTTTCTGTTGTGATATTCATTTTCTGAACTTCGAAAACGTTTTGTTAATTAGGCATAAAATAAAATTTGCAAAACCTTAATTCAGTTTGAAGAAAACGGGCATTGAAAGTACATTTTTCGTTTCTTTTTTGTTCAGTATAGTATCTCAGAGTTTCGTGGATATTTTCCTGTTCTGGAAAATCAGCCTCAATGAAGTCAGATCTTTTTATACCAAGAGCCTAAAATACATGTGAATATCCATTCATTTATCTGTTAATCAAAGCGGCTTTGATTCATCATAGGCTTTATCCGTTATTTGTTTATATCCGGTAATGATACACTGATGAGTTAGAAAACCTTCATGCGGACGAAACAGCTTACTTAATGTTTCAAACCACTGCAGAAGCAGCGGGCGAGGTTTGGGCCCACAAAAACTAGTTTAAGACCCCCAGTAATCTTTTGCTGACCGTTCCAAGGCGGTACTTCTGTTGCGGTTCCTTGATGTTATATTGTGCTGTGTCTGCTTGTCTATGGTCTCTGGCGGTTAGGTCACCTGTATTGCTGCCAAACCTGCCTTTTGTTTTGCTTTGTTTTGTAATTAAAATAAGAAATAAGTAAAAATAGATGTTGATGTTGTTATTGGGGTAGCTGAATGACCAGCTACCATCTGTTTGGGAAAGAGCTGCTCATTCGGTTTACTGTGCGTGTCTTTCGTACACTTGTGTCAATTTCTGTGTGTATGTGCTTCTTTCCCTATTGGTTTTGAGTGCGGAATGTGGGAATTGATTGTATTAATTCCTGATCATTGCCTATCTTTTTACTTAGTTGTTTTAGATGTTTTAACAGGGCGTAAATTTTATTGCACGTCTACTGACTGGTCATGACAGGACTCGAACTAACAAGGCCTGCTTTTCCCCATGAGATCTGACTTTTCAGAACGCATTTACTTTTAATTAAAAGTGTATGAACCGGAGGCACACTTGTTATTCTTTAATGCACTTAGATAAGAATCTTCAAAGTACGGTAAAGACTTGGAATCAGATTAACTTCCATGATGCTGAATGGAGTCACTCCATTCAGCATCATGGCATTTTAGCTGATTTCATAGTCTTTATCATACTTTGGAATTCAACGAGAGATGCGTAACTTTGTAAGAAAGGGTTAAGCATGAAACGCAAATCATATAATCAGCATTGCTTTGCCGTGTTGGTGATGAGGATAGCTTGAAACTCCTATGCAAATCAGTTGAAATGGGAGGAGTAAACGCAATATGTCACTTCGCAAAATAATGTGAAATCAGTGACAAAAGCAGTTTTTCTTGAAGAAAGAGGCTGATCAGGTGGTCCAGTCCATGTGATAAAATGAAGTTAAGAGGATTCCGTGCGACCAGTTTATTGACTTATGAATTGTCTACTCTCTATTCCACTTTGTCACATAATCTAATCAAAGAAACACTTATAGACTTAATTGAGTGGACTTTCCAAAGGGAAGGTTCACCTTTCTTGCCTATTGCGAAAGAAACGCGTTACTGATGAACACCAAAATCGGTATAAACTTTGGTCGTGCCAAAGCACGTGTGAATACCTTTTAGATAATATTTACATTAGATTTGGTACGACGTCTTACAGACAAATTTTTAGTACACCGATGCGTGTCTCCCGTGAACTTTTGTCAGTTTGTGTGTGTGCTTTTTCCTCTTTTGGTGTTGAGAGCAGGATGTAGAACTTGATTGTATTATTCCTTATCATTGCCTATGTTTTATGAATCAGATGATCATGTTAAGTTGGTTTATTTTCTCCCCTTTCATTCGGGTGTTTTTGTTTTGTTTGCACTAAAAACTGGTTAGGTCTCAAAATGTTATTTTAGTCTCTATCTGCAATCTATATCTGTCTTTTTGGAAAGTGTTAAATCCGATGTTTTATAACACAATCTTAATCCTATTCCGCTAATTGATTAAAGGCAGCTGAAAGTATAGATGCTGCTAAGGCATTTCCGAGACAATTTCCAATTACCAACAGTGTCTCTGTTATAACATTAATTCTGGAAACAGCTGAATCGAATGATAAAGATCATTGTAACCCACAGGCTGTACTTAAGGTTTTGATAGGTGCAGAGTTTATTCCCCAATAGCACATCTGATGTCTCTGCATAGAATTTCTTCACAGAACTAGTCTACCAGTGGTAGACAAACTACGACTCAAATAATATGTACGCAATATTTAGATGTACCCAACAATTCTCTCTTTCCCTTCGAGGTGACCACAAATGGCAAAAGGACAACTGAATCCACAAGGACCCAGATAAGACACATTGAAAAGGTCAACAGTGAATGCCAAACGGTCACAAAAAGAGCAAAAAAAAATCAGAATAATTGCCTTAGACCTGTCAGTAGTTAAGCAACTACTGGTGGCAGGGATTAAACCGATTTAAAAGGTACCAAATATTCGCCTTAATATTCTAATTTTCCTAATTTTCTTCAGCATAAATACAAAATCCCTTGAGAAACTTACATCAAAACAGCAAACAGCCAACGCCATACAATGCTCATAAAACATCTGTTTTACCTATTTCCTATTTCAAATCCTAAAACAAAACAGCACGCTAATGTACAGCTATAAACAGGAAGGCCCAACGACCACAAAAATACCAAACAAAATCAGAACCAACGCCCTTGAAATGCCAGCAGCACAAAAAAACAACAACTGGGGATTTAGTTCGATCTCACAGGCACCAAGTCTCCACCTTAGCCTTTAACATTGTTCCAAGTACCCCTCATCGACCCTGACCTAATTTGTGGCAAGGTCAGCTTTGGTACGTTATGCTGTTTTCAGGAAAATGCTTAAGCTATGGATTTCTCAGAAACTGTCTAAGTTTTAGGTATAGGGTTTGGTGTATATGGTACACAAAATGAGAAAATGAAGATATAAGGTCACCTAAGGTCAAGGTGATTCTCTGACCACCGTTCTAGGTCACTGAGATGTTGTCGCCCATCTATGTTTCCAAAAATCTCCTCTGAAGCTCTACGCCGATTGAAGCCATATTTCATATGGAGCCTAAATTGATCGGGGAAAGAAAGTTTTTTTTCCGATGGTCTTGGTCACATGACCAAGATAGTCGCCATGCTTATATATGGCAACACCTTTTCAATACCTTCTTCTCCAGAGCAATAAGGTCAATGACCTTGAAGCTTTGTTTGTAGCATTGGGGACTCGTAAAAAGAGAAAAGGAATCTATTTTAGAGCCATTTTCTGAGTTGGCCCCTAGATTATCGTGCCCTACACAGTTGTGTGTTTTTTTGTTTTTTTTTTGTTTTTTTTTTGTTTTTTGTTTGTTTTTTCAAATGATATCCTTCCCTCGACCGTGACTTAATTTATGGCAAGGTCAACTTAGATATGTTATGATTTTACATGGGACAGTGGTTTTCTCACAAACTATTTATAGACCTTGAGCTGACCATAGACCCCCTCCCCCGGGGGAATTTTGGACACTATGATTTTCTAAAACTGCAATATATACGAAACAAAATGACACATGTTAGCCCTCTGTACGTTTGGGCATTAACGTGTAACGTCAACGTTAATTACACTACCAAAATTTACATATTCACGTTATAATAGAAAATACACATTGGTATACACATGTTAGCATTCGCCCTAAATAATGTTGGATTTTGTCTGCTAGTACATAAATCGCTGTTTCAAGGTAATTGACATTGTCAAGGATGAGTTGACTAACCCGTCTAACGTAGTTTACATTGTATTTGACGTTTTCCCCCTTCAGTGTCTAAATACATGTAATATAAGGAGCAAATTGTAAGAACTGAAGTGAAGAGAAAAGTAATTGTCATAAATATGACTGTTTCAATAGTCTAGTATAAAAACAAACAAACTAAAGTCTTACAAAACCCGTCAGTAGTCACGATAAATATGTAACGTATATAACCACAACAAAAATTCAGGAAAAAAACAACCAGACTAAATCGCTGAATTTGTGTACTGAAGTTTATACGTGCTCCATCAATCTTCTTTGATTCATGCCCAGCTTAGATAAATTAGACACCAGTTAGCAGTGGATATATTAAATGTGGACAGAAACTATCTTATTTTTTTAAGAATTTAACCTACAAAATGACGAGAAGAGCTAAGAAAGCCAACATCAGCTGCATTTCATTTTTAATGATATCTGTATTATGACTTAAGTAGACACTGTTGTATATGTAAATATGAAGAAACGCCAATGTTATGTGTCCTCAAACTATAAAAAAAAGTCGGATAATGTATATTAAAATAGCAATCTAACAGTAACATTACGTAACGTAATTGAAATATGTCGGGGATAAAATTTATGTGTCATCTGTTATCAAAAATTTAGTTCCCGGGCAATATGAATGATTCAATGCTGTAGTATTAGCTTACCACTGGTAGTCAGATGGCAATTTAGCTCTTTGAAATACACAAGAACTCAGCAAGACGCACATAGATAGTTATAGCTGAAGCAATTCGACCCTGCCTTCAATTCAGTTTCACTTAAAAGTGACTTCATAAAATTGATTTTTTTTTTTAATTTTAAGCATAGAATGTAATAAGTAAGAGTTGATATATGCTGCAACTGATTAACATTTAGGTTCTCGTCATGATGGGGATAAAACCAATTTGCTACCTGTGCTGTTGGCTGAGCCATTCAACTAGCCTACCTACAAATATGCAACTGTGACTGCCAGCCGAGGCAATTAAAAGCAGTACCAACTCTCCCAACAGGGATAAACACCATTTTTGCTCAGTCGAATCGTCAGCCACGAGCCTCTTTGCACAGTAACTGCTTTACATAGGTTAGCAAATATGTGTGGCTCCCGTGATCATAACTTACATGTTAATTTGTGATCTACGTGATCTGTTTATGCAGCTCCCGGCCATCAAATACATTACAAACTATTAACGATGTAAAAATTTAAGGCTGATAGAAAGTGACATACTTTATAACGCATACATCATTCTGTCATCAGCTTGTTCAGGAGTTCTATTTTTCATTATGTTATTACAAATATTTAACTGGTCATGTAATTTTGCAAACCCCTTGGTTTTATTCCCACTTGTTGTTACTATCAAGGACTAAAGGTGTTACGAAATATAAATTTCAGTCAGACAATTTTTCAATATGTAAGCAACTAAAATTGTTGTTTGGATATTGCCAAAACGCTGTATTCCCTAACAGTATTTAACATATTTGGACAAAGATGATAAGATAAGCAGTAATATATCATAAATTAGCAGTTTTCAACCATATTTATTGCTAAAAAGTAAACAATATGGTAATACAAGGTCACAGAGATCAAATGCGGTAAGTTATTTAGGTTAACCCTTCCTTGGCATGTAAAGGTATTCACTATTTCTATTGTTTCGTTATTTGGTCTTTTGAAATACTGTATTGCTAGTTTAGGATATCGGAAATGAAGAATCCATAAACTTTCAATGAATACGTTGTATACGTTACTTGTTCGGTCTTTTTTTTTTCTCAATATTATGCCGCAAAGCATAACTACAGTGAAGGCGAATACATTCTGAAGGAGAACAACTAAGATTTACTCATAGATATCTGAACAGCGAGGACCAACATTAATATATTCTGTCATTTTCATTTGCCATTTCATTATGTGTGCAGAGCTACTGGAAAATGTCTCTGGAAAAAAAAAACATTTTTGTCCAACTAAACGTATCTTTATGTTTTTTTGTGAATAGATGCTTTAATAGATGGTTGAATGTAATTAGATTCTTTAAGAGATGATCGAAAGTAGTTAGACTTTAAAGAGAAAGAAACAAAAGCATAGAAATATAGATCATCTTAAACATAGCATTTATAGATTGCTACAGTATGCTAGTAAACTGCCAGTGTCTCTTTTCTGTATTAAATGTTTGATACTATTCTCCCAAACTCCTGGTCGACACATTATTGTTTGTTACATAAACTAAAATAAAGCAATGTATTGACACTACCATTAATTATTTTCAAAAGTTTGTTTCTTAACTGTAACTCAGCAATGTTTTTTCTCTTGGTAACGTGAAATATACGATAGTCTTACAAAAGTAAGTATACGCTGCAAGCAAATATCTACATTACCTTTGATGCAGAACTGTAATTGGATTAAGTCTTGAAACTTCAGGTTTACTGTTCTGCTTTATAGTTTTGCAGTGTGCAAGTAAAAACTATACCAAATCGTGTCAATAAACAAGGTGGTACTCCATTTGCATTGTTAATTACTGATTATTTTATCATTTTATACTAAACACGTCAAAAGCGCTTAGCTTTTAAGGTAGACGAATACTGAATAGAAATATTGGCGGGGCATTCAAACCATTATACCATCTAAATAACCCAAAGAGTTATAAAACATTTGGGTAAGAAAAAAACAATTTTCACCGTTTTGTTTTCCTAAAAAACAATATTTTGCATTTCTACATATTATTTTTAAACATTTTCCATTAAAATTCATATCTCTAGCACATGAATGCAATTTCATTTCAGCAAATCATATAATCTGTAATAAATGATATTTGAAACAAACCGATAACAAAAAATTGCAGTTTTCTTGTTAATAAGTATATTTTTACATTCTTTGAAAAAATGCAAGAAAATTGAATTTTATGAAAAACGTCATGAAAAATATTATCAATCGATGGGGCATGCTTATGCGTATTATTTTAGTAAAACTTACGTCGTATGTTAAAGAATAAAACAAAAATACAAACATTTCACCGTTTCGTTTCCTAGAAAAACAATGTTTAAGTTCAAAATATCCCCAAAACAGACTGCCCAAATTCTGCACCTGCTGCAAGCACAGCCGGTCCTTGCCCTATTATTTATTTTCCTGTTATTCTGGTCTACCATAGAGTAATGTCGACAAAAATGCGCAGATGGAATGGAAAGTGTGAAGATCTTGATCATTCTGGTTCCTAAGGAACAGTCTGATCTCAGTTTTCACTGTTTGTACAGACCTATGTGCCCGAAAACTTAGGATCTTTACGGTAGATATTGTAAGTGTATATTATAACTGTATTTACTCCACAGTTAGTCGATTTGATGATGAACAATAACTCTGTTTGTTTTTTAAACAAGCAAGAACAGAGTTCTTCCGGGATCGTCCACCTTAATGTTATCAAACTGATTATATATCATTTTATTCGAGCCCTATATGCAAAATCTATGCTGGCTTAGCTGCGGCTTTATCTTTTTTACCTTTTCTGATGTGGCATTTTGTTTATTTTTTTTAAGTTGTATATAACAAAATTTCATGTATGTTACTGTCTTTAGAACTCAAATGTACAAATTGTAAAAGAAACAAACTGGGCAATGCCTTTATGAAATACTTTTATTTTTGATATAATAAAGTTGCCAGCAAAAAAATGTTTTACATGTGCAGAATATGTCAATGCCCTTAACATTACAATTTGTAGTATACTGTGTTTTATAACGTATAAAACACACCTCATGAATCCCTAAAAGTAATAACTGAGAGAAGTGTTGCTAGGTCCAAGTACACAATATTTCAAAAGAACACCCAGACTTATATATGTTATTGATTTTTATGTGACAGTGGAAAAAACCTGATTAAGGGTATTATAATGAAATAGTTTAAATGTTAATGTTATTTACGTCACTACTAGTATTGACTTATCATAGAAAATAAACCAGAATGCATTTTTTCTTGTATATCAAAAGATTCTTTCATGAAGAAACTGCTACCAACGAAAATAAAATGATTCTATCGTCAAATTATATGAGTTTAACAAAAATAGCCCTCGGTAACGTATATAATCGATCATTATGGCCGACTAAAATGCGTTCTAAATATTGTGGAACTGTTCCTTGCTGTTTAGATAGGCTGGCATATTCAATATTTCCTTTTACTGTTGTTTTTAATTCATACAGTGTAGTTTAAGCACTTGAATTATACAGAAAGTGATGACTGTAATATGGAACATTTATAAGGGGGTACTGTGTTAAACATCCTATTTCTCCCAAAGCCTACAAGATGGGATAATAATATTTGCAGATCTGAAAAGATCAATAAATTGTCTTTAATATAGTAACAAACATATGGTATAATAATAAAGGAGTAATTTACAAAAAGAAAGTATTTTGGATGGAAATAGCAATTTTAATGGAGAGTAAAGACAAATGTCACGTATATGACATCATGTAGGCTAAAGTGACCTATCAAACATCATAACCTTTAGCTACTGGATTGTTCTATTAGACTCTACTATAACTTTAAACATAGGAAAGTGACTTCTATTTTTTTTTATAATTTTTGATAATTTTTATTTTATGTTTATTTTTTTAATGGGTAACGTTTGTAACAGGCTGTTACAGCTTAACGCCCCACTCGCCAGAGGGCTAACATGCTGCAAAATACTTCTTAGATGCTGGGCTTATAGAAAAGTGTGGTCTATAAAATTCCTCCTTAAAGGGTAGTTAAAGATCTAGGCCACCTCCAAGCTGCAGCGATGAATCTGCTCAAATTGGGCGGACCTCCAGGCGGATTTAAGGCTTCGCTGGGCGCACATGCCATTTTGTTGGTGTTGTCGTGCCACGGTTTATATGCTTTTATGCGGTTTACAACGTAACAAATGTGCTAAAGCGCTGATAACTGCACAGACAGAAAACTTAGCTGTTATTTAAAGAACAGGTGCTTGAATCATGTTTTAAAATCATTGAGTTTAATATCAGCATGTATGTGTAAATCATTTTTGTACCCGAAACAATATGGTTTAAGCCCTTGTAGCTGGAGTAGCATCAGGACTGAAAGAGATCGTATGTACTTCAATAGTTTTAAACCTGCCACCAGAGTAAGTAATCTCAGGTGATTCTCGAATTGCAGAGCGTGTCTGTGAGGTACTATTTGTTGCTTTTCTGCTATTGTTGTTGTTTTTCCATGTTTCACAATTTCTCTTCTTTCGTTGGCTTGGACGGGCTATTCTTCATGAGGGTATCTTCAGCTACTATCTTGCATATTTCTAGCCTGTTACAACCTGAAACAAAACAGGCGCGGATCCAGACCACCACGTACTGGTGAGGCTCTTCTGGATAACTGGTGGGGTGGGAGTGGGAGGTGCCGAGGTGTATGTGTGTGTATTGGATGGAAGGGGGGAGCGGTGGGCGTGGCTTGAAAATATATGACATAATTTGGGATCAATTTGATGAGAATGTTTGATAGTGATTGTTTTTTTCTTTCGCCTTGAAATATAAGTTGTGATATCTCATTAGAATTGTCTCACCTAGGGGATTCTAATAAGATGTCACAACACACATTTTAATTTAAACACACGGATAAATTATCTCAAACGGTCATCAGGTACTCAATATGACCTAGGGCCTACGTATTATACAAAACACAGAGGACCAGATGGCGGGGCTGAAGCACCAAAGCCCACCACCAGAATCCAGGACTGCAAAATTATTTTTACAATCCACTAATGTCTGTAGATATATTGTTAGCAATTTCCCCTAAAATGTTTAATGAATACAGAAGACTATTCGATCAGATAAATTCCGCAGGGTAAGGGTTAAGCAGACTCATTTTGTCTATGTCTCTGAAAATTCAGTTATCAAATATGGTTCCATGAGATATGTAAATCTTAAAATTAAACTTTCTGAACTGGTGCTGTTTCCTAAAGAAAATAATTAGGTTTCAGACCAAGACTGATTATTGGCTTGATTAATTGGTTTGAATATTAAAATGGTTCAATGATATATAACTTTTGAGACTTTACTGGTAAAGCTAGTTATATTTTCCAGTGGGTAATTGAAAACAATGAGTAGAAGACGATTGTTTAAGCATATTCCTGCAGCGAGGTCATACTATTTTGAAAGTTTATTACCGTATTAATCCTGAATAACATCCCTGTTCTAATAAATGCCCTCTACCCATTTCTCAGTACTTATATAAGTATGTTGATCGTGATTAACGTCCCTGCTCTAATAAATGCCCTCTGCCCCATTTCTCAATACTTATATAAGTATGTTGATCCTGATTAACGTCCCTGCTCTCATAAATACCCTCAGCCCCTTTTTTCAATAATTATTTAAGTATGTCATATTGACTTGCAAACCTCCGTGTACAACGGCGAGAAACATGATATTCTGTTTGCTTATAGATTTGAGTGAGCTTTCCAAAAGGAAGGTTCACCTTTCTTGCCGGTTACGAAGAAACACTTTACTTCTAACCACCAAAATCGGTATACACTGTGGTCGTGTTAAAACACGTGTGAAGCCTTAACATACCTTTAAGATAATATTAATATTAGATTTGGTACGAAGTTAAACAGACAAATTGTTAGTACTCCGATGAGTACTAATTCTTCTTCTCTTGTAATTATTTTGTTTTTAATTTGCTATGAAAGAGAGTTCATGGATTCTCTTTCTAATGATATATTATAATGATAGATTATATTTCTGAGATATTTATACAAAATAAAGTTCTGTTCTGTTCTGTTCTGATAAAGAAGCAGATTATATTGAATCATTTAACTCTACGTCTAGATATCTATACGATCTTTTAGATTGACTTCCTTACTTTGAAGGCATGGGGAATCGAGTTTATCCACCAGAGCTACAGTTAAACAAGGCCAATGCCTTCGATACCGAAGCTCCTTTTGGAATTTACATGTATCTATTTCAAACGGGTTTGTTTCATCCAAAATTTATGATAAACGCGAAGTGTTTAATCTGACATAGTAAATATTTTATTTTTGGATGGTGACGTTTCCCGTTCTGCCTCATTTCTAAACTTATTCGGTTTGCTAGAGTGTCTAATCAAATGACTGACTTCAATGTCTGTAATAAGATTTTAATTGCTTTAAACCAACAGGGCTATCGATATCATAAACTTCGAAAACGTGTTCACAATTCTATTGCCGACACTAAGAACTGGTTTCACAATTTAAGGTGGGAATAAAAACTCTTTTGCAAAAGGGCCTGTTGGAACTAGAATTTGATTATGACTTAGTATATAAATTGGAAAACAAATTGTAAGTATAAACGTATTGGATATAACGAATGTAATGCTGCAGTCTGCTAGTTTAATAATTAACACACTAATGGCTAATAACTTTGCTCCCCTTCTTAAGTGCACGCCGGTTGGTTGGGCATTAGACTTTTTGATTGATCCAACATATAGCTTTAGTTGTGGCCGGAACTTGTCTTGTTTGTTGCCTGGTCATTCGGGGCTCAATTGATAGTGTTCTTTTGCTCCGGTATTTCCGTGGTGTTGTTTGTCACCCCGGGGATCTTCAGGTGTCCCAATACCTTGTTTCTGTCGAGTTCTCATCTCTGAGTCATCATAGGTCTTGGCTGCCGCTGGTGTTGTCTTTGGTGGTGACTAATTTTTTGTTGTTTATTTCCCACAAGGTGTCTAGGGGTTGGATTTGGATTGAAATGTGTCAATTTCTGAGAATTTTTCTCCTTTTATCCGTGAGTTGCTTGTTTCCTGTGATTATTTCATTGGTTTAAACATATTGATTTACCTTATTCAGTTAACATACATATAAGCATACAAGAACAAGTAAGATATCAGTAAAAGCTATGGGATTAGACCGGAAGCTATATGCTTATCGAGTACTTCTCAATGAATCTGGTGGTTCATTGTTGGGTAAGGAGACCTTCGTGCGGGCCAAACAGCTTACTATTGTTTTGAACCACCGCTGAAGCAGAAGGCGAGAGTTTGGCTCCAGTCAAACTAGTTTAAGGTCCCCCGAACCACAGTAATCTAATAATGACCGATCCGAGGCGGTACATCTGTTGTGATTCCTCAATGTTACATGGTGTAATGTCCGCTTGTCTGTGGTCTTTAGCAAATTGGCGCCTGAATAGCTGTCCATTCTGATTTTTGTCTTGTTTTGTAATGTAAAATAGGAAATAGGTAAAAATAGATTTTGCGGTTTTTCCAAATTAGGGTAGTTGAATGACCACCTGTTTGGGAAAGAGCTGTTCAATCAGTTTACCGTAAGTGTCTTAGAGCCATTCATTCAGTTTGCCGTACGTGTCTTTCGTGAACGTTTGTCAGTTTGTGTGTGTGTTTTTCCCCTTTGTTGTTCTGAGGGCGGGATGTAGGTCTTAATTGAATTAATTCCTGATGCATTGCCTATGTTTTACGTTTCAGCTGATGATGTTAAGTTGATTTTTCCCCCTTTTATTCAGTAAGTTTTTTTTTGTTTTTTGTTTTTTTTGCACTAAAACTGTCTATACCCAACGATAAGATCTCCAATTGGTATTTTAGTCAGTATCTGCTATCTATGTCTGTCTTTTCGGAATGTGTTAAATCCGATGTTGTATAACACACCCTTTATCCTATCACGTTAATTGATTAAAGGCAGCTGAAATTCAAGATGTTGCTAAGGCATTTCCGAGACAATTTACAATTACCAACAGTGTCTCTGTAATAACATTAATGCTGGAAACAGCTGATTCGAATGATGAAGATCATAGTAACCCACAGGCTGTACTTAATATTTTGATAGGTGCAGAGTTTATTCCCCTACAACACATCTGATTTTTCTACATTGAATTTATTCTGCTGGTGTGGTATTACGAACAGCACGTGTATAACACGTGTACCAAAACGCAATATAATTTTAATATTACTCCTAGCTCCCGATATATAACGTATTCATACTATTTAACGCGCCGGGGGCGTTGCATTTTACAAAGGGGGAGTTATTTAGAGCATTAATGTATTAAATCAGCCACTACCAAAATACCTCTAATAAAACAGTATTAAGGTGAACGGGTAAACATCCAGTGGAAGCAAGTCTACTATTGTTTGCTTTTCTTCTTAGCAGGGGTCAACCCTTTATGGAAAAAAAAGTGCAATCAAAGAGCAATAAAATCCAGAGAAGCAAACAAGAATTCATGTAAGTTAATATAACATTATTTTCGGTAAAGAGGCAAGGGCGTTTATTAGAGTAGGCGTGTTTTTAGGATTAATACGGTATATGAAAAATTAGCAGAAAGAACCATAATCATGAAACATAGCCTATCAATGGTACCAAGAGGAAGAGTAAAGAAATACAACACATACAATATGGACGTCGTAGACATAATGAAAAACAAGGCAGTCAGCTCTCTCTTCTCCAGTGAGGTGACCAAAAAGATGAAAGAATAATAGAAACATCAAGGAATCATATGTGACAAACTGTATAAGGTCAACAATAATGGTCAATCGGCCACTTAAAGAGCGAACAAAAAAATCAGAACAATCGCCTTATACCTGTTAGAGGTAAATGAACTAAGCCTACTGTGGGGCAGGGTTTAAATCGATTTAAAGGTACCAAATACTCGCCTTAATATTCTAATATTCTACTTCTGTTCAAAATGCATACCAAAAGCCTAGCATAGACGAACCGTACACCCATACACAAACATCAAATGCCATACAATGTACAAAAAACATCGGTTTTACTAATTTTCTATTTTGAATCACAAAACAAAACAACACGCTAATGTACAGCTATACAGGTCATCACCAACATGATATCAATCAATTTATTCAAAGTTGGCAATAAAACTAAGTAAACGCCTAAGGTAGTTTGTGATAACGATATCCTTAGCAGTCAGGACTTTAAATCCCATGGCCTAATAGCCGTAGGGGCAGTGGGGGCTAGAGACCCACTGTATCCTGGGCACAGCTGATGAAGGGCGGAGCCCATCCTTCTCCTTTTGCTGCCTTATCCTTCCCTAATACGAAAAAGGTACCCATTCACTGCTGGGTTGACAGAGAGAGTTTTCCAGTCGTCGGATGGCGACGGTGAGCCGCGAACTCACGACCTTCCGGCGACTTTCTGCACAAAAACCGAGCCACTCTAACCACTCGGCCATCGCGCCTCTCTGTCTCTGTCAGGACTTTATTCTAGCTATAAAAGTAAAGATACCCTGGCAAAGCGAATAAATGGAGATATATACTCCTCGCAAAAAGTTTAGCATAATGCAAAATTAAATATAGCAAGATCATTTGAGATTATTACAACTGAAGTTTAAATTTCTAACAATTATTATTTCTGATAATCCGGGAATATTCAATTTAAGAATATGCTAAACATTTGGCGGGGAGTATATATATGTTTTGCGCAAAGTAGGAATCGTTACAATTCCGGAATTGTCCTGCGCAAAGTGGGAATTCTCACTTTGTGTTACAATTCCGGAATTGTACCGGTACAATTCTAGAATTGCGCAAGGGATTTGGTGGTTTATCGAACTGGTAAATGTGTCTGCGCAAAGTGGGAATCTTTAGGACAAAGTGAGAATCGAATAATCATTTGATATTAGTAACATGGAATAGACTTTTAAATGAGGAATCTTTAAATGAGGAATAATGTATGTTAAAATTTCTGCCTCGCATACTTAGATTTTTTTCTGGTTTTGGCTAGATAGTATAATCAACTCAGTCTAGAGTTTTGAGCAGTTGATTTGAAATTTTATACACATGCTGCAGGCATATGTAGATGTGCATGAGCTTTTTGAAAAGCAAAATATTTGTTTGACAAAATTACGGCCTTTTAAAACGTAGAGATTTGTAGGTTATATTTATAATCAATTCCAATTCAATTCAATTTTCAATTCTTTATTACACTCTGCTTTACAAATGCAAACTACAAGAGGAGCATTTATAGAATACACAGTTACAATATACATAGTGACGGAATGACCGATATAAGCATTTCAATTCAATTATCAAATACAAACAATTAACCCGAATAATAAATATGTACGTATATGTATCTCTAAATAAATAGATAAAATTCTTTGGTGAAAGTTCCAATCGGTAGATGTTGTTGTGTCTGAATAGAATCGCCTCTAAAGCGGTGCCATTCAGACTCACAACTTAATACAGAACCTCCACCGAGCGTTTCCCAGCTGTAGTTCTGATCTTAATCTACGGAATACTTGTGGGAGGACAGTCAATTGATACTCATCTGTATTTATATTTGTTTTTTCCCTTTTTACAGTGAGTTTTAATTTAGGTACAGCGATCATTTTCCTCGTTCCGATCCCAGCCAACATCACTTTGAGTGTGTTACTCAAAGTTATGCTGCCTGCGGTCGAAACAGAGGAACATGTCAGTAAACCTTCCTTCAAACCATATCAATTTGATAAATTTTAATTTTGGATATATATAAACTCTCTAAGTCTAGAATTCTATCTAGCTAAATAGTTAACAAGATTAACTCCTCGAATAGGTCTACATAATCTGACAAGTAAAACGACTCTCAGGAGTTTCTTAATCTTATGTGATGCCGAAAGGACACCTTTTCTCATACGTGTATACCTACATACACATAAACTATTTGCGAAAAATAAAACGCATTGTAACCATGTATTTATAATATTATACATTATATAAGTTGACTTTCTCTTTTCAGTATTATATATATTTATGTACATACACTTAAGCTGCTGAAACTACAGATTTTAACAATATTTCAACGAATTTACATAATTTCTTCAGTTCACCCTCGTTTGTTTTGTTCATTAGCTCTCGATATTTTAAAATATTTGGCCGATCATAATGAAATTTACTTATATAACGTTTCCTGTCTTCTTGAAAATTTCTGCAAACTAAAAGATAATGAAACTCGTCACCTAACTCGGTTTTACAAAAATTACATTTGCGCTCATTTAAAGGTTGACCGGTCCATCTGCCTACTTCTACCGGAAATCTATGGTTACGCATCGAAATGCAAATAACTTTCTACACATGTTTGCTTCCAAAATTGTAAGCGATGAGTTTGAAACTTTATACAGATGTTATATATAATACTTTTACTAAGCATGCGCTTTTTGAAAAGAAAAAAAATATTTTGACTGCCTTTCCGAACTTAGAAATATTTCTGATTAGGGTGATTTAAGATGACAAGTTTTTGTAGTCAGTTTCCTCCACAGTTTTAAGGAATTGATTTGAAACTTTGAACAGATGTAAGAAACATATTGAAAGTAGTTTTTAATGCCAAAGTCTCATATATTCCATTCTGTCACAATTTTAATTACAAAAATGACCATATCAGAACAAATTAATGCAAACATATATTTGTTAACCGCAATACCATCTTAATTATTCTCACTTTGTCCCGATTCTCACTTTGCGCAGAGACGATTCCGGAATTGTTTTGCGCAAGGTAAGAATTCCCACTTTGCGCAACAAAGTGAGAATTCCTACTTTGCGCAAGACAATTCCGGAACTGTACCGATTCCTACTTTGCGCAGAACATATACACAACATAATATGTAGATCAAAGGATATCACCATCCAGAAACGGGATATTCAACAGTATTAACAGTATCAAAGTCAAAGTCATCCATTGCCATTAGGTATGGATAAATGGAAATCTCAGAATCAGAAGAATTGGAACTATTGAACTGAAGCTCAGTAGGACTAAGATCTGGTCGATCATATGTTTAAAATTTTTTTAAAGCAAACCATCCAAATCCTATCTCGTATACCGTTTCAATTAACAGTAGAAGCGAAGATAACTTACTTTTCTAACTATTGTCTATGAGTTCGCCTTGACACACGCGTGCTACATGTACAACTAGCTAGGGGCCATCAGTTAAACACTATTGCCGTTGTACAATTTACTTGTAATTGTAACCCTACTATGTAATACTTATGAACTTCTAGAAAGTTCTTAGTTGATCTCGTATATGTCTTACATATTGCATTCCTGCATGTCCTTTCTATCTTTTCGTGTTAATTTTATCCAGAATTTAGCACAAAATTGGTAATAGTTCCTATTAAATGATAAGTCGGTACTAGAATGCGATAATAAACAAGATGGAGTGTCAATTAAGGCTATTTATGGTGACATGCTATTTCATCAATTCTGACATTCCAGGAGCCAAAGTGTCTATTTTAAACTTGAAGCTCGATTGTCTTTGGTATAAACATTATAGTTTATTTTCACAAAGATGACAAAGTACAACAGCTCGTTTTATCAGTTTGTTCCGAGATTGCTTGAGAGTTTGGAGTTACAGTTTCGAGTTTCAGAGTTAGGTTTGAGGCGCCCTGATTTGCCGAGTTTAAAAATTCCTTGCTCACTATTTCGGCGAGTTCAGAGCCATGTACGAGCTTGCCAAGCATAGTTGCCTTGAGCTTAGCTCCGAACTTGAATCCCGAACGCCAAACGCTCACACTTTCCTGGACCAAACTGAATAAGTTTTGCACTATTTTTTCAAAAAGGACTAACTGCTATTTGTACCTGTTTACTTCCCTGGACGACATAGCCGCCACAGGAGAAAATTTTCATTAAGATTTTTTATCATATGACGTCGCATCTGAGAGTGTAATAAAGCCATGCATTAAAAACGATGCAAATTGTGCCGTAACGTTATACGTTGACTTCCATTAAAACGTCGCGTTTTCTAATGGCGAAATCGTGACGTTTTAGTGCAAATTTTGCAAATAAAATGCGATTTTGGTGCCATATCTATGTTAAAGAATATTGCATTCGTGCTCCTGTATTATTGAATTTATTACCCTCGTTGGGGAAAACCGATAAGATGTTCGGCAAAGCCTCGCATCTTATCTTTTTTCCCAACTCGTTTAATAAAACCAATAATATTGAGCACTCATGTAAGATCCTCTATATCTTTATTGAAAGGCAGGCAAAACTGAAAATGACAGCTTTGGTTCCACTAAAATTGTACTTATTCATCTTTATTTCATCGCGGTTTTATTATGCTTTTATGTGGTCTACAACGTAACAACTGTGCTAGCGCGCTAATAAAACTGTTAGTTGAAGCACGGGTGCTTGAATCATGCTTTAAATGAAAACACTGAGCATAATATCAACATGTATGTGTAATCATTTTTTACACACGGCAAATGCATACTTCTGGACCAATGTCACTAGTAAGCATGTCTTAATAGTCTTTCTCACGCTGCGGATTATTGGGAAAAAATCGTCTGTGAAATCACAGGAGTATAACAAATGATATTCCCATAGAACCAAAATATTGATGCAAATGGTATTTCATTACAATTAGGTCAAAATTCTAGTACTGGCATGGTCCCCAGCTGGACAATAGGAGGCAAATAAAAGAAATAAGATGGACGATTTGATTACGTTTGACATAAAAAAAAGCGTCAATATAAGACAGGTATTGAAAAAAAAAGTGACTCAGAAGAAGGTTATTGAATTTGTTTAGTTAACGAAACTCCTTTGTTCTTGATCATTGCAGAAGATGAACTAAATATAAGCCCCTGACTTCCGTTCAGATCCTTTTCCTATTGTAAACTATTTGTAACCTTTAAATAACTTGTATGAAACTGAAATAAAATACGTTTACACTAAACTCCTTTGTGACAGTTGAAGTGATTTTCTGACACACCCTTATTCTTGCACCCTATAATAGTCCAGGCAAACTGGCGATTTTTTCCCTAAACCCAAAACAAATTGCAACAAAAGCTTTTTTTGCATTTTTGTTGAGGACTAACATTCACATATGATATATCAAAAGTAGGACAAAATCGGATAATGCAAAATATATTTTTTCTGCATTTTTACATGCGCCTATTTGCGTCTTAAATATACCAATTATCTGTAATGTTTAATATGATATAATATTACTGCTGTGAGTTTTATTTTTAAGAACCTATTCTGCCTCTGCCAGAATTGAATCTAGAAGCAGCTTAAGATTGAATTTGACACATTTTGTTGTTGAATGTAAAGCCAGTTAGGTCTTAAAGTGGTATAAATTACCCCGCCCACTTTATTCTGCCTTAAAATCTGAAGTGAATTTTTGAAGGTCAGTAACTGAACTGCAATAAGAAATATGTCATACTGATGACTTAGCTTAGCATAAGCATGCTTCAATTTAGAATACTGATCTCTGAAGGCATGAGAAGCCCGAAACAAAGGCACAAAGAGCAGAATACTAATGCATAATAACACAAACAGTGCAACATACTTATGAATTATTCTTATTATAGTCTTTGTAAATCTCCTGGGCAGGATTTATGAAGGGGACCACTAAACATTACTACATACTAAACATGTAAGGTCTGGGCCTCATGGTTTCAGGGAAGATTATTTTTTAGCTCGCCTGAACGAAGTTCAGGAAGAGCTATTGCACTGCCCCCAGCGTCAGCGTTGGCGGCGCGGCGGCGGCGTTAGCAAAATGTTAAAGTTTTACGTTAAAGTTTTTTATGTGATGGGCAAGGCGCTGTCAGGCGAGCTATCCTGTCCCTGTGACAGGTCTTGTTAAGATTTTTTCCCCATTATAAGTCTATGGGAGCTAATGACCCCTGGGGCGTGGCCAATTTGGACCCAAGGCATGGTTGGCAGGATTTATCTACGGGACAACTAAACATTGCTAAATACTAAATTTGTAAGCTCTGGGCCTCATGGTATCAGAGAAGAAGATATTTGAAGGTTCTTTAGCGATATAGCTCTATATACACAAATGACCCCCTGGGATGGGGCCAGTTTGGACCCCAGGGGCTTGGTTGGCTGGAGTTATGGGACACTAAATATTGCTACATACTAAATAAATATATAAGCTCTGGGCCTCATGTTTTCAGAGAAAGAGATTTTTTAAGTTTTTCCCATTATAAGTCTATGGAAGCCAATTATTGATCTCGGGGGTGGGGGCAATTTGGAATTGGATCCCAGAGGCATGGTTGGCAGGATTTATGTACATGACCACTAACCATTGCTAACTGTTAATAAAACCATTGCTACATACTAAATAATATGTAAGCTCCGGGCCTCATGATTTCAGAGAAAAGATTTTTGAAGGTTCTCAGCTATATAGCCCCATATTAACAAACGACCCCTGGGGTGGGGACAGTTTGGACCACATGGGCATGGTTGACAGGATTTATGCAGGGGGGCACTAAACATTGCTACGTACCAAATGTTTAAGCTCTGGGCCTCATGGCCCAGAGAAGATTTTTTTAAGTTTTTCACTTCATAAGACTATGGGATTTAATGCCCCTGGGGCGTGGCCAATTTGGACCCTAGGGACATGGTTGGCAGGATTTATGTAGGTGACCCCTAACAATTACTACATACTGAATATGTAAGCTCTAGGCCTCATGGTTTCAGAGAGGAAATTTTTAAAGGTTCTTTAGCTATATAGCCCTATATAAAGCAGTGGACCCCTGGGATGGGGGCAGTTTGGACCCCAGGGGCATGGTTGGCAGGATTTATGTAGGGGACCACTAAACACTGCTACATGCTAAATATATCAGCTCTGGGCCTCATGGTTTCAAAAAAGAAGATTTTTTAAGTTTTTCTCGTCATAATTCTAGGGGAGCTAATGACCCCTGGGGGTGGCAAATTTGGATCCCAGAGGCATGGTTGGCAGGATTTATGTATGTGACTACTAACCATTGCTACATACTAAATATGTAAGCTCTGGACCTCATGGTTTCATAGTGGAAAATGTTTGAAGGTTCTTTAGCTATATAGCCCTATATAAAGCAGTGGGCCCCTAGAGTGGGGCCAGTTTGGACCGCAGGGGATGGATTGGCAGGAGTGATGTAGGGGACCACAAACATTGCTAGATACTAAATATGTAAGCTCTGGACGTCATGGTTTCAGAGAATTCATTTTCAAGTTTTTCCCATTATAAGTATATGGGAGCTTTATGTTGCATTGGCAACCAGAGTTCCAATCTGATCTGCCCTTTAACCTTATGCAGTCAATCCCCCACCCCAACAATGCTACACATAAAATTTGATCAAGATTGGGCAGATGGTTTAGGAGGTATGTAGAAGATGACGACGGACTACAGACCAAGGCTATACTATAAGCTCACCTTGACAGATGAGAGATAAAACCTTAAAGAACATCCCATATTTTAACATGAAATTTCCAATTCCATGACCTTGACTTCAAGGTCTCTTAGGGGGCAATGGTGTAAAACGTAAGACCATTATCTAGCATAAGTGAAAGTATCAACTTAGGCTATCAATGGGTTAAAGAGATATGGGTGTTTTAATATAACCTATAACACCCAAAAGGTGGACATGGACGCGGGTGCAACTGCGGAGACCGACACCAGGGTGACAACAATAGTTTTTCCTGAAGGTTGTTCAGGCGAGCTAAAACAATGACTTCTTTCCAGAGGAGTGAGCGGGTTGGGGATGTGGCTCAGTTAGGCGGGAAGGAGGTATAATTTGTAAATTTTAAACCAGAAAAGTAAACATTTTCCCATTTGTGAATGCAGAAATGTCATCATCACCTAATATCCCAAAGCATGTCCACGTTATCTGCATATTCAACCCTCTAGTGGATTATCCTTTCAACGCATGCAGTATTTAGCCGGGCCACATAGTACAGTCGGTAGCGCGTCTGACTCAAGAGCCAGAGGTCCTATGTTCGATACCCGGTCCGGCTACTTACTTCCGTTTCTCCTTCCGCTGATTCAAGAAGGACAGTTGTCAGTTACTGGGGAAAGTATGTGCACTTAGTACTGCTTAACCGCATTGGAGATCTAAGCCGGCCTAAGAATAGTGTCGTGAGGTTAACTGACCGTCCCGACATGACCATGGCCGTTACCGTGAACGTGAAGCAACAAAACAACTCTCAGATGTCCCATCATTTGATGAATAGGAGTGGAATTAAGCTGTTTTCTTCTATTTTTCTGTCACAGTCTTCATTTAAAAACATTGATTCTGTTTACTATCATTACCATCCATATTGCCCATCAGAATAGAGGTTATGGTTAAAGCAAAGTTTGCACTGGTGGGTGGGGTAAACCAATAGTAATATACCATATGATCGACCGGTTATGCATAATCAGCAAATTTTAGGGTAGGCAAAAGCTAAGGAACAGTATATAACTACTTTATCAACGACTTCTGTGGATTTAACTTGTCTAGAAATGATGTTTAGAAGTGGCTTTCTGACCAAAAGTAGCTGTGCAGTGGTTTAAATATTTCGAAAACAAGACATATGAAAAAATCAAGTTTCGCATTCTCCGATTTTGTCCTACTTTTAGTATGTTAAAAATGTAGGTCTAATGAGCTTATTACAGCAAAGAAACCTTTTGTTGCAATTTGTTTTAGGTTCTCCCACAATTTGACTGGACTATAAGCAGAAACAAGGCACAGTTTACTTACGTTTTGAAAGGCATTCGTTCAGAAGAGAGAGAGAGAGAGAGAGAGAGAGAGAGGGAGAGGGGGGGAGCTAGTAGCCAAGCAGTCCTATTAAGATATTCCGCTACACCGCTTGATTCGCGATGGAGCTTTGACACAGCAGTTATCCGTCTATGGACCTAGGGATTTGTCCCTTTCCAGGAAGCTAAACCTTAAAGACACACACCTCAGCAACCTAGTCTGGGGATAAGATGTATGCGGGGTCTTAGCGGTTTATGAACCTAGAGGGAAAATGAATAGTTGGAAATCAAAACAAAAATGAGCCGCGACGCGAGAAAACCAACAATGTGGTTGTGCGTCCAGCGCAGAATCAGATCAGCCTGGGCATCCGCCCAGTCTGATCAGAGTCTTCGCTGTCCGCATGGAGGTAGCTGAGTCCCTTAGCTATCCGTTAAGCACTTAGCAAAGAGTCTGACCAGACTGGGCGGGTGCCCAGGCTGATCTGAGTCTGCGCTGGGCGCACAACCACTTTGTTGGTTTTGTCGTGTCGCGGCTCAAATGTATTATACCCGTCTAAGTAAATCACTTCTTTTGCTGTGAAACCTAAAATGATAAACGGACTAGCCAAACATAAAAGGCAGAACATTCCATCAGAGGAAATCTGTTGGGTAAGGGTTAGACGACTCATTTTGTCTATGTCTCTGAAAATTTAGTTTGCAAATAATATTAGATGAAATATGTGAATCTTAAAATCCAACTTCCTGAAATTGCTCTGTTCACGAAAGAAAATAATTAGGTGTCAGACCAAAACAGATTAACTTTTTGATTAACTGGTTTGAATATAAAAGTTCTTCTATAAGACATTGGTTTCTGAATGCCACTGGTGATGCTATTTTGTCTTTCATATTGAAACTAAAAATCTGAAACGGGCATAAGCATATTTGGTGCTGTAATTTAAGCATGCTAGTCAAGGAGTCAACACCTTATTTCTACGTCAAGCCATTAACTAACTACGTATCTGTTTAATCGGATATTTTAAATATCGACATTTGAGGAGAATTTGCCGAGGAATAGGGGATGTTTGTACTGGAACGAAAACAGTCTGCATAATTTCAAAACAAAAAATGTTTCGTCAAAGCTGTTTCATGTTTAGAGTTAAAAATAGATGAAAAAGCGCGTGGATACAGATGAGGCGGCTCATCATGAGCCGTCAAGTCTGGGTATATGTTGTTTGCACTTTCAACTTTTTTTACGATGAACGGTTGTAATAATTTTTTTGAGTCGCGACACGACAAAACCAACGAAGTGGCATGTGCGCACAGCGAAGACTCCGATAAGCCTGGGCATCCGTCCAGTGTGTTAAGAGCCTTTGCTGTCGGCATGGAAGTAGCTTAGTCGCTTAGCTAACCTTTTAAGCGCACAGCAAAGACTCTGATCAGACTGGGCAGATGCCCAGGCTGATCTGTCGTTGCTGGGTGCATATGATCTGTCATCTTCCGGCTAAATTATATTTAGGGTTACGTTTTGCTGGAAACATGGTGCATTAGGGCTAGTACAGAGAGGTTACATGTAACATGCTGTGGCAAACGGATTCAAAAATTGCTGCCTGGAAAGAATCTATGCCATTGAGAGCAGCGTCATTCGCGTCCTTCCAACTTCTCCCAATACCTTAAAGTAAACTTAACCTTTCTGAAAATCTTGATTCCATTAGCTGTGCTTAGCGTCTAGTCCAGTCTTGCCATGTTGTGATGACCGAAGAACTCTAGAATCTGAAAACACATCCTACTAAAAGTGATTTACAAGATGAATACTTACACAAGGGAAATCATATCTGATGATATACAAGCTCCATTAAATTAGTTTTATAACCGCTATAATATAAACGACACGACGAAACCAACAATGTGGTTGTGCGCCCACCGCAGACTCATATCAGCCTGGGCATCCGCCCAGTCTGATCAGAGTCTTCGCTGTCCGTATGGTGGTAGCTGAGACCCTTAGCTACCCTTCGAGCTCTTAACAAAGAGTCTGGTCAAACTGGGCGAATGTCCAGGCTGATCTGAGTCTGCTCTGGGCGCACAGCCACATTGTTGGTTTTCTCGTATCGCGGCTCAATTTTGTTTTATAACTGCTATATGGTATCAGATAATGCCCAGATAATGCAATTATGTCATTTCTAAGGCCTGATTTCACGATAATAAAATATCAAAATATCGCAAAAAAGCCTTAACCAAATTTACTTTGTGCCGGATTCTATGGAGAATTTTTGCAATTACTTCCAAATAATTAAGTCCGTGGAAACGCAATCCCCCTTTTTACGGAACCCCAAAGGGGACATTTCCATTCCAATATTTATCAAAATAGAATTTAAAACAAGAAAATTAGAATGGAAATCATAAATATATCGTTTTAACAACATTCTATCGATTGAAACAACAAATATATCGTTTTAACGACATAGTATCTCCTTTCCTTTTACAAGAAAATTAGAACGAAAATAAAAACAACAACTATCTCGTTTAAACTGCCTTTATCTCCACCCCGCCCCCCCCCCCCCCCCCAAAAAAAAAAAAAAAAAAAAAAAAAATAATAATAATGATTAATAAATAAATAAATAAAATGAAATAAAAAAATATATAAAATAAAAATTAATAATAAATAAATAAATAAGTAATAAAATAGAATAATAATAATAATAATAACTACCTTGGAACTGTTTCACAAACCAATCATTATCTCCCCCCCCCCCCCCCCCCCCCCCACACACACACACACACTCCCCCTTTTTTGGGGGAACAAGTTGATAAGTTCAGAAGGTTTATTTCATTTATAAGCTTTAATATCATTTTGATCTGAACGAATCCAAACAAAAATGCAGCTCCACTGTACCTTGTCTTTGCCTGTTTGCGCAGAACAAGCATATATCAGAACGGTGCTTTTCTCGTATCAACACATTTTGAGCTGTGTGTCTATTTGCCTCGTTATCTGGTCTTGTCTCCTGTTTATTTATTTTTTTGTTTGAAACGTCTTTGTGTTGTCGTCCCTTGATAGTACATATTGTCCAGGCAAAGGTCATGCAAGTACTAAAATATGACTTAAATGTAACAAAATACCAGAGAGACCTAAATAAAATGACAACTCGTACATTGTAGATCAATGTTTGGTTCTCAGGGAATATCGTCTGTGACGGTTGAGGCTTACCAGTGATATTTAACAAACGATTTTTTCTATGATTCGGTTCGTAAGAAAATTGTCTTACTTCATACCGTTTTTTTTTTTTTTGCGCGCGTCTACTTAATCTGATGGATCGTAAGGCAATCTTTCACAATGCATAATATCTTGAGAAATCTTAAAGACTGTCTCCCTCGTTTATTTCATGTTTTCAGAAACAAATATTTTAACACAATTTCGTTAGACAATATGTAATAGTCTCATAATTAACCATACAAGTTTTGATAAAATTTATGTTTTTTTCGATAAATGTGGAATGAAAAATAATCTTCAACTTAAAATGCAAATTACAAATTTCCTCACGGCCTGTAAGAATATCGATTTTGACTACATGTGTCATGTTATTATGTACGGGTATTTGTCTTATTCGTGCACGTGATTATGACGTATGACTAAATTATTTTTTGTCCAATAATGCGATTTCGAGCGCGGTCTGCGATCGTTAAAAATTTATCTATTAGCAAATATTACTGTCTAAACTCTATTTCAAATGTATAGTTAGATCATGTCGTAGGTATTGCATGTTTTGCATTGTATTTTTATCAAATCATTTTTGTTATTATTATTAAGGGAGTAAATCTTTAAAGACAAGCAAATTATTCATGTTTAACTAGGTCTCATTAAATAAGCAACTGCTTCTGAGTTTATTAGCCTGAAACCGTTTATAATACATGTGATTTCTTTGTTAAAGAGTTATGGTGAATACAAAAATCTGAATAAAACCATAAAAATTTAATGTATCTCCTTGAATGTTAGCAGACTTCTTGTTGTTGTTGTTGTTCTCTACAGTTAAGAATATAAAAAAGAGCGACATTCTGTGTAAAAATGGTGTTTATAAGGAAACCCAACTTGCACACTGTCTATATGTCCACAACATGTATGCTAGGTTTGATAAAGATCCATTAAAAACTGTGGGAGGAGTTGATTACACAATCTCTATACTCTACAATGCAAACATTTGCCTAAAATGACTAAATTCTAAAGGCCTGAATTCTGCCAAATTGATTCTAGCTCCATCAAAAAGCCACATGCGCATTTTCAATATGTCCACAACATGTATGCAAGGTTTGAAAAAGATTATTAGAAAACTGTGGGAAAAGTTGTTTACACAATCTTAATACCCTACAATGCCAAAATTTGCCTAAAATGGCTATGTTCCATAGGCCATAATTCTGTCAAAATTAATTCTAGCTCCATCAAAATGCCACATGCACATCTTCATGCAAAGTTTGAAAAAGATCCATTGAAAGTAAAAAGTATGCAAAGACCAGGAACTGAAACAATCAAAATCCAAATCCAGCCCTCAAACCATAGTTGGAAACAACTAAGATTACAAATAATCAAGATACAGAGAACATATGGCCAACCGAGTGAGCAGCTTGTTCCCAAAAGGTGGCCACTCAGCAACCCAAACCGAACCAAAAATAATAAGAACATACATAAGGTAAAACATCACAGAAACTCTGACACCAAAAACAGGCAACATAGAACCACAACAGAACTACCGCCTTGGAACGGTCAGTAATGAATTACTGGGGGGCTTAAATCGATTTTACAGGCCCAACCTCACCCTCAGTTTCTGAAGTGGTAAAACTGTGTGACGAGTTGATTACACAAACTCTATACCATAAAGTGTGACGAACGGACAGACAGAAAGACAGACAGACAGGAGCAAACCTTAATGCCCCCTGACTATCCTCACGGGGCCATAAAATACTGATACTACAGAAATACTTGGAAATGCAACTAGCAGAATCCGACTATTCCTTAAGAATTCTAACCTTTTTCCTGTAAAATACGCCCTACAATGATGAAGACTTATTCAAACGCGAATGCAGAACCAGTCATCAGAGAAACTCCGCAGGGTAAGGGTTAAACAGACTCATTTTGTCTATGTCTCTGAAAATTCAGTTTGCAAATTAGGTTCCGTGAAATATGTGAATTTTAAAATTAAACTTTCTGAATTAGTGCTGTTGGGGAAAGAAAATAATTACGTCTCAGACCAAGGCAGATTATTGTCTTGATTAATTGCTTTGAAAATAAAATTTCCTCCAGCATATATTGTTTATGCTGGGTAGAGTCGGGTAACTGTGGACAGGGGGTAAATTCGGACATATCATTGCAAACAGTGAAAATCCAGATGAGACGGATCATAATGAGCCGTCTCATCAGGATCTTCACTGTTTGGCCAGTTATTTTGTTTTAGTTCCAAACAACTGACATATAAAGGAAACGATGTCACTGTCCGAATTTTACCGCTGTCGGAAGTTATCCGACTCTCCCCTATTGCCGGTGAGGCTAATTTCATTTTCCAGTGGGTACCAAAAATAAATAATCTGAAAATTAGCAGGGGCGTCACTAGGGGCAAGTTCATGATACGCACAACAAGTTTTTATGCACTACTTCTTGAAAGGAAAGCTAGTATTTCAGCCACTTTGGTAATTGGTATTGAAATCTTGTCTAATTTATAAAATTTCAGCATGCAAATATGCAGGTGCGTTTTGAAATTTTGTCAATTTTGACAAAATTTCAATACGCACTTGCGTATTTGCCGTATACGTAGCTACGCCCTTGATTAGGACACCCAAAGCAATCACCGTAGATGTCCTAAAAATGGGAACAAATTGGTTTTACAATTCAGTAATGCTTCCAAAATATGCAAATAAAACGGAAAACAGTGTAGATCATAATCATACTACTCTTCTTGGGAGCAGTCTGATCTTGGTTATAAAAATTGAGAATAATCCCAAACTCAAAATAAAATACACTGATTGGCTGCTTCCGAGCATGTGCTCGGAAGCAGCCAATCAGTGTGCTTTATTTTGAGTTTGAGAATGTACTCAAGTTTTATAACCTCTGGGCCAGATCTTGGTGCATGTGCTCGGAAGCAGCCAATCAGTGTGCTTTATTTTGAGTTTGAGAATGTACTCAAGTTTTATAACCTCTGGGCCATATCTTGGTCTGCATCTCTCTGTCCAAACATTTAGACTAGTTACGGTAATTTGAAACCAATTTTGCATATAACACCTATAAAGGAGAAGCAGACCACTGATGAAGCAATTATTTTATTATTCCTGTGGATTTTCTGATTTCAAAGTGTTTTGATTTCTGCGAGTGATACAACCTCATGTTATGATGCGTTGATCAAACTGTGGGAAGTGATATTGGTCCTCGGGTACAATATCATTTTGAGTCGCTTTATAAGAAGTCTAGGCTGCGGACATATGCACACTTTCAGGTAGTTTCCAGTAGCCCGCTTTTGGCCAAAGGGACACTGAGTTCTTAGCATATGACAGGCGGGGCCAGGTTTCCCGATTTGAATCAGATACCCACTTCTTCTCGACTGAACACACGATCTCCAGCATGGTAGCCAGGCGCTCTCACCAATTGGCTACCGCTTAGTAACTACTACGCATGCTGAAATCCCACTAGCCCAGGTGCACAGAGCAAGCAGTCCATTCGAAAATCGCCCCTATTCAGTATATCGTTTAAAACACATTTACTGACCCCTATTGCAAAAGAAGGCAAAAAATATATAAATGGTAGTGTCGCCCCCCCCCCCCCCCCCCCCCCCCCCCCCCCCCCCCCCCAAAAAAAAAAAGTGTTTCTGTTCACCTGTTCACCTTAAGATTTCTAACAGACAATTAAATTAGATTATTTGAGAATGAATAGTAGAAATTTGAGCAATCAAATTTTTCCATCGCACGAATTTCAGGTAGCATCTCACTTATAATTCGAGATGAGCATATGAGATGACATCATAGAGCTGTTACCATAGCCACTATGGAATAACTGTAACAGTTGTGCTTAGTACTTCAGCAGAATGATGCCTCGATGAAGTCACTTTAACAGCGATATGAACTCTTAGTAATAGTTGCTATGGTACAGAATTATGACATCATTGGAATTGGAGCATGGCAAACAATGTATACCATGCTCCTCGAGTTTTTCAATGACAACTTCACATTCTTTGAACTTATGATTTTCTCAAACGAATAATTATTCTCAAGTCATTTAATTCCGAGTTTTTTTTACTCATTTCTCCTTAGTTAAATAATATTAGCCGCGACACGAGAAAACCAACAATGTGGTTGTACGCCCAGTCTGATCAGAATCTTCGCTGACCGCATGGAGGTAGCATAGACCCTTAGCTACCCTTTAAGCGCTAAGTGAAGTGTCTGTTAAGACTGGGCGGATGCCCAGACTGATCTGAGACTGCGCTGGGCGCAAAACCACTTTGTTGGTTTTCTCGTGTCGCGGCTCATATCTTATTGCCTTTCGAATAAGCATTTCTCTCATTTCTCTTTAAATACAAATATTTGAGAACACTCTAATACATTATATCACTATCACTAAAGAACAAAAGCAATAAAAATGTAGAAGACTCGCCTACAACCATTATTCTAACACATTGCGCCTATAGAAGCAATGGAAAGTTGCCGTGTTTTATTCTGCAACAATTCACTGTTACGGAGCGCGTGAGTCTAATTGCTGACGTCACTGCAATAACTGACGTAATTTTGTGACGTTTTGAGACGTTAGACGGTGTAACGTCTCTGTCTCTTTCTTAAATCGCCATAAAAATGTCCATTTATCTTAGTTACAGCTAACGATATTGGCGGGAGCATGAACGCACTGGCAGGAAGGTTGGGAGAGTTTGAATGAAAAGAATAGTTTTTCAGCGTTTTTGAGTGTTAGAATCGAAATAGTTCAGTTCTAGCATTGAATTGTTGAGTAATAATTCACTGTTTGTCGGTCTATTGTAAGTAGATATATCACTCGCGCTCCGCGCTCGTGATATGATCTACTTTACAACTGACCTTCAAACAGTGAATTATTACTCAACAATTCACTGCTAGAGCTGATCTATTTCTTAAATAGAAATTTTCCAGATATACCCTAGGGGAATTAGGCAATATTTGAGTTTAATAGGATCTCAGGAACTTGCCCTTCATGAAACAAACATTAGCCGAGGCCAATCAAAACCTCTCTAAAGGCATACTCAAAATGAGCCCAGACACGAGAAAACCAACAAAATGGTTTTACACCCAGCACAGACTCAGATCAGCATGGGCATCCACCCAGTCTGATCAGAGTCTTCGCTGGCCGCATGGAGGTAGCTTAGACTCTTAGCTACCTTTTCAGCGTTTAGGGAAGCCATGCGGCCAGCGAAAACTCTGATCAGCCTGGGCTGATCTGCGCTTTGCGCACAACCACTTTGTTGGTTTTCTCGTGTCGCGGCTCAAATACGCATGCCCAGAACTGACTGTACAAGGTTTTGTCTATGTCAATCGTGTGTTCATCGCCAAGACGATGCATGAGTAGGCAGGCATTCACAGACTACCGTCAAAAAGTCCAGAAACTGGGACACTGAAAATAATTATCATACTGCCCAGGTTGATTTCTCAATGCAGTAGTGGGTCTAGCAGATGCTGGTGAAATAAAGTGTAGACCATGCTCAGACTGCTTCTTCAGTCTGATCTGAGCCAACATTTTTGCTCAGTTGGGTGGTTGGTTGTTTGGGGGTCTATGGGCCCTTTGAGACAGTATTTCAGTCTACATCGGGCCGTCTCCCAGAGAGGGAGAAAGAAGAGAGAAACAATAGATGAGAGAAAAGTCTCCAAACAACCCGAGCCCGCACCCATCGCAAGCACAGTAGGCCCATGTCCTACCATCATCCAAAGCAGAAGGACGCCCTGGCACTGGAACTTATACACAGTACTATCGCACCACCCGACGCCCCTTTGCTCAGACTTATCTGTTCCAATATTTAGATTTTCTACGGTAAATAAACCTTAAGGCCAGTAATTTACCCTGCGTCTCTCTATAACACCAACTGTATAACAATATCATTTTGTTTTCAAGTGACTGTTTTGTAGCATAAACTAGATGAAAACTGAGTAAACTAGATGAAAACTGAGTGTTAAAGTGAACTAAGAGTGATGAACCGATGGATGACTTGCGATTTTACAACTTTTTTAACAGTATTCCGGTCATATCAGAATGATGAGTGGATGATAATGAAAAGCTCTGTGCCATGGAACCCCGTTTACATTTGGAAAGATTCTTGTCTACAGTGGGGCTCAAACCTGGGACCACTAGATCAACAAGCCAGCGCTCACTTAACCCACTGAGCTACCGGGCTCCTAAGTGAACTAAGGTGAATGGATAAACCTATCAGATAAAGCACCCTACTGGTTGTAAAATGATTACCTCTTTGGCCGGAAACACTCTAGCAATACAGAATTTGCTGTCTTTGAATTCCTACTGGATGGTGGATATTTTCACTGACAAGAATTTGGTCCTTTAAAGTGGCCAGTCTGTCTCTATTCCCTCTATTCAACACATGCACAATGAGGAAAGTATGTGTGTTCGTGTGTGAGGGGTGGGGGGGGATGGGGGGGGGTCTGTTCCCTCTACTCAATACATGCACAATGAGGAGGGGTGGTGTATTTCCTCTACTCAACACATGCACAATGAGGAGGAGTGGTCTATTCCCTCTACTCAATACATGCACAATGAGGAGGAGTGGTCTATTCCCTCTACTCAACACATGCACAATGAGGGGTGGTCTATTCCCTCTACACAACACATGCACAGTGAGGATGGGGTCGATTAACTCTACTCAACAAATGCACAATGAGGGTGGGGGTCTATCCCCTCTACTCAACACATGCACAATGAGAAAGGGGGGATGGGGGTGTAACGAGTTATCCATCTTAAGGTGGATGGGCACTTTCAGAGAAAATGCTCTTCCATTTTCATTTTACCTTTCGTTGTCAATTAGGATCAATCCTTAAAGGAGAGTTTGCTGCTCTGCGATCAAGGAGAGTTCGCTCATTTAGGAGGCAGAAGAGTTTGCTTCTTTGGGGATAAGGGGGGCAAATCCTTTCCTTTAACGGTAGACCCCATTGTGGCAGGACTTCTGCCTCCAGGCAAGTCACAAAAGTTGTTTTTCTTTTGTAAAAATGGCAGAAAAACATTGTGAACCCATATATCTAAAGATAACCTTGTTGCCTAATTCCAAAAGCTGTGCCAGCCATGTCTATTAATATAATGACCAAAACAACTGGGATCTTATATAAAAAATCATACTACCTAAAGTGATTTGTAAGATGAACACTTACACAAGGGAAATCATATCTGATGATATACAAGTTCCATTAAATGAACCGCTACACGAGGAAACCAACAAAGTGACATGTGCCCCCAGCATGACTCAGATCAGCCTGGGCATCCGCCCAGTCTGATCAGAGTCTTCGCTGTGCGCCTTAAATGTAGCTAAGGGACTAATCTAGCTCCATGCAAACAGCGAATACTCTGATCAGACTGGGCGGATGCCAAGGCTGATCTGAGTCTTTGCTGGGTGCACATGCCACTTGTTGGTTTTGTCGTGTCGTGGCTCAAAGTGTTTTATAAGTGGTACATAGTATCAGAAATGTCCAGGTAATGTAATTATGTCATTTCTATGGTCTGATTTCTTGCTGATAAAATATTGCAAACAAAGCCTTAAACCAAATTCATTTTGTATCAGGATCAATGGAGATCATTTAGAATCTAGAGAATATTCGGGTCTATGGAACATATTCCCATTATTGTAAACAAGCAGAATTTTGAAATTCGGAACAAAAAAAAATCTGATGTAATAACGGTATTACTATAAAACAAATAAGTTTGGCGTGAAATTTTTGTATCCTTCATTTACTTACCTAAATCCGAAGGGGTGGTCGGTGCAGGCTTACAAGTGGCTTTTCATGAAAAAGTAGGAAAAAAGTAGGAATCATTTCAAGAAAAAGGTAGGAAAAAAGTAGGAATCTTATGGTAAAAAGTAGGAATTATTTATACAAACTTACCAATAAATCTCCTATATATCAACTCAATTTAACACTGCAGAACAGTTCAGAAAAACTCCATTCACAAGATATAAGGGCTGTTTAACTTCAGGAGGCTCTGAAAACTTACTGTACATGCTGCTGTCAACCTGAATTTTGTTTTCTTTATTAATCAAATTGAACATTTAAACAAACCATAAAACATAGTGAAAGAACTGTTCAATGTTGTTCTAGAGAGAAAGAAAGAGAACAGGGTGGTAAGGTGCTTATATGAAAATGTTGCTTTGAACAAGATATAATGTTAGTTTAAATGAAATAGGAGGACCCGAGTGTGATCTGTCAGGGAACAAGGAATGAGGGCAGTCATAAAATCAATTTCAGAGTTATATGGGCAGCGTCCCAATGTATTTCTCTGCAACATGCGTTAGAATGAGTAGATGATTAAAACACCTTACTTTGATTAAAACGCACAACTACTGCAAGGTGAGTAAAAGCAGTCGTTTCCACCTCTAGTGAGCCCCGAAATGCTAGCATTTGCAAGTCTGAATGCCCATCAGAAGTCGTTTTGGCTTTAAAAGAATGACCAAAATGATATTATTAATGTATAAATGAGGGGTCTGGGGGGGAACAGCCCCCCAAAAGCCAAAAACAATTTAGAAAATCACATTCTGACAGTGCTCCCCAGCTTCTCAAAATTAAGAGCTTGCTCCCTAGCTCCCTGAAAATAATTGCTGTGCTCCCCAGCTCCCTGAAAATGGCCATTCTCCCCAGCTACCCAAAACCCCTGAACGGGCCTCATCCTTCACATTCAGCAACATGCATGTTCAAAATGTTCAACACATTTCCCAGAAAAGCACCATGCATAAGAGGTCAACAGTAGCACGTTCAAAGACTCTGTAAGAACATCATCAGTAGATATGCCATCAGTCCTTATAGCATGTAGCATGTTTCATTCTGTAACAGACTAAAATATTCTGAAATACACATGTTTTTATTTTCATTTTCAATCAAAAAGTAGGAATAGTAGGAATATTTTAGAAAAAGTAGGAAAAAAGTAGGAATAGGGCAAATCAGTAGGAAAAGTAAGAAAAAGTAGGAAAAAGTAGGACTACTTGTAAGCCTGTCGGTGGTGCGATGGAGTTGTGTGTAACTTCCAGCGCCGGGGCGTCCTACTGATTTGGAACACTGTAGGGCAAGGGATTGCTGTGCTTGCCTTAGATGCGGATGAGAGTTGTTTGAACATTTTTTCTCTCGTCTATCATTTCTCTTCTTTCGCCCTCTCTCTGGGAGACGGCGTGATATAGACTGAAATATTGTCTCAAAGGGCCGTTAATCCCACAACAACCAACCAACAACCTAAGTTAGACGTTTTACCATAAAATTCTGAAAATTGGACCATCTATAATAAGTATCACATTTGTCTTGCCAGACCGGTTCCCATACAAGACAGTTTACCATACAGCACTTTGCAAAAGCCTACGCTGGCACACATACCAGCGTGGTAATAGCTCTTCTGTACTTTCATACAGGGACCTAAACTTTGAACGGTTTGGTTTAAGACTGCAGATACAAATTGAATGGCAACCACAGTAGAGCCTGATCCTTTAGAAACTGTCTGATCTGGGCCTGCACTGTTTGCTCAGATCTGTCTTTAACAAGAGGGCCATGAGGCCCTGAATAGGCCCTGAGGCCCTGAATCGCTCCCCTGAGCAATTGGCAAAGTGTTTTTTTCTAATGTCCGAAATTGCCAAAATATGAGTCTTGGGTAAAAGGTCAAAGAATGACCATAACCTCTTGTACTCATAAAACTTCATGTACTCATTTAGACAACCATATACCATTTTTGAGCCCAAAATCTTCAAAACTTTACATGAAATCTTATGTTCTAGCATTTTCCCATATTTGACCATGCCGCAAAAAAAGGTCAAGGTAAACCCAAGGCCATCATTTGGAGAATCTCGGTAGTACTATTGTACTCCATGCTACTTACCAAGTTTCAAGGCCATAGGTGTATTAGTTCTGGAGAAGAAAAATATATAATGTTTATACCATAAATAGTTATGGTGGCCATGTTGGTCACGTGACCTGGACCGTTAGAACAAATAATTGTTCAATCAACCCCTAGTGCCTCTATATGAAATGTGTTTACCATTGGCCTTTGACTTTTGAGGAAGTGTTTGAAAATGTACAAACATGAGAGATCTGGGTCAAAAGTCAAAGAATGACCTTGACCTCTTGTACTCATAATTCTTCATGACCTCATTAAAATGACTGTAGATACCAATTTTAAGGCCAAAATCTTCAAAACTTTCCATGAAATCTTATGTTCTAGCATTTTCCCATATTTGGCCTTGCTGTAAAAAAGTTCAAGGTCAACCCAAGGTCATCATTTGAATAACCTTGATAGTACTGGAGTACCAAATGCTACATACCAAATTTCAAGGCAATCGGACAATTGTTTCTGGAGAAGAAGATTTTTAAAGGTTTTACCATAAATGGGCATGGCAGCCATGTTGATCACGTGACCTAGACCATTTGAAGAAATTTTCGTTCTCTCAACCCCTGAAGGCCCTATATGATATTTGGTTACAATTGGCTCAATGGCTTAGAAGAAGAAAATTGAAATTGTAAAACTATGAAAATTCAGGGTCAAAGGTCAAAGAAGACCTTGATCTCTTGTACTCATGAATCTTCATGTACTCATTTTGATGACTGTATTTACCAATTGTTAGGCCAAAAACTTCAAAACTTGCCATGAAATCTTATGTTCTAGCATTTTTCCATATTTGACCTTGCCGTAAAATGATCAAGGTCAACCCAATGTCATCATCTTGAACAATTTTGATAGTACTGGAGTACCCTATGCTACGTACCAAATTTCAAGGCCACAGGTCAATTGGTACTGGAGAAGAATTTTTTAAAAAAAAATTTCCCATATATGGGCGTGGCGGCCATGTTGGTTATGTGACCTGGACCGTTTGAACAAATTTTCATTCTCTCAACCCCTGGATACTCTATATGAAATTCGGTTACAATTGGCATAGTGGTTTTTCAGGAGATTTTTTTCAAATTGTCAATATATGACATTTCTGCGTCAAATGTCAAAGAATGACCTTGAACTCTTGTAAACAAAAATCGTCATGTTCTCATTAAAATGACTGCATATACCAATTTTTAGGCCACAATCTTCAAAACTTTCCATGAAATCTTATGTTCTAGCATTTTCCCATATTTGACCTTGCTGTAAAAAAGGTCAAGGTCAACCAAAGGTCATAATTTGAAAAATCTTGATAGTACTCGAGAATCAAATGCTACATACCAAGTTTCAAAGCCATCAGCCGGTTGGTTCTGGAGGTGACGTTTTTTTCCCATATATGGGCGTGGCGGCCATATTGGTCATGTGACCTGGACCGTTTGAACAAATTTTCATTCCCTCAACCCCTAGATACTCTATATGAAATTCGGGTACAACTGGCCTAGTGGTTTTTCAGGAGTTTGTTTCAAATTGTCAATATATGACATTTTTGCGTCAAATGTCAAAGAATGACCTTGAACTCTTGTAAACAAAAATCGTCATGTTCTCATTAAAATGACTGCATATACCAATTTTTAGGTGAAGGTCAACCAAAGGTCATAATTTGAAAAATCTTGATAGTACTCGAGTACCAAATGCTACATACCAAGTTTCAAAGCCATCAGCCAATTGGTACTGGAGAAGAAATTTTTTAAAGTTTTTTTTTACCATATATGGGCATGGCGGCCATGTTGGTCATGTGACCTTGACCGTTTGAACAAATTTTCATTCCCTCAACCCCTGGATACTCTATATGAAATTTCGTTTCAATTGGCCTAGTGGTTTTTTAGGAGATTGTTTGAAATTGTCAAAAAATGACAGTTCCGCGTCAAAGGTCAAAGAATGACCTTGATCTCTTGTACTCATAAATCTTCATGTACTCATTAAGATGACTGTAGATACCAATTTTAGCCCAAAATCTTCAACAGTTTCCAAGATATCTTATGTTCTAGGATTTTGCCTTCTGAAAGCCCAAGGAAAAAATTTGACCTTAACATAAAAAAGGTCAAGGTCAACCCAATGTCATAATTTGAACAATCTTGGTAGTACTCGTGTACACAATGCTACATACCAAGTTTCAAGGCCATCGGCCTATTGGTTCTGGAGAAGAAGATTTTTTTAGGTTTTTACCATATATGAGCATGGCGGCCATGTTGGTCATGTGACCAGGACTGTTTGAACAATTTTTCGTTCCTACGGTCCCAGGAGGCTACATATGAAATTTGGTTACAATTGGCCAAGCGGTTTCAGAGAAAAAGTCGTTTGAAATTGTGGACGGACAACGGACGACGACGGAGCCTTACCATCCTATAAGCTCCCCCGGAGCCGCTGGCTCAGGTGAGCTAACAAGAGGACCAATGGTCCTGTAGCTCACCTGAGATCTTACTGTCAACAGATGGTGCTGATCAAAGCCAAAGGAAACTTTGAGGACAGCACATGCGGTGTAATTGAAAAATTAGGCCCACCTGTTTGTCACAGAATAAGCTTACCGGGAAGGTGACATAATTGCACTGACAATGAAAATAGCCCCTGTGAGCTTGACCTTAGCCCTAGAATACTGAAATGAGAACTTGTCAAAGATAATGTCATACTAAACATTTGTGCAAAGTTAAATGAAAATTGGTCCATAAATAAAGGCGCTAGAGTGATGCTAGTTTTTCTAAGAATAGGCACTGTGACCTTGACCCTAGAATGATGAAAAGCAAAATTGTACAAGATATTGTAATACTGAACATTTGTGTAAAGTTAAATCAACATCGGTCCATAAACGAAGTTGCCACAGTGATGATAAATTTGTTCTAAAAATAGCTACTGTGACCTTGAACTTAGAATGCTGAATCGCGAACTTGTTCAAGATATTGTCATACTAAACATTTGTGTGAAGTAAATCAAAATCGGTCCATAAATGAAGTGGCCAGAGCTATGACAAAGTTCTTCTAAAAATAGCAACTGTGACCTTGACCTTAGAACGCGGAAACGCAAACTTGTTCAAGATATTGTCATACTAAACATTTGTGTGAAGTTAAAAATCAAAATCGGTCCATAATCCCGGTACACCAGTATAGGACCACAAACGCGCCACCTACCGTGCCATCAAGAGTATTTAAATAAGTTCGCATGAGCTTTCAATGCAATCAATGTAAAATGAATAAAGTATATATTATATTCAAAATCGGTCCATAAATGAAGGCGCTAGAGCGATGACAAAGTTTTCCTAAAAACAGCAACTTTGACCCTGACCTTGACCCCAGAATGCTGAAAGGCAAAATTGTCCAAGATATTGCCATACTTATCACTTGTGTGAAGTTAAATTGAAAATGGTCCATAAATGAAGGTGCTAGAGGGATGACAAAGTTTTTCTAAAAATATCCCCTGTGACCTTGACATTGACCTTCGGACGCTGAAATGCAAGCTTATTCAAGATATTGTCATACTAAACATTTGTGTGAAGTTTTAATCAAAATCGGTCCATAAATGGAGGAGCTAGAGGGATGACGAAGTTTTTCTATTAATAGCCAGTGACCTTGACGTTAACCCCAGAACGCTGAAACGCGAACTTTTCCAAGATATTGTCATATTAATCATTTGTGTGAAATAAAGTTGAATTCGGTCCTTAAATGAAGGCGAGATGGCGATGACAAAGTTTTTCTAAAAATAGCCACTGTGACCTTGACCCCAGAATGCTGAAACGCAAACTTGTCCAAGATATTGCCATACTTATCACTTGTGTGAAATTAAGTCGAAATAAGTCCACAAATGAAGGCGCTAGAGTGATAAAGTTATTCTAAAAAAAGCCACTGTGACCTTGATTCCATCATACTGAAACGCGAACTTCCTCAAGGTAATGTCATACTCAATATTTGTGTGAAGTTACATCAAAAGCGCTTGCTAAATGAGGCAGCTAGAGTGATGACAAAAGGTGAACATTCCTACATATGTACGTACCGGACAGACCCTATATCCCCTCCATAACTTCGTTGTGCGAGGGATAATAATCCAACCTGGCCAACATTGGAAAACGACCGAGATGTTTTGGCCATCCTGGATACCTGCAAGTTTCAGAGAGCTGCAATCAAAAATGAAGGAGCTATGGCCAGGACAACATTTTCCTCATTATAAGTCTATGGGAAAATATTTAACTGCTCAATGGCTAGTAACTCTGATTTTTGATTGATTGATTTATTGCTTAACGTCCACGGTAAACTGCTATGGTCATGTCGGGACGGTCAGTTAACCTAACCACACTATTCCTGGGCAAGCTTAGACCTCCTAAGCGGTTAACCAGTACTAAGTGCACATAGTTTCGCCAGTAACTGACAACTGCCCTTCTTAAATCAGGTGCCCTACCGATTGCGCTACGCGGCCCGGCCTAGTAACTCTGAAAAGAATGATCCAACCTGGCCCAAATTCGAAGTGGTTTGAGATGTTTAGGCTGTCCTGGATACCTGCAAGTTACAAGAAGTTGCGAACAAAAATGAAGAAGCAAGGGCCCGGACAACATTTTCCCCATTATAAGTCTATGGGAAAATATTTTATCGCTCAAGGGCAAGTAACTCCGAAAATAATGATCCAACCTGGCCCAAATTTCAACTGGTCCAAGATGTTTTGACTGTCCTGGATAGCTGTAAGTTACAAGAAGTTGCAATCAAAAATCAAGAAGCTAGGGTCCTACCGATTGCGCTACGCAATATAAGTCTTATGGGAAAATATTGTATCGCTAAAGGGCAAGTAACTCTGAAAAGAATGATCCAACCTGGCCCAAATTGAAACTGGTCCGAGATGTTTTGATTGTCCTGGATACCTGCAAGTTACAAGAAGATGCGATCAAAAATGGTGAAGCTAGGGTGCGGACAACATTTTCCCCATTATAAGTCTATGGGAAAATATTTTATCGCTCAAGGGCATGTAACTCTAAAAATAATCAGCCAACCCGGCCCAAATTCGAACCGATCCGAGATGTTTTGGCTGGCCTGGATACCTGCAAGTTACAAGAAGTTGAAATCAAAAATGAAGAAGCTAGGACCCAGACAACTTTTCCCCATTATAAGTCTATGGGACTTTTTGTTGCCATGGTAACCACAGTTTTAAACCAATCTGTCCCAAAGCTATATGCAATCAATCCCTCACCCCGACCATGCCACAAACAAAATTTGATCAAGATTGGGGCGCTACTTTAGCAGATATTAATGCCCAAGCCTATATTATAAGGTCACCTTGAGAGCGTTCGGCTCAGGTGAGCTAAAAATTCCTAGAATTTATAAAATATATGTCTCAATACCAATGTGGATTATTTACATGTACATTCAGCATCATTAATCATAGGCCCTGAAATTCTTAATACACCCTTCAGTCTCTTTGGATCAAAAGCAACACTCTCTCATGCCACTTTGGAAGAGTGCAACTGTATTAAAAGACAGCCAAATATACCATGCACCAGTATCTGTGATACAATTAAACAATCTAATCATATGAAAAAACAGAAACAATTTACATTTACACCAGGGAAATCAAGTCTGATAAGCCTGCTAGGTGGCACTGAAATTGTACTGTAGTGGTATACTGTGTATCAACAGCACAGCAGAAACTCTTTATATGATAATACAGGGAAATTTTAATCACGACACTTCTAGTTTCTGTCATACACTTTTCCATCTTTGAACAGCTTAACTTGCACCATCAGATGTTTATGTAGACCAGTCTATGTTGTCAAACATATTAAAGGGATTGTGGGAGGCCTACGCCAGTGCTACAGTAACTGCTTTACCATCATCAGGCATAAACTCCCATTATTTTTGCAGTAAATTGGTAATCTCCCGTTTTCCATTTTTTTAAATATAAGAACTTTTTGAGACAAGCTGTTTGTTACCCTGGACTGCACAGCCCTTCCAATATGGGACACACCATTAATGAAAAAAGTCCTCCTGGGGAGTGAGTTCTTTCTATTAAAAGTTTACCAAAGTAAGAAGGGAGACAAAAATGATTGTAGAAGTTGTTTTCCCTTTCAGTGAGCCATTCCCATACTGCTGTCTTACTAGGGAGATAGCTTTAGTAGGACAGTATTTGCTTATGGGGCTATGCTTGACTAATTTCTGCTTTTAAAAACCTTTCTCCTATGAGCAAGGAATTCCTTGAGAGAAGCCCCTTTTGGGTATGGGAGAATATATTATCTTTCATGAACGTGAAAAGAGGATAGAAAAATCCTTGTCCTTGTTTGGCATTTAAAGGCTTCATAGATTATGATTGTAGGGCATTGTTAAGAATCTGAGAGGCATCTGAGAGGCTTTAATTTAATTTACCAAGAAACTGCTATCAACAAATGAGCCGCGACACGACAAAACCAACAACGTTGTTGTGTGCCCAGCGCAGACTCAGATCAGCCCCTGCTCTAAATGCGCAACCACTTTGTTGGTTTTCTCGTGACGTGGCTCAAATGATCTTGGGGTTTTTACAGTGGCTTAAAACCCAATATCACTTGACTATGCAGATGACAACAAATGCACTGACTATGTGATTTTTTATATTCCTGGTTGGGATGACATGGGTGAGATAATAATAATCACTGCCAATACAGGTGGAAATCAGAGATATCATTACAGTTTCCATAGTCCTATCAGTGGTAAAAATGTCTAAACTCAAGTCATTGTAAAAGGCGGTTCAACCTTCACGTTTGGTAATAAAATGTGGGTTGATGTGCATATATTGAGTCATATATCTGGCAAAAAGTAGAGTAAACAAGTTTTTGAAAAAATAACAAATCGCTCCCCAAATTAAAAGTTCCTGTTCTGGTTTCCCGTCTAGCAATGCTATATAAACATAGGCGGGATAGTGATTGGGACTCCATGCCTGTACATTGTACTTTTACCATTTTATTCAACATAATGAAATCGAAGTTAGGTCATTTTAGTTGCCAACTAAAATAACCCAAATAAGTTTTCAAACCCTTTTTAATGTGAAACTCAAGGAAGTTTTATTTGTTTAAAGCTGGCTAATCACTGTCATTTACACTGACGAAACTATACCGAGAAGCTGGCAGCGATACCTCATGATAATAGAGCAATGGGGCCACCTCAGTGATTACTCTTGGAAGCATATCCATACACCTTAAAATGAGCCACGACTCAACAAAACCAACAAAGTGGCATGCGTGCAACATAAAGCCTCAGATCAGCCTGGACATCTGCCCAGTTTGATCAGAGTACTGGCTGTGCACTCAAGTGTAGCTAAGTCTCTGAGATACCTCCATACTGTCAGTGTAGACTCCGATCAATCTGAGCAGACTGTGCGGATGCCCAGGTTGTTCTGATTCTTTGCTGGCTGCACATGCCACTTTGATGGTTGTGTGGCAGTTCAATTATTCATGAAGTTGCGCAGGAAAGGCCATACAGTGGACCCTCTTCTCAACAATGGCATTTGTTCCCAAATATTTTGACATTAAACTGAATTTGCTGTTATAATGAATACAATGGCTGAACAATACAGCTATTCCGTGCAAATCAAAATGATGTTTTAAGGAATTCTGCTGTTGTTATAAGTGCCGTTGTAAAGGGGGTTGACTGTATAAAAAAGTGCAGCCCAGTCAAGGTACCAAAAGAGATGAAATTATATGACCAGATAGTGCAGTAGCAACAGATTTCTCAGAAGATGCCTCTCTCATGAAAACAGAAATGAGCAGCATTGTTCAACAAGAGCTGTCACCAGACAGCATAGCTCGCCTGAACTGGAGCTTGCCCATCATGAGCGCAAAATTCTAAGAATGTGATCTTGACCTCCACAGTAAACTAGGAAGGTGATGCTGCCACCATGTAAAACTCTGGAGCAGTATCTGTCATCAGTCTGGGTGTAACTTTCCATCTAGGCAGTGTGGAACTATAAGCCATAAGCCTGTGACCTTGACCTAAAGGTCAATGAAAGAGGTGGGGCTGGTACTGTGCAAAACTCTGGTCCAGCATCTAACGGAATTCTAAGTATTAACTGAATCCATCCACAACCTAGGAAAACACTATGCCTTTAGGGAACTTTAACCAAACATTTTAACAAAACATTTATAAGCCCATGACCTTGACCTCAGTCATCAGCAGGGTTGGGGTGGTTCTGCATAAAAATTTAGACCATTTCCTAACATCTGTCGAAGTATAAAGGAAACCTATCAAAGGGTTAAGGAGATTTCGCCAAGAACATCTAAAATTTCAATATAAAATTTCTGAGTCTGTGACCTTGACCTGTAGGTCATGTCCAGGGGTGGGGATGGTGCTGAACAAAATTTTGGACCAAACTCTAACATCAAAGCAAATATATTTCTAATCAATCAAAGGGTTTAGAAACAATGAGATCTTAATTAACTTTAATGTAAAACTTTAACATAAAATTTCTAAGTCTGTAACCTTGTCCTATGGGTCATGATCAGGGGTGGGGATGGTGCTGAATAAAATTTTGAACTTATATCTATCATCATACTAAATATAATTCAAAATGATCAAAGGGTTCAGGAGCTATGAGATCTTAAAACCTTTAACGTAAAACTTTAACATAAAATTTCTAAGTCTGTGACCTTGACCTATAGGTCATGACCAGAATCAGAATCAGAATCAGAATTGTTTACTGGTGATACGTCCAAGGACAATCATTCAACAGGACCTGTGAATCAGGGGAGCTAGTCCCTTGCCCTTATAAGAGAAGTAAACTTAGTAACTGAATCCTCTGCACCCTCAGTAGCAGAAATAAGTGAATCTTCCAAGGAATTCCAATCTCTAATAGTCTGGGGGAAGAAACTGGAATTGTAAATGTCAGTCCGAGCCAATGGGGTTTAAAATGTCAGGGAATAATGATTCCGGGTACGCCTACTTGGGGGAACAAGGTCATTTATGGGTATACTGGCTGCAACCCTCAGACCTTTGTAAAGCATTATGAGTTTACTATCTTTTCTTCTCTTTTTTTAGGGATTCCTACTTAAGTTTCTCCAGAATGCCAGTCATACTCCCAGTTTCATATGTGTAATTTCCCGTTACAAGTCTAGCTGCCCTTTTCTGCACCTTCTCAAGTTCATCTTGAAGAAGTATACTTTGAGGGTCCCAGACTGAACTGCCATACTCCAGGACTGGATGCATCAGTCCCTTGTATGCTGACTCTTTAACATCTTGTGGACATGCTGCCAAGTTATGTCTGAGGAAGCAGAGGGTCCTATTAGCCTTTGTGCAAATATTACTTACATGTGTGTTCCATTTCAAATCATTGGCAATGGTTATGCCGAGATACTTGATAGTTTCTACATTACTGAAGACAGTTCCCTCTAAGGTATAGGAAGCATTGATCTTCTTGATCCCTTTCCTTGTAATTTGCATTATATTGCATTTAACAGGTTGAAATCTAATGCCCCAACTCCAGGGATGGGGATGGTGCAGAATAAAATTTTGGACCAATATCTATCATCATACCAAATAATATTCAAATCGATCAAAGGGTTTAGAAACTATGAGATCTTAAAAACTTTAACATTTTACTAACGTCGTGGCCTCCACCGGTAACGCCAATGCCGGGGGTAGTACAATAGCTCTTCCTGAACTTCGATCAAGTGAGCTAAAAAGGTACCTTACATCATGCAGCAACAGAGAAGACTCAAATTAGCCTTCTCATCAGTGCAGTCTGTTTCATCAATTTTTGGTAGACAGGCCCGACCAGTACGCGGACACTACCAGTACGCGTACACTTTTGTGTTTGGCGTCAAATAAACTTTAAGATACTTTTTAAATTCAACTGACTTTGTGATATTTTTTCAAAGTGCCATTTCTTTATCTTTTTGGCATTCACTTTTACACTTACACAACATAGTTACGAATTTGCAGGGCTGATACAGACAGGTATCGTGATCGATGCTTCAGTTTGACTGCGCCAAACACGCAAACAGGCAAAGCAAACAGCCATGTGTCAATAAGAAATTAGAACAACCCTTTACGATGTTTATACATTTTTGTTAACTACATGTATCAATGATTCAATTAGTATTGCCGCGTAAAAATGCCATCTCGGTTTACTCAGATTCTAGGGTGTCCGCGTACTGGTACGCTAAGCCTGTTTGATACAGCAGATAGCATGACCTCAACAGCGTCATGTTGCGCATGCGCAGATGATTTTGTTCACGTGCTCCTTTTGTCTATATTTAGCACTAGACTTTTCCTAGATTGCATGCCCATCTGGTAGTCTGGAACACGTTGGAGTGTTAAACATTAGGTAAAACACCCTAAAAAGTGTCCGCGTACTGGTCGGGCCTGTCTACGTGTGAAGTTAAAGTGTCTGATAAATTGACATTTATATATACTGAACACCATAAGAAACGCCTACAATGTATACGCCCATTTTTTTTAAAGGTATAGGTATATGCTCTTATTTAGATAATTTGTTACTTTGTTAATGATATTCCGACAGAATGAGCACCTTAACGCATCGATATTCCATAAACTTTAAAGACCAGAATGCTTGCTTTTATGATGGGGTTAAACTTAAAGCCACCATACTTTCAGAAGCTGAATTTTTAATTCCATAAAATACTCAGCCAATTATTTTCTCCAGACATAATGTTCGCAGCAAGGGTGAGAATCAGCGAAAAAATCAAAGCAATCGAGCCTGCGTTTTAGAGAAACAATCAGGTGAAAGTTGGCAGTAGAAACAGGAACACTGGCTTACCATTGGATTCCCAATAGACCTTTTAACATCCTGTATTTCTTGAAAAGTACGGAAACCATTCATACAAAGAGGTTGAATGAATTTATAAGAGTAAAATAAAAAGGTTTGCAAAGAAATTTTTCAATGCACTGCAGAACTTTTGATGATATTGGACTTCCCAATTTGCTAATTGTTTAATTGCAAGGAAGATAATTTGACAAGTGTTCAACTTCAAACTGCTGTCATGTTCCTAAGAAGAATACCATGGTAATAAAAGCAACGTTTTTTTCATAACCACAAATTAGAGTCGCGTTTTGGAAACAATTTGTTATACTGCCGAAGGAAAGACAACTCATACAACAACTTTGAATGTTTCACGATAAACTGAGATAACTCTTTAATCAAGGTTAAATTTTGCAAGAAGCTGAGTTTATATTGTTGGCAGACGCCAGTAGTATTTTCTGCTATATGTAATTTAAAACCACAAATCAACTGACAGAAGAAAACTGAACCTAAACTTGTAGGCGTTTCTTTTGATGTTCAGTATATATAGCTTCCTTTTCCATTAAAAAGTTTGAAAGGTTGATTTATTCTTGTATTTCCATTCTATTAATAATCCCCTATCATTTAGCTTTTAACAGACACAAAATAATCTAAAAACCTTTATGAGTTTTTTTTTTTTTTGTATAAAGCAATAGATCTTTAAACAGTATAAACTTTTCTGTTTCTATTAAGTAAATTCGTCTTCTATACATCATTTTAGTCTTATGATTGCAATAAATTATAGTTGCATTAAAGTACATTTTAATTTTACCAGCAAAGTAAAAGCATTTGTAGATTACGAAAACTATATAAATGGCTTTCACAAAAAGATCAAACAATATGATAAACCATTAACACTGCAGGGAAAGGCAGACACAAATAAAACAAGAAACCCATTAGTTGAAATCTTTCACTTTTATTTCTAGATATTACATTTTTATAACAGTAACAATTTTTTTTTCTATTTCAATAAAAAAATGTATACTTAAGGACAAAAGTTCTGCACGGATGTTAAAGGAACATCCGTGCAGAACTTTTGTCCTTAAGTATATCATAATGACCAACATTTCTGAACAACAGTGACAGAGCATGCAGTTCAGACTCTGATCAGATCCAACTATTCTTAAAGAATCTGTCTGATCAGGTTCTTTATACGCTATCATTCTGCTGCCACATTTTGGCGAATCACCAGTTACATAAAAATTCTAAGTCTTGGGAGCAAACACAGTGGCCATCAGGTTGTATGGACAGTTAACACTTTTTCCAGTAATTGGATATAAGGGGTGCCACCAAACTCAAATATTACAATGTGATTTTCTTTTCCTTCTTCTTTCATTTTTCTGTGACATTTTTTTTTCTTATTTCAGGAAAGGTTGGTTGGTTGGTTGATTTGATGCTTAACGTCCACGGTAAACAACTAAGGTCATGTCGGGACGGTCAGTTAACCTAACCACACTATTCCTGGGCAGGCTTAGACCTCCTAAGCGGTTAACCAGTACTAAGTGCCCATACTTTCGCCAGTAACTGACAACTGCCCTTCTTGAATCAGCGGAAGGAGAAACGAAAGTATGTGGCCAGACCGGGATTCGAACCCAGGACCTCTGACTTAAGAGTCAGGTGCCCTTCCGATTGCGCTACCCGGCCCGGCTCAGGAAAGGTTGGAATTACAGGGTAGTTCAGAGATACTTGTCCTTCTTTTTCACCCAAATTATATGTGGTGACCCCTCATTAGAACTCCCTTGTCAACAAATCATACAGTGTCACCCCTGAATAAAACGACTATGTCAACAAATAATATGTTGTGACCCTTCATTAGAACAACTTTGTCAACAAAACTAAAGGTGTGACTCTTCATTAGAACCCTCTTGTTAACAAATCGTATGTTGTGACCCTTCATTAGAACTACTTTGTCAACAAATCATATGTTGTGACCCTTCATTAGAACCCTCTTGTTAACAAATCATATGTTGTGACCCTTCATTAGAACTACTTTGTCAACAAATCATATGGTGCGACTCTTCATTAGAACCCTCTTGTTAACAAATCATATGTTGTGACCCTTCATTAGAACTACTTTGTCAACAAATCATATGTTGTGACCCTTCATTAGAACCCTTTTGTTAACAAATCATATGTTGTGACCCTTCATTAGAACTACTTTGTCAACAAATCATATGTTGTGACCCTTCATTAGAACTACTTTGTCAACAAATCATATGTTGTGACCCTTCATTAGAACCCTCTTGTTAACAAATCATATGTTGTGACCCTTCATTAGAACTACTTTGTCAACAAATCATATGTTGTGACCCTTCATTAGAACCCTCTTGTTAACAAATCATAAGTTGTGACCCTTCATTAGAACTACTTTGTCAACAAATCATATGGTGCGACTCTTCATTAGAACCCTCTTGTTAACAAATCATATGTTGTGACCCTTCATTAGAACTACTTTGTCAACAAATCATATGTTGTGACCCTTCATTAGAACCCTCTTGTTAACAAATCATATGTTGTGCCCCTTCATTAGAACTACTTTGTCAACAAATCATATGTTGTGACCCTTCATTAGAACTACTTTGTCAACAAATCATATGGTGCGACTCTTCATTAGAACTACTATGTCAACAAATCATATGGTGTGACAACTCATTAGAACCCTCTTGTTAACAAATCATATGTTGTGACCCTTCATTAGAACTACTTTGTCAACAAATCATATGTTGTGACCCTTCATTAGAACTACTTTGTTAACAAATCATATGTTGTGACCCTTCATTAGAACTACTTTGTCAACAAATCATATGGTGTGACAATTCATTAGAACCCTCTTGTTAACAAATCATATGTTGTGCCCCTTCATTAGAACTACTTTGTCAACAAATCATATGTTGTGACCCTTCATTAGAACTACTTTGTCAACAAATCATATGTTGTGACAATTCATTAGAACTACTTTGTCAACAAATCATATGTTGTGACAATTCATTAGAACTACTTTGTTAACAAATCATATGTTGTGACCCTTCATTAGAACTACTTTGTCAACAAATCATATGGTGTGACAATTCATTAGAACCCTCTTGTTAATAAATCATATGTTGTGACCCTTCATTAGAACTACTTTGTCAACAAATCATATGTTGTGAAAATTCATTAGAACTACTTTGTTAACAAATCATATGTTGTGACCCTTCATTAGAACTACTTTGTTAACAAATCATATGTTGTGACCCTTCATTAGAACTACTTTGTCAACAAATCATATGGTGTGACAATTCATTAGAACCCTCTTGTTAATAAATCATATGTTGTGACCCTTCATTAGAACTACTTTGTCAACAAATCATATGTTGTGACCCTTCATTAGAACTACTTTGTCAACAAATCATATGTTGTGACAATTCATTAGAACTACTTTGTTAACAAATCATATGTTGTGACCCTTCATTAGAACTACTTTGTTAACAAATCATATGTTGTGACCCTTCATTAGAACTACTTTGTTAACAAATCATATGTTGTGACCCTTCATTAGAACTACTTTGTTAACAAATCATATGTTGTGACCCTTCATTAGAACTACTTTGTCAACAAATCATATGGTGTGACAATTCATTAGAACCCTCTTGTTAATAAATCATATGTTGTGACCCTTCATTAGAACTACTTTGTCAACAAATCATATGGTGTGACAACTCATCGGAAACCCCTTATTAACAAATCATATGGTGTGTCTCTTAAATAGAAGCATTTCTTAAATATGCCTATCAAAGCAGTTAAACTTTTGATTCCTATTTCAATAATCTGGGGTCAGATGGTCAGAGAAACTATACTTCTGAAACAAATTTCACTGATTTGAGGAGAAAGCAAGTTTCCTGTTCAATGTCTTCATTGCCTGTGTTGAATCTTTACCAGTGTGATACTATCATAATTATCTCAAGCCCAACCTTTATCTAGACTTCTCAGCAAATATTTCAACACTTGATGCGCCAAAAACGAAAATAATTAAATTTGCAAACAGCAAAAACCTAGACAAAGTGGCTCATAATGAGCCACTTCATCTGGATCTACACTGTTTGCCCTCTTGTCTTTGAGTTTTCAATATTACTGAGCTTGAATGAAACATTGTTTTCAGCACTTTAAGGATTAGATAGTGCTGACAAGATATTCTAGTTCTGTAAAAGTCTTCTCATGCCTTGGCTCCAAAGGTTTGTCCTGAAATATATGAAAGCCGTTTCTTAGTTGATAAACAAGACATGCCATAAGAAAAGACATTCCCCCTGTAGTCAACTTGCTCATTATTAAACAATTTCTAAGTCCATGACCTTGACCACTAAGTCACAGGCACTGTGAACCAATATCTGCATGTATCAATACACAAAAAAATACACTAAAGTGAAGTGTTTGATAAACATAAGCCCAGTTAAACTTCAAAATCTTGGTATAAAAGGTCTCTGTCCCTACCACTGACCTCTCAGCTTGACCTCTTGGCCAACCCCATGTCATGATTTCAGGCTCATATCAGCTCAGAATGAATGGTATATTTTTATTATATAGAAATGCTTTAAATTTGATGTACATTCATATGATACAGATTGCAAGCAGCAGACCGAAAGCTCAGAAACAAGCAAAATACAATACACTGAAATACAAACACACACAGGCAACAAAAGCTATCAGAGCTCCATATAAAAAGGGGTAACAGGGATAATTCAAAGATAGATTTCCTTATCTCTCAATGAAAATGTATTTTGTGACCCCTCATTAGAACCGTCTTGGTCTTGGTGAGACGGTTCTAATGAGGGGTCACAAAATATGTTTTAATGGCAAAATAAGGAAAATTAACTGTAAATCATTCCTGTAACCCCTTCTTATCTGGAGCACTGGCTATATAGATTTGTCTGCAGTTTGAGATTAAATACTTATCTAATAGTAAATAAGACTTACTATAAAATATCTATAAGCAAAACACACATGAAATAGATTAAAACATAACTGGCCTTTGCCCATTATAAATATCCACATATAGCCACTGATACGAGATATAAGTGATAAAAATATCACCATATAACGATCGGTATGCCAGTGTTATTTTCCTCTTATTGCTCAGATACAAAAATTGTCTGTGAGAAATCTCTATATTTACCTCAAAATCTCTTGATAGAAGTTCTCTCTGGAAGGTGATTATGTCATTTAAAGCACTCTTACAACATGCAGTCATCTGTTTAACCACAACTATCCACTTCTCACTCAGAAACAACAGGCATACTTTGATGTAAGGTATAACCATATCTGCCAATGATTCATCGTATTTTCTGATTCTCTCATTAGGAATATCTGGAATAAATAAAAAAGATCTTGCATATTCTATTCTCTCATGCTAAAATGATACAAAAAATTACCATAATGACTAGATCCATGATACCATAGTTCCAAATAAGTTGAATATTTAAAATATTAAAATTTTGAAAAAAGTAGCATCTTTATTCTTCAATTTCTCTTATAATTACATTTAATTTTAACATTATTTTGAGCATCATTTTCGATTTTTTAGAGCAACATTTGTAAAAATAATGCTGAAAAGCTATCACTAACCAAAAGGTAAGCTTACGTTAAATGGCTATTGCCATGATGTTGCATCCAAAAGAACGTTACAACGGCCAATGGCATCTTCTGTTTACATGTTTACATGTGATGTTGAGTTTCAATGATGTGGCGTGACTGTTGTTCATGGAAGTACATGTATGAGTACTGTTTCTCCAAAATAGGTTCATCTGAGAAATATCAAAGGGATTGTAACCATTCTGGAATAATTTTATTCAGAGTTTAAAATTCTTTCCTTTAAGAGTAGACCCCGATTCAAAAGGCTTCTCTGTCAAGTTAAGCAAACAGGAAATCACAAATGTTGTCTCCCTTTGTATAAATGGTGAAAAAAAAAACTTGGATGTGTACCCTTTCACCTTAATATACCGTATACATGGTAATTTTCGTGGGTTCAAATTCTCGCGGTTTAGGGTCAAAAACATAAACTTTAGTTTTCGCGATTTTTAATTTTCACTGTTAGCAACATGCTCCAAAAGCAAAACTATTTCTTTTTAACTTGAGTCAGTTCTTTCATTAACCTGCGGCAGGGCTGCCACAGGTTAATGAAAGAACTGGCTCAAGTGTAAAGTACCAGCAACTACCGAAGCAAACACAAACAAAATATATGAACACTGTGTCTACAGAAGACACTTTGTAAGAAACTGGAAATTATTCACGATTTTAATATTCGCGGTTTCTAAGCGACTGCGAAATACCATGAAAAATGGAACAACGCGAAAATTTCCGTATATACGGTAACTTAAATTCATACTTTTCAGTTCTTTGAGAATTCTGCCTAGTAGTTCAACCAAACTATCAGGATTCTTCAGCACCAGATTAAGAGCCAGGTCCAACAACTCAGTCGGAACTACTTTTTCTTCTTCTCGCAAGACTGACTCTTGAATGACTGAGAAACACAAGTCCTTACAGAATGAGATATCACTGTCCAATTCAGCAAATTTACAGATTCCATAGGCTAATCTTGTATTTATAACAGTTCTCTGTAATGAAAGTAAAACCATTACCAAATACTTGTAATTTGCTTTTCATAAATTATCATGATCAAACAAAAGGGCTTGTCAAACATATGCAAATGCTACTTTTTCTGGCTATGTAGTAAAATTATGCAATGTGAATTATGATCAATGCATAAGTTTGTCAGGCAGATGTGAATATTAGAAATATCAGAGTAACTGGAAAACTCCCGCTTTACCCTTGAATCCCAATCAGACTTAGTGTGTGGTGCTGACAGATCCAGTGGAGTTCCTTTCTCCGACGGATGGCAGAGCTTATTTCACTGTTGGGATCTGATGCTAAATTTCAATAATCAGAATTTTTGCATGTTGTTTGGAACCGTTGACTGCAGGCCTTTGGCCTTTCACGTGACAGGGAGCGCCGTTTGCGGCACTGCTCATGTTAGCAGCACGTGGGACAATATAAACAAGCCAACAACACTCTTTCAAACATGAAAATCTCTGAGGAGTCAGAATAATCGGACGAAACTATAGTCAGAAACGTTGCATAGCTTTATGAGTACACATAAGCACCACGACCAGAACCCAGGCCCAAGTCACCAATTACTACTTTCCAGATGTGAATACTACTTTACTTTGATTTTAGAGTGACGTAATGAGACATGAACTATTGTAATTTATACGTAAGATTCTCAGGTATGAGTGAGCATTACTTCACTATGGCTTAATGACAACTGCAATGAGTATTTTTCATCTACATTATTTCTAAAACAGGATTTGTGCTAGTACAATTTGGTCACTCTTCTGCAAGAACTTACCAGAAGTGTATTTAACACTGTCTTTATCACTGTACACACTTGTTCCTGGTTGTCACACTGATTTACAATGCCACATACTGTCTGTAAAATAACAACAGAAAAATAATCTCTGAATTTAATACTGTGAACATCTTTCCCATTTATTCTTTCTTTTTTATTTTTTTTCTCTGACACTCTTGGAAGGGGTTACTCAAATACAGAACTGAATTAACACAATTCAATTTCCAATTGGCTGCCAACAATTAAATACATTCTTGAAAGTTTTATTTCCGTAAGCATGTGGAAAGAGTTGATTACACAAACTCTATAGCGTAAAGTGTGACAGACAGACAGGAGCAAATCTTAATGCCCCCTGACTATTATCATTGGGGCATAGTACACAAACTTCATACCCTTCAGTGCAGAACTTTCCCCAAAATGACTAAGTCAGACAGGCCCTATTTCAATCAAAAGTAATTTTACCTCTCTCAAAGTGCTATATGCACATCTTCATTATGTCCAAAACAAGCCTACATGGTTTGGAAAAGATCCATGGAAAACTGTGGAAGAAGCAGATTACAAAAACTCTACTCTATTCCATAAATTGTGATTGTCAGACAGTGGCTGGATGGACGGACAGGAGCAAATCTTCATTAATGCCCCCTGACAATCGTCATACAAAAATCTTGCTAACTTTCAATATTAGTATCAACAGTAATGTGACAACTAGTTATGAACAAATTTCAAGACTCCCTGTAGCTTCAAGTTTTAATCAGATATGACTAAAATGTTATTGAAGGGTCACAAAACTGCAAGTCATCCATACTTGGACAAGAACGTCTGAGCAAACAATGTACACCTAGATCATACTGCTCTTAAAGGAGCAGTCTGATCAGGGTCTAAACAGTTTACTATTCCATCTTCATCTTTTGTGCGCACTACTAAATTGTAAAACAAAACTGTTCCATTTTTAGGACAATTACAGTACTGTGATTATTTTATGTGTCCCAATTATTTTTAGTTTTTTCCGATGAGCAATAGTGTTTACCTGTACTACATAGGCATGCCTAGACCAGCTCCTGCCTTTATCATCATATGAGGAGAAATCAACATCTTGTATATGGTGTTTTCCTAAACAAGGACCTGCTTTATTGGAGGGTTTTATGTGTACATCCTCAATCTTGGTGTGACCTTTGAAATAAAAATAAACTGTGACGCAACAAAACCAACAAAGTAGCATGTGTGCCCAGCAAAGACTCAGATCAGCCTGGGCATCTGCCCAGCCTGATCAAAGTCTTTGCTGTGCACTAAAAGGGTAGCTTAGGGCCGAAGCTACCTCCATGCTGACAGCAAAGACTCTAATCTAACTGGGGGGATGCCTAGGCTGATCTGAGTCTTTGCAGTTGCATACATGCCACCATGTTGGTTTTGTCGTGTTGTAGCCCAAATGTCAGTGTAGCACCAAACTGTAGCACGGAGACTTTAACTTTTACCCTACAAGGTCTAATTTTTAAGGTCAATGGATACACAGTCAGGGGATGCAACTCTGCCAGTTTAGCTTTTGCCTGCATTGTCAAATGGGTGACAACTCTTAATAGAAAGATTTGAGCCGCAACACCACAAAACCAACAAAGTGACACATAGGCTCATCAAATACTCAGATCAGCCTGGGCATCTGACCATTCTGATCAGAGTCTTTGTTGTCTGCATGGAGCTAGCTAAGGCCTTTATCTACCCTTTAAGCCTCAGCTAGGATTCTGATCAGACTAGGCGACTGCCTAGGTTTATCTGAGTCTTCGCTGGGCGCACATGCAACTTTGTTGGTTTTGTTGATTCGTGTCTCATTTCTTAGAGTAGACCCACTTTTGAAAAGCTTTCATTGTCACTGGTTGGGAGCGTACAGTACATGTGACCAGGTTGTCGGATGTGTATAGTGGACAAATCTTTGTCCGTTTTGTGACCTTCAGGACGTGTCTGCGTGAACTTTGCTTTCGTTTATCGATTTTTTTACTATTTGGATTTAAACGACTTGGTAAGCGTGTTTTATTTACTTATGTTATCCATAATATACGTCTTTGGAGATCGCTAGGTTTTGCTTTCTTAGCTCTAAATCTATTTTTTCATCTGCAAATCACTGGTGTTTGTAATAAGACCATTTCACCTGTAACCAGAAAATCGACCGATTTAACGTTTTAATTCGAAAAACTTGTCAGCAAATGCCTTTTTAAGAGAGATTAATAATCTATAAAGAGATTTACTCATGATAAATATCCTTAAAGTACGGGACGAAACCACACGACACTCAAGACTGAGCGTCCCCAATTTTTTCTGACTGTATGGGATGTCTCATATTTGCTGTATGGTTTGTCATATGATACGCTGTTTTGACTGTATGGGATGTCCTATTTAGGTGTGATATTTGTTCAAAGATTTATTACATTATTGTTTTATTCAATTGAATTTATATGTTTAGACGTCTAGCGAAGCTTTGTTACAATAGCAATTACTGATTAATTCACAAAATCTTGGAGAAACAGACTAAAGTACTAGTCTATTGAAATGACCATAAGCTGGAAGTATAGCCTACTCTACACAACATCTTAAGTCAAAAGGTGCCATTTTTCACAGTCTATTACTCAAAATTTAACCCAACAGTATTGTACATCCTTGTCAGACCCAAAGGCAGACGGCATGTACAGGTATTTCATAGCCTAAAATTGCCAAAAAGTCATTATAGGCTTGACACATGTGATAGGTCTAAATTATAGAATCTATCAAGCCTATGTTGACTTTTAAAACTACAAAGTACCTATGCATGCCATCTCCCTTTACCCAGATCCTTAAACGTGAAAGAATCTATAAACATATCTTTAATAAGATCCCTCATTTTTACAACATTTTACACCAAAATACAAAGAGGTTCTTTAAGAAAACAGGTTTAACAGGTTTAACAAGGCACTTAATGTAATAACTTGTTAATCACAGACTTTGAAAAGTCGTCGCCACAGTGCTACCCAGAGGGCAACGACGTCGAAAGTACGTCGTACTGACATCGATTCGACGTCATTACGTCGCACCAATGTCCATATGACGTCCAAAAAAAAATGTGCCTGCTGGGATATTGTTATTACCCAATCTACTATAAAAATGTATTAAGGATTTTTTTTGCTATGGTATGACTTTGCTAGTAAAAGTTAGCACATCGAACTGGACCACCGTGCAATAGTTTTACTATTGCATTCTTCTATTGCACTGTCTGTACTGGTTTTCAGCCATATGCTGTCTTAGGTCCGGTCACGGCTAGAGGCGGGAACCAGCTCACGTTACCGACTTCCCAACGTGGTACGGAAAGTGCCGACTGAATTTGGCGATTATGCCCAACTTGAACAAAAATGACATTTGCCACAGCATTTGCAATCCCAAAAATTGTTCATTCAAAATAATGCCCAAAGACTGCTCCTTTAAGCGGAAGGAACCGTTTTCTCTGAGTCTGCACTGTTTACTCAAACCTATCTGTCCCCGTACTTAGAAATTCTATAGTAATGATGGTGATTTGCTTGATAAAAATGGGATAAAGTATTTAACAGGCATGCACTAAATGTCGTGCAATACAGTGAGGTGACAAGTATTTAAGTCGCCTCGCAAACGTTACGTAATTTTCGGAAGAAGTTTAAGGAACATCAAGAGTATTTCACTCTTTATTTAGCTAAAGGAAGATTTATTATTATCCGATTTGAGTGGGGCGGTGGGGAGGGGTGGCGGGTGCATTCAGGTGTGTGTGGGGGGCGGGGCGGAGTAGGGGGTGGGGAGAAGGATCGGAATATTTTTGGTGATCTACAATAAGCCTTCAAGCGCGGGGGGTGGGGGGCAGGGACGAACAGGGCGTGGTCATATGTTTTGTTTGTCATATGGGGATGGGAGTTCAGAATTCCTCCACCAGTCTTCAATTTCGCCCAAAAGACACCCCTCCCCCCCCCCTACCCCCACCCCCACCCCCACCCCATTACTCCTATATTTTCAGATTCTGTAATTACAACTTTAACACTTCTAAACTGTTAACTGTTACCCAAACAACTCTTTGGTAGCATTATATCCCCATTGATTTGCCAGTAGGACAGTATACAATGGTCTATAAAATTATGTTGAGCAGATGATTTCGTTCTCAAGTAAAATTAATTCTGCGTCTCCTGGGGTGCCTTGCCATCAGCAAAAACTGATGTGGCTTCTGGCGACTGCGACCAAGACCCCACTAAATATTATTAACAGCTTTATAAATAGGGCAGCTTGCATCTGATTTCTGTTATTTTATTTTCTCCTGCACTTTTTTTTTGCTGCTTATGTTCATCCAGAAAATCAAATTAACCTGATTAAATAAGGAAAAAATTCTTTGTGTTTCATTTAGTTTGATTAGGGCCAGTCTGGCATAAAACAGGTAATATGCTGTGTGTGTGAAGGGTCGCTGTAGGAAGGGGTGGTCATAAACTTTTTTCTAACCCATCTTGGGGGAAAAGGGGGAGTGGATTCTGGTGAGACTGAGAGGGTCGTAGATTATTAAGTGAAACATATGAAAATGTACCCGGCCCACGCACCCCCGCCTCCCCGCCCCATTCCACCCCAGCCTGAAAATAAATGAGTCGTCCCTTAGCCAATCACCAGGTGGGACAAACGAGAAAAAATAATGGCCGTGTCACAGTACTGAGTCTATGTTTAAAGAGTGTGTAAACACATCCAGATTGTTTTGTGAAAGCAGTGAAATTGACCGTTTATGTTCCTGCTGTTATTAGGCCAAGTTTCTACATGCCCAAAACATTAGTTGTAACATATTTGTAGCCTATCCTCCGAAAATATTGAAAAGAGTTCTGTGCTATGTTATCACATACTATACAGCATAACTGAGACACAGCATACAGTACTGAGAATCGGTTTTTCGACACACGATACAGAACAGTTTTTGACCCCTCTGTCGTTTTCTTTGAAAATAATTGCCCTTACACAGCACGATATCTAACAAGACCAATGAATCTTGAGACGAAATACACCATAAAATAATTGTAACGAAGATACGGTCGTTTCATGTAAAATTGATGGACAGATTTGCAGAAATGGTAGCGATGCACCTTTTGAAATCGAAAGTAGAGCGGTGATTTTCTCAAACGAAATGTGAAAATAAAGCACATCATAACAATATATTGAAAATCAAGGTAGCATGTCGAAAAGATCTGTAGTTAGGCTTTTCAAACTATCGGTACTAAGTTGGAACTCCCTTACTTTATAATTTTAAAACAAAAAAAATAAACAGTTCTGAAACTTACCCGCCATATTTGGACAAAGATGCGTCCACTATACACATCGGTACAACGGGTCACACGTACTGTACGCTCCCAACCAGTGATTGTGCAGAGAAGCAGACAGAAAGTCGCAAAAGATGTCCTTTGTATAATTGGCCACAAAACAAGTAGGTGTTGCCCTTCACTGAGATTTTGGGTTCTAACTTGACTAATAGGTCAAGACATGTTACATCAAAATTGATGGCTGAATGTCAAGCAGCTCAAACTCTAACCTAGAATCTAAATGTAGCTCGACCAATAGTATTCTAGTGTGTGTCTATCTCTCTCTTCGGACTGCTTAAGGTCATTATGACAGCAAGACCCATAGTGTTTCTTTTGTGAAGACTTAATACAGGGCCATGCTCATACATGTATGTCTTAACTATCTTATTTCAAACTTTGTAAAGCAGCTGACATTGGCCGTAATAGCAAGTAGTAACAGCCCTGCATTTAGGTAGAGTTGCTGACTAAGAGGTATGTCAAAGATTCCAAACAAATTCTGGGACAATTCCTGTTTTTATTTCTCCATGAAAATATATGCTATGTCCCCCATTAGAAATCCATACCCTGCGAAAGCAGTTCTCTTTTCCTAAAACTGTGTAAAGATTATCTCAGAATTATCAACCCCCTCCCCTCCCCACTCCCAACCACCACCACTTATTAAGGCAGAAAAATATGTTTTCAGGGGAAGCAACTCTGCCTCTTTTTGTTTGCCTCCTTTCTTAATAAATGCCAACTCTTAAAGAAAAGTATTTGCTTCTTTAAAAGTAAATTCTCTCCTTCAAGAGTGGACCTCATATTGGCAGGACTACATTTTACAGGGAAGCCAACAGGATGTAACAAAAATGCTCCCCTTTGTAAAAATGGTCAAAAACTACTTACCAGCTAGCAAAGAACTCAGAAACCCCATGTAGAGAATAGCCTGGTTTGCATCTTTACTGTTTTTCACATATCTAAAAATAAAGAAAGAAAACTTCACATGTATGTCACTTTGAACTAGAAAATGTGTTTATGAAACACTATGCCCCTAACCATATGCTTGCCTCTAAAGAAGGTTCATCAAATAATGCTTGTACCTTTGTACCATAGGCTTCAATGCACTAAGTCGAAAAAGGGGCTTAACTCAGTCAAAAAATTACCAATTGTTTTCGAAAGTTAATCAGGTCATCTACACCTTGGGCAATAACTTCCTGCAAAAAATCATGATCCTAGCATCAGGGATTCTCCAGATTTTCTGTTCACAAGGTTCCATAGGCAAATAATGCACTAAGTTGTAAAAGGGGCATAACTCGATCAAAAAATCACAATTTTTTTTCAAAAGTTAATCAGGTCATCTACACCATAGGCAGTATCTTCCTGCAAAAAGGCATGATCCTAGCATCAGGGGTTCTCCAGATATTTTGTTCACAAGGTTCCATAGGCTTACAATGCACTAAGTCGAAAAGGGGGCATATAACTCGGTAAAAAATTCACGAACTTTTCTCAAAAGTTAATCAGGTCATCTACGCCTTGAACATTGTCATCCTGCAAAACCTCATGATCCTAGCATCTGGAGTTCTTGACATATTTTGTTCACAAGGTTCCACAGGCTAAGTCCAAAAGGGGCATAACTCTGAAAATATGTGACCCACAGAAAAAAGAAAAAACACCTTTTCGCTTATTTTTCATACTGATCATGTGTATAAAGTTTCAAGTTCCTAGCTCTTATGGTTCTTGACTGGATGTAAAGGTACCTTTGTACCATAGGCTTCAATGCACTATGTCCAAAAAGGAGCATAACTCGATAAAAAATTTACGATTTTTTTTTCAGAAGTTAATCAGGTCATCTACACATTAGGGAGTATCTTCCTTCAAAATATCATGATCCTAGCATCAGGGGTTATTGAGATATTTTGTTCACAAGTTTCCATAGGCTTACAATGCACTAAGTCGAAAAAGGGGCATAACTTGGTCAAAAATTCACAAAAAATTTTCAAAAGTTAATCAGGTCATCTACACTTTGAGCATTGTCATCCTGCAAAACGTCATGATCCTAGCATCAGGGGTTCTTGAGGTATTTTGTTCACAAGGTTCCATAGACTAAGTCGAAAAAGGGGCATATCTCTGGAATTACATGACCGGCGGAAAAATAACAAAGTACAGGTCTGCTTATTTTCAATACTGATCATGTGTATAAAGTTTCAAGTTCCTAGCTCTTACTGTTCTTGACTGTATATAAGGGTACCTTTGTTCCATAGGCTTAAATGCACTAAGTCGAAAAAGGGGCATAACTCGGTCAAAAATTCATAAAAAAAATTTCAAAAGTTAATCAGGTCACCTACACCTTAGGCAGTATTTCCCTGCAAAAAATCAAGCTCCTAGGATCAGGCGTTCTTGAGATATTTTGTTCACAAGGTTACATAGGCTTACAATGCACTAAGTCGAAAAGGGGCATAACTTGGTCAAAAGTTCACGAATTTTTTTCAAAAGTTAATCAATTCATCTACACCTTGGGCATTGTCATCCTGCAAAACCTCATGATCCTGGCATCAGGGGTTCTTGAGATATTTTGTTCACAAGGTTCGACAGGCTAAGTCGAAAAAGGGGCATAACTCTGAAAATATGTCACCTGCGGAAAAACGAAAAAATACGTATTTGTTTATTTTTCATACTGATCATGTGTATAAAGTTTCAAGCTCCTAGCTCTTACGGTTCTTGATAGCAGACAGACGGACTGACGGACGGACAGACGGATGGACAGGCCCAAACCAATATGCCCCCACAATTTCTCCGAAATTGGGGGCATAATAATGGTACATGTAATGCTAACTGGAGCTCAAGAAATAGACAGACTACCTGGAGCCACTGCAGTACAGCTGAATATGAGCTGCGACCCGACAAAACCGACAAAGTGGTATGTGCGCCCAGCTAAGACTCAGATCAGTCTGGGCATCTGCCCAGCCCAATCTGAGTCTTTGCTGGGTTGATATGCCACTTTGTTGGTAATGCGTCTCATACACACCAAGTCTTGAATTTGTCATCCATCTCAGGTTGGATTAAAAGGTCTATCAAACCTACAGGAAATGTCTCAGCATGACTGAAATACTGGTGATTGGTTCACCAAATGTCAACTACCTTTAAAGTATATAGATATATTCATGTAAATTCAGATTTAACATTTTGTTACATTTTATATTTTCACAGAACTCACAATGTAGTTTTGAAAACTGAAATACTTAAACATATAAACCACGTCCTGTGACTTCCAACAATGTGGCAATTTTGTCATGTGATATTTAGATCATCCTTCTCATTTATACAGGGAAATCAGAGACCTCACTGTTGGCTCTATGGCTTGGTTCACTTCCATTCATGGCTGATGTGACAAGGGAAGGCTCTGATCAGACTGCACATTTATGCAGTCTGATCAGAGCCTTTGCTTGTCACCAATGCAACATTATTGGAAATCACAGGATGTGGCTCAATTTTAACCCCACATTCTCAATTATCATTAACCACACGGCCAATATACAACAGACCCATATACACAACAGTAAAATCCCCTTATAAACAACCACCTTTTAGACTGCCAAAAAGTGGCCTTATTAGTGAGGTGGTCTTAATATTAAATATAAAATCATAAGAAAATACCATTTGGAACTGGCAAAGGCCAGTCTTAATAACCAAGTGGCCTTAATTTCGAGTAGTCTTAATAGCAAGATTTTACTGTACTTGTAGTTCAATACTTCAGGTACATGAAAATATATGTACATGTACATGTAACATCCTTTTCTATACAATTAATTGCGATAGAAGGGCAAACAGAAAAACAGTGCAGGAAAGTTAGGCTTGTGAGCCATTGTTCCAGTTTCTCCGTAGTCAGATGCTGATACAAAAATAATTGGGCCAAACTTGAATTTGAAGTATGGAGAGTTCACTATATAAATAGTTCAGATATACCAGACTTTGGGTTAATATAAGTATCTTTAATGGGTGTGAGGTGCCGATGGAAAATCTGTCACCAGATAACTGTTTGGCATCCTGAGTGACAGATTTTTCTATTTTCACTTCAAACCTGTGCTAGATACTTTTTCTTCCATACCCTTTGATTAACAAGGTTTGAATTTCAAGTTGGAACTTGTTGAAGCCATAAGTGTTTGAAAGAAGCTGACCCTATCAACGACATACATTTGATTACTTTTATGTCACATAAGCTGATGACATTTTACAATTTCCATGACATCATCAGCTAGATTATCTTTTGTACAACCAATGCACTGACTACATGTGAGTTTTATCCGGTCTTGGGTGGGATAAGATTTATAGGTACAGGTGAAACATGCAGATATCCTTATATGGTGTGCAAAAAATGATTTATTTGCATGAATCCTGTCTGAAAAGATTCACAGCTAACTGGAAAGCAAAACAAGTAACCTGTGATGTAAAACTTGTAGCATGAAGTCCAACTCTGCATCCCCAATCTCTAGCCTCCTTGTCAGCTTAAACAAACATTCATATAATTTCGCATCCACTGTTGGCAGAAAGAACAACAAACTTAGGACTTCTTGTCGGCACCAAGTGTCCATGCTTAGAAAACTATTGTTTCCCTCACCTGAAAATCAATAGAGCCAAGACACAATAAAACCAACAAGAGGTGTGTGTGCCATGCGAAGACTCAGATCAGTCTGGGCATCTGCCAAGTCTGATCAGTCTTTACTGTTGGCATGGAGGTAGCTTAGAGCCTTAGTTAACTGTTGAGTGGACAACAAAAGCTCTGCTCTGACTGGGCGGATGTCCAGTGTGATTTGAGTCTTTGCTGGGGGTACATGCCACTTTGTTGGTTTTGCCATGTCACAGCTTGTATGATCCATAAATTACAGTAATAATTACCATAAAGTTCCTAAAAATTGGGACACCTAAAATAATTACCCCACTTGTTCTGAAAATGAACAATTTCGTTTTACAGCGAAGTAATGAATCTATAAGATGCGTATGAATGGCTAACAGTGTAGACCCTGATCAGACTGCTCCTAGAGGAGCAGTCTGATCTGGATCTGCACTGTTTCCTCAGCACCATTTGTTCCAATACATGTATTTAAAATTATAAAGATACAGTACACGCAACATGAAGACTTGATCTGACACGCTCTCGCGTGACACTTAAAATCGCGAGGAAGGGATTAAAATCCACGGGATTCTCTCGCAACTCTCACGCATTTCACACTAAACTTCCTCGCGTGTTTGAAAATCGCCACGTTCCACACAAGAAATTTCCTCGCATCTCGCGTGAAATTCATAGAGTGATGTATGCGAGAAACTTTCTCGCATCACGCGTGGAATTTTGTCATGGTAGGTACATGTACAGTAAATGCAAGTTTCTTTACAAGTACAGATACCTTTATGATTCGCAATGCATTTTTTTTTCGGCTCTGATAACGGTTCAATTAATACATAGTAAGCGTGCGTGAATAACCTAATTGATCGCATCCTCAACGCAAGTATTGTTTGACCGTACGTTATTTAAATTTACGAATTAAGGATGGGTTGATAAACAATCATGATCAGCGTAATTTTGTTGCAGTTACGCGGCGAGTTAATTAGTGAGGCTTATGTTTGAAAGAATATTGTTAATAGGTTAGTTAGATGACACAGACAAAAAACTTCGCCCAGGCGCCACCGATAATAGCCCAATCCATGTCAAAACAGTCACAAAGATCAAAGCATTTCGATCAGCTTTTGAACTCAAAGATATAGCCGCTAGTGGCACGTGCCGAAAGGTTTAATTATTAACCAATATAAACTTTCTGATGTAAGAGCTGTCAAGTTTCCATTAAAAGCGCACGCGACAACAATGACTTGATTAGCAAATGGGCTGTCTCAGAGGTGATTGACGTCCACTTTTAATACCCACTCTCTGAAATATGCAAATTTGTAAACCTGTTGGTTTGACAGCTAAGAAAAATTACGTCACAGCTGCATCCTCTTAATCAGTTCATTCATGAAATATGGAAAATATGATTTTGCGTCGTGGATCAATAGTCAAAGTGTTTGGATTTTAAAAATGCATCAAAATGAAGGAAAAATAAGAGGTGAGAAGTTTGTTTTTTATTCCGATCTCCGCGTGGCAAAATCACATTATCTATATGAAAAACGAAACTGATTCTGCTGCGCGGAAAAATTCTCAAAGTATTCAGACTAATAAACATAATATCTGTATTCATATTTAGAGGTGACTGAACGCATTCAGGGCCTTCGCCATAATAAAATGTGACGACGGTAGCATTTGTTGAAATACGTAAACACAGCGCGTTTATATAGGCCAGTCTCGTGCCTTGACATCAAAGGATGCCGCTCAGAGCACAAAATGGTGAAAGGAATCTTATTCCATACGCTGATAGTAAATATTAGGATCAGCCTGCGCAGTATTAAATACAATGCGACAAACTGGTATGCTTTACGCGTCATAGCGTGAGCGGTTTACGTTGTCTATTTTAGTATTTGTTCGGCACTTTAGGTTATTTCCAGAATGGCGGAAATTGCCGATCGTAATTTTTGCCGCTAAAATTTTTTTCATGAGTCGGCGCCAAAAAAGACCAGTCGGTTGGAAACCGGAATCACACAACTTTTTTTTTTAAGGCCCAATGTAAAAATATAAATGAATTACCTGTACAACATATAATGACCTGTGAAATTGACAGGAATCGTTTATCCTTTCCACTCGAAAACACGCGTCACGCGTGATTAAGTTTGGTGCCGATGACTCACCTGATCATACATGGAGTTAATCCTTTCTCTCGCGTGAAAAGAAATTGTTTTCTCGCGAGTTTAACGTCACGCATCTCGCGAGTGTCTCGCATCTCCCACGCATTTCACACGCAAAAAACCCACTAAACTTTCGCGGAAAAGATTAAAATTTCTAGCGAGAGCGTGTCAGCTCAAGTCTTCACGTTGTGTGTACTGTATCCTTGGCTTAAACTGGTTAAGGTGTATGGGTACACCTCCATGTTTTTCTGCCAATTTTATGAAGGGAAACAACTTTCCTGGCTTCCTGTTTGCTTTCCTGCAGAATATAGCCCTCCCACATTGGGGTCTATTCTATTCTCAAAGAAAAGAATTTGCTTGTCCAGAAGCAAATTCTTTTCTTTATGAGTTGACACTATTTAGAAAGGAGACAGAAAGAATATGGTTAAATTGCTTCCCCTCGAAGTGTACACTATAACCTTCATGTGATTATCCAAAAATCTGAAAAAGTTGAATTGAAAATCCAGTGATTTCTCAGAAATTTGCTTACAGAATATGAAACTATAGATTTTGATCAGCTGAGCAGTTCACACTAACTGGTCAAATGTTGTTTCAATACTCCAAACTTCCTAATTCCTGTAACCACAGTCACTGTGGTTATGCCAATTTCCCTATCTGTGCTGTTGACCAAGCCAGTCAATTACCATATGTGCAAAAGTTAGTGTAGACCAAGACAAATGACAGCAGTATCAGCTTGGTTGACAACCATAAACAATAGTAACATTTACTGCCATTGGTAATGCTTACAATCTAATTCTCAGTCTACCGCCACTTAGTACCGGATTAGTCGACAGCACAGGTAGGCAAATCGGTATTACCACCATGGTAACAGACAGCCATAAGTAGGGATGTAACGATAGTCCATAAATGACTATTGCGATAGTACTGACACTGCAAGAAGTACCATTGCGATACTATTACTATTGCAATGCATTGCGATAACTATTGGGGACAGATTTTTTATCCAGAAACTGAGCTTTTCTGTATAAAAATCTGATATGTTCACAAATTTACGACTGAAAAGCATTGTTTAATGACTGTTGTTTCACAACATGCACACCTTGGCTACAAAATACAAGAAAATATTATTTTTCATTCTTTGGAATCCATATGCATTTCTATTATTCTTTTAGCTAAAAACTTCTTTCAAGAAATAGATGCATTTCTAGAAACTATTGAAACTATTGCGGTATCGGAAACACTATTGCCGATAGAATTGACATTGCAGCTTTCCCTATCGATAGTGACTATTGCCAATGTTACTATTGCGATATATCAATAGTCCGATGTATTGTTACACCCCTAGCCAAAAGTGAATCTGGAAAAGTCTGTTTTTCCTGCAGTCTGTTGGCTGAGTAGCAAACAGTGAAGACTGATCAGAATCCCCTTCAACTCACTTCTGGAGCAGTCACAACTCAAAACAGCAATCAATTTAATTTCTCAAATTTAAAACTTCTATTTAGGTATAAAAACATGTTTGTGTGTCAACTGTTAAGCTATTTTTGTACCAGCCCAGTCCACATTTCTTTCAGTTTGACAAACAAACAATCTGATATCAAATGCTTATAAAACCTAAAGTCTTAGATTTAAAAGTAGATGGTTTTCTACCATTTTTGTACAAAGGAAACTATTTCTGTGACTTCCTGTTAGCTTCCCTGGAAGAGCAAATTTTTTTTCTTTAAAGACAGGGGTGGTACTAAATAAGGAGGATTAACTTCAACAGTGTCATTCTGTCTCTTGATCACATAGTGTCAACACCTCCTATCAGCCAATAAAATGATCATTACTGGTTATTCTGGTCCACTGACTGGTTGAATAAATTTTCACACCTTTACCTGTACAGGTAAATCTGCTGTGAGATGGGAACCAGACCCCCCCCCACCCCCGGCAGAGAAGTCCTGTCTTTAAGAGTTGACCTCAAATGAGAAGGGAGGCAAAAATGAAACTTGCAGAGTTACTTCCCCTTAAAGTGTATCCATTCACATCATCTTGATTTTTCAGGCAAAGAGCATTTGAGCCATGCTAGGACAAAACCAACAAAATGGCATGTGTGCCAAGCACAGATTAAGATCAGCCTCGGCATCCACCCAGTCTGATCAGAGTTTTCGCTGTGCACTTAAAGGATAGCTTAGGGTCTAAGTTATGTCAATGCCAACAGCAAAGACTCTGATCAGTCTGAGTGGATGCCCAGGCTGATCTGAGGCTTGGTGTGGTGCACTTGCCATTTTGTTGGTTTTAACCTGTCATTGCTCATTTATGTAAATTTTTGGGTCTACAGCAATACTCACTGAACCATATCAAACTGTGTCTACTAATGAGGTCAAGGACACCTGCACAGTTCTGACAAGCTGCTCTCTTCATTGTTGCTATCACCATGGCTGCCATCTCTTGGTTGTCCTTGACAACAAGGGTCAGTATCTCTGGTAGTGTCGACAGGAAATCATTTTCACTGTTAACAAAAAAAAATAGTAAACAAAACTCTATGGATAGCTGTGCCTAGCCTTTCTGTATTTTGTCACAAAACAGAGCTAAACCAAGAACTTGACAAAAGTTAATGCCACAAACGACAGAAAAACAACACCTTTGTCTCACTTACATGCAATTGAAGTCAAGGGAATAAATGAATATTGTCTAAGAAGTATTTCAGCTGTGTCTTTCAGAATTAATGACAATTTAAAAGTTAACATTGAAAATATTGCTAAAGCACAGCTTTTGGGTGGGGGAACTGTGAATGAAGTGTAGTGCAAGAGCTCATTGTTGCCTTTGTGACAAGAGAGGCAGATCCTATTCTCTTTAATCAGTTTTCACCCATAAAGCAGTTTTTTGCATCAAGCATTAATCTGAGTTGTCATTATCACGTATTGCTATGGATATCCCTTTGCTACAAAAACCAAGCCATAAATGTTTTGTCACAGACTGCAAAATGTATTGCTGTGCTTAATTACAGTAAACTGAATTGTGGTTTTAATGGGATAATCCTTTTTTTTTTTGCTTTGGTGCATGCTGTGCCTGCAAACTATTTGTTTATTTTGCTAAATTCTCATCTCTAAGATGAAGAATGTCTTTCTAGACTGCTTTGCAATTTAGGGGATAACTGTACTCAAAATTGTTATTTGAGGAGGTAAATCGTCGATTTTATGGTCGGAAATTTTGTTTTATGGAGCCGTAAAACACAATCTGCGACCATAAAACCGAAGATTTACCTCCCAAAATGACAATTTTTGGTACAGATATCCCCATTCTAATGCACTTGATCACTTTTTGCCCTTCAAAGTCTACGAATTTGCATCTTCAGCGAGCGCTTTCAACTGCGTAAAATCATACGTCAGCCAATGAGAAGCAACGTTTCATAATGATGTCGGGTTTGCAACAGTAAATCATGGAATATACTGTTGCAAATTTTTAACGTTATCCAATCAGACATCGCGTTACATTGGTCAGTGCATTAGAATGTTGTTTTGTTGCTTTGTGTCTACAGTAAAACAGCTATGGTCATGTCGGGACGGTCCGTCAACCTAACCACACTATTCCTGGGCAGGCATAGCAGGGCTTGACAAATCAAAATTTTATCCATTTGTCTGGTAATTAGCTTCTACAAGAAAATGCTGAAATATATATCTGTTTTCCCTATATAACTTATACATTTATCTGGGCAAGTAAGAAAATAATTTACTTGCCCAGCAAAAATTTTCACTTGTCCCGGGCAACCGGACAATGGATTTGTCAGGCCCTGCATAGACTTCCTAAGATTTTAACCAGAATTAAGTGCATATACTTCCCCCAGTAACTGACAACTGCTCTTTTTGAATCAGTGGAAGGAGAAATGAAAGTATGTGGCAGGACCAGGTATCAAACCCGGACCTCTTGCTCTTGAGTCAGACGTGCTACCTACTGCGCTACGCAGCCCTGCAATTTAACATGTGCATCCTTATTACTTTGAAATTACACTACCTAAAGCATGTGCAAAATTCTTCAAGGCATAATTAGGCTGAGACCTAAAGTTACATAAGGCTGCCCTAACAAAAGTTGTTAAACAGGGAGCAACCAGTGTTATCTCAGAAAGCTCTTTAACTCTGGATCACTGATAAAAGCTGATGGTTTAACCCTATTGCACTCAGAACAGCCAAAACTCCATAGAGTTTTTGGCTGTTCTGAGTGCAATAGGCAGGGGTGACAACAGACTGGGATTCTCAATCCTGAAAGTCTGTCAACTGAATCCTGAATTCAGCCAAAAATTTCTTAAATCACATATAAGTAGTTAAAATACAATAAATCAATAGAAATCAGTCAGTTTATGCTTATTTTAAGCAAAAATTCTGATTTAAATATGTTAAAACCAAATTTCAACAATAATAAATTTGACCTTATATGAATCATGTGCGATTTCTAAATCCTGAAATCAGGATTAATCCTGAACTTTATCACCCCTGAATAGGGTTAAGGTGAATGGATGCACTTTCATGGTAGCAACTGTCATTATCACTTTTGTCCTCCCCCAACGCCCACCCAACCCCAACACATTCCTGCCTTCTAAATAGAAGTCAACTCTTAATGAAAAGAATTTGCTCCTCCAGGAGTATATTCTTTCATTTGAGAGTAGACCCCATTTTTGATGGGATATATCTACCAGGAAAGTAAATATGATGTTACCCTTTGTAATAAAGGACAGAAAAAAGTTGGGTGTAGAAAAGAGCAGAAAAATGTTGGGGTGTACCCAACACCTTAATTTTCAATTCTAACTGCTTACCAAACAGCATCAGACTTGTGATCTGCTAAACATACTTCAGAGAAAAACTTCAAGTAGACTTTCTTCTCTGCAGACAAATAGTGAGCACCTTTGTAGCGAAGAAGGGCACACATCAACAACTGCTGGACACAACCTGTCAGAAAATATGTCAAGAAGTCAGGCACAACAATAAGAAATCAGCAAACTGGATAATAAGACTGAAATAGCTGGATGGCTGACTTGCAATTTTATGTGCTTTTCAACAGTATTTCAGTAATATCAGGATGATGGGAGGGTGATAATGAAAGGCTGTGTTCAATGGAACCCATTCACAACTGAAAAGAGTTCCATCTCCAGCTCCCTAAAAATTGTGAACCCCTAGATCAGCAGGCCAGTGTGTAACCCACTTAGCTCCACTTAGCTACCCGACATAACAGGTTAAAAGGAAGTGAGATGATTCATTATGTTGAATGAAATCTATATCACAGTTCACCACGCAGTGTCTTGAAAATAAAATATATTAGTAAGAAAAAGGCCTGCTGTGGCAGAGGTATACAGACAACTTATGTAACAAGAGCTGTCGCCTGACAGCATAGCTCGCCTGAATAGGTGCTTGCCCATCACACAGTCGCTATGGTGGTGTGGACTGCTATGTATAAAACTTCAGGCAAGCATGTCCATAATGACAACACATTTATAAACAAAAGCTATCTCAGAAACAAGTATTAAAATAAAAAAAAATCCACATGAAATTTCAAAGTCCATGAGCTTTAGGTCAAAGAACTAAGGGGTAGGGGGGAGGAGGGCAGCGCTAAGTTGTATCAAAGCCTTTAACCGTTATCTAACATCAGTCCAAGTATTAGTATCAACTGAGTCCATTGTGGCACTGTGAAATTATGTCTTCATTAATATAAAACTAATCAAAATCTTTAAGACAAAACTCAAAGTCCATGACCTTGACATCAAGGTCATCCAGTCGGGTAAGTATATAGTGTTTTGTAAAAACTCAAAATAGTGTCTAACATCAGTTCAAGTGTTAACTAAATCTCTGCCAAGCATTATGAATCAGTACGCAATTAGAAAACTTTAATAAAGACCAAATTTCCTAAGTCCCTGACCTTGACATCAAGGTCACCGAGCAGGGCTGGGGTAGTACTCTGTAAAACTTTGGACTAATATCTAACTACAGTGCAAATATAAAAAGAATTCATCTATGGTTTCAGGAGATATGTGTCATTAAAAAACTTTAACCAAAACATCCAATTAATAAAAAGACAATTTTCTAAGTCCATGACCTTGACATCAAGGTCACTGAGGGGGGTGGGGGTAGTACCTTGGAAAACTTTAGACCAATATCTAACTACAGTGCAAGTATCAAAGGAATCCATCCATGGGTTAAGGAGATACTGGGCTTTAGAAAACTTTAACCAAAACATCCAGTCCCAAAAAACTCCCAATTTTCTAAGTCCATGACCTTGACATCAAGGTCAAGGAGTGGGGTGGGGGTGGTACCATGTTAAACTTTGGACCAATATCTAACTACAGTGCAAGTATCAAAAGAATCCATCCATGGGTTAGGGAGGTATAGGTCTTTAAAAAACTTTAACCAAAACATCCAATCCGGATGCCGACGCTGACGCGGACGCTGACGCGGACGCGGACGCGGACGCCGACGCCGTGGTGACAACAATAGCTCTTCCTGAACTTTCGTTCAGGCGAGCTAAAAAGTATAGACCCAGGTCAGGGTGCTCCAAAGGGAACAATCTATTAATGGTCACCATTTCAGTACTCAAGATAAGAGAGGTAATAGGCATTATTTGGGTATAATTTTCCATACTTCTCCACAAAACATATCTTGTGATCCCTCATTATAATCATCTCGCCAAGACGATGCTAATGAGGGGCCACAACATATATGTTTTCCTTGAGAAATAAAAAAATGATCTTTGAATTATTCTCAATACCCACTCTTCTCTGTAGCTGTTTTCCATATTAATTGGGCCATGAGACAGTTTTTTTTTATTAATCTAGAATGACTCCAAATATCTAAATTAGTTTTGTGTATTTTGGCAGTATGATGTTTTTTTCCTTCAAAAATGATCCCAAAAATCTAGATCCATCTTTTAAGATGGATGAAGGTATTTGGGTTTGTTTTGGAGGGGAAATACTTGTCTTATATCAACCAGTTTTAGGGTAACTTGACAGCAAAGGGCCCAATGTAAGGTCTAAACTCACTCTCTTCTATATCTAACAAAATAAGTCTCTTCAGGATCTTCACAATGACCTTTGAACTTTGACCAAGCACCTTTGACTTGTATTTTCCTTGCAGAAAGTCTTTCAAGTAGGTAACTATGTCTGGCAGCCATGTTGGAATGCTTCCTTCTTTCTGATTGGTCAGAAACTGGGTCATGATGTCACATATTGTCAGGTTAATAGATTCTGCTGAAATCTGTAAACATCAAAAACAAAGTTATTGCAATTTAGAAAAAACTAGAATGTGTCCATAGGATATGGATGCCCCGGCCTAGTGCCCTAAGTAAGATGGCGCCTTGTTTAAGGCACTGGCACTTGTAGGATAACTAGGTTCACAAAGACAGATTTGTAAGGTACATGTTTTATTGTTTTCTTTAGGAAGATGTATTGTGCTTCTCGGATCAAGAGAAGTGTGTGTGTGTGTGTGTGTGTGTGTGTGGGGGGGGGGGGGGGGGGGGGGGGGGGGGGGGGGTTGTGTTGGGTGGGTTGGAGGGGAAGTCATGACTGTGATATTGTGATATGTGATAACGTTCTGTATCTTATCACAGAAATGGATGCCATGCAACTTTCCAAAAGAAATAGCCCAGAAACAAGTAACTTTTCAAAAACTAACAAACAGAAACCATTTTTGTATTGAAAAAGGGTCATAACTCCAAAAGTAATGGGCAGATTTTACCCTGAATTGAACCTGACCTGTATTTTATAATTATATAATGAATTCAATACACCAATGCTTTCAAAAGATATCGAACGGAAACCATTTTTTCATAAAAAATGAAGTAGAAAAAGGGCCATAACTCCCACAATAATATACAGATTTTACCCTAAATCGAACTTGACCTGTATTTTATGATTAAATACCTGTGTATAAAATATGGATTCAATACACCAAATGTTCTCAAAAGATATCGAATGGAAACCATTTCATACGGGACGTACAAGACAGGACAGGACAGGACATGCTAGACGTACATACAGACAGCGGTGATACTATATGCCCCCCCCCCACCCCCCCCTATTAAATATGGCGTGGACATAAGAAAATTTAAAGGTAGGTTCCTGTACTTTGGAATGCATCAATAATCTTGATGAACTTTCATCCAAGTTTTTTGAAAGCACTTATAAAAGGGAATTAATAAGTTTCAATAAAAAGTGTAAATCAAAAATTTTTTAGAAAAGTTGTTTTGCAAGGGATTTCCTAACTCTGCTTCTCACACCAGTTAGTGCTATTTTTAGTTCGTGCCAAAAATAGATAACGCAGCTGATGTCATGCTGCATTGCATTTTTGGATAGTTTTAATCCATCCGCCCTGCCAGGACCTCTAGGAGAGCTCACGTCAAGGGAAAATTGACCTTTGGAGAATGGCATCAGAAAACGCGCACTTATAGACATAATAAACAAAGTTATTTTTAGAACTGGAATTCCAACGAAAGAAAATAAAGCAAAAGGAAAAACGACTATTTTCTTCAACATCTGACGAGTTTCTAAGTAGCAACAAATTCAGAAAAATAAGAGAATTCAATACTGCTCAGAAAAAGACGAAATTATTTTGTGGACATAATTGACAACGCTAGCCCAGGAACCTACCTTTAAGGTGTGTATGTTATGCCTTGTTATAATGGAAATGATTAACTACATGGTATACAAGGCAGAGGATTCTACACAGGAAATCCAGAAAATTTTGTGAAGATTTATTTTTTGCATACTGATGGCAGTTAAGTTATCGTTAATCGGTAATGAGTTCCTATAACTAGTTATTGTTATAACTATGCAATAATGTTAACTTTACATGTTTTATTAAAGTACTGTTGGAAAATGTTTGCAAAAATAAAACTGATGAATGAGTTTGGTTTGTTGTGGGTTGGTGGGGGCTAAGGGGGTGGGACAAAGCAGAGCAGTTTTGCAGTAACCAAGAAAACTGATAGACAATAAAAACCTAAATAATTAATGAGCCACTTCAGACTGACTGAAGACTGCTCTGATCAAAGTGCCGTGTTTAAAATCCCATTAGCAGTTTTTGACACATCACCAAATTCTAACATCAACATGTTCAATTTGAGGTACATATAATTACAGTAACAAGCTAAAGTGTATGGTAAAATGCCATTTATTTAAACTTTTTTTGTGATTTCCTGTTTGCTTGCCTATACAAAACCCTTCACAAAAAGGGTCTGTCTACTCTTAAAGGAAAGAATTTGCTCCATTAGCCCAACACAAGACCCTTCCAAAAAGGGGTCTATCTACTCTTAAAGGAAAGAATTTGCTCATTTCAGAGTTGACCCCCAAAGAGAGGCAAAATGGACCTAAGCTTATTCATTCACCACGAGCTGTTCCAATACAAAGAGTAAGTACCCTATCAATCTTAATAAACGCCCCTGCTCTAAGAAACGCCCCCAGCCAATTTTCCGATAATAATGTTATATTATCTTGCATGAACTTCTGCTTGCTTCTCTGGATATGTAGCTCTTTTCTATGGGTCTACCTTTAAAGGAATGAATTTGCTCCTGGAGGAGCAAATTCTTTCTTTTAAGAGTTGACCCCTACTGAGAAGGGAGGCAAAACAGTTGCAGTACTTTTATTAGAGGTAGTTTGGCAGTGACTGATTTACTACACTTTATGCTCAAAATCCGCCTCCCTTTTGTAAAATACTACGCCCCCAGTGTGTTCAATAGGATTAATATGGTACATTAACGGAAACTCAACTGTCAGTACCTATGGTAACATACCTGGTCAGTTTTATCTGTTTTATCTTTCCTACCAGCTGCTTCATGGAGTGAATATGGGAAGCCAGCTAGAAAATGCTGCTGACAATCTTTTATGTGTTTACCTTCTACAAATGATTCCTAAAAAATAAAGTAGAAAATATTGTAACAATATTGTTCCTGGAAGGGCAGCTTGCCTAAATAAGACTTTGGCCTTCACATAAACATGTTACCAAAAGCTTCAGCACTGACTGGGATGTCACCCATGCCAAACTGCTAGCAATAGCCCTGCATGTGTTTTACAGCAGACAAGCCAAAAATAACTTTCATTTAAGAAAAAGATCAGCTCTAGAGGGATAGCTGAGTAACCATTTGCTGTCTAGAATTCAGTTGTAGAATAACTTGTACCACAAGAGCAGTGCTGGAATGATATCTCAACTTATATCTGACCAACATACAGTGTATGACTGAATAATAACTGAAGCTGGTCTAACACACAAGAAAGTTGAAAAAGTCTTAATACTTCAAATTCTCCCAACTTTTACTTCAAATTCTGATCAGCTAAAGTTGTCAATATTTGCAAATGATGTCTACATTAGACTCATACGCTCTGAAACAGTGATTTAATGCAGCAAAAACAGTGATTTAATGCATCTAAAAAAGTAACTTATTGACGAATTAATAGTTTACACACACTAACATACACTGTAGCAAGGCGTAGCCTGCACCTTCTACCAAGATCAACTGTGCAAAAGCTTACTCCCAAAAAGTAGCCCAAATCAAACTTATTTGAGACATAACATGATAAAACCAACAAAGTAGCATGTGCAACCAGCAAAGACTCAGCTCAGCCTGGGCACCCACCCAGTCTGCTCAGAGTCTTTGCTGTGCACTTAAAGGGTAGCTAAGGGTCTGATCATAGTCTTTGTTGCGCACTTGAAGGGTAGCTAAATCTAAGCTTCTTCAATGTCGACAGCAAAGAATCTGATCAGACTGAGCAGATGCCCAGGCTGATCTGAGTCTTTCCTGGGTGCACATGACACTTTGTTGGTTTTGTCATGTGGCTGCTCATTTGTGAAATTATAAATTTGTCATCCTTTTGGTAAAGGTCATTATGGCTTCTTCAGTCCTTCAGATTTTTTAATTTGCATATGCACGGCCATGTAGCAAAACTGTTGGGAAAATAACAATAATTTCCCACTCCCCCAACACACACACACCATCCTCAACTTCTATGCAAGAAACCAAGCACCAATAACTGTGCAATGCAGCAAGAGGAAAAAAATCACCCAAGCGCTACTGTAGTTATCTGGCTATTAGACAGGGTGAGATCAGGGGTATTAAATCTGCTGTAAGATGTTTCTTTATCATATGACGTCATTGTTATTCAGTGGAAAACATTATGGAAATGAATTTCCTTTTTTGAAATTTTATCGATGTGTAAACGCCGGCGAATCCCTCAAAAACTTAACATAAAGCCCTGTGGCTTTCTGTTTAGTTTGTGAGTGATTCGCCTGCTTTTACACATCGATAAAATTTCAAAAAAGGAAATTCATTTCTTATAATTCTAAGTTTGTCCATCCAAAAGTTTTTCTTCGGTTTACTAAATTGGAGGGTTTAGGTGAACAGTGTTTGACAAAATCAGAGACATGAGCATTTCAAGCATAATACATGTACCCTTTGAAATTACAAACTCTATTTGAAATTACAAACAGTTATTTTGTAGGTTTTCATTTCTAACTCGTTTCCTTGCATCAAACACTCCAAAAAAGTCAATGATTCAACCTTAAACACTGTCGAGGGTGCCACCATTTTGAAACCGTTCCCAACTGGCATTTGTTATGACGCTGACGTTACATAATAAGTAACGCCATACAGGGGCTTGCTTTGATCGTCTCAAGACAAGTTTGTTATTCCATCTGAATTACAATTAGAAAATGCAAAATTTCGGATTCGTTACATAAAAAGGTAGAAAAATTCTTCGTCATGCGACATATAGATATTACGTCAACAGGATTTATCGATGTATAAACGCCTCTCTCCAGATGCTGTCAGCCAATCATTTGTTTGGAACTTGTGCCAAAGAGAGGCTGTTGAAATTATTGTGTCATAAAAATGGTATGACAACACATCTAATAACATTTTGGCCTTTACATGTAACATGCTTGATAACCACTGTGTCCACAATGCATTTTCTTATAGAAATAATGGTCATTTTGAAAGTGATGAAACCCCATTTTAAAGAGTCATATGATAAATGGAATCTCACACTTGTGGTCATTTGATATGAAATTTATGAAAAGAGCCAAAGGCTGGTTTCATAAATTTCAAACGAAATGACCACAAGTGTAAGATCCTCTATATCTGTTTCAAAACAAACTTCCTTAAATCTAAATTCATCAAGATGGATCTAGATCTTTTGAGTGTTTTGGTGGGGAAAAAACATCTCGTCTTGTGACCAAAAAAATGTTACATAACAAATATTAATGTTTACCTGACCCTCTGTTTTGTATAATGAGGCACACTCTCCAAGCAACTGTGTGACATTCAGTATACTAACAATTATACCAACACTGTCTGACTGTAACAGGTTCCCTGAAATAAAGGTATACAGGTAAACCATATAATTTTCAAGCATTTTTCAAAGGGAGATAACTTCTGTGACTTACAGTTTGCATCCCTAGATGGCAAAGCCTTTCCAAAATGAGGATGAGTCTGATAGATCTGAGTCTTCATTGTCAGCATGGAGGTAGCTTAGACCCTTAGCTACCCTTTAAGCACACAGCAAGAACTCTGATCACAATAGGCAGATGCCAGGCTGATCTCAGTCTTCCCTGAGCACACATACCACTTAGTTGGTTTTGTTGTGTTATGGCTTGTGTTGTAAATAAACTGGTCAAAAAAAGTTAAGCCCCACATGAAATTTTGGGTAGGTTTAATTCTGGTACAGAAAAATGAGTCCGGACAAGGAAATTCCAAAACGTTTTTATTTGTTATCGTGGATAGAATACCTGTCTACCACTAGACAACAAATTCTCATGTGTTTTGATAAATTTCATGCTTTAGCATTCGCTTAAATCAGCCCGAAATTTGCAAGATTTAGCATCGTGTAATTTACAGCAAAGCATGCAAAGAAGCACAATTTTCACTCGCTCACTCAAGTGTACATGAAGCGACATCATCGGTGAAGTTCGTAAATTTTAAAAAATCGAACTGTTCTGTCATTCCATCAGTGAAAATTGTGTTTCAAAAATGGTTGTTGTAAGACAAAGAATGACTCCACAGGAATGTTTAAGGGCGGTAGGAATGATTCAGGCCGGTTTAACGCATCGGCAAGTTGCTATTGCTCTCAATCGTGACCATAGAATCATTGACCGTCTTTGGGATCGGTATATTCAGACGGGAACGACCACAGACAGGCCGCATTCTGGGAGACCCCGTGTGACGTCTGCTAGAGATGATCAGTACATCGCCTATTGTGCACTACATCAACGTACACTGAATTCTAGACGTTTACGTGAACAGTTCAGAGCTGGAACAAACATTAATGTGTCAGATCAGACAATACGTAATCGTTTGCACGCGAGGAATTTGACTGCACGTCGTCCTGTGGTACGTCAGCCCTTGACTAGGCAACACAGAATCGCTCGGCGTCAATGGGCATTGGTTCATCGTCTGTGGACTCGGGCCGAATGGCGAATGGTTATGTTTAGTGACGAGTCCAGGTACAACGTCGATCACCATGATGGCAGAGTATGGGTTTGGAGACGTCCCGGTGAGCGATATGCTCCACCATGTGTTGCCTCACACGACAGGTGGGGTGGTGGTTCAGTAATGGTCTGGGCCGGTATTTGGAGTACAGGGAGAACTGATCTGGTTGTTGTGAATGGCAACATGAACTGGCAACGGTATTTGAACGATATTATTGTTGCAGTTGTAGTGCCAAATCTCCAAAGAATCGGTAATGGCGCAGTCTTTCAAGACGATAATGCCCGTCCCCACCGCGCTAGAGCTGTCCAAGATTACTTCAGGCAACATGGTATCCAGAGGATGGACTGGCCGGCGAGGTCACCGGATATGAATCCCATAGAACATCTGTGGGATTTGTTAGAACGTCGTATCCGTGGTCGTCCACAGGTGCCACAGACTGTTGCTGACCTGCGCCAAGCGTTAATTGACGAATGGCGCAATATACCCCAGGTTGACATTACAAATCTCGTAAACAGCATGCGAAGACATTGTACCGAGCTTCTCCATGAACATGGCGGACATACGCATTATTAAAATTCGTTAGAACTGTGCCTTTGCTCCACGGAAAGAGATGATAGAACTTGGGGACTTTTTGAAATGAGGGTACCCATGTTTACGGTATCGTCACGTGATAAGTTTTTCTGACAGTGAGATGAAATTTATTGGAGAAAGTGTGGAAATGAATGAAATTTATTGTTATGAAATTAAAATTTTATAAATTTCCTGGTTTTCAAATTACATGGGTTTTGGTAAGTGGGGCTTAAATTTTTTTGACCAGTTTATATGAGTCATAAGGAAATCTCATGAGTATATCAAGCAGATCAGTTGTAAAAACATTGTGCATATAGAGGATCTTACACCAGTGGTCATTTCATATGAAATGACCATGAATATGATCCTTTTAAATGGGACTTTTTTGTCTTCAAAAGGAACATTACCCGGTATTTCAATAAGAAAACTCATTGTTGACATGGACGTTGTCAATGACATATACGCGCCAAAGTGTTATTACACCTGTGCTCATACGATTTTTATGACACCACCTTATCCACTGAATAACAGCGACATCATATGATAAATACTATTTTGTCATGTAATAAAAAATTAAGTAAAGTAATATATGTATGTAAAGTTGACAGATGAGTTAGATATTCTAAAGACCCTTATATTTTTCAGTACCTCATGTAATGTAATGTTTCTTATTAGCTTTCTAAACTAAAAACATTTTAACAATCAAAGCTGCAGATAAGATGGGGTAACAGGGATAATTCCGGAATGTGTTTTCTTATTTCTCAATAAAACATATATTGTGACCCCTCCTTAGAGCTGTCTTGGCAAAATGTACTTTACAGTGGCATTTAAAGTATCATTTGATATTATTGGCTTTTGCATAAAGTTTGAATGTGAAAATTTAAATGTAAAGCTTAAATATTTTATATGCCATTTCAGGTGTATTGATTCACCTGCATGTTTTTTTTACTATTTTCACAAAGGTGAATGATTTAGGGGATAACTGAATTCAAAATTGTCATTTGGGGAGGTAAATCGTCGGTTTTATGGTCGGAAATTTTGTTTTACGGTGACGCGCTAGCGGAGCCAAAAACCGGAATTTGCGACCATACACCATAAAACCGATGATTTACCTCCCCAAATGACAATTTTCAATATAGTTATCCCCATTCTAATGCACTTTTCACATTTTTCTCTTTCAAAGTGTACTTCTTTGCACCCATTGCAAGCGCTTTCAGGGGCATAAAACCAAATGCCAGCCAATGAGAAGCGATGTTTTATAATGACGTTGGATTTGCGACAGTTTATCGTAGAATAAACTGTTGCAACTTTTGACATTATCCAATCAGACGTCTCGTTATATATTTATAAGTGCATTAGATATTTTATTAATCTTCCAGTTTGCCTTCCTAGACTAGAAATAGGGCTTACCAGTGCTCCAGATAACAAGGGGCAGTAGGGATAGTTTCTTATTTCTCAAGGCACACATGTTGTCCCCCTCATTAAAACCATCTTGCTGAAAGGTCACAACATTAAGTTTCTTTGTGTAAAAAATATGAGCCGCGACACGAGAAAACCAACAAAGTGGTTGTGCGCCCAGCGCGAACTCAGATCAGCCTGGGCATCCGCCCAGTCTGATCACAGTCTTCGCTGTCCACATGGAGGTAGCTTAGACCCTTAGCTACCCTTGAAGCGCAAAGCGAAGAGTCTGATTAGACTGGGTTGATGCCCAGGCTGATCTGAGTCTGTGCTGGGCACACAACCACACTGTTGGTTTACTTGTGTCGTGGCTCATATGGAAAATGATCCCAGAATCATCCTTGTTACACCTGCCGGACCGCGTAGCGCAATCGGTAGGGCACCTGACTCATAAGTCAGAGGTCCTGGGTTCGAAACTCGGTCTGGCCACATACTTTCGTTTCTCCTTCCGCTGATTCAAGAAGGGCAGTTGTCAGTTACTGGCGAAAGTATGTGCACTTAGTACTGGTTAACCGCTTAGGAGTTCTAAGCCTGCCCAGGAATAGTGTGGTTAGGTTAACTGACCGTCCCGACATGACCTTAGTTGTTTACCGAGGACGTTAAGCATCAAATCAACCAACCAACCAACCTTGTTACACCTTCATATCTGCACTGGTCTACTCTCAAACCAATGTCATCAACCTTTGTTATATATTATTGGAAAACTTACCAGCTCCAATAGACGTCTGTTTAGATGGCACAGACTCTATCCAGCATGCTATCAGCAGAGGAATGAGGGTCGTAACAAACTCATGAAACTTGCCCTGCATCAGTCCATCTGACTCTGAAGCCTGGCTTACACTGAAGTTACTATAAGACAAAATTTCCTAAATATGGAATATGTATCAAAAACCTGATTCAAAATTTTTGCTCTTTGAGGTGATTTAAGAAACAACGTGATGTAAATTTGCCATTGTGCCATGCACACCTCAAAAATAATATTACAGTGGACTCTCTTTCAATGACGGTATTTGTTCCCAAAAATTTTGACGTTAAACTGAATTTGCTGTTGTAAAGAATGCATATTTAGAGCAATTTAGCCATTCCGTGCAAATCAGAATGACGTTATAAAGAACTTTGCTGTTGTAATGAGTGTCGTTGTAAAGAAGGTTGACTGTAAAAAAAAAATCTGAAATATGAAAAATATGAAAAGTATGTCTTTTTCACTTATACATACAGGTATTTCCAGTCACTATTGAAGCCAGATTGTTCTTATGCCTCAGTAATTCACATATTGCATATTTCACACACTGTAAAAATTCTAAAAATTGGAACACCTAACAAATTACCATAATTCTTCTAAAAGGAACCAGTCTGATTTTACAATACAGAATATGCATCCAAAAGATGCAGATGGTATGGCAAACAGAGGAGGCCCTGATCAGACTGCTCCTTTGGGAGCAGTCTGATCTGGGTCTGCACTGTTTGCTCAGAACTATCTGTCCCAAGACTTAAAATTTTAATGGTGTTTCACATTTAAAGGTATATTTCAAATTTACGAAATCCTTAGCTCAGATAAGAAAGCACCAAGCACTGATACCATAATGCAATATCAACAATGACCTGACGTGTTTTCTTACAGGTGAACAATAAGATGCAAAAACCTAAATGCTGGTTTTTATTTTTATGAATGAAGGATTCATGCAATGGCCATGTACAAATTTAGGGTGCATCTGGTCAAAAGTTGCTGATTATCAGCAAATGCTACTCTGCTGAATTCACCAATAGCTAATAGGCATTGGCAGTCATTTTGACCACTTTTGGTCCAGTCGGTACTATATTTGAACCGTACAAATCTGATCAGGAACCAAGGTATTTAATCATACATTTCCCTGAAACTATTTACCCTTAAAGCTCAAAAAAAAGATGACAAAATTAATGTCTGTAAAATTTCAAAATCTGTTTCATCCTTGGAAACTATAATCATACTGAGAATTCGAAGATTAAAGAGCATACAGTCTAGTCTAGACGAGGCAGCTCATTATGAGCTGCCTCATCTGGATCTAGACTATTAGCAAATTCAACTGTTTTTGTTTTCAGAGCTTTAAGTGTAAAGGCAACTAATTACCTTGATGTAAAACTTGAAGCTTCCCAGCTGTGTTTAAGTGACAATGGGTAAATTTCAATACTTGTGGGCCCATCAGGTGACCAAATCACTTCCTGTTCTGCGCTATCTGAAACAGGTGATCCCAGTCTCTCTTGCCGAGAATCCAAGATGGCCACTAAAAACTTCTCTAATCTTTTCAATACAGATGTCCTCCATTTTAATGATGACGTCTTACTATTAGGATTAACAGCTAATGACCTTGACCCTTTATCATGACCTTGACTTTGCTGTCTAGAAATCTGGTCTATAAAGTTTGTCAATACTTGACTAGATTTAGAAACCATTAAATATGGGAATGTTTCTAATAAAATATCTAATACAGATAAAGAATCAACTTGAATGTCGTCGTAAATATGGGTCATCGCACAACACAAATGAGCACAAAGCAATGAGAAGAAAGGTGATATCTGTTTCTGTGTAACTTTTGGCAAATATGCCCTTAGAAGTCTGATCACTCCCTGCCGTACTGTCGCATCCTTGTCTATAAATAGTTCCGCTGACTTTTCCAAGACGGCCGCCAGATGCTGATCAACAACTCCTGGAAAGTTTATGACAAGTTCTCGTAACCCTGTGACAGCTTCAAGTCTAACAGAGGTATTATAGTGGCGACACTGAGAAAGTAATTCCTGCAAAATGATGAAAAAATATATGACAGAGCTCTGGAAGATAAGTCTACAAAAGTTACTGGTGATAAATCAATAAAAAATGCCTATTGTGACCTTTCCTTTAAACACTCTTAGTGAGGGAAGGCAGTCCAAATGAAGCATCACAGCATCTGTTTTTATCAGGATGTTGTGATACTTCACAAAAACTGTTACGCTATAGTTTTACCATATAGTTTGCCCCCCTATACAAGAAGATAATCTGCGAGCTTTAGCAAGTGGATTATCTCCTGTACAGGTGGACAAACCACGGTATACATATTTTATACCACCTTTGTCAGTGTAGACCTTGCTCATTGTGAAATATTGCATGGTCAAGTTGACATTTTCTGGAGAGGGTAGTATAACTCTCATTTGAATCATCCCTGCTCAGGAAAGCAGTTCAAAAGAGATATGGGCATGTTCAAAAAAAAATGTGACCAAAGCATTTCAGAGAATTTTAAAGAAAACAGGGCTATATTAGTGCATTATTTTTGTTGCTGAAGATGTATCATGTGGCCTTGAAGATACCTTCCAAATTTCATTGAAATACTTTGAGTAATAAAAAAGTTATGGACAAAAATATAGCCAAAAAACTCAGGAGTGTAACGCTTTTTGTGTGACATTTTTTTGATTACTGAATTTTCAGCATGCAATTTTACAAAACTGTGGCGGTTACAATACCTATTAGCGATCGTTTTGACTTTCCAGTCCTTTGGGCTGCATGAAAATGTAAGATTAATGTCCTTTCATCATCACCTATGGAATTAGTAATGCTGAACTCAATAGCACTATGCTGAATTTCTGGTGCACCAAAAAAGAAGAGGTTCCCATCTAAATGGATGTCATTTTTATATTTGATGCTTCTAATCTCTATAACATAGTCTAAAACATTGAATAAAGATGGTATATCGTATTGCAAATTTTCCAGTTGCTTTACCGCCATCCATCTCAGAATGTAAACAACTTCTTCTCAAGTACCCCTAGAACTCAGGAGTGTAACATTTGACATTTGGAACCCCATAACTTTTTCCAGGGGTAGCTTTAGTAAACTTTCATGCCTTGTATGAAAAGTCTTTGACCCATCATGGTAGGTTGTACACAGGCAGTCTTCATCTTGGGTTCTATTTTCTTCTTATGTACAATTTGAGCCACTCAGGAGTGTAACACTTTTTTGAAAAAAGACAAAAATAGCTTATTTCTTTAACACAAGCAGTATAATTTTCTTTTATTGTGCTCATAAATGAAGACCAAGCCCCCCTCAAGCAATTTTGGAACATATAGTTAACTTCTAAATGTAAATAAAGCTGCACTGCCATGAAATCGACCAAAAGTTGAAGATTTTGAGATTCCATTTTCTTCATATCTATCACTATGAGGCATTCTAAATAATAACCACACATGGCTATCAAGTGTTTTGTGAGAAATAAGTAGATAAGAATGACCAAGACAATGATATTTTGTGACTCACTTCGGGTTTTGCCATGGCATGTTTAGTGCAAAGTGTTACACTCCTGAGTTTTTTAAGTTTAATGCCATTTTGGACACTTTTTCTTCCATTACATCAAAATGTTTGGATTAATTCAAGCTAAATATATGATTCCAACATCTGAAAATGTTTCATGATGCAGTGCCATCTGTTTTGATAAGATTTTGAGGTTAATGATATTTTAGAAAGGGACATTTTCTACTGATTTATAATGTGACAATCAACTTCTGAAACTGGTATGGAACTTCACTTCTGTAATGTCTTTTGTAAACAGGCAATGATAGTCAGGTATAAAAAAACTGTTCAATTACCAAAAGAAAGAGTGAAGAAGAAAATTAAATTCAGTATATATCTGTTTGATCGTTGTGCATTTAGATTGCCGAAAAAGCAAGTATATTGTGGTACACCCCAGCGTGAGTTAAGAGATATAGTTTTGGTTTTTGCTACAGCAATGAGTGCAAGTTGCTTTAAAGAAAAGACAGCAAAATAATGAAATTCAAAGGCAGAATATTCATCCTTTTTTATAATACAACAAATGGCTGTAAAGTGTTACACTCCTGAGCATCAGAACAATGTTTCTTGTTAAAGAGGCCAATAAACTTGGAAAAAAAATTATGTTTACAACATGCAGTTGGTGTTACTTTATTACATGGAACACTTAATCATTGACATAAAGCTCTGGTAATGCAAATTAGAGCAGTTTTGAAATAATACTCAGGAGTCAGACCTGGGGTAATTGTAATCTGTAATCGTGATTACTTGTAATCGATTACAATTTCTGAGTAATCATGATGTAATCTGTAATCGTGCATTTTTATGATTACAAGTAATCGTAATGTAATCAATTACATTACAAAACAGGGTGTAATCATGATTACTTTATGATTACATTTTGATTACTTTCATTCATTTTCAGAAATGAGAAAAGAAAAAAAAAGAATCTTGCTCTTTTTTAATTCAAAGAAAAGGCTTGTGCAAAAAAATGACAGAAAGCAGCTGATTATTCTAAGTGTATTCAGATTGAATAAGAAAGATAAAAACTGATCTACATTGTGTACAAAAGGCAGCAGACCAAATTCAGAGACAGACAGAATTCCTTTTATACCCTTTTGGGGAATTAAATTTAAGCAGTATCGTAAGTATTAATTTGCTCGCCTGGTGGACTCTTCTTTCCTCACAAATTGGATGAGTCCATTTTGCAATTTAATGTTACTGGCATATTTTTATTTTACATTTTATAAACATTTTGTGCAAGCATTGAAGACCCTGACCAATTCTTAGCATCTGATCTGGGTCTGCACTGTTTACCTTTGTCCTTTTAATGGGAAGCTAGGCTGCACTAATGGGTTGATATTTATGCATAAATTCATTATATTAAATGTAAAATCTATGAGATTTTGGTGCTTTGAGTAAAGGGTATTTTAGGTTAAGACTTGTCATTTCATGGTAACTGCCTTGGTTTAATAATATGTACAACTGATTTACATGATCATCTTTCCTTTGGACAGGCAGGTTCCAGTGTTAAATATTTTGTTCAAACATACTGACTGTTCTGTGTTTATTGGTGCAGAGTTGAGCAATACAACTCAACTCTCATTTTCACACCTTCTTTGTGGATTAAGCTAATTGTAACATCTGTCTACTCTATGACACCTGTGTATTGCAGACAACAGAAAACCAATATTTTAGTTCCTATCTTTCCCATTTATAGGCCAACTTAATAACTTTGAATTTTTTGGCCAGCCTGAGGGCAATCAAGAAAAAGTTGAAGATGAAAAATGAAATATATGCAGTGACAGTTAAAATAAATAAATTTACTGGAAGTGTTTGGCCCATTGCTTTAAAGTCTTCGAGCTAGTCTTTCACAAACAGTTTTATGACATTAGACACACTGTAGAATCATATGTCTGATGTTTCAAATAAATAGGCTAAATAAATGAGGGAGAGACATATATTCAAGCATGTGTTTTATATTTACGACCCGACACATAGCATTTATTGAATTTGTCAAAGTTCATAAATATCATAAAGTCATTGTAAGCATGATACATGTAACTGCAAATTGCTAAAGAAATTCAATTCAGATTGAAACGAAAGTCAAGGTCTTCAGAAGTTATTTCATAGTAACAGTGAATCTTATCTTTTCGCACTCACATGTAAGCAATCAATATTATTTGCTGATGAAGATATAAATTAGTCTTTCTGAATATAGAGTTTTTGCACCATCACAGTCATGATCATTCTGTACACTTGTATAATGTAATCATATGTAATCATAAAGTAATCATGATTACTTTGCCAAGTAATTGTAATTGTAATCAATTACATTGAGAAGAAATGTAATTGTAATTGTAATCTGTAATCATGATTTTAGAAAGTAATTGTAATTGTAATCGATTACATTGGCATGTAATCAGCCCCAGGTCTGTCAGGAGTGTAACACATTTCTTGAAATTTTTTGCACATTTTTGACATGGCATCACCACTACCTATACCGTTTTATATGAATAATCATTTTCTAGAATAGTTGTCTACTCATATGGCATCATTACAATGCACATTTTATTGAGATACAGTCAAGTAAATAAATGATATGAAAGTTTTTAGAACTGTACATCTAAAACAATGCATCAAAATGAAGTTAAAATTTGAGTTTTTATATCATTCAGCAGTTTCTGACAGAAAACAGCACTTATTTACATAATTTGGAAATGCCCTGTATCAAATAATAGAAACTTAAAGTGATAGGATCATGATTTTAGCCTTTCAAAGCTTTCATAAAATTTGGTCATTTTAACAGATTTTGGGTGTAAATTTCTTCACAAAAATTGTCATGAATTTATTATTAGTAATGCTATTATTAAAATTTATATAGTTTTGTGAACTGGAAGCACTGTAGATAAGTCTGGAATAAAAATTAAACCTATGGCAGAGTGTTTAATTTTGACCCCCAATGTCACACTTTGGTCACATTTTTTTTTAACATGCCCATATCAAGGTTTGTTATAAGCCCTGCTCAGCCCTCGAAAGAACCACCGTATTAATATGGCAGCTCAAATAAGGAGTCATAGTATAATGGTTTGATGATTTTAATAAACAAATATTAACATGTTTTGCTGAAGTTTTCTGGTACACCTCATAATTTAACTATACTCTCAACTTTCTTCACTTATAACTCATCTGGCACATGTCATGACATCAGGGGTGTGGTATGTGTTTTGAGGTGTGCCATTGTGTGTGTGGCATGATTCTTTATTATATATGTACCTATCAATGATACACCCTTTGAACTGCCTGTTTTCTGGTCATCTGATACAGAAAGCCGTATCAAAGTAACAATTTCTGAATCTGTATCACTATCCCTTAAATAAGGCTATGTACGAGTTCCAGCTTCAAAGCGCCATTTTTAAAGGTAGGTTCCTGGACTAGCAATAACAATTATGTTCACAAAATAATTTCGTCTTTTTCTGGGTAGTATTGCATTCTTTTATTTTTCTGAATCTGTTGCCACTGAGAAAATCGTCAGATGTCGTAGAAAAATAGTCGTTTTCCCTTTGGTTTATATTCTTTTGTTGGAATTCCAGTTCTAAAAATAATTATGTTATATATCTATAAGTGCGCGATTTCTGCTGTCATTCTCCAAATGTCAATTTTCTCTTGCCGTGAGCTCTTCTAGATGGTCCTGGCATGGCGTTCGGGTTAAAACTATCCCAAAATGGAACGGAATGCAGCATGACATCAGCTGTGTTATCTATTTTTGGCGCGAACTAAAAATAGCGCTAACTGGTGTGCAAAGCAGAGTTAGGAAATCCCTTGCAAAACAACTTTTCTAATACTTTTTTACTTTCACTTTTTAGCGAAACTTAATCATTCCCTTTTTATAAGTGCTTTCCCATAACTTGGATAAAAAATCATCAAATTATATGATGCATTCCAAAGTACAGGAACCTACCTTTAAATGTGCATCGTACAATGAGACCAGAGAAACAGAACAAACACATCAAAAGGCATGCCTCAATAAGTCAGTCAGTAGTGTTTGTTTTACAACTAGCTACGTATACCTCTGCCGCGGAGATTCTAATCTGGGTCGATGCATTAGCCCTGGAAAGTTTAATGGCCTTTCAACAGTATTTCAGTTATATTAAGCTGGTGGAAGGGTAACAATGAAAGGATGTGTGCAACTGAAATTACAATTGGAAAGTATTCCATCTCCAGCAGGATTCAAACCGTGACTGTTAGTTCTGCAGTCAGTGCTTAATCCAGAGCTACCGTGGCTACATTACAACAACAAACAGTTCAGTGTTACAAAATATTACCCATAAACAATGCAGATGGCATGGCAAACAATGTAGGCCCTGATCAGACTGCTCCTTTGGGAGCAGTCTGATCTGGGTCTGCACTGTTTGCTCAGACCTATATGTCCCAATATTAAGGGGTATCATGAAAGGGCTCAAATTACACTGACCCTTGGAAAATAATGTTTTATTGCAGGTTACTCACTGTTATATTCTGCTTCTTCCGGGTACTTGGTTCGGTGGATTGTCCACTTTTTAGCTTCTGACTGATCTGAACGGTCCTAGTTTTAAAGCTGGCATTTGTCACATTGTCACCTTTCTTCAACTTTCTTCCAACTTTCAGTTTAACTTTCTGGAAGTCCTGCTGCCGCTTCTTCTTGCTTTTCCCCATGTTTTTACAGTAAGTATGTTTTTCAGAGCTGCTGAAAAGCAAAAGATGGAACTACTGTAGTCAACTCTCAATATCTCAAGTTCAATGATCAAATCAAACTACTGGTATTTCAAAGAAAATTTACACCACATTGAATCAGAACTTAAGACTTGGTATTCTTGTAAATTTATATCCTTTGAGTAACTCCATCAGAAACTTCCTATAATATCACAAATAAAACCCAATCAGTTTCTGGAAGGCGTTCACTCTGATGGATGTGTACACACCAATCTTCAAAGATTAAACTTTCCATGCAAGTGTGTTCAGGAGATTGAAGGCTCTCAGTCTGTATGCCATGGTGGTATATTTTCATTGAACCTTGCTCAAATATCGTCGATGTACCAAACTTTGTTATGCACAAATCTTCATTAGGTTTTGTCTTCTTCCTATGCGGCACGTCAGGTCAAGGTGACCATATGTGTCTGATGGTAAACATTTGAGAACTGTCAAAGTCGTTCCGCTGTTTTCCAGTGCAGTATGCATTCAAGCAAGTAAATATTGAGTAATCAAATCAGGGCTAGAAAATTCTTAAATTGTCACTCGTCCTGCATCAAAAGATGTATAGTGAAATGGCTGTACTGAGAAATTCTTTTCATCTTGTACATACCTGCCAAGTTTTCAATTAACAAAAGAGTGAGACTGCGCGCGAAGCCTCGATTTAGCCCCCTTTTCCGCGTAAGTTCATTCGCAAAGAAACCCATTGACAAAGGAAAAGAGTGAGATTTTTGAGTCATTTTTTTTCTCTTTATGTGAAACTAGAGATTGGGGATGGCAGTGGGGAGGAGTAGGATCAGTAGGTAGTACTTAAATGAAGATAAACATCAAGTATTCTTATTTGCTAAAATTTTATACATTGAGTTTATTAAAGTAATCTGCTATCAAAAATAGCAAGTTGTGTTCTGCAATGAAGTTGCTAAAGAGAGTTTCAGCTCTAATAACATCTTGGGCTGTGTTGGTAATAACAAAATAAGATACCGATTGCAAAAGTTTTGATGTTTTTAAATACCGACTGTGAAGATCTGTGTTTTATACATCGTTTTTTCCGGCATGGGAAACACTGAAATGCCTTTGGCAAAGATTACAAAACACAAAGCTGTTGCTCTTTTCAACCTTCCTAACCCAGGTAAACTCGATCTCCCATCCATTTTGGTACTTTGATTTATAAGCCTTTCTTTTTCTTTAGCGTTTTCAAGTCTACATAAAAACGGAAGTACACATTTGGTCGTTTTCGGCTCTAATCGTTATTGAATACTCGAGTTATTTATACCCATGCTATTTTAAGACTACCGGAAACCTTTACCTTTACCTATTTTTAGACCAGGTGATGAATTTTTCCGGAGATAAATATAGATTCGGTGACCGAGATTGTCAGAATGAGCGGAAGTTGAGAGAAAACACATTTTTGACGATCCAGAGAGCGCCAAAAAAAGACTTTTTTTTGTTTGGTATTCTCCTGTTTAAAGACAGGGATGGGACTATTAAAGGAGTATTGACTACTAAAGTGTCATTTTGTCTCTTGAGCTCATAGTGTCAACACCTCCAGTCAGCCAATAAAAATATCATATTTGGGAATTCTGGTTCACTGATTGGTTGAATCAATTTTCACACCTTTACCTGTACAGGTATTATAGCTATGTGCAGGGAACCAGACCCCCCGGCAGAGAAGTCCTGTCTTTAAAGTGAAATCGTGAGCAAGCGAAGGAAGCGTGAGTTATGGCTACTTTTCAATATACGATCGTGAGGTCGTGGGAGGCGTCCAAATTCGTGAGGGTCACACACAAATCGTGAAACTTGGCAGGTATGCCTGTAGCTTGAGGCACTTGCCATGGCAAGCAGACTAAAGGAATTTTCCAGCCCTGAAAATCTACATGCTTAAAAACACAATTCTCACTTTAGAATTCTTTTTTAACCCCGTGTTAAAATACCAATATTTACCCGGATTTTCATTTTGTTTATCGTCGGCATTATTCGGCGGACTTCTAGAGAGGGTGATTTGGAAGTGACATAGTGAGTACAGAAAAATGTTTTAAAGTTTTATTTAATTATTTTTGGGTACTAAAATTAGTAACCTTGGCCTAATTTAAGCATGGCTAATTATAGCCCCGATCCTCTGACATTACGCTTCAGACGTAGCGATGTAAGAAGCTACGGAGTGCCCTGTGTACAGGTCTAGGCTAATTAGCATAAATATCAGCGCATGCCCCCTAACGAGGTTTTATGCACTTTCTTTAATTACAAGATGGTGGACACATGCTTGTCAAAGTGTTGAAAACCAGTGTTCCCACTTAAATTTTAAACTGAGGGTTTTTATACCCCCTATCTATAAAATTTGCGGGTATGAAGTAAAATTTACGGGTATGACTTTTTATCTCGAAAAAGTTATGGGCCGAAATGGACATGGGCCGAAATGACCTGGAACCCTTGGTCCGCTTCTTTTACAAACACTAAAGTGCCGATGTGTTTCCAATTGAAGCCTGAAAAAACGAAGAAAACGGCTGTCATGCCTTTTTCCGGACCTCGTTTTATCCAATATTAATCATTTGATGGATTCCTTTCCAAATGAAAAATAGAAAGTGCCGTTTCCAAACAGAAACAGCGAAAATAATCGCAAAAATACGGACAAATTCTGTCGGCCATTATGACAGTTCTAGTGCGCAACATGACCGCGCATGTCATTAATATTCATGAAGCCGATTAGTAGTAGTGTTTTCCAATAATGAATTTGATTGGCCGTAGAAAGGATGTGACGGACGTGAATGAAAGCATGGTATCTTACTACGGCCCGCATTTCAGATCAAAACAGCGACTTCTGACTCTCTTCTCGGCTACAAAAATCATCTGGCCTGGCAGACTCGCAATAGAATGAAGAAAAATGATGATTTTTTATATTTTTGACAGAAACATACGCGCGTGAATGCACGTTCTTGCCCCAAAATTTATGCGTGATTAGAATGATTTCCGCGTGATTCACGCACAATTCTACGTGAATGGGAACACTGAAAACAATATAGCTTGGGATTGCAGAGTCATTATTTTCATCATAAATGTTGCGAGAGGAATTAATTCATCCTTGAATGGTGGATTAAAACTGCAGCTGCCATATTTTCTATTGCCGAAAACCGCTTATGACCTTAAGGTACGGATATTTGGTACATCCAGGTTACTAGTGTGGGCCGTAGATGCTTCTCGAACTTGCATACCTCCCATCACCTTTTTCTACACCGACCTCTGAAATTTTACAACCATAATTTCTCTCCAGGTGTAGGTGTTTTCTACTGTTATTGAACTGGTAATTGAGATCAAAACGAACTCTGAACTACTAGCCACTACATGACATTATTGCCACGACCAATGTGCTGCTAGCCGGCTCAACACACGAACAGTTCATACCGGTTTTATATGTTTACATTCCTTCAGTGCGACGATACTCAATCACCTTATACAAATTTTGCTAATAAGAAAGTAAAAAAATTTAATCAATATCGGAGCAAAGCGGAAGAAAACGATTCACTAACCGAATATTGTGAAACTCACGTTCGCTTCACATGGGCGCCGCCATTGGTAACACGAATCACCGGGGAAGGAATAGAAGCCGTGACCCGGGACCAAATTCCGGGACCAAAATCCGGGACCAATTTTTGTTGGCATTACAATTGTACTAAACATGAAAATAACGAGCTGAAAATTGGACCATAAGTAGATTATAGCCTCTTCTCAAAAATGCATATAAAGATTTTATAAGACTTTCAATATTTATTGAAATTTTAACAAAAATACAGGACCACGTCGAGCTTTATAGACCCGGGACCAGTTTTTGAGGGATTGATGATGTCAAGCAAATCTCAATGTTTTCCTACAGAAACATTTTAAACCCCATTTTTTTTTACATTTCGTCATCTGTAAACATACCAAAGAAGATAAAATTTTAAAAAATTGTGAAATTTATCTGTGATTTTCGCCAAAAATTCCACCTAGACCAACCCGGGACCAAAATTGTCGTTTATCTATTGTGCGATGTTAACGATGTCAATGAATTTTCAATTTTCTTCTACATTCTCGTTTAAGATTTCATTGTTTTACTTTGTGTCATATCTAAAGATGCCACAAAAGACGAAAATGCAAATATTTCGTAAAATATATCCCTTATTTTAAGAGAAAACCTACCTGGGACCAAATGGTCATTTTCTGCGGTTTAGACATTGTCTTGGTACGTTGCCATAGAATCTGAACATTCCACAAACGCAGAAATTGATCAGCTTCTATTAATTAGTGGGGCCAAATTAATTAAAAAGAAAGAAATGACGGCGTATTTTAATTTAAGGTGAGGTGGGAGTAATTGACAAAACACATGATTTTATTCGTAATTCCTTATATTGTACATTTTGAGTCCCTCTTTCAGAAAATATAATAAAAAAGGGGGGTCGCCGATGTCGTTTTTAAGATATCTGACCTCGAAAACGTCAAATTTTCCACTTTTTCGAGCCGACGTTATAATGGCGTTCTATGGAAAACGCACTTTTTTGCTCGTCACTCTTGGATAAAAACCTGCATTCTGAGAAAACAAAACACATTTTTTTCTTCAAAAACTAACACAGTATGGCCCGATGATGTAAGTTTACATTAAAGCAATAAAAACAGTAGGTCGCCGACTTATTTTTCGAGCTAATGTGCATAAAATGCCCGGCTTGCCGTCTCTTTAGACTGATATCTTAACGTTGCGCATAGTGACGTTAACGTAACTTAACTTTTCGCGCCACATATCAACTATCGCTTTTTGTAGGCTGTCGGCAAATTTGTCTGCGACTTTCATCACTCATAATTGTCATCGTCGGGAAAGTGCAAGATGAAGGAAGATGTAATACTTTTCTCTCAATCTCTGCATAAGCAGTCTTAACCAACTATGTTTTAATTAAAAAAATCGAAAACATTGCCATTATGCCCTCCCATACAGCTGACGCGCACCCGAGTTGACAAACTCTCAGAAACGACGGAGGAGCGGCTGTAGCGTAGTGGATGACACTCCAGACTACCAATCCAGGGGTCGCAAGATCAATCCCCCGCTTCTCCGGTCTTTCGGATGAGACTTTAAACCGAGGTCCCGTCTCCATATGACCTCGTTGTTGGTGGGACGTTAAACCCGAGTTCACTCACTCACTCACTCACTCACTCAGAAACGACGGCTTTAGGACAGGCTTCCACGTGTTGTGACATTTGAACAATTCCCTTGTCCACTTGTCGTTTGTACGGTGTAAGCGAGTCAAGTTTTCCAGTTCCTGACCCGACCCAAGAAAGGACCTATTATATTTTGCACATTAACCTAGCGCTTCAACGACTGGGCCGGACCGGGTAGCGCAATCGGTAGGGCACCTGACTCGTAAGTCAGAGGTCCTGGGTTCGAATCCCGGTTTGGCCACATACTTTCGTTTCTCCTTTCGCTGATTCAAGAAGGGCAGTTGTCAGTTACTGGCGAAAGTATGTGCACTTAGTACTGGTTAACCGCTTAGGAGGTCTAAGCCTGCCCAGGAATAGTGTGGTTAGGTTAACTGACCGTCCCGACATGACCTTAGTTGTTTACCGTGGACGTTAAGCATCAAATCAACCAATCAACGACTGGACTTTGGCGACTTTCTCACTGTAAAAATAATAGGCAGCTTGGATTCACTTAAGTGTCTAGGAGAAACTTTTATATACACTTGAAACAGAAAGAATAAATGAAAGACAGAAAAGTGAAAGAAAGGCAAGGAAAAAGAAACGCCACATTGTCTTTAGCTTATTGACAAAACAGATCCTTGAATTATCGTATAAACGTCGATAAAAGATTCTGACGACATTGCATCAGCGTTGATACGGCTGTCTGGCGTTGTTCAAAGCTAAGAACTTTTAATATAGTGAAATTTGGCATAACTTTTGGTGATTAGTATTCTAAGTGTGGGTGGTATGAAAACGACTGTCTATGGTTGCTACCATGTTAACTGTAAAGTGCGTGGTCGAAGTGTAGACAGTGATCTGACTACTCATTGTTCGATTCTGGATTCAATTTCACGAGGCTTTGTTGTCGTATGAAAAATTTGTAATTGAATAATAGCAGCTAAACAGCTGCGAACTCTGTCTAACAAACTGACGAGAAACTGTCAGAAAACAGCTTCCTCCCCACGGAAAACTAGCTATACATTTTTTCAGTTTCTTCTCTACGACACTTATTCGTATGAAATTTGTAATAAAATTATTGCAACTCAACAGCTGCGTACTCCGTCTTATAAACCGATAAGAAACTGTCAGCTATCCCGCAAGTAGTCTTCCGCACGGAAAACTAACTTTAATTTTTTCAGTTTCTTCTCCACGGCACTTTCTATTTTCTTTAAATTTCACCCAGCGCTCAGCCTCCTTGAATTTTGTGAGCAGACCATGTAGTGATCACAGAAGCGACTAACGTTGACGCCATCTTGTTTTTAACAAATGGAACGTTTGACGTCATTCCGTAACGTTGCGACAGAAACTGCCGCATGGCGGCGCTGAATTACTCCCACCTCACCTTAAAGCACTTAAAATCATTAACGAGACTGGAAACATGTTTGCACAATTTTAATATTGGGCTTAACAAGAATTGCACAAAAATGTATATAATTAATTATTAACTAATTAAATTTAAATATGATAGGGGCTCACATTAAAATGATTTTTTTTTTTCATTTCCATTTCTTTGGCATCTCTACATACGAGTAAATGTAAAATTAATGCGACTTTAAACGTTTATAGAGAGAAAAACTGAAATTTCCTTCACATCATGACGATTTTGGTCCCGGGTTGGTCCCGGGTCAAATTTTTCGCAAAAATAATAGATAAATTTCGCATTTTTTAAAAATTTAATCTTCTTTAGTATGTTAACATATGATGAGACGTAAAATAATTTTGGTTTAAAATGTTTCTGTAAGAAAAAAATGAGATTTGCTTGACATCGTCAATACCGCAAAAACTGGTCCCGGGTCGAAATTGCTTGACCTGGTCCTGTATTTTGATCGGGTATGAAACCCACCACCCGCACCCGCACCCGTGCTCAAAACCCACCACCGGAAATTTTAGTGGCGTCCTTTGAGAAATAAACAAATGTTTAATTCTAGATTTTTGTGGTTATATATATGGGGGTTTGTATGAACTATTTGTGGTATAAAAGTTTTTTCCGACAGATTTGGTTTTAAGACAAAAAAGCGAATTGTAGCAATATCGGGGGTATGAAACCCACCACTCGCCACCGGGAAATTTTTATCGGTTATTTCCATTTATAGCTTTATTAACTGAGATTAGTTTTCTTGATTATTACTATTTCGACCTATTAACCAAAATCTCGCCAAATTTGTTTGAAAATAATAAGAAATTTATAATATATTAAGAAATAAACGGCTTTTTGTGAAATTAATTTTCGTTCTAAAAATAGATATCCATTACGGCATTTAGGTGCACCAAGATACCGTAACGTACTGAAATAAAGGGGAAAACAGTAATTGTAGAGGGAGTCTAATGTGTTATAGTGGCAAAAAATGACGTCCTTTATTTATCTTATCACACCTCTATTTTGGGGTCCATATCTGTGAATGTAAAATATTCCGGATAAAAAAAATTGTCAATGATTAAATGACTTACGAGTTCGGAATTATGATTTATTTGTGTGTGTGTGTGTGTGTGTGTGTGTGTGTGTGTGTGTGTGCGTTATCACATTATGAGAGAAGAGAGAGCTGACCACTTTGCTAGCCGTCTAATTATGTGTAAGCGTTTAGTGGTTTCATGCCTTTAATACTTTGCTTCTTATGATGCCAGGGCAGGACTCTAACTCCGGCAGATCTGTTCATTTTTTCTTTCTTCCTAAGTTCGGAGTTCTCCAAATGCCAACAACCATAATATATTTTGTGTACCTTGCTCTCAGGCACAATGTCAAGTATTTCGTACAAATATCCTTAATAAATAAACGTTGTTCAGGGTTCACCATAATAACCCATCTGACTATTGAATTACTGTTTGTCCTCTTTATTTCAGTACGTTGCGGTTTCTTGGTGCACCGAAATGCCGTAATAGATATCTATTTTTAGAACGAAAATTAATTTCACAAAAAGCCGTTTATTTCTTAATATATTATAAATTTCTTATTATTGTCAAACAAATTTGGCGAGATTTTGGTTAATAAGTCGAAATAGTAATTAATAGTCAAGAAAACTTATCTCAGTTGATAAGTATTTTTGTTAAAATTTCAATAAATATCGAAAGTTTTATAAAAATTTTATATGCATTTCTCAGAAGAGCCTATAAACTACTTATGATCCAATTTTCAGCTTGTTATTGGCATGTTTAGTACAATTTTGAGGCCAACAAAAATTGGTCCAGGAATTTGGTCCCGGGCACTGGTCCCGGCTTCTATTCCGGTGACTGTATTTACCGAAACGTACCGAAATACCGAAACGAACTGGAAATACCGAAACGAACAATTAAATATATAGGGAAATATGGCATTTCGGTAATTGATTGTTTATACAGGTACAGAATAGGTGTAAATGATTGTTTGTACAGGTATAGAAAAGGTGTTGAAGATGTTTTCACAAGTATAATATACAGGTTGGTGTGATTAAAGGGTAGATTAAAGTGGCTCTTTGTGTTTAAAATAGAGATAGATTTTAGTACATACCGGACCTCTCATGGGTCAGGTTTAATATATGGCTTACCTCTAATGGGTGGACTGACGGAGAGATGGGCGGTCAGATAGAAGACGGACGATAGCTAGATCATAAACTTCGAGCCAGAAGATAGACAGACAGATAGAAAGAAAGAAAGAAAGAAAGAAAGAAAGATAGATAGATAAATAGATAGATATATATATAGATAGATAGATAGATAGATAGATAGATAGATAGATAGAAAGAAAGAAAGAAAGAAAGATAGATAGATAAATAGATAGATATATATATAGATAGATAGATAGATAGATAGATAGATAGATAGATAGATAGATTAGATTAGATTAGATTAGATTAGATTAGATTAGATTAGATTAGATAGACACAAATACACTTATTTACGGATGTGCCGAAGGGAGAGTCCAAATATTATGTATCTGACTAATACTTTTTATGAATATATGTCGTTAACTTGTATGCCAAATAAATTGTTGAAGAAACTTTATCTTATTTGATAGTCCATTCTGAAGCTTATTCTCCAACTCGTGCATCATGCACAGAATAATAATTATAATAAAAACTTTCATTGGATTTGACTCACGCCACGAATGATTCTAGTTCCACTGACCTTCCAGCAGGCACATTACGTCGAAATGACGTCGTACTGACGTCGATGCGACGCCATTACGTCGCATAGATGTCAGTACGACGTCAGTTTGACGTCCTGTGCCTGCTTGGCTTTAATATGTTGAGTGGCACAATCGTTTGTCGTTTGAATTTTATATTAAGTAGTGTCCCATATTCATTATGCTTAATCAGCAATATTTCAGTTACCACTTAATAGTTTTAGCTTATAAAGGGCCGTATACACTATCAGTTTTTCTTGTACAAGTTTATTGTACAAGAAAAACTGACCAAGAAAAAGTGACAATGATGAGGTGTATACACATAGCAAGAATTTTACTCTGCTGTCAAAGATTTTGCGGGAAATTAAACAATAGTAGCAATGGAGACAGAGGAAGATTATGTTGCATTTGTTTTGTGCATTTTATGCATTGTGATTTTGCGACGGAGATTAAGCACCAGATACAGACATGTGTGGTCGCGAGATTGGTTACTGCGGAGACAGCAGCATAGTGCTTATCATACACTTCTACAGGAGCTTGACCGTGAAGATCCTGGTGAATATGCAAACTATTTGCGTATAAACAAAAAAACATTTGACATGCTCCTGGCAAAAATCAAACCATATATTCAAAGAGAAAACACTAGAATGAGGGATGCTATTTCACCAGAAGAAAGACTTGCAGTGACACTACGCTTCCTTGCAACAGGTCAGTACATATCATTTTTCAAAAATAATTGGCATTTTTGTTTGTGAGGTACATAGACTAGCATAAAGCCTTATATTTAATTGCAAAATGAAATCTGTGTTCTGTTAAGATCTGAAGTTTCCCCAGAGCTAAAATATAATGACAAATCGCATGTTTGCTACTGTGGCTTTAAATATCTTTACTCTTATTATTAATGTTCTTTATAACTTATCACAGAACTAATGAGAATGATATTTTCGTTCCAGGGGAATCCTACTCCAGTTTACAGTACCAGTTTCGAATTCACAAAATCACCTTAAGTATGATCATTCCTGAAACATGTGAGGCGATTTACATGGCGCTAAAAGATGAATATCTGCAGGTATTTTAATGCATGTTTTGGTGACTCAGCAGGAATGCTAATTTATTTTTTTTCCGTCTTCTTTTCATGGAGTTTGCCATGTTTTCTTTAATATTGGTGTTTATTTTCAACATTATTATGGGATAAATGGGAAAATGAAATTAACTTTTTGATAATATCAATAATCAGCATTTTATTAACCTGTAAACTAAGACAAACAATCAGTTTTCTTAAATTTGACTTCTATTACTTCTACATTTGATCAATTTTATTCATTCAAACCTCAAAATTAGTACTTTTAATTGTTCTTCTTCTTATTTACATTGTAAGCAGTCTGTAATAACTAGAAGAGTCCTGCACATTGCCATCTATAGGGCTCGAATTCAGGCTTCCCTGACTGGCTGGGTTCTGATAACTGCCTGATATGCCTGTGTCATAGCTATTTTGTGGCTGAGTAAACTGCACGTCTCCTTGAGCCTCAAATATGATGTTGTTAATCTTGTGCTTTACAAGGCGCAAAATTTGTGGGTTTCTTATTTGCCGAAGTTCATTGGCAATATGCTTCCCAAATATGTCGTACTCGTCTTCTTCAGTTTGGATCTGAGGTTTTGGATTAGACCTTGAATTCTTCATGGACTCAAGGAACCCAGTTGCTGTCTGCAGCATCTTCATCTCTAGATCCCTTGTTGGAGTCCTCACTGTCCGTGAAAATTTCATCTTCTTCTTTGCTGAAACACTGCTCATCTCATTTGTGGTTGGAGCTTTCTCGGCTGTGGACTGCTCACTTTCAATACTCTCAGCATCACCGACACTTGCATTTTCGTCTTCATCACTGGCTTCTTGACTCTGGGTAGTGTCGTCGTCTTTCTGTTCAAACTGAAATGAAAATGATCACCATATAGATTAATGATTAAAAATATATTTGCAACTCTAACATAATGACAATTATTATGCTGAAATGACAATGTAAACCCAACTCCTGTTACAGGTTCCGGATACAGAAGAAAGGTGGTTGGCAATAGCAGAAGAGTTCAGAAGCAAATGGAACTTTGATCATTGTATCGGTGCTATCGATGGAAAACACATCGTTATCAAACCGCCAGCTGAATCTGGATCATTATACTTCAACTACAAACACACATTTAGTATTGTTTTGCTGGCTGTAGTGGACGCTGACTACAAATTCATATACGTGGACATAGGATGTAATGGCCGTGTATCTGACGGAGGTGTTTTCAGAAATTCGTCTTTGTACAATGCTTTGGAAAAGAATGACTTGAACATTCCACGAGATCGGCCACTTCCAGGGCGAAGTTTTCCGGTGCCTTACGTTATTGTTGCAGATGATGCTTTTCCATTAAAGACGTACATAATGAAGCCACACAACAGCAAGGATAATGACCTAGAAAAACGTATATTTGACTATCGCCTGTCCCGAGCACGCCGGATCGTCGAGAATGCATTTGGAATTCTGGCTAGCAGATTCAGAGTCTTCCTGTCCGCTATTTCTCTTGAACCACCGAAAGTTGAGATAATAACTCTTGCTTCAATATGCCTACATAACATGCTGAGGGTTAAACAAGGGAATCAGTACATGCCTCCTGGAAGCATGGACTCGGAGAACGTGGAGAAACAGAGGGTAGAGCCTGGACAATGGCGAGGTAACATGCCTGAAGGACAGTTTCATCCTGTAAGTCAACAAGGGAGTAATAGATATTCTGCAGACGCAAAATTAGTGCGAGATGAATTTACAGATTTCTTTAACACTGACGGACAAGTTGAATGGCAATGGCGAATGATATGATTCAATAAATGAAATATTGCTTACAGTACAGAGATTGGAAATGCTCTTCTTTGGGCCTATCACATCCGAGAGAAACATCAACCTGCTAAACCACATCCATTTGGGAGTGTAGACGTCATCTGCACCTGACCCGCTTTTTCTGTACTTCTCGACTTTTCCTGCTTCGGCGTTGAACTGAGTGCGCAAAGTGTTCCATTTACGCTTGAATTGATCTTCTGAAATTAAAATCAGATATGAGCTATATATATATGTTAAGCATGTTAAATTCAGAAATGACTGTACAGTGCCGTTGTCAGAATGCGTGCTAATGACTGACAACAGCCCAGGATTACTTTTTTTATACATGTTGCTTCTTTGTTTACAGTGTCAGAAGGAAAGGCCAGAACAAGGCTTTGCGTCCAGTCTATTTAATGTGTACTGCATGATGACCCTGAAATTTTGATGAGCTATTCACAGAAGCTGACTGGAATGCTAAATGACTCATTAAAATTAGCTGAAAGGTATCAATTACAAATGTGCCTTACACACAGTTTGCTTGTTTCTGCATTTATGTTACTGCAGCACTATATAGAATATTTGCAGCAGGTGATGCAGGGTTATTATATAATTCTTATTGTATTACATATTCTGACATTGAATAATGAAGAAACGGACTTTAGGACTCGATAATTGTAAGGCCCGTTTTTACCTCAGTAAAAAGTAAAGGATCTTCTTGTAAATACAGACTCACAGGTATTATGTTCAATAGAGTTACTATTTGCTGCTACAACAGAAAAGTAGTAAACAAAATAAAGGTTATTTTATCTGTATGTATGTGTTTGTGCTCAAAAGACTCACCTGTTATGTTCAAAGCATCGCAGACTTCAAGAACTGTCCTTTTTCTCAAATCTCTGTTCTTATACTCTTTTGACCTGATATTCCATATAATTTCATTTTCTTCTATAAGGTCAATGAATCTTGATGTAACTGTGTCTGTCCAAATAAAATCTGCCATGATATCCTCTTGCAGCAATATTTCCCCGCCAAATATTGGCCATGTGCTTTTGTTTACAATGCTGCTGCCACAAATTCTCTTGCTTTTGATTGGCTATTTGATGGCAAGTTTGATAAGTTATCACTGAAAATAGGATGAGTTTCTATTCATCAGTTTTTCTTGTACAATAAAAAAACTGATCATTTTCTGCTGTATACACCATCAAATTAACTGACAGTTTTTCTTGTACAATAAACTTGTACAAGAAAAACTGATAGTGTATACGGCCCTTAACGCGTCTCTACAATCCTACATTTCCCCCAGTTCAGCTTCCACACTGTGGAAGTAAACAAACACATTCGCCTGTAATTCACTATTATTGGTATTTGATGTTTATGCTGGGGAAAGTGAAGTACTGTCTAGATAATGGTGTTCATTGATGTGCGAGAACAATTTCTAATAAAACATGCTTTATAATGAGGCGGTTCCGTTCTGAGATACAAGGCCTCATCAGTAGGCTAAAGGAGGAATAAGTTTTTTTCTCTCAGAATTATCACTTCATAATCTCTCTCACACACATGCACGCACGCACGCGAAGGTTAAATTGAGACCTCCGAATGGATTACTTGCATAGAATTATATCTGCAATTATTGTATACTTTATGCAATGGTGAATATGCAATAATGCATATATATGTATATATGAGCGTTAGGAGATAATTATTATACAGCCCCTTTAATCTCTTTAATCTTTTTAACCTATGTATTGCACTTGTGAATACATTCTTTAACACCTATTCTATACCTGTATAAACAATCAATTACCGAAATGCCATTTCCCTATATATTTAATTGTTCGTTTCGGTATTTCCAGTTCGTTTCGGTATTTCGGTACGTTTCGGTAAATACAGCTACCCCTTCTATTCCTTCCCTCAAGGACGCTCGCTTGTTGACGTTGCAACCGGAATCCGAATTTGAGATAAACGCAAAAGTATTAGTACAGATCTGTTGGCTTAATTTATAAATAGTAAATGCTTATACTAAGAGTATTATTTTTCCCGTTCATCTATGTGTCCTGTCGTCAAATTTATCAGGAGATATTATATTAGGAAACGTTCAAACTTTCACAAAATTCCTGGTTTTGCAGACGCTTATTAAAATCCATTAAGGCAATGCTTTAAGGTGGTGATTTATGGTAAAAATCTGCATAAAACCATAAAAAAGTAAGGTATCTCCTTGAAAGTTAGCATGTATGTATGTATGTATGTATTTATACTGCATCACCCCCTCGCGGGGATTACGTGCAGGTGCGCGTCTGTGCGTTGTTAGACTGGCACTCCCTATTCTCACGGTACTTAAGATACAAGCAAGCCTGACCAAATAAGGAGGACCGAAAATTCAACATACTACATGTAGTTTAGCCCTCTCGTCTTTCATCTTAACGCTCAAGGCATTTTTTTGTTTTCTGCCTTCTGGTGAGTGTCATATTTTTATGTGCACACAGTACTACCCCAAAGTGGTTAGGCAGAAATACCGACTCCATATTCTCACGGTATATGGATATTTGCCTCAACATAAGCAAATTAAATGCAAGCAGACATATTTCCTTATTTAAAATTTTGAGTATAACCATACTTAGATCAAACAAAGCAAGAAATTATTTTCTATTTTATTGCCACTTTTATCATCCTGGGGTGTTCCTTGTTACCACCTTTGGTGATTTTTCACTACTTTGGCTTTAAGAAGTCACAGAATCTACAAAAAGAGACAGAACTGAAATCTTATGTGTTTTTATACTTTGTATTCCTGAAGCCTGAAAGACAATATAAAAATAAGGAGACATGTATGCCTGGGGGCCTTTATATAGCAATACCGCGAGAATATGATTGTCGCGAGAAGATGGAGTTGGAGTATAGTAGAAAATGTTATAAAAATAAAAAGTTCCGGTAATATTTGTTAGTAGAGGTGGAGTAAAAGATGATAGGGTTTAAAATGTTAAAAGTCAGAAACAAGCTGACTTCTTATTTTTGTTGTTCTTTACAGTTAAGAATATAAAATAGACGTACATGCTGCTTAAAAACGTGTTTCTATAAGGAAAGATCAAGGTAATTTTCTGTGCAATAATCAAAAAAATTAACATCGTTATTGAAAATTTACGTAGTACTGAAGGTGCATTATTGCATAATGAAGAGCGTACTAGCAATTATTTATTCCAACTCTTTCTCAAATTGTAATGTTGACCAGATGAAAACAGTAGCCTTTTCTCAAATGTTCAACCATGTACAAGGTAATGTACACATACATGTGATGTCTCCCGGATCATCCGGGAGTCTCCCGGAAATGATGCCCATCTTCCGCGCTCCCGGAAAGGCTTCAGAATCTCCCAGATGCTGTTTTCCTATCATAGTTTTTCTGATAGTCCCTTTTCCAACTTCATGCCCTTTTCCCCCGCCAGTAAAGAGATATCCACATGTGTATTCACAGCATCAAATATTGTTTTGACTATGCAATAAACAAATACATCATGTCTGTTGACATTAATCCCGTGATTCAGGTCACTAATAAACTCACTGACCCGTGAAAAATAAACTCACTGACCCGTTGTGTTTTACACAACTGTGTTTTACCAACTAAATGTGTCCAGGAAGTCATGTCATGTGAAAAGGAGCCGATAGGCCTTTTTTACAACTACACAAAATAAGCATGCGCAATACAGTCAAAGACTTAAGTTTTCACTGCTAAGATTCCTTTAGACTCATAGACAGTAGATGCAAAACTATGTTTAGACTGCACATAGGTGCTGGCTGATCGGTGTCTTCACTTGTCGCTCACTCCGTATGGTAGTTTTTCCCCTAAGTGTGCATATTATATCTGAAGGACTTTGATAATTTAAGGTGTAAAATTTACGCTTGAAAGTTTTGATATTTCTGTCTGGTGCATGGGTAGTTTTGCGTCAGAAACAGAATTTGAACATTGTTGTATACACTTTTAACAGTTTTAGTAGCTCTGAGTACCTTTAAACAAAACTTATTTAGTTATGAAAAAAGTTAAGTAGATATCTGCAGTCTTATGCAAAATATCAACCATAATGTGATGAAAACAGACAGGTTTGCGAGAGATAGCGGATTTTTCATACAATTTATTTTCATGAACTGATTTATGCAAGTCTGTAAATTTACAGACTAAAATATCTATAAATATAAAGACAGTCTGTAAATTTACAGACTGTCTGTAAATTTAAGGCTATTCTAGACCTATTAAGATGGGCTAGTGAGTTATCACTCAAAGTGAACAAAGTAGTTGAATGCATACCCTGTACACAAATCTAAATGGAGATGCTCAGAGAGCTAGTCGGTAGTGAGGTTCGTTTCATGGAAAGGTACTCTGCGGCACAGGTTCAATTCATGTTTAGAAATGCATCAGGGCTGGCAAGTACAAGTGGCTATTCACTTTTTGGTTGCAATGGTTTAACAGTATTTCTTTGCCACTATACAGCTGAGAACTACCTCAGACTTCCATCCACCAAGTACAGTCCTCTGGTATAATGACCAGATGTGAACAAATCAGAGTCACAAAGGAGAGAGAGAAATAAATTCATGCATTATTTCATTTTGGGAATGGTGTTGGTGTCTATTGAAATATGTCATTTTACCTGAAACTGTAAAGTTGAAAAATTGTATATAGATCTATTAAGTCTCAATTAGATTTAGTGAGGTTTGGGTCATGTTGTAGGGTTGGCTGGAACTCTTCTGCCAAAAAAGAGGCAACAAGTAGTCATATGCTACTCAGTCAGTGTAGGTGATAGACTTTGTGTTTGTCATTTAAGTTAATCTGTAAATCTCTCGATTCTGAGACAATTCATTTCTGATCATTACCTCAGGTGTGGTGGGTGGCTTAATTTAGAATTTTGCTTAAAGGGATAAAGTTTTGGGGTGGGCCATTAAAACTATTTACAAGAAGCAGATCAGAGGCATGCTAAAGCACATGCCTGTGGACCAATAATCTAAATTAGGGCCTTAAAAACTCCTCAACAGTTTTGGTAGAAACAGCCGAAGAGAAACAGCCGACTGTTCCACATTGGAATAGTCCTGGGGAAGAATGACTTTTTCAGGTCCTCACTCATCACTATATGCAAGGTATCTAGTGTATTGTGAATCATGAGATGCCTTAGTTCTTCTTGATTTTGGTGCTGGGGTCAAGTACTTATCTTTCTCAAGGGACACTGTACCAGAGTGTATCTTGTAAAAGAAGGTTAAGGAGGACTGCTCCTGGCGGGCCTCCAGGGATGGCCACTCAAGCTTGTCCAGCATATCCCCGACACTACTTGTGTTCCGCCATCGCCTCAGGTCCACCTGGCAGCTGCTCTGTGCACCTTCTCGACCTGCTGAATCTGAGTTTTATGATAAGGTTATAACTGTCATATTCTTCAAATTTAACATTAAAAAACTAAGAGACCAAAGACACTTCATCTTCGCTATTTGTGTGAGTATATGAGGAGTATGCATGATCAAGTGGTTAGTGTTCCTGGCTTGGTATCATGAGGTAGCGGGTTCAAGTCCTGCTGCAGGCGAGATTTGTATGATCCTAAACAGCTGTTCATAGCTTAGAGTCTGTATATAATCACCCTTGAAAGAGAGGTAGAACAGAAAGTCATTCATCCATCACTCCTCACCATGTGACATCTACCTTTTTAGGATAGTCATCTGATATTATCTGTGCAGCTGCAGTATGGCAATTACTGAGTTATTTAGTAGTAAAGATAAGCACTTACAGGGCTGGAAAATTCTTAAAATTGTCTCTAATCCTACATTTGTATCAAATCTAAATTGTAAATTTGCTGTTTTGAATTTCACCAATGCTGAATGCCTGATTTGATCAGGCATTCAGCATCAGTGAAATTCAAAAATTTTACTCATCCTGCAGCATTAGGGGCTAGTCCTGGCAAGTGAACAAATGCAATTTCTCGCTCTGTACTTATATCCTAATGATGGCCCAGTTTGATCCAAACTAGTTGATATCAAATTAAAGAAGAATGACCTTACCAATGCAATTACTGTTTACCTTGTCCTTTTTTCCCTGAAGTATTTTACTTAAATTTTGTTTTCTTCCAGGCCAGCAGTGTTCAAATGAGTAATGGAGCTGGTTATATTGTTTGGGTACCTGTGTACAGCTGGATCAGTTTGTTTCCAGTTAGTTGGAGTGTAAGTATACTTGTGCGTTTATGTTTGCTTTCCAAAGATACATTCTTCACTAGTTCAATACGTCAATCAAACTAAGAATTAAGATTTTTTGAAGTGCAGACCTATATCATACTACTCCTTAGTCAATATTGACTTTGATCAGACTGCTTCTGCAGGAACATTATGATGTGAGTCTACACTCCTAGGCATTTTCTTCCCAGTGCAATACATTATTTACTCTGATGAAAGTAGAGGAGGAGTTATTGTACTTCCCCCGGTGTTGGCGTCGTCGGCCCCCGGTGTTGGCGTTGTCGGCGTTAGCAAAATGTTAAAGTTTTACGTTAAAGTTTTTTTATCTGATGGGCAAGGTGCTGTAAGGCAAGCTATTCTATACACAAACAAGTCTTGTTTACAAATGCCTACTAGCTGTGTACCTTGTGCCTCATTGCTTTTGTGAAATACCATGTTAATTGGAGCCGCGGCACAAGAAAACCAACAATGTGGTTGTGCACCCAGCGCAGACTCAGATCAGCCTTGGCATCCGCCCAGTCTGATACAACCACATTGTTGTTTTTCTCGTGTCGCGGCTCATTTGATATAGGACCAGAGTTTATTCTTCCAAAATTACCACAGATATGTAAATCAGTCTTGTGTAATTCAGTCATTAGATAGGTTTTCTCTTTCAAAACAATCCCAAAGATCTAAATTCATCTTACTAGATGGATGTAGATTGTTGAAATTGTTTTTGAAGGGAAAACCCCTCTCATAACCAAAGAAATAGTGTAAGGCCAACATTATACATGTACCTCAAGAGTGATTGTCTTTTGCCTGACTAACCTGTTTTGCAACTACCATATGTTGCAAATACATGTGAGCCGCGACACGACAAAACCAACAATGTGGTTGTGCGCCCAGCGCAGACTCAGATCAGCCTGGGCATCCGCCCAGTCTGATCAGAGTCATTGCTGTCAGCATTGAGGTAGCTTAGGCCCTCAGCTACCCTTTAAGCGCTTAGCAAAAAGTCTGATCACGCTGGGCGGATCCCCAGGCTGATCAGAGTCTGCGCTGGGCGTACAACCACATTGTTGGTTTTGTCGTGTCACGGCTCATGTAATTTTGTTTATGATATTTTCTAAAATCTTTGTCAGTTGTGAAAATTTCTGTTTATAAAATTGTAATTTGTTCAGAAATACTAGGCTATATGAAACCTGTCCTTTTATAGGAGCATTTTATGTTTCAGGCAAGTTATTGCTGGAGTGGTTAGGAAAGGAGGAACAGGAGATATGTCACCATTTACTTTCATCACATATTTTGTAGCGTAAGTGTTTACTCTCTACATGTATATCTTACTCTAAATCTATTTATTACTATAATAGGTGAAAGAAGAAAATGTACATGTAAATATATACAGTCTGTTTGCTTGACAATAGATAAAGTTATAATGGATTATGCTAATTCCCAACTACTAGTGATATTCAGTTGTTTTAATTCTGACAGTGAAAATACAAATTTTGAATGACGTTTTGTTATGCCATGCATTGAAGAGTCAATAGGCCTTGGAACTTTGCTAGATACAAAGCTATCTGTAATTTGAAAATGGTCCATCATATATCAAGGCTGTGTTAGATTTGCAAAGTCAAAAGTCCTGCAATAAATGTCTTACATAGAATAGATGGATACTGTCAAGCTCACTTTTCACTGATGGTGCAACAAAAATATTTCACCTCGATTGTGACTCAGCTGAATAAACAGTAGGGTTTGTTTTTGTGAATAGTGAACTCAGATCAGCCTGCAGAGTCTGATATGGAGTTTGATTAGTGTTGCCTGATTATACACTTAAGCGCTTAAGTATTGAGACACCAAAAACATTAATTTTCCATCTGTCCAAAATGGAAAATTAATGGTTTTTTAGGTGTCCCCATATTTAAGCATGATTGGAGTATGCTAATGCACCGTTGAAGCAAACAGAAAACATGAGCCATGACACGACAAAACCCAAAGTGGCGTGTGTGCTCAGCATAGACTCAGATCAGCCAGGTCATCCACACAAACTGGTTAGAGTCTTTGCTGTCCGCACAGAGGTAGCTTAGACCCTTAGGTACACCTAAGCCTTAACCGCACAGCAAAGACTGACCAGACTGGGCAGCTGCCTTGGCTGATCTGAGTCTTTGCTGGGTGCACATGCTTTTTGTTGGTTTTGCTGTGTAGCTGCTTATATATTCTTTTATCTAACAGCATGGGTGTGCAGGCTGTTCTGTTTTCTTTGTTAACAAATGCTGAAATATTCTTGTATGTACGAATAGAAATACTTTTTATTTTTTATAGATGTGCAACATGGCTAAAGTACGGGTTGATGCAGGAACTGCCAGTGGTTATAGGAGTAAATTTATTTGGTGCTGTTTTAAACTTCATTTATACATTGTTCTTCTACAGATATACTATTAAAAAGGTACGTAACAAGTCATCTCTACCGATGGATCAGCTGTTCTTAGCTGGCATTTTTCCAGGGTCTTCTAAACCAAAATGTAATACAAATGAGTCTGTATGAAGGTCGTCACTTATCTTAAGGGGCTACTGTACTGTTTTTCAACATTCATTGAAATCACTGGAGATAACTCTTATAGTTTTATCTAACAGAATGTCAAAACTGCATGGAAAGATTCCAAAGGGTTAAGAAGTTATAAGGAATTTAAATTTTAATTAGCTGAAAATATGCAAGGGCTCTCATGATGTGACATCATTTGAGTAATTCATAGTATTAGGATTTCAAAAAAAAAGTCTTTATTTTATATTCTCTATACCTTTTTTTCTCCCTAAATAGATTAAGTGGGACAAGATACATCATCTCATGAAAAAAATTCTGATATTTTGCATCAAAATGTGGTGATAATAACTGGAATCTAATTTACATTATGCAAGTAAAGCTGTAGAAAAGAAAAAGTGGGCGGAGCTTAAAATCTAATTTGTATAAACTTTAATTGTCAATAATTACAGTTTGGGTCAGAATTTTTCAATGGGGGTGTCAGCAATCTGTTTCTCTCATAAATACCTATAAATTAGGAATATTTTTGGAAAAAGTGATAAAAACAGGGCAGTAACCCTTTAAGCGTCCAATTTGTATGAAGCTCTGAGATATTGAAAATGTATAATTTTAATGTAAATATTCACAACTGCAATCTGTTCTCAGTTTAAACAATATTTTATTTCATCTAGACATATAATAATACAACACATGAATTTATTGGGATTAGGCAGCAAGCCGGAGCTTATAAACGCCTTTTCCCAGAACGTCCAATAACACAAATAGTTTGGTGTGCGAACTTTTAAGCTACTTTTCACACAGTTCATTATTCTTGGAGAAAAAGTCGTACGTACGTTCCAAGGCGTGCTAGTCCATTTAGTCAATCGGGCATGCAGCGTTGAATCAGCACCAAGTCAACGTCGACTCGGCGACATTACGTCGAGTCAACGCTGGCTCGACGCCGACCCAAAGGCTAGTGCCCGAAGGAAAGCTGGCTCTGTTGTTGATTGCCCAGTGTGAAAAGCGGAATTCATAGGAACATTAATGATTTTCAGTAAATTTTTTCAGATAATCTTTATGATTGTACATACACATTTATGTACAATGATAAAGAATCAGACTGAATAACAAGTCAGTTTGGATATTAGATACAATCTTTTCTTAATAGCCTTTCAACATCATACAACCTCTGTTTGTCTTTAGCAGTTGATGCTGTATAATACTGTTGGCAAAAATTCTGACTCCCTCGGAGCAGTCTGATATGGGTCTGACTGTTTGCTTAGATACCATATTCTAAGAAACACTCCTGGGACATTGTTATTCACATCCAATAAATGTCATTCTTGAGTCAAATTTTGTTAGTCTTAAGCAAAGGTTGGTGAAATTTGTGCAAGTTTTCACAGGATAGGTGAGTAGGGACATTTATTAGAGAGGGGGCATTTATTAGAAGAAGCAGATATTTATAACATTCCTGTTTCTTTTCAGGTTCAGTTTTACAGATGTACTATAACTGGAACAGTGCTCCTGTTATCTCCACTATTATATATCAAATATTACCAAACAGATTTACAGTTAGCATCAGATCATCTAGGAAAATACTGTGTTTTAATGAGCATAATAGGCTATGGAGCTCCCTTAGTGTCCCTTGTGAGTATTTGTCTTTTGTAATTAAGGGTCATCTGGGGAAAATGGTATCTCTAAGCAAAACAAGTAGGAGTACGGTATTCGACCCTTTTAGCGCATTGTGCGCTTACATGTAACATTTTCAAAATGGCATTTGATACTTGCAGTAGACTTTCTTCCTAATAAGCACACATTTCAAAGAATTATTATATGGAGAAAGAAACAGAATTTAATGTCTGAAGTATCAAGAGAAAAGCTGCTTATAGTCATGTAGGATGGAGAAGCTTTGAAAGTGAAAACTGGAAGATTTTATAGTGTTTTAGCACTCAAAGAGATAAATCAGTAAAAATATGTGCCCTAATAATTATATGCCTCAGAAATCCCCATAATGTGGGCGTATTGGGCATATGCACTAATAAGGTCAATTATGGTATGTCAAATTTTGAACACAACTATCGCACATGTAACATTAACAACGCTTTTATAAAGACACTAAAGCACTACATTAACTAATTGTTTTGTGTATGTTTTGTGTATACAATATGTTTGAAATTTTAGCATGTTGTTAACTAGCGATAAGTTTTTAACAATTGGACCCTGATCATACTTAGTATACTGTCATGAACTTTCGTATCCAAATAATTTTAGTGTGTATGGTAAAGTTTTGTTTTCTCTCATTTCAGTCTGATGTGGTTAGAACAAAAAATACAGAATGTTTGTCATTTCCATTGATATTTGCCAACTTGATAATTGCTATATTATGGACCACGTATGGGCGATTGATAGCAGATGTATATGTAACAGTAAGTAAGGAATTTCCTCGCATAAGGTCCCAGGTTCGAGCCCTGCTGAAGGCAGGAATCTCTCAGACCAAAAACAGGGTTCCATTGCACAAAGTCTTTCATTATCACCCTCTCATTGTCGAGATATGACTAAAGTAATGTTAAAAGGACATAATATTGCAAGTCATCTATCCATCCATCCATTCCTCACATAAGACAGTGCTCCAGATAAGAAGGGGTAACAGGGATAATTATTTTAGGGATAATTTTTCATATTTCTGTCTAAAAACATACATTGTGGCCCTTCATTAGAACTGTCTCGGCATGACGGTTCTAATGAGGGGTCACAAGGTCTGCTTTTGTCAAGAAATAAGGAGAATTTACCAAATTCACCTTTGCTAAGCCTCCCCTACTTTAAATAAGTATGCATCCTTCCATTAACTGTAAGATAAAATCTCAGAGTTATTGTGGAACATTCTTCATGTGGGATTTTGATTGTGGGACTATGTCTTATGCTAAGTTATGGTTGCATTGGTCAGTTATACACTCTCAGGTGACCTTTGAGTGATATTCCCGGTGTGGCTTGGAAAGGTGAATTAACTCAGAATTATCATCAAAAAACCTTAAACTTATCTTGAACTCTGATGAGGCAAGTCTTCGTACCAAATCTTTTGGCGCCAAAGTTTTATGATAAAAGCATAACTAGCCTCATATACAGATTAGGAGAGAGAAATTGTTTGAAAAGACCCATCACCAATAAGCTTTAAATGTCTTACTATTAAAGTGAGTTTAAGCAGAATTTGGTCACGAATGGAAAAAGAAAATAGTGCCTTTTATACTACCTTTTCTGGTCAGCTAGAGTGGCTGCTGAACAACTTATTGCACAATCTCCATGAATATATGAAAATCAGACAAAATAATTTTTGAGATGTAAGGTGTATGGACATGTATTCAAGGTTGGTTGGGCAGGGGGAATGAGGGAGGCCAACCTTGCAATTTCCTTTTTTAGCTCGCTTGAACAAAGTTCAGGAAGAGCTATTGAACTACCCCTGGTGTTGGTGGTGGCGGCGTCGGCGTTAGCAAAATGTTAAAGTCTTACGTCCAGGTGACAGGTCTTGTTTGCCACCCTTTTCAGTAGGAGTCAACTGTTAGAGTAAAGAATTTGCTTGTAGTAGACCTATTTTTTTTGTATTGCCGCCAGTGTTAAGAAGAAGCAATACATAAGTATTATTTTTCCAATGGTGATAGTGTAGACTTTTCTGGTTTTAAAATTAGCTCTGTTTAATGACATTATGTACACACTGTGGAATTCTTGTTGGAATGGTTTTGGCACCCAGGGAATGTCACGAAAATTTGTTTTTGAAAAATGGGCTAAAACTTTTGGCAGTATATTTATACACCTTTCAATCAAAATTTACATGTGTGTGGTCAACTCGCCTATTGTTTCTTGCCTACTGTTAACTGTGTATTGTTTACAACAACATTAAGCAAGCTGACTATATACTGACTGTCCACATGCACAAAAATTGAGCAGCACACATAAACCTCAAAGAGAAACCACTCTTTGATACGTTTCTTCTTTCTCATTGTGAGCTTCACTTACAGAAAAAAATGCAAATTCTTTCAAGAGCAGCCTTCTTCTCAGAAAGTTTTCACATGCCAGAGAACAAATAACAGTCTGCTAAAAATGTTCCCATTGAAAAAATGGCTGCAAAACCATTGAAATGTCACTGTAACTACACAAGAGACTTTATAGCACATACTGTAATTCTTTGGTTATAAGATGTTTTTTTTCCCTTCCAAAACTGTCCCAAAATCTAGATCCATCTTATAAGTGGATCTAGATTTTTGGGTTTGTTTTAGAAGGCAAAAACCCATCTCAAAGCAGAAATGAATAACTGATTTTGATATTTGGGGTATTTCTAGAGATAAAAGAAAACACTGTTTTATATCCGAATAAATTTGGTACAAGATCAGCTGCTAATCTATGCCATCAGATAAGGGTCTTCTCCATTTGCGGCCACAGTTCTTGAATCATGAAGATTCTCAGGCTATAGATGGATAGATGAATGACTTGAAATTTTACGTCCTTTTTAACAGTATTTCTGTCATATCAAAACGATGTGTGGGTGATAATGAAAGGCTGTGTGTGATGAAACCCTGTTTACCATTGAAAAGATTCCTGCCTAGATTCTCATACCATAAAACACCTCTCTTGCAGGCAGCTAAAACGTTAACCCATTCCATACGGGATACCCGTTTAGGGGTATCTGGGCAAACAGTTTGGATCCAGATCAGGCCCCACATTTGTGGGGCCTGATCTGAGATCCAAACTGTTTGCTGCCTAGACATCATTTCTACAAGAGTTCGTTAGAGCAATATTGTCAAAATATTCTTGATTTTGATGCAGGCAACAATTTCAGCAGACAACAAAAAACACCCAGAATGCAATGGGTTAATGTGCACTCTACCATGTTTTTCTGCCACTTTTAATGGAAGATAACTTTTGTGACTTCCTGTTTGCTTCTCTGAACAATAAATATCTTCCAAAAAGCAGGGATCTTACCAGACCAGAAAGGTGTGTCACTTGCAACATGCCTTCCTCTTCAAATTACCTTTGCAACGTGCCTTAATTTCCAATGAAAATTTACAAAAATGCTATTATTTTTATTTCTTAGCCAGTAAAGTTGTCTTAAATGCTTTAAGGATCATCAATTAATCATTTATATTGTAAAATTAGGCTAATTTTGAAAGGGTATTGCTATATTAAGGATTTCAAAAATTGATAAACAAGTCAGAATCTAATTTTTGTGTTAAAAGGGACATGCATTCTGAAATTTCTGGGGAGAACACTGAAATAGGAGTTGTCTCATAATGAAAAGAATTTGCTTGTAGAAGAGCAAATTCTTTATATGCTCTTAGAAGAGCAAATTCTTTAAGAGTTAACACTCATTGAGAAGGGTAGAAAAAAATCAAAATGTCAGAGTAGCTTCCCCTGAAAGTATCCATTTACCTTAAATAATTGTGTTGTATCTGTTTTTTCACAGGCACCAAACTTGCTAGGAGCAGGCTTATCCTTGATACAACTGTCCCTGTTTGTTATTTATCCTGCCGGATCACAGAAAGGAAAGATAATTCATTCATGACCTAAATGGAATCCATGTCATTGCGAGGTGCTTTCACTTGCCATCTTATGTGTCATCAGCATTTACAATTGTTTAGACTGACGGTTGAGGGCAGGGTATAATTGATTCCGCCAATTTTCATTTCCTGCAGAGACTGTCCGTCATATTTGGCTTCCGCCGAGGCTGTCCGCGAACTCTTGCTTCCTGCAGAGACTACTGTCCTCGAAAAATGGCTTCCTGCCAAAAATGTCCGGGTGACTCTGCTTACTGCCGAGAGTCTCGGCAGGAAGCAGAATCATGCGGACAGTCTCTGCAGGAAGCCATTTATCATGTACAGAAGTCTCGGTAGGAAGCAAGAGTTCGCGGACACTCTTGATGGAAGCCAAATATGATGTACAGTCTCTGTAGGATTTGAAAATTGGCGGAATAGATTATACCCTGTGTTGAGGAGGGCTTTGTTGGTAATTTGGTATATTTTTGTTCATCAATAAAATACATGTTGCTGACTGCAGTTAGAGCTGCTTTAACGATAGCCACTGTATGTTTTATGGTGAATGAGGTGGATTTAATGAGAAGCAGAATTAGCAGGCCATGTTTTGTAAAGAAATATCTAGTGGTTTCATTTATTTTAATTTTTTTTTTGAGGGTAGAGGGTGGGGGAGATTTCTGTGTAGAAATCAAGTAGCTTTAATCAGAAAAAAAAGACCACTGAAAACCAACAAATTTACTACAATTACCACCTAACCAATTCTTATGGAGACCCCAGACAAGGGTAGCATTCTATTTAGGGACCATTATCATCCTTTGTGTGTGGAAATACCATGACTTGTGAGCATGGTATCTGGACATATAAATGTTAAGTATTACTGTTTTTGTTCTGTGGCAATATTTGTGACAAAGTAACGAGTCAGATATTTCAGAGCAAGAATCAAAATAAGGGTCAGGAAGCTGCAAAAATCTTGTGAACTTCCTCACTAGAATCAATACCTTACAGTCATGCCAAACAGTGAAGACATAGATTAGCCTGCCCAACCACAGAGATAGTATAGCATCTGCTGTTGGAAACGGGGAAGACTGATAAAAGATATGCAGATGCATGGTATGGATGACAGTGACTGCAGTCTGCTAGATTCAGTGCTCCAGACAAGAAGGGGTAACACGGATAATTTTGATATTATTTTCTGTATTTCTCTACAAAAACATTATGCTGTGACCCTTCATTAGAACCGTCTCGTTGAGACGGTTCTAATGAGGGGTCACAACATATGTTTTCACTGAAAAATAAGAAAAATTATCTTTAGATTATCCTCAGTACTCCCTCTTATCGGGAGTCTGAAGCTAGAGCTTTCACTGAGAACTGATAATGTTTAGGAAGATTCTCACAAATATTTATTCCATACTAACCTAAACAGCTATAAGATCTTTTATGGTCGGTGCTTTCATGGAAGATGCAGTTCTTATTTACCTTTTCTAAAAATGTAATATTGCATGGAGCTAGCTCTCTATTCAGTTTTACATTTAAAGAAAAGCTAAAGAAGTGAGATTTAGTATCTTATGTTATTAAGCTCCCAAAAGGGCATATTGAGAGACTAGGAGTGTATGCGGCTGGCTGATGTAAATCTTCGATAAATGCTTTTGATAATATATGGTGTCCAGAACTCGAGAGGGGATATTGAGGATAATTCAAACATAATTGTTCTTATTTCTCAATCAAACCATATGTTTTGACCCCTCATTGAATATTCTTGGCAAGACGGTTCTAATGAGGGGTCACAACATTGCTTTTTTATGCGAAAACATGGAAAATTATCTCTAAATTATCACTGTTACCCTTTCATAACTGGAGCACTGTGTCATAATCTTGCTGAAATGGAATAAAGGTAAATTGATACACCTCCAAGGAAATACTTTAGTAAGTTGGTACTTTTGACCACAGGGTATAAACCAGTCCGCTAATTTTCGCTTCCTGCAGAGACTGTCCGTCTTATTTGGCTTCGGCCGAGACTGTCCACAAACTCTTGCTTCCTGCAAGGACTACTGGCCTCGAAAAATGGCTTCCTGCCGAGACTGTCCGTGTGACTCTGCCTCCTGCCGAGAACCTCGGCAGGAGGCAGAATCACGCGGACAGTCTCTGCAGGAAGCCATTTATCATGTACAGATCTCGGCAGGAAGCAAGAGATCGCGGACAGTCTCGGCAGAAGCCAAATATGATGTACAGTCTCTGCAGGAAGTGAAAATTAGCGGAATCGATTATACCTAGTGTTGACATGGAAGTAAATGCTTCCTGTCTCATTAGGCAAAACTTAATGGAAAGAATATAATGTAACATAGAGAGCAGATTCTATCCTTGAGTAGTACTAGCCACCCTTGTAGAAAAGATTCTTGTACCAGAGAAACAATGCTACCATATTGATCCTAATAAATGCCCCTACTCTAATAAACACCCCTTCTTCTTTTTCAGAAAATAATGTAATATTAACTTGCCTGAATTTCTGTTTGCTTCTCTGGAAAAGGTAGATCTATGAAATGGGGTCGATTCTTGAAGGAAATATAATTTGCTCCTAGAGGAGCAAATTCTTTCCTTTAAGAGTTGACCCCTACTGAGAAGGTAGAAAAATAGTAGAGTTGCTTCCTCGGAAAGTTTACCCATCACCTTTATATTGCTTACTAGAGGTATTTTGGCAGTGGCTGATATACTATACTTTGGGCTAAAATACCCCTAGCTCTTTCGCTAAATGCAACAGTCCAGGGGCATTTATTCGGATTAATACGGGTATTGTAGGAATTTTATCTCCACTATAAACATGCCTAGTAAACCATGACCATGTAGCCATACTCATTTGTGCTTTAGTACAATCAGATCATGTGAAAATTGTGACATTAGCTGTCATATTGTAAATTAATAAATAGTAGTTAAACAAGCATGTATACAAAATCATATTCTGTGAAACATTTTTATTTTTATGATTTGGAAATCTATAAAAGATCATGTTTAGGTAATAAAAACAAATTATTACAACACATGCACAGTATATACAGTAGAACTTCAGTGGCTCGAACCATGATGGCTTGTTTACCCTGCCTAGCTAGAACTCTCTCTTGAGTCCGTAGAGGTCAATTTAATATATAGAAACCACCCTTGGATGGCTGGAACTACCCTTGGCTGGAGCTTATTTTCATGGTCCCAAGCCTGTTCAAGCCATTGAAGTTCTAAAGTATATGTACAGATTGTAATTATGAAGTATTATGGATGCTTCGTGCATCTTCTTGTCTAAAATATTTGTTTATAAGTGGCATCTCAATCCAAAGTGCCTTATGCCATATGTGAACAGAGAAGCCTCCAGCCAGCCTGTTTAGCCAGTAAATTGAGAAAATAAACAACTGCAGAAACTCTCCCATTCAACAGTACTACTCACTGGTCATGTGTTGCAAAAGGCATACTTTGAAGATGCTTCTGATATGATGTATATGACATGTTTATCTTGCCATGTGGCTTATAATATACTTCTATCCTTCTTCTGTGATATTATCTGTCTGTGTATATATGTACATTGTGGTGTTTATGTCCTGTATAAAAATTGTATGTTTAAATTCTTTGCTTTAAGCATTAAGGAATGTTCCATAATGACTCAAAATATTGGGACAGACATACCTCAGCAAACAGTTTAGACCAAGGTCAGACTGCAGTCTCATCAGATGTACACTATTTTGCTCTTTCAGTGGATTGTAAAATGACATTTACTCTTTAAGCACCAAAAAGCAGACGACAAAATTAACGTCTGCAAAAATTAAAAAAATGCTTTGTCCAAGACATTTCATATTGAGAATTCAAAGACTCGAGGGCAAACAGTGTAGATCTAGATGAGGCGGCTCATCATGAGCCGCCTCATCAGGATCTATGCTGTTTGCAAATTCTGCTAATTTCGTCACTGGTGCTTAAAGAGTTAAAGATATAAGACAGTTATGGTACAGTAAAAAATCTAAATAAATGTATTGGGACAGATAGGTCTGATCAAACAGAGCAGACCCAGATCAGACTGCTCACTTTACTGCATTGATTTGGTTGGTTGGTTTGATGCTTAACGTCCACGGTAAACAGCTTAGGTCATGTCGGGACGGTCAGTTAACCTAACCACACTATCCCTGGGCAGGCTTAGACCTCCTGCATTGAAAAACCAAATTGTTCATTTTCATTTTCATTTATGGTGTTCCAATTTTTTAAATGTTACAGGAGTTCAATGGCGAAGATGTTCATACATTTTGGTTATTATCGTACATGTGTTTGTTGGGTAGTACACTAGTGTTATAACAAGCAGCTGCACTGTGAAAACAGGGCATTGTATGCTGTTATATTACCATTTTGCCCCGGTTTGAAAAGAACAAGATTAATGTAATGTACCAACTGTGTGTTTGGAACTACAAATAAGTGTTTTATGTATTATTTCATGCTTACTATTTCATGTTTCGTTTTGCATTATCTGCAGATATAAGAAGTCAGACATGAAAATCTACAACTTGGCATTTTCAAATACATGTACTTTCAGTTGGTAAACGTATCTGAAATGGTAACATACTGTGCTTTAGTTTGAATTCATGAGTCTCACAATGGTTCTGTGCATATTTTTCACAAAACTGTTGCAAATGTAAAACTAACAAAAATATTCCATATCTACCTTAGGGAGCTCAAATCAGTCTGGGCTCAGTTTAATCATGATAGGCTTATATTTATCTGCAGATGGTAAGTTTGATCTTTCTCAGCAGACACATGACCTCGAAATGGCGTACTAACGTCGATGCAATGTCATTACGTCACATGGACGTTAGTACAACGTCATTTTAACGTCATGTGCTTGCTGGGTTGTCTTCCATTCTGTCAGTGAGAATGGTTACACTTTCAATGGAAGCAACTTTGCCATTTTCAGTTGTGCCATCCTTTTCAATTGAAGGTCAACTATCAAAGGAAGGATTTTGCTTCTAGAGGAGCAAGTTTTTCCTCCAAGAGTAAACCTTACTTATAAGGGCTACATCATCTAGGAAAGTAAACAAAGAATCAGAAATGTTGTATGCCTTCGTAAAAACGACGAACAAACATCACAGGGTATAATCGATTCCGCTAATTTTTGCTTCCTGCTGAGACAGTACATCATATTTGGCTTCCGCCGAGACGGTATACAATTTCTTGCTTCCTGCAGGGACTACAATCCTCGAACATTGGCTTCCTGCCGAGACTGTCCACGTGATTCTGCTTCCTACCGAGAGCCTGGGCAGGATGCAGAATCATGCGGAGAACCTCTGCAAGAAGCCATTTATCATGTACAGAAGTCTCGGCAGGAAGCAAGAGTTTGCGGACAGTCTCGGCGGAAGCCAAATATGATGTACAGTCTCTGCAGGAAGCGAAAATTAGTGGAATCGATTATACCCTGTGAACATGTTATATGTGCCCATACACCTTCAATGCCAGATTGTGGAGTTTCATGCCTTAGCGTTCCTTTAATGTTTCATATATAAATACCGGTAATTTATGCTTGTCCGTTATTCAGAGGTTCCCATAAGAGTGGGTAAGGAGGATTTTTTTTGGTCAAATTTTCATAATGATGTTGCCCAGGAGGCTCAGTGGAATGAATCCATAGTTGCACACTCCTGGCACCAAGTCTGTCTGTCTTTTCCCTCTCAGAATCAAAGGGGATAGTTCTTTTGGAGGACAATTATAAAATTATTTCTTTATACTTCAGTTAAAAAATTGTTGCGACCCTCTTTATCTGAGAGTCACTTAGAGTCACAGCATAATTGAGCTGTGACACGAGAAAACCAACAAAGTTGTTGTGCACCCAGTGAAGACTCAGATCAGCCTGGGCATCCATCCAATTTGATCAGGCCCTTAAAGGGTCAATAAGGGTCTATGCCCAGGCTGATTGAGTCTTCACTTGGAGTCTTCACTGTGGGCACAAGGGCTTTGTTGGATTTCTTGTGTGGGGCTTATATGTTTCTAGAAAAAAGAAAAAAGAAATCGAAAAATTATCTTTAAAACCCCATCTTATGTGGACCTCTATTTATTGTAAATACCATTGAGTTCAGCATTTTGCTTTACATGTATCTAAAAATCAAAATGCATATACTGTCATAAGTCATGCATATCAATGCAACATTTCTTCTGTCTAGCTTTGTGGGCTCTGGGGCCGTATTCATAAAGCAACTTAAGTCGTTGCTATGCTGTTGCTAAGGGTAAATTTCTATGTTGGAGATTCCCTACAACTATGAAATTTGGTCTGGAGGAAAGTCTTACAAAGACTTCCTCCAGACCAAATTTCATAGTTGTAGGGAATCTCTTTAATAGATATTAAGCCTTAGCAACCGATAGCAACGACTTAAGTTGCTTTATGAATACGGCCCCTTGACTCATTTCTCAGAAATTATGTTTTCAAGTCTGGGTCAGGCTAAACTATTTTCATGCTTTTGGATTATTTCATCCTTGTCAACATTTGACTCATTCATCATTATCTAAATATGACATAATGTTGAAAGGGACAGTAAACCTTAACTGTCATCTACCTTATTATCACTTATAGGAGATTGGTGGCAGAGCTTTGGCTTGGTTCATTTTTTGCGGACTGACAATTTGGTATTCATCACTAAAACATGTGCAATCCAACCTGTATTAAGCAGGCACCTAAGGAATAATCAACACTTGCTTGCTTAAGACAGGTGCTTACTGAAGACAGAGACATTTTAATGTACTTGCCTGTTTGGGGAACTGAATACATGTTTGCTTTACTTAATAGAGGTGGCCACTAAGACAGGTTTTACTGTACCTTGTTGTGGTAAATGGCTACCCTTTCAGGGGAAGCAACTCTGTCACTTTCATTTTTGCCTCCCTTCTCCCATAGGAGCAAATTCTTTTCTTTAAGAGTTGACCCCATTTTGGAAGGGCTTCATCTTCCAGGGACACCAACAGGAAGTCATACATATTGCCCACACTTGCAAAAAATGGTAGAAAAACATGGAGGTGTTCCCATAAGCTGTAAAATGTTCTTGCTCAGCAAATACTCAGATCAGCCTGGGCATCTGCCCAGTCTGATCCAAATCTTTGTTGTGCACTTAAAGGGGTAGCTAAGAGTTTTAGCTACTCCCATGCCTACAACAAAGACTACTCAGGCTCGGCAGAAGCCCAGGCTGATATTGGTCTTAGCTGGGTGCACGTGCCACATTGTTGGTTTTGTTGCATAGCTTATATAATAGTATTGTCTGCATTGAGCAAAAATTTATACGTCTTTAAGTGAGTACCCAGAAAAGGTCCAGATGAGCCTGGACATCTACAGTCTAATCACAGGCTTCGCCATGGGCTCTATGGACAGGTAAAGATCCATGTCTTCTATATGCAAACAGCAGACACACTTATCAGAATGCAGAAATGTGCAGGCTAATGTCAGTGTGTCTGTTTGAAGTGGTTTATATTAAAGTCAGGGTGCCCACTGGTCAGGGAAAAGTCAGGGAAATTTGAATTTTCCTCAAGGTCAGGAAAAAGACAGGGAATTTTGAAAAACGGTCAGGGAAATCTTAAATTATTAAAAGTCAGGGAAAAGTTAGGGAATTTTATACTGTTAGGAAAAAAAATATGAATTTTTGATGGTTAAAGTGTCTGTTGATAGTTCTATATTTTGCTTTTCATAACTCCTTTTCTGGAACAAGTGGTTTAGCCCGGTATATATAGCAGCAAAGCTTTTCAAATCTTTGAAACATATTGACTACTTTGCTGATTTTTTTCTTGGTCCCAAAACAGGTACTGCATGCGCAAACCTCACAGCTGAAGTGGAAGGTTGTGACGGTTTAATAATGATATTTTGGTCAGGGAAAAATGGAATTTGGTCATGGAAAAGTCAGGGAATTTTGTTTCCAACAAAGAGTGGGTACCCTGAAAGTGCTGGTTCGATGGCAAAAAAGTGCAGGCCCTTAACAGACAGCTCAGACATCTGATCTTGGTTTCCACTGTTTGCCTGGTGATATCTATTCCCTCTGAGACATTTTATGGTTCAGTATAATTGGCCCTGTGAGGTACTACCGTAAAAATTATAAAAATTGGGACACATAAACAGTTTCAAATGAATCAGTTTCATTTCACAATACAAAAATGTGTCCAAAAGATGCATATGGAATGACAGACAGTGTAGGCCCTGATCAGACTGCTCCTTGAGGAGCAGCCTGATCTGGGTCTGCACTGTTTGTTCAGGCCTACTTGTCTCAATACATAGAATTTTCATGGTAAACAAGATTTGACTTCATACATTTAATAAGAAGCATGTACAGTTTTCATCACTTTATTTTGTGTAGCATGCCCAGTACATGCTGGTAGAATGTTTAAGAGCTTTATGAATAAGTATTTTAATAGGGGATGTTTTTTGATGTCAGATTTACGATAATTATTATGTACATAAAAATTGTCATAGAATTTAAGTCATCCTACGCAATAGAGTTTATTTATTACATGAAAATTTTTACAAAGTTTTGCTGCTGATTATTAATTTTCTCAACTAAAGACATTTGAAAATGTTGCAAATTTAGTTGAGATGAGGTTTTTATGATCTTTGTCAAAAAACCCTTTCCTGAGTAATGTTGAGGCTTGTTTTCTTGTAGTGTTACCTACAAGAAGTTGTGTTTCATTAATATAGAAACTCTTTTGCAAGAAACGGTATGTTTGTTTAAAAGCAAGATACAACATACCAGGGTAGGGTATGTTTGTGATGACATGATTCTTCATTTTGGGTTTAAACATATTTTATTTTCAAGAATGTACAACATACAAACTACATTACTACACAACTACACAATGAAAAAGAATCAGAACGAAAGCTGATAGCTTATTGAGCTCTTCTCCTGATTCTTCATTTTGACAAGCCTTTAGATGGAATACCTCAAAGATTTAGACAAAAAGTTTTCATAACCTTACCAGTTTAGTCTATTCATATTAGTAACTCATCTGTGAACCTGCATTAATTTGTATCTAATGGCTGAGCATGTGGTATAGCACTTCATATGTTATTTTGACATGCTAAAAAAGAAATCTTTGAATTTGTAAACTTTGTATTTATGCTGTCATTCACCACATTTACTACCAGACTTTTATTCTCCATTTTTATCTGTAGGGTCAAGTCAGGTAAATTGGGACAGGAGGTAAATTCGAACAGTGACACCTTGGGACAGCGTGTAAATTTGGACAGTGACATTGTTTCCTTTATATGTCAGTTGTTTGGAATTAAAACAAAACTAACTAGGCAAACAGTGAAAATCCTGATGAGATGACTCATTATGAGCCTGCTCATCTGGATTTTCACTGTGTGCAATGGTATGTTCAAATATATCGCTGTCCAAAGTTACTTGACTCGACATGTGATGGTGTGATTGTGTCGTAAATATGTTAAGTCTTATGGTTATAACTGCAAATGCTGTAATAAATAAACGTAGGCTATGTATTATCAACATTCCCATAGTGGAAACACAATGACCAAAGATATTTGAGCCCCGACACGACAAAACCGACAATGTGGTTGTGTGCCCAGAGCAGACTCAGATCAGCCTGGGCATCCGCCCAGTCTGATCAGAGTCTGCGCTGTCCGCATGGAGGTAGGTTAGACCCTAAGCTATCCTTTGAGCACTTAGCAATGAGTCTGACCAAGCTCGGCAAATGCCATGGCTGATCTGAGTCTGCGCTGGGCACACAGCCACATCGTTGGCTTTGTCGTGTCAGGGCTCAATTTTTATCTTGTTTATTGATACAGAGGCCACCAGCAAAGGGTGCTAGGACATGTGACTACTGAAGCGGTACCATATCTTTTCGACTATAAAACAGGAAGTTTTACTTCTCTAGAATGATCTCAAATATCTAAGTCAGTCTTACAAAATTCTGCTATAAGATAGGTTATCCCCTGTGAAAACAATCCTGAAAATCTAGATCTGTCTTTGAGGACAGATCTAGATTTTTGAGATTGTTTTCACAGGGGCAAGGGAAACATAAGCCAAAGAATTATTGTAGATTGACCTGCACGTAGACATAATGCATTTAGTCTATAATATGTATAGAGATCATTGCAAACAAAGAAAACTGCTCTGATGGAAGTCTACACTGGTCAAAGAAGTCCTAAAATGTCATTTGCTAGCTATTTATTTCAGTGTTGCTCATTTAACAATGAATTAATTTATTTTGAAATATTGTTTGTTTGATAAAACTTCAGTTTTGGAAATACAATTTAATGTTCAGGGCTCAGCCTAGAGGGCGATTTGAGAGAAATAGTCTCCCTAAGCTGTCTGACTTCTCCCTATTTTGAGCTGAGGGAGAAGTGAAAATGTATAGAACATATACGGAATTCCAAAATTTGGACCAAAACTTCTCCCTAAAGTCCTGAAAATGTCGCAAAACTTCTCCCTGTCTGAAAGTTTTGGCTGGGCCCTGAATGTTTCCAACTTTTTGCTGTATGGTTTGGTCCGCAGCGGCATACATTTACCATTTGGCTATCAATTCCAGCCTTTGGTCCGCAGCGGCATACATTTACCATTTGGCTATCAATTCCAGCCTTTGGTCTGCAGCGGCATACATTTACCATTTGGCTATCAATTCCAGCCTTTGGTCTGCAGCGGCATACATTTACCATTTGGCTATCAATTCCAGCCTGCAAAGGCATACCCTAACATTATGAATATTGGGACACCTAGAATGTTTGCCATAGCTGTCATAAAAATTGAATGATTTTATTACAATGCAGTAATGCATGTAAAGATGCAGGTGAAATGGCAGACAGTGTAGACCCTGATCAGACTGCTCCTTAAGGAGCAGTCTGATCTGGGTCTGCCCTGTTTGCTCAATGTATCTGTCACAATATTTACAATTTTTCATGGTATGTTTGCCAGTATACTGTCATTTCTGGTCAGCAAAGGCATATACCGGTATTTACCGTTTCCCTTTCAGTTTCAGTATGCAAAAGCATACATTGTACGCCTTTGAAGACTGGAACTGCCAGTGAAATGGTAATTTGCCGGCCATAATTTATAGTGAAAGGTAATACGAAAAGCATATCTTTGCAGATAGGAATTGATATTAAGTCTTTATGACCACAACTGAAGTTTTCTCAAAACAAATTATTTTTCTCAGCTATTTAATTCTGTGTTAAATATGTTAGAATGTAAAATGAGCTAAATATAATTTTGCAGTAAAAATGCAGTAAAATATGGCACAAAACCCATAAGTTTTTTGTTTTCATTGTCATCCCTGTTGACTAGGGTGAAGTTGCTTCAGACTGAGATTAGACATCTAAACTCCGTTCATTAATTCTGAAACTGGGTTTTTCGCTGCTCTTACTTTTATAATCTAATCAATCCACGTAAGAATGTGCATAGTGATAAAGATCGACTTCCGCCGATTTCTCATAAAGGCCTCATGTATCTTAGTCTGGCGTCTAATGCTGCAGTCACATGCACGAAACAGCAAATTTCAAAAACCTGTCCGCAAACTCACAGTATCCGAACGCACTGTACCAGCTCTTCCGGTTTTCAGAGCGTTGAATCGAGAGTACAAACATTCGTTTATAACCAGTAGTCGGAAATCATTATGTTTTGAGTTTTTATCCGGAATCTGCTGCGTCATTTATAGTTATTCAGCTTCGAAAATGTAAAGAGGTAAGTTTAATATAATTTGCTCCTCGGTCTTTTACTTCATTGCCCTGTACAATGAAAAACTCCTTGCCGTCACAGAAATTTTATTCTGAACAGCTGAATATAACACCAGCTTGTGTCGTGCAAAACCTGGCTATCATCCTATTATCAAAACTAACAAACTTTAGATTGATAACGTCTTCCGTTTATTTTAAAGATTTTTTATAAAACATGTAAGAAAAGGCTCAAAATGGTTTAAGAATCATGCCATGGGCGATTTGAATACTGTACGCATTATTATCCACCCAGTGTACGCCTGGCTAAGAGGATAATGAATTTAGCTGACTTCAGATGAGATTTGTCTTCATTGTTCAGACTGTAAATTAACTTATCAGTGAAGGCCCTTACTAGATTCCTGGTTAGTTCGTACTTTATTTTTAGACTGGAATATGTTCTACCTTTTAACGTGTTTAAAATCACTTTTTTGGCTGTTTTATAAGCTCACCTGAGCCTTTAGGCTCATAGGTGAGCTTATAGTATAGCCAGGCATCCGTCGTCCGTCCGTCCGTCCGTCCGTCGTCCGTCAACATTTTCAAACATCTTCTCCTCTGAAACCACTGGGCCGATTGAAGCCATATTTCATGTGGAGCCTACCTAGGTCGGGGGAACGAAAGTTTGTTCCGGGTATCTGGGTCACATGACCAAGATGGCCACCACGCCCATATATGGTAAAAACCCTTCAAAAATCTTCTTCTCCAGAACCAAAAGGCCTATGACCTTGAAACTTGGTATGTAGCATCGGGCACGCCGGCTCATCATAATTTGTACAAATCATGACCTTGCGTTGACCTTGACCTAATTTACGGCATGGTCAACTTTGGTACGTTAGGCTTTTATATGGGAAAACGCTTAAACAGTGGTTTTCTCAGAAACTATTTAAGTTTTAGGAACAATACTTGGTTTACATGGTGGACTAAATGACCAGATGAAGATATATGTCACTAAAGGTCAAGGTCATTCCGTCGGTCCATCCGTCGTCAAGATTTTCAAACATCTTCTCCTCTGAAACCACTGGGCCGATTGAAACCAAATTTCATATGGAGTCTCAGTGGGATAGGGGAACGAAAGTTTGTACCCGGGGTCTTGGTCACATGACCAAGATGGCCGTCATGGCCATATATGGTAAAAACTCTTCAAAAATCTTCTTCTCCAGACCCAAAAGGCCTATTACCTTGAAACTTGGTATGTAGCATCGGGCATGATGGCCTATCATAGTTTATACAAATCATGACCTTGCGTTGACCTTGACCTAATTTACGGCATGGTCAACTTTGGTACGTTAGGCTTTTATATTGGAAAACGCTTAAACAGTGGATTTCTCAGAAACTATTTTAGTCTAAGGTACAATACTTGGTATACATGGTCGACTAAATGACCAGATGAAGCTATTATGTCACTAAAGGTCAAGGTCATTCCGTCGGACCATCCGTCGTCAAGATTTTCAAACATCTTCTCCTCTGAAACCACTGGGCCGATTGAAACCAAATTTCATATGGAGTCTCAGTGTGATGGGGGAACGAAAGTTTGTACCCGGGGTTTTGGTCACATGACCAAGATGGCCGTCATGGCCATATATGGTAAAAACCCTTCAAAAATCTTCTTCTCCAGAACCAAAAGGCCTATTACCTTGAAACTTGGTATGTAGCATCGGGCATGATGGCCTATCATAGTTTATACAAATCATGACCTTGCGTTGACCTTGACCTAATTCACGGCATGGTCAACTTTGGAACGTTAGGCTTTTATATTGGAAAACGCTTAAACAGTGGATTTCTCAGAAACTATTTAAGTCTAAGGTACAATACTTGGTATACATGGTCGACTAAATGACCAGATGAAGCTATTATGTCACTAAAGGTCAAGGTCATTCCGTCGGACCATCCGTCGTCAAGATTTTCAAACATCTTCTCCTCTGAAACCACTGGGCGGATTGAAGCAAAATTTCATATGGAGTCTAAGTGTGATCAGGGAATAAAAGTTTGTTCTCAGGGTCTTGACCAAGATGGCCGCCATGCCCGTATATGGTAAAAACCCTTCAAAATCTTCTTCTCCAGAACCAAAAGGTGTATGACCTTGAAACTTGGTGTGTAGCTTTGGGCACTCAAGCCCATCATAGTTTATACAAATGATCATGCGTTGACCTTGACCTAATTTATGACATTGTCAACTTTGGTACATTATGTTGTCTTTTATATGGGAAAATGCTTAAACAGTGGATTTTTCAGAAACTATTTAAGTCTAAGGTGCAAAATTTGGTATATATGGTTGACTAAATGACCAGATGAAGATATTGTGTCGTTAAAGGTCAAGGTCATTCTTTGACTTTTGTACAAGGTCATTGAGATTCTGTCACCCGTCAACATTTTCAAACATCTTCTCAGAGGCCACTAGGGTCAATTGAAGCCATATTTCATATGGAGCTTCACCAGCTTAAAGGAACCATAGTTTGTTCAGATGGTCTTGGTCACTTGACCAAGATGGCCACCATGCCCATATATGGTAAAAACTCTTCAAACATCTTTTTCTCGAGAACCGAAAGGCCTATAACCTTGAAACTTGGTACCAGTATGTAGCATTGGGCACTCAGGCCCATCATAGTTTATGCAAATGATTACTGTATTTCATATGGAGCTTTAATACTGGGTCAAAGGAATCAAAGTTTGTTCAGATGGTCATGGTCGTATGAACATGGTGGCCGCCACACCCATTTATGATAAAAACCCTTCAGAAATCTTTGTCCAGAAACAAAGGCCCAGTGACCTTGTGGCTTGGTATATAGAATTGGGACTCAACATTAATCCCAAAGGGAGGGGGGCCCTGCCCTGGTGCTATATACATGTATGAAAGTATGAAAATATATACCAGGACCAAGTGTCGGGTGAGCTACAGGACCATTGGTCCTCTGGTTTATTTATTTGTTTATTTATTTTTTGTCCTTTTAATCATGTTAATTCCAAAAAATAAATAAATTAAAAAAATAAAAATACACATTAATTAAAAATAAAAACATTAGGTTGGCAACCTTCGGTCATCCGTTGTAAGAACTTTCAAACCTCTCTTGAGTCTCTCTTCTGAATATGCAGGACCGACGGAAGGTAAATTGCTTATTGACACTGAACCTTGGCACATGGCATTGGACGCTTAGGCTTATCAAAGCTCATTCAAATGAAAATCCTGGATTATCTGAAGGACAATTCTGCTTCCTTATGCTTGCTTCAACTTTAGATGTTTTCAGATTTTTTTTAAGTTTTTGCTCTTGCCTAACTGCCTTTTGCAAAATTTGTAAATATTCATGGTCAAGGTACTTACCTGACCTTTGTCCAAGGTCGCTGAGAATCAGACTTCAATACTAAATATCTTAGAAGACTTCGGGCTGCTATGCTAAATAACCAAGATGGCCGCCATGCCCACATGTTAAAAAAAACTTAAATACTCCTCTTCTCCTTAAACAAAAGTTGAATGAGCTTGAAACTTGGTATGCAGAATCGAGTACTTTTCACTATAACGAAGTTTGCATAAATTATGAACCTGGTTTGACCTTAATTTATTCTAGAGCTAGATCAGTTCTGCCTCTTTAAGCTTGCATATGGGCAAATGCCTTAACAGGAGACTTTAAGAAACCTTTTATGATTAACTTGACTTGATGCGTTTGCAGTCTCGACAAGATCTCATTCCTCGACCGTTTTCCAAGGTCACGGAAAGTTAAGCTATACTCAGCCAAACATTTCTTTCTTTCTTTCTTCCATTTACGCCTTAACCCCAGAAGGGGACACAGACTTTTGACACTCCAGTGTTGCAGGATGAAAGCCTACATATAGCCATGTAGTTATAGTAGGGATCTTTAACCTGCAGAGGGGATGACTCTCCCTGCACAGGGGGCCTCCAGTTAACGTACCGATCCGAAGGACGGCACACTTGTTAGCATCATCCCTGCAAATGATGCTAGAAAAACGCGTTCGGACATAGGAAGATTTCACCTCGGGTGAGGCTCGAACACACGACCTCTGACTCCAGAGTCAAGTGCACTAACCATGAGCCACCGCGCTTCTCATGAAAATATCCTCTAAATGAGAAGGCTTCACTGTTTAATATAGCTTTGAAAAGTTTGGACACTTGGCTATGCTACAATTCAGTAATATTTTGAATTTAATAAATAAGACAGTTGTACTGTCATCTGTTACAATAATTTATTATGCTAAGTTTAAAAAAGGGTACATGCACAACCTCCTATGAGGGGTTGGATACACAAGGTACCCAGAATCTGTGCACTTTGGTAGTATTTGAGCCCCAAAAATATTATTAAATTCTTTACGCTAAAAGAGAATCTATAAAAATTACCCGGTTTTGACCCAAAAGCAATGTGCATTTTTGTTCTATTGTATTCCATTATCTTGCAAGGTCGTTGGGGCACCAGAGATGGCTTTGCAACAATCTCTTTACATCTTGTCCTGTTTTCCGCTGCCTAGATGAGCTGGCAAAGTCCATCCCTATCCACTCTCCAACGCTGTCCCACCAATCCCATTCCTGTTTCCCCTTCCACTGTCATCGGATCCCGCGAAATAGATGAGCTGCCTAGTGCCTCGGCGGCAGAGCGTCTGGTAGCAGCAGGACCTGGATGTCAAGTATCTCCGATCGGATAACAGTCCTACGAATTCGGAGGCAATGTCTTGATATTACTTAAGCAGAAGTCGCTGAGACGTGGCCAAATCACCCCAGCCTCCATTTCCTGACCCTGGTCAGGAGCTCATCATATTCGCCAATGGCTGCTTGGATCTTTCGGCAAACCTCCTCACTGACCATGTGGTCCTTGTACGTAATATTCAATAAGTTTTAGTAACAGCTCATCCCAAAGGCCCGCGTTTTTTCTCCAAATCTGGTGTTAAGGTTCACGATTCAGACATAAGACTCATGGAAATGACATGGGAGCGCATGAGTTCAACATTTGATCCAAGATATTTTGTACATCTTCGAATTGGCTTCAGCTTTGTAAGAGCTGCAAGCTCCAAGAGAACCCCCGGTTTCGAGCCATCATCCAAATTATCCAAGACAAATGCTCCAAGTTATCTGGTTTGAAGTTCGCCACGGTATCCAGCTGCCAGCATCCTCTGCCTAACCTCACCCCCCCCCCCCCCCCCACGCCCCCCTACACACACCCCGTCGACCGCCACCGGCGCCCCCAGCCACCAACCCGGTACTCTCACCGATCTCTATTCCACACCGTGTGCAGATCCTGTCAAGATTCTCAACCACAGACTGCAGTTCCTGTTTTTTCACAACAAAGAGCGTCTATGTCATCGGCAAACCGCAGATTAGTAAAAATCTGCCGCTTAGGCTTACCTTTTCATCATGTTCTTCCTGAGCATCAGTAGTGATCCATTCGAGTAGAAAACCAAAGAGTGAGAAACAGAAGATATCCCTGCCTGACTACAACTGTTATTCCGAATCGTTCTCCCGTGCTGACACTGGCCTGCATTGCACTTGTAGCCTTGTCGTTGAGCTTCTCAGTGGTGGGAACTAGACCCACACCGACATTGCACCCCTGTAATGCGGCCCACAAGGCTGTTTTTCAAATGAAGACTTGATACAGGTTTTGCTGATGTTGGTTGAAGATCTGCTTGCTCCCTCCGGCTCCGACACCAGCCCGTTACCCAACGATTATCTCCCCGGCTTGGGGTCCGAGCCTGTTCAAGACGATCCTCAGCACGACCCTGCCTGAACCACCGACGAGGCTGATCGTTCTGTAGTTCCGGCAGAGCTATACGTTGCCATTTTAGTGAGTGTAATAATCAGTGACTGAGTCCATGGTGTTGGCCAATACCCGTTCTTCAGATCTTGTTACAGATCTCTGTTAAAACACCAATCATGGTCTGCCCGCCAGTTTGAACAAGCCATGCTGGCACATCGGCAGTCCTTCCCTCCTCTACTGCCGCCACTGCAACCCCCTCTCCCGAAGTACCGGCTTTAGATCCTCTTCTGGGGGCTGATTGCAGTTAAGAACTGCACTGTCAATACGACATGGCTGCAGAGATCTGAGCAAAACTGAGTCCATCCGATGAGAATCTTTTGTTCTTCTGTAAGACATTTCCCAGACTTGTCCTGGACAGTTGCAGATCAAACCCTATTTCTCCAAAGCCAGACTCTTCATCAACTGGTACGCTCCACTTCTGGTGTTTTGTTCAGGCCAGCCTCGCACCGAATACCCTTCAAGTCGTCCTTTGCTTTCTTCACCGCCTTCCAAATCCTCTTGTTAGCTTTCCTGTATCCTTTAGCTCCTTCTGTTTCTTCTTCAAATCTCTCCTTTCATCACAGAGGTCCAGAACATTCTCTGGTGACTCAGGTTTTTATTTCCTTCTCAAGTATGTCACTGGCTTTTGTCAGAGAGTAGCTTCCCCCCCCCCTGTTGTTTTCCCCCGGAAAAATGACTATGATTTTTTCCATAGTAGAATTTCCCTACGGAAAAATGGCTATATAGTAGAATTATCCCCGCCCCCCGGAAATATGACCATATAGCCAATTTTCCCCGGAGATAATCTACTATAGTATACGTGTTTTTGCATAGCCGTTTTTCCCGTCTATAGTGGAATTTCCCTGGGAAACAGGAAGACACGTTACATAGTGGACTTTGCTCCTTCTCCAATTATAATAGTGAGGTTCATAACTGAAACAGAAATACGAGTATCTGTCCGTAAAATATCGATGAGTAACAGATGCTAGAACTTCGTGCATGTGTCCATCAGTCTGTCTTATTGTCATTTTTGGGAAAACAAGTAGGCATTTTGCTTTTCCATGTTAGCCAAAAACGGCGTTAACGTGTTTGTGTGCATAAATTTGTATAATTTTGCATTTGTACAAGCGATCAGCTGTGCGTGCGCGCAGCGGAGTGCCTGGACTAGCGTTCGCCTTTCATGCAGGAGTCGTGGGCTCGACACCCATCGGGACACACGTCCGATTATTATTTTCAATGTAATAAAGTCTCTAGAGAGGCGCCGTAGTCGAGTGGTTAGAGTGGCGCGGTTATTGTGCAGAAAGTCACCGGAAGGTCGTGAGTTCGCGGCTCACTGTCGCCATCCGATGACTGAAAAACTCTCTCTGTCGACCCAGTAATAAATGGGTACCTTTTTCGAATTAGGGAAGGCTAAGGCAGCGAAAGGAGAGAGATGGGTTCCGCCTTTCCTCAGCTGTGTCCCCACTGCCCTTACGGCTATTAGGCTATGGGAACCTTTACCTTTACCTTTTAAACGCTCTACAAAATCAAACATTACTTGACAAAACACCCGTCCGTACATCTTCCAATAAGCTTGCATGCGTAAAATATCTGCGACGGGAAGAAACCGCATCCAGCTTGTTCCTTAAATCAGTCATTATTGATTATCATAAAATATGGTTGCTAAATTTGCATTTTTTTTTAATTAAACACGTATATTGCCTCCCCTGAAGTACTGATACATTTCTTATGTGATTAATTCCATAAAATGTCTCTGTTCCATTCCGTTCCGTCTCGTTCCGTTACGCAAACTACCAATAACCATACCAAATTCACAAATAGCCAATTACCTGGTGGGGGAAAAGGATTATGGGGTGAAAGTGGCTCTATGTATGTAGAAGTCCTTCCTATAGCCATTTTTCCAGGCGGGGGGGGGGGGGGGGGGCACTCTCTGACAGCTTCGTCAGTCACTATCTTTGTGTAGACCATACAAAAGAATTTTTTAAAGTTTCTCTATGAGCCCCTGAAAACCGTAGAAGAAGTTGCACACACATAGTATCTACTCAGTTAGTCTTTGGAATAAGAAAAATAGTTACTTAAATAATTATAATAAAAAACAATAGTAAAAAAATGAAAAAAAATAATTCTTTATAAATAAATAGAATGAAAATAGACTAAGTTCATAAACCAAAAAAAAAAAAAAAAATAATAATAATAATAAAAAATCGATATAAACAGGCATCCTTTGGTTAAAGCGCGTTTATTGTTTAGCAGTTGATGGCATGAAAAAGTAAGCTACGTCAACGCACAAAAAGACCTCAACAAGTTTACATGAAAACTTCGCGAAACTAAAAGTGTTTTTTTTTGTTTTCTTTATTTTTCTTTATTTTTTTTTCTTTCTTTTTGATAACTCTAATATTTGGCCGGCTACCTATATTTTGTTTGCTCATTTGTACGAGGCAGACCGATTCTTCTGTACACCAAAAGTATATAAAGAAACGTAAATCGAGGATCCTTTGAATATTAACTTGCAAGGAATTCCATTTTCTCCAGTAGAGGTTAATTGTGGGAAATGAAGAACTGAAAAATAGGTATGAAATAAGGCTCAAGACGATTGCAATTTTGATATTCAGTAACAGAGAAAATAAAGAGGCGCTAATTAATCTTTACTTCAACCCGATCGGTCATCTTGTTTCTCGAGTGAGGTTATAGAAACAGACATAGCCATGATTCACACAGGCGCGTAGATGGCGCTGTATTACCTCAAAAAGAAAGTATGGCGACCCCATTTTTTATTTATTTTTTTGTTATATTTTTTTTGTCTCTCAGCAAATAAAAGTTTATCGCTGAGTGAAGTTTCAACAACAATCAAAACCGGTCTGCAAATTTCATTACTGGCCATGAACATACTCAGTAAAACTGAGTCCTCTATTTTCATTTCTGTAGTGCATTCCTTGTTTCCAAAGGATTTACCGATTCAGAACTTATTTATAGGAAAATGATTTTCCCTTCAGCTTATCTATGATGGGAAAATGCTTAAAAGCTATATTTAGAAATCATCAAGTTTATCATATTGAATTAATGGCTTTTGTGTCCATATGTGAGAATACTCAGTGTCAAGGTTATCATTTAACATTTGGACAAGGTCATTAAGAGTCAACTCAAGTACTTTGATGCGGGACTGATATAATCGAACTCATCACATCATGCCTAGAAACCAAACTTCTGAGCCTACCTATCTAAATATAATTACATATGGGTAGATTCCCAGGCTAATCAAAGTCGTCCCTGGGAGCACAAACGAATTATAAGTTCGCCATGCGGCGGTACATGTACAATCGAAACCACATTATGGTAAATAGTACAACTATACCGAGTCGAAAAAGTTCCTATACATGAAACTCCTTGTGTTACCACGGCAACTGCGGAAGTTATGATCATTCCGTTTTTACTGACTTCAAAAGAGTATCCATTTGTCTATTGGACAGATTTATTCGTTTTGGTTTCTTAAGACTCACATGCTACAGTGGTCGTCTGACTATGAAAGGGGTGAATTTTCATTTTCACAGAGTAACATCGTAAAAATTGCTCAATTTTAAAGTCATTTAAAACTGGTTTATGAAAACTGCTTCCCAAGATTCTGCGCTCCATACACTAGAGCAGGACTTAGGCAATGCTGCATGCAAAAGAAATTAAAATTTGACCCCTTCTGATGCAAACATTTGATCCACAACTCCGGGTACTGTGATTCCTTCCAAGACTGTCTAAATGTCACTTTCAGTGGGATTTGCATGGAAATTCGAAATCTCAACGGCCAGTGGGCGCGTAACGATTCTTCCAATTTTGTCATTATGCAATTAAAACAATAACATAACACAAATGTTAATGAAGAAACTTTGAAAAAAAGACGGACATGTACAGTAATACTGATGCATTGAAAAGCGCTATATTTTTAATTCAAAGGGAGATAATCTGAGATTTTGAAGAATTTAAACCTCGCATGAAAAGCCTGAGTACAAGATATTGGACATTTTGAGTGTTTTTCGAGGTTCATGCATTGTGGACTTTTCTACGTAATACAAAATTTATTACTGCGCATGCGCAGTAATGATATTCATTCAACTTAGGTCTTATCGAATATTTCCAAATAACTCGTATGATGAAAAGTATGGATTGACGATTTTCTGACAATTTTATTCCTTGGCGCTTCCCATCACATACATAAGCCTCAGTTAACTCAAATAAGCACTGGGTTCCTTGAAAATATAGCCAATAGTTGGTATCGTTACTTTTTTTGACTGAATATATTTTGATATCACAAAATAGGTTGGTTGGTTGATTTGATGCTTAACGTCCACGGTAAACAACTAAGGTCATGTCGGGACGGTCAGTTAACCTAACCACACTATTCCTGGGCAGGCTTAGACCTCCTAAGCGGTTAACCAGTACTTAGTGCACATACTTTCGCCAGTAACTGACTACTGCCCTTCTTGAATCAGCGGAAGGAGAAACGAAAGTATGTGGCCAGACCGGGATTCGAACCCAGGACCTCTGACTTACGAGTCAGGTGCCCTACTGATTGCGCTACCCGGCCCGGCATCACAAAATAGGTTTATTTTGTTGTTGTTGTTTTTTTTTTCGGAAAAAAAAATCGCCCTTCTTTTCTGATATCATCAAATGCATTTCCTGTTGTCAGAAAAATAGTTGTTGTTTTTTATGATGTCGCAAAATGGCCTTTCTGATATTGCAAAATAGATTGTCTAATAGCATAAAATTAAATAGATTTTTTTGTTGTTGTTGTTTTGTTTTTGTTTTTTTATAAAAATTCACAATATAGATTTCCTGATATCATAAATTTGCTTTTTGATAGAACAACGTTCTCGTGAAGAAACAGTCGCATGATTGTTGAATGGTATTACGATCCAAACGAATTTGTCATCACAGTAAAGGGTAGAGTAACTCAGTAGTAAGGAATACACAAAAACGATAGTAAGGCATACAGTTACCACTCCAACCCCTCATCATATTAACATGAAACTATCCACCAAGTTCGCAAACTATAACGACAAAAAGTAAATGTTAATGTCAAAAGATGACCTATAATGACATTAGAACCAAAAAGATGCGTAAACAAACATTTTCAGACATATACAGGCTGATAATTTGCCCAACTTTGTAATATGCACAATGTGTTAGAAGGGAGTTTAACAATAAAATAATGGAATTATTTACAGCACTTCAATAAAATTTCATTTCTTACCATTGGAAATTTTACTAAAACTAAATTATTATAAATGAAGCAGCATATGTGAGACAAAGCCGCAAAAAATAATGATTTCCGACTACTGGTTATAAGCGAATGCTTGTACTCTCGATTAAACGCTATGAAACCCGGCAGAGATGGTACAGTGCGTTCGGATACTGTGAAACTAAGACCATTTGATGAAAATTGACAGCCTAAAGTCATACATATTCAGATGCGCTTCACGTGGCTTTCACGCTGTTCATTTGGGTAATAACTTTTGTCCCTCCAACAAAGTCACAGGAATAAGAAAAAAAAAGGGTTTTGAAGTTCGGCTACTTTTTAATACAGAAAAAATACCAAGTTACTACATGAGCTACATTATTCAGTTTTGACAACTCTGGATTTTAGGAATGAAAATCAGACCCAGTTTCTTTACCATATTTTAACCACTTGTACTTGTTTGTGTCATATTTTCTTAAGAAAATATCAAAAGTATACATACAGACAACGGGACAGTTGTGTCATCCGGCTCAAAAGCGAACTTCAGGCCCATAAACGTCCCTGCGTTTATCTATTTCTTCCTTTCTATCATTTTTCTCAGGGTGACGTTTCACGCAAAAACGTGGCATAATGTATCTGCGAACAGGAAAATCTCAAACTAGTCAGCTAGAGACTTTGTTATGTGCCTCTGTGTCCAAATAACCACACACCATATGTGCGAAAAGCAAAAGCTCAGATCAGCTTTCGCGTATATACGGAAGGAAATGTCGCATGCATGCATGCTTGCGGGTTCACTTTTGTACGTCAATGTCTAAGAATACAGTTTCTTGGAAGTAAAAGATTTACACGCTTGTGGAAAGGTACCCTGGTAGTGTACGAACAGGGAAAACTCAGAACGTGCAGTCATATCAGAGTCTACATTTCTGCATATACATTCTTGGATGATACAAGAAAGGAACAGCCTGTACATGTACTGTTGAGTATTAACAGTATGCACATGACCTTATATCCTTTTCACATGACGCAATCAAATCTAACATGTGAATCGCGAAACATTAACCTCTTACATGTTCCTTAGCTTTTCACTGAAACTCGGTTCCGTGAGGTTGACTACGACTTCCGTGGTTGACTCTAATCAGACTGCATCATGTTTGCGCAAGCCGTAAGGTTCGACAATGTAGTATTTACATTAAGGCATTCCTTCCGTAATATATGCTCGTGTCGCGGTGTAGAGGTCGGCGTGGTTGACTAATCGAGGGAATAGTTTGTTGAAAAGAAGTTGGGGGGGTAGGGGGGCTGTGTAGGATGTGTGTCTAGATACTAGGGTGGCGGTTTGAGTGGCAGATTCAATACGGAGGTGGGGAGGGGTCATGTCGAGGGGTGGAAGTCTGGATGGTAGACTAATTGAGTGGAGGGGGTTGTAGGTAGTGTTGGGGAGATTATTTTATTATTTTTTTTAGAGTGGGTATGGGGATGGGTGGGGGTAAGAAAAAGGAATAGACTGATACAGGGGAGCTCTTAAAGTTTGAAAAGTGCACGATTTAATCCTTTTTGTCCTTGCATTTAACTTTGCAGTTTTAATGCAACGTTTTGGGACTTTATTACGTACTGCGGAAAGCTGTAATAGTTGCGTTAAAATGACGCCAGTGAACATCGTTACGTCGTAATGACGCTGATCTGACGTCGTTTAGACGTTGTTTGCCGGTGGCGATACTACGATGAAACACTGAAAGCCTGGTCTAGTGCGAATTTATGCGGTGTAATCAATTTCAAACTGAGACAAAATTATCTGGATGACAAGCTTGTTGTCACGCTGACTGATTTCGCACGCGCAGAGCATGTGTTAGAATATTGACCCCACCCGCACACAAAACTATTTATAGCGACCACTTTATATGGTATTAAAAGGCGTTTCCAACCTGTCCGATGGACTTAGTCTCGGGTTGAAAATCTGTAGTTTGCAGTTTTGTGCAGGTTAGCCCAGCATCATACGAAGGACAGAGGCATAGGACACATTGATGAGAAATCGGCGGAAGTCTAGCAGTATCATTATATACAGTCTTACCTGGATCGATTAGATTATAAAAGTATGAGCAGCGAAAACCCCAGTTTCAGAATTAATGAACGGAGTTTAGCTGCAGTATTTTAACTACTATTATTGCATAATTATCAGTTTCACATGCTATAAATAGGCATGTGTTAATGCACCTATAACCCAGCAGGCACATGACGTTGAAATGACGTCGTACTGACATCGATGCGACGTAATGATGTTGCATCAACGTCAGTACGACGTCATTTTGACATCATGTGCCCCCTGGGAATGACCTGGTTTGTGGCTTTTCATATTCATGATTCAGAGCAATACTCCATCACTACAGAAACAAAAGACAATTTGCGTTTGCAGGTATTGATGAAAGACTTGTATGCAAAAGTTATACAGATTTAGGTATTGTAAAAATGGAAGAGCAGGTGACATTGAGTAGCACTGTGGCTGAATTTATGCAATAATAACAATTAGACATGGGGTTTCATTGCATTAACATTTGCCAGGTCCCTCGGAGGCTGTTGAAAAGCGAGGACCTTTTCAACAGCCTCCTCAGGATCTGGCAAATGTTAATGCTTGAAAAACAATGTTTGATACCTATAATGGAAAATAATGTATATTCTTTCGGCCCACCCTAGTGAAGTGAACATTTCAGGTCATGAATAAAATGAAGCCTCCGTAGAGCTATTGTGATCACTCTGTCAGCTGTTTTGATTGAACAACTCATGAACAGCTTAATGGTATATTTACCAAATTTGATATGATGCATCCTTGCTGCAGTGCACTTACTTTCATTTCTCCTGCCACTGATTCAAGAAAGGCAGTTGTCAGTTACTGGCAAAAGTATGTGCACTTAGTACTGGCTAAACGCTAAGGAGGTCTTAGCCTGCCCAGGAATAGTGTGGTTAGGTTAACTGACCGCCCCATATGACCATAGCCGTTTACTGTGGATGTAAAGCAAAAAAAAAAAAAAAACCAACAAACAACAGCATCCTTGCTGTCTCAAGTATATGGAAAAAAGTTTACACTCTGATGCACAAAGAAGGTCATAATGACAGGTTGAAATTCTTTATACATCTAAGACTGCTGCCAAATTTTATAACAAAACAGCTGCATAGGTTGACACATATTTGATCTGGGTTGTGTAAATGTCTTTATATAAAAAATAAACCACTGATGAAGTTCCATTGTATATTTTGTATAAATATAAAACTTAAGATATAGTCTCAAATATAAAGCAGTAGAAGTGAGTCCCAGTCTTATTCATATTCTTTGAACAGTAGACCTGAAATAGGTGAAACAATCAAATAAGATATATGCAAGTATCTTTTAGCACACTAAACAAAATTAAATTCAGTGTTGCCTTTAAGATGTGTTGGTCCACTTCCATGTTTTACCACAATTTCCATTTTTTTACAAAGGGGAACATGTTTTGGTGACCTGTTTGCTTACCTGGACAATATAGGGTCAAGTCAGATAAATTCGGACGTCAGGTGAATTCGGACATACCATTGTAAACAGTGAAAAACCAGATGAGACGGCTCATAATGAGCCGTCTCATCAGGATTTTCACTGTTTGCCCAGTTATTTTTGTTTTAACTCAAAACAACTGGCATACAAAGGAAACAATGTCTCTGTCCGAATTTACATGTTGTCCGAATTTACCCGACTTGACCCTAGTCAAACTAAAATGGGGACAACTCTAAAAGGAATGAATTTGCTTGCAGAGGAGAAACTTGCTAAGAGTTGGCCCCTTTTGAGAAGGGAAGCAAAAGCAAGACTGGTAGAGTTATTTCCTCTGAAAATGTACCCCTTCACTTTTAGACTCAGACAGAGGTGTCTGAGCAGAGTATCGAATAAGGTAAGATTAGTTTGCCAGTTTTTGTTTTAAAGGAGAAGTGGACCCCCCCCGCCTCCCCTTGTGGAACTTGAAGAGTTTATAACAATGGGCAATGGAGCAGTGTCTATTTTGTTTTGTCTTTTCTGTAAAGAATTCGACTGTACATCAAAACAGAGACTAAAAACTGAACCAGCCATATATGAAAACAGACGAGACCCAAATTAGCCAGCAAAACCATTCAGTTTGACTAAGCATTCTCTTTCACATTATAAATATGCTGATCGACCGATCTTAGTCTTTGTCGTTCGCACAGGATATAGGAATGTAAAATTACAGCTCTTTCAGTTGAGGAGACCTAACCAGTTTTACAAAACTGGTCAATGCAGTATCATTTTGTCTATATAAAATCTTTTATAAAAGCTACTGACCTGCTATACACGCTGTTAAAAAGCAAGCCACGTTACCACAGATCATTGAGCGTAGAGCCATACTGGCCAGTTCTGGTCTTTTGGATGGCGCCAATGCCCCAACACCACCAAGAGTTATCCCTATCGAACCGAAATTGGCAAACCCACACAAGGCGTAGGTAGCTATGACTTCAGACTTTATCTAAAACGAAATAAGATTTTAGCCACAACACGAAAAAGCCATTGAGCAAAGCGGCAGCGAAAACTCTGATCAGCATGCACTTCCGTCCGTTGTGATAAGAGCCATTACTGTCCGCATGGAGGTAACTCAGACCAATAGCTACCCTTTAAGCGCACAGCGAAGGGTGTGGTCAGACTGGGCATCTGATCAGACTGGGAACTAATGCCCAGTCTTATCAGAGTCTTAGCTGTCCGCAGGGAGCTAGTTTAGACAGCAAAAAGACTCAGATCAGAATGTTCAGGCTGATCTAAGTCTTCACTTGGCGCACATCCCACTTTCTTGGTTTTGTTGTGTCGTGGCTTAATTTTAAACAAACAAAATACAGTAAATCTTCGCCAAATCTATTTTCATGAATGAATATTAAAGACGATATTCGGGAGCAACTGATCTGCAATTGTCAGATGACCATGCCCAGAGGTTATAAAACTTGAGTACGTTCTCAAACGAAAAAAAAAGGACACTGATTGGCTGCTTCCGAGCATATTTGGCTGTTTCCGAGCATATGCTCGGAAGCAGCCAATCAGTGTGCTTCTTTTAGAGTTTGAGATTATTTTCAAGTTTTATAACCTCGAACCCATTTCTGTCAAGAACTGAGTACGATGAGTAGAACGTAAACACAAGGATTGCCAAGCCAGTTCAGCATCTTGCAGAAAATAGACGTTATTAGACTGACTTACGAATGGTTATGAAAGAAAATCTTTTATGAAGAATTTCTGGGGAACCACGCAAAGTGTGATCAACGTGCTACAAGGATACCTTAAAAGCCGCCCTCACCCCCTTACGGACTTCAGCTTACTACCAGACAAAGGGAGTACAGTGCACAAGAAAGTTAAATTACGTGTTCGTGAATCTTAGCCATAATTTTGATTTCAAGTTAACTGAAATAAAATTTGAATGAAGCCATTAAAATTTGAATGAAGCCATTTAGTTTTTTGTGACAGTGTTTACTATCTGGAATATGTCACTAAATGCTGATCGGGCTACTCCTTTAGGATTTAGACTCGAGCACTTCCATCACATTATAGGACGACATTGCAGAGTGTGGTAAAATCATTTATCATATGACGTCGCTGTTATATAGTGGATTACGTCGTGTCATGAAAATCGTATGACCACACGTGTAATAATACTTTGGTGCGTACACGTAATGTCATTGGTAACGTCCATGTCAGCGGACGTGTCAGCGTTTTTTATTGAAATAATGTTCATTTTGAAGGCGATAAAATAACATTTTATGGGGTCATATAATAAACAGAATCTTACACTCGTGGTCATTTCATATGAAATTTATGAAACTCGCCGAAGGCTCTTTTCATAAATTTCATATGAAATGGCCACTCGTGTAAGATCCTCTATTTATAACCTGTTAAGCAAGAAATAAACATTCAGAGTAAGCATACAGTATCAAAACAACTTTGTGTCAAGATCGATATAGGACGTTGCACCGGTGCTGATACGACGTCAGTATGGAGGATCTTACATGAGTGTTCATTTATTAAACGAGTTGGGGAAAAAGATAAGATGTGAAGCTATGCCGAGCATCTTATTGGTTTTCCTCATCGAGTTTAATAAATTCAATAATACAGGAGCACGAATGGAAAATTCTATTTACCATATGACATTAAATCGCATTTTATTAACAAATTTGACACTAAAACGTCACGATTTCGCCGAAAGAAAACGCGACGTTTTTATGGACGTCAACACATAACGTTACGACATAATTTGCATATTGAATCGACTAGTTTATTATCTTTTTTAATGCATGGCTTTATTACACTCTCAGATGCGACGTCATATGATAAATTGTTTACTCGCATGGTTTTAGTACCGATATAACTCCGCCCTTCAGAACCTCCCCTGTGATACCAAGTACGACGTCATCCTTTTCCCAGTGCCATTCTGTTGTATTGTAGAATGTAGTGTAATTACTGACAGTTTGTCTGTTCGCTATCAAGTCTTTCAGCTGTGAGTATGCTATGAATTCATTGGTGAATGTTTTGATACCGATCAGCTCTGCGACCTTTCTGCAGTCAGCTGTTTCCGTACCCATAAGGAATGAGACAGGATATAACAAATAAGAGCAGATAAGCTGAAACAAGAAAAAGGGAGCATAAATGAAACAGAAATAAGACATAGGGGCTCGTAAATTACATCAAACCAAGTGATCCAGTTGTTCGAAAATCACAAGAAAACAATCTTTCAGACGATCGATGCTTTCCCCCACATCTAGCACCAGCAACCGTTTTTTTAATAATAATGGTTCCAATCCTAATCTACCTTGTTATCGCTTGCTCCACTGAGGTTAGATCAAATACGACCAGGCTATCTTCATGAACTTGATTCAGAGCTCAGCTTACAATATAAAAGATAAAATAGTTTGTATGCGTTTCAAAAAGTTTTAAATTGTTATTGTTAGTATTTACACTAAATACAGTATTAAAACAAAATTAAGCGGTCAGGAGAGAAAGAAAAGTAGATAGTCTACACAATGTGATAGTACCTCAAACGTGAGATTTTCTACTCCTACTCGATCTCCAAACCACGTCAACGTCGCATTGAGAAACGCCAACAATGACAAGAAAGCCAACACATTGACGGCAACAGACCCGATCATCTTGATACAAGCCGTAGCACCATTGGTGGCTGCTTCTATAATATTATGCTCTGTTCTGAAGTAGAAGAGATGCCGTAAGTAACACTACATGTTCGGACAGAAATATGTTTTGCTCAGTAACAAAGAATGGATATATTCTTTACAGTCCAGATTGTTAGCAGGAAATTGTTTCAACCCGACTGATTTGACAATGAAGTCAGCTGGTCAACGTGACCTGATGACATTTTACGTTATGGTTAAGTAACCCTTAGATTTGTTTTTATGTAAAAAGCAAAATAAGTTAAAGAATTTTCTTATAATCAATTCTGTACATTTTTTTGCTTAAAACTGTATATAGGAGACAAATAAATTAACTGAAATGACTTTTTATTTTGCAAGTTTTGTTTTTCGATAAATGGAAAAAGTCATTGCTAAAAATACACTAAATGTGTATGTATAATGAAAAGTATGTTTTTTCCTTTCTACCTACGACTTTTGTAGATTATCGAAGTCTTTTGAAGTTCCTTGACTCACTTCAGTTTCAGGATACGAGAGTTTGGATAGTGCCAGTGCTGCTGGTGCAGACATTACTGACGCTGACAGTAGGTGATTGGCAGGGACCTGGAGACACCAAACAAGAGTAATGAATACGGTTTTGAGAAACCGGATTTCAAAGTAAATCCCAACAAGGTACAGTAAGATCAGAATGCGCATCTGCTCTGATCAGAGTCTTTCATGTTTGATGTATTTTGAAATCTATTAAAGTACTTTAGTTTCAAATACGTCAGAAAATTAAAATATTTGAGAATAAATTAATTTTACGTTTAATAAAATCGCACTTTTTCCATTTTATGAATTTCAAGTAGTCCCCACTTATGATTCGAGGGGAACATGGCATTTACTGTATGCCATGCTCCCCTCATATTATTAGTGAGATGACGCTATATATATGTTACCATTGCAACTATGGAATTGATAACTGTTGTGCTTAGTACTTTGGCAGAATGACGTCTTCATGACGTCTATATAATAGACTTTAATACGAACTCTTAGTTGCTATGGTAACAGATGTATGACGTCATTTGTTCTGGGACATAACATGCACCGTATGCCATGCTTCGCAAATTTTTCAATGACATTACAACCTGAAATTCTTTCAACAGAAACTTAAGATTTTCTCTATTAAATAATTATTCTCAAGACATTTAATTCCGTGTGCTACATGTAGTATAATTAAAACGAACTCTGGATGTTGCCAGACCTGTTCATGCTGTCACTTACCATCTGAGAGTATGAGGTTGGTAGGGACCTGGTAACACATAACACTCAATATCTCGTGTCCCAAGATAAAAATCCCAGATCCGACTGAGCAAATGCTTGTTGCGTAAGGACGTTTTTACATGTATTTGCCTACTTTTGCACCGTTCTCAAGAAAATTCTTTATTTGCCTTGTTTCCGAATCATAATGATAGTGCCAAAGAAGCCTGAAATAACGATTCTCTGTGCTTTTATTTTGATTTGAGGTTCTGTTTGACTGGTACTATCGAAACACTCACCCCAAAGGTGATGTAGGCGGCAAGGACGCCTCCTGCTATTGTTGCAAAGCCCCCGGTCATCACAGCGTGCAGTTCAGATCTAGTCATATGTTTCAGGAATGGTTGGACCATCAACGGAGACTCCACCTTTGATAAACGAAAGATAATTTGAACAAATTTGAGGTTTGCCTCTGACTTTAGGCATTTCTGAGGAAACTTATAGATATTTTTAAGTGGTTATATTTGCTCCTTAGACATTAGTATAATTGTATCCCATCTAATAGCGGAGAAATGTAAAAAGGTTTCATTACATTTTAATCAATGTAATGTGCGAAATCATTCTATCAAACGGTTTAGTTAGTATCCTTGTAGAGAAAGTTATGAGCAATAAATGAGAATCGATGACGTTGTTCGTACGTGAGGTGATTTACGTGAGCATGAAGAGTTATTCAGAAAACATAATTTGAGCCGCGACACGAGAAAACCAACAATGTGGCTGTGCGCCCAGCACAGACTCAGATCAGCCTGGGCATCCGCCCAGTCTGATCGGAGTCTTCGCTGTCCGCATGAAGGTAGCTTAAACCCTTAGCTAGCCTTTCAGCGCTTAGCGAAGAGTCTCATCAGCCTGGGTGGATGCCTAGGCTGATCTGAGTCTGCGATGGGCGCACAACCTCATTTTCGTGTCGCGGCTTATTCTATCCTGACTGTTCCTGACCTTGAATGATCGTTACTATCACAAACAGTTCGAGGTCAGCCTACAAAATGCTATTTCATGTTGGACTCGCCTTTTGTTAACGACTACTTTCACAGAGTGCCCTGAAACTCATGTGTCAGCCATGATCATTTACGGTAAGCTCATGCTCTACAAGTTCTACTTGTATGGCGTCACCTTGGGCCGTATTCATAAAACGACTTAAGTCGTTGCTATGCTGTTGCTAAGGCTGTATAACTATAAAGGAGATTCCCTACAACTATGAAATTTGGTCTTTGTAAGACTGTTCCTCCAGAGCAAATTTCATAGTTGTAGGAAAACAAAGACTGTTCCTCCAGAGCAAATTTCATAGTTGTAGGAAATCTCCTTCAAAGAAATTTAGCCTTAGCAACAGCATAGCAACCACTTAAGTCGTTTTATGAATACGGCCCCATATGTTTAACGCTTGCTTCTGCGCCAGACCGGTGCTGTAGAAAACTGAATTTCATCGATGTTAATTTCTATTATTCTAGTTTACAAAAGAGGTTATAGAGCAAAACAAGCGCGGCTATTCATACTTCATTCTGGCTTTGCTTTGTTAAGTAAACTACGCATCTGATATAAAACTTAGGTACGGTTCGCCGCCCTGACTGCACGCAAACATCATGTGCATGTATCAAACCCGAACATTCTTATTTTTTGACTGTTGCCTCTTTTGGTAAACAAAAATGTTTCTTGAATAAAATATATATACCATAGAAACAAAGATGTTAGCGGACGTGCTAATGGACTCTGCAGGTGTTGTTCCCATACAAAAAGCCAGAAATTTTCCTATCACTCGTATGACGGCTTGCATAGCTCCCAGATAATATAAGATGTTCATGAAGGTGTAGAAAAATGCAGCAATCGGTAGCACCTGTACAAAAGATGTCAAGGCGTAATTAGCTTTTATTTAGCCATTTTGGAATATATGTTACCAACAGTATGCACTGAAATGAAATTTCTAAACATATGAGTATTGAAAAAATATATATTTATTTGCGAAAGAGCGTATTGATTTCAGTAGCTGTTGTGAAATGTTAAGATGCGGAAAGGCACTTTTGCGCCCTGTCATGAGATACATCATTATTGTTTTTGCTTACACATATAACTGTTTGCTTTTATGTTTTCATGATAATAGTTATAATGTCATTTAGTGAAGTCGCAGAATACACACATTCATGGAAAAGTTCATATATTTCACATTACTCAATAAACATTCGCTAACAATATATTTTTTATGCCCCCGTGACGATAGTCAGGGGGCATTATGTATTACCCCTGTCCGTCTGTCTGTCCGTCGCACATTTTAGTAGTAAGTAGCAAGTTTGTGTAATCAACCTCTCCCACAGCTTATGATGGATCAATTTGAAACTTTACATACATGTTGCAGACATATTGAAGATGTGCATGAAGATTTCTTATGGCCAAAAAATTATTTTTGACAAAATTACAGGCTTTCGGACTTAGACATTTTCAGTGTTGGTTTGTGATATAGGGTAGGGTAGCAAGTTTGTGTAATCAACTCCTCCCACAGCTTATGATGGACCATTTCGAAACATTGCACACATGTTGCAGACATATTGAAGATGTGCATGAAGATTTCTTATGGCCAAAAAATATTTTTGACAAAATAACGGGCTTTTGGACTTAGACATTTTCAGTGTTGGTTTGTGATATAGGGTAGCAAGTTTGTGTAATTAACTCCTCCCACAGCTTATGATGGATCAATTTGAAACTTTGCATACATGTTGCAGACATATTGAAGATGTGCATGAAGATTTCCTATGGCCAAAACAATATTTTTGACAAAGTTACAGGCTTTTGGACTTAAGACATTTTCAGTGTTGGTTTGTGATATAGGGTAGCAAGTTTGTGTAATCAACTCCTCCCACAACTTATAATAGATTTAGCTGAAACTTTGCACACATGTTGCAGACATATTGAAGATGTGCATGAAGATTTCTTATGGCCAAAACAATATTTTTGACAAAGTTAGAGGCTTTCGGACTTAAGACATTTTCAGTGTTGGTTTGTGATATAGGGTAGCAAGTTTGTGTAATCAACTCCTCCCACAGCTTATGATGGACCATTTCGAAACTTTGCACACATGTTGCAGACATATTGAAGATGTGCATGAAGATTTCTTATGGCCAAAATTTTTTTTGGGCAAAATTACGGGCTTTAGTACTTAGACATTTTCACTGTTGGTTTGTGATGTAGGGTAGCAAGACTGTGTAATCAACTCCTCTCACACCTTATAATGGGTTTAGCTGAAACTTTGCACACATGTTGCAGACATATTAAAGATACGCATTAAGATTTTTGAAGGTCCCAAAATGTTATTTTGAGAAAATTATGGGCTTTCAAACTTAAGTCATTTTCAGTGTTTGATATCAGTGTGTGATCATCTTCTCTCACAGTTTATGGTAGCTTTGTACATGTGTTACAGACATAATAAAGATGTTCATGGAGATATTTTAAGATGAACATTTTGTTTTTCAGCAAAATTGCAGGTTTTGAACAAAGAAATTTTCATCTTTTGTTTTTTTAACAATATAGGTAAAAGCTAGTGTTCTCAAGACATACTACAGCTTTTAACACATGCACACGTCTTTCAATTTGTGATGGCGGTGGGGTGGAGGGATGGAGAAAGGGGTGCAAGGGTTAATGGGAGCACGGGGGCATAACCTGTGTCTTGCAGACACAATTTTCTAGTTTAAATTTCATCTTTGTTCTTTAAACAATTTTGTTATTATTTTCATTGATGCGAGTGTTTCGAGTTCATAAACTTGTATAACTGGTATAAATGCAATGTGCAGGTTGAGACCCTATTCATTGTCACGCTCATCATTTATATAGAATCGCTCGGAAGAGAACCAGAAAAAATAATTGTAACTTGTTGAGAGATCTGTCATTATTCAAAGACATGTTTCCCCTACGTTTTGTCAAATATTTCAAAGAATATATGCGCATCAACCAACATTTTGTCAGCAAACGTGAAAGTTGAACCGCTTCTCATAATTATTTGTGTTTAGACGTTTTTACTACTGGGAGAACTTTGGAGACCTAGTAAATGTAGTTATGAGAGGGTTTGAGAGAACCGATTTGAGAAAATATGAAAAAAATTTTATTGGCACAATTTAGACTTTTCAAATCACACTAAATTAAAAAAAGACACTTTTTTGAATTTTCTTGAACTTAGGAAAACTTTCAACTTTGCAAAAATGTTCCGCTATTATAGAGTTATTAAACGTCTTTAATAGTGTATTCCACATGAATAATTTAGGAACAGAAATGAAACAGATAACTGATATTAAATTATCAACCTCCAACAATGAACTCAAAACCAGCAAACAATACCTTTTTCAAATAATTCATATAATTATCTTTAATTCTATGCCTTTTCCAATGCATATATCAGAGAGGCACCGTAGTAGAGTGGTTAGAATGCCTCGGTTATTGTGCAGAAAGTCGCCGGAAGGTCGTAAGTTCGCGGCTCACCATCGCCATCCGACGACTTGAAAACTGTCTCTGTCAACCCGGCAGTAAATGGGTACCTTTTTCGAATTAGGGAAGGATAAGGCAGCGAAAGGAGAGAGATGGGCTCGGCCTTTCATCAGCTGTGCCCAAGATACAGTGGGTGTCTAACTCCCACTGCCCCTACGGCTATTAGGCTATGGGAAACCTTTACCTTTTTTATGCATATTTTCGCGACTGGAGATAACAGAAATCTTCCGAACGATTTTGAAATCTGGATAACAGACAATACCCGCATAGCAAAGAAATGTTCTGAAGACTTCTCGCCAAACACAAAAAGGATTCCAGCATCGGCGTGTTGTAGGAACTCCTGTACTCTATCACCTAGCCACTTGAATATTCCATAGCCCCAATATGTTCGTAGAATAAGCAGAGCAAAAACGTACTGCATCGCTATACCCCAAAACACTGTGTGCCAGTTTACCTGTGAGGAAAAATCAACAGAAAGTAGCGCACAAAACGAAATGATCAGGAAAAGTGATAATTAAATTCAACAGACGAAATGATTGGGAAAAGAGATAATTAAATTCCACATCTCACACTTTTACATTGAATGAATTTCAGGTAGCATCTCATTTAACATTCGAGAGAAGCATGGCTTACACTGAATGCCATGCTTCTGTTGAACTATAAGTGAGATGACGCCACAGATGAGTCACTATAACAACTATGGAATCTCCCAATGTTGTGTTTAGTATCTTGGCTGAATGACGTCTCAATGACGTAACGTTAACATCAATATGAACTCTTAGTAGTGCTATGGTAATAGATCTATGATGTCAGTGGTGTCGCAGCATGCTATACGGTGTATGCCATAGTCCGCCAATTTTTCAATGACATTAGAAACTGAAATTATTTCAACATAATTTTCAGATTTTCTCCAACAAATAAGTCATTTAATTCAGTGTTCCGTACGAAGACAATGCGAACGGATAGCAACATCAACAGCGCTTTCGCAGAAAGGCGGTCACAAAACTAACCACATCAACCACATGAAACATGTTTACTTTTTTTCTATGTTTTATATACATATACCTATATCAGAAGGAGAAAAAAATAGACAAAACAAACAGATTTTTAACGACCACAGATAAGCGTACACAAGAAGCAAAAACATTGATTGGCCATAATGGAAGCACAAGATTGGAATGACCAGTAATAAATTACCGCGGAGCTAAATTCGGTTTTACGGAGCCCAGTACTCGCCCCTGCTTCCATTGTGATTTATGTGATAATTAGTTCGGTCCATGCAGGAACGCGAGATGAAAGGAACAAACAAGCCACGGTCAAAACTAAATAGAGGATCTTACATGACTGCTCATGTATTATTGAATTTATTAAACGAGTTGGGGAAAGAGATAAGATGCGAGGCTATGCCGAGCATCTTATCGTTCTCACCAACGAGTTTAATAAATTCAATAATACAGGAGCACGAATGCAAGATTCTATTTATCATATGACACTTAAATCGCATTTTATTGGCAAATTTTGCTCTAAAACGTAACGATTTCGCCATCAGAAAACGCGACGTTTTATGGATTCCAACGACTAACGTTACGACGTAATTTGCATATTTAATCCACTAGTGGATTATCGTTTTTAATGCATGGCTTTGTTACAGTCTCAGATGCGATGTCATATGATAAAAATGAATAATCTTCTTGAGCTTTCGTGAAATCGCATGCTAATTAACATATTTCATTGTTCAGATCTACTTTAGATTTTGTGTTAACCATATTGTATTTTTTTTATCTGGCCTCGTATATTGTATCATTTCTTTGTATCCTCATATTCCCATTGTTTTGAAATGGAGTGAGTGAATAAAAGTATTGTATTGTATTGAGCCAATTGAAAGACGCAGTTGAAATAATGATTTAATGACGCAAATTTCAACGGAATGCAAATGATTCTACAATGTGCATTCGCTATGTACATCGTAATCCAAGACTGGGAGAGACTTTCTTAAACGAAACTATAAATGAAGATACGCAGGAAAGATCACTGAGGGTTACCAACCAAAGTCATCGACAGAAAATGCGAGAAACACAAGAGCGCTTTTTCGATGACATACATGCTCAGAAGAAAGAAAATAGCATAAAATATAATTTATAAATAAAACCACTTCATTGACTTAGAGGCTGATCATGTGAGATAGACCAAAGGAGTTTGAAATTCTGTCAATAGAATACCAAAAAAGGCATATTCTACAAAATCACACCCAGTTATCTAAATATATATACTATTTAAAGAGACAGGAATGCAATGCCTTTTGCACCCCACCAACCACGAAAACTCATTCTCAACACGTTTTCAGGTAGTAAACAGCAAAAAGCGTTCCAATGTACGTAGCGGTTACTTGTAACTAAATGTTTTCTATCAGCCACAAACTACAATTAGTCAGTGTATATTTCAAGAAAGTCACAAAATGAGATCAAATTTGGTAGCTGACAGCGATTTTATTTTTCTGAGAAACCATGTCCACTTCACGCGGTCGCGTGCAACAAGATTGGGTGAGGCTATCGGCAAGACGGTCGTGCGGTTTCAAATCCTAATCGGCAAGACGGTCGTTCGGTTGTCCGCACGACGGCAATTTGCTATTCTATGGGCGATCCATTGATCATCCTGAATATTACATTTTTTTCGGTCCATAGAAATACCGAAACGCACAAACACACCGAAACGCACATGTAATTACCGGAACGCACTATAAAATAAAGGGTTTTCCACAATATAATGGTTATTTGGGTTTAATACGAAGTTCTTATCTGGCTTATTTGGTGAAAAGCATTATTTGAGCCCTATATTGATATTTTGTATCAGAATAGCACAGATGATACCCTTTATTACATGTATCCATGTTTTTAAAGAAAATAACAAATGTAGCTATAAGTAAATATTTTATTTACGGTTACTAGAAATACCGGAATACACTTAATTACCGGAATAGCCACTGCTGATATGGAAATGGTGGCTATTTTATCTTTTTTTGCAATATTAAAGTTTATTTTGATAACAATAATCTATAATTTGGTGTATTTCGGTATATTCCGGTATATTCCGGTAAAAAGGTGTATTCCGGTAATTCTAGTAACCCAATAAAATGGTTATAAGGCCTAAACAGATTAATACTCCGGTCCGCGGAAACACCCCAAACCACCTAAACCGCCTTCATAACACCCCAAAACCAGCCTCCACGGATATAAATTAGTCGCCCAAACCAACACACCAACATCTCAGGTCAGTTGGCGAGTATTATTCTACCTATAGTTTCTTTCTTTTTCTCTCTCATATCCCCTTCCGCCCCCCTAATTAAAATTATTTAACATTAAGGCTTATGTTTAAAACAGTTCCGTTTTCAGTAACTATCAAGACCGGAAAGCAGCCAATCATCGGAAAACGCCGAAAAACGCAGGAAAGCACTCATATTCTGCAGGAAAACACTGCCATGTGAAGTTGTGTGTGTGTGTGTGTGTGTGTGTGTGTGTGTGTGTGTCAGAGAGCGAGATAGAGAGCGAGACAGAGAGAGAGACAGAGAGCGGGAGAGGGTCTGAACGGGTGTTGAGTACACAGAACACAGACCAGCGGAATAGGTTTTATTTTCGTCCACAGTTAAGTAGTATAAACAGAAAAAGTTATGGCAAGAACGTGCTGATATGCAGGCTTGCTTTAGAAATTTGTTGGAGTCTGTGACAAACTTAAAACGACAAAACATAGAAACGCAGAATCCTAGGGTAGCTGAATGACCACCTGTTTGGGAAAGGGCTGCTCTTAAAACGACAAAACATAGAAACGCAGAATCCTAGGGTAGCTGAATGACCACCTGTTTGGGAAAGGGCTGCTCATTCGGTTTACTGTGCGTGTCTTTTGTAAAAACAGTATTTTATTCTTCAATAAATACATACATACTGTGCGTGTCTTTCGTGAACTAGTGTCGATTTTTCCGTGGGTGGGTGCTTCTTTCCCTATCAGTTTTGAGAGCGGGATGTGTGATTTGATTGCATTAATTCCTGATCATTGTCTATATTTTTACTTTTCATAGATGCGTCAAAACAAAAGGAAACAAATACAAGAAAAAAAAAACAAAGAAAAAAAAAAGAAAAAAAATAACAAAAACACAGCAATAATCTCTCTCTCTTTCTCTCTCTCAGATTTTTTACATCCGGGAATAAGTTATTGTTATAGGCATCACTCTTTAAAGTTCCAATTTTGTCATGTGTAGGGTCTACGGTTTTCCATTTTCTCTGTCATATTGTCCTGCCTCTGCATAGTATATTGGAACTTGTGTTGTAAGTTTTTTATGTGGGCTATTCATGCCCATTAGTATAGGTACAGTGAAATATAACAAACCGAGCAGACACAAAATCGTTGAAACAACGTTAATAATTATTATTATTATTATTATTATTATTATTATTAAATCAATGTCAAGTTCGGATCAACAGTGATTAAACAAACAAGATTTTACCATTTTGTGTCCATGGGTATCACTTTCTTTTTGTTGGCACATGTATCTTAGTAAATTATGCCGGCATGTACGCAGATTTTGGAAGAGAATGTGAAAATTTCAGGTATTTCTTACAGAGGTGAACGACTTGGGGGCCAATTTTAGCTGCGTAAACTCAGTTTCAACTGACAAACTGCATGATTTGAAATAATTTGGCCAATTGCAATACCCTGCTTTTCACCCCCCCCCCTCTCTCACACCCCACCCCCAACACACACACCTCCCCCACCCCACCCCTGCCACTATATCTGCATTTGGTCGTGCTAAGTTTTCTTTTTTCTACTTTTAGTTGTTCAAAGGGAAATTTAAAGAGTAAATACACTTCAGGAACTGACTGAATCAGATCCCAAACCCTATCCCCAACATCAAAGGGAAAGATTGACAAGGACATTCCAACAAACAATAACTTACAAGTGATAAGCCGAGTCAGCAGCTCTTTCCCAAATAGGTGGCAACTCAGCTATCTTTACTGAACTAAATAATTTAGACCAACAGAAGGGTTAAAGAGAAAACACAATAAGTTAAACAGCACCGAATGCGATCGCAACGAAAGTATTGCCTTGGGACGGTCAGTAATAACTACTGGGGGTTTAAACCGGTTTTACTGGGTCCAAACCTTCACCCTCACCCTCCGCCGTGGTGCGTTGGAAGGTTTTAAAATGGCCCACGCTAAAATTTTCTTCATGCTTAATATTTTATTACCCACCAAGGTATCGTGGTTGCATCATATTACACTCTCAGAGAGGCATGGTCAGAAGAGGAATTTCTGTCTTTCTTACTTGTATACTGCCAAATGTGATAGGATTATATGTCATTTGTGTTTCATGTATGTTTGTTGAAGCAGGTGAATAAAAAAATATAATATAAAAATATTTTATTACCTGGGGTAAATCAATTAATAAAATGGAGGGCTTAATGCCACACCCTGCAGAACGCCTTATCAGACATGATGGGTAAAGCTAAGTTAAAACCTGTCAAATTAAAAGTAAAGTCTGAATGCATTCGCTGCCTACTGAAAAAAATTGTGGGTACCGTGAGAATTATAAATTTATATGTTGATTCATAGCAATTGTAATAGTATGGACTTGTTATGGAATAAGTGATAACACAATAAAGCACGACTTAAGTGTTCTAACTAATTTTAATGACTATCTCAATTCACAATACACGGTATAGCATTGGAGAAATATTTTAGAGAAGTGTCTATCAGAGAGGCAGCAAAGGCATTTATACGACCATTTTTATGATCAACCAAAATTTGAAAAATCTGTCAAAATAGGCTATAAATAATCAAGCCTGAAAACTAATTCTAATGTTTAGATCTGTTACTGTATTTGTCAAGCTATATTTTTTATTCAAAGTTAGGGTAAGTATGTCCCCTCTTTTTGCGCAATGTTTCAAAAGATTTTGAAACCAGTAAAATAGCTTTTGAAACTGAAATACATGTATGGTGATAGGTCAGGTTTTTCGGTGAATGTCTGATTCATAGTAAAGGTAGGATCTTTCGTTGCAGCACTTGTTTATCGGTGACGTTAATTATTAATGAGGTCCTACATCAATACCCATTCTGTTTGCCTGCAAATGTAAATATCAATTTATCTGGCTAAGATCTGGAAGCCGGGGATACTCCCCTGCCCCTCCCGCTCTCCCCACGCACACCTCTGCAAACTGATTTCGGTATTAACATATATTTTTCATGCTGGGGCGGTAGTCGGGCGATGGTGCTGGTTATAACTTCCAGTGCCGGGGCGTCCTACTTATTTGGGTATAAGTAGGGTAAGGGCCTACTGTGCTTGCAGTAGGTGCGGGCGGGGTTGTTTGAAAATTTTCTCTCTTCTATCATTTCTCTTTTCTTTCTCCCTCTCTCTGGGGGACGGCCCGATATAGACTGAAATACGGTCTCAAAGGGCCGTTAAACCCAAAACCACCCAATCTTTTTTTCATGCATCAGTACCCTGAGTTTTTTCTTTTTGAAAATAACTTTTGGTTTGTATCTGTATATTGCTTAGGTGTAAGGCAAGATGTTCCACTTTTTGTTCATAACTTCTGCCTGTATCAAGTGCCAGTGTTTTTGGCTTCTATCTTTACATTGCCTAGGTCACGGCAGGGTGATCCATTATTTTTATTGAAACTACTGAGTGCATCAAGTGTTAGTGCCCTAAATTTAATTTGTTTAAATCTTTGTCTTGTGCCTATACACTGAACAGGCGTAAGGCAAGACTTCAACACCTGACTGCATCAAATATCCATGCCCTGAAGAATCAAAACAAAAAACAATAAGAGGCGAATGATCCAAATCATCTGGGCACCACAGTTTATGATGGAGATAAGCTGACACTTAGCAAGCTTGGAAGCCTACTCAACCCAACATCAACATATTGACAGGAAACAGACCACTTATGTTGAGAAACAGCACCATAGAAATAAGTTTTCAATTGTGAAAAGGTGCAACTTATTTGGGGCTGACAATAAACTCACTTGTTGACTATCGGTATCGTTGGAACTGTCTACTTCAGAACTGTCAATCCATATGTATTCGTACGTTGTACACATGTAAGACAGGGTGATCTATTCTGTGATCTATTCTTGACATTCCTGTTGCTGACTGCAAGAAAGCATGAACTTTTCTCCTAGGTTGTGTTGAACTTGTCTTTACTGATTGCTCAAATTATTTATTGGTCTTCAACTAGAAAGTCCTAGTATTAATGAAAAATGTTTTGAATAAGTTAATTATTTGCTCTATATTCTCCTCTACATTTTCATTTTAAAGTCTTTGGACAGGTAGTCCTTAGAGGTGAATAAACGTCAAGCGGTTATAGCTGTTAAATGTTTCGATTTGTAGGCCAACAAATGAAAATGGATGAATTTTGTACAAATTGATTAATTTCACTATCTATGCATTTATATCATCGTATAACTTGTTGCAGTTTTACCTTTGGTTATTTGTCTGACTCAAGAGCCAGAGGTCTCAGGCTCGATACTCAGTCAGGCCACATACTTTCGCGTCTCCTTCCGCTGATTCAAGAAGGGCAGTTGTCAGCTGCTGGCGAAAGACGAAAGTATGTGCACTTACTACTGGTTAACCGTTTAAGAGGTCTAAGCCTGCCTAGGAATAGTGTGGTTAGGGTAACTGACCGTACTTACATGACCATTGCTGTATACCGTGGACCTAAAGCAATAAATCAACAACAAAAACAACAACAGCATTTCGTTACAACACCGAGCCACAAATGAAACGATAAGACAAGAAACAAGATGGAAAATAAAATAGCACCATAACAGGGAGCAAAGCTCATGACATGTCTGATAAGAATCAGAATTGGGTTAGATCGAAATAAAGCTCCACCTTTGACATCAATCAGTGAGAAAATCAATGCTTAAAAAGTGAGTGTCAGTTAAAACTGCTAGGGCTCTAAAATAGTCCTGCTGGGCTCCAAATAAGATATGCTGTCAGTCTAGGTTAAGTAATTACAGGGTCAGTTTTGAAAAAAGAAAGAAAAGAAGCCCACCAAATCCGTCTCTCGATACTGAGACGACCACTTTCTGATCTTTACCTCAGGTGTGGTGGGTGGCTAAATTTAGAATTTAGCTCAAAGGGATAACTTTTCGGGGTGGGCCATTAAAACCATTTACAAGAAGCAGATCAATGGTATGCTAAAACACGAGCCTCTTGACTGATAATCTGAACAAGGGTCTTAAACTCCTCAGCGGGTTTGGCAGAAACCGCCGAAGAGGGGAGACTATTCCACATAGAAATAGTCCTGAAAAAAAATCTTCAGGACATCACTATATGCAAGGTATCTAGTGTATTGTGAATCACGGGATGTCCTAGTTCTTCTCAAATGATTTGATCTGAAAAGTTTCTGGTGTTTGCTGGGTTTCGACAAGGTGACATTTTCACTGATATGGTTTTAACTCTGAATTATGATAATACAGAGATTATAGTTCACTTTAATGTAACTTGAACATGGGGAATCAAGAACCAAACATACAGTTCAACAAGATAATGCTTTTTCTAATGCATTTGGGTCCCTGACGACCCACATTCAGAAGCACTGAAGTATAATTTACTGGGATCAGAATTTCTTTAATTTTATTATACCCATACTAGGGGTATACAGCCTGTTTTATGGTAAGTATAAAATCTTGACAACAACTGGATCATACTTCAACTGATAATTAATTTTTGATATAGGTGTGGTTTTTACTGATTTTAAGGGGCTATACTAAACAAAAAATATTTTATACATAGCCCCTACTTGAAACATGAATATACACATTTCTAAAATGTTCCACGCCAATTCACCGATTTAAGTTTATAAATGATTATAAAATATGAAAAATTGATTGTACTAGGGACTCATTTTCAGTTACTTAAATCAATCCTGTGCTATGCTATTGTCAATCTGTTAAATCAATCTATCTACATATACATCTACCAATAAAGTGCATGGCCAATATTGGCATAGTCGCACTGTGAACAACCTTAAAACATTTGTGCTGGGAGGTTCTTATGTACAGTTAAAACCAGATGAAAACATATTGTTCACAATCACGGTCTTAGGATACCTGCACTGACAAGGAGCTTGAAGTCATCCAAAGTCGGTGCTGATATGACATTGGCAGGCAGGCCATTCCAGAGACGGCTTGTTGATGGAAAGAAGGGTCCCTGGTAGGCGTTGATGGAGCAAAATATTGGAAGGAATAGTTCATAGTGTCCTCTAGTTGCTACTCCTGTGGCTGTCAGGTACTGGCCTGGAGGGATTTCAACGAGGTTAGTGACGATCCTTTACATCATTGTGACTTTGCTCTGGTGTCGCCTCGATTCAAGGTCCTCCCAACCAAGTTCTGGCCAAATTGAAGTGACACTGCAGGTTCGGCGTTAGTCGGTTAAGCAAAATCTGGCGGCACGCCTCTATACAGACTATGTTTGGCTATGTTGAATTTTGTCACTGGGTCCCATACCGTCGAAGCATACTCGAGCTGTGGTCGGCTTATGGACTTGTAGCATTCGGCTTTAACATCCTTTTGATGCCTCATCTTGACGGAATACCTTTTCTACATACACATATATAATTGATGCAACCTATTCATGTCGAACTGGAACATGCCAAAAATAAGATTGTGCCCCATAAAGGTACAACTGGGATCCGGATATCAGATGTTTTAACAACAGAAAGTCGGTTATAAAATGTTTTGACCAGTTTTTAGTTATTTTGAATACTCCATATGAATTACCGAAACTGTGTTGTATGAAACCATTTCTAAGAAAGGCCATGGCATCTATGATGGAATATATAATCGCCGGCGTACGAATAAGGCCCGACCGTGTTGATGATAATGATTCTTATCCGCACGACCGTCGTGCCGATACCCTCGTCCAATTAAATGCGTCTCGTCCAATTAAATGCGCCCGCTCACGCGCTGTCAATTGTAAACAAGTGACGTCATACTGAAGTGGACATGGTTTCTCAGAAAACAGATTCGCTGTTAGTCGCCAAATTTTATCTTCTTTTGTGGCTTTCTTGAAATACATACTGATGGATTGTAGGTGGCGGATGATAGAAAACATTTTGTTACAAGTAACCGCTACGTACATTGGAACGCTTTTTGCTGTTTACTACTTGAAAACGTGTTGGGACGAGTTTTCGTGGTGGGTGGGGTAAAAAAGGCATTGCATTCCTGTATTTTTATAATACATATATGTATAAATATGAACGCGATTCTGTAGAATTTGCATTTTTTTTATTTTATTGACGAAATTTCAGACTCCTGTGGATAGACATTACTTCATGTCGCATGGTCTAAGATGTTATGTCATAGTCGCATGATTTCTTCATAAAGGAGTTCTGTCAATTAAAATGTGACATCAAGAAGTAATAGACCTTCCAATTGAAATTATCCTTACTATATGATAAAACAATGGTTGGCTTTTGTTTCGGTGAACATGGAGTATTATTGAACAGTAAACAATTCAAATGGACTGACGCAAAGCGGAAGTCAATATGAAAATTACTGTTCAATAGCAAGCACTTCATGACCGCCTCAAAAATCAATAATTGTTTAATGTCGCATGCAATTGGCTAATATATTAGACGTGTTTAGTATGAAAAGGTTAAAAGTTACCTTCGCAGGATTTATTGAGGTAATGTAAAATACCAGTATACAGACTAGTAGTCCCGCAACTGATACGAGGTTCTGAGGATGCTCAATGGCTATATCTACAATCACATAGACAACGATCAATAGAAATACACCGATACGAAGAAACCTGAAAATAAGATTAATTAAATAAATTTTATTTAAATAAATAGATCAAATAACGAATTTTTTTCTGCCGAAAATATTTTTTGTCTGAAACAAGATCAGAATACAAACAAGAATACTATTTATTTTTATATGCGTTTTCTTGAAATAACGAAAATATCATAATCAGTTTCTAATGTTTGGACTACAATTACAACCCTCCTGAACTTGAACGTTTTTACCTATTTCTGTTAAATAAATAGTTTTGTTAATGCCCTCTAAAGCAAATTAGTAAAGAGGATATAAGTTAATGTTTAAGTTTGTGATTAAGATTAGAATAATTAAGAATCACGTATGAAATCTTAATGATTGAACTCGCAGCTCTAGACTTGTTCATCTGTCATGTCTAGCTAAACTACAGTCTTTAAAAATGACGATGTAAAATACACAAATAAATCAATTTAAAACATTCAGCGTCATAAAAGTAATAACATGTTCGTTGCTTTATTGTATGGCTAAAATAGTAAGTAAGCAAATTCTCAGGAACCGACACAATTCACTCTTAGATCCCGCTCAAGACACCATGAGGGAAACGACAACAAAAGATAAGTCACCACCAAAGACATCATCAGCGGAAGGCATGTGAACAGCCATTTCCCATGTAGGTGGCCACCGGGCTAGCCTTAACATCACAAAGAAAATACATGTATTAATAACAGACATACAAACAAACAACCCGTATAACAACGAAGGAGAACCAAAAACAAAAGTGCCGCCTTGTGACGGCCAGCAATGAAATTGCTGGGGACTTAACAAGTTTTGTGGTCGACCAAAGGGTTATACTCTTTCAAAAAATGATCTTACTGTTCTGACTGTCTCAAATAGTTTTCGTGTACACTTATGAAGGTGGTTAAGGAAAATTCCTTCCAAATATTTGGAGACATTTGAGATATTTGGAGCATTTGATAATTTACCATTTCGTAAAAATTTGGAACCAGTGGAAGCGCTTGGACTGTCGAATGTTTTCGGTTTGGTCCCACCATGTATCTGTTTGGGTGGAATTAATACGACGAGTATTGACAACTGTAGCGATAACCACTGTAAATATTGTAAAGCCAAACAAACGCCAGGACTCTTCATCCCCAAGTCTGAAAAAACAAATATATGACAAGATCTATCAATTTATTTGAGAAACTTATTAATTTAAGAAAATTCAGTATCTGAATATAAAGCTGCACTGTATGATACCATTTAATTTATTAATCCCGGTACTTTTAACCATATTTAGACTGGAAACCCGTTTAGGTGACATTTGCAAAGAGTGTTGACCCTGATCGGACGCCGCGTTCTGCAAAAAATGTTTCAAATTTTTTATGTGAACGGTTGCATCAGAACCACTGAGATAATATCTATTCCATGGTAGAGAGCATATCATCGGCTCAGAAAACAGTGCTCCAGTGCTGTGATGGAAATCCTGGCGTCGATGTGATTTACATTTAACCATTTTTTGTCGAGCCCGCTTGCGGTGAGCGAGAAATAGTTGTTACAACTTCAGTTCGGTGTTAGTGCGTGAGGGTGTGGGTTAGTGCGTCCATTCGGATTGGATTTGTGCGGACCATAACTTCTGCATTTGCAGATGTATTTCAAAATAATTTGGCACAATTGTTCTCCTTGATGAGTAGAAGTGCAATTAGAAACATTTATTCAGGTAAGTCCAAAGTCAAGGTCACACTTGAATGATGGCCATAAATTGAGCAGTGTGTGCGTTAGTGCGTCCCTCCGTATTGGATTTGTCTTGGCCATAACTTCTGCATTTGGAGATGAATTCAAAATAGTTTAGCACAATTGTTCTCCTTGATGAGTAGAAGTGCCATTTGAAACATTTATTCAGGTAGGTCCAAGGTCAAGGTTACACTAGAAGGTCAAATGATAAAATGGCCATAAATTGAGCTTGTCCGAGCCTTTACTATTACATTTATGCATGGATTTCAAAATAATTTGGCATAATTATTCTCCTTTATGAGTAAAAGTGACATTTAAAACATTTTTTTCGGATAGGTCCAAGGTCAAGGTCACACTTGAAGGTCAAATGATAAAATGGCCATAATTTGAGCTGGTCCAAGCCATTACTTCTACATTTATGCATGGATATCAAAATAATTTAGCACAATTGTTCTCTTGATAAGTAGAAATGCCATTTGAAAATTTTGTTTAAGTAGGTCAAAGGTTAAGGTCACACTTGAAGGTAAAATGATAAAATGGCCATAAATTGAGCTTGTCCGAGCCATTACTTCTTCATTTATGCATGGATTTCAAAATAATTTGACAGAATTGTTTTCCTTGATGACTGAAAGTGCCATTTGAAATATTTGGTAAGGTAGGTCCAAGGTCAAGGTCACTCTTAAAGGTCAAATGATAAAATGGTCAGAAATTGAGCTTACCTGAGCCATTACTTCTACATTTATGCATGGATTTCGAAATAGTTTTGTACAATTGTTCTCCTTGATGAGTAGAAGTGCAATGTTTTTTGTTTAGGAAGGTCAAGGTCGCACTTGAAGGTCAAATGATAAAATCGTCATAATTTGAACTTGTCTCCTCAGCCATTATTCTACATTTACGCATGGATTTCAAAATAATTTTGGACAATTGTTCTTCTTGATGAGTGGAAGTGTCAAGTTAAGTATTTGTTATGCTATGTCTAAGGTGAAGGTCACACTTGAAGGTCAGATAATATAATTTCGATCAATAGAACTTGTATAGGTCATCACTTCTACCTAATTTTCTTTATGAAAATGTAAAAAAAAGAAGAAATATGCTGTCTAAACATTATCTAATGTTGTTTGGCCTCTTTTTAGAGTGAAATAGTAACTTAGTTTTGACATAATTATAGGTCACTATAGCAAACAGCGGGCTCGACAAGTTGTCACTGGACAACCTTTTAGTTACCATTGCAAGTTTGATTATTATATATTTTTTTTAATTTTGAAAACTAAGACTGTCCTCTCAGTGGGACATGAATCATAGCAGTGTTTAAACTCCATTGTAATTTTGGCTGATTTCAGTGTTTCGCGATGTTGGCAGTGACGGGCACCCTTTGCATGAAGTCTTTCTTGTTTTGGGGGGATCTAAGGTGGCTCAGTGGGGAATGTCTGCCGAATAACAATTAAGGTAGGCGTCTCCTGCCTGATGTCTACGGAAGTTCACATGATCGTCTGACTTAAGGCATGCCTGTTCCCATTACGATAGTGACCATTACCTTTGAGGTTTATAGAATTTCGTCAGCACTTCTTCACATGGGAGGTTATTCATAACAATATTCATCTAAATCACTCTTTATTTCAAATTTTCGGCCTCCTGGCCTTTATCAAGAAAAATCAATACTAAAATCAAACTACATGTTTCAACGTTGCACCTCCATGACACTTTAAAACATTTATCAAGAAGAATCAATACCAAAATTAATCTAGATGTTTCACAGTTGCATTGCTTTGCAGTGTTTTCAAAGTGTAATGGGGGGGGGGGGGGGGGGTACTTATGTATCTCAACTGCATCGCCATAACACTTTGAAAACACTGTTTTCAAAGTGTAAATAGGTGCAACTGTGAAACATGTAGTGAAGACAATTCGGCCGGAAATTTGAAATAAAGAGTGAGTTAGATGAATATTGTTTTGAGGTTTAGAAATGAAGCACAGCTACAGAAAGGAGCCCTGTCTCTATAAACTTTGTACGATTACACTTTCATTCTGAGAGTAAAAGAGTAGATTAAAATTTCATAGTCTTGTCTATCATTACCAAAGATAGTTGACTGAGTGTGCCTCAGTTATGTCTTAAGGCATGCCTGTTCCCAGTACAACAGTAACCATAAATTGGACTATTTGTCTTCATAGCAGCTAGAGTTATGCCAAGTGGCATCCGTAAAATGTCTCCCTGTATATAATCTTAGTGCAGATGTCATTTCAATGATCCCAAAGCATTATTATGCAGATTTGGGATCATTGAGTTTATTAAGAGTCATTTTGAAAATAGAGTTCTGGTTAAAACCGGTGATAGGGGGCGTGACCGGTGTCGCAACGTGCTAGGGGGCGTGGCCGGTGTCGCACATTTCATTATTGCTCTTGAACAGACTTAATTAAACCGAGTCTCCTATTTTCATTTCTTGGTGTATTCCATGTTTCCAAAGTATCTTACTATTTAGAGCTTATTAATGAAATGCTAAGCCATATACATGTATCTGTTCAAAGCACACACAGTCAATACATACCTATAATATAATGCATATCCAAAATAAGCAAAGTATAGCAGAATCAGTATAAAAAGACAAAGCGTTTTGACCGATCGTGCATGTTTTGTCCACGTGTTTGCTGCATTATTTTGGACTGATAAAAGCATTCTCTGATATGAGCTGTATTCCTCAGTGGCAAAATCGTCTGTCTGTTTATCAGCTTTGACACTATTATGGTCTTGACATGGCACTTCGATACATGTCGAATCATGATTGACCTGTGACATGGAAAACAAAATGAATCGATCAGAATGTAGGAATCATTTCTCTCATATCTAAATACAAGCGTGTCTTATGTTGTTGCTCTTCAGACAATCTTAGCCCAGGCGACGCTTATTATTTACCATTTATGCAAAGAAATGCCATTTTTAAAATAAGATACTATGTTTATTTGATTTTTTTTTTTCGAAAAGAAAATGTGCAAAATTAATGTACATTGAACTGAAGTTTACCATCAACTGCAAGCTTACAGATCTGTCTGAATGCCGTTAAACATTAGAGATTTCCACAAAACGTTCTGGTAATATGTGTGATGTTGTTTCTCCTCATTTACATATATGATATTATATAAAGCTATAAAAAGGGAATACCCAAAGAAACAGACACCAAACTTGTAAAGGACTTGTTCTGTTTCGTTTAACGTAACAATGAAGCCATAAACCCAACCTCGTCTCGCTGGATGCCTTTGTTCTCGGACATAGCTGGCTCTAGTACGACTTTGGTACCCGTGTATTGTTGGAATCTTTCATCCGTGTAAAGCCTCAGAACGCAGGGACATCATAGACAAGAACATGGTCCTTCACATTAAACGGAAGTACACTTAGTTGTCTCCTAGCTTGATTCTGAAAAAGTGTATATTAATGCACAAATATCTCATCCAAAACACCAAATGGGAAAATTAAAGAAATAACATATGGCAGAATTAAATGTCAGGCCACAAAAACTAAACGGAGGTGGCCACCAAGCATAACCAACAAAATGTCGAATAAAAGCAGAAAAAAGTCAACACCTCAGAAGCAACGCATTGCAAAGGTCAGTAAAACGTTTCACTGGAGACCCTTTTGACGTGTCAAACCGCCACACCATAGGTTCTCTTATATTTCTAATTGAACATTAGTTACCTTAATTACGGCATATGTTATTACATTGTCTTCAGTTTTTATTTTCATTGACATTTATTTTTTTCTCAAAAAAAAAAAAAAAAAAAAAAAAAAAAAAACCAAGGTAAAATATCGAAATAATCAAACGCAAACTTTTTTTCACTTTACAAGGAGTAGATCGGTCCCCGACCTGTCCACCCTCGCCGTGGGTTCTGCAACAGTTTGATCAGAGTCTATGTTAAATGCTCAAAGGGTAACTAAGGGTCAAAGCTACCTCCATGCGGACAGCGAAGGCTCTGATCAGACTGGGCAGATGCCCAGGCTGATCTGAGTCTGCGCTGAGCGCACAACCACATTGTTGGTTTTGTCGTGTCGCGGCTCATTTAGTTATTTAGACACGAGGTTGAATTGGCAGGGTGTGGCCTCATGTCTGCAGCTGCAGCTGTGTTTCGAGGAATGTGTTAGGAAACGTGGCTAGGAAAGGAATTATTGGCTGCCTGCCGAGAGCTGCCCAGCACATTTTTCTTTCCAACGTTTGCAGTTAGCAACAGTGAAGAAGTTAAATACAGACACGGGTGTCTGTTGCATTAAATTTGGCAAAGGTACGTTTATACACTGGTACCCATGTAGGCTTTCTCAGAAAAAGCTTATGAGTGTATCAGCCCAGAGAATATCATAACATTGTGATAAAACAAAAATAGAGGACTCGACAGAAAACGAATTAACATTAAATTAAATTAAAACAAGAAAGTCTAATTTCTTCACTGAGATGAGATATACCGACTGGATCCGGTTAAGTAGTTTCAATGAGAGATAATATAATATTTATCTGCACACCTTTCAACATATTTATCTACCTCCCCGATGGAGATATTTTGTAACTAAATAAAGCAAGTAAAAAGTTAATGCATTTTATTTAGATTTCTTGATATTGGTGATACTAACAGTCGAAGACACTGCTGTTTTTTTTTTTTTTTTTTTTTCGGGAAAACTTAGGAATAGAAATACATTTAAGATGATGAAACATTTTTTTATTCTGAGAGATGTCATTTGTTGTTGCAATACAAGATCTTCGTGACTTTTAAGATGATAAAGCAAACAAAAAAAAAACAGAGAGAGAGAGAGAGAGAGAGAGAGACAGAGAGACAGAGAGAGCTCCTTGCATTGAAATAAACTTGAGTTTTGGTTAAACACATATGACAAAAGCAAATAGTCTCAGACCATATAATATTATAACTCACTACAACTACATCTTAAAACTGTTTTACCTGGGTTATATCCATGCATCCACTTCAAGTCAAGCATACGGTGCAGACATTGTTTACGCAGTAATAATATACCGAAGCAAAAGGTGAATACAAATAGGACTAGATAAAATTGATATATCTTAATTAAGTTTGTATATACACATTGTCGACACAGGATTGTTCGCCATGCATGTAGTTGAGCGAGATGGCAAGTGATATTCTGAGCCTAGAAAACACTCGAATTGGTACCCCCTCCCCCGCCCCCACCCATCCCTCCTAAAAGTGATTCATTCAGTACAATGTACCTTAGCCTCGATATAAATGTCAAATTGTCAAAACATGGGTACATTTTGGAAAATAATTACACTCATTTGTTACCGAATATCAAAAAAGTATCATAAATGACAATTTGCCTCGATGCCATATACATATTTTCTCCGAACACATATCAACAATTTTGACATGATAACCTTTGCGCATCAGAATATTTGTAGAATGGGATATACTTAAATAAAGCTCCTCTATATGCCTTTCTTTGAATTATTTCAGATAGTGCTTTTATACAGTTGGTGTTAATTGTCGAGGGTTGGCCGTGTACAGCCGCGGCACTTTATAGTTTCTGGACCTTTTAAATCAATGCTCTCATATGGATGTGGGATTTGCTTGTATCAATATCTGATCCCTCGAGTTCTAATGTTCCAGGTTTCAGTTGAAATGTTCTCCCACATAATTATGATCTTCTTGATCTTGTTACACCAGTGGCATACCTGTCACTTACGTCCCGGTGTCCAACAGTTGGCGGGGTCATTGTTAACCCGTGCCGCGACCGATCCGGTATTAAGGTGTTACTAAGGCTGTCTATCATGGTGTTTCTAGGGCAGGGTTCAGTCTGACGGAACCCATCCTTTTCCATTTTTCTCGATCTGATCATGTCTGATGCTCTGGAAGAGCATGATGAGAAGGTATGTGTAGGCGGCAAAAATATTACCGATATTACCGGTTTGCCGATGACATAGACGCTCTAGCTGAGGAGGAGCAGAAATAGAAGCCTTAGTTGAAGATCTTGACAAAACCTGCACAAGATATAAGATGGAGATCAGAGCTGAGAAGACCAAACTGATGACAAACGGTGCAAATGGCATCCAGAGGGAGATCAAGATAAAGGACAGAAGCTTTTACCGTAACAAGCTTCAAGTTGTCTCAGATGATGGCTCGAAACAGGAAATTCTCTCAAGGATTGCACAAGCCGTTTCAGCTCTTACGAAGCTGAAACCAATTTGGAGAGATTACAACATATCTCTTGGATCAAAGGTGAAACATATGCGCTCCCCTGTCATATACGTTTTTCTGTATGCCTGTGACTCATGGACCTCGACAGCAGAGTTAGAAAAAGAACACATGCCTTTGAGACGAGAAGCTACAGAAGGCTACTGAACATTTCGTACACGGATCATATAACCAATGAGGATGATTGCAAAACGATCCAAGCAGCCCTTGGAGAATATGATGAACTCCTGACCCTGGTCAAGAAACGGAAACTAAGGTGGTTTGGCCACGTCACAAGGTCTTCTGGCTTAGCAAAGACGATTCTACAGGGCACAGTGAAAGGAAAGAGAAGAAGAGGTAGACAGAAGAGCAGGTGGGAAGACAATATTAAAGAGTGGACAGGGATGGACTTTGCCAGCTCAGCTGAAAACAGGACAATGTGGAAAGTGATTGTTTCGAAGTTATCTGAGGTGCCCCAACACCTTATAAGGTTTTGGGGTAGAATAGAATAGAATTTCGGATCATATTCCTCATCATTGCATATGTTTAAACCGGTGCTAGATGATATACCTTGGGTTGTATATTACATTACTGGTCATGAAAAGATCAATCAGAAAAGTGTTTTACTGTGTTGTTTTTCCTCATTCTTCATAACGGTGTCTGCTTTTTGCGTCTCTTTGGTGCTCTCTTTTCCCCCAAACAGGTGCTTATTCAGCTGCCCTTACTGAACACATTAGCAATATCTGTGTTTACCATTTCTCTCTTTTAAATTCCAAAACGAAACTGATAGCAGAAAGGGTAGCTATTCAGGTGCCTGGTGACCATATTGCTAGAGACCATAGACACGTGATCATAAACAAGTCTCCCCGCATTTCATTAAAGTGTAATCTTTTGGGATGATCAAGCTTTTTAGAGTCCTTTTGACAGTAGAATTCTTATTATAAGACAGTGATAGAGGGACGTTACTAATGTTTCGCATTTCATCACTAGTGATCCGCCGAGTTAATAAAAAATTCTGATATCAACTTTTCTTTGGTGTGTTTCCTGATTACAAAGGATCCCTATTTCATAGTTTATTCCACAACAATGAGCATATAGATTCTCGCGAGAAGGAAACAATAGCTCGTTATGATATCTCGTATTTGGCGCAATGGCTTATGGGTATTATACAGTTTTAAATAAAGGTGGCGGACAAAGCGTGAACTAAAAGCTACCAAACTTATCCGAATTAAGAAAAAAAGAAAAAATGCCGCTGAATAGCAGCTTTGAAACACTCACAAGTTAACCCATTCCACTCAGGACACCCGTTTAGGGGTATCTGGGCAAACAATTTGGATCCAGATCAGGCCCCACAAATGTGGGGCCTGATCTGAGATCCAAACTGTTTGCTGCCTAGACATCATTTCTACAAGAGTTAGTTAGACCAGTGTTGTCAAAATATTCTTGATTTTTAGTATAAACATTATTTTATTTGTATAACTGACAATATAAATACAATACACATGACAAGACATATACAGAAGAATATACAAAAAGGATCCAGAAGAAAGTCAAACGACTATGTAAATCTGTATCCCGTTTGACAATGATGTTATAGCATATAATAAGTGATTTGGTATGTCAGCTGCAATAAATAATATTTAACTGAGCAATATCAATGAAAATGAAACATGATACAATAAATAAGCATCTTTAGAGAGATGGAGAAAAAAAAAAGATTTTTAGAGCATATTGGAAGGTGTTCACAAGGTATTACCAATAAGACAAAATACAATCATGTAAAATAGTTGCAATCAAGGGCGGGCTTCGATGAGAGTTCTGAGTGAGTCAATTTTTTCCGTCTTCCTTGTCTTGATTTTTGATGCAGACGACAATTTCAGCAGATTACAAAAATACCCAGAATGCAATGGGTTAACTCTTCAGAGACTTTAAAGGTGTATGAACTCACCTCCATTTTCTTAACAATTTTTTAAAGATTCATCTTCTGTGACTTCGTGTTTGCTTCGCTGGACGAAAAAGCTTTTCCAAAATGGAATCAAATGAAAATAATTAAAAGAAAGACTTTGCTCCCCCAGGAGCAAATCAACCATGACTCCAAAAGAAGCTATAAATATCCAAATACGAGTATGAAATAAATGCCATGATAAATAGACAAAAAGAGAAAGAATGGGCAACCATTAGAGAACGCAAACATAGTACAAAATACGCCGATTAAAGCAAAACTACAAAAGCAAATATGACACCTAAATTAAATGATGCTGGAATTACAACATAGGTTCCGCTTTGATGCGGATTGCAGTTTAAGCTACTGTGGTAAGGTATGAGTTGAAAATATTATACATAGTTTCAAATAAAGAGTTACAAAGGTTGCCTTGGAAACAAAGAAAGGAGACAAGAAGAAAAAGAAAATCGGAGTCTCGGATTTTCTGAGGCTTTTTGTATAACAACAATGCCGTTTGAAGGGCTGCAATCACCATCTAGTGCGGCATAAGCGGTACTCGAGTTTCAAAGTTACTGGTCGTAAAGGAAATGAAAATTAAATCTGCATTAGGGTTCGGGACACATTTTACAGCCGCCGCATGACAATTAAGACCAGGGGCCGTATTCATAAAACGACTTAAGTGGTTGCTATGCTGTTGCTAAGGCTAAATTTCCTTGAAGGAGATTCCCTACAACTATGAAATTTGGTCTGGAGGAACAGTCTTTGTAAGACCAAATTTCATAGTTGTAGGGAATCTCCCGAAAGTTTATAGATATTTAGCCTTACCAACCGCATAGCAACGACTTAAGTGGCTTTATGAATACGGCCCCAGGTGCAGTTAATCTATAAAAATACAAAACTCACCCTTATTTCGGATGCATCTTCAAACAACACTGCCATAGTTGCTGTTACACGTTAGATATCACTGAAAGAAAAAATGGCATACAATGAAAATTGAGCCACGACAAGAGAAAACCAACAATGTGGTTGTGCACCCTGCGAAGACTCAGATCAGCCTTGATATCCGCCCAGTCTGATCAGACTCTTCGCTAAGCGCTTAAAGGGTAGTTAAGGGCCTAAGCTATCTCCATGCGGACAGCGAAGACTCTGATCAGACTGGGCGGATGCCCAGGCTGATCTGAGTCTGTGCTGGGCGTACTACCACATTGTTGGTTTTCTCGCGTCGAGGCTCAAATAAGATCATACAAATCACAAAAATTGGCACCAGTCTTCTGTAAAAGGTTTAGGACGGGGCCGTCATTTATTGTAAGACTGTTGAACTCGTAGTTTAAGTTATCCGGTGTGCTTACAGTTTCTCGTTGTTACACGTGAATCAATGCAAGCCTCTAGCTTGCTTTCTAATCCCAATTAGTCCACGTTTATTGTATGCGTTGAGTACATGCAAATAAAATATTGTTGAAATTAATGGACGTCTCGAGGCAAAATACTTCTGTTTCTCTCTCTTATTTCTAAAGGTTGTTCATGACTCATACTAAATGATGCATTCCAAACGTGTTTAGTTTAAACAATACTTTATTTCCATATAAACATATATAATAATATAACACACGAATTTATTGGGATTAGGCAGCAAGCTAGAGCTTATAGACGCCTCATTTCGAAAACGTTAAATAACACAAATAGTTCGGTATACATACATAATAAGCTACTTTTCACACATTTTATTATTCTTGAAGAAAAAGTCGTGCGTACGTTCCAAAGCATGCCAGTCCATTTAACCAATCGGGCACGCAACGTTGAATCAACACCAATTCAACGTCGATTTGGCAACGTTATGTCGAATCAACGCTGGCTCGACTCTGACTCAAAGATGCATGTTCGTGGGAAAGCTAGTTATGTTGTTGATGTCACAGTGTAAAAAATGGAATTCATAGATTTTTTTTGTGATTTGCTAAAAGATTTGTTCAAATAGTCATTGTGATTGTACAACGATAAAAACATCAGACTGAATAACAAGTCAGTTTGGGTAACAGATGCTAGGATAAGATGTTGTATGGAAGGAGTATAATAAAAGATAGAGAGAAAAAAAATGTAAAAAAAAAAATAAGGATGATAATAATAATAAAGCAAGAACAATTACAGCAAGGGTAATAATTATAAGTTTTATTTAGTACGAAAGAATAATGGAAATAAATAAATAAACAAATAAGCAAATAAATGATTGAATAAGAAAAGATTAAGTGAATAAATAAATAGAAACTAGGAGTAGTAATGAATGAATGAATAGATCGAGTAAATAAATACAAAATGTAAATGAAAGCCAAACCTGTTTCAGAATGTTGCTGTCTGCTGATTTCTTTGGTCGGTTCACCGTAGTACTACGTCTATTGCATAATTTGAGGGAAAGAAAATAACTATTCATATTTCACAATACACTTAACTTTTTTACTCATCTTCCTGCTGTCTTTGGAGAACTATCATTTATGATTGTGGCACCTATAATTATTTTAAGAAATCGTTCAAGCCTCGAATTTGTTTCATCATAATTTTACATTTTTGTTTTTGTTTGTTTGTTTCAGTGTTTTGTATTTTAAGACATGTTAGAGCACTGTCACTTAGTACGAATTGGAATAACCAAGGGAAAAGAACTCTGACATTCTTAATTTTTTGTCTCTTTTCTCGATATAGACGATTTTTTAAAAAAAGCACTTGTTCCTCAAAAAACAAACTCTTTCTTTTAGGAACAGACTCTCTTTAAAAGGGCTTCTTGATACTTTCTTTCTCTAAACCTTTGTAAAATGTTGGAGAAAAAAACATAGAGGTATATCCTTACACCTCAAATAAAGCTCTTGCTTTTTGGAGCTGCACCAAAAGTAGCCAATAGTAGTCTTATTTCTGACCGTTCCAAGTTTACAGAAGCACGGAGTCAATCAGAGTCTCTATTTGACTACGTGCGTCTGTAGCCGCATAGGTGTTTTCTGTTATGTCGTTTCTATTTCATATTACTACTTTCGGTTCTTCCGTGGATTGTGATTCAATGACGGGTTCGGTGCCGTTCTGTTTTGACATTTCTCTTTGTTCGGGGAACTGCTATTGTTCTGTTCTATTATGTTTCAATTCTCCTAACTCCTAACGACGTTCCCCAAGTGGCTCAGCGGTACGTAACGGCTCGAATGAGAACAGATACATGTAATACATGAGCCACAGTCATTTCCAATAAAAAGAAAATGAGAGACACCATATTGGAGCACGACCCCGTGGTGAATGGTGGCAACAGGCTTAGGTTGACTCGAATGCTTAACAGGGCAATCTTTGACTGGACAACGGAGGGGGACACAAAGTAATGCATCTGGATTGATGGTAATACAGGTAATCCACTCAAAAGGGTTATTTTCCGTTTTGCTCAAATGTCCACTTTTTGTCGCTCAAACGTCCATTTTTCCCCTTAAATGTCCTGTCAATTCGCTCAAATGTCCCGCGCCGAGTGTCCATCCATGCCTGTTATCGTGAATGAGCTGTTTGTTTATGAAGTCATCTCTATTCGGTATCTCTGTGCTTGACTGAGTTCCTATAACTGTTTCCTTGCCATGGTAACTCCTTTTTTATGTTTGCAGACAGACAGAAGGAAAATTCAAATATGTATCGAAAAGAAGAACTTAGCTCTTAAACAGCAACACAAATTTATTCACGCCAGCCCGCGTAGCGCAATCGGCAGGGCACCTGACTCATAAGTCAGAGGTCCTGGGTTCGATACCCGGTCTGGCCACACACTTTCGTTTCTTCTTCCGCTGATTCAAGAAGGGCAGTTGTCAGTTACTGACGGAAGTATGTACACTTAGTACTGGTTAACCGCTTAAAAGGAGGTCTACGCCTGAGAGGCGCCGTAGTCGAGTGGTTAGAGTAGCTCGGCTAATGTGCAGAAAGTCACCGTAAGGTCGTGAGTTAGCGGCTCACTGTCGCCATACGATGACTGGAAAACTCTCTCTGTCAACCCAGCAGTAAATGGGTACCTTTTTCGAATCAGGGAAGGATAAGGCAGCGAAAGGAGAGGGATGGGCTCCGCCTTTCATCAGCTGTGCCCAAGATACAGTGGGTCTCTAACCCCCACTGCCCGTACGGCTATTAGGCTATGGGAAACCTTTACCTTTACCTTTACGCCTGCCCAGTAATAGTGTGGTTAGGTTAACTGACCGACCGACATGACCATAGTTGTTTACCGTGGACGTAAAGCAACAAATCAATCAATCAATCAAATTTATTCACAGAATTACATTTAATTCATATATAGTTACTATAAAACGTAGCTACATACTAAACGAGGATATTGTTCCTTGTATTTGAGTACGCTACAACGCTAAGTCCCGTCAGAATGATGCTGCCTCTTAAACTTGACTGCGATTCACCGTCATATTGGAGACACAAGCGAAATCGGTAATAGGTATATGCATATGTCTATGCAAAAGATGAAAACTATGAACACGTCAAAAGACAAACTCCTGCGTTTTTTTTTTTTTTTTTTTTTTTTTTGTTTTGTTTTGTTTGTTTTAAAGAGTTTGTCATAAAACTCTGAAAACATTGTTCTTCCAAGCTGTATAAGCTCGTATAAAATAAGTCTTTCCAATTTAGCAAACAAAAATACAGTGCTTATGCCGAACGCAAGCAGCACTTTGCTTAATCAACTGTCAGTAACAGTATTTAATGGTAATGGGTATGTTTATGAATACCATCTCATTAAACTGATAAATGAGAACACGTCCAACGGAAATAATTCCTACAAAGACCAATTTGTCCCCGAATTATATGAAACTACTCTAAGATTAAAGAATTTGCTCCCTTATGATAAAAGTTCCTTCATAGTATAGAGAAGCCCTCACTTAAAAGGGATTGGTTGTGCATAGAAAATTACTTTTAAGTACCAAAAAGCAGACGACAAAATTTACGTCTCCAAAAATTGAAAAAAAAAATGCTTTGTCCAAGACATTTCATAGTAAGAATTCAAAGACTATAGGGCAAACAGTGTAGATCCACATGAGGCGGCTCATTATGAGCCGCCTCATTAGGATTTATGCTTTATCGTGAGATATCACTGTAAGTTTCCCTCCGTAGCTTCTTCATTGTAAATGACCGGATTAGCCATTTTTAAGTATATAAAACATCATTTAGTTGCAAAAATTGATTTAGGCCATTTTAGTTGCCAACTTAAATGACCTGCTTTCGATTTCATATGCAATTAATAAAATTGTGAAAATACAACGTAGAGGCATGAGACCCCGTTTACTGTCCCGCTTTGTTTCATATTGCATCCTTCAAAGGAGAACCAGAAAAGGAAAACCGTATTTTGTATCTTTAAACAATACGTTCCTCGTACTTTTTGCCAGGTATATGGATCCATATATGCTCACCAACCCACATTGTATCACCAAACGTGAGAATGATTTGCATTTAGATGCGTATGGAAGCCCTGGAGGGACTTCTGACTTCATCACTTCACACTTCAGACTTCATCACTTCAGAGTTCATACTTCATCACTTCATACTTCAGAGTTCAGACTTCAGAGTTCAGACTTCAGAGTTCAGACTTCAAACTTCAGACTTCAGACTTCAAACTTCAGACTTCAGAGTTCAGACTTCATACTTCAGAGTTCACACTTCAGAGTTCAGACTTCAAACTTCAGAGTTCAGACTTCAGAGTTCAGACTTCATACTTCAGAGTTCACACTTCAAACTTCAGAGTTCACACTTCAGAGTTCAGACTTCAAACTTCAGAGTTCAGACTTCAGACTTCAAACTTCAGAGTTCAGACTTCATACTTCAGAGTTCAGACTTCAGAGTTCAGACTTCAGAGTTCAGACTTCAAACTTCAGACTTCAGGGTTCATACTTCAGAGTTCAGACTTCAGACTTCGGACTTCACACTTCGCACTTATTCTTTTAGGATGTTCGAATAGTGCGGAACTCTCCATTTTGGCGCCAGTATGCTTTTACGTTGTTTTGTCAGAAGTTTGAAGTGTGAAGTCTGAAGTTTGAACTCTGAAGTACGAGGGATGATAAAAAATACGTGGACTTTTGCTGTAAATTTTTTTTATCATTAATAGTAAACCCATTAAATTTGCAGTAAATACAAATTCGCCTTTCATCTATCCAGTGATGTATTTATTTTACCGGTCAATATTCGGAAATTAGTCTTTATTGGTAGTCATAGTAACCTTACGACGTTACTGCGGAGCACGGTAAAACTTTGCCTTATTATTTCAAATTGTTTGGACATATCTAATATTTGGAGTAGAGTAAACTGCTTGATATTTTGTATGTTATTTGTTTATGGTTTCCGCCTTTCACTGTCAAGGAATTATTTCCGTCAAAAGGTGGTATGCTTTCATAAGCAGCCTAAAACATGCTATGTGGGCCATACATGAGTGACGAAATGACGCCAAACATTATACCGCGTATTAATGCAAATCCAATTTTTGTATATAATTGTAAAAAAATGGGGAAAATTGAAGAATTGAAGTACATTCAGTTCAAATTTAATGTTATTTGATCTTTTTATGCTAGTTTTGTCTGATGTTGGCACTGATTAAAGGGTTGAAGACCAGCATTTAGACATACACCGCAAATATAGTGTACGTTGACACGATATTGGAAGCAAAAGTTTGGCTTGGATTTATGAACGTCTCAAGGTCTTCTGGTTTAGCAAAGACCATTCTACAGGGCACAGTGAAGGGAAAAAGAAGAAGAGGTATACAGAAGAAGAGGTGGGAAGACAATATTAAAGAGTGGACAGGGATGGATTTGCCAGCTCAGCTAGGGCAGCTGAAAACAGGACAAGGTGGAAAGGGAATGGTTCGAAGTCATCTGTGGCGGCCGAACGACCTTGTAAGGTTATGGAATAGAATAGAATAGAATAGAAAAACCTGTAAAAATATTCTAAATCTGAAAAGGTCGAAGTAATCTGTGGTGCCCCAACGACCTAGTAAGGTTATGGGATATAATAGAATAGAATAGAAATATGAGGAGAGTACGATATGAAATTCTTCAAAACAATGGTATTGCATGCTGCTGTGTCTAGAATTGGTCATAATTATGAAAAATCTGCAAAGAGGCTGTTAGCTTATGAAAACAGAGAAACAAAAGAACCACTGAAATGTTTAAAAAAGACAAAACGTCAACGGCATTAATGTGGTGCTCCGCTGTACTGCAGCAGTACCTACCTTATATAAAATAAAAGAAAATACTTACTGTTCACTGAAATTTCATCAAAACTTCACATAACGCAGATAAAAAAATGAAATTTTCGCGGTATAAGAAAAATACTATAACTGCATTATGCTCACCGCGACAGCAAAGTCCACGTATTTTTTATCACCCCTCATATGAAGTATGAAGTTTGAAGTCTGAACTCTGAAGTCTGAAGTCTGAACTTTGAAGTCAGAACTCTGAAGTCTGAAGTCTGAACTCTGAACTCTGAAGTTTGAAGTCTGAACTCTGAACTCTGAAGTATGAACTCTGAAGTCTGAAGTCTGAACTCTGAAGTATGAAGTATGAACTCTAAAGTATGAAGTCTGAACTCTGAAGTTTGAAGTCTGAACTCTGAAGTCTGAAGTCTGAACTTTGAAGTCTGAACTCTGAAGTCTGAAGTTTGAACTCTGAAGTCTGAAGTATGAAGTCTGAAGTCTGAAGTATGAAGTCTGAACTCTGAAGTATGAAGTCTGAACTCTGAAGTCATGAAGTCTGAACTCTGAAGTCTGAAGTCTGAACTTTGAAGTCTGAACTCTGAAGTGTGAACTCTGAAGTCTGAAGTTTGAAGTCTGAACTCTGAAGTATGAAGTCTGAACTCTGAAGTCTGAACTCTGAAGTATGAAGTCTGAACTCTGAAGTTTGAAGTCTGAACTCTGAAGTTATGAAGTATGAACTCTGAAGTGATGAAGTCTGAAGTCTGAAGTCATGAAGTCAGAAGTGTGAAGTATGAAGTGATGAAGTATGAAGTCTGAAGTGATGAAGTCTGAAGTGTGAAGTGATGAAGTCAGAAGTCCCTCCAGGGCTTCCATAATATATGCTCACCAACCCACATTGTATCACCAAACGTGAGAATGATTTGCATTTAGATGCTTTACTACTCATAGAACTATGGAGACTTTCGTTGCCAGCAAATCTAGATCTATATGAAACTCAAAGACGACAAATATGTTGTGGGAAGCTTGCAGGGATAAAATATATCATGGATTCTTACCACGATAGAGCGATGGGATCTGAATCAGGCAGTCAAAAGAAGAAACGGAAGAACAGGCTCAACAAATGCACAGCAATAAACTCTGCATCACTAAGATAGTGAGGACATCTTACATCTAGCAAGGTTATGGTAGACGTCGAATTATTATCACTTTTTTAAAGTTTTGAATTAAACCTGCATAGCAGTAACCTTAAATGAGCCGCGAAACGACAAAACCAACAAATTGACGTGTGCGCCCAGCAAAGACTCAGATCAGCCTGGGCATCCACAAAGTCTGGTCAGAGTCTTCGCTGCTGCAGGGAGATAGCTTAGACCTTTAGCTACCTTTAAGGCGCATAGCAAAGATGCAGATCAAACGGGGCGGCTGCCTAGCCTGATCTGAGTCTTCGCTGGGCACATGCCACTTTGTTGGTTTTGTCGTGTCGTGGCTTGAATATATATTTGTCAGCAAACTGTCCTGTAGTTGAGCTGTTGGGTGGCTGGTTGTGCGGGGTTTAACTGCCCTTTTGGGACAGTATTTCAGTCTAGTTCGAAGCCTTTCCCAGAGAGACGGAAATAGAATAGAGAGACAGGAAAGTATGAAAAAAAAACCCAAACAATCTACCTGACATACCGCAAACATAGCAGGCCCTTGCCATACTTAAAGCCAATGTATATGTAAAACAGCTGAACATTTTCGCCCGACCCTATTAAACCCTGGGCTGGTGAAATTTGTCGATAACCAGTAGTACTGCGTTACATACGTTTTTTTAAAAAAAATAGTCTGCACCAATCGCCAAGTGAGTATTTTGCACACATAAATCGTTCTAGTACACGCCTACCAATCGCTCTCATGCGAAACCACGGTTCAGAACGTCAATCCATGAGAGGAGTTGCCGGTTTTGCAGTAGGGGAGCCAAAATCGTAAACAAATTTGACATCAGCACAAAGTTTGAGGTATTTATTTTCTTTGAAAACTATTTATGCAAAATATAAGAATGCTATTTTGTCACATATAGATTGTTTCTTCGGCACATGAAAGGATTAGACACATGGTCTTGCATTTTTCCAGATATGCATTTAGTACGGCGGAGCATGAATAGAAAGTCAATCTCGGCGATATGTACATGTAGGGAAAAGTCGCATTCTCTTGCTTGATTTTGAGTCTCTGACCTTGTCAGTCGCAAAAAGTGACCAGAGCTACTGTATGCGTGAATCAAAACGTTTAAAGTAAGCTTTTTGCGTTGGACAGTCTAGTTTTTAGAAAATATACACAAGAACTTGGCGTCGTCAGCCTGGTTCCGCATGAGATGATAGAAAATATAATGAATTTTTATCAAACACAAAAACAGCTTCTGAACAATAACTGGATCAAAACTAACATGAACTCTGTAAGATATCATTATTTATACATTGCAAATGACCTTCTGGCTGTTTTAATCCCTGTTTGTCTGTTTTTGAGGCATGCAAGAGGGTTTGAAAGAGGGTTGCAAAATGCCTAAAAAAGACAAACGGGAAATAAGAACAGCGTAAAAGTAGTCATCTGCAATGTATAAAATAATGATTTATCACGGAGTTCATGTTAGTTTTAATTCAATTATTGTTCAGAAACTGTTTTTGTTTCTCATAAAAATTCCTTATATTTTCTATTATCTCATGCGGAACCGGGCTGACGATGCCAAGTTTTTGCGTATATTTTCTATATGCGAAACTGTCCATCACGGAAAGCTTACTTCCAACGTTTGGATTCACGCATACAGTAGTTCTGTTTACTTCTTTGCGACTGACAAGGTCAGAGACTCAAAATCAAGCAAGAGAATGAGACTTTTCCCTACATGTATGTATCGCCGAGATTGACCTTGAACACATTCTCCGTCGTACTTAATGCATATCTGGAAAAATGCAAGACAATGTGCCTAATCCTTTCATGTGCCGAAGAAACAATCTATATGTGACAAAATAGCATTCTTGTATTTTGCATAAATAGTTTCCAGAGAAAATAAATACCTCAAACCTTGTGCCGATGTCAAATTTGTTTACGATTTTGGCTCCCCTACTGCAAAACCGGCAACTCCTCTCATGGATTGACGTTCTGAACCGTGGTTCCGCATGAGAGCGATTGGTAGGCGTGTAGTATGGCACTGCCTACATACCAGATGCCCACTTTTCTTCTTCTTCTCTATTTTTATTTTTGGTTATGTGGGCCCAGTTTCACAATCATTCCTTAAACTTAAGGGCGACCTTAAAGTTAAGGTGTAAAATTTAATGTGTAAATAGAAGCTTACAAAAACTTAATGTATTTGATTTATCTTTCGTATAACATTTCTATGACTATTGTCAGTAGATTCACGCAGCAACTGCAGTTTTTAATATGGTTTAAATATGGATTTTCTGAGGGCAAAATTTTTTACCTTAACTTTAAGGTGATCCTTAACTTTAAGAATGATTGTAAACCTGGGCCCTGATCACGCCGATATATCGGTAAATCTGCCCCAGATTACCTGCCGGGACCTATTCAGAAGATTGTGGTAATACAGCGAATCGATGATATATATGCAAATTCAGCTATCAAATCTAATGTTTACCTACACAAATGGAGAGAGGCTAACAGTAAAGGTATTTAAAGGTAAGTGTCCTCGATGTGTCATCTTCACTCTACAACTGTAGACAAGTGTATTTATATGGTAGTCCAGATACGTCGTCGTGCCCGAAAACCTACAACCAACTGCATCATAGCAGTTGCGAATCGAAAAAAAAAGAAAAAAAGAAAAATACTTTTTCAGACTGTTCCTCCAGAGCAAATTTCTAGTTGTAGGGAATTTCCTTTATAGAAATTTAACCTTAGCAACAGCATAGCAACGACTTAAGTGATTTTATAAATGCGACCCCAGCTTAAGTAACTGGGTACCTAGCGTTTTATTATTTTTATATTTAAGAATCATCGAAACGTCATTTGCTTTTCGATTCGCCTTTCATTTCGCTTTTTACTCTCATTTATTTGTTTTGTTTGAGTTTATCAACTACAGTCCATATTACACCACTATTCTTAACCAAATGGTATTGAAAATATGGTCAAACTTATCATTAGCTTCTTCAAGAAGAAGGATTTTCTGACGATATCAGTTCTTGGTTCACCATTCAAAGCCTCCATAGTCCTCCGAGTTGTAAAAATGTTTAGGTAACGGTAAAGGTTTCCAATAGCTTTATAGCCGTAGGGGCAGTGGGGGTTAGAGACCCACTGTATCATGGACACAGCAGATGAAAGGCGGAGCCCATCCCTCTCCTTTCGCTGCCTTAATATCCTTCCCCGATTCGAAAAAGGTACCCATTTACTGCTGGGTTGACAGAGAGAGTTTTCCAGTCGTCGGATGGCGACGGTGAGCCGCGAACTCACAACCTTCCGGCGACTTTCTGCACCATTACCGAGAACTCTAACCACTCGACCACGGCGCCCCTCTGGTAAAAATATTCATACACTATTTAAAGCAGTGCAATCATCATTTTTGGTGACAAAATAAAGGTTGGTGTGCATATATTTTGTCATATTTAACTAATAAAACGTTTTTGGAAAACAAATAATAATAATGAAATAAAAGGAAAAAAAAAGAACAAAAAAAAAAAACAAAAAAAAAACGCTTAACAAAATACCAGTTTTGGTTCCCTGTCTAGTGATGCAATATGGATATGAAAACGTGACAATGAATGGGATCCTACGTCGTTACATTGCGATTTTAACTTTTAAGCTTTTTAGATCGAAAAACGGTCATTTTGGGTGCAAATTATATATAATTACAACTTTTCAATACTTGTTTTATGAGGAAATCAAAGATGTTTTGTTTGTTTCAAGTTGGCTAAAACGAACCTGTAGTGAAAATCTTGCAGCGGTACCTCAATATCGCATGAATTAATGAAATTGGGTTTAATGTCCCACCAAAACGTTTGGAGATGAAAACTCAGTTTCATGCGGACGACCGATGGAGCGAACAAATAGCCCTTCATCAGAACGGCAAACATATGTAAAAATATGACAAACCTATGTCACCGTACCAAGGTGAAAGGTGAGCAGAGATTGTAATCACTATAGGATTGTTAATAAAGCAAACCTTCATTGATAATTTTAGTAAAACTGCTGGAGATTATTTTGATAAAACTAGCTGAATATCGGCAAAAAGTAAGTTTCGATTTTCTGCAGTTTAAGTCGGCCTTTTATATTAAAACTATAAACATTGAAGAAAACCTCTACTATTTGATCGCATAATAAATATACTTGGGCAAAATCTGGGGCTAGTATTTTTCAAAAGGATTTAAAATGTGAAAATTTCGTTTTAAGTTGTTGTTTGAACAGTTAAATATGTATTCATATGAGCCGCGACACGACAAAACCAACAAAGATGCATCTGCGCCCAGCAAAGACTCGGATCAGCATGGGCATCTGCATAATTTGACCAGAGTCTTCGCTGTGCGCTGAAAGGGTATCCAGGGGTCTACTCTAGTTCCATGTAGACAGCAAAGGCTCTGATCAGACTGATCTGCCCAGTCTGATCTACGTCTGCGCTGGGCGCACAACTACTATGTTGGTTTTCTCGTGTCGCGGCTCATTTTTATCATGTTACGTCGACGTCTTAAAACATGTCTACTGCCATAAGCAGGAAGTAGCTGTTCAGACCAACCTGTACATCTGCTTTGAGCAGAGCATGAGCTGTTCACCAACACAATAATTTGACCTTATAGGTTTTCAAAAACAAACAAAAAGCATCTATCGGGGTCAGCCTGCACATTGCTTTCGGTAGTGGATATGCAGTTCGCCCACAAAATAATTTGACCTGAACTGTTTCCAAAAAAAACCCAAAAAAAAACACGAAACGAGTCTATCGCGATCAGCCTGGACATTGCGAGTAAGCTTCATTTAAGACGTTTTCGTCGGCCCAGACGACATTTAACGTTGTTGACAATTAAAAACTGTTAGCTGTTAAATACGAGAAACAGCAGGGGTTCTCGAAGGTTTTTGCATATATGTTCTTCCGAAATAGATGGTTGAGTTTTGGAAGATGGTGAAGAAGTGGATCTTGGCTGAATATCTAGAAGACAATATCATAGGAAGATATTCTAGGAGAGTGTTACAACGGTGGTGCACTGACCAAGTTTACTTTAACCAGAAGTAAAAACAAGACCGAGCTGTCATAATTCTTATGATTAAGCATATGTTTGTGACAAAACAGCCTTACATGTTGCCGTTTGTACATCTAGCGAAGGTTTGCTTCACTCAGCAGCTTCGAAAATTCAGGCACTACTTCAGGAGAAAGTAAACGGGAAACACACAAGAAAACGCATTCTCTTTCATACTTCTTAATTTTAGGGTCTTTTCAGCGAGACGTAATTCACATTCAGAAAAACGCAGTGCAGCACTGTTCATTCGACAACTAAATCGACCTCTTACTCAGTCGTTCTCTGCCCACTTTAAAAGGCCATGGGCCCTTAAGATCGATATAATGAAACTGTATTAGTATAATGTGATTACAATTTAGATAATTTTTTCATTAGCAAAGGCTTTTTTCATACTTGAATACACATGCATAGTCTGCACTTGACTAAGATGATATTTTATGAACCACAAAACGTAAAAATATGAAGTGACGCTTAATTTTTGTGTGGGCTTAAAGATATATGTATATAGTCACATCTTAGTGGCAAGTGCACCTAGCGAAGACTCAGTTTAGCCTGGACATCTGTCCAGCCTGAACAGTCTTAGCTGCCCGCATGGAGGTAGCTTAGACCTTTAGCTACCCGTAAAGCGCACAGCAAAGACTCTGATCAGACTGGGCGGATGCCCAGGCTGATCTGAGTCTTCGCTGGCGCACATGCCACATTGTTGATTTTGTTGTGTCGCGGATCATTATATTCAAAAGAAAGCTTAGTTTCAATGCTGCAGCGGTATTAAGATGAATAGAATTACCTCAGTGTTTTTTCCCGCCATTTCTTGCAATGGGAAACAACTTCTTTTACGTCCTGTTTGCTTACCTTTGCAAGGAAACCCTTTCAAACAGGGATCTCCTCTTACAGGAAAGAATCTGCTAAGAGGAGCTGATTATTTCCTTTATGAGTTGACCACTATTGAAAAGGGACAGCCCTGGTTAACTATGTATATACAAGGGCTGTTACAAACGACAAAGAATCGTAATTACCACACGACCTGGTTATCAGATAACCAAGTCGTTTGGTAACTATGACTCTTTTTCGTTCCGTAACAGCGCTTTTGCGTTTTGTTACATCCTTGAAAACATTGTTAACCAGGTGAAAAATTGAAAAATGGTAGCGTTGTTCCTCTTGATCATGTTTTCATTCGCCATAAAATGGTGTGTTTGCGATATACGAGGACAGAATAGTCATACCCAAAGATTTGGGTCTCTTTATTGTTTTCTTGCCGACAGTAAAACATAACTTTTCCATTTAGGTGAAACAACGATTAATTTCAACGCTGTTTTACACAAGTTATAGCTAAGAGAGTATACTTATAAGTATACATTTGATTTATTTCTTCTTTGTTCTTATAGACTCTTATGTTTTACCGTGATTCTTTAAATGAGCCGCGACACGACAAAACCAACAATGTGGTTGTGCGCCCAGCGCAGACTCAGATCAGCCTGGGCATCCGCCCAGTCTGATCAGAATCTTCACTGTCAGCATGGCGGTAGCTTAGATCCTTAGCTACCATTCAAGCATAAAACAAAAACTCTGAACAGACTGGGCGGATGTCCAGGCTGATCGCAGTCTGCGCTTAGCGCACAACCAATTTGTACGTTTTCTCATGTCGCGGCTCATTAATTTGTTATTTGATGAGGAATCTGACAAAAGACTGAGAGCCTGTACGCGTAAAAACACTTTAAGGTGCGTGGGTACACTTGGCAATTTTCATTTTGGCCTCCCTTCTCACTAGAGGTCATCTCTTAAAGGGAAAAAGTTGATCCCCTACGAACACATTATTTTCATTCAGAGTACACACCAATTTGGAAGGGCTATACTTAGTCCGGGGGGGGGGGGGCGGCTGTAGCGTAGTGGATAACCTTCCAGACTACCAATCCAGGGGTCGCAAGTGTTCGATCCCCCGCTTCTCCGGTCTTTCTGATGAGACTTTTAACCGAGGTCCCGTCTCCGTATGACCTCGTTGTTGGTGGGACGTTAAACCCAAGTTCACTCACACACTTACTCTGGGGAAGCAAACAGAAAGTCACAAAACATATACCCTTTGTATAATTGGCACAGCAAAACACCGAGGAGTAGATATTCATATTAAATGCCATCAGTCTTATTACTGGTATCTGAGACTTGCAGCATATGCTGAGACATTACTGGTATCTGAGACTTGCAGCATATGCTGAGACATAACTGGCATCTGAGACATGCAGCATATGCTGTACCAAATGAACAAATGCACATATACATATAAACCATTATTGTTTGAATAATTTTCTAATATAATTGCGGTGTACCTGTGAATTAGGTGTATAAAATGCGTAATAAGTTCATTTGATCATTTTGGCGCCCCGGCACGCACTTGACACAATGTTGTTGGTTTTTTTTTATTGGTTTTTATTACCAAAAAAATAATTTGTGATGTTTTGTTCAACAAGCTAAGACTTTAAGTAAAAACAAAAATCAATGAACTCGAGTTAAATGCATAATATAATAGACAAGGTTTAGAACTCCTGAAAATTTAGTAAGACAACTTTGTGACAAGCGTGGGTCAAATTAATAAAATGTAATCAAATCAATCAAATCAAGCATTATGTTGCCATTTAGTTTATACCCGGGAGTCAATTTGTAAGTTGAAATGACATGAAACAGCCAATATTAAGAGGCTTTCGGTTGATACAGCAAACTATGCCTCAACGTTGTCCTGCTAACAATTCCGGAGGTGTATACCTTGTCAATAACATTGTGTCCTGAACTCAAATTTCTCAGATTTCTCAAATCGAAGCTTGTAAACATAAATGGCCAATTTTTTTACAAATGAAAACGTGCCAAATGTCTGTGGGCACACCATATGTACGTGTCGCGAACACAATAATAAAAGTCGCGTATATAAAATACGTGATGCGTACCATGAGATACATATGCGGTTTGCAATGCGGATGTATTGTAGATACAAGGTTCGACGTATGCGGGTGTGGACATACCTGCAATACTACGACCATCTTGTCATGTATATATTACTTCTGTATAACGATATGATTGTGTTATTTTTGTTACATTTACCAGAAAGAAAACGAGCTATAAAGCATCAAATACATACAAACAACCCCAATTGGCTACACATGGGTGTCACAGCGGTTTTTCTAGGCTTTTGATTTTTCTTTCTTTCTTTCTTAATTTATTTCTCAGTGTTCATGCTTTTATTTCATAGATGTATTATTCTTTTATTTAGTTTCTTGTTGTATAATCTCTCAGACGTCAGACTCTTCATATTTGATTTATAATAACTCTATAGCATTACGTTTAGTGTTAAATATCTAAGCTTCTGTGATAGGCCCCTGGGTTGAGCCAGGGTTCAGTAATTAGTTATTAGACATTTTCATTGATTCAAAATTTTGTGTAAAACCTTTCTGATTGCTCCCGTACCTGTAACTGCATTTCAGATCTCTTCTATATTCTTCTATATTTGGCCCTTGCCATTCAAATAGCATTATACTTTATACTTTTACACAGAATAGCTAAGCCCCTCGGTCAGGCCTTAAATAGGCCCAGCGATAGATAACTAGGACTTGGAAATTTATTCTAACATGCTTGAAGCTTTAAAGTGCTCGAATGGAGCCTATTTATGTTTTAACTGCGTGCTGCTGTCGATCTAAGGTCAATGTCACAGACTGAATTCTGTATAGCATTCGAATTTAAGAGTAAAGTTTGCTTTCATTAGGTGATGTCACTCGTCTCGGGCATACGTCATCCTAGTTCGCTTGCACTAGTTAGCTCATGCCACATCATTCAGTCAATGCGTTTGCACTTTACTGGGTAGACTGGTGTCAGTCCATTAAATAAAACAAGATCATAAATAAATACATGAAAATGAATATACATATCATACTCTATCACTACATTTCGAAAGATGTTGGATTTTAATACCATGTATTTCAGGAATGGGCAAATAATAAAACATCTTGGTGAAAGTAATGTACCGGATATGTACCTTTCCATACACAAAGCCAGATCCTAAATACATGGGCCGAATGCCAGGCTATTTACTGGGGTGAACTCCCTAACCCCTTATACTACAGATATGACAACAACGCGGCTCAGATATCATAGTGCAAATCAATCTATTTTCCCGCAGTTTAAGCTAGAAACCATGTATTTACGTGTTTGTTGATGGCATCTCCTTGAATAAGACCCGGTAGTTCAGAAAGTTTAATAAAAAAAATATTTGCTTTTGAGTTAAGTAAAACATGGGTAAAAATCATGCGCAAGTGGCAATAAAACAATTATTTATAAGCTACTAGGCTGATAACAGTACGTAACAGTGACCTCAGACATTCAAATATGGACAAACTATGTTGACTAATTACAGTTGGAAGCATGTGACCTAGATAGGTTTTGTCATAGATATGCACCTTTGCAATTCTTGATTTAGGGAAATAGGTTTTCGTACCGCATCTTGTTAGAGCATTTCATATTTTTTGTAATAAAAAATTATACGATATATTAGTACTGATAAGACGCACGTCATGTTTAAAAACGGAGGGTGATTTGAGTCTAAGTGCATGTTATATTTGTCAAAGAATACATTTGATATATATGATAAAATTCTTTTTGTAAGTACAAGGTAAACAGTAATTGCCTAGTGCCAATGATATCTTACGCAAGTTTTAAATATACTAATGTTTTATCTGTAAAATAACAAATACAGTGTATATGCATCAGAGAGACGGATATTTAAGTCTGTTCATATACAGTAATTTAATGTTGCTACCATGCCCCCTCCCCCACCCCTTCCTAGAAAACAAATCACAATGTATATTTCAAGGAAAAGCGAATATAAAAACGGTTGTAATTTCTTCTTGCAAGCCGACGGTTATAGTTTTCCTTGAAATAATATTCCTCCGCTTGCAGTTGACTAAGATGAGACTGCATTATGTAATTGCCACGAATGTGAAGGCTTGTCGAGGCACCGGGAATGATGCCGCGAAGGTACATGCAAGAATTGGCGTATGGCACGTGTATCTGTACGATGAGATTACACCATGAAGTTTTGATCGCACAGACGTACCATGCTCTAAGCATCAGTGTAGATACATGTTTTGTGCATCGAGAGATATTTCACTCGAAACTTTGCAGCATCCTTCAAGATAATCAGGTAACGATAATTAGATCAGGTGACGATAATCAGGTGACTTCGGCTTTTTCACATGCGAAAACATCCCAAGCTTATCTTTGCAGACACTCTTTGGCAAGAGGGTTTCTGTTCAAACAAATTACGTCAGATAACTCATTAACAAGCAATGGCAGTGTCATTTACCAATCTTGCTTGTTTGTTATTGCACGTGTGCTGCTCTGTTTGTCACTACATACTGCACACCGCTTCTTCTTATGCTGTTTCACATGTCTCTTTGCAACTGTGGACTTTACTAAGTGACAGTTACACTGAAGAATATTGCTTTGGGCTTTCCATTTAGAAATAAATATTTATTTCTCCGTAACTCAACTCATTTCCATGTCTTTGCAATAAAATGTCTTGAGCGCAGATGCAATCTTAACAGTATCATACCAGGCATACGCATTTTTTGCAGCCTTTTCCGAGTCATTACTGCTCATAGCCTCATACTAGTGACCTGTTAGAACCTACAGCTGAAAAATCAAAAACTATGATTTGACTGTATTGATGCTCAATAAAATCGGTCGTAAGAATTTTCAAGAGTTTACTTGAACACACTTAACGCTACTGTAGCTCCTACAGGTACTTGAACATTATGTTCAAGTAGTTTCGTAAAATTCTGTTACCGTACTTTAGGATGAACTTATTCCAAATATGTGCGAGCAGGTCAGACGACAATTCCAGCATGCAAAAATGAAAATAAGTAAATAAATAAATGAATAAATAAATAAATACAAAAGATAAAGCAAAATAAACAAACAAAAACACACATGTGTGTGTGTGTGTGTGTGTGTGTGTGTGTGTGTGTGTGTGTGTGTGCTCTCTGTCTTAGTTCGTACTCTCTGAAGAAGCGAAACGGTGCATTTTTAATTACCATCAATGATATTTACCCCATTCCATTCGCACGCACTTTATTTTTATTATTTTTATTATTATTATTATTATTATTATTACAAAATATGATGATTATTATTATTAATATTGTATTTAGAGACAGGCCTGTCAACGTAACGCGGTACCCCTTATTTTCACATGTGCATCTGTATTACGGAAAGCTTAACCTATTAAAAATGACTCTTTTTATGTACCTTAAACTGTGTACGAGTACTAACTTGCTGGTATTTTAGCGTTCACATTACAATTAAAACACATCTTAAAAGAAATTTTACCCTATTTATACAGGTTACAGTGACATGTATTCACCTGCTTAACACATTAAATCAGGTAAAAATGTTATTTCAATTCATGTGATGAATGCAGTGTTCAGTAAAGTGTGACTTGCATGGTTGTAACATTACTCTGACGCGCGCATTAATTTTAAAATTGCAGTTGTCTACCAAACGGAAAGTATATAAAAAAAAGTTACTTGCTATTAACGTGCATGTGAACAGTGTAGATAGCACCAGAGTAGTATGATCGTTGTCTTACTCTTTACAACTGAGTTTCTTCACTATGAGGTGTATTGGGTACACTGTCATATCCCCCTCCCCCGCCCATTTTGCAAAGGTAGACATTTGAGCCCCGACACGGCAAAACCGACAAAGAGGCATGTGCACCACGCGACTACTCAGATCAACCTGGCCATCCGTCCAGTCTGATCAGAATCTTCGCTCTGCATTATAAGGGTAGCTAAGGGTCTAAGCTACCTCCATGCCGACAGCAAAGACTCTGATCAGATGTGGCGGATTCCCAGATTGAACTGTGTCGTCGCGTGGCGCACATGCCACTTTGTTTCTTATGTCGTGTGGCGGCTCAATTTTTGTGATTTACTGATTGCTTTTCTGCTGACATCTACTCTTAAAAGAACTAATTAAATCAAACAGGGGAGCAAAATCTTCCTCTTAACAGTCCAACCCAATGGAGAAGGGAGGCAGGAAACACATGACAAAGTTGCTTTCTTTGAAAGTATATACCCGGGGTTGTATTCATAAAAGCACTTAAGTCGTTGCTATGCTGTTGCTAAGGCTTGATTTCTATATAGGAGATTTCCTACCACTACGAAATTTCCTCTGGAGGAACAGTCTTTTTAGACTGTTCCTCCTGGGCAAATTTCATAGTTGTAGGGAATCACCTTCAAAGAAATTTAGCCTTAGCAACAGCATAGCAACGGCCTTAGTCGTTTTAAAAATACGGCCCCAGATCATCTTAAAACAGTTCCCCTAATGATAAATGGACAAGTTTAAACGCAACGGCAGAAGACTGCAATGTGGACAATCAGCAGGATACGGATTTATTTGTTTTCCTAGTCCATCAACACAAGCAACAGCAATGTATTTTGCAATTGCGCATATCCCGAAATTATGTTTGATGCTTTGTAATAGGGATTTATTGAGGCAAGCAACGGACATGTTGTCATTGCTGAGCATGATCACGAAAATGTCACTCCAACAACAAATCATGTAATAAGTAGCTTTTTGCGGTTTGGTTTATTTATTTACTCGTATTATTTGATAACAGGTCAAGCAGGATATAAAGGAACAATGCAAACGTTACAAGTATACTCTTGGACGGACACACGGCGCCAAGTGTGTGCAACTATGGTTACGTACCGTTGAGCCACTTGGGTAGCGTCGATAAGAGAATTTAACTAAACTGAACTGAACTACAAGTATACTCCCTCATTTGTTCACCCTATCCAAAATAAACATTTTGTTTTATTTTCGTCAGACGCTCTGTAATCATATCTAATTGCACTGTAAAAGCCCAGTTTAATGTAATTTCAAATAAAATACGTGTATAGTATCGAGATTGAAAATGTAGATGTCCACAACGAAAATGTAGATGAACACAATCGTGAATCAGTAGGAAAGTCACTACGCCTTACGGCCACTGTCTGATTATACCTAGATATTTTTTCTGATTCGTGCACGAGCTAGTGACTTCAGACCACATTATTTTTATCCCCACGTCAGCATGATTCCATTTTAGAATCACTTCCGTCTGCACATGCGTTCAGAGAATATGAAGGAGGCGTGCTTGCATTCTAAATTTTTTATCAGAATGACTGCGAGCCCGTACAGCAATGTTATAATAGAAGAAGAAGAAGAAGAAGAAGAAGAAACTTTATTAGCCTCGTAATAGGTCTATGGAGGCTCGAGGCCATCCTCCATAAACCTTACAAAACATAAATGTATTTGCAACAAGCCATAAGGCTCATGAGCAAATACAGTTTGATACTATAACTACTGACTAAGTGTAGCGGACAGTGTAACCACTTTTAATATACTGATAAATAACCAGATTTTTAACAACTAGACAATATATGTAAATCTTACAGATGTAGTATGATTATCCTGATCCAAGATCACCATACGACATCTGTAATATATAAATGCACGTACTCACAGTCCCACTTCCCAAGTCTTTCCGACACGAAATGAAACACATGGGTTAAGGACAGTGAGCACGGGTGTTCTGATATACAAACTAATCAGCCTCATACATAGATAGTAAAATAAGTTGAAATACAAACATTCATCGAAATCAACATACAAGTGTAAGAGATGCAAGATACACCGACATGATAAGTAAGTGATACTACAACTGCATTTTTATATAGAAAGCGAATTGTAAAAGCTTAAAGAAGCACTTAGTACAAGCTATATTCAGAAAAGTCACAGTTCTTTAAGAAAGACTGATACTAATACATAATTCAACAAGATATATTTAATGTTATCGCTCTTTTTCCAAACACATAATAATTATTTTGCTTACACAATACTTTTTATACCCTAAAAAAAAAAAAAAAAAAAAAAAAAAAAAAAATGTATTTCATTATCTAAAAGCACTTTATTCCTCCTTTTAAAACCTTTATATGTGTAGCATGCCAAATTTTTCAAATCAGTTTTGTTTGTAGATTTTAACAGTTGTATGGTTTTATACATACTAGTTCTTCTTATGAAATATGGTTTTATGTAAGATATTCTGAGATTCCTAAACAGTGGGCATTCCATAATAAAGTGGTATTCATCTTCTAAGTTATCACAAAATTTACATTTTCTATATTCTCGTGCAATACTTTGAGGTCTTGCCCATCTTCCAGCTTCTATTTCTAATCTATGAGATGATGTTCTAAGTTTAGTTAAAGCTATTCTAAATTTTCTTACATTCACTATATCTAAATAATCCTTAAAATCAAAACTTGCAATTTCTCTATATAATAATGCTCTGCTAGATTCATTAAGTCTGTGATACCAATCTTGTACAAAATTATCCCGAAGTCTTTGTTTAAAAATTTCAAAAATATCTTGATATCACCTACTCCCTGTGCTTCCCATACATGATAAAAGCCATAGTTTAACAAAAAAAAGCCCAGTTCTTTATATTTGGGTTTTGATCTAAATCTGCTAACATTAGTTTATACACATGCATAATATATCTTCTATTATCTGCGTTTATTATCTTAAACCAATATTTAATTATGCTAAACAACCTCCTAGTATAGTAACTTACCCTTCCTAGTTCACCATAGATAAAATCTTTTAACTCCTAATACCTGTTTACAAAAATGCATATGTACTCGTTCAATCTTATCAGCTTTACAAAATCCCCATACCTCACAGCTATAATTTAAAATAGGTGTAATATCAAAAGTAATAACAAGGGAGTTAGCCTTGGCAATGCATCGTAAAAAGCCTAGATATTGGAACAATCCTATCTTCATCATGAGTTCTACTAATATCCGATTATATGTCAAAACAAATATGTTTGCAAACAATATATCATGAATGTACTGCTGCTAAAGGAGCTATATAAAGGAGCAGTATGATCGTACCATGTTTGCTTGAGCACTTTGAACCATTATACAAAATCTTCATGTTAAACAAACAAACCCAGTAATATGCTTTTGCAATCAAAATTTATGTCACTTTCTAATCTCTTAAAGACGCATTGCAAAGATTCTAAGGTTTTTATGCCTAGTCAGGACGATTATCAATAAACTGGTTCTGTTATCATTTATTTGACCAGGAGAGAGTTTCATTGTAATTTTTGTAAATGTGAAACAGCTTTAGGTTCTGTATTCATGAATAAACTAGTTTAAATTCAATGGCAGAAGAGATAGTGTAGCAAATTACAGGGTAAGTGATACTTAATTTCCGCACCGAACAAAGACATTTCAATTCCAAAACTTGCCGTAAATGCAGATAGGTTATAGATCCAAGTCTCAGTTAGAGACCTCCAGCTATTTTCACATTGGAGCTCTAAGTACAATCAATATGTTTGAATTAGGGATCAAGTGACACACTATCTATACCCGACATTATTATAACTATTTGTCTCATTTTCAGATAAGAATACTTACCAGTTTGGAGATACAGACCCGATAGATGTGTATCTGATCAGCGCTGGCGCGAGAGCAGCTCACGAATCAACTAACCAGCTGACACACTTCAGTAGAGCCATATCATTTCTTTGAATTTTAAGGGTTTCGTTGGAAAAACCAATAGATAATAAAGCAAAACAAAACAAAACAAAACAAAACAAAAAATGAATAAATGGACAAACAGCAGTTATAATAAAAACACAATGTGGCGTTGATAGTGTTAAACATCTAAGCATTTGCGATTTGGAAACAATCAAGATGTCAGGCGGAGTGGAAATGAAAGCGATGCGACCTCTGGCGGACAACGGAAGTCATTATGATAACCGGGGATATGTCTCAGATGAGGAAAATCAACGGACAACACACGATGGAAAGGTGAGTAGACTAAACGCAAGAGACATGTTTGGACCTTGCCGGGATTTACACGGTGTAATTTTCCATTATTGAAAATAAGATAAAGATCACCAAAATCTAATAAAGTCACTGGCTCCTATTAATAATATAACCGATTAAGTTTGTTCAAAATCTGTCGACAGATTTTGAATGAAAAGAATACTTTTTCAGCGTTTTCAACGTACAGGAGATACAGGGCGGACGTTTTATGTTTGCAGCAATTTAATGGAATGACTCCTCCTGTGACCTTGGACATGGGGTCAGAGTAAACAAACCATATCCAGCTCATTTGCGTTTTCTTCTGGCTATCAGTTGATAGCCATAAGTTTTGAACAACATTTTAAATGAGAATAAAACCGATAACAAAACCTCATTTTCAAATTGATATACAATACGATACATTTTCTGCATCTATTTTAAGGCCCTGTCACACTACAACGTTTCAGACAACGTATGCCAACGTATGAAAAATTTATCCAATACGCTGGCATACGCTGGAGATAAATTAAAACATCAAAGAGCAGCCGGTTTTGGAACGCACACATAGCGTACTGAAACGTATAAATAACTTATTCACAACTTATCCCTAGCGTATACATAACCTATACAAGCGTATAACAGCGTGTTCCCAGCGTATCTATAGCGTTCTTGTCTTATGCCGAACGCATGCACAACGTAAGTCTAACTTATGCCGACCTTATGTATAGCGTGTTGGAGCGTGCTTCGACGATCAGGTGTAAAGCGACGGCTCTCTACAACACTTTTTATTGTAGTGGACGTTGATCGATGGACATGCCTAAAGAACGAAAATTAGAGAATTTTGCAGTTAGTAGCTGACAACCTGCATGCCTACCGTCGTCCCAATCATCACCCGACTGCCGTGCCTACGATGGTAGCCAACCTCCCTCTCGCGCAGACTCCTATGCCTCTTTAGTGGTATCCGTGGCGGTATTTGCAGCAGCTGTGGTGGCATCTGAAGTGTTAACCCCCTCTCAAGCCCCAAAAACGACAAGCGAATGGGTCCAAGGAGATTCCTTATTTAAAAGTGATGAATTGCTGATCTGTATCCAATATATATAGCTGAAGCCCGGGACGCTGGCAGATATGTTACCTAAATACGCTCAGTGCGTTCGTGATACGTTGAATAAGTTCTAAGGTCGTCAGGTATAGGTTGAATACGTTCTGGAAACGTTCGGTATAAGTTACAGATAAGTAATCTATAGGTTAGAAATAAATTACGCGTACGCTACACAACGGACCTGCTTGCTGCCGACGTATGTCAACGTATGATTAACTTACAAGTTACGTGCATGAACGTACGCATAACTTACCTGTTGCGTACACCAAACTTATGACTAACTTATAAACAATACGTCGGCGTACGCTGAAAATTTTATGCATGCACAAAATTTCGGGCCGCATTTGACGTACAACAACTTATACCAACGTATTTGAGCGTGCTCGTAACTTGTTCATAACGTACCCCTAACTTATTCAACGTACATCAACGTATTTGCTAATTTTCTCATACGTCGGCATACGCTGATGCTATACGTCACTGTGTAACAGCTACAATAGTGGCTATTGACTATCTTTCTAGAATGCACCCCAGTAAAATTATGTCCTATGATGTTGACTGTTACTGCCTTTGATGCAAAAAGATCTCTTTCCAAATAGTTTATTTTTCTTCATAGCTTACCATCGTTTATAGTATTAATGGTGTCTTAAACATTGTGCATGGTTGAGAAACCAAAATGAAGCGCGCTGGCAGGAAGGTTAGGAGAATATGAATGAAAAGAATACATTTTCAGCGTTTTAGATATTTAGAATCGAAATGGATCAGCTCTAGCATTGACTTGTTGCGTAATAATTCACTCCGCGCTCATGATATAACAGACCTCCAAACAGTGAATTATTACTCAACAATTCATTCCTAGAGCTGATCTATTTCTTAAACAGGTAGAATGGCGCAGTCCGTGCATCCATGCAGCAGGCGCCATTACTTTGCACCTGTAGATTTCTTGGAGGCAAGAGACGGAGTGTATGAACAGCCACTGGGCCAATGCATATAACGGATTAATTTTGTGATGTATGCATTTCAGTCTGTCTTCGGGTTTTACCGTAAATATTCCTAAGAATACACCAGTTTCTGATTCGGGCTATATCCTTGATTTCAGACAAGCAGTCCTGATTCTGTGACTGTAGAATTCGTAGACAATATCGACGACACCGTTGATAAACAGAAAGATGATCGTGACTTTGAAGACTACAACGCTTACCAGAGGGCGCTTCTGTCTCTGCAGAAAAACACAGGAAAGACATACAAAGAAAACTCAACCAATATTAAATTTGGAATTACTGTTTTCATATTTCTCCTCTACTTCGCCTATTTTGGATATGCCATGTATTACAGGTATATTTCTTCCTGTAAATTTATACACATACATATAAGCCGCGACACGACAAAACCAACAAAGTGGCATGTGCACACAGCGAAGACTCAGATCAGCCTGGGCATCCGCCCAGTCTGATCAAAGTCTTTGCTGGCGCTAAGGGTAGGTAAGGATCTAAGATACCTCCGTGCCAACAGTGAAAACTCATACAAGACTTGGCGGATTTCAAGGCTGATCTGAGTTTTCTCGGTGCGCACAATCCACTTTTGTTTTCGTGTCGTGGCTCATATGTTGTATTTTATTTTTAACTTTAAGGTAAATGGATACAATCTGCCATTTAATTTTTGCTTTCCTTTCTAATGGGTTTCAATTGTTAAAGGAAAGAACTTGCTCTGCTTGAAGGATTTTTTTCCATTAAGAGCAGACCCCCATGTTAAAAGGCTTTTGACATCCATGGAAGCAAATAGGAAGTAACAGAAATAGTCTATGTTTGCGATAATGTCGGGAAAACATGGCGGTGTATCTTAAGCACAAGAAACACAAAGCACAGGTATGACACGAGTTCCTTAGAAAGTCTCAGCGTATTTTCGAACTGTTTCTGGATTTTCGAGAAGCCAATATTGAACGTTTTGAAATTCACAAAAATTCACATTATAGCGTATTATAAACATGTTTTAAAAGCGATTTTTGAGAAAACTCTATTCCCATTTGTGTAGGAAAGAGTGCAGCATGCGTATATTTCAGAGAAAATATCTGGTTCTTATTATGTTTGAAGTATACCCTGTATATGTAAATAAACTTTACTTTTCTGGTCGTGTTAGTCACGGTCGTACTAGCGGCACCTGGTTCGAATTTGTCACACCGTCAACACAGCTCTCATCAACACCCTGTTATCGTCTTGATTAAAAGGGACTTACTAGTACTTAATTTCATCCATTCATCTATTGGTAATCGGGATAATCATCTTATACATGTAGTTCACTTGTGTGGTCAGCAAAGTTGCCTATTGCATTTACCTCTGTACCACCCCTGCTTTACTAAGTATATACGAGGGATGTTACGAAACGAAAACGAGATGTTACGAAACGAAAAAGAGTCCTAGTTACCAAACGACCTGATGACAAGGTCGTTTGGTAACTATGAATTTTTTCCCTTTCGTAACAGATTTTTCTCATTCCGTAACAGCCTTGAAAACATAGTTAACCAGGTGTGGTAAGGGTCAACCGTCTTTATAGCGACATTGAGTCCATCAGCACAATGCGTTAAAATGTCAGAATGATAGGAACCAAAGTTCACTTTTGTTCTGAAAGCACCTCTGACGGTTGTAATGTGAATTCGCCTACAAATTAAGTCATGAATGAATATTTGATAGACCAAAGAATTTCTCTTGAAATTTGTTCCCATTTCTTTCCACAACTGTTTATAAATTTATTTGTTTGATATTTAGCATATAACATCAATTTTTGGTGAAAAAATCGAGATTTTAGACTAGACGTAACGGAAGTAGACAATGTTTTTTAAAGATACTCCCCCGCCCCCCCCCCCCCTCCCCCCTCCCCCCACCTCACCCCATTGCCTCAGCAAGCCATTTTGCATGTATGCGTGTATTATCATCATACATATTATATGTGAGTGGAATACCGAGACACGATGGAAAAGATAGTCTGCAGCTGAAGAACTGAAAAGTGGGTGGGGTAATTACACCGTCAATATCTAAAAACTAGGCTTAAAACTTATTAACTAAAACCATTGCGCAATATCAGCAATTATGCTGTGTACGTCAGTTTAAGCATATTTATGAATCAAAATTTCAATTTATTGGAAATTTTATACATTAACTGGACTTTCTTTCAGATACCGAAAGTTTACGTACCGCTCTTAATAAAATCGGCTTATATTTCTCTAGAGGCAAGATCGTTTTTGTCGAGCCCGCTTGCGGAGAGCGAGACATAGTTGTTACAATGTCAGCTCGGTGTATGTCCGTGGGTGCGTGCGTGCGTTCGTGCGTGCGTGCGTCCGTCCGTCCGGATTTGTCCGGGCCATAACTTCTACATTTATGGATGGATTTCAAAATAATTTGGCACAATTGTTCTCCCTGATGAGTAGAAGTGCCTTTTGAAACATTTGTTCAGGTAGGTCTAAGGTCAAGGTCACACTTGAAGGTCGAATGATAAAATGGCCATAAATTGAGCTTGTCCGAGTCATAACTTCTACATTAATGGATGGATTTCAAAATAATTTGGCACAATTGTTCTCCTTGATAAGTAAAAGTGCCTTTTGAAAAATTTGTTCAGGTAGGTCCAAGGTCAAGGTCACACTTGAAGGTCAAATGATAAAATGGCCATACATTGAGCTTGTCCGAGCCATAACTTCTACATTTATGGTAATTTGGCACAATTGTTCTCCTTGATGAATAAAAGTGCCATTTTAAACATTTGTTCAGGTTGGTCCAAGGTCAAGGTCACATTTGAAGGTCAAATGATAAAATGGCCGTAAATTGAGCTTGTCCGAGCCATTACTTCTACATTTATGGATGGATTTCAAAATAATTTGTCACAATTGTTCTCCTTGATGAGTAAAAGTGCCATTTGGAAAATTTATTCAGGTAGGTCCAAGGTCAAGGTCACACTTGAAGGTCAAATGATAAAATGGCCATAATTTGAGCTTGTTTGAGCCATAACTTCAACATTTACAAATGGATTTCAAAATAATTTAACACAATTGTTCTCCTTGATGAGAAGAAGTGCAATTTGGAACATTTGTTCTAGTAGGTCCAAAGTCAAGGTCACACTTGAAGGTCAAATGATTAAATGGTCATAAATTGAGCTTGTCCGAGCCATTACTTCTACATTTACGGATGGATTTCAAAATAATTTGGCACTATTGTTCTTCTTGATGAGTGGAAGTGTCAAGTGACATATGTGTTTGGGTAGGTCCAAGGTCAAGGTCACACTTGAAGGTCAGATATTGTAACTGTCATAAATTGAACTTGCCTGGGTCATCACTTCTACTTATTTTCCTTTGTGAAAATTTGAAGGAAAAAAAAGAAGAAAATGCTGGCAAAGCATGATGTTTTTGGCTTCTTTCTAGAGTGAAGCAGTTACTTAGTCTTGACATACTTATAGGTCACTAAAGCAAACAGCGGGCTCGACCAGTTGTCCCTGGACAACTTTCTAGTTCAAAATTACTGTTGAAATTCTTTTTAGCCGTTATTCAACATATTAATGCCAAACATGTCAACTTTTGTTGCCCAAGGACGCTGCAATAATTTGTTGCAAAATAGGCAAATTTTCATTGATGCTATTTGAGGTCCTACGATCTTTTTTGAAACATCAAATTAAATCTAGGAATATACCTTTCGGAAGCGAAGGCAGGTCTCATTAATTTTTCAGTTTCTTTGTTTCAGATTTGGGGACGAGGGGTCTTGGCGTCTTCTTGGTTTTACCGTATTAGCTATAGTTATCATAGTGCTGGTTAATTTATCCCGTATATATTCCTCTGAAATAGACGCCTGGTGGGATGGTACGAAACAAACTCGGGAGTCACGGGGCTGTAATGTCTTGGGGACATTCATCAAATGGTGAGTTATATGGCTATTAAGATACGTTGAGACAAGTTCAGCGTAGTTTTCCTTACTGTAGCTTTCGTTACTGTACCTGTAGCTCCATGTATTATTTTTTTCTGAAAATGAACCTAAGGCAATAACTCTGTATGACTGACATGAAATACAACAATAATAGCTCTCGAGAAAGTACTGACAACGACAAAAACGAACAGAAATAAATCCTGAAACACTCGTTTCGTTAAGAAAGACAACTATGACAGTAAAATGTTTTATCTAACTCAAGAATGTTTTACCTTAGTCCATGAGAAAAATAACTTTTTGATCCTCACAAAAATGTCATGCTATGTGACATAATTTTTGAATTCTCTTTACAGGTTTCTTCGTGTGGGCGTATTTATTGCTGTAGCTGTTTACATAATTATCGATATAGCCATAGAACATCCAAAGAATCTGATATCAGTGGCAGGACTCGTCATATACATTTTGATATTTTACTTCACCTCTAAAAACCCTGCAAAGGTATGTACTTTAGATGGGAAACTATTTGTGGACAGTGTATTTTTTTAGATAATTTAGAAATTTCGCTGACATAATGTTTTTATTTGCATGATAATTTTGACATTCATAAATCCAAAGAACCCTTATGTTAGTCACAAATGCGAAACATCATGAACAGAGAGTTCATTTTCATGGTGACCGTAGTTGGTAAAAATGAGCAATCAAAAACTTCCAGAGTTTACCGTGATCTTAAGTTGATATATTGTCCCTTTTGATCGCATTTTATTATTTATCTTGTCCCCACTTCGTAGTCTCTTTTAAGTGCACTGAAACACTGTCATACTGTACAGGGTGGTAAATAAATTTGAGGGTGCTTTGTCGTCCAACGTTGTCATTATGTTCGATTAGAATCTTAAAAGAGCCTTCAAGAGCAGAGTATACATACAGAAGCAGGAACATGGGCTACGTAGTTTCGGCTAATAAAGCCTCGTCAGTGACCCTGAAAATATCTGGTGACGAAACCAGAAAAAGCGTACTGTAATTTCTCAATTTGAATTGGGCAGTCGACTCAAAGACTGATTAGTTTCAAAAGGATCCAAATAATATAACAGACGATGATCTAGAATTATAGTCTAAATCGATCTCAAATTTTAGATTTCTCAGAATCTATAATATAATCTGCACTATGGATGATGTACGGGGAGACGTTTTACGGCCGCCACACGGCGCAACACCAGCTGCATTGAGGTAGAATTAAAATCTTAAAAAGTGCCTTCAAGAGCAGAGAAAACATACAGAAGTAGGAACAATACGGAAGTAGGAATAATAAAGTTAATACACACAGAAGTAGGAATAATAAGTTATTTTGGTTGCAAAGCATGATGACTGAAACAAGATATGTGATTGAAAGTACATATTAAATAAAAATTCATGGGAAGCCATAGAGGATATTTGACTTTTTCAATGTAAGATCGATTTTTATTTCACCGAATGAACAGCAAAAGCAGTTTTTTCACGAGTGGCGAAGTCACGAGTGAAAATACCACTTTTGTTGTTCATGAGTTAAATTCATCTTACACTGAAAAAGTCAATTTTTCTATTTCTTTTATGCTTGAAAATCGCAATAATTCTGTTTATTCAAGAGCGTCAGCCATCACCACAGAAACACAACTTTTTTCTAGCCGCTTTGCGTCAAATTTGATGCTTCCAGCGTGTTTATTGGGTATGATATTGGTTGTAAGCGGAGTTTGCAACTGTAAAATAGCTTCAAATATCATTTTGATAATCTGGGGCCGTATTCATAAAACGACTTAAGAGGTTGCTATGCTGTTGCTAAGGCTAACTTTCTTTGAAGGAGATTCCGTACAACTATGAAATTTGCTCTGGAGGAACAGTCTTACAAATTCATTGAAAGGCATAAAAGAAATTCTGCTCTTTTGTCTATATTTGCCACTCTCCCCATAGGACCAAATAAGCAACGGCGTTGTTTGCAAAAAAGCAAACTGAGAGATATAAAAGTTACTTCCCTGTGCAAAAATGCTGGAAAAACATTGAGGCACATTCATTCACCATAAAGCATAAATAATGCCAAAAAACCTTGTACTCATTTGTTGTCACTAAAACAGCGTATGATACTCGCAACACAGGATTTACTGGTTTTTTATTTGACATTTACATGTACATTTAGATGATTGTAACGACACTAGTACATTGTTCAAATGATTTGGTACAGACGTCTTGGCTGTAGCTTGTTTTAGTGCTAAAACGGTGGCGCGGCTAAAACGTAAAGATAAATATTTCCCATAGCCTAGTGACCGTAGGGGCAGTGGAGACTGGATGCCTCATCCTTCCCTGATTTGAAAGAGGTACCCATTTTCTACTGACGTATGCACATCCACCGAAACCCGAAAATTATACGCCCATAACCATAGAAAGGCGCCGTGGTCGAGTGGTTAGAGACGCTCGGTTATGGTACAGATGGTCGAAGGTTCGAATCCGGATTCCAGCCACTATCAAACCCTTTCTGTCAGTCTTCGTACCTGGTTTTCTAAGCATAAAGGCCGCGAGAAATTAGCATCGCAGTATATTCACATAATGAGCGGCGACACAACATCAACAAAGTGACATGTGCGCCCAGCGAAGATTCCGATCAGCCTGAGCATCTACCAAGTCTGGACAGAGTCTTCGCTGTCGGCATGGCGGTAGCTTAGACCCTAAGCTTCCTTCAAAGCGCACAGTGAATACTCAGATCAGACTGGGCACATGCCCAGGCTGATATGAGTCATCGTTGGGCGGACACGCCACTCTATTGGTTTGTTTTTTCGGCCATATACCATAGCCATGTTTATCTATTTACTATCACAGGTTAACTGGCATACTGTCTTCTGGGGAATAGCGCTACAGTACGTCTTTGCTCTACTGATACTGCGGACCCGCTGGGGCTATGAAATGTTTAAATGGCTGGGTGACAGGGTTACAGAGTTCCTGGAATACACAGTTGCTGGCATCGTCTTTGTATTTGGAGATAAATATACAGACCATTTCTTTGCCATGAAGGTAATAAATAATTTCTGCAATTTGCTTAATGTTATTTTTTTCACAGGCAAAAAGTACTAAGTCGTAGTTCAAATTGGGTTTGTACTTTAGACTGTTTCAAATATGAGTCCTGGAAAATTCGTTTTGATTTCGTTGTTATCTTTATTTGTTATATTTGTGCACCGACACGATAAATCTTGGATGTGATTATAAAGTGACTTTTGTGTTTTAACAAAACTGCAGAGTTACATTGGAATTGGTTAAGCGACACCACAGAATGTACAGGATACATAACGTGGATGTACAGGCTATTCTGCATGAAGACTGTAGTATTACTTTAAGGTGAATATGTACAGTTTCATATGAGGCAACTCTGCTATTTCATTGGAAAGATCTTCAGATCTTTCCACGGTGTTCACTTTGCAAGCAGGGCATTTTAATCTGGTTCTGCATTTATTACTCCTAAATCTGTCATCACCGGCATATAAAAAAGCAATAAAGCGATGTACAGTCCAAAATCACAGTGCTCATTGACGTACGATAGGTAACATTATTTATTGCAAATTTTCACTGTCTTGAACAACGTAAGGAGCATAATTTTGTGTTGAGTACTGCACGTTTTATCAAGAAACTAATGTTTTTTCTTATAAATATGTATTATCTTACTACATTTTATTAGCAAATCAAAACTAGACAACAGCGTTTCATTTCCCAGTAGGCATTAAACAATCAATAACGATAAAGATGATGCGCCGGAAAGATTTGAAACTGGGTTAAAGTTTCTCTCTTATCTTTTTCAAGTTCTATACATTATTCATTTTTGTAAATAAGAATTGTTTTACCGGGTCTTATAAGTAAGCTAAATGGAATTCATTTCACTTTAGCCATTGAAACGCAGTAGCCATACAAGAATGGGTAAACATTTGTACCCCATCATGACTGATGTCTTAATAGAGATCTGTAACAAGGGCTGGAGGACAGGGGAATGCCCTACCCCATGAAATCAGTCACTGATTATCCCATAAAAAGGGCAACCTACAGAACTACAGAGCCGTCAGCCTCATCAGTCATTCGAGCAGAGACATGCTGAAAGTCATCTTGAACAGCCTTAAAACCCAAGACAAGCTGATAATCGCCGGAGAACAGGCTGGATTCTGAGCCGGAAAGAGCACCACAGAACAGATCTTCAACCTCAAAATCAGGTGTTAAAAGTACTTCTAACATCAACAAAACTTATATCACGTCTTCATAGATTAAAAGAACGCCTTCGTCAGGGTATGGCATGCAGCCTTATGGGCCACCATGCGGAAGTATATTATCAGTGCAAATCTAATTCGCATTATTGAGCAGCTCTACAACAAGGTTATGAATGTAGTCCAGGTGAATGAAAGCATGGGAGAATGGTTCGTAAGAAACAGATTGAGTTAGGCAGGAATATCTCATGTCACCCACTCTCTTCAGCATAAGGTGTAAGGTGGATATAGTGCTGAGAATACCAAACTAATAACAAACAGCACCAATGGCATCCAGAGGGAGATCAAGGTAAAAGAGCAGAAGCTGGGTACTGTAGCAAGCTTCAGATACCTTGAAACAGTTGTATCCGATGATGGATCAAAACCGGAGGTTCTCTCACTGCAGCTTTTACAAAACTGAAGCCGATTTGGATAAATAAAAACATACCTCTTGGACCAAAGGTGAACATGATGCGCTCCCTCGCCATATTTCTGTATGCCCGTGAATCGTGGACCTTGACAGCAAAGTAAGGAAAAAGAAGGCAGGCCTCATAGATGAGATTCTGCCGAAGGTTACTGAGCTTTTTGTACAAGAGCCACATAAGTATTTAGTGGGTTCGCAGAAAGATCAAAGCAGCCATTTGAGATAAAGATGAACTGACCATGGTCAAGAAATCGAAACTAAGGTGGTTTGGCCACGTCCCAAGGTATTCTGCTTCAGCAAAGACGATTCTACAGGACACAGGGAAAGGAATAGAGAATACCATGTTAGTGTCTTTTGATATCAAGTTTATCAGGCAAGACCAGAAACAGCGTAGGAATGGCGAGGCTTCCCGAGCCAGTCCGACGTGTTTCTGGTCGAGCCTGATAAACTTGATATCGAAAGACACTTATATGGTTTTCTGTTTATCATGCATCATTAGAAGTTTTTCAGGTGTAAAGAGCGTCAAACAAAAGAAATGTAAACGCAGTTTTGTTTGAACTTGTTGACGTCGCGGAAGCATTATGACGTAAGTCGGTGACGTCATTTAACCAATCGAACGTTGTTATCACGGCCAACGTCAGTATGTAGCCAATCGTCTTCTGAGATCGCTTCTGTAGGCATCGCCTGATAACATTCGCGCAAGCGCAGTTCTAAAGTGACGTGATATCACATTATGTTATCATACCCCTGTTATCAGGTGAATTTCGCAGCATATGCATGATAAAAAAGAAAAGGCAGACAGAAGAGGAGGTCGACAGACAATATTAAAGAATGGACAGGGATGGGCTTTACCAAGTTAAACTAGGGCAGCTGAAAACAGGACAAGGAGAAAAAGGATTGTTGCGAAGTCATCTGTGGTGCCCCGTTGACCTTGCGAAGTTATAGGATAAACAGAATAGAATAGAAAATATGTAGTCCACGTTTGTATTAGCGGTACGTATGCATGTTTTTGAAACCTAAACGCTGTTGGTTAAAAGAACTGGGTAAAAAAATACAGGACTCACTAAATTGCTAAAAAGATCCATGACCAGTCTGACTATTATTACGTACTGGGGGTCTTCAGCTGACTGACAATCTGACTTATGACTGACAATCTGACTGATGGCTGTTGACTACTGACTGATGACTAACAGTCAAGACTTCTTGTGATTAATACTCTTTGGTAGCGAACTGGTTTATCTAAGAATCTTGACTGACAGCACTCGACCGGCAGTTCTCGACCGACACTTTCTGACTGTCAGTTCCAACTGTCAGTTCTCGACCGACAGTTCCAATTGGCAGTTCTCGTCTGACAAATGGCAAGTCAGACAACGAATGCACGACAACCACACCAAGGTGACAACAAAGTGATCAGGAAATTCTACATGTATTCTACATGTAGAATGGACTTCACCAACTTAAGAAAAGGATTTGGAATAATTACTAAAGATTTAATTAAATTTCCAACAATTTAATAAACTTAACAAATAAAAAAAAATGGATGGAATAGTCAATGCGATTGGCACAACTTATCTTCACTGCAAGGACATATTATACATATAGCAAATACTGACATAACATAGCTCTGTTCATTTAATAAATGCACTCAGGCAGGCAACCTATTTGGCAATATTGACTGACTGTAAAAAAAAAGATATACAACTTATGCCTACAGTATTTTACTCTGTATTCAAACACAGAGTCAAGCCTAGAGTTTAGGAAAGGATAAAAAAATGGTTTCTTTCACAAATTAATAAAATTTCACCCAACAAATGCAAAAAGAAATAATTTTAGAACTTATCACTATTTTGAACCTAAATTATTAAAAGGAAACAAAAATTTCTTAAGAAAATAAAATAAAATTCTTAAGCACCTCAAAACCCAACTGCTCTCAATGAAAAGAAAAGGTGAAGCTCCCAGAAGAATCTGTGGGACTCTTTATATAGTTCCCACGATCCTACAGTCCTGCATTCCCACATTTCCCCCAGATTTCATCCCTCAAGCAGAATCCCACGATCCCACATTGTCTTCCCACACCAGAAAATCTGTAGGAAACAGTAATGGCTGCTAAAAATATAATACCCCTACAGGCTTTGCACTACAAAAACTCTTTTAAATTAAATTAACTTTATAAAAACATTTATGTAAAAAAAATCCTGAATAATTTATCTTAATAACCTTCTAAATGGATTTCCAATCAGAACAGTATTTTAAGAGTAATTGAAGATCAAAGTTAAAAATTTATAAAACAGTATTGATTTCTGGCAAGATGTCCTCAGATGACCTATACATGAAGCTATTTTTAGATTATTTACTTCGACACCGCTGTTCCAAAAATAATACACACAGCTGACCAATATGGCTTCTAAAAATAAAATCTTTTCAACTGCAAATTAAGACAAAAATAAAGAGTAAATGGAGCTGACAGCTTCCCTATATGAGGAGATTCAATCAAGTAAAGACTGGAGCAACAAGCTACAGTAGCAGTAAGTCAGTTAATTTTCACCTAATCCAGAAAATATAAGTTTTATGAAGAGCACATGTAGTTGTACAAAAATTTGAGGGCCCAAGATAAGCAAGATTTTTGGGACTAGGACTATCACATACTCCTCCCATTACTGAATCCCATGCCATAAGGCCACACATCAGGGATTGCTTACATCAAACCATTCCTGGTGCTGGGCCATGACATGAAATCTCTGCAGGAAAGAACACAGCTAAGAGAAAAGGATTTATCCCAGAAATCTGCCTATGTTGGGTCCATGTACACAAAAGCCATTTGCAAGTTGTTCACTTATCCTGAAAAGTAAATTCAGGTCTCAGATTTCACATTACCCCCCACTTCTGTGTTAAAAGCTCCCGCTTAACACAAAAGAAAACAAGAAGCATTAAATGTAGCACAGGAACAACTTGCAATAACCTGATAATCACAACCGCATTCTGTCAAAAATCGGGCAGAGTCTATGCCCTCCATCCACATTACTCAGATTTTTTCCAACCGGAAACACCAGAGTACTGGATGCAATGAACGTGATGCATGCATCTGTCAGACTTGAATGAGACTTAAAAATAATTTTTGGGAACTTCTCTTCGGTACTTCAATATCCCAAGAAATCATCGCCCACTTAGTTTTGCTTAAAACTGGAGGAAAGAATAAAAAAAAAAGAATACAAATAACATCCATCACAAGAGAAAATAGCCACCTACATAACTTGTTGCATAAGTATGCAGTCAAGGAGTACTGAAGACAAGCTCACAAATGTATTGAGATTTTGTTATCATGTAAGCCTGCCTGCTTGAGAGCACGGTGATACCTTCAAAGCTTAAATTGAAGGAGGATATTTTCATCTATTAAATTTTTGCTTGCCTCAGTTGAGAGTATGATGTAAGGCTTCTTACTCTCAGAAACAAACAAAAAGGTTTCGAAGAACTAGAATTGTGCCAGAGCCATCACTGAAAATCAGATTAAATGCATATCTGCAAGTAACTAAATGACAGTATAAGATTGACTAGCTGTCAATCTTATTATTTAAACAATACATTGATATTGTAGCCTGAGATTGGAGCACAGTATCCAGCTCACTTTAACTGAGTACTAGCTGCACTGATTCAACACTTACATCACAGATAGGGTGGAGTGTAAACATGAAATCAGTGAAACCATGCAGACAGCTAACTTCTAAAATTCACATACTGGCAATCCCAAACCACATACAGTTATGGCCTTTTCATATGGAACATGACGAATTCAATCAGCAGTGCCACCTCCCGCTATCAGATGCTTGCAAAGATGTACACACTGTTGACTGCATTCCCAAGACATCATCATCTGAAAAGAACATTTTGATTAACACATTCTGCAATATCTCAACAAAATCGCCTCCTAATACTTTAAGACTAAATACTGGTAAACCTCTGTGTAGTCTTATTTCTCCATATATTCAATGGCTGTCTTAACTTCATTCAGATAAAAAAAAAATCAACTCTCTATCACAAGGTAATTATTCAGTTATTTTGTATTTCAAGATAGCACTTTGTTATGAATCCAGTACCTCATCAGGTTCACATAGTTCCTCCTTAGATTTTTCACTTCAGGGAGCTTAGATTTCCACGTCCTGAAGCTTAGATTTTCACTTCCTTTTTAACTTAGATTTCACTTTCACTGAACTTAAATTTTCACTTTTATATAACTTCTGACTTTTACAATAATTAAGCATACTCAGGATGGCAACACTCTCCATCAAAAAAAATGATTTAGGGAACAGAAGGGGGACAAAGGGGTAAGGTACTACTGCTGAGGGTACAAGAAGCGAGTGTAGTCAGAATGAAATAGATTCACAGGTGAGACACAAAGGAACTTATAAATACAGCAAAAACACATAAAGTGTTCCAATGCCGAACCTATGACTTTCTGTCCCGGGTAAGGAGACCACACCATAAGCCACCTACCACAACAATCCAAGAAACAGACAGAAGTGTATGGTAGGTCTGTATCATTGGACCCTTTGTAATAAATAGTAACAGGTGGTGTCTCCAGCCCTCAGTGACAGAACAGATCAAAAGTCAGCACTACAACATTCGCTATGCTCCTGCAATATTCAGTGTCAATTATACTGAAATTATAGTAGGGTAAAAAAAAAAGAAAATGCTAAGACCAGGGAAGGACTCTAACAGAGATTGCCATTCTGAGTGTGATTAATTAAAATCGAAAATTTCTTTAAGCCATGATTTAAAACACTTTCTCTGATATCCCGAAACAGTTAATGCCCTTTCCTTCTCTTGTTAGTTCTCACTTCTCCTAGCACAGACTTGAGTTGTGGGCTCTGATTCTCGCCACTATCTTCCCTCCTTCTCTTTCTATCCTTCTGCTGCGTTGATTGCTCTTCTCTTCGTCTGTCCTCCTCTCTCTCTTTCCTTCTTTCTTCTTCTTTTCTCTCCTTCCTCCTTCTTTCCTCCCTTGCGTTTGTCCTGAGGTATGACACAAGATTTTCTAGTGTGTCTTTGATACTGGTCAAGGTCTTATTAGTCTCTTCCATATTCTTGGTAAGACATCTTATGGATCTGCTGTTCTTTTCAATCTCTTCTCGCAGGATTTTATTGCCAGTACGTATGGCATCTTCTAACTTCTCAAATATCCTGAAGTTATCGGACCCTTGTTGTTGCTTGCTCTCAGTTGTTGGTGGCTGCTCTTCTTCATCACCCAACAGCTGTGGCAGGAGATTTTCCACTACAGCTGGTGAGTCTGAGGACCTGGTGGGGGACTTGGTCTCAGTTTCTGGTAGGTTGTTGTTCTTCTCAGGCTGGGGCTGTAGCTCTACTGAATCAGGAAGTTGGGATTCCTGCCAGGGCCTAAACAAGCATCCAGAGGAATTATGCTGGTCAGAAATAGGAGCGGTCGCAGTCGCAGCTGGTGTATCAATGGTGGAGACTGCAGTAAAAGTCACAGGAGGTGGTGGATTGACATCTGTGAGCTGAAAGGTTGTTCCATGGTTGGATGGCTTTTGTGAGGGTTCACTGCTGAATGGAAAGCTGGAAACTGTTGCTGTACAGGGTATATAGTTGGATTCACCAGGCACTTTAGATGATACCCCGATAGGACTTGCAATGGTTGGTGATGAAATTGGGGACCACATTGTAGACACTGTTTTGGCGGGTTGAAGTTGTGGGGTGGAGCTAAACACACAAGAAGTGGCTGTCTCAGAGCTCTGTACCTGTATACTGTTAGTCATACTAGGTGGGGTAACCTTCTGCATCTGGTTGAAGAGTGACAGAAAACTGGTCCACAGTTGTTCAGATGGGATGCCTGCCTCCATGGTTGAAGAGGGAACCTGTGGCTCATGAAGCTTTGATACCACCTCGGGTAAGCTCCCATGTGATGACTGACTGGGTGAGCACAGCTCTTGCACAGCTTCAGACAGGAGGTCTTGATTCTGATGGGAGGTCTTCTTCTGGTGACTCCTCTGTAAGAAGTACTGGGTTGACTCTTCGGTGGATAATATGTAGTAATCCTCAGGACCCATCTGATATGGTTGGGGGTTCTTCTTTAAGTACGTCTCCTGCATCGTTGGTGAAATACCCTTCTCAGCTGCTATCAGAGCATGGCGAGAGAACTTCTTGACGTGTTCTTTCAGAGTAGTTGGGTCTTTGCACTTAAATAAACAAAGCGTACAATAAAAAGGGACCTGGTCCAGGGACAGGTGATGTTTCATCAGATGATCCTCTACTCTGGCTTTTACGTCTATCACTTCTTTCCCCGTCTGAAGGCATCTGAGGCACTGGTATGCCCGACCTCTATGTTTGGCTTTGTTCTCATCAGTGTTAAAGTTGGAACCTGGCATATTTCTTTAGTATTCAACTTTCTGAAACGAGACAAAGGGGCACAACTTTGAGTATACCAGCAGATGTACATCAGCCTCGGAATCCACCACCCCCCACCTTGCAATGAAGATAACGTCCAATGCTGCTGATTAGTATTTCAATGGATAAAATAGTTCTCTGGATGGGACAGTAAATTTATGTCACGTGCAATCATGATCATGTCTCTTATTTCCTCCATTTGTCTACAAATAAAATGGCATTCCTCTCTAGAGTACATCTAAGGCAGAAAACACCTAGGCCAGTATGTGGGACCCCCCCCACATTAGGGATACATTAAGGAGAGAAGAGAGAGAAGATATATACTTCATTTTAATTTTATTACAACATTCCATTATGCCCCATGCAGGTCATGGTGGTACTTTTTATGTTATTTTACCCTTGCACTGGTTGTAGCCTATCTTGTAGCATAAACTGTCTGTGATAAATATGAACTTTTTTTTTTAACTCTTTTGTTCACATGTCTGTTTTTAGCTTCTAATGGATACACACTCTTCTGTCTTCTGATGCTCTCTCATCAGACAACAGCTCTTCGAACTGTAAGAAATGGACTCTTCTGTCTTCTGATGCTCTCTCATCAGACAACAGCTCTTCTAACTAAAAAAAAAGGATGCTTCCGTCTTCTAATGCTCTCTTATCAGACAACAGCTCTTAGACTCTTCTGTCTTCTGATGCTCTCATCAGACAACAGCTCTATGGCCTCTTCTGTCTTCTGATGCTCTCAACAGACAACAGCTCTATGGGCTGTTCTGTCTTCTGATGCTCTCTCATCAGACAACAGCTCTTCTGTAAAAAAAATTGGACTCTTCTGTCTTCTGCTGCTCTCATCAGACAACAGCTCTATGGCATCTTCTGTCTTCTGATGCTCTCAACAGACACCAGCTCTATGGGCTCTTCTGTCTTCTGCTGCTCTCTCATCAGACAACAGCTATTCTCTAAAAAAAAATTGGACTCTTCTGTCTTCTGCTGCTCTCTCATCAGACAACAGCTCATCTAACTGTTAAAAAAAATGGACTCTTCTGTCTTCTGATGCTCTCCCATCAGACAACAGCTCTATGGGCTGTTCTGTCTTCTGATGCTCTTTCCTCAGACAACAGCTCTTCTGTAAAAAAAATTGGACTCTTCTGTCTTCTGCTGCTCTCATCAGACAACAGCTCTATGGCATCTTCTGTCTTCTGATGCTCTCAACAGACACCAGCCCTATGGGCTCTTCTGTCTTCTGCTGCTCTCTCATCAGACAACAGCTATTCTCTAAAAAAAAATTGGACTCTTCTGTCTTCTGCTGCTCTCTCATCAGACAACAGCTCATCTAACTGTTAAAAAAAATGGACTCTTCTGTCTTCTGATGCTCTCCCATCAGACAACAGCTCGTTGGACTCCTCTGTCTTCTGATGCTCTCTCATCAGCCAACAGTTCTAACTGTAAAAAAAAATATAGACTCTTCTGTCTTCTGATGCTTCCTCATCAGACAACAGCTCTTCTAACTGTAAAAAAAAATACTCTTCTGTCTTCTGATGCACTCCCATCAGACAACAGCTCTTCTAACCGAAAAAATGGACTGTTCTGTCTTCTGATGCTCTCTCATCAGACAACAGCTCTTCTGACTTAAAAAAATGGCTCTTCTAACTGTGAAAATTGGCCTCTTCAATCTTCTGATGCTCTCATCAGATGACAGCTCTATGGTAAGGCAACATATTTTCTCAACTTAGAACTTCTTTGCCTGTATTTCATCAACAATAGATGTACTGGTAACAAATAGCTATCTCGAATACAAAACAACCTTTCAGTAAGAAAAAAAAAAATCTTGAAAGCAAAATTCACAACGAGATTCTATGTGCAGCCACCTCGTCAGAGTTTACTCTGAATTTGTAGCCCTTAAGCTGGCTCTAACTCGTTGCACCCAGTCAGGTACATTTTCACCTTGATATGGCTTCATTTTATTATGATGAAGGACTTGCTCTAAGCCAGATTTCGACAGCTGAACTTTGAAATTCAGATCATTGTATTTCTGTGTTATCAAACACGGGCCACGATATGAAGCTTGTAGTTTGGGTGATATTCCTGGTCTGCAGGCTTCTAGTGTAACCAAGACAAGGTCTCCTACATGGTAGTTGTAGACAGAAAGCTTAGAATCATAGATATCAGCCTGTCTCTTTGCACTGGAAGCTAAATGCTTTCGTGCCACTTCATGTGCATGCTGCATTTTGTTTCGCAGAAATTCAACATACTGTCCATAACTCTGTATCTCCCAATTTTCATTGCACTGGCTACCATACATGAGTTCGGCAGGGAGACGAACTTCTCTTCCAAGCATGAGTAAATTAGGTGTGAGACCGGTTGATTCCTGCGGGGTTGAACGGTACGCTGCTGCCAAACAGCCAAGATTCAAATCCCAGTTTTCCTGTTCACCTTGAAGAAATGATTTTATCATACGTAATAAACTGCGATTAAATCTCTCTGCTTGTCCATTACACTTTGGGTTTTTTGGGGACGTTCTTGTCTTTTTAATTTCAAGCAGCTTACACAACTCTGCAAAAATAGAGCTTTCATAACAGCGACCCTGATCCGAATGAATCGAAAGTGGACATCCATATCGTGCAATAACCTCATTCAGAAGTTTGTTAGCACAGGTCGTAGCAGTCTGATCTGGTACTGCCATGATTTCAACCCACTTGGTGAAGTGATCTGTGGCAAGGAGGATATAACGGTTACCTCGTGGGGTTAGTGGCAGTGGCCCAAGAAAATCAGTTGAAATACGATCTAGTGGATCCCCGACTTGCATTTTTCCCAGGGGTGCACGGGGAGTACGACATGGTGGTTTGATGGCTGCACAGATATCACACTTGAGGATCCACATATGTACATCCTCTCTCACATTAAACCAGTAGAACCTTTGTAGCAATTTCTCAAGGGTTTTCTTTCTCCCTAAATGCCCAGATATTATAGAATTATGCATCTGACTCAAAACTTCCTGTCTAAGCACTCTGGGTACAATGAATTGTAGGTGGCACCCAGTTGCATCTTTTCGATAGAAGGTTCTGTATAAACAGTCATTGCGCAAAGACAGAGAATTCCAAATGCTCCAGTAGTATCGCACTGCAGGACTAAGTGCCACAACTTCAGAGTGTGGGGGCCTTTCACCTTTTCTTAGGGCAATGATAATAGGTGCAAGGTCTGGATCTTTAGACTGCAGTTTTTGCACCCTCATTAAGTCCTGATCTGAATACCACTGAGAAAAAGGGCTAGAACTACTAGCTGAGGTGCTTGTTGTAGGCTGGTCAGCATTTGGTCCTGTAGATGAACGGGTGGTGACTGCTCTGATACTGTCTGCTGGTTCAGGTTCCTGCTGCATCGAATCACCTGTTGGGAATCTGATAGAGCCCTGCATATCTATGAAACGTTTTCTACACTTTCCACAGGGACCACATTTCAAGGACTCAAGATTATCAACCTCTGAGCATGCACACTCCCATGGATTATCACATCTTGTTAAACTGTCCGCATTGCCATGTTTCTGGGCTTTACGATATTCAATGGAGAAATCAAAGGCAGTCAGGATCTCAATCCAGCGTGCAATGCGGGCTTTTGGCTCTTTCAGGCGGAAAAGAAAAGTCAGCGCCTGATGATCACTGCGAACTAGAAATTTGCGGCCTAATAGATACTGCCTGTAATATTCTGTAAAATGCCGTATAGCAAGGAGCTCTTTGTCAGTGATACAGTAATTCTTTTCCGCCTTATTCAGAGTCCTACTGCCATAGCTAATAACTCTCTCTCTCCCGTCCTGAATTTGGCTTAGTATGCCAGAGATCTGGGTATCACTAGCATCAGTGTCAAGGATTAACAATCCATCATTGAGGGGATAAGCCATTATTTCTGCACTGGTCAGTTTATCTTTCAAAGCTTCAAATGATCGCTGGCATTCTGCAGACCAAATGAATGGGGTGGATTTTCGAGTTAATTGTGTTAAAGGGCTCACAAGGTCAGAGTATCCCTGGATGAATCGGCGGTAATAACTCCCTAGACCTAATATTTGCCGCACTTGAGTCACGTTTTTGGGGATTGGCCAGGCTGTCACTTTAGCTAAGTTGTCAGGGTTAGGAAGCACTCCTTCTGCTGAAATGGTATGACCTAGAAAGTTTACACTTGTCTGCAGTAGGTGACACTTGTCTGGCTTTAATTTTAAGCCCGCGTCTTTGATCCTAGACAAGACTTCTTCAACTCTTTGCATATGCTGCTCAAATGTGGACCCAAAGACCAAGACATCATCCAAGTATATGAGGCAGATATGCCATTGCAGACCCCTTAAAGCTATTTCCATGAGCCTCTGAAATACAGCTGGACTATTGGTCATTCCCATTGGCATGGTGAGGTATTCATACAAGCCATATTTAGTGCAGAAGGCTGTTTTGGGGATATCTGAGGCTTTAATAGGTACTTGGTGAAACCCAGAGGTCAGATCAAAGCTAGACAAAAATTTAGCTCCGGCCACTGCATCCAGACAATCTGAAATCCGTGGCAGAGGAAAAGCATCTTTTCTTGTGATCTCATTTAAGCGCCGGTAATCTACGCATGGCCTTATCTTTCCGGACTTTTTGCGCACAAGGCAGATTGGGCTGGCCCATGGGGAGGTGCTTTTCCTAATGACTCCTTGAGCCTCGAGTTCTTTTATCACATTCTCTTCTTCGGAGGCAAATACAACTGGTACCCTCCTTGGAGCTTGTTTGATGGGAGGATGAGTACCAACATCTATACTGTGTTCTACAAGCCCTGTAAGACCAAGGTCAAACTGATGTTTGGAAAAAGAATCTTGAAACTTTACTAAAGTTTGAGATATTCTGCTCTTTTCAGCATCGGTTCGGCCTATACATGCATTTTCAAACAGTTTTTGAAGATGCTCAGGGACAGCTTCCTCTGTAATCCGCTTGATCCCCGCAGTTGTATTTTCGGATGAGCAGTGTGATGCCACCTCTTGGTCTGCAGTGTCAGACTGAGAGGTTTCACCTGCACTATACAATATTGAAATCCCATCAGTATCCTCAGCTGTACCAAGGCTGGCATCTTGATTTATTGAAACGGGATACTTATTGGGATTTAGCAGCCTTACTTTGTGAGTTACCCTTGAGTTCATATCAGATAAACTGCTTGCCATTAACAGACCATACCGCTTATGAAATTCAGAGTTTGGCTCTAAAATAACAGGAGTTTCTTGCCGATCATCCCCTGTGAGTCGACTGACGAAAACATCGATTATCTTTTCACAATAGGCTGGGACTACAACACGATCCGCAGTCGTGATTCTCCGTATCCTTGGTGTGGAGCCTACCTGTATGCAAGGTATATGGACACTCATAAACATCAGAGCATGTTCATCATACAGCAAATGAGCATCTCCCATGCTTAAAAGGTCATGCCCAAACAAACCATCATCCTCAATGTTTGCAACAATAATATCGGCCTTAAACTGGACTCCAGCTAACTTTATGTTAAATTCTGCGGTTCCTAGCTGTGACAGGGGCTGTCCTGATGCCTCGGTAAGCCCTGTGGTTTTACTTAAAACTGGCCTGTGTGCAGAAGGGATTGACTGATAGACTCTTTCTGATATGACAGTTTTGGTTGCACCTGTATCTATTGTGAAAACCAACTTTACCCCTTCACCAAAAGCCTCTAAGTAGAACCCATCACTACGCACAATTCTTTTCAACATAGTTGGTCCAGACTGAACCTCGGAACAGTTGTTAGGAATAGGTGGTTCCATAGTGCCAGCAGCCTCTAAAAATGGTGGTTCTTTCATGGATTCAGACCTTGTTTGAGGGTTTGATTGATCACGGTTGCTCTGCACAGGATTGCATGTTTGTATGGATATCCCCTGGGGCAGTTCAGTTGACGTTTTCTCTCCCTGAAGTTCCTGTGGAATAGATGACCCCATAGTGCCCCCCAATGTTAAAGAAGTACTGATTTTGTCCTTTTCCTTTTGGTTGGTATCAACTGAGCTTTGCTGTGAACAGCTGTTGGACTCTGTGTTGGACTCTGTTTGTAATGCCCCCTTTCTTGCCAGCTTTTTGGCAATTTTCGTACTTACCAAGCTTGAAACTTGATTGAGCATGTTTTCATGATTTAATTTTTCATTTAAAAGCAAACTGTTTTGGCCTTGGTTTTCAGGGAAAATTCTTAAAATTCTTAAGCACCTCAAAACCCAACTGCTCTCAATGAAAAGAAAAGGTGAAGCTCCCAGAAGAATCTGTGGGACTCTTTATATAGTTCCCACGATCCTACAGTCCTGCATTCCCACATTTCCCCCAGATTTCATCCCTCAAGCAGAATCCCACGATCCCACATTGTCTTCCCACACCAGAAAATCTGTAGGAAACAGTAATGGCTGCTAAAAATATAATACCCCTACAGGCTTTGCACTACAAAAACTCTTTTAAATTAAATTAACTTTATAAAAACATTTATGGAAAAAAAATCCTGAATAATTTATCTTAATAACCTTCTAAATGGATTTCCAATCAGAACAGTATTTTAAGAGTAATTGAAGATCAAAGTTAAAAATTTATAAAACAGTATTGATTTCTGGCAAGATGTCCTCAGATGACCTATACATGAAGCTATTTTTAGATTATTTACTTCGACACCGCTGTTCCAAAAATTATACACACAGCTGACCAATATGGCTTCTAAAAATAAAATCTTTTCAACTGCAAATTAAGACAAAAATAAAGAGTAAATGGAGCTGACAGCTTCCCTATATGAGGAGATTCAATCAAGTAAAGACTGGAGCAACAAGCTACAGTAGCAGTAAGTCAGTTAATTTTCACCTAATCCAGAAAATATAAGTTTTATGAAGAGCACATGTAGTTGTACAAAAATTTGAGGGCCCAAGATAAGCAAGATTTTTGGGACTAGGACTATCACATACTCCTCCCATTACTGAATCCCATGCCATAAGGCCACACATCAGGGATTGCTTACATCAAACCATTCCTGGTGCTGGGCCATGACATGAAATCTCTGCAGGAAAGAACACAGCTAAGAGAAAAGGATTTATCCCAGAAATCTGCCTATGTTGGGTCCATGTACACAAAAGCCATTTGCAAGTTGTTCACTTATCCTGAAAAGTAAATTCAGGTCTCAGATTTCACACTATTATCTCCATTGATACAAACAATCACGCACCTGGTAACGTGACCGTTTAGATCCATACCATTTCTTGGAGCCCAGGTAGCTCAGTAGGTAACGAGCTGGCCTACTGATCTAGCGGTTCCGGGTTCGAGTCCGCTACTGGGCCACTACAGGCGAGATTTTTTTTATCCGTAAACGGGGTTCCATTGCACGAAGCCTTTCATTATTACCCTCCCATCGTTTGATATGACTGAAATACTGTTGAAAAGGACGTAAAATATACTGTTGAAAAGGACGTAAAATATACTGTTGAAAAGGACGTAAAATATACTGTTGAAAAGGACGTAAAATCGCATGTCATCCACCCATCCATACCGTTTCTGTTTTAGCTAGTAATTGGCTGTTGTATAAACATCCACTAGAGTAATGTAAATGGCTGCTACTGTGGAAATAAGCATTCGTATATGACTATTTAGTCAAATCTGACATGCAGTTACATTATACGCAGCAGACTCCTCTGACGAGGTTTTGATTGAAAACCGGCTTCTAAACTGTGTAAGGCACTGCAGCAGACCTTTCTAGGATTCTTTTTAAAGAAGCCAACTTGTTTTTGCCTGCTTTCTCAATAAGTGTCAACTCTTAATGGGAAACAGCTGCCCTTGGAGCAAGTTCTTTCCGTTAATACACAGTAGCCTCATTTTACGAAGGCTTCGTCGGCCAGGGAAGCAAACGGAAGGTCAAAAATGTATTTTCTTATTCAAAATTGTTGTAAAACATGCAAATGTACACGTAAGAAAGTGTAAGTTGCGATGTCACTGTCTTTTCTTTTTCTTTTTTTTTACTTCCTTTCTCGTCATTAAGAAAATTATAGTAATTATTTTGAAAATTATAGATATAAGGTTTTATGCCTTAGAATAATATGGCGTAAGTCATTTTGATCATATTCAGAAACATAATGAAGGCATTTCGCGCACGATCTGTATTTCAAACCTTACGTATCATCAAAACACTTATCTTATAATGTTGCATTTGAGTACTCATAAGCACTTACTTGCAATACATTATTGTTATTTATTAAAAGTAGATATATCTAGGGAAAACTACTGATTAGATCAAACAGCATCTTCAGTTATAAACGATGACAGTAAACTTTCTCAAGAAAAATTACTAACTTATCTCAATATGTACTTAAAATGTGCCCTGTTGACTAGCCGTTTCGTTTATATAATAATCGGCAATAAACTATTTAATGGAGTGTTAGAGAAAAAGTTTATGTTCAAAGAGACACATACTGCTCATTTTATCGTTTTACAGACTCTGATATAGAAAATCATCTTATAAGTCACAATAATCGACCTTGAAATTTGACCGTTTCAATGCGTAAGTCACGCGCTTGGAAGGACAATTATTGGCCTTGAAAAAAGTTGTACAAACTTTTATTTATTTGGCTGCAACACTTGAAAAAAAAATAATTTCAACAATAATTTCAAACGATATTTAATGCAATTTGACTGGTCCAAAGCCACCAGGAAACATCGTTAACACTTCAGTGTATCCCCTGAACTAGAAACCTGGAAGAACTCACTTTAGCTAATTTGCTCGGCGCAGCCGAGTTTAATTTCACTGTTGCTCCACATTTCACAAGATTTCATTAGTCAAATATCGCGTGTGTCAAAATTTAGCCAATAATATCAAAGGTCCATGAATATTAAATCTTCGTTTTCTCTCGGTGTACTGCACTGCGTGAATACGACCACACTGTCAGATGTTTATTCAAATGTTTCTCCTCTTTGTAAATTTTACAAAGAAATTTTTTTCGTAAACAGACACAGATATTCAAAACTTTCGTTTTTCAGTGTAGATCTACTTTCGATTTCCTTTTTCTGTTTAATACACACAAACAAACATTGCATCATGTTGTTAACGCTTTTGGAATCAGGTCCATCTTAAGATTGACCACGGTGCATTTTAATATTCCAAATTGGACAGCTCATTTTAAGATAGGTCATTGTCGCTACCTCTGAAAATTGTTCAGAAAGTTCTGATTCTAGCCGCATATCATTGTTTAGCGGCGTGCTGGGGACAAATTCTATGCACATATTGAAAGCACTTCATGTCGTCTTTACAATGATACCTAACACTATAAAAAGCTATATTTTCTTATTGAGTTACAACGCATGTTATTGGACCTCAGTCATACCACTTGGCTAAGGGAGGGTCTCCATAAGGGCCATTTTCTGGTTACAAATGGATCTTCTCCTAAACTCACCAATCTCCACTTGTAAGTGTTGGCTTTCATATACTGAAATACTGATCTCATCGAAAGTGTATTTTGAGCGAAGCGCATTGTCAAAGTGGGTGGGGTAATTCCACCCCATACCTTACCATGTATCATTTTTTTCAATTATCTCTATATATATTAGTAGCTGATTTACCACTATGATTTGAAATAATACAGGCATATATGCTAATTAATTGGGTTATATACCTTACCACTGATTGCTTAATCAATACCAATATATGAGCTTATAAGTCGTAACAGGAATTTTACTTATTTTAGCTTCTCCAACTTTACGGAAAACCACAATTTTTCTTTATTTGTCCAGATATATATAGGAAACTTTGTAATTATATTGATATGACAGTGTACATTGCAGAATTATGAGAAAACTATCCTAGGCATAACAAAACTTGATTTATCTGCCCTTGATTTAAGAAAATATAAGTTATTAAATAGGAAATGTAAGATCGAAATTCTACACTGGAAGAGAACAGTAATAGCTTTCACTGATGGTTCTTGTTTAGGGAACCCTGGTCCGTGTGGAGCAGGATCATGTATTTACCTTCCAGGACATTCTGAACCAGTTCTACAGAAACAGCCAGTCAGCAGCCGTGGGTCAATACTGTTGGGAGAGTTAATTGCAATAAAAATGACCCTCAACTACATATACAATAAATTTTACAGAAGAAACACCTTTACAAATAAGTTACACATTTATTCAAATAGTCAATCGGCAATTGGTCAGCTAACATTAGGATGGGAGGCAAGTTGTCAGAAGGATACAATTCAGGGGATAAAGGCAGATATAAAGAAGCTAGAGCAATCAGGGTTAGAAGTAGTAATATCATGGACCCCAGGACATTCATATATTCAGGGCAATGAATATGCTGATCAGCTGGCAAAGGAAGCAGCACAAGAAGCGAAAGAGAAGGAAGAGTTGCCAGTGGTTACCACTATGGGAGATGTTAAGGCAGCAGCTAGAGAGTCTGGGAGTAAGAAGTGGCAAGAGATGTGGGAGATGTCAGAAAGGGGGAGGCAATTATTTAGTTACAGGCCAAAGGTAGAATACAAAATAAAGCATACATTTCAGTCTTCATTAGGAGAAAAAGTCATTACCCAGATGAGAACCGGATATACAAGTTTAAATGAATATTTATACAAGAGGATCATAAAACAAAATGATAAGTGCCAGTGTGGAGAAATTGAGTCAGTTACTCATTACTTATTACAATGTCCATTATATGAAAATGAAAGAGAACAAATCAGAAGAAAGTTGCATGAAACATGTGGTATTATGTACCTGGACTTAAATTTACTGCTAGACGCCAAACGTGACGACGAATTTAGAGACTGATGAAGCCTTATCTTATCGGAACTAGAGACATTTGTGGCAAAGACAAACCGTTTTGCCGCACGGAATTCATACCAATAGTTATATCGCGCGCACAACAAAATACCGCGAGATTATACAAGAGTGAAAGTATATACTTGTGCTCAAGAAGATACCTGTGAGATTCTATGGCCTTAAGGCTATATACGGAAAAAAACGGTATAGTTCTAATATTATACTGATTGTTGAGCTTTCAATTCCATATGGTGCCCATGATATTACACAAGAACTGTAATTGAACATCAGAGCTCATCCTGCTACATGCCACTTAATTCCATCACATTCAAGATATCATTTTCCGACCCAAAGTTTGATTTATGGATTTTATTGATTTTATTAACTGAGATATCGAATGTTATTGAATACCTTACTTTGAAATGTAAATGTCCCTCACTTCATTTAAGAGTTACTTCCCTTTGATTATTATTTTAGGCTATTTTTTGTGTATATTTACCTTGTGCATACCATTGCTTGGTAACTGTTTGAAATATCTTGATGAAACTTTATAGTGGTCTGCATTATTACAAGACAATGCGTCTCACATAGGATGATCACCGTCAGATATAAAAAAAATATTGCGTTTGTTGGCCAGGAGGGTCTTGTACACTGTCTCTGTCGTTAGTTTTCAGTGAGACTTGTAAATTCTAAACAAAGGTATTCAACAACATTTGATATATCAGTAACTAAAATCCATAAATCAAGCTTTGGGTCGGAAAATAACATCTTGAATGTTATGTAATTAAGTGGCATAAACAAGGACGAGCTCTGCTGTTCAAATACAGTTCTTGTGTAATATCAAGGGCACTATATGGAATTGAAAGCTCAACAATCAGTATATTATTAGAAACGTGAGCAAAAGAGTCATCAAAAATATACCTTCCTCCAGTGTAGAATTTCGGTCTTACATCTTCAATTTAAATATTTATAATTTCGTGAATAAATGGCATATAATTCATGTTTTGATATGCCTAGGATAGTTTTCTTATAATTCTGTAATGCACACTATTATATCAATATAATAACAATGTTTCCTTTGTGTATCTGGACAAATAATGAAAAATTGAGGTTTTTCATAAAATTGGAGAAGCGAAATAAAGTAAAATTCCTGTTACCACATATAAGCTCATAACAGGATGAGCTCTGCTGTCCAGTTACAGTTCTTGTGTGATATCATGGGCACTATATGGAATTTAAAGCTTAACAACCAGTATGATATTAGAAACATGAGCAAAAATGTAATCAAAAATATACCTACCAGTGTGGAATTTCGTTCTTTCATTTTAAATTGAATTACTTATATTTTCTTGAATCAAGGGCAGATAATTCAGGTACTGATATGCCTAGGATAGTTTCCTCATAATTCTGCAATGCATACTATCATATCATGTCAACATAATTACAAAGAGTTTCCTATATATATCTGGACAAATAAAGAAAAATTGTGGTTTTTCGTAAAGTTGGTGAAGCTAAAATAAGTAAAATTCCTGCTACCACTTATAAGCTCATATATTGGTATTGAATAAGCAAACAGTAGTAAGTTATATAACCCAATTAATAAGCATATATGCCTGTATTATTTCAAATCATAATGGTAAATCAGCCATTAATACTTATAGAGATAATTGAAAAAAAAATGATACATGGTAACGTCTGGGGTGGAATTACCCCACCCACTTTGACACTGCGCTGCACTCAAAATACACTTTCGATGAGATCAGTATTTCAGTGTATGAAAGCCAACACTTACAAGTAGAGATTAGTGAGTTTTGGTGAAAATCCATTTGTAACCAGAAAATGGCTCTTATGGAGACCCCCCCTTTCATATTTGAATTTATTTTCAGTGTATCAGTCAAGTGAAAAATCTTTGTTAATACAAAATAAATTTTTGTCAGCTTCTTGTTATTCGTTGCTTTCAATATCCATTCAATTGTTAAAAGGGCAGCAAACGTTATCGATTTAGTCCTTGCAAAGCAATGTGCAGTTCTTATGACGTTATTGAAAACGACGTCAACGTCATTTTTGAAAGCTCGTAGCGGCTTCGTTGTTTACATTAATTTCCATTATTCGACGGTTTCGAATTGGCCCTTGCAAATGCTCTTCCTAACAAGATTTTGAATGTTAAGACCTCTTGTTTTCGTTACAATCTCATTATAACTTTAGTAGAAAGGGAGACCTTGCTACTACATAAAACGCTTATAATCTAAATTGATTGGACAGCATGGAACTTAGATTAAATATATTTTCCGCGATATCTACAGGTCACATCTGCCTGGGGACTAAATTTAAGTAGCAATGATGAAAGAAATTCAAATACTTCTCATATATGAACTATGGCCTACTTAGGTGAAAATCTGCAGTGGCTGTAGGTTATACCTCTTTCTTAAACGTTCAAAAATATGTCCTTTAGAAAAGATACACCACGTTTGCAGAGTTGTCTGGACATACCATATCTTTATATATTTTCGCTGTCAGAAGTTCTGTATTTATGATGGTTACAAAAATAAGACGTCACGAATTTAAAATTACGGTTGTGGGTACGTACCGACATAGCTCACTTGAGTCATAGTCATGAAAGTTATTGTCAACTCTTCATCTAGAGACATATTGAAAAACACACTTTCATTTAATCAGCGTCGATTATCTTATCTTATAAAGATTTTTCTTCTTCAGATTAAGATGACTGAGTTGAAAACATAAGAAACAAATTTTAGTTTTGTGGATTTCATTGACGTGTGAACGCCGGCGAAACAATGACAAATTTAATATAAAGCCCTTTGGTTTTATTAGCTCACCTGTCAAGGTGAGCTTATAGTATAGCCATGGTCCGTCGTCCGTCGTCGGCGTCGGCGACAGCGTCGGCGTCGTCGTCCACACTTTTAAACACCGATATCTCTTAAACCATCAGGCCAATCTTGATCAAATTTTATGTGTAGCATTGTTTGGGTGGGGGATTGACTGCATTAGGTTTAAGGGTAAATTGGGTTTGAACTCTGGTTGCCATGGCAACATATAGCTCCCATAGACTTATAATGGGAAAAACTTAAAAAATCTTCTTCTCTGAAACCATGAGGCCCAGAGCTTACATATTTAGTATGTACCAATTTCTAGTGGTCCCCTACATAAATCCTGCCAACCATGTCCATGGGGCCCAAATTGGACACGCCCCGGGGGTCATTAGCTCCCATAGACTTACAATGGGAAAATCTTAAAAATTCTTCTTCTCTGGAACCATGAGGCCCATAGCTTATATATATAGCATGTATCAATGTCTTGTGATCCCCTACTAAAATCCTGCCACCCATGCCCCTGGGGCATAAATTGGCCACGCCCCAGGGGGTCATTTGTTTATATATAGCTATATAGCTTAAGAACCTTCAAAAATCTTCTTCTTTGGAACCATGAGGCCCAGAGTTTATATATATAGTATGTAGCAATGTTTAGTGGTCCCCTACATAAACCCTCCCAACCAAGCCTCTGGGGTCCAAACTGGCCACTCCCCGGGGGTCATAAGCTCCCATAGAGTTATAATGGGAAAAACTTAAAAAATCTTCTTCTCTGAAACCATGAGGCCCAGAGCTTACATATTTAGTATGTACCAATGTCTAGTGGTCCCCTACGTCAATCCTGCCAACCATGCCCCTGGGGCCCAAATTGGCCACACCTAGGGGGTCATTAGCTCCCATAGACTTACAATGGGAAAATCTTAAAAAATCTTCTTCTCTGAAACCATGAGGCCCATAGCTAATATATATAGCATGTATCAATGTCTAGTGATCCCCTACTAAAATCCTGCCACCCATGCCCCTGGGGCTCAAATTGGCCACACCCCAGGGGGTCATTTGTTTATATATAGCTATATAGCTTAAGAACCTTAAAAAATCTTCTTCTTTGGAACCATGAGGCCCAGAGCTTATATATGTAGTATGTAGCAATGTTTAGTGGTCCCCTATATAAATCCTCCCAACCAAGCCTCTGGGGTCCAAACTGGCCACTCCCCGGGGGTCATAAGCTCCCATAGACTTATAAAGGGAAAAACTTAAAAAAATCTTCTTCTCTGAAACCATGAGGCCCAGAGCTTACATATTTAGTATGTACCAATGTCTAGTTGTCCCCTACATAAATCCTGCCAACCATGCCCTTGGGGCCCAAATTGGCCTCGCCCCGGGGGTCATTAGCCCCTATAGGCTTACAATGGGAAAATCTTGAAAAATCTTCTTTGAAACCATGGGGTCCAGAGCTTATATATTTGGTATGTACCAATGTCTAGTGGTTCCCTACATGAATCCTGCCAACCATGCCCCTGGGGCCCAAATTGGTGATGTCCCAGGGGGTCATTAGCTCCTATATACTTACAAAGAGAAAATCTTAAAAAATCTTCTTCTCTGAAACCATTAGGCCCAGAGATTATATGTGTAGCATGAAACAATGTCCAGTGGTCCCCTACATAAATCCTGCCAAACATGCCCCTGGGGTCCAAATTGGCCACGCCCCAGGAGTCATAAGCTCCCATAGGCTTACAGTGAGAAAATCTTGAAAAATCTTCTTCTTTGAAACCATGAGACCCAGAGCATATATATGTAGCATGTAGCAATGTCTAGTGGTTCTCTACATAACTCATACCGATCATGACCCTGTGGTGCAAATTGGCCACGCCCAGGGGGTCATAAGCTCCTATAGACTTACAATGGGAAAATTTTAAAAAATCTTCTTCTTTGTAACCATGAGGCCAAGAGCGTATATATGTAGCAAGTAGCAATGTCTAGTGGTCCCCTTCATAAATCCTGCCAACCATGCCCCTGGGGTCCAAACTGGCCATGCCCTTGGGGTCATTAGTTCCCATAGACTAACAACGGGAAAATCTTAAAAAATCTTATTCTCTTAAACCATGAGGCCCAGAGCTAGTTTCTTTAGTACGTATGTAGCAACGTTTAGTGGTCTCCAGCTTAAATCCTGCCAACCATGACTCCTGAGGTCCAAATTGGCCATGCTGCTCCCATAGACTTATAATGGGAAAGACTTCAAAAATCTTTTTCTCTGAAACCATGAGGCCCAGAGCTTACATATTTAATATGCAGCAATGTCTAGTGATCCCCTGCATAAATTCTGCCAATCAAGCACCTGAAGTCCAAACTGCCCACACCCCAGGGGGTTGTTTGTTTATATAGGGCTATATAGCCAAAGAACCTTCAAAAATCTTCTTTTATGAAACCATAAGGCCAAGAGCTAATGTATTTAGTATGTTGCATTGTATAGTGGTCCTCTACATAAATCCTGCCAATCAAGCCCCTGGGGTCCAAACTTGCCACACCCCATGGGGTCATCGAATCCTGGTCATTGCAGCCAGTTTATTAGCTTACCTGAGCTGGAAGCTTACATTTTATAACTCAGGTGAGCGGTCGTTGCCCTTGGGCTACTTGTTATGTTTGTGAGTGATTCGCCGCTGTTTAAACACCGATAAAATTCACAAAAACAAAATTCCTTCCTATACATTACGACATGGGCGAACAGCAAATACTCAAACAAGCTCTTTTATCCTGATGCAATTTATTTATTATTATTTTCAGGTATTGTCAATCGTGGTGTTCTTCTTTACTGTCATCAACATTTTGTATTACATCGGGGCAATGCAGGCTATTGTTAAAATAATTGGACGATTCCTTGCCTTTTGTATGGGAACAACACCGGCCGAGTCCATAAACGCAGCGGCAAATATCTTTGTCTCTATGGTAGGTCAGTCAGTATTTAAAGTCCATATAAATGAGAGAGGACAGATTGATACTAAGTCTAAAAGGGCGCTTTACGATTTGAATTAATTATATTACGCGTTTAGTTTGTTTAAGTATAACACTTGAAGCATAAATTATGCGTATTAAGCGAGAGATCAGGCACTATCTATCTATCTATCTTAATCCCCGAGGGGGGCGTCATATCTATCTATCTTTATCCCCCAGGGGGCGTCAGACGGTCTCCGGCACATCAAGTGCTGCAGGGGGTTAGCTGAAACAAAAATATAGGAAAGTGTGTGCGATGAAGAGTGTCAATATTGTTACAAGACAAAAACAGAAATTGGAGTTTAGGGAGAGACATGGACCACCTTGTAGACAGCACCGCTGATACTATGATTCTAATACTGTTTAGAACTATGATTAGAATTACAAACTTAAAATTTTAAGTTCAGAATACGCGTTTGTTAGCAGTTCCAAAATGTCAAGCATATTTTCTTGCGTGTGGTCCTAAGTTCATACAATAACTGTTTTATCACTCCTTTGCGTATAGATACGTTTTATATACAAAATAACCTTGTGGATAAATTCCGATTTCTAAAATCGTCAACTTACACCTAAAAACGTTCATACATGCATTTTCAGACGGAATCACCGTTAATGATTCGCCCATTCCTCAAAGACATGACTAGATCAGAGCTACACGCTGTGATGACAGGAGGCTTTGCTACAATAGCTGGCAGTGTTCTTGGGGCTTATATCAGCTTTGGGGTAGGTACTTTCCTCACCATTCAAAGTACAGAATAAGCTACACAGTGCTTTCCCCAATCCATACGTCCTGTAAATTTCTACTATTATGTCACATTATAATTCATTTGGGAATGTAAAGATAATTGCTTTTAAACAAAAATATTTATGAAGTAGTGATATATCATTATACATGAACAACCTTCCTAGACAGCTTCGAAATTTTAAAGCTGCACATTATGCGTACATACTTACTCGAAAGCAACGGAAACGCGTGGTTTAGCATATTTGTTTTTCTAGATTAAATATAACAGTTCATATAGTTTTCCATGTACTGAATATATTTGTTTACGCATGAATATAGCTTTGGCAGTATTTGCTAGACTTAACAAATATGTGTGCAGAATTTCGAGATAAAAAAGGCTGAAAATACCACATTTATGTTAAAAATTTCGAAACCAATTTTTCAGTGCATATTTTGGTTTAAACATATTTATTTCGCTTTTACAATGACATACATATATACATACATATACAAATAACATATCAGTACAAGCTATGGGATTAGAACGAAAGTGGAAGTGCATATTTTACTGAATATAAGCTCAATTTGATGTCAATTTGATGTCACAATAATAAATTTGATAATCCAGCATGGACTTAATTTAACTGCATATGCACACTTTTCATTTTGTTACATTTTTCAAAGATTCAGTGAATCGCAGAAATAACCAACTAGCTAGGAAAAGATGGAAACTTATGCATGAAAACAAGTAGGGGTTTTATCAATCGGATTGTTTACAACAATCTTTCTTACAGAAGTTTGGCCCTGTTTCATTCACTTCAGGTTGTTTGTTTTTCGAAAGTTTAAGTCTAGGTTTTATGTTTTTTCTATCAAAGCAAAGAAAAGTAGACTGCATAACATGCGCATTGGCCTTTATGCTGTCGTTACTGCTGAATGGACGTACTAGGTTTCGATAATTTTGCTTTGAAGTTTGCTCCATACATGTATGATTCTTTTCATTTTTTGAAGTCATCAGCCTATGTTCATTTTGATACACAATACCAGAAAGGCAAAACAACATGCGCTGTGTATGCGTTTGTGTATGTATATAACACGTAATGTAGGAAAATGGCTTAAGTTATGACACAGGTTAAAACATATTCAAACTGTGGAAGTTTTGTCAATGGAAGTCGTAACTACGTTTTGATATTTGAAATTGGCTCTAGCATAACGGACTAACAAAGAGGCATAAAGTCAGTATGCAGTTGCAAAAAGAATATTGCTACTCATAAAAGGAGAAACATAGGGGAACTCCCTCTTGTCATTAAGCCTAGGAACAATCTTTTTAATTGTCGATAAAGGGATAGAAAACTACGTATGAGGCAGATGAACTGGACTTTGTAGTGTTTCTAAGGTCAAATAACATGGACAGATGCAGTAATGAATTCTGAAAACCATGACGTATTCAGGGATGTTCCTGAATCATCAAATTTTATTGTCTGGAAAACTAACAATCGTTGATGACCTCGATGTATTTTTATCTGTATTATATGGCACAAGTTTTACAGGCGTGCAAAATAATGAAGAATCAATTAGATATATGATACTGATAGACTGAATAATCATTTTTTATTTCTACGGCATTTATCAAAAGTCCTCCTTAATCATTGGATAACGTGCAGATAATCATTAATCGCTGAACAGACATAATTGGATTTCTTGTCTTATTCTAAATTAGTATCATTTTAATATTATTTTTCAATTTGTCTGTGTAATATTCCAGTCAAAATCCAAACTGTCTTTTGGACATGTCACTGGTGATTGAATTTCTCAAAACATTGAAACATGTGACTTTATTGATAAAATTATCTTATATAACTTGCCGGGGCTCACCTGATAAGTGGCCGCTGGTAGTCTGACCATTTTCATTTTATTTATATGCCGTTTTCTGTATTTTTTGTTGTAATGTTTTGTAAATCACCCGCGACACAAGAGAACCGACAAAGTGGTTATGGGCCCAGCCCAGTCTGATCAGAGTCTTCCCGAAGCACTTAAAGGGTAGCTAAGGGTCTAAGCTACCTTCATGCGGACAGCGGATCCCCAGTCTGATCTGAGTTTGCGTTGGGCGCACAATCACTGTGTTGGTTCTCTCGTGTCGCGGCTCAAATAAAGGTGTATCATGTGTTACGTAAATCTTTTACCTATTACCGCGTCGGTGTTTTTTCATCTGTTGTGTATGTTGCAATTTCTTTGGGCTGAGTCGAATTATTGTGGAAACTTAGGGCAAGGGTTTGGATTCAGTAAAACTAATTTACGCCCCCGCCCCACCCGCCTCTCAAATAATTTATTATTGATTGTTCAAAGGCGGTACTTCTGTTATGGTTGCTAACGGTTTCTTATTATTGTCTACCATGTCTGTGCTTTTGTCCACATATTGTGTGGATGGTGTTTAGATCAAAATCTTAAAGAGTTCCCTCAGGAGCAGATAATACATTCAGAAGAAGGAACATGGGCCAGACTACGTAGTTTCGACTAACTAAGCCTCATCAGTGACCCTGACAATATCTGGTGATGAAAACAGAGAAAAAGCATACTGAATAGTTTTCGTTATGTTAATTCAGCAGCCGATTCAAAGACTGACTTGTATCAAAGGGTCCAAATAATGTAAAAGACGCCACACGGCGGCAGTAAAGTTGTGGTAGCTGAACGACCACCTGTGTTAATTTGGTTTAGTGCTTGCCTTTCGTGATTTATTTTCAAATTATTTATACATGTATACTTCTTTCTCTTTAGGTTTTCAGGATGGGATATGGAATCTGAATATGTTAGTTCCTGAACATTGCATATCTGTTTCTTTTGCATGTTCTTGTTCATTCAGGATTTGTGCTGTTTTTGTCAATCTGTTTCACACCTCCCTAGAACTGCAGTGAAAATATTTTGAAATCAATCATTCCAGGCTGAAGACAGACAATAATTGATATTGCACTGAAAAGGATTACAATAATTAGTTTTCGATTGCAAGATATACGTTTGAATTCATAAAGCTCTTGGAATTTATCTGAATTATCATGTGCTTTATCCCTTTTCGCGCAGGATTTTGTCCTTCTTTAATCGGAAAAGCTATATATCTCTTATTTATTACATATTTTGTCTCGACGATTGATAATTTTCTAAAGTTTTTGAGCATATTCAGAAAACATAATTCCAATCAGTATTGAGGATGACGAGGCTAGCAACGTTAACCGTGAATGGAAATTCATCTTCCGACATCGCTCACGTTATAATAAGGTGCACATTGTTGACACGGCGGCGAAGTTGTTTCAATGTTGTGTGTCGTACGTGAACATTCTTAGATTTGAGCTGCGACACGAGAAACCAACAATGTGGTTTTACGCCCAGCACACACTCTGATCAGCCTGGGCATCCGCCCAGCCTGATCAGACTCTGCGCAGGTCGCACAACCACATTGTTGGTTTTGTCGTGTCGCGGCTCAATTTGTTTTTTCTTCTCAGGATAGAGCATAACATAAAAATTTAAAATTAGGTGTACCTGAAATAATAATCGTAATTGTAATAAAATGAAACACTCTGGTTTTCCAGTGCAAAACATGCAGGAGAAACGACAAACATAATTGGCCCTGATCAAACTGCTTTTTCAGGAGCCTGCACTGTTTGCTCATACATACCTCTCCCAAAACATAGAATTGTTACAGTAACTTAAGAGCAAATGGAGCCATTCCATAAAATCAAAGTAGTGCTGAAATTTTTGAAATTTATAGCGTGAAGAGGTACCTTGATAAATAAAAAGAAAACACCATCAAAATGTTATCTATATTCATAAAAATATTTAGCGTTAAATGGTATATTTATCTATATTTTACCAGGTTCCAGCCAATCATCTGCTCTCCGCGTCAGTAATGTCCGCTCCAGCAGCACTTGCGATGTCGAAATTATCCTATCCAGAACTTGGAGTTAGCAAAGGATCCTCCAAAGACTTTGATAAACTTCAAAAATCGTATGTAGCCTTTTTAGATACGAGTTGTACATCTGCAGCACAGTAGATTAGATGTATGCAATGCTGCATAATTGTCCTCGTGATTTGTTTTCGTACAATTGCAATACGCGTTTAACATCATATAAAACTAACTACACGTATTTGTAATTATGTCATAAGTTGCATCCAGTTTAATAAAAGTGCCTTTCTTTTTGAAAAGTAAAATTTATTTCATTGACGATCAGAAATAGAACAGGTCTACTTTCTTTTAATGCATGCTTTTTTTGTATTGTGTTGTCTTGTATTGTCCCACCAATCATACTTACAATCAATATTCGAATACATGTGTCATGTATGCACGTGGCATTTTGGTGGAACTTCGTACAGGCTGTTTCTCTTGTCAGGGTCGGATTAAAACCTTTATGAACTTGTTTGTACACTGGTTGTATATGTTAATCTGTCAGTATGACAAATCAAACTCAAAATTAACGATAACAGATTTGCCTTTACAATCAGGGTAGAAAGATAAGGATCTGAAACCTAAATGTATAGGCTCGTTTGTGTCTTTTGGTTCTGTAAAGTACGTCTCCTCTGTCATGGTTTGAATTGTTCAAAGTGTATGGGAACGCCGTCATGTTTTGACGCCAATTTCTCAAAGAGCTAGAGGAACAATTTTAAGAATTCCGGTTTGCACCTGACAACGAAACCTTTTTAAAATGGGGTCTACTCTTAGAGGAAAGAATTTGCTCCTTTAGGAGCAAATTTTCTCCTTTAAGAGTTGACCGTTATTCAGAAGGGAAGAAAAAAAGAAAAGGCAGAGTTGCCTCCTTGCTTTGAAAGTGAAAGAGTACCTATTCACCTTAAAGAAACATATCGTTTCAGATCAGAACACAATTTGATTGAAGCGGCCAGTAACGGAGCAAGTGCCAGTATTAAGATAGTGGGAGCCATTGCTGTCAATGTTTTGGCGTTTTTGTCTTTACTGGCTTTTCTCAATGCGACCTTGACGTGGTTTGGTGATCGTGTTGGCATTGAAGGTCTCACATTTGAGGTATCCAGAATGTTTATACTTTTCTGAGTATTTTTTTTACCTTTTTTTATTGTTTTATCCTACAATGGATTTAGCAAATATACAGTTGAGGTTATCCGTGAAAGCCTCAATCACAAAGAATTGTCCATCCCCGCCTAATAGAAGAAAAAGAAGAAACTAGGATGAATTATAAGTAAAGATGAAACAAAAGGCACATTTGTGATTGAAGATGAATTAAGCATCACGAAGAGAAACCTCTTTCGACGAAAAAGCTTAAACCTGTCGGCCGAAAACGGAAATAATTTTACGCATGCACCATTAGCTGCATTCTGAAGCAGCTGCAAATGAGTTGCGACACGACAAAACCAGCAAAGTGGCATGTGCAACCAGCGAAGGCTCAGATCGGTCAGGGCATCCGCCAATCTGATAAGAATATTTGCTTTCCTCATGGAGGTATTTTAGACCCTTAGATACCCTTGAAGCATACAGCGAACACTCTGATTATACTGGGCGGATTCTTAGGCTGATCCAAATCTTCGCTTGGCGCACACGCCACTTTGTTGGTTTTCTCGTGTTGCAGATCAAATTAAGCGTACATGTTTCTGCGTTGGATCATGTTGACATTATAGAGTGCCAGCTTAATAGTACGGTACCGGTCCTAAGTGTGTCAACTCTCTGAAAGAGAAAAAAATATGCTTAAAATACTTTGCGTCTGCTTTCGCCCTTAAAATAAAAATATACCGTAAAAAAGCTTAATGATTGTAGCAGTAAAACATATTGTTATAACGTTTTATTGACACACATTAGAACTGCAATAGTCAAATGTGGTTGGTCCTGATTCTTGACAATTATTCGGCGACTTCACCATTGACGTCAATTGAAAAGTTGTTTTGTAAATTTTAAGAATTGTATAAACTGTTCTTTTTAACAAACTAAGATCCACTCTAATAAATTTGCCTGTTTGTTGTGTTTTCACCTACCTTTCTAACAGTATGTATTTTCTTGAGATTAGCTTTCGGAATCAATGCACTTAAATTTTAGCACACGAACCAGTACGTGCGTCAATGGAATTTTTAGAAAAGTTGCCTCTCGTTTGGCAGGATAATGTACAGTTATTTTTTTGCCAGCCACACTTGCGTCATTGTTGGCAGCAAGTTTACTCTTACTCGTGTTTCAAGTCCCTTAAATCATGCAAATGCTCTGTATTATTCCATCGTTTAATGAGTTTTATTTATTTCTGTGAAATAAATCCTGCCGTTACTGGATACTGTATACAAAAAAAATGATATGAGCCGCGACGCGAGAAAACCAACAATATGGTTGTGCGCCCAGCGCAGACTCAGATCAGCCTGGGCATCCGCCCAGTCTGATCAGAGTCTTCGCTGTCCGCATTAAGCTAGCTTAGTCCCTTAGCTACCCTTTGGGCACTTAATGCAGAGTCTGCTCTAACTTGACGGATGCCGAGGCTGATCTGAGTCTGCGTTGGGCGTACAACCACTTTCAATTGTTGGTTTTCTCGTGTCGCGGCTCATATGCATCTTAAACAAACTTTATCGTATTTCAGTTGATCTGTTCGTACGTCTTATATCCTGTCTCATTCTTTATGGGTACGGACACAGCTGACTGCAGAAAAGTCGCAGAACTAATAGGTGTGAAAACATTCACCAATGAATTTATAGCATACGGGCAGCTGAAAGATTTGATAGCTAACAGACAGACTTTTAATAACTACACTACGTTCTTTAATACCACGGAATGGTACTGGCAAAAGCATGATGTTGTGCTTGGTATCACAGGAGAAGTTCTAAAGGGAGGATTTATGTCGGTGAGTTATTATCCAATATATCGCATAGCTGTATTGACTATTTTCATGAGAAGTCCCTATGCACAAATACATAAACAAATTATGAGCTACTTTTTGATGTTACAATAATAATGACAGTGTGTCATTTTTAGAATGTAGCAATATGCAACCCCGCACCCCGCCCCGCTTCCAAAAAAATGCCAATATTTATAACTACAAAAGATCGTCCATTTTGAATTATAAATGTTAAAGAATTTGAAAGTGGCAAATTGAAACTGAAAGCAAAGCATGTTAAACAGATTCACATATTTTGTGGTTATCACATCTGTTAAGAGAAATAACACAGCAGTCCGAGCTGTGAACACTCCAAAGCATAAAATCAAGACTTAGACAGTTACGGTGAGCGCTGTATATGATATTTCAGTGCAACGTTTGAAGAATGTATCAATTTATCACATACTGACATATTAAATTTCCGATGACATTATAGGCACAATATGGCTACAGAGCTATATTGAAAAATTCATATCTTACTGTGTGTTTCTAATTTTTTTTTTCATTTCACTGTTGTTGTTTTTTCAGCTTAAATCCGAAATAATAGCTACATATGCCTTGTGTGGATTCGCCAATTTCGGCTCCATAGGCATAACATTAGGAGGTTTAGGTGCTCTTGCGCCGACGAGAAAGCCAGAACTCGCTCAAATGGTTGTACGTGCTATGATCTGTGGAAACGTTGCGTGCTTTTTGACAGCTTGCATAGCAGGTTTGTAGCATCTGAAAACAGTGTAACACCTTATGGCCAGCCATTGCCTTACATTGTTGTTCAAACAATGTAAAGCGATGGCTAGCCATCAGGTGTTGCACTGTTACAATTTATTTAAAAAGCCACTGTAACCGAAAGATAGTGCAATAAAGTACGCATATATAATGATACTGTATTGCACTATCTTTCGATAGTATGATAACTGCACTCGTGTTTAAGAATGTGAAGTATAAAGGCATGAGGAGCAGGTCTACTGTTCCATGCCTAGCACTGCATTTATATTAGTATATTTACCGTTTAAAATATCATTATTATCAGGGCAAACTGTTTCTTCCTATATTTGTTGATGATGATTAGGCTAACCGGTCATAGCTTTATATTAAAATAAACATTGCAATGATTTGCCATCAGAGTACCGTATTTATTCGGTTATAAAAAGAGAGTTATCCTTCCAGAACAACCAAAAAACCTAAATCCGTCCTGTGAGGAATTTAGACATTGGATACTGTTCAGTAGGAGAACACCCACACCCATGCAACCAAACAAAATCTATATCTATCATACAACAGCAGAATCACACATGACTGACTTAAAAAGTTAGAGTCATTCTAGATGGGGAAGTCCTCTTTCGGCCAAGGAATTTAGTTACGGGTAGAACTGAATCTATTGGTGTAAAATTTTGGAAAGAATGGGGATGTCTTTCTTCAATACAAGGACTGACAATAGAGTTCTCAAAACATATAAAGTGATCGGACTACTTTGGCATTAACTTGCCTTCGAATGGGGTCAGTGATACAATGATGGAATACGGACGAGTGAAAAGGCAAAAAATCTGATGGTTACATGTAACTATAGAATTCTGTTCAGTTTTATATATTTCTATTGATTGCTATGGTTAATACCACTATTTACTTGTACTTTGTACAAACACGTGTCGTGCAGCAATTGAAACAGATTAGTTTCAAAGTTATATAACCGTATTAGTAACTTTAATTGATATGAAGATATAAAAAATAGTATTGAAAATTAGTATACGTGCTTTAATCGAGAACAAAATAATGCTGATCACACTCTATAATGAGTCGTTGACGTGCTTACGAGACTTTCACCACAATTACCAGTAACCGAGTTTGGCCTTATCTCACTTGGCATCAGCATATGAACCGCGACGCGAGAAAACCAACAAAGTGGTTGTGCGCCCAGCGCAGACTCAGATCAGCCTGGGCATCCGCTCAGTCTGATCAGAGTCTTCGCTGTCCGCATGGAGGTAGCTAAGACTGTTAGCTACCTTTTAAGCGCTTAGCAAAGAGTCTGATCGGAATGGGCAGATGCCAAGGCTGATCTGAGTCTTTGCTGAGCGCACAACCACTTTGTTGGTTTTCTCGTGTCGCGGCTCATATGTGTGCAGATTTATTGCTCACAGAATCATAACACTTTTCAAAGAATTAAATAAATGAAAATAGATAAAGGGCGAAAAAAAAGAAAGACCGGATTTTTACTTATTTACCAATGTTAATAAGACGGTTTAATGGAGGGGATGGCTGGAAATAACCATTTTTACATGAGAGAATAATGCATGTTCGCCTCATCAGGCGGGAGTCTACTCTAATAAGAAAACCTTTGCTCCTGAAAGACCAAAATCTTTCTTATAAGAGTTGATCCCACTGATAAGGGCGATAAAATAAAAATAGAAGATTTGCATCGTCTGAAAGTATACCCACTGACCGTAAATATATGAAAAGCGGATTTTCTTTTCTTTATATTTTCTTTCCTCTTTGTTATGCATTTAAATCATTGCTTAACCTTCTGTAATTTTCAGGTCTACTTTTCAAAGAATACGAGTGAAAGGCTAGAGTGTCAATTAGATGTCAGATGCAATGTTCAGGGGCAGAAAAAGTGGAATACATGTACCAATTTAGTAACATACAAACCAAAAGACGTCCGGGATTAACATATTGCACTGATGCAAGTTTCATGTCTTACTGTATATGGTGTTCAGAAATGGTATCTGTGCAGATCAAAAGCTGGATCTGCCGTTGTCATATTCGTTTAACTCCGGCGTAAGCCGTATCCTACCGTTATGAACTTCGTTTAACACTGGATACTAATGGATAGGTTATGGCATTTAAAAATGGTTGTCAAAGATTTCCGATTTTTTGACAGTATGTGCCGATTTGGAAATTTATAAAGTACAAATGTGTAACAACGTTTTTAAGGTCATTGACATTTTCTTGGCCGTACTGCAATTCATGTCTGGTAGACGAGCGATTCCATTCCTAGCTGGAAATTAAAAATAATCTTCTGCAAATTGTAAGCCGAAGTATAGCACTGCTACTCGACTGGATGCATGTAAAGCATATTTCTCACAAACCATATAATAGTCCCGGTAGCTCAGTAAGTGAAGCGATCTAGCGATTCTGGGCTCGAGACCCGCTGGAGGCGGAAATCTTTCCAATTGTAAACAAGGTTCCATTGCACACAGCCTTTCATTATCACCCAACCGTCGTCCTGATATGAGTGAAATACTGTTGAAAAGGACGTAACGTTGCAAGCCATTCATCCATCCATCTCACGAACCACCTGTAAGTGGGCAACTTTTGGGATTTTTGCAAAACCTCCACCAATTTATCTTTGAAAATTCAAGTTTTTGCACTTATAGTTTCACGTACATTTAAGTAGAAAAGCGTTTTTTGGGCAATAATTGTGTGCTACAGCTTGTGATAGAAATGGAAGTATGCGTTCACCAGGCGTGTATTGCAAACATGCTGTCATGTTCATTCAATCGATATGGTATAGTAGTTTTGTCTATACATGTAAATGTTTTACTTACATGTACATGCAACTTTCGTGTACAACAAATAGGCTTTGTAATTGCTGCTCTCTGAGATGGTACGTTTTCATCGATAAATGCACTTGTGCTTCTGTTCATTTCATGTGCTTAGTACGCGGATGCAAACTGTGATATTATATATCTTATATATAGACTCTTGCTCAAAAGCTTTGAATCTTTACACTACATTTCATGCAAACATAATCACAACTTACTGAAATGCCTTAGTTCATGGTTTAGTATTATCCGTGTTATACTAGAGTTCTTACTTTTCAACACATTAAAAAGAAAGTCTTTGCTAAGAGGTGTGTTCCAAAATTAATGTTAGTGTAGTTTTATTTCGCGATAATCGTGCAATGTAGGCCCGAATCCATCTCGTGTCGATAAGATGATCACTAAAGAGTAATACAGGAAATAGATCCGCCCACAACTTCACAGACTTTTGTACAGTGTACATTTTGTGATAGCGTTTTCATTTCACTTTAAATTAGGGCCTATATAAAAAGGGAAATCGCAACTTGGTATAAAACCTGTAGACAGTAACCGTGACGTATGCGATATCTATGGGGAGGACAAAATCTCTCACAGGACGATTTGCAGATGGGTAGCTGAATTTGGGAGCGGGCAGCAGCATCTTAAAAAATGCTGCTCACACAGGTCACCATGCAACAACAGCAACTAAAAGTAACATCGAAAAATCCGCACTATCATAAAAAAGATGCCCGATTTACAGTGAGACAATTAGCCCGGTTGACAGACTTGTCATTAACACGAGTTCATATTATTCATTTACAACTTAGGGAAATAAATGCAGATGGATACCCCATTTGCTTCCAAAAGTCGACTGACTGGCTAAAAGGTGTATTCAGGTAGATGAAGAGTATTTTTAAAGGCAGAGCAAGTCAAAATGGTTAGAGTATTTGCAGTAAAGGAGAAACAATGCAAGTGACATTTGTTTTGGAACATCCCTCATATATACGAATTCAGATGCGACTTAATTGTATATAAAAGCTTTAAGACCTAGATGTTTGTCAGTAGTAGGTTATGTTCATGTTATCCTTTCCAAATCCAACAAAATGTCTTCTCTAGCTACTTTTAATAGAATAAATGAAGAAAGAGTCACAAAGGGTAACATAACTAACACATATAACTTGATTTAATAATTTCTATTAGTATACACAAAACTTTTTTTTCGACGTCATCGTTGAAGTTCATGTTCGGCAATGTTCGAAATAACCCGTATGATGTTAACGGTCAGGTGTTTTGTAATCAATTTAGACATACACTGTTTTATGCAAAAATGGCAGAATGACTTAGAAACAAATAGAGTTTTAATAACATATAAATACTATAAAACTAGTTTTACATTTGAAAACTATCATAATTATTTGCCTTTACAGCTTCGTGTCCCGCAAGTAAACTCAGATTGGCTTCTCATACACTGAAAATAGAAACTGGACGATACGGTCAAGCAAGAATTGAAAGAAATCAGCGATTGTGTATATTTTGTAATTTAGATGCAGAAGATAAATATCATTTTATTTTAGAAAAATTCGGAGTGACTGGAAAACTCCGGCTTTACCCTTGAACATTGATCCTATTCGGACATTCGTAGTGTGTGGAGCTGATAGACCCAGTGGAGCTCCTTTCTCCGACGGACGGCAGTGCTATTTTCACTGTCAGGGTCTGATGCTAAAATTTCAACAATCTGAAATTTCATATGTTTTAGGGAGTAGTTGTTAGGTTAAAATGATTAGCGACCGGTGTGTCCCTTTATTGCGGGTGTCACGTTGGTGCTCTATCATTCTGACCTCGTCTTTCTATCAGTTTCGCCGACGTCTTGTTGTTTGCGAAGTTTGCACGTTATTAAATAGACAACATTTCTCGTTGTGCAGTGTCCTCTCAGAGCGAATTTATAATTGTACTATGTCCACGTATTAGTGAACACTTAAGATTTGTTTCTATCATATGCAGTATTTAAAATTTATCATAGTACAATCTTGTACTTGTTATTTACACGTCGGGCATTTTTGGCCCGCGTGTTTTTGAGTGAGTTTCCTCGAAGACTCTGAGAGTATGTCATACCAAGCTTTGGAAAAAGTCGGTGTCGTCTTTCGCACGAATAGGCCGTTGATCGTAAGGTCAGATAGTGTTATGTTTCTTTCTATACATTCCCTTAGAAACTCGCTAACTGTCTTGTTCTTGTTAACTTCGACAGATAACCCCTAGTATCTTTGTAGAGTAGGTGAATTTCTAGTGGATAGCTCCTAAGTTTTCTTCCTCTTTGAGGTTTCTACGTCTCCGTCGTCCCTTGTCCGCGTTTTTGGGCGTCTGTTAGACGACTCAGGCCTGAGTCACCAGTCACTACTTTCTAGTTTTATAACCCACATTTAGCGCCCGGACCTGGGTCCACCGTCGTAGTCGTCCAAATCAGAGAATCCAACAAGGACTAACAGTGATATGTCTGTAAGCACCAGTAAGATAAGATAAGATAAGATAAGATAAGATAAGATATTTATTAGCCAATTATGGACCATTTTCATGGTATAGAATTAACTATAAATTGCATGAACATACATATTACAATAACAAATATTTTGTTAATTTTGGATAAAACATGTAAACACACAATAACGAATTATAGACTTAACCAATACACATTACCACTCACACCTTATAGTTTTCCAGTCACTCCGAATTCTTCTATTATACCCCAAGTGCTCCTGCTTCACCACTGAGCATAAGGACCAATTGCTAGCTTAACAAGGCTACAGCTTCACGTCTATTGGCTTCACAACGTCTCGAACGTAATAGCTAAACGTCACTTAGACGTCGCGCATGGTATTGGGGTACATTCACGGACAGATATGAAATGGGCCCCACGGAAGTGATGCTTTTTCGTATTTTATGATATAAACTGTTTTAAAATCGTGAGTTGGTATTTAATTTATTTTCGGGTCAATAATATTTGGTTTTGAGATGATGTACACCTAATGCGCGGGGGGAGGGGGGGGGGGGGCAAAACGGTTGGTTTTTGCGCTAAAATGCTTGTAACTCTGTAACTAAGTCGGCATGGTGGGCACACTCGAAGGAATGCTACACAGAAATGTTGATGTGATTTTTTGTGAAAATTTGCTTACGAAAAAGAGTATATTTTCTGGATTAACTCCATATTCATTTAATTGTTTATTCTTCGACAATCGCCATCTTAAGAATTTATTGTTAAAAGTAAAATAGTGTAACTCACGCCCAAATTAACGTCAAAATTGCAGGACTGGTTTCGTCGGAGAGTATGTATTATATCGGAATAAACAAATTTTGAAAATATTTGTACATGATTCAAATGTACTTATGCATCACTTATGAGCTATATAAGAATAATTACTTTTTCTCTATGGATACGGAAAGAAATTAAAAAATCCGCGGTCTTAATTTTTGTAACAAATTTCAAATTTGACACCAAACTCTAATACCTACCTATGTTATTAGCTGATTTGGACAAAATACTTACAGCAATCTGTGCAAAAAGCAAATTTCCAAAATGTACTTTGTCTATTTGTATTATCTGCTAAATTGGGATTAAATGCTCTTGAACAATAAAATTGTTATGCGCATTTACATCGGTCTTAAATTTTGTAACGCGGCGACAAATAAAGAAATTCAAACGTTACATGCACATGAAACCTTATAGTTATATGCGGCTATCTAGCAATTTTCAGGTCTCTGTCAAACACGTCTTAAAGGTTAGCGCAGTAAAGCAAATAACTGTATTATTAGACAAAAATTTCATTTCCAAAAGTACCATTTTCTTTACAAATTTACCTGTATTAAGCAAACACCTGTCTCAAGCAAGCGGTTATTGCACCTCCCTTGGGTGCTTGCTTAAGGCAGGCTTGACTATACAGCAATACTTTCTCTTGCCATCGGAGAAAAATTTTCTCAAAGTTTGAAGCCCATAAATATATTAATACATGTATATGATAAGTCTTTCCCGTGGCAAGACGACTAGCAGAAGAAAAAAAAACGGGAAAGGTGACGCAAGAGATATAATTCGTTCTACACAAAAACAGAGGATAATATAGTATAACGAAATAAATTATCGTAAACGGCTAAAAGCTACCGTGCAGGGATATAGTGTGGTTTATATTTGCAGTTTCCGATAGAATTTGTGCAACAAACTCAATTCATATCGTGTTCATAAATGCAAAAAGATCTGTCCTATACTGAAAAAGCAAATGAATAAGCAACACTGTAAATAAATTCTCATTGATGTCGTCCTTACAACATGTTTAAAGGATCGGACCGGTTTTCTTTTGTTTCCATGGCGTGTTTGGTTTTGTTTCACTACTATCGATATAAGACAGTCGAACCCCGCGGTTAACATTCTCATAAGGCGGAAAAAGTAGCCGCTTGACAGTTTGACGTTACGTTTTGTTCCCCAATACCGTGCGCGACGTCTAAGCAACATACAAAAATGACACCTACAACACCGGGAGGATGATGCAAGCGAGCATACGCTCAAAGAAAAAGCCTATTTAGACACAAAGCTGCCACATCAATGTTAAACAGTAAACTGTTACCCAGCATTCTTTAGTTTATTGTTTCCCCGTAAAACAATCAAAAAAGATGTCGTCATATACTATAATAAGACAAAAGTAAACACTTTCATAGCTTATATGCACCAGGAGAGACAATATTGTAATATAACCTCCTGTTGCAACCGCAAATAAAACGTCAAAAAAGATGACATTGCTACGAAGAATAGATTGTCTCACGTGAGCGGTGCCGGTTTGGCGCCGCTCACGTGATCAACGGCGCTGATCACGTGGCGGTGCCAATTCGGCACTGCTCGCGTTATCGGCGGTACCTCTCACGTGGGAGGCTTATGGCCGCTCACACAACAATGGGGCCGCTCACGTGACCAAGTGAGCACCACTCACGTGCTAATTCGGAGCCGTTTAGAGCGACCCTGGGCCGCTCACGTGACAGGGAGCACCGTTTTCGGCGCGGATCATGTGAGCGGCGCGCGGGACAATATAAACAAGCCAGCAACAGGCTATTTCAAACACGAAAACTTCTAAGGAGTCGGAATAATCTGACGAAACTAGTCAGAAACGTTGCACAGCCTTATGAGTGCACATAAGCACCACGACGAGGACCCAGGCCTGAGTCACCAGTCACTACTTTCTAGTTCTATCATTTTGTTTTAGCTTGCCCTGTTCAAGTTTAAATTCATTAGCCTGATGCAAAATGAAAGAAAACAAGAGCTTGTTAAACTTTCTAAATTTTTGGTAGAAGCATTCGAATTAAGGAAATCGCTTTTAAATTAAAGTGGTTTTTGATCTCAAGATACGGTTCAACCTCACAGTTTGATTTACGTTTAATATTCACTTAACGTGTATTTGTATACATGTATATATGTTAGTTTATGTTAGTTACGTACATATACTACTGTTGTTGCCTATCACATAATACAATGTATTTTGTACATAGTATTGACCAGAAACTGTTATGGTTTACGTCAATAAAATTATCTATCTATCTATCATATAATATGACAGAGCCAGAAAAAATAGTTACAAAAACTGTGCAGGCCACATTCATCACTTTTCTCAACCCAAATTTACCATTAATAAGATAATCAAAAGATAGCCAAGCGATAGTACATTTTGTCATGTAATTGATATATTTTTTAATGATAAAAACACATTTTGCTCGTTTTTACGGTATAAAAATAAAACTAAAGTCTTTGCATGCAGACGGATATTTTTAAAGCCTCTCAACAAAATTTCTGATGTTTTTGGCTTGCCGCTTCGGCGGCAAGCCTATGTATTCAGACGGGTTATTACTTCCTGTCATGTGCACTCCAGCGGAAGACGCTGATTTTTTCCCAGCTTCGAGAATGGTTCATAATTGTAAGTGGAGAACCAATATATGGAGAGCGTCTACGGGGCGCAACTTCGTTTGACTGTTTCTTTTACCTAAGCACCGAAAAATAACGACACGCCACAATCTGGCACACCAAATAATCGAACATGTCTAGCATCTTTTGCCTTACTAAAACATGAGTTATTATTATTTTTCTATTTATTTATCCGGTGTATAATTGTCCACTGTCAAATAAGGTCAAATATTTACATTATCATTGCAAAACTCTCTGTAAACCCAATAAGTGATGCGGGAGTCAATATCGTTTACAAGTCAATAATTACATTGTGTCACGCGCTTTAGAGTGACAGCTCATCTCACTAAGTAGCACGTGAAATCTACAACATGCTGTGTACTTGAATGGCTAGTAAACATTGATTGACAGCTCGCTACGCCTACGTCCACGTGAAATATACAGCAGGAGGTGGAATTTACTGGTAGGCAGTGTCAATGCGGCTGTTTCAAACTATTGTAAAGTTCAGCCGGTAATGTTTTTAAAACGATTTTTATATATGTATTTCTTACTTTTTTTTATCTTTTTATTGATCAAAAACATTGTTTAATTATATAAATATAAGGAATAAACGTTATTTTTTAAACGTTTACTGAAGTATAAACTACATCGGGTCACGAGCAAAGTTTACGTAAACCCCTTCGGGGTTCACTTACTTTGCTCGTGACCCGATGTAGTTTATACTTCAGTAAACGTTTAAAAAATAACATTCATTCCTTAAATAACGACATGCGCAATTCGCGGGCATTATGTAAAATATGGACTGGACTTGGACTGTGGACTTCGGGCTGGTAAAAACCTGGACTTCAGACTTTGTAAAACCTGGACTTTGGACTCTGGAGTTTGTAAAACCTGGACTGAAATATTTCAACAATAGTTGTTATGTCTGTACAAACAGTGTAGAGTGTATATCCAAATTAGACTACTGGTTGGAAAAGTCTGTTCAGGGTCTGTGCCAACAGCCTTATTTAAAAGAATTTTTACTGGCAATTTTCTACTTTACCACTTGCATCCTACATGTATATAGATTCGTTGCTAAGGGATAACCTCTCAAGCTTTTTCCAAAGCTAAGCTTGTTGTTACTACAGTTGTGCACGTTTTTAAATGAAGAAAGATACCCTCTCCCAAGAACACAAACCATAAACCACAAAATACCACAAACACTGAACTACATGTATTTCAAAAACAAAGCGCTAACTTGGCAAGCCTTTCCTTTTAAAAGGAAACTTTATCGCCATTTCAGATGTATTTCTAGCTAGTTGAAGCACGCACATTTTACCTCTTTCCTAACGACTAGTCTAAGATTGTAAAGACTTTTTGGCAGGTCTCGGCTGGCCATTACATCCCTCCATGCCGAAATCTGTCAAGCACATTTTTCTCCTTAACGACACTCAAGATTAAAAACAAAAATGCGCATCTGTCGGACCTTAATTTGGTTAAACTTCCTTTATATGCGTTTGCTCGCAGCTTATTATCCCCTCGCACCACGAAGTGGCGAGGGGATATAGGTTTTGTCCCGTACGTAAGTACGTTCGTATGTTCACCTCTTGTCATCGCTCTAGCGCCTACATTTCTCAACGGATTTTTAAAATAACTTCACACAAATGTAGGGTATGACAATATCTCGAGTAAGTTTGACTTTCAGGGTGCTGCGCCCAAGGTCAAGGTCACTGACGCTATTTTTAGAGAAAAAATTGTCAGCGCTCTAGCGCCTACATTTCTCAATGGATTTTAAAATAACATCAGACAAATGTAGGGCATGACAATATCTCGAGCAAGTTTGACGTTCAAGATGCTTCGCCCAAGGTCAAGGTTACTGTGGCTATTTTTAGAAAAAAATTGTCAGCGCTCTAGCGTCTACATTTCTCAGTGGATTTTAAAATAACTTCAAAAAATGTAGGGCATTACAATATCTCGAGCAAGTACGACTTTCAGGGTGCTGCGCATAAGGTCAAGGTCACTGTGGCTATTTTGAGAAAAACATTGTCATCGCTCTAGCGCCTACATTTCTCAACGTATTTTAAAATAACTTCATACAAATGTAGGGCATGACAATATCACAAGCAAATTTGACTTTCAGGGTGCTGCGCCCAAGGTCAAGGTCACTGTGCCTATTTTTAGAAAAACTTTGTCGGCGCTCTAGCGCCTACATTTCTCAATGGATTTTAAAATAACTTCATACAAGTGTAGGGTATGACAATATCGCAAGCAAGTTCGACTTTCAGGGTGCTGCACTTAAGGTCATGGTCACTGCGGCTATTTTTAGAAAAAACTTTGTCAGCGCACTAGCGCCTACATTTCTCCATGGATTTTAAAATAACTTCACACAAATGTAGGGCATGACATTATCTCGAGCAAGTCTGACTTTCAAGGTGCCGCGCTTAAGGTCGAGGTCACTGTAGCTATTTTTAGAAAAACAATCTCATCGCTTTAGCGCGTACATTTCTCCATGGATTTTAAAATTACTTCACACAGATGTAGGGTGTGCAATATCTCGAGCAAGTTCGACTTTCAGGGTGCTGGGCTCAAAGTCAAGGTCACTGTGGCTATTTCTAGAAAAACTTTGTCATCGCTCTACATGTAGCACCTACATTTATCAATGGATTCTCATATTACTTCATAATATATCATTATATAAAATGGGGAACATCATAGAGATAACAATCACAGGCTTTTTGTTTTTTCATTCACATAACTATCATATGTCATGAAATTCCCTAGTTCAGTGTTTGCCCACACCAAGTAGTCTTGTGCGAGGGGATATGTATCGCCTGTGATGCCTTGTAGCGTTAGCCGTGTTGTGATTAGATTACACGTTAAAATAAAAGAAAAAAAGACGGCAGGAAAAGTTTTTCTTTCAGTGCATAAATATGCTAAGCATTATACATATTATTTAAAGCAAGTTGAAATGTTGAAAGCGACACGCTGGACCGTTAGGGCATAGTCAACCAACAAAGCTTACATAATAAGTTTCCGCAGTCTTTTTTGTTTGTGCGCTATTAAATGTCTCTGCAAAATCAACTTCATCAAATTGAAGGCACTAGCATGAAGGCGTTGACTACTAATCAGCCATTTAGCTTGCCAGCACTTTGTTTTGAGAAAATATGTACATGTACGGTTATTATTGCAAATTGAATTCTAAAGGAAGATTCTTTGTGAAGTACGGGTAGACCTTTTAAAGCCACCACACGGCACTTAACAAGAGGAAACAAATTCTGAAGAAAAATCCTGTGGAAGCAAGGAACAAATCAGAGATGTGTATATGGAAGACTCATATTCATTGAGTCTGTACATGGGCAACATTGCTCACGCCCCCTAGTGGCGGCTTAAGCGTAACTCTATATTCAGATTGACTCATCATGATCCCAACGATCTCTAAAGACAAGAAAACATTTGAGCCGCGACATGAGAAAACCGACGAAGTGGTTGTGCGCCCAGCGCAGACTCAGATTAGCCTGGGCATCCGCCCAGTCTGATCAGAGTCTTCGCTGTCCGCATAGAAGTAGCTTAGATCCTTAGCTACTCTTTAAGCACTTAGCAAAGAGTCTGGTCAGAGTGGATGTCCAGGCTGATCTGAGTCGGCGCTGGGATATTAACCACTTTGTTGGTTTTCTTGTGTCGCGGCTCAAATTTTCATCTCTATTATGAGAAAGTACGGGAATACTATTTCTTGCCGCCATACGGCACTTTACATCAGCTACAGTGTAGACAAAACAAATTCTGAAGGACGATATTCCGGGAGCAAGGAAAAGGCAGAAATACAATAAAACCTTTGAAGGTTATTTAAATATACTGAACAAAAAAAAAAAAAAAAAGAAACGTTACATGCACATTCAATGCACGTTTTCTTTGAACTGAATTAAGGCTTTACCAATTTTATTTCATATCTAACTGCAAAAAAGTATCCGTATTTAAGAAGATGAACATCACAACATAAGCTGCTAGATTAATGTCTCCAGAACGGTTTGACTCAATGTGGGGTCAGAATTTGAAAGTGCTATTTTGAGGTGCTTTTTGAAGACCCGTGTTTCACTCAAGTTGTCAGCCAATGTAAGCAAGTCACTTCTGATACGTTTATCAGGCACTAGTTGTTACGCATACGGTCCAATCGCCGCTTCCAAAGGGTTGATCAGTGAAGCAAAAGGCTCGAAATATCACTTCATGACACTTGACTTTGACTTTCATGCTATGCACTGAAACTCCCATAGACAATGCAAGGTGATATACCACGGACAATTAACCAGTTTGATCAAACAGTTTCATCACAAACCATTGTCTAGAGAAGCTGGAATAAGATCCATGAATTAAACTTGATATTTTTTATTGAAACGTACTGGTTAATCGGACTAAAAGATTTGCTATACTTTTAATTGCAAGGGAGACAATTCCAAAGACACATCATCTTTAACAGCTTATTTCTTAAGCTGCTGGTTAAGTGTCATACGGTTCATAGGATTTCTTATTGGCGGTTACAAGACAAATCCGAAAGTGCAAAAATTTAAGAGCTTGCGCATGCGCATCGAGTGTTTCACATTGTCTGTGGTGTTTTCAGCCAAAGTGGAATAATTCTGTAACAACTGATGCAAATCGCAAACCGATTAGTTCATAAGGTTGTCTGACGTCTGACCGGTGGGAGAATAACGTAGCATTATTTGAAAATAGTGTTCTTTGGCTTCAAATTCATTAATTATCTTTGTAATGTTTCTTTTTTTGTTCAGTATTATTTAATATAGAGTAGGGACATTATGGCTCGGTCCTCAGGGTGAATGGCGGCACAACCATGTACCTGTTTGAAACTTATGCTGTTGGTTGGTTGGTTGTTTTGGGTTTAACGGCCCTTTGAGGCAGTATGTCAGTCTATATCGGGCCGTGTCCCAGAGAGGGAGAGAAACAAAAGAGAAATGATAGACGAGAGAAAAAAATCCAAACAACCCCGCCCGCACCTACTGCAATTACAGTAGGCCCTTACAGTACTTATATCCATATAAGTAGGACGCCCCGGAACTCGAAACCCTAGTGCCTTAAAAGAGAGATCTATGATTGGTCACTCCGTGCATGATCTTGCTGGTGGTTTTCTTTTTCTTTTTCGAATTTGATTCATCGCGGACATTATTCCTTGGTAACCCAGTGGGGGCAGGGCGCTGAGGAATTTCGATGTCTCTACCCGGCACATACATTTACTTGACCGTTTCAAGACAGTTCTTTTATTCATTGTTGTATGTGTGTTCAGTCGGTATTGAATTTGTGTTGTTCTTACATGTTCTTAACATCAACCACAGTGCTTTAAGGTGACTGTGATCCACAGTGCTTGAAGGTGACTGTCATCTTATGCCTGTGTCTTTTCTGCCACAGTTATATTTTAGTAATAGAAATTCAACAAGTATATGTATGGAGAAGAATCTGCTAAAGTACTATAAACTCCTTTTCTGTTTAAATGATGGGGATTTAACTGATAAAGTGCAAAACCTGCTAAAAAGGAATAATTTCAGTATCTTGTGGTACAAATGTATTAAAGTTAAGGTGACACTTATTCGTATAATTATAAGAGAGTTTTCAATCTCTTTTTTTTTTCAGCCTGAAGATATCTAGTGTAGTAAATACCTACCGTCAATGAAATAGGACTCCTTAATGTGTATGAATACACACCAATGTTTGTTCTGCCATTTTCTAGAAAGTTGGGGGGAGGGGCATTTGTGCCTTCCTGATTGCTTCGCTGGTAAAAGAAGCCCGTCCAGAATGTGTCTGCTCCTCAAGTATCCAACTGTTCCAAGAGGAGCAATATTTCTACGGCGCTACTGCAGGTAAACCTGGCACATACAAAACAACTACTAAATTTAGTTTGCATAGTATATTAAGATTGTCGAAATTATAACTGTTCGCAAATACTGTCCAGGATTGTAGCTGTGGTAATTGCAATATTTCCAGTTTGACAAAAATCCATTCACCCTTGGATTCTTGCATTTTGATATTTTCGCAAATAAAATATTATGGATACACGACTGCATATAGATATAGTAATGGCATGTGAAAATCATCCAAATATGTTATTTGGTGTCTAAAACCCAGTAAATGTGCATTCTGTCAATTTGAAATAGGCATATTTCTGAAAACTAACCCACTAGACATATACCAGCAAACCACCCAATATTTGAGCCGCGACACGAAAAAAACAACAAAGTCGTTGTGCGTCTAGCGCAGACTCAGATCAGCCTGGGCATCCGCCCAGTCTGATCAGAGGCTTCGCTGCCCGCACGGAGGTAGCTTTGATCCAAAGCTACCCTTTAAACGCTTAGCGAAGACTCTGATCAGACAAGGCGGCTGTCCAGGCTGATCAGAGTCTGTGCTGGGCGCACAACCACTTTGTTGGTTTTCTCGTGTCGCGGCTCATTTATAATCCTCTGTCACTGTCACCTTACTTCCGTCGCATTCTCTGGCGTTGCAGTAATCAGTGGTAAGGATTTAAGTGCATTTATTGTATTCATGTAATGTGTTCGTGCTAATCCCATTCTTTGTAGTATCTAGTCTCATTCTTTGTAATGTCTAGATTTCTGTTAGATCTTCCCATTGAACTGTTTTTCAAGAGATGCTATCCATAGACAGCATTATTATCACAATTACAACCGACTGAAAACCCTCAGGACTCAAAACGTTGAATCAGTATTAAACGAGCTGCGACACGGCAAAATTAACAAAGTGGCATGTACCCCCAGGCTAAGACAGAAAAGATGGACAAGTATCAAATACACCTTAATCTTCTGATAAAAAAGACAACGAGGAATCAGCGCCCTTGTGTATATTAAAAGCTCTGTAATAGTATATACATTGTATGTAAGCATTTTTATACAACTGTAAAAAAAGCAAGCTTAAGTCTTGCACCATTTATCTTTCCAGCCACACATAGAATGTCACTTAAAAGTCACCTGGTAGTGTATAACTGACCATATGCAACGACAACCTAGCATGTGATATATTGTACCACATGTAAAATTGTATGTGTTGAATATACCACAGTAAGCCCGAAATTTTACCTTACAGTTAACGAAGAGATTCATACCTGTTTATTCAGAAAGGCAAACTGGAATACTATAGTAAGCACATGTTTGCTGTAAGCGAACCCATATGTAATTGATATTGATACTCGAATCAAAGAAGATCTTCGAAGCTGATTAGGCTGATAAGACTATTGCATCACCTATAACTAGCTACTGGCTTTTTTACGAATGATATTGCTTTATGCTTTATATAAACATGCGAGAGTTCACTGTTCTTTACAGTTCGTTTACTCTCAGGTAAACGTATGTCAAAGATAATTTCTCTCAATATAGCCATAAAGCCAGAATTTGTTTGAAACTACTGTAACAATTTCAGTTTCAATGTATTATCTTCAAAGTGTATACCACAAAGCTTCGCTAAGATCTAACATGAATCAACTTAACAGACATCATTATCTTGATGCCACTGGACATATTTTCTACGGCATTATACTGGTAGCACAGTCTTCAAACTGTTTCTGACGCTAATTATTAGATGCTTTAGGGCTCAGGTTCACAATCTTTCCCCATTTTAAGGACAACCTTAAATTTAAGGTCGATTGCTCCACTCTTAGAATTACGTTAGAATCATATGGCTAATTACAGTTTTTGCGTGGTCCTACTGGCAATGTTCATGCAGTTGTATGCCTAATACGAAATGAAAATCAAATAAATTTGACGCAAGTATTTACACATGAAATTGTAGACCATAAATTTAAGGTCGTTCGTAAGACATGGGAATAAGTACGAGCCTGGTCCCAGATTGAAGACGTTAAATATTGCCCGTAGCCTAGTGTCCGTAGGGGCAGTGGATGTTGGAGGCCGACCGTATCTTGAGCATAGCAAATGGAAGACGGAATCCATCCTTACCTACCTTCCCACCATACCAAACGGGAACATAAAGTAACATTACCAGTTGTAAGACAATACGCGCGGATATGAAGACTAAGGTTGTCTTTATTAAAAAAAAAAAAAAAAAAAAACATTTTTATGAAAAACACATGTGAAATAATAAAAGATAAACGACTATTAGAGCACCGCCTTTGAAAGGTCATTTGTAAACAACTGAAGGGCTATAACTAATTATATTTATTTCGGTCCGCTTGTATTTAAATTGTTTGCATAAAGTGAGTATGTTCAAGACGTATATGCTTTAAAATTATCTACATGCTGTTGCTTGTCATTCAATAACTAAAAGTATAGTTTCTTGTGCTTATTAATAAACGAGCCACGACACGACAAAACCAACAATGCGGTTGTGCGGGTTGTGCGCCAAGCACAGACTCAGATCAGCCTGGGCACCCGCCCAGTCTGATCAGAGTCTTCGCTTGCTGTCCGTATGGAGGTAGCTTAGACCCTTAGCTACCCTTTGTGTACTTAACTAAGAGCCTGGTCAAACTGGGCGGATGCCCAAGCTGATCTGAATCTGTGCTATATGCACAACCACAATGTTGGTTTTCTCGTGTCGCGGCTCAACATGTTCTGACAACTTTTCATCTTTAATTTAGTTAAGAAATATGTTTCTGTCCGTGGCATTCTGAAATTAAACTGGAAGTTCTCGTAAAGGTTAAAATACTATATGCATGGCCATTGACTGTAAGAACAAGTTCCATAATTGAGGCTACTGACTTTAAGAATTGGTGCTTCAGTTCTGACGTACACGTATTGCAGTCAGTACTAAGATAAGATTTAGAATGTCCTGGTAGGGGAAAAATCACGAAGGGATCGCATGCCGAAGTGATTTGGGCCACGACACGACAAAACCAACGATGTGGTTGTGCGCCTAGCACAGATTCAGATCAGCCTGGGCATCCGCCCAGTCTTGTCAGAGTCTTTGCTGTCCGCATGGAGGTAGCTTAGACCCTTAGCTACCATTTGAGATCTTCACAAAGAGTCTCATCAAACGGAGCAGATGCGCAGGGCGATCTGAGTCTGCGCTGGGCGCACAACCACAGTGTTGGTTTTGTCGTGTCGCGGCTCATTTTATCTTGGATATTGAGAAACTGGGCCATTTCTGCCAGCCTCTAAGCGAATCCTGTGTGCGTTTGACCTCCATGTTTTTATTATTTTGGCCATTCGCATCGTTTTGCCTTTTGGGCCATCTCCTCCCTGATGACCGGTGTGTCTTTCTATCGCGGGCCATCGGTTCTAAAGTTCTTCGATATTTCTTTTTTGGGGGTCCTATTTCCTAATGTTTGCGGCTGATCTGCTGGATTGTTTCAAAGCGTGCTCTGAGCGGGATCATGGGTATCCATTGCCTGCGTATGCGCGCATTTTCTAAAGTATTCAGATTTAGCATTATACGCAATGGCGCCTATGTTGCACTAAGATTGGTATGAATATCTTTACATGTATACTATATAATTGCAACCATGGGCTTTTAAATCGTTTTCAGATGGTGTAAAGTTATATCTTCATGTTTTTTCCGCCATTTGATCAAAGGGTGACAACTTTTATTACTTCCAGTTTGATACTTTGAACAGCGAAACCCTTCAAAACAGGTTTACTATTACCGGAAAGACTTTGCTTCTGCTACAGAATTTCAGTGTTACTATTTCTCTGAGTCCTCATGTTTGTCGTATCTTAGATTTAATTTAGATTTCTATGTTTCAGAGATAATGCACTCATGAGCTAAGAATCTTCCACGCAAACCGAACATCTAAGTGTCTGATGAACGAAGACATAACCAAGTGCGAGTGTTAGTCGACCGCAAACCGGTTAAGCACCCCTCACCCCCAGTAATTTCATTGCTGTCTGATCCAAAGACGACACTTCTGTTTTGGTTATCTTGTTTTTTTTTCATGTGTTGTTTGATCCTTTGTCTGTTTTTATGTATTGTTTGTGATGTTGAGCTAGCCCAGTGACCAGTTGCATGGGAAATAACTGTTCACAAGGTCGCTGCTTGTCGTGTCTTTGGTGGTGACTAATATTGTGTTATCTTTTCCCACATTGTTTCTTGGTGGGATCTCAGATTGAATTGTGTCAGTTATTGAGAATTTCCCTACCTACTTCTGCTCCTACAGGAGCAAATTCTCCCCCTTTTCGAGTTGATACCAATTAAAAAGGGCGACAAGCGCAAAAGTGCAGAGTTTCTTCCCTTGTTGGTATAATACTCATTTACCTTCAAGGTAGTTAAAAAAGTCAAACATTGAGTCATGTTAAAACAGGAGAGCCGAGACACTACAAATTCATTAAAGTGGCATGTCTGCCTAGCGAAGACTCAGATCAGCCTGGGCATCCGCCCAGCCTGATCAGATTATTCGCTGTCTGCATGGAACTAGCTTAGTCACGTAGTTACTACAGCTCACAGCGAACTCAGGGCGGATGCCGCAGCTGATCTGAGTCTTTGCTGGACGCATATGCGGCAACGTTGTTGGTGTTGTCGTGTCGCGGCTCCAAAGAAAACTTGTTAGTGGCGATAATTGTCATTTTTGGTTTATCAACGAGAAACTGTTATTGGAACGGGTCATTTAAGGGGACACACAAAACGTACAGCTCAAGCCAGGCGATCACTTAATAAGGGGATAACTGTCAGGAAAATTGTCATTTGGGGAGGTAAATCATTGGTTTTATGGTCGGAAATTTCGTTTTACGGCGACGCGCCACCTCCCCAAATGATAATTTTCAATACAGTTATCCCCATTCTAATGCACTTTTCTATATTTTCACTTTTCAAAATGTACTAGTTTGCACCCATTTCAAGCGCCGTCAGCAACGTAAAACCAAACGTCAGCCAATGAGAAGCGACGTTTTATAATGACGTCGGGTTTGCGACAGTATATCGCAGAATATACTGTCGCAAATTTTTGAGGTTATCCAATCAGACGTCACGTTATATTTGTAGGTGCATTAGAATACAGGTTCGTTCCCACTGTGGTTTGCTTCAAAAGATCCAAACCAGGTGGCTGCTAAAGGGAGGTAAGCCTTAAAAGAGTGACCCTTTAAGCCAGGTTGGATTTTACTAATGACGTGTGCCCTCTAAAAATTGCTTTAGAAGAACTGTTTTCAAAATGACTATATAAACTCCAAGGTTGCCAGGAATCAGAAAATATAATACGATACGTGGAGACGTCTTACAGATAGCAACTGGTATTTACATGTAACACCAGCTGCAGCGAGGCGATTCTTGGAAGGCATACAACAAAGAAGCAAAATAAGCAGCCTTGGTTGTTTTAGTCTGTGGTTATGACCAGTAACGAAATATACAACGCAGGGTACACCTTCTTGCGAGGTTTAACAAGAACTCTGTTTACAAACTGACTGAATGAACTCTAAGATCACAAAGGACCAGAAAGTAAACAGACTATGATGAAGAAAGGGAGAGTCGGGTCACTTCGGACAGCGGGTAAATTCGGACAGTGACACCGTTTCCTTTATATGTCAGTTGTTTGGAACTAGAATAAAAATAATTGGTCAAACAGTGAAAATCCCGATGAGACGGCTCATTATGAGCCGTCTAATCTGGATTTTGACTGTTTGCAATGGTATGTCCGAATTTACCCCCCTGTCCGAAGTTACCCGACTTTACCCTACGTAAAGCAGATGAGAAGGCAACGATCAGGAACACACTCATCTTCTAGATCCTGTCCTAAACACCATAAGGGAGAGTCGGGTAACTTCGGGCATGGGGGTAAATTCGGGTAACTTCGGGCATGGGGGTAAATTGGGATATACCATTGCAAACAGTGAAAATCCAGATAAGCCGTCTCATCAGGATTTTTACTGTTTGGCAAGTTATTTTTCTTTTAGTTCCAAGCAAATGACATATAAAGGAAACAATTTGACTGTCCGAATTTACCGGCTGTCCGAAGTTACCCGATTTCCCCTATGGAAAAGGAGAAACATAAAGACTACACATGAAGCAAATAAATAAATAAAAAATAAATAAATAAATAAAAACAAACATACAAAAAAAAAGAAAAAAAAAGAAAGCAGGCGGAAAACAAAGAGGTCAGCCCTTTCCAACAGATAACTCGAAATAATGTACAACCAATATAAAGTGGAAAAAACAATGACAATAATAGTAATCTACCACAGAAACACCGCAATGGAACAGTAAGTATTGAATTACTTGGGGTGTTTGGGTTGTGGGTTGGGAGGGGTTTAAACCTCACTTGCGCATAATCCTCGCCTTGGATACAGTTGTGGTTCATAAATATACAAGATATTCTCTCCGTGTGAAGGACCTCTTACTTGTCAATGGATCAAAACAACATACATATAACTCCAGATTCAATACAGGAGCACTCAAGAGCAAGAACGACAATGAAACGCTGGGGAAAAAGTCCAACAGCTGAAACACAATGACGACAAAGACTATTTAGGGGATAACTCTACTCAAAATTGTCATTTGGGGAGGTTAATCGTCGGTTTTATGGTCGGAAATTTCGTTTTACGGCGACGCGTCAGCGGAGCCGTAAAACGCATTTTGCGACCATAAAACCGACGATTTACCTCCCCAAATGACAATTTTCAATACAGTTATCCCCATTCTAATGCGCTTGTCGCATTTTCACCTTTAATAGTGTGTTACTTTGCACACATAGCCAACGCTTTAAGCGACGTAAAACCAGACGTCAGCCAATGAGAAGCGACGTTACGTAATGACGTCGGGTTTCCGACAGTATATCGTAGGATTTACTGTCGCAAATTTTTGACGTTATCTAATCAGACGTCGCGTTACATACGTAAGTGCATTAGAATAAGGTTTTAAACCAGCTTTATGCATTTCTGATGCAGCTTCAATATGAAGCAGCAATAATGACCTTGTATCAGTCCATACCCTGGGAGCCCTGATAGCTCAGTAGGTTAAGCAGTAGGTTAAGCAATGGCCTGCTGATCTAGTTGTCCATTGCAAACAGCATTTCATTAATCACTCTCCCAACATTTTGATATCCATGAAATACTGTTAAAAAGGGCGTAAGTCGCAAGTCATCCACCCACTTGTCCATACCCAGAGGTCACACAAACAAAGCAGAAACCCTGTTGTTTGAGATTACCTGCCTCGAGTATATACAAACGGCTATGATCAGCCAGAGCCACTTCGCAGCCTAGTCAGATAATGTACAGTTCACCTTGATAATCGTATATAGAGGCTTGAGCTCCACACACTGTAAGTGTTGGTAAGCGCTGGCCTACTGATATAACGGACACGGGTTCGAGCCCCGAATCGGTCCTACCGTAATCGGGGTTCCATTGCACACAGCCTTTCATTATCATCCTCCTATCGTCCTGATGTGACTGAGATACTGTTGAAAAGGACGCAAAATCGAAAGTCATCCATCCATCCATACATACATACTCTAAGTGCGTATAAGTCTCGCAAATTGGTAAGGGAATATTTCTTTTTTTTGTTCATAGTGTTTGTGTTCATAATCTTCATTAAGTGCTCGTGATCTATATCTTCAAAATAATCTTCAGGTGTTTCTTTAAAGTCAATTAGTATATATTTGATCTCTCATTATACTATTTTTTTATCTAAAAATTGCTGTGACACTATTAATATACTTCATTACCGTTATCACTTCTAAGCCGTCACGTTTTTTCATTAAAATATCTATCTGATATAGAATTGAATTACTTGTAAATAGCATACAGAAAAAAATAATTGCGACCTTATTGTAAACATGCCCTTCTCACACTAACCTATTATGATTAAAAGATACACTTTCAGGGGAAGTAGTTCTACCCGTTTCCCTTTGCCTCCCTTTTCAGTGTGGATAACCTCTTAAAGAAATTGCTTTAAGAGTGGATCCCGTTTTGGGGAAGGACTTCTTCGTCTAGGGTAGTGAACAGGAAGTTGTTACCCTATGTAAAATAGATTAAAAAATAAATAAATAAATAAATAAAAAGGAGAGAAAAATAAGGTGTACCCATTCATGTTAGGAATAGTCAGATATCGGTCTACTCTGTTTGGCTGGCCATTTAGGTTCGTCAGCCTGACCTATTTTGTTAACCTTATCGTTCATACAATATTTCACCAGTGAAAGGACGAGAAAAAGACTTCAAGTGGAACAAGAAAGACAACAAGGGCGCCGAATGAGAGCTTCACTCTAAGATCCACAAACGATCATGACTCTATATTATACAGGTAAAGAAGGTATTCTGAAGTCAGTGAACCATAAACTATAGGTCACAGATGGGTCGCTCCTCATGTAGGAGTATATCCATTTTTATGACCTTCATCCACATTGGTATGGAGAAATATTAAGAAGTCAGCCAACTGCGAAATACGTCAAATTTGAAAGTGGATGGTGGTGAGTGTCAAGTATCATGACTGCCACCCATACTGGAACTGAGAAATATCACAACGATAGTGAAAAATAAAGAATGGGTCGAGTCCAACATGGATGCTCGTGTTAATATGTGTTTCAAACTGTGTCCGGAAATCACTTTTCACTATGAGTTAATGACCGGTTTGCTGGTTACATAAACTATAAACTGTAAACATTTACATCTTTCTTTATTCACGGCCGATTGTCATGAAATTTTCGGCACATGTTTTAATCTTCAGTTTGAAAATCACCCAATTTGCGTTTTATTGAGTGTTTCACTTTAATCAAACAAGACACGTCTCATTTTATTGATTTCCATTGGGTAGAGAGTGTTTAATCAAGGCCGTATCAACTTATAGAAACAACTACGTGTCAGAAACGATGATGCGTGTCGTATCGACGTCGACAGAAAGTCATCAGCACAGCGATGCAGCGACGTTGATACATGTAGGCTACGTTATATTTACACTCCTGCGTAGAAAGCCATGCGCATAGCTCTTCGAAACCGTGATCGAATAGAACAAAAGCAATGTTCAAATCAAACAATTATCGTGGTGTTTGAACATCGTTTTATTTTTGTTTATTTACTTCCCAGACTGTAACTCGTTTATCTGACATTATATTACCGCTCTGGGTTAAGCATTTGTCGTTTTACTTTTTTGTAGCGTCTGAGTCATTCTGCGTTTTGCGGAATGATGTCACGATACGCAAGGCATAATGAACAACGATTTTTAATAATTCTAGTCATTTTCGAAGAGATTCTTAAAAGATTCATACTCTTAATGAAGGAATACACTGTCTACATTTGATTATTCGTTATTTCCGATTTTACTGTACTTGCAATGGTATCTTGCTGTTGATGATATCCAAACAGTAAAAGTTCTTAAAACTTTGGGATCATACCTGAAACACTTACCTTTAGAGTAACCAGCAAAAGCTTCATCGATATATCCATCTACATCGCTGTGCTCCTGGATGATATAATTGCTAATGCAATGACAATGCATAATTAAAGACTAAAATTAAACAAATAATTTATTCTCAAATTGTGTAATTTCTGGTTTCAATCAGTTTCTCAGGTTTTGGTCTGGCCTGAACCGGACGAAAACTGACAGCGGTGTCCTGGTTCTTAGAACTCTTAAATAACCTGTGCTTGAATATTGGTTGGATGTTTGTTTTGGGCTCAGCGGCTCTTTCAGACAGTAGGCCGTCTGTATCAAGCCGTCTCCCAGAGACAGGGAGGAAGAAAAAAGAAATGAAAGGCGAGACAACATACCCAAACATTCCCCACCCGCACCTACTGCAAGCACAGTATGCACTTGCCCTACTATTATCAAAATTAGAAGGACGCCCCGGCACTAACAGTTAGCCAGTACCATCGCCCGCCCGCACCCAACCCCGTGTGCCTGAATGATGTACCTGTGAGATAAAGGTCAGAGTATCCTGAACTCAAAGCATCGTACGTCGCTGTGTCGTGAAGTTAAGTGCCATATTTTTAATCCATTTTCATAACTTTGAGTTCAAGTATCTTCATTAATAAAAGAGATCGTGCCCATTTCTATTTTACTCTGACCGTCTATGAAGTTTATAGAATTTTGTGGGATGTTGTCCTATTTTGTTAATGCAAAGCATTTATAAAATTTCGATTAAACGTTCCTAAAAGGCGAAAAGCCCTGGGTCACTAGAGATGCTCTCGACCTCTGTGATGAGAGGAGAAATTTGAAGAAGAAGAGGAAAAAAGCAGGAGGAGCTAAAGAATACAAGGAAGCAAACAAGAGGATTCAGAAGGCAGTGAAGAAAGTGAAGGAGGACTGGATAGCTAGTCAGTGCGAGTAGATCGAAACTTGCCTGAACAAAAACAACAGTAAGAAAGCATACCAGCTGGTGAAGGATCTAACTTCAGAGAAACAGGGTATATCCACAACTATCCAGGACAAGTCTGGGAAATGCCTTACAGAGGAACACGAGATTCTCGGCAGATTGACAGAATATTGCTCAGAACTATAAAACCATGAGACTTACGGTGACAATGTGGTTCTGGACTGCAATCAGCCCCCAGAAGAAGATTAACAACCGATACTTCGTAAGGAAGTTGAGATTGCAGTAGCAGCACTAAAAAGGGGAAGTCTGCAGGAGTTGATAATATACCAGCAGAGTTTGTTCAAGCTAGCGGGGAGACCATGATTGATGTTTTAACATATATCTGTAACAGGATGTGGAGAACAGGAGAATGGCCTACCCCATGGACTCAGTGCTGATTATTACACTCCTTAAAAAGGGCAACCTACAGCTCTGCCAGTACTACAGAACAATCAGCCTCATCAGTCATTCAAGCAAAGGTATGCTGAAAGTCATGTTGAACAGGCTTAAACCACAAGCTGAAGAGTTAATAGCTGAGGAAAAGGCTGAGTTTCGAGCAGGAAGGAGCACCATAGAACAGATCTTCAACGTTAGAATCCTGTGTGAAAAGTATCCCCAACATCAGCAGAATCTGTATCATGTCTTCATCGATTTCAAAAAACCCTTCGACAGAGTATGGCATGCAGACTTATGGGCAACCATGCAGAAGTACAATATCAGTGCAAATCTAGTTCGCAACATGAACAGCTTTGCGACAAGGCTACAAGTGCAGTCCTGATAAATGGCAGCACAGGAGAATGGTTCAGAACAACAGTTGGAGTAAGACAAGGATCACTGCTGTCACCCACTTTCTTCAACATTTTTCTCGAACGGATCATGTCTGATGCTCTGGAAGAACATGACGGAAAGGTTAGCATAGGTGGCATAAATATTACCAATCTACGGCTTGCCGATGACATAGCCGCTCTAGCTGAGGAAGAGCAGGAACTAGAAGCTCTAATTGAAATTTTCGATCAAACCTGCACAAGGTATAAGATGGAGATCAGTGCTGAGAAGACCAAACTGATGACCAACAGCGCAGATGACATCCAGAGGGAGATGATTGTAAAAGGCCAGAAGCTAGGTACCGTTACAAGCTTCAAATATCTTGGAGCAGTTGTCTCAGATGATGGCTCAAAACAGAGGGTTCTCTCAAGGATTGCACAAGCCACTTCATCTCTTACCAAGCTGAAACCAATTTGGAGAGATAACAAAATATCTCTTGGATCAAAGGTGAAACTTTTGCGCTCCCTTCTCATTTCCATATTTCTGTTTGCCTGTGAATCGTGGACCTTGACAGCAGAGTTAGAGATGAGAACGCAGGCCTTTGAGATGAGATGCTACCGAAGGTTACTGAACATTTCGTACAATGACCATATAACCAATGAGGAGGTTCGCAGGAAGAACCAAGCGGCTATTGGAGAATATGATGAACTCCTGACGCTGGTCAAGAAACGGAAACTAAGGTGGTATGACCACGTCTCAAGGTCTTCTGGTTTAGAAAAGATTATTCTACAGGGCACAGTAGAAGGACAAAGAAGAAGAGGCAGACAGAAGAAGAGTTGGGAATACAATATTTAAGAGTTGACAGGGATGGATTTTGCCAGCTCAACTAGGGCAGCTGAGGACAGGACAAGGAGGAAAGGGATTGTTTCGAAGTCATCTGTGGTGCCCCAAGGACCTAGTTATGTCCCCCCACCAAAGGTGAGGGGGGACATATTGTTTTCAGTGCGGATCCCGTCGGCGTCGGTGTCTGTGTCGGCGTCGGCGTCGGCGTGACAGATTCTTGTATGCGCGATATCTCTTGAATCAATGGACGGAATTTCACCAAACTTGCATGGATATGTCATTGGGACAAGCTTGTGAGCTGGTTACATTTTGGTGACCTTGACCTCATTTTCAAGGTCACAGGAGGACTTAGATGACAATTTCTTGTATGCGCGATATCTCTTGAACCAATGGATGGAATTTCACCAAACGTTCATGGATATATCATTGGGACAAGGGTAAGAGCTGATTAGATTTTAGTGACCTTGATCTCATTTTCAAGGTCACTGGAGGACTTAGATGACAATTTCTTGTACCCATTACATCTCCTGAACCAATGGATGGAATTTCACAAAACTTGCATGGATACATTAGTGGGACAAGTTTTTGAGCTGATTAGATTTTGGTGACCTTGACCTCATTTTCAAGGTCACTGGAGGACTTGGATGACAATTTCTTGTACCCACTATATCTCCTGAACCAATGGATGGAATTTCACCAAACTTTCCTGGATACATGATTGGGACAAGTTTATGAGCTGTTTAGATTTTGGTGACCTTGATCTTATATTAAAGGTCACTGGAGGACTAACATGGCAATTTCTTGTACCCACAATATCTCCTGAACCAATGCATGGAATTTTGCCAAACTTTCTTGGATACATGACTTGGACAAGTTTAAGAGCTGAACAAAAGTTTGGTGACCTTGACCTCATTTTCAAGGTCACAGGAGGATTTAGATATGTGAAAATTTTCACTAAATTTGATGTATCTCCTTAGCCTTTTGCTTGATTTCCACTTTACTTTCATAGATATACCTATGGGACAGTGTAGAGTGTACTGTGTTTTGATGACCTTGACCCCATTTTCAAGGTCAAAAGCTATCTTACAAATGCGTATTTTTCTCTCTTAAAAATGAGATATCTTGAACCAGTGGATGGATATTCATCAGACTTGCATGAATGTATGATTGTATCGTTGTGACAGGTTGAAGACATGTTTAGTAGTTGGTGACCTTTTTGAAGGACATAGTCTTCTATTTAGGATATCTTTAGAACCAGCGGATGGATTTTGCCCAAACTTGCATAGATATTTTATTTGTACAGGCTTTTTATTCATTAGAGGGGATGGGAAATGGGCTGGTGTGTGTGTGTGTGTGGGGGGGGGGACATCAGTTTTTCTCTGAAAAACATTTCTAGTTAGGTTATGGGATAGAATAGGGAATAGAAAAGGCTAAAGGTGTTTCCGGACCCAGATGTTTGTTTAATTTCAGGTTCAATGAGATAGATAAAGTCTTAGGCACTCCGAAATGTAATTACTATTCAGAGGAATAACATTGTTTATGTTATCAAATGTGACTGCGGTTGAAGTGTTCAGTAAAATCTCGTTAGGGTCATACTAATCTTTTACCTCCTAAGCCTAAATCTTCCTTTAGATATTTGAAGCAGGGTATCCAAGATTTTCATAGGAAGTATGTTTTGGTTCCTGCTGACAAGGCCGCAAACAACATTGTTGTTGTTTGTCGGATGCACTATATTAACACTTTGAAGCAGGAACTTAACGGCACCACGGCTTACGAAGAGACTTTTACAGATGAGAAGACTGTCGTTAATAGCCACTCAAATAATTTGCCTTTAAAGTTTGCTGTAAACGTTAAGGAACGCCAAGACAGACTTCCTACGATGTATTGGTTACCTAAGCTTCACAAAAAACCGTATAAAGCTAGATTCATTGCCAACTCTAGCTCTTGTACTACTACAGAATTATCTAAATTATTAACTTCTTGCCTCACTGCTGTGAAATCTCGTGTCATTTGGTACTATGAGACAGTGTATGAGAGGTCAGGGAAAAATATGTTTTGGTCTATAAAAAATTCTGGTGAGGTACTTAGTAAACTGAAGTCAAGAGGGTTCCGTGCGACTAGTTTGTGCACTTATGATTTTTCTACTCTTTATACCACATTACCCCATAATTTAATAAAGGAAAAACTTGTTGATTTGATTGAGAGGGCCTTCAAAAAGTTCTCCAAAAATGAAGATACCCTTTATATTGCCTTTAACGATAAGAAAGCGTTTTTCACTTCTACTGACCGTAAAATATATAGAGGATATAGTCTTTGGTCATGTCAGAATGTATGTGACGCCTTATCATATCTCTTAGATAATATTTACATCAGATTTGGTAATAAGTTATACAGACAAATTGTTGGTATTCCGATGGGTACAAATTGTGCTCCTCTTGTGGCCGATTTGTTTTTATTTTGTTATGAAAGAAATTTCATGACTTCTCTTTCGGTTGATAATCAAGCTGATATCATAGATGCATTTAACTCTACCTCTAGATATTTAGACGATCTTCTGAATATTGATAATCCTTATTTTGAAAGCATGGTTAACCAAATTTACCCACCTGAACTTAAATTGAATAAAGCTAATACTTCAGATACCGAGGCCCCCTTTTTTGATTTACATCTATCTATTTCTAACGGTTTTGTATCTTCTAAAATTTATGATAAACGTGATGACTTTGACTTTGATGTAGTTAATTTTCCATTTTTGGATGGTGACGTTCCACGTCGTCCCTCTTATGGAGTGTATATTTCTCAACTTATAAGATTTGCTAGAGTGTGTAGTCATGTAGATGACTTTAATGCTCGTAATAAATGTTTAACTGCTAAACTTCTTCAACAGGGCTATCGGTATCATAAGCTTAGAAAGGCTTTTTCTAAATTCTATCGCAGACACCATGAATTGGTTTCAAAATTTGATGTCGGATTAAAATTTCTTTTACACCAAGGCCTATCGGAACCAGAATTTTATGGTGACTTAGTATACAAATTCATAAAGATTAAGGGTAGGACTGATTTTTCTGATCAATTCCGAAAAATAATAATACGTCACAAACGTATTGGCTATAATTTAAATGTTATGCGACAGTCTGCATGCTTAGTGATTAACCCAATCACGGTTGATAACTTTGCTGCACTCTTTAATTGCACACCGGGGGATCGGTCGTCAGACTCTATGATGGCCCCGACCTAAAGCTATATATTTTAGTTGGTTGGGACCGGAGCCTTTTTGTCTGTTGCTTGGTCCACCGGGGCTCAACTGGTGACCTTTTTTTGCTTCAGATTTCCAGTGGGGTCGTTTTGCAGGACAGGGATCTCCACCTGTCAGACGGCCCGTTGTATCTGTTGAGTCCTCGTCTTTGCTTCTTCATGGTGTTGAAATTTGATTTATGTGTTTACCGTGATGATTCATTGACGAGTTAGAGGGTTATCATGCGAACCGAACTACCAACTAAATGTTTTGTACCACTTCAGAAACTGAGGGTGAGGTTGGGCCTGTAAAATCGATTTAAGCCCCCCAGTAATTCATTACTGACCGTTCCAAGGCGGTAGTTCTGTTGTGGTTCTCTGTTGCCTGTTTTTGGTGTCAGAGTTTCTGTGATGTTTTACCTTATGTATGTTCTTATTATTTTTGGTTCGGTTTGGGTTGCTGAGTGGCCACCTTTTGGGAACAAGCTGCTCACTCGGTTGGCCGTATGTTCTCTGTATCTTGGTTATTTGTAATCTTAGTTGTTTCCAACTATGGTTTGAGGGCTGAATTTGGATTTTGATTGTTTCAGTTCCTGGTCTTTGCATACTTTTTACTTTTCATAAACACAGCTAAAGACAGACAACATAACTGTATTTGAAGGGTCAGTAATAAATTAAATAAATTAATGTGGGCTAACAGCGGGTTTACAATTTTATAAGGTTACGCACTTCTCAGGAAGATCTCAGGTTGATTTGAGGAGTCTTTCGAAGGAGAGAAGGCAAGGGAGTGCGATGTGTCCTTATTAAAATGCCTATATTTAAGATTAAGGGCATTAATTTCTGAAAATTAAGTAGAACAGAAATTGAAGAAAATAAGACTACATATTCCGTAATTAAACTGTTTACAGTAAGTGTGTATTCAATATGAAAAATACGAACGAGTGTCCCCATTTGTTAGGGAAGCTGGATAATTATAATTATGAGGTTTCTTTGTTGTTGTGTGTGTCCATTGCTTTCGATTGGTATTTCTTTCAGCATGATTAGAATCTTTTGAATCTTAGAAATTACTGTGTCGATGGCATTGGGAGTGAAGCTTTCTATTCTGATTAACGCTATAGGATCATTGCCTTAATTTGTTTACAAACAATATTGCCTTTCTGTAAGTTGATTTAGTAATATATGACAGTTCAATGCTTCACAATACTTTTTAGCCTACTTTTTAGAGAGCTAACGGGTGGGATAATTTTTCAATTTTGATGAGGCAGAATTCTCATCCAGAGAAAAAAATGAAAATAGCTTATCAGAAATCAAAGTCCTTCTCTGGTCCGAAGAAGTAGAGTATTAAAATCAACCTACAAAATTTGACGCCCAAGTAGACAGCCAGGAACGCGACAAAATTATTCTTCTCCTTTAAGGTTATCATAGTCCGAGAAGGCAAAAACAGGCATAAAAATAAACATATTTACCGAACGATGGTATAAGTGAAAAGGCTCTGTAGCCTGTCACCCACCACAAACCATACAAACTCTAACAACATCAGAACTGCCGCCTTTGAATGGGCAGTAGCGGAAAATCACCCGGGTCGGGGAGGGTCAAATTGCGGGGAGGGGGTGAGGGGTGGGGCTAGGCGTAAACGTTTGTCGGTGTACAGATCTTCACCATGGGTTAATATGATCATCCAAATACACATAAATGCTCCCCATGCATAGCCTTTCTCCCTCTCACTCAGCGTATTAACACAGAAAAAGTATTTATCCTGCATCGCCTGAAAACAGGAATATGATAACATAATGTGGTATCATGTCACTTTAGAACTGCTCTTGCGAGAATGGTATCATCAGAACCTTTGAAAGTCACCTCTGAAGACTATTGCCTACATACTGCCGCTGGCCGTGAAAAGAACATTCGACTGATTAAATGAAGCCACCGACTTATGTTATCATGCAATCGGGACGTCAGCAAGTTCGGACAAACTGTGTTTCCTATTCATTTGTTTTACTCTTTTCACGTCTTCAAATCTCCTAATGAAACATGATTAATTGAAAACCATGTTGCTGTCTTTTTATATTAAAGGCTCCATAGTCCTATCAAAGGGCAAAATCGTCAAAATACGAATCATTATGAAACCTGTGCAGCCTTCAGAATTGATGAAAATATGTCGGTTGATGTACTTTTTTGAAGCATATAAATGGCAAAAAAAGAAGGAATAAGGTATTTTTTAAAAATAATAAGTCACTCCATAAAAATACCGGTTTCGTCTCTGGTTCCCCGTTAAGGAATGCAATAATGCAACAGCGGCACAATCAATGGGATCCTTGCCTAATTGTTTTGTACATTGTATTTTTATCACCTGTTAAACGCCTGTACCTTATATTTTTACCGCCTGTACGTTGTATTTTTATCGTGAAATAAAGCTTGTGAAATCGAAAGTAGGTCATTTTGGTTGGCAACTAAAATGACCTAGTTATTTTTTCAAATCTATTTTATGGTAAACTCAAGGACGTTTTGATTTTTCAAAGCCGGCCAATCACGATAGTAATCAATGGCAAAACTGTAGTGAGAAGTTTGCAACGATACCTCACGATAAAGTATTTCATGCTGATAGAGCAATGGGGCCTTTAAGTTTATAAGGCTCGACCAGAAACACGTAGGAATCGCTCGACAAGCCCTGCCCTTCCTACACTGTTTCTGGTCTCGCCTGATAGACGTGATATCAAAAGTCACTAGCATAATAATAAATCATGATTTGAAGCAAAACTGAACTCATTCATGCCTAGCGTCCCATAAAATAAATCTTTGCAAACAGCATAGATCCAGATGAGATACCACAGAACGCGGCGTATACTCAGAATCTGCATTTAGAAATAGACAAAATTTAATCAGACAAGTTTTAGCTTTGAAATTGACCAGTACAAACTGTTCGGGTGGAAGAGGCCACCGGGCTTAATTGTGTTAACTATTGTTAAAGCAATCTAATAAGGAATAAACATCAGAGCAGTTCAGACTGACTAATATGCAAGACCAGGCCCTCTGAGTGTGCTAACTTATTTATGTTCTTTCTTTATATACCCGTTCCATATATGTATTGCTTAGTTTTATCTTTCCAGACATATTGATAGTCTTTTAAAATCATCTTCGGATGTATTTGAAAGTTTGTCCATTTTAATTTTAGTCTTCCATAGCAACTCCATTTCAATCCGACACTCACTTTGCCTGTATTAATAACAATACACCAATATCAAACAATATATGCAAACTGTTGTAAATATGGTATCAAACACAAAACACAAGCTAAGCAAGATATCCAATCAAGAAACAAGAAACGCTAATGACAAAAAATGGAACAGACCATTTGCGATAACGGACACAACAATTACAGAAGTCAACATATAGGCAATACTCAGGAACTAATACAATCAGATCCCATATCCCGCGCTCAGAACTAAAAGAGAAAGTTTATACTTAAAATGAAAGCAGTTCACGAAGGGCACGCACGGTAAACCGAATGAGCAGCTCTTTCCCAGACAGGTGGTCATTCAGGTACTCAAACTAAACTAAAATACTACTCACAGAAATGGTGAACAAAAGCACCGTCATGGAAACAGTAAGGAACCATAATAGAAGGCCCGCTTTGGAACTGTCAGTAAAATAACTGGGGTGGGAGGGGTAGGGGGTTGGAGAGGGAGTGAAGGGGCTTAAATCAGCTTATGTAGTGGTTTGAAACTGTTACATTAAAACAGCTGTTCGGTCCGCGTGAAAGTATCCCATCCCTTCATAGAATTATCACGAGAAACAAAGAAATCAAGGATAAAAAACTATGATGAATCAAAGATGAGAACTCGAAACAACGTGAGGCGGCACCTGTAGATCCCAGGGGAGTCATTCATTATATATATGGAGGAGCAAAAGAAAACTACATGCTGAACACCGACCGGCCAAGCAACAGACAAGAAAAGCTCCGTTTTCAATCAATTGAAATGCATTGCTCTATTCCAGGGCCATTACTGAGTCCAAATTGTAACGGTACGTAAGACTACCGGCTGCTCTAATCGATTTCCATTTAAGTTTGTGGGTGGGAAGTAAAATTGACTGCATCAGTCCGCTGTATATTTCATACTTATTTAATGCATGCAAAGTCCCCATTTTGTCTCTGCCACACAGGTCCATATATCAACTTAGTAAAGAGACAGCACAATCAAAAATACACAGAAAATAAAATGGACAGCGTTGATGTTCTGGCTGCTACAGCCAAATATCACCAAAACAAACCACAAAGCAAACTATCTATACTTGACACTGACTTCCCAAAGGCAACCCTTTTAGAGCAACTGGCTTCATATACCGATAACGACAATTGATCATGTGAGGTTGTCGTCAAGCGACGTTTAAGGTATACAAACGTCTTGATTGGTCCACGTAACCTTCGATTGACGCCATGTTATGGCGACGGCTGTTTAACTTAATGGCCAATCACGGCGTTACTTTCTTTTCTTCGATGCATAGTTTGCATATTCTACATTTAATTACCAGGAAAACAGCACAAGAAGTGTTTAAACATAAAGTGTAAATATAAAAATAAATGTTTGATTTTTCAGCGTTTATCGTGCGAAGAAGCCAGTGGTCGTCGCTAAAATTCTACAAGAAGCGCTTCGCGCTTCATTGTATTTTAGCTCTGCCCACCGACTTCATGACACGATGAACTCTGAAAAATCAAATTTAAATTCTTAATTGAAGGTCACCCCTGTGATAAGCAACAACAAGCAGGATCAGCATCATAAACAGTCAGCAGTGCGAACAACACAGTGCAGATCAATGGACTCCCTCTAAATCAGTTTTAAAATAGAGTTGCACTGAAGCCGGTGCCAGGGGGCGTGGCCATTGTTGGAACATTACAAGAGGGCGTGGCCAGTGTTGCAACATTCCAAAACTGCACATGAACAAACTCAATAAGACCGAGTCTACTATTCATGTTTCTCATGATGTGTTCCTTGCTTCGAGAGAGTCATCCTTCAGAAGTTGTTTTAAATTATAAATATGCGCGCGCAACGTCACACTTAGTAATTAGACAAAATCATCTTTTAAATGTTGTAGACTACTTATTCATTAATATTGATCGTAACAAAAGATAGGTTTGTATATACAAACATGTAATTTATATGTTTTCTTATTTTGCTTACTATAAATGTCACGTAATATTATAAACTGAGGGACTTTAAAAACGCACCATTGTATATCTTGTTATTTTACCCAGAGTTTGCAATATAGGAAACGTTTGAGCACTCGTGCGAGTTAGCATGGTTGAGTTCTTTAAGTCTGCAAACGCATACAGAGAGTGTGCAACCATGCATAGATTTTTCGAGAAAATGGAAATTTGGTTACTTTTTCGCATAAAATTTGAACGAATTCACATTTTGTCGAATTTTAATGTTTATGCATCTGAATGAATACCACACACTGTAAAAACAATGAAAAATGGCAAAGATCCTTGAAAAAGTGTTTTATAGTGGTGTTCGAAAATTGGATTTTTTTTTTAAAAAAAAATAGGGTACAGTTCAAATTTTGGAAATGCCCGACTTAAAAGCCGACCAACTGATTGTATACGTACCCAGGCCATGAGGGTATATCTTAATGTACCAGTTTCAAGCAAATTTGAATAATCATTCAAATGTCCGTTACCTTCACTTCCGGTTTTATGCAAAAAGTTTGAATCTTTGCAAAATGACGTTGAAAAGAAAGAAATGTAACCGATAAAAAGAGAACACAAAGCATGAACAATGAATAACCCCTGATTTTTATGTCATTGAAATCTGATCAGCAGTTACGAAATTGCAGCAAACTGAAAATCACGCTTCAATCATCATTGGATTAATGCGAATTTATCTCCCTTTAGGAATATTCTAATGCCAAATTTTGCATTCATTTTGAAAGTTTGTGTTCCCGGTTAAAATTGGAATAAACCAAAATTACAATAGTTGATGGCTGTATGAAACAAAAATTCATTTTTCTAGCATATCCAAAGCTACGAATTGGTGCGTTTCGAAAGTCTCTCAGTTTTGTAAATCGTGATATGGTTCTTCATACTAAATTATATTTTTCTGTAACAATTTATGTGACATAGATCAAGGATAAGACTTATTGAGCTTCATTATTCATATCGATCTCTAATTTAATTTCAGTTGTTCTTTTTCATTAAAACTCGTATCTGATAAAGTCAGTGTCTGTTTCCTCCACATCTGAACACCTCAACCAAGCTACTGCCATTACGCTAAAATGCTATTCCCCTAACAGAAGTTTGACAATCATCGATAAGTAAAATCGACATGTCGACATGTCGATTTCACTATCCAGTGATTGTCTAACATTTGTTAGGGCAAATACCTATTGTGCAAAACCTGAATAGATTCTGTTCCAGTGTCTACCATCAGAACGGTAACATATTTTGCTGAACAGTTCGTTAGATTAATATTTATGAGGTGCAGTTATAAGAAAACGATAAAATCAGTACGTCCATATACAGATTTTATCAGACTTATGGAAAAGAACTTTCTCAAGACACAGTTAATGGACAGGGTTTGCATTTGTTTATTTGTGATCATTACTTATGAACTCCTTATCATAACAGAACCATAATAAATGATCGACCAAAATACTCAAAAGAAAGAAGAAGAAGTAGAAAAAAAAAACTAAAAACAATAAAATTAATGTTTCATATAGCATTATGGCCATAGGGGCAGTGCATGTAAGAAGCCTACCGTATCTTGGGCATAGCATTTTTCAAAGACGAGGCCCATTCCTCTCCTCTCGCTGCTCGTTGACAAAGAGAGAGAGAGAGAGAGAGAGAGTTTCTAATCGCTGGAGCGTTACGGATTAAAAGCCGCGACCTTCAACGCCAAATGCCACACGGGCACGGCACCTCTTTAAAACAGACGAGCCAGTAGTTTTAACAGTTTGCTATACATGCATGAATGCATGACCAGAAAAAAGTCAGAATTTCTACCATATTTCCGTTAGTTAATAACCGAATGCAAATAGGTATAAATGTAATACCGATCTAACATACAGCAGTAAGTTGGTAATACCAAACAATGAAAAAAGTTTCCAACCGCAAGGTGATTGCATAAAAATTTCTTTTTCTGAACTGACAGGCTTATTGCCAGAATCAAGGCGGTGTGTCACGCGACTTCCTTCGCTTATTGGAAAGGTCTTCAGACCTTTCCACCTAGTTCGCTTTACAAGCAGTGTATTCTAATCTGGTTCTGCATTCTGTCATCGCAGGAATGAAAAAAAATCGATAGAGCGAAGTCCAGTCCAAAATCACAGAGCTTATTAAGGTACGGTAGGTAACAATATTTATTGCAAATTTTCACTGACTTGAACACCGTACGGCGTATTATTCTTTGCTGAGCATTGCACATTTTATCAAGCAACGAATGTACTTTTTTTTGTAAATATGAATTGCCCTAAAACATCTTATTAGCAAACTAAAACTAGACAACAGCGTTTCATTCCCCAGTAGGTATTTAACAATCAATAACGATATAGATGATGCGCCATACCCCAGTAAACATATATGATTTGAAGCTGTGTTTAACTTTCTCTCTTTTTTCAAGTTTTATGCATTATTTATGTTTGCAAATGTGAACTCTTATAAGTAAGCTAAACGGAAATCGTTTCTCTTCAGCCAATGAAACGCAACCGCCATAAGAATACATAAAACTTTGTACCTCAGCGCACACATGTGCTTGCTTTTATAGCTTCCTTCATGTAAGCGATATGTAACACAAAACACGTTGTGTTATTACCACCCCCTATTAACCTATCGGGCCGGAAGACTCATGGAGGCCCGGGCATGGAGGTAGGAGCGTCTTATTTCCTTCCAGCAAGTAAATGACTTGCCCACTGCCTGTGACATAAATGACAAGACTCAAAGAGCCAAAATAGTTGAGTCTAACCCTAACCTACACGGACCCCCTTAATCTAGCTATTTTATCAAGCTGAGCAGGGCTCGCTCGGGTATTATCGGTACTCAGATTCGAGTTCTATCCTGGCTGTAGTCTTCTTCTATGAAGACTTCCGCCTAATGATGATGTGTACATTGGTTTTATTTAATCTTAACCCGATCCTTCGTGAGGAAGTTGAGATTGCAATAGCAGCACTGAAAAAGGGGAAGTCTGCCGCAGTTGAAAATATACCAGCTGGACCTGTTCCAGCTGGGGGGGGGGGGGGGGCTATGACTATGACTGATGTTTGAACAGAGATTTGGAGAACAAGAGAATGGCATACCTCATGAACTCAGTCGCTGATTATTAAAACCCCTAAATCCTACATAGGGCGACCTATAGCTCTGCCAGATCTACAGAACCATCAGCCTCATCAGTCATTCGAGCAAAGTTATGCTGAAAGTCAATCTTGAACAGGCTTAAACCCGAAGACGAACAAATAATCGCTGAAGAACAGGCTGGGTTCAGAGCTGGAAGGAGCACCACAGGACATATCTTCAACCTCAGAATCCTGTGTGAAAGTACCTCCAGCATCGGCAAAACTTATACCGAAGGTTATCTCTAGGACTGCACAAGCCACTGCAGCTTTAACGAAGCTGAAGCCAAGTTTGAGAGATAGCAACATACCTCTTGGATCAAAGGTGGAATGGTGCGTTCAGCAGAGTTACAGAAAAGAATGCAGGCCTTGGAGATGAGATGCTACCGAATGTTACTGAACACTTTGTACAAGGACCACATAACCAATGACGCGATTTGCAGAAAGATCCAAGGCGCCATTGGAGAATTAAATGAACTCCTGACCCTGGTCAAGAAACGGAAACTAAGGTGGTTTGACCACGTCTCGAGGTCTTCTGGTTTAGCAAAGAGGATTTTACAGGACACAGTGAAAGGAAAAAGAAGAAGAGGTAGACAGAAGAAGAGTTGGGAAGACAATATTAAACAGCGTACAGGGTTGGGTTTTGCCAGTTCAACTAGAGCAGCTGAAAACAGGATAAGGCAAAAAGGCAAAAGAGGTGTTGCGAAGTCATCTGTGGTGCCCCAACGACTTTGCAAGATGAATAGATAAAATTGAAAAGAATGGATGTAGTCCACGTTTGTATTAGCTGTACGTATGCAAGTTTTTGAAACCTAAACACTGTTGGTTAAAAGAATGGGTAAAATAGTACGAACATCACTAAAATGCGAAAAAGATCCATGACCATTGTTACTATTATCTCCATTGACTACTAACAATCGCGCACCTGGTAATGAGAACTTTCAGATACAAACCGTTTCTTGGAGCTCCGGTAGCTCTGTAGGTTAAGGGCTGTTGATCTAGCCGCCCCGGGTTCGAGCCCCGCTACTGGGCCGCTAGAGGCGAGAATCTTTCTAACCGTGAACGGAGTTCCATTGCACACAGCATTTAATTATCACCCCCACCATCGTCCTGATATGACTGAAATACCGTTAAATAGGATGTAAAATCACAAGTCATAGAACTGTTTCTGATTTAGCAAGTGATTGGCTGTTGTATATGCAGTAAAGAGAGTAATGTAAATGACTTCCATTACGGTTTTCAGCATTCATTTATGACTATTTAGTTAAATATGACATGCAGTTACATCATATGCAACAGACGCCACTGACGAGGTCCTGATTGAAAACCGGCTAATAAACTGTACAAGACACTGCAGCAGACCTTTCTATAGGTTTCTTTTTAAAGAAGCCAACTTGTTTAGTACCTGTATTTGGACAGAATGGGTAAGAAAATTGTTCACTCGATGAATTCTCATGCAGTAAAGTGCAGATACCTTGTCTTTATGCACAGCAAACGAATGTTTTAATGTTGTTATGCTACACGCTGTGGTTTTCCACACAAGGTCGAGCAAAGACTCTCATACTTTGCTCGACCTTATGTGTAAAAACAACGCGTTCATGAAAACAACTCTAATACGATGGTTTTACCGCAAACATGACGAGGTATCTGCTCTTAAGCGCATGCAATCTCATCGAGTATTAAAGAAATACCGATCAATTATCTTTTCCGTTCTGTCCGAATATAAGTACAAAATATTACGTGATTCCCAACGTGAGACCACAGCAATGATATTCGGCACAGTTGCAAAACAAAGCTTAAGAGAAAGATTTTTAGTAAACCAATTTTTTTTCAATATAAAAGAAATTAAAAATATTGGTCGCATACATGTTTTGTTTTCATTGCATCCGAAATGAATGTAAGGTTATACACATAAATTCGATATAAGCTGTCGGTAGTCTTGCTGATGACCGTTCCATGGCGGTACGTCTCTTCCAGTTTTATTTTGTAACCCTTGGTTTGTATGTCGTGGAAACTATGCTGTACTATTTGGTCGTATGTGTTGCTCAATTTTACTTCTTACTTTGGTCGGCTGTGCTTTCTATGGCTTCTTCGGTCCACTCTGGCCTTTCCAGAGTATCTTTGTCTGTAGTTTTACTAAGATGGTTCATGCAGTCGTTAGGATGCCTCTACGCAAACCTACGCAAGGTGTACCAGTTGATGATGATCTGAAGCAACAAGCTACAACAGAAGTAAGAGTAAGTTGGCATGCATAATAATGCTTTAAACCATCTGTACTTTTCTACCGACCATTCCATGTTTTGATCTGTTGCGATTCCTCTTCGTTTGATTAAATGAGTCAGCTAAAGCAAATATACGGTTACGTACTATCATTATGTGTGTCGTTAATTGGTGTGGCGTAAAAAGGTACTTAAGGAAATGTGCGAACAGAAGCAACTCCGCCAAGTCTGCGCATCTGCGCAGTCTGGTCAAAGTATTTCCTTTTCGCATTAAGCATATATGAATGCAAATCTAACATTGCATAAGACTCTGGCTAGCATGCGCATCTGAGAGTGATTTGTAAGTTCATTGTTCGTAAATTCGTATCGGTAACTAATCACACGACATCAAATCTTTTTTCCGCTTTTAGGTGTCCTGTTGGATCAGGAGGCCCGGTAAGAACTGCTAAACCGCTGGAGGCGATAATCTTTTCAACTGTAAACGAGATTCCAGTGCACACAATCTTTTATTAACACCCTCCAATCGTCCTGATATGACTGAAATACTGGTGGAAACCAAACGTAAAATCACAAGTTATCCATCCATCCATCCTCACCTTGTGGATTATGCTTAGTGCCTGACTTTCCTGGATAAATTCATTTATTTATATTTACAGGAAGCGTATTAAGAAATATTGATGTTTTAGTCCTTGAAACGCTAAATGACGTGACAGGTAGAAGTTGAAAGAAATTTGTTTAGTGCAGACTTTCTGAATAGATCTTTAAGATTGCTTTTCAATACAGCATTCACCCCAGCCAGATAAAGTGCGCGACTAAATGAATCTGAATATACATTTCATGGCATTATTAAGCGAGTCATTTACGTGCTTATTTAGCGTCATGTCAGTCAGTATGCACTTTTGTTATTACAATGTTTTTGCACATTTGTGATTTTTTGTGTGATAGAATTTTATTTAAAAGAACTTCCTTTACATTTTGATAAACTCGTAAGATGAATTGTGGTATGCTTAAATGACACGAGAAATTATCCATATCAATAGAGTGTCTAAAAACGAAACAAATATGAAAACACTCTGTGTTTTATTGTCTAGCTTTAGTGGAAGGGTTGTCAATGTTTTCTCAAAAACTCTTTTCTCAGGACCTAATCAAACTATGCTTCAATTATTATACAACTGGACAATAAGTTCTTTACTTGTGGGATGCCGACTCACGCTCATTGCACCCGTTATTTCTCTTATTTACCTATCATGTTTCCTGTCTTTTATAGTTCATTAAATTTGTATCATTTTGCCAAGCAGCTTAAGCTCTCTAAAGCGCAAGTTTCGATCTGGGACCGTATTCATAAAACGACTTAAGTGGTTGCTATGCTGTTGCTAAGGCCAAATTCCTATGAAGGAGATTCCCTACAACTATGCACTTTGCCCTGGAGGAACAGTCTTACAAAGACTGTTCCTCCAGACCAAATTTCATAGTTGTAGGGAATCTCCTTTATAGATATTTAGCCTTAGCAACAGCATAGCAACGACTTAAGTTATTTTATGACTACGGCCCCAGGTTTGCTGGAAAAAATGAGTCGTCGTATCCAGGCGTGTTGCACGCTATCCTCATTATTTTGAATTTCTATTTCGAACATTGTGATTTGGCGGTTTATAGAGCGGGATGAGGAATTTGATTTTTCGTTTTCTTTGAGCGGGATGCGGGATTTGGTTGTATTAATTCCTGATCATCGCTTGTCTTTTACTTTTCTAAGAAACTATTAAAGGGCCTTTTTTATCTGGTATACAGTTAGGCAATAATATTGATAATTGGTTTACTGGCTTGATCGCTGTGCTGTTGTTTATTGCGTAGTAGTGCATATTTCGAACATATTTCCTCCAGATAACATACCACAGGATTTTCCATGAGTGTCAGAAGCTAACAATAAAGACTTTGTACTTGCATATCTTGCAAGACAATCTGTTATGTTCTGGTAAAGAAAATGGTATCAGCTCTGCTGGTTTGCTATATTTTTTCTCTTTTCAAATAACAATTCATCCCTTAAAGTACAACTGTAGTCAGATCCGGACACTTCTACTTTGCCATTCATGAGCATTACTACCATATGTATATGTGGCTACGGAATGATCCCGACACATATGCAGTGGTAAATGCTCGGTCAAATGAGCCGTTGTATTGTGAGAGCCAATCCATGGCGAGGGTTATGCGCATGTAAAACCGGTTTTACTCATGGCATAATTAGGGGATAACTGTACTCAAAATTGTCATTTGGGGAGGTAAATCGTCGGTTTTATGGTCGTAAAACGCAATTTGCGACAATAAAACCGACGATTTACCTCCCTAAATGACAATTTTTAATACAGTTATCCCCATTCTAATGCATATGTCACATTTTGACGCTTAAAGGTGCGCAACTCCGTACAATAGCAAGCGCTTTCAGCTGCGTAAAAAATTACGTCAGCCAATGAGAAGCGACGTTTCTTAATGACGTCGGGTTTGCGACAGTATATCGCAGAATATACTGTCGCAAATAATCAGCCATTGCGTTATATTTGTAAGTGCATTAGTAATCATGACTGAAAGTTCCAAGGTGAGCGTCTCTTGTGGCTGATAACTGATTGTTGTAATTCTAGCACCGTGGTCGTCCACCTGCTGATCTGCTTTGTGTGTGTGTGTGTGTGTGTGTGTGTGTGTGTGTTTTGTTAATTTAAAGTTTAAATGGTCTGCTATGTGTATTTAAAATAACAAAAAAAATGTTATTCTAAAATTACAGAAAACATGTAAAGCTGTTTATGTTAAATGTGGCTGTTTGGTTTAAATTGTATGTTTCTGAATGACGAGTGTGTAAATGAACCACGATAGAATCCAGGGCGAGGGCTATGCGCATGTAAAACCACAGTGATTACGGGTTAAGTCAGGTAAATTCGGACAGCTGGTAAATTCGGACAGTGCCATTGTTTTTCTTTATATGTCAGTTGTCTGGAATTAAAAAAAGATAACTGGGCAAACAGGAAAAATCCTGATGGGACGGACATTTTGAGCCGTCTCATCTGGACTTCCACTGTTTGCAATGGTATGTTCGAATTTACCCGATATCCAAAGTTACCCGACGACCCTATGGCTGAACGTTCCAAATCACTGCTTCTGTTATGGTTTGCTATTAGTGCCAATGTTTGTCGGCTATCTATTTGTCTTTCAGGTTTTTTTTACATTATTTAGGATAGCCCCGCGGCCATCTGCTGGGAGAGATCAGTCCTCTTGGCTTTTCGCTAGTCCTGTTGTGCTTTGTGTGCCAACCTTCTTGTTTTCCTTTCTCATGCTATGTACAGGATAGGATATACAATTTCCATAATAACAGTTTACTATGGGTCACGTGACAGGCCTAAAGATACGAGGCCTCGAGGTTAATGTACTTTTTTCATGCTCATCTGAGCATAAAATTTTCTCTGCTGAAGAATATGAAAAAGCCAACAAGTATAGGCGTATTTCATACTCAGCTAAATTGAGCAACAAATCAACTATACTTAACAGTAATTTGCTGTTTATTAGCAGGAAAAATTTCACGATCAGCTGAGTTGGGCATGGAACAAGTTTTATAACCTATGGGCAAGCAGTTTTTTTCTGAATTTTCTAAACATTCTACAAGAAGTTCATGTATCATGTGTAAAAATTTCACTTTCATCTCATTTTACATTTTGCTTTGTCAAATACTTTGGTATCCCCTATAATTTGTGAGTAGTATACTTTCGGGGAAAAGCACTGAACCATCACAGATTTAGTTACTTAACTATCGTCCCGAAATCAAAAAAAATCTACAAGAAGCTTGTGTATCATGTATGAAAATTTCACTTTCATCTCATTTTACATTTTGCTTTGTCAAATACTTTGATATCCCCTATTATTTGTGAGTAGTATACTTCCGAGGAAAAGCACTCAACCATCACAGATTTAGTTACCTAACTATCGTCCCGAAATCACATTAAACATAACCATTAGCAACACACCTAGAACTGTAGGTTGTATAATGATAGATAGGCTGTACGTCTAAAATTTGAAGCGACATCGAATGATATGAGAACACATTTTGATTTGAGACCTTTATTTTGTTTTTGCTTTAATCATGTGACATTCATTTGTTTTTCGGTATGTTTCGCATGTTACATATATGTGTTAATTGTGTGTTCACTTCTCCTTTTGGTTCCTTTGGAAGGTTATGATCTGTTACTGGCACTTCTTGTGCATGCACATAAGCATTTTGGCAGATAAGGGTGACGTTTCACGTGTGTAACCAACCCCTTAACTATTAGCTACTTCAAAACGTTTCTTCCCTTAGCCGCTCTTCTTTGTTCACCTACCTGTTTTTGTTATCATCACTGAGCTGTTCAGTTGCATGTATGTCATAAGATGACTTTTTTCTGTTCTTAAGCTCAAGCGCAGTCAAATATAAAAGGGGCTTATGTAGCGTCACTTTACAAAACTTGGACGGACACACGGCGCCAAGTGTGTGCAACTATGGTTACGTACCGTTGAGCCACTTGGGGAACGTCGATAGGAGAATTGAACTGAACTGAACTGAACGTTACTTTAATTATAAGCATTTGTTTTGGTTCAGTTATTTGTCACATACTGTGATATTATCTGATGGAAAATTGTTGTGACTTGCTTTATCATCATTAATCTCAATTAGTGTCAGGTGTGAAATCATCATGAAATGAGATTTTAATATCTTTAATCTGACATATATAAAAGCATTAAGTTTCGGGTGTAATGAAAAACATTCGATCTTGTGTTGATATTTTGTAGTTTCAGAGAAAAAAAATAAGACATTGTAATAGCTTTTTGTGCCCATCATCTCCAGTGCTTAAGAGTAAAATAGTTCCACTGACCATCCGAATGCGGTTGTTGTGGTGCAGTTCCTTTTTTTCTGTCGTTTATGTCAGTTATCGCACATATAGACGATCTGACACCAGTGGTCATTACACATGAAGTTTATGAAATGAGCCTTCGGCGAGTTTCATACATTTCATATGAAATGACCTCGAGTGTAAGATTCTGTGTATCATATGATCTTTTAAAATGGGATTTTAACGCCTTAAAACTAAACATTGTTTCAATACGAAAACGCATTGTTGACATGGACGTTGTCAATGACGTTACGAGTACGCGCCAAAGTGTTATTACACGTGTGGTCATACGAGTCTTATTATACGACGTTATCCGTTGAATAGCAGCGACGTCATATGATAAAAGTTTATCAGTTTTGTTGTTACATACTTCACATTTCTTTCTTTTCGGTTTTTATGTTGGATTTTGCTTTGTGATAAATTTTATGGGTGATAAATTGTATGGGTTCACTTCAATGATCTCCAGCCATTTTTACAAAAGTAGGCACATTATGACTTTCTGTTCGCTTTCATTGACGACAAACCTCATCAAACTGGAAAACAATTCTCATGCCCAATTTAACGTCGCTTTATAATCGCAATTCATCTCTGAACAAGAATTATTGTGCATAATGTTTTATGGGATAATTCAAGGTTTAAGCCAAAGATTTTTCATTTAGACAAAAATGAGCAGAAATATGAGAAAATTATCTCACTAATTGCTGGGGCCGTATTCATAAAGCCACTTAAGTCGTTGCTATGCTGTTGCTAAGGGTAAATTTCTATAAAGGAGATTCTCTAAACCTATGAAATTTGCTCTGGAGGAACAGTCTTTTTAAGACTGTTCCTCCAGAGCAAATTTCATAGTTGTAGGGAATCTCCTTCTGTCGTTTTTGTGGTAATTCCTCCTAAGTTAATCAGATAATCTACATAATGATTCCCAGCTGCATGCTAGATATCCTAGCTCAAAAAGTTCTCTAGATATATAGTTGAAATTCTTGTTTTAGGTAAATACCTAAGTCTGAGTCTAAAAACAGAATGGGTGGTCGGGTTGGGCAGTGGTGCACAATAGCTGCAAAGCACTGTCATAGGAATAACTCTCTAATTATTGAATGCAGAGTTATCTGGCCTTTACCAAAGTAATTTACATATCAAGAACAACAAATGTACATGTACCAAAAATCAGTTTCCTATGTCAAGCGGTTCAGAAGTTGGACAAATGCCCAATTCAAACAAGGAGCATCACTTGGTCATTTTGACGGAATTTGCCCAGAAGTTTATCAGTTCTTGCATATCATAGCATCATCCTTTCTCAAAAGCTTTTTGAGATACCCTGGGTACAAGATTTTTGACACAGGGGAGGTAATTCTACAAGTACTAGTTTCACTGAGCTACAAAAGATATGGGTCTGCTTATTTTTCATAGTTTATTCATATACTAAATTTCAAAACCCTACACCCAGTGGTTCTTGAGCCACATAGCTGTATAAGTACTGACAATCAGGGGGAATAACTGTGTAATCAATTTCCCAAAGTTACCTTACCTTTATCAAAATATTGTATACATCAACAAAAAGTCAGGCTCCTAGGTCAAGCGATTCAGAAGTTGGAAAAATGCCAAATTCAACAAAGGGGCATAACTTGCTCACTTTTTTTTTACAAAATTCGCCCAAAAGTTAACCAGGTGATCTACACCTTAGCTCCTGGCAGTATGCTAAATATGAGCACCCTAACTCTAACGGTATTACAAGGATATAAGGAACAATCTTTTTTGTAATTTTCAAAAAGGGGCCATAATTCTGTAAAGAACATGGCAGACGGTCAAGAAAAAATAAGTGAGCCGCGACACAAGAAAACCAACAATGTGGTGTGCGCCCAGTGCAGACTCAGATCAGCCTGGGCATCTGCGCAGTCTGATCAGATTCCTAGCTAAGCGTTTGAAGGGTAGCTAAGGGTATAAGCTACCTCCATGCGGACAGCAAAGACTCTGATCAGACTGGGCGGATGCTCAGGCTGATCTGAGTTTGCACTGGGTGCACAACCACATTGTTGGTTTGGTCGTGTTGCGGCTCATGTGTCTGCTTATTCTTTATGGTCTACCCACCTATGAAATATCAAGGCTTGAATAGTTATTGTTCTTGAGAAATTGACCACTCATAATTATGTTTTATACAGATGAGAAAGGGGAAATGACTTTGTTAGTAGTGGATGCATCATAACGCCACCAACATCAGAATGATAAGCACATCAAATACTAATAGTATACCAAACATTAGGGTTCTACGTCAAACGGTTCAAAATGTCAAATTTAACAAAGGGGCATAATTCAGTTTTTTTCTGACAATTTGACCAAACGTTAATCAGGTGATCTAAACCTTAATCCATAGCAGTACGCCAAATATGAGCATCCTAGCTGAAACAGTATCCCCAGGGTTTTGGGAACAAACTTTTATGTAATTTTTGAAAAAGGGGCATAATTTTGTAAGTACATGGCAGATGGTAAAAAATATACAGGTCTGCTTATCTTTTATGGTCTACCCACCTATAAGATATCAAGGCCCCATCAATTATTGTTCATGAGAAATCAACCACCCATAATTATATTTTATAAATACGAAAAAGTGCAATAACTCTGTTAATAGTGGATATATCATAACGCAATTAAAACCAAAATGATCAGTGCATCAAATGCTAATAGTATGCCAAAAATAGGATTCTACGTCAAACGGTTCAAAAAGCTGGAAAAATGTCAAATTCAACAATGTGGCATAATACAGTCATTTTTTGACGGAATTTGCACTAAAGTAAATATAGTAATCTACACCTTAGCCCCAAGCAGTATGTCAAATATGAGCATCCTAGCTTAAACGGTATTTCCAGGATTTTAGGAACAATCTTACATTTATCTTTTTTAAAAAAGGGGCCTAACTCTACAAGTACAAGGCTGATGGGCAAAAAAATACGTGTCCTCTAGTTTTTTTATAGTCTACCCACCTATAAAGTATCAAGGCCCCAGCGGTTACGGGTCTTCAGAAAATATAGTGTTACGTACGGACGGATGGAAGGACGGACGTTCAGGGCCAAACCAATATGCCCCTCAACTTCGAAGAAGAAGTTGAGGGCATAAAAATAAATTCAACTATCTAACGTGCAGTGGGTTACGCTTCCTGAGTATGTTGCATGCTTGTAGAACCTTGATACCGTTAAGGCTGCTGTCTGCGAGCTAAAACACAACAGAGTCTAGTTCCAAATGTTTTTTTAAAACCTACGAGCTATTCGTGTCTATTGTAACCTATCACATATTTTATACAGCACTATCACACTTTCAAATTTTCTCAATAAATGATTTCCTATTTGCTTTCTGATAATAATGCATACACTGCGAACACCTGCCTAGAATGTCCGCGATGGCGTAGAGAGAGAGAGAGAGAGAGAGAGAGAGAGAGAGAGAGAGAGAGAGAGAGTGTGTGTGTGTGTGTGTGTGTGTGTGTGTTGGTGTGTGTGTGTGTGTGTTCTAACAGCAAACAAAAACTGGACACACTGCTGGACACGGTAAGCAAAGGTACATATTATACATTATGTAAATGACTTTGTGCTCGTATTTGTTTTCTTACTCAGACATAGACAACTTTCTTCCTCTTACACGTCTGTTAGTTTTAATTGCTTGATAACAACGAAAATGAGTATTTCTTTTGTGATATAAAACGCAGATAACAATATCTTATTACTTGTTAGATACAAGAACTAATTGTTTTAGATTCTTATTTTAATGATAGTTGGTGTGGACACGTGACTTGTTTATGTTATACATATAGAATGATTTCACGAGTATTTAGGATACCCTTCGAGGGGGCGTAGCCACCGAGAAGGGTTTCCTAAATATGAGTGACATCATTCTATATGTATTTTGTATCATGGCAGCCAATCACATTTGTCTATTTTGAATTAAAAACAGCTCTTATCCTGTTTTTAATGAAGATTGGCATATCTACTTTAATTATATCTCCTACAGCTGTATTGTTCTTGACCTGAAGGTCAAATAAATCACCTGGCAATTATAAATTCCAGCACAGCATCAACTGAAAATAACATAAAATTATGTCTGCATATTCTGTTGAATTTATATTACTTGACAGAAATGATGATTTTTCAACACACTGATTTTACAACCAATATCTTAAGAATGGCAAATAGAGCAGTCTTAGAGGGCATTTACTTCTGCTTATTCAGCTGCCTAATCTGGCTCTTTACTGTTTGCCACAATACTTAGGGTCCATACGGTAGAGTTTGGTGCTACAAGATAAATTGTCTCTGTAATCTTAGATATGGCCTTGTTCCTTCTTTGAATGAAAATTAAATGAGCTGTGCTCAATAAAATAGGTCTTCAGCCATGTGTAAACTGTAAACGCTTGGATCAGTTTGCAGTCTGATCAGTCTTTGATTTTGGCAATGCAGATCCCTCAGGTTCACTACCTTGTTGATAGAACACTGATCAGACAGAGCGGACGCAAAAGATGATCAAAATATATTTTTATTTTGCAAATGCTCAAAGACCCTTTTCGTCCTAGTGCTGCTCAGTTGTTCAATATAAATCAGACTTGACATAACCGTGCAATAACTAAGCCATGCAGTATATCTGTGATATTGGCACAGTTATCCTGATATCCGCACAGTTATCCAGGTACACTTCAGTGTAAAATGACTGCAAAGTTTAGCTCCGCCTACCCCAGAATTGTCTTACAGTGCAAGTTAACAAAGTTAATGAACAGGCGACTTCAAAGGCAAACACAGAAAGCCATGATACAATGTATATGTATGCCCTGAGTGCAAAATTTTGTCTCTATGTGATGCTCTCTTTTTTGCCCTCATAAATTGTGCAGAAATGCAAAGAATCCTTATACCAAATTGAACAGCTCTTTTCCCCACTTAGCTTTAACAAATCATAAATATAGCTTAAGCGTATAAAACATCGATACTTACCTGTCTCTTGTTCTCTTGTTTAAATACGTAAAATATACGTTAGAAAAGAGACAAACAGATACTACTAGCCGATCTTTCGAAGATTACAAAAAGGGGTCGCAACAAACAGCAATGTCGAAAAAAAAAGAAGTAACACACAACGGCGTGGTTTCCCAGAACTGTTGTCAATTTCTCTAGTCGATTTTTGTAATACTACGTTCTCTTTTGATTTTGGGGGCGGGGAATGAGGATCTGATTGTATAAGTTCCTGATTATTGTCTATATGAGCCGCGACACGACAAAACCAACAATGTGGTTGTGCGCCCAGCGCAGACTCAGATCAGCCTGGGCATCCGCCAAGTTTGATCAGACTCTTCGTTTAGTGCTCAAAGGGTAGCTAAGGGTCTAAGCTACCTCAATGCGGACAGCGAAGGGTCTGATTAGACTGGGCGGATGCCCAGGCTGATTTGCGTTTGCGCTGGGCGCACAACCACATTGTTGGTTTTGTCGTGTCGCGGCTCATATATTCAATGTACTCAAAATCAAGCTAGCTAGAGCTGAGGAATGTGATAAATTTACTACGACAAAGCTCATAAGACGTGGCAATTTTCAAGTCATATGAAACATGCCTTTATAGAAATTTATATAATAAAGACGCATAAGAGGCTTATCAGCACCATGCCATTTGTTTCAATGGCAATCCTATAATATCATTACACTTGCAATTCTGCAGCACCTGAAACGAGTTCACGACCAAATAACTTAACTTATTAATACGCAGTATCTTGAAGTTGCGAAGTGGGCAGAAAAGGGTTTTAGCAAACTGAACTACCAATTTGAAAGAAACAAAACTAGAGGACTCACTTTTATCATCTGTAACGTAATGAACAAAGTAGTGTAGAAAAAGGTTAGAATCCGGAACTGATACAATCAAATTCCACATTTTAACTGCTGTACGAAACACGAAATACGGTAATAATCCTAAAAATCATGTTTTTATAATCGCATAATCGCTCAATGTTTCTGTTCAGAAAATAGTGTTATAAATTGACCTGCAGGGATTCCTATTTGCTTCTCTAGATCAGAAAGCTCTTTGAAATGGGGTCTACTCTTAAAGGATAGACTTTGCTCCTATTGTTTTCTTTAAGAGTTTACCTCGATCCCTACTGAGACGAGAAGCAAGAAATACTATAGTTACTTCATTTGAAAGTATACCCATACATCTTTATACCGAATATTAGAGGCATTGTGCAGTTGCTGGTTTACTGCACTTCATGCTTTAAATACCGCTGCCCTATCGTAAAATACAACGCCCCCAGGGCATTGAATAGGACAAATACGGTAACGTTTTCTTAGGTAGATGGTCACAAATCTAGCTTTAACAAAATGTACGACTCATATTTTTGTACGCAGAAAAAAATCTTAAGAATGAAACAAAAGCTCACATTCTCTTTTCCGGCATCGTTTCTAAACGATTTTAAAAGAGAAAGGTAGACAAAGAGGGTAGATGTTGTTTTCAATATTTGCCCAGTCACGATGACCATGTATGCCATGGGCGTAGCTGCTTTTACGCAAATACGCAGGTGCATATAGAAATTCTGTCAATTTGACAAAATTTCAACTCGCACCTGCGCATTTTCTTGCTAAAAATTTTGTAAATTGGCCAAAATTTCAGTACCAGCTGTCAATATTGTAAAGGTTAAACCCCTGGACGTCCCGTCAAAGGGTACGAAACATGAGTATCATGCGTATCATGTAAATGCCCCTTGCTACGCCCCTGTATGCAAATGTACAATGTATGAGGCACTGGGCACTAAGAGGTTAAAAAACTCTGTTTAACCTACCTAGCTGCCTAAGGTGAATATAGGACAAAGCTCCTGTCAACATAGAGGTCTCTACGTGCTGTTTCGAACATCAAGTAATTTCAATGACAGTTGGTCTAGGGTATGGTGTTTAATTAAAATAATGACTATACTTATAATATTGATATAAAGACACCACACCTCTTGAAAATTACTGCTGTAGACAGCAAAAAAGTATCTGCTAAAGCTGAGTAATTAGAACTTGTAATTCCAACACAGTTCGTGTAAAATATTCGAGTTTTATTCTGCAACAATTCACAGTTTTTGATCGAATGGGTCTAATTGCTGACGTCATTTGCAATAACTGATGATTTTCTTTTATTTTTTTTTTTTTGCGATTGATGGCATTCCTTGACGTTAGACGGTGTAGCATCTATTTTTCACTATAGGGAATACGTACATTTACCTTTGTTACACTGAAACATAACGGCGGGATAATGCACCCGAAAAGAATAATATTTCAGCATGCTCTATCAGTAAAATGTTGAGCGATATTTCACAGTTTGTCGGTCACTTGAAAGAGGTTATGTTATTCGCGCTCTGTGCTCGTAAGATGATCTACTTTGACCTCCAAACAGTGAATTATTACAGTACTCAACATTGATAGAGCTAATCTAAATTGAACGCTTTAATCATTTCACGACAAAAAATGTGCTATTATACCATGCATGGATGCATACTGGACTGTGAAATTGGTCATTTGGAATTTCGTCTCATACTTTGCAGGGGCAACTACTAAAAGTAAAAAGTATGCAAAGACCAGGAACTGAAACAATCAAAATCCAAATCCAGCCCTCAAACCATAGTTGGAAACAACTAAGATTACAAATAATCAAGATACAGAGAACATATGGTCAACCGAGTGAGCAGCTTGTTCCCAAAAGGTGGCCACTCAGCAACCCAAACCGAACCAAAAATAATAAGAACATACATAAGGTAAAACATCACAGAAACTCTGACACCAAAAACAGGCAACAGAGAACCACAACAGAACTACCGCCTTGGAACGGTCAGTAATGAATTACTGGGGGGCTTAAATCGATTTTACAGGCCCAACCTCACCCTCAGTTTCTGAAGTGGTACAAAACATTTAGTTGGTTGTTCGGTTCGCATGATAACCCTCTAACTCGTCAATGAATCATCACGGTAAACACATAAATCAAATTTCAACACCATGAAGAAGCAAAGACGAGGACTCAACAGATACAACGGGCCGTCTGACAGGTGGAGATCCCTGTCCTGCCAAACAACCCCACTGGAAATCTGAAGCAAAAGAAGGTCACCAGTTGAGCCCCGGTGGACCAAGCAACAGACAAAAAGGCTCCGGTCCCAACCAACTACAATATATAGCTTTAGGTCGGGGCCATCATAGAGTCTGACGACCGATCCCCCGGTGTGCAATTAAAGAGTGCAGCAAAGTTATCAACCGTGATTGGGTTAATCACTAAGCATGCAGACTGTCGCATAACATTTAAATTATAGCCAATACGTTTGTGACGTATTATTATTTTTCGGAATTGATCAGAAAAATCATTCCTACCCTTAATCTTTTTGAATTTGTATACTAAGTCACCATAAAATTCTGGTTCCGATAGGCCTTGGTGTAAAAGAAATTTTAATCCGACATCAAATTTTGAAACCAATTCATGGTGTCTGCGATAGAATTTAGAAAAAGCCTTTCTAAGCTTATGATACCGATAGCCCTGTTGAAGAAGTTTAGCAGTTAAACATTTATTACGAGCATTAAAGTCATCTACATGACTACACACTCTAGAAAATCTTATAAGTTGAGAAATATACACTCCATAAGAGGGACGACGTGGAACGTCACCGTCCAAAAATGGAAAATTAACTATATCAAAGTCAAAGTCATCACGTTTATCATAAATTTTAGAAGATACAAAACCGTTAGAAATAGATAGATGTAAATCCAAAAAGGGGGCCTCGGTATCTGAAGTATTAGCTTTATTCAATTTAAGTTCAGGTGGGTAAATTTGGTTAACCATGCTTTCAAAATAAGGATTATCAATATTCAGAAGATCGTCTAAAAAATCTAAAAAAAAGATCGCGGACATAAGTCCTACATTCTTAACCATTTATTTAGGATATATTATGGATTATACTTAATTATTTATATAAATTCTTGATAAATTTCACACCTGATCATATTTCGCGTTACCAGAGAAACTACAAAACTAAAGACATAAACAAGTTTTTCTGAACCAAAAACTGAAAACTAATACATTCAAACTTTATTAAACATCTGAGCATAGTAATCATGGTGTGAATTACACAGTACGTCAAAGGACAATAAAAACTACCATGGCATAGCTTTTTAGCCTAGATTATTACAAATGTTGACAAAAAACAGAATTAATTTAAAATATGAGCCGCGACACGACAAAACGAACAATGTGGTTATGCGCCCAGCGAAGACTCAGATCAGCTTGGGCATCCGCCCAGTCTGATCAGAGTCTTCGCTGTCCGCATGGGGGTAGCTTAGACCCTTAGCTATCCTTTGAGCAATTAGCGAAGAGTCTGGTGAAATTGGGCGGCTGCCTAGGCTGATCCGAGTCTTCGCTGGGCGCACGACCACATTGTTGGTTTTGTCGTGTCGCGGCTCATATATTTCTTGCTCTGCAAACAATCATAATAAGCTCAGTGATCGTACACAAGAAACGTGGATTGTTACGTATTCAATGACAGCGACTGCACCACTTTCATTTTTCCTCCCTATTCTAATTTAAGTAGGATCCCCTTGTTCCCTTGGATACTCTTTTCTTTAAATTAAAAGTAGTCCTGAATTCGCAAAATGCTTCAACAAGCAAACTGAAAGTCACCATATGTATAATCCCTTCGTAAAAAAAATACGAAGGGGGGCCCACATACCTTAATCTGAGAATATATGTGACATGTCATTTTATAAACAACAACTAATAGTGAGCTTAATCGTATTCTTTAATGCGACACGTGCATGTCAAGTTCTAATTACCCTGAAAAGAAATAATTATTGCGCTACTGAAATTTATTTTACAGCCTCATTAGTCACAAAAGGCTTATCATCTTCATGCTGTTTTCAATTAAAATGCCAGATCTGTACGACATAGATAAAGTAAGTGATCATGTTTGTGAAGAAGTTCTCCGAACAAATTATCTCAAGGCCAGACAAAAAGCATGCAAACTGAAAGTATAAATCTCCGCTTCAATGTGTGGGTATCTCAGGCCTTTTCTCAATAGTTCTGCCATTGTGGCCGATGGATGAATAGGTGAATGAAATTATGATGACGTACTTTGATTTACCATTGGCTAAAATTGACTGAAAGACACAATGGGTACTAAGTACAACATAAACTACATAAACATACCAGGAAGAGGATACAGTCACAAAGAAAAATCTATCTTTGACAAACAATGAAGAGAAAATGAGAAACACAAACGACGAAATGTGCGCAGAAACGTCACACTTTTGATAACAAGCATACTAAGAGAGTGCGACTGCAGCAGAAGAACCGGCTCTTGGCAAAATCAGTAGCTGCGCAAACCAAATACATATTTGATTTTGAAGCTGCATAAAGTGAGGTTGAAACTTAGATGCCAAGTTGTGTTCTTACAACAGTTGTAAGAACACAACTTTGCATCTAAGGTTCAACCGCACTTTTTGCAGCATCATGGTTTGCGTATAAATCCAAGACTGATCAGTCTCTTTGAAAGCAAATAAAACTTCAGAAAAGTAAAGCTGAAAACTCGTTTACATGTGAAAATGTGGGAGATAAAATACAGTCATATGAGCAACTATGCCCTTCTCAACTTTGCGTCCTCCTCAGAAGGGGACAATTCTTTGCTTCCTTAGAAGCAAATCCTTTTCTTAAAGAGTTGATCCGTTCTCATCGGACACCGTCGTTTAATGAATTGAAAAAGAAAGTCACAAAAGTTGTTACCAGCAGCAAACAATGAGGTGTATCTATTAACCTTAATCAAGAATAAGTATTTTATATTTAAAGATAAATTGAGACTTTCTAAAAGGACTTTACAATAATCATTGAGGAAATCTGTAATTTCTGTTGAACTGAAAACTTGGCGGAGAAGGTATACATTGTTTTCCATTCATCGGAACCAGTGACGCCATATATCTATGACCATATAAACTAAGAGTTCATTTTGGTGTCTAAGTGACATCATCGAGGCGCCATCTGCCAAGTTACAAAGCACAACAGTTGGTCATTCCGTAGTTGCTATGGTAACAGATTTGTGACATAACTTTACTTATAATTGCTACTACCAATGTATATCATGCTCCTCTCGAATAATGTATGTCACGCTGCTCTCGAATTATAAGTGGGATGCTATATGAAATGCTTACAACACCAAAATGTAATTTTCTCCCGCCTATACTTTAATTTCAAATGATCTTATTCTCAGTTATGTATGGATGTATCCAATATAAATGATGAAAAGTCATTCAAGAAAATAACCAAAATCTCGTTTGCCCAAGTGCAAACGAGGTTTTGTTTATTTTCTTGAAAACGACGATAGATATACAAGTTCGAATGTCCGAATACTCGTTACACATGTAGTTGGACATAACAGATGACGAAGTGTCTCATTTTTTCGACGTTTCTATAATAGATTTTCAATTACATGTAATGCAAAAATTAAGCCTTTTGTTGCAGGATGTAATACGCTTTAGCATTATCACGAGCAGTAACTTATATACATTAGATACAGGTCACTGCAACAAGGCAGATTAAGTAGTACATGTGTAAAATGACGAATCTTTATGCAGAAAGCATGATTGTAAGTACATTGATAGCGAGCACTCGCTTTGCAGGCGCAATTCTCCGTAGGAGCTTTGAAAGAGCAGGAGCTCTATGGTAGAGAATTGGTAAGCCATATTTTTTAATTGAAAGTTCATTACTTTCAATGGAATTTCTTTCGTAGCGACACCAAAACGGAAGTTATCATCTAAATAGAGTAAAAAGATAAGCAATGATCAGGAATTGATACAATCCAATCCCACATTCCGCTCTCAAAGCCAACAGGGAAAGAAACAAATACACACAGAAATTGACACAAGTTTACGAAAGACACGCACAGTAAACCTAATGAAACAGATGGCCAATTAGCTACCCCGATAACAGCATCAACATCTATTTTTATATTTTATTTCAATTACAAAACAAAACAGAAGGCAGATCGTGCAGCAATACAGAATACCAAACCGCCAGAGACCATAGACAAGCGGGCACAGCACAATATAACACCAAAGAACGGCAAAAGAAGTACCGCTTTGGATCGGTCAGCAAAAGACGTAAAGATTACTGAAAGACTGGTTCTAATGCGAGCTCAGAAATCTACAAAACAATAAGAAATATTGGTCGTACAGTCTTTCCGTCGCTACGTTACGTAATGACGTCAAACTTTCGGTTTGAAAAAAAAATGGCGTCAACGTTGACCGCTTCTTTGGGCAGATCACTACATGGTCAGTTTACAAAATTCAAGGAGCCTGAGCGTTGGGTGAAATTCATAGAACATAGAAATGGATGAGGAACTGAGAAAAAAAATATAGCCCGTTTTCGGAGAGGAAAGAACTCGGACAGATTCTCAAGTTTCTCATCAGTGTGTCAGACGGAGTTCGCAGCCGTCGAGTTGTTCGCAGCTACACGCACTGAGTTGCAATAATTTTATTACAAGTTTCATACGACAAAAAGCGATGTGAAATTGAATCCAGAATCGTACAATGAGTTCAATCAGGGTCTACACTTCGACGATGCGATTTTGTCCGAAATTGTAAGTTAAAATGATAGCAGCCATAGAGAGGTTTCACCACAGGCTATACTCGCACACTGTAAAGAGCGATGTGCTCGCCTGTAGGCAGTGCCTATTTTCATATTAGCTTAAGACAGTCGATAACACTTCAGCCATGTATCCTGATATATTACACTTACGAGTTAGGAATCGTCCACGCAAACCGAACAACCAAGTTCCTGATGAACCAAAGCAGGACCTAGTGCTCGACCGTAAACCGCTTAAGCCCCCAAGTAATCTCATTGCTAGCCGTCCGAAGGCGGCACTTCTGTTTTGGTTCTTATTGGTTGTTTCTTGTGTTGTTAGTCGCTTTGACTGTTTTGACATATGGTTTGTTATGTGAAGGCTAGTCCTGACATTAAAAAATTGAAAATACAGTGGACCCTCTTTACACTGACAGCATTTGCTCCCAAAAATTTGACTGTAGGTAAAAATAGATGTTTAATGTTTTACGTATAATTTGTTCTTATTGTCAGGGTTGGTGCTTTTTGGAAGGCTGTTGTATAGGCAGAGGTTCACATAAAGTGTCTTGGGTTGGATCCGGGATTGAACTGTGCCAGTTCCTGAGAATTGTCCTCCTTATTTTAACTGCTCATGTATTAGATGATAATATGTTTTACATTAAACATTATATTTGTACAGCCTCTGAGGAAACAAAATGAAATTATAATAATCTATAATGATATGAACGAAACACAACAACACAAGAACTGTCGCCTGACAGCATAGCTCGCCTGAATAGGTGCTTGCCCATCACACAGTTGCTATGGTGGTGTGGACTACTAAGCATAAAACTTCAGACAAGCATGTCCATAATGACAACACGTTTATAAACAAAAGCTATCTCAGAAATAAGTCTTAAAATAAAATTAAAATAAAAAAATCAACATGAAATGTCAGTCACGAGCTTGATGTCAAAGAACTAAGGGGTGGGGTTGGGGGCTGCAGGGGCTAGGGTGTATGAAAACCTTGAACCATTATCTAACATCAGTCCAAGTAATAGTATCAACTGAGTCCATCATGACACTGTGAAATTATGTCTTCATAAATATAAAACTTTACCACATCTTTAAGACAAAATTCAAAGTTGATGACCTTGACTTCAAGGTCATCAAGTGGGGTAAGTATATGATGTTTTGTAAAAACTCAAAACAGTGTCTAACATCAGTTCAAGTGTAAATTAAATTTCTGCCAAGCATTATGAATCAGTACGCAATTAGAAAACTTTAATAAAGACCAAATTTCCTAAGTCCCTGACCTAGACATCAAGGTCATTAAGCGGGGGTCGGGAAAGTACTATGTAAAACTTTGGACTAATATGTAACTATAGTGCAAATATAAAAAGAATTCATCTGTGAATTCAGGAGATATGTATCTTTAAGAAAACTTTAACCAAAACATCCAATCAATTAAAAGACAATTTCCTAAGTTCATGACCTTGACATCAACGTTACTGAGGGGGTTGGGGGTAGTACCTTGAAAAACTTTGGACCAATATCTAACTACAGTGCAAGTATCAAAGAAATCCATCCATGGGTTAGGGAGATATTGGGCTTTATAAAACTGTAACCAAAACATCCCGTCCAAAAAACTCCAAATTTTCTAAGTCCACGACCTTGACATCAAGGTCACAGAGAGGGGTGTGGGTGGTACCCTTTTAAACTTTGGACCAATATCTAACTACAGAGTAAGTATCAAAAGAATCCATCCATGGGTTAAAGAGATACAGGTCTTTAAAAAACTTTAACCAAAACATCCAATCCGGACGCCGACGCCGACGCCGACGCCAAGGTGACAACAATAGCTCTTCCTGAACTTTCGTTCAGGCGAGCTAAAAAACGGGGATAAAACAGTCCAGTAAAGAATAACTTAATTATTGCAAATTGTACCTTCGGATAGTAGATATTGATCTCCTGCTACAAAGCGCAAAATAAACAAGAGTTCCCAAAAGCAAAATTTTTTATTTTATTCAATTATACCTGAATGAACATCTGTTTGGGGAAGCGCTATTTATTTGATTTATCGTGTGTGCCGTTCGTGAATTGTTTTCAGTTTATGTACATAAATCTCCCCTTTTGGGTTTTGAGTGCAGGATATAGATTCTGGTTTTATCAGCCCCTTAAAATTGCTTATCTTTTTTTACTTTTTCCTGTCTGTGTTCGCTCTTCTTCTTAGTACCTATATTGCAAATTATTGATTACTGTTTGAGACAGATATGTCAAGCTGGTGTCGCATATTTCACTACTGGTCATGAATAGACTCAATTAAACCGAGTCTGCTATTTTCTGTTCTTTGATGTATTCCTTGCTTCCAAAGGAAACTTATTAATCTCTCTGTAGCTGGTGTTTTTGTCGTGTGGCGGACGTAAAACGTCTCCCCGTACATCATCATAGTGCAGATTATATTTTCCGGTCCTTTCGGATCATCGACTTTGGGAAATAGGGTTCCGCTTAAGCCGGTGCTAGGGGCGTGGCTAGTGTTGCACATTTCATTACTGGTCATGAACATACTCAATTAAACCGAGTCTGCTATTTTCTGTTCTTTGATGTATCCCATGCTTTTAAAGGATCGTACTATTCAGAACTTATTTATCTTCACTGTAGCTGGTGTTTGTGCCGTGTGGCGGCCGTAAAACGTCTGCCCGTACATTATCATATTTTCAGTCATGAACAGAATGAATATTTTCTGTTCATTGATGTTTTCCTTGCTTCTAAAGGATATAACTTTTCAGAACATATTAAAAAAATCAATCGATGAATTTAGCATTCCTTGGTAGAGAGGCGGTAATTCCTCATTCAGCAAATATAAAAGCATATGTAACACTAAAGTATTAGAATCAATCTTACTGCAGATAAAGGTTCTGTACGCATGTGCAAACATCAAATACTCAGTTTAGCATGTACAGCGGTCTATCTAGTCAAAGTTTTCACTTTTGACATCATTAATATATGCAGGCTGGTGTGAATTGCAGCTGTCTACGAATGCCTGAAGAATTTCATTGTTTTCTAGCCCGGTTCCTATATCGTCATCAATATTAAACTACACATTGCACAACTTGATCCCATGAAATAAGACCGTCGTCGATTCTAAATGCTTGTTTAAAAAGACACATTCTGAAACAAAGGAGTGTGATAGTTAAGGTATGTCTTTTATAGCAGTGAAAACTATTTATTTCACGACTTTGTGGTATTACATTTTACACAGCTGTCAAAGAAAACGTTTGATCATACACCCGTTGTTGTTTATACAAGTGAAATGTCTTTGTAAAAGACCCGACGAGGTGCCATGCATCACATGCGGAGAAGGTGATGTTTTATTAATAACAATGGTGATAAATGTCAATAGATGTCGAGCTATTTACTATATTTTGCATGTTTTTGAAATTAGGAATCAGGATGTCCAACGTGCGAAACAATAGTATGGTTATAATTAAAAAAACAAAAAAAAAACAGAGTCGTGCTAACAGTGATTCGTTGACCAATATATCACTGGAGGCCTCCCTCTCTCTCTCTCTCTCTCTCTCTGTCTTGATATCAGCTGGAATTAACGTAATTATACACTAGAAAGCTCATCTTTAGTTTAGACATATTTTATTAAAAAACAAAACAAAAAAAAACATATGTTCATGACAACAGCAATCTTATAAACATCATCACAATAGGATCAGAACGAAAGTATAACCTTATTTAGTTCTTGTCCTTAAAGCTGTTCTTTAAAAAATTATTTATTTTTTAACGAAAAAGCTAAATCGTTCGTTTCTCTATGAGAGTGTGCCGAAAGCTTAGTGTCTTCTCGGTTGACGTTATCACATTATTGTTCCACTGTTGGATTCCAAATGTCTACGCATGCTTGTCTTTATGCAGCGTCTGATATTCAGAATTGCAACAGAAAAAGAATTCTGGTACTTGCATGTCCCGGCATGGAGCCTGTCTGTGTCCTCTGAATGTTTTTCCAGCCTTTCAAATTCAAAAAAGAGACTGGTATTCTTTTTCCATCCAGTTCTCAATAATTGCAACATGGCATCCTGATACTAATTTAGCGCAATTTGATTGGTCAAAAGCGAACAGAAAATGGCGTTTATACTTCGATAACTAGCCCCCCACCCCCCGCAACCAGAAATCTAGATCTACTTGAAACTATTTTCTTGGTGGCGATTTCTAAGATACTCAATATGGCTGACAATTTTGAAAAAAAGATGGCTGAGTTGGAATTATAAGAAAAGAGTTTTATTTCTGTGGATTGTATGGATGTGCGAACGCCAGCAAATCACTCACAAACTTAACATAAAGCCCTTACTCACATAAAGCCATTCGGGCTTTATTCAGTCAGTTGTGAGTGATTCGCATGCGTTTATATAACAATGAAATCTACAATAACGAAATTATTTTCTATATTCCGTTTAAACGGATCGAATCTATCGCATGCACCTCCTGACACCGAGTCTGTCAATATCCTGAGATGGGTGCGACCAACGGATAAAAGATAATAACATATTTACATAAATGTCACAGGCAGATTTACAAATTAATCTTTTTATATAATAGTCTTTTTATGTAATAGTCATTTTTATCAAGAAAACACAAACTTAAATTTTCGGGAATAATCATTTGTTTGTGTGAGGCTTACACTGTATGCCTTGCTCCAATATCAACCTAACCACAGCGACAAAGAGTTCATATTCATGTACGAAGGACGTCATCACGACAGCATTCTGCCAAGGCACAAGCACAACATGTGGTAATTCCATTACAATAATTATTATTGCTATGGTAACCTATCTTTGGCATCATTTCAGTTAAATTCGAGAGAAGCATGACATAAAGTATATGGCATGCTCCTCTCGAATTATAAGTGAGATGCAACCCTAAATCCATACAATACAAAAGTGTGATTTTCTCAAACCTATAATTAACTCTCAAATAATTTAGTTCTCTGTTAATAGTCTCTAATAGTGATAAACTTTTATTTCTTCAGTGCAGGTTATTGTGACCAACATCATACTACGTAGAGAATCTGTCTGACAATGTTACTAAGGCGACAATTGTATTTTCTTGTATCTATTATTAATAATAAGTATTCCACCTATACCATCCTTTAAGCTGAAAATTTATGAGTCCCTTGAGTGCTCGTCAGCTACAGATTACCAAGGAATTTAACAGAATTGATGGCTTTCAAATAAGCGAGGCTTCTCTTGGGTGTTTGAAAAAATTATAGATATAGATATTTCTCACATTAAATGTTTATGTAAGATAGAATCATATGATCTATTGAATTAGATCTTTTATAACTAACTGTATTTTTATGAGTAAAGTGGGAACGTGGTTTAAATTACTCATAAAAAAATCGGATGAAAGCTTTGTGAGATTGTTTCAGTTTCAGGGAGTTAAAGATTTATATCTTTACGCGTACTGCGACTGGAGGCTACAAGTACACGTACGCGTTAGAACTGCAGTAAAAGTTGTTAAGAAAATTGTATTTTATATGTGTATCCAAAGGATATGCGAATGGTTGTAACTATACTAAAAAGTATCAAAAAGCAGTCAGCATGACGTGTCGTTTGTGTATAGGTGCTTGTGCTAACATGCTCTTTGAAGCATATCTCCTCTCTTCCTCAATTTGACAAACACAAAAAATCAAGAAACGGAGTTCCAGTGAGTTATAAGCACATTATCGAATGGCAAACAAAAATGAAAGAATATATTCATATAAGACATCGCTATTCAGATACTTATGGGCAAATTTCAATTATCTATTCAAAATATATTCAGCGAAACTATAGTTATACTTTCCAGCATGTTAACAAAACGAAGACCGGCAAAGCGGAACAAGTAAAGTTTACAACTATTCATTGGGAGTTCATAAATTCTTCAAATACAATATGCTCAACCAGTAATACAGTATAATTACAAGTAATGCATAAATATACACACCAAAGACTAATTTAGATAACGCTCTTTGACTATGTCTGTAGATCCATATTGTTTAACATGAGTGAAGTCTTTCTGCTAATGAAATCTAACTTGTCTAGAAATCTCAAATACTGTTAGAGAACAAAGCATATCTAACAATACCTAAACAACAATGGAAGTAACATACATATTGAAAGTCGTCTGACGAAGTTTTTCTTTCGTAAGACCTTTAAGCGTTTTCAGTTACGAGCGGGAATAAAACACATGTGGTTTGCAAAGTTGCTTGACCTGATAAATCTATGAAGCAATATGATGCAAAATACAACTCTTGAACAGACTTATGATGCAATGCTTTAGGGCTTACAAATTATAACACTTTCTATGATTATTACATTTTCATACCGTTTAATCTGTTGCAGTATAATTGATGGGAGCTGCATAAACAGCTAATTCTATTTGTTCTATTCTATCCCATACTAGGTATTGGAGGCACCACAGATGACTTCAAAACAATCCCACCACATTGTTCTGTTTTACAGCTGCCTTAGCTGAGCCGGCAAAGTCCATCCCTGTCCACTCTTCAATAGTGTCTTCCCAACTCTTCTTCTGTCTACTTCTTCTTCTTTTTCATTTCACTGTACCCTGTAGAATCGTCTTTGCTAAACCATAAGACCTTGAGACGTGGCCAAACCACCTTAGTTTCCGTTTCTTGACCAGCGTCTGGAGTTCATCATAGTCTCCAATGGCTGCCTGGATTCTTTTGCGAACCTCCTCATTCGTTATATTGTAGAATACAATTAACCATGCAAGTTATAATCTTGGGGTTGTCGAAGAATTGGGGTGCATATTTCCTTACACGGCTTTCGGCCAACCAGTTACTATGCAAAGGGGTTGTTGTAAATTGCATGGATAGCGCAATTTGAATATGCCCCTTAATGATTCTTAACCATAAACAACTTCTACTTGTTTCACTTAACACAAATAATTTCAAACGCTCATTTTAGGGCATATCGCTTTTGGCATGTCCGTCCGTGGTGTGCGAGTGCATCACACTTTTTGTGCCTGCTGTAATTTTGGAACCGTGCCTGCTTGGGTCTTGAAATGCCATATATGGATTCCTCATGAAAAATAGCAGATTGTTTCCTTTAGAATTTACGCCCCTTTCTGAAGTTATGTCCCTTTTTTTTAAAAAATGAGACACAATTTTGTTAGCAAGATATCTGAAAACATATTTAAGTTATGACTCTTGTATTTAATATAGCGATTGAGAATAAAGTGTAGATTAACTTTTGGGAGAATTCCATGACATTTGGATGGAGAATGGCCCTTGTTTAAACTTTGCACCGTTTGACATAGGAAGCTGATTTTGGTATATTACTAGTTCTTGATTACTTAAATATGAAATAATAGTAAAGGTAAGGGTACCTCTGCATTGAGTAATTACCCCAAACGAGCAATGCTTATGCACCTATTTGGCTCAAAAACCACTAGGCGTAGGGTTTTGAATTTTATATAAAGATTTTCATATATATTGATTCTCTTCCGAGGTGTTCCCCATTTCCCAGTTATTCCCCCCACCCTTTAAAAATGCGATAAATATAATTTATGAGCAAGATACTTAAAAGTATTTGAGCTATGGCCTAATATTTATTTTACTGATTGAGTATGAAAATTAGATATCTTATTACTTTTCGAGAGAATTCTGCCAAATTTTGATGCAGTTAATTGCCATGTATGAATTTGGCATTTTTCCAACTTTTAAACCATTTGATCTATGAAGCTTATTTCTGGTATGGATGTAGTTCTTGATAAGTTCAATATTTTAATGAAGGCGATGCTGCTCTTCACTTATAAATTTTAGTATTTATTCCCATGATGTTCAATACTTATGCAGCTACTGGGCTCAAAAATCACTGAACTTAGGGTTATGAAATTCCATATATGTATCCCTCAATGAAAAGAAAAAAGCAGACAAATTTTTTTCTTTTGTGAGTTATGTCCATTTCAGAGTTATTCCTCTTTTAAAAATAAGATGAATTCCTTTTTAGCAAGATATCAAAAAATGTTTAAGCTATGGCCTTGATACTTGGTACACTGAATGGGTATGAGAAGTAGATAACATAATTAACTTTTGGATAATTCCATAAAATTTTGATAGAGTTATGGCCTTTGTTTGAATTGAAGTTTTCCCAACTTCTGACCTGCTTGAACTTGGAATCTGATTTTTAATACAAGGCCTTGATAAGGTTAAATATTCTAATACAGATTGGGTAACTCCTTTTCAGATTTAGACAATCTAAAGTTTGATACCTTTAGCGGCAAGCATATGGTCGGGGGCATAGTGTTTCAGGAACACACTATCTAGTTATGATGTCGCGTTTAAGTTGGTTTGGATGGAATTCCAGGTCAAAATGCTCTCTCTGTAATGGTCTATATCCTTTTTGCTGCGTTCTTGTGAATATTAAAGAGCTAAATTGGCCATCAGACTACCAGTGGTAAATTAATACTAAAACAGTAAATGCTTACTGCCGCCCGGTGACTGAAGGGCGGTGACTGAATGATTGAAAACAGCTTACCCTGACATATTACAGGTATGTTATGTAATGTTACTGTTAAATTGCCTCTTAAATGCAAAACAATCCATTTTTTGTATATTTTCAGAACATATAACAGTGGCGTTTGTTCATGGGTTCATGCACAACTACTAATACATTATCAGATAAATTTGAAAGACTACAGCATCGTTAGATTTTCCCGTCATTTGGAACGGGCCTCCGGGATCTTAAGAATACGAGCGCTGACTTCTAAACATTAAGTCTCTGACTGCCTGGCGGCGCACATATGAGAAAGCCAAGTTTGGCTTATGGAAGGTCAAGTGGTTTTTTCCGGGAGCTACCTCTGCTTAATGACAAAAGTTAAATGCATATGAGCCGCGACACGACAAAACCAACAATGTGGTTGTGCACCCCGCGCAGACTCAGATCAGCCTGGGCATCCGCCCCGTCCAATCAGACTCTTTGCTAAGCACTTAAAGCGTAGCTAAGGGTCTAAGCTACCTCCATGCGGACAGCGAAGACTCTGATCAGACTGGGCGGATGCCCAGGCTGATCTGAGTCTGCGCTGGGCGCACAACCACATTGTTGGTTTTCTCGTGTCGCGGCTCATATATTTTTGAAAGGGCCGTAGAGCCCATATAAAATCGTTTTATTTTAGAAGGATGGGAAGGGGGTGGAGGCAGGGGTTTGGGGGTGCTGGAGGAGGGTTTTCTAACGAAACAGGTTGAGTTCTGTCCTCAATTAATTAATAGAGCCACTGCTAATTGCTACCTCACTTATTCAATAGATATCAAGACGGTTTTTTAGATGAGCAGAATTCGGACATAAGTGATGGAGCCTGTATAAACAAACTTCATTCCACCGATTTTGTTCGATAACTTTTTTTTTTTTTTTGATTATATTTATATATACGTTAAGCATATATCGTGACTTGCCGTGTTTTGTAAGACTGACTAAATGTCTATTAGCTTGTTTATGATTTATTTTTCAATGACATAGTCTTAACAGTGCCAATTACGTCGAAACGGTTTTGTGAACCAACAGAGAACAGCCAATATCATTTAGGTCGAATACCTACTTACACATTTGTAACAATGTATATTTTCTGTCATAACCTATTAAAATGTGCATGCTTGGGTATGTAATTGATTTGGACTTAATACGCTAACGCCCACATTTCCAGAGGGCTAACGTTCGTCGTTTTATGTAGATTCAGGAAATTATAGGGTACAAAACTCACCTAGGGAGGGGAAGGGAGCGGGGTGTGTATGTGTGTGTGGGGGAGGGGGGGGGGGGGTTGGAGGAGCGGTGTCTATGGCCTGGTTGGTGCCGGTCTACATCTATGGCCTGGTGCCGGTCTACTTCTTTTAAATAAATCGCAAACTCAATGACTCGAATATCTCTGGGACCATAAACGTTTCTGCTGGTTAGTTCTAGTAATCGCGAGCTGAATTCTGCTTCAATCGAGTTTTAGAGAACCATCGCGAATACAAAAACTTCGAGTCATTGACGTTATACATGTACTATATTATTCTGATTAAAAATGAATCAGAATAATATAGCAAAACGAAGACGTTAATGACTCTAACATTCTCTATCTGTAAAAAGTACAACTTCTAGTATCGCAGAATATCACCTTCATAATTCCAGTTTCACAAATTGAATTACATGACGCGATTCCATTTCCTGAATACATGGAATATTGTGAAGAGGATTTTAAGAGTTTATGATTATGTGCGACCAGTAAACTACCAAAATTACCCTGCGCAGTTGCGAAAAAAACTGATCATAGTCTTGGGTTTCCACATTTTACATTTTCCAGGCTACTTAATGCAAGCAGGGAAAACCCTTAATCTTCCTTGTTTGTAACTACCGTAAAGTATCTTTTCACATAAAACATCATATTTTCTGCTCCCGATTAAAATTAAGCAGCCTTTTTAGAAGCATATAATGATAGTATGACATTGTATTATGAAGTTTTTATTATATTGTAATTGAACGACTTCGTATTTTTTCTTTTTCTGTAACAGACAAAAAAGTAGAGTAAACATGTACCAAGCTATCAAGGACGCACACATAATATTTCAGACAACTTCATGTTGAAAAAAATAGCGAGAGAGAAAAAAACGACTTTAATTCAAACAGTGACGATCCTTATCCGACACCACAAAACGCGGCGTCTGATCAGGTTAAATATGCACTGCGTGCCTTAAGCTTCATGAAAAACAAACGGTGAAGTGAAATGAGACTTTTTGTGCAATGACGCACTTCGGTTTTGTCTGTTAAATCTTTAAAGTCTCCATAGTCCCATCCAATCATTGTAAAAAGCGGTTCAACCTTCACGTTTGGTAATAAAATGTGGGTTTATGTGCATATACTGAATCATATAACTGGCAAAAAGGAGAGAAAACAAGTTTTTTGAAAATAAGAAATCGCTCCACAAAATACAATTTCCTTCCTGGTTTCCCGTCCTGCACTGCTATACAAACATAGGCGGGATAGTGATTGGGACTCCACGTCTGTACATTGTATTTTTACCATTTTATTCAACGTAATGAAATCGAAAGCAGGTCATTTTATCTGCCAACTAAAATGACCCAAATAAGTTTTCAAGCCCTATTCATGTGAAACCCACGGATGTTTCGTTTCTTTAAAGCTGGCTAATTACGGTCATTTACAATGACGGAACTATAGTGAGAAGTTTGCAGCGATAGCTCATGATAAAATTTTTCATGCTGATAGAGCCTTTAAGTGTAAGTGGCGAAAACAGCAGAGTTTGCAAGCAGCGTAGATCTGGATGAGGCGGCTCATATTGAAGCAAACTTAACGTGACAAGTGATATGCCATTGAAATCTGATGGACAATTTATTACTGTGTTTTCATGGATTCAGTGTTTAAATTATTTTGAAAATCGGATATGAAAAAATGGATAGTGTTTAGTAAATGAAGGTGACATCTATTTCACAAAAATTACTTTTAAAACGATGAATTTTATGATATACAATATAACAAAAGATATAAATAACTTTAACTCTGTCCAGCTAACATTGCCCTGCGGCCTTATACTTAAAATCTTATTATGCACAGAGTGAATTTAAATCTGAGTTACACGACTGAAAGAACGTCACGCATGGCTGGACCGCTCCGTAATCGTTTAGCTATTCACCGGTACTAGATCCGGTACCGTCATAATGGCTGGAATTAAGGGATACGCTGAGTATGGCACCAACACATATAAATCGCCATGTGCCATAAATGCTAGTTTAAACCTACATGAGGGCACAGACACTGATGATGACATGGATGCTAGTCAAACCTACGTCAAAACAGAATACTCACCACGGCTGGACCCAGACCAGCCTGCATCTCAAATACCAAATCAAGAATTCTATGTGAAGTTGGACAATGCTTTATATGGCAAACCGAGGGAAATCTATGTTTCAAAACTGTTAGAACTTTGTTACTCAGATGCAAATACGATAAGCTGGTATAGATCGATACTTGCCTCACGCGCACAGAGTGTACCCTCTTGTCCCGTAGGTGTCTTGAAGGCAAGAAGAAAAACTGCAAAATCGTCTTATGAGCAAAAACTCGCCTCAGATTGTTATATCATTTCGATGTCCATAAATGGAGATACGAGTAACGAAATAGAAAGCGTGTTTAATAAACACCGTGGGGAATCATGTACGGTGGAAAACACTGATGACGGATAGCATGACAAAACAACTACCGAGGTGTTCGATATAAGCGAGCTATATTCTACAGTCCATATGTTGCAGCTAGAGACTACTGCGATGAAAGAAGCTCGTACGAAAGAGTCATCTCTTATGAATCAGCTACAAGCTGACGTTAATGAACTCAAGAAGAAAAATCTCGAACTTACAACGACTGTGCTACGCATTGAGCAAGACACTATTTCAGCAAAATCGACAATTACAGCAATACGCAGAGAAAATAGTGAAGCTTTGAAAAATATTGACTGTCAACACTGTGAGCAAAATATGTCGAAACTGAAGAAACTTGAACATGATGTAGCGAAAATTAACACACACATTCAGAATTTGTTTCCTAAAAAGCAGAGATCAGTCAGTAACCCAGAGCAAAATACATGTACCTCTGCTAAAGATGCTTCTTATAGCGTTACTGTGAATAAAGCAGTTTCAGTCAATCAAGCAAAACATTTTGACACTGAGCCCAGCAAACAAACCCAGATTAAAGTACCAGTTGTCCCCGAAACTTTGCATGAAAAATCAGCTAACAATATGTCCGGTGGGGAAGACAAACAGGGTGGGACAACTGGTGCTTCTGATCATGTGTTGTATTCGGATGTTGCGAGATCTGCCCCCGTCCCCACGCATAATAAGTTTGCTCCCTTAACAAACTGTCGGAATCTCCTTTACAATGGTAGGAATTTCATAAGACCGTCGAGTCCTTTTGAACAAAGTGATAATATTAACGGAAACGATGACGTTCAAATTTTGCATATTGAACCCGGAGCAGATCTTGCACCACCCAAACAAACATCAGGAGCAGAAGCAAATGTTCAAAATGCTGCTTCACGCCAGACCCCAACAGGAATTAAAAGTACAGAATGTGCATTTACTGGGAGAAACAAAATTCCGCCAGACAGTAGAGCCAAAAATGTCGACTCTCAAATAACACGAGGAACAAATCCCCGTGGGCAGGTGGAAAATGAGATTTTTGTTGGTGTCAGGCGAGAACCAGTGATAAGGTATCATCTCGGTAATATTGTTAAGAAATCTACCCGCAGCGGAATTCTTATGCATTTTGAGATACAAAAAGTTGACGTGACACAGTTATCACTATTTAGAACACAGTACGGCAACTTGTGCGCGAGAATTAACATACCTAGCGTATTTAGCGACCAAGTAGAAAGCGAGGACTTTCCGTTACCAGAAGGAGTCATTCTTAGTAAATGGCAGTCTAGGCCGCGAAGACAAACGCGGCGACGTCAGACAACAACACAGCAGCGACGCGAACGTAGTCGTGAGAATTTCTACGGTAACGAAGACATAGACGAGTACGATAACACTTACAACCGACGCCAAGACCGGCGCGAGTATAGCGATCGCGACCGATATAAACTTTCACAACAAACCAAATATGATTCAAACGATTATAGAACATCCGATCGTTATAGGGGAGGCTACGATGACGCGGAATATAACTATGGTAATAAATGGTCTCGTGATGACCGTGATCATGGCTACAGTACACAAAGCCAATCGTATACGAAATACGATGCATATGACTATGCCGATAACAGGTACAGCCAAGAAAATTACACAGATAGATGGAATCGTGACGAAGATTCCAGATACCCAGATATTGACTGCTAACGGTAGCAACATGGCAGTGAAAGCAAGTATACAAATACGCCTGAATATTTTATTTTTAGTTCTAATCATGAGCACTAACCTAAATATATTAAGCTGGAATGTCCGTAGAATTATGTCATCTGCATACTGTGTCAGCAGATTACTAGACTTAACGGATTGCGACATCGCACTAATATGCGACAATAAACTTCTTCCTCACAGTTCCCATTTTATGGATAGTATAAATCAGAATTATACAGCGCACACGGTGACTGATTTCACTCTGAATAATATTGACACGTATACCCGAGGAAAAGGCGGTGTGTCTGTTATATATGAGAAAACGTTGTGTCTAAACATACGCAAGCTGCTGATTGACAGCGATCACATTGCTGGAATACAGATCTGTTCTATTCTACCGCGACCTTTGTTCATATTTAGCGTTTATTCACCATTCGAAAACGATCTGAATTTGTATCAAAAACACCTTGAAGCCATCCATGATCTCTATTATTACTATAGCCAATATGGCTATGTATTGCTTGGCGGGGATTTTAATGCCAGCTGCAAAGACGAACCCTGTATAAATGTACAAAAATCTCTGCTTTTGCAGAAATTTATTAAAGAGCACAGCCTCATCCCCATAAATCTAACAGATAAATGCAAAGGCTCCGTGTATACTTTTGTGCCGACAAGAACATCACTTGACTACATTTTCACTGACGATATTACGAAAAAGCATGTACAGGAGTGCGAAGTCATGTGCGACGGCGTCATTGATAATGTTTCAGACCATTTACCAATATTAGTCAACCTATCATTCAGTCCAATTGTATCGAGCACTAACAACGTAGTAATGCGAAAAACCGTAGCATGGCATAAAGCCTCTACCGATCAAATTACTGCGGATCAACGCGATATGGAAGAATTGTTGCTCTCATTACTTCAGACACCAATAGCTTCAATGAAAGATATAGACGATTTTGCAAATGTGATATGTGAATGTATGCGAAAGAGTGCTCAGAAAACCATACCTGAAAAAGCATTTAACAAGCACACGAAACCATACTGGAACGAACAAATAAAAGAACTCCATCGGAATATGCGGCAGTCGCGTCATAAATATGAAGAAGGCCGTCCTAGGGACAAAAATAATGAAACATACCGTAAGTATAAACAATCGAAACGAATATTCAGAGCGGCGCAACGTAAAGCGTCCGACGATTACCTAGCTCAAACATATCGCGACTTAGACGAAGCTGCTGGTCTTGACATACGCCTGTTTTGGAGTATGGTCCGACAGCAACGAAAAAATCCTAGATATGCATGTCAGGAGATTAAAATTAATGATACCGTATATTCTGATGAAGAGGGCATTGCAAATGCTTTCTCCCTGTATTATGAGAATTTGTATAAAGATACAAACTCCGATGAATATGATCGAGAATTTAGAACGAATAGCGAACGACAGTTCGAGACGCTCTTTACTGATTCATTCAATGACAGTAAAAATAATACATGGAGAGCCAAGTTGAGGCTGACGAAGTTGCAAAAGTCGTTAAAGAACTTAAGAAACACAAAGCGCCTGGTTATGATAGCATTCTTAATGAACATATCTTATACGGAGGTCCTGTTTTAATACAAACAATTGCCAAGCTCTTCACAAGCATAATTCAGTTTGAGTATATTCCATCTGACTGGCATCGCAGTCTTATTATACCTATCTATAAGGGTAAAAATAAGAAAATGTCGGCCCTTCGAGTTATAGGCCCGTGTCCCTTCTCTCCTCCATGTATAAACTCTTCGAGCGGGTTCTTAATAAAAGAATTCACTCTTACCTACCATCAGTATCGCACGGTTTTCCGAATCGACAACAGCACGGATTTCGTCCTGGTCATAGTTGCATAACAGCGGCATTCTCTCTACAGGAATCAATTTCCCATAACTTGTCATTCGGTAGCAGCGTTTACACTGCTTTTCTTGATGCAAAACAAGCCTTCGATTGCGTATGGCATACAGGCCTTTTCCTTAAATTATACCAGCTGGGTATAAAAGGAAAGGTATGGCAACTTATCGTCAACTCTTACAAAGATCCCAGTAGTGCTGTTGTTGTCAACTCGGTCCAGTCCGACTGGTTCCCTGTACAGCAAGGGGTGCGACAGGGCGGAGTCCAGTCAGGGTTTTACTATCTTGTGTTCATTGATGGGTTATTAGAACAATTAACAAAGAGTAGACATGGCACAACGATCTTCGACACTGACTGTGGATGTATCACACTTGCTGATGATCTTACATGTAGTGCATTATCTCCTAAAGGCTTGCAAAACATGCTTTGTATAGTCCGACAATACGCCTGTAAGTGGAGATTTAAAATCAATTCCGATAAGTCATATATTGTCATCTTCACAAACTGTAGAAATACGAATACTAGTCTTCGCTTTTATTTTGGTAATACGAGTATTCCAATAAGTGATCATGCGAACCACCTAGGAATCATACAGTCATCAAACAGAAAAAATGCAAAATCTGTTCAAAAAGCATGCGAACGCGGTCGTAATGCCTTCTTCGCTATAAATGCTATCGGCGCGAGAAAGCGAGGTTTAAATCCTGTAACAGGAACTGATCTTTATAGAAAAATTGTTCTGCCATCCATTTTATACGGTAGCGAACTCTGGAACAACCTGGATAGCAAAAACATACAAGAGATTAATAAATTTCAACATATGGTTTGTAGGAGTATGCAAGGCTTTCCTGCACTTACTAGATCAGATATGAGTGAAAGTCTGTTAGGCCTGACAAAGTTATCTACTGAAGTTAATATTAGGAAACTTGTTTTTCTAGAAAAACTGATTAGTTCACCAAATGACTCTCAAGCTAAGCTAGTTTTTATATCTAGATTGTTCCAGAATTTGTTTCACTCTAACCAGTCCAATGGTTTTATATATGATGTCAGAAAATTACTTGATAAATACGGCCTATCTGACTACTTACTAGACTACGCAAAATTTGCTGTTTTCCCATCAAAATATAGTTGGAAACATCCTGTTAAGGATGCCGTACGTAAAAGCGCGGTAACCGAGCGAAATCAGCGTATGCTGGCTGACGAACAGTTCTCACGATTCCGCCAAATTCACACGGAAAACAAACCAGGATTCCCTTATATTATTTCAAACAGTACACACGATATTTTAATGGCTGAACATTATATAAAGTTATGGATAAGAATTCCATATAATGATTCATTCCTCTGTACGTTTTGTAACATTGTGACCAATGACACACCTGTTCATGTTGTTGCAACCTGTCAGAGGTTTGAATCAATAAGAAATTGTTTCTTTAACACTGTTCGGGAGCGCCATGGAATTGAACTCTATGAGGAACTCAGTCAGACAACCCCGGAGTTATTGTTCTTGAAAATTATTGGAGCATCCACAACTACTACAATTACCGAGATAACAGCCTTCCGAAATGACATGTGCTGTAACACATGTCATTACTCACAAAAACCCGAGTTTGTAAGGTGTCCTTATTACCTTGTGTTTCGGTTTCGGCAAGGTTGAGGACAACCTGATAAATTCTGGTCGTACTGAATCAATGTCTCTGCCATTCAAGGCCAAAACGAGACCATAAACACAATATTCATTGATTATCTGTGAGCGCATAGGGTCGAAACGGCATTGTTTCGGGGTTTATTCAACGTTTAAACGTTGAATTAACTCTGATGCAATGCTATTTCGGCGTTTTATGCCTACGTGGCTTCATGAGCAGGTTTATGTTACATTTATGAAACCTAAAATAATTCAGAATATATAGAGACAATTTAGTTTCAATAGCTCTTACATGAAAAAAAAAAAAAAAAAAAAATAACGTGTGTTTTTTACGCACCAACTTACATACCACGTTTTTTTTCCTGTAACGTACTGTGTATATATGTTTCGTGTTTTGTTTTGTATACTTTCATGTTATTTAAAATCTCCAATTTTGGGGGAAATAAAGAATTGGATTGAATTGAATTGAATTGAACTAGTATTTTAATTTATAAGAGGGCAACAAACAAGCGAGAAACAGTACCATCTAAAATCAGCTGCAAATACAGCAAACCTAATTCGCCCAGTCTGTTCAGAGACTTTGCTGTCAGCATGGAACTAGTTTGAACCCTTAGCCCAGACTGGGCTAATGCCCAGGCTGATCTAAATCTTTGATGGGTGCACATACCACTTCGTTGGTTTTGTCGTGTCGCGACTTATATCAGTTCAAATGCGTTTTCATTAACTTCAGTCACAGTCGCCTATTACTCTAAACAGCCACTTGTCACATAATATAAATTTAGACGTGAAATTGACAAAAAGCCATGAATAGGTATTAACACATATAACCGAAGGATTGGCGTAAAGGGTGTTATATTAAATTCGCTCAGTGCCACCGATAACTTTTAAACAACTAGTTTTCACCAGATTATTTCTGTTACTTAATAAGAACATATACAATTAGGTGTGGTCTTTCCAAAAGTCATGAACGAGCATTGACACATATTACCGGAGGACTGGCACAAAGGGCTGTCGGGTACGTCAGGTTCACGAACATTTATCAGATATTTGTTCAATTGGAATGAAGATTCGCATAAAATGAGCCTAAAAGTTTTAAAGATGAATTTCCTGGCTACGCAAACATATTTGAAGACAGAAATGCTTGACAGCTCTGAAATAGTCCATATTGACTATTAACTGTGGCTTAGGGCATATAATTGTGGTGGAAAACATTTCAAACAAAAGATAATGATGAATCCTGAAGAATCGCGGATCTCGATCGAAACTTTCTGATTTGACATTACCATCGCGTGAGTGAATCAGAAAATAACATGTGTATCATCACGTGATAGCAGTCCTTATATTGATTATCTTGCTGGCCCACTATTTTGCTAACTTGCAAATACGAGTTGAACTTTTTATCTAATAATTAATTGAATTAAATAAATAAAATATGTTAACTTTCAACCAGAATTTAGACAAAACAAATTTTTTAACAAAATTTAGTGAACCAGTTTGTTTGAAAATTGTGAAATATAGTAAAACTATTAGTTTGAAAATTGTAAATTGTATTTAAAACATGCTTAGTTTGATACCTTTTGTTATGCTAACTATGAATTACTTAGGTAAAAAAGTGAACTAAATTTTTCTTTTTCAGAAAGACTTTACTGGTTTGTTTATACGGAAAAGGTCAAAACAGATTATACGCTATATAAATAAAAGTTACATAGATGATGTTATACGGTAACACCATGCATGGTAGATACCCGAAGCATGATTGACAGCATTGCTTCTCTTGGTCTGAGGCCTTTTCAGTAGCACGACGTTGAGTCTAGCCTCAGACTAAGAGGCAGTCTCCTAAATGTGTTACATACGGCTGTCACATGGCCAAGAACGTCAATGTCGAGCCAGGCTGGACCAACTAAAGCTTTTTGTCTTTTCTCTGGCTTCGGATTTCCTCTCTCCTACTTTTTCACCATAGTATTCCGATGTTTCAAATGAATGAAATGATATGTTTTGTGGTCCCTGCGCAGACCGAACACTTACTTGCTTTTGAGGTTGCTCGCACTATGATAAACTAGTTCAAGCCGCGAGAAGATTAAAGTAAATAAAAAAATGGATTTAATAAGTGTTACTTTTTTTCAGAAAATGATGTAAGTAATCCAGCTTTATTACTTTGAGTCATGTGAAGGCAAACCATTTTCAATCTTTCTTGAGAAAAAAGGTCCCTTATCTTATTCTCATTTATTTTATACCGGTAGTATTATTAATGCACTGAGACTGTGCCGAATGATATTTAATTTTAATACGCGTTAACGTTACCCTAAGAAGAGGCATTATTTTCTACATTAAATTCTTGACAATTTGTACAAGTGGGTATCTGTTTTGCGTTGTTTGTGTGTGTTAAACCTAATGTAGAAATCGGAAGTAGATTTACACTGAAAACAAGAAAGTTTTGAATATCTGCGTCTGGTTTGGATCCACAATCTATTGTCAATTTAAAAACAAGAGAACATTTTGAATTAACATCTGACAGAGTGCTAGTATTCACGTAGTGCAGTACAGTGGGAAAAACGAAGATTTGATATTCATTGACCTTTGATATTATTGGCTGAATTTTGACAAACGCGTTATTTGACCAATGAAATCTTGTGAAATGTGGAACAAAAATGAAATGATACAATGCTGCGCCGAGAAAAAAAAAATCTCGTTATAAGTTCTAATGTCATGAAAAGTCAAAGTATCTTCATGTAAGGCTTATTAACTATTTAAGGCCCCAGTCTCAATGTCATGTTTTGAGGGCTAAGTTGTACTACGTTTCCCGCCCTACGTTTGACAAAAAAATATCCCAATTTGTAGGTATTTAGGTTTTACTACGTTTCTAGTACGTTTCCAACACGTTTACTTACAATTTACTTTATATAACTCGGTTATCAAACGGCTTAGTGTCACGCTTTCAGAAGGGATGAGAACAGTTGACTTACCTACTACGATTAGGGAGTTCTAGGTAGTGTCCGGGATAACTACCCGGTCAAAGTGACGTCTGAGTAGGTATCACAAAACAAACCAAATCGTAATAAAATGCAAAATCAAAAGTCACAAAACGTACTATGACTTGGGAAAGCACATAGAATGCGCAGTAGTACGTACAGGACCTTCACATATGGCTACATATTTGAAACGTTTCATGTACATTCTAGTATGTATAGACTGCACTTTAATACGTTTTTACTTCGCATACAGTAAGTATTTTGAAATGCTACGTTTACACTGAATTTCCAATTCCAACGTAGCCTATTTTGAAATGCTACGTTTACACTGAATTTCCAATTCCAACGTAGCCAGGCTAAGGATGTAGCTGTATATATCCGTATAGAATACGTAATATTCACTACGTTTTTATGCACATATTCACGTTTTGGTACGTTCTAAATACGTTGAAAAACCTAGTCTTCAATACCTAACATTCAGACTGAGGCTTAGAGGACCTCTAGGTTATTCTTGTTACGTTCTTGTACGTATTTAACGTGTTTCCGATTCGTTTGATTACGTTTTGACCACGTTATACTACATGTCGCTACGTTTTACCAGGTATACGCTACGTATATCAAAATGCCATGTTTAGTTAAAAATTCTACCTCAAACGTAGCAAGGCCACGTATTTAGCTATATCAATATACGTATTCACTACGTTTTGCAACGTATACTGCCGTTTTGCCACGTTTTGAAAAGATAATAAAACCTTGTCCTCATTTCGTTACAGTGAGACCTTGGGTTAAGCAATATGCTTACGTGCAGATCGTCATTGAATATTGCATGTATATATCTTCTGTGTTAACCAGATTGGAATCAGTCCATAATTATTTCCCTTGATTGGTTGGACACTTTCAGGATATACTTTCGCACAAATAGTTCCCTGGTTCATTGGTTTCTAAGAAGGCCAGTTTGACTGAATATCCTGCTTGCTATAGCAAACTGAAAAGAGCCTTGGATATGCTTCTTGAAAATGTATAATTAGTTCAGAATCCGCAGCTCTGGAGGTAACTAGAGGAACCGAATCACACCCTTCATAGGTGCCTCTACAACGGCAGTTTGTCTCATAAGTTGACGGGTCAATGTTCACCGTAGTAACTGCGGAACGGTGAGCTGGTTTATTCCTGCTGAAACTGTTTGAAAATTGTTTGTCATGCCTCAGAGACTTGAGGAAAAGAGAGTTAAAAGTGCCTGAAGTGTTGTGAAAAAAGTTTCATGGAAGGATGGATAATTAAACTGTATAGTAAAACTAATTGTGGTCTCGTGCCTGATATAGGGTGGGGTAATTATTTTTGCTTTCAGTTTGTGAAGCCATTTTCGCTGATACAGTCCTAGGATTTGACACAGAGACAGCATTTCTCCTACATTTAAAGGCGTTCTACTGGCAGTGAGTATTTTATTTTATGTTTTTGAATAAATTGGACTTTTTAAGTGAGAACCGTTAAAATTGGCCAGTATTTGCATGGGTTCCCTAATGGAACTTGAATGCAGTCTGGATTTAGAGGCCATAAGGTATTCCTACACTTGTCTGTGTTGGTAGTCACATTCTGAGAAGTCAGTATGGAGGGCTTTTATGAAAAATACCAGCATCTGTTTGTAGAACATAGCGCTCGGGCGGAAAATGGAGAATGCTTGCTATGGGCGCGGAAAGTGCAGAAAAACGGCTATGGCGCTATGAAATACAAGTGTCCAGTAACTGGTCAGTGGAGATGTACCACAGCTCACAGATTGTGCTTCATGGTTTTCACAAGGCTTTTGGATTTTGGTGACAGAGATATAAGCCACCTCTGTCATAATGCCTTGTGTATACGGTCAGACCATTTGTCGGCCGAGCCCCATGAACTCAACTGTGAGCGAATCAAGTGTGTCAACCGTGGCAAATGTCAGAGTCATGGGGAATAACCGCTGTGTTTATTGCACCTTAAATTATAAAAAGGTACACAGTTATCTGTACACTCGTATGTAAACCTTTGCAAACAGTGTAGATCCAGATCAGCCGTTTCGGTGCACAAGTTGTCGTCTTGGAATTTGTATGGCATATAGTGCCACTATCTTGTTTGGGAAGAGGTGCCACCTTATGGTGTTGGATCCATATCTGAACCTAGGACCCATAACCTGGGATTTGTATTTTGACCAGTTACAGTAATTGTCCCAAAAGTGGTTGTTAGCTGGTCTTTCTTAAAGGTATAAAATGGCTTAGTACTGGCAGTTTGACAAAATGGCAGCTTCTGATCAGATTGCTTGTAAAGAAGCAGGCTGATCTGGGGCTGCACTTTTGGTTGTGGTACTTCCAGCTCAGAATTTTGGGTCTTATTACTGTACTTGGATTCATACGTTTTGGAAACATAATTAAATCTGGATTCTAAGTAACAACAATACCAAAGGTTTCGATTAATTTTTATTACCTGTCTAATGCTAACGATATCTAACAACAAACCGAAAACAAAGAGAGAAACAGGTAAACCGACTTATATCCATTCATTCACAAAAAAAATCAGAAAAGAATTTGGTAAAAGACTTTGGTGAATGTTCAGAAAGAATTTAGAAAAAGAATTTGGTGCCAAATTGAGTACCAAATTATTTTACTAAATTCATCAGTATCTCCAAATTCTCACCAAACATAACAGAACAGAATAATAGGAAAGCAAATAACACTATAAGCTGTTGCTAAATTCACTTCTGATCAGTTCCATGAGCATGGTTAGACGGAATATGATCCAGCTGTCCTTTTCTGTAGTCTGATTTAACTTTGGTACTTTGCTTGTACTCAGAATGAGCCTGAATTCTCTTACTGTTCACCACAAGCTTATGTTTAACAACTTCCGATCTCTTCGAATAGTTTCTGTGGTAGTCCGCATCCCTGTCCGCTGCGCTCAGAGCACGCTTTGTACGAGATGAAAGTTCAATTCCAGAATATTCACATTTCTTAATAGCAGAAGTTCCTGATCATTATTGACCCTGTGAATTGCTGAAGAACCCCGTCCTTCCATTGTGGCAGAGAAATTGACATTCTTTAGGAGTGAAACACTTAGAGCACGGTTAACTGCTTCACATTTCTGAGAATGAGTGTATAGTTTCATTTGTTCTACAGAGGCAACACTTAACTTCATTTGCAGTATTTCTAATTGTAAAACCTTGTCATTTTCATTTATGTTTAGGTTATGGATCCTGTTCGATGACATAAACATGGAGCGATTCCACCAGTTATTCGTAACACCACCATGGCACACAACAGAACTGTTCGCACATTTGGAACAGTCCCCATCATAACATGACAGTGTCGATTCAAGAACTTTAGGTAAGATCCGCCTAAAGGCAGCCATGTTACCGGCATGAGTTCCGTAAGAATTAAGCTGCATCTTGCTTTTACATCCTGACTCAGAACTTTCTGAGCCTCTTTTTTCTGCTCGCGTGTTCGTCCGGGAAACATTCCGTCACTAAAATTGGCCTGATAACACTTTCGAAACTGTGACTGGCCCAAATGCGTTGGGTCCGCTAAGCGCTGCACACTCCACATATGGTGAAGGATCTTGATAGCATTATCTAAGCCTTGTGCTGACTTAGAGTCTCCATCTGTTGTGGCATACTTGACTAATATGCCCTGAAGAGAAAGCTGGCTGCCTATTTCATGACCCATATCATATTCTGAAAAAGGTGCAAATTGTGACATGTTGGCTGTGCACTCAGTGTGTCCTCCGGAGCACTGCACATCAATGCCCTTTCCTATTAACCAGGCACCAGTCCAACAAAGTTTATTTTTAAAGCAGGCTTGAACCACAAATTTCTTGTCTGTCATAGTTTCACATGCAACACCAACAGCTTGTGATGCATTCTGGCCAGGCTTTTTACGGCTTGCTATTGTCACTGAGTTGTACCTTCCGTTCATGGCGATGTTAATTTCTGACTGGTCATGACCACGCTTTATAGTAATCCCCTTGAGCATCTCTACCTTCTCATCCATATCTGTCTCATTTAGCTCTGTTACTTGCTTTGCTACTTTCTTTGATGTCCTCTGCATGCAACTTCTGGCTGGTGGGGGTACATCCATAGTCGCCATAAGAAGTCTGGCACCTTTATTTCCCAATGGTGTGTCTTTAAGCCCAATGCTCTGGCCTATATTTGGTGCTGCTGGGTTAGGCCCTGGTTTTCTGGAACTGACTTCTTTGTAGAGCTTGAATTTAGGTGTTTGGAAGCAACATTTAACACACCTTAGAGTTATTTTCCAGCACACGCCCCCTTTTTTCTCATTCGCTACCTTCATCTGCGGAACGTCTCACTTGGGCGCATCTCGTCTGTGCAGTTTATAGGCTGTGTTCCATGCTTCAACAATTTTTGTGTTGTCTTACAGTCTCATTCTCTCAGTGTCTTTTGAAACCTGTTCCTTTTTCAGGTCTGATGTAGACAGCGTAGTAGGACGAAGAAGCCTGACTGAGCCCAATTTACCTTCACAGTCTGGCATGCTTCTGGAAGTACCAACTCTGGATGTTTGTGTCACCAGGTAGTACTCTTCTTTATTCATTCTGATTGTTCTGCTGGATTCTGGTGGACCTGATTCATCAGTTGGCTGTGCTGAGGGCAGAAAGACTCCTTTGTTCCATGGTGTACATCCCTTCTTAAACTGTGTTGGTGCTTTCTTTCGATCGCCTTTCATAGTTGTTGATAATATTGCATATAACTAGAAGAATGGGGAAAATTTGGACTTCTAAATTATTTATACCTTTCTTGAGTGCTGTCAACTTCTTAGAGATATGTAATTCTACATATGACAATATATAAGTAGTCATTGCACTTTATCCTGCCACAGATGACAATTTGTGTATACCTATATGCAGGTGCGTTCGTGTATTCTGTTGACACTTCAGTGACACTTTACTGGTACAAGTGACAGTTGTTTGCTTCTGAATCTCAAGGCTGATAAACACAGGACTTGAAGTGTCTCTCATCTTCTTAAGCATTGGTATGGAAGCTATGAGGGCTAAAATTAAGTAGTTTTAGGATTCATTTTCATTTTCAAATTTTAATTATAGAATTTTTTTTTTTTAATTCTTTAAAATTTGAATAAATTTTACTATAGACATGCAAGAATTATTTTTTCTCATTTATTTTGGTACATATAGATAAAAATGTTCCTAATGACTTAGGAAAAGTTTACTTCATGAAAAAATATCATCAAATAAGGAATTTATAGCAAAGAAAACGACCAAACTTTAAGTCAAAATGTGGTGTTCGTTAAGGTCCGGAAATTCGACTTCTAGTATATCGGTTTAAATGTCTGTCAGATTTCTACAGTTTAAGTAACTGACCTCATACTACCAGGACAACTAGAAATGTGTAGAAATAAATAAAAAGGCAAAGTTTTGAATTGTATAGCCAAATGAGGGCCTGATAGGAATCAGTCCATAATTATTTCTCTTTATTGGTTGAACACTTTCAGGATATACTTTCGCACAAATTGTTCCCTGGTTCATTGGTTTCTAAGAAGGCCAGTTTGACTGAATATCCTGCTTGCTATAGCAAACTGAAAAGAGCCTTGGATATGCTTCTTGAAAATGTATAATTAATTCAGAATCCCCAGCTCTTGAGGTAACTAGAGGAACCGAATCACACACTTCATAGGTGCCCCTACAACGGCAGTTTGTCTCATAAGTTGACGGGTCAATGTTTACCGTAGTAACTGCGGAACGGTGAGCTGGTTTATTCCTGCCGAAACTGTTTGAAAATTGTTTGTCATGCCTCAGAGACTTGAGGAAAAGAGAGTTAAAAGTGCCTGAAGTGTTGTGAAAAAAGTTTCATGGAAGGATGGTTAATTAAACTGTATAGTAAAACTAATTGTGGTCTCGTGCCTGATTATGTTATGATTATAAAGTAACAATCATCACTGTATATGAGGGGCATTTCAGAAATGAATTTAATGAACTCAGGATATTTTATTTGTTGATATTTAGCTGTGGTTTTATATATCATTGAAAAGGCACATTCAAGTGAGTTAAAATGGTATTCGTTTAAAGAATTTCTAAAGTCATTTATGCATGACAGCACTTGTGTATAGCGACTAATTGCGAAATGCACTTAAGTGGGTTACATGAACGGAAAAGTTCTATCAAACGCTTAAATAGGAAAATACGACTTAATATGCAAAGTGAATGGTTGCCGCTTAAACAATTACCGCCAAGTGGGACAATAAGGCCATTCAGAATGACTTGGAAAAGAAGAGGTTAGAATAGGATATGGAAGCTCAAACTCGGTATGGTTGAAACAAGTACTGTAGTGCAGTGTTGTGTAATACAGTGTTAGTCAGGTGGCGGATTCGAGAAAAGTGCTCTAGAAGAAGAGTTTGTGGGCACTTTCGCGGCATGATGGGCAACTATGCTAAAAATACCTAACGATATGTCCTTCTTTGTTTTTTGCCCGTTGCCAAGCCTGACTGCTCATTGTGTACCGAGTGAACGAGGTCAAAGGTCATTAAGTGCAAAATCACGAAAAACTGCTTAGAAAATGATTATTGTATATTTGAGGTATAAATATCACTGCAGTCCAATGCTGAACATATTGAAAACCTCATTCGGCAATAGTGAAGCATACTTGAATAGTTTCTGTTCAATCAGACTGTGTATGTGTCCGTCCGTACACCTGTTTTTCTGAATGTGCATACATTCTTAGAGCTAACTTTATTTTTTTATAAATCGAGGACTGCACTGAATAAGTATATCAACAACATGTTTCAATTTAGTAAATTATATCTTTTTAAGCAAGCTATCATATATTTCTAGCTCAACATTTACATTACAAACAGTTGGCTTCATTAGCATGTTTTGTTTACAATACGTAAATTGTTTACTATTATTTCCATCTGAAATCTAATGCAGAAAAATAGCCATAAAGTTATTTGTAACGGTCTTTACACATAAAGATGCAAGAACTTTAAAAGTGTAAGTTGTGAAGCAGATAAGTATCAGTGTAGATAAATCAATCTCATGTAGTTTACGTTACCAAATTGGTAAACTAGTCATTTAAATTACTATTAAGCGATTCAATTAAATAAAAAAAGCATAGTATCATGTATGTTCTGTGTTTATAGATGCTTTCTTGTTAATAAAGTTGACAATAATTCATTTTGCAAACTATTTTTAAACATAAAATACACATAGAATGATGTCGAGAATAAGTCTTCAGATATACAGGAGTATGTCATATGTATAATCCAGAATATCGAAACTTGTCGACCGACATTTTGAAACCCATCGCCTCATGCTTTTGATTCTAAAGGGCATTGGTGATATACAAGCAAACTTGTGCAACTACTGTAACATATACGTTTTGTATAAGTGTGACATCATCGCATGTAATTTACGTTGAGACAGACAAGTATGTGGGAAACAAATAGATTAATTCGAATCTATATAAATAAGCATCTTGCTTACTGTCAAATCCTGATACTTTTGAAATTGTATTGTAGTATATGTATGTAATTTATAGTTAATAAAATATCGTTTAAACTAATCTATATATTGCTATTGCCCATATGACATTATGTTTGTCATCGTCTGAATCGCCTCTTCTAGACATTCCTCATGGGACTGATGACCATATAACTTGCATGGAAAAAGTACGAGAAAACTACCTATTATAAAAATAAAATGATTTCATTTATAAATACCCTATCGTTAAGCGGCTATGTAGAGGCTGCTAAGATGGCTCCCGTAACTTCACCAGAGTATTGTTTTAGTAAGTTTCATTCAGTGGCTACAGAGCTTATAGGGCTATCTGAAATAATGACTCAGCTGCTCCAGGTTGCATGAGGCGTGTTTTACACATTTCAGAATTTCTCAGGAAAACATCAAATCAAACCTTGTTTGCTGTATTCAAACCTTGTGTGTCATTATTTCTTGAAGTTTCATATTATTCTGATTAATGCATTCGAAGCTTATACATTTGCTCCTCGCAACTAAGTCATCATATGTTTTGTTTTGCATAGCCATATAGTGGACTAAAACTGACTTCGTTAGCCTGTGTAGTTTACGTTATAGGAAGTGTTTAAATTTCGTATACCTTGATCCAAATGAAATGTCAGGGTGGTAACAAATATGCGCTGCCAATTACTGTCAAAATCGATCCGTCCACTAGAAGATTCGGTAGAATAAATTTTGCACGCTTGTTCAATTTCACTAAACATAAAGCAGTGTTAGAAGAACCTCCTAACACTATATTTACTGTCCTATATGAAGGACTATCAATGTCGATAAAAATATAAGAAAGAAAATGAATTTTTATAAAGATGAAACTGAAATTCTGTGCGCAATGGAGCGCCTTTACGGTGTGGCGAATTCCGCCGCCGGTGGGATTCGAACTCGAGAGGCCAGATCTTAGCAGACAGCGCTTCCGAGGCCTATAACGTATATGTTTATATTTTTATAACATCCTCCATGTAAGCAAGTGTCAGGATAGTACTTCAGTACGCTTATATTCGCGAATACCTCTTGGCTTGCAGAACGAAACGTTTCGCTAATATTGAAAGATAGCTTAAAGTGCCTTGGCATTGGATATTTTTCCTACGACTGCAATCATACTTGCGACACGCCAGAATAATGCTATATATACAATGTGCAGATTATCGGTGTAAAGGGGAAGCTTCAGATCCGCCTGCGCATCCTCCTTGTATAATTATCAGCGTTTTTCCTGTTTTAAATGTAATTGATTCAGACATGACACATCGTTAGGCTTTACAGATGTCTCTGTCTGACATTTTAAGACAAACATAAGCCTTTTCAATCTGTACGTTCAAAAAGAATATCTTTGGATCATAGACGATATTTGGATCATGAGGAATCTACAACTTGAAGTGAATTCGGTCACTGTACAGGCTGTCAACTTTGCCAGCCAAGGCTTCTGAGTCCAAATTGTTCCTTGCGTTGGGAACAAAGTGGACTTAGTACCCTTGGCCTGCGAAGATAACAGGCCGTATGATCATACATGTTGATAAGGAGTTGGGCTGTACATATACCAAAATAGCATGTGCGAACGGCGAAGACTCAGATAAGCCTGTGCTTTCATTTCGTCCCTATGTATATGGCAAACCATAACGTTATGCTCTTCATTTCCTTACTGAAAAAGGACACTTATGGAAAGTATGAACAAACAAGACTCAGTTCAGTCTGTGCATCCTCGCAGTTCGTCTGGTAAATTTAGATAGTAATTGACTGGTGTCGCATGAAAAGATACCTTATTGGATGTGAAAAAAGGAAAAAATCAGACCAGCTCCTGCATCCGATCAGTCGTGGGTAGAGCGCCTTCCTGCTGGTCTAGCGGTCCGGAGCTTGATTTCCGGAGGCTGAAATCTTTTCAATCGTTAACATGGTTCCATTGCACTGAGCCTTTCATTATCACCCTCCAATCGTCCTGATATGACTGAAATGCTGTTGAAAAGGACGTAAAATTGCAAGTCATCCATCCATCCCTGTTACATCGACGTTGTACAAGGAAAGGTAATATGGCTAGCTACGTGCGGCTATTGTTGGCTATACCACGTGTCGAGTTGTTGCATAATATACATTGTATTTGTAAGTTTTGTTATATTTGAATAATTTTTGTTACCGGTGAGTGAGCAGCGTGTATGTACTGTGCTCCTTTTTGTACAATAGAAAGGTCGAGGGGAAGGTACAAAGGTACTCCGCCCTGACAATTCTTTTGGATCAGGGTATACCTGAAATCTATTAACTTTTTTAAAGGGCATAACACTGGCTTGAAACTGTGTCTGCATATAAATATGCATACGGTACATGTAAAATATTTAACAATATGCTGCTTACTATATAAATACAAACGAAACCAGATGAATTAAGGAGGTGGGGGAGGGAGGGTTGAAAATTGTAAAATTAGCACTAGCCACCCCCAATGGCAAGATTTATACACTATTACTCCAGCTATCTTAATACTGCATTTGTCAATAGTTACGATATCATAAATGAATGAAACCAGTTATAATTCAAGGTGTAAATATATACTGTAAAACACTTATATTTGGCGGTCACTTTATTTTGGCGATATTGGCGGAAAAGAAGAAAACCGCCTAATTAAAATGCCGCCCATTTAAACTATATCATAAAAGGAAGGGCTGCAGTTAGTATAAAGTTCTGTTCCTTCGCCCTTCCATGATATCAAAGCTAATCCATATTATATTGTATAAATAAAACAGAAGATTTGAAACAAGCACGCTGGGAGAAAGGGAGTGTACATAAGCTTATTTGACATGTCACGTACTTAGTACCCAAAACCGAGTTGATTACATCAGAAGCAACAAAAAATATTTTCGCTATAAACATTTTATTTATAACAAGAAATGCATAACAATATGCATTCACGAGCATAAATGAAGAAATGACAATGTACAAACTGGTTTCGATAACGGCAGAAAACACCCATTAATTGGTATCAATTGTTGTTAATTGTATTAGATCTAATTTTTTTTTTCAGAAATCACAAATTCGCCAAAATAAAAATCCGCCAAAAGGTCCATTTTGTCTATTAAAACCGTCAAATTTTGCTGCCGCTAAATATAAGTGTTTTACAGTATAGACTTTATGTATGTATGAAAGAGAAGGGGTAAAAATATTATGGCCACACTAAAGTAGCACATCACACTCTGTGTGGTAGGCTCTTGCCACACTACAAATTACAAAGGGACTTAATCATCGACACAGTCTACTACATAACATTTCTTATACTGTTGTTCAAGCTCTCGCAACAACAAGACCTTTACTGTAGTGCAAGCTTCAGACACCAAATGGCCTACTGTTACACCAGCTCACGTTACTCGTCTGAATAGGTTGTGATAACAGTCAAAGCATTTAGTGAAAACAGGAAAGGCGACTGTTGTGCGAGAGTACAGATCACGTTTGCCACTGCTATGCTGGCTAAGCACATTACAAGACATCTGTTTTTTAACACCTCAGGCTTCTATTAGTCCTCTTGTGTGATTAGCATGCCAGTTCTGGTCACCAAATGTCCTCTGCCAGTATGCTATAATACCACTGTAGTGGCAGCCATAAACGCACACACTATAATGCTAATATCCATGTATGGTAATACATACTTCGTAACGTACGTAACACTGCAGATAAGGCTTTACAAAGACGTCTATAGAAAAAGGGTACCATCTTCATCTTACACGTCTGTAAACACTGTGATGTCAGGTAAGGCTATTGAAAATCATCAGCATATGTCATGGTACCTGCCTATACCGCTGCAACTATGGCACCTGCTCAATTTACCGAAATACCCCAAGTGATATGGTCATGGCAGTGGTTTCTTTAATATAGATATGGGCAGAATTCAGTGCCAGACAGTGTATTGCCAGACATCTACAAAGTCTGTGGTACCAGCCCAGGGTTAGAAAAATGATATATTGACATGCTTTTAGAAATTTAGGCTACAACAAAGCCCCTTGAGAGTCATTGCTCTCTGTTATGTGATTCCATATTATATTCTGTCTGCATCTTTATCTTGGTCGACTACCTAAAAATCACAACTATATAGACAGTTATATCTGTTCTTCAACTAAGTTTCCTCTCTGTCAACACTCTAGAACAGGTTTAAATTCTCTCTACAAATTGCCACTTTCAATTATGTAGTGCCAGCTAACTGACTAAAATACTTCAGAAGAGGCAAATGTACTTCCCCAGGCATCTACAAAATTGTCTAGCAGACCATTGTTCAGGCTCTAATAACCAAATAAATATATATTTAGAACATTGCATTGCCTCATCTGTTTAAGATCAAAGTAGATCTTTGTAGTGCCAGCCCGTAAGATGCTGTTTATAATATCAATGGCCATGTTTCTGGTTTATGATTTTTTATTTGATATGCCCGGTAACGTATGTAACGGTGTAATTTTCTGCATAGTTTGATCCACTTACATTTTTTCTTTTTATTTGCATTAAGGTAAAATGTAAATATTAGCTGGTTTTAGTAAACTGGTAAATTTATCCGAAATATGTTTGTTCATTAAAATGGAGAAAAAAACTCGGTAACGTAGGCAACAGTTAAGCTCTATAAGAGATAGCTTATATGATTGTATAGAGAACAGCACGATGCTTTTTGTCAATAGCATGATTAATATACGTTTCAATATTCATTTGAAAAAGAGGTATAGTAACATACGAATTAAGCAGACTGATATGGTAACGTATTTAAACTGACGATAACTGTCAAACGCACCAACTTTGAAGTCAGATAGCAGAGAATGGTATCATGTAATGTTGTTATATATTTTTGGAAAAAAACAAAAAGTGTATAAGGCCTCTCATTCAGATTGGTGGGGCAGGCCTATGGGCTATTGGTAACTCAAAAGACTGCTTTTATAATAAATGATATAGTAAGCCACTCTACAAAAATGTACTTACTGACCTTTGACCCAGTTCTGATTAAATAAGACGTCGGCAATATGGCAAAAACTTTTATGGTATGTTTATTTACATCCTTTGCCATAGTTGCCACTCATTTCGCAAAAGTCTCTATTAATTCAATAATTCACTCACAAACTGGTATATAGGAATGCACCAAATGACCTTTGATCCAATTTTGACCTTATATGACGTCTGTTGAGCTGGCAACCGGGCAAAATGGTTTTAGATAGGTTTAGTTACTTCAATGAGCCCGATTGCCCGTCATGCCGCGAAAGTGCCCACAAATCCAAAATTTCACTCTTAAACCACCGGACTATGTAGTTTAGCGCCGTGCGGTGCGGTTCAGTGTAGTGTAGTGTAGTGTAGCGCAGTGTAGTGAAGGATAAACATGTTCGCAGCTACGCCTAGTGATGTAGACCATTGATCCTAACGCCTATGATAGACACTTAATCTCTCATTGTTGTGTGCCCGATGGTGGTATGCTCACGAATTAGGTATCATCTACTATCTCATATCTCTGTTGTAATGAAAAATGCAAATATTGTATTTGCACGAAACAAAAAGAAAAGTTGTAATATGTATTTAATCATCATTTAACGTTAACAGTTTATTACATCTGTAGCAATATACCACTGAGTCTGTTTTATCCAAAAGGCAATAATCTGACACAAAATGATTAAAAACGATCTCCCATTTTTTATTATTTAATATTTTAAATGAAATTGTCTCGGTCAAATAAAAAAAAGTTATCTGGCATTCAAGATATTTTACACTTTTACATTTCTTCAGAGAGGTAACTATAAGGCACTGAGTGCGTTTTATTAACGACAGTTTTTAAACCCACAATCTTAGTTGTAACGTCTTGTTGAAAAGTTGTGCGGACTAATGTTTAAATCTCGCTTTTTCACATATACCAGAAAGGCTTTCAGCTCATATTAAAAATTTCTTTCTTGCACGCAGATAAGGATATCCGCGTATTTCGTGTGTACCCACAAAACTTTTCTCACCTACCACAGAGTACGGGATAGGCTGATCCGAATGCTTTTGAGACAATTGCGTATCTTTTAAATATTAATTGCGTCTAGCCATGTGAGACAAGCTACACGTGAATTGGCTGGAATCTTGCTAGATTTATGACATCACTCTCTAAGTCACTCAGCAGAATAGCTCGTTTTAAAGTTCACGTGTTTCAGCTACACGTTAATTCGTTCGAATTTCTTTGCTCAATGGCTTCCAAGACAGGATTTAGATAAGGAAAGGTGTGGCAAAACGCCCATGCAGGGTAAAACGCTTGTGCCTTTTCAGTATCCATATGGTTAAGGGAGAACAAGTATGTCAGCGTGTAGGACTGCTTATCAGTAGAGACTTCGACGAAGCGCATCTACTTACAGCTTTCTATCCCGATTTACAGAAACTGCACAAAATGATTTCTGTAAATCGGGATGACTGAATATTTTCTTGCAGTTGATCTTGGTGAGAGAACGTAATACTTTGCGACAGTCTGTTTGCAAGATAACGTCTAAGCGATGTTACGCTGTCGCAAAATCTTATTACGTGCATTTGTTAAAAATCTATTTGAAGACCAGCAAATAATGCCAATATGGTGCAAAAAGCCTATGCTCCGACTACTCTGAGGAATCTTGTATCGATGTTCTTTTGCAAAAGCTACAACTAACCATGGGCGTGCAACTCAAGATGACATTGAATGGCACTAAAATCAACGCTTGGGCCTCTAACGCTGGATGAGTCGCATAACATGGTAAAAGGTGTACACTAGTGGTGGTAGTGGTGGGGGGGGGGGGGGGGGGGGGGAGGGGGAGGGCGTGGGCAAAACGCTCATATTGATGGCACGTTTTCATAAGCATCAAATAAAATATTTGGTTCCTCTAGAATATTATTTTCGGGCAAGGGAATCATTATTGTCTAAAATCTAGCAATCGATTCTGGAAACAAGATAAGAAATAGCCATGGGCGTTTTGCCCTATCTGAAAAGGCGTTTTGCTCCAGTGGTGGGGCAAAACGCCCAGAATATTCCAAATTCCCCCCATCCCCCTTTAATATTCATACATTTTATATAATCGGTGTCAAAAAATATTATTCGTCTAGCTTACCAGCTCTTGTAATATATTTTTGGCACAGTTCTTGGACCACTGCTGTTCTCGTTGTGCATTAACGATATAACACAAAATATTGACTCGGAATTAAGACTTTTTGCTGACGACTGTGTTTGCTATCGTGAAATCAGAGATAGCAAAGACACGGTGAAACTTCAGGAGGATAAAAATCATTTAGGGTGTTGGGCAAGGAGTTGGGGCATGAGATTTCAGCCGGTCAAATGCAATATAATGCAAATTACAAGAAAACGGATCAAGAAGATCAATGCTTCCTATACCTTAGCGGGAAGGTCCTCAATAACGTAGAAACTATCAAGTATCTCGGCATAACCATTACTAATGATTTGAAATGGAACAAACATGTCAGCAATGTTTGCACAAAGTCTTATAAGACCCTTGGCTTCCTCAGATGTAACTTGGCAGAATGTTCAAAAAACGTTAAAGAGTCATCATACAAGGGACTGGTGCGTCCAGTCCTGGAGTATGGTAGTTCAGTTTGGAACCCCTAAAGAATACTTCTTCAAGACGAACTTGAGAAGGTGCAGGAAAGGGCAGCTAGATTTGTAACAGGAAATTACACATATGAAACTGGGAGTATGACTGGCAGAAATTTAAGTGGGAATCTCTGGAAAAGAGAAGGAAAGATAGTAGACTCATAATGCTTTATAAAGGTCTGAAGGGTGCAGCCAGTATACCCATAAATGACCTTATTTCCCCAAGTAGGCGTACCAGGATCATAATTCCCTGACATTTCAAACCCTATTCCCTGGGACTGACATTTAAAGTCCAGTTTCTTCCCCCAGACTATTAGAGATTGGAATTTCCTGGACGACTCCCTTATTTCTGCTGCTGAGTTACTAAGTTTACTTCTCTTGTGAGGGCTAGGGACAAGCTCCCCTGATCAGTTCCTGGTTAATGATTCTCCATGTACGTATCACCAGTAAACAATTCTGATTCTAGTGCTCAGTTTTTGTTTGCTCTAGCGTTTCGGTGTTGTGCTTATTTTATTTCATCTAGACTATGAAATTTTGCTGTTCTTTTCTATTGATGGCTGATGTTCTTATTCATTGATGGATAAGGATTTCTTCACACTGACCGAATATTTACTAAGGGGATAACTGTATTCAAAATTGTCATTTGGGGAGGTAAATCGTCGATTTTAAGGTCAGAAATTTCGTTTTACGGTGACGCGCCAGCTGAGCCGTAAAACGTATTTTGCGACAATAAAACCGACTATTTACCTCCCCAAATGACAATTTTCAATATAGTTATTCCCAATCTAATGCACTTTTTCACAGTTTCATCTTCCAAAGAGTACTTCTTTGTACCCATTGCAAGCGCTTTTAGCAGCGTAAAACCAAACGTCAGCCAATGAGAAGCGACGTTTTATAATTACGTCGGGTTTGCGACAGTATATCGCAGAATGTTTGACGTTATCCAATCAGACGTCGCGTTATATTTATAAGTGCATTATAATTAGGGGATAACTACTCAAAATTGTCATTTTGGGAGGTAAATCATCGGTTTTATGGTCGGAAATTTCGTTTCACGGCGACGCGCCAGCGGAGCCGTAAAACGGAATTTGCGACCATTAAACCGACGATTTACCTCCCAAAATGACAATTTTCCATATAGTTATCCCCATTCTAATGCACCTTTTCACATTTTCACCTTTGAAAGGTACTTCTTTGCACATATTGCAAACGCTATCAGCAGCGTAAAACCAAACGTCAGCCAATGAGAAGTGACGTTTTATAATGACGTCGGGTTTGCGACAGTATATCGCAGAATATACTATCGCAAATGTTTGACGTTATCCAATCAGACGTCGGGTTATATTTGTAAGTGCATTAGAATTGTTTGTTTGTGAGCCACAACAGAATTCAGAGCGAGGGTTATCCACGTAAAATAGGTTCAAGACACCCTTAGGTAATTTATTACTAACACCTCCAAGGCGATGATTTTGTAGTGGTTTTGCTATGTTTGTCACTTTTGTGGACTTTCTATTATAGTTTGACTTATTTTACATTATTTAGAATACCCTCTCCTCCATCTGCTGGGGAAAGAGCTTGCATATCAGCTTTTCGCTTGTCTTCTTTTGCTTGTGGAGCATACATTTTTTTTTTTTCTTTGTTTCCCATTTGGTGTAACATGTGTTACATGCTCGTGTCTGTATCTCACCTTTGCCCTTTATCTACTTTCTGTTTGAATACGAACTGCAAACTATTTGGAAATAGTGCCGCCAAACCATTTTAGCACTCTGTTATAACACAGAATAACATTGTTTTTAGAATTAATTGTAGGTTTGAGAAAATTACAATTTCAGGTAGCAATTTCACTTATATTTCAAGAGGAGCATGGCAAACACTGTATGCCCTGATCCTCTTCAATTATAGATGAAACGACGCTATAAATATGTTCCCATAGTAACTATGGAATTACCAACTGTTGTTAGCCTTGGCAGACTGATGTTTCTCTGATGTCACTTTGACATCAATATGAACTCTTAATTATATGGTAACAGATCTATGAATCATTGGTATCGGAGTATGGCATACAGTATGTGCCATGGTCCGCCATATCTTAATGACACTATAAACTGAAAATCTTTAGACAGGAAATTCAGATTTTCTCATATAAATAGTTATTTTAAGTCATTTAATTCTGTATTATGTTGTCATGATAATGTTGCCTAGGATGATCAGGGGGACGATTTCATAACCAGGCAGCGAGTCAGTTTGCAAATTATAAACCAATAACTGATTCGAGTTTGAGAAAGCATGAAAGTGGTTATTTATATAGTTAAATCACTTCAGGTAATGTTTACAGAGTTTTATGTACGGTGGTTATTAATTTCAGAACCAATGTATGAATTATACGTAGAATTATGATTATAATTTAAAACTGACATGACTGAAGTAATGGCAATATAGTTTGATATAGCCATTACTTCAGTCATGTCAGCTATTCTAAAAAATTAAAGCAGCTTCACGACTGCAAACTAATGCGTTACTATATGTGGTTGCAATTAGCTGCTTACAATATAACTGGCATGAAATTCCACACTTTGAGCACACCCAGCTATTCCAAATCAATGAAATTTCATTTTTTAAAGCAATGATTCAGATTTAATGTCACATATTTCAAGTTGTTATAATTATTTCCCGCAAGCATAACGTGATAAATGATGTGAACCAACTATAGTTTTAAGATATAGATCTCATGTTGCAAAATCAAAAGATTTAAATATGCAGCATGTTCTTGTCAAAAACGAAATGCCGCTATTCAGGTAATTTCAGATTTATCATCATACATCTACAGCCACTCGATGTTGAAACAGTCACATTAATATGTTCGCCATATGATGACGTTGCATCGAAGGTGACATGACGTGACGAAACTGGATACTGTATCGAAAATTGTCTTTCTTGCGACATTGTATTCCAAGCGGGAAATGGTAAATTAATAAATTTGCAGCCTTTCTGACTTTTCTTAAAATATGGTCTAGCCTGAAATCATGTACCCGTATTGGTACAGGGTACATGAGCTGCGAGACGTTAAAACCAACGAAATGGTATGTGCGCCCAGCGAAGACTCAGATCAACCTGGTCATCCGCCAGTCTGATCAGAGTCTTTGTTGTGCGCTAAGAGGGTAGCTAAGGGTCTGAGCTACCTCCATTCCGACAAGGAAGACTCTGATCATACTGGGTAGATGCACAGGCTGATCTGAGTCCTTGGTGGGCACACATGCCACTTAGTTTGTTTTCTCGTGTCGCGGCTCATTCGAGAAGTAAACGATCTGGAAGCGACACATTAACGTGCCACATCCTCCTCTTAGCATCAAACGGGAATGGAAAAAATAAAGTCATAAATTTATAGTCAAAGCAAAATACCCTTGCACTTGATTCTGTTGTGTCCACGTGCAAGACTTCTTCTCCATTAATGGATCAAAACTATACATGTAACATATATGATATAGCTATAACATATCGAGGTAAAACAAGATAATCACTCAACTGAAAGAACAACTCTGTAACGCTGGAGCAAAAGACGTCCAACAGTTGAATCCCGATTATCCCGACAGGAGACAGATCATCAACCTCCAACCAGCTCCTCAACCAAGACTAGTAGGAGATCTTAAAACAGGAGCCGTCACTGAGTACGATGCCCGGCTCATTGGTAGTTCCATATCATCGTTGAACAAATATAATTGAGCCACATCTTGTGATTTCCAACAATGTGGAATTAGTGACAAACAATGGCTCTGATCAGACTGCACCAATGTGCAGTCTGATCAAAGCATTTGCTTGTCATATCAGTCTTCTGTGGAAGTGGCCCAAGCTACAGAGCCAAGAGTGAGGTCTCTAATTACCCTGTTTGTAACAGAATGACCTTGATATTATGTATCAAAATTGCCACATTGTTGGAATGTATATGATGTGGCTAAATGTACTAGAACATATGAACTAAAATACGAAACAAACGGTTCATATGGCATTCACCATTATATTTCCTCATCATCTTTAAGAAGAGGGGCAATTACAGGGTGTTAAGAAAGTTCGTAGACATTATTTAAACTGATGCTGAAAGCTTAATAATGTTATGATTTCGAAAAACTTTGTAGGTGTGATACAGGAAGCACTCCCCAAAGATATGCAATACGAGGGATGATCAAAAAGTTCCCGGAAAAGTGATATACGCCCTTTATTATTTTACTTTCTTCATTAAAATTTCATAAAAGGCAACCTTAATGTAATTGTGATTCATATCATACAAAACAACTGACTTATGTCTAACCAGTTTATTGCACGCGCCACCAACGTAACGACCGGTAACGTGACCCGGCTCAGCTAACGTTACGTTTCATTTTATCTTTTCTAATAGCAAAATTTGAACAATGCTGACTCACAAATTATTAATTTAAACATAAATTACTTTACATAAACTTAAAAATTTATATCTTATCTGGATGTTCATTACAAATTTTGTAAGTTGCTTTGATTTTTTCTACGAAATGATTGCTAAGTCCAACGTGACCTTTGATCAGTAAATATGTGGGGTGGGGTAATTCAAGGGAAAATAACTTACTTTACCTTATAATACGGAAGTGCTATGATAAAGTTTCTTCTGTATGTATTCTCTGCTCTTGAAGGAACTTTTTAAGATTTTTATTTTACCTCACTGCAGCTGGTGTTGTGCCGTGTGGCGGCCGTAAAACGTCTCCCCGTACATCATCCATAGTGCAGATTATATTTTATTTACATTCTTTGAGATCAGAGGATAGATTCTTAGAAATCTAAAATTTGAGATCGATTTAGACTATTATTCTAGATCATCGTCTTTTATATTATTTGGATCCTTTTGAAACTAATCAGTCTTTGAATCGACTGTCCAATTAAAATTAAGAAATTACAGTATGCTTTTTTTCTGGTTTCGTCACCAGATATTGTCAGGGTCACTGACGAGGCTTTGTTAGCCGAAACTACGTAGTCTGGCCCATGTTCCTACTTCTGTATGTATTCTCTGCTCTTGAAGGAACTTTTTAAGATTTTTATCATAAATTAGAGATAATGGCAATTCGTTATATATATGACTTATGCCTTTCAGCTGAACCATTCCAGCAATACGGCAACACAACCTGAAATCGGCAGCATAATGAACTTCCAGCAAATGCCCATCTCACCCAGCAGGAACGATGTATCGGCCATTTTTGTCATAATTAAGATCATATTAATTTATTACTATGTGCAGCATTTAGAAGAGTGTGGTACATAAAGCTACTTAAACAAAAGGACTTATCTTAAGTCTATGGCTGAATTTTGACAAAGCTTGCTGATGTAGCCTTGCTGCTGCTTGATTTAGACTTTTGATAGACAGCTAATGCTGCTGCATATATAAGATTGCGTTGTCGCATTGCTTGAATAGTTCGACTGAAAGGGTACATCACATATATAACGAATCGCCATTATCTAAGTTTCATGAAACTTGATCATAGCAATTCCATTTTATAATTTTATAATGTAATGCAAATTATCTACCCTCGAATAACCCCATCCCCACGCATTTGATGTTTTAAAGGGCACGTTGGAATAAGACATCATTTCGTTAAAAAGGTCAAAACAACTTACAAAAAAGTTACGAACATAAAGATAAGATATATATTTCTAAGTTTAGGTGAATGAATTAACGTTACTACATACAATTCATAGATAAACAACGTTCAGAAGTTGTTATTAGAAACGATAAAAATGCAACGTAACGTTAGCTGGGCCGGGTCACGTTACCGGTCTTTACGTTCGTGGCGCGTGCATGAAACTGGTTAGACATAAGTCAATTGTTTTGTATGATATGAATTACTATTACATTAAAGTCGGATGGTGTGAAATTTTAATGAAGAAAGTAAATCAGTAAAGAGAATACAGAACTTTTCCGGGAACATTTTGAACATCCCTCGTATATAAATTCCTTTTTGATTTCAAAATGACGAGGAAATCTAAATTGCCATGGACAAACCCTCTACAGGGTTATCGATGGTGAAGACAAAATTTTGATTTGCATTACAGTTCGGCATCTTAAGAGCTTGTTTTTTTTCAAAACTAATAGAAATATTCAAGATGTAAAAGTACTGGTATTGCAGGGAATTTTCGTGATTTTTTTCATTTAGTTTTTTTTATTATTATTATTCCGACGGATTACTACCGAATTTCTGACTAAACTCAAAGGGTACCCCCATTCTCAATTGAAACTTTAGATTGAAGGATGTAGGGATAGAATTTATATCAGTGTTTGTATACACAGAGGCATTTTACAGATTTTTTAGCCTCTTGTTATTAGATTTGTTATAACATCGAGCATAAACATTTGGTCTGATTTTTCTTTTCATATTGTTTTGCAAAATCGCTCTGAATAAGTTACTCTTTGAATTTAAATTCAAATGCATTTTTCATTGGATTTCGCACTAAAACCTTGTTGTTTTGAAACAAATTAGGTTAGAATATGAAATTGTTCAGGAACTCGTGACATAATTAATACTTGGGTAACCCACCACGAATTTCCTTGTTATTTAGACGCATTATTCTCGTAGAAATGCTTTTTATCAACACATTTGGCATAATTTGACTTTTTAATGGTAAAATTTCAAAGATATAACAATTTACAGATACACTAAAAATATTTCGAAATTTTATTCTTGTCTCCCTTATCTATAAGACCCTATCCATAATATAAATGATTTTATGTCAACATTTGATTTCAATTTTTGCTTTAGAAGTAAATTCATTACACCCCAGCCTCTTTGCAAAATATTAATGCATCATCTGCTTTTTCATGTCAGTGAATCACCTGTCAAAATGTGCATGCTGTCTACGATTCCTTACAAACTGTAACTAATAAAATACTGTTTGGCTTGGTCTGTATCATTTAAGTTAGTTTTAAAATGATGATTCACTAAGGAATAAGACTAAATAACAGTTAAATATGCCACAACCTCATGCCTTAAATGAATAATAAATAGCAGGCCACTTTGACACCTTGGGTATGAACTGCTAATTTTATTACAGTAAAATGCGGTTGCAGGATTTGTAACATTGTGGATCTTTTAATATTGGATATTTTTGAAACCTGTACAGTTTTAAGATTTAATGAAAGTAACTTCTGAAGTTATAATCAATATTGTAATGTCTTCGAGCTTGGTTAACACCCTGTACTATGATTTTCTGTTCGCTTTCTGGTTGACAAAGCCCTTCCAAAAATGGGATGAGCTGTTGACTTACATGGCAAAGGCAGGCAAAAATGAAAATGGCAGAGTTACTTCCACAAAAAGTGTAACCATTCACCTTAAAATTCGATTCGCAGTTCGATTGATCGGGAGAGAATGGTTACAACGAACCGTTAAATTGAAACTTATAATCTCACTATGAACTGCTTTCGTTTCCGCAAATATGAACAAACCCAAACCTCTTCGTAAAAGAAAGCAGTTCCTGGTTATGTTAACGACTTTCAGTACAGCTGCAGTCGACCGAGTTGGAACTATAAGAAACAAATTGCATTTTTTGTGTGAATATCATTCAAGTGTAAATTTTAGCAAATCACTAATAAACATAACATAAAAATTATGTAGTCTTTAATCAGTTTGTGAATATTTTCCGGCATGCACTAAACAAATCAAACTAATATTGCTCCTACACTTTTGCGAAAATGTTTAGTCTGAGCAGGATGTTCCCGCTTGTTTGATACATTATTCTTGATCTGTTAACTGCGGTGTTGACGTAAGCCCTACTCAGTCATATACGCACTTGTATCCGTTTTTCTTTCCGGAAACAGCGATAATTCGTAAAGACGCGTCGATGTAAGTTTTTGGTATTCATCATAAAGTTTAACTGAACTCAGTCCAAATATGAACTGCTGAGGTGGCCCAATATAGTGAGATATGTCTATTCGAGGTATATCGAGGTACCGGAGTCCGAGACTCTATGAGTTTCGCTCATGTCAAAATGAATATTAACATACCAAAGAACTGATACACTCAAATCCCACATCCTTCCTATACCAGCAAAAGGATGAGAATACTAACAGCACGTAACATCACTAAACCACATATGCACGTATAAACTACTTGCATCTGTATAATCTTAATATTTTGTCATGGAGCTTTAGAATATTTGTTTTTCACAGCAGCAGGATATACAAAAAATATCTTTAAAAAAAGATAATCGGCTTAGGTTAAATAGAAGTGTGTATTGAAATATGTATAAGTCAGGTACATGTAAGATATCGAATGTGCTGATCAGACTGCACGGATGCGCAAGTTGATATGTATATTTGTTGTTGGTCTTGGGGTGTCAATTTCGGAAATGCTGTTGAATTTTGATTGGGGTCTGTCTGTGTTGCACATAAGAATGAGGATTGGTTGGCTGACCGCCCCACATATAACCTTAAAAGTACGCAGTTCCAACACAATATCAACAACTAAGCCAGGAACAATTAGTTAAATTCGTCTTCGATTTCTGTGTCAAGTTATTTTGTTGCTTTCATATCTTACATGAGCGACATAACAGGCGATATGTTATTTGCCAAAAGGCGATTTGGACCAAAATATCTAGATTCATAACCACACGTTTTATAGACCAACGGACAAATGAAACTGAAAGTAGAAACAGAAAGCGAAAGGAAGCTTCTTACATCCAAATTCTGAGTGTATTTGTATTGGCCAATGAAAAACTTAAAATGTAGGTCAATAGTAAGATCATACGTATGCCGAAAAAATGATTTTGCACTTCCAGTTACCTGCCAAGTATTGTTACATTATAGACATTATGCAATGCTCAAAAACACCCAGCTATTTGAAAGTTGCATTTATTTCACTGTTATAACCTGCGATTATAATTTTCTGCAAGCTTTATTTGATACTTTTATGTATTAAGTTTATAATTCCATGACGTTTGTAGTCATTGACTGTTTAGAGACAGATTAAGCGTTCTTCACAAAGAATATCTACTTCTTCTTGCGTATGCGTAATTAGGAATTTTACCTGTGTCAGCAAATTAAGAATTAAAGATACGTTATGAGAAGGCGCAAAGACTCCGATAAGCAGTCTCTCCTAAACCCACGTGCTATAATATAGCTTTTCAAATGTTACTCATACCATAGACGATGTGGGCATTTTTATTTGACAGGTCCACAATCTATAATTAATTGCTTCAGTGATATTCAAGCGGAATTATAATACCGTATTTGTCCTAATAAATGCCCCCGCCCTTATAAACGGAAAAGAGGCCCCCTACCTAGAGGAGCAAATTTTTCCTTTAGGAGTTGACTCCTACTGAGATGGAAGTCAAAAAATTGAATTGCTTCATCGTACGGTATACCCATCACCTTTATATTAATTATTAGAGGCAATCTGGCAGTGGCTGATTTACAATGTACTACATTTCAGACTCTAAATAAGGCCCCCATTTCGCAAAATGCAAGCCCCAAGGCGTTTCATAAAATTAATACGGTATGCAGTAATGAAATGGAACTGCAGCAGCCTATCCGAAGGCAGAGTAAAAATACACTTTTAGACCCTTTAAAGGTGGCTGCGTACACTTTCAGTGATAACAATCTTGTCATTTTTATTTCCGCATCTTTTCTGAACAGGGGTCGGGTGTTACAGAAACGAATTTGCACCCTTGAAAGTGTATTTTGTTTCCGGTAGTAAATTCCATTTTTGGAAGGACAACATCGTGCAGAGAAGCAAACAGGAAGACCACAAATTGTTCTCTTTTGTGCAAACTGCGTGCAAACACGGAGAAGAACTGAAAATGATAGTTTGAGAAAATCTGAAATGTCTAGTGAAAGAATTTTGGTTTGGTATGTCATTGAAAAATCTTCGGAGCATGGCATACACTGTTCACTATGCTCCGATACCAATAACGTCATATGGCTGTTACCATTGCAACTACAAGGTCATATTGATGTCAAATTGACGAAATCGAAACCTTATTCTGCCAAGGCACTAAGCACAACAGTTGGTGATTCCATACCTTCTATGGTAACAGATATTTGACATCATCTCACTTATCATTCGAGAGAAGCATTGCATACAGTGTATGCCATGCTCCTCTTAAATTATAAGTGAGATTCTACCTGAAATTCATGCAATGGAAAAGTGTGATTTTCTCAAACTTATAGTTCTTTCTTAAACAACTGAATTCCCTTTTTGAGGTGTATACATACACGTTAAACTGTATGAAACTTTTAAATAAGAAAGCAAAAACTGCATTTTTCTCAATGAATTTTTCCAATATATCCATTGGTATTTGATTAAAGTCTCATTCTAGATAATAAAGCAGTCAACAGTAAAGCTATAAAAGTCTATATAGAACCAGTTACTGTTAGTATTGGCTCGTTGACACTAAGTAACGCTATCGCGTTGCTTAAACCGTGGAAATAAGATAAAGTGATAGTTGCTTCATGGTCTTTTGACCTATAAGGTGCGGTTACCTGTTTCCATATAGGCAGCAATTCGTTTCATTTTGCACGTTTATTGACACTAAGTTAAGAAAAACGCGAATCAAAGAGCTCATTATTTGTCGTTTAATCAAGTGGTTAAAAATAATAACATAAAAATCAAAGAGAACTGCATATTTGACTCATAAACAAGCTAACGCAACAGCGAAAAGGTGTGTAATGAAATAGGTACGTGACGACTACCTCCTTATAAAGTGTTGCTTGAGTTCTGGAAAATGTATAACGATGTGCAAACAGGGAGTTGAAAAGTCAGTTCAGTACCATCTTTCATGAAATAATTTATTTCGAATTGATTACACACTTGCTCCTGATTTCGATTGCATGTACGAAAAGTATATTTATAATACTTTTTTGCGTTTGTCATTCGGGCTTAACTGAATTAACTACATGTTATTCAGTTATTGCAGTTTTCTTAGATCTTAAATAATAAAAACTGAAAATGGAGGACATTGTTCTGTTTATGATCCTGGTATGTGCCGTTAAAGTAGCAATAGTGCAGGCTGCAGTGAAAGACTTGAATTTGATGGGGTTTATACCTATGACTGGAGAAAATTGGCCCGGAGGAGGGGCGTGTCTCCCAGCGATAGAGATGGCTATACGGCATGTTAATGCAAGAAGTGATATATTACAAGGATATAGACTTAATCTTATATGGAAAGATAGTAAGGTAATACTACAATTTATTACATTCCAGTAATTTCTTTTCTGAGAATGTTATTCTGTAAATATATGTAAATTATTTTTTAGGTGCAAAGCAACAATAAAATATTCAGAAGAGAGGTTTAATCTAATCTTAGGTCCGGCTCCAATACGCCACTTTCAGCTGGACGGCCAATAAAAGATCGCTGGAGGAGGTACTACGGTAGAGTCGGGTAACTTCGGACATGGGGGTAAATTCGGACATACCATTGCAAGCAGTGAAAATCCAGTGAAAATAGGATTTTCACTGTTTGGCCAGTTATTTTTGTTTTAGTTCCAAACAACTGATATTTAAAGGAAACAATGTCACTGTCCGAATTCACCCCGCTGTCCGAAGTTACCCGACTCTCCTCTAGTATATATGAAGCAGCTTTCGGCAGTTAAAATACATGTAGCTGCTCTGGAATGAACTTTTTACAGAACGAGTACTCTTTTGTTTCTTTATTTTATCCAAAAAAAAGAAGAAAAAAAAAGAAAAAAAAGGAAGGCCACTCACCCTTGAATATAATTTCAGTCACTCTCAATTATAGCCTAAAATAAGGCTTAGAAATGGACATAAGAAAAATAGAGATGATAATTGTGAAAGTGATATGAAGCCTGGTACTGTTTTGGTGTATTCGGGTTATTTTGAAAATTTGATTAAATGTATAAGCTTAATTTGAAAACAGCTGTGTCTGCAAAGTTTCAGAATGTATCTAGTTACATAATTCAAAAATAGTGCTATTTTATTGAGATCTCTGTGTAAAAATGGCTAACTGTTTGTAAGTATATTTGCCACGCATGTGCACACTGTGTATGTGTTGGGGAACAAGCGACAGAAGGTTGGTTACTGATCAAAATGGGGTTGTGTTTTGTTTTGTAACTTTGTCTCATGGTAAAGAAAGAAACAAGAAAACTATTGACGAAGTTCTAGCAGATTGTTTAACTATAGCAAAATGTTTTCAGTAGATAAAGAGCATAATAAAGTTCCAGAGCCACTCTGCTAATAAGCACTTATTCCATACGTGCATCTGTTACAGTAAATAACTGAGCCACGACACGACAAAACCAACTAAGTGATATGTGCGCTCGACGAAGACTCAGATCAGCGTGTGCATCCGCCGACTCTGACACTTGCGCGCGCGAAATAGTACCTATGCGTCTCTTTCCTGATAGTAAGTGTGGCTCTGAAGGGGACGTATCCTGCCGAGACTGCCCATCCCATTTTTCTTTCAAACTTTTGGGGTTTAGCGACCCTAAAAAGGTTAATAATACACAGAAACACGCGTCTGCCGCACTTAATTTGGAAAGTTGTTAAAAGGTACGTTTTTATATAAATGAACCTATTTAACTAACAATATTGCGGTATGTCAGGAAATTGTAAAATGACAAACAGTGAAGACCCTAGGTGGAGTCTAATCTGACTCTGCTCTTATTCCCCAGTCATTGTACATGTATGTCCAATACCTAGGGGATTTTTCGTCATTTCATTTCTTCGAGAGACATTATCATAATAATGGTTAAAGGTTTTCTACTGACCGGGGATCAAAGTGGCGCCCAAGGACAAAATACTTCAGTGACATCCCGAGAAGGGGACTTGAAGTCATTTGAATGCGTACAGTGAGTATTTAAGTCAGTATGTGCATCGCGAGAATGAGATGGACCTTGCTTTTCAATATTAAGAAATCTACATTAAGTTCAGGCAAATATGGCAGACGTGAATGTGCAGTTAATCTGAGTCTTTTCTGTTTGCTGGCACAACAGTAAGAGTCTTTGAGGAAATTTGTAATTATTACACATAGGGTGTGAATGACGTGATGATTCATAGACAAACAGCGTCATCGACTCTCAGGGCACCGCCTCAGCTTAAATGGTGAAACAAAAGTTTACAGAAGGTGTGAATATACAACTCTGAATGTGATTAATCAGGAATGAATTGTCACATTTGACTACGTCAAAGGGGGCCTTTAACAAACAAACAGACAAAGAATACAGAAAACAAAAACAAACAGAAAAAACACAATATTGCCTTAAAACCTTGCTATATTAGGCAGCTTTGAAAGAAAAACAAACTTGCTTTCCCCTTCGGTAAAGGGATCACAGAATTATAAAGAAGTCCATAAATGACAAATTGAAAACCTTTCCCAAATAGGTGGTCATTCAGCAACCCTAGTGAAAAACAGAAGTGACATCTATTTTACCTTTTTTTTATAATTCAAAATTACAAAACGAAACAGTAAGCAGGAAAAGTAAGCAGCTATACAGAAGATCATACTTCTAAAATACCACAGACAAGCGGACATAAGACCAAGAAGTATTGCCTTTGAACGGTTAGTATTTATAACTATGTAGTGAAGGTGTGAGGTGTATATGTGTGTCGGGGAGGGGGGAGGGGATAGGGGGGTTGATGCACCTTAATCCCCACCCTCGCCCTGTGCTTTTGTAACATTGATAAAATAAAATTGATCTAATCCCCCATATTCTTCTACCACCTCCAAAAATGAAACAAACAAAACAAAACAAAATAAATGAATAAAAAAAAACGGTTTATCTTTATTAAACTTTACACGGTGACGCTTCTGGTGTGGTTAATTGTTATTTTGGTCAGTGTTTGTCGGCTTCCCGTTGATGTGTGACTTTTTTGTACATTATTGACGATGGCCTCGCGGTCATTTGCCGGGAAAGAGATGCACATTTGGCTTTTTCGCCTGTCTTGTTGGTGTGCATCTTTATCACTTGTTTCCTTTCCCATTTGGTATTTGGGCACAACATGCATGTCATCTGCATGTATGCCGTGACACAAGAATACCAACAAAGTGCGCCCAGCACCGACTCAGATCAGCCTGAGCATCTGCCTAGTCTGATCAGAATCTTCGCTAAGCCCTTAAAGGGTAGCTAGGGGTCTAAGCTACCTCCATACGGACAGCGAAGACTCTTTTCAGACTGGGCGGATGCCCAGGCTGATCTGAGTCTAAGATGTACGCACAGTCATTTTGTTGGTTTTCTCGTGTCGCGGTTCATATACTTATTACAGCAACAAAGTACCCAAAAAAGTATTTTCTTGGAACTGTTTCAAAAGTTGATGATAAAACATTCATTCTTGTATTGCTATAATACAATGCTTAGTTTCTATGTGTCATGCTCGAAGTTTTACTTTTAGATTTAATGTTTTATCATAATTATTTGACAAACACTTGACCATACGTAATTGGTGTACACATCGATATTCGCTTATCAAGTTATGATATTCTAAATTCATTATACTTCCGCATTTAAATCAGACTCGAGCTACCCGAGGGTTATGGTCAACAGCTGTCAGTATACAGGAAGCCCATCTAAGAGACGTAGGCGTCTCTTACCTAATGCCTTCAACTAATGTGGTTCGCGGAATGACTTAGAGAGGGATGTTCATTACCTGCCGAGATGTTCCCATCACTATTTCCTTTTAAATACTTTGGTTGGAACGACACTTAAGAAGTTCAATACAGAACACGCGTCTATCGCATTATCTTCGGTATGCATGTAGGTACGTTTATATAAGTGAATCCTTAACAAATAAAACACAACAATAAAGGCACAAGATATATGATATAATCTATAAAGCATGTCATGAGTATGCTTGTTTTTATTTCATTTTTTTTCTCGCGTCAAAACTTAGAAAGGGGGGGGGGGGTCTCCATAAGGGCCATTTTCTGGTTACAAACGGATTTTCACCAAAACTCACCAACCTCTACTTGTATGTGTTGGCTTTCATATACTGAAATACTGATCCCATCGAAAGTGTATTTTGAGTGAAGCGCAGTGTCAAAGTGGGTCGGGTAAATCCACCCCATACATTACCATGTATCATTTTTTTCAATTATCTCTATAAGTATTTATGGCTGATTTACCATTATGATTTGAAATGATACAGGCATATATGCTAATTAATTGGGTTAAATAACTTACCACTGTTTGCTTTTTCAGTACCAATATATGAGCTTAGAAGTGGTAACAAAAATTTTACTTATTTTTGCTTCTCCAACTTTACGAAAAACCATAATTTTCCTTTATTTGTCCAGACATATAAAGGAAACTTTGCAATTATATTGATATGACAGTGTACATTGCAGAATTATGAGAAAATTGTCCTAGGTATATCAAAACCTGAATTATCTGCCCTTGATTTAAGAAAATATAAGTTATTAAATGCGAAATGTAATATCGAAATTCTACACTTGAAGGTATGTGTCTGAAGACTCTTTTGCTCAAGTTTCTAATATTATACTGATTGTTGAGCTTTCAAATCCATATGGTGCCCATGATATTTCACAAGAACTGTAACTGAACATCAGAGCTCATCCTGCTACATGCCACTTAATTACATCACATTCAAGATATCATTTTCCAACCCAAAGTTTGATTTTATGGATTTTATTGATTTTAATTACTGAGATTTGGAATGTTATTGAATACCTTACTTTGAAATTTAAATTTTCCTCACTTCATTTAAGAGTTACTTCCCTTTGATTAGTATTTTAGGCTATTTTTGTGTATACTTACCTTTTGCATACCATAGCTTGGTAACTATTTGAAATATTTTGATGAAACTCTGTAGTGGTCTGCATTATTACAAGACAATGCGTCGCACATAAGAATGATTTCTCCCCCTTATTTAATTTTGGAGTAACTTCCCTTTGATTAGTATTTTATTCTATTCCCATTCACTCCATAACTCCTTAATCCTTTAAAATATTGTATTGGAACTTTCTAGGAATATGTATATAATGAAGCAATGTGTCCTGAATAACAACCACAACTCTGGCTTACGTAATCCCTAAATTATGTGACCTTGAATAAACTTCATGTTTTTTCTGTAACTCCTTAATCGTTCAAAATGTTTTAAAACAACTAAAAGGTGTTGTGTATATTGTCATGGGTTTATATTTGGACCAAGAATGGCAGCTCTAGTTTACTTGGTTTATGAATTATCTCCCTTGTTTGGCTTTGGCATTTCTCAACTTAACGGGTGTATTGTTCACCGCTTGCGAAGCTCTTGTTATGCCTTTGCTTAACTTCACAGATTCTCTTCTTTAAGGATGTTCTTGTATCATTTATTCTGGCAACTTTTTGAACATTTGACACTAAAGTTCTCCTCGGAATATTTTCTTTGGTAAACATATCTCCAACAGCGTCTGTGAATGTCTTTCGTCTCTGCATTTGTTCTGGTGACATGGCTAGCCCATCTTAGCTGTGCCAGTTTCAAAAGGGTATATATGTTTTGCATCCCTGCCTCTCTTCAGGACTTTCTTATCCTGTCTTGCCATCTGAGTTTTGGGAGTGTCCTCAGACAGTTTATGTGTAACATTAGGATGATCACTGTCAGATATATAAAAAAATATTGCGTGTGCTGGGCAGGAGGGTCTAGTACACTGTCTCTGTCATTAGTTTTCAGTGAGACTTGTAAATTCTAAACTTAGGTATTCAACAACATTTGATATATCAGTAACTAAAATCCATTAATCAAACTTTGGGTCGGAACATAACATCTTGAATGTTATGTAATTAAATGGCATAAACAAGGACGAGCTCTGCTGTCCAGATACAGTTCTTGTGTAATATCAAGGGCACTATATGGAATTGAAAGCTCAACAATCAGTATAATATTAAAAACATGAGCAAAAGAGTCATCAAATATATACCTTCCAGTGTAGAATTTCGGTCTTTCACTTTCAATTTAATAACTTATAATTTCGTGAATCAATGGCATATAATTCATGTTTTGATATGCCTAGGATAGTTTTCTCATAATTCTGTAATGCCACTATCATATAAATATAATAACAAAGTTTCCTTTATGTATCTGGACAAATAATGAAAAATTGAGCTTTTTCATAAAGTTGGAGAAGCAAAATAAAGTAAAATTCGTGTTACTACATATAAGCTTATGACAGAATGAGCTCTGCTGTCCAGTTACAGTTCTTGTGTGATATCATGGACACTATATGGAATTTAAAGCTTAATGACCAGTATAAGTATAATATTAGAAACATGAGCAAAAGAGTCATCAAAAATATACCTACCAGTGTGGAATTTCGTTCTTTCATTTTAAATTGAATTACTTATATTTTCTTGAATCAAGGGCAGATAATTCAGGTATTGATATGCATAGGATAGTTTTCTCATAATTCTGCAATGCATACTATCATGTCAATATAATTACTAAGTTTCCTTTATATGTCTGGACAAATAAAGAAAAATTATGGTTTTTCGTAAAGTTGGAGAAGCTAAAATAAGTAAAATTCCTGCTACCACTTATAAGCTCATATATTGGTATTGAACAAGAAAACAGTGGTAAGTTATGTAACCCAAATAATTAGCATAAATGTCTGTATTATTTTAAATCATAATGGTAAATCAGCCATCAATACTTATAGATATAATTGAAAAAAATGATACATGGTAATGTATGGGGTGGAATTACCCCACCCACTTTGACACTACGCTTCACTCAAAATACACTTCCGATGAAATCAGTATTTCAGAATATGAAAGCCAACACTTACAAGTAGAGATTGTTGAGTTTTGGTGAAAATCCATTTGTAACCAGAAAATGGCCCTTATGGAGACCCCCCCCCCCCTTTTCATTTTATTAGCCAGTTAAAGACTGTTAATTGGAGAATGAAACTAACAGATGCTCTCCATTCTAACTAACAAGCTACAAGCGTTTTATGAAGTTGAGTGTCCTTGCCATCTGGAAACACTCGCCGTTAAATGATAAACAAGTACTTGTTATTCTAGCTATTACGCCATGACACATGGGGTTCCAAGGTTTCTTCACGCGTGGACTTTATAAAACATCATGTGATGACCTTGATATTTAAGTTATTGTGCGTGTTCGGGCAAGGTGGGGGTATGGATCAATATTGAATTAAATTGTGCGCCATTTATTGCTAATCATACGTTTGGAACTGCAACTCATGCTTTTAGGCTTCGAAGGCAGACACTTTACCAAGTACAGAATAAGATCGAGCATGTTTGTGGTGGAACTATTACGTGAAGCTCTTCGGCAGCCCTTATGGTAAATGTATTCGAAGATTAAGCCTCGTTCACACGACCGCAGATTCTTTGTCACAGAAACTGTAATAAAGAAAGTTTGGCAAACATTTTTTTGCTATTACACGAAGCAAATAATTTGTTAAAGAAAATGTGGCATAGAATCTTTGTCAAATAAACTTTAGCAATGAAATATTTGCTGCTGTGTTCACAAGAACAAAGAATTCTCGTCAAAGTTACCTGGACAAAAAAACTTTACTCGGATAAACGGCCAACTGTGCCATATTTTCTTTGTTAAATATACTTTGTTTAAAATCAAACTGATTTGATAATGAGCAAAGTTTTCTGTGCTCCATCTCCATGGCTTGTTTCTTTGTTACTGTAGTAGACCAGGCTGGGTCGAGCTAGGGATTGCGTCCCGACCGGGTCCAAGGTTTTGTTTTTTGCTTTGGCAGTGAAAATGTGGCGTATTTTTTTCCATCCACACGAGCAACTTTTCATTACCCCTCTTATAATAAAAGATAGAAAATAGGTAACAATAGTTGTTAAATGTTTTTCGTATAATTTGTTTCGTCTTGTGTGTGGTATATGTGTGCACCGCGGTGGAGGGTGAAAGTGAAGGTTTGGGCCCAGTAAAACCGGTTTAAAGGCCCGGAATTTTGTCATTAGTAAGTTATGTAATCCTTATCTAATCCAATAAACAATCTTCTCTGGCTGGCCAGTCTTCTCTAGACCAGTGTCCCAGCAGTCTCTTTGGGAGGCCCAAAATGGGCGGGGGGGGGGGGGGGGGTAATCAATAACAGATACCTTGATTTAATTACTTGCATTAGTATTCTTCACAGTTAGATGTAGAAAAACATTTTTGATACCTATATTCTGGTAATGTTTACCAAATCTTAAGTTTACATCTATCCCTTTTCACAATCCAAATCCATTATATTAGAGAAGCGAAGATAAAATTATATATTTTGTTGAAACAAAATATTTATAATGGTAAATCCTTAATTGACAAATCACAGTCTGTAGCCAACAAAATTACAGTGTCAGTTCTTGTAAAAACAAAAGAACTTTGACCAATTCAAGGTTTTCAAAAGGTGTCAAAAACAAGTATAATGTCACCAAACTGCTCAAAACACAGGTTTCGCAATTTAATTAAACTGAAGTCTTTTGGGTCTCTCAGTGAAGTGATCCTTGAAACAAAACTGCATCTTCAAATCTTGCATATTTTCTTGATCTTGAGATTATAATAATGGCTAATGTATTAAATTACTGAGCACTTGACTTACTGTACAAAAAAAAAAAAAAAATAGAAACTATATAAAAATAAGGAAATAAAATTTAAGAAAGTAAAATTAAAAATAACATATAAAAATATACAAAAAAATACAGTAGTTAGTTAGTGATAATACATGAAAATATTTGTGAAATATATTCAATTTTTTTTTTTTTATTTCTTCATTAAGTTCTTCTTTTTTTTAATCCTTTTTTTTTTTCTTTTTTTTTTCTTTTTTTCTATTTTTGCCTTTTTTTTTCTCTTTTTTCCCTTTTTCTTTTCTTTTTTAATCACTATTTGAGTATTCTTTGACTGCTAATCAGCCAATTAATTTTACAAATTATAGAATATATTGTGCTGATCTCTTACATTTTGACTGATGCATGAATTTATCCCACTGGGGCCCCTCAGGCAGGCAGTGATTTCAGCACTGCATTGTTGTATGACCCTAATAATGAGGTGATTAGGAGGTGCCTTTGATTTTCCTATCACTTGTTTATTGGAAGCGATTAGTTTGGGGGGGGGGGGGTCAAAATGATAGAACAAAATCCAGGCCTTTAAACCCCCACCCACCCAGTAGTTATTACTGAGTGTCCCAAGGCAGTACTTTCTTTGCGGTTGCATTTGTTTTATGTTCGGTGCTGTTTAATTTATGCTGTTCTCATTTTAACCTTTCTATAATAAAAATATAAAATAGGTAAAAATAATTGTTGAATGTTTTTCGTATAATTTGCTTAGGCTGTTGTAACCCTTCTGTTGGTCTATATTATTTAGTTCAAAAAAGATAGCTGAGCCACCTATTTGGGAAAGAGCTGCTGACTCGGCTTATCAATTGTAATTTATTGTTTGTTGGGGTGTCTTCTTTCCCTTTGATGTTAGGGATAGGGTTTGGGATCTGATTCAGTCAGTTCCTGAAGTGTAGTTACTCTTTAATTTTTTCTATGCTAAACCTAATTTGTCACAGAAACTTTGCACGTGTAAACGAAGCTTAAGGCATTTCAAATGTACAATTTAAGTTTTGCTTTGCACCTCTTGTAATACAGACTAATATAATAATTTACTGCAAAATAAATGCCAACTTTTTTCTGCGTTTAAAGTCTAAATTTTTTGCCCAGTCTAGCCCACCTAATATAAAGCAGTATTTAAACAATCGGATAAAGATTTACTCCAATGTCACTATCGCTGACTTTGATGGTTATTTAGCCATCTCACTGCTTATTATCGGCATTGTTAAACAGATATATTTCCAGTCGAGATCTTCTGGTTCTCCCCACAAAGAAGTGTGATTAGTTGCTCGCGAGTAGGAAGCATCACCTACGTAAGCAACTTTTAATAGACGAATAATATTTGTACGTCTGCATTGACTGGCTTACTAGCTTTTGCATATTTGTGTCGCCATCAAAACGATTTACAGAAATGTTCGTGCAAAAAAAAATGTTTCTCTACCAGATTTAGTGCGACACTCGAGCGACGCTGCATTCAACCTTACCCCAAACCCTAGTGTTGCTAAACCCCAAGTTGGAAAGAACAAAATGTGATGGTCTGGTCTCTGCAGGCATCGATCATCCCTTTCCGAACCACACCTACTGACGCATTCCGCGAGACACAGCAGCTGCTGACATCAGATAGGCTTACGTATTATCTCGCGAGAGCAGCGTCTTCCATCGATCCAACTCAGCCCTGCGTTCGAGGAAAGGCCAGAGCATCGAGAAGGAGACGTGCAGTTCAGCGAGAACCTGCCACAAACCAAAATATTCCTATAGAATGTAAGCTAAACTTCGCTAAAATTTACTCATGTTGCGAGGACAAGCCAGTCTTAGTTATAAAATAGTTTTGAACTTTTTGCCAGATACACGTCAAATACGCTTATTTAAAATCAAGTTAACTGAATCTATGAAATCTCAGTAACTTTCCTTTATCTCAACAACTTTTACTCACGTTGCTGTGACAAGTCAGTTTTAGCTATAGAATATTTTAAACTATACTGAACCGAAAAAAAAGAAGAAAAAAGAAGAAGAAAAGAAACAATGCATGTACTTTCAAGGCAAGGTTTCTTTTTATGGATTGAGACTTTGCCAATTTCGTTTTATGTCTAACTAACAAACAAGTATTCGAAGTTCAGAAAATCAAAATCATGACAACAACTGCGGGATTAATGTCTGCAGATCCGTTTGATTCAATGAAGGGTCATAATTCGACAATGCAATTTGAGATGCTTTTTCATCCAAGTTGTCAGCTTATGTGAGCAAGTCATATCTTAGACGTTTATCAGGCACTAATTGTTTCGAAATGGTCCAATCGCCGCTTCCAAAGGGTTGGTCAATGCAACACAAGGCTTGCCGGCATATCGCTTTTCAGGATACTTGACTCTGACTTTCATGTTATACAATGAAAATCCTATAGACAATGAAAGATGATAAACCGCGGACGATTAACCAGTTTGTTTAAACTGTTTCATCATGAAGCATTGTCTGGAGAAGCAGGAACAGGATCCATTTATTAACCTTGAAAGTTTTATTGAAGCGGGATTGTTAATCAAGGTAAATGATTAACTTTACTTTTAATTGCAATGCAGACAATTTCAAAGACACTAAATTTTTAACATCTTGTTTCTTTGAAGTACTAGTTAATGTCACAAGCTTCAAAGGGTTTCTTATTAGCGGTTACAAGGCAAAACCAGAAACGTAAAAAATAAGCCCCTGTGCATGCGCATTAAGCATTTCTCATTGTTTGTCGTGTTTTCTGTCAAAGTGGAATATTCTGTGACAATTGATACAATTCGAAAAGCGCTTAGATCATAAGGTTGTCTGACGTCTGACATGCACGAAAATAACGTAGTTCTGTTTTTGAAACATTGTTCTTTATCTTAAAGACTTAAAAATCATGAATAATCTCTGTAACGTTTCTTTTCTTTCTTTTTTCCTGTTTCAGATAATCTATATTATAGTATATTATTTAGATACACAATAACTCTGTATTGACTTGTTAAAACACATAACAGAGTTATTGTTAATGGTGAAATCAATCAACTATGGAATATATACACACTTACAATGTCTACCATAAAGATCCTACGTTTTCGGGCAGATACGTCTGTACAAACAGTGGAAACCGTGATCAGACTGTTCCTTACGAGCCAGAATGATCAAGGTCTTTTCAATTTCAATTCCATCTGCGCATTTTTGAGGCATTACTCTATGGTAGACCCTGAACTACAGGAAAATAAATAACAGGGCAAGGACCGGCTGTGCTTGCAGCAGGTGCAGTATTTGGACAGTCTTTGAACTTAAGGTGGTGATTTATGGTAAATGTAAAAATCTGCATAAAACCATAAAAAAGTAACGTACCTCCCTGTAAACTAGCAGACTTCTTATTTTTGTTGTTCTTTACAGTTTAGAATACAAAATAGACGTACATGCTGCTTAAAAAAGTGTCTTTATAAGGAAAGATCAAAGGGTAATTTTCTGCGCAATAATAAAAAAAATTAACATCATTATTGAAAATATACTTAGTGCTGAGAGTTCCTTGTTGCATAATGGAGAGCGAGCTAGCAATTATTTATTCCAACTCTTTCTCAAATTGTAATGTAGACCAGATGAAAATGGTAGCTTTTTCTCAAATTTTCTACCATGTACAAGGTAATGTACACTGGATGCATTTATTAAATATAGGGTAGGCAAGCATACCTATGTAACACCTACAGTATAACTAATACATTACTTACATTGTCACTGGTGTGTAGATGAAATTGTTCAACCTTGTTAAAATAGTCTCACCTGTCTCACCTGTGTGTTTTGACAAAAAAATTTGGACACAGACCTTATCTTTTTTCATCTGCTCAGCCTGCTAATGTGTGAAAGAGTTTGAAAAAATAATTGCTAGCTCGCTCTCCATTATTTAACAAGGAACTCTCAGCACTAAGTATATTTTCAATAGCAATATTAATTTTTCAGATTATTGCGCACAAAATTACCCTTTGATCTTTCCTTATAAAAACACTTTTTAACATTAAAAAATGCTGCATTTTGGAAGTCTGAATTGTCCGAAACAACATAAAGAAGGAATATGCTAAGTTTTGGAAAGATCAGTGGTATTTTGAGTGTTTTATGCAGATTTTTGTCTTTGCCCCAAATCAGTGATTATCACCACCTTAAACATTGTTTTTCTAGGAAACAAAACGGTGATTTTTTTTTGTTTTAATCTGTATCATACAATGTGGGTTTTACTAAAACAATATGCACAAGCATGCCCCATCGATTGAATATATTTTTCATGACGTTTTTCATGAAATTCAATTTTCTTGCATTTTTTTAAAAAATGTAAAAATATACTTATTATCAAGATAATTGCAATTTTTCTTACCAGTTTGTTTCAAATACCCTATATTAAAGATTATATGATTTGCAGAAATGAAAGTGCATCCATGTGCTAGAGACATGAATTTTAATGAAAAATGTGTAAAAAAAAGTATGTATGAATACAAAAGTTTGTTTTTTTAGGAAAACAAAACGGTGAAAATTTTTCTTTTCTTATCCAAATGTTTTATAGCCCTTTGGGTTATTCAGCTGGTATAATGAAATGAATGCCCCACCAATATTTTTATTCACTATTCGTCTACCTTAAATAAGGTTATTTAAAATTAACTTTACTGAATGTATGAAACTCTTAGTAAATAAAGAATACCATGTTAGTGTCTTTTGATATCAAGTTTATCAGGCGAAACCAGAAACAGCGTAGGAATGGCGAGACTTGCCGAGCCAGTCCGACGTGGTTCTGGTCGAGCCTGAAAAACTTGAGATGAAAAGACACTCACATGGTTTTCTACTTATCATGCATCACTAGAAGATTAGAGTCAAACAAATTAAAAGCAAACACAGTTTTATTCGAACTTACTGACGTCGCTAATGCGTTATGACGTAAGTCGATGACGTCATTTAACCAATCGAACGTTGTTATCACGGCCAGCGTGATTATGTAGCCAATCGTCTTCAGAGATCTCTTCTGAAGGCATAGCCTGATAACATTCGCGCAAGCGCAGTTCTATAGTGACATGATGTCACATTATGTTATCATACCCTTGTTATCTGGTGACTCTTGCAGCATATGCATAATAATTTTCATTTAAAGCTGATGCATTAGTACAGTCAAATGATGTAGTTCCTAATAATTGCCTTACTTTTTTACTATAACGCTGACAGCCATTTATGTTACTTATACACTCTTTTTGTATACTTTTGCCTTCTTCAATAATTGCATGGCTGGGCGTAAAAGGTTTCTCGGTTGATGCTTATAAAGTTGTCTGGTGCCTTGTCTTTTCCCGTCTCAAAGTAAAAGGAAAGGCAAGCCGGGCCCTCGTTGAATTTCCCCACTGTTGATGTTTCTGTCGAGATGTTTGTAATATTATAACTGCAAAAATTTCACTACTTTTTCTCACTGATTTTTTTCGGACTGACCAGCTTTGATCTTATCATATATCATTTGCATTCTCATAAAAAGGGTTAAAGAGGGAAAAAACAGACACTTTTGTCGAGTCCTCATCTTTGCTTCATCATACTTTCTACTTAAGACTTTTTGGTTTTGATTCCTTGATGGAAATTTTCATGCAGATAACATGTTTGAACCATTGTAAATGGTAAGGGCTTGGTAAGAGCCCAAGTAAATTATCACTGACCGTTCCAATGCGGTGTTTTTGTGGAGTTTCCTCTGTGATACTTGTTCTAGTGCTCCAATCACCTATTATGTGAGTGGTCGTTTGTTGTTACGGTAGCTGAATCACGACTTTCTGGGGAAAATAGTTATAGTGCTTGCCTTTTGCGGACAATTCTCTCTCTCTCTCTCTCTCTCTCTCTCTCTCTCTTGGTTTCGAGGGCAGAAGGCGGAATCTTATTGTCTAAGTAACACGTCATTGCCTTTTTTTTCAAGTTTATTAATATATTACTTGTATTTTGTCGTATAATAAATACAATTAACAGGAAGTTGAATACCATTTACCCCGACCCTAGCATTTTTCTCTTTGCTGATTACATATGACACAAAAGAAGTCTATCATCTGGTATATTGTCATCAAAATTGAAGTTAAAACTGCGTTATGAAACAGTATTTTTAAATGCTTGTGTACAACGGGACCTTTAAGCCACTGTCTCACTTTCACGTATTGAAGGCTAGATTTTACCACGTTTCTAAACGTGGCAAAACGGCATTACACGTTGTCAAACGTAGTGAATACGTGTATAGATATAGCTAAATACGTGGCTTAATTACGTTTGATTTAGTTTTTTTTACTGAAACATGCCGTTTTTATATGCGTAGCGTATACGTAGTTAAACGTACCAACACGTAGTAAAACGTACTAAAATGTAGCCGAAGCGCATTAAATACATACAAAAACGTAACAAGAATAACCAAGAGGTTCTCTAAGCCACAGTCTCACTGTCAAGTATTGAGGACTAGGTTTATCTACGTATTTAAAATGTACCAAAACGGGAATATGCAAATTAAAACGTAGTGAATACGTATCATATACGGATATAAACAGCGTGGCTAGCTACGTTTGATTTGAAAAGTCAGCTTAAACGAAGCATTTCGAAATTCTTACTGTATGCGTAGTAAAAGCGTATTGAATCATAGTCGAAACGTACTAAAGCGTAGATGAAATGGTTGGAATACGTAGCCATACGTGAAGGTCTTCTACGTACTAGTATGAATTAAATACGTTTTACCACGTCTTAGTACGTTTTGCAACGTTTAATTTGGCGTTTTATTACGATTTGGTATGTTTGCGATGCCTACTGAAAAGTCACTTTGACTAGATAGTTATCCCGGTCATTATCTGGTAGTCCCTGGTAAAACGTACGTAATCGTAATAGCTAAGGCAACTGTTCTCGTCCCTTCTAATAGAGTGGAACTAAGCCGTTCAATAACCGGGAAAAACGAAGTAAATCGTAGTTAAACGTATTGGAAATGTACTAAAAACGTAGTAACACCTACAAAACGTGGTATATTTCTTTGCAAAACGTAGGGCGGGAAACGTAGTACACCCTAGCCCTGAAAACGTGACAGCTAGACTGGGGTGAATACTTACGTAAAATAGGCAATTATGCATTTATAGCGCATCAAGTGTGGCTTTTAAATATAGTTGATCGCTCAACAGGCTTCATGTCTGGTTCAACTTTATGTATGTAGCCAATTAGACCAATATTATGTAACCTTCATCAAGCTTAGCAATTTAAGATAGCTCATTCACAACCAAATCCAATCAATTAATGAAACCATCGTCAACATTAAAGTTCAAATCCCATCGGCAAATAAATATAGCGTGAAACTTCTTAGAACTTTAAGATACGCTGGCATGACATACACTGCTGGGAAAAGTAGATTTACATTCAAACAATATATAAGTGAAAATGCTAATTAATCAGGTTGTTTTTACATGTACGCCACAAAGGATACTACCAACGTCATAAGTATATGTGTTTTTGCCTCAGGTTATATAGTTCAAGGTTTGCGAAACAACAATGAGTTGTAATCATTGTAAATACTTTGGAAAAAGGTTATTAACTTTTATTTTCTTCTATTGTCAACTAGCCACAGTATGTATTTGTATATTGACGCACGTAAAGAGTTTTCTTTTGAATCAGGTTCAGTTCTGACAACAGACAAAAGGTTGTTGAGTCATGTTAACTACACTCATGCACCATTCACGCACTTGTCTTTTATGCAATTACATTTTTTGTCTGATAAAAAAGATAAGAAAGAAATATAAGAGTATAAAGAAAATAAAGATAAATAAAGCACTGTTGATAATAATAATAATAAAAGAGATATTAGTCTTTAAGAAACCTTTACCCACAAGCATCTCAAGTTTAACAAAATTTCTAAGTCCATAACCTTGGTTTTAACATATTTTATTCTTTTTAGAAATTGTAACATACAGACATATCTATAGTATACAATTCAGGCTTTCTGTGATGTTTTACCTTATGTATGTTCTTATTATTTTTGGTTCGGTTTGGGTTGCTGAGTGGCCACCTTTTGGGAACAAGCTGCTCACTCGGTTGGCCATATGTTCTCTGTATCTTGATTATTTGTAATCTTAGTTGTTTCCAACTATGGTTTGAGGGCTGGATTTGGATTTTGATTGTTTCAGTACCTGGTCTTTGCATACTTTTTACTTTTGGATGAGAACGAACGCTGGGCGCTTATAGATTTCTTCTCCCTAAAGGGTCCATAACCTTGATCTCGAGGACACCGAAAGGAAAGGGAGTTAAATTATGCAAATTCCCACAATATTCTAACATCAATGAACGCATTTACTAATTCCATCCGCAGATTAAGGAAATATGTATTTAATAAATAAGATTTTCAAGTCCGCGACCTAGACCTATAGCTGAAGTTCAGGGATGGGAATAGAGCTGAATTAAATTTCCGACCAATATTTACAACTACCCTAAATGTGATCCACATCGATCAAAGGATTTAAAAGATATAAACTTAAAAAACCACTTTAACGTCAAACTTTAACATAAAATTTCTAAGTCCATAACATTGACCAACACATGCATAATTCAGTTCCCGGGGCTGTGATGATGCTGAAAAATTTCGAACTACTCTCTATCACAATATCAAATATAATTCAAATCAATCAAAAGATTTAGAAAATATGGGTTCTTAAACTTCAGCATGAAACTGTCACATGAATTTTGAAGACCATGACATTGAATTATTTGTCACAGTTGGGAAGGGGGGGGGGGGGGAGGGGGGGGGGGGTGCTCAGTAAATTTTCGGACCAGTATCTATTATCATACCTAATAATATTTGAATCGATCCAAGGGCTTAGAAAATACGAGACCTTGAAAACTTTAACGTAAATTTTTAACATAAAATTTCCAATTCCATGATCTTTACCATTAGACAATAACCAGGAGTGGGAAAGGCGCTGAATATAAGTTTCGACTAATATCTATCGATACACAAACATAATTTAAATCGATCGAAGGGTTTAGAGACCATGCGATCTTAAAAATCTTTCAAACTCAACATAAACTTTCTATAAATGTGACCTCGACCGAAAGGTCATGACCTGGAGTGGGATGGATGCTAGATGAAAATTCGGACCAATATCTATTATCTTACCGAACATAATTTGAATCGATCAAACGGTTTAGAAACTATAATATCTTTAACACTTTAAAGTAAAACTTACACGTTTTGCTGACGCCGACGCCGCCGTCAACACCGAAGCAGAGGGTAGTGCAATAGCTCTTCCGAAACAGTTGTACAGCGAGCTAAATTGTGACTTGTAATTTTGGCAACACAAATAACAAGGAAAAAATAAAAAAAAGTTTCAAGAAAGGAGGTTCAAAACTCATACAGCCAAACCAGCGGATAGCTTTGTTGATCAGAAATTGCTTTATTGATCAGGTATTTCATGATAACGTTTGCTAGTGGTGTACCAATTAATCAGTTAACCCGACCATTACGTTGGGATGTCTGCAAATACTTTTTTGTCCAGTTTATGCTTAGATTTCCCTTTGAAGCTTTGACTTCGCAAGGGCAAGGGGGTGATTGGGTTGTGCGACGATGCTGTGTTTAACTTCCATTGCCGGGGCGTCCTGCTGATTTTGAACATAGTAAGGCAAGGGCCTACTGTGCTTGCAGTAGGTACGGGTGGGGATTAATTGGACATTTTCTCTCGTCTGTTATTTCTCTTCCTTCTTCCTCTCTCTCTCTCTCTCTCTGGGAGACGGCCCGATATAGACTGAAATACTGTTTCAAAGGGCCGTTAAACCCAAAATAACCAATCAATCAAACAATCGCAAGGACAACTGTTGTTGCATCTCGACTAACAGCTACGGAATAGCTCTTGGGCAAAACCTAGTGCTAAATATTAACAGATTTCACCACAGTCTCATTACTCGAAGTTTACTCGATCATCGATCGTTTTCCAAAATCGATGCCAAATCACAAAATTTCAACTGAGTCCAGCCACTAGCATATATCCATATGTCTTTGATTGGACGAAGGCTAGGACGGTATTTCTCTAGTCTGTATGCGTTGCCCTGAATTTTCTTATAAATGAACGGATAGCTCTTCCCGGCAGATAGCTGCGAGGCTAGTATAAAGTGCAAAGTGTAAAATAAGACCCTTTCCTAAATGAGATCCACAGTACAAAAAGGTTTTTGCGCGTGTGATAGTCGACGTCCATTATGGAAGCAGGACGCAAAAAAAAAAGATGAGGAAACCGTGCAATGTTTCCTTCCTCGACATAATTCATGTCGATGTTTTGCATTTGGCAAAAATATATTGTTCGTGTTTATTTTTGCTTGTGTGTTTGTTTCAACTACTAGTACATTAAAAAATGACAAAACTGGCTGTTGCGCTTTATAAAATATCTCAACATGAAGGGTTTACGTAAACAGCTATGAGTGAACGATATCGGTTTTGAGTGTTGATACTCCTTCGTTCCTCAGTAACAAAATGGAGAAGGGGAGGAGCATCTGAAGTAAAACTCTTCTAGCTGATTCCAAGTCTACGTTCTTCTGTTATGATCATGGATGATCGACGCTTGCGACCCGATACTAAGCAAACGTATTTGTCGAGTCACAGCTAATAGTTGGTTATGTTCTTACCAATGACCTTGGCATGACAAGTGCAAAATCACTAGCGATGCGACGGCTTAAAAATTGTAAAGAGATTCATTTGCCAATTTATGTTAATGGATGAGGCATGGGCTTGCTAAAATAATCAATAAGACAATCAAGAATTAGAGCTGAGGAAACCCCAACAAAAGGTGTGTTGGTCCTTTATCTTTACACCTCTGTTGTGGCTTTTACTTAGATGCGTGTCTGCTGATCAGCCTTCACATACTCCTGATCATTGGTGGTATGAAGCTATTTGTTGACATGCAAATAATTCGTCCGTGCATTTCTATTCATATTTGCATGTCTATTTGCTGACATGCAAATAATTATTCTGTACATGCGGATTACTGTAGCAGCATCGCTGGAAACGATGTGTCGACCTAAAAAGGAGATTATCTTAAACCATCCGCTCTTAACGGAAGCGTACTACACCTCCATGCATACTTATGCTGAATTGATTGTGTATAAGGACCTTTTTTCGAACTTGACGTTGGTTTCTTCTGAACTATATTGTGTTTCCTAATGACGTCAATAAATATTTCAGCTGTATAACAAATAAGCCTTATAACATATGCGGACAGCGACGACACACATCACAACGCAAGCTGTCTGTGCATATTCTTTGCAGTTCAGAAAGACCAATATATTTATCTGGAAGAAAGAAAACACTGCAACCCGTAAGCGTTGCAGGATAAGTTTAGTCTTGGATATTCTCATGTAGCATAAGGCACGCTTGTTCTTGACTTGGAGCTAATACGTTTCAACTCTGATTGACCCATGACTTGCATTAATACTGAATCATTTTAGAGAAGTATATTGTTATTGTTCGATTTGATTTGTAATAATATCTAGAATTATGGAACATTGCATTTTCAAATTGATAGAATCTGCACTTGTATTTATCAGTGGTATATTAATCTATTATAATAGCCTAAATATAGTCACCGATCCGAGCCACACGCAGAATCTCACTCAAAAGTCACCTGATAGAGAATAACTGGCCAATGCAATGACAACTTAATACGTAGCGTAGACCCTCAACCCTTCTTACAAAAGTTATACTTACTGACCGTAACACAGTACACGTGTATGAGATACCTATACCCTCATGGTGACAGGTGGATTTAGAGTAGATTTACTAATTACTTTCATAGACCAGTTGATTTCAATTTGTTGAATATAAAAACATCATCTGCTGGCCTGGCAAAGTATAATTAAGTCTGCTAATCATGATTTGTCAACAGGAGCCTTGCCATTATTAAATATGAAGCCTGGGTTTTAGATTTGTTTTACACTCTGTGCCAGGAGCTCATAGCACCGAAACAAACTCGAACCGTTTTCGATACATTACGCTGTTTTAATTTTAAAGTATGTCTGCTAAACCTCAGGATTCACATATTTAAATTAAAAACAGAGAGGAAGCTGTAAATGGAGCAGCAGATGTTTTATTTCTAAACATGAGCCACATATTCCAAATTTTCACACGCCCATTGGTAAGTCAAAGGTGCGCAATACCCGGAGCTCTCGGGTAAAAGAACACTTCATCTCCCAAAAGCTAAACTTAGTTTTCCTGGTTTAAATTTTATTTATCTTTGTTTTTTTAATATGAGGGTCGTCCAATAAGTCCTGCAAACGACCAAGTTTCAGGCAAATGACAATTAAAAACGAATCAAGCAATCCATATTCCTACATTGCATCTTCCCTTCATTCCAGTCAACAATTTTCAAAACGTCATGAACTTGCAAATGGCGTTGCTAAGCAACTGAAGAATACTACCATTATGGGTTTGGCAGTGGCTTCTAGTTGTCTATTTCAGGTCCCCTAGCTTAATTCAGAACGCTTGTAAATATCTGAAGATTGCTGGAAGATACGGAAAATAATACCAAAATGTGAACACGGTACCAAGGTTAAGAAATTGCCGTCAGTAAAGATATTATTATTGTTCAAAGGAAGATCACCATGTTTTTCGGGGAGCTAAAATATCATATAAAATGAGTATATGAAGAAGAGGCTTTCACAACAGATGAAGTGTTTCCTAAACTGCAATTAATTTGTTATCAAAGAATAGTCCTGAGATGCTGAAATGTCGATATTAGAGAAAATAAAAGCTTCGAGAGCCTTGTTTATTATCGTTTGCAGCCTTAAGAAACCAGAGGTAATCGTCAAAAACTAGAATTTTGCTAAAATTCTGTTATATTCACTTGTTGCCTAGCAACCACATTTGTTTGGTAACGTGAAATGATAACTGTCTCTTATTTGAGTTTTTACATATAAGGCGATTACTTTAAAACATGAAGTCTTGTAGTTTGAAAGAATTATGAACATATATGCAGGAATTTCCTCCCCCCGCCTCACCTCTTGTAAAAGACGTCGTGTTTGTGCAATTTCACCACCGGTATCGCTTACATCTCTGCATTCAAAACCCTCCCATATTTGTATGATTTTAGCTCATATGTATATTAAATACGTAAGCTGTTAATGGTGTAATTTGATTTCCCCTTCCTCAATTAATAAAGAAGTAATGACATCGTTTGCAAGACTTATTGGATGACCCTCGTAAACATCATTAACATTTACACAAGTTACTATAATTTTTTTCCCTTCAGATGGCTTAGTTATTTGTGGATTATCCGAGGATCGAACGCAGTGATGACATACCTAAAATGCTTTAGATTTAGCGCTCTTTATCTCTTGGCCACGGATGCCTACTACAAGGCCGTCTTTAGACGCAGGTATACAGTCTTAAGCGTAGTTTGGATGTCATTTGTACAACAAGGACCATTTTATAGGAACTTTGAGTAAGAAGAGAAATACTCTCAGAGTGATTTCTTGTATGCAAAGTCAAAATGTATTCTTGAACTATTTGGTGAATGGGTACACTTTAAGCAGAAGCAATGCTGGATTGTTCATTTTTTCATCAATTCCCAATGGAGGTCAATTCTGAAAAGAAATATTTTTTTCCACTAGGAACAAATCCTTTTCTTAAAGAGTGGACCCACTTTTGGTAGGATTTCGTCGGCATGAGAAGCCAACAGAGGTCAAGAAAACTGTCTATCTCCCTAAAATGGCGGAAAGATATGAAGTTTTAACAATGGCAGTTACCGACATCCGTGGCCTAATAGAAAGGAGTGCTGGTTTTTCAAAATTAGGTCTGTCGCTGAGAAAGGCAAGTTCTGGGGCCGTATTCATAAAGCCACTTAAGTCGGTGCTATGCGGTTGCTAAGGCTAAATATCTATAAAGGAGAGTCCCTACAACTATGAAATTTTGTCTGGAGGAACAGTCTTTGTAAAACTGTTCCTCCAGAGCAAAATTCATAGTTGTAGGGAATCTCCTTCAAAGAAATTTAGCCTTAGCAACAGGATAGCAACCACTTAAGTCGTTTGATGAATACGGCCCCTGCTTAGGGACAGTAAGCTTTTTTCCCCGATATCTCACATCTGCATAAAGTATTCAGGACCATAAAATCTTTATAAAAAGAAATTAAAAGAAACAAGAAGCTGACGTTTTCAGTATCTTTTCACAGTGTGATGCCGGTACAGCGACGAACGTCATGTACGAGATGTTATACTCTGAGCCAATTAAACACATGATCCTAGGACCAGCATGCTCAGTAGAAGCGGAAGTGACTGCGCAGGCATCTCCAGCATGGAACATGACACATGTAAGTATTGATAGATTGGCTTTGGCAATAATTAGAATTATTATGTAATGCATTTTAATTTTCTTCTAAACAAGCTTTATCAGACTATAATATAGCTTTTATATAGATTACATATATAACTAGAAATAAAAACGAGAGTCATATCTGTTTATGTGGTTACCTGTCAGAGGAAGCCACGTGTTTTGGATCCCATAAATCAAAATACAGAGCAAATAAATCAGTTGTAAGGGATCACCTGTCTTAAGCCGCCAGTTTTTGTCCTCTCCTTGGGTGAGCCCTTACGACAGGTTTAACTGCAGTTTCTTGTCATTTTTTATTCTTAAGTCTCTTTTTCAGAACACATTGTATAGGTTGTTCTTTCCGACTCTGAATGCCATTAAAACAATGTCATGACGTTTGCACAATAATGTTAGTCCGAGAGCCCGTGGTAGGTTTATTCATGTGGTCGAGGCCAAAAGGTTTGAAGGTGTTTTCTTATGTAAAAAAGTGTGCTGAATTCAAAAATCAAAGTCTTAAAAAATCCATTGATGCACAAAGTCGGTATACTCAAAAGATTACACATGGGGTGCCCCAAATCTCGATAGAGCTATAAAATGGGGGTACCCTTATATTTAGTAATATTTTCCGCCTTCTGCATGCACTGGAATATTGATTTTGATATCAAGCAATACTACATAGATGTTTAAACAGATCAACTAAGAATTTCCACATTTTCTTTGCCATAATATGGGAAGCTCTACTTTCAAAATGAAACACCTTGAAAAAAGCCACGAAAACTGGTGATTTCAATATTCAACTCATAGATAGATAAAATATTGATAAAAACACCGAAAGTAGCAGTAATTGTACCCCCGGCAAAATAAGTATGTCGAGGGGTAAATTGTTTTTGCCTTTCCATCTGTTCATCTGTCTGTCCGTCCGTCTGTCTGTCCATTTGTCCGTCAGTCCTTTCGTCCGTTAGTTAACATTTGCGTTAAAGTTTTGCGTTAAGTGTATTTTCTTTGCTCTGTTTTCCTGCAAGTCTTTACGGGAACTTGTTCATATGTACTAAGTGTTACCACAGGATAGATATAGATCAGCTTGCATCACCTGGAAGCTGCTGCTGGCCTAAGGTCAAGGTCACAGACTTGGGAAATATGTACAACAGTTACGTTAAAATTTGCGTTAAGCTTTTTGCTCAGTTTTCTTGATTGAAAGATATTACATTACTAAAATTGGTTCATATGTCTATTGTTACTACAAGATAGATACTGATCAGTTTGTTTCATCTGCATACTGCTGCTGGCCAAAGGTTAAGGTCACAGATTTAGAAATTTGCACAAAATTTGCATTAAATTTTGCGTTTAGACTGATGATTTTGCTTTTGCACTGTTTTCCTGTTAGTCTTTACTGGAACTGAGTGAATGAATATCAGTTAAGTGTTACTATAGGATAGATACTGATCAATTTGTGTCACCTCAAGGCTGCAGCTGACCTTATGTCAAGTCACAGACTTTGAACTTTAATACTGTACATATAAAATATATCTGTAAAAGTTAGATTTTCAAGAGTGTATTCTTTTGCTTATTGCCAAATCCTGGGATGAAACCTTTTGATATGTGACTGGGTCTATTGTTGTGTAAGACTGAATGTCTGCCTGTCTATTTCTTAACATTTTACATTAATGTATTATGTAAAGTTTATTTTCTGTAGGCGGTGGCCCTGGTCGGAGGTATAAATGAGCCCCTTCTTATTGCACTTAGGGGATTTGAAAAACATTTCTAGCCACAAATTATTCGAGTTATTTTTCTTTGGACTTGGCTTCAGTCATTTGGAGAAGAATGAGCTCCAAACAAGATAAAGTCTGACGAATTGGCGATATGGCAACCTCTGTTCTTTTATATTGGTCGTCCATGCCGTATATTCTATAAAAGTCATTTTAAATACGTTTTAAATACATTATTACTGTTTTATGTCTTTTTTTCAGGTAAAATGGTGGAGACAGTCGTACAGAAAGGAGGATAATCAGTTGAAAATGAGCTAAATTTGGCCTTGCCAACCGAACTCATCAAAAGAACAGCGAAGGGTTTCAAAGTGAGCCTGTGCATATGGTCAGTCTCAGATGGACCTTTGGTCTGTTGACATACACTATTGGCCTTCACAAAACTTCGGCCAAAGACACAGATCCCTGATTTCTGTGAAGGGCCGCGCATGCGCATTTAAATATCTACCTGATGGTTTCTGTAAAAATACTTGTTCCCTTAGCAAAGACCGTGTACATGGTAATATCGTTCCTCTTTTTTCTTTTCAGGTAGAAGATGGAAACAACTGACGAGACAAGAGAACCATCAGTAAAGCGTGAGTGCATTATGTATGGCGATTCTAAATAGAAAATAATTGCTCTAGATCCGATGGCCTCGCCCAACAGCCAGGACTTGGAATGAACATTGCTTGGGATAATTACGATGAAAGCATTGAAACACTGTCTGGGCTCGGTACTCTTCATCATACTGTCGGTATATGTTATCAGAATGTTTGTTATCAGAATTTTTGCAAATCCAAGTGTCAGATCCCTCAAAAAAAGAAAGACATCGTTTGATTCATCACTTAAAACAGAGCCTCCGCCATATTGAAATAAACCTAAGATCAGGTCATTTGATTTCGAATCAAGACCAGCTCAGCCTTAACATATTCTTCAGCTGGAAAGTCGAGACCAAACATGACCTGTATTGTGATCTTTGTTTGATGGTACCCAAAAAGGGACTGTAAAAGGGACTATCTTCTGCATCCAATTTCGTTTAGAATCGCAAATATAATACTCTCATGTTTCACTGTTGCGTAGTTGATTTGTCTGATCAGTTGTTTCTATCTTCTTACTGAAATGAAAAAGGAATGAAATTTTAGACGTCCTTGGATATCACCATATATGCGGACTTCGCCGAGCGAACAAGGTTTTTTAACCATAAGGTGGCTATTTAAATGCGCATGCACGGCCTTTTACAGCAATCAGGGATCTGTGTCTTTGGCCAAAGTTTTGTGAAGGCCCATAGTGTGTGTAAACAGACATCAAAACTACATATGAGACTGATCAGAGGCACACGCTCACTTCAAAACCCCTCCCTATTCTTTTATGTTCGCTTGGCAAATCCCCATCAAACTCACATTCAACTGATGCTTCTCCTTCCGTACAACTGCCTCTCTTTTACTTGAAAAAAGAATGAAAATAGAAAGAAAAAAATATATTTAAAATGTATTTAAAATGACGGGATAAAGAATATGTGGGTGAACGATATAAAAGTACAGAGGTTGCTATATCGCCAATGTGTCAAACTTTATCTTGCTTCAAACATGTTCTTCCCCAAAAATAATTAAAACAGAGTCATAAATTATCACGAACAATTTGTGATCAGAAGTTGTTTTTCCAGCCCAACTAGAGCAAGTGGGTAAGGGCTAACGTATACCTCCTGCCAGAGCCACCGCCCATGGAAAATAAACTTTGCATAATACATTAATGCAAAAAATGTTAACAAACAGACAATCAGTCAAGCCCAGCAAGAGACCCAGTCATATTTCAAAAGGTTCTATTCCAAGATACACTCTTCAAAATAAAACTTTTACAGAGATATTATATAAAGTTCAAAGTCTTTGACATTAACCTTAGGTCAGCAGCAGCATCAAGGTGACACAAACAGAGCAGTATATATCCTGCAGTAAAACTAAACACATACTGTAACAGTTCCAGTTTAGACTTTCAGGAAAGCAGTGCAAGAGCAAATATTTAACGCAAGCGTTAACGTAACTATTATATGAATTTCTAAGTCTGTGACCTTGACTCAGGCCAAAAGCACATCCAAGTGATGCAAACTGATAAGTATCTATCCTTTAGTAGCACTGAGCACATATGGACCATTTCCAGTAAAACACTTTCAAGAAAACTGAGCAAAAGCAAAAACATAACACAAATTTTAACGTAACTGGTTTACAAGTTTCTAAGTCTGTGACCTTGACCTTAGGCCTGTAGAACCTTCCAGGTGATGCAAACTGATCAGTATCCAACCTGAAGTAATACTAAGTTCACATAAACAAGTTTCCATGAATACTCTCAGGGAAACAGAGCAAAGATAAAACTTAACGCAAAACTTTAACGCAAATGTTAACTAACGGACGGAAGGACTGACGGACAAACGATCAGACAGACTGATGGATAGACAGAGGAAAGGATGGAAAGGCAAAAACAATTTACCCCTCAACATACTTATTGTGCTGGGGGTATAATAACTGCTATTTTCGGTGTTTTTATCAATATTTTTATCTACCTATGATTTGAATATTGAAATCACCAGTTTTCGTGGTGTTTCATTTTGAAAGTAGAGCTTCCCATAATATGGCAAAGAAAATGTGGAAATTGTTATTTGATCTTTTTTAACATCTATTTAGTATTGCTTGATATCTAAATAAATATTCCAGTGCATGCAGAAAGCTGAAAATATTACTAAATATAAGGGTACCCCCATTTTATAGCTCGATCGAGATTTGGGGCACCCCATGTGTAATCTTTTGAGTATACCGACTTTGTGCATCAATGGATTTTTTTAAGACTTTGATTTTTGAATTCAGCACACTCTTTTACATAAGAAAACACCTTCAAACCTTTTGGCCTCGACCACATGAATAAACCTACCACGGGCTCTCGGACTATGTTCTACAGTGCTTATTTTATTGGCATTCGACTATAGAGCCTGACAGTCAGATTGACGCTGCATGCAATAAGTGCATATAGTTTAGGAGTGTCTATATCTGGGATAATTAAAGCATTATCAGAGTTCTAGACAATCAAGCGGGAGAAACAGAGAAAAATCAGAGATATTTGTCTGATTTCTCATTGCAAAACAATAATAAAAAAAAAAAACCTTTATGACCCGTCATTTGAATCATCTCACCGTTACGGTTCTAAAGAGGGGTCACAACATATGTTTATTATATGCGCAAATAAGGAAAATTAACACTAAAGTATCCTTGATACTCCTTCTTTTAAGGAGTACTGTTCATATTTTTCTAGACTATGACAAAGACACACATTGATACAACGGAAACACATTGATAGGATGTTTAGAATAGGACGTGAGGTTCCTGATCATTGCCCTTTCATCCACTTTACGATGATCAAAAGAATTTAGCCTTATCATGTGACGTCCAACAATGAGGTATTGGTGACAACTAAATACTCTGCTCAGACTGCACATAAGTCTTTGCTTGTTAAATCAGCGATCTATGGGGGAAATCAAGGCCATAGAGCAAACAGTAACGTCTCTAATTACCCTATATAAACTAATTACCTAATATAAATTATGAGGGTGATCTGAATATCACATAAAATTGCCACACTGTTTCAAGGCATATGACGCGGCTCAGATGGCAGAAATACAGAAGAGCAATGGTCTGACAACAGTTCAAGGATAATTTTCTCATTTCAAGAAAACTATACATTGGATCTTTCCATTTCAACCGGCTTGCCAGAGCGATTCTGGTGAGAGGCCACAAGTGTTTCATGTAAAGAAAGTTAATCCTAAATTTTTCATGAAAATACTCTTCTTCTCTGGACATGTAGCATCGAAACTCGTTGGTGACCGTTTTAAAAGATTTCATTTAAGTCCAGCCGAAGAAACCTGTTTGAGTTCGTGCCCTCCAGTTAATGAGTTTACAGCATTAGCCCCTCTAGCAACACACATACGCGGTTGTCAACAATTGAGACTAGTGAACAGTGGAGCATAGAAAAAAACACTACAAGTACATATACATGTAAAACGCTTCAATATGTTAATGTAAGTTATTTGAGCCGCGTCACGAGAAAACCAACAAAGTGGTTGTGCGCCCAGCGCAGACTCAGATCAGCCCAGGCATCCGCCCAGTCTGATCAGAGTCTTCGCAGTCCGCGTGGAGGTAGCTTAGGCCCTAAGCTTCACTTCAAGCGCAAAGCGAAGACTCTGATCAGACTGGACGAATGCCCAGACTGATCTGAGTCTGCGCTGGACGCACAACCACATTATTAGTTTTCTCGTGTCGCAGCTCATTTGTTATTATGACATTTTTCAGCTGTCGTACGGTGCGGCCTCTCCCCTGCTCTCAGATAGGCGACGTTTTCCCCGCTTCTTCCGTCTGACCTCTCCTGACACAAGATATAATTTGGTACGCATAGCGTTGGCGAAATATTTCAATTGGAAGAAGATTGCCACGATAAATGTGGCTCTAGACTACTTCTCAGCGGTAAGTTTTATACTTGTATCCCTATTTGCAACATTGAATTTCAGGAAATTATATGCACAGCAAAGACTCACACCCGCGTTAACATATAGAACACAGAATTACTTTAAGAGAGAATGATTATAGGTTTGCGAAAATCGGACCTGACCATTGTATGAATTTCAGGTATCATCTATCTTAATATTTGAGAAGTGCATGGCGTAACTAAGATATCAATAGAACTTTTAGTTGATAAGGTTACAAATATATGACGTCATTGGTTCCGGAGCATGGCAACTAGTGTATTCCATGCTCCGCCATTTAATCAATGACATTACATGTTCAAAAAGATTTTTTTTTTCAACAGAGACTTCAGGTTTTCTCAAACAAATAATTATTCTCGTCATTGAATTCCGTGTTATAGGGCATGGCGCCTAGTTAGCATCTGCGTATTACTTTATGCCGATAAATGCATGAATCGGATTTACGGCAATAAAGAAATGACCAAAATAATCCAGAAGGAAGACCCTCTGGAAGCAAAAGAAATGACAAAATGTTAGAAGCATCGGTTTAACACTTAAAGCGCCAGTGATAAAATAAATGGCAGAATTTGCAAACAGTGCAGATCCTGATGAGGTGGCTCATAATGAGCCAGCTCATCTAGATCTACACTGTTTGCCCTCTAGTTTTTGAATTTTCAGTACGAAATAGCCTGGATGAAACATATTTTGAAATTTTTGCAGACGTAAATTTTGTCGTCTGCTTTTTGGCGCTTAATTGAGTCTATTAATGTGTTGAAACGTAATTTTTGAAACACTGCAATGGCTACTTTCAAACTCATTCGCACAGGACCAGAAATATGTAAATTGCATAATATGGGTGTGGGAGGGGGCATTTTACGACCGCCTCCCGGCACTTATTACAAGCCTTAGTGAATGTTACACAAATTCTGAGGAATATCCTTTTAAGAGAAACGAAAATATCAGACTTTGTTCATATGCACTAATGTAATGTTTCAACTTTGCATACACCCCTCCCCCTAAGTACATGTATCGGTTTCAGCGAAACTCAATATTTTCAAACTGACTCAGAATGAGCCCAATAATCCAAAAGGAGCATAAAATATAACACCTTTCCTATTCTAAATCTGAGCATGTTATACATATGCACTTAGAATTCATTATGCGTTTTTTTTGTAACTGTCTTCTCAGCAATTTTAAAATCTGGAAAATTCTGTTTTAATTCTCATTTGATTCTCATATAACACTTATTCGTTTGCACCTGAAATTCTGCTCCGAGCTCTAACTTCTCGCGATTTAATTTCAAATTATCGTCTTGTCAAATCGTTTTAGTGTATTTTTTATTTGTTTTATATTTATTATTAATATCGGGCGGGTTTTAAATTAAAACAGAAAAAGATAATAATGTACTTGTAAAGTGATAAGGTGTACTGTTAAAACAAAAGTCTAGGAAATGAGATCTTTTAACATAATACTGTAGTCCTTGATCAGACTGCTCCAAGAAACCTGGGAGCAGTCTGATCTGGGATTAAAATGTAATGCATCCAACAGTTTAATCACGTCTTGATATCGCAAGGGAACATGGTCATTATGTCAATTAGAATTCCGAGGAATGCTATGTCGCACCTTCATAACACTTCTACAGTAGCAGAGATCATGGTGACAAAAAGTGATAAAAATATGTATTAAAAAAAACTCTTATTGAGGTGTAATGCCGACTTTTCGTGTTGTAACTAGGCTCCGTCCATGCGAATTCTAACCAGAGCTTGTTAATCACGCCCGTATAATAATAGATTAACATGTCGGTCTAGCCTCCGCCTCACTCCCCCGTCTCCCCAGCCAGCTCATTTGCAATTTTTATCGTTTTATCTTGGCTTAAGACTGCTTTTCTAAGATGTTCCAACTTTAAGAGTCAGTGTGATGACATGGTCGTAAAATATACGAATAATGACATTTTAATGCAGTCATACTATCAGGATGGCTCAGACGTAACCACTTTTAGTTGTTAAATCCACGCATAGCCTAGGTTTGAGCAAACATTGCAAAGGAGCTGTCTGATCAATATCTACATTGTTTGCCATTTCATCTACATCATTTGATTCATTACCACAGGGTTTTATCGATTCCGCCAATTTTCGCTTCCTGCAGAGACCGTCCGTCATATTTGGCTTCCACCGAGACTGTCCGCGAACTCTTGCTTCCTGCAGAGACTACTGTCCTCGAGAAATGGCTTCCTGCCGAGACTGTCGGCATGACTCTGCTTCCTGCCGAGAGCCTCAACAGGAAGCAGAATCACGCGGACAGTCTCTGCAGGAAGCCATTTATCATGTACAGAAGTCTCAGCAGAAAGCAAAAGTTCGCGGACAGTCTCGGCAGAAGCCAGATATGTCGTACAGTCTCTGCAGGAAGCAAAAATTGGCGGAATCGATTATACCCTGTGATTACTGCATTGCAAAATCTGTTTCATTTTTAGGGCCGCTACGGTGATTATTTTAGGTGTACCAATTTTAGATTTTCTACGGTTATATCCTAAACCAGGGCCGGATCCAGACCAAAACGTACTGGTGGGGCTCTAGCTAACTGGTGGGGCTTGGAGGTGCCCAGATCAATATGAAAATTTAGGGGCAGGGGTAGGGAGGTAACTTGAAAATATATGTAATAATTAGGGATCAATTTGATGACATTTTTGATAATGTCATTTTTGCCTTGAAATATATGCTGTGATACCTCATTAGAATCGCATCGCCGAGGCGATTCTAATTAGATGTCACAACATATATTTTAATCACATAGCTAAATTACCTCAAACTGTCACCAGATACTGATGCCTACATATCATACATCACACAGAGACCCAGATGGCGGGGCTGAAGCCCCAAAGCCCGCCCCCTGGCTCCGGGGCTGTAAATTTTCGAACAAGTTGACTTTACTATTCAATGATGTGCGGAATAGAAAATAATGCAAAATCTGATCCGACTGTTCATTAGAAATTTTTGTTCCAATATTTTTATGTCGAGTAGACTTGATCGTGTTATCAGTTTCTGCCAGCGATTGACAGTCATGGGCCACTTAATAAAAAAACATGCATCTATCACTATTTCTATCGTCCTTCGTAACTTTCCAACTCCTTCCCCCCTCCACCACCCCCCCCCCTCCCCCTTCCAAAAAAAAGAAGCACTTACCAGCTGTTGGATCTGTCGTTTTATGTTTCAGTCTTTCTTTTACTTTACTGTCAACAGAAAAGATGATTCTTTATAAAGAGAAACCTACTAAAATCACTAAAATACACATTTGGCTAAAATTGTAGTGTTTTAGAAAACGCTTCAATGTTAATCAAAATTTCATAATAATCGGGCTGAATTAAGAAAGGGGTGAATGTCTACATGTATAAGTACATTGTACACCGTATTTAAATATTAAGCTAGGAACCAGGAAACCTGTGAATAAATGGGGTCACTAACTCATGCAAAATAAAAAAAATAATTTAATCTATTGTAACATTAACAAGAAATGAGATAAGCCAAGTCAGTAAAGTTGAGCATTTTATAGAAGAAGAAGAAGAAGAATGATTTATTTCGACTTAAACAATACAGTTTATCGTCGATGTGAACACAATAATAAATATCAATGAGTGAGTGTATATGAATGTGGGTATATATACCAATACTTATGGCGGGGATTTCTGCAAAAAGTCAGCATTATATGAATAGGTATCCATATAGTGCTGACTTTATGCCATATTCCACATATATATAGATTTACCCATGAATAATGAAATTATGTTAGTTCTCGAGAATTTTTCTAATTTCAAAAGCTTCCTTAATATATTTACCAAGATTAATTAAATCTTTTTACTGTTCGTGATCAACAGTTCACATAGTTTATAAACACTTGGCCTTACAATATAATAGGCCTTAATGTATTTTGTTCGAATATCTCGAAAAATCGGGCACTCACATATAAAATGATATTCGTCATCTATATGTCTTGTCTCACAAAATAAACACAATCTTTCTGCCCTATCCAACCTGTTTCTACCATATCGCCCTGTCTGTATTCTTAGAGTATGACTGAATAGACGTATTTTGGTAATACCATGTCTCAAAAGATTTATTGACGACTTTATCTAAATATTCCGAATAGACAAAATCAGCTTTAAAGTAATTATATAAAGTAAGGACTCTGTTATTTTCCAAGTCATTCTTCCATTTTTGAATAAAATTATCAATGAGCCTTTGTTTAAAAGTATATGTAAAGGCTTTAGGGTCAACAATATACGGGTTTAATCAAATATATCCAAACCCAAACTGTTCTAGAAGAGTTTTTATGTTGCTCACTCAGTTACAATATCCTTTTTCACAGTCGTGTACGGATGTGTCGTATACTGTTCGTAATATAATATTCCCAGTATATAGTAGTTTAAACCAAAATTTAACAATTCTTACGTACCTCGTAATGTATAGCGGGTATCGTCCCAATTCCCCATAATTCCTGCATTCCTGCATTGCTGATAGAGAGTTTCACTCCAAGAATTCTTTTACAAAATTTTAAATGTATTCGTTCCAATTCCTTTGACTTGGAGAAACCCCAGACTTCACACGCGTAACTAATAACGCTACCGACAAATGAGTCAAATAACTGACAAAATGTCTTGGGGGTAAAATCGAGAGTTTTAATATTTGATAATAGCGTGTTCATAGCTTTCAATCCTTTACCAGACAAGTTCTGTTGGTTAAGTATAAATGATCCAGTATAATTTAGGACCACGCCCAAACAGTTAAAATTGTCAACACTTTCTAATGGTTGATCATCGTAGAATAATAAAATATTTTGTTCTACTCTGCCTCTTTTCCTGAAGACCATTATCTTCGTCTTTTCAGTATTAACTTCAAGTCCCCAACGTTTGCAGTATTTACACAGCATAGTCAGGCTATTCTGTAAATCGTATTGATCATGCCCAAAAATAACCATGTCGTCTGCGAATAACAATAATATAAGTGTAATATCCTGAAGTGACAGACCACTTAAGTCGCTAGACTGAAGATATAATTCCAAGTCCTCCATGTATAAAGAAAATAACACTGGAGCAATTACCTCCCCTTGTCTTAAGCCCACATATACCTCGAAAAACTCCGAGTATGTATGACAATGCTTTACACATGATTTGACTTTCTCATATATTGATCTCACAATACTTAACATTTTACCAGTAATTCCTGATTTATATAGTTTCAGCCATAGGCCATTTCTATAAATTGAGTCAAATGCCTTACGCAAATCCACAAAGGCACAAAATAATCGTTTATTATTATTTAATGTATGTTGTACAATGCTTTGCAAAATGAAAACAGCATCCACTGTTGACCTATTCTTACGAAAACCAAACTGCGTCCGACAATTTATCATAAGGCTCCGCCCATGAGCACAAACGCTTGTTCAAGATACTTGTAAAAAGTTTTGACATACAACTAACTAAAGTTATCGCCCTGTAATTTTCCACCATGGTATCGTAATCTTTTTATAGACTGGCACAATTATGCCCTCTGCCCAGGAATCTGGAAATTTACCAGAGAGCAAAACGCCATTAAACAAATCAACCAAATGACTACATAATATGTCGCCTGCTTCAAGAAAATATTCGTTCAAGATATTATCCCTGCCAGGAGCTTTACATCGTTTCAGAGAACTAATAGCAGTTTTCACCTCCGCAAGCATTCATTTAAGATTAAAATATTTGAGCCGCGACACGACAAAACCAACAATGTGGTTGTGCGGCCAGCGCAGACTCGGGTCAGCCTGGGCATCCGCCCAGTCTGATCAGAGTCTTCGCTGTCCGCATGGAGGTAGTTTAGACCCTTGGCTACCCTTTAAGCCCTAAGGATAAACTCTGATCAGACTGGGTGGATGCCCAGACTGATCTGAGTCTACACTGGGTGCACAACCACTTTGTTGGTTTTCTCGTGTTGCGGCTCATTTATCTTGCGAAAGCAGCTTGCAAAGTGTTAACTGTTCCGAAAACAAACGTTTTTCTGCCAATGCGGTAATACGTCTAGATAATATTGAATGAACGACAAACCAGAAAGACCCGAATTAGACTGCTATGATCTGGGTGTTCACTGTTTGCTCCGAAACATTTGTACCAATAATTGAGCCGCCAACACTACCAACAAAGTGGCATGTGCGACCAGTGGAGACTCAGATCCGCCTGTGTTTCCGCCAAGCCTGATCAGTGTTCGTTTTGCGCTTTAAGAATAGGCAAGGGTCTGAGCTAATCGCATGCTGACAGCGAAGACTCTGATTAGACTGGACGGATGCCAAGGCTGATCTGAGTCTACTCTGGTGCACATGCCACTTTGTTTGTTTTGTCATGTCTCGGCTCATTTAGTTCTTATGGCATTAATCCTTAGACTTTAGTCCATTGAAAGTCGTATTCTTTTTCAGGTCACAGATAACCTGGTACAGAGCGTTAAAGAAACGGACATTCATATCATTTCAGAGGAAATTTTTGACCATGATCCTCTAACTAGACTACAAAACTTGAAGGTATGATCCTCTAAATAGACTACAAAACTTGAAGTTATAATTCATTAACTAGACTACACAACTTGCCCTTTAACTGGACTACAATACTTGATGGTATGATCTTTTAAATAGACTACAATACTTGAAGTTATGATCCTTTAACTAGACAACAAAACTTGAAGGTATGATCCTCTTAATAGACTATAAAACTTGAAATTGAAGGGGTCAGTGCAACAAGGGACCTATCTCCACATTTGGCCAAAAATGAGTTAACCACTCTATCATGTAGAAAACATGTTTTCTCACCTATTTATCTCCCCTCTGACCATATAATCAGCAAAAAATGGCTTTTAATGAGGTTGCAAAACTTTTACAAAGGTCCTATCACCTTTTTTGACTTATTATGCAACAAAAGGCCTAAATCCACCGAATTTGTTTCATCATTATATTTAAAGTATCAGTTAAGAGTGAAAATAAGTATCTAAGTATTTTTATATTTAGACATTTTGATGACAAAAGTCAGTTTCAAGTGAATTTTATCTTTTTTAAATTGTTAAAAATTGATCTCAAAATTACATGATGGGGTTAGGACCTTTGTTGCCTAGCCATCTTAACTCTTTGGCGATAATCTTGCTGAATATGGGACCTTTTCATATTTTGACAAATGCTAAAGCTAGAAATAAGATATCCTTACCATGTTATGTACCTTTGGGTTACTGATATGACCACATTAACTTTTGAAATTCGATTTTCAGTTTTATGGAATATGGAGTTAGGCCCTTTCTTGCACGAACAAAATCGCTAAAATCCAGTTTTTCTCAATTTATTTCTTTAAAACTAGTGGAATACTCGCAACACAACTTGAAATCGATGTTTTCCAACACACATTGGCTAACTGTGCAACAAAAATCAATCATTTCAAGTTTCAAGAAAAAACGATGTTTTTTGCGTTTTTCTCGAAATTATGAAAAATGGAGATAGGTACCTTGTTGCACTGACCCCTTCAATTACGAACCTTTAACACGACTACAAAACTTGAAGGTATGATTCTCTAAATAGACTACAAATTTTGAAGGTTTGATCCTCTAAATAAACTACAAAACTTGAAACTAGACTACAATACTTGGAGTTATTGCGCCAAACGTTTTATAGCAATTTTTGTCACAAATTTTGAAGCAACGCATTGATTTTATTTATAGAACTTGTTCAATTGTCGTGATCCAAGTACAATTGACTCTTGTCATTGCAAACAATGATATTTCAAAGTATCATATTATATCAAGAAATATAGCTCGAAACACAATACGTGTTTCTCTTTTTTGTCTTTTCGTTTCATTTCCGGATATCTCAATCTACTGATACACTGGCGCTCACGTATTTGTCACCAAAAACGCGTTCGTACCGCGTTGCATGCGCGTGCTGCGTGCGTATCACCTAGAACCGCGCATCAGACGCGTCTAGATGCGCCCTGACGCGTCTCGACGCGGGAGACGCAAACGATGATAACATGAATATTCATGACATGTTCAATACGCGTACAACCGCAGATTGTACGTTGGTCAAATTAAAATAGTTTTAAGATAGCTTAAAACAATATAAGTTACTAAGTTAATTAAATATTGTCTCGATCTCTCTACCGGGAATCTGACCGAATCGATGCGCAGAAGACGGGAACCATAAAGTAGTCCCACATTATCTGGGTCAATTTTTACATAACAACTCGTAACGTCTCGATTTCTGAATTCAATGGGACTCATTAACTACTATTTAGGCTAACTCTATAATAGAACTTCTAGGCTTAGAAACTATACATAACTCCTATTTTTCTTAACTTCTAAGCCCAGAATATAAAAAAAAAAAGTTACAACTTATCTGGGCCAGAACACACACGGTAACCCTCGCTAAGAATTAAACTGACCAGTGAAATTTGGACCCAGACTATTATATTGAGTTAAACAATACCACAGGGTATAATCAATTACTCTAATTTTCGCTCCCTGCAGAGACTGTACATCATATTTGGATTCCGCCGAGACTGTCCGCGAGTTCTTGCTTCCTGCCGAGACTTCTGTACATGATAAATGGCTTCCTGCAGAGACTGTCCGCGTGATTCTGCTTCCTGTCGAGCCTCTTGGCAGGAAGCAGAGTCACGCGGGTAGTCTCGGCAGGAAGCCAATTATTATGTACAGAAGTCTCGGCACGAAGCAAGAATTCGCGGACAGTCTTGGCGAATTTCACATCATATTTGGCTTCCGCCGAGACTGTCCACGATCTCTTGCTTCCTGCGGAGACTTCTGTCCTCGAAAATTGGCTTCCTACCGAGACTGTCCACATGACTTTGCTTCCTGCGGAGATCCTTGGCAGGAAGCAAAATCACTCTGACAGTCTCTGCAGGAAGGTTGGTGGTATTCTTCAGGTACTCCAGTTTTCTCCACAACCAAGGCCACAAATAAGCAATTATCCTTGCCTTTGAGACAATGTAAAAACATTCGCATGCCTGAATTTTCTATACCTTCAATAATCCTGTTTAGACTAGAGTTTTAATCCGAATCGAATCAGAATTTGCTTTGAATTAACTGTTTAGACTAGCAAATCTTATTCGAATTAAAAACTAATTCGGAGTAATTAAACTAATCCTACAGAGTACCTTGGATCGAATCCGAATTAACTTTTACTTCGGATTAAAAGTCCTGTCTAAACAGCAAACCGAAGCAAAGCCGCATTAAAATTTATTTTTGAACTGACCTCGGGCATGTTTAGGTCATGTTAACATTTGAGCAGGCTGCATTTACTTTACTGCAAAGTAACTTGCACCCAATCAAAAACATTATTTTACTACGAAGTAACTTGCATTAAAGTGGAAATGGTATAGTCTGAACAGACAAGTGGGTTCTCTTCGGATTACCTTATTGCAGAGCAATCTGTGCCGAATCGAAACAGATATCCTCTACACAGAGTAAAAGTAAACAAAATAAAGTTTAAGAATATTTCATTTGTAGCATGTAGTTTTGGCTGAAGGCAGAATAGTAACGTACATTCCAATAAACCTTGATTTCCAGAAAGCAATTTAATGCTGCAAAAATTTTCAGCATATGGGGCCTGAGATGAATGATCATGAAGGTGACTGAAAACCGAGAACCCCGGCAAGAAAAAAACCTGACTCTTCAAGAAGAACTTGGTTTTCTAACCGAAGTTAGTCACAACCTGGAACAAGCCCCCCTGTCCTGGCTAGGTCAAAGGCAGTTCTATGGAGAAAAAAAAAGTGGGAGGAGGAGGAGGGAACAAGGAGCAAATTCGTGGATGGGATGCAAATTCTTTGGTGGGGAGGGGGGCGGGTGCAAAAGACTGCCCAGATTCATGTGTTAGTGGGGTTGCACTGAAGTGGACCTGTGCTGGGTCCTGGGCAGGTGACGTCTCAGAAAAAGGGAGAAGCAAAATCTTTGGTGGGGAGCAAAAACTTCCAGAAACATTAAGTAGCAATGGGATAGAACCCAAATGGACTTGTGCACAGTTCCACATAAATCACTTCCCATGCACAAAGCCCTCGCGACCCACTGTGGGTTGGCTTTAGCAATACAATTCAGGGCTTCTGGAAACGCATGGCATGATAGGCACACTTCAAGCCATAATGCATCTTCCCCGAACTGCAGGCCTCCATGAGACTTCACTTTGCTTGTTCTGCCGGAACAAGCCCCCTGTCTTGGCTGGGCCCAGGGCAGGTCTAGGGGGGGAATGGGGAGCAAATTCTAATGTGGGGAGCAAATTCCCTTATTAACTAATGCAATGGGCAGTGGGGGATAAGAGATTGAGGGTGATCTGGAATGCAGATGTCTCATGTTTTTGTGGCCCTCATGAGTAATTGAGACTGCCTGGGTTACATCATGAATTGCGACCGTTGGTCTCAGAGAAGACCGTAGCTTAATTCTGTTGGGAGGGAGGTAGGTGGGTTAAAAATTCCTTTTGGGACCTAGGACTGTAACGTTTGTTCTTAACCTTACCTTGGTTTAGTTGGTTCCAAAATATATTGCATATTTAAACTTTTAGGGTCCTGTATTTTCATGGGAGTTTTTTTTAGTGTTCTAATATTTTGGGAAATGGAGAATATTATTAGTCAACAGCAGGACTGTAGCTAATTTCTTATTGTGGATTGTTGGGAGAAGAGAGCAGTTTCTTTTTGCTGTTTCTAGGGAGCAAATGTGATGAACCTTATAATGGTTCAGTTGGTTTCCAGGTAACTAAGCCTGGGTATGAGATTAAGGAGGTTGGATACACATTATTTTTTGGAGGGGAAATGGAGAATATCATTAATAGACACGGGGACAGTAGCTTATTTCTTATTGCGGGTTGTTCAAAACGGACGGCGGTTCCTTTTTGCTGTTTCTAGGGAGCAAGTGTGATGAACCTTATAATGGTTCCGTTGGTTTCTAGGTAACTAAGCCTGGGTATGAGGTTAAGGAGGTTGGATACACATTATTTTCTGGAGGGGAAATGGAGAATATTATTAATAGACACGGGGACAGTAGCTTATTTCTTATTGCGGGTTGTTCAAAAAGGACGGCTGTTTCTTTTGGCTGTTTCTAGGGAGCAAATTAGTTGAACCTTCTAATGGTTTATTTAGTTTCTAGGTAACTAAGCCTGGGTGTGAGATTAAGGAGGTTGGATACACATTAATTTGGGGGTGGGGAAGAAATGGAGAGTATTATTAATGGACCAGAGGACTATAGCTTATTTCTTATTGTGGATTGACGGGAAAAGAGGGCAGTTTCTTTTGGCTGCTTCTAGGGAGTAAATGTGCTGAACCTTATTATGGTTTATTTAGTTTCCAGGTAACTTAGCCTGGGTGTGAGGTTAAGGAGGTTGGATACACATTAATTTTAGCCTTTATCGTCAATAGACAGAAGTTATTTATACGACCGTAGGGAAAGACAGATTGTAGTCGTACAGATGGGTTCTGGGGCTTTTACTGGGTAATGGGAGTTTTTGTCATGAGCATTGCACTTAGTAGGGTATTAATGTGGATCCAGGGATTTTGGGAAATGGGTTTGGTAGGTGGTTAGCAACAGGGGCTCGAATTAGAGAAAATTAGGGGGATTTTTTTCCCTATTGTATTGGAATCTATCTATATCCTTGCAATGATATTGGTTTTGTCTAGATATTCAAAGACTGCCTTCTGTATTGTATTTGCATGTTTCTTTGGGGGAGACAGGAGCAGTCTCAGGTCTATTGTGTGATAGCCTAACTTGAATATGGTGGATTCTGTGGTCTCGCCTTTGATTGTTATGGGGCCACACAGTCAAAGAAGATATGGTTGAGATCTTCTGCATCATTGCAGTGGGGGCATAGGGCGGACTGGTTACTGTAGTGAAGGCAGCCCTGCCCGCAGTGTCCTAGCCTTAGTCCGGAATAGGCTATGTCGAAACGTCTATTGAGACTATATACGTCACATTGAAGTTTAACCTTTGGTTTGACGAAATGGAAGGTGTGGCCCTTGTTGCTATTGGTCCATTGGGATTGCCATTTTTCGGTTACTGCTTCATTTATTAGGGGATAAACGTCCAGTTTTGAGGGTTTGGTATGGTTGTAAGTGCCGGTGGTCAATAATTGACAATTGCCTTTCTTGAATCAGCGGAAGGAGAAACGAAGTATGTGGCCCAACGGGTTTCTCGAACCCAAGACCTCTGGCATGAGTCAGGTACCCTATCGATTGTGCTACGCTGCCCGGCACCTTCAGCTGTAGGAGTTTAATTCCACATTCAACTTCTACAGCATTAATAGGGGCGGAGTGGTATGCCCTCGTAGCAATACAGAGTGCTAAGTTGTTTTGGATGAGGTCTTGAGCTTTGAGAGTAGATGTTTGGGTGCCGAGTTATAAGCTTGCGCACCATAATCAACTTTTACTGAGGATTAGGGCCTTATATAATGTCAATAGGATTTTTTTATCTGCTTCATAGGAGGTGCCTGAAACCATCCTCATGAGGTTTAGGTCTTTATTACATTTTTCAATCAGATTTTTAATATGCTGACCCCATATGTTAGTTTGCTATCTAGGATCATACCCAGGAAGGTGATATGGTCACAAAATTCTATTTCTGTCCCAAAAAGGGAGAGTTTTTAAAGTGAATCAATATTTAGTCTTTTTTTAAGGGAAAATTATAGCCTTTGTCTGAATAGTGGGTATTTTGAAGCCCCAGAGCGTGGATCATATCTCGGATGTCTGGAGGGCTGACTGGAGTTTTACGACAGCATGTTTGGGAGAGGAGTGGTAGGTCCAGATAGCACTGTCATCTGCAAACTGAGAATGAGAGCGGTTTGCCCCCCCCCCCCCCCCCCCCCCCCCCAGCATCATCAAGGGTATTTATAATACAATGAATAGGATAGGGCTGAGGACACTGCCCTGGAGACAGCCGTTTCCAAGTCATGTTGATCAGAGCAGTGACCTACCACTCCTCTCCCAAACATGCTCTTGTAAAACTCCAATCGGCCCTCCAGGTCACTGCTATTTATAGGTCACTGATCAGAGGTTTTTATCCCCCCACCCTGACTTGAATAGTGACTGCCGCCTGGCACTTATTTTCCATGAAGGCCATACTAATTTCAGATTCCACGATTTTAATTTCTGATACGAAAGGAATTTATGGCTGAAGAGTGCGATTCAGGCTATTTCCACTTCAATGGCGAAGTGTCATGGGACTGTCCCAGTCGCATTTAGTTTTGAGTTGCCGGTCGAGTTTCTAGGCTTCTTTTTTTTCTTTCTTTCCCGTTATGGTTCAAGTAAGACCAAATGAGCATTCGACATCAAGCTTGACGTAGACTAATGGCTCTTTCTTTCACATGATTTACTTAAAGTTGACCTCACTAAAATGCGCATTCAATACGCGATTTTGATTGGTTCCCGTACGCGCGCGTTGAGACGCAAAGGACTACGTCACTACCCGTATCATGTGCGCAATTTTGATTGGGTCCATGAAATTTGCATAAAATGCGCGTTGCATGCGTCGCTTCGCGGTATACGCAAAACTGAGAACGAATTTTCATTGGCTACTATAATATTCGCGTTCATAATTACCGCGTATCCCGCGCGCATCAACTGCGTCCCCGACGCGTTTTGAATGTGTACAAATACGTGAGCGCCAGTGTATCTTAAAGTGAATTTTCTGGTACAAGAAAATTACATTTGAGATGTCAGTAGATTGAGATGAGCTTTGACTTTGAGATATCGAAGTTGGACTGTAAATTTCATCACGTCAAACTGTTAATGAGACAAAAAAAAACTATATTGTACCAAATTTATTTGTTTGTCTGGTCGTATTGCTACACCATGCGCTTCCGGTAAATGGGTGTAACTCTTGAAAATTAAATCTCCTCCATGGGGACAAACTCTTTCCTTTAAGAGAAGACCTTATTTGTGCGGGACCGTCCCTTCATAGATAGCAATCAGAACTTTGGTTTCCTTTATAAACGCGACGGAAAATAATATAGTTGTGTCCCCACACTTTAAGGCTATCCAACTATAAATGCTTATGCACGAAAACATGCATGTCTGTAGGAGCATTCGATTGGGCGCGACTTGTGCTTCATGCAGAATCGTGAAGCACGAAACTACCAGCCGAATACGACCTATGTGACAGTAATCTTAACAACTTCTACCAGAGTTGAAAAATCTACATTTACCTTATTGATTCAGTTAAAAGACATTTTTTTCATTTATTTTATTTTTTATACCTTATTTTTCTTCCTTCCATAATAATTCCAAACATCTAGATTCGTCTTATAAGACGGCTCTAGATCTTTGAGAATGTTTTGTAAGCGAAATTGCCTCGTTATGGCTGATTTACACAGACTGACTTACATTTTTGCGGTATTTTTGGAAGGCTTAACCCATACCCTATATATGTATAATTACTGTATGTCATGACGCACCTTATTACAAAAACTAGATCTGATCCACTCCTTTTGCCTGGATGTAATCATATTCAATAATGAAAAAAAATATACTATACATTTAATATCTGCTGTAATTGTTATCTTGGAAACAAATGATAACCTTGATTGTTCCTGAGTTTCACCGATAATGTTAACTGATGACTTTGACATTGTGATTGTGTTTTTTCTTTTGTAATAAGTTAAACCTTACTCCTTCCAACATATCAATGCAGAAAGGCTACATAGACAAGATCTATTCGGGGGCATTAATTACTTGCATCTTTATTGCCTTCTTTTTAAAATTTCCAGAATAAAGATGCACGTATTATAATGTCGGCGGCGTACGAGAACCATGGCAGGCGAATCTTATGTGCGGTAAGTAGTTTGATCCGATTCTGCAACATGGTTAAATCTAAACTGTAGTCTTCACAGGAATCTAACTTTCTCAATTTATCAGCCTGCCACACCACACCGGGTAGGCGGCAATCGAAAACGCTTATGCAGTCGACGAACGCGGATAAAAAATTAGAAACAGCGTTTTTGATTGCAAATTGTCGCCAATTTGCAATCGAAAACGCTGTTTGTAACGGTTTTTGGTCCGCGTTATTCGATTGTTAAGAGCGTTTTTGATTGCCGCCTACCCGGTGTGCACACCCTATATATATATTTTCAAATGACAGAGGTAACCATGTTTATATGAGATGCATATTTATCAGATTAAATAGATGTTTGCTGGCGAAAATTGAAGTGTTAACTTTCGGTCTTTCTCATTCGGTTTTCATATTTTGTTGTTGTCGTTGTGTTATTGCTTTATGTCCACGGTAATCAACTATGGTAATGTCGGGACGGTCAGTTAACCTAACCACGGCTCACACCTCCTAAGCGGTTAACCAGTACTATGTGCACATGCATTCGCCAGTAACTGACAACTGCCCTTCTTAAATCAGCGGAAGGGGGCACGATAGTAAGTGGCCGGACTGGGTATCGAACCCTTCACGACTGGCTCTTGAGTCAGACGCGCTACCGACTGCGCTACGCGGCCTGGCTTCATATTTTGACAAGTAAGTAAGTAAGTAAGTAAGTAAGTAAAGACTTTATTTAAAGAGGGTAACAAAATTTAGCACATACAAACATTCAATCATGTAATAGCTAATCTCCCATGAGACCCTCATTATATACATAAATATACATAATTCAAAACAAACGCATAATAGACGAAACAAAATACAAGTATATATACAGAATATTGCTGTCTCAATATACAAACTGATGTCTATATGAAGTTATTAACATCACTGACATCATGATCGGTCAAAACGACGTCATTTGTCGAAACTTACCAAAAATAATCTAGAATTACTTAGTTTATATCCCGGATTAACTTCCGATTTATTAACTTATTAGAATTGGCACGTGACTTATGGCAACTCGGTGGACAATTTTATCGCTCTGTGTGATTTTCATTTTGTTTGTGGATTTAAATATTGTAATGGCTTATGTGCAGTCGCAGAGGAGAGGGGTCAGGACCCGGGGAGGTCGCGGAGGACATATTTTGGGTAACAGAAGGTATGTTCGTTCTGACAATAACAAATTTGCTGTTTTGAGTGATGCGGCTCTTGCCCAAGATGGCGGCGATTCGGAGGCTTTTGACACGGGAGTGGAAGAGGGTTTTACTCTTGTAAGAGGCAAGCGTCAACGTATTAGTACTGGTGGCCAGAGCAATGAGCCTCATACATTTGACGAGCCACCAAATTATGAAACACTTTCAAATGAGGAGAAACTTTCTCTAATTCTATCAAAAGTGTCCCTGAATGAGGCCCGTGTTGTGACAATTCAAAATAAGCTTGATACGGTCATTGATCTCAGTAAGCGAATATCAATGGTGGAACGTGTATTGAAATCTCATGACGATAGATTGACACTATTAGAATATCGGTCATTGGACATAGAGGCACGTAGCAGGAGGAAAAATATTCTGTTTAAAGGGCTGCCCGAAGATAGGCATGAGAATTGCTTCGAAACTGTGCGAGACTTTATACGGGATCGGCTTGACATAGATCGAGACATGTACCTGGAAAGAGCACACCGACTTGGACGCTATGACCGGGGTAAGGTACGGCCTATCATAGTTGCTTTCAGGGATTTCTGCGACGTAGAGGACATTATTGGTAACGCCAAAAAACTGAAAGACTCAAATTTTGGAGTGAGTCGGGTTTATCCACTTGAAATCGCAAAAGCTCGTCAGTCATTGTGGAAGCAATTTAAAGAATTGCGTGACAATAATCGTGACAAGAAAGTTGTTCTTGGATTCCCTGCTAAGATAGTTGTTGAAAACGAGGTTGTCGTTGATTTGTTCCCAAACTGGTTTGGAGTATTAGGGGGTAGCAGAATTGACTTTACTTATGAACAAAAAACATGGGCAACTACTACCGATGCAGCTGAACGAAATATTATTATTCGTGGTCTTGAGGCCGACACACAAATGACAGATCAAATGTTAAGCCAAGAAAATGTTCCCATAGTGCCCCCCTCACCTGATATATCTTATGCTATGGACATCGAAGAGGACAAATCTCCTCCTGTAAACCAGCAGAAATTTGTTTCAACATTCTCAGTGCCGCCGGCCCAACCACAAACACAAACACAATACATCCCGGATAATCTTGTTAACAAATTAGCTGAGTCTGACCCAGATTCTCAAGGAAGTGTAAGGGGCCGAAGTCGTGTACGCAAAGCCAACGTAAATAAATCGCAAAAGAGCAGATCTCAGTCAATGAAGCCAGCATCAAGGAAAGGGTCTAACTCGAAAGGTTCTAAGTCCCGCCTGGCTAAGAATGGGTCGAAAGCTCCTGACAATTCGATGCACTTAAATGTACCCACCTCTAATGATCAGTTAAACAAGAGACCTGAGTCTCGTGAATCTCAGTGCAGTTCGACTTCTCAGGAGTTTCAGCCGTTCAGTTCCCTGTTTGGCGGTCAAGGGGCAAAACCAAAAACGCCCGTAACTCAGAACAGCACAAACAAAAATGAACATTAGGGTGTAGGGGACGAACATGAACCGTCTCAACAAAGGACTCTAAAACGCCAAAAAAATCAATTGCTAACAGATGTTAAAATTGCAACTTTGAATGTATGCGGACTCAAAACTCGATCAAACTATCCCGAATTTGCCCAGTATTTCCATTCTTATGACTGTCTATGTTTTGTTGAATCAAAACTGGATGATACGGATATAATCTCCCTCCCAGGTTTTAATTTCATGTCACAACCCAGAAAGCAATTCTTCTTGCGGAAGTCGGGTGGCATAGCTTTCTTTGTGAAGGACAGGATTTCTAGATATTTTAGTCTTAAAGAAACTGAATCCGATTACATAATGTGGATCTCTATTGATAAAACTTTAACAAACGCTGATGAAAATGTGTTCTTGGGACTTATTTACGTACCCCCAACACAATCAAAATATTTTAATGACGAAGAAATTCTAAACCTGGAAAGGGAGATAACTTCAATGTGCAGCAAACATAAGTATGTCTTAATTACTGGAGATGTGAATGCAAGGACGGCTATGCTGAATGATTATACTCAAACCGACACTTTTCTTACCGACTTTTTTGATTTCGATGAAGAAACCCTCTCGTTTTTTGACAAGACAAGTATATTAGCTTCATATGGCATACCCATAGGTCGTACTTCCTCTGATGTAAAAACGAATAATAACGGGAACTGGTTAATTGAAATATGTAAAAATAATAATCTTTTTATTTTGAACGGAAGAATAGGGCGTGATAAATTTGTTGGTGCCCCAACATTTAGAGATAAATCATTAATTGATTATACCCTTGCAACGGCCGAATGTTTCAGCATGATCTCTGATTTTGAAGTAATAGACCTTGATCCACTTTTCTCTGACGGCCATTCATTGCTGTCATGGTCCTTAAAGGTACCGTCTCAAGACTTAAATAATGACCAGAATATAAAAAACGTTCCAGCCAAAAGTTTTAAATGGTCTAATGACTCAAAGCAGTCATTTATTGAAAATATTAATGTCGAGAACGTACTGCGCATTTGCGAAGCACTTGACAACACAGAGCCAAGTACTGAGAATTTAAATAAAATCACGAACGAAATATCAAATATTTTCCAGAAGTCTGCAACAATTTCATTGAAACAAACATCTTATCGTCTAAAGAGACGTCCTTTTGATAAACCATGGTTCGGCCCAGCATGCAAAACAGCGCGGAAAAAATATCACAGAGCCAAACAACTCTATAACACAAACAAATCGCATAATTTAAAAAATAATTTATTAATACAAAGTAAAAACTTTAAAAAGGTAATGAATAAATATATAAAACTGCATAAAATAGATAAATCAGTACGACTTAGAAATATGCAATCAAAAACTCCTAAAGAATATTGGAGGTATCTTAATAGCATTAACCACAAAAATAGCGAATCTAAACAGCCGACAATTACACAATTTTACGAGCATTTTAAAAGCATCAACGAAAATAGAATTGATATTGATGACATATCCAATGTAGATTTGACTGATGCGAATGAAATTTTAAATGGTTATATAACAGAAACAGAAATAAATTCATGCATAAAAAATTTGAAAAATGGAAAATCGCCCGGAGAAGACCAAATACTAAATGAATATATTAAGTCCACTAAGCATATCTTTCTACCATTATATGAAAAACTGTTTAACAAAGTGTTTGATTCGGGCAATTTACCAGATACGTGGTTGGAAGGTTTTATTAGACCGATATACAAAAATAAAGGAGATTCGACATGCCCACAAAATTACAGGCCTATTACCATACTGAGTTGCCTTGGTAAACTTTTCACTGCAGTCTTAAATAATCGAATGACAAAATTTATTGACACTGAAAATCTTATCCCAGAAAACCAGGCCGGTTTTAGAAAAGATTATTGTACAAGTGACCATATTTTTGTCTTAAGTTCCCTTATAGAAATACTTAAATCCAAGAAACAAAAATTATATTGTGCCTTCATAGATTTTGTGCAAGCTTTTGATTCAGTTTGGAGAGCTGGCCTCTGGCGAAAACTTTTATTTAACTCAATTAAAGGAATTTTTTTTAAAATTGTATATAACATGTATGATAACATTAAATCGTGTGTAAGAAATAACAACGAAACCTCTGTTTTCTTCCCTTGTCAGTGTGGTGTGAGACAAGGTGAAAACTTATATCCCCTTCTTTTTGCAATTTACCTAAATGACCTTGAATCCTTCCTCTTATCTTCGGGCAGCGAGGGACTAACGTTTGAATTTAACAATGAAGGTATTCAGTGCTATCTCAAATTATTAATCTTACCATATGCAGACGATACAGTTATTTTCTCGAATGATAAGAATGATTTTCAAAAGTGTCTTGATGCTTTTAGCGACTATTGTAATATGTGGAAACTGACCATAAATTACAGTAAAACTAAAGTCATAGTCTTTAATTCAAGGAAAACTAACAATTTAGAATTTAAAATAGGAGAAAACAAAATAGAAATAATTGACAGGTATAAATATTTAGGTGTAATGCTATTTAAATCCGGAAGTTTCATTAATGCAAAAAAACATATCGTTGAACAATCAAAAAAAGCCATGTATTTACTGTTTATGCGGAGCAATAACCTTGATCTACCCATAGACTTACAACTGAAATTATTTGACAATACAGTAGTACCTATCCTTACATATGCTAGCGAAATATGGGGCTTTGAAAATGTCGAGATTATAGAGCGTGTCCATACAGAGTTTTTAAGAAAAATTACCCATTCTAGGAAAAGTACCCCGAAATACATGTTGTATGCTGAATAAGGAAGGCACCCTCTAGACTTACAAATTAAACAGAAAATGATAAATTATTGGACTAGGCTTGTGACAGGCAAAACATCAAAACTCTCCTATCAATTATACTTATATATGTTTAATTCGAATTACCAGTTTAAATGGTTAAATTGCATACAAACAATATTAAATCACTGCGGAATGAATTATTTGTGGCGTCAACAATTTTACTTTCTACCTAAAAATACACCGAAACTAGTTAAATCAAGGCTCAGTGACCAATATTTTCAAAACTGGCATTCTCAGCTACAACTGTCATCAAAGGGCATATCTTATAACTTATTCAAAAGCAATATAGAATTTGAAAACTATATAAACGTTCTATATGGCAAATTATTTTTTAATATGTTCAAATTTCGTACATCAAACCATAAGCTCCCGGTTGAAAAGGGTAGATGGGAAAACATTGATCATGCTGATAGAAAGTGTAATCTTTGCCAGAAGAATGATATTGGAGATGAATTTCACTATCTTTTAGTCTGTCCATTTTTTCAAAGTGAAAGAAGCAAAGCTGTTGACCGTTATTTTTTCAGAAACCCAAACATCATTAAATTTAAGGAACTTTTAAGTATGAAAAATGAAACAAAACTGATTAGATTAAGCAAGTTTATGGGAAGCATCATGTATGTGTTTAAGTAAAAATCCCCCAGCATAGCCGTGCTTTTCCATGTCATTTGCACAACTGTCTAACCATCATGTATCTATGTGTACAATTATCATAGTATAAGCAAATCCAAAGTTCTTAAATTGCTAGTTACATCACTGTTTAATTTCAACAGATAGCAGCATTGGAGACTGCCTATCCAAGCAGGCATATGACGCTAAAGTGACGTCGTACTGACGTCGATGCGACGTGATGACGTCGCATCGACGGCAGTATGACGTCATTTTGACGATGTAGTTATCTATATATGAATGTTCAAAATGCGTCAGGAAACGCATGATTCTGGATCGATCTATTTGGATTTGCTCCATTATTATTGTATAGTGGGTAAATCCGGGCGCCTGACATTGGAGATGCATCGTATTGGCGTCGGTGTGACGCCATGATGTCATGTCGTCACATCGACGTTGCAGACGCTCTTCCGATGTCATGAGCTCGCCCTGAATTTTCGGGCCACTCCAATGGGCTTTTACAAATGGATTGTGCTGCTGTGCATATGTATTATTACTATTATTGCTTGTTAGCGAAAAACTGAATAACTGTTTCTCTCTCTCTGGTAAGAGGTTCATCATTTTATGTTCATTTATTCACTTATCTTTTTACAAACTTATCTGACTTCATATTCTTCTATCATTATTATTTTACAATTTTTTGAAGTATTTGAAAAGTATTTTCTTGGAGTGATGAGAAAAAAATTGTTAGTTTGCTCACCCAGCGGGCGCAGAGCCTTGGGTCGGCATTGGATCAACGTTGATTCGGCGTCACGACGTTGAATCAGCGTTGATTCGATGTTGATTAGACACTCTGCGCCTAGAGGGTGGGCTGCCTATAAACTAATTCTCAAATTTCTGAATATCTTGGGCTCTCAACATATTACGTACCCCGCCATGCACTTTTGCCTGGTTCCACTTCCTTATCCAGATACATGTACATGTATAAATATACCTAAAGATGTACAAAATGAGCGAAATTAATATTTAATCCCAAAATATACTCAACTGAATGAAATGGATTGTGTAAGTCCGTTTTACTATATGTCAGTCTTTCTGTGAAAAACATCATTCATTCATAAGATTTATCCTGCACGTGAAACTTGTGGGGCGGATAAATACGTTAATATGTCAAGAAGGCGTGGTTTGTTGTGAGAGACTATTTCATTTGAATGCTTGATTAACTTATATTACTGTATTTTGAGTTGCATCGCGTGAACAGGTATTGTACGGCTTCTGTAGACGGGAGGACCTGGATCGGTCAGCGCATCTGAGCAGTATGATCTGTGCCCTCCTTGGACCTCTACAGTCAGTTTAAAGGAGAGCAGGGGCTCTTTTCTGTATCCGCTTTTGTGCAGGCTGATCCCTGCATTTGTGACACAATACCTTTTCCCGCGACGGAACCGGTCATCTACCAGTCTATTATGCTCGTGAAAGTTGTGCGGCGGATAAATACATATGTTAAGAAGGTGTGGTTTGCTGTCACCGCGAACTATAATTTTACCGTAAAATCTCGAAGAGTTTGGACACCAAAGGTGAATATCGTAACTGTCATAAAAGTGAAGCAGTTTGGTTTCACGGTGCAGTTATAAACCATGAAGAGCCAGATTCAGTAACCTGATCTGGGTCGGCATGGTTTGTTCAGACCTGTCTGTCCCAATATGTTGAGTTTTTGCGTAACAGATTTGATAAATGGCTGTTTTGACATAGAATATTTGGAACAGCCTGTGCCGTCAACGTAGTCTGGTCTTGAGTCTTTTATGATCGAAAAGATGCTTTGGATCTCATTGTTAATAGCCAGTTTTGCACTGATTAGACTGATGACATGAACCTCCCTTTCTCTCTCTCTCTCTCTCTCTCTCTCTCTCTCTACTATTCTATGTGCTATATATAACTCGACAGCCGGCCATATGCCTGTTACTGCGTGGCGGTTCTATCAGATGGCTTAGGGAAGTTTGTCTTTAATATTTTTGATTCTGTTACGGAGAAGGGGGCATGCGCCGAGCTATATAAAGATGTGTTGGTCATTTATCTATAGATTTTCCGCTCTCTATTATATCTCTTTTCTTTGAGCTTTAGTCTAGTGTTCTGTGTTCTCTCCCCCCGCCACCCCCTGTTTTCTTGGCATTAAAACTTACTGACATCATTAATTGTGTAATGATATGATCCACCGTTTGCCATTGAAATTGCTTTGTTAATACCTCATTATGTCATGTTATATGTACTTTGAGAGTAATAAAGTTCAGTTGAGTTGAGTTGAGTTGAACTTTAGGGTATATGGCTACCCCACCATTTTTTTACAAAGGATGGGGGGCGGAGGGGGGATAACTTTTGCGTCTCGCTGTTTGCTTCCCTGGGCTCAAAAAATAACCAAGAAGAGGTCTTGTTTAAGGAAATGATTTCCTCTTAGGTTAATTCTTTCCTTTACGGTTTGACCCCTATCTGAAGGGAGACTAAACCAACAAAGTAGCAGGTCCGCCCAGCGATGACTCAGATAAGTCTTGGCCTCCGGAAAGTCTGACCAGAGTCTTTGCTGTCGGCATGATGGTAGATTATATACTGAGCTACCCTTAACGTGCACAGTGAAAACTCAGGTCAGACTGGGCTAAGACCAAGGCTGGTGCGAGTCTTTTCTAGCGGTTCATATCATAAAAAATGCCTAATTGCTTGAGCGAAAAACGATGACTATTATTAGCCTACCCATAGCACTGGTATTACATGGGAACACTTTAAGAGGAAGCAATACTGCTGTTTTCTGCTTTGAATCCTTTCTCTGTGGAGCAAATAATTTTCTCTCCGATATACAAATTGTTTTATTTGATAGCAGACCCTATGTAATAATTGAGCCCTGACACGACAAAAAACAGCAAACTGGCATGTGTACTTAGTCAAAACTCAGACCACCCTGGACATCCACGTAGCCTGGTCAGTCTTTGCTGTGCACTTAAGTGAGCTAAGGGTCGAAGCGACTTCCATGTCGACAGCAGAGACTCTGATTAGACTGGGCCCAGGCTGATCTGAATCTGCTGGGCTCACATGCCACTTTGTTGGTTTTGTCATGCCATGGCTCAATGTTGAATTTCGTCGACCAGAAAAGCCTGAAATCCCCCCCCCCCCCCCCTGCAAGGAAATTGCAGAAAACCCTGCAACTTAATCAGATATTCATAGTTAGCCGTGATACGATAACACCAACAAAGTGACATGAGCACCCATCGGAGACTTAGATCAGTCTGGGCAGCACTACAATCATAGTCTTCTTTGTGCGCCTTATGGGTAACTAAGGGTCTGGGCAAGATTCATGCGGACAGCGAAGACTCTGGTCAGAATGAGCCTATGCCTTCTACCTCTTGGTTGGTTTTGTCGTATCAATCTCAAATCTTCGGTCAAACCTGAAGGATCTGCTATTGGGAAATAGGCGTGTATAAGTCTAACGACTTCCGTCTGAATCCCATTTGTAACATAGATACATGTAACATTGTAATTTTACTTGCCTTTGTTCTGAAGAATGTGTTTATACAAATAAACAATACTTTAAACAAACAATCTATAAAAGCTAGAAAATACGTTCGTGAAAAACAATGCCCCAAACCGTATGCTTGCCTCTTAAGAAGGTTCGTTCCATTATCTATAAGTCAGAAAGGCATATTTTAATAGGTTCATCTACATCTTACTGACTGTTGACCATGTTAACATTTGTATTTCTGTAACTTGTTGCGCTGGGAGGCTGGACTTTGGATACGTGCTGTAAGTACAGTATATGATGTCTCAATAATTGAGCCGCGACACGACAAAAGTGGCATGTGCGCCACTCGAAGACTCAGTTCAGCCTGGGCATCTGCCCAGTCTGACTAAAGTCTTCCATTTTGGCATGGCGGTAGCTTAGACCTCTAGATACCCTTCAACTGCACAGTAACTGCAACTGGTAAATGTGTGACGCTACTGTGGTTATATTAATTCGGACACTAGGATGTATTTTGCTTACAGCAAATGAAAGTCGTCTCTTCTACTAGCTGTAAACCTGTCCAAATCTTTAAATCATTACACCTTCCGTACCACTGAATCGACAAAGATTGTCTCTCGGTCTCAGACTCGCACCTGCGAATTTCCGCACCTCTGGCTGTAAGCATTCGATCCCTGCATCACTATGATTGAGTACAATACATAGAGGATCTTACACGAGTGCTCATGTATTATTGAATTTATCAAACGAGTTGGGGAAAAAAGATAAGATGCGAGGCTCTGCCGAGCATCTTATCGTTTTAACCAACGAGTTTAATAAATTCACTAATACAGGAGATCGAATGCAAGATTCAATTTATCATATGACACTAGAATTAGCAAATTTTGCATTAAAATTTCACGATTTCGCCATTAGAAAACGCGACGTTTTATGAAGTCAACGCATAACTTTACGGCGTAATTTGCATGTTTAATCCACTAGTGGATTATCGTTTTTAATGCATGGCTTTATTAAACTCTTAGATGCGACGTCATATCGATAAATGGACAGGTTACATGTAGCAGATAAATTAAATAACTCATGTTTGTCCTCTCAGACTTATGTGTTATTTCTTGGATTTCCAGACTTTGCGTAGGCGAAAAGATAATGACTATTAAGTAAGACATATTGGGCCACCGACATAGCATAATACGAATTATTCTCGGGTTACCCGGCGGTCTAATGTAATTTAATGGGAGATGTTAGTGCTTATGAGGCAGTACTGATCGAGAAAACTTCGATAATAATTTTATAACTTTATCCAGTTTATATTTCAATTTTGAAATTTATTATCTTAAATTGGAGAAAAAATGCATTATCACGGAATAATTATCAAATCAATGATACGGAAGCGTATATACGCCACCACTTGCTACATAAATATGCTAGCAAAATTTAAGTTTTTCGCGCTTAATATTTTATTTGTCCTCTGCATATTATCTGTGTTTGTGAAATGTTTAATTGAGAATGATCATAAAATGTATCACAACGCGTTTAAATATATTGTCATTTGCCATTATTTTCTCGAGAAGTCTTGATGTTATCTTTTATTGCTATATATTTAATATTTTCCCCCAAATATTCATGCAGAAATATTAACGCACCTCACCGCACTGGGGTAAAATTATGTACCGCACCGCCTAAGATTTCCGATCCCTACCAAACTTTACAGACACTACCCTTATCAAACTGCTTCCGAGAATGTATTGATTCAGTATAATCGTTTGTTTATTAGACATGTTAGATTATCTGAAGTATAAAATATATGATTTTATGCTAAAGCTTGAAATTTCCCAGCCACACAAAGGATTTCTGTATAGGATCCATCCATTTGAATTTAGGGTAACATACACAAAGTAATCCCTTTTTAGCTCACCTGAGCCATAGGCTCAGGGTGAGCTATTGTTATTGCTCAGTGTTCGTCGTCCGTCGTGCGTCGTCCGTCGTCCGTCGTGAACAATTTGTTTTAAGGACATCTTCTCTAAAACCGCTAGGCCTAGGGCTTTGATAATTGGTATGAAGCATTGTCTAGTTAACCTCTACCATGTTTGTACAAATGGTGGCCCCAGGGTCCAAAATGGCCCTGGGGCAGGGGGTCTTGGGTTCAAAACTGAAAAATACTTAAAAATCTTCTTCTCCAGAACTGCTTGGCTCAGATGCTTGAATTTTTTTTATGTAGCATTGCCCAGTAGTCCTCTACCAAGTTTGTTAAAATGGTGGCCCCTGGATCCAAACTGGCTCCGGGGCAGGGAGTCCAAGGTTTGAACTATAGAAATACATAGAAAAATAATCAAAAATCTTCTTCTTAAGAACTGCAGGGCTCAGTTGCTTGAAATTTGGTATGTATCATTGCCTAATAGTCCTTTACAAAGTTTGGTTAAATGATGGCCCCAGGGTTCAAAATGGCTCCGCCCCAGGGGGTCCTGGGTTTGAACCTTAGAAATACATAGAATAATATTCAGAAAACTTCTTCTTCAGAATCGCAAGGCTCAGATGCTTGAAATTTGGTATTTAGCACTGCCTTATAGTCCTTTACCAAGTTTGTTCAAATGCTGGCCCCAAGGTCCAAAATGGGCCTGCGGCTGGGGGTCCTGAGTTCGAATCATAGAAAAATATTCAGCAATCTTCTTCTTCAGGACCACTTGGCTCAGATGCTTGAAATTTGTTATGATGCATTGCTCGGTGGACTCCTGCAAGGATTGTATAAATGGTGGCCATGAGATCCAAAATGGTCCTAGGGCGGGGAGTCTTGGGAGCGAAATAAAATATAGTTAAAAATCTTCTTCTCCAGAATCCCTTAGTGCAGATGTTCGAAATTTTGTATGATGCATTGCCTATAGTCATTTACTAGGTATGCTCAAATGATGGCATCAAGTTAAAAAATGGCACCACCCCTTTGGGTCCTGGGTTTGAACCATAGAAATAAATAGAAAAATAATCAAAAAATCTTCTTTTTTAGAACCACTTGGCTCAGATGCTTGAAATTCAGTATATAGCATTGCCTAGTGGTCCTTTACCAAGCTCATTCAAATTATTGCCCCAGGACCAAAAATGGCCCCTCCTCAGGGGGTCAAGGGTTTGACTCGTAGCAATACATAGGAAAAATATTTAAAAATCTTCTTCTTCTTGGCTCAGATGCTTGAAATTCAGTATATAGCATTGCCTAGTGGTCCTTTACCAAGATCATTCAAATGATTGCCTCAGGATCCAAAATGGCCCCTCCTCAGGGGGTCCAGGGTTTGACCAGTAGCAATACATAGAAAAAAATATTTAAAAATCTTCTTCTTCAGAACCATTTGGAAATGGTTGCACACTATCAGGTTTGTTCGAATGATGATCCTAGTTTGAGCTTTATCCTTTTTTGTTCAGGTGAGCGATTCAGGGCCTCTTGGCCCTCTTGTTTTATCTTATTTCATTTCGCAGATGTAACTTAATTAAATTAATACCACTAGACATCTGCTTATGTGTGTCTGTATTTAGGAATATATCGGAGAACAATAAATTCCGTCAGAGAAGATGTGGTTGAAGATCAGCCTACCTCAAAGAATAATTTTTGTCGGTCGGACAAATGCAATGTTCCCTGTAATTTATATTTATTACTGTTCGCTCAAAGGCGGTACTTTTGATATGGGTTATTTCTACTGTATGTTTAGGTGTTTTTATGTTCTTTTGATATGGGTTATTATTTCTAATGCACGTTATGTGCGTTTAGATGTTATTATTCCATTATTAGTAGTCAGTTCAAGGTTAACTTGATAAAAATTTGTGCTGTTGAGTGAAGGGGGAAGGGCCGGTACTCCCATATTAAGTGAATTTGGGTATATACCGCGGAAATACACACACACACACACACTATTTTTTGTGTGTGTTGCCCTGCCACTTAACTTTCGTCGAGATTGACAATGATACATTCTCTCCCTTCTGCTGATTCAAGATTAGTGGCGGAAGTATATGCACGCAGTACTCGTTAACTGCTTATGATGTCTTGGCCGACACAGGAACTGACCGGCTCGACATGACTTTAGTTGTTTACTGGGCCTTTAAACCTCAACAAATTCAACTTAACCCCCCGCTTTGTCAGTGACAAGTCGCTCCCTAGGATATAAATCTTACGCAGCACATATACGTAGGCCATATACCTCTTCTATATATGAGTACCCCTTCCCCACCCACCTCGGGGTATAGTTCCCAGCTAAGGGTCCAACGAATTTCAAGGTAGTGAGACGATGCAGCAGGTATATATGGCAAGCCGTTTTGCTATTTATAATGCATAGTAGATATCTCATATAGTACATTAGATTTCTAATATGCCGATTAAGATATCTAATATGCCATATAAGATATCTAATATAACATATAAGACATCTTAAAATTCTACATATGAAATCTGATATAAGATATGAAATATCTTATATCGGATATGAGATATCTTATTTATTTTTTCTTAAAACATTTCTTATACAATATATCAGATATCTTTTATACTGTATTACATATCTTATGTGGCATATAAGATATCTTATATAGGATATAAAATATCTAATATAAGATATGAGATATCTTATTTAAATTTACGTATTAAATATCTTATATTATATTTCAGGTAACTGATATAGCATATATCTTATATGCTATATAAGATATCTTATATATTTTATAAGGTATCTGATATAGCATAAAAGATATCTTATATGTAAAAATAAATGAGATATCTCATATCCTAATAGCCTATATAAGATATCTTATATCCGATATCAGATATATGGGATATAAGATATATCTTAAGTTAAATTAGATACCTTAAATGTGATTTAAGATAAATTTAAAAGTTTATAAGATATCTTATTTATTTTGTAAGATATCTTATAGATAAAAGATGTCTTATACAAAAAATAAGATATTTTATATAATATATAAGATATCTGATATAATAAATGAGATATCTACATTCCAGAATAAATAGTAAAATGGCTTGCCATAGATATACTTTATTTTCATGGAAGTTATCCTGTGACACATAAACATTTCTTTGGTACCATGTGCCTCCTCGGCCACTGATAAAACGTCTTTTCCGAGTGGCCTTGTAGCTCCTTTTTGATACCGTCTCATGACACTATATAGGAATGGACATTTCAAGTCACAATTTAAGTGTTTATACTGTTAACTTACAGTTGATTTACCTCATTGCAGCTAGTGGTGTGCCGCGTGGCGGCCGTAAACACGTACATCATCTATAGTGCAGATTATGTTTTATTTTCGTCCTTTGAGATTAGAGGTAATATTTTGAAAAATCTGAAAATTTAGATTGGTTTAAAGTCTTATTCTAGATCATCGTCTTTTATATCATTTGGACCCTTTTTGATAATAATCAGTCATTGAATCGACTGCCGTAACAATATTAAGAAAATACAGTATGCTTTTCTCTGGTTTCGTCACTAGATATTGTCAGTGTCACTGATGAGGCTTCATTAGCCGAAACTACGTAGTCTCGCCCATGTTACTTCTTCTGAATGTGTTCTCTGCTCTTGAAGGAACTCTTGACAGATTTTGATTTTACCCCTACCTTCCTACTGGTACGCAAACTGCCATTGAACTGTGGTCGAACAGTAGTGTTTACTTTAAACAAATAGCGAACTTTTATAAATGATTTTGACAATTGCTATATCTTATCTAAATACAGAATATAATATTGATCTTAGAAACCAACTTCAGTCTCTGGGTGGTTTGTTGAGGGTTCTAACCGGCGACCTTTTGCACCACAGCCGAGCGCCTACAACCATTCGACGACTGCGCGAAATAACTATCTTTTAATAACCTTATGGTGGTAGTTATAGTTATATGAGTAGAAGTAGTAGTAGTAGACGTAATTGCTATTGAGACTAGAGGTAATATTTTGAAAAAACTGAAAATTTAGATTGGGTTAAAGTCTTATTCTAGATCATCGTCTTTTATATCATTTGGACCCTTTTTGATAATAATCAGTCATTGAATCGACTGCCGTATTAAAATTAAGAAAATACAGTATGCTTTTCTCTGGTTTCGGCACCAGATATTGTCAGTGTCACTGATGAGGCTTTATTAACCGAAACTACGTAGTCTCGCCCATGTTACTTATTCTGAATGTGTTCTCTGCTCTTGAAGGAACTCTGACAGATTTTGATTTTACCCCTACCTTCCTACTGGTACACAAACTGCCATTGAACTGTGGTCGAACAGTAATTTTTAGTTCAAACAAATAGCGAACTTCTATTGTTTAAGGGAAATGATTTTGACAATTGCTAGATCTTATCTGAATACAGAATATAATATTGATCTTCTTTTGTCTTATTGTGTATAATTAAATCGACTAAACAGAAAATACTTTCCGCATGCTCCTTTTTCTTCGTTTAAGACAATAAATTTATTAATCTGAATGAGATAATGAGTAGCAAGTGGACAAAAATATTAGCACCGCTCCTTACATATATATCACGATGCATATTTCAAAAAGCAGCTGGCAAAAATAGTGTCATAAAATGAAAAATATTAGTACTACTTGTTATTTTTTCAACAAAGGACATTAATACTGTTACAAAATATAAAATGTCTCGAACTGACATCTATAAATTTATCAATACGACATATTCAACTATCTGAACGAAAATATTATTTTCTCTTGCTTGATATTTTATATTTTTGAAGGAAATAATACAATCATTCTACCCCGAAGACAGAAAGTGATCTGTGAAGACGCAAAATGTTTTCGCGCAAAAAGGTAGTTTTTAATTAAAGGCAAAAATATTGCCACAACACATATATGGCTATATACATTTGGATGATAGTGAAATAGTTATTTATCAAAATCAGATAATCATTTGCCAAACAAGAAAAAGTTAGACACAGTGTTTTCTTTTATTTGTCTGTCAACATTAAATTGAGACTAACCGTGAAAATAATGATCTAAACGCACTATGTTTTAACATCATTAATATTATCGCAGTCAAGCCACTTATTTCTGGCATTTTCGTGAGAAAAACATATTTTTCTGGCAGTTTTATGTAGCAAGTGGTGGCGTATATACGCTTCCGTACAATGATACTCTGCGATAACGGAAACAGGCTATGCCGTGATAAAATAGAGTTTTGAATAGATGAAGATATTTCTAAAGTAAATTCTCCACTTCAGATTTTATCTTAATCTGTCATACAAATTGTACATAAAAGTGAAGCTTCGAATTATTTGACCCTAGTGCCCAGACCCTAGTGCCTAGTGCCCAGACCAGGTAAAACGGAAAAGGTGCATGCAAACCGAAGCAGTGGAGACTAGAGATCCACTATTTCTCGTGCACATCATATGAATGGCGGAACCTACCCCTCCACTTTCGCTGCCTTCTCTGATTTAAAACGAATATCATTTACTGCTGGGTTTACAGAGTTTACTTGTCGCCGGCTGGCCGAACAGCGATTGGAAACGGCGACCTTCAGCATCATAAACGAATGTCTTTTAGCACTCGATCACATTTTTGCATATGTCCCAAAGTGAGTCTCGAGTCTTGAAAGGGCTATATTTTCAGAAATATCACAATATAATATAAAATCACAGTTTGGACTGTTGAATGTGGCCGTATAGGAATGTGAGTTTTCATGCGAGAAATAGTCCGTATACATTAGCAAATACGTTGGGCCCTGCACACATATGCAGACTGAACATATTTTATAATGTATATGGACTTACTAGGCTGTCCAGTCGTGGCTATCTGCTGAAGAAATTTATCATAATTTGAGCCGCGACACGAGAAAACCAACAATAAGGTTGTTCACCCGCCGCAGACTCAGATCAGCCTGGGCATCCGGCCAGTCTAATCAGACTCTTCTTTAAGCGATTTAAGGGTAGTTAAGGGTCTGAACATGCGGACAGCGAAAACTCTGATCAGACTGGGCGGATGCCCAGGCTGATCTGAGTCTACGCTGGGCGCACAACCACTTTGTTGGTTTTCACATGTCGCGGCTCATTTATAGAAAGCTGATGCCAACAAGGAGTCTAACACAATTTTAACAGCACAAAGATCATTGTGAACCGCGGTGATACTACATGTACTGAATTATGCCGGCACAAACATTAGTTTGTGTCCTACATGTGTTAGAATTTATTCAATATTAGGGAGGTTAAGATTTAGAAATTGTTCGCGTACGGCTACTGGTAGCTACACATACACGTACAAGTTCTAATTATAGTTATTAAAAGTTAAGATAAATGTAACTTGTACGTGTACGTGTAACCAAAATCAATGCGGCGAATCGTTATAGATGGTCGAAGTAATTATAGAAAAAGCTATCTGCATGACTTTTCGTCCGTGTGTAGGTTTATGGGATAACAGTATTTCCTCTGTACCAATTGTTTCGGTCTGTTTTTGTCGAAACTTAACGTTCTAATTATTTTGGTGTCAAAAAGAAAACGTACAGGCCTGTCGACCAATATCATACCCGGCGACCATCTTATATATACACCACATTTTTTCTAATAACAGCACTGTTACAAAGTCCCATAGGTTTTACGGGAATAGACCTGGCACCTGGCTGTAAGGCCTTTCACCGTAAAAACTATGGGATTACTTTAAGTTTTTTATATGGAACGCGACTGCATTGTGTAAAAATCTTGCTTTAAATCACGATTGTTAAGTTAGTTCCTTTTTCCTTATTCATTTTTCCTTATTCGATTTTCAGACTCATAGAACTTTGCGAAGTTTTGCAACAGAGGATTCGTATATAGCACATTCACGATCATTTTTACTTCTAAGAATAATGGTATAGATTTCTAAATCTGAATAGTACAAACTCCGAATAAGGAAAAAGGAAATGAAACAAAATTTCCTTTTTCCTTATTTGATTTTAAGGTCCATAGAACTTAGTGAAGCTATGCAATAGAACATTCACATATAGTGCATTCACGATCGTTTTACTTCTAAACATAGTGATATAGATATCCGAAGTTCAAAAGTACAAACTGCCAATAAGGAAAAAGGAAATGAATGAAAAATTCCTTTTTCCTTATTCGATTTTCAGGCTCATAGAACTTTGCGGATCTGTGCAATAGAAGATTCGCATTCGCAGAAATTCGCAGTTTGTACTATTGAAATTCGGAAATATATATCACTATGCTGAGAAGTGTAAATATGATCATGAATGCGCTATATGTGAATGTTTTACTCCATAGTTCCATGGACCTCAAAACAGAATAAGGAAAAAGAAATTTTGATTCATTTCCTTTTTCCTTATTCGCAGTTTGTATCGTTGAGCTTTCGAAATCTTTACCATTATGCTTAGAAGTAAAAATGATCGTGAATGTGCTATATGCGAATCTTCTATTCCACAGATCCGCAAAGTTCTATGAGCCTGAAAATCGAATAAGGAAAAGGGAATTTTTTATTCATTTGCTTTTTCCTTATTCGCAGTTTGAACCAACGAAATTCGGAAACCTATATCACTACATGTACGCTTAGAAGTAAAAACGATCGTGAATGCGCTATATGTGATTGTTCTTTTGCATAGCTTCGCAAAGTTCTATGAGCCTGAAAATCGAATAAGGAAAAAGAAATTTTCCATTCCTTTCATTTGTCCTTATTCGCAGTTTGTACCGTTGAGGTTTGGAAATTTATACCTTTATTCTTAGAAGTAAAAGTGATCATGAATTTGCTATAGGCGAATCTTCCTTTGCACAGTTTCGCAATGTTCTTTGAACCTGAAGGTCGAATAAGGAAAAAGGAATAAGGAAAAAGGAAAAGGAAAAAAGGAACTAACTTAACAATGAATCGTTTTTAAATCCGCATTAGATTCCTTTTTAATCAATATACAACCAAACGCTCAATTAAAACAGCTTTTTTACACAGTGCAGTCAGTTTCCTTGTTAAAAAGTTATGGTACTATCCTGTATTTTTACAGCAAAGGAAATCCCTTACTATTGTCAGTTCACTACCTGCGTACACTCACCGTTTCTCCACCGTCCCCGATTTTTTTTGCGACAACTTTCATTGATTACAACGACCAACAGAATCCCCTGTGTCTCTCTGTTATCGTTTTTTATTTGTACTGTAGCACATACCCACCCATCTTACAGTCTGATTTTCCCATTTTGATTGGGATACAAATTATCCCGACCAGCTTTCCCGCCTCATATGGACGCCCCGTTTCTGCAGCCATGGTTTCGTACTGCTGAGGTGTGTGGCGGGTGGGGGGGGGGGGGGGGGACGTCGTTACGAGAATTGAAATACACACACTTCCCAACTCAGTCCCATTTATGATGCTGACATGTGACCACATGATTTTTTAACTGCTGGTTAGGAGGTTGATGCTCTAGACTCATGATCACGATTCCAGTTAAGGTCACGTTTCTTCTCTGCATTTTGTTTATTTCAGTGTCGTTCATATCTCATATATTTCCTAATATGCCTCACATGACTAAAATACTGTTGAAAGGGTCGTATAACCCGAAATCATTCGTCCATCTATCTTTACAACTGCGGAGATATCTACAACAAAAACTTGCTTATGCCTCGCATGTGCTATCCTCACTGTAAACATTGGTGTATCTTATTTACGCTTCACTGATTTTCAAGTGAACGCTTTAAATCATTTCTCAGATATATGCTCTCAACTTTGATACATAAAATATATATATAAAATATACATTTACGAATTCCATCCGAAAAATGAATTCAAAGCACACGTTTATTAAGCTACGTGTAAACGGCCCCCTAGAAGTAGTCAACGTCTAGAATTTGCATCTAACTGGTAGAGAGTATGCAATTTTTGATGACGTATGCACACAAATCATCGCTAGACGTACACGTACACGTACAAGTAAAAAATCTTAACCTCCCTATTAATGTTAAAAATACATGTAAAGATAAAAATTACACAGAAAGTAACTCTGCTATTTTAGTTTTCGTCTTCTTTCTTGGTTTAAACATATTATTCTTATGCACTAACGAATGTAACGCGACCTCTAATTGGATAACGTCATAAACTTTGCGACAGTATATTCTGCGATATACTGACGCAAACCAGACGTCACTATGAAACGTCGCTTCTCATTGGCTGATGTCTGGTTTTACGCTGCTGAAAGCGCTAGCCCTAGGTGCAAAGATGTGCACTTAGAAAATTGAAAATGGAAAACATGCATTAGAATGGGGATGACTGTATTGGAAATTGTCATTTGGGGAGGTAAATCGTCAGTTTTATGATCGCAAATTTGCGACCATAAAACCGACGATTTACCTCCCCAAATGACAATTTTGAGCACAGTTATCCCCTAAATGTCGAAAATTCTATGTACAACATATATTGTGACAATATCCATACAATAAGGATTCTGTCTTAGTACAGGTCAACTGTTAAATTTTTTTTGCTCCTTCAAGTTTGTGCTGTAGAGATTTCTCATAATTTACAGATAGCTGATGCCAATATGAAGGAGTCTGACTAAATATTACATGCACGAACATCGTTGTGAACCCCGATGATACTGCTGAATTATACCGCACACACATGAGTCCATGCGTCCTGCATGCATAATAAGTTTTACTATGTTAAGTGAACAGATAGCAACTATGCCATTTGCAAGTGTGTCTTCCTTCTCCGTACGATTTTTCCTCCTACAAGATCCGTGTTTAATGGGAGTCCCCGGTAGGATAGCAGGGGCCGTATTCATAAAACAACTTAAAGGTGCAGATTCTGGCAAGAAGAAATTGACCCCCCTAACTAATCACCTTGAGTAGGTTACTGATAAGAAGATCAAAGACTTTTCCTAATGTCCTCATTATCAGGCCACATAAACAGATAAGCTGTCAGATACCTGGGACACCCAAGGGACTTTGTCTGATTCATTGGGTCAGAACATTGAAAACAATTTGGTAGTTTTCTTGCTTTTTTCTTATCTTGAAAATTAAATAAACAAATGAATTAAAAAAAATCCGAATAATGTTAATTGTATAATTTTAATTATGATACTTAAAAATCAAAATTTTTCAATTAACTATATTTCATTTTTTTTTCTAATTTTATTTCTTTTCTTTCTTTTTTCTCTTCTTTTTCATATCTTTGTCTTGTAGAGAATTTAATCTTTTTATTATAGAGATATCTCGAATGATTTTAAAGTAACAAATAACGTGAAATAATATGACAATTTTACTTAAAATAAGTTGAATCAGTCAATATCTATATGACTTCATGACTTTAGTATCAGTTCTCTTCTTTTTTGAAAAAAAAAAAAATGTTTTCAATGTTCTGACAAAAAAAACTCTCCTACAAGAATAAAAAAAGAAGGTATTACACCACATTCAATTTACTTTTCACAGTTTTCATTTTTTTTAATTTTGATCGGCTATTTGCACACATGTTTTCATAAGCCATCATTATGACATGTATATTCAATCAATTAAAGAACTGTTGCGATGTGACACATATAATTCTCACCTTTTATAAACACCGTTGTCAATGTTTTGCAAATTCGGAACTTCAATTTCATAAAGACACACCTGTCTACCATTTGATAATAACTGTGACATTTAAACTTCTTTATATTACACATTAATAAAAATAAATAATAATGTCTTTGTTAATGAAAGATGAACTAATAAATGCTTATAAATTATTTATTTATTTAAGTTCTTATTTTTTCCTGATTCATGAACTATTATTTATTTATATTCTTTTTTTTTCTTCTTTTGTTTCCCCAGATTATTTGTCAGTATGAATGAGCATCAGAAACATAGTATATAATACTGTTTTCCCTTTCCTGGGCCCCAACAGGATCATAGTCATAAAATTTGTTCTCAAAGTGGTGACAATTCCCTAGGTAGAGTTGGGGTGTTTATTAAGGCAGATAATCTAAATAATCCGGGTCTTTAAGTGGTTGCTATGCTGTTGCTAAGGCTAAATTTCTTTGAAAGAGATTCCCTACAACTATGAAATTTTCTCTGGAGGAACAGTCTTACAAAGACTGTTCCTCCAGACCAAATTTCATGGTTGTAGGGAATCTCTTTTATAGATATTTAGCCTTAGCAACCGCATAGCAACGACTTAAGTGGCTTTATGAATACGGCCCCAGGTTATTAAGCGCTGCCGTGCTGATATTGCGGTCCCGGGTTCGAGACTCGCTGGAGGCCACAATTGTTGCAACCGTAAACGGAGTTTCATCGCACACATACTTTCATATGCATCCTCACACCGTCCTTACATGACTATAATACTGTTAAAAAGGACGTAAAACGCAAAACATCCATCCAGACTTGCTAGGTAAGTTATGTAGCCAATGAAATTAAGCAGACAATTTCAAAAGTTGCTTGCTATTGTATATATAGCGAAAAACTGTGGATACCTGCCCATATATCGTACGATTTTTATAACCAGAAGAGGAAGCATTTACACTGTAGCTTTGTCAAACCAGCACAATTTGCTTGCCGCCGATTTTTCAAACTTTGCCGGTGGAGTTAAAGAGAGTGCAGATCCTCGTCAGACAGTCTGCTTTTAGTCTAGACTGTTTATTTAGACAGAATTATGCCGTCCAAGTATCTCCAACATCAACAGAATCTGTACCATGTCTTCATTGATTTCAAAAAAGCCTTTGACAGGGTATGGCATGCAGCCTTATGGGCCACCATGAGGAAGTACAATATCAATGCAAACCTAGTTCGCACCATTGAGCAGCTATATGACAAGGCTACAAGTGCAGTCCTGATAAATGGCAGCACAGGAGAATGGTTCAGAACAACAGTTGGAGTAAGACAAGGATGTCTTCTGTCACCCACCCTCTTCAACATTTTTCTCGAACGGATCATGTCTGATGCTCTGGAAGAACATGACGGAAAGGTTAGCATAGGCGGCAGAAATATTACCAACCTGCGGTCTGCCGATGACATAGACGCTCTTGCTGAGGAAGAGCAGGAACTAGAAGCTCTAGTTGAAAGTCTCGACCAGACCTGCACAAGGTATAAGATGGAGATCAGTGCTGAGAAGACCAAACTGATGACAAACAGCGCAGATGGCATCCAGACGGAGATCAAGGTAAAGGGGGAGAAGCTGGGTACTGTAAGCAGCTTCAAATACCTTGGAGCAGTTGTCTCAGATGATGGCTCAAAACAGGAGGTTCTCTCAAGGATAGCACAAGCCACTTCAGCTCTTGCCAAGCTGAAACCAATTTGGAGAGATAACAACATATCTCTTGGATCAAAGGTGACACTTATGCGCTCCCTTGTCATTTCCATATTTCTGTATGCCTGTGAATCATGGACCTTGACAGCAGAGTTAGAGAAAAGAACGCAGGCCTTTGAGATGAGATGCTATCGAAGGTTACTGAACATTTCGTACAAGGACCATATAACCAATGAGGAGGTTCGCAGGAAGATCCAAGCAGCCACTGGAGAATATGATGAACTCCTGACGCTGGTCAAGAAACGGAAACTAAGGTGGTTTGGCCATGTCTCAAGGTCTTCTGGTTTAACAAAGACAATTCTTCAGGGCACAGTGAAAGGAAAAAGAAGAAGAGGTAGACAGAAGAAGAGGTGGGAAGACAATATCAAGGAGTGGACTGGAATGGATTTTGCCAGCTCAACTAGGGCAGCTGAAGACAGGACAAGGTGGAAAGGGATTGTTTTGAAGTCAGCTGTGGTGCCCCAACGACCTACTAAGGTTATGGGATAGAATAGAATAAAATAGATGCCGTCCAAATAGTAATAGCTGCCCGTCATCGAGTCCCTCTAGAGGCGAAATTCTCTCTAACCGTAAACAGGATTCTATTGCACACACTCTCTCATTATCACCCTTCCATCGGCTCTATAGCTAAAATCCTGCTGAAAGTGCCATAAAGCAATAAGTCATCCGTCTGTCCGACCGTCTCGATATGCTGCATTATTACCGTAATTATGTACATGTACTTGCTTTTGTTTTCTACAAAGGCGTACCAGGTGGGGTTGTATGGACCAAAGATCGTGTGGATGTTTCCCGGCTGGTATGTTGATAAGTGGTGGGCTGACCCAAACGACGAGGTGCCTTGCACAGAGTGAGTATATAGAGGATAGGATCTTACATGGGTGCCCATGTATTATTGAATTTAATATACATGTTTATACCTTGATTCCGAGGCGGTTTGTTGGTTGGTTTCAAAATAAAACTTTCTGCCGCCTTGTTTACAATTTACGCCATCGACTTCTTAAGAGGGCTCTGATTGGCTGTATCAATCATGTGACATTCAGCGTTCGCAAATGACAGACTGCATCGCGAGTTATCGCAAGCTAAAAGCATAACCCAGATGTTAAAATGTAAACCAGTCGTTAAATCCTGTGGGGAAAAGACACCGGTTCCCCATTTTTTGCACTAATTTCAATTGCACGACTGCAAAACTCAGAACCCAGTAAGGCGGTCGTAGCAAATTCGATTTCATAGATTTATACTTGATTGTATTTGCGATACCTAGATACGAGCTCTACTCGACACTTTCGCATGTGTCGATGGCTTCTTTCGCAGCCATCTCGCAGTGCTCGTTATTAAACAAGTTGGGGAAAAATGATAAAATGCGAGGGTATGCCGAGCATCTTATCGTTATTCCTCAACGAATTTAATAAATTCAATAATACAGGAGCACGAATGCAAGATTCTATTTATCATATGACACTAAAAGCGCATTTATTTGCAAATTTTGCACTAAAACGTCATTATTCCCTCATTAGAAAAAACGACGTTTTTCATGAACGTCAACGAATAAAGCTACGACGTTATTTGCATATTTAATCCACTAGTGGATTATCGATTTTAATGCATGGCTTTATTACACTCACAAATGCGACGTCATACGATATAACATGTTTTTAAATGCGAGCTTATCTTATTTAATAGTCAAAGCCAGGTTCCTAGATTAAGAAATGCAGTTTTTTTTATACTATAAGTTTACGTAAGCAGTCGTACTTTTTAGGTAAAGAATCCTCTAAGTATATTGAAACTGGCACTCGTTAATGGTATTTGAGTTTAGACTAATGACTTTCGTATTATGATCGCTACCACTTTGTACTGAGCATACTAAAAAGTTAAAGCAACAGCTGTGTTAGAGTACAGTCACCTCTCAATATATCGAATACTGATATCACAATGGACCCTAAAAAGCATAGTTTGGACACATTCATGTTTTTATTTACTTCTCCCATACTGTTATTTCAAACTACTGATATCTCAAAGTAGGAGCCTCGGTAGCTCATTATATTAAGCGCTGGTCTGCTGTTCTAGCGGTCCGGGGTCGAGCCCCGCCTTAGAAGTGGATTTTTTCAATCGTAAACGGGGTATCACTATATATAAATGCATAAATGGGTCAAAATGGCCTAATTTAGGACGCTGCAGTCAAGAACAAATTACAAATTCAAACCGTTTTGTAATGTTTTATTAGTTATTTGAGCCGTGACACGACAAAACCAACAATGTGGTTGTGCGCCAAGTGCATTCTCAGATCAGCCTGGGCATCCGACCAGTCTGATCAGAGTCTTCGCTGTCCGCATGGCGTTAGCTTAGACCCTTGGCTACCCTTAGGGCACTTAACGAAGAGTCTGGTCAAACTGGACAGATGCCCAGGCTGATCTGAGTCTGCACTGGGCGCACAACCACATTGTTGGTTTTGTCGTGTCCGCGGCTCATTTATTTTCCACTATACTTCTTGTTTAAGCGACCAGATGGCTTTAGTTGCCGAAGGAAGCCTCCTGACAGGGTTCTTTTATGAAAATTTCAAGATTGAGAGAGGAATAGCGAATTTAACAGTGCCAGACTTCAAAGAGCTTTTCGTACAAGAGAAGAACTATCGGTCCGATCTGAATCAGTTTGAATTCATGAGTCCAAACAGTTATGATGCAGTTTGGGGCATCGCACAGGCATTAAACTGCACGGACACCATTTTGAAAGAAGTCGGTAAGTATATTTGAGCCGCGACACGAGAAAACCAACAAACTGTTGTGCGCACGCCGAGTCTGATCAGAATCTTCGCTGTGCCCATGGAGGTAGCTTAGACCCTTAGCTACCTTAGAGAAGAGTCTGATCAGACTTGGCGCATGCCCAAGCTGATGTGAGTCTGCGCTAGGCGCACAGCCTCTTTGTTGGTTTTCTCGTGTCGCGGATCGATTAATTGTTTAGTGTAATAGAAGTTATACTTTCATTATTTCTGTCCTTCATTTGGTCTTTTCTTCAAAAAAAGGTCTATATTGTATCTGATTCGTGTGCAATCGCCGTGATCAGTTAGCGATATTGCATACAAAGAAGCAAACGAAATTACAAAAATCGTCTTTTGCTCCTATTACATCCTTTAAAAGTATGTTTTCTATCTCGTCACAAGAATTAAATTATGGATAAACTATGCGACGCCAAACTCTGGTGCCCATTTCGCTAAATATCTAAAGCCAAGGAGTTTAAGGGGTGGTGGTCGGGCGATGGCACTGGTGAGAACTTCCAATTTCTTTCATCTCTCACTTCTCTTTCCTTGCTCCCTCTCTCTGGGAGACGGTCCGATAAAGACTAAATGCCTCAAATCCCGTTTAACCCAAAACAACCAACCAACCATTCTAAGAATTTCGAAAATTAAATACAAACTGCGTTGAACTTGAGAAAATCGCAGGCTTTAGATGGTTAGTAGAACACCAGATTATTACGCACATGAGGTACTGAAATAATTCATATTCATGATAAGTCAGCCATTAAGATTTTACACTGGACAAGCTTGTAAAAGCTGGCTCGTTAATAAAACATGTGGATCGGAAACTAGATTTTTACGCACGGAAGCTACTGAAATGAGTCATCCATTCAGAGTTTCGAAAAAAACCTTTATAATGTACAGTTTCCATTTTTATTATTTTTTTTTCTTGTTTGTTAGACTTTGTAGTCTACCCCAATCTCCTGGTTACGCTGGACAGGTTTCTAAAGGCTGGCTCGTTAAGAGTACAGGAAAGAGATTCTACTGAATTATACTAATAACGCTTTGAAAGATTGTTTTTTTAAAGTTAAAGGTATAAGTTTCGAGAGGTTACCGTAATAATTAATATCTCTCGTCTGTATAAACAACCTGAACTGTACGGATGTATTTGTAAGTCTGCAAAGTCTGAAAGGCTATAGATAATGATACGAACCATTCACAATCATGCGTACTCTGTCTTTACTCGAACAAAAGCCTTTCCCACAAAATCACTTAGCTGTGCCACATTAGACAAGAAATCAGATTCTAAGAGTAATGATTAGAAATTCTATTATGAGTTAGACCTGTTTACAGACTACGTACGTACAGAATTTGTCGTTTAATGATTTCATCACATTATATGTCTTGAAAGTTCCACAAAAGAGCAAGGTTAGATATTTTGGAAAACAGACAATTATGGCTTCGTATTTTAACTACCTGCTATTGGATTTTTATGTAAGCGTCTTATATAGATATTCCGTATTAGAGTATTTGTTTGTATAATTAAAGCACAGGCTTGTGGTCAGTATAATAAACAGCTTGATCATATGACGTCACTGTTATTCAGTGGATAACGTCGTGTTATAAAAATCGTATGACCACACGTGTAATAACACTTTGGCGCGTACATGTAACGTCATTGGCAACGTCCGTGTCAACAATGCGTTTTCTTATTGAAATAATATTCATTTTGAAGGCGATAAACTCCCATTGAAAAGATGTCATATGATAAACAGAATCTTACACGTGTGGTCATTTCATATGAAATTTAAGAATCTCACCGAAAACTAATTTCATAAATTTCATATGAAATGACCACTCGTGTAAGATCCTCTATATCTATGGTGTAATTTTTCATAAATAATGTAGTGTTGTTTTGGTGTTGTTAGTTTTGAAAAGAAGATTGGTTTAGGCACGCTTTTCTCGAATAAAGCAAGTTACAAATCGAATCGTGTCATACAAGTACATGGTCTAGAGATCCTTTCTGTGACCACGCTAGGTTTGCAATCTAAGACAGGAAGTATTCGGAATCAGTTTTCTACTTAAACGCCCTGTATACATTTACACTAACCTAAACCTGGCACATAATAATACAAGCATTTATTGAAATTCATGCATAAAGACTTAAAAAGTGATGCCAGCAAACATGTTTAAACAACGCCAAGTAAACGCTAATTAGTATTAAGTTTGCCTTACCCGTGAATTATGACTGACTTAGTTTAAACATATTTTATTGCCACAAAAGTACAAGCAATTGGGTTGGATCACAAGCTCTATCAACATTAGTTACGGTCCTCCCCACAAAGTGATATAAACATACATTTTACTGATTGACAAAATTAATGATGTTTGAAAGCGGGTCGCAAAATATTCATTTACGAAGGCGAACCTTAACTTCGTGTTAGAATTCAAAGTTATGGTGTTGAATCAACCGACGCAGTGCCGCCTCAACGCTACGTGTCCCATAGGGTACACAAACAATAATACAAATGTATTAATTTACATCCGAAATTCTTAAAAGCATCATAGGTAATTTCGAAATGATATAATGTGGAAAAGAAAAAAACAAACATGTTTGCCTGATATGTAGCTAATAAATACGTCGTTTGTCGGTTTAAAATGCATGGCATTGTTTACGTGTATGTATAGACAAAATTCTGAAACTTTTAACTATCTTAACATGAAAGTTTCAACAACTTATACATGTTTGTTCTGTAACGAAAGTCAAAAATGCATAGATTAACACGAGGGATGGTGAGAAGGGTCTGTTTATAATGTATTTTGTTTTGTTTATCATCATACAGACTGAACTTCTGCTAGCTAAAATATATAAAGCTATGATATGTCTGGACAACTGCAAATGCGGTGAATTCATTTATGAACGTCTTTTAAAGACGTATACCCTTAAGCCACGGCAGTTTTTAACTTTAGAAGGGCATAATTCAAATATGAGCAGCTTTAAGTTTTTGTTCATCATTACCACATAAACAGTCCCAAGGCTATACGTCCTGTAAATATCGCGGATATTACATTTAATTTAGGTTCTATACTGTTTCGTGAATTTGGGTCATCCGAATTTTAATTAGTAGTACATTCTCCCTTTCTACTAAAGTTATAATGGTTTTGCAACGAAAAGGCGTCTAACGCCCGATTTCGTGTCGAACTTAATACGTAGATTAGCATTCGGAACAACAAACTTTTATATTGCTCCTTACGGTAAAATAAACCACGGACTTGTTATCTGAGCCATAACTGTGACGTGAAATCGGGCCTAAGCCATCAAAATCTTATCAGGAAGAGCCTTTGCATGGCTCGATTTGAAATTGTCAAAACTAAATAAATGAATAAATAAATAAATAAATAAATAAAATTAATTTAAAAAAAACGAAGCTGCCATAATCTTCAAAAATGACGTTGACGTCGATTTCATTGACGTCATAAACTGTACATTGATATGAAAGGAATGAAGCGATAACTTTTGCTACCCTTCTAATTGTTCAATGGATATAGAAGGCAACGAATGACAGACAGCTGTAAAAAAGCATTTCAATGATTTTTTCAATGATACATAGATATGGCGGGTGTATCATAATAGGCAGGTGATGCTTACTACCCGCGGGCACCTGACCACACCTCTATTTTGGGGTCCATGCCTGTGCATCTAAAATATACCGGAATTGTTTATGTTTAAATGACTTACGAGTTTAGACTTATGATTTGGGTACATCTACTTAGATCACTTTGATTCGTATTTACAATGATTTTTGACTTGAATGACGCACTGAAAATACATGTAAATTCACCTATGGAATTATTCCAGTTGTATGGTGACTGGGATCTAATAAAATGCGTTGTAACTCAGTAAGAAAATAATAATTGATCCGCGACTCGAGAAAACCAACAATGTGGTTGTGCGCCCAGCGCAGACTCAGATCAGCCTGGGCATCCGCCCATCTGATCAGAATCTTCGCTGTCCGCATGGAGGTAGCTTAGACCCTTATCAAACCTTTGAGCACCTAACAAAGGCTCTGATCAAACTGGGCTAATGCCTAGGCTGATCTGAGTATGCGCATTGCGCACAACCACATTGTTGGTTTTGTTGTGTCGCGGCTCAATTGTCTTTGTACAGTGTTTGATATCACAGTATAAGCGAAATTAGTGCTTTCATTACACGCATAGCATGCCGCTAAATAAAGTTATGTTACAGTTTCGAAACATTTATTTTAATGCACTAACAAGGAAAACCCCCATATCTCTTGTGTTTGTGTATAACAGAACTCTTTTGCATGATGCATATAATGTCACTTTAGAACTTGCGCAAATGACATTAGCGCTATATAAGCTTATTAATCTTAAGTTATACCCATTTATTACAGGACATCCAAAATCACTGGACCAGTTTGAGTATTCTGACAGTGACATCGCAGACATCATGACGTCATGTACCAGCAATTTATCTTATCTTGGAATCTCGGGGAATATTAAGTTTGGATATTACGGAAACCCCATGAAAAATATCAGAATAGACCAGATTCAAGGTACATTTATTTCGTACACCAGAGGTCCAAATTAATTTCTAATATCTTTATCGCAATTTCAGGGTTTCTAGGAAATTATCTTTTAGTTTTACTCACGTATTCATAGAACGTATGGTGCAAAGTAGTACATATATTTTTATAACATATTCTATTATCCGTGTCAAGGTACTGCTGTTTAATTTAGGATTTTTACAACTCATGCATTAACGTGTAGATATTTCAATTAAACTTAAGCATGCCACTGCGGACCATCATGATACACTTTTCGTCAAATTCAGTGTATTGGTTGCTTTAATATGCCTCTGAATAAACGGACGGGTGGAAAGACGGGGGACAATGCGAAACCTTCATGCGCAGGTAGCAAAGTTTACTGGCTTCATGGTGAATATCATATACACTTTGCTCGAGGTATCCAAGTATTTATGCAAGACTAATAATTTATCTCTGTCGTTGGCAAAAGACCTTTAATACCTTAATACGAACTTTTATCGTCATTAGCGATTGACGCTAGTTCCTGACTTAATTATTTATTTTAATTGAAAGTATCGAACTTTAGATCCAATTATGTTTCCTCTTTGAAAGCAACGGAATCATAAGGTAATGCCGGGAGTAGAAAGCAGCAAGCATTATCACTGCAGGAACACTATATTGTTCTTGTTTCCATAAGTTTAACTGTGCTATAGAGGTGAATACGTCTAACAGACTAAGTTATGTCTGAACTTAACGAGCGCTTCATGTTCCACAGAATACACAGACTTTACAAAGAGAAAGACCCCTGATCATATTGCCCGGATGAGCATGCTGGTCTAAGCCCATTTTTTATGGTGAATGGGAAAATCTTCATGTATTTAGACATTTTGAAATGGGGAACAACTGCTTTGGTTTCCCGTTTGCTTCCCAAGACGACAAAACCAATTGAGCCGCGACACGAGAAAACCAACAATGTGGTTGTGCGCCCAGCACAGACTCAGATCAGCCTGGGCATCCGCCCAGTCTGATCAGAATCTTTTCTGTCCGCTTGGAGGTAGCTTAGATTCTTAGCTACCCTTTGAGTACTTAATAATGAGTCTGACCAAACTGGGCTAATGCCAAGGCTGATCTGAGTCTGCGCTTGGCGCACAGCCACATTGTTGGTTTTCTCGAGTCGCGGCTCAATTTCATAAGGCTCATTGAGGATCGGCATCGTTTTGAAGCGTTGACCCGATTGAAAAGAGAAGCAAATATGAAACTGGAAGAGTTTCGATCCCTGTTTACTTTTACTATTACGTGTATGTATTGATACATAAGAGAGCTCCAATTTACATCAAATGGCAAGCGGTATGATGCGTCACACGACCGTAAAAGAATCGAAAATGGCTAATTAAGTGCTAACGTTTAAGATCGAATAACTGTCATTGGCTAGAGAAAAATTACAGACACGGTCAAAACTTAAAATGAGTAGGCAGTCGGATGCATTACGTCATAAAAAGCTGTTTCAAGATGACGTATGTTGGCAGAAGACAAAGATGAGGTTACGCGACCTTATTTGACCTTCTCCGACGAGCGAAAGAAATGATACATGTATTTCCAAAGTAAGGACTTTACATGGACGAGTTTCTGCTTATCATGAATCAAAGAAAGAAAACAAAAATACTGCATTTATATTTGAGCCGCGACGTGACAAAACCAACAATGTGGGCGTGCGTCCAGCGCAGACTCAGATCAGCCTGGGCATCCGCCCAGTCTGATCAGAGTCTTCGCCTTCCGCATGAAGGTAGCTTAGTCCCTCAGGTACCCTTTAAGCGCTTAGCAAAGAGTCTGATCAGACTGGGTGAATGCACAGGCTGATCTGCGTCTTCGCTGGGCGGAATACCACTTTGTTGGTTTTCTCGTGTGGCGGCTCATTTATCATTGTTTCCCGTTCCTACATGTAAGACCCTAATTCAGGAAATGACTTTATATACAAGCATTTTGCATTCTGTCCAATCCTGTTACTTTTGAAATTGTATCGTAGTGTATGCATGTAATTTATAGTTAATGAAATATCGTTTAAACCAAGACCCTAATTCATGCCTTTCCTGGGTATCCTATAAAAATGGAATATTGTTTACCTGCTGGACAACCTACGTCATGATCACGTGGTGCGTGCAGCAAATAGTCAAACTTTTAAACGAACATAACCCGATGCTTGTAAGAGAATTCTTTATATGTTTCATCTTACAAGGCCGATTTTTTTTCTGTGAACTTCACAGAATTAAAATCTAAAGGGCTCCCTTCAAGAGCAGAAAGCACATTCAAAAGAAGGAGAGAACATGGGCCATACTTCGAGGTTTCGGCTACTCAAGCATCATTAGTGACCCTGACATGTTGCTACAAAGCCCAGAGGAAGTGCTGTATTTTTTATATTTTAGTAAGGCAGTCGATTCATTGGCTGATAAATATAAAAAAAATGTCTTAATGTATAAAAAAAACAATGGTCTAGAATGTGAGTCTAAACCATTGAAAAATCGAAAATTTCTCAGAATATATCCTCTGATCTCAAAGGACAAAAATAGATATCATCTCCTCTTTGTACGGGGAGGCCTTAGAAGCTTATTTTTATCTGCAGCAAAAGCTATCGTTTTATAAAAATAGCCGAACAGTTATTTCAAAGTCAGGGGGAAGCTGCTTTTTAAAGTGTTCCTGGAGAAGCGCGTGTACTACGAGGGTCATTCAAGAAGTCTTGCAAACGCCATCATAACTTTGTAAGTGATACTGGATTATCAAAATATACCCCTAACAAGACAACACATATTATACACATATACACGAATGTTTTAAATATCATACGTGTGGCACGGCTTTCTGAGAAATACGAGCGTTTTGAATGCAAAGGTGTAAGCGATACCGGCGGTAAAATTGTACAAGCACGACGTCTTTTGCAGAGGTGAGGGAGAAGAAAAGGCTTACAGATCGGTATTTACTTCTTTCAAATCAGAACAATTCCTGTTGCTAAACCATTGTCTTATATTTAAAAGAAAGCAGTAAATTTGACAGTTATTATTCCATATGGTCAAACTAATGTGGTTACTAGGCAACAAACGAATGTTACAGAATTTTTAAATGTTTTGCTTTTGCATATTTGCCTGTGGGTTTAAAATGCTTCACATGATATTAAACAAGGTTCGTAATTTATATTTGCTTTATATTATTTTTTGCATCAATATCCTCTCCGGAGTACTATTTTAGTTACAAATAAATGCCATTCTCGAAAATACTTCATCTGTTAAGCATGTTTTTTTAAAAACGCCCATTTAAATGAAACTGTAGTGCCCCGAGACACATCGTGTTCCACCTAAAACATTTATTATGATATGACTGACTATATTATCATACCTTTGGCATCATAGGATATTTTATCATGCATCTGTGTCAAAATTCCACTGAAAACAGGGGTATGATCACACAATGTGATATCATGTCACTGTAGAACTGCGCTTGAGCGAATGTTATCAGGTCATGCCTTTAGAAGCGATCTCTGAAGACGATTGGTTGTATACTGGCGTTGGCCGTGATAAAAGCTTTCGATTGATTGAATGACGTCACCACTTTACGTCATAACGGATTTGCGACGTCTGCAAGTTCGAACAAAGCTGCGTTTGCTGTTCATTAGTTTGAGTCTCTTAAACCTTAAAACCTTCTAATGGCGCATGATAAATAGAAAACCATGTAATTGTCTTTTGATATCAAGTTTATCAGGCTCGACCAGAAACGAGTCGGACTGGCTCGGTAAGCCTCGCCATTCCTACGCTGTTTCTGGTATCGCTTGATAAACTTGATATCAAAATACACTAACATGATATTCCTTATTTTCCGTGTCTCCGAAAAAAAATTGAATATGTGCAAGTATTTTAAACCAAGGGGACCTTAAATGGACCACCAGACGCCACAGACGCGACCAAAGTATTCTTCCGTTGCTAGGCAACGGGTTTTACAAGCTCATGCAATTCCTTAAAATAGCTGACTGGAAAAAAGAGGCGATACGTTTGAAAAATGAGCCGCGACACGAGAAAACCAACAATGTGGTTGTGCGCCCAGCGCAGACTCAGATCAGCCTGGGCATCCGCCCAGTCTGATCAGACTTTTCCATGCGGACAGCGAAGACTCTGATCAGACTGGGCGGATGCCCAGGCTGATCTGAGTCTGCGCTGGGCGCACAACCACATTGTTGGTTGTGTCGTGTCGCGGCTCAAATATGAACTGCTTGATTCGTGTCTAAAACTATGTCATTTGCAAGACTGATTAGATGACCCTCGTAATTTTCTACAACGTCGACGTTTGCTATAGACTTAAGGCATTCACACGGTGTACGTGTATAAAACACAATAATTTCTACCATGGGAGATATCAGATATAGCTGGTATATTGTTTCACATTTCAGTGTCTAAATGACGTAATGGTTACGCAGGTTGGCAAGAGTTGTTAAAGAGGCAAAGAGTGTAAAACGTTTAAATTACTGACAAAACAAAGTTAAACGATAGTAGCTTAAACATAAGATTATTGTGTTTTAGACATATCAGCTGCTAAAATCCTTGATACGCTGATATATAAACAATTAAGATTTCAAAAGAAGATTCCTATTAACGTGATTTATAAAGATTTTGATGATCCTGTTTGTTATGTTATTAACACTAATAACAACTAAAATTGAGCCGAGAAATGACAAAAGCAACAAAGTGGCATATGCGCTCAAGCAATACTCAGATAAGCCTGGGAATCCGCCCAGTTTGACAAGATTCTTCGCTTGCGCTTAAAGGGTAGCTAAGGGTCAACGTTAGCTTTTGCGGTCAGCGAAAACTCTGATCAGACTGGGCGGAAACCCAGGCTGATCTGAGTCTTCGCTGGGTGCACATGCCGCTTTGTTGATTTTGTCGTGTCGCACCTCAACTGCTGTCTGTGTCCGATACAGATCAATAATACTCTAACACGCCTACCAATCGCTCTCATGCAACGTTCCTTGATTTCAGCCAAAATGATAATACTTAGACACGCCTACCAATCGCTCTCATGCGAAACCACGGTTCAGAACGCCAATCCATGAGAGGAGTTTCCGGTTTTGCATGAGGGGAGCCAAAATCGTAAACAAATTTGACATCGGCACAAGGTTTGAGGTATTTATTTTCTCTGAAAACTATTTATGCAAAATATAAGAATGCTAATTTGTCACATATACATTGGTTCTTCGGCACATGAAAGGATAAGCTACATGGCCTTGCATTTTTCCAGATATGCATTTAGTACGGCGGAGCATGTGTTCAAGGTCAATCTCGGCGATATATACATTTAGGGAAAAGTCGCATTCTCTTGCTTTATTTTGAGTCTCTGACCTTGTCAGTCGCAAAGAAGTGAACAGAACTACTGTCTGCGTGAATCCAAACGTTGAAAGTAAGCTTTCCGTGATGGACAGTTTAGAATTTAGAAAATATACGCTAAAACTTGGCATCGTCAGCTCGGTTCCGCATGAGATAATAGAAAATATAAGGAATTTTTATCAAACACAAAAAACAGCTTCTGAACAATAATTGGACCAAAACTAACTTGAATTCTGTGATAAATCATTATTTTATACATTGCAGATGACTTTCTGGCTGTTTTAATCCCCGTTTGTCTGCTTTTGAGGAGGTCAAGGCGGTTTGAAAGAGGGTTTGCAATAGGTCATAAGAGACAAACGGGGAATAAAAACAGCCAGAAAGTCATCTGCACTGTATAAAATAATGATTTATCACAGATCTCACGTTAGTTTTGATCCAATCATTGTTCGGAAGCTGTTTTTGTGTTTGATAAAAATTCCTTATATTTTCTAATATCTCATGCGGAACCGGGCTGACGATGCCAAGTTTTTGCGTATATTTTCTAAATTCTAAACCGTCCATCGTGATAAACTTACTTCCAACATTCGGATTCACGCATACAGTAGTTTTGTTCACTTCTTTGCGACTGCCAAGGTCAGACACTCAAAATCAAGCAAGAGAATGCGACTTTTTCCTAAATGTATATATCGCCGAGATTAATCTTGAACACATGCTCCGCCGTACTAAATGAATATCTGGAAAAATGCAAGACCATGTGCCTAATCTTTTCATGTGCCGAAGAACCAATGTATATGTGACAAAATAGCATTCTTATATTTTGCATAAATAGTTTTCAGAGAAAATAAATACCTCAAACCTTGTGCCGATGTCAAATTTGTTTACGATTTTGGCTCCCCTCATGCAAAACCGGAAACTCCTCTCATGGATTGGCGTTCTGAACCGTGGTTTCGCATGAGAGCGATTGGTAGGCGTGTCTAAGTATTATCATTTTGGCTGAAATCAAGGAACGTTGCATAAAAGATACGTATTACAATCTCATTTCATCACATCCTAAAAGCTGGGACACCTGAAATAATTATCCTGATTGTCAAGAAAAGGCCGCGCCATGACAAAACAATCAAACTTGCATGTGTGCTCAGCGAAGACTCAGATCTGCCTGGACATTTACCGAGTCTGATCAGTGTCTTTGCTGTGCACATAAAGGGTAGCTTAGGATCTAAATTAGCTCTTTGCGGACAGCCAAGACTCTGATAAGACTGGGCAGATACCCAAGCTGATCAGAGTGTTCGCTGGACACATATGCCATTTTGTTTGTCCACTATTGTGGCTCCCTTTGGAGCAGTCTGATGTAGATTCTCTTTGATCAGCTTTAGCTGTCCCCGCCCCCGATACTTAGAAGTATTAAGTTAGTACAGCTAAGACTTAATTACAGGATACATTTTCCTCCCACCAGAGGCAAGACACACAATATATATATTTTTATTAACTTCCACTAAGATTATATAATTATCGAATTTCTCGTTTTAGCTAAGAAATTTTTTAGCCTAACTATTTCTTATGTAAGAATTGTAAAGATGATTGTTAATAATTGTATAGGAAATCACAGAGCCAAGAACGCCAGACGCATTACGTTAACACTCCTTTTACGGGATTAAATTGAGATAAGATCGGTTTGTGATAAAAGTTCTTTTACGGTTTCCTGAAATTATTCATTTGATGAGTTTCCAACTCTAGTGGGTACAGGTATAATATTGAGTGAAAGCTAGGTCTAAGTTGGTGTAAAATGACAAATTAATTTATTTATTATTTATTATTCAAATTTATTTTGTTCTAATAAGCATAATGAATGACGGGAATTTTGGCAAAGGCACAACATGTGCATCAAATAAAAATGAACTAATGATTTGAAGCTGTAAAATGCTTTCACACTGAAACACAAGTTTATAATTGTGCTTCCTCTTCATCCCTACGCCCTCTCACGCATTCACGAAACCTCGCACTGCGTGTCACTGAATAACCTACACGTGTATGATACAAATACATTGAAGTGATTTAATCTTTGCTCGTGTGAAGCGAAAATGAACATAATGTTCTTCTTACTACTGTAGCTTGGTTTGACGACTGCACATCTACAGATTCTCCAGATCTCATACACCACTGAAGCATCTCACTAATAGTTCGAGAGGAGCATGGCATATACTGTATGCCATACTCCTCTCGAATTACACTGAAGTGAGATAATACAAACTGAAGACGCCATTGAGAAGACTGTATAAACATGGAGACAGGCCTGAGCTCTTGTCTTTTGGAATTGCCATCGTAAACATTTTCCTGTTATACGCAATAAATTTGTTTTTTTTTCAGCGGGCAATAAAGTGATGGTTGGCGTCTACAGAACCGACGTCGATGAACCATTTCTTGAATGGTATGGTGGAGGCATTCAGTGGAGAGGTAGTAATAACATTTAGCTTATTCTGTCCTCCGGTTGCAATTTAAATGCATGCTTGCCTTTCGTGAAAATTTGGTACTTCTGTCAATTTACCTTTCAGAAAGTGGAAAAAAGAAAACTTCAACCTTTCATAAGCAATGTCTTTTTTTTTCAATTAGCTACTGGGCATATACAGTTTTGACTCAAATTTCCACGAATAAAATAGACATTCGAATAATAAGGATGACAGCTTACCGCAGATCGATCATATATTCGGACGTCACTGAATTTTAATGGCATCGTTAAAAGATGTATCGCGACATGGATTGCATTTTTATTTTGTTTTTCTTTGTGAAAGAAAAGTAAGTGAACAGATCGTGGCTGAAAAAAAAACATTGTTTTACTTCAGATCACATTTTGAAAATATAAAAAAATCTTAAATGTCTTGAAACTTAATTTGATTCAAGGTTAAAGTTTCACCGAAGAATCGGAGACAAATAACCCATCATGTGCCAGTATTTCGGCCGTTGCGGATGACAATAATCTATCATCAGCCAGCCCATGCCCCTACATTGAAATTCAAATCCCTCTGATGAAATTTACTGCCCTGCATTAAAAACTAAATACTGGAAAAGAAGTGCCTTACTAAAATCAGTCTGATTAGACAGTACCATTCCGCTAAGAAATTGGCGAAATAGTACAGCATTAGAGACAAATCTCGATTAAAGGCAGAGGTTGTGGACACATCTTTAATAATGTCTCAGTTTCGTATTAAGGCGGATTTCATGACTTTTTTGTATACCTCTCTTCTTAACAGGGACCGAGTTTAGGAGCAAATGCTTTCCTATAAAGGTTGACGGATATTGGAAAGACTTCATCTCTGAAAGTGAAAAAATAAGATAGAAAAATGAAAACATGTTTCAGTTTGAAATAAAAAAAAATAGAGGAAGTGTCCGGAGGTGTACCCTATAAGCCTCACGACGGTGATTAAGACGCTTCACTGGTAATCAAAAACAAACAAAACAAGCAAAAGAAAATAACAGAACGAAACATACCATAAGAAAATGTGAATAACATAATATCATTGTCCGAGGTAACCAGCTCAGACACACGACAATTCTGAAAGCTTAAACATTAGGACAGATCAGAAATGGCCAACGGTGCATTCATAGGCGACAGCCAAAGTCACGTGCACATAAATATCTGATAAATCATTGAGTCCGATTTTTGCATGTTTTGGGTATGGTAGTTTTGAGTATTTTATACGAGAATCAGACAAATTGTTTGTCCTACAGGTGGCGCACCACCACGTGACTCTACATTTATAACGGAAGTGGAAGTAGTGATACCACCATATTTGTATGTCGTCATGTCATGCTTTGCTGCTCTGGGAATCGCACTTGCTGTTTCCTTTTTCATATTCAACATTATACACCGAAATAAAGTGTAAGTATGCTTGAGCCGCGACACAACAGAACCAACAAAGTGGCAAGTGCGCCCAGCAAAGACTCAGATCAGCCTTGGCATCCGCCCAGTCTGATCATAGTCTTTGCTGCCCGCATGCAGCTATCTAAGACTCTGTGTTACCCCTTTTGACGCACAGTTAAGACTAAGATCATACTGGGCAAATGCCCAGGCTGATCTGAGTCTTCGCTGGGCGCACATACCACTTTGTTGATTTTGTCGTGTCATGGCTCATTCGCGATGTATCTTTTATTGTTTACAGTTCTTATTGGAGTGTGATCACACCCCATAAATCGGCGACTCTGTTTCACAAGGAAATCAAACATTCAACCTTCTGCGAATACATGGCCAAATTATGTTAATAACATTCGATTCGTAAGCATTTATGTGTAAAGCATTTTCGTAAAAAATTATGTTTACTTTGCATTTAAAGAGCTGTTGGCGATGTGACAAAGCTCATGAAAGTGGCAAAACTAAAATTTCGGTGTGCTCACTCTCAGATCTTTTACGATTGGGCCATAACAGTGAGCTTAAATTCATATAAATCGCATATATTTAGATTGTCCATTTGCAGAAATTCGATAATCAACTTCCGTGTAGAAAAGCAATTTGCCGTTACCATGCGTGATTATGGTATTATAAAAGTAAAGCTTACTGATAAAAATAAAAATTAAACAGCTTTGTAGAAATAAGAAAAATAAAAAAATAAGCAGTGTCTCACATACTACTTTTACGCTCTGGAGCTAATGTGCCCATTCCATTTTTTTTTTCAGTTTGTCGTTGCTGTGATGCTTGCAAATTTGTTCGACAGTACATCGAAACTAGAATCATCCAGTTTCCGCCGTAATAATCATGGTGGACAAAATGAAAAGGACTGTTTGACATTCAAAAATTCCTATTTATCACAGAGACTATACATTACAAACATAGAACGAGCATGTCAAAGAAGAATTACTTTGTGGTTAGATTTTTTAATGCTGATGGCATCCAAGATGTTTCCGAAAAACGCGTTCGCCTTACTACCGAAAATCTCATATCCCTCCCCACGCTTTCATTGCTCAACGCCATTTTTCATCTTTTACGCAGGCACACTTATATAAGATCTAAATAAATAGCCAAAGTAAAAATGTCTAATATGTTGTCTGCTAGAACTCGATGCAAGAAATTGATTTTTCTGTTATATCTTCTCTTATTTCAGGTACGTAAAATTATCTTCCCCAAATATTAACAACGTCTTGTTACTCGGATGTATAATTACCTATACGTCAGTCTTCATGGCTTCTTTGGAAGAACAAAATGTTACGCTGTGTAAGGTAAGCACCTGTGTCGTAAATTTTCAGTTTTAAGACGGAGCTGTCTCTTCCAATACAATTTTAAAGATCTAATTCCGTCTTGTAAGACGGATCTTGATTTTTGGGATTATTTTGGAAGCGAAGCGAAAAACTCATTTTATATATATTTCATGGTTTAAAGTACCCCACCAAAGTCGTTTATACAACACACAGTGACAGGTATACATGTTATCTACCTTCATTTACATTAGTAGATTACACCTGTCACTGTGTGGTTTATAAACAACTTGGGTGGAGTTCTTTAAATCATGAAAATTAGTTTTTAATTGGTATTTTGTTAGAAAATACATTTCCACTGCATTAGTTCATGGATTATGCTATATATTGGTGCATATATACAAGGGTTGATCCAGAAGTAATGTCACTGTGTCCATTGCGCGCTTATTCATCGTAGCATTATTATAAAAATAATGTCAAGCTGCACTGTAATTCAGTTCCGATTTACAGAATAAATATATAATTGAAATCTTTTCCCGTTCCAATTATATAGACGTTCGCGCCGCACGTCAGAATAACGTTAATTATATGAAGTTCAACATAATTTTCAAAGGCAATCACTAATCAAAATCAAACTAACGCGCCAAACCAGACGAAATCTGTTACGATGACGAAATATATTTCTGTCGCCCACTACACTACTGTTTGAATTTCGCTAGCTAGCGGTAATGCTTGTTACTGCCGAGAGTAAAATTGTTGATTTTAGAAAAAAACGCGTCAGCGGATATATGCGGTTTTGTCTCAAATTTAGAACATCACCATTAGGGACTCAGAGCTGTTTAGTTGGACAGGTGGTGATATAACAGTTATTATGAGGTTTGTGTAAAGGTGCAATCAGCGCGATATGCGTGCAGATGAGTCGCTAGAGGGTAGTCTGACAACCGGAATCCCTTTATGTCAGACAAAAACGTCACTCTTGTTTGGACCCCATATATGAAGATCAATGTTCTGCCGTTCGAATATTGTGTAAATTCTCAAAATTGAGTTGCGGGACTGTTCAAGAAATATAAAAATATGAGATAGACGTGGGTGAAGAGACATTAGTTCTATGCTGGAACAACGAATATGCCAATTTGGACATGACACAATATCGAAACTTCTTCTGGTGCGTCAACAACGTCATTGAAATCCGGCGCGTTTCCTTACCATGCCTTTTGTCTATCTCGATATTTCAATTACTGTGCGCTGTATTTCTATGACATTTTCAATACATAATACAAATAGAATTAGGGTACTTGGATACGAAATTTTGTTGGTATGTCTTTATTCTGCACGATTTTATAGCTGCAGTGACATTACTTCTTGATCAACCCTCGTATATATGTATCGGATGAAAGAAAATGGAGTTCCACGTTTCCTAAATTTGGCCAAGTTCAAGGTTGTATATGTCTTATTTAATAAATGTTATTTTTCATTTAACATTATGATTATTTCTGTAATTCAGATCAAGAGTGCATATTGTTCTTGTTACACCTCAAAATACAAAGCACTCGTATATTTTAGCCACCTAGTCATATTGACATTTAGAAGTAATTAAAATTCTGCACTGACACATATGGATATTTGAGGGCCGTCTTGTAACCGTCTTTGTCTGGTCATGTCATCATATACTTGTTTGACGTTATAATGAAATATTAAATTTGGTCAGACACGAAAATTTGAAGGATGCTATCACACTGATAGTTAGTTTCTCAGCACCATCGCTCGACCACGAATACCCCCTAACCCTGATGTACTCTGATGTTAGTCCCGAAGAACTTTGAATGTTTTCAATACGACCATCAGGACATATATTATATCTTACCTCACTGTTTATCATCTACTTCTTTTTTCCCAAATATATCTGGGGCCAATATTCAACGATAAAGAGTGTTCTCGGGGCCGGTGGAGGGTTACTTTTCACAAATAGTTTTCTGTAGTCTTTAAGATTTTAGAGACATCAACTACTCGGATATTGAGAGTCAAACCTTTGAAGCTGTATGCTGCAAACATCCGTAAACAGCGAGCACACAACGCTGGAGCAGCGTCGCTATAGCGTCACAGACAAGATTTCTTATCTGTGTAGACTGAATCACAAACTTTACGCGATGTGGACACAGGGTACAATCGATTCCGCTAATTTTCGCTTCCTGCAAAGACTGTACATCATATTTGGCTTCCGCTGAGACTGTCCGCGAACTCTTGCTTCCTACAGAGACTACTGTCCTCGAAAAATGGCTTCCTGCCGAGACTGTCCGCGTGACTCTGCTTCCTGCCGAAAGCCTCGGCAGGAAGCAGAATCACACGGACAGTCTCTGCAGGAAGCCATTTATCATGTACAGAAGTCTCGGCAGGAAGCAAGAGATCGCGGACAGTCTCGGCGGAAGCCAAATATGATGTACAGTCTCTGCAGGTAGCGAAAATTAGCGGAATCGCTTATTCCCTGTGGTGGAGTTCCTTCAGAGTATACCGACTGCACAATGCACTAGCCTGATATTAAAAGGTTTCTTCGAGCGTTGTTGTGACAACATTTTTTTCTTTTTGAAATTATCTTTTTCATTTATATTAACCTATTTATATTATTTCCTTTTCGTCTTTTTCTGCAGCTGCGAACTTTTACGTTCACAACTGGCTTCTCTATGGCGTTTGGTGCATTGTTCTCTAAGACATGGAGGGTATACAGAATATTTGCCAATAAGAAGTTGTTGCGACTAGTAAGTAGGATTCCAGTCTTTGAAACTTATTTTCTCGAAAAAAAATCTTGTGGTAGTGGGTCATTCTTCTCAACCTTTTCGACCATAGCATGAAAATTCACCGATTTTATCAATGTTTTCAAATATGTACTTTGTACTAAATTCCCCCCCCCCCCTTCCCTTCCCCCCCCCCCCCCCCCCAAAAAAAAATAAATAAATAAATAAATAAAATATGTAAACCAAAATGCAGTTTATGCTATTGGTAACTTGAAACGGAATGGAAAAAGGATTCAATGCTTTGCAAGTGCAAAGTACGCACGTCGCACCTATACTCTTTTTTTTACGAGAGGTCGGGCTGTCCGAGTTTGACTATGAACTACATGTAAATATAACAAGAGTATGTGTCCTAACATGGTTTGGTAATAAAAAAAAACTTATCGTATAACAGAACATAAGAACATATAAAATCATCTTTTCAAAAGAGAAAAGAATATACAGAGTTCCTTTCAAAAAGTATGGGAAAACAATCTGATTTCAGTAATTACTGAAGTACATAAATAATCTCTCAAAACTTATCCGGGACGACGTGTCTATTAAGGGACAACAGTAAATTTGATGCTCATCATACACAAAGCTATGATAGACTGACTATCTAATTATGCAAATTCTTCCTTCGAATGTATGCAATTCATAGTTTAAACTCACATAGTCTGATTACATATGAAAAGGAATATAATAGACCATAGGGATTCTAAAGCTTGAAAGAGTTCTTTTATTCAATTGCAACTTGTAGAGTCCAGCTTAACGGTTTTAGTTTGGTTTACAAAAACAGTTTTGTAAATTGCGTAGGGCTATAACTTTTTTAATAGGACGGTAGCTCACAGTTCATTACTTGTAGGCATTCAATTATTGTATTTTTGTAAATACATAGTCAACAATTATTGCAGTAGCACTGAATCACTGAATGTATTAATGAGCCGCGACACGAGAAAACAAACAAAGTGGCATGTGCGTCCAGTGAAGACTCAAGTCAGCCTGGATATCCGCCTAGTCTGATCAGAGTCTTGGCTGTGCGCTTAGAGAGTAGCTACTGGTCTAAGCTTGGTTCTTGCGAACAGCAAAGAATCTGATCAGACTAGGCAGATGCTCAGGCTGATCTGAGTCTTCGCTAGCATTAATGCCACTTTGTGTGTTTTGTCTTGTCGCGGCTCATTTATCAAATAAACTGGAGTCAAATCGCTAAAATTTAAAAAAAAAAGTAAATTCCCTCCTGAAAGAGTTGAATAAAGAAGGGTGACAAAAATGAAAATGGAGGAGTTTTTCCTAGTAAACAACATTGAATTAGCAGACTTGAGAATAATGATTTGTTTGAGAAAATCTGAAGTTTCTCTTTAAGGAATGTAGGTTTGCAATGTCATTGAAAATTTTGCGGTGCATGGCATACACTGTTTGCCTTGCTCAGATTGCAATGACGTCATTGCTCTTTCCGTAGCAACTAGAAATTCATATTGATGTAAAATTCACGTCATCGAGATATTATTCTGCAAAGGTACTAAACACAACAGTTGGTAATTCTACAGTTGCTATGATAACAGATCTATGGCATCATCTCACATAATTCAGTCTATGCCAGGCTCCTCTCGAATCATTAGTGAGATGCTTCCTGAAATTCTTACAATGGAAAAGTGTGATTTTCTCAACATTCATTCAGGGGCGGCTGGCTGTACTGTAGTGGATAAAACTCCGGACTACCAACCCAGGGGTCGCAACATCGTTCCCCGCTTCTCCAGTCTTTCGGATGAGACTTTAAACCGAGGTCCCGTCTCAATATGAACTCGTTATTAGTGGGACGTTAAACCCGAGTTCACTCACTCACTCACTCAACATTCATTCACCGAAAATGTACTTATCTGTTTAACGTGTTTTTATTCACCTTACCTTAAATTCGAATTGAGGAAGATTTATGACAACTACTGTGAAAATGGTATTTTAAAATCAAACTAACTATTGTCTCTTTTTTCCCTTAATCGTAGAAAATAAAAGACTCTCAGCTAGTTGGTATAGTTCTGGGCCTGATAGGAATTCTACTGTGTGTCCTTCTTCTATGGGAGTTGATTGACCCACTTTTCATTGTTGTGCGATACTTGAGGACAGAGGTATGTTAGACACATTTATGCCGCGCCTAGACAAACCCAACAAAGTGGTTGCGTGTTGTGTGCCCAGCGCAGACTCAGATCAGCCTGGGCATCCGCCCAGTCTGATCAGAGTTTTCGTCCTCCGCATGGGGCTAGCTTAGACCCTTAGCTACCTTTAAGCGCAAAGCGAAATCTCTGATTGAGTTTGATAGATGCCTAGGCTGATCTGAGTCTGCGCTAGGCGCACAACCATTTTGCTGGCTAGTCGCAGCTCATGTATGCCCAGTGGACTGTTCTATCTTTATCAAATCAATGAGTCTATTTGTCAATTCAGGGCTGTCTGATTTAGTTTTTTTTTTCATCTTTATTTCACTTAACTAGAAATACCCATTTGGCTTATGCAAATAGTGCAGGCCTTGATTAGACGTCGCATATTGCGACGTCTGATCTAGGGTTGCTCTGTTTCCCTATGTTTTTCTCAACAAAGTCTATTTCTAAAAGAAAAAAAAAACAGATCAGCTAATTGTTAAAAGTTTGAAAATTTGGACAATTAAAAAGAGCCGCGGCACGACAAAACAAACAAAGTGGAATCTGCGCCCAGCGAAGGCTCAGGGGCCGTATTCATAAAACCTCTTAAGTCGTTGCTATGCTGTTGCTAAGGCCAAATTTCTATGAAGGAGATTCCCTACAACTACGAAATTTGCTGTGGAGGAACAGTCTAAAAAGACTGTTCCTCCAGAGCAAATTTTGTAGTTGTAGGGAATCTCCTTCATAGAAAATTAGCCTTAGCAACAGCATAGCAACGGCTTAAGTGGTTTTATGAATACGGCCCCAGATCAACCTTGGCATTCGCTGTGCGCTAAAAGGATAGCTAAGGGTCTGAGATACCTCCATACAGACTGCAAAGAGACTTTCCAGACTGGGCGGATGCCCAGAATGATCTGAATCTTCGCTGGGCGCACATGCCTCTTTGTTGGTTTTGTCGTATCGTGGCTCAAAATAAATACCATGATAACTGTCTTAAGATTAAAACGTTTAGTAATGATGAAGCAGTTATGTGTTCAGAAAGATGCAGATGGAGCCGCAAACAGTATTCAACCTGATCAGAATGTTCTCTTGGATCCGTTGGTTTGTTGTTTTGGTTTTAACGGCCCTTTGAGACAGTATGTCAGTGTAAATCGGGCTGTCTCTCAGAGAGACGGAGAAAAAAGAGAAATGATAGGTGAGAGATAAATATCCAAACAACCCGCGCCCGCGCAAGCACACTGGGCCCTTGCCCTACTTTAATCCAAATAAGTAGGACGCCCCGGTACTGGAAGTTATAACCAGTACCATCGCCCGACCACCACCCCGTTCTCTAAGATTAGTCTTATTTGGGTCATCTCTGATCGCTCACACCAGTCACTCCCAGTGTTATAACTATACTGAACAAAACAAAGAAACGTTACATAGATTATTCATGAATTTTAAACCACAGAACAATAGTTTCAAATATTGCTACATTATTCTCTCACATTCCAGACGACAGACAACCTTATAACCTATCCTTTTTTGATTTGCATCAGTTATTACAGAATTATTCCATTTTGGCTGAAAACTCAACAGACAACGTGAAACGCTGAATGCGCACGCGCAAGCGCTTAAATTTTTACACTTTCGGATTTGCCTTGTAACTGCCAATAAGAGACCCTATGAACACTCTGACATTTAACCAATAGTTCAAAGAAATGAGATGTCAAAGATTTTAAGTCTTTGAAATAGTCTCCCTTGCAATTTAAAGTATAGCAATTCATTTACTCGGAAAATCAGTACGTATCAATGAAATTATCAAGTTTCATTTGTGGATCTTATTCAGGCTTCTCTAGACAATGGTTCATGATGAAAAAGTATGACCAAGCTGGTAAATCAACCGTGGTATATCACCTTGCATTGTCTATGGGAGGTTCAGTGCATATCATTGAAGTGACAGTCAAGTGTCCTGGAAAGCGATATTCCAAGCCTTGTGCTCCACTGATAAATCTTTTAGAAGCGGCGAATGGACCGTTTTCGTAACAACTAGTGCCTGATAAACGTCTCAGAAATGACTTGTTCCAATTGGCTGACAACTTGAATGAAATACGGGTCTTCGAAAAGCACCTCGAAATTGCACTTTTCAGATTCGACCCTCCATTTATTCAAACTGATTTGGAGACATTAATCGGGCTATTTTTGTTGTGATATTCATTTTCTGAACTCCGAATACTTTTTATCAGTTTGACATAATATAAAGTTGGCAAAATCATGATTCAGTTCAAGGAATACATGTATTGAAAATACAAGTAACGTTTCTTTTTTGTGTTCAGTATAGATTTTGCAAAAGGCGATTACGTCAAACTAGATGTAAACTGCTGCTTTAATAACCGAGTAAATAGGTACAAGGGAAATAATCATAATTTCTCTTTAAGGTATTACAGTATAATGACTGCGGGATTATAGCAAATTATGATTATTTCTACTAAATTACCAGACTATTTTTGCTTTTGTCGTGACAAATTTTTACTTATTCCGCCTGTAATTACTACTTTGTAATATGTCTGATACTGGAAGCACATTTTGTGCTTAAAAAGATCATCTGTCACGTATCAACAGTATTCCTTTTCATTTTGTCATATATATGATTGAGACGCGACACGACAAAATAAACAAGGTGGCACGTGCGCCCAGCTAAGACTCAGGTAAGCCTGGGCTTCCGCTCAGACCAATCGTTTTGTTTCCCTAAAAACAATATTCTGCTCTTCTACGTACTTTTTTTTTACATATTACCATTAAAATTCATATCTCTAGCACATGAATGCACTTTCATTTCTGCAAATCATATAATCTATGATACAGGATATTTGAAACGAACTGGTAACAAAAATTTGCAGTTATCTTGTTTATAAGTATATATTTACATTTTCTTTAAAAAATGCAAAAAAAAAATGAATTTCATTAAAAACGTCAGGAAAAATATATTCAATCGACGGGGCATGCTTATGCATATTATTGTAGTAAAACTTACATTTTATGTTACAGAATAAAACAAAAAAAAAAACATTTCACCGTTTCGTTTCCTAGAAAATAATGTTTAAGTTCAAAAATGCCCCCAAAACAGACTACCTCAATTCTGCACCTGCTGCAAGCATAGCCGGCCCTTGCCCTACTATTTATTTTCTGTTATTCTGGTTCTACCATAGAGTAATGCCGACGAAAATGCGCAGATGGGATGGCACTGTGAAGACCTTGATCATTCTGGTTCCTAAGGAACAGTCTGATCTTGGTTTCCACTGTTTCTACAGACCCATGTTCCCGATCTTTTCGATAGACATTGTTAGTGTGTATTATAACAGTTGGTCGATTTCATCAGGAACAAAAACTCTCTTTTGTTTTAAAAAAGTAAGAACAGAGTCGTTCCGTATAAGACTACATTTAAATGTCATTCAGTAGTAACTACAATAAGGTATTATTACTTAGGACTCAGGCTGACGCTTTTCTTCATATCTGTTATTTATTTTTGCCATATAATAGGTCTGGTCTTCAAGACCACAGAGAGGCACCAGCTGCACCCACTTCCTGTCTTATATTGCATATACATGTATATTGAAAGACATTTCGATTTAATAAACTATACTGTAGTTTGTACCACTTCCGGATTTTTTAAATGAAAAGTCGTGAATGTGAACTAATAATATAAATCACGATTATCTCGTTTCAATTGAATTTTGTTTTTATTACTTTTTCTTTCTTTCTTTTTTTTTTTTTTTTTTCGTTTTCTTTACAAACCGTTTGGTGTATACATATACTTCAATGTTTCCCGGCCGTTTTTTTTCACGAAAGAGAAGCAACTTTTGTGACTTTCTTTTTTGCATTTTAGAGGGCAAAGCTGTTCCAAAATGTGTTCTCGTAACTAAAACATATTGACATACAGTGTAGATGCACTATAATAGGGATAATATAATAGTGTTATAGACACTATAATAGGTTTAATTTATAACATTTTCATTTACAGGTTTATGTGACTGGGAATGATGCCGAGATCCATTCCTTCATTCGGGTCTGTACCTCAAACTACAGCAATTATTTTTCTTGGTCCATTTATATTATAGAGGGTCTATTGCTCACCTTTGGTGCTTTCCTTTCATTTGAAACAAGAAAGGTTTGTAGCGTTGTGTTTGTAATCTAATTAATCATATAAAATGAGCCGCGACAAGACAAAACCTTTGAAGGTGTATGTGCGTCACACGAAAGCTCAGATCAGTCTTGGCATCCGCCCAGTCTGATCACGTCTTCAATCTGCGCTTAAAGGGTAGCTAATGGTCCAAGCTGCCTTCATGCCTACAGCGAAGACTCTGATCAGACTGAGTGGGTGCCTAGACAGTTTTGAGTCTTCGCTAGGTACTCATGCCGAATTGCTGGTTATGTGGTGTCGCGGCTCAAATGTTGATTTAAAGCACGTGTAATTTGCCAAGTACATGTAGTAGATTTGCAGTATGTGAACAAAACATTGATAATTTATGTGTGCCAAAAACTTCAAATTATTTAGAATATATAAAGAAAAAATATACGAACTTAACAGGTATGTAATGTTCCTTGGCATTGCTAAAACAATTTGAGATTTTAAAACACCTAATTTTCAAGTTTAATACACAAAAAATACATTATGAGGCACATATTTCAATGTAGCTATTTTTGGCGGATATGGGCTTTCTCGTTTTCATTAAAGGAAAGCCTTTACCATTACAGGACTGGTCTGCTGATCTAGCGGTCCCGTGTTCGAGCCCCGCTATAGGCGGGAATCTTTTCGATTGTAAATGGGGTTCCATTCAAAACAACCATTCGTTATTTCATTATCATCCATTAAATATTGCTCTGAAATAAACAAGTTAGTGTCAAGCAAACGGAAGTAATTTATTACTTACTTTAGTCAATTAATGCCTGTCCATAATTTATATCAACAAGGGAGTCATTCTAGTTATATCTCTCCCTGTATTATCTTTCTTATTTTCTTTCTAGGTTAAGATAGCAGCACTAAACGATTCACGCCTTATCGGAACGTGCCTTTATAATGTGGTAGTGCTAAGTGCGGTGGGGTTGACCTTGAACCTTGTTCTCCACGACGAAGTTGTTCTCCTGTATGGTATTTTATCTGCTGTCCTCATAATTGGCACAACGGCGACACAGCTCATTGTATTCCTGCCAAAGGTAAGAATTTACTTACGCCTGAAAAATGCGTAATCCCCAGCAGCCACATGACGTTGCAATTACGTCGCACTGACATCGATGCGACGTCATTCCATCGCATCGACGTCAGTTCGCTGTCTTTCAAAAGTCATTTCCACGCTGGGACTCATGTCGTATATATTGCAAACGATACGGTAAACGCCCCTAAACAAGTGAATAACAATAGCAGGTATACGGACGTGTCCAAAAGTAGGAATGCTTTTTAAAATGCTTTTTAGCGGTAGGTAGAACTTAGGTGATCATTAAACATGAATCTTAGCTGAACTAGATCAAGTAAAAAATCATTATCGCCATTTAAGAAACGTCTATCTTTTCCAGGAAAGAGTAAACAATAATGCTGCTACAAAAATTGTAACCAAACTACACTCAACTCTCGATATCTGAAAGTCGAAGTTCATCCCAAACTACTGATATCTCAAAGTAAATTTTCTGGTACCAGAAAATTTACTTTGAGATATCAGTAGTTTGAGATAACAGGAGTTGAAATGTAAATGAAAATAGGGACTGTGTCCAAACTATATTCTTTGATATAAGATGGACTTTGAGATATCAGTGTTCGAGACACTGTTGTACGACTCAGACGTATGTAAAGCATTTTTGTGCACAATTTGGTTTTGAAGTTAAAGAACCGGTGGAGTTATCACAAAACTCCTGGGGCCGTATTCATAAAACGACTTCAGTGGTTGCTATGCTGTTGCTAAGGCTAAATTTCTTTGAAGGAGATTCCCTACAACTATGAAATTTGCTCTGGAGGAACAGTCTTACAAAGACTGTTCCTCCAGAGCAAATTTCATAGTTGTAGGGAATCTCCTTCCAAAGACTGTTCCTCCAGAGCAAATTTCATAGTTGTAGGGAATCTCCTTTCTAGATATTTAGCCTTAGCAACCGCATAGCAACGACTTAAGTGGCTTTATGAATACAGCCCCTGAAAATGGCAAAAACCCAAATTTCAGTGTTTTGCCTTCTGAGAGTAGTGTGAGAACTTTGTCAGTCGGATAAACGCTTTGAGCTAATAACTTTTAAATAACTTACACACTGTTACTCAAAAGGTAAATTTTGATCAGATCTGATCATTTCATTGCTGCAGCTTAATGGAGATCTATAAGTAGATCTTATCCTGTGTCTTAGACTTTGCAATCCTCGACCCCCGTCACCCCGTCACCCGCCCCAATTTTAACAGTCGATGATTAACAAATGATAATTAGAAAAGTGGATTTTATTTTGTTATTTTCCCCCTGTTTTAACCACCTCATGGATTGTCTACTTTTGAACAGCACTAAAAGGGCTTTAGAAAGGGTCTGTAAGATGCTCAGAGGTAGTTATCTATATATGAGCCGCGACACGACAAAACCAACAATGTGGCTGTGCGCCCAGCGCAGACTCAGATCAGCCTGGGCATCCGCCCAGTCTGATCAGAGTCTTCGCTGTCCGCACGGAGGTAGCTTAGACCCTTATCTAACCTTTGAGCACTTAACGAAGAGTCTGGTCAAACTGGGTGGCTGCCCAGGCTGATCTGAGTCTGCGCTGGGCGAACAACCACTCTGTTGGTTTTCTCGTGTCGCGGCTCATATGATCTGCTTCCCAGCACTTTATAGTGTTATAGCTCAAGCGATAGAAACGGAGCTTCTAGATCAAGTACCAGGCTAATCACAGGCTGCAATTTGAAATATCTCTTATTTGAACTACAAGTTTTACACACCTCGCCGAAAAGTTGACCTAAAAATTCTAAATAATGAGATGGCTAAAATGGACTAGTCTGCCTTCACAACTGATCAGAGCCTGCACTGTTTATTTAGACCTTTATTTCCAAATACTTTTACGTTAAACATTTTATGACAGTTGCGGTAATTACTCAATAAGCTTCAAAAGAGTGAAGTTGGGTAAATTCGGACACCGGGTAAATTCGGACAGTGACATTGTTTCCTTTATATGTCAGTTGTTTGGTATTAAAACAAAATAAACTGGGTAAACAGTGACAATCCTAATGAGACGGCTCATAATGAGCCGTCTCATTTGCATTTTCACTGTTTGAAGTGGTATGTCCGAATTTACCCGCTGTCTAAAGTTCCCCGACTTGACCACATTTCAGACGAATCAATTATTTGTTAACTGTCACCCACACACACTATCAATTTGCATTTCAATTTGATTTCATTACGAAGGTATACAATTTGAAAAATCCATTTAAGTAATATATGAAGCAAATGCGTATCTTAAACATAAGTATGTCTTCCCTCTGAAAGAAATGCAGAGAGCTATTATTCAGTATTTCAATTCAGTATTTAAAACGTTCAGCCTTAGAATGATATTACTATTTTTTAGTTTCAGTCAGTCTGCCAGTCTTCTATTACGTTTTATATACCTTTACACATTTCATTACATCACAGAAACAACTAATCAAAAATGAAATAAGAATATCTACTTTGAGCTTGACGGATGAATTAGACGTTTGTAGATTCCTCAATCATGGCTGAGTTGCTGATTTCAATCTCCCTAAAGTACAATTTATTAATTTGTTGGACAGAAAGATTAACTGGTCTTATTACGAAAACTACATTTCAATCGAAGTCAACATTCTGTTTTTAGTGCTGCCATGTACTTCTAAAATCATTGCACACAACTTATAACTGCTTACATATTTATCATACATAACCGGTTTTCACTTCGTTTTGCGCATTTTTTTTCGCCATGCTCATATTTATTGCTGCTGCTAAAGATCCTTATTTTTGCATTTATCAGGCCTCTCGATAAGGTTTCAGAAAAACACTATTTTGAAACATCGTTTTGATGTTTTTTATTTGCTGGGATGGGACTTTCTTATAATCATGCTGAGGAAACATTTATACGGTCTTTAAACACGCATTGAAATTCTAATTCTAGGCTGTATTATACGCAGTTGATGGAGAAAAGGCAGATGTGCTCTCAATAATCATGCATGCACACAAAATAAGTTGTAATTAGTTATAATTAAGCTTAATTTATACACTTTTGAGAGACACCACGCTGGTCCAAAACATAATCGTTTCACTTAGGCTAAAGACATATGGCAGCCACTTCTTTTTTAAAAAGTAGTCGAGGAGTCAATGTATCAAAATCATAAATCTGAACTCACATAACCCATATAAACATCAACTGGTCCGCTAGATTTCGTTGTAGTTCAACACATCATTAAAAAGAGGATACACACGCCAATTTTGTTTTTTCTAGGATTTTAGATACATGTATAAAGCCTTTGCAAATTCTTTCTCTACCTATGCTGAATGTAGATTCATTTTCGCTTTTTAATTTTGCTCTATTGCAGATAATGGCTGTGTATTATCCTCATCATGTGGCACCTGATTTACCAGGGACCTATGACGGCCAAGGCTTAAACTCATCTATCCATATGACTATCAACTCTAGAACATTTGCACCACGTGACCCCTGTAATGACACAACGACAAGTACCAAAATTTCATCCGCTGATGGAAAACGTTTTAGTGGATGAAAAAGAATATTTTGGTGATAAAGCTCAATTAACGATATGACAGAGAAAATGTTTGTACATGATGCTAGGATCGGGTAGCACACAGTGACAAGCTGCATAAAATTGAGGACCGAAAAAAAAGACTGAAATCTGAGCCGCGCTACGACAAAATCAATAAAGTGGTTGGGCGCCCAGCGCAGACTCAGATCAGCCTGGGCATCTCCCAACCTGATCAGAGTCATTGCTGTCCGCATGGAGGTAGCTTAGTCCCTTAGCTACTCTTTAAGTGCTCAGCGAAGAGTCTGCGAAGTGACGTCATCAGATGATCACGTGTGTAGCTTGGTTGGCAAAAGATTAGCAGCTAACAGTGTTTTTCTATAGGATAGTCTGAAGTGTAATCGCTAAAATGCGTAACGAATAATTAAAATAAGTGTGAATGAATAGTTTCCGATTTAAAACCATTGGAAATAAGGTCTCAGTCACCCCTCATACGAAAAAGAAATAATTTAATTAATTAAATTCATCTACTAAAACGCGTATTTGTGTATACCCATCAACTTAACCAGACTGAAAAAATATTAACAGAATAAAATGAAAATAATGTAGATCAGTATCTTAATCTTTTCTACTTAAAAGTATATTTATTAGTATAGTTATATAGGATAAGATAAAAAAAAAATAAGAAGTAGAATATTATATCTAAGAGAACTTAAGCGGATTTGCTGTAAAATGTCGATCGGATTTAGGGAAAAGAAAATTAAAAACAAAAATAATAGAAATAATAATATCTATCTATCTATCGATGGTTGCTATTTCTTAAAATTTTATAAACAATAAAGAAAGAAAAATAAATAAAATAGCGGAAGCCATTCGTTTGTACTAGCGGATAATTAGCCGCCCTCGGCGCACAAACAGTTTATTTTAGACACATGTTTATTTCAAATTTTCGCCACAGGAAACTAGCGGCGTTTTTTTTTAACTATGATAAATCCTTGATCCAAGGATCCACTGAAGACAGCAAAGATACTGTTATACAACAGGAAACAAACATTTTTAATTCAGCAAATTAACAGAGGATTGAGACTCAGATACTTTTAAGTTTAAAGTTTCTATGATAAAAAGTATATATTGTGTTTTGTGAATGCGAGATCATCAACGATTAACTGCCAATTATTCAATCATTCATTTATCTAATAGTTGTCGTCCGTTCATTCGTTGTATTTTCCGATTCCCTTTTTACACGCTACATCATCTAGACTTTTGTAAATTTGCGCTTTGAACATGTGTGATAGAAAGGAAAAAAAGTATTTTGAAGCATCTTACCACGAAAATAAATCATGAAATTCAATTTCATTAAAGAAAATGTAAGCCTTACACATTTTCTGTCTGAAACATTAAACTTTTGCTGTTTTAAATGGAATTTCATATTTTATACAAACAACCATGCGCATTAATTGTATACTATTAATACTGTATCAATCTTTCTGCCAATCATACTCGGGGAATCCCCCAGGTGTCTTATTAGTGACGTCACGCTCCTATATAGAGGATTCCTAAACATTTGTGTGGCGTCGAATAGAAAGGGACCGTAAGCTATGTGCGTATAATGAAATCAGGCTGCCCGTTTACGCAAACTAATCAGAGTCATCACGGTTGTATTCTAAATCGTATTTAGGATTCACAGAATATATTTCCGTACAGGTAAAAGACTCTGATCGGATTTTGCCGATACACAGTGCGAAATGCGGCGTCTGATCACGGTCTACAGTACTGGGTATTTCTCTTTTACAAACAAAAATATTAAATTAGCCGCGACACGCGACACGACAAAACCAACAAAGTGGCATGAGCGCCCAGAGAAGACCTAGATTAGCCTGGGCAGCCAGACAGTATGAGCAGAGTGTTCATTGTACGCTTAAAGGGTAGACAAGGGTTTAAGCTAGCTCCATACCGACAGCGAATACTCTGATCAGACTTGGCGGATGTCCAAGCTGTTCTGAATCTTCGCAGGGTGCACATGCACTTTGTTGGTTTTCTCATGTCAGGGCTCAAATATTAACTGAACAAGACACCCCTTTTAAAACTGACCAATGGACTCATCATATTTATAAAAGAGAAAAGAGTCAGACAAGCATAGATTTGTACAAGTCTGATACCCATAAAGACATATAAATGGCAGATCAGATAGTCATATTCAGCCGTTGTCAAATCGGTTAAAATTGACGAGCAGTTGTTTATCAAAGGTGACAGCGGCAGAACACTGTATTAGTTAGTGTTCAGAGTATATACACGGGTTTCCAACGTTTGCTGTTATGGGCCTTAAATATTACTATAAAATTGTACCGCATTGTATATCTAAATGTCCCACTTTAGAATATTGACGGTAATTATTTTTGATATTCCATTTTTAAAGCCTCCAGGGGTCGAGGGAACGAAAAGTTGTTAGAGCGGTCCAGGTCACATGACCAACATGGCCGACATGCCTATATAAGGTTAAAACCTTTAAAATTCTTCACCAGAACCAATGGACTAATAAAAGCCTTGAAATTTGGTTTGAAGCATTGAGTACTCGAGCACTATCAAGATTGTTGAAAATATGACCTTGGAGTGATCTAGACCTTTTTTATGGCAAGGTCAAATGTAGGAAAATGATAGAACATAAGATTTCATTAGAAAGGTTTTAAGATTTTGGCCTAGAAACTGGTATATACAGTTGTCTCAACGAGTAGGCACTCTCCTTAGAGAACAAACTGGTTCCTTTTTTCAGAGAATGAAAACTATTCCAAGTCAGAATGGTGTCCTTTGGAAAAGTATCTGTACATCTTAACACTTCATAATTAGTGTGTCGCAATTATTCAGTTATCAGACGAGAGTTTATCTTCCAAAATTACCAAAAATATGTAAATATATGTAAATCAGTCTGGGAAATTCAGCTATAAAATAGTTTGGTTTCTTTCTCTTTCGAAACAATACAAAGATTTAGACCCGTCTTGTAAGATTGTTTTGGAAGGGATCCAAAACAATCCCAAACATCTAGATCCGTGTTATAAAAATTGTTTTGGAAGGGATCCAAAACAATCACAAAGATCTAGATCTGTCTCGTAAAATTATTTTAGAAGGGATCCAAAACAAACCCAAGGAACTAGATCCGTCCTCTAAGACGGATCTAGATCTTTGGGATTGTTTTTAAAAGGGAAAGCGTGTCTTTAAACTAAATAAATACGGTAACTTGTGATGATAGAATTATAATGAGAAATACTGTCCAGATTATCCGAGTATGGCTTAATGCCCAAGTCACACACACACATTACGGATTGGGCGGATAGTTGCGGACTGTAAATCCACACAATATGTGGGCGTGTTCTCTCTCCATATCGATTCCGTATCGTATCCGTATGGTATCCGCAAGGTCCGCAGCATATGTCACCAAATTTTGAAAAGTTTAGATATTCTGGCGCGGACGAGTTAACCATAATGATTCGTAACTGAAGGCATTTATCCGCATTTATCCGTATCTAATCCGTATCTAATCCGTATTTCGACCTATCGATCAGCGGTCCTCCCAAAATTAGTGGACAGATATGGTTTCATGCGGATTGTAACGGTTAGATACGGGTCTCGTTCTGCGTATTGTTACGAACTAATGCCCCAGTCAGATAAGCTATTCGCAATTATCCTCACCGATGCGTATCTGTCAGTATTGGAGCGTAGGTTATCAGTATAGAAACGTATCTGAAGGTAAAAGTCCTTAAAAACACTCCGAACGAAACCCGTTACTAAACGTAATTGAAGGTAACGATCTGCGTGAAACCGTATCAGTCCACAACTTGGGGTGGGCTGCCGAATGATAGGTTTATATAGATACGGATAAGATACGGATTAGATACGGATTATATATGAATAAAAGCGGATGAATGCCTTCAGCTACCTTTAGTTACGGATCAATACGGTTTACTCGTACGCGCCTGAATTTCGAAAATTTTCAAATTTTGGAATCGGATCCTGCGGACTCTACGGATACGATACGGACAGTTACCGACTCTGTGGATGCGAACGGACCTTTACAAATAACACCGGAGAGATACGGATGGGCCATCCGTAGATGCGATACGGACCGTTACGAATAAAGCCGGACATATACGAACGAGCCATTCGTAGCATCAACAACATCTTTCCACATCTAGAAGTAACAGAAGGTAATGGAAGGTAAGTAGTACGTATACATTCGTATCATCCATCATCGTATTGATTCAAAGGGAAAATATCTGACCGCCGACATCCGTATTTATCCTTAACCATACGCATCTATAGGTAACTGTATCCGTAAATTAATCAAGAAAATAGGCCACGCCAACAAATTCTGCGGATTACTGTGGATTTTTATCCACAACTATCCGCCCCATCCGTAATGTGTGTGTTTGAGTGGGGCATAATAGACATTCTTTTGCAACATCCTATTTAGGTTAATGGTACAATTTTAAGGGAAAGCAGTTCTTCCATTTTTCAAGATTCCTCCCATTTAATTTTTCTAAACTCTTAAGGTGGTGATAATAACTGATTTGGGGCGAAGAAAAAAAACCTGCATAAAATGCTGAAAATATAACAGATCTTCCCAAAAATTAGCAGATGCCTTCTTTATGCTGTTTCCCACAATTCAGAATCGAAAAACGCAGGACTTGCTGAGGGTAAAAAGGGTTTGTGTAAGAAAAGTTCAAAGGGTAATTTTGTGTGCAAAAATCTAAGAAAACTAAAAAACAACCATATCTATTGAAAATGTAATAAGGTCTGAAGGTTCTTTAAAGAACTATGGAGAGCGTCCTATCAATTATTTTTTTTCAATTTTGTATTATCACACATTATCAGGCTGGGCAGATAAGAATATGGTGTAATCAGTGTCCAAATATTTGCCAAAAAAACAACAATAGAGTCCATTTTCAAGGTTACACAATTTCATTTACACACCTGTGTCATGGTCACAGTTATGTATTATTTATATTGTGAGTGTGATATATGTGTATAACTGTCCTACATGTATTTAATCAATGCATCCAGTGTACATGTACTATATGCATGGTCAGACATTTGAGGAAAAGTGACTGTTTTCATCTGGTCTATCTTACAATTTGAGAAAGAGTTGGAAAAATAATTGCTAGAACGCTTTTTTAATGCACTGAAGTACCTTCATAGCTAAGAATATTTTCAAGCATTAAGTTTGTTTTCTAGATTTCTCGCACCAAATTACCCTTTGATTTTCCCATATAAAAGCACTTCCTCAAACAGCCTGATTCTCTAATCTGTATTCCAAACTGTAAAGAACAACGAAAATAAGAAGTATGTTAACTTTCAGGGAGATCTGTTTATTTCTTATCGTTTTACTCAGACTTTTGTATTTATCACAAATCACCACCTTAAAGAACAGAATTTTCCCAAACCTGGAAGCAAATTTGTTTCCTTTAAGAGTAGACACCATTTTTTAAAGACTGTGCTGTCCAGGAAACAAACAGGAATTCAATGAATTGCCCTCATTTGAAGAAATGGCAAAAAAAACATGGAGGTGTACCCATTTAGCTTTGACGCTAGACACTAATGCGTTAACATTATTGTACATGTTTATCTTTCATTGTGTTGTCGTAACATGTCTATTCCTAAAAAAAATATATAAAATATCGCTGGGAACTTCATTGATATTTTCTTCCATTTCCATTTGTAAATTTATCATATCATGACTAGTGTAGTGCTTATAAATGAGCCGCGACGCGAGAATACCAACAAAATAGTTGTGTGCCCAGGCAGACTAAAATCAGCATGTGCATCCATCCCGTCTGATCAGACTTTTTGCTAAGCGCTTAAAGAGTAGCTAAGGGTCTAAGATACCTTCATGCGGACAGCGAAGACTCTGGTCAGACTGGGCGGATGCCCAGGCTGGTTTGAGTATGCGCTGGGTGCATATCCACTTTGTTGGTTTTCTCGGGTCGCGGGTCACATGTGAGTATACCCTGGGTATCCAGATCTATATTTTAACTGTTATTTGATAACTATAACTAATTGCATTCTACAAAGATAACCTAGGCAGTAGTCTGGAAGGCAGTTCAAAAAATTTGAATCGAACGAAAAGTAGAAGTGGAGTGATCTGGAACTGATAGACTCGAATTCCACATCTTTTTCCGAACATAAAGTGACAAGACATGTAGAGAAACATAAGAACAGACGGATAGCAATATGAACAGCTTTGTGTCAAAACAAGTGGTCATAAACCTGGGATAAGCAAACCATAATTGCATAAAGCACTCAAAACATTCATCTTTACATATGATCTGTTTCTATATATGCATAAAACATACATCAGAAAAGATAGAAAAACTAACTAAAAAAAAGAAAATTAAATTATTTGAGAATTAATCATTGGTTTGAGAAAATCACACTTTCCCACCACATGAATTTCTGGTAGCATCTCACTTATAATAATTCAAAAGAAGTATGGCATACACTGTATGCCATGCTCCTCTCGAATCATTTGTGAGATGATATCACGGGTCTGTCGCCATAGCAACTATGGAATCACCAACTGATGTGCTCAGTACCTTGGCAGAATGACGTCTCGATGACATCACTAAGACACCATATTGAACTATTAGTTGCTATGCTAAAATGGATATATAACGTAAAGGGTATCAGAGCATGGCATACAGTGTATACAGTGCATGCCATGCTCCGCCATTTTTAATGACATAACAAACTAATATTTTTTCAACAGAAATTTCAGTTTTTCGCAAGCAAATAATTATTTTCATGCCAGTTAACTCCGTGTTAGCCTTGGACACACACATAACCCTCATTGCGAACGAAAATGGAAGTGACCGTTTTATTAAGACTCTTATTAGTCTGCAAGGCTGCATATGCCAAACAGTATCGATTTTTATAAAGTCATTATAATGGGCTCTGGATCCCAAAGGAAATAATAATAAAAAGTAGAAAATGTGTTTATGAAACACTATGCCCCCAACCTTATGCTTGCCTCTAAAGAAAGCTAATCCCATAATGTTTGTACCATATGCTTCAATGCAAGTTGAACTAGATAATGTGTTTGTAAACCACTATGCCCCCAACTATATGCCTGACTCTAACAAGAGCAATAAAAAGAAACAAAAATACAGTTGTGCTATATTTTTTAATTTTCTACCTATCTCTGAAATATTAAGGTCAAAGCAGTTACGGTTCTTGAGTAATAGATCAACCCTAAAATATTATGTACTTGGAAAGGGACATAACTCTGTCAATAATGAATGCAACATAACGTAACTATCATTAGATTGATCGACATATCAAACACTATTCATATACCAAAAATGAAATGTCTAGGTCAAACAGTTCAAAAGTTGAGAAACTGCCAAAGTTAATCCAAGGGCATCATTCAGTCAAATATTTATTAAATAAGCTCAAAAGCTAATCAGGTGATCTGCATCTTAGACCTTACCAGATTGCCAAATATGAACAACCTAGCTCTAATGCTTTTTCCAAGATTTTGCTAACAAACTTACACTTAATTTTTCAAGAAGGGGCTGAACTCTGTCAATAATGAACTCAATATGACTTGATTATCATCAAAATGATCAATACATCAAATACTATAACTACTTCAAAAATCAGGTCTCTAGGTCAAACGGTTCAAAAGTTGGAAAAATGCCAAAGTTAACAAAGGGGCATAATTCAGTCACTTTTTACGAAATTAGTCCAAAAGGTAATCAGGTGATCTACACCTAAGGCCCTACTAATTTGCTAAAAATGAACAATCTATCTCATACTTTTTCCTAAATGTTGCTAACAAACTTACATTTAATTAGGTGAAAAAGGACCATAACTCTAAAACTACATGGTCCATGGAAAAGAGAAAAAATACAGGTCTGCTTACTTTTTATGGTCTATCCACCTATGAAATATCAAGGCTCAAGCAGTTACAGTTCTTGAGTAATGGATCATACCTAAGACGCTTTGCAAAAATAAGAAAAAAGGGGCATAACTCTGTCCATAATGAATTCAACACAATGTAATTATCATTGAAATGATCAACACATCAGATACTATAAGTATATCGAAAAACCAGGTCTCTAGGTCAAACAGTTTAAAAGTTGGAAAAATGCCAAAGTGTAAAAGGGGGCATAATTCAGTCAATTTTTTACAAAATTAGCCCAAAAGTTAACCAGGTAATGTACATTATAGGCCCTACCAGAATGCCACATATGAACAACCTAGCTCAAATACTTTTTTCAATGTTTTGCTAACAAACTTACATATAAATTTTCGAAAGAGGGGCATAACTCTGACAGTACAAGGCTGACGGAAAAAAATACTAATTTTTATAATCTATCTACCTATAAAATATCAAGACCCTAGCCTTTACAGTTCCTAAGTTACGAAGCATACTTAAAGAGTTACGGACGTACCGGACGGAAAAACGGACAAGCCAAAAGCAATATGCCCCCTCAACTTCTTCGAAGTTGGGGGCATAAAAGGGGCTTTAATAACTCAGTCAAAAATTAACAATTTTTTTTCAAAAGTTTATCTGGTCATCTACACCTTGGGCAATGTCATACTGCAAAAATCCATGATCCTAGCATCAGGGGTTTTTGAGATATTTTGTTCACAAAGTTCCACAGGCTAAGTCGAAAAAGGGGCATAACTCTGGAGAAACATGACAGGCAGAAAAATAGAAAAAAAAACATGTTTTCGCTTATTTTCCATACAAATCATGTGTATAAAGTTTCAAGTTCTTAGCTCTTACCGTTCTTGCCCATATGTTAGGGTACATTTGTACTATAGGCTTCAATGGACTAAGTCGAAAAAGGGGCTTACCTCGGCCAAATATATATATATATATTTTTTTTTGTTTCAAAAGTTTATCAGTCATCTACACGTTGGGCAATATGCCTGCAATGATCCTAGCATCAGGGGTTCTTGAGATATTTTTTTAACAAGGTTCCATAGGCTTACAATGTACTAAGGTGAAAAGGGGGGAATAAGTCGGTCAAAATTTCACGATTTTTTTTCAATTCCATAGGCTTACAATGTACTAAGGTGAAAAGGGGGGAATAAGTCGGTCAAAAATTCACGATTTTTTTTTCAAAAGTTAACCAGTTTATCCACTCATCAGTAAATGAGCTGTCAAAGTTTCAAGGCTTTAACTAAGATACTTTTTGAGATATCTTGCTCATAAGGTTTCAATCTGATTTTTTCTCATGGGGCATAACTCCGAAAAAAGGGACACAACTCGGACAAAAAATAAGAGTCAGCTATTTTTGATGACAAATCCACATGTGAAATTCAAGCTATAGCAAGCATTTTTCCTAAGATATGTTATGCGTGACGAACGGACGGGCGGACGCACAGAAGCACAGACAACCCAGAAGCAATACGCCTCCTCAACTTCTTCGAAGTTAGGGGCATAAAAATACTCTATAGTGAGGTAGTGGGGACTTTTTACAGCCACCACACGGCACATAATAACAGCTGCAGGGAAGTCAAATAAAATCTAAGAAAGTTGCCCTTGAAATGACAACATAATTACCGCAACGGAAAATTATTGGGTGAAAATGGTGCTTTAACCAGTAATTTTCGCTCTACCTCCCACTGAGACGCAGTTTCCATTTAATTTGGTCCAAATAACACCAATAGTAATACATTTATATAAACAAATACAAACATATACGTTTTTTTTGGTTGTTTTTTTACCTTTTTTCAATTTTTTCATATATAAACATATACATGTATCAGAATGATTCCGAACAAACAGAAAATTTAGACTAAGGTTTGTGGACACAAAACATAACAAAATTTGATAAACGAGAACCCCACCTAAACATTACAGTAATTAATTGCTGGGGGATATAAAGCGGATTCTAAGCAGATCTAAACAGATCAAACCTGCGCTATTGGACGGACACATGGCGCCAAGTGTGTGCAAGTATGGTTACGTACCGTTGAGCCACTTGGGTAACTTCGATACGAGAATTGAACAGAATTAGAACAAAAATCAAACCTGCGCTCTAGCTTCCATCGTTATTCATAAAACATTTAATTACTTTCTCTTTCATCAAGAAATCAGCACAGAGAACATTATATCGAGAAATATTTAACATCTTGATGGAACAAAATATGAGGGCTAAACATAATTACAATGAACACTGGAACTCCAACCACAGCCGGGGATACATCAGACGCCAAAATATATTTAAGAAACAGATCAGCTCTAGCAGTGAATTGTTGAGTAATAATTCCCTGTTTGGAAGTCAGTTGTAAAGTTGGTCATGTCACGAGCGCGGAGCGCGAGTGATATATCTACTTACACGGACCGACAAACAGTTAATTATTACTCAACAATTCACTGCTAGAGTTGAACTATTTTGATTCTAACAATTAAAAAATGCTGAAAAGGAATTATTTCATTTAAATTCTTCCAATCATCCTACCTGCGCGTTTATGCTTTGGCTTTATCTACGATAAATGTACGTTTTTGTGCGATTTTACAGAGAAACTGAGACGTTACACCGTCTAACGAACAAAAAGGTCACAAAATATGTCAGTAGTTGCCAGTGGCGTCAGCCATTCGACTCACGCGCTCCGAAACAGTGAATTGTTGCAGAATAAATCACGGAAGTTTTCCATTGCTACTATAGGCGCTCTGTGTTAGTATTTGCGCTTATCGCTCAGCACAAAATAAATCCCGACCAGTGTATGAATTGATGCACCAAGGTACCATAGAATTCAGGTTCTTACAGGCCTTGTTTAAGATTAAGACGTGTCCCTTGTCCCATAATTTAATTTTGATATCAGGTCGTAATGGCGATGATAATAAATTTTGGATCGCCTCACGGAGTGTGTGTAACTGGTAGCGTTGGTTTAGAAGTTTCGCCGCTAAATTTATATCGGGTGTTAACGTCAGCAACATGACCAGACGTTAAGCTGTAAGAATGTTTCTACGAGCCTGTAAAAGTACCTAAAGTTTAGTAAGTATTTTGCTGACTAGTTTTAAGTTCAGTCGATTGAGTACATCCCAAATGGGTTCACTTGACTATCTTTACATAATTATTAATAGTATAGAGGTACATATATAAAACTCGACCTTTAAATTTCAGAACTTACCGTTACGGGCCCATATATGCACATAAATATATTAAGGCCTACCACTGTACACTGGCGCTCACGTATTTGTACACATTCAAAACGCGTCGGAGACGCAGTTGATGCGCGCGGGATACGCGGTAATTATGGACGCGAAAATTTTAGTAGCCAATGAAAATTCGTTCTCAATTTTGCGTATACCGCGAAGCGACGCGTGCAACGCGCATTTTATGCAAATTTCATGCACCCAATAAAAATTGCGCACATGATACGGGTAGTGACGTAGTCCTTTGCGTCTCAACGCGCGTGTACGGAAACCAATCAAAATCGCGTATAGAATGCACATTATAGTGAGGTCAACTTTAAGTAAATCATGTGAAAGAAAGAGCCAGTATAAGTCTACATCAAGCTTGATGTCGAATGCTCATTTGGTCTTACTTGAACAATAACGGGAAAGAAAGAAAGAAAAAAGAAGCCTAGAAACTCGACCGGCATCTCAAAACTGGGACAGTCCAATGACACTTCGCCATTGAAGTGGAAATAAATCACACTCTTCAGCCATAAATTCCTTTTGTATCAGAAATTAAAATCGTGAAATCTGGAATTAATATGACCTTTATGGAAAATAAGTGCCAGGCGGCAGTCACTTTGAATCTTAAAAAGGCATTTGATCTTACATGGACTCCAGGGACCCTCATCAAGCTTAACGAATTCGGCATCAATGGAAATACGTTCCGCTGCATTCATAACTTCTTAAACGGCAAAAGAATTCAAGTCAGGGTGGGGGGTAAAAAACCTCTGATCAACATGACTTGGAAATGGCTGTCTCCAGGGCAGTGTCCTCAGCCCTATCCTATTTAATGTAATAATAAATATATCGGGGGGGGGGGGGGGGGACCCAAACCTCTCTCTTTCTCAATATGCAGATGACAGTGCCATCTGGACCTAGCATTCCTCTCCCAAGCATGCTCTTGTAAAAGTCCAATCAGCCCTCCAGACAATCGCGATATGATCCAAGCTCTGGGACTTCAAAATCCCCACTATTAAGACAAAGGCTATAATTTTCACTAAAAAAAAACTTAATATTGAATTACTTCAAAAACTCTCCCTTTTTGGGACAGAAATAGAATTTAGTTACCATATCACCTTCCTGGGTAAGATCCGTGATAGCAAACTAACATGGGGTCAGCATATTAAAAATCTGATTGAAAAATGTAATAAAGACCTAAACCTCATGAGGATGGTTTCAGGCACCTCCTATGAAGCAGATAAAAAAATCCTATTGACATTACATAATGCCCTAATCCTCAGTAAAATTGATTATGGTGCGCAAGCTTATAACTCGGCATCCAAACATCTACTCTCAAAGGTCAAGACCTCATCCAAAACAACTTAGCACTCCGTATTGCTATGAGGGCATACCACTCCACCCCTATTAATGCTTTAGAAGTTGAATGTGGAATTAAACTCCTACAGCTGAAGGCTCCGGGCCACGTAGCGCAACCAATAGGGCACCTGACTCATGCCAGAGGTCTTGGTTGCAAAACCCAGTCTGGCCACATACTTCGTTTCTCCTTCCGCTGATTCAAGAAAGGCAGTTGTCAATTATTGACCACCGGCACTTACAACCATACCAAACCCTCAAAACTGAAATGAAGCAGTAACCGAAAAATGGCACTCCCAATGGACCAATAGCAACAAGGGCCACACCTTCCATTTCGTCAAACCAAAGGTTAAACTTCAATGTGACGTATATAGTCTCAATAGACGTTTCGACATAGCCTATTCCGGACTAAGGCTAGGACACTGCGTGCAGGGCTGCCTTCACTACGGTAACCAGTCCTCCCTATGCCCCCACTGCAATGATGCAGAAGATCTCAACCATATCTTCTTTGACTGTGTGGCCCCATAACAATCAAAGGCGAGACCATAGAATCCACCATATTCAAGTTAGGCTATCATACAAGATCCTGTCTCTCCCAAAGAAACATGCAAATACAATACAGAAGGTAGTCTTTGAATACCTGGACAAAACCAATATCATTGCCAGGATATAGATAGATTCCAATACAATAGGGAAAAAATCCCCCTAATTTTCTCTAATTCGAGCCCCTGTTGCTAACCACCTACCAAACCCATTCTCAAAATCCCTGGATCCACATTCCCCCCTTCTAAGTGCAATGCTCGTGACAAAAACTCCCATTACTCAGCCCCAAAACCCATCTGTACGACTACAATCTGACTTTCCCATGGTCGTATAAATGACTTTTGTCTATTGACAATAAAGGCTAAAATTAATGTGTATCTAACCTCCTTAACCGCACACCCAGGCTAAGTTACCTGGAAACTAAATGAACCATTATAAGATTCTGCACATTTGCTCCCTAGAAACAGCAAAAAAAAAACTGCCCTCTTTTCCCAACAATCCGCAATAAGAAATAAGCTACAGTCCTATGGTCCATTAATAATATTCTCCATTTCTTCCCCACCCCCAAATTAATGTGTATCCAACCTCCTTAATCTAACACCCAGGCTTAGTTACCTGGAAACTAATTAAACCATTATAAGTTTCAACTCATTTGCTCCCTAGAGCCGGCCAAAAGAAACCGCCGTCCTTTTCGAACAACCCGCAATAAGAAATAAGCTACAGTCCCCTTGTCTATTAATAATATTCTCCATTTCCCCTCCAAAAAATAATGTGTATCCAACCTCCTTAATCTCACACCCAGGCTTAGTTACCTGGAAACCAACTAAACCATTATAAGGTTCATCACATTTGCTCCCTAGAAACAGCAAAAAGAAACTGCTCTCCCCTCCGTACAATCCATAATAAGAACTTAGCTATGGTCCTGTTGTTGACTAATAATATTCTCCATTTCCCAAAATATTAGAACACTAAAAAAACTCCCATGAAAATACAGACCCCTAAAACTTTAAATATGCAATATATTTTAGAACCAACTAAACCAAGATAAGGTTTAGTACAAATGCTACAGTCCTAGGTCCCAAAAGGAATTTTTTACCCTACCTACCTTCCTCCCAACAGAATTAAGCTATGGTCCTCTCTGAGACAAACGGGCGCAATTCATGATGTAACCCAGGCAGTCCCAATTACTCATGAGGGCCACAAAACATGAGACAACTGCATTCCAGAATACCCTCAATCTCTTATCCTCCACTGCCCATTGCATTATTTAACAAGGGAATTTGCACCCGACCTAAGAATTTTCTTCCCATTTTTCCCCTAGAGCTGCCCTGGGCCCAGCCAGGACAGGGGGCTTGTTCCGGCTGAACTAGCAAAGTGAAGTCTGATGGAGGCCTGCAGTTCGGGGAAGATGCATTATGGCCGGAAGTGTGCCTCTGATGCCATGCGTTTCCAGAAGCCCTGAATTGTATTGCTAAAGCCAACTCACAGTGGGTCGCAAGGGCTATGTGCATGGGAAGTGATTTATGTGGATCTGTGCACAAGTCAATTAGGGTTCTTGCTACTTAATGTTTCTGGAAGTTTTTGCTCCCCACCAAAGATTTTGCTTCTCCCTTTTTCTGAGACCTGCCCGGGACCCAGCACAGGTTCACTTCGGTGCAACCCCAGTAACACATGAATCTGGGCAGTCTTTTGCACCCCCCACTCCCCACCAAAGAATTTGCACCCCGGCCAAGAATTTCCTCCTTTTTCTCTCCTCCTCCCCATTTTATTTCTCCATAGAACTGTCTTGGACCTAGCAAGGACAGGGGGGCTTGTTCCAGCTTGGGTCTAACATCGGTTAGAAAACCAAGTTCTTCTTGTAGAGAGTCAGGTGTTTTATTCTTGTCGGGGTTCCCGGCTTTCAGTCACCTTGATGATCATTCAACTCTGACCCCATATGCTGGAAATTTTTGCAGCATTAAATTGCTTTCTGGAAATCAAGGTTTATCTTGTAATGTACATATTGTGCCTTCAGCCAAAACTACATGCTACAAATGAAATATTCTTAAACTTTATTTTGTTTACTTTTACTCTGTGTAGAGGATACCTGTTTTGATTCGGCACAGATTGCTCTGCAATAAGGTAATCCGAAGAGAACCCACTTGTCTGTTCAGACTTTACCATTTCCAATTCAATGCAATTACTTCGTAGTAAAATAAATGTGAGAAGGGAGTGCGCTGACCACTGAGCTATGGAGACCCCTTGAAATAGTCTTGAATTGGCTTTTAAACTCTTATACCTTATAAAAAAATATGCCAGTATTCACAGGGTAAAATCGATTCCGCTAATTTTCGCTTCCTGCAGAGACTGTACATCATATCTGACTTCCATCGAGACTATCCGCGAGTTCTTGCTTCCTGTCGAGAGTCTCTGCAGGAGGCAAGAGATCGCGGACAGTCTCGACAGAAGCCAAAAATGATGTACAGTCCGCCGAGACTGTCCGCGATATCTCTTGCTTCCTGCAAAGACTTCTGTCCTCGAAAATTGGCTTCCTGCTGAGACTGTCTGCGTGACTCTGTTTCCTGCCGAGAGCCAATCTGACTTTCCTACGGTCGTATAAATAACTTTTGTCCATTGACAATAAAGGCTAAAATTAATGTGTATCTAACCTCCTTAACCTCACACCCAGGCTAAGTTACCTGGAAACTAAATAAACCATTATATGGTTCAGCACATTTTCTCCCTAGAAACAGCAAAAAGAAACTGCTATCTTTTCCCAACAACCCGCAATAAGAAATAAGCTACAGTCCTACGGTCCATTAATAATATTCTCCATTTCTTCCCCACCCCCAAATTAATGTGTATCCAACCTCCTTAATCTCACACCCAGGCTTAGTTACCTGGAAACTTAATAAACCATTATAAGTTTCAACTCATTTGCTCCCTAGAAACAGCCAAAAGAAATCGCCTTCCTTTTCGAACAGCCCGCAATAAGAAATAAGCTACAGTCCCCCTGTCTATTAATAATATTCTCCGTTTCCCCTCCAAAAAATAATGTGTATCCAACCTCCTTAATCTCACATCCAGGCTTAGTTACCTGGAAACCAACTGAACCATTATAAGGTTCATCACATTTGCTCCCTAGAAACAGCAAAAAGAAAATGCTCTCCCCTCCGTACAATCCACAATAAGAAATTAGCTACGGTCCTGTTGTTGACTAATAATATTCTCCATTTCCCAAAATATTAGAACACTAAAAAAACTCCCATGAAAATACAGACCCCTAAAACTTTAAACATGCAATATATTTTAGAACCAACTAAACCAAGATAAGGTTTAGTACAAATGCTACAGTCCTAGGTCCCAAAAGGAATTTTTACCCTACCTACCTCCCTCCCAACAGAATTAAGCTATGGTCCTCTCTTAGACAAACGGGCGCAATTCATGATGTAACCCAGGCAGTCTCAATTACTCATGAGGGCCACAAAACATGAGACAACTGCATTCCAGATTACCCTCAATCTCTTATCCGCCACTGCTCATTGCATTAATTAACAAGGGAATTTGCTCCCCACCTCAGAGTTTGCTCCCCATTTACCCCCTAGACCTGCCCTGGGCCCAGCCAGGACAGGGGGCTTGTTCCGGCAGAACTAGCAAAGTGAAGTCTGATGGAGGCCTGAAGTTCGGGGGAGATGCATTATGGCCGGAAGTGTGCCTCTGATGCCATGCGTTTCCAGAAGCCCTGAATTGTATTGTTTAAGCCAACCCACAGTGGGTCGCGAGGGCTGTGTGCATGGGAAGTGATTTATGCGGATCTGTGCACAAGTCAATTTGGGTTCTTGCTACTTAATGTTTCTGGAAGTTTTTGCTCCCCACCAAAGATTTTGCTTCTCCCTTTTTCTGAGACCTGCCCGGGACCCAGCACAGGTCCACTTCAGTGCAACCCCACTAACACATGAATCTGGGCAGTCTTTTGCATCCCCTACTCCCCACCAAAGAATTTGCACCCCACCCAAGAATTTGCTCCTTGTTCTCTCCTCCTCCTCCCCATTTTATTTCTCCATATAACTGTCTTGGACCTAGCAAGGACAGGGGAGCTTGTTCTAGCTTGGGTCTAACATCGGTTAGAAAACCAAGTTCTTCTTGTAGAGAGTCAGGTGTTTTTTTCTTGCCGGGGTTCCCGGCTTTCAGTCACCTTGATGATCAATCAACTCTGGCCCCATATGCTGGAAATTTTTGCAGCATTAAATTGCTTTCTGGAAATCAAGGTTTATCTTGGAATGTACATATTGTGCCTTCAGCCAAAACTACATGCTACAAATGAAATATTCTTAAACTTTATTTTGTTTACTTTTACTCTGTGTAGAGGACACCTGTTTCGATTCGGTACAGATTGCTCTGCAATAAGGTAATCCGAAGAGAACCCACTTGTCTGTTCAGACTATACCATTTCCAATTCAATGCAATTACTTCGTAGTAAAATAAATGTGAGAAGGGAGTGCGCTAACCACTGAGCTATGGAGACCCCTTGAAATAGTCTTGAATTGGCTTTGAAACTCTTATACCTTATAAAAATATTCCAGTATTCACAGGGTAAAATCGATTCCGCTAATATTCGCTTCCTGCAAAAACTGTACATTATATTTGGCTACCATCGAGACTATCCGCGAGTTCTTGCTTCCTGTCGAGAGTCTCTGCAAGAGGCAAGAGACCGCGGACAGTCTCGGCAGAATTCAAATATGATGTACAGTCCGCCGAGACTGTCCGCGATATCTCTTGCTTCCTGCAAAGACTTCTGTCCTCGAAAATTGGCTTCCTGCTGAGACTGTCTGCGTGACTCTGCTTCCTGCCGAGAGCCTCGGCAGGAAGCAGAATCACGCGGACAGTCTCTGCAGGAAGCCATTTATCATGTACAGAAGTCTCGGCAGGAAGCAAGAACTCGTGGACAGTTAGGGCGGAAGCCAAATATGATGTACGGAGTCGATTATACCCTGTGGTATTGTTCTGTTTGAACATTCAACTCAATATAATAGTCTGGGTCCAAATTTCACTGGTCAGGTTAATCCTTAGCGAGGGTTACCATGTCTCCGGATTTGTCCGTTCTGGCCCAGATAAGTTGTGACTTTTTTTGTTTGATTTTTTGTTTGTTTTCTGGACTTTGAAGTTAAGAAAAATAGAAGTCGTTTATAGTTTCTAAGCGTAGAAGTTCTATTATAGAGGTAGTCTAAATAGTAGTTAATGAGTCCAATTGAATTCAGAAATCGAGACGTTACAAGTTAGTATGTAAAAATTGACCCAGATAATGTGGCACTACTTTATGGTTCCCGTCTTCTGCGCATCAATTCGGTCAGATTCCCGGTAGAGGGATCGAGCCATTCACAAATTAACTTAGTGACTAATCAGCGAAGAGTTTTATTGTTTTAAGCTATCTTAAAACTATTTTGAATAGGCCAACGTACAATCTGCGGTTGTACGCGTATTGAACAAGTCATGAATATTCATTTTATCATTGTTTGCGTCTACCGCGTCGAGACGCGTCAGGGCGCGTCTAGACGCGTCTGATGCGCGGTTCTAGGTGCTACGCACGCAGCACGCGCACGCAACGCGGTACGAACGCGTTTTTGGTGTACAAATACGTGAGCGCCAGTGTACGTGTGTATTCGACCACGCACTTGGTTACCTGAATATTTTTTTATTGCTTTAGTTATACAAAAGAGAACTTCAGGTGAAGAACAAAATGTTGAACCTTTTAAAATATACTAGCCAAAACAAGTTCCGCCACATTTACTAAAGCATCATTTCATAACGAATGAAGTTGAAAAGTCATTGTAGAATTGACATGCCATTTTGACGGACAGACAGGTTTTAAAAATTTGATGTAAACTGATAGTTTGCGCACATTTCAGTTTTAGTCGAAGCTATTTCTAATTTCCCGAGATTTCTTATGACACAAACTCGCCCTTCGTTTCAGTTATATTCTCAAATTCTATCTGTTCCTCTTAGACACATTCTTTCGGATTCCAAATGTTTCATACAAGGGTTGATCCAAATGTAATGACACTGTGTCTATTGCGCGCTTATTCATCGTAGCATTATTATTAAAATCATATCAAGCTGCACTGTAATTCAGTTCTGATTTACATTATAAATGTAAAGTTGGAATCTTTTTCCGTTTAATTATATAGACGTTCAAAGTATGCTACCGACGCTATCGAGCCCGCACGTTAGAATAACGTTTATTGCGTAACTATATTTTCAAAGGCAGTCACAAATCAAAATCAAACTAACGCGCCAAATCAAATGAAAATTTGATAAGATGGCGAAATATATTTTTGCCGTCCACTGTTAAAACTTTAATATCAGCACTGCAGTTTGAAGTTCGCTAGCTAGCGCTAACGCTTGTTGCTGCCGATTGAAAAAAAAAATGTTGATTTCTTACAAACGCGTCATATGTGCGGTATTGACATACATTATGAATATCACCATTACAGACTCTAGAGCTGCTTGGTTATACATGTCGTGATATAACAGTGATTATGAGGCTAGTGTAAAGGTGCAATCAGCGCGATAAGCTGTACATAAACTGCGGGGTTGTTCAAGTAATATTAAAAGATGAGATAAACATGGGTGAACAAATATTAGTGCAATGCTGGAACAACGAATATGTTACTTTGGACATGACACAATATCGAAACGTCGTCTAGTACGTCTACAATGTCATTGACCTGCGGCGCGTGTCTTTACATGTACCATGCTGTCTGAATCTAAGAAGAACCCATTGTTAGTCCAAACTACGAACGTGCCGAATCCATGGCCAACCCATAATACATCCGAACCTCGAGCTCGCCAAACACATAGTGAACCCATTTTAAGTCCTAACTCCAGACTGTCCGAACCCAGAGCGACCAATTCTAGGCGCGAACATGCCGAATTCGTTGTAAGTCCGAACACCGAACCTGATGAACCCATAATGGACCCATTGTTTAGTCAGAATTCCGAACCTACCGAACTCATGAAGGACACTTTGTTATTGCAAACTACTTACCTGCCGAACCCATGGCAGACCCACAATACGTCCGAACACCGAACCTGCCAAACACATAGTGGACCCATTTTCAGTCCAAACGCCGGGCAGTCCAAACCCAGTACGAGCAGTCTAAGTATAAATGCCGAAGCCTTCGGACTCATTATAGACCGGTTGTTTAGTCCTTACGCTGAACGCTGGACAAAACACAATCCTGGACCTCTTGCGTTAACACAAAGTAGAGAAAAAAGCTCGAATTCAATCGTATTCCACGTCCTGCCATGAACACCAAACAGCGAAAAGCCAAGGAGACAGCTGTTTCCCAATAGATACACTGGCGCTCAAGTATTTGTACACATTCAAAACGCGTCGGGGACGCAGTTGATTCGCGCGGGACACGCAGTAATTATGGACGCGAATATTATGGTAGCCAATGCAAATTCGTTCTCAATTTTGCGTATACCGCGAGGCGACGCGTGCAACGCGCATTTGATGCAAATTTCATGGGCCCAATCAAAATTGCGCACATGAGACGGGTTGTGACGTAGTCCTTTGCGTCTCAACGCGAGCGTACGGGAACCAACCAAAATCGCGTTTTAAATGCGCATTTTAGTGAAGTAACCGAAAGAGGTCCACTTTAAGTAAATCATGTGAAAGAAAGAGCCATTAGTCTACATCAAGCCTGATGTCGAATGCTCATTTGATCTTACTTGAATCATAACGGGAAAGAAAGGAAAAAAAAAGAAGAAGCCTAGAAACTCGACCGGCAACTCAAAACAAAATGCGACCGGGACAGTCCCATGCCACTTCGCCATTGAAGTGGAAATAAATCGCACTCTTCAGCCATAAATTCCTTTCATATCAAAAATTATAATCGTGGAATCTGAAAAAAATATGGCCTTTATGGAGAATAAGTGCCAGGCGGTAGTCACTTTGGATCTTAAAAAGGCATTTGACCTTATGTGGACTTCAGGGACCCTCATCAAGCTAAACGAATTCGGTATCAATGGAAATATGTTCCGCTGGATATATAACTTCTTAAACTGCAGAAAAATTCAAGTCAGGGCGGGGGATCAAACCTCTGATCAACATGACTTGGGAATGGCTGTCTCCAGGGCAGTGTCCTCAGCCCTATCCTATTCAGTGTAATAATAAATACCCTTGATGATGCCCTTTGGGGAGGGGGGGTGACCAAAACCTATCTCTTTCTCAGTTTGCAGATGACAGTGCCATCTGGACCTAGCAGTCCCCTTCCAAACATGCTCTCGCAAAGACTCCAATCAGCCCTCCAGACAATCGAGATATGGCCCAAGCTCTGGGGCTTCAAAATCCCCACAATTAAGACAAAGGCTATACTTTTCACTAAAAAAGACTAAATATTGAATCACTTCAAAAACTCTCCCTTTCTGGAACACACATAGAATTTAGTGACCATATCACCTTCCTGGGTATGATCCTAGATAGCAAACTAACATTGGGTCAGCATATTAAAAATCTGATTGAAAAATGTAATAAAGACCTAAACCTCATGAGGATGCTTTCAGGCACCTCCTGTGGAGCATGTAAAAAATCCTATTGACATTATATAAGGCCATAATCCTCAGTAAAATCGATTATGGTGCACAAGCTTATAACACGGCACCCAAACATCTACTCTCAAAGCTCAAACCCTCATTCAAAACAATTTAGCACTCCTTTTATTGCTACGAGGGCATACCACTCCACCCCTATTAATGCTTTAGAATTTGAATGTGGAATTAAACTCCTAGCGGAATCGGTAGGGCACCTGACTCATGTGACGCCATTATCCGAATCCTTGAGAGCAGGATCCCAAACAGTTATCCTTACTGACTCCCTTAGCTCTATACAGGCCCTGCAATTGGGTAAATCAAAAACGAGACCCGATAAGGTAAACAGGAATCTTATCCTTACTTAATCTAGCCACTGCCGTAAACTTCAATATTTCCATGGAATGGATCCATGCCCATGTAGGAATTGACAGCAATGCAATGGCCGATGGGGCTTTGACCACTGGCACTTACAACCATACCAAACCCTCAAAACTGGACGTTTATCCCCTAATAAATGAAGCAGTAGCCGAAATATGGCAATCCCAATGGACCAATAGCAACAAGGGCCACACCTTACATTTCGTCAAACATAAGGTTAAACTTCAATATGACGTATATTTAGTCCCAATAGACGTTTCGACATAGCCTATTCCGGAGTAAGGCTAGGACACTGCGGGCTGGACTACCTTTACTACGGCAACCAGTCTGCCCTATGCCCCCACTGCAATGATGCAGAAGATCTCGACCAGATCTTCTTTGACTGTGTGGCCATGGCAATCAAAGGCAAGACCATAGAATATACCTTATTCAAGTTAGGCTATCACACAATAGACCTGAGACTGCTCCTGTCTCCTCCAAAGAAATATGCAAATGCAATACAGAAGGCAGTCTTTGAATACCTAGACAAAACCAATGGATAGATTCCAATACAATAGGGAAAAAAATCTCTAATTCGAGCCCCTGTTGCTAAACACCTACCAAACCCATTTCCCAAAATCCCTGGATCCACATTAATCCCCTACTAAGTACAATGCGCGTGACAAAAACCCCGAACCCAGTAAAAGCCCCAGAATCCATCTCTACAACCACAATCTGACTTTCCCTACGGTAGTTAAAATAACTTTTGTCTAATGACAATAAAGGCTAAAATTAATGTGTATCCAACCTCCTTAACCTCACACCCAGGCTTAGTTACCTGAAAACTAAATAAATCATTATAAGGTTCAGCACATTTGCTCCCTAGAAACAGCCAAAAGAAACTGCCCTCTTTTCCCAAGAAATAAGCTACCGTCCTCTTGTCCATTAATAACATTCTCCATTTCCACACCCCATCCAAATTAATGTGTATCCAACATCCTAAATATCACACCCAGGCTTAGTTGCCTGGAAATTTAATGAACCATTATAAGGTTCAGCACATTTGCTCCCTAGAAACAGCCAAAAGAAACTGCCCTCTTTTCCCAATAATCCTCAATAAGAAATAAGCTACAGTCCTTTTGTCCATTAATAATATTCTCCATTTCCACCCCCCCCCCAATTAATGTGTATCCAACCTCCTCAATATCACACCCAGGCTTAGTTACCTGGAAATTTATTGAACCATTATAAGGTTCAACACATTTGCTCCCTAGAAACAGCCAAAAGAAACCGTTGTCCTTTTTCAATAACCCGCAATAAGAAACAAGCTATAGTCTTCTTGTCTATTAATAATGTTCTCCATTTCCTCCCTAAAATTACGTGAATCCAACCTCCTTAATCTCACAGCCATGCTTAGTTACCTGGAAACCAACTAAACAATTATAAGGTTCAACACATTTGCTCTCTAAAAACAGCCAAATAAACTGCCCTCCCCTCCCAACAATCCGCAATAAGAAATGAGCTACAGCCCTCTTGTCGATTAATAATATTCTCAATTTCCCAACATATATATGAACACTAGCAGAACTCCCATGATAATACAGGCCCCTAAAACTTTAAATATGCAATATATTTTGAAAACAACTAAACAAAGATAAGGTTTAGAACAAATGCTACAGTCCTAGGCCCCAAAAGGATTTTTTCCCAACCTACCTCCCTCCCAACAGAATTAAGCTACGGTCCTATCTGAGACATGGACAGGCGCAATGCCATGTAACCCAGGCAACCTCAATTACACATGAGGGCCACAAAAACATGAGACAACTGCATCCCAGATCATCCTCAATCTCTTATCCCCCACAACCCATTGCACTAGTTAATAAGGGAATTTGCTCCCCACCTAAGAATTTGTTCCCCATTTCCCCCCTAGACCTGCCCTGTGCCCAGTCAGGACAGGGGGCTTGTTCCAGCAGAACTAGCAAAGCTGTGTGCATGGGAGGTGATTCTTGCAGATCTGTACACAAGTCCATTTGGGTTCAATCCCATTGCTACTTGTTTCTGGAAAGTTTTTGCTCCCCACCAAAGAATTTGCTTCTACATTTTTGCTAGACCTGCCCGGGACCAAGCACAGGCCAACGTCGGTGCAACCCCACTAACACATTAATCTGGGCAGTCTTTTGCTCCCCCCCCCCACAAAAGAATTTGCACTCCACCCAAGAATTTGCTCCTTGTTCCCTCCTCCCCCCTTTTTTTCTCAATAGAGCCAGGACAGGGGGTCTTATTCTAGCTTGGGTCTAACATCGGTTAGAAAACCAAGTTCTGCTCGTAGAGAGTCATGTGTTTTTTCTTTGCCAGGGTACCTGGTGTTCAGTCACCTTGATGATCAGTCAACTCTGGCCCCCTGTGCTGGGAAGTTTTGCAGCATTAAATTGCTTTCTGGAATCAAGATTTATCTCGGAATGTACATGTATTTCTGCATTCAGCCAAAACTACATGCTACAAATGAAGTATTCTTAAACTTTATTTTGTTTACTTTTACTCTGCGTAGAGGATACCTGTTTCGATTCGGAACAGATTGCTCTGCAATAAGGTTCTCCGAAGCAAACCCACTTGCCAGTTCAGACTATACTGTTTTCGATTCGGTGCAAGTTACTTTGCAGTAAAGTAAATGCAGCCTGCTCAAATGTTAACATGACCTAAACATGCCAAGGGAAATAAATTTTTAATGCGGATTCGCTTCGGTTTGCTGTTTGGACACGACTTTTAATCTGAAGAAAAAGTTAATTCGGATTCAATCCAAGGTACTCTGTCGGATTAGTTTACTCCGAATTGATTTTTTTGATTCAAATAAGATTTGCTAGTTTAAGCAGTTAATTCGAAGCGATTTGGGATTCGATTCGGATTAAAACTCTTGTCTAAACAGGGTAATTGATGGCATAGAAAATTCATGCACGCAAATGTTTTTACATTCTCTCAAAGGCAAGGATAATTGCTTATGTGTGGCCTTGGTTGTGGAGAAAACTGGAGTACCTGAAGAATACCACCAACCTTTGGTGGGCAATCACTGTCGCTCTATATGCTGCTGCCAGGGTTCGAATCTGTGACTGCAGAGGTGAGAAGCGAGTGCGCTTACCACAGAGCCATGGAGGCCCCTTTGTATATTCCGGTAACTAAGAGCATTCGGGCATTTCTAAACCGCCTTGAAATAATCTTGAATTGGCTGTGAAACTCTAAAATGTTATAAAAAATATGCCAGTATTGTTCTGTGTGAACATTCAACTGAGTATAATAGTCTGGGTCCAAATGCCACTGGTCAGTGTAATTCTTCGTGAGTGTTACCGTGTGCTCGGATTTGTCCGTGCTTGGCCCAGATAAGTTGTAACTAAATCCGTGCTGACCCAGATAAGTTGTGACTAAATCGAGGGTCATTTTGCCTTTTAGTTTTTTTGCAATTGCTTGGAATCCTTTACCGTGGACGCCATTAGGCGGAAACTATTTTCGTATAAACTACATGTAAATCTAGCGCATAAAACCTTGCGCAATCCGCTACAGCAGCGGTCATGCACAACGATGTAATCAATAGAAATTACTGGACTGCGCATCGGCTCGGTCAGATTTTCGGTAGAGGGATCGAGGCAATATCAAATTACACAGTAACTTATCAGTGAAGAGTTTTATTGTTTAAGCTATCTTAAAACTATCTTAAATAGGCAAACGTACAATCTGCGACTTGTACGCATATTGAATAGGTCATGAATATTCATTTTATCATCGTTTGCGTCTACCGCGTCTAGACGCGACTGATGCGCGGTTCTAAGTGATACGCACGCAGAACGCGCATGCACCGCGGTACGAACGCGTTTTTGGTGTACAAATACGTGAGCGCCAGTGTAGCTACAAGATGATTCTAATTCTTATCCTGATTCTGATAGCTACAAGATTGAACAATTATGTCAGAGACAAAAAAAGAAAACGGACGAACAATTATAATTTGAATCAACCACAACAGAAACAACGTCTTGGAACGTTCAGTAATAAATTACTGGGGGTTTAACTGGGCTGTACACTTGAGCATGCGCAGGCCTGTGAGTATATCCGGTTAGTATATGCAGTAATGTACCTTTATACAAGAGGCAAGTCGTATGTTGTACATTGTAAGGTCCAAATCTTGTGTATTCTCTGTACAAAGACACTGTTGAAAATAATACTTTTTATTTATATCGTACATGTATATGAATTCGTTAAGTGTGTCCTGCTTATGGTATAACAGTACCGACATTTACATTTTTGTTTTGTATAACTTTGTGTCCATGAAGATGTATTTTTCTACTAAGAACTAAATTTGTGCAAATGCTCTATCTTTAAGCGTTTGCCTTTCTTTCTAAGGCATTTTAACATTATAATATAGGAATTTCATCATCCGATTATTGGTATAAGTTTTGTCTGAACTTCCAAAACCAGCACCAGATAGTTGATCTAACGTATAATTAATTATACAAAGGAAATATTCTAGTTACTCTATACAAGGAAAAACTTTGCCATATACATAGTAAAACTCAACCCAGCCTACGCATTTGTGCATACGGATCAATCTTTACTTTCCAGTTTCTGATTCCGCAGGCTTTTAAACTGTTTGGCAAAACGAAGACCACAATCAAACTGTAGTGTGACATAGGCTGACCTGGATCTTCCGTGTTTGCACATGCCTTAAACTTTCTTCACAAGCGATGCTACTCAATGTTATATTTACCTCAGATTAGCGTCAAACGACTTCTTGCTTTCGGGCAAATTTAGTTTAAACAATATTTATTTCACAATACTGTACATATACAACAATTACATAGGTACATATAAATAACACACAGTACAATGAATGGGATACAGAAGAAAGTCATTGACTTTTTTAAAATCTGTTTCCCAAATGCAAGTCAGTTATTTTGCGTTCAGTTAACTTTGAAAAACATAAACCTCAAATGCAATTCAATGTTATAGTAAATATTGTGAACACATCTTATGAGTTAGTGTACTCATATGATGTATAATGAAGGAAATCCAAGAGAGAGAGAGAGAGAGAGAGAGAGAGAGGGAACACGGTATCACTATGATGAGTAACAGCATATCTATATCTACCGGCACGTCCTGGACACCTTAGACACTTTACAATAGATTTAGTTTTTACACTGTAACTTAAGAAAAACGTTTCGTTCTAATAATGAAATCTTGCACTATTTGAAATATTTTGACATTTTGTTGAAAATTCAAGTTGTTATCCCCGTATAGTAAAACATGCAAGGATACATTACATATACTGAGAAGTTTGTTGATCATAATTTGTCTTTGCATCTGGAATCTAGGACAAACGAATAGGAAATGGTTGGTGTCCTCTCTATTACCACACACGCAAAATTCATCATCTATTATATTCTTACGAAATAGGTGGTAATTTAAAGAACTACAACCAGTTCTTAATCGTGTATGTAAAATCTGACCTGTCCGATCACCAGAAAAATAGTATTTGGGAATATTACGAGTGACTCGTATACTTCTTTTAAAACAATTTACTGACTGGGATGAACATATAGAATCTTCAAGTGAATTCCAATCACGTACTGACGACGGCAAAAATGAATTATAATACAATTGGGATTTACAGTCAATACTTTGATACTTGTCCTGATTTCTTAAATTGTACCTTGATACATTTCCAACTTGAAGAGGTAGAAGAAAAGAGAGATAATTTGGTGTAAGATTATTTACCATTTTGTAAAATAAAATCAATTTGTGTTGTTTTCGTCTAGATTTGAGAGTTTCCCATCCAGTTTCTATATATAAATTATCTATGGAAACTAATTTTGTTGTTCCAGTTACGATACGCGCTGCCTCTAATTGTATTTTTTCTAATTCATTTTCTTCATATTTAGTGCAGTTGTCCCAGACAACGTCAGCGTATTCTAGAACTGGTCTGATAAAGGAAAAGTAAATACACTGTAAAGATTTTCTATCTAGCAAAAATTTTAATTTACGCAAAACATTAATACGCTGCCTTGCTTTAGAAATTATCATATTTAGATGTTCATGCCACGTGCAGTTACTTTGAAGTACAACTCCAAGGTGTTTATGATTATCAACTTCCGTTATGATTTGATTATTCATAGTGATCATTGGGTGTATTTGTCTGTTTACTTTACGACTTAATAATAAAGATTCAGTTTTGTTAGGATTGAAACTTACTAACCATTTATCAGCCCATGCAGAAATTTTTACTAAATCTTGATTTAACGTAAAAGCTGCCTGTGCGGGTGTATCTACAATTATATACAAAGTGGTGTCGTCTGCAAACAGACGTATATAAGAATTAATGTCAACAACTATATCATTTATATAAACTAAAAACAATAACGGCCCGAGAATTGAACCCTGGGGTACTCCAGCATTGATTGTTACCCAGTCTGATGATGCACCTGGCAGAACAACCCTTTGTTTCCTGCTATCCAAGTAATTGCAAAACCACCTTAAAATACCGCCTGATATACCTACAGATTCGAGCTTGATCAATAGACCCTAATGCCAAACGCGGTCAAAGGCTTTGCTAATATCGCAAAATATAGCTCGTACTTCCAACCCGTTATCAAGAGCTCTGCAAAAAGTATTATAAATATCAATGAGTTGATTTACAGTGGAATCTCCCGTGACAAACCCAGACTGAAGTGATGAAATGACATTATTTGCTATAAAGAAATTGTATATATGCTTATGAATAATTCTCTCTAGAACTTTACCAACGGTACTCAACAGGGAAATAGGTCGATAGTTTTTATAATCGGATGGATCGTCCTTTTTAAAAACTGGAGTAACGTTAGCTTCCTTCCAAATTTTTGGAACCTTAGACTGATTTAAAGAATGGTTAAACAATGTCGACAGCGGTTCGGAAAGTTCAGCTGCACACAATTTAAGCACGTAATTATTTATGTAATCAGGTCCCGAAGCCTTGCCAATTTTGACCGGGCATCTCACGCTCACGGCGCTTAACACGATGACATCTGTCAATATCTTCCGGCCTTATATTAACATTGATGCTTTTGGCGAAGTCCATTACAACTTGGTCTGTATCTTCATTATCGGCTTCATTAATTCCAGCAATGCGAACATTCATACGGCGACCATATTGTTCAAGGTCGTCAAGGTTATTATCACACCTGTTTTCAAGCTTCAAAATAGAACTCTTGAGTTTGGCATTTTCATCTTGGAGGTTTTTAATATCATTTTTCATATGTGTTGTAGCTTCATTGACTTTTATGTTCACCAATGTTTCAATTTCTTCCCGCATGATATCTTTCACTTTCATTGCTACCCGTAACACATCATTGTCGGTTAAGGAAGTTTGCATGACTGGCATTTGACTTGGGAAGCCCGCATTGTGCATTGTCGGTGCCATGCCTACCATCTGCGGTTTCATTTGAGTCTGCAAAATAGGCACATGTACCTGCCCCAGGGACTGCACTGAGGGCATCGATGGTACAGGCGTGCTGGTATACCCAACCTCTGGACCCTGTAATACTGACTGAGACTGAGACTGAGAGAAACTTTCATCAGCCATAGTAGAAGCTAGAGACTCAGTTGTGACGACGGAATTTGTATTCACAGATTGACTTGTTGGTGACTGGATTGTATGATGACTATCGTCAATACCACTACGATCCTTGTTATCTTGTAAATATGGTAAGGAATCAGTTAAGTCTTGGCAATCACGTAATTCATCTAATCGTTCTTGGGCATCTAAATAATCAGATTCAGATTGTGTTTCCTCAACTTCAATGGAAGATTCAGTTTGCTTTACCTTTTTGGTGATAGTCTCTTTACCTGTAGGTGAGGGAGTCGGTTTACTTTTTCGTTTTTTGGTTTTCTTGTGATGACTTGGCATTGTCACATACTGTCATTCTCAGGAATAGCCATTTAGATCTGATAATACTGAAGAGTACTTATTAGCTTATTAGCTTCTGGTCATTTCGGTTATCTATACAAATCTATACCCAATATATTGTCATCAGTGTCATCAGTGTCAACGTGATCGACTATCAGAATGTTTACAGTAACTTCTTTTGTTGTGGGCACATTGGCTATTTTTCATCAAATATACTCGAATTCAATTCTCAAAATTTCAAATTTATAATGCAAAATAAAGTCATAACCTTCATGTTCATATCCTCGCTATCCAGTCCAAATTTCTCCCAAAGAATCACATATTTCACATATATTTTCAACGGAGCCTTTGTGTTTACGTTATTCAAAGTCACTGGTTCCCGATCGAAATTTCTTGTCCCCATTCCCCCTCCCAAATAAAACAAAAAACAAAATTCAGCAAATTTCAGTGTAGATCTTTGATGGCATGGTTTGTAGGTTAAGGTGTGAACTGCGTTTTTTTTGTCTCTAGGTTAAAATAGAAACTAAATGACTGTCTCTAGCCATTTCTTTTCACACACTGACTGAAGGTGGAGAAGCGATGGGTAAAATGGAACAACACATCTACGACGTTTCCAGTAATTTGAAAAGTTGTCCTACTTAAAATTATTTTGTTGTAAATTTTGTCGAAGAAAGTATTGCTTGAATTCGAATATAATCATTTCTAATTTTCATTCCTAATCTTGGCTTGTTGTACAACACTCACGGACGTTTGGGCAAACAAAGCGTAAGGTGCCTGTGATCAAAACTTACATATTATGAACAGGGAAGATTCTGATCAGCACAGTCGGAGTCTCAGGGGCTGTATTCATAAAGCCACTTAAGTCGTTGCTATGCTGTTGCTAAGGCTAAATATCTATAAAGGAGATTCCTTAAAACTATGAAATTTGGTCTGGAGGAACATTCGCCAGAGCAAACTATGAAATTTGGTCTGGAGGAACAGTCTTTGTAAGACTGTTCCGCCAGAGCAAATTTCATAGTTATAGGGAATCTCCTTCAAATAAATTTGGCCTTAGCAACAGCACAGCATCCACTTAAGTCATTTAATGAATACGGCCCCAGGTGTCCACAGAGGCTTAAAAATGTCTGGGTACACCGACATAATTATTCCGTCATTTTCACAAAAGGGACGATCTCCTATGACTTTCCATTTGCTTTTCAGTAAGACAAAGCTCTTATACAAAAATTCTGCTTTTAAAGGACAGAAATTGCTACTGAAAAGGCAAATTCTTTCCTTTTAGAGTTGTACCCTATTAAGTACCGTTCCATGTAAGGATCAGGCAGATGGTGGAAAGTGACATGTCTCAGATATCGCTGAAACTTATTGTATAGTTGAGTATTGATGAAAAAATAACCCATGCAAAATATTTCCTGTTTCTTTCGAACCGTTGCCATGGTAACCAGTATAACACATTTTGAGCGAAAATCACACAAATTTATAAAATAATTCATGTTTTTGGCACAAATTTAAGCCAATGTCTACTCATATATAATTCATATTCAAACATACAGTTTATACACTATAAATATTTGAGGTATCCAGCAATTATTCAAATTAAAACTTATACTTTTTCACAGTGAAAGTTGGCCTTATCACTGAAAGAAACATGGTAGGGTCAGCGTTTTTTTGCCAAATCCTCAAAAATGAGTTTTTTTTGGCACTTTTGAATGCATTTATCTTCTGTCAGCAACACCATATGGCAAAGCGGCTGTTACCTGAGTAAAGTCAGTTGCTACCACAAACAAAATGTAGATTCAGATATCTGTGTTTTGTGGGTATTTTTTAAAATAATTGGCTTTGAATTACACCACTTTTGCAAAAGTGAAAAACTTTCTGATTTCACAGACCTTGTAGAATGCACTGGTAGCTTGCATATATAGTGTGTAAAAGTGCATATAAACATTCATGAATAGATATGAAAGAACCAGGAAATCTGGTTACCTTCAGAAATGAATGTAATGCATATTCTAAAGGGTCTAAGTACCCCACCCACTTATAAAGCACTGTAAAATCAATGTGAAACTTAGACGGTTAGTCAAAACTAGCATGGCTAAGATATGGCTTGTAAAATGTGTAAGAATTTATTTTAATTAGAAATGTAACTGAAACAAAGTATGTATAGGGTCTTTTAAAACCGTTGCCATGGTAACTGAGATAACAAGTTTTGAACAAAAACATGTTCTTCTTTGGTAAAAATCTACTTTTTGGCATATATTTTCAAGCCAGTGTCTACTTATACAAAATATATGGCTAACTCTAAAGATTGTTTATACCCTAACCTTATAAATGTACATATAAAATCAAGTTTATCACAATCTAGATATAAAATTAGATGTCTGTGTATTTGAGTAATGTTTACTATATAAATGGCCGTGATATTTATTATATTCGAAAAGTTTGAAAACTTGAACATTTCTCAAAATTTAAGAACTGGACAAGTACAGTGCATGTTATTGTTTAACAATTGCATTTAAATAGTCATAAATAATTCCAGGAGAACTATGACTACTGATAGCCCTCAGAAAGGAATGAATATTCTTTGGGGTCTAATTATCCCACCCACTGTAAGTACTACACCAATGAATGTGATCCTCAGTCAGTCAGTGTAACTCAACATGTTTCAGCTATGGCTTATATTTCATGTATGTCTGCCACTTGACAAACCATTTGCAAGGTGTAACTGGTTATTGAATATAGAATAACTTTTTATATGGGCTTTCATGACCAGTCAGGATTATTTCACTCATTTTGAGCCGAGTCTGTTGTTAGGTGGTGAGGAAACGGGAGATCCCGAGAAAAGCCACCTGACTACTCGCAAGCAGAACTTGACTTGTCTCGTATATGACCAGAGTTTGGTTCGATTCCGCAGCGGGGAGATTACAAGCGATTTAAAGTGCTAAAGCGGCCTGAACCACACAGACAGGATGACGCCCAAGGTAGATTGAAAAATGAAATAAATTGTAACTTCGTCACATTTTTAAGCAATGGTCTTGTCCAGACTTCTTCACCATTTAAAGCAATCGTCTAGTCCAGAACAACCATACTCAGAAGCATTACTTGTACTCTGTAAATATCTGATGCATGAAGATAATACATGTATTCAAATTTTAACCTGTGTCAATCCTTGTGTTTGATTCGTGCAATACTGTATCAAACATGGTTTGTTCGATATCCTTGTCAACTATTCTTTAAAATAATTTTAGCATTTTTACTGCATTTCTACATCTGTATGGCAATACAATAGCAAAAGTGTAACTTTCCGCAAAAGGTCAGTCATCAGAAATATTGCTTATTCAGATTTCTGTGATTCTGAGAATAAACACACTCAAAAAGTTAAGTTTCATTTGGCTAAACGGTTTCAGCTTTGACAAAGTCAAATATTGCCCTTTTTTGGCTATCAAGGTCAATAACTCTGCGTTGGCGGAATGTAAGTTGTTGTAGACTTAGTGCATGTTCTGTTCATCTAAACGAATGGTGACAATCAAATCAAGGATGAATGAGATATCCTTTTAGACATTTCCCTAGCTATAAAAAAATGTCAGTATTTTTAGCTCACCTGAGCCGAAGGCTCACAGGTGAGCTCATAGTATAGGCAGGCATCCGTCGTCCGTCCGTCCGTCCGTCGTACGTCGTCCGTCAACATTTTCAAACAACATCTCCTCTGAAACTACAAGGCCCATTGTTACCAAATTTCATAAATAGCATCTATAGGCAGGGGGAACCAATATTACTGTTTTTTTATCCAAATGGCTTCGGAACTTTGGTTGTTATGGCAACTTAAAGTTTCCATTGACTTGTATGGGAAAAAATGAAAATTTGCATTTATTGCTATGTCACTGCAGATATTTTGACAAACCTTTTACAGAACTGTTCCTTGAGTAGTCGTCTATCAAACACATGAAAGTTATGTAAATGCACAATTTGGCTGGTTGCCATGGCAACCGAATAGTTAAAAATAGAAAAAATATTCAAAAATCATCTCCCCAGAAACTATGCAACCAATAATGCTCAAACTTCACAGAAAGGATTTAGGTACTACCCTCTATAAAAGTACTGTTTTGCTTGGCAATTGCCTTAGCAGTTTGGTTGCTATGGCAACTTAAAATTGCCATTCACTTATAATGGGAAACTTGAAAATTTGCATTTATTGCTATGTGACTGCAGATATTTTGACAAAACTTTTACAGAAATGTTCCTTGAGTAGTCCTCTATCAACCACATGAAATTTATATAAATTGCACAATTTGGCTGGTTGCCATGGCAACCGAATAGTTAAAAATAGAAAAGATATTCAAAAATCATCTCCTCAGAAACTGTGCAACCAATAAAGCTCAAACTTCACAGAAAGGATTCTGGTACTCCCCTCTATAAAAATACTGTTTTTCTTGGCAATTGCTCCAGCTGTTTGGTTGCTATGGCAGCTTAAATTTGCCATTTACTTACGATGAAAAAATGGAAATTTGCATTTATTGCTATATGACTGCAGATATTGGGACAAAACTTTTATAGAAATATTCCTTGAGTAGTCTCCAACCAGCCGTATTAAATTAATGCAAATTGCACATTTTGGCTGTTTGCCATGGCAACCGAATGGTTAAAAATAGAAAAAAAATTAAAATATCATTTTTGCAGAAAGTATGTGGCCGATAAAGCTCAAACTTTACAGAACGGATCTTTGTACAAATCTCAATAGAATTGCTGGTTTTTGTGGCAATTGCTTCAGCAGTTAGGTTGGTATGGCAACTTATAGTTTCCATTGAAATATAATGGGATAAATGGAAAGCTGCAATTTTTGCTATCTCCCTGCAGTTATTTTGGATTTTTATCTACAGAAATGTTGCTTGAGTAGTCCTCTATGATTCATATTAATTTTGTCCAAATCACCGAATATGATTTGTTGCCATGGCAATATTAAGGAAATATTTTCGAAAAAATATTCAAAAATCTTTTCCTCAAAAACCATATAGGGGGATGAAGCTGATTCTTTGCATGACATTAGCCACTACGTAAATATTGTTTTTTGTTATTGTTGCCAATATGGTTTCATTGCTATGGCATTTTAAAGTTTCCATAGACTTGTATTGGGAAAAGTGCAAATTGGCATTTATTTCTGTGTTACTGCAATATTTAGGCAAACGTTTTACAAACATGTTTTTTTTTATTGTAACTTCATCAAACTTGCTAATATTTACTAGGACAAGCATAACAACTCTGTCAAAGTTGAAATTAGGCCAAATTGTACAATTTACTTTAATGTTTCTTACTCTTGAGTGCTAAGGATGAATGGACTCAGGTGAGCTACAGGACCAATGGTCCTCTGGTTATGAAATGAATCGGCAATGCTTTTAAGCCACTACCATAAAATTCCTCATCTTCAGTTAACAACAAGGCTTGAAGGGAACAAAAAATTTATTTACATAGTTACATAGTTTGTTTGTGTTAAGGACTCCTATCTTATCTTAAAGCTTATCAGGCTATGCTCCATACACGAATACATATTTGCACTCATGGTCAAACTAACTACAAAATAAAAAATCTGGTCTGGATGGATATGTCTGAGATTTTATGGTGTCCTGTTTACTTGCAAGTTTGATGAAGATCAGGTTAAATCAGCTGGACAACAATGAAACAGTCCATTTGTTTCTGAACAGAAGGAGTTTGTAGTTAGACTTAAACTGTTGTACACCAAGTATCGGGGTTATTTGCTTGTTGGTTCCAAAAAACAATTTCAATTAGGAGAAGGTTCATAGGTGAGCTTATAATATAGGCAGTCATCCGTTGTCGATCCGTCCGACAATTATCAACATTTTCAAACGATATCTTCTCTGAAGCCATGTAGCTGTTCCTTGTCATACACTACATATAAATTTTACATATAGCATGTATAGGAAGTGGTGGTATGGTTGTGCGGGTAAGGGGTGGGGGCAAGGTTGGTCGTTGGGGGGGGGGGGGGAGGCACCACAAATAATGACTTGACAACAATTCCCTTCCACCTACTAGTCTTGCCTTCAGCTGCCCTAGTTGTGCTAGCAAAATCCATCACTGAACAGTCCTCAATATTGTCTTCCCAGCTCTTTCTAAGTATACCTCTTCTATTTCCTTTCACCGTGCCCTGTAGAATTGTCTTTGCTAAGCCAGAAGACATTCAGATGTGGCAATACCACCTCAGTTTCCGTTTCTTGACTATAGTCAGGAGTTCATCATATTCTTAAATGGATGCTTGGATCTTTCTTAGCATTTACTAATTTGTTCCACATGTTGCATGGTCCTTATATGTGATGCTCAGTAACCTTCGGTGGCTTCTTATCCCAAAGGCCCGCATTGTTTTCACTAACTCTGCTGTCAAGGTCCATAACTCAAAAGCATACAAAAATATGGATATTACAAGGAAGCACATAAGTTTCACTTTTGATCCCAGAGATACGTTATCTCCAATATTGGCTTCAGCTTTGTCAGAGCTGCAGTAGCTTTAGCGATCATATGGGACATTGCTCCAAGGCATTTGAAGCGTTTTACCATTCCCAGCTTCTGTCCTTTTACCTTGATCTCTCTCTGGATGTCATAGGCGCTGTTTGCCATTACCATCATGGAGACCTTCACTTGGAACTTTAGCTAATATGGTAGTTGTTCCCACCCCGTATGAAGAACTGACCAATCAGACCCAATTCTGGTTGTCGGCCATTACCCGCTTCAATGAAAGGCTTGAAACCAGCTACAGCTTCAGTTTACACGGCTCGATGCATGGTAACTTTAGCATGATCACGTGATATTACTTTAGTCTGTACTGCTGGTGTTCATTTGCAAATGTACGTACTATAGGACGAGCAATAGTTCGAAGTTAAGTCAGCCCATGGTGTATCTTGGGCAAAATTCAGCCTGACGGAGCCTATCCCTCTCCAGCCTGTTTATGTTGACCACAGCCGAAATCCATCGTAACTATATGGTCCGCTTTGTTCATGAATCTATGGCCTTTGACTTATGATTTCTTCCGCATTGACCGTTGACTTCTAACTGACCTCTACGGCTGGGACCTCGTGTAGGTGAGAACGTTTTATTTCCTCCCAGCAAGCCACTGACTTGATCACTGCCTTAGACACTAGAAATGTTTTTGACAAAAACAGATGTACCCACCTGTGCTTTCCCAGCAGTATAATTTTTCCTTAATACTGCCATGTTAAGACCTCCTGTGACCTTGAAAAACAGGGTCATGGCACCAAAATTCAATAAGTTTTTTCATCTCCGGATTATACACTTGTCTATGTTTGGTCATAATACATAAATCTGTTCTGGAGGTATGTTGCAGACAAGCCATTTTTCAACATCCTTTCACCTCTTGTGACCTTAAAAATGAGGTTAAGGTCACCAAAATTTAATCAGTTCTTTTCCAATGCCAGTGATATATGGTGTGAGTTAGATTAAAATCCACCCATCCTTTCATGAGATATGGTGCAAACAAGCCACTTTTCACAGTCTATAAATATTTTGTACCACTTCAGAAACTGAGGGTGAGGTTGGGCCTGTAAAATCGATTTACGCCCCCCAGTAATTCAACACTGACCGTTCCAAGGCGGTAGTTCTGGTGTGGTTCTCTGTTGCCTGTTTTTGGTGTCAGAGTTTCTGTGATGTTTTACCTCATGTATGTTCTTATTATTTTTTGGTTCGGTTTGGGTTGCTGAGTGGCCACCTTTTGGGAACAAGCTGCTCACTCGGTTGGCCATATGTTCTCTGTATCTTGATTATTTGTAATCTTAGTTGCTTCCAACTATGGTTTGAGGGCTGGATTTGGATTTTGATTGTTTCAGTTCCTGGTCTTTGCATACTTTTTACTTTGACTTCCTGTGACCTTGAAAATAGGGTCATGATCACTAAAATATAATCAGTACTTTTGCATCTCTCACTAAAATATCTGTGTAAGTTTGGTTTAAATCCATTCATACATTCAGAAGAAAAAGGGCAGACAAGGCATTTTCAACACTCTTAGACCTCTTGTGACTTTGAAAATGAAATCAAGGTCACCAAAACCTAATCCGTTCTTTTCCATTTCCCAATGATATAATTATGCAAATTTGGTTTGAATCCATCCATTCATTCAGGAGAAGTGCAGATAAGCCATTTTTAACATTCTTGGACCTCCTGTGATCTAAAAAAAGAGGGTCAAGGTCACCAAAATCTAATCAGATTTTTCCCCTTACCTAGTTATATATCTATGCAAGTTTGGTCAAAATCTACTTATCCCGTCAGGAGATAGAATGCAGACAAGAAGCTACGCAGACGCTTATGCCGACGAGATCTGCACCAAAAACAATATGAAAAAAATAAAGAAATTAATAAATAACCAAACTCAAAGGTTCCTGATGATTGGGCCTATCCCTACCAACATTGATCCCTGAAAACTAGATGGTATACCAAGCTGGGCAAGCAAAGCTCGCTCGAGTCTTTTCGTAACATATGACTTTTGAACTCAAGTTTGAGCTCTATACAGGCCGCTGACTTCTTCTAGGAAGACTTCCGCATGGTGATGCTATCTTCACAGTTGATCAAAAGGATGTAACTCTAAAAATTAGGAAGGAGGAGCAAATATTCATAAACTTGACATACCCTCTTAACCTATTTCACTCAAGTTTCACAAGATATACCAAAAGGTTACGAATTTATGGTGTCCACGAGAAACGCCTTAAAACTAGGCAAAGGAATATAACTACAAAAATAAGGAAGAGAAAGCATTTATATATATATGTGACACACCAATTTAACCTAATACACATTTCTACACTTTCATCAAGACATTCCATACAGTTATCTTGTTATGGCTTGCAGAATAACAGCCTAAGAAATTAGTCAAAGGCACGTCATTCCAAAAATATGTAAGACAAAGCAAGCATTGTTACATGTGACATTGTATTAATCTCACATACATTGCTGGCAAGTTTCATTATGACTACCTAAGGCTTTCTTAGTTATGAGGAGTACAAAAATAGTTTTAAAAATAATCAAAGGAGTGTAACTCCGAAAGAAGGTAAAGGAGAGCAACAATTCTTGTATGAGACACACTGTCTATACCCAAGCTTCATTATTACATTCCAAAGAGTAACCTAGTAATGGAATGCACAACAATAACCTTACAAACTGCCATAGTCTTTTTTTTCAAAAGGGTGTAACTCTGCTAAAAATCATCGGAGTGAAACCTCTAAACCAAATGCCCTGCTCCACATCGTAGCTTGATTATTTACAAAATTTAAACTTGATATTGGATAAAAACTGTAAGAAAAGTTATCCGGAAACGAACATGCTAAAAATCCAAGTAAAGAGCTATAACTCTGCTGTAAATCATTGGGGCATAACCTCGAACCAATATGCACTGCTCCATTACATAGTCTCACCATATACTAAGTTTCAGCTCAATCGGATTAAACTGTAAAAGGAGTTATCGAGAAACGAAAAGTCGAGGACGGATGGACGCCAGAGCCATAGCATAATACGTCCCGTTTTTGCAAACGGCACAAACATGTTTATTTAGTGGTCCTCTACGAAATATACCGTTTACTTTGTAGCCACTTAATTTGGCCAGACAGAAAGTTTCCCACAAGAAGATGTTTTATGAATGGTTATGGCCGGAAAACAAGCAAAATGCTTAACCGATATTAGCCTATGCTTATAAAATGTTCGGGTGTGTTAAACAAAAGTAAATGTCATTTAAGAATTAAAATTTGATTTTTCAGCGTTCATCGTGTGATGAAGCCAGTGGGCGGAGCTAAAATTCCATGAAGCGCGAAGCGCTTCTTGTAGAATTTAGCGACGACCACTGGCTTCTTCACACGATGAACGCTGAAAAATCAAATTTTTATTCTTATATTTACACTTTTTTGTGAACCTCTCTGTGCCGTTTTTGTGGTAATTTGGTGTAGAATAGGCAAAATATTGGTCGAAGAAAAGTTAGTAACGACGTGTTCGGCCCTAACGTTAAACAACCGTCGCCCTGACGTGGCATCAATCGAACGTTACAAGAACCAATCAAGGCGTTTGTTTACATAAAATGTCGCTTGACGATAACGTCACATGATCAATTGTCCTTCATCGGTGTATGAAGCTAGTTGCTCTAAAGGGTTCACCTATGGGAAGTCAGTGGCAAGTGTAAATATATTTACATAAAATGGTAAAGAAGTGACTCATAATTCATAATCGACGATAGTACTTTGTATGTTAGTCTAAATATTCATATTTCAATTTTAAAGTATTTGAGTAAGTGGGTGGGTTATTTAGACCCCGTTGCATATGTACATGTCTGAAACATTGATAAACACAGGTATACATATTCTCCAGATATGTTTTTGCTTATTAATACTTTAGGAAATGAATAAATGCGTTATATTATCTGCTTTAATTTTCACAGATAAAACTGCCAATGCCTCTTAAGCTGATATCCATAATCTATTTGAATTAAACTTAGTTCACTGAGGCAATACAGTCCCCATTTTTATAAGTTTCCCTTTACGTAAATTATTGGTTGTAAAGTGTCTGAAGTCAGACTACCAAATGATGAAAACTGACTTCTAGTTTGTATCAAAATTGATAGGTTAAAGGATCATTGTATCATGATTAAGAGGTATAATGCATGTGTATTCCATGGTTACCATGGTAACGGCATTTGAACTGTACAGACTATGTACTAGTGTTTGAACCCACCTCCACGTTAAAGTGTTTAATGCATAAAATTTCATCAGAAATTTTATTCATTTTTATGAAGAAGACTTTGCAATTATATTCCAGTGTAAGAAAGTGGGTGGGGTAATCAGACCCCATTTCAGGTCCTTTTAATGTATCTCTGAAGTCCCCAAAGTGTAATTATTCTTAAACATGTATTAATAAATGCTTATATGCATTTTTACACATTCATCATATAAAATACCTATGAATCGCCTGCGGTTAATAAAATAAGGAGGTTACATTTCTTTGCTATGGTAGTAAAATGCAAGGGGATTTATCTTTGAACATTGACCCAAAACCAGATATCTGAATATGGTCCTTATTTGTGCTGACAACTGACATTATGCGTACAGTTGCCATTTTGCTGTGTTGTGTTGCTGACGGAAGATAATTTCGTTTAAAAACATTACTTTTAGTGATTTTTGAAAAAGTGCTGACCCCACCACATTCCAAACTCTTAGTACACTCAAAGAGAATGATGGCTGGCCTTTATTTTAATTTTAATTTTCACTCAATACATCAACTATTTACATGAAACAAATCATTAACTTTAAGGATGGGATGTTAAGGAGTAGACAGTTGCTTAAATATGTCCAAAAAAGCGTTTTTACGAGTAACAAAACCTAGACTTTTGTGAAAAATGTGTTATCTTGGTTACCATGGCAACGGTTCGAAAGAACCTGGAAATATTTTGCTTGAGTTACTTTTTAATCCAAAGGCAACCATACATGGAATATGAGTCAAATCTGAGAGATGTCACTTTCCACGGTTTTCACTACAGCTGCCTGAGCCTTACACGGAATGCTACTTAAGAAGCGAGACAAAAGCAATACTCACTGTGTTGTTTCTCCTGCAAGTGTATCCAATTTGTCCTTAGAGCTGACTTTTAACTCATTTTACAACGTCTGGCATTTTTGAAGCAAATTGAAATAAAGACATTGACCCATTTAGAAGTAAAGGTAAAATCATTAGTGAAAATTGTATACAATTACATAAGTTCAGCGGACGCTGAATGTGATGGAGTGTTAGTTTCAATTCATTAACGTGTATGAGTGAGACAAACTAGAGCCTTGCCTCACAACTCACGTTCTTACGTTTGGACCTATATCAACCAAGGTACGCTCACATCATTATTAATTTTAAAACATGATTTTAACAGATAATATTATTGTAGGCATATATAGATCAAAATGTAGGGCACCAAATTGGCGGTGACTTAGAAATAGGGTAACAACAGGAAGGAAGGTCATCACGGCGCTATGTCGCTCACTTGAGTCTTTGTACTAAGTTTTTTGATATCCTTTTTTCTAACTTTATTAAGAATTAAAATTTGATTTTTCAGCGTTCATCGTGTGATGAAGCCAGTGAAGCGCTTCTTGTAGAATTTTAGCGACGACCACTGGGGTTCTTCACACGATGAACGCTGAAAAATCAAATTTTTATTCTTATATTTACACTTTATTTGTGAACCTCTCTGTGCCGTTTTCATGGTAATATAGTGTAGAAAAGGCAAAATATGGGTCGAAGAAAAGTTAGTAACGACATGTTCGGCCATGACATTAAACAGCCGTCGCCCTGACGTGGCGTCAATCGAACGTTACAAGAACCAATCAAGATGTTTGTTTACATACGACGTCGCTTGACAACAACGTCACATGGCCAATTGTCCTTCATCGGTGTATGAAGCTAGTTGCTCTAATGTGTTCACCTATGGGAAGTCTGTGGCAAGTGTAAATATCAGAAAATAAGAGCTACAGTTATCGACTTTTTGCACGAGATCGTACTGCTTAAGCTGTCTTGGATAGATTGATTGATTATTTGATTCAGAGTCACTGATGCTGCTTGAATATCCGAAATTTCGAAGCAGAGCCCGTGTTAATTCTTTGGAATATGTTCTCTGCTCTTGAAGGAACTCTTCTAGATTTTAATTTGCGACATAAGTCTACTTCAGCAGTATTTAGTCACATCTGGACGACGAGAGGTTGATAATGAAATGCTAAGTGCGTTGAACATCGTATATGGTTTAAAAGATATCGGCCGCCAGCGCAACTCGAACCCGAAACCGCTAGATCAGCGAACCAACGCTTATCCCACTGACCTACTGGAGCTCCTAGCAGACTTGGAAGAGGGTCACGTTTAACGTTTTTATCAGAAGATGGTCCTCATAAACCTTGAGCTTTCGATCAAGTATAGTTTCATTATTTTTGTACTTTGTACTTCAATTTGACAAATATCATATTGTTTAAACTAAAGTTTTTTATCATAGACATAACAAGGGATACTGGGCCAATCCTCCTTGATTGGTGTATGTTTTAACAGTTTCGCACGACTTGAACAAATACCTAAGGAATCATGAAATAATGGCCACGTCTTTATGCTGCTTCAATAAGATTCAATAAGCTTTTACCACTGATGAAGATAATATATTATAAGATAGTTAGGCCCGAAACTGGTTTCTATTTATATCGAGGGTTATAGTTGTCACTCTCCCAAAAGTTAAATCAGTATCGTCAGAAATAAAGAAAGAATAATAAATTTACGTTTGTTTTTGTTTATATGTCCGTGGGAGAAATCGTTACATAATTTCTAGCAGAAACTACTGACCTAATTGCAAAAAAAAAACAGGGTTTCTTCCTGCGTTCGTGGGTGATCGTCTACCAAGATATAAATGCTGGCATAGTTATTTTATTATGTACGTTCGATTTAAAAATACAATACGTTTACATGTGTTTTTCTCGGCTTATCTTTTATCAACAATGCTCTGAAGTGCATAATTTCGCTTAGACGTATCGCCAAACGGGGACGTGGCTGGTTTTTCTGGTATGTCTATAGGTTGATTGTTTGATTGTGTTTGGCTTTAACGACCCTATCACGGACAATTACCAGAGTGAGAGAGAAATAAAAAGGAAGAAAGGGCAATTGTCCTACCTTTGCCATTTATCATGCATCTGCTGCAAAATTCACCTGATAACAGGGGTATGATAACATGATGTGATATCATGTCACTGTACACTGCGCTTGCGCGAATGTTATCAGGTCATGTCTTAAGAAGCGATCTCTGAAGACGATTGGCTACTCAATGACGTTGGCCGTGATATCAGCGTCCAATTGGTTAAATGACGTCACCGACTTACGTCATAACGCATTCGCGACGTAACAAGTTCGAACAAAACTGTGTTTGCTTATCACTTGTTTTCCGCTCTTTAGGCCGTAAATTTCTTTTAATGATGCATGATAAATAGAAAACCACGTAAATGTCTTTTGGTATCAAGTTTATCAGGCTCGACCAGAAACACGTTGGACTGGCTCGGCAAGCCTCGCCATTCCTACGCTGTTTCTGGTCCCGCCTGATAAACTTGATATCAAAAGACACTAACATGGTATTCTCTATTTATCAGAAGAGCGCTCCGATCCCAAAAATTCTATGGCATTTCCGAACAGTCTGATCAGAGTCTTCGCTGTCCGCACGAAGGCAGCTTCGGCCCTTAGCTAGCCTTTAAGGGCTTAGGGAAGGGTCTAATCAGACGGGCAGATGCCCAGGCTAGTCTGAATCTGGGCTTTTCGCGTAACCACTTTATTGGTTTTCTCGTGTCGCGGCTCATATGACTAATATTTGCCGGATTTAGATTGTAAAATTTGACAATTTAGTCTTCATTGAAAGGCTTGGTGAGCGATTTAGGGCCACCAAAGCCCTCTTGTTTGTAGCTGAAATTCTTATTCAGTGACGTTACGTGCACGCGTCAGGGTGTTATTACACGTGTTATCATACGGTTTTTATGATACGACGTTATCCACTGAAAACAGCGACTTCATATGATAAACTGGTTTAACAGAATGCGACCAAAAAGTTTGAATTGGCTGAAAACCTAAAAATAGCTTGTTGGAATTTGATGCACAAATGAAAATATAGGAATCAAACACTGGTAAATGTGAAACATGTATGGCAACTAAATCGTCAATTTGTATCTAAAAAAGATTATAGCTGGAATCGCATATATGAGAAAATCGTACAGATCAGATTCAGTCTGCGAAATGTCTGAGTTTGTCAAAGACAATCAACAACGTTTTCTTGCACAAAAATAATATTATTTGATGGAAGCTGTATATTATGAGATAAACTGTATACGGAAACATATCTAACATTTCGAATACCTCTTCTCTCGGAAACAAACAAACAATGCAAAATTATGCCGCTACATGACAAAACCAACAAAATGGCATGTGCGCCCATCGAAAGCGCAGATCAGCCTGGGCATCAGCAAAGGATTAGAGTCATCACTATGCGCTTAAAGGGTAGCTAAGTGTCAAAGCTACTCCATGCGGACAGCGAAGACTGATCAGACTGGGTAGATGTCCAGGCTGATCGGAGTCTACGCTTGGCACATATGCCACTTTGCTAGTTTTGTCGTGTCGCGTCTAAAGTTTTGTTCTTTCTTCGGGAAAAGCTTGATGGAACTACAAACAATCTAGACTCTTATCAACCTCACTTGGGTTCACACCAGCTTCCTAACTTCACTGACGAATTCGAGAATAGTGGTTTGATAAAACAGTCATGAAGGGGCTATTCATAGGTCCGGAAACCACGCCTAGACTGTAAACACTTCCGTAGAATTTACGGTAGAATTACTGGCAACCAGCTGCCAGTCCGTTTTCCATTATTTATACGGGCGCCCGTAAAGATTGCTGTTGTTGTTGTTTCGAAATGGAAGCGATATCAAACCGCTGATTTAAGTGGATCAAGCTGGCATTAGCAGCGACGCTAGCATTGAGCAGTCACTTTCGGTCATGCTCCGACATATCAGCAGTTCCTGATTTACATTCACAATGACACCACCGCCACCAGTCATCATTACTGCTTTAAAACCGTAAAATTTCTAGGTACTGGGACAGATAGTCATGAGGAATCAGTGCATACCCAAATGAAACTAGGAGTAGATCCTGTTTGGGATGGTCTACGTTAGCCATTGACGCGAATAAGACATCACAAAGTTTTTTTTTTTTTCTTTTTATGTAAATTGCGGAAAAGCACGGAGGTGTGGCCTTACACCGAAAGGAAATCCAACATTTAGAGTTAATATGGTGCTAGCTCTGTCAAGATTGGTTTTTACTTAGAAGGAGTCAAACAATCTTTTCTGTCTTTAGAAGAGTATTGCTAATCTTATCTAATGAGTAGTCTGTAAAATATACTGTTTACTAAGGATGTATTTACGCATTTCACTGCTTGTTATATTTTCGATAATCAGTGTCAATAAAACTGAAAAGAAAACTTTAAATATACTGTTCACAAAAAGAGGGGGTTATAAGTTATTAAAAATTGTATAAATTAGAGAAAATACCAAATCCATCTGAAACGGCAAGTATCCATCAGACAAATATTCGATAAGACATTTTGCGTTACAGTGTTTGAATGGTATATCCTGTCACGTGACCTGCGTGTCCTTCGTTTTAGACAGGGGGTCGACACCCAAATTTCACACCAATCTGGTGTGGAAACAGGTTGTTTTCAGATAACAAAATTTACGCAGAAACACTCGTCATGCTTCATTTAACAAACTGAAAATTGGGTTTACACACTCTTACATCAAAATAATGAGTGCAAGCCATAAACGTCTAAATTTTTCGGTAACTCGATGCACCTGTACGAATTTTGTTTTCTGGTTTTCTTCCCAACATAACAGTTTTGAAGAAGAAAAAAAAATCTTTCAGCATACAAAACTTAAAAGTGCATGAAAAGGTTAGCTTAGTTGAAGCATTTGAATAAAGTTTTGTTCGAATTTACCACATTTTAGTCCTGACCCCCTGTATGAAACAAATTGTATGCAGATCACGTGACAGGATATATCGTTTCAACTTTCATGAAAAGTGTTTTAACAGATAGTTATCTTATCAATGTTTAGCGTTTCATATGGATATCACATTTGGTGTAGATGCTACAATTTTTCATACCTGAATATCCCCTACTTTTTGTGAACAGTTTATTATGGGTTTATTTTTCGGTGACCGGAGAAGACTGGCCTGGAGGGGGAGCTTGTTTAACAGCTGCTGAAATGGCCCCGCGGCACATGAATGAGAGGCAGGATCTACTAAGAAACTTCAACCTTAATCTTACATGGCGAGACGGGCAAGTAAGAGAATTAGTTGCTATTTATAATATTTATAATGATAAAAATGATTAGAATAATAATAATAAAAAATTATAATGATAAAAATGATTAGAATAATAATAATGATAAAAAGGATAAAACTAATATAATTATTATCATTATTATTAGTAGTAGTTGTATTAAAATCATTATTAGTATTATATTATTATTAATATAAGTATTATTATAAGTAGTAGTAACCGTAGTGGTAATGGAAGTAACAGTGGGAAAAGTAGTGGTAGTATGTATGTCCGGACATTTTGCAGAAGATTTTCTAAAACTGAAGACATTAATTGTGAAAATGACTTAACGTTTAATCTTTTTAAAAAGAAGAGTAATGTAAAAAAGTATACTGGCGCTTCAAGTAAATATATAAAAGTATTGACGCTCCTCTACACAAAATGGTATCGTAATTATTTGACTATAAAACGGGGATTTCCCTGCCAAAACTTGACCCAAATATGTAAAAATGTTTTACGTATTTCAGCTAGGAGATGTGGGTTTCTCTTTTAAAACAACCTCAAAGATTTAAACAAACTCAAAGTTTGTAGATCTTTGGAATTGTTTTGAACGGTAAAACAACGTCTTCTAACTGAGTAATTACGTTGTTTCTGAGACACCAAAGTTTGCATGATTTCACTACAGCTTAGTCGTTAATTTAAGTGCGAATAATATAATGGGCGATGTTTGCTATTAAAGAAAACCATTGACATTTAAAGTAATAAACCTTGAAAGTAAGTTCACGTTTTATAATAGGAGGAGTTTTTACAACCGGCGGGTTGTTTCCAGAAACATAATACGTGTTGGTTGAACAGGATTGCAAAGCTGTATTTATTTAAAAAGAACAAAAAATATTTTCATAATTTTACAACTTAAAAGACAGGAGTGGTATAACCGTATAGTAGAAACTTTTCGCGTCGCCAACTTTTCGTGGATTTGCCTCAAAACATGAGGATTAATTTTCGCGGTTTTTTTATTTTTGCGAATGTGAATATCCACGAAAATAAAAATTGTGTTTGTCCTGTAAAATATTGGCTTGACTAAAAAATCAAGACGTACAAGGAGAGAGAAACGTAAAGAAACTGTAAGCACTTTATACTAAACACATTTGTTTAGATAGAATAGGCTCCTTTTGGGTTTGGGAGGACACCCATCCTTTTTTCAAAGGAAAAAAACCGTAAGGGAGACATTAATAGAAATGAATGTTTAGTACACAGAAACAGTCAACTGAATTATGCGAGCAATTGATAGAATGGCTATTGTTCAGTATAAAAGTAAACATAACTCACCGTCAATGAAAAGTAATTAAATGTACTTGCATAATCAGATACAAGTGACCGTTAGTCAAGAGAAAAATAAGACAGCCTGTACAAATTGTAATTAGCTGCTAATTACCAGATAACATAATGGCGCGGAAAATAATTGATCTATAGCTACCTGCTTTTAATTTAAGGTTTTCATGGGCGCTTTGAATACCGTCAACCATATGTTTGACGAATTCAATTTCTTATTACTATTTTGCACAAATTTGGAAAATATTACGCGGAGTTAACTTTCTGCGGCTCGCTACCGACCGCGAAAATTAGGCGAAAATTTCCCATTATACGGTATATAAGGAAGATTAACTTCCACAGTGTCATTCTGTTCCTTGATCACAGTGTCAACACCTCCAATCAGCCACTGAAATTATTATTACTGGCAATTTTAGTCCACTCATTGGTTGAATAAATTTTCACACCTTTACCTGTACAGGTAACATATGCTATAGCTGGGTACCAGCCCCCCTCCCCAACCCCATGGTAGAACAGTTCTGTCTTCTGTCTTAACTTAATAACTGCAAGTCATATGATGAATTTGTTTGATAAATTAATTTATATAACCTTTATTAAAATATATTGTTGTGACGTTTATGAATATATTCCTGCTAATACGGTTGAAAGTGTAAATTTATATTATTTTTTTTTGTGTGTGTGTTTTTTTTCGGTGTTAAAACAAGTACGCAAAATGATTTTACTTATGGAAAATTTGGCCGAACTCCACTTTCTGTACGAAGATTATAGATTATTACTAAATATTGGTTAAAAATATATTTTGATCGTGTTAGATTTAGCGGGGCAACCAAATAAGATAAATTTGGCATGGTAGGTAAAAAGTTTGTGATCAAAAATTGGATTTTAGTAGGTGTGGTTGAGGCAAGGCGTTGGGATTATACAATTGTTTTACGGTTTTTTTTTCATCAAACTTTAGGTTAAATGATAATTTTCTTCAATACTGGTATCAAAGGCTAATGATTCAAGTCGTGCACCTATCCGATTTCAGCCGAAGGTTTATCTCGATTCTATAATTGTTTTGAAATTCATACTACTTTAGCAAGATTACGTGTGTCTTCTCATAAGCTGCAAATTTAAGCCAGAAGGTGGCCAAGACCATATAACACTTGTGAGTGAAAGATGATGTAATATCTGTAATTGTCTTTTTGAATATCATTTTGTTCTTGAGTGTCGACTGATTGATTCTTTAAGAAGTAAGTATATAGATCAGTCTAACTGGAAAAGACCTAGTTTGTATAAATTTGTTGAACTTGTGTGCTTATTTCCCTATTGATTTTGAGAGCGGGATGTGGGATTTGATTGTATTAATTCCTGATCATTGCCTATCGTTTTACTTTATGAATTCCAGTAATTCTGAACTTTTGTCAAATCTAGATATTCATACATAAAAAGCATTTAAGGTAAGAGATGATGAACTTTTTTCAGCTGATAACAGTGTGTAAGTTTACGTACCCTTATTTCTAATCGGCCTTGCAGTGTCGAAGTGGTGTCATGTGGAAGGCAGTAAGACGCCCATGTGGTCGACACAACGTGGTTTTGACGTTGTATGCACCGTTGGATTTGCTTTATTCTCATTACCTTTCCTACTTTTAAGGAGCGGAAATAGTGTAGTGGATAACAAGATCGATCCCCCGCTCCTCCGGTCTTCGGAATGAGACTTTAAACCTAGGTTCCGTCACCGCATGACCTAGTTGTTGGTGGGACGTTAAAGTCGAGGTCAATCAAACCTTTCTCGCCTTTTTCGACTGAGAAAAATCTGTGACAGTGTGATGTATATTATAGTTTGTCACATATAGTAGATACGGGTTTGTTTATAACCTGTCGTACATTGTACATGTATTTCGTTTTGTTTTCAAATATATATCATGTGCTCTGTATTGTTTGTAATCTATTTTAACATGTTGCATCCTGGAATTAAATTGAATAAGACCTAAACCCATTTACTCACTGAGAGCCAAACTAACGCAAAACATAGAGAAAATCTTGTTTATAAACATAAAATGTTGATACAACCTTTAGTTCATTTATTTGTTTACAATTATTGCTCTCTCGCGGTCTATGGACTCTGTAACTAGAAACAAAGATAATCTTATTATAGTCTTGCCTAACATTTACACGAATTATTTTTAGTATTACTGTTATTTATTATTATTGTTATTATTATCATTATTGTTATCATCATAATCTCCCTCTCCTAAAGATTTGACCTTTGTGTTTTTGTGAAGAAGTTGAGGGGAAATATTGCTTTTGCCTTGTCTGTTTGGTGGTTCGTCAGTACGTTCGTAACGCCTAATGCATCTAAGCCGATATACTGCTGGCCTTGGGTTTTGAAATTTCATAAGTATATGAGTAGATCTTCATAACGATGAACGGCCACGTTAAGTTATTTTTTAACCGCCATCTGACTTGTTCGTTTATATATGCCTCCCATTTGTCGAAAATATAACAAACTTTTGTTATCACAATAACACAGTGACTGTTTAAGCTAGGATGTTGATGATTAGTATACAAGTTGATGTTGAGATGTGCAAGAACTGATTTACTTTTGGGCACATTTCGTCGAAAACGACTGAGTTGTGCCCTTGTTTGAATTTGACATTTTTTCAGCTTTTGAACCGCTTGATCTAGGACTCTGATTATTTGGTTTGTTAGAACTCCTTGATGAGTAAATATTTTAGCAAATGGTTAGATAACTCTGCATTATTAATCGAGGAGTTATTTCCCCGGATAGTCAATAACTTTACAGCCTCTAAGCTTTAGAACGACTTGGCGTAGGGTTTTGAAATTTCACAGATGGATAGTTCATGACAATGCTTGGACACGTATTGTTTCTCTGTCGGACAGGTATTTTTTGAATGGTGGTATTGACGGTTAAAGATTATTTTTCGTGTTCATGTTATGATGACCTTTATGGGTACAGAATGTTTTTCATATTGATATTATGATAATATTGATTGTTACAGATCATTTTCGTGTTCATGTTCTGATGATATTTATGGCTACCGATAATGTTCATGTTAGAATCATATTGATGGTTACAGATTGTTTATCGTGTTGATATTATGATGCTGCTGATATTTAACTGTATGAGCAGCGTCATTATGTATTAATAAACTTGTCAAGATGTGTTGATTAATCAATAGGTGGCGTAGGATATGCCAGTTTGTAAGTATTAGCATCCGTTTTTGTTCTTTGTTTGTAAGGAACAACTTCTAAAGGACATTCTAAGCTTTTTTTTTATGAAGGCCGTTTGAGAAATGAGTTCAAATGCCAAACCTAAGTTAGCCATGAAGCCTTACCGAAATGGATAAAGGTTAAAAAAGTATTTTTTTGTTTTTGACAACATTTGATTATGTTTGTCTAGCTAGCGTTTTAACAATTAATAAAATGATTACATATGGCCTATACATTGCCTCTTGAGATGTATAATCCGGAAGTCTGACTGACGTTTTGGTGCTCACTTATGTTTTAAAGACAAGTAATGCTTCTTATTGTCACAGCCCTGACAAATAGTAATCTGCTGATAAAAGATGATTATTTGTTATCATTTGCACATTTGTTCAGTCTTTTTCAGTTTTAAGAGGATATTTAATTGCACGCCATTTGTTACTGGCATACAGCATATATGCATCCTTTCGACGTAGTAATTTTTAACGTAATACAGCCGCCGCCACATAAAATAGAGCTTCAACTAATAAAATTTATTTGTTATACATTAATGTATAACAAAACAACAAAAGAAAGGGACTGAAAACAGTACATTGACCTGTTACAACTTTCTTTGTTGCCATATAATTAACAGTATAAAACAGATCTTCAAACAAACGAACTAGACAAATTCACCGCTGTCTTCATCAGAACGTCTGACACGTCTACACTGGTCAACTCTTTGTGGTCAGTCTTCAAACAGAAGTGCACTGAAATATTGAATGTCTTCGTCCCTTCGAATTCAACTCAGCGCGACTAAGCCAGACTTCGTATAATCGACAGGTGAAACGTCAAGCCAGAAGGAAGAAGAGGACCTTCAAACGAGCATAAACAACGAAACTAACCAATCTGCAGACAGATTGGAAAAAATGTAGAGACATCCTGAGGACTCACCAGGCTTTATGCCAGGACGCCAGATACTCTTATGTCAGGGACATCATCACCGACTGTGGCTCGAACAATAAAAAAACTATGTTCTAACTACAAGAGTATGAAAAGTTACAGCACTGGTGTTGCACCCCTAAAGAAAGATGGTGTGCGTTACTCTGAAGCACAAGCCAGGGTAGAGTTACTGAATAATCAAGTCTCATCCGAGTCTACCCAGTTAGATACGCTAAATAAAATCTTAAAGAGTTCCCTCAAGAGCAGGGAATACATTCACAAGAAGGACAATGGGAAGCATTCAAGATCAGATCTCGGACAAGGCATTGCTTCGTCAGTTCTTCCCCTATGATTTCGCGAAAAAAAAGCGTCAGGAAGACTCTGAAGGGCTTAACTGTGGTTTAACTGGTAGGTTTCTTTTGCTCCAGCATTTCAGAGTTGCTAATTCTGTGAGTCCTCATGTTTGTTTTATGTTTTATCTCAGTTTTTATTTTGATTTCTATGTTCCTGAGATATTACAAATATGAGTAAGGAATCTTCCACGCAAACCGAACAACTAAGTGTCTGATAAACCAGAGCAGGTACAAGGGCTCGACCGCAAACCTGTTAAGCCCTCCCGAAATTTCATTGCTGGCCGTCCCAAAGCAGTACTTCTGTTTTGGTTATTCTTGATTGTTTCATGTGTTGTTTATCGCTTTGACTCTTTTAATATATAGTTTGTTATGTGAAGGCTAGCTCTGACATTATAAAATTGAAAATAGGTAAATTTTAAAATAGACGTTTAATGTTTTACGTGTAATTTGTTCTTATTGTCAGGGTTGGAGCGTTTTTAAGACAGTTGTGTGGGCGGTGGTTGTCTTTGTTGGGTTGAACAATTAAGTATCTGACGAATAAAGGCAGAACAAAGGGCGAGGGTTGGTCGACCGCAAACCGGTTAAGTATCCAAGTAATTTCATTACTGGCCGTCCCAAGGCGGCAGTTCTATTTTTGATCTTCTTGGTTGTTTTATGTGTTGTTAGTTGCTATGTCTGTTATCGATAAATTGTTTGTGATGTTCAGGCTAGCTCGTTGACCACCTACATAGTAAATGGCTATTCACAGGTCTGCTCCTTGTTTTGTCTTTGGTGATGACTAGTTTTGTGTTGTCTCTGTCTCATATGGTGTCTTGGGTTGGATCTGGAATCGAATTGTGTCAGTTCCTGAGAATTTTCCTCCTCACTTTTAAATTCATTCAAGGTCACAGGAACAGATCAGATTTCATAATGGCTGACTCATTCTCCACAGCATTAACGAAAGCCACACACTAGATAGGTGCATAGTACCACCCAGTTCAATCAAGGCGACAAGAGTAACGATTCAAAGTTTGACTTCAGTCACTAGCAAAGTGAGGTAATGGAACAGATAGTCCACAGCCACATCATGAAATTCCTGGAGCTGAAAAATATCCTCTCGGACCAACAACATGGTTTCAGGAAACAAAAATCCTGTGAGAAAAAACTACTCAGTACCCTTCAGGACCTTGCCACCGGATTGACAAATCAGTAACAAATAAATGCTTTTCTGCAGGATTTTTCAAAGGCTTTCTACAATGTTGCCCATGAACGCATTGCAATTTAAATTGTACCATTATGGGATCCGAGGAAAGACTTTAGATTAGCTTAGGAGGAAGAACCCAGCAGGTAGTCCTTGATGGAAAGGCCTCATCGTCATCTTCAGTGAATTTAGGGGTATCCCAAGAACAGCCCTAGGTGCACTGCTGTTTTGGTCTTCGTCAACGGTCTCCCACAAAAGGTAGGATTAATAGCCAGCCTCATGGCCGACGACTGCTTTTATACCGCACAATGGTTTCTAGGGTGGACACATCGGCACTACAGGAGGACCTGGGCCAACAACAAAATTTGGAACATTATTGGCAAATGAAGTTTTATCCCAACAAGTTTGGGGCCGTACGCAATACAAAGTAAGGAAACATCAGCCATTATTACAACATCCATGGAGAGACTCTCAGGCAGACGACCACGGCTAAGTACCTAGGCGTCACCATCGATAGCTCCGCTATCCTGGAATGCCCAAGTTGAAGCACCAGCCGAGAAATAAATATATAGACAAGAAGAAAGCAACACTGTATCATTCTTGAGAAGAAATCTGCCTGCATGCCCTGAGGATGTGCCGGCCACCTGATATAAGTTATTGGTGCGGCCGCAACTTGAGTGTGGAGCCGCAGTAAAGGACCCTCATACCAAATCCAATATCAGCAAGCTGGAAACCATACCACACCATGCAGCAAGTTGTTGTTACATCGACTATCAGCGCACCAATAGTGTATCATCCATGATCCAAGATTGGAATTGGAACATCTTTAATCCCGCCGCCAACAGGTCAAGGCAGTTATGCTGTAGATTGAGTCGGGTAACTTCTGACAACGGGTACATTTGGACCATTGCAAACATTGAAAATCGAGATGAGGCGGCTCATCAGGATTTTCAATGCTTGTCCAGATATTTTTGTTTTAATCCAAACAACTAACATATAAAGGAATCAACGTCACTGTCCGAATTCACATCCTGTCCGAATTTACCTGCTTTGACTCTACCGGATCATTAAACAGCTTGTGCATATCCAGGCAGCGTCAATACAAACCCCCGCAGGGAGGACAAGCCAACAAATTTCTGGTTCCTTACTGCAGCGTCAACGCTTACAAGCATTCCTTCTCTCAGTCCAGCACCCGGCTGCGGAACAGTCTTCCCGCTGAGATCATTACAGAGCCATCCAAAGATGTCTTCAGTGCGAGGATCGGCGCCGTTGTACAAAGACAAGCGTACCATGTTTTTATCCTGTTTTTAACCTGAACAGTGGACCTTCGGTGACACCTGTAATTAGCGCATATGCATGAGAATTTTCCAGAAGAACCCGGCTCATTACTGGGAGATGAGATGAATTTAAAGTAATTAATTTTTGATGAATCTTAACTGGAACAGATGAGCCGGGACATGACAAATCCCAGAAAGTCACATGTGTGCCTAGCGAAGACTCAGATCAGACTGTGCAGTCGCTCAGTCTAAACAGCGTCTTTGCTGTGCGCTTAAACGGTAGGTAAGGGTCTAACCTCCATGCGGACAGTAAAGACTCTGATCAGACTGGTCGGATGCCAAAGGCTGATCTAAAGTTTCGCTGGACGCACATGCACCTTTGTTGATTTTGCCGTGTCGCGGCTCAGATAGTAGGGCTTAGCCGTGACAAGTAAGGCTCCTGTAATTATGCTACTATCAACCATATCGCACGATTAAAATGTATTTTAAGTTGACTAATTATGTGACGACCACTGAGAATAATATGATACTAATTCTTGTCTTCAATTATCTGAAGGCTCTTATTCCTTCTATCTTTCAAAATAAAGACAATTGCTGTTGGAGATAGGCCATTAGTGTATTTTTTCCATAACATTGACATAAATTCATACGTTGTTTCAGTCACAAAGTTGTCCTTAGTACTATTTGCATTATAAACCATATTAAGATAAAATAGAGCATATATGTGTTTAATTTTATATATTGATTTCAATGGCTTTGATCTAAATTTTGCTAAGCCACCTGTGGAAAATCGGAATGTGAATAGAAACAACAACAACATTTGGTGCAATATATCGACGGACGATGACGGGACCGAACAAACGATTGATAATGGACTGACGTCGGACGCAGTGTTGGGCGGAAGTAGGGGGAGGGAGGGGGCGGGGTCGCAGCCATGAATACGTTTCGCTGAGCCCCATTGAATACTCCGCTGCTCTGTGACTGACTGAAATAACAACAACATTTGGGGCAACACCTGGACAAACTTGGTTCCAGGTTGTGCAACTTTCGATTTTTTTCCGCAGGTGCCAGAAAAATTACCTTTGGATAGCATAGTTTGAGATAACACAAGTTCAAATGTAACCAAAAAAAAATAGAAAAATGTTCAACAATATGCGGGTACTTATGATGTGAGGGTACTTTGAGATAACAATGCTTTGGATACCCAGAGCTGACTGTGTAAAGGTTCCCTTTGGAAACACAATGCAGATAGAAGACCAAATGTCGGAGTTCCTAAAACAGCAAGGTTGTTTGCAAGGCTGTTTACGCCCCCTACTGGGCACGACCTTTGTCGACCTTCCTTTTGTTTCTTACACTTTTTTACCCTGTAACCTACTTTAGGCATTTAGTTAGCCTTTATTTTGATTGAATAATATATTAGTTGTCAGTTGAGAAACAGCAGAATTTCTGATCTGCTAATGATCTGAATGCAATATTTTTGTCAAGGTAAATACAATCATGTCAAAACTTATGTTCATAAAATGCACATTTACTAAACATAACAAAACTACGAATTCGTTGCAGTTTCTATTCAGGTGCATGAAGGAAGAGTGCGCAAGAGCAACATACCCTCAGTCAAAATTGCAGTTTTACCCAATATTATGTCCTTATTGGAAATGAAGTATTCTGTTTGAGAGCCAGCAGCACCTGCAGCAGACAAGGTGATATAAAGAATATTTCTTTATCTGATAGCTACGGAACCCCGGAAGGAACATATGCAATATTTTCTAAGTCATTTCCACGACTTATTATGTCGTTCCCTCGACTTATCATATCGTTACCACGGCTTCCTATCTCGTTCCATTTACTTATTATGCCGTTACCACGAGTTATTATGTCGTTCCCGTGACTTATTATGTCGATACCTGCCCTCCAATTGGTCAAATTAACTTGTGGCCACGAGTTATAAAGCGCTCTGATTGGTCCTGTTATAATGATGATAAAATCCCTTACAAGACTTCGTATGTCGCTGTTCAGGCGCTAGTCTGTGGACCCTAGCTAGACTGGCTAAGCCGAGCGATCTGATTGGACTCTGCAGCGTTGGCTAATCGGATGAGTCTTGATTTTTTTAATTGTGCTGACTGTGCATCAGCTAACGCTTATAGCCGAGCAGGCAGTGTACATCATTGCCGTGCTGCTCCGCTGGAGCAGTATGATCGGAGTCTCCAGTAGCTCAGCACACGGTTGTTGCAAAGAATCTGACAAGAAGGCAAAGGCCGTCTGACCTAGCCCATTGCTTGTTAGGTATGCTAACGCGACTGCTTATCTCCACAACCACCACATTTAACAGTCAGGCAACATTATGTTCCGAAAAAGCATTGTAATTCAGCTTTTTTATGTTAATGCAACTACAAGTAAAGCCTTTATATTTTATATCAATCTAAGCATAGTTTGGCCAGATTTTTCTGATCGTTGCCCATAGGAGCGTCGGTGGCTTAGTGGGTTAAGCGCTGGCCTACTGATCTAGCGGATCCGGCTTCGAGCCCCGCTTGAGGCGAGAATCAAACCTCCCGTAAACCGGGTTCTGTTGCAAACACTCATTCGTCCATCATCACCCGCCCATCGTCCTTATCTGACTTAAATACTTTTGAAAATGACGTAAAATTGCAAGTCATCCACCCATCATTGCCTATTTTTTTACTTTGTAATGGCTTAAATATCATTCCAACATGCAGTCAAATGTCGTTGTTACTAAAGCAGGTGTCCAGGACACCTTTGGGATAATGTTTCTTAATTCTCAGCAAAAACACATGTCGTGATCCCTCACTAGAGTTGCCTTGTTGACAAAGTTCTAATGTTTACTCGCAACATCTGCTGCTTAGGAGTATAATAGATATCCTCAAACTCCGTCCTTATTCATATTCACTTTCAAGTCTGCATAATATGCCAGTAGTCTGGTACCTCTGTTTTTAGTAAATGTATATATTCAGACCAATCTGAAGACTTGGTAAAGGTTTTTGTCAACAGTACACCAGGACCAATCGGAGCGATTTATTAACTCGTGGCCACGAGTTAAATTGACCAATAGGAGGGCAGTTTCAACTCGTGGCCACGACTAACTAAGTCGTCGGAACGACTTATTAGGTGAAGGGAACGACATAAATAGTCGTGGTAACGACATACTAATTTGAGGGAACGACTTAGTAACTCGAGGAAACGACATAATAAGTCGTAGTAACGATATAATAACTCGAAGGAACGACTTAGTATGTCGTGGGAACGACATACTAAGTCGAGTGAACGAATAGTAACTCGAAGGAACGACTTATCAAGTCGTGGCCACGAATTAAGAAAAATATTGCACGTGTCCCTTCCGGGGTTTGTAGATAGAAGTCAATCATTAGATGCGACAACAATTCAGAAAACAGTTGCTTTATCATTATCTTATACACAAATAAAGATTTTATTTGGTTAGGGTATATCATTTTCAAGTCAGACGGAAAATCTCTGGGCGGCACAATTCAAGGGGAGATAACATTTGTGAAGCAAGGTTAAGAGTTATACTATTATGCAGAAAATCATACAGTGAAATGTTGTTCACTAATGAAACAATGCTATAAAGTCTATGCCTGATCTGTCACCTCTAACTGCTTAAATTATGCTTTGCAAAAAATGGGAATATATATTTGTACATATTATACATTCGTCGAAATCGAACACGCGACCGATTTATCATGACCGTACGGACGTCACTACGGACACTAACATTAGTGAACTAAGTAAATGCTATCATTAATTAATAAGGTAATGAAGTTCCCCTACAGGGTCCAGGGAACGACTGCAACTGTAATTTAATGGCGTCAACAATCCGTATAAAACTCAAAATTAGACTGATAATTAATCATTTGAAGCAGAATAATAACACTATTGGTAGATGACAAAAAAGTGTTATTATCCTTTATTTTTTTCCGACTCTAATTTTCAGTCGATCAAATTAAGCAGGGGTATCTCCATATTCAATTGGAATTAAAACAATTAAGATTTCGAGGATTCGAGAAATCCGAAATGTTCGAATGGTTAAAACACTATCGCTTTTTAATTGTTTGGCCCCTTTTAGAAACAGATAAGTCTTTGAATCGATTTTCTTATTCAAATCTAGGAAATTACTGGATGCTTTTTTCTAGGATGTCGTCACCAGATATCGACAGGATCACTGCTGAGGCTTGAGTAACCGACATTTTAAAGTATTGCCAACATTTCTTTTTTTGAATGCTTTTTCTGCTTTAAAATAATTCTTTAAGATTATAATTTGACTTCACTGCAGCTGGTGTTGTGCCGTGTGGCGGCCGTACCAACGTCTCCAGTATATCGTCCATAATTCAGATTATATATTAGTTTTGTCCTCTGAAATAAGAGGATACATATTCGAAAAATCCGAAATTTTCGGTTCGTTCAGACTCTTATTCTAGATCATCGCTTTTTAATTAATTGAACACTTTTTGAAACATATCAGTGTTTGAATCGACTGACTTATTAAAATCAAGAAATGTCTGTATGCCTTTCTCTAGTTTTCGTTATCAAATATTGTCAGAGTCGCTGATGAGCTGGAGTTGCCAAAACTTTGAAGTATGGCCGACGTTCCTCTATTTGAATGGTATCCATTCTCTTGAAGAATTTCTTTAAGATGATAATTTGTCTGACTGTATCCTTGAAGTGCATATGACTATCAGTATTGAACAGAGGGAGATACATGACATTCGAGTGAACGATATATCGGGAGACATCAGTTGAACGGACATACCACGTTCAACTAGAAATATTTTTCAGAGAAAAAAATAGATGCCCCCCTCCTTCCCCCGTATCCCCACCCCCACGACCAGTCCATGCCTACGTTTTTTCTCTTATCCCCCGCCAGTACATTTTTGTCCACTTGTTTGATTACCCTAAGACTTTACTGTCGCTGTGATGATATAATTTATCAAGTCTGGTATAAGCATGAGCATTTAAATTTTTTCCGTAACCTAAAACCTCGTCACCTCCACATCTTGCCGTAATTATGTATCCACAGGGGTCTGATAAACATTCCAGTCACTAGTTTGAAAAACCTTAAAAAAGATATACTCTTAGTAATAATTACTTACTACTGCTTTGGACCTTGGAAATAGGGTCAATCTCATCAAAATAAATCAGCTCTTGAACTTGTCTCAATGGTATATTAATGCAAGTTTGGAGATAATCCATTTTCTGGTTCAAAAGGTATTCTACATGCAAGATCTTAAAATTGTCAAAACGATATATCCATGCAAGTCTGACAAAATAACACTGGTTCAAGAAATATGACATTTTCCGGAAAACTTAGGCATTGGACCTTGATGTTTGGTTCACAGTTACCAAAACACAACCAACCCATATACCAATGTAAGTTTGGTGGAAGTCAAGCCAAAAGCTTATGAGATACATAATGTAAGAATTTTAGTTTAAAATTTCACATATTTACGTCCACTTGTAGCCTGAAAATGTAGGTCAAGTTCACCAAATTCTATTGATATCTTTAACTTGCCTCAATGATAAACCTATGCAATCAGCTCTTAGGCTTGTCTCAATGATACACCTATGCAAGCTTGGTGACAACTCATCATCTGGTTCCATAGATTCCCTCCATACAAGACTATTACCTTGAAATATAGGACAAGGTAACTAAACATGTCTTAAAACTGTCCCAAATCATATATCTAGTAAACCTAAAGAAAAACCTTCCATTGGTTCGAGCAATATCGTATTTAAAAGAAAACAATAAACATTTGTAAGTAGGGGTTTGACCTTCATAATGGGGTGAAGGTCACCAAAATATAGTGAACAACTGGCATTGTCATGAAGGAGAAAATAGTGGAAATCTTGCCATAGACTCATGTGATATATCAGTTTTAGTAAACATTTTACATGTGTTAGTCATCCTGTGACCTTAAAATCAAGATATCAAGGTCACCAAAATTTAAACGCGTCTTAAGCTTGCCTTAACAGTATATCCATGCGGGATTGGTGAAATTCCGCCTGTTGGTTCAAGAGATATCGTGCGTCACAAAAAAAAAAAAAATAAAATAAAATGATAACAGCCTAAGACGTCCTGTGATCTTGAAAATTGGGGTCAAAATAACCAAAACCGAAATAACTCTTTGTCTTGTCCCCATGACAGTGTAGCGGCTAAGGGCTAAAACGACCAAATAGTTCAGAGAGTGATACAAGCACCATCTTTTGCAAAAACCTTTATCTGCTATGTGGGGATCAAAAAATAACGTTGGCCACCTAATATTTCACTGTTTTAAAGATGGCTGACGTCTTTTAAAAATGGCGACAATACTGGTCGAATTTCTAAGATACCAATTGTCGTCTACTCCTATAGTCCTTGAATTACCGACGAATTTAAATTCACACCTTGGGAAATAATTTATACCATAATAGTGTACCTGTAACATAGTTATAATCTGACAGTTCTTGGCGCAAGACTACTCTGTTTTGGCAGTAATTTTTTGGCAGTAACATATGTTATTGCATCAGTTTTGTGAAGTTTGGTTGAAACAATATTTTATTGAAAGAATTTATACATACATATAGATAATACAGTGAAGCAATACGGGATCTTATTATGAAGTTTGTCTATGGCTGTCAAATTCTCGTCTAAATTGCCATTGAAATAGATCTCAATCTTCCAATTGTGAAAAAAGGTACTCTACTAGTTTCTACAGAAAAGGAAAATCTGTGTCCTCAGAGAGAATAGAGTAAATGTTATTTCCGTTACAAGGTCTTTTATCAGACATAATTGCTAAAATACATTATTTTGATGACAGAAAGCATTTTATTTGTATAAGTGAAAGAGAAGTCCATAGTTTTAGACAACCAAATACAAATAATACCATTTTAGCTGTAGCTGGCATGCAGATAATCTAATTCCTAGAGATTTTTCATGGATACAGCCGAGAATCATGGACATTCAATGTTGCGGTGACGCCAATTTTCACTTCAAACTTATGGGTATATCTGTTTATTCGTTTCTACTGGTGTGTCACGTGATCCGATTCCAATATCTTTAATGCAGTTCTGTGGTGCTTCGACAGCTTTATTGAACAGAAGAAAATTATTTTTGGATAATAATTTTTCATGATTTAAGCTTCAGTCAAATATTTGAACCCTAATTTTTGTGTCCAGTGTAGTTACATCTGATTAGCGATAAACGACTACATGCTTTCAAACAAATCTCTTGTCCTCATCCACCCTCTCCTATCCAGAAAAAAAACAAATCAAAATGATGTAACTGATTGACTTACACTGTAAGTTCTTGGTGGAATGATTTGCAGTTGGAACTGCAATTTTTCTAGATGACATATTTTTAGGTTAAAAGATGTGTAAAGTTGCAAAAAGCCATTTGCTGCATCTTTAACAACATAAAAACATGGTAGACATATTAAACAAAAGACTAGTGATACAGGTTCTATTTCTCAAAGGTCGTCACTAAAATTTCCAGTGATGGGTTTTGAGCATGGATGCGGGTCCGGGTGGTGGGTTTCATACCCCTTCATAAGTCGTCAACTACCGGCTTTTCAAAAAGTGTACCAGAATGTTTAAACCAGGATTTACAGATATCCTTTAAAGAGTTAATTCCCACAGGTTATTTCTTTTCTCCTCTAGTAGCCATGCTGGATTAGAAAAAAATACATACATGAAAGCATTTGATTTTTTCCAGTCTGACGATTAATGATGCAGCTATCTTATATGAATTGACTTGTAGACACAAGAATCTCTTGATTTCTGATGGCTTTGGCCTCGACGCATCATTTAGTGCAAATGGCATAAATGGTATAAACTATTCGCAAACATTAATAAATTGTTTACCCAGCAAGCTTCAGCAAACATTGCATAAAGCCTACGAAAAAATTGCTTATAATCGACGAAAATTCCTAAACATTGACAGAGAACTCGGCCTAAAAATAAGTGACCTTGACCTTAAATGGTCCCTCTGATTCAGATGATGTATCATAACATTAAATGCAATTTATGCTAGACCTATTAATAATGAAATCAAAGCTGTCAGAGTTTGTAAATGATCATAATGCATGCTACAGAGTTCATTTGTGCCATAAGTTCGTGGATGTTTGTGACCGTGACCTTGGCACTGCAATTTCCTTCGACCTGAATTATGTCAGAAACTGAGGCACAGTTACTGTAAATTGTATCTAGACTGTTTGCTACAATAACATACTTCATCGAAGAAGGAAAATGTCATATTGTTTATGTAAAACATGTTATTTATTAAAATTTCTGGATTTGGTGACCTTGACCGTGAAAACTTTGTGCTCCTGGATAAACTAGTGTTGCTGTGATGATCACATTTATAATGTATAACAGTTCTTTGCACTTTAAAGCCGCCTTTTAATAGAAATTGATATTTATACCAATAAATGTCGTAAAAAGGCATTAAATAGCATTTTAGCTATTTTAACAATGACCTTGACCTTTTGATTTGAATTTCTCCATCCATTTTTTTGATATTTTACTTTTACATATATTATTCTTTAACACCATACTAGTCTTTGTCTGGACATCTTCTGTTAAACTGTCCAAAAACTCCGCCGAAAAAGTGTAAAACTGCATTTTTCACAAATTTGATAAAATGCCAATTTTCCCCTTTTTGGGGCCTCTAGTGTAAGAAACCTATGCTAAATTTTGTCACCAACTTTATATAATTTATCTATTCCAACTTAACACTTTGATGTTAAAAATTATTTCTTTTCCAAAAAGTTTCTGTAGAGACGGGAAAGAAACAAACAATTTTTCCAAGTTCCTAATTTTTTATCTTCAATTTTTCTGCCATCTTCCCAGAAAAAAACATTCTCCGTTTCCATGGCATAAAATGAAGATTTCAACGCCGTTTATGGTGGTTTTGCATCAAATCTAATATGTAGAAAAAAATTTACTAAAATCCCGGACATAGCGTGGCCAACGTTTTCCGGGGCCGTATTCATAAAACAACTTAAGCCGTTGATATGCTGTTGCTAAGGGTAAATTTCTATGTTGGAGATTCCCTACAACTATGAAATTTGGTCTGGAGGAACAGTCTTGCAAAGACTGTTCCTCCAGACCAAATTTCATAGTTGTATGGAATCTCCTTTATAGATATTTAGCCTTAGCAACAGCATAGCAACGACTTAAGTGGCTTTACGAATACGGCCCCCGATGGTTACAGAGAATTGATATTAACGACTAGAAATACAACTACAACTGCAGTCAAAATTAGAGATTCATGCTTCTGGTGCTAGGAAGTCTAATCCAGTCCAGGAAAGGACATGATAGAAGATCAAAGTGGAGGACTTACCCCAACCAGCACATGACATTTATGCAACGTCGCCTTACTTAATTGTAACGTCATGACGTTGCCTTGAGGTTTATGCGGCGTTGCCTTAACGTTATGTTGCCGCTAGATAAATAGTCAACATTATTATATACTAAAGCACCATGACTTTTTTTACCTACAACAATATCTCTTTTATAGATATTTCTTGTTTTCCTGATTTTTTGCTACACGAAACTTATTTTGTTACTTCGCGTTTGCTTGCCTGGACTAAAAAAAAACCTTCCAAAAAGAAGTGTCAGCTAAAGGGAAGAGTGAGCTTTTAGAGGAAAAAAAATCTTTCTATTAAACATAAAATCCCACTGAGAAAGGAAGCAAAATGAAAATGACGGTTGCAATTGTCCCTGACAGTTTCCCAATCAACTTACAGCGAAGGAATATCACATGAAAAGTAGAGTGAAAATATGAAAACCTTATGCACATTTTTGTTCTTCCTCTCCCTCTCTTATTAATGTAAATAAGCTTTTCCACACATTGCACACTTTACAGCATGTGGCGGCGTAGTAAATCGGTAAAAAGTAACTTAAGTGTATACTCTTCTGTTTAACAGAGATAAATGATCTTACACGAGTGGTCATTTCATAGTTTATGAAACGAGCCCTTGGAGAGTTTCAAAATTTCATATGAAATGAACACGATTGTAAGATTCTGTTTATCATATGACCTTATGAAATGGGATTTTGTCGCCTTCAAAATGAGCGTTATTTCTGTAAGACACATATTGTTGACACGGACGTTGTCAATGACGTTACGTGTAAGCGCCAAGGTGTTATTACACGTGTGGTCATACGATTTTTATGACACTACGTTATGCACTGAAAACAGCGACGTCATATGATAAGTAGAGTTTATTAATCGTCCCATTTAAGATATGGGATTTATAAACCAAGGGAGGTGTGAAGATCCGATAAAGAAACAAGTCCGATTCAATAAACTGTATATTACATTCGTGTGCCTAAGATATAAAGAATATTTCCATCTGTATTTATGTTTTCAAGTGTCCTTGCGAGAGCCTGTACACAATAACGCGAAAGGATACATGAATACTGAATTGCTTTGACCGCCATTTTGTTTTTTGAACGGGCCAATGTTTGTTATAATAATAATAATTTACTGACCAATGGAACCTACATCATGCCTTTACAATCATCGTCTATACGGCTACTGTTCCCGACGATCCAAGGCTCGGTCGATGAAGTCTGTTAAGTGCTGTATGATACGTTTCTTATTGCACATTGCGGAGCGTGTATCGTAAAAGGCAATGCATTTTCACATAAAAAGGCATTTTCGTAATATCATTCATGTCCACAAGCCATAAATACACATCAAAGTTTGTTATAGGGTTGTTTAGCGTCTGATGTTTTTCTCAAGATCACAAAACACAACTCCAGCGGTGTTAAATAGCTACAACTGCAGTGGAAAGAAAGAGCTTAGGAAAGTAGTTTTAAAAGCCGGTACCCGGTCGTCCATTTTAACTAATCTCCGAATGTTATCGGAAAGGTAATCAATCTACAGGGATTTATTTCCCTATAGGAAATAATTCCTCGGAGAGAACTGGGAAAAAGCATATATATTGACAAGAAATCTATGTATTTCTTCGTTAAGAATGTAATATTTTGGTTTATCAGATTCCGACAAAGAAATTGAATTGGAGGAAACCTTGAAATAGCTTGTTGGAATTTGATGCAAAAATGAAAATCTAGGAATCAACCACTGGTATATGTGTAACATGTAATGTGTGGTAATTAAATCGTCAATTTGTATCTAAAAAGATTATTGCTGGAATCGCAAATATGAGGAAATCGTAGATATCAGATTCAGTCTGTGAAATGACTGAGTTTGTCAAAGAACATCAACAACGTTTTCTTGCACAAAAATAACATTATTTGATGAACGCTGTATATTACGAGACAAAATGCGTACGGAAACAGTTCTTACATCTCGTATACCTCTTCTCTCAGAAACAAACAAACAATGCAAAATTATGCCGCTACATGACAAAACCAACAAAGTGGCACTTGCGCCCATCGAAAGCGCAGTTCAGCTTGGAAATCAGTCAAGCCTGATAAAAGTCCTCACTGTGCGCTTAAAGGGTAGCTAAGGGTCAGGTCTACGTGCATGCGGACATCAAAGACTCTGATCAGACTGGGCGGATGGCCAAGCTGATCGGAGTCTACAATGGGCACAGATGCCACTTTGCTAGTTTTGTCTTGTCGCGGCTAAATTCTTGTTCTTTCTTCGGCAAAAACTTGATGGAACTACAAACAATCCAGACTCTTATCAACTTCACTTGGGTTCACACAAGCTTCCTACCTTCACCGACGAATTCGAGAATAGTGGTTTGATAAAATCGTCGTGAAGGGGCAATTCATAGGTCCGGAAACCACGCCTACACTGTAAACAATTTCCGTAGATTTTACGAAAGAATTACTGACAACCAGCTGCCAGTCTGTTCCCCGTTCTTTATACGGGCGCCCGTAACAATTGCAGGAATTATCAGGCAATTTTATGATGGTTAATGTTGATGTTGTCTGTAAATGGAACCGATATTAAACCGCCGATTTAAGAGGATCGAGCTGGCATTAGCAGCGAGACTAGCATTGAGCAGTCACTTCCGGTCAGCTCCGACATATCAGCGGTTCCTGCCTACCATTCACAATGACAACACCGCCAACAGGCACCGTACCTTTAAAACCGTAAGATTTCTAGGTATTGGGACAGATTGGCATGAGAAATCAGTGCAGACACAGATCAAACTATGAGTAGACCCCGTTTATGACGCACTATGTTAGCCAATGAGGCGAATAAGACATCACAAAAGATGTTCTCTTTAGGTAAATGGCGGCAAATCTCGGAGGTGTAGCCTTTAATATGAGCCGCGACACAAGAAAACCAACAATGTGGTTGTGCGGCCAGCGCAGACTAAGATCAGCCTGGGCATCCGCCTAGTCTAGTCAGACTCTTCGCTAAGTGCTTAAAGGGTAGCTAAGGGACTGAGCGGACAGCGAAGACTCTAATCAGACTGGGCGGATGCCCAGGCTGATCTAGGTCTGCGCTGGGCGCACAACCACATTGTTGGTTTTGTTTTCTTGTGTCGCGGTTCAATTATACCGAAAGGAATTCCAACATTTAGAGTTAATACGGTGCCAGCTCTGTCAAAATTGATTCTTATTTAAAAGGAGTCAAACAATCTCTCCCGTCTTTCGAAGAGTATTGCACATCTTATCATATGATTAGACTGTAAAGATTTTAATTAATAAGGATGTATCTACGCATTTCACTGCTTGCTATATTTTCGATAATCAGTGTCAATAAAGCTGAAAAGAAAACTTTAAATATTATGGGCTTATTTTCGGTGACCGGAGATGACTGGCCTGGAGGGGGAGCTTGTTTAACAGCTGCTGAAATGGCCCTGCGGCACGTGAATGAGAGGCAGGATCTACTTAGAAACTTCAACCTTAATCTTACATGGCGGGACGGGCAAGTAAGAGAATAAATTGATATTTAATGATAAAATGATGAAAATAACAATGATAATAATAATAAGATAATAAAATTGATGAAAATATAATGATCATTATTATTATTATTATTATCAGAATATGATGATATATTAGTAGTAACCGCAGTAATAATGGTAGTAGCAGTAGGAATAGTAGTGGTAGTTGTAGTAGAAGTATTAGTAGTAGAAACATGTGTGTATGTTATTTAAGAAATGATTGTTATTTTTTGAACGTTTACTGAAGTATAAACTACATCGGGTCACGAGCAAAGTAAGTGAACCCCGAAGGGGTTTACGTAAACTTTGCTCGTGACCCGATGTAGTTTATACTTCAGTAAAAGTTCAAAAAATAACATTAATTCCTTATATTTATATTATTAAACGATGCTTTTGATCCATAAAAAAATAAACAAAAATAAGAAATACATATATAAGAATCGTTTTAAAAACATTACCGGCCGAAATTTGCAATAGTTTGGAACAGCTGCATTGTCAATGCCTACCAGTAAATTCCACCTCCTGTTGTAGATTGCACGTGCAAGTAGGCGTAGCGAGCTGTCACTCAATGTTTACTAGCCATTCAAGTTCATGGCATGTTGTAGATTTCACGTGCTAGTTAGTGGGATGAGCTGTCACTCTGAAGCGCGTGACACAATGTAATTATTGACTTGTAAAAACATTGACTCCCGCATCACTTAAGTGGGTTTACAGAGAGCTTTGCAGTGATAATGTTAATATTAGTATGTATTATTCATATTAATATGATAATCATTATTACTATTATATTATTACTAATATTTTAGTAGTAGCCGTAGTAATTATGGTACTAGCAATAAGAGAAGAAGCGTTTGTATGTATGTATGTATGTATGTATGTATGTATGTATGTATGAATGTATGTATGTATATATGCATGTATGTATGTATTAGATGGCAGTCTTTTATTGCATTTTTATGGTGATTTGTTTGTATTTCATAGAGAAAGAGAACATTTTACTGAGATAACTTATCCACTTCTTACCTTAAGGACGTTTGCGATGCGCATCGTTGATAGAGTCATTCACAATGGCAATAAAAATATCTGGGCCAAGTGGTTTAAAACTAACGACATCCTTTGTTAACAAAACAGTAAAATTCCAGACTTGTTTGCAAAAAATACAGCCCGTTTGGCCAACGAAATGTAAGGAGATTTTTACAGTTTTCTTGGTACTAAAAATTCTTGAAGTAAAAAATTCATTAAACTCACGATGCTTTGAACAACTGGCCCTGACATTTTGAGGGAAGGTTTTGTAAAACTGAAGGCGCTAAATTGTGAAAATGGCGTAATGTTTTATTTGTCTATGTATTTACTCTTTTTTCCCCTTGCCTTTGGCGCAAGCCATATAGATTGAAAAGCTCGTTCCGGTTTGAGACTGCATTTCCCCATGTTTATCTTAACATGTACGAAAATTAAATCGCAACAAACAGAGAACTCGTCTGGTCTGTCTATTTTTATCTATGTCCGGTTTACTTCTTCGCCTTACAACTCTTAAATACCAGATGCAAATTTTGTTATTTTTTGGTAGTAGTTTTATAGGCTGGCCCAGTTCGTTCAAGTTGACTTTTGCGTTCAAAAGAACAAATTTCTTTTACAAATACGTCGGCCTATCCACATTTGTTATTATAAAATAATTTGTTATATGTTTGAATCTTTCTGATTTAACTTTACTCACTTATCATTTTTGAACTAAACAAAGCACTTTTTATTAAGCACCATTATTTCGGTAAATAACTATATGTGTGCTAAATTTAGTCTAGCGCTTTCGGCATAAAACTCTACTCATATGTTTTAGCATAAGAAGAGCGATTTTGTCCGAACGCTACTTGTCACCCAGGAAACGCAGATTAATGGTTAGCACATGTTAATGGTTGATGCTAGTACTAGTTGAAGTTTTGATTTCAAACTTTCAGTGCTTACGCTGCTTTGATAGGAGCACGAACTGAAATCAGTTTGTTTATGCTATCCGAGTAATTGGGTACCTACATGGATTTAACCCGTGTTCAAATAGACACATATGCCGAATATCACAGGTTTGTAACAAGTTAATATTAATTAACAAATGAACGATAAGATTAGCATTTCATTATGCTTTGTAAAGTAAATTTACCTTTTATTTGCCGATTAATGGGTCGTTAATTTAACTGTAGGAGTGAATTATTTTGTCTAGTAAGAGCTGGAAGCTTCTTTTAAAAAGGTTGCTGCCTAGTTTAAGAAACAATGTTTACCTCGAACGCTTAGCACACAAGTATAAGCTTTTCAAACAAGCTTGTTGTCTTTATCATTCAGCGGCGTCGCGAAAAATGCCTATGGGCATTGCGTAATGTAGCTTCTCAGAGCAGCCTGCATACTTGAGCCGGTGCATCCATTTTCGATACACATATTTGCAATGACCCTAAAATCTTTAAATTTTAAATGCTAATTGTGGGTGTATTGATCAGACAGCGCGTGTTAATGGGCTCATATGTGTATGCATATATACCCTGTAAAAGTAAAAAAAATCAAGTTTAAGCTTATTATCTAAATGCAGCAAGCAAGTGCCTCTGAAGAACTATTTTTCGTTCATCATTCATCAGATTTACCTAATGAATGTATCCCTTTCTTCTGGGTGGCTTATACGCACAGCTGACCGTATAATTTATATATGTGACAGTATCTGACATTTTGAGCCTTGTGGAGGTGCGACGTTTACGTCACAAAATGTGAGATGATAATTACGTCATAAAATGACGTAAAGTTAATTGGGTTCCCGCGCACTGACTTATAAATTTCAAAGCGTCACCTGAAAAGAGCCCATATGAATAAAAAAAAGGGATTAATGGGTCATTAATTTAACTGTAGGAGTGAATTATTTTGTCTAGTAAGAGCTGGAAGCTTCTTTTAAAAAGGTTGCTGCCTAGTTTAAGAAACAATGTTTACCTCGAACGCTTAGCACACAAGTATAAGCTTTTCAAAAAAGCTTGTTGTCTTTATCATTCAGCGGCGTCGCGAAAAAAGCCTATGGGCATTGCGTAATGTAGCTTCTCAGAGCAGCCTGCACACTTGAGCCGATGCATCCATTTTCGATACACATATTTCCAATGACCCTAAAATCTTTAAATTTTAAATGCTAATTGTGGGTGTATTGATCAGACAGCGCGTGTTAATGGGCTCATATGTGTATGCATATATACCCTGTAAAAGTAGAAAAAATCAAGTTTAAGCTTATTATCTAAATGCAGCAAGCAAGTGCCTCTGAAGAACTATTTTTCGTTCATCATTCATCAGATTTACCTAATGAATGTATCCCTTTTTCTGGGTGGCTTATACGCACAGCTGACCATATAATTTATATATGTGACAGTATCTGACATTTTGAGCCTTTTGGAGGTGCGACGTTTACGTCACAAAATGTGAGATGATAATTACGTAATAAAATGACGTAAAGTTAATTGGGTTCCCGCGCACTGACTTATAAATTTCAAAGCGTCACCTGAAAAGAGCCCATATGAATAAAAAAAGGGATTAATGGGTCATTAATTAAACTGTAGGAATGAATTATTTTGTCTAGTAAGAGCTGGAAGCTTCTTTTAAAAAGGTTGCTGCCTAGTTTAAAAAACAATGTTTACCTCGAACGCTTAGCACACAAGTAATAGCTTTTCAAACAAGCTTGTTGTCTTTATCATTCAGCGGCGTCGCGAAAAATGCCTAAGGGCATTGCATAATGTAGCTTCTCATAGCAGCCTGCACACTTGAGCCGGTGCATCCATTTTCGATACACATATTTCCAATGACCCTTAAATCTTTAAATTTTAAATGCTAATTGTGGGTGTATTGATCAGACAGCGCGTGTTAATGGGCTCATATGTGTATGCATATATACCCTGTAAAAGTAGAAAAAATCAAGTTTAAGCTTATTATCTAAATGCAGCAAGCAAGTGCCTCTGAAGAACTATTTTTCGTTCATCATTCATCAGATTTACCTAATGAATGTATCCCTTTTTTCTGGGTGGCTTGTACGCACAGCTGACCATATAATTTATATATGTGACAGTATCTGACATTTTGAGCCGTGTGCAGGTGCGACGTTTACGTCACAAAATGTGAGATGATAATTACGTCATAAAATGACGTAAAGTTAATTGGGTTCCCGCGCACTGACTTATAAATTTCAGAGCGTCACCTGCAAAGAGCTTATATGAATAAAAATAAGGGACCAAAACACTCAACCAAGACACTTTGAAAACACAGTGTTTTGATGGTGCATTGATAAGGCCAAAGTTCACATATAAATGAGCTACCAAGGCACTAACGAAGACACCATCATGATACTTTGACCAAACCACTATCAAGACACTTTGACCCAAACACTATAATGGCACTTTGACCAAAACACCATCAAGACACTTTGACCAAAACACTATCAAGACACTTTGACCAAAACACTATCAAGACACTAGGAATTTCAAGGTGAACTGAAGGTCAGGTCAGTATACAATTACACAAGCATATGCCTTTAAACCGTTTCAACTGCAATAATGCCCTACCTTTTATTTAATGTCCTAAATTTTAAACAATTGCAACTCAACATACAATGAAAACAGCTTGTACAAAATACATAAGACTGTTCTCTGTAAATTTTTAGTTGCTTAACTGTTTTATATGCTGATGAGCGTATGCTTCTCAGGCCAAACAAAGAATTTTATATATCAACAGAGCACTTTCCAAATTCCTTAAACAAAATGAATCAAGTCAGTTTATTGCTTGGTGTCACACACTCCAGTGATTCCAATGTTGCATGATATTTTTCTATATATGAATTAAATGTTCAAGTAAGCATGATCAGACAAAACTAATTAATTAATTACTGCAGTTGCATAAACACTGGGACAACATAAAAATGCAAATAAACTAATTCTACAATTATGTTTAAACTACTTACAATGCTATTGAACAAGCTCCTTTACAATATTTTTCATGATTAAACATTTGAACTAAAATGACTAACTGTAGCAAAAGAAACACATTCAAACACTCCCTCCAATATTTGAACACAGGAAATGAGTCAGTATGTTAGATCTTTGAAAAGTGATGCCACGAACCCGAGTTATTAAAGTTTATCCCGCTTGTATGTAAATTGTATCCAATCAGTGAAATAAAAATAAATCGAGTTTATGCGAATTGTGTTTGCTTTTGCAATAATTCTTAGCACTTTATCTTTGTGCTTCTTAAAATCTGTTCTGGAAGGACTAATAATTATGAATATGTTATAAACAAATTTCCGATGTTCGACCCCATCAGACACAGAATGTCAAAGACTGTCACAAATATGGTAACGCCAGTGAAAAAATTAATGCATTCGCATTGTAACAGTCATGTACATGACAGGAAACTGTGTTATGGACATAATTCAGCATAAAATGCATTTCCTACTGACTATCGACACGTGAATGAATTGTCCTGGCAACCTCTTACAGGGATGCGGGTAAAGAGAAGAGTGAACAATTTTTGAATTGTTAAAATTTGAAACTCTAAGGCTGACTCCAAGGGACTCATTGACAGCTTTGTGACAGTGGATGAGCCACTGGTCTGTCTTTCTCAGCCGGAAACGAGCCGGCACTCGAAACAATAGAAACGCGCCACAACGTCCTATCCCGTCTGCAAGGAAGGTAAAGACTATGCCATCAGCATTGCAAGGTGATCGTTTCAATCCTATGGGATTCATAAAATCTGTTTAGGGGCAAACGAACAATGGGGACTAATTATCAATCTAGCATTTAACAGAAAATCAAGATCCATCGCTAAGGAAATTATAATTTTTTAAAATTTCCTTCAAGAGCAGAGAACACATTCAGAAGCAGGAACATGGGCCAGACTACGTAGTTTGGGCTAATAAAGTCTACCAAAAGCCTACCAAAAGCGTGTTGCCGCACCATGCCAGTACACCTGCTCACATATCAACGATGCGTATGACTGCGCTGCAAGACTGTTGATCGCTTCCACCTTTATCTCAGTATGATGAAAGAAATGGCTTGGGAGATAATGCCAGTGATTATGATGTCGTTTCGATTTGGGTTTCTTGACATGCAAGAAGAACCTTTATACGCAACTGGGATCTAGTCATTGCAGGATCGCTGACCTAAGATGCCGTTATGTTGGGAAATAAATTTTAACAAGAAGTGTACGATAACAACTTCATATTTAGGCTAATAACATTCCATTCAGTCCTCATACGTAAGTTCCCATAATTCTCTTTCTGCTGTCTTAAACCTCCTGTAAAACATGGCGAGGCTTTTCTTTTAAAAGAAAACTTTATTTTCTTTTTGGAAAGAAAGGCTGAAACTCAAATGATGTCGGCGTTTTTCCAAATTAGGCCGAACTTCACTTTCTTGTATTATTATTGAATATTGTTTAAAATATTAATTTGTGAAGACTGTAAGTATATCAAGTATAATTATAAAATGATACTGTCAGATTTAGCGGAACGGCGAAACAAGGTAAATTGGGCATGGTTAGAAAAGGATTTGTTATCGAAAATGGGATTTTACTAGGTGTGCTTGAATCAATGTAATGGGAATATACAACTGTTTTTAAGTTTGTTTCAGCAAAGGTTAAATGATCTTTTTTCAAAACTGGTATCAACGGCTAAGTGATTCAAGTCGTGTAAAATTTTATCTTAATATGGACCATTTCAGCCCAAAAATATATCTCGATCCATAACATGTTTGAAATTCCGTACATTTTTAGCAAGATTACGTGTTTTATCTGATAGGCCGGAAATTGAAGCCGAAAGATGGGCTAGACAATATAAACATGTATGTGAAAAAATATGCAATACCTGTAATTATTTTGAGGACGATCATCATTTTGTTCTTGAGGGTCGATTGTATGATTTTTAAGTCGTAAGTATACAGCCCAGTTTTATTGGAACAGACCTAGTACGAATGTACACATTTGGCGTACTTATAAATTTTAGTTGTTCGCAATAAACTTCTTTTTTTTCTGACGTTTATTGAAGTGTAAACTTCACATTTACCTTTCTAAACTAAACTGGGCCACTAGCAAAGTTTACAAGGTGTTCATTGACTTTGCACGCGACCCAATACAGATTTGACCTCGATAAACGTCAGAAAGTGAAATTCATTCCTTAGTTATCTCTTTCTTCCAATCTTCCAACCTTCCTTCCTCCACCCCCCCCCCCGCCCCCCGCCAGCACCCCAAGCCCACTCTTCATATTTTCTATATTTAAACACGAAACAGAACAAAACAGAAGCAGAATGGACAGCCTTTCAGATGACCATATTGCTTGAGACCATATACAAGCGGATATAACAACATGTAACATTGTGGCATCACAACTACGTACAAACGTCCCGCTATAGAATGGTCACAGTAATAGGCTACTTGGGAGCTTAAACTAGTTTCACTGGATCCAAACCCTCGCCCTCTGCTTCTGTAGTGGCTCGAAGCAGTTTGTTTGTCCACATGTAGGTTTCCTAACCTATCGATGAATCATCGCAGGAAACATCAAAATCACAAATAAGATCAGTCCTATGATGCATCAGGGGTGAGGATTCGACAGAAACAACGCATTGCAAACCTTGAGATCCCTGGGATGTGAAGCAAAAGCACTGAAATACTGGAGCAAAAGCAAACCACCATTTCTGTCGGGTCCATCCCTCTGAGTCTGATAGCCGAATAAACCCGTGCGTATTTAGAAAGTTAAGCTAAGAACTTTATTAAACATGACTGGGTAACAACTAAACATGCAGACTGAAGCAATGCATTTATGTTAGATCCTATACGTTTGTAATGTATAATAATTCTTATCTGCAGGTTCAGAAGAATCAGCCCTACCTAATTCTTTGTTTAGAAGTTATAGACTAGGTCAACATAAAATTTTAGTGCCGATAGGCCTTGTCGCACAAGAGTTTTAATCCGACTTTGAATTAGATACCAATTCATAGTGTCGGCGATAGAATTTTGAAAATTCTTTGTTCCAGAGAATTGCCTTACATTTTCAAAAGGTGTGAGACAGTGACTGTTTTCAAAATAATTCTGCTGGCGGCATCATCAGAGAAATCAGACTCCTTTGTATCTAATGCTTTATATATAGATAAAGTATAATATAATAAAATTAAAAAGTATAGAACATGGATTGTATTAGTAAATTATTTTATTTATATCAACAATAAGAACTTTGAACGACCTAATTTTGGGCCATCTGATACAGCAAGGCAAAGATTTACCCATTGATGTCCTGTAGATTGTTCTATCCTTATCAAATGGATGAGTCCATTTGTCAATAAAAGGGGTATCTGGTTGTGTTTTTTTTCATCATTGTTCCATTTATCGAGAAATGCCTATTTGTCTTATCCAATAGTGTAGACTCTGATCAGACGCCGCGTGTTGCGGCGTCTAATCTGGGTCTGCATTGTGTAGCTATGTTGTATGTATGGCACGCTAGGCATTTATTCGTTAACGTAATGGCGTTTTCTGAATTCAGATCACCATTCTTTAGCCACCGCCTCTTTTTTCTAGAGTTCACAACAAAACTCAATATTCCATTCTACAGAGCCGACTCATTACAGCGCATTAATGTGCAGCATGAAAGAAAAAAAGAAAACTAAAAAAAAGAGAAACAGAATGAGTGAACTCTGGTTTAATGTCCCACCAAAACATAGGTCATACGGAGACGGGACATCGGTCGAACTCTCATCCGAAAGACCAGTGAAGCGAGGGATCGAGCCTGCGATCCTTGGTTTGGTAAAACAGAAATAGATTTTTTCTACTTTTAGAATAGACCTATTTCAGCCAGGGAAGCAAACAGTTAAAGAACAAAAGTTTTTTTTCTACTTTTGCAGCCGATATATTCACCCATTTTGCCACGTGGACTCTTCTATTGTTGTATGAGCCCGTTTGTCATCTATGGGGGTTCAAGTTTATTAAATAGTGTAGATCCTGATCAGACGCCGCTGAATGTGGCATCTGTTTAGGGTTTACGCTGTATGTATATATCCAATTTTGTGGGAAACTCGGCTTTTATTTATTAAAAGTAAAAAGATAGGTAATGATCAGGAATAAATACAATCAAATCCCACATCCCACATCCCGCTTTCAAAACCAATAGGGATAAAAGATCATCGACCAAGTGTCACCTGATGTTTGAAATTTGACACCGACTGCAGCAGTTTATTCAGTTTCAGAGTAACCAGAAAATATGTGTATTACAGATTATGGTAAACGAATAATAACTGAAGCGTAAGCAAAGACATATACCCGATTACTAGGCCTCTATGGAGTTATAAAATACTTAACTTAAGAAAGGGGAATATATGTGTAAAATCAGGTTACTGCAACTATAGGCCCTTACAGAATGCCCAAAACATCAAGACTGTATACCCAATAACGCAAATCTTGCTAATATGAATCTGATGAAACAGGAACAACATATTTATGAAAATTCAGCCCATTAATATGAATAGTTCTGGAGTTATCCCTTAACTTTAAGTGGGTGTCTATTATCTACGAAAGGGGAATAACTCTGACACTAATCAATTTAGCACATCCGTACAATAATAAGTATTATCAATTTACCAAATACTTATAGCATACCAAATTTCATCTCTCCTGGTCAAACGGTTCAAAAGTTGGAAAAATGACAACGGGCCATTACTTTGTAGAAAATAGGGCAATAGAAATTTCAAAGCACATGCACATCTTCAGATCAGGACGAAACATTCTGCACAATTTCAGGTCAATCTTATATAAGATTTGGCAGGAGTTGAGGGGACAAAGTCTGGGTCAGCAAGGGCCGTAACTCCATCAAAAATAGCCGAAAAATCTAAAACTACATGCTCATCTTCATATCATAATAACAAAACAATCTGTAAAAATTCAAATCAATCCGATGAAAGGCGTAGCAGGAGTTGCGGGAACAAGATTTCGGACGGACGGAAGGACGGACTGACGAACGCACACACGGACGGACGAGGGTCATTTCTATAGTCCCCCTCCGCTTACGTCGGGTGACAAAAATAGCACACACACAAACGGAAAACTTTACACAAGTTCACGATTTTTTTTATTTATTTCACAGTGTCATGCGGGCACGGCAGTTAACATGATGTTCGATATGTTGTATTCCAAACCGACGAAACATATGGTTTTGGGACCAGGATGTTCGATTGAGCTGGAAGTCACTGCCCAGGCAACACCAGCATGGAATCTCACACATGTAAATACGTTAAGAGTGATAGGTACACTTTCAGGGGAAGCAACTATGCCATTTTGCCTGAATTCCTAAAGGAATCAGCTCTTAAATGCGCCAGGCGCATATTCCGTCCTTTAAGAGTAGACTCCATGGGCCGCGACACGAGAAAAACAACAAAGTGGTTATGGACAAAGCGCAGACTCAGATCAGCCTAGGCATCCGCCTTGTCTAATCAGAGACTTCGCTTTGCACTTAAAGGGGAGCTAAGGGTCTAAGCTACCGTCATGCGGACATCGAAGACTCTGATCTGACTGGGCGGATGCCCAGGCTGATCTGAGTCTGCACTTGGCGCACAACCACTTTGTTGGTTTTCTCGTTTTTTTTTTTTGTTTTTTTTTCATTTAAAGAGCAACATGTACGTAATCCAGGGAAACAAACAGGAAGTTAAAACGTGTCCCCCTTTGTAGAAGGAGCAGTCTGATCAGGGTCAATATAGTTTGACAAACCATTTCCATCTTTAGTACTCATTACTTCATTGTAAACCAAACTGTCTCATTTGAGGACAATGAAGGTAATTATTTTGTGTGTTACAATTTTTCAATCCTTTACGGTTCCTACCCTAAAATTGTGAAATCCTACGACGTAATAATAGTTATTCTAAGTTTGTGTCTTTATTACTTAATTGTAAAGAGGTTAGTCACTATTGGGTCCCGTTTTACTATTTATTCCCTAATAATCTATGGATAGCTGACATTCGAAATAGTTATATACATAATTCGAATAAACGATATCCATAATTATTAATGGATAACTTATCATCTAAATGATTAATGGATATCACTAATTTGAATTATGGATATCACTTATTCGATTTATATATATATCGATAGTTCGAATTATGGATATCAATAATTACGCGAATAATCTACGGATATCGCTGATTTGAATATTGGTTATCAATTAATCGAATTGGTGATATCCATAATTCGAAAAAAAGGATACCCATTTATTATTGAACTATTGTATATCCATTATTCGAATTAGTGATCTCTATATTTTGGATTATGGATATCAATTATTCGGCGTATTTATGGATATCACTTATTAGAATTATGGATATTAATTTTTTGTCTTCGCAAATGATAAATTTAAGTAGCGTCTTTTCTGTGATGATTTATGGATATTCATCATTCGAATTATGGACATCAAAAATTTATCCCTATTTATTGATATTACTTATTAAAATTATGGATATCCATAATTAAAACTATGGATATCAATAATTAGAATTATGGATTTCCATGATCCAGCTATTTTATAGATATCCATAATTCGAATAATTCATGTTCATAATTTGAATTAGTGATATCCATAGCTCAAAGTAGTGATATCCATCAATCGGACTGATTATATATATTCATTATCTAAATTTGTGATATCACTAATTCGAATTATAGATATCCATTATTCGAATTAAGCATATCAATCAATGGGTTGTATCATGGATATAAGTTATTCGAATTATGGATATCCATAGATCAAATTATGGATATCTATAAATACGGAATAAATAGTAAAACAGCACCTCATAATTCACACTCGTGGAATGCTGACAGAGTGGCATATCGTGAAGACTCTGATCAAAATATTTTGGGTGATTTAGAACTACATTGTATGCTCACTACAGGAAATTTTTCCATCCAATATAAAATGGATGAATACCACGGTATATAGGCAAATTTACGTTCACGAAAGAATGTCACCTACTGCTAGTTTGATGTCACACTTCTGTTGGTTTGGGGTCAAACTTTGGGTCATACTGAGACATTATCCCAAGCGATCATGTTCGTACATCAACTAGTTTTCAAGATATAAGGCAAAGTCACTGGACTATGAAATATAGGCCACTGTGACCTACTGTTTGTTTGAGGAGAAACTCTGGGTCATACTGAGTCATTATAAGAATAATCATATTCGTACATAAAATAGTCTTCAGGATATAAGGCAAAATTATTAGACCATGAAATATGGGTCACTGTGAGCTACTGTTAGCTTGAGGTTCAGCTTTGGGTCATACTGAGTCATTATCCCAGGCAGTCATGTTCATACATCAAATAGTCTTAGAGATATAAGGCAAAATCTCTGGACCTTAGATCAGCCCATAGCCCAATATGCGTCACTGCTTTCAATAGATCATCCCTGGACGCATCCATGGAGCAAGTTTAATGACTCTAGCCATTGTGGTTATTTAGAAACCGAGCTAAACGCAACAGGTGAGTATTTTTTCAATGTTCTGTCACCCGTGAAATTGAGAACAAGGCACAATATGCATCGCGGATTTCAGCAGATCTTCCCCAGATTATATATGGAGCAAGTTTGAAGACTCTAGGCCTTGCGGTTACTCACTAGAAACTGAGCTTAATCCAACGGGCAATATAGTTTCTATGTTCAGTCGACCGTGACGTATAGGCCAAGGCACAATATGCATCGCTGCTTTCAGTAGATTTTTCCCAGACGTGTCTTTGGAGCAAGTTAGAAGACTCAAGCCCGTGTGGTTACTTGCAAACTGAGCTAAACGCAACATTTGTGAATGAATACTAGTATTAGTATAGTAACTAAAGAAGCAACAATGGCTGTTGTACCATAAAAGTTTAGGATTACCTCCCATGTAAAGATGGCATAAAATTGAGAAGAAAAATGGTAATCCTTAATAAAGTTACTTTTATCTGAAAGTGAAAAACTTCGGAATTTACTTACCCGAGTTCATATGGGTAATAGATTTATGTATGCAAAGTTTCATGGAAATTTATTCAGCGAAAAAGAAATTAAATCAATTATTTGCCCTCCTCTTTTTCACAAACGACCTACTCGCAGCTTTTTTTTTTTTGCTAAAAGCGGAACAGCGTCGTTGACGTCATGAGGTCGCCAACATCCAATCAGATTGTAGAGACCAATGGTTTATTTTCACGTCATTTAAAGTCATGCTACATCGCGTGGCCCAGTATAATTATTGGAATGTAAACTACATTATGTTTCAATAATTTACAGGAGCCCCGGTAGCGCAGTAGGTTAAGCGCTGACCTGCTGATCTAGCAGTCGCGGGTTCGAGCCCCGCCGTAGGCGGGAATCTTTTCAATCGTAAACAGGGTTCCATTGCACACAGCATTTCATTATCACCCACGTATCGTCCTGGTATGACTGAAATATTGTTAAAAAGAACGTAAACTCCATCATCCAGTAATAATGTAGGGCTTTCAGTAAGTACACTAAATATGTAAGTATTGATGTATTACTTACGAGCAATTGATCTGTAGTTTAAGATAACAGGAGTTGAAATGTAAAGGAAGATAAGAAAAGCATTTAAACTATATTCTTTGATATACGAGGGTATTTTCAGATATCAGCATTTGAGAAAACGAAGGTCAGCTGCTCTCAGAAAAACAAATATTTTCAGATATCTTACGGCGGTGCGTCACCTGTACTATCAGATAGGAAGCGGTTTCCAAGACTTTTCCGGCTTTCGGCTCCAGATAACAGATTCAATCTCGCCAGAATAGCGCTTGCGAAGTTCTTCAACTGGAGAAAGGTTGCCACACTTAACGTTGCACAGGACTACTTTTCAGCGGTATGTTTCACTCCTACACATTTTGATTCTTTAATCCATCTTTGACTATAGGCGAGCTCATTATTGAGACAAAGGAACCCCTAAGTTGAAAATATACACATTTATGAAGATAGTAAAAAAAAAAAAAAAAAAATATTTACAATCATTATTTTTGCCTCCCGTCTGAATGGGACCGTCTGCGGAAGGGGCTGTATTCCAAGGAGACAAACAAGGTGTCACGAGGGTTGTTCCCCTTTTTAAAAAATGATTAAAATTATGAAGGTGTACCCACACATCTTAAAAATGCAAACATGATGGCAGGTAGGGTCAAGTCAGGTAAATTCGGACAGCAAGTAAATTCGGGCATACCATTGCAAACAGTGGTAATCCAGATGAGACGGCTCATAATCATCAGGATTTTCACTGTTTGCACAGTTATTTTTGTTTTTTAATTCCTAACAACTGACATATAAAGGAAACAATGTCACTGTCCGAATTTACTTGCTGTCCGAATTTAGCTGACTTGACCCTAGTATAGACGCACATAAGATGGCTCCCCATTGGTTGTCTAATTTGAATTGCATTTTTACGTTTGTCAGCGTATGTCAAATTGCTAGGTAATTATTATGAGTATCTTTCATTGGTGTGAGCTGCGGATAGAATAGGTGTCATGAGGGTCACTGTTCGGCATCACGAGCCTTGCTGAGTTATACCGTACAGCAATCCTGAGGGACGGGTCCTACCGCACACTCATGAAAGATACTTTTTCTCGCATACGGTATCACCTGACTGACAATGTTTGATTTTATACGTTAAACTTGCTTACACTGATTGGATGGCTTACGATTCTACGTCCTTTTCAACAGTAGTTCAGCCATATCAGGACAATGGGAGGGTGACAATGAAAGGTTGTGTGCTATTGAACCCCGTTTACCAAAGGAAAGATTCCCGACTCAAGCGGGGCTCGGGCCCGGGTTCGCTAGATCAGTAGGACAGCGCTTAATCCACTGATATTCGAACTTATATTCAAACTTATATAGCCGGTGGGTCGGGCATCAGACTCAATAATGGACTCGACATAAAGCGAAGGATTTTTGTTGGTTGGGGCCTTAGCTTGTCTCGTCTGTTACTTCATGTGGCAGAAAAGTCATTTTAGTCACGGGATGTTCCGATTATCTCCGAGCGGGCCGAAGATAAGCATTTACCTGTATAGTCCGTTTCCTCCATAGTGCGAACGTAGTTTAATTTGCTTATTTTCTCGAAAACGATGAAAGTTCCATTAAATATTCGCCCAGTCTGATCAGAATCTTCGCTGTGTACTTAAAGGGTGGGTAGCTAAGGGTCTAAGCTACCTTCAGGCCGACAGCGATTACTAAGCGGATGCCCAGGCTGATTTGAGTCTTCGCTTGCCGCACATCCAACTATGTTGGATTTGTCGTGTCGCTGCTAATTTGATTTTTGTCGATAACTGGCGGTGTATTCCTTTTATTTGGATCCACAATACTTTTTATCCTTAGGTTACGGACAACTTGGTACAGGAGGTGAAAGGCAGCGGAATAGAAATTATATCCGAGGAAATATTTGACCATGATCCACTCAGAAGAATACAGAATCTCAAGGTAACACAAATGAAGTGAGAACATATGAGCCGCAACAAATTGGCATGCGCGCCCAGCGAAGACTCAGAACAGCCTGGACATCCGCCCAGTCTGATCAGAGTCATCGATGTCCGCATGGAGCTAGTTAAGAATCTTAGCTACCCTATAAGCACACAGCAAAGACTCTGTTCAGACTGGGTGGATAGCCAGGCTGATTTGAGTCTTCGTCTGGCGCACCTGACATTTTGTTGGTTTTCTCGTGTCGCGGCTCAACTATGGTTTCTTATGATATGACTAACGACAATTGTATTGCGAAACATTATGACGCCGTCTCTGACAACGTTATTTTTTCTGTTAAAAATAGTCAAAATGCATAGAAAATGGTCATAGAATAAATAACAAATCTTTCTGACGCGTGAGAGCCTCTGTTCTGTTTTGTGTTTTTTTGAAGTACAATTGGGTTGCCTTTGTAATTTATGTGTACCTTTACCTAACCAATGTTATCAATCATCAACTGCAATGAACACATTCACAAGAGCGAATTTCAGTCACATCAGGCTGAATGGTGGGGCAAAATCAAAATCTAGACTGTGTGGAACGGGACCCGTTTAAGGTTGAATGGATTTCCGCCTCCAACGGAACTCGAACGGGGGTTTCTAGATTAGCCGGCCAATTCCTAAGCCGCTGAGCTACTGGAGCTCCTACTGAGAGAACCTTAAATGGAGCCTTTAACAAACTTCCAGCCACTTGTCTGTGATTAATTTCAATATAAATCTAATTGGTATTATAAACGCGACAACAACGCAAAGGCAAGAAGAGGTGATCGGTGCAACCAATTTCGTTTTCAATATTCTTTAGTCATTTATGACTGATACAAACCGGGTAGGCGGCAACCGAAAACGCTCATGCAGTCGACGAACGCGGATCTAAAACCATTAGTGACAGCGTTTTCGATTGCAAATTGTCGCCAATTTGCAATCAAAAAACGCTGTTTCTGACCGTTATTGATCCGCGTTAATTGATTGTTAAGAGCGTTTTCGATTGCGCCTACCCGGTGTGTGATAGAAGCATCGTAATTGCTCACAGGACCAGGTATGATTTGGGCCATATTTGGCCCCATCTCAAAATGTATTCAAATATTGCTTTTTCCATTAGTCACCTTGTCAACAATATAAATCTAGAAAATGGAGATGCTACGGCATGTACAAGGAAAGTTACAGCCATTCGTTTGTTCATGCATTTCTGCCCTGCTTTTTAGCAAAGTTTAGAGGGAAGGGATACATTTTGCCCTATATAATATGGAAAGGAATTTTAAAGTAAATGATAAGTATCAGATCACATAATGTATGTAACTTTAATACTAAATCTCTTTCACAGTTACTGGTCTGCATTGTATAACGTGCATGAAGGGCGATAACTCTTGATAGATGACTGAAATTGTCGGATTACAGGAACGCTATATTAAACTGTTTTTCAGTCGAAAATTAAAGTTTTAGGGGCGTGCCACAATTGCAGTATTTTGTCTTGCAAGAGAATTTAGATAAAACATTTATTTCAAGATCAATTCATGTGCAGCAGTCACTTTTTCTCGGAATAGTACGTATTAGTCTGAAAGAAGTCGGAAGAAAAAATATTTAAAAAATATGGGGGTATGGATAAAATTTTCATTATTCTTGAGAGTTGATCAGCTGAAAATATTAGGAAATGGTTATACAACAACACGAATATAAAGAAAAAAAAAACATATTTTGCATTTGAAGGTAAAATTCATTTCTAAGAAAGAAAAAAGGGAGATAACTTATGATTTACACTGAAACTGCATAGCAGTTAATGGTAATAAACACATATCTTTTTATAACTGCTGACTTGGTTTTGCAAACATAGGCCATATTTTTATGAGCTTCCTTTTACATACGTTGTTATTTAAACGAAATGAAAAATAATTATTTTACCCTGCCCGTTTCCATGGCAACACTTTTCAAAAAAATAGATGAAGCGAAACAAGAAATTAAATATCTTTCATACATGTTTTATACTTGTTTTTATTGTGTGGTTCATTTTTTTCGCACGATTTTTAAGTTAATAGTATGCCAACCATATATGTAATATAAACTCTAAAATTGAAGCTAATCAGCAGAATGATTTAGTCGTGTATTTGAAGTATGAGAGTGGGTGGGGTAACTAAGACACTGAGTTAGTCATACCTTAATACTGGGTAACTGGTTAATTCACAATCTTTGTCATATTATATAAACAGCCGTAGATATTGGAAACAAAGGGCAATGACTCTTTGGATTTAATTATGCATTGCTCATACTTTTACATAGCTTAGCTGTTACTATGGTACTATTATCAACTAAGGCGGACTCTCCTCATAAAGGATCAGTTTTAGATCTTTTTTTTTGGTTTAAACAATTTTTTTCCAAAAAATCTATGTTCAACATATATTGTGACAATATATATATATAAGGATACGAACGGAAGTTAAATGCTTATATAGTTCTTCTCATTGTTTCTTCTTTTTGACGCTGAGTGCAGTCCAGAAATGTATTGTCGCCATGACACTCATGATTGTATAGCTCAGCGCAATTTTCTATCCATCTGCTGAGAGTCTATCATTCTTTTGTTAGACATGTCCCAGACTTGTTCTGGATAGTTAGGATCTACCCTGTTCTCTGAAGTTTAATCCACACCAGCTGATGTGCTTACTTGCAGTTGTAGTAGTTCAGGTAAGTTTCAGTCTTCTTGAACCAAGAATACCTACTTAATCAGTCCTCCTTTGCTCTCGTCAGTGTTTCTGAACCCTTTTTTAATCCTTCCTGTATTCTTTCGCTCCTTCTGCTTCAAACCGCCTCCTCGTCAATTTCTTCCTCTCATCGCAAAGGTCCAGAGCATCCAGTGCCTTTACCTGTGATGTTCGTTTCCAAATATTTCTTTGGCTGTCACTAACTGCTGTATTGTAGGGCGCAGAAAAATACAAGGAAGTCGCACTAGTTTAAAACGTCCCGTCCGTGCACGATTTCGAATAAGGTTTGATTTGATTTTACTTTTTTGCTGTTATTTTTACCAAATTTTTCCTTTCTAACCCCAACCCACCTCCCGCTCCCATCCCCAGATAGGTAACAAAAAATTTATGACCCCCGATCCTCCAATCCCAGCTACCCTTCACACACACACACACACACACACACACACACACACACACACACACGTACGTACGCACGCACGCACGCGCACACACACACACACACACCATTTTCTTATTCTAACAGGTTCATTTATCATTGTCTGTTTACACTTTTTCTGCATTTCTTGCACTTTCTTCTGCAAATGGCCATCCGCAAATCTGTTGTCGAATGCTTCATAACTATAACTGTTTTTTAATAATATTAACTGGGCCTCTGGGTTGCGGGGGTCTGGGGCACAGCCACAGTAGTTTTGTTGATGAAAAGCTACATGGAGAGCTGATATCACAAACGCAGGCATTAAATTTAATTGAGAACAAAATCATCTACTTGATATGTTTTTATCGACACTTTCATGTTGTTCTTCTAGCAAATCAATGAAAAGATTTGTTTTGGATATCAAGCTGCCCAAGTTTTGTGTATCATTTCGATAAATGTATTTAAGTTTTTAGTTTGAAAGAAGAGTCTGAAGTTTAAGGAGCAATGGGGGTTCAGTGTGTGTGTGTGTGTGGGGGGGGGGGGGCTACCTCAGAAGCTGAGACATTTTTAAAAATGATGACGGATGGAAGAATTCTGACCCCCGCCAATATACCTAATAAAATATACCCCCACCCCCTGCTCCGAGGCTTAATAATTTCCGACCCCCTCCCCAGTACATCCCCCAAAAATAAAATACACCCTCCCCGCCCCCTAAATGTACCCGGCCCCCACCTGATAATAAATGACTCGTTCCTATAGAGAATCTTACAAGTGATATGCATACCAAATATTGTTTGCTGATTTGAGGTCTGAAGAAGCGTGTTTCTGCAGCCCTCGCTCTGCCCCGCCCCCCTCCACCGACACACACACACACACACACACACACACACACACACAGACACACACACACACACCTTCCTCCCATCACCAACAACACCAGTTAACAATTAATGGATTTATGAGTTCAAAATTAGTACTACTACTATTCTATTTCAATTTTCCTAACGACGTTCCTCAAGTGGCTCAGCGGTAGTACAAGTACCTTCTTTAGGTCCCGTCTTTTATGCGCTGTCCCGACTGCAACAACATTGCAGTTGCATGTATCCTTCAGAATCGGGAGTTGTTTCTGACAGTAGGTCAAGCGTCGTCATGAATGAAGAGGCGAAAAACTATGTTTTGCATCATATGTCCTGGTATTACTTACCAAACAGAAGGTAAAGCGGTCTGTTTTGGTTGTTTTATTTAGTACAATATCTTGGCGATCCGTAGATTGTCTACCTCACTGTCAAAAGAGTTCCGGCTGCACGCGCGTCCTTGCAAAGCAACCGTTGTCAATGACGTTATTTCATTTAGAAAAGTTTAAAATTAGCTGTCAGCGCAGGCAAGTGCACAGCTGAATTTTTCGCACATTGTTGACGTTTTTAAAATGCATTATTACCCAAAAAATCAGCTGTGCACTTGCCTGCGCTCAGGTATTTTTTGGCCCAAATGCAAGCCAAAAATGGCCGAAATTGCCAAAATCGGCTGAGGTTGGGTACATTTAGAGGCTCAGAAGAAGTTAAATATCATTTGAATATAGATTATTTTAATCGGAACTGATGGTTAAAGGTTTGAACTCATACATTACATGAACAGAAGTTTACGAAGTGCAATTTTGAAAATTCATAAATGAGGGGGCCAAATATGGCCCAAATCATACGTGAATAGATATAACAGATAAACGTTTGAGCCGTGACACGAGAAAACCAACAATGTGGTTGTGCGCCCAGCATAGACACAGATCAGCTTGGACATCCGCCCAGTCTGACCAGACTCTTCACTTAGCGCTTAAAGTGTAGCTAAGGATCTAAGCTACCTCCATGCGGACAGCGAAGACTCTGATCAGACTGGGCGGATGCCCAGGCTGATCTGAGTCTGCGCTGGGCGCACAACCACTTTGTTGGTTTTGTCGTGTCTGGGCTCATTTGAGAGCAATGGTGTTTCACCGGAGTGAAAGCAGAAGTAACAGGTCGTTTGTGGAGGGAAACAAAAACGTTTTAATTTCTTAACTACTCAATACATTTTCATGAAAGTTTGCATACCTTAATCTATTACCCAGACGAACTCAGGCAAGGAAATTCAGAATTATCTAAGTAGTAAAAAAAACTATTATATAAATCCACATGTTAAAGACAAATATTCTCTACTATATAGAACACACCCCCAGTCTTTATTGGTTTTATGACCCTGTTATGTCATTACCCATGTGAGATGGGATATTTCCTTTGATGAAATAGCAGTGTCACAGGACTGTTGCATAATAGGATTAGGATACCCAATATACAGGAATATTTGTCTTTAGAATTTTTTCTAATCTTTGAGATCGTACGCTTGATTGGTGCAGTATTTGGACCAGCCAGTGTTGAATAGACTAGTAATATGCATCCCTTATGTGGGCATTTACTCCCCATTAATGAGAAACATATGAGAAAACCTATTCAAGTGAGTGACCCATTATTTTTAAAGCCTCATGTTTACCTGCTAGTGAGTGAAAAAAACACTTCATACACTATGATTATTTGTGAATGAATAACAGTATTAATATACCAACTGTAGAAGCAACAATCGCTGTTGTACCTTTATAGTTACCCCCCATGTAAGAATGGTATAAACTTGAGAAGAAAAATGATAACAATTACTAAGGTAACATTTTATCTAAAAGTAAAAAAATCCGAATTTCCTTGCCTGAGTTCGAATGGGTAAGAGATATATGCATGCAAACATTTATAATGAAGTACGATGGTTCCCCGTGTTGCAAAAAAAAAACTGTATTGTGATAAGATAAAAATGACTTGACAGAGAATCTATAATCAGCGACAGAGAAAGTATTAGGATTTCAAAGTGGAAAGTGATTCGCAAGTTATTGTCGCTTGCTTTTACCTCACAAAATTTATAGTTAACACAGCGTCAGGCTCACTCATATCTTGTTATTATTATATTTATTTTCAGAGGAAAGATGCAAGAATAATTATGACGGCCTCTTATGAGCCCCATGGAAAACGGATGTTGTGCGCGGTGAGTTATCAAGATAATAAGTCTGGGCATAAGCTGTGTGTACTAACGCACTTTTGCCTGTTGCATTGTTCTACTCCATATTTTGGATAGGCCATCACGCATTTATACTGTCAACTCTCGATATCTCAAAGTCAATGTTCTGGTCTGGTCCCAGAAAAATTACTTTTAGACACAAATACCTTGAAATAACATGCGTTGAAATATAAATAGAAATAGGAAATGCTCCAAACCATATTCTTTCATGTAAGGTGGTACTTTGCGATATAAAGGTTTGAGATAACGCGAGTCTACTGTACTTTATTTTAATCATGTTTGCACATCTAATCCGAACTTGATAGGATGTCAGCGTCCTCGTCGGTTTCCATGATCAAGTTAACCAATGTTAGCATTTGCGTTTTCTAGCTCGATGTTTAACTCAGTATCTCACAAACTAGAAGCGCTGCAACTATCACATTTAGTACATACATCCATATGACTGCAGAAACTACACCACACATTTGTTTGCCTTTGACCTGTATGGTACTGTAGACTTACTTTGGTGTGTGGCACCATTTATAAGGCAAATTTTAGTTTTGATGATGTCATTGCGACAAGAGAGTTGCTACTTGTCAGCTAGCACATCTTTGTTAGTGCAGTAAGTGCAGTAGATGTTCCTTATATTTAAAGAGCCCCCCCCCCCCCCCCCCTCTGAGAGTCACTGACCTTTGTTCATGGTCAAGTGATTTTGCGATATATTTCCATAACTGTTTAACTGACTTGCATAAAATTTTGGATAGCGCGTCACTGTGATACAGAGACAGACCTGACACAACATGCTGGTCACTGTTACCTATATTTCTTGATTGACTGATATCGCATTACATCTTGCATACTATTCAATAGATATGCATCATATACTGCTCAAAATAAGTAAGGGATATTAAGACATTTAAGGCAGCAGAACTAAGGAAAATAAGCAAATGAATATTAAACTGTTATAATTCATAAAACAAATATTCATAGAGACCCTCAATGATTAAGCTTGTCACGTGACCTAGAGTAAATTTGAAGTAGACAAAGGGTCGACACCCAAATTTCACACGAATCCAGCGAAGCAATGACTAGTAATTTTTATGCAAACTTTATTAAGACAGACGCCTAATGCCTCAGTTAACAAGATACAGATACTTGTTTCATGCGGTTTCATCACAGGATAAAATGATAGGCGTAAAAGATACCATTGTGTGGTGAATTGTCTCACATATGGTGACATTTGTAACAGCCCTACTATACACCTTAAATAAAGCAATAAAGCCTACCAAAGTGGGTGTTTTCAGTCTGGAAAATTATGGAGAATTTTATTATTCACAGAATCTGAGGATCCAAAAGAATTTTTTTCGCTGATGCGAAATTGAGGTGTACACCCCATAGTCCTTTATGTGCTGCTCTAGGTCACATGACCTGCATTGACTGTTTCTTTTTTAGTTGAATATTGTCACTTGATTAATGTTCTGTCAATTTACAACAATAAACTAACCCAGCCATAATTATTATTTTTTGTACACGCATCTATGTCATAATACCCCTACTTTTTCTGAGCAGTATATTTGGGATCATGAATGACACTATGACACTATGAACTTCCTCATGTGTAGTTCACTTGGACCTATATGTTAAGGTCAAGTAGTGTTTGCCTTATATTTCCAACAATATTGTAATGGATTTACATCATACTTGGAAAAGCAGGTTACTCAGACAGTGCGACCGTCCTGGTACTACTTTTGAATTAACTGTGTTACTCTTTTACTGTTCAGTTCAGTATAACGTGGACCCTCTTTACAACGGCAGCATTTGTTCCCAATCATTTTGCTGTTAAACTAAATTTGCTGTTATAAACAATACATATTTAGGACAAATTAGCCATTCTGTGCTTATCAGAGTGACGTTATAAAGAAGTTTGCTGTTGCAATGAGTACTGTTACATGAAGAAAAAGGTTTGACTGTGTGTGAATTCAGCTTTTGCTACCTAAATTATTTAAACCAAACCACAATGCCGCTGGACTCGTATGCTCGGAAAACAAAAACAGAAAATAATTTACTCTTCCGCCTTCAGTTCCTGAGAGCAACACGTGAATGTCTTCTGAAAAAAACTCCTATGAGGTCCTAGCGAATAATTGAGTTTTGAAACCGATAGATCTTAATAAAGAATACTTTAAAACCAGTGAAACATCGTCAGTGCCGCTTCTCTACCCACAATTCAATCTGACTGAAATTACTCGCCTTGGAAGTGCAAAGATTATGCAATTTTTTCAAGCCAAAAAGCACATACCTTGAAAGGCAATCGTTTTCATGTAGACTAAAAGTCCAACACTATTTGACATCGTATGAATTTTAAAACAGCTGAGGTAAACATTGTTTTAAGATCTGTGTCACTCAGCCATCATACCATCAAAATGAAATTAAATTCTTCACAGGCATTTCGGTGGTATAAACGTCTCAACACAAATCATAACAAAAGCGCTACAACCTTCACGTTTGGTGATAAAATATGGGATGATGTGAATATATATTGACTGGCAAAAAGTATCGGTAGCATTTTTTAAAATCAATTAAAATAGAATAAAATGGCAAATAGCTTCACAAAATACAGTTTATGTTTTCTGGTTCCTCGTTGAGCAATGCAATATAGACAGAAGCGGGACAATGAAAAGGGCCCGCGCTTGTACATTGTATTTTTACCATTTTTTTTAAGTTTGTGAAATCGAAAGTAGCTAACTTAAAAGACCTTTTGATTTTTTCAAACAGTTCTATATGCAAAACTAAAGTTTGCTCTATTTGTTTGAACAATTACCCCTCCCCCACCCCCACGGCCCCACGGCCCACCCCACTTCCCCCGACTCCTAGCGCCGCCAAACTCCCAAACAGAAAAACAAAAAAGACCGATAAGTTCATACAATCCGGTTCTAGCATCTATTATTTGTGGCAGTATTTTTGGGACAGACATTTACATTTGTTTTCTTCTATATTAAAACCTTATGTATCACAAGATGTAAGGGAGCGTGACAGTTTGTTTTTTAAGCCATAAAGATCTACTCAGGAGAAAATCCGCTACATTGGAAAAGGGGAAAAGAGTTAGGGGACGACTTTGAAAAACAATTCCCCGCGTAAAACTGGCTATAAAGTCATATTTCCGCGAATTCTACTGGGATAAGAAAAAAAACGGTGGGAGATTCCATTAAAAACTACTTTTTTTTACAGAACTCTGTTAACGTTGTTTGGTCATTGTATGCACTGTAATAATTATAAAAGATGAAAGGACCAAATTCCATCTGGAAGTGTTTGTTTTAATTTTTTTATTTTTTTTATTTTTTTTTTTATTTTTTTTATTTTTTTTTTTTGAAGCCATATTATCAGATTATCCGGGGAAATCCACTATATGAGGAAAATGGGACGGAAAAACACATAATGTAAATTCATCTTGGGAAAAACAGGCTATAAAGTGATATTTCCGAGGATTCTATTGGAAATTCGACGACGAAAAACCTACTACGTCAACTCGAGCTATTTTACAAAGTTTGATCATGGTTTACACAGTTTGCGCAAACACTTCTGTCCAAATAATTGGGTTGATTGTGGTAATCGCGGTATATTACATTTTGAGTGAACTACCTTAAGCCGCGTCTACACGGGCAAGGTTTCTGCGACAAAGAAGGTTGGGCATAGAAAAATTTGCTCGTGTAAATGCCAAAATATGACCATATTTCTTTGACAAATATATCTGGAAAAGTTAGATAGAATTTGTCCGTGTAAACGGAGAACTTTGCTAAAGATTATGTAACAAAAAACTTTGCTATATCTATTGCCAGATTTTGGTATACTTCACACAAATGTTTAGTGTGACAGTATCTTGGACAAACTGGTGAGTCAGCTTCGAGGCAGGGTCAAGGGCACAGGGCATAGAGCACGGTTTGTTTTTAAAAATACTGTTATCCTTCAAGCACCTTTATTTATGGACAGATTTTGATATAACGTCTCACAAATATGTCGAAACACATTCCTCATCTAGCGAAACACATAGCGGGGGCATTCGTTACCTTAAGTGATTGTCTATTTTTTGTTGTTGTTGTTGCTGTTTTTTTTTTTTTTTGAAAGTTTGATAAGACGAAAAACCAAGGGCTCTCTCCACAAAAATATGGCCCCCATGTTTTCTCCTCTTCGGGTAAATTTTGAAAAAAGGACAAAACCTCAAGTTTGAAATACTTACAATAATGTCAGCTTTTCATATTCTGTCAGGGACATGTTTGTTTCAATAAAATCACGATTTTTGTATGAGTGATGATGAGATTTTCATGCAATATATTCCACTCCGTCGCCATTTTTCGGTAGTTATTTATGACGTTACAGTCAAATGTGACGTACTACTAACGCGTGTGACAATTGGTTGCGTTTTCTACATCGTGATTAAATTCAATGGCCATAGCTCAATAGATAATAAAAACACGTCGCCGTTCTTTCTGTATGGCAGCTTATATGTGCTCATTTATTCACTTGGTAAATTTCATGGACTTGGGTCTCTCATAAAAAAATATGTATTAAAAGACAATTTTGAATATATTGGATTTGTTTAGTATTTGAAAGCAAACATATAGGGAGAAGAACTCTATGAGCACTCAGCTTTTGTTTTAATCCCAAGACTGTAATGTATTTTATATATATGTATGTATGTTACAATTTAAAAACGAATAAAATATGTTTAAACCAAAGCAAAATATAAGGCTTGTAATATATTTTAACCTACATTTTTGATGCCTGAAAAATATTACATTCATATTTTGATTCTGACTATTGACGAAATGTTTTCTAAATACACTTCCATATAAAAATAAAGGTGAAAAAGATCATAAAAAAAATTAGTTTCACTATTACTTTCCCCGGTAAAATTGTAAAACGGGTACCGTTAATAACCACTGTTTGGACTTTAAGATTTGACTATTGACATCTATTTGCCTCTACCTCGTTTTGTTTGTACGATAACACTTGTAAATCCAAAGCAAATGATGCTCACTTCTTATTTCTCTGTCAGAATTTTATTTTGTTCCAGCGAACATCCTTAATTACTTACAATGTCAAATACGTTCCGTAACGTATAAACCAGCAGACAATCACTGACTGATGAACTCATATGGATAGATGATTTGCGCTGCATTGTCCTTTTTAACAGAATTTCAGTCATACTGTATCAGGACGATTGGAGGGTGATAATGAAAGGCTGTGTGCAATGGAATCCTGTTTAAGGATGGAAAGATTTCGGCCTCAAAGCAAGAATCAACCCGTACCGCTAACGTAGCAGACGAGAGCTTAACCACTGAACTACGGGGATGTTGAAGGCGTCCACTGGCTCAAAGGACATTATCGAAGAGAAGTCAGTGGCAAGAGTAACTATTTCTTTTACACAGGCTTATCAAGCTGGTTTGTATGGACCAAAAATTGTGTGGATGTTTCCAGGCTGGTACAAAGATGAGTGGTGGAAGGACCCAAATGCCCAAGTTAGTTGCACAGAGTATGTATGATTTCCCAGTTCACATTGTCTCCCACATTCTTGCCCAAGTAAACACATGAGCCGCGACACGAGAAAACCAAAAAAAGTGGTATGTGATCCCAGCGAAGATCAATATCAGCCTTGGCATCCGCCCAGTATGATAAGTCTTCGCTGTCCGCATGAAGGTAGCTTATACTCTTAGCCATCTTTTTAGCACTTAGACTAGAGTCTGATCAGACTAGGCGGATGCCCAGGCTGATCTGAGTCTGCGCTTTGCGCACAACTACTTTGTTAGTTTTCTCGTGTCGCGGTTCAGTCATAACGATGAACGTCATTCAAGCGTCAATGTAATGTAAGGTCACATTGATAAGGTACTTTAGTACTTGTGCATAGTGCCACATAGAGTAACAAGTATATTGAAAATGCAGTCCAGTACGGCTTCTTCTTTCTTTCCTCATTTCAAGCCTGCTCGTTTAGCCATATAGACCGCTTTTGCAAAAGTTTTATTCTTCGCCATCAAGAAAGGGAAACGCACACTGGAAGTCATGTCATATGACGGTTGCGTTTTGATTTATTGACAAAGGGAAGACCAGTGTGCAGCCGAACATTCAAGAATGAGACCATTTGTAAAGTATTGATACAAAAAGAAATACAAATAGAAACGCAAAACACAAGTATATTGGAAAATTCTCAGGAACTGACACAATTCAATCCCAGAATCTACCCAAGACACCATGTGGGAAAAAGACAACATAAAATTATTCTTGACAAAAGCCAGGAGGCAGAAAAATTGAAATAAAGAGTGATTTATATTGATATTGACATATTTTCAGCGAACAAATGGCTATGGTGGCTGAGGGAAGTATTATGACCGGCTTCTTTTACAAGAACATAAGAATCGAAAAAGGTCTCGCAAATCTGACAGTCCCAGAATTCCAAGAGTTGTATTACCAGGAGCAGTCTTACCGACCGGAACTTGAACAATATGAGTTTCTTTGTCCTATGTGCTATGATAGCGTTTGGGCAATCGGGCTTGCTCTGAACTGCACACATAATGAGTTAAGAGAAATAGGTGAGTGAGCGGTGTCCCGAACAGGCGGTGAGACGGGCTTGCTAAGGCCAATAATAAAGGATTGTAAGGAATTTTCTCATATACTTATCAAAAAAGAAACTTGACGGTAGTTTTTATAATTTCTTGAGTTTAGGGAAATCCTATACATGGTGTATGTCACTATATTGCTGTGGCATATATGCATCACATGCACTAATTTTCTACTAGATTTAATTTTTAAAAAATCGATGTTCAATGGATTTTCCTGTATTGCACGTGCGCAGGTGTACATTGGTAACTTTGCTAGCAAATTAATTTGTAGACGCTCTACATGGATAGCTAAAGGAAATTCACACATACGCTGATGATCAGAATATTACACTCCTCTGAATGTGAGAGGAATCGTGAAATTGCGATTCATGCAATGACAATCATTTTATTTATTCACGTAAATACACCTAATATGACCTTGTCTTTCGCTATGTTTATTTGGCGCGACGTCAGAATCAGACATCAGCGTCACAGTTGAAACATGATGGCCAATGGGCTATAATTGCTCACCTAAATCCAAGGAGTGATGTTTTGTCAGTTGTCATATCAGGCAATTATTTGTGCAATGTGGCCAAATTTCGAACTCATCGGAGACCTTATGCCGGTAAAACGTATCAGCAACTTTGATCAAGTTTTGACAAAGAATAAAGTTGCTTTACCGAGGACATCATTTTCTCCATTGTAAGTCTTAAAGGAAATGTTTAGTCACTCAAGACCAAATATGAACTCTTCCGAGATTTTATGCCTGTCCGGGATACTTGCATGTTTGAAGAAGTTCCGATCGAAAATGAAGGCCCTATGGCCTGGACAAGGTCAAATATTGGTTTTATAGCCTCCAAGTGCAAGTAACTCTAAGACCAATTGTTCAAAACGTCCGACTCTCGAACTCGTCTGAGATGCCTGTCCCAGTCATCACTAGCTTTAATCAAGTTTTGAAATCAAGTAAATTTGCACGCGCGAGACATCATTTTCTAACTTGTAAGTCTATGGCGAATATTTTGTCGCTCAAGGGAGGGTGAGCAGCTCCGAACTGAATATTCGCACGCCCAAATTCGACTTCATCCGAGATTTTATGCCTGTCCTGGATACCCGCAAGTTTGAAGATGGTTCGATTAAAACTGAAGACGCTATGACCCAGAAAAATCAAATATGGGCTTTTTCAACATCCAAGGGCAAGTATTTCTAAGACCAATTATCCAATGCCGAATTTTTGCACTCGTATGCGACTTCGTGCTTATCTTAGTTATCGGCAAACTTGACCAAATTTTGATAAAAAAAAAAGTTGCTATGCCCGGGACAACATTTTCTCCATTGTAAGTCCGTGGGAAAATTTTCAAGGGCGAGAAACTCTGACCTGAATAATCTGACCCGGCATAAATTGAAACTCATCCAAGATGGTATGCCTATTCTCGATACTTACAAGTTTGAATAACTCAATGGCAAGTAACGCTAAGAACAATTATTCAAGATGACCGACTTTCGAACTCACGGGAGATTTTATGCCTGTCCTATAGATACCTGCAAGTTTCAGGAAACTCTACACAAAATCGAAGGCGCTATGGCCCGAACAAGGTCAAATATGGGGATTTAGCTCTCATATAAAGTAACTCTAAGACGAATTGTAAAATGTGATCGAATTTTGAACTCGTTTGAGAGTTTATTCCTGTCCTTTTTATCAGCAAGTTTGTTGAAGTTTCGATTAAAAAGGTGCTCTTCCTGGGATAACATTTTCCCCATTATATGTCTATGGGAAGTTTTGGCGCCCAAAGGTGAGTCACTGTAGAGTGGATGATCCGATCTAACACATATTCGAAAGTGTCCAAATTTTTTATGCCTGTCCTGAATGCCTGCAAGTTTGATTAAGTTTCGATCAAAACGGAATGTGCTATGGCCCAGACAACATTTTGCCCATAAAAAGCCTATGTGACCTTTCTGTTGCCATGGTAACTACAGTTTTAAATAAATCTATCCAAAAACTAAAGTTTCAAACAAATTTGACCAATATCACCTACGCTACACCTAAAATTTGATTTAAGACCGGCCAGCTGGTTCAGGAGATATTCATGTTTAAAGGTGTCGACGGACGACGGACCAAGCCTATACTATAAGCTCACATTGTGAGTCTTCGGCTCAGATGAGCTAATAAATGATGTTCTAACATTTATTCAATACTGGGTTTTCAAGTTAAGATTTGAACATTTCCCCCTAAAATAAAAATTTGTTTGAGGTTTCATTTTTTTTTCATTATTCAAAACTTGATTTTGTTTCCATTTATTTTCAACTTGACCGTTTTAAAGCACGTTTTTTGGTTTTGCAAGTTTTTAAGTGCCCTGCAATGTTACAAGATTTGAGCCAAATGAATACTTTATCAGTTTCAAATCACAAAACATTAGTGTGAAGCTGAGATTTTAGAATCATGATATACTGTTCTCAAAAAGGAGGAGATATTAAGCTATTGAAAGTTATATTAATTAGAAAAAATATCAAATCAATCTGGAACGGCAAGTGTCCATCAGACAAATATTCGATAAGACATTATGCATTTACAATTTGGTCGATTTCTCTTGCCCACGTGGTCAGGGGCCTGACACCCATATTTTCCAGGAATCTGATATGGCAACAGATCCTTTTGCAGATTACAAACATTACACAGAAAAACTTGCCATGATTCATTTAAAAATCTGATATAGTTTTACACACTGCTTTGTCAAAATAAAGAGTACATGTCTTAAACGTCTTAATTTTTCGGCAGATCGATGTAGCTGTGCGAATTTTGTTGGTTTTCTTATCAAAATGTCAGATTTGAAGAAAAAAAATGTTAAAGCATTCAAAATTTGAAAGTACATGAAAAGCCTAGCTGAGTTGAACAATTTGAATGATTTTTCGTTCGAATGTGCCATATTTTAGTCTTGACACCTTGTCTGAAATAAATTATATGCAGATCACGCAAAAGGATATATCATCCAAACTTTCATGAAAAGTGTCTTATCAGATATTTATCTTATCGGCACTTACCGTTTTACATTGATATCACATTCGTTGTAGATGCTACAATTTTTCTTAACTTAATATCCATACCTCCTTTTTTGTGATCAGTATAATTTGCCAACCGTCAAGTTTCTATTTGTTTATTTTTTTCCTCAGTATATATTTATCAGTCGCGTTTGCTGACTTTAGGTCATCCGAAGCCTTTGGAAGATTTCGAGTATTCTGATAGGGATATTGGTGATATAATGACGTCATGTGCCTCGAACGTCTCATTTATTGGAGTGTCAGGACATGTGGAGTTTGAACTCTCTGGCGAACCTATGAAGAACATTAAAATCGAACAGATACAAGGTAATTTACCTTTATATTACACAGGTCTAGGATAGCCGTAAATTTACAGACAGTCTTTAAATTTAAAGACAGTCTTTAAATTTACAGACACTTTAGTCTTTAAATTTACAGATTTGAGCACATGCATTGTGGAAATCGGTGCTTCACATTAAAACCGCATTTCGATATCTGTAATGTTGAATGTAATTTGAGTGAAATAACATGAAAAGCATTAATGCAGACGATGATCATGTTGCTCCTGCTAACAACATATCTTCAAAGTTTAGGCGTTTCTATAAACATAGCATGCTATGCTGTTCTGTCGAAAATGAGTCTGTTAGAAATGAGTTAGATAGTGCAAATTATTATTCTAATGCTAAATCAAGACTGCCAGTCGTGTAAAGCATCGCCATTTTGAACTCAGACATAGAAATGTGGCTTCGGCATATTGGGTATCACTTACTTTTGGACGAAATAACTTTGGTACGAAACGCCCCGAAGCCGCTTGCATTAGTTCCCTTGGACTGATTTTGCGGTCAAAGGGAAGGAACTGTGTCTGGTGTAGATTTAATTTCAGTTTTCTTATGATAAAAGAAGAAAGCACGAAAGCAAATGTATGTAGTCGTCTGCAAAATGTCAACCATAATGCGATGAAAACAGACAGGTAAGCGAGAGATTGCGGATAATTCATACGATTTATTTTCAGGAACTGATCTATGCAAGTCTGTAAATTTACAGACTAAAATATCTATAAATTTAAAGACAGTCTGTAAATTCAAAGGCTGTCTGTAAATTTACGACTATCCTAGACCTGTTACATGACTTGTATAAGGTATTTGAACAAAGCACCCCTATAATCACAAAGGAAAATTCTAAATAAATTATATGAGGCTCTCATGCTCTCTTAGGCACATATGAGCCGCAACACGAGAAAACCAGCAAGGTTGGGATGTGCCTAGCGCCGACTCAGGTCATCATGGGCAACCACCCAGTCCGATCAGACTCTTCGCTAAGCGCTTAAAGGGTAGCTACGGGTCTAAGCTACCTCCATGCGGACAGCGAAGACTTTGATCATACTGGGCGGATGCCGAGGCTGATCTGAGACTACGCTGGGCGCACAACCACTTTGTTGGTTTTCTCGTGTCGCGGCTCATATGCTTTATTTGTGATTTATTTGTTTCCTGTGATGATTCATTGACGAATCAGGAAACCTCTATGCGGACCAACCAGCCAACTTGATGTTACGAACCACTGCAGACACTAATTCAGCTCTCCGCTCCTATTAATTATTACTGACTGTTCCAAGGCGGTACTTCTGTTTTGAATTCTCATTGTAATGTGTTCTTATGTCCGCTTCTCTATGGTCCCCTAGCAATGATTTCCTGTATAGCTGCCGACTTTGCTTCCTGTTTTATTTTGTAATTCAAAATATAAAAAAGGGTAAGAAAGATATTATTGTTGTTCTTGTTGGGTAACTGAATAGCCGTCTGTCTGAGAAAAAGCTGTTTATTCGGTTAACCTTGTGTCTCTTTCGTGAACTGTTGTCGGTTTATGTATACACCTTTCCTATAATTCAGAGTCTGTTCGAGTTTAGTCCCTTGCAACGCCTATGAGGTTATCTATAGGATAGGCTATTGTTTGTGTAACCAAATAATTGGCGGTTTTCCGTATATTCAAAACTAACATTCAACGGTTAAGATTAAGACAATATTTTGTTCCAACTATATTTAGTTCTTTCTTGTCGGAAAATAAGCTTTATAACTTATAGCACATGGGAATTTGACATAAAATTAAAAGATTTCCGACTAGAATTTCGAGCCACAATTACCGTAATCAAGAGCATGTATCACCAGTACAGCTTTCACAACATAAGGAAAAGAATGAAAATCGCCGAAGATGTTCAGACCGTTATTACAAAAGATACAAATCGAACGATTAGCTGATTATAAAGAAGACACACGCTAAAAATGACAACAAAGTGTGATCACATGGAATTCGTTGGTAATCACCAAATCGCGCGCATTGCCGCAATAAACAAACACCTTAGACACGTGTTCCGAAGGCAGCTTTAAGAACACCTACCGTGAAATGGAAACGATGAATTAAATAATACCGATGATAAGTAAGAGATGGAAAAAAATAATATAAATACATCCTCGAGTTCAAACTTACGGAAAACTGTCTGGATGCTGATGCTTTTAGATCGGTGTATCGCACAAGAAACCATAAATATCAGCGCTATAATCTGTCCGGTAATAATACGTATGTACTATCTTAATGCTGACGTTTTAGCTATCGGAAAAATGGAAAGAACTTTTCAGATTTACGAAACTTATGCATACGAAATGTAACTCTTTTATATTGAACAAACGTGAATGTATTGCCGGGGTGTTAAAACACGGCGTCGATGAAAGGGGTCAAGAAAATCATGAGCGACTCGTCGGAATTCTCAATATGATATTAAAATAAATAAATAAAATATATAAATAGAAAATGTCACATGAAAACAGGGCAATTATACTTTAATTTGGTCTTTCAATGAATTTTTTGCAGTTCACATTTACAAAACGTCTGCTTTATGCATGTTATGTGTGCTTGCAGTTGTACTGAATTATAGGGGATGCTCCTATAGATGACGTCACAGTCTACTTGGGTAGATAACTCGTGCGCGACTTTATCGATTTATAGGAAAGGTGTATATACTTCTTTTGTTTGTGTTTTGAGGGTGGGATATGGGATCTGATTGCATTACTTTCTGATCATTGCAGATCTTTTTGTCCTAAGGTCTGACTGTTGCGTTTTTTTGTTGTTGTTTTTTGATGTTGTTGTTGTTGTTGTTTTATATTTTGCTATATTGATGGAGGGGCAGGTTTTGGTGAGAGACGAAAAAAAGGGAGAGAGTTAAAACTTTAGTTGAATGTGTACATGTTTCCGCAAATTTAATTTTTTATGCATCTCAAACAATAAATTTTTGTTGTGTTTTGAATCACTGTTTCTCAATATGTAGGCAGCATATTTGTCCAACGCCTGCTTTGCAACTACCATTCGCACAGTGATTTTTAGTCAACCAATCGCTTTTGGCATTGATGTAATGCTCAAAGTTAGTAACACACAAGAATTATATTGCTGTCCTTCTTTTTTCGATGGAAATCAGATTTCGTTCTGGAAACCTAACAGTGAAAATTTCTTGCAACAGCAGTTATACCCGTACTAAGGTATTAACACATTAGTGCCTAGCATTCAATAAACGGGTTTATGGCAAACAGTTCAAAGCAAGTATAGAAGCTCAATACAGATCACTTCAGAGCCTACAGTGTCTGCAATAAATTCAATTTCTCTTAAGAAAACAAAAGAATAGGCAAAAATGAATAAATGAGAAATAAATTAACAAAAGTAATCAGGCACCACTTATATTGACAGAAGACCTGTCTGAACTTTGAGGTAGGATGGACCACAAGGCATGAATGTGTTGAGAGTAAGCTGCATTGGAAAATCCCTAACAAACGGACTTCGTAACCCGAACATGCGCAGTGGACCCATACAATAGTTGACCCTTGTCAAAACATAATAATTCTAACCCAGTTTTCTACTGCTAATTTAGCCAGATTTGATTGGTCAAGAGCGTACCGTAAATGGCGTTTATACTTCGATAGATACTCTGAACCAGAAATCGGGAATTACTTGGACTTTTTTTTTGCGGCAGTTAATTTTAAAGTAAAAGAAAAACAAGTTGGAATTATAAGAAATTAATTTTATTTTTGTGGATTTTATGGATGTGTTAACGCCGGTGAATCAATCACAAACTTCAGCCTGCGAGTGATTCGCCGCGTTTATTCTATGCTATCCCATAACCTTACTAGGTCGTTGGGGCACCACAGATGACTTCAAAACAATCCCTTTCCACCTTGTCCTGTCTTCAGCTGCCCTAGTTGAGCTGGCAAAATCCATTCCTGTCCACTCCTTGATATTGTCTTCCCACCTCTTCTTCTGTCTACCTCTTCTTCTTTTTACTTTCACTGTGCCCTGAAGTGTTGTCTTTGCTAAACCAGAAGACCTTGAGAGTTGGCCAAACCACCTTAGTTTCCGTTTCTTGACCAGCGTAAGGAGTTCATCATATTCTCCAATGACTGCTTGGATCTTCCTGCGAACCTCCTCATTGGTTATATGGTCCTTGTACGAAATCTTCAGTAACCTTCGGTAGCATCTCATCTCAAAGGCCTGCGTTCTTTTCTCTAACTCTGCTGTCAAGGTCCATGATTCACAGGCATACAGAAATATGGAAATGACATGGGAGCGCATAAGTTTCACCTTTGATCCAAGAGATATATTGTTATCTCTCCAAATCGGTTTCAGCTTAGTAAGAGCTGAAGTGTCTTGTGCAATCCTTGAGAGAACCTCCTGTTTTGAGCCATCATCTGAGACAACTGCTCCAAGGTATTTGAAGCTTTTAAACGATGCGTTTACACATCGATAATATCCACAAAAATAAAATTCATTCCTATAATAATAAAACGCGAGTGTTTGCTCTATCTTTTTGTGTAAGTATAGATGTAGTGTAAACTGATGTCAGGGTCTTCCTACGATCCGGCTCGTCTTTCATAATGATTTGAAATGTTCTTCTCTATGCAGGAGGGAAGAAGGTGCTGGTTGGTGTTTACTGGACAGAGGTGGAAGAATGGTATATTGAATGGTACAATGGTGGGCTTGTTTGGCAAGGTGTTTTTGACTGTCTTATTGTTGTTTCAATAGCTAAACAAGAGAAAATGCTTCATCAATAATTCATTCATAATACCGGGTCATGTAAAAACGTCGGATCAAGTGTCTTTATTAGTGGTTTGTGTCTACCGTTATGATTAGGTCAACGCTGATGCATTTTGCGTGCGAAATCGGGTTGTTTAAAACTCTTTGTGTTTCAGATTAAAATGATGTTCTTGGAATTAAATATGGCAGTGAGGGTCATTTACGTTACATGCAGCCCACTATCGTTTCGGGTTCAGTTATGTTGAACGCGACCTACTGTCGTGAATTGTGAAAGTTTGGTTTTGGACATTTATAAGAAGAAAGATCAAATGGGAGGAGCTGCAATTTCGCAAAGCACTTCATGAGGACCTCTAGCGCCAGTATCCGTTTAGCGCCAAAAACAATAAATTTTCAAGTTATTTCTAAGCCAAGTAATTTAACCGTAAAATGTGCATTACAAGAAAAAATGTTTCTGGGGACATTTCCATCAATGATGGCATTATGATATGATTTTACAAAGACTCAGCTGGGGCATGATAGCAATTCTGGGAATTCTATCTTATTCAGCCAAAGTGACATATGTTGTTATCCATTATTAGACCCATCTGTGATCTTGCTGAAGTGGTTCTAATCTGGGGACACAACAGGTGTTAAAAAGAAACTCCCTCATGCTGGTGCAACATATATGATTGGACTGTGTTAATTTTTCATTCTTATAAAGTCTGCAAAACTTACATATAGAAGGACAAACAGCATTATGCAACATTTCACATAAAGTGCAGGGTCAAGCAAACAGCAGGGCATGGCCCATTCATTTTTGCTGTGTATGGACACTATGATATAAAGACCTTTCTGACATAATTTAGTCTTAAAGTCTGGCCTATAAAATCCTCTGTGCTCAGTAAAAAATCTTTTAAATGGGTTCGGGTGTTTGTCTTGTGATGTGGGGTGGGGGAGGGGAAAAAGGAAAGGAAGGGAAGGAACTACCCCTTACTCAGTTGCACCCCTTTAAAGTCATGACTCATCAGTAAATAGGTGCCATCAAGGTTTTCTCTCCAGTAACTTAATAACTGAGAGGTAACTATTACTCTCTTAATACTAGAGGAAAATCAATTTACAGGTTTTAAATGCAAATCTTTCCTTTGGTCAGAAGCTGCAAACATTTAAGTTGGATTGAATTAATTCAAAATATTTCTTTTCTGTTTATGGTATTATTTCTATTCATATTAAAGCCTTTCAATTTCTTTTTATGGGCTTCAAGCTAAAACATATTATTTGACATTTAATTTTATGGAATATATATTTTTTCATGCCCCTCTCCGTCTTCCCGCCCAACCCCATCCCTTCTTAAAGGGGCCGTGCCAAAGTTACATCTTGTTTTACATTTCAAGAGAATTATTTTATATAGTTTCTTGTAGAAAAGTTTTAAACCAGTTCACATGAAACTGAATAGGAGGCTTCCTTTTTTATTTATCTGGGTCCCTTTTCTGTGTAATTTTGGCATACTAACATGATAAACCAGTATTCAGTCTGTAAATTAGGCCTGATCTTCATCATATTATCGAAGCTCACTCATCAGAATGCAGTCTGGATCAATGACACGTAGAGCTATGCAGTTGCAGCTCAGTTGGTTGTACGACGTTTGACTGTCTCACCAGGAGGTTGTGTGTGCTGTTGGGGGTGTGAATGCGCAGGAGGTGTGTGTAGTAGTGGTGTTTGGGGGTAGGGGTCGAGGGTGAAGGTGTGGTTGTCAGCTCTTAAAATCATATAAATAGAAACAAGTAGACACTTACATTTAATACTGAGATGATTCATTCTGTCTTCCTTCTTTGAATCTTTAATAGTTTGAGAAAGCGAAAACTATTGTTATGCTAAAGGTCATCATACATAACATTCAACACAAGTGTGAAGTTTAACTTTCGGAATTTCCACCTTCAAATATTGATCGATTCTTCGTCATCAGTTCTTCTCCCGTCATATTATCTCTCAGGAATAACAACAAGCATCACAACAGTGAAAATTTTACAATGTCCCCAAAATCGGTTTGTTGGATAATTTTCTTTGCAAAATCATTTATCCTAGGGTTTGGGGGTCTTCGGTTTCTATGAATTTGGCAGCACCAGGTTACGTTCATTATTTTCTATTTTAGGAAGTTCACTGGGGTCTTAAAATGCTTTCAAGCTCACTATAAAAGCCAAAAGATTTCTCTGATTTAGGTTTTCAGTAGCATCAGTCATCTAAGTAACAATAACAAGTCATATTATCGAAGCTCACTCATCAGAATGCAGTCTGGATCAATGACACGTAGAGCTATGCAGTTGCAGCTCAGTTGGTTGTACGACGTTTGACTGTCTCACCAGGAGGTTGTGTGTGCTGTTGGGGGTGTGAATACGCAGGAGGTGTGTGTAGTAGTGGTGTTTGGGGGTAGGGGTCGAGGGTGAAGGTGTGGTTGTCAGCTCTTAAAATCATATAAATAGAAACAAGTAGACACTTACATTTAACACTGAGATGATTCATTCTGTCTTCCTTCTTTGAAACTTTAATAGTTTGAGAAAGCGAAAACTATTGTTATGCTAAAGGTCATCATACATAACATTCAACACAAGCGTGAAGTTTAACTTTCGGAATTTCCACCTTCAAATATTGATCGATTCTTCGTCATCAGTTCTTCTCCCGTCATATTATCTCTCAGGAATAACAACAAGCATCACAACAGTGAAAATTTTACAATGTCCCCAAAATCGGTTTGTTGGATAATTTTCTTTGCAAAATCATTTATCCTAGGGTTTGGGGGTCTTCGGTTTCTATGAATTGGGTGCACCAGCTTACGTTCATTATTTTCTATTTTAGGAAGTTCACTGGGGTCTTAAAATGCTTTCAAGCTCACTATAAAAGCCAAAAGATTTCTCTGATTTAGGTTTTCAGTAGCATCAGTCATCTAAGTAACAATAACAAGTGGCATAATTTTTACTGCATTTTCCCCACCATTTTACTAGGGATTATTTTTTTGGTGCATAGACGACCGCTCAGAAAATGATTAACTTAAAAGTGATGAGTCTGCGTTCCAATGACAATTTAGTTCATATTCACTTGTGAAAGCAAGAATTGAATTTCAGATGAAGAGCTCTATAAGCATTCAGCTTCGATTCTGATTCTTTCTTATTATTATTGTGTAGAAATGTTGTTTGTCTGTTGGAATGTGCATTTTTGATAACAATATATGTTCAACCCAAAAAGTATAATGTCAAAGAAAATTATATTTACCTCAACATTATGTAGAGTCGACGGTTAAAACCGGGAATGTCTATTTATGTCCCCCTCTCTCCCCCTCGGTATGACAGTTTGTACCCATTATATTTCCTGAATCAGTGAGTGGATTTTTTCCAAACTTGTATAGATACATCTTAGGGACAAGCCAAAGAGCTATTACGTTTTAGTGCGTTTGACCCCATTTTGAAGGTCACAGGACTGTCTCAATAGTTGACTTTGTATCGGTGACCTTATTATCAAGGACAAAAGTCAAGTAACAAATGTTAAATGTTTTGTTTGTTTTTCTCAAAATGAGATATTTCTTCAACTAATGGATGGATATTTATCAGACTTGCATGAGTACAAAATGATTTTTTCCTACAAATTAGATATTTCTTGAACCAATGAATGGATATTCATCAGACTTGTATGGATATATCATGTTGACAGGTTTAAGGCATATTTAGGTTTATCGACCATGATCCCTTTTCGAGTTCATAGTATTGTATTGAAGATATCTTTTAAATCTGAGGACGAATTTTCTTCGTACTCTTACAGATATATCATTGAGACAAGCTAAAGAGCTGATTAGATTTTGAAACATTCAACCCACTTATGCCAAAGTAGCACATAGAAGTTTTCACTTATCTTGAACCAGTGGATGGAGTGTAACCAAACTTGCAACATGGCTATATAATTATGACGGGACGAAGAGATGTTGAGGCTTTTTTTTATTTTAACCCCATTTTCGAGGTCAAAGAAGGACTGTAAATGCTCTTGCATATTTTGGCATTTTTAGAGCAAATTTGATAGATTGTATCAATATAGTAAGGCTTTATGATAATGAAACTAATGTATTGGAACGAACTGGTGGTGGTTGGTGGGGGGGGAGGGGGGAGAAGGGAATGAGCTGTTGGGGAAATCTGTTTTTCTCTGAAAATTTAGCATATCTAACATTGGTATTTGTTTCAGCAGACGGTGTTCCACCACGTGACTCAACGTTGATTAGTGAAGTAGAAGTACTTATCTCACCTAACCTATACATTACGATGTCATGCTTAGCTGCAATGGGAATCATCCTGGCCTTTTCCCTGTTCGTCTTCAATATTTTCTATCGAGGGAATGTGTAAGTTATTCATATAGATCATGATCCTTTAAGATATACTTGTTTCTTACCGTGTTATATCGTTAATTGGAGGGAACCCTAAGTGAAGTAATATTTGCATCTGCCCGACAACCTCACGTTTTGATGAACATGACTTAAGGCAAACCAGTTTTGTTGTTTCTATTCTAATGGAGCACAGAAGCGCCAAATCACATCTTCAATCGATTCTATGGAAAAATGTTCTGACGCGGACGTCATTTTAGACAAAATATATAATAGACGTCATTGTAAAATGATTGACTCAAACACGGATTGGCGAAGAAGATGTCACTGACCATAAACACGCTGCTTCCTTACAGGCAGACATCATCAAAACACAATTTACGATGAAGACATCACTAACCACGCAGCCACTACCTCATTGTAGGCAAACATGCATGAGAAATAATCATAATACAATTGATGGCAACAATTGAGCCTATACCTTATAACTGCCAACAAATTACTAACTTTATGGATGTAACTTACTTTATCATGCACCTTCTGCAAAATTCCACTGATCACATGTCACTGTAGAACTGCGCTTGCGTGAATGTTATCAGGTCATGCATTTAGAAGCCATAGACGATTTGCTGTATACTGTCGTTGGCCTTGATAACAGATTTCGATTGGTTAAATGACGTCATCGACTTACGTCATAAAGCATTCGCGACGTCAGCAACTTCAAACAAAACTGCTTTTGCTTTTCATGTGTTTGAGTCTCTTTAAACCTTAAAACCTTCTAATGGTGCATGATAAATAGAAAACCATGCAAGTGTTTTTTTATATATTACTTTATCAGGCTCGACCAGAAACACGTCGGATAGGCTCAGCAAGCCTCGACATTCCTACGCTGTTTCTGGTCTCACCTGATAAACTTAATATCAAAAGACACTAACATGGTTTTTCTCTATATATACCATAACACTGCATGAAAGACTTCATTGAGGGGATAATCGTTTCCGACTTTGTGACACTTAAATTATTCGAAAAAAAAGAATAGAAAACAAACATATAATGACAATGTAAGACTTAAGCCGGGGCGCTTGGTTATTTATTGATAGAGACTGTAACCCACTTCGCTGTTGTGACCATTATCTGTGTGAATCTAATGTTAAACACAACATTCCAAAATTCCAATGAATTTGTACGAGACCAGTCGGAAGATAGTATCTTCATCTGAACGATTTTCGCAAACAAAAAATGAAAAAAGTGTCCTTCGTGTGGGCATGTTAGATTTCAAAATCTTTATGCCTTTGGGAAATTCTAAGCGATCTCGAATATATTTATATGGGCTGTTCAAAACTAGTCCTCTAACCAATCTGAAAGACAGGGTGATTTACATGGCCAATTTTTATGGACAAGATCTCCTCCAGTCTCAGCAATTCCATTTGAAACTTCCATTGTTGTGAATTGATCACTCGTGTACAGGCCTTCTTTTCCTTTCTTAGATACGTAAAACTGTCCTCGCCAAATATCAACAACGTGCTGTTACTGGGTTGTATAATATCGTATTCGTCTGTTTTCATGGAGTCTCTAGAGCGACAAAATGTTCACCTCTGTAAGGTAAGAATAACTTTTACCCGTTTTTGTTTTCTTCTGAAGAGTCGGATCTCTGATGCGTTTTTGATATAGTTTAAGCTGACTGTGAAACACAGTATTATTCGCCTGCGCTGCGATACTCTCAGAAAACTTTTACAGTCTAAAATAAGCATAAACTACAACAACAACAATATTGATTTATCATTTATATAATAGAACCGATCGTAAGTCTGAATAAACTAGTGATAATTTACGGTAATCTGTTTGGTTGCATACCATGCAATGCTGGATGTCAAATTGATTTTTTTCTCTTGAAGATACGAATAAATATATTAAAATAATTTTACTCCTTTGTAAAAATTATGTATATTCTAAATATATACACGTTAAGTTCTGTTCCTACTGTAACAACACTTATATTTGGCGGTTACTGAATTTTGGCGTTATTGGCTGTTTAGACAAAGGGCGCTGAAATAGAAGTCCTCCAATATAACATAGATTTAAGACATTGTACATATGCACAGCACAATGGAGGTTCAGATGAAAAAGAGAATTTTGCTGAGTATATTAGATTTGTAATGCCTTTCCATTAGACTATACATTCTGGCATCCAGTTAGAATCGCCTTGATGAGGCGATTCTAATGGATTCCACAATGTATAGTTAAATAGGAAAGTAAGAAAATTTGCCACACATTTACATCAATTTTCTTTATTATCTGGAGCAATAGTATATCACGACCACCAAACTTAACAAGCGCCAATATGTCATTTTCTTTGAACCACAAAAATTGTGATACAGAAGATATTAAGTGTTTTACAGTATTTTTATGTTATAAGTCTTTTCGTGTTTAAGGAAGATCGTGTGATCGCTGAATCGCTGAATTTGAGGTATTTCTTGAAGTTATGTATCTTGACCTTTCACGGCTCAAATTAATACAAGTACTATCTTCCGCTTGGCATATTAAGATAGGTGACATAGAATTCTTCACCCGAGTATGCAGATAATCATATGATGCCGCTTCATTTTTACTGCTGAAAAACAGATGGCCGGGTTTTTTCCTTTTTTTTTGTCGGCTCCTCCTCCCCTACACCGACACCATATTTTTCACATATCGTGTAAATTTGTGCATTTCATAACTTCACTTTACAATCTATAAGATCATATTTATATTATTTGTATGTTTGTATGTATGTATGTATGTAAAAGCGTAACTAAATTAACGTAATACAGTTTATGTATGAAAGACACGTATTGATGGCATGGATACAAGTAGCTATGTTTAATAGCATAACAGTGTATGTATGTTTGCATGTATGTATGTATGTAAAAAGGCACAACATAACAGATAACAAATGGCCGATTGATTCCGTAATCTACTTTGAATACCCGTTCCCCAGTGTGATGACGGTCTCACTGGAAGAAGCAGGAATCGTTTTTGGTCATTTACTGTTTCTTATGTATTAAAACTAAGTAAGAAAATTCTCGGGAACTGACATAATTCAATCCCAGATCCCACTCAAGACACTTAAGAGAAAAAGATAATACAAAATTAGTCACCACCAAAGACATCTGATTCATCAGTGGCAGCCATGCAAATAGCCAATTCCCATGAAGGTTGTCCAGGGGAGCTTATTGCATGGTAGCCTCCGGCGTCCGTTTTCTGTCAATATTTTGAAAGGACTTCTCCTCTCAAACTACCAGGCAAATTTCAATTAAATTTCCTATGCAGCCTTTGGGCAAAGGGGGAAAGAAAGTTTGTACATTTTGTCTAGGCCACATGACCAAGATGGTCACTATGCCGATATATATGGAAATATCCTTTAAAAATCTGCTTCTCCAGAACCACTAAGCCGATTGCCTTCAAACTGTGTATAAAACCTTTAGGCTTTAGTACTACAAACTGTATATACATGATGACCCTGGATTGACCTTGACCTATTTTATGGCAAGGTTGAAGCTGTTTCTTTAGGCTTTTAAATGGGGAAAAACTGAAAAAAGTGCATCTTTCCCGTCGCTTCTGTGATATGGAAAATGCAGTCGACTTCATTCCCTATGAATTTTAGAGGTCAAGGTCATTTAGAGATCTTGGTCTTTGATCACTTGCCCGTGACTTCAACATTTTGAAAGGTATTCTCCTCTTAAAATACTGGGTCGATTTCAATTAACTTTAATATGCAGCCTTCAAGCAAAGTTGGAAAGAATGTTTATATATCTGTTCCAGATCACATGACCATGATGGCCACCATGCCCATATACATGTATGTTAAAATACGTAAAACTCTTTCTCCCAGAATCACAGGGCCAATTGCCTTGATCCTTGGTTTATAGCATCTGGGACTCTAACACTGCAAAGTGTGTATAAATATTGACCCTGGGTTGACCTTTACCCTTTTTCATAGCAAGGTGAAATTCGGTCCTTTAGGTTTTTGAATGGGATATACTGTTAAAATGCATTTTTCTGTTCCTGCTCTGCCCTGTCAAATACTGTGCGAATACAAAAGCTGATAAGCTGCTATGTATTTCAGATATGCCTAAACAGGCTTCCTGACGACACCACTCATTGTTTTGTATTATGTCTCCGTGACCCGTGACGATAGTCAGGGGGCATTAAGCTTTGCTCCTGTCCGTCCATTAGTCAGTCCGTCCGTTCGTCCATCTTCTCCGTCCGTCACACTTTATGGTATAGAGGTTTTGTAATCAACTCCTCCCACAGTTTTTGAAGGACCTCTTTTAAACTTTATGTATATGTTGTCGATATATTGAAGATGTGCATATGGCCTTATGACAGACCTAGAATATATTTTGACAGAATAACGGCCTGTTGAACTTAGTCATTTTAGGCGCTTCTTTGCATTGGAGGGTATTAAATTTGTGTAATCAAATCCTCTCACAGTTTTTAATGGATCTTTTCCAATCTTTGCATATTGTGGACATATTGAAACAGTGCCTGTGGGTTCTTGATGGAGCCAGAATTTCTTTTGACAGAATCACGACCTTCTGAACTTAGTCATTTAAGGCAATTTTTTGCACTGTAGAGTATGAAGCTTGTGTTATCAACCCATCCCACAGTTTTCAATGGATCTTTTTCGAACCTTGTGTACCTGTTGTGGAAATAACAAAAATGTGCATGCGGAGTTTGAATGAAAATAAGATTAATTGTGACAGAATTACGGCATTTTAAATTTTGTCATTTTTGGTATCTTTTTACATTATAAGGTATGGAGTTTGTGTAATCAACTCCTCCAACAGTTTTGCTTGGATCTTTTTTTAACTTTGCATACTTGTTGTGGACATAATGAAAATGTGCCTGGGGGGTTTTGATGGAGAATAAATTGATTTTGATTGAATTAAGGCCTTTTAAACTTAGTCATTTTGGGCAGCTTTTTTGCAACATAGGGTATGGAGTTTGTGTAATCAACTCCTTCTAAGTTTTAAATGCGTTCTTTTTTTAAACTGTTTACACATGTTGGAGTCAAAATGCATATGTGCAATTGGCTTTTTGATGAAGATAAAATTAAATTTTGGCAGAATAACAGCTTTTCGAACTTAGTAGTTTTGGGTAGTTTTCTGCATTAAAGAATATAGAGATAGCGTAATTGTCAAGTGATTCTTTGTAGATAGTGTTTATGCTTAGAAGGCGCTTTAGGGAGGTACACTGTCCTGTGACAGGTGTTGCACGGGGGTATCTTTTGTGTCTTACAGGCACAATTTTCTAGTTTGGTATGCCATAATATGAATCTAAATGCAAATTATATAATGACACATTTCGAACATTTGAAGCTTTGCAATTACAAATAAACAATAAAAAAACAAATAGAGCCGCTGTATATAATAAAACCAATAAAATGACGCGCACCGATGACTCAGATAAGCATCAGATTAGGGCATCTTGGCTTCGCGTTGCGATTAATAGCGCGTTCAGCAGGACTCAGTGCCTCTTCATACGGACGACGAAGATTGTTTAAACTAAACAGATGCAAAGGCTGATCTGATCTATTCTGGGCCCACCTGCCATGTTGATGGTTCTTTCCTATTTTGGTCCAATAGTTCAGTCAAGTTGAGATTAATAATTTTTTGCTAAATAATCGAAAACAAAGCTATCGGATTTCTGGGATAACCGATGTTTTGGTTTGGATTAACTGTGGTTGTTTCCTGGATAAGCGCTGTTTGAGGATGACAATACTTCAAAATAGCATCTCTATCTATTTCATTTAGTTAAGAACATTTACAGTCACAATCGGCTTTACCATGGCGTTTGGTGCTCTGTTTTCTAAGACATGGAGAGTCTACAAAATATTTGCAAACAAGAAGCTCTTACGACTGGTAAGTTGTTATTGTTTTTTTGTTTTTGTTTTGTTGTTGTTGTTGTTGTTGTTTTGGAAACAAGGCCCAGAGGATATAAAACTTGTGTACATTCTCAAACTCGAAATAAAGCACAATGATTGGCTGCTTCCGAGCATTCAATGTGCTTTATTCTGAGTTTGAGATTATTCTCAAGTTTTATCTATAACCTCGAACCCTGAAGCTCTTACGACTGGTAAGATATTATTGAGTTTTTTTTTGTTGTTGTTGTTGTTTTTTCTATTTTTTTTTTTTTTTTTTTTTTTTTTTTGCTTTAAGTTTATTATGATGGCCATGTTTTTTCCGGCATGTGAACAAAGGAGTACAACTTTCGTGACTGTCTGGTTTCATTCCCGGAAGACAAAGCCCTTCCAAATGGTGCTGTACTCATATTTTTTCTTTAAAAAGTAGACCCCCATTTAAAATCGACATAAAATGGAAAAAAAAGCAGAATTGCTTCCACTCAAAGTTCAATTTAACTGGCGTATGAAACTGCATCTCTCTCTCTCTCTCTAGTAGTTGTCCAGATAAAGAGTGACAGAGAACAATCCACCATCCCGAGATGCTGCAAGCACAACATGCACGCGCTTATCCTGTTATGACTCAAGCTCTAGTTGAACACGCAATGCCAAATCCCAGCACACACACAACTTTGATTTTTTGGTTGGTTGATTTTATGCTTAACGTCCACGGTAAACAGCTAAGGTCATGTCGGGACGGTCAGTTAACCTAACCACACTATTCCTGGGCAGGGTTAGACCTCCTAAGCGGTTAACCAGTACTAAGTGCACATACTTTCGCCAGCAACTGACAACAACATTGAACGCATCAACGTTAATTCAGTGGTGTTTCAATGTTGTGTGCTCACTGGGAAGCTACTCGACTGTTGAAAGCTTCACATCACATTAAATAAGCTAATGTTTACTTCGTCCTGAGGTCACTATTATAAGATTAGGCCTACGTAGATAGCACTGTCCGTCCATGAACGTTAATGCAATTGTGCTGAGCCTGTGATTTAAACGGGTATGCCCAAGTCACCTACTTAAACATAATAATTGCAATGACTTTTTTAGCTCACCTGGGCCGAAAGCTCACAAGGTGAGCTTATAGTATAGGCTTGGTCCGTCGTCCGGCGTCCGTCGTGCGTCGTCCGTCGTCCGTCGTACGTCGTCCGTTCACACTTTTAAGCATTAATATCTGCTAAAACAGCTAGCCAATTTTAATCAAATTTTATGTGTAGCATGGTTGGGGTGGGGGATTGATTGCATATAGTTTTGGGACAGATTGGTTTTAAACTGTGGTTACCATGGCAACGAAAAGGTCCCACAGACTTATAATTGGGAAAATGTTGTCCGGGCCCTAGCTTCTTTATTTTTGATCTCAACTTCTTGTAACTTGCAGGTATCCAGGCAGCCAAAACCTCTCGGACCAGTTCGACTTTGAGCCAGGTTGGATTTACTTGCCCTTGAGCGATAAAATATTTTCCCATGGACTTATAATGGGAAAATATTGTCCGGGCCCCAGCTTCATAATATTTTACTGCAACTTCTTGTAACTTGTAGGTATCCAGGACAGCCAAAAAATCTCGGACCATTTCGAATTTGAGCCAGGTTGGATTGTTCTTTTCAGACTTACTTGCCCTTGAGCGATAAAATATTTAACCATAGACTTTGTCATCGCTCTAGCGCCTTGATTTGTGTACCAAATTAGATTTAATTTCACACAAGTAATAAGTATAACAATATCTTAGGCAAGTTCGCGTTTCAGCGTTCTGGGATCAAGGTCAAGGTCATAGTGGCTTTTTTAGAAAAAACTTTGTCATCGCTCTAGCACCTTCATTTATGGACTGATTTTGATTAAAACTTCACACAAATGTTGAATATGACAATATATTGAATAAATTTGCGTTTCAGCGTCCTAAAGACAAGGTCAAGGTCACAGTGGCCATTATTAGAAAAACTTTGTCATCGCTCTAGCACCTTAATTTGTGGACCGAATTCAATTTAATTTTACACAAATTATCAGAATGACAATATATTGTAAAGGTTTGCGTTTAAGCCTTCTGGGGTCAAGGTCAAGGCCACAGTGGCTATTTTTAGTAAAACTTTGTCATCACTCTAGTGCCTTCATTTTTGGACTGATTTTGATTAAAACTTCACACAAATTTTTAGTATGACAATATCTCAAACAAGCTTGTGTTTCAGCTTCCTAAGGTTAATGTCAAGGTCACAGTGGTCATTTTTAGAAAAACTTTGTCATCGCTCTAGCGCCTTCATTTATGGACCAATTTCGATTTAACTTCACACAAGTGATAAGTATGGCAATATCTTGGACAAGTTTGCGTGTCATCTATCTGGGTCAAGGCCAAGGTCACAGTAGCTATTTTTAGAAAAACTTTGGCATCCATCTAGCGCCTTCATTTACAGACCAATTTTGATCTAACTTCACACAACTGTTTAGTGTGACGGTTTCTTGAACAAGTTTGGGTTTCAGCGTTCTAAGGTCAAGGTCACAGTTGCTAATTTTAGAAAAACTTTGTCATCGCTCTGGCAACTTCATTTATGGACCGATTACACAAATCTTGAGTATGATAATATCTTGAACAAGTTGGTGTTTCAGCGTTCTAAGGTCAAGGTCACGGTTGCTGTTTTTAGAAAAACATAGTCATCGGTCTGGCGACTTCATTTATTGACCAATTTTGATTAAACTTCACACAAATGTTTAATATGACAATATCTTGAACAGATTCGCTTTTCAGCATTCTAAGGTTAAGGTCAAGGTCACAGTGGCTATTTTTAGAAAAACATTGTCATCGCTCTAGCGCCTTCATTTATGGACTAATTTTCGTTCAACTTCGAACAAATGTTTAGTATGACATTATCTTTGACAAGTTCACATTTCAGAATTCTAGGGCTAAGGTCAAGGTCACAGGGGCTTTTTTTACTGTCATTTCAATTACCTGACTTTCCCAGTACGCCTATTCTGTGACAAAAAGGTTGGCAGAATTTTTCAATTACACCGCATGTGCTGTCCACAAAGTTTCCTTTGTCTTTGATCAGCAACGTCTAAAACTAGTTGCCGATTATGATGAAACAATATTCTCGTATAGTATGTACTTGATAGTGGTTTGTATAAGAATACGCAGAACTTAGAGTATAAAGATTTAGATGTTTCCGAGGACGCCGTCAAGTACATTAAATTAGACTTATACTGACTACTTAAGATATCTGGTAATGTTGGCGGTGTACCATATGTTCAAGTTCAGTACACTCCAGACTACCAATCCAGGGGTCGCAAGTTCGATCCCCTACTACTCCGGTCTTTCGGATGAGACTTTAAACCGAGGTCCCGTCTCCATATGACCTCGTTGTTGGTGGGACGTTAAATCCGAGTTCACTCACTCACTCAAGTTCAGTTTAACGATATGTAAATTTTGTAATTGTTATCACATATACACGAACCCTTACCCTTTATCCATGTACACGTAGAATCCCTAGTGGTGCTATTCAGATGAATGCGGTGCAGGTAAAAAATTAGGTCACTACGTCCAATCTTAGAAAATCTTAGTAAAAATCTTGTGTACACTCTAGAGGGCACTGTTTTTATCCAGTTCATGAAACTTAGACTGTTTATTTTTATGAAATCTGGGGCAGGTTTGTAAGTGGGTCTTGTCAGGTCAAAAACTAGGTCACTAAATCAGATATGAGAAAAACCTTGAATACACTCTAGAGGGCACAGTTTCGATCCAATCTTTGTTCAGAATGTTTATTTCTATGTAATTTAGGACAAGGTGCGCACGTGACCTCATGTATTATCCAGTTTTGTTAACAGTATAACTTCACAGCTGTACTGGATTTGTTTGACATCAAAATCTGCACTCTTCAAAAACCATTGGTTTAAGATTTGTAACAAATGAGTGAAGTAACAAAATGTGTCTGTTGACAGTAAGATGTCATACAGGTGAGCTACAGGACCACTGGTCCTCTTGTTTTCGAATATTTTCTATCATACACTTATTGAAAAGCCCAATGGTAAACCATTAGAAGTAATGTAGTTTATACTTCAATAACTACATCGGTTCACGCGACGTAACATGAAGTTAAGCGACGTCAAAATAAACATTGGTTCTCTACATCTGATTGGAGGAAGGCGGCCTTATGACGTAGATGACGCTGTTCCGCTATTAGTAGAAAAACTGTGTATAAATGTTTGTATGCTTCCAACTGTAGCCCCTTACGCAATTTTGTGATTAGTAAAGAGATAGAAAAGAATGTAAATATAAGCAATAAACTTAATTTTTTGATGTTTATCGAAGAATAAACTACATTTGGTCGCTAGCAAAGTTTACATGTACCCCTTCGGGGTTCGTTGACTTTGCACGCGACCCAATGTAGTTAATACTTCGATAAATAGCTGAAAAATGAAATTCATTCCTGAAATAAACGAATAAAGAGGCGCCGTAGCCGAGTGGTTAAAGTGGCTCGGTTATTGTGCAGAAAGTCGCCGGAAGGTCGTGAGTTCGCGGCTCAATGTCGCAATCCGACGACTGGAAAACTTTCTCTGTCAACCCAGCAGTAAGTGGGAATTTTTTTTTCGAATTAGGGAAGGATATGGCAGCGAAAGGAGAGAGATGGGCTCCGCCTTTCATCAGCTATGCCCAAGATACAGTGGGTCTCTAACCCCCACTGCCCCTACGGCTATTAGGCTATGGGAAACCTTTACCTTTTTAATAAAACTACTTTATGTAAGGGATCTGAGAGGAATACGGCATAATAGGTATGCAAAATATGAGACTGAATATCAGAGTATGGTTGAAATAATGGACTGAATATCAGAGTATGGCTCGTGGAAGACGCCAGTTGCTGTGCCAAGCGTCTCTTACCTGATATTTGCAGTTACTGTTTCTCTTTAAATGCGTCAGTGGCTCGGAGGGAGCTGATCGTTGCCTGCCGAGACCTGCCCATCACCTTTTATCTTTCAAACTTTGGGAGCTTAGGGACACTGAAGAAGTTAAAAATAGAAACGCGCGTCTGTCGCACTAAATTTGGTATAGTTACATGTACGTTTATTTTGAGAAGTACTCTGATTCTATTATCACTGTGAATAGCACGATGAGCCCAAAATGTATACACCGTTTACACCCAAGTTTGATACATAATGCAAAACATGCGATTCCTTACCTTTTTCGTTTTTTATCAGAAACACTTTTATTTGTAATACTTCCCTTTGTCTTTCAGCGGATAAAAGATTCCCAGCTAATAGGGATAGTCATAGGGTTACTGGTTATTCTCTGTTTCGTGTTATTGATGTGGGAAGCTTTGGACCCAGTCTTTTTTATCACTCGTTACCTGGACAAGGAGGTATAGATTTGATTATTATTGGAATGACTTGTATTTTTGTGGATTTATTGATATGTAAAAGCCGGCGAATTACTCACAAACTGATAAAGGGCCGAAGGGCTTTATGTTATGTTTGTGAGTGATTCACCGGCATTTACACATCGATACAATCCACAAAAAGAAATTTCATTTCTTTTAATTGCAATTCGGTCAGTTATATTTGAAAATTGTCGGTAATGTTGCTGCGTACCTTCCAAGAATCTGCCACGGGGCATTTGTCGAAGTATAAAAGCCGTTTTTTTTCCGGTCCCTTTCGACCACTCAAATTGCACTAATTCAGCATTTGAAATTTTAGATGTAATTATCGTCGCGTGAAAAGTGACCTAATGCCATGTTTGTTCTGTAAGTACTCAAATCAGCCTGCGCTTTTGCGAAAACTGAACAGGATCTTCACTTCCCGCTTTTGAGATTTCCCAAGGTTCATAAATTGCATTTGCGTAAAGGGGAGAAAGACTCTGACCTGACTGCGCGGACGCGTAGGCTAAACTGAGTACTTCCTCTTCGAAATTGTAAAAAATATAATTCCACGCAATAGTCGGGGAAATGAGCCCAATTCTGATTTGTAAGCAGGAAATACTGAAGTTCATGATTCCGGGTGTTGTCGCTCTCCAAAGTCTGGTTACAGAATACTATTTTGGGGCCAAAATGCATTTTGGGGGCAATGTTATGAAAGGGGGTCATTTTTTACAACTATTTTATTTAAAAAAGATACTTTTGTCAAAGTTTATCATGTGTAGTGTTTATTATGATCTTTTAAACTGAAAAGTACGCTTACGAAATGTATAATTAAAAATGCTTGTTTTACCGAAAAATTATTTGTACCGTATATACATACCTAAAATAGTATTTTAAGTTCATCCTCGGCTGTGTGAGTCTAATAGATCACCCATCGCTCAAAATAAATCTTGATTTCTAACAGGACAAATCGAAGGTTATGTTTGATGATGAAGAACGGTACCAAAGTGATGTTCACGGTGAAAGGAGCTGGAGGGTAAGGAGGGTGGTGTTAAGGGGAGGAGAAGGGCGTGTGGGGGCGGGGGGTGCATGATTTGTATGTTAAACATAGTGGCTAATTTCTGTTAAATTTGTCTTAAATTTAGGAAACCATTTTCATGGAATGACTGATGTGTCATACGTTGAATGCATGTCAAAAATATATTTTTTGTATAAATAGGTTGTTTTATAATATTGTAAGACAGATATCACAAGTACTTTATCATTAAGGTCGAAACAATAACGAATTAAAAATTTTGCTTATCATTCTTTTGACATAATATAAAGGGAGCATATATGCAATTTTTACATAGAATTACTTTTTGTGTCTGGAATGAATATCTATTCCAGTTCAAAAGCATTAGCATGTGTATTTCTGCTGTCATTCTTTTTGAGCTGTCGTCAATTACATTACTTAACTGAAACATGCCAAAGAAATTATCTATAACTTGAAAGAAGACTAGAAATGTGCTTAAACGCGTGAATTTATTTTTGTATACCATAACTTGTAAACTTTAATAATGCATGTTTAACTCCGACCACATTTTATATATTTACAACATCTCGTTAACCCTTAAGTGTTCAGGAATTAACATTTAAAACTGTTTGTTGTCTTTATTTTTTTTCTTTTTATCTACAACCGATGCACTGCACAATTAATATGTAAGATTGCATCTGTAATGATTCTTTCTGCTTGGATTATCTTCATGTAAACTTAACTATTTGCCACAGGGTTTTCTTGTTGAGCTTTAATGAGTGGCTCATTGACGCTACCGTAACGTATTTTACAGCATCAGCCGTAAAATATCGAAATAACAGGTCATAAGAAGAATGCCAAGATTGGAAACATCCTAAAAATTTTAAAGCAATATTAAACGGAATTAACCGGCTATTCAGGAAGCCACTTGTCTTACAATCATATGATTATTTGGATTACATCGCTGGTTTGTTAGCAATCAACAGAAATAAGAATAATATTTTTTTCACTGAGTTGCTACATGATTTTTATTTGCTTTACAGAAACATCGTAAAGGGTACCCGTCCTTTACGAAATAAGCAATTAAGAAATGTTTTGTAAAAACGGGAATTTTACGGAAGAAACCGAAACAAATGGGAGAGAACGAACGTTGAGAATTTAAGACGCTTGGCAAATTAAAAACATTGTTTCAATAATGAACAACCGAAACCGGGGCTTTTATCAGAAGACTATGCGTGAGTTTAACGTTCTTTTTTCCAAGCGTAAATTGCTGTACAAAAATGTAACAATGTTTCCAAAGGATATCAAGGAGTTTCCAACATGCAAATGCAGCCTGCAAAGAGACAAAATCTATATTCTAGTATTCTATACCTTTTAGATGCTCGGTCGAGTGGTTAGAGACGCTCAGCTATGTGGCAGAAGATCGCGGGTTCGAACTCCGGTTCTGATGGTCAGCAACTGAAAAATCTATAAACCCAGCAGTAAATGGGTACCTTCTTTTGAAGGAAAACTGCAGCGAAAGAAAAGGAATGGCATAGATTACTAGTGCCTCTTACACCCACAGCCCCTATGGCCACTAAGCTGTGGGAAACCTTTACCTTCTTTGAATTAGTGACATATTTCTGAAATGTATTCGTTTTATGGACTTTTAAATGATTTCATGTATCTTACATACTTTTATTCTTAATTTATGAAGGGTTTTTGTCGCACCTGCTTTAGCAAGGTGCGATATAGGCGTCCGGTTTTCCGTCCGTCCGTCAGTCCGTCCGTCAACCTGTTCGTCCGTCCGTCCGTCCGTTCACATTTACGTCGACCCTAAATTTTAAGTCCATTCAAATGACTTTTTCTCTGAAACCACTGCACCCATGGTTCTCAAATTTCACATGCTACATGACCAGACTGCAGGGCTTCTGAATGACAAAATTCAGCTTGGTCCAGAATCCAAGATGGCCGCTGTAACTAAAAATAGCATAAACAATAAAATCACTTTTTCTCCAGAACCACTTGGTATATTTGGCTGAAATTTTATATGGAGCATTAATGGGATCTTGGTTTTAAAAATTATTAAAATGAAAAAATCTGTAGCGGAATTAGGTCACAGTGACCTACTTTCTGTTTACGAGTCCGAGTTTTTGCTAAAACACCAATATCTCAAAAATACCTGAACATATTTAGGTCACCTTTAGTCAGAATGGTCCTTAAATGGAGTTTTTTGAAATTTAAACGAATTGAGACCATCCAAGATGGCCGCCAGCCACTGTTACTAAAAATAGAACAATATGAAAATGACAATATCTCAAGAGGCCCTGAATGGAATTGGACTAAATGTGTATCAAAATGATCTTTGCATGAAGCTGTTTCATGATTTTTGCAAATTGACCGTCAAAGATGGCAACCATCCACCGTTACTAAAAAATGCGAAAAACATGAAAACAATAATATCTCGTAAACTACTTAATGGATTTTGACCAAAATGTTTCAAAATGACACATTTATCAAGTTCATAAAGTGAAGGTGCAAATCAGGTGCGACATAGCGTTCCGCGGAATTCTTGTTATTGGTATATATTACATTCGGTACTTGACAAATGTATGTTAAGCCTACCAATAGATACACTCTCTTCCTGCAGCACAGCTTGATATTAGGATTCTTCTTTTTTCTTACAGGACGAATTCATTTTTCTGTCATTGAGAATTATGCAAACAAATACTGACTATTTACAGATGGCGTCTTTTTTTGTCAGACGTATCGATTATTGTGCGCTTTCTATGTTGTCTACGCTACCATTTATATAAATATATAAAAAAAAAAAAACATTTATCATTACTCTGCATGTTGTCAGTGCCACAAATAACTGTACAGAAAAAAGTAACTTAGAAATATTTTTGTTTGTTACGATTATTTAAAAGGATTGAGAAGAAACAATCAACTTTCCTCATTTTGCTCTTTTTACTTTAACACTCTAGGATGTAATTGATGTAATTGTTACGGTTTTATTGATTTTATGTTTTGTTGAATAAGAAGTAGTTCTCTTGTTTGACGAGGGACTGAAACTTTCTTTTAATTTCAGTCGTTTTTTTGTTTGTTTGTTTTTTTAACAAAAAGCTTCGTCATAAGGCACGAAAGATAGTCTTGTAATTGTAATCACATTTTTAGCGCGCCTTTGCGAAGCAAAGGAGAGCTTATGCTATACCCCCGGCGTCGTAGTCCGAGTATCCGTTAGCGTTAGCGTTAGCGTCCACGTTCGCGTTCGCGTCTCCGTCAGCGTCCTCGTCGGCGTCCGTGATCAGGTTAACCAATGTTAACTTTTGCGTTTAACTCGATGTTTAACTCTGTATTTTACAAACTACAGTAGCTACAGTCATCATACTTGGTACATATATACATCCATATGACTGCAGCAGCAGCATCACACAATTATGTGTCCTTGACCTATATGTTACGGTTGATTGACTTTGCTGTTTGGCACTGTTTTGAAGGCAATATTTTCAATTTTTATAATACCTTTGAGAAAAGAGAGTTGATACTTGGACAAAAAAACATATCCCTACAATTACAGCTGCTGCAAAGCATCCATGCTAACTCCTGTGCTCTTGACCTTTATTCACGGTCTACTGATTTTGCCTTATATCTCTAACACTATTTGATGAATTAACATTATACCTGGCATTGTGGATCAGCCTGACATTGCGAATGACCTCATACTATTTATAGATCACTACCTGCTTCGTATTTGGTCATGACCTTCCCTGGAGCATTGGGTTGCAGCAGCAGCAAAGCATCCATGCAGACTCTTGTGCCCTTGACCTTTATTCATGGTTGAGTGATTTTGCCTTATACCTTGAACACTATTTAATAAATATGCAATATGAATATGCTTTTCTCTTCGAGCTCATAACTTCGATACCTTATATGCTACAAAGTTTAGATGTAGTATGATACTTACCCAGGCCAACATCTTTGACTTTGTAGTAGAGTTCCCCTGGGTGGGGCCAGGGGTCAGAATGTATAACAGGTCATATTAAACACTTGCAAAAGGGGAATAAAATCATAAGTCTGGTACCATTACTTGCCCTGGAGAGTTAGAAACTGGACATAATGATCACAGATGAAATAGTTTATACGGAGACCAGGCTTTGACAGCTGGTTCAGGCTAGGGGTGAGGTTATGGGGTGGGGCCAAAGGAAACATGAGAAGTTCAGGCTAGGGGTGAGGTTATGGGGTGGGGCCAAAGGAAACATGAGAAGTCTGCAAAGGGTAAGGAGGTGTCATCAGACCGACTTAGTACTGGGTAAAGGTGGTGTGAAAACCCATACTAGGAACCACCCTTTGTCACCATGAGGCATTATAAGTTGGACTTGAGTTGGTATCTCTCCATCTGGTGCACCAGGACCCAACCCTCAATGTCCGCAAAGTGTCCAGATAGTGGCATACAAGTCGGCCCTGTATGCCAAAGGGAACAACTGACTTAGTCTAGCTTCTGATGCAAACTTCATTTGTGCACTAGCTACCACATTCAGCCCTGGTTAACTATGTTAACAATGTTTTGAGTAAGGATACTTTGTAACCTTGAGAGTCAGGCACTATTAGGCGCGCTTCGTTGTCTTCTGACAACTCTTGTTATTATCGGAATACTTCCAAAAAGGTAATGCTTACAAGAAACTATAATACAAAACTGTCATCAGTCGAAGCATAATAACAAAACTGTTATTATCGATAAAAAATAAGAATTTTGTTACATATTGTTATGCAAGCAAACGGCTTAAAATATCAGAAAACTTAAGTAAACGTCAAAATTTATTATATCTCCACGCAAGCAACTGATTTGGTTATTTACAATACTATAGTAAATTTTTGATGTTTCATTATGGAAGCGTTGCTGCAATACTTATTCAATAATTATGAAGTGGCTTCACTCTGTCCAACAGTTACATTATTTTGAATCTACAGGTTTGTTGCGATGTTTGATACTAGGTTTTGAGTCTTCGTATAGGTTAGATAGGTTAATTTTTCTGTAATTGGACATGGCAACTTTAAGAATTATACAGTTGTTCAGACATGATGGCTTTAAATGATTAGGTAAAATTCTAGTATTAATAATAAATGTAAAGTAACAGGACTGACATTTTGTAAGTCATTAGAAACGACGGCTAAGGGAATTATATCTATTATCTTAAACTATTTTTTCTAACCTGAACCAGTTAACTTGTCACAGACGCAATTGGGAAAACTGATTAAATCCGATAACTGGCAATACAATGCAGACTCACCTATGAGTTTCCAGTCCATTTCTGTAACTTCTCTGCCTACCGAAGAGACCTTTGAATGTGGACTGACAAAATACTCCAGATATGGTAGATATAGATATTTTAAGAAGAATACATGCTAATAACCCTATCATATCGTTGCAGACAAAAACCTATCTTGGGCCTGTAAATATGCGCATTTGTAACCATATTAAATCTTTGGACTATAAATATACGCTCGTACGTCAAATTTAACACCGACATATTTTTTCAATAATCTACATTGTACATACGACGGTTACTAAACTTACATATTTCAAGTGGTTTTCTCTTCGAAATTTTCCAAAAAAAAACGTAATTCGGACATTAACAAGGGTCTCATTTGGTCATGTTATGTCATTTTTTGCTCTAATTGATCAAATGTACAAAAAGAAAATGTTAACTGTTTTGATTGCACAGTAATAAGAGTTCATACAATGTAAACATAAAATGTTTAATTATGATGCAAGCTTCCTTATTCAGTTTCTAGATGACAGTGGCGGTTTAAAAACCCTTCTGTTTGCACGCTAGGGTACAGAGTTATCTCCCCACTTTTTGACACCACTTGCGAAGGCGACAACACCTTGGAAGTTAAAGCAGAGACAATAAGCTTTAAATGGTACCAAATTTGTCCTTTCGAACGATGGGCCAATTGTTTTCACTTTCTAGACGCCTTTTTGCGTTTCATTTCCCCGACTACAAGGTCAATTATTCGTTCGGACAGAGTGCCGAGATATCTTCTAAAGATTTGGACAGACATTAAAGGCAAATCGCCCCTGAAGTAAACGTCTAACCACGGCACTGTTTGTCATCTGGATAGTGCACTCAAATTTGAGGATACATCTTATAACTGCTTAATCAGTTGTTGTGAGCGTACAGTACTTCAACTCCGTAGTATGATCTGTATAGTAGAAAAAATCTTTGTCTGTTGGTATGACTTCAGGGTGTGTTTGTGTGAACTTTGTTTTCCTTTGCATTTTAATCACTGTTTAAGAGTGTTTTATCTATCTTGTTTCTCCATATTGGTCATCTTTGGGGACGGTTAAAGCCTCATTCCATTGTACGGCGCTTCTGTGGGGCTTTAAAATTTTGGACAAAGCTCAATGAATCGTAGCAGACGCTGCAGCAGCGCAGTCGAAGCTTCTATGTCGTAGTATAAGCGTGTCTGAAGCGGCTTGATCGCCAAGTCACGGCGCTTGTTTTTGACCTTGTTCAAAATTTACGTTGCGGAATCGCTGTCGACAAAAAAGGCAACGAACGCTTAGTGACAGCGCAGCATAAAATTCATGAACGCAGCAGTATCGAGGCAGTAGCGCAAGCAACGCTGCATCAGCGCAGTGGAAACTTGCTGACAGCGCCTTGGAGATTCATCTCCGACCCTACTAAGCTTCTGCTACGCTTTCTGCGCCCTTGGTGCTGTCTATACGCTCTCGTGGCGCTCTAGGGCAACCACGACGTATGCGCTGCGCTCTTGGCGCTTTAGCTGCATTTCCCTGCTCTCATGCTGATCCGGGTTCGAAACCGCCGTGTTTCCAAGGCTATCGTCAGTGTTTGCTTGCTCTCAAAATGTTCACAACTCTTTTCTGAAGTATCGTTTAAGATGCCATCATGTCAAAAGCAGAAGGCGAAATCCATACCCAGATCTGGTCAGGAGACTATTTTCATCCAGCCAGGTCCTCAGGAGAGGGTATCCAAACCCCTGCTCCCCAGGCTCCTCATCTCTAAAGTGAGCCAGACACGGGCCCTACCGAACGCCGAGCAGAAGCCCCAGTTATACCAGAACAGCAAGAGAAACAAATCGAGCTCTATACGAAGTCACTGGTTCATGATTGCCTGTTAAATCACAGCCACTGGAATTATCATATTATACATCTTGTTCGAATTCTGTTGGTCAATTGCTGCTGAACTGCCGATTTACATTGAAGTGGTTTCAAAGCGCAACAAAAGCGCAACATCAGCGCAGCTCCGGCACTTATGTCGTAGGACGATCGCAAAAGCATCGTCGTAAGCGTAGATAAAGCGTATCTAGAAACCCTTTGACTTAGTTGCAGCGTAGTGACGTAATGGCAGCTTAGTAGAAGCGCATTGAAGGCCGTCGAGTTAGGCCTCCAGCCTGGCTGAAGGGCAACTACACCGCGGCAGCATCGTGACTAACTTAGCAAGATCGTATAAGAAGTGTACTGACAGCGTACTGGAAGCGCATATGCCCCAAGTTTTGGCAAACGCAGACGCTTTTTCGGCGATTTCGAATATTTTGAAGAAGCGCCATAATCGCCATTAGTGCAGTCAAAACGTCATCCAGTTGAATTAGGGGTATAAGATGTTGTTTTCTTTGCTCATTTTTTTTTTTCATCTGCAAATCACTGGTGTTTGTAATAAGCTCACCTCACCATCGATAGATTTAGCATTTTATTTTGAGAGAATTATAAATTAATCCATTTTTAAGATAGATGAGTAAGCTATAAAGAGATTCATTCATGATAAATATCCTTAAAGTACGGGACGAAACCACACGACAAGCAAGACTGAGCCTGACTGTGCTTGGTAAAGTCACTATTCTACTTTCAATTTCAAAAGATGCACTACTGCCATTTCCTCAAATGTTGCCATCAATTTTACATAAAAGAACCGTATCTTCATTAAAAAAATATGGTGTATTTCGGTTTAGGATTAATTAGTCTTGTTTGATATCATGCTGCATAAGGGCAATTATTTTCAAGGAAAACGATAGATCATAACAATAAACAGAAAATCAGGGTGGCATATCGGAAATACCATTAGGTATGCTTGTCGAACTATCGGTTCTACCTACACTTAACAATTTAAAAAAAAATGTTCTAAAACTTACCTGACATACTGGAACAAAGATGCGTCCGCTATACAGATCGATACTACGGGTCACTTGTACTGTACGCTCCCGACCAGTGTTAATGTGTGTATGTATTTCAATTCTCATAACAATGTTCTCTCAGCGCCTCAGCGGATCTGCTTCAAGTCCCACGATTAGAATATGTAAGATAGAATTTGGTTGCTCTCAAATTCACAGTCTAGTTTTTTTCGTAGAGATACCAGAATTTCAAGTTAGTCATTCTTATTGATCATAGTTTTTGCTCAAAATTATGAGCCTTTGATTACCCAGTTTTTTTTTTCAATAATGACTTAAGACAGTGTCCTTTTAACAAGAGACATAAATCTTACATGTCTTCAACTAGGGTCAAAATCAGTGAAAAGCAGCAAAACGGAGGTGGATGCACAGATGTGTTGCTGTTAGTATCTCATTTTGTAATAAACTATTTTTTATGAATAGGTTTATATTTCCCTAATTATATTCTGTGGTATGTGTTTTGCAGTATTTGTCTAAAAAATGTGTTTTTCTTGTAATAAGTATTTCTTGTTGAAAGCTGATATACATAAACTTCTTGTCTGATATTTTGGATTATTTATTCAGTTTCTTATGAATAGGATACTATTTCTGAAGAAAATTGAAAATTCTGTGCCTATATTTCTTTTACAATAAACATTCTAAATGTTTCAAGAAATTCAAATATGCGTAGTTTGGAATAAAACAACTTTGCTAAATGCGGAATGGGACATATTTCACCGTTTCTAAATTTATTAGCTCACCAGAGCCGAGCGCTCCAGGGAAGCTAATAGTATAGTCAGGCTCCGTTGTCCGTCCGGCGTCCGGCGTCTGATGTTCGTCAACCATTTTCAAACGGCTTCTCCTCGGAGACCACTGGGCCTATTAGAACCAAATTTCATATAGAGCCTGAAGGTGTCGGGGGAACGAAAATTGTTCAAACGGTCCTGGTCACATGACCAACATGGCCGCCATGCCCATACGTGATAAAAACCTATAAAATTGTCCTCCAGAACCAATAGGCCGATAGGCTTGAAACTTGGTATGTAGCATTGGGTACACAAGTTCTATCAAGTTTGTTCAACTTATGACCTTGGGTTGACCTTGACCTTTTTACGGTAAGGTCAAATTTGTTTTTCAGTGCTTTTATATGGGAAAATTCTAGAACATAAGATATCTTGGTTTTAACAATATTTATTCAATGTAAATTACATAATTACAAGAAAAGTACAATATAACATGGTACAAGATCTGACGGTAAGCGAAACGCTTGTATTAAGGTGGTGATAATCACTGATTTGGGACAAAGACAAAACTGTGCATAAAATGCTCAAAATAACACTGATCTTTCCAAAACTTAGCATATGCCTTCTGTATCTTGTTTCTCATAATTTAGAACCCCAAAGTGCAGCATTTGTTAATGTTAAAAAGTGTTTTTATAAGAGAAGATCAAAGGGTAATTTTCTGCGAATAAATCTGAAAAAATATTATCATTATTGAAAATATACTTAGTGCTCAGAGTACCTTGTTACATAATGGAGAGCGTCCTAGCAATTATTTTTTCAAACTCTTTCACACATTATCAGGCTGAGCAGATGAAAAAAGATGCAGTCTGTGTCCAATTTTTTTGTCAAAACACACAGGTGAGACAGATGAGACTATTTCAACAAGGTTGAACAATTTCATCTACACACCACTGATCATGTCAGTAATGTATTATTTATATTGTAGGTGTTGACATAGGTATGCTTGCCTACCCTATATTTAATAAATTGGTCCAGTGTACATGTATTTGTACATGGTTGAACATTTGAGAAAAAGCTACCGTTTTCATCTGGTCTACATTACAATTTGAGAAAGAGTTGGAATAAATAATTGCTAGGACGCTCTTCATTATGCAATAATGCACCTTCAGCACAACGTAAATTTTCAATAACGATATAATTTTTTCAGATTTATTCGCAGAAAATAACCCTTTGATCTTTCCTTATAAAAATACCTTTTTAAGCAGCATGAACGTCTGTTTTGTATTCTGTAAAGAACAACAAAAATAAGAAGTCTGCTAACTTTCAGGGAGATACGTTACTTTTTTATGGTTTTATGCAGATTTTTACATTTACCATAAATCACCACCTTAAAGTCATCTCCTGTTTTTCAGTGCTTTTATATGGGAAAATTCTAGAACATAAGATATCTTGATAACTATTGACGATTTTGAGCTAGAATTTTGTAGATACAGTCAACTTAATGAATAAATAAAGGTTTGTGAGTACAAGAGGTCAAGGTCTTTTTTTGACCTTTGACCCAGGACTCTCATATTTTGACAATTTAAAACATCTCCTCAAAAGCCTCCGGGCCAATTGTAACCAAATTTAATATAGAAATTTAAAGAGTAACTACACATCAGGGACTGACTGAATCAGATCCCAAACCCTATCCCCAACATCAAAGGGAAAGATTGACAAAGACATCCTAACAAACAATAAATTACAAATGATAAGCCGAGTCAGCAGCTCTTTCCCAAATAGGTGGCAACTCAGCTATCTTTACTGAACTAAATAATTTAGACCAACAGAAGGGTTACAACAGATTAAGCAAATTGTACAAAATACATTTAACAACTATTTTTGCCTATTTTTATTTTTATTATAGAAGGGTTAAAATGAGAACACAATAAATTAAAGAGCACCGAACATAACACAAATGCAGCCGCAACGAAAGTACCGCCTAGGGTTTGATGGAAGAAAAATTTGTTCAACCGGTCCAGGTCACATGACCAACAGGGCCGCCAAAAGGTCAAAATAGAAAAATGCTAGAATATCAAATTTTGTGAAAAGTGTTGAAGATTTTGGACTGACTATTGGTATATACAGTCATTTGAATGAGTACAGGGAGAATAATAAGTTCAGGGGGCCAAGGCCATTATTTGACATTTGGCTCAGAACATCATATTTTGATAATTTAAAATATCTCCTTTAAACACACTTGGCATATTGTAACCAAATTTTATATGGAGCCTTCAGGGGTTGATGGAACGACATTTGTCCAAATGGTCCCGGTCGCATTACTAGCATGGCCACCATGCCCAAAAACTTAAAAATTAAAACCTTAGAGAGTTTCTTCAAGAGCAGAGAATACATTCAGGAGAAGAAACATGGGCCAGACTACGTAGTTTTGGCTAAGAAAGCCTCATCAGTGAACCTAATAATATCTGGTGACGAAACAAGAGAAAAACAAACTGCAATTTCTTTATTTCAATTGGGCAGTCGATTTAACGAGTGATTAATATTTTCTTCTCCAGAACCAATAGGCCGATGTCTTTGAAACTTGGTATGTAGTGTCAAGTACTGGAGTATTTCCAAGGTTGTTCAAATGATGACATTGGGTAGACCATGACCTTTTATACAGCAAGGTCAAATATAGGAAATGATAGAACATAAGATGGAAAGTTTTGAAGGTTTTGCCCTGAGAACTGGTATATACAGTCATTTTACTGAGTACATGAAGATTTACAAGGATCAATGTCATTCTTAGACCTTTGTTCCAGGACTCTTCTATTTTGACAATTTAAAACATCTACTCAAAAGCCACTTGGCAAATTGTTACCAAATTTCATATAGAGCCTCCAGGAGATGAGGGAATGAAAATTTGTTTAAACTGTCCATGTCACATGACCAACGTGGCCGCCATGAACATGAACCGCTCGACTGATGGCCTTGAAACTTGGCATGTAGCATTCGATACTCCAGTACTACAAAAAAAATTAAATGATAACCTTGGGTTTACCTCGACTTTTTTACGCCAAGGTCTAATATAGGAAATGATAGAACATCAGATTTCATGGAAAAGTTGACGTTTCTGGCCTGAAAATTGTTATATAGAGTCTTCTTAATGACTACATGAAGATTTTTCAGTACACAGGTCAAGGTCATTCTTTGATCTTTGACCAAGGACTTACATATTCTGACATTTCTAACAGCTCCTCAAAAGACACTTGGCCAATTGCAACCACGGGCCTGTTTCACAAAAATTTACCGTACGATGAATCGTGCGATAATCGTACGTTTGGTCGTACGAGAATCGCACGATTCTCGCACGATCGTTTCATAAAAACATCGTACGACAGATAGTACGATTCTCGTAGGATTTTAGTTATACGATGGATCGCAGACGTGATGTGTATTAGCTTTGACAGATGTGTATTGGGTTTTATAAACACAAAAAGTAGCGATTTGTAATACAACGCAATCATGTCAAAGAAAAAGGTCAACAGGACCTCCAATGAGGTTAAAGCCCTTCTCACTGAAGTAAGGAAGATGGATGGATGGATGCCTTGCGATTTTACGTCCGTTTCAACAGCATTTCAGTCGTATCAGGACGGTGGAAGGGTGATAATGAAAGGTTATGTGCAATGGAACCCTGTTTACGATTGAAACGATTTCCGCCTCCGGAAACGACCTCAGGACCGCTTGATCAGCAGGCCAGCGCTTAAACCACTGAGCTACCGGTGGCTTCTAAGTAAACATGGACGACTCCTAACCAAAGACACGAAGGATCGCACCTGGGAAGTTTTCAGTCCAAGGTTTAAAGTTTTTTATCCTTAGTTGCAGATCTTCAAAACCAAGATAAGTAGTAAAGTGACACCCTTTACTTCTAAGATATGAAAACAAAATTCCTATATAAATTCATTTTACAAAAGTGGGGATTGGAGATCCAAAACCTAGGACTGAACCTCTAAAAACAAGGCTGAAACTCAGGGTTTTGAAATTCATTGTGCATTGGCTTGCCATGCCCTTCCTCGATTTTCGAAATACAGTTTTGAGAAAGAAGTTCCGAGGAATTAAACTCGGGTCTTTTTATTTTGCCAAATGCTGTCTGTGATTGTATCAGCTCTTTCAGACTTGCACTGCAGAATCTTGATTCGCTTGTATAGTATAGCAAGCCAAATTTCGCATTCTCAATTTTAGGTGTCTTTGTTTTAACTTCAAAACTAATTTTTGAAAATTCAAATTTTCTATAATCGTTTTTACAAATCCGGGCATTGAAATCAGATTTGAAACCTATGACTGAACTGAAACCAAGGTTTGAAGCTCAACTTAGGGTAAAATTTCTTAAACCTAGTTTAAAGATTTATTGTGCATTTGGCGTGCCATACCGTTGAACACAAACATGCAGTCTCCTCAGATCAGAGATCACCTAATTAGGGGTTCAAACAGTCCTAAAACCTCCCATTTTCTTGTAAGATAATTTCTCTCTATAAGAACAAATGCTGCCGTAATGATTTTGAGAATAGTCTCTAATACATTGCAGGTAAATTATCCCGCAAGAATCGCACGACAATCGTACGATAATCGTACAGGAAAAACTTCACTCAAAATCACCCTTAGGTGATTTATCATAAATTTGGGATTTTGTTAATTGGCTGATTTGTTCAAAACTTGGTATATGCTTTTCAGAAAGACAGTAGATAAATGTAATCTATTCAAAAGTTGAGTATGAGTATGTTGTGCGACGAAAGAGGAGAAAAAGTGAAATTTACGACTGCCCTTTAGGTATCGTAGATTTGATCGTAAATTGAGTTCTACGAGGACAATAGTGAAACCGAGATTTTTTTCATGAAAGCGATTTTTGGTCGTAAGATTCTCGTACGATCATCTTACGACGAATTTCAATCGTACGATTCGTTGTGAACCAGACCCCACATTTCATATAAAGCCTCCAGGGGCTGAGGGAATGGAAATTTTTTCAACTGGTCCAGGTAACATGACCAACATGGTCATATATAGTATAAGCCATGTCCATATATGGTAAAAACCTTTATAAACTTTCTCCAGAATCAGTTGACTGATGACAGTGAAACTTTGGATGTAGCATTGGTTATTTGAGTAATACCAAGAGTGTTCAAATGATGACCTTGGGTTGCCTTGACCTTTTTATGGCACGGTCAAATATGAGAAATGCTAGTAGACAAGATTTCATGAAAAGTTTTGAAGAATTTGGCCCAAGATTGTTCAAATGTGACCGTTGGTTGACTTTTTAATGCAAGGTGAAATTTGCTTCTGGTACTTTTAAATGAAAAAATGCTTAACTACATGTATAAGAGTTCATGGAACTGCTAGAAAATGTTGCTGCAGAAGTTAATAATTACAGTCAAGTTAATGAGTACTTGAAATATTTTAGCAATAGAGGTCAATGTCATTCTTTGACCTTTAACGAATGTCTCTCATATTTTGACAGTTTCCAACTATCAGGTTTGTTCAAATGATAACCCTAGTTTGACCGTTGCCGTTTTTACTCTGGTGAGCGTTTCAGGGCCTCTTGGCCCTCTTGTTGTAATTTATTGCTTTCAAGCTATATTTTAAGAGATCAAAACAATATAATATTTGTTATTCATTGCGAATCGTTTCAAATATGGACGGACACTGAGCGCCAGGTGTGTGCAACTATGGTTACGTACCGCTTGGCCACTTGGGGGACGCCCTTACCAGAATTGAAACAAAACATAACAGAACTTCTGAGGTAAAAGTTTGTTTTTGTTATTCTGTCATCAAATACTTTGAAAAAAAAAATTGCATTTAAGGTACATGGAAACACTTCTTTTAGGACGGACTTCGAGAAATATTTCCAGTTTGGACGGACTTCGGGAAATATTTCCATGTCTGAATTGATAAAATGATGACTATTTTCTTTACAGGTCTACCTTACGGGAAATGACGCCGAAATGCGTCCATATATACGTGTGTGCACCTCACATTATTTTGGTTACTTTTCATGGACAATTTACATTATAGAAGGGATACTCCTTTCTTTTGGAGCGTTTCTGTCCTTTGAGACAAGAAAGGTGCGTTACAGCTGTCGTTGTAGTTTTCGTTGTTTATTTTAGCCGCGACACGAGAAAACCAACAAAGTTGTTGTGTGTCCAGCGCAGGCTCAGATCATCCATCCAGTCTGATCTGAGTCTTCGCTGTCCACATGAAGGGAGCTTAGACCCATAGCTACCCTTGAAGCGCTTAGCGAAGAGTCAGGTCAGACTGTACGGATGCCCAGGCTGATCTGAGTCTGCGCTGGGCGCACAACCATATTGTTGGTTTTCTCGTGTGGCGGCTTAATTTTCATTTCTCATATTCCGAATACCGATGTGCCTCCTAGGCGGTGCTCTGTAGTTGTTGGATGTCAGCTTTCTGTTTAGTTGATATTGATTTTTTGTACATTATTTAGAACAGCATGGCGGTCGTCTGCAGAAAGAGCTGACATCATAGCCTTTCGATCATCTTCTTTTGCTTTGTGTGCCGTCTTTAACCCTAAATGCGCCGAAAAGCAGACGACAAAATTAACGTCTGCAGAATTTCAAAAAATGTCTCGTCCAAGCGATATCATATTGAAAATTCGAAAAGTAGAGGACAAACAGTGAAGATTCAGATGAGGTGGCTCATCATGAGCCACCTCATCTGGATCTACACTGTTTGCAAATTTAACAATTTTTCTTTTTTAGGTCTTTTAGGGTTAATAACATTTTCTTGCACATTTGAGCCACAGCACGCCAAAATCAGCAGTAATATGTTAATATGTTATTATTATCGCTCAGCATCCGCACAGTCTGGTCAGAGTATTCAGTAAGAACTTAAAGAGAATCTAAGGGTCTACGCTACCGCCATGCCAACAGCGACGAGTCTGTTCAGTCTGGTCGAATGATCAAGCTGGTCTAAGTCTTCGCTTGGTGCCTATGCCACTTGGTTGAGGCCCCATCAGAGAGTGTGTGTGGGGGGAGGGTCAATGCTCCCTTTCTCCCTGAAAATAATGCCTTCCTCTCCCCCAGCTCCCTTAAAATAGTTTCTCATGCTCCCTAAAACTATTTTGCTACTGCCCCAAAATCCCTAAAATAATTCATCTGCTCTCCAACTCCCTAAAATATTCAATCCTGCTCCATAAAATTGATTGGAAGTCATTTTTACCTCTAGGTAGAATTGAACCCAAAATGGTAACATTTGCAAGTCTGAATGGCCATCAGAAGTCATTTTTACTTAAAAAGAAGGACTCAAATGGCATCATTGATACGTATGAATGGGTGTGGGGGGAGCCCCCCAGAAGCCAAAACAATTTAGAAAATCACATTCTGACAGTACTTCCCAGCTCCCCAAAATTAAGAGCTTGCTCCCTAGCTCCCTGAAAACAATTGCTAGTGCTCCCCATCTCCCTGAAAATAAATGACCATTTTCCCCAGCTCCTAAAAACCCCTGGGAGGGTCTCTTTGTTTGTTTAGCGTGTCGCGGCTCGTGTAATGTTTAGGGTAGGATGTAGTGGACTATGGTGTTGGCTACTAAATGATCATTGCCTTATCAACATGTACTTGACGCACTTAACAGAAAAGAATCAAACAAATCCTGAATCTGAGTCCTTTGGTCGCTTCTCTAAGAATATATTCAGCGTCAAACTAGACATATGACGTCGTAATGACACCAAGTCGACGTTGATACAACATGACGTCGCATTGACGTCAATACCGATCTCGTATCCACGTCACTGCAACGCCATGTGCATATTTTGAACGGTCTTGCCTAAGTGTGTTTGCTATCCCCCGCCGAAGGCGGAGGGATATAGTTTTCTCCATGACCGTCCGTCCGTCCATCTGTCCGTCCGTCCGTCCGGAGCCATAACCAAGTTACCAATGGACGGAATTTCATGAAACTTAAAATAAATATATATCACTATAACGCGCTGTGGCACATGAAGTTTCATCAGACTGGCTTCAGTAATGCTTGAGTTATTGCTTTTTAATTGATTTAAAATCAATGAAATGAGCCATAAATAAGTAACCACCGGACAGAATTTCATGAAACTGAAAAAAAGTATATATATTTTAAATGCGCTGATGCACATGAAGTTTCATTTGACTGGCTTTAGTAGTGCATGAGTTATTGCCCTTTAATTGACTTATAATCAATAAAATGAGCCATAACCAAGTAACCAATTACCAAAACTTGATGAAATTTAAACTGAATATGTATCATCATAACGCGGATATGCACTTAAAGTGTCATCAGAATGGCATCAATAATGCATGAGTTATTGCCCTTGAATCAATGTGAGATTGCAAATTCAAGCCATAATTAAGTTATCAATGAATAGAATGCTATAAAAATTATACTAAATATGTATCACCACAACACATTGATGCATCTTACAGCTTGTCGGAGTGGCTTCAGTAAGCAATGAGTTATTGCCCTTGAATTGGTTTAAAGTCAACAAATTGAGTCATAACTAAGTAACCAATGAATGGAATTTCTTGAAACTAACAATAATTATATATCGTCGTGACACAGCAGTGCACATTAAGTTTTGTCATAATCTCTTAAGTAGTGCATGATTTAATGCTCTTGAATTGATTTAAAATCCACAAATTAGCCATTAGTAAGGTGCCGACGAATAAAATTTCTTGTAACTGAATTGAAAATGTATCATCATAATGCAGTGATGCTGAGACAAGAGTTTAAGAAGAACAGCTTCAGCTTATGCCTAACTTATCCAAGAGTTATTGCCCTTGACTTTATGTACACTCCACAAGTTCAGCCTTAACTAAGTAACCAGTGAACAAAATTTATGAAACTTAAACGAAACAGGGCCAATTCGGCGGGGGATATACATTCACCGAATTTGCTTGTTATTATTTGCGTAGGAGCCCCGGTGGCTCAGTGGGTTAGGCCTGGCCTACCGATCTAGTTGACCGTGTTCGAGCCCCGCTTGAGGCGAGAATCTTTCCTATCGTAAACGGTGTTCCATTGTACACAGCCTTTAATTGTCATCGTCTCATCGCCCTGATATAACCGAAATACTGTTGAAAAGGACGTAAAATTGCAAGGCATCCATCCATCAGTTTGTTATTTGCGTTTTTTTTTTTTTTTTTTTTTTGATGTTTCTTTCGGTTCTGGATGAAATTAGACGCGGCACAACAAAACCAACAAAGAGGTATGTGCGCCCAGCGAAGACTCAGATCAGCCTGGGCCCCCGCCCAGTCTGATCTGAGTCTTCTTCGTGCACTTAAAGGGTAGCCAAGTGTCCAGATAGCAGATATGCAAATAGCAAAAGCTCTGATCAGACTGGGTGGATGTCCAGGCTGATCTGAGTCTTAACCTGGCGCATATGCCACTTTGTTGGTTTAGTCATGTCGCGGCTCAAATGTTTATTCACTTTTCAGGTTAAAATAGCGGCACTCAACGACTCTCGCCTCATCGGCATTTGCCTCTACAACGTCGTGGTTCTGTGTGCAGTAGGTTTGACCTTGAACTTGGTACTGCATGATCAGGTGTCACTATTGTATGGTATCATTTCCGCCATAATTATAATCGCCACAACTTCCACACAGCTGGTAGTCTTTATACCGAAGGTTAGCAGAATTATATAACTATTTCCTGCCTTTGTGGGCCATCGTCAAATTCATCGCTCCGAGGTGCTGTGAACGACCTATCGCTAGAGGCCGCTAGATCGTGGGTGATAGTATATGAGGTCGTCCATAGTACCGAGGTGCGACAGATTTAACTTTTACTAGTACAAGGCGTGAATTGTTTTTTTTTAGCTCACCTGAGTCTTTAGGCTCATAGGTTCGCTTATAGTATAGCCGAGCTCCGTCGTCCGTCGCCCACATTTTCAAACATCTTCTCCTCTGTAAACACTGGGCCAATTGAACCCAAATTTCGTAATTATGGAGTCTCAGTAGGATTGGGGAACGAAAGTCTGTTCGCAGGATCTGGGTCATATGACCAAAATGGCCGCAACGCCAACATATAGTAAATCCCTTCAAAAATCTTCATCTCCAGAACAAAAGGCCCAGTGACCTGGTGGTTTGATATGTAGCATTGGGGAATCAGGCCCACCATACTTTATACAAATGATGACCCTGCGTTGACCTTGACCTAATTTGTGGCAAGGTCAACGTTGGTACGTTATGCTTTTAAATGGAAAATATGCCTAAACAGTGGATTTCTCTGAAATTATTTAGTATAATATTTAGTTTAAAACAATGAGCAAATGAAGACGGAATGTTGCTCAAGGTCAAGGTCATTCTTGACCTTTGTGCAAGGTTACGGAGAGTCAGTTGCCTGTCAACATTTTCAAACATCTTCTATCTGAAACCAGGGCGATTTAAGCAAAATCTCATATGGTGTCTGTGGGATAGGGGGACGAAAGTTTGTTGAAATTGAAATATTATACACTTCTCTAAAGCAACTGGTTTAAAATTTGTCGCAAATGGCGTAAATGCCAAATTGTGTCTGATGACGGTAAGGTCTCAGGTGAGCTACAGGATTATTGGTCCTCTGGTATTACCCAGCCCATGCAAAAGTAAGTATCCATTATGCAAGGAAGCTTTAGTGATTAAAGCGTGACTGGGCGATAGTCAAAAATATTGTCCGCTGTTTTTATATTGACCGGTCTCGTGTGATGAATGCAAATGCTACAGAAGAAAGTCAAAACTATGTAAGCCGCAACACGAGAAAAACAATAATGTTGTTTTGCGCCCAGCGAAGACTCAGATCAGCCTTGGCATCCACCTAGTCCGATGAGAGTCTTTGCTAAGCGCTCAAAGGGTAGCTAAAGGTATAAGCTATCTCCGTGCGGACAGCGAAGACTCTGATCAGACTGGGCGGATGCCCAGGCTGATCTGAGTCTGCGTTTGGCGAACAGCCACTTTTTTGGTTTTCTCGTGTCGCGGCTCATGTAATTACTTTGCATTTAGAAGATTGGGTAATAAAATGTGAGTGTGGCACTTACTGACCAATCGGGTAATCCAAACACTGTCGTACGGTTTTAAACTACATGTAAGCCATTGTTAAAAGATACAATTGTTTATGGTATCCCAATGTTAGAACCTTTACGGCACATCAATAAAGATGCATTCATGTATATGAATATTATTATTATTAAATGTACAAACTTGCTGACGTTATGCTTTGTTTTCTTTCTTTTTGTGTTCTATAAAGTCGCAGTTTAAGCATATATTGTGCATGTCATATGTACACTGTTTCTTCTTATTCAGGTAATGACGGTGTATTGTCCACACCGAGTCGAGATCGACAGAGATATTTTAGACAGCTCGAAAATTGAGTCGACTAGCTTCACAATACAGTCTAGGAAGTTTATTCCCCGAGGTCCTTGCGATCCGTCACTGACACTAAGACCACCGGCCATAGACAGCTCTAACGAAAACATATGAGCTGCGACACAAGAAAACCAACAAAGTGGTTGTGCGTCCAGCGCAGTCTCAGATCAGCCTGAGCATTCGCCCAGTCCGATCAAACTCTTCGCTGAGCGCTGAAAGGGTTACTAAAGGTAGGTTCCCACCGCCGAAGAGATCAACTCGATCGTCCCGATCGCCAAATTTTCCCTAACCAAGATCGACTAACTGCTTGATTGAGTTTGTACACGACCTTTTCCACGATTGCTACTCGACCTACATGACCCCCACACGACCAATTCCGACTACGCCACGACTTCAATCCGACAACCACTCCGATCACTACTCGATCATTCCAACCCCTACACGATCCATACACGATCCCTGCTCGACCAACTCGACTGTACTCGATCTTTACCCGACTAGATCGACCTGGTCGGACAGAGGTCATGAGGAGTCATGAATTCGTCGTTCGTCGTACGGACAATTTTAGAAAACTTCGAAGTATTTTGGTTTGCATTCGGTTGATCTCAGAAGCTCTAGAGAATAGGTATCAGCGACAATAATGACTGAGCCGCGACACGACAAAACCAACAATGTGGTTGTGCGCCCAGCACAGACTCAGATCAGCCTGGGCATCCGCCCAGTCTGATCAGAGTCTTGGCTGTCCGCATAGATGTAGCTAAGACCCTTAGCTATCCTTAAAGCGCTTAGTGAAGAGTCTGGACGGACTGAGTGAATGTCCAGGCTGATCTGAGTCTGCGCTGGTCGCACAACCACATTGTTGGTTTTGTCGTGTCGCGGCTCAATTGTCATGGAGGTAGAGCAAGTGCAGTTGTGGTTATAACCTCTGAGACACAGGTTCATGGCTGTGGTGGAGCTTGAAGAGAAAGACGATGCAGGTGATGCTGACTGCCTGCTCCCTTTGCTTCCCTTCTTAGCCTTCTAGGCACTGAGTTGAGGCAACGAGGTTGTGGCTTCATCATGCAACATGCAACAGCAGGTCGGGCCTCTCTGCCTCTTCATGCCGTTCTAGTAACATGTAGATGTCATCTCTTTGTGTTTTTGCTGCAGAGATTACCATATCTGCGGGCCCTTTTTATAGGATCGTGTTAAGGTCGAGTGCGTTTTTGTAAGGTCTAGTTGTATCTAGTAGCAATAGGGAAGCGATCAAATGCGGTTGAGTAACGATCGGGTAGCAGTCGAGCCGGTCTGGAGAACAGATTGAATACCGGTCGCGTTGATCGGGAAGCGATCGGGTATTGGTCGAGCTGATCGGGTCCTGATCGGTATTTTTTTTTATTCCGACCTAATAAGATCTCTACACAATCTTTTTTCCGATCAACTCGACCTCTACTCAACCAATACCCGATCACTTCCCGATCGCTTCCCGAGCGCTTAGCTTCTCGATCTCTACTCAAATTTTTTGAGCATGTCCAAAATTATCGTGTAGGCAGCCGGAGCGTGCCGAGCAATAAGACCACATCGACCACTCCTGCCCCGGACATGCTCGATCAGCTCCCTGATCTCTTGATCGGACTCGGTCGAGTTGATCTGATCGGCAGTGGGAAAATACCTTAAGGGACTAAGCTACCTTCATGCGGACAGTGAATACTGTGATCAGACTGGGCAGATGCCAAGGCTGATCTAAGTGCTCGCAGGGCGCAGTGCCACTTTGTTGGTTTTGTCACTTCGCGGCTCATATAGCCCTACAGCAATCATTGGTAGATGGAATAATAGAAGGGGCTTTCCCCTATGTGAAGTTCTTTACAACGACGGCATTTGTTATGAGGAATATATATTTTGAACAGTAAAGCCATTCCGTGCATGTCAAATTGATGCTATTATGATGTTCATGTAGAAAACACGACGTATAGATGTGTTTTCGGCAGCAACAACAGATACATTTATTGGTTAAAAGGCAATGAAATCAACACGTTAAGACGAGTGCTTAGTTTAGAATTCAATAATATTTACTGATGAAATCGCTTAGCTTTGTGTATAGCTTTAACAACTTTGTGTATAGCTTTTGAACAGCTTTAAAAACCATGATGTTGTCAGTTACAGAAACGGCCCTACTTCCATACAACAATGATTTCAGTGTAGGTAAACATATCCTTGAAACAGCAGCAAGCATATCATTACGAATAGTTTGGTATAGGTTACACGCAAGCAAAACAATGACGGGAGTCTTCTACATCACCACACACACATAGTGGATCTAGAACGATATACTTAGAGAATAAATGCTGGTTGAGGGAATTACAATTTGTTCGTATCCGTGTGTGATAAATCTGGCAAGTACGATTTCCAGATGAATAATACGAGCGGGTGAAATAATGTTAGACATAAGTTTAAGGTTTGTATTTGAAGGCAGCTAAACTAGTTATATTATGAAATTCTCCAGGAAGGTCGTTCCGATCCCGAATAAGAAGAGTAATAGAGCTGAGTATTAGCATTGACAGTTTGAATATCACCAGCATTGCGTAAGTTATAGCTAACAGATGATCCAACAGTTCTACACTGTAAAAATGTGTTTAGAATCTTAACAAAACATGCAGTCCGTTTTTTTATGCGTTTAAATCGTAACATGTTCAATTTGCAAAATGTTTAGGTTTATGTTTAGAAATTAAACATGTACAAAACTGGTTATATTTACCTTTTATTTTGAAAATTTCCTCTGTCAACATTTTCGTCTCTTTTTATCGTTCTTCAACGGGGAAAAGAGATAACTGATTCATCCGAAACGCGTAACAGAATAAAACGTGTTAGCAGACTTAGTCGTCTGGTAAAATAAAAGAAAAGGCGTACATGCTTAGCTATATGGCATATTCCTAAACATGTTTCACCTAAACATGTAACCACCTGTGTTTTATAGCTAAGCGCGCTTTTTACAGTGTAGATACGAGTGAAGACAAGTAAACAGGACATAAGTTATTTTGTATTTGGTAAAACGTTACAAGCTTATGAATTTTCCTTCTAGAAGAAAGGGTTTCCCAACCTGTTTCAGTTAGTAGAGAATTAATAGAAGCAAGTCTTGTCGCACCCGTAGCAATGCGCGCAGCTTCATATTGAAATTGTTCAATTTCATATGACTCATACTGTGTGCAGTTGTTCCACACAACACCAGCATACTCCAGCAATGGTATTATAAAGGAAAAGTATATTATTTGCAAAGATTTGCGATCCAGATCATTTTAGCCGCCTCATGCTGTTGATACGTTGCCACGCTTTAGCTTTAATATAGTCAATATGTTCATGCCAGGAACAGTTGTTAGAAAGCTATAGACCTAGGTGTTTATGAGAAGACACTTTATTCACTTGTTGGTTATTCATAAATATGGGCGGGTGATAGGGATTTTTAACTTTTCTAGAAAAGATAAGTGACTCTGATTTTGAGGGATTAAACGAGACTGGCCAATCGGCTGCCCATCTATGGATTTTAAGAGATCACGATTTTCACACCGCCAGTATATTTTGGTCCTAGCATCAGATTTAACTTTCTAAACTTTCGTATAATGTATATCCATTGACTGTCATTTTGCTACCACCTCGATTACAATTGAAAAATTGAAAATACATCAATTTTGAACTGAACAAAAGCAATGGTGAAAAAGTCCCAAACGCTCATAAATACAATGGTGATTTCGATTTTTTTCAATATATTCATTACATTACCGTTATATGATTTAAAGCACTGTATCTGTTCAGGGCCCGGTTGCTCAAAGCATCGTTAGCCTAACGAAATCATTAGTCGATGATTCGTTCAGAATCAGAATGAGAATGAGAATTGTTTACTGGCGGTACGTCCAAGGCCAATCGTTCACCAGGACCTTTGAATCAGGGAAGCTAGTCCCCAGCCCTTACAAGAGAAGTAAACTTAGTAACTTAATCCGCTGCACACTCGGCAGCAGAAATAAGAGAATCCTCCAGGGAATTCCAATCTCTAATAGTCTGGGGAAAGAAACAGGATTTGTAAATTCCTGAAAAATGAAGGTACATTAATTTTGAACTGAACAAAAGCAATGGTGAAAACATCCCAAACGCTCATGAATACAATAGCGATCTCGATTATTTCAATATATTCATTACATTACCGTTATATGATTTAAAGCACTGTATCTGTTCAGGGCCCGTTTGCTCAAAGCATCGTTGGCTTAACGAAATCATTAGTCGATGATTCGTTCAAAATCAGAATGAGAATGAGAATTGTTTACTGGCGATACGTCAAATGAAAATCATTCACTAGGACCTGTCAATCAGGGAAGCTAGTCCCTAGCCCTTACAAGAGAGAAGTAAACTTAGTAACTGAATCCGCTGCACAGTCAGCAGCAGAAATAAGGGAATCTTCCGGGGAATTCCAATCTCTAATAGTCTGGGGAAAGAAACTGGACTTGTAAATGTCCGTCCCAGCCAATGGGGTTTGAATGCCAAGGAATGATGATTCCTGGTACGCCTACTTGGGGGAACAAGGTCATTTATGGTATACTGGCTGCACCCTTTAGACCTTTGTAAGCATTATGAGTCTACTATCTGTCCTTCTCTTTTTTCAGGGATTCCCACTTATGTTTCTCCAGAAAGCCAGTCATACTCCCAGTTTCGTATGTGAAATTATCTGTTACAAATCTACCTGCCCTTTTCTGCACTTTTTCAAGTTCACCCTGAAGAAGTATACTTGGCGGGTCTCTAACTGAACTACCATACTCGAGGACTGGACGAACCAGTCCTTTGTATGCTGACTCTTTAACGTCTTGTGGATATGCTGCCAAGTTACGTCTGAGGAAGCCAAGGGTCCTATTAGCCTTTGTGCAAATATTGCTGACATGTGTGTTCCATTTCAAATCATTGGTAATGGTTATGGCGAGATACTTGATAGTTTCTACGTTATAGAGGACCGTTCCCTCTAAGGTATTGAAAGTATTGATCTTCTTGATCAGTTTCCTTGTATTTTGCATTATATTGCATTTTACCGATTGAAATTTCATGCCCCAACTCCTTGCCCAACACCCTAAACAATCTGTATCCTCCTGAAGTTTAACATGTCTTCACTATCTCTGATTTCACGATAAGAAACACAGTCGTCAGCACAAAGTCTTAATTCCGAGTCAATAGTTTAAAGAATCTATCCATTTCAGAGTCTTCCTGGAGTAATAACAGCTTTCTCGAAGTCCAAGGTAAAAGTATCAACCTGACTGCCCTTATCCAAAAATTTAGCCCAGTCGTTTATAACCTTGATCAACTATGTTTCTTCCGGAACGCATGATGTCTGTCTGACAAAAGTTTATGTTCATCTAAATGTGCCATAATATTAGAGCAAACAATGTGCTCAAGTAACTTGCATGGTACACAAAGTAGCGAAACCGGTCGGTAATTTCCGTTTTTGAAGAGCGGGCATATGTTTGCAAGAGACCATTCCATGGGGATTACAGGCGTGTCAACAGAAGAGGCGAGCAAACATGGGGCCTAATTCAGTTGCTAGTTCTTTTAAGACTCTATGATTATATTGATATTCATCAGGTCCTAAAGCTTTCGATGGGTTCTAGCACTTAAGAAGAAGTTTTGTTACACCTTCTGTCGAAACATGAATGCCCTCCATGAAAGGCGCCGAGGGATTTGGAGGGGGGGGGGGGGGGGGGGGTTGGGTGTTCCCCACTTTTATTAATCACATCCGAAAACTGACCTTTAAATTCATCAGCCTGTTCCGACTCTGATTCGGCAACACAACCACCATTTCTCTTCTTTAGCCTAATTGACTGTACTCACAAAATCAATTGCGGTATCTTTTTAGCTGAAAAAAATTGAGGAACTTTTTGCGGAACCTGCGCACTGCAAAAGTTCCTCACATTTATTCGTCAAAGAAGGAAGCGTTCTTGCGTATAAAACGTTCGAAAGTTTAACCTCTTGTTAACTAACGACGTCATTAGTTTTGAACAACCGGGCTCCGGTGTATGACGACAAAAAGTAATCAAGCACGCTCAGATAAATGTTGGCCGAATACTTAATTCACATTATTCTAAAGTTAAAATTTCTTCTCTTGACGTTTTCGTAACGAAGTTGGTAGTTACACAAAAACATGAACAGCTACCATTTCGACAAAATGTCGTAACTGACTTTTTTTTGCCTAATCGTCGTGCCGTCCAAACGTCGTATTCGACCAGACGTCGTGTCGACGAAATGACTTTTGATCAAACGTTGTGCACTCGTCAGATATATGGTTTGGTAGGGATTTCTGAACTTGATTGGTTTTAATATAAACCGAAAGTTGAAAGTAGCAAATCAAAAGTTCTTTTATACTTGAATCTTGGATTAATTTGGATTAGTTTTCACGTCTACAACCGCGCAGAGCTTGTGCCATAAAACTATTTATGAATTCAAATCCGTCTTTTCAAGAATCTAACGTATGTTATTTACGAAAGCGTAACAGGACCTCTAGTGTTTACATGTATTTTGTTTTTTGTCTTTGCTTGGACCATTGTTATTGGGGTATCAATTCAGTCCTAAAACACAACTTTCTCTCTTGAAGGAAATAGCGTATTTTGAGTTAGCCTAACAGGGTTGGAATTTTTCATAAAAGCACCGTCAATCACCTATTTACTAAGAACAAATGTTGAAAGAATCAAGGAATTTAGCATGAATCATGTAGGCAAATTTGTTATTGCAACTTAAGACTCATATTAAACCTAATGGGATGTTTCGGAAGGTCTTCGGTTTCTGAATAATTTTCAAGATACCAGGTGTTTAGGAGGCTGAGTGACCTTTATTTGTTGTTGTTGTTGTTGTTTTGTTGGGTTTTTTTGTTGTTGTTGTTTATTTGTTATTAACTTTTTATGATACGCTGCAAGGAAAATGGTGCTGTTGTAAGTGAACATTAATTTTCGTCAAGGTTAATTTCTCTTTCTCTCTCAGACTCTTTGTGTACTTTCCAGTCGTTCTTTCCAATTCGAAACACATCTTGATGGAACCACAATGATTCGTTTTATTTTGTTGTGTTTCACAAAGACTCTGTCACCAAATTTCAGTTGCCGTCCGTGCAGATTACGCTGCCATTTAATTTTTTGCCTTAACTGATTGGAAGTTTTGTAAAAGAGTTGTTGCCTAAAGATTGAATATTCGCAGTACCATCAAAGTGCCGTTAGAATCGGGAAGGTCACAGGGTGTAAAATACGGGAAAAGCAGTAGTATATTGTTTACCTGGACAGCAAGTGTTATTCACATTTTCCGAGAAGCTTAGTGCAACTTTGTTAATGTCAAGGTAAATAGCATATTAATGCTCTTTCGAAACAAAATAACGAGAGACACGAATCCGCATCCTGTCTCTTATGTTCTCAGAAGTTAACGCCAAGCAAATCATGGTTATGATTCCGTTCAAAAAGTTCAATACCAAAGATACGATATCATTATCAGTTGCACGTCTTATTATGATTATTATGGACTGTGCAAAAAATCATACTTTTTACAGCGGCATAATTATTTTTCAAGCCCTTCATTACTGAGTGCACTTCTGCCTATTACAAAGTAAAAATGAAGGAAATTATGATTCTACTAATATGTTTGATAGGTTAAGCTACCTATATGACAGAATATTAGCCGTTATAGTTGATTAAAAAAGAAAACATCAGAACAGCAATTGTATCACCATTTGTTTAAATAACAACGGATATGCGACCGTTGCTGTCATCACCAAATGAGATCTCACAATTTGGGTAACTGAGTATATAAATTATTGTTAAAATCTTATGATTTTTTGTTGTTGTTGTTGTTTTTTTATCGATTGGCCTCCAAAAATGACATATTTTGGCAAGAGCAGGCAACCTAAACACCTGCCTAACCAAATACTTGCCACAAGCCGGTGAGCATCGTCCTGTCTTAAACAAATATCATATGGATTCTTAAATGCCGAAATTTTAGCAAACCCTTTATAGTTAGCTCCTTCATAGCATTTTAGCTCCCTAAGATGCACTTTCTTCAGGCATCAAGTGTACCTGTTTCTTCCTTAATTCGAAGAAAAGGGTGCTCACTTTGCTAGCATCAAATACAGTTTGATATTACGGTCCAGGAAATGAGCCGCGGCACGACAAAACCAGCAAAGCGGCATGTGCGCCAAATCTGATCAGAGACTTCGTTGTTCGCTAGCTTAGACCCTTAGCTATCCTTTAGGAGCACAGCGAAGATGCTGATAAGGCTGTGTGGAAGCCCTAGCTGATCTGAGTAATCGCTGGGCGCACATGCCAAGTTATTGGTTGTCGCTTCGCGGCTCAACTATACATGTTTCGCGCATTACATGTACTATTTTGGACTTCAATGAACTGATGAACTTCGCGTAATTTATTTGAGTATTGAGTCAATAACCATTTAACTTCACTAATCAATCTGAAACACCCTGAGGCCTTTAATTTTAGTCTCAGAAGGGCAAGAATACTTATGAGAGCTTAATGTATGACAGGACACAGATGCTTAAATGGAGTAGTTTTCTGAAGAACACTAAGCTTTACTCTTCAACAATTTGTAAGTCTACGGCAATTTTCTGTACTTCTGACTTGAACGGACACACGGCGCCAAGTGCGTGCAACTATGGTTACGTACCGCTGAGCCACTTGGGGAACATCGTTAAGAGAACTGAACTGAACTGAACTGTACTTCTGGCGAAATTAAAATAAGATACCAGCTGGACTTGGCAAGAGCTTCTTGCCAAGCTGAAACCAATTTGGAGAGATAACAACATATCTCTTGGATCAAAGGTGACAATTATGCGCTTCCTTGTCATTTCCATATTTCTGTATGCCTGTGAATCATGGACCTTGACAGCAGAGTTAGAGAAAAGAACGCAGGCCTTTGAGATGAGATGCTACCGAAGGGTACTGAACATTTCGTACAAGGACCATATAACCAATGAGGAGGTTCGCAGGAAGATCCAAGCAGCCATTGGAGAATATGATGAACTCCTGACGCTGGCCAAGAAACGGAAACTAAGGTGGTTTGGCCACGTCTCAAGGTCTTCTGGTTTAGCAAAGACAATTCTTCAGGGCACAGTGAAAGGAAAAAGAAGAAGAGGTAGACAGAAGAAGAGGTGGGAAGACAATATCAAGGAGTGGACTGGAATGGATTTTACCAGCTCAACTAGGGCAGCTGAAGACAGGACAAGGTGGAAAGGGGTTGTTTTGAAGTCAGCCGTGGTGCCCCAACGACCTAGTAAGTTTATGGGATAGAATAGAATAGATAGACCAGCTGGACTTAAATCATTTGATAAGCATCAGACATATAAACGAGTTACTTCGGCAAAAGCATAGTCGGATGAAAAGCCCTGGCATAAATGCATACGCAAGACAAAGATGTCCAGATCCAAGTCAGCTCAAGGCAAGTCTCAAGACGTTTTTGCCACGAGACGAACAACTTCCGTAAAGTGATACATTTTCATTAAACCGTATCAATAACCTGAAAGTGTCTTATTATGCAATAAAGGCAAAGCTGTAACAAATGTTCAACAAATTTAAAACATCGTGCATATTACTGTATGAAATTTATGTGTACAGTACTTTTGTATCTTTCTCTTTTTTTAATTTCGAGCAAAATATCACTAAAGCGAGAGCCCCTTCCCCCAAAATTGCTCAAAAGAGAGTCTAATCAGGGTTACAGATAAGCGCTGTATTTCACGTGCATATGAAGCAGTTCCTGGAATTGAATAAGTTGGGACCGGAGCCTTTTTGTCTGTTGCTTGGTCCACCGGGGCTCAACTGGTGACCTTCTTTTGCTTCAGATTTCCAGTGGGGTTGTTTGGCAGGACAGGGATCTCCACCTGTCAGACGGCCCGTTGTATCTGTTGAGTCCTCGTCTTTGCTTCTTCATGGTGTTGAAATTTGATTTATGTGTTTACCGTGATAATTCATTGACGAGTTAGAGGGTTATCATGCGAACCGAACAACCAACTAAATGTTTTGTACCACTTCAGAAACTGAGGGTGAGGTTGGGCTTGTAAAATCGATTTAAGCCCCCCAGTAATTCATTACTGACCGTTCCAAGGCGGTAGTTCTGTTGTGGTTCTCTGTTGCCTGTTTTTGGTGTCAGAGTTTCTGTGATGTTTTACCTTATGTATGTTCTTATTACTTTTGGTTCGGTTTGGGTTGCTGAGTGGCCACCTTTTGGGAACAAGCTGCTCACTCGGTTGGCCATATGTTCTCTGTATCTTGATTATTTGTAATCTTAGTTGTTTCCAACTATGGTTTGAGGGCTGGATTTGGATTTTGATTGTTTCAGTTCCTGGTCTTTGCATACTTTTTACTTTTATCAATACTGAGACGTTGGAATATTCTATTGACTACGGCTGATAGATCCAAATACTTACAATTCATCTTGTAGACACCAGACATTATCGTAGATATACTGAACAAACCAAAACTTGAAAAATTTTATTTTATGATTCTGTTCAAACTTTAGAAGATTTTAATATATATAATATATGAGCCGCGACACGACAAAACCAACAATGTGGTTGTGCGCCCAGCGCAGACTCAGATCAGCCTGGGCATCTGCCCAGTCTGATCAGAGTCTTCGCTGTCCGCATGGAGATAGCTCAGTCCCTTAGCTACCTTTTAAGTGCTTAGCGAGGAGTCTGATCAGACTGGGCGGATGCCTAGGCTGATCTGAGTCTGCGCTGGGCGCACAACCACGTTGTGTTGGTTTCTCGTGTCGCGGCTCATATATGGATTATTTCGGGTTAGGCAGACATATGACTACATAAATCACGGAAAATTTTTAGTTCGTGTCTACCCTGCCCGGAGTTTTCTGTCATACTCCTATTTCAACAAGATTCCGCTGAATGCTATGTCGCACCTGCATTGCGCTTTCACACTAGTAAAGACTTTAGTCAAAAGAACTTATATGAGAAATGGACAAAATGCTAGAGTCAACACAATTTTGGATGTAAAAGTTTACTAAGTCAGAAGAGCATGAAATATAGGCCAAGGGTAGGAATAACTGCAACATCCCTCATGAACATTCTAAGAATAAACTTTATGCCAGGTGTGATGACTACAGGTATTATACTTTCAGACAAAAGGTCTAAAACGCTAGGGCAGACATAATTTTGGGTGTAAATTTTGCGAAGTCAGCAGAACATTAAATATATGTCAAGGGTAAATGAATTGCAACAGCCTTCAAAAACATTCTAAGAAGACACTTGATGCCAAGTTTGATGATTCTATGTATCATAGTTCGTGAGAAATGAACTTAAACACTAGGTTCGATCTAATTTTGAATATAAAATTTTACGAAGTCAGCAGAGCATAAAATATAGGTCAAGGTAAAAATAAGAGCAACAGCCCTCGAGAACATTCTTAGAAGAAGCTTGATGCCAGGTTTGTTGATTCTAGATATCATAGTTTGTGAGAAAAGGACTTAAACGCGTAAATGCCATATAGATTAAGGGTAAAAATTAAAGCAACAGTCCTCAAGAACATTTTAAGAAGAAGCTTTATGCTAGGTTTGATGATTGTCGGTATCATAGTTTGCGAGAAATGGACTTTAATGCTAGGGTGGACGCTAGAGTCGACGTAATTGTTGATGGACTGTTTTACAAAGTCTAAGAAGAAGCTTTAGGCCAGGTCTGATGATTGTAGGTATCATAGTTTGCGAGAACTGGACTTAAATACTAGGATCGCTAGGGTCGACGTAATTGTTGACGGACGGACAGACGGATGTACGGACGAACGGACTGACTGACGGACGGACGGAAAAGTAAACTCCTATATCGCACCTTGCTAAAGCAGGTGCGACAATAAATCAGACCATAACTTTAGTTCTCGAGTGCGTAGAAGAAAGATTTATAGCAAACATTAAAAACGTTTAACTTAGTAAAACTCAGAAAACACAGAAAACACTTTAAACTTTTATATTGAGGGACATCACACTCTGAAAACAAAGTTTAACGATTCAAATGTTTCAGATTATCTCCATTTTTATTAAACATATAGTGAGTTTCGAGATGCCATTGTTTACATAGCTGTTTGACTGTTTTCATCTCGTCTTCAACATTTGGGTCATTGTCTTTAATAACTCAATATTATCATTATTTGAAAATTTTTAAGGCCATTTCTTAATTTGCCATAAAGATTTATTTTGCTATGGAAAATGCAATGAAATTGTATTTGTGTCTTTATAGTGTCCTGAATTGTAGTTTTCCTGTTGGTCCGTAAGGTTTCCTAGTCGACCGTCCCTTGGCATAATTGTAGCTAACGGTTTTATGAAGATTCGACTTAACAATTTCAAGGCACTGCCAACAGAAAGTGTAACCATTTATATAGATTTTTACTAATTCAAATTCGGTAAATGTTTGGCACTGAGAAAAGAAATCAGAAAAGTAACTCTAGTGGCATTTAAGATAGCCTAAAAATTGAGTCATCGAAAGAATCTTGAATTTTGTGCAACTGTAATATAAAAAATAATTACTTTTCCTAAATGAAGATGATTTTTAAGAGTGATCTTTTCCTGCCTACGAAAGGATGAAATCAAGTGACTCTCACGTGTTTTAATTCTGTTTGGTATATGATGGTCAGTTTTATTTCTGTGAAAGTTGTTTGTTTGGTTGTGTTGGATTCAAAGACTCTTTGAGACAGTATTTCAGTAAATATCAATCCGTCTCCCATTGGGAGGGAGACTATAACAATACATCATGAGTGTCCGTGTAGGATAGGGAAATCTCACCCGAGGGGTCCGAATTTCAACCAGGGACTCGGCAAGCCTTCAGGGTGAGATTTACCTATTCTACAAGGACTGGCTCATGATGGATTATTTTTCTCTTTTAAACTTCAGGTCGGATTAGGCTTCAGAACAGGTTTAACTTTTTAAGATTTTCATTTTACATTTGCAGTGAAACGTGTTAAGTTATTAAATTTGGACAAAAATAAGGGCAGTCGTTTGTTTGATCTTTTGCGGATATTACATCCTGCATTGTGAACTTTCTTCTTTGGAAATATTTATGCGGCTGTATACTGTGGGAAATTCAGGGGTACAGATACACTCTTAGCGAAAAGAATTGCAGAGAACGCTACAACTACAGAAGTCTCCAGAGAACTGCTCGAAATAGGTCTTTGTACATATAAACCTAATTAAAATCTAAAAGAGTTCCTTCAAGGGCAGAGAACACATCTGAAGGAACGAACATGGGCCATACTTTGAAGTTTCGGCTATTCGAGCCTCATCAGTGACCCTGAAACGATCAGGTGGCAAAAGCCAGGGAAACCATACTGTAATTTCATAATTATAATAATGCAGTCGATCAAAAGGCTGATAAGTATCTAAAAGGGATTCAAATGAATAAAAAACGATGGTCTAGAATATGAGTCTAAACCAATGAAACTTTTGTGAATTCTCAGAGTATATCCTCTGAAATCTGCACTATGGATGATGTACGGGGAGACGTTTACGGCCGCCACACGGCACAACTCCAGCTGCGGTGAAGTCAAATTAAAATTTAAAAGAGTTCCTTAAAGAGCAGAGAACACATTCAAAGGAAAGAGCATAGACCATACTTCGAAGTTTTGGTTATTCAAGTTATCGGCCAAATTTGCGAAGGAAAGTTTTCTATCGCGGCTCAGTTATCTCTCCTGTCATGCAGCTCAAGAAACAAGTATATTTTCGTTCTGCGAAGTTTCAGAATTATCTCATCGGTGAGATGTCACAATAAAACAAACATCTGGGGCCATATTTATAAAACGACTTAAGTGGTTGCTAAGGCTGAGTTTTTATAAAGGAGATTCCTTACAACTATAAAAATTGCTCTGGAGGAACAGACTTTTCCAGACTGTCCCTCCAGAGCAAATTTCATAGTTGTAATAAATTTCCAACATAGACATTTAGCCTTAGCAACAGCATAGCAACGACTTAAGTCGTTTTATAAATGCGGCCCCAGGGAAACTATTTTGTAATAAAGTTGAGGACCAAACTATCGGATATATTTCTACAGAGGAAGGGCCCATAGCACAGCACAGCCAAGATAAAACAGTACATCATTATTTGTCTTTTCTTGCTCTCTGTCTAGTTGAAGGATAATCACAACCAAAGTTATCTGCTGGTAATTTCAATAATGAGTAGTACAAGCTGCTAATGGATTAAAACGACAATTGTCTGCAATTAGACATACATTTTTAGATTTTGATTGCATACATGTTCGCTAATGCTATTATTAAAGCTGCATGAACTTTTATGTTCTTGATTTCACAGAAGCGGATTTAATAAGAAGATGATTGACAATTTAATACCTTTCGGGTAATGGGATTGTGATTGAGATGGCAATGACATTAAAACATTAAACATTAACTATGACCAATGTCGAATGTATAGGTATAATTAATGAAACTTCAATTCGAACTATTTCTCGTCCTAAAGTAGGTACGTTTGCACATGAAAAGTACCGGAACTGAATAAAGTAATATCACGTGAGCGAACTAACGTTACCATGCCTCGAACCGCGGTAACTGTAGGTCTAGCTTGTTTTCAGCTACTCATCCAAGCGCTTAATAAATGACAACCAGAACTGAATCTGATTGGTCAGATCTTTATACGTGAGCGGAAATGACCAGTTAACGTTAAACCTAGTTCCACGTTAAGTCGCCCCCTGTTCCTTCCCCAGATGATGAAGCTCAAGGAAAACAAACACGTTTTCCTTTTTTATGTAAGTATTACGTACTTGCCCTGGAAATATTTCGGTCGATACTTTTGCTTTGACAGAAACAATACTGACTGCCAATGTGATGCAGTTTGTCTTTAATCAAATATAAAGAAGCTGGAAAAAAATACTTTTAATTACTTTTCAAACTTCGTACCATGAACAAAACATGATATAAAACCGATTTTAATATATTCATAACAGAACAATCATTATATGAAGCAGTCAAAGTACCAAAAATGTAAAACAGAACTCGTAAACCACAGACAAATGAACAAATCTGAAATATTTTGATACACAGACATGGACCACCAATAGGAAGTGTGATCAGGGGCCGTATTCATAAAACGACTTAAGTGGTTACTATGCTGTTGCTAAGGCTAAATTTCTTTGAACGAGATTCCCTACAACTATGAAATTTGCTCTGGAGGAACAGTCGTACAAAGACTGTTCCTTCAGACCAAATTTCATAGTTGTAGGGAATCTCCTTTATAATTATTTAGCCTTAGCAACCGCATAGCAACGACTTAAGTGGCTTTATAAATACGGCCCAGGTGCTCGGGAGTACGGGTGCTCAGGTGCTCTGTCTATTAAAGGACACCCGCCAATTTAAATAACAGTAACAAATAACAATTGCTAAGTTTCTCCACTTTTCTTGAATGTCCGTATACATTTTGTCGTCTCATAATTTTTTTTTTTCGAAACTTTTGATTTGATGTAACGATATACATCAGTTTATCCAAGCATCCGGTTTCGTATTTCTCCTCTTGAACGGGTGATAATATTTTAGCTGACAGTCTGTAGGACTTCCAGCTTGTTTTTAGCCCTAGAACAGAGTTTGTTTTGTTGTTTTATTGTCTTCTTTCAGGCATCTCCATGGCAGCTTGACGTAACATTTCTCATTATCGGGACACACGGGTATGGGCGAACAGTAACGGATGAGAATGCAGTTCAATTAATACCTACTTATCCTTTTACCGATTTATCTGTAGGATTTGCACGGTCACTGCATCGAAAATCAAAACTGATTAATTTTTGTCTTGCTCGCAATTAGCAGAAGTGACATAAAGGTATTGGATTACAGGCGTAGGAGGCTTATACTTCTGTCGAATGTTTTGCGTTTACCTCTGCTTCTCAAGCACTGTAAGAGTTGGGGCCATGACACTTAGGTCATACTTAAATCTGGAAGAGTATTTTTAATGTAAAATTAAAATAAGGGCTTGATCTCTATTTAATGATCAAGATGATGTGCACAAATGTTTCGAGTTTTCGTGTTTACGTGGGCCATCCAATTAGTCCTGGAAACAACTTAGTCTCAGGCAAATGATACGAGGGGTGATCATTAAATAATGGAAACTAGCATTTATTTCATTAGATATGTGTCAAAACAGTATTCCAGATATATAATAACTAAGATGCAAGCATATGACATACACTTAAGTCTTAAAGTACTGCATAGGAATATCGTTGCCATGGCACGATTCCTTAGACTTATAAGGGTCTAGTCTCTAAATATTTGCATATTTTCATGTATATTTGCTGCTGATTAGTAATGAAGAATGGATAAAAGTTTGTGATGGTGTGATGGCTTGATGCAAGTCTCAGAGACTAAAAGTAATATGTAGTTATTCATGACTTTCTCTGAAACTTGGCAGAAATACAGAGCATGAAACACTTTTGATCGAGCAAAATTTGACGTTTTTCGCTGAATTTAAGCCGGAGGAACCAGAAATGTGACGTAAATGCACTTTAACAAGCAGATTCTTGGGAGATTTGTATAGCAGAAAGTACCAAAATTATCCTGTACTTGATAATCGATCAGTTTACTTTCGCATAATACTGGAAATCACCGAACAAGAACACAAACTGCCTAAAATCAATTATTTTAACCCCTGCTTCAGCTTTAATTCATGCCAGATTTCAGAGCGTTTTCATAAACAATCATTATATGTGTGTTTCAAAAGTCAAAACCTGACTTAAACGGAAGGTGTTCCTAAGTTTTCAATTTCTCCTTACATATCGCAAATAATAAGCATAATACAAGCACCTCTTTACCAAAATGACGTCGAAAAAATCACACGTGGTACCCCTCATGCACGTGACGTAATATATCGCTATGGTAACATGTCAAAATTTCAGTTTCAAACATGGATTCGAAAGCTCTAAAGACACTCGTTGGTGTTACATGAAGGTTACCTATTTCTGTATATAATCAACTAATCTACAAAGGTGTTTCCATTACTTAATGATCACCCCACGTAATAAACAGCGAACTAAACGGTCCACATTCCTGCTTTGCATCCGCCCTTTGTTCGAGTCAACAATGGTCTTGTTGTTACCATGTCTGTTGTTGATAGTTGTTTGTGATGTTAAGGCTAGTCCTGTGACCACCTACATGGGAAATGACTGTTCACCTGGCTGCTGCTGATAATGTCTTTGGTGGTGACTACGTTTGTGTTGTCTTGTCCGACAAAGTGTCTTGGGTAGAATCTGGGATTGAATTGTGTCAGTTCCTGAAAATTATTGCATCATACATCCTGAAACATCCAGCCTTCTCGCCAGACGTCCCCCCTAGGGACTTCAGTTTTTTTTCTGAGCTAAAGCGTCAGCTCAACGGCATCAAATTTGACACAGTACTCTTTTGACGATCACTTGGACAAATATACATTCAATAAATGGATAAAGCGTCGCCAGAAATGTGTTGAACTGAAAGAGGGCTACCCTGAAAAAGAATAATCTTTAATGTCTAAACGGAAGCTGTCTGGAAACAAACAAAAACGTAACCTCTGTTGACAATAACTGTTGACGTCGCGATGATGAAGAAATCACTATTTAGTGCCTCGGGTCTGATTAGACGCTTTTGTTTGATTTTTTGTTATTTCTAACGAATTCCATGTAACGATGTGTAATATGCAGCATTTCGAAGAAACTATAAAATTAATTTCCGATGGTGTTTACTATTGTTTGTCACTCAAGAAAATTATTGTTTGTTGTATGAGAAATCTGATTTTTAATACAAAACATCTACGACACTAAGTAACAAAATTCATAATTTTAAATCAGACACAATGTTAATGACACAAGGCCTATGTTGGTAAACATTGCAATCGAACTGCTGAAAATAAAATATATACTGCGTTATTAACAAATACGTTGTCACACATTTAGCTGAAAAAAAATCTAAAACATTTCGGAAACCATGCAGACAAGGTGTCATATACTTATTTCAAAATTTAAATCAGGCTTATTAAGAAATTACAATATGCTTTTCTCTGGTTTCGTCACCAGATATTGTCAGGGTCATTGATGAGGCTTTATTAGCCGAAACTACGTAGTCTGGCCCATGTTCCTTCTTCTGAATATATTCTCTGCTCTTGAAGGAACTCTTTAAAAATTTAATAATCAAATGCTTAACGTATGTGTTATTTAGCTGGGTTCTCATGGAAGTGATAAAGGACCACGTACTGTTTTGTGCCGTTAGAATCGTGAAGGTCACCGTGTGTGAAATACGGACACAACAATAATATGCTATTTTATGCCCCAGTCACACACAAACATTACGGAGTGGGCGGATAGTTGTGGTTAAAAATCCACTGTAATCTGCAGAATTTGTGGTCTGGCCTATTTCTTGATTAGTTTACGGATACAGCTACCTACAGATGCGTATGGTTAAGGATAAATGCGGATGTCGGCGGTAAGATATTTTCCCTTTGAATCAATACGATGAGGGATGATACGAATGTATACGTACTACATGTGTACATAACTTTTATTACCTTCTGTTACTTCTAGATGAGGAAAGCTATTGTTGATGCTACGGATGGCCCGTTCGTATATGTCGGGCTTTATTCGCCATGGTCCGTATCGCATCTACGGATGGCCCATCCGTATCTGTCCGGTGTTATTCGTAAAGGTCCGTATCGCATCCGCAGAGTCTGTAACTGTCCGTATCGTATCCGTAGGGTCCGCAGGCTCTGAACATATTCAAAAATCAGGCGCGGACGAATAAACCGTATTGATGTGAAACAAAAGGTAACTGAAGGCATTCATCCGCACTTATCCATATATTATCCGTATCTAATCCGTATCTTATCCGTAACTAATAAGTATATAAACCTATCATTCCCAGCCCACCCCAAGTTGAGGACTGATACGGTCTCATGCAAAGCGTTACATTCAATTACGTTTAGTTACGGGTCTCGTTCGGAGTGTTTTTAAGGACTTTTACCTTCAGATACATGTGCGTTTCTTTACGGATAACTTACACTCCAATACTGACAGATACATATTGGTGAGGATAACTGCGAATAGCTAATCTGACTGGGGCATAAGTCCATAATAATACACAGAACGAGACCCGTAACTAACCGTAACAATCCGCATGAAACCGTATCTGTCCACAAATTTTGGGTGGACCGCGGAACGATAGGCCGAGATACGGATTAGATACGGATAAATGCCTTCAGTTACGAATCATTATGGTATACTCGTCCGCGCCTGAATATCTAAACTTTTTAAAATTTGGTGGCATATGCTGCGGACCTTGCGGATACCATACGGATACGATACGGATTCGATATGAAGACAGACCACGCACACAAATTGTGTGGATTCAAAGTCCGCAACTATCCGCACAAAACGTAATGTGTGTGTGTGACTAGGGCATTAGCTTGACATAATTTTCTTTCATTTACATTTTCCGTGAAATTCACGGAAAACGTAAGTGCAACCTTATTTGTGTCAAGATAAATACCATATTAATGTTTTTTCGAAACAAATAACGAGAGATACGATTCCACCCCCTGCCTCTTATGTTTGCAGAATTTAATGCGTGGCAAATGATGGTTATTATTCCGTTCGAAAAGTTCAATACGACGATTTGATACGATTATCAATTGTACGTTTTAGTATAATTATTACGGACTAGGCAAAAATCATACATATTTCACAGGAAAATTATGTTTCTACTATGTTAAATAGGTTATACGACTATCATAACAGAAAATTAGCCGTTATTTTGTTTAAAAAGTATTCACCAGAACAGCAGTTGTATCACCAATTATTTGATTTCAGTTGTTTAAAAACAATTAAATATATATACGATCATTCATGTCGTTACAAAATTAGGTGTCTAAATTACAATAACATAGCATTTAAATTATCAAGTAATTTTATGATATTTTCTTCTTTGATTTGTCTCCGAAAATGTCGTAGTTTATAGAAAGCAAGCAACTACAAAATATGTCTCATCCCATACCTGCTGCAAGCTTTGGCCTGTCTTAAGCCAATCAATTCTGAGTTCCAAAAACCACGCCTTCTTTAAACAGGTAAACTTCCCTCCATTAACTGTAACGTAAACTCACGGACTTATGGGGGACATTATCTACGTGTGATTTTGTTTGTGAGACGTTGCATCGGCCTGGCTCGGAGGTTATAAAACTTGAGTACATTCTCATATTCAAAATAAAGCACACTGACTGGCTGCTTCCGAGCACATATCTGAAGCAGCCAGCCAATCAGTGTGCTTTATTTTGAGTTTGAGAGTATGCTCAAGTTTTATAACCTCGAACCCAGGTTTACGCTATCAGGTGACGCTTGCGTGACAATCATGGCGTAGCTTGGAATTGTGTATGCCATTTGGTGTCTTAAATGCCGAAGTCTAAAAATCCATTTGCTCCATCATAGCATGTTTAGCTAAATAGATGCACCTACAGGCATCAAGTGTGTCTGTGTTCTCTCAAATACAAAGAAGAGAGTGCTAAAATTCATCACTATTCGCATGGAGGTAGCTTAGGCCATTAGCTACCTTTTTAACGCAAAGCGAAGACACTGAGCAGAAACGGCGGATGCCCATGCCGATCTGTCTCCGCTGAGCGCACATGCCACTTTGTTGGCTTTGTCGTGTCGCAGCTCAATTACACTAATATTACACTACCAAATATTCATTTTTCGCGCGTTACTTGTTCTGTTTTGGACTCTAATAATATAAAAGATGGTTAATTTCGCGTGATTTATTTATCTATTGAATCAATACCCTTTAAACATCATGGCTAATGAATTTTAGATACCCTGATGCCTTCGATTTTTGTCTCAAAATGACAAGAATACTTAGGAAATCTTTATGTATGACATGGCACAGAAACTTAAATGGAGTACTTTTCCGGAGATCATTAAGCTAATCTCTTCATAATTTTATGTCAACGGCAATTTCCGGAACTTCTAACGAGATTAAAATAAGACACCAGCTGGACTTAAATCATTAAAAAGCAATAGACACATTAACGAGTTACTTAACAAAAGCATAGTCAGATGATAAGCTCCGGCGTAAAGGCATACGCCTAACAATGATCACACCGGGTAGGCGGCAATCGAGAACGCTCGTGCAATCGACGAACGCGGATCAAAAACAGTTAGAAACAGCGCTTTCGATTGCAAATTGCCGACAATTTGCAATCGATAACGCTGTTTTGCAATCGAAAACGCTGTTTTTGATCCGCGTTAATCGATTGTCAAAAGCGTTTTCGATTGCCGCCTACCCGGTGTGATGATGCAAGGATCCAAGTCAGCTGGAGGCAAGAGAATATGTTCATTGAAAATATGTTGCTTTTGCTTAAAGGTGGCACATGTCGTGACTTGATGACAGGTGTAATCAATGCATATGCGCATGGTCTCTTCATGCACACTTTGCTTAAGTCTTAACCCGTTCTTGCCTAGCGACCCATAAATGGGACACAGGCAAACAGTGCAGACCCAGCTCATACACCGCATAATGCGGCGTCTGATCAGGATCTCCACTGTTTGCTTAAAATTCAAGCATTTCTGTAAAAGAATAAAAAGTGAAAATTTACCAGACACCCCTAAAATGATAATTGAACTCCCCCATTCAATAATGGTAGAAGAATCCAATCGTCATTAATGGATAAGGACTTTTTTGCCACGAGACGAACAAGTTCCGTAAAGTGATACATTTTCATTAAACCGTATCAATAACCGGAAAGTATCTTATTATGCAATAAAGACTAGACTGTATCAAATGTTCAATCAGTGTACAACGATGTGCATATGAGCCCCAACATGACAAACACATAAAGTCGCTTGTGTGCCGAGCGAAGACTCAGATCAGCTGGGGCATCCTTGGCATGGAGGAAGCTGAGACCTTAAGCTACTCTTTTTGGCAAGCAGTGAAGAGTCTGGTCAGACTGGGCAGATACCAAGGTTGATCTGAGTCTTCGCTGGCCGCACATTCCACTTTGTTGGTTTTATTGTGTCGCAGTTTATATTTTATAAAATGTAAGTGTACATGTACTGTACTTATGTTTCGTTTTTGGAACTTCGGAGCAAAATATTATACAACAAGCGCAAACCTAATAGCACTTGCTCCAAAGAGAGTCTGTTCAGGTTTACATGTAGCATTGTAGTTCATGTGTTTCAGACGCATAAATACCCTGGAATGGAATAATCAAAACTCAGATGCCGGAATAGTCTATTGACTACGGTTACTGGGTGTAAATATTTATAGTACGTGTTGCAGACACAAGATATTTTCGTAGATATGATGGTCAGTTTTATGTCAGTAAAAATAAACTTCCCAAAGAGAACTTCAGACGGTTGCTCAGTTGATTAGATCAATGTTTTGAGATTAACGGCCTTTTGAAATAGCATTTCAATCTCTAATGAGCCGTCTCCAGAGAAATGGAAATAGCACTGACGACAGACAGTCCAAACTGCCCAAATTTCAAATAAGTGGGACGCTGAAAGTCTCACGCTTTCTTTTCCAGATCCTACCAGCTCCTACTAAATATAACAATTAACAGAACACTGGAGTAGAATTCCGTAATTTACAAGGTTTGTCCATAGCATTCCTTTCGTGTGTACATAAATAAAATAAAAACGTGAGACTTTTTTATTTCATAATGCTAGACAAACTAGCAAACATTTAATAGAAATATGGGTTATTTTCGTTTCAAGTTCGACAGCTCTCTTTTTACTCACAGAGTATAATCGATTCCGCTAATTTTCGCTTCCTGCAGAGACTGTACATCATATTTGGCTTCCGACGAGACTGTCCACGATCTCTTGCTTTCTGCTAAGACTTCTGATAAATGGCTTCCTGCAGAGACTGTCCGCGTGATTCTGCTTCCTGCCGAGGCTCTCGGAAGGAAGCAGAGTCACGCGGACAGTCTTGGCAGGAATCCAATTTTCGAGAAGAGTAGTCTCTGCAGGAAGCAAGAGTTCGCGGACAGTCTCTGCAGGAAGCGAAAATTGGCGGAATCGATTATTTTACATATTTAAAAAACGTTATCATATAGATACAGAATTTCGGACCGTATAAGAACCAATCTGCACGTTTGATAAAGCCAAGCATTCTGAGTCTTTATGCCGCCCGCCGGTCCGATAAAGGATTTCCCGGTCTTATAAAGAATTTATCAGCCCAGCAGACTGTTACTAACGTCAACGGCGTCGCGTGAGATACTTCGACGTTAAAATTGCGAGGGCGTTGTGACAAAACAGAAAATTTTCCATCATTTCTAACGTCATATCTCTCTAAATAGCCATCGTAGACATAAAGTGTGACCACTCATTTTCTTAGTTAGATCAAAAGGAACACGTTGGTATCAAAATTGAAGTGAAATTACAGAAGTTTTCGTTTCGCTACCAAACGGCTAGCGCTACAGGACTGGGTGGCCGGGAAATATTTCAGCTGCTGCCTGTATTTACTAATACACATCATAAGACTCCTAGACTCTTTTCGAAAAACAAATAATAAATAAATAGAATAGTCCAATCCCGGACACTAAGACGTCTGACTCACTGTTGTGTTGTCATAGAGTTTAGTTGTTTTCAGATTCTCATCACCTAAAAATGGTGATTTCTTTATAGCGACTATTTCTGTAGAATTTTTTCTAAATGGAATCTATATGATAAACAGATCATAACATGAGTTTTTTCGTTATCACCCGATTTATCAGCCCTAGACCAATATCGAACCTCGGGCAAGCCCTCGGTCCGATATTGGAGTCTCGGTCTAATAAATCGGGTGATAACGAAAAACTCATGTAATAATCTCTATTTATCTAGCAATACTCGACAGGTATAACTTGGAATGCACCTCATGCTAAGGAATAAATTTTGTATTGCGCAGAAAAGTATATCATGCAGGAACCTCGGAAAACACCAACAATTTGTACTCAGGCTTTGCACTTCATGCTGCGCATGCTCAGGAATAATTTTGTATTGCGCAGAAAAGCATATCATGCAGGAACCTCGGAAAACACCAACACTCAGGCTTTACTTGCGAGGTTTAAATTTCTCAAAGTCTCAGATTATCTCCCTTTGAATAAAAACATAGTTCGTTTTTGCTGTATCTGTCCGTCTTTTTCGGCTTTGGCCGTACAACCTTAGTATTGACATACATTTTAAGTGTTTCATTGGCCAATATAAGTACACCCGGGATTTTGATGTAAAAAGCTTACTTTCGCTTTCTCTTTCTTCTTTCAGTTCATTTGACTGTTGGCCTATAAACCGTGTCGTGATGAATCTAGCTATTTCGGTCCAAAAATCGCTTTTTTTCCAAAAAACATTTCGCCAGTTATGTCGTTCATGTAAAATATAAATCCAACAAAATAACTTGACACAGAAATCGAAGACGAAATTAAGTAATTATTGCTGGCTTACTTGTTGATGTATTGGGACTGTGACACTCTTAAAGTTAGATGTGGGCGGTCAGCCAACCAATCCTCATTGTTATGTGCAACACAGACAGACCCCAATCAAAATTCAACAGCATCTCCGAAATCGAAGCCCTCACACCACCAACAAATATGCATATCAACATGCACATCCGTACAATCTGATCAGCACATTTGATATCTTACATGAACCTGGCTCATGTATATAACAATACAAACCTCTATTTAATCTAAGCAGATTATCTTTTTATAAAGATATTTCTTGTTTGAAAATCTCTTCATAAACACTTTTGTTACGTCATTGTTTTCTTTGTATACGGTGCCGTCCGGTAACACTTCACGCACTTAAGACATATGATGGATATCTTTTAGAAAACAATACACAAAATAAAACTTAACGTCAGTTATTAGGTACGACTTAAGCATGATTCAAACAAAAAATAATCAAACGGCTCAATTTCTAAGCTCATTTCACGGACGCTGAGCTAAAAGTTTGACACACTAGTGAAACATGAAGAGCAAATTTGTCGCCTTACAATGCACAGACCTAATAGAATCACATGTTTTTATCCCTTTGCAGATGTTAATTGACATCATAATAATTATGTCAACAATTTTACATTGCCTCTTGCCTAAACAAACGCCTTTAATCTGCCACGTGCAAGTCACATGCGGTGGCACGGAAATGTCATTTCCAAGGAAAATTCTTTTAAAACTTTCAATCTACAATTTATTATGCACCTGGATACATGTTTAAACTTCTTTTATCTAAAATAAATTGAGAAAAACACAGAGAAACGAGTTTACGTAATTCTATGATCATTATTTGCTGCCAAAACAAAATCATTTTGTGGTGATACATTTTCCAACAAAAAAATATGACGTAATTTTTGGAAACGTTCGTCTGCAAGCAGTGTAAAATGCAATAATTACAACAATGTAACTGCAAAACAAGGTTGAATTATGGTTATTATATACTAAGTTTATAGAAAATTTCGTAACTCGTGTGGGGTAAGCGTTTCTGGCAAATTCCGCTGAGCTGCGTGGACCTGCCACAGTGTTGACCTGAATATTTGTTTGTAAATACAGACACGTGCTGACAGGCATGGCATTCATGTTTTTGGATACCATTGTCACGCTGATAGATGGGAAGCTTCTTTTAAGTTGAAAAGAATTGTTGTCTAAAAAATGGCGAAATGACGTGTGAAATGGCATGGTCTTTGATCTTCCGTTCACGCTAATAATGCGTAATGTTAGCGGCCGTGCAATGTTACCCGACTCGAATGTAATTATAAAATTGGAAGAATTGTTACGCGCCAATGACTGCGGTCTTTGAAGGAATTACATAGTACCCTGAGTTGTGGTTCAAATTCACAAATCAGAAGGAATCAGATTTCAATCTGCTCCAGTGTATGGAGCATAAATCTGGGAAATCATTATTTCCAAACCAACTTCTAATGACTTTGAACTTCAGCATTTAATGATGTTACTCTGCGATAATAAAAAAATACCCCATGCATAGTCAAACGACCTTGTAGTATGGTAAGTCTTAAAAAACCAAAAGGAATAAGTCTGTTGGATACTCTTCTGAAATAAGTAAATCACTAAATTTTCATACATTCCGCAGTTGCCATGGCAACACAATAAATTTTATAAAATACAACAGGAAAAGCTGACAATCACGAAGCACAGTCCCCAACCCAAGACACTGGCAGAAAAGGGAAGAAGGGAATACAAGACAACACACTTTTTTATCTTTCTATCTTTTTTATGAGATTCTATCATTTTTATGAGATTAACTACTACACCGAGTTGAATGTTCTTGATAACTTTATTGTTTTACTCACCTGTTTCAGCTAGTTCAATTCATATATTGTACTTTATTTTATAATGTTTTAATGAAGTCGATCTAATGACATGCCTATGGCCTAAATAGTCAGTATGTCATTTTTATGTAAGGAACATGTTCTTAACCATTTTAGTGAATCATTTTACATAGTGATTTAATTCATAATAAATCTTTACGCAAGTAGAATTTAATTTTATTTTACCGAATCATTCTTTGCATATACAGTCTGTTAGGTCTCCCAGACATTTTAATGGTGTATATATGTATATATGACTGTTTAATTTGTATTTATGTTTTATGAGGACCATATGTGAGATTAGTATGTTTTACTAAGTATGTCATCCTCTTGAAATCAAGACTTTATTATTATTATTATTATTATTATTATTACATCTTCAACAGATACACCTTATTCTACACACAGGAATAGCGAAACATTACAACAAACATCAAAAGCCATTCAACGACATATTTTACATCTTTATCTATTTATTTTGTGTGTGTGTGTGTGTGTTCAATTCATATATTGTACTTTATTTTATAATGTTTTAATGAAGTCGATCTAATGACATGCCTATGGCCTAAATAGTCAGTATGTCATTTTTATGTAAGGAACATGTTCTTAACCATTTTAGTGAATCATTTTACATACATAGGGAACTTAATGCTTCAATATGGCGGAAACTACCGATAGCGACTTACGGGTTTATCCGAGGGCTTACCTGTTCAAATAATGTCGTGTGTTATATGCAATTACATAGAAATATAATATAAAATGTGAAATTAAATACATTTCTGATATTACGACAATTTTTTATAAGTTATGATCATAAACTTCAGTCTTTGTCCGTTAATATGGTATAAAAATATACAAATTCACTTCATGTTTTGATACTTCCATCGGCTTTTGAAGTTTGAAGCTTCAGTCACATGAAATTATATAAGAATAATGTCGAAACTGCCTAAGAAGCTATGTTCAGCCTAAAATTTGAAAATGATCGGATTTTCTATAAAACTTTTATAAGTTATCACCACCTAGAGATTTTTATAAGGTTTACATTGATGTAATTCATTATAAAATAAGTATACTATAAGTTTCTTCCATCGATCTCTAAACATACAGAAAATCGCGTTTCGAAACAACCTCGCTCATAATAGTTTCAAATAGTTTAAGTCCAAACCCCCCTATATTGCTTAAAGGCTTACCACTTCATTTCTTGGTATTCGTGTTTTGTTTATGTATTTATATAATATATATGTGCTTTTATGATCTAACTAAGAAAGGAAGAATATTCATATTGTCTTATTAAGAAAGAAAGAAGAAAAGAAAAAATAAACGAATGAACACAAGAAAGGAAAAAAGAGAAAGAAGTCACGTAACTCCTACACGTGACCATCAAAAATGAACAGACATTTAATCGACTACTTGTAGTGTTAAAAATCCCTTTATAAGCTAAAAAAAAAAACTTTGCAAACCAATTACATATTTTTTGGTAATGTTCGATCAGTCTATTAATTATTATCATAATTGTTAATGTTTGTTCTAATATATTTGATTGAAATTTGTTGACAATATACAGTACAATTAACATACTTATAATGACACGAGGATTAATCGATTGTCGATCATAAAATCCGATATTTCCTCTAAACTGTTTTCGTAATTGTCAAACCGTTAAAGTTTGTTAAAGTCATCATGACTTGAACAAAAATAAATGCAAAAAATATAAAGCTGCAATAGTCAATTTATGGAATTAATTATGTTTGCAAACTGACTCAGACCAACTTATGCACTTACAAAACACTGGTCTGAGTTTATCATCAGTTAATAATTTGTCAATTTTAGTTGAATTTGAGTTTGTACATAACCTTACCCGTGTTTCTGCACAAACCAAACTGATCCGAATTTCTGTTCAAAATATTTTCAACATGTGTTATCAAATCAGGCTGTGACTGTGCGAAAACCATTTAAAATTATCATGTGGAAATTAAATTGAGATAGAATTAAATGCAGTAAGAAATACGGAAAGAACAGTTGAAAGCTGCAAGGCACTCGTCAGCGTTCCGCCCATGGACAGGTCACTTTCTTTTCTGCTCAATGTTCAAAAGTTTCCTCATATGAGCCGCAATACGATAAGACGAACACATTGGAATGTGCGCCCAGCGAAGACGCAGATCAGCCTGGACAGCCACCCGATGTGAGCAGAGTCTGAACTATGCGTTTAAAGGGTAGCTAAGACTCTAAGCTACCTCCATGCCGATAGCGAAGCCTCTGATCGGATTAGGCAGATGCCCAGGCTGATCGAAGACTTCGCTGGGCGTACGTGCACCTTTGTCGCGGCTCATTTAATTGTTTGCTAAAGACATCAACTGAGTAGTCGCTGTCGGTTGGAAGGTGTGAAAATACAGTTGGTCACACGTCTTGTCAAAACAATGCAATCTCAAAATTAACACCTGCTAACGGCAATGAAGGTCAGAAATGGATATTTAATCCGAACGTCATTCTTGTGATTATTTTTGTATGAAACAGTAATTTCAGTCGCGTCGCAACAAAATCAACGCAGTGCCATAGCGCCCTGCCAAGACTCAGATCAGCCTTGGCAGCCGCCCAGACTAATCAGAATCTTCGCTGTGCGCTTACAGGACAGGCAATGGTCTAAGCTACCGCTATGCGGACAGCGAAGGCCCAGATCAGATGGGCGAACGCACACGCTATTCTGAGTGTTCGCAGGGCGCACATGCCAATTTGTTTTTGTCGTGGTATGGCTCATTAGTTTATTTATTTTTGTTCGCAGAAAAACAGAGAAAATCAGACTAATCTTAATGTTTTAAACAGCGCAGCTTAGTTACATGCCGAAAGACACAGTTTACATAAAACTTTTAAACAGTTTTGTCAAAACAGAAAATCAAGAGAAAACGTTATCGTTCCTGTTGAGTAGTGTTTTAACGTCCCAGTAAAAAAAAATTAGTCGTCGAGATGTTGCCTCTGAATTTGTGGGACTGGAAGTATTGCTCGGCCTGCGATAAATGACACCCAGGACTAGCAGCTCTGTCGCAGAAGCACAAGCTGCCAGTCTATTTCGCGAGCCCCGATGGGCGGGGTAAAAGAAAAAAAATGAGAAAAACTATGTGGGTGGATGGGTATCTGTATCAGGCTTAATCTTTCCATAAAGATGAGACCGTCAAAGGGATAGAAATATCATAATTTCATTATTATAAGTAATTTTATGTTTTTGTTGTCAGCAACTAAAACAAACCGCTGTCAAAACTGACCAATAATCAGATTTATTTTCTCGCCAATTCTTTCGAAATTTGACCTAAATATCAGAGAGAGAGGGGAAAAACGAGACTTACTAAAACGAGAAGGAGCAACTGAAAAAGTAAATTGATTTGATCTGAGAAAAAGAAAATGAAAATCCACATTGTTAAAAATTAAAAATGTTTCCATCCAGCGCATTCGTATTGTTAACACAGTGATGACAAAACCGGCTTCAGAGAAGTTCATCACCTGTCCTGGGATATGGACATTGATATGTCATTCCAAATATCGATTAATGCCTATCGCTCCCCGGGTCTAAGGGAAATAACTGCATTCACATTAATACTCTCTCCAGGTAACAGGTAACCGATTACACTACTCAGCCCGCATTGAAGACATAAGCTCCAGTTGGTGATTTAATTCATAATGAATCTTTACGCAAGTAGAATTTAATTTTATTTTACCGAATCATTCTTTGCATATACAGTCTCTTAGGTCTCCCAGACATTTTAATGGTGTATATAAGTATATATGACAGTTTAATTTGTATTTATGTTTTATGAGGACCATATGTGAGATTAGTATGTTTTACTCAGTATGTCATCCTCTTGAAATAAAGACTTTATTATTATTTTTATTATTATTATTATTATTATTATTATTATTATTATTACATCTTCAACAGATACACCTTATCCAACACACAGGAATAGCGAAACATTACAACAAACATCAAAAGCCATTCAACGACATATTTTACATCTTTATCTATTTATTTTGTGTGTGTGTGTGTGTGTGTGTGTTTGTTTGTTTTAGTTTTTGTGGTGATAGCGATAAAATGCTGCTACCAGTTGACTGATAATGGCGATTTAAATGTAAAATGGCTATCGCCAGTCGATTGTCAATAGCAATTTTTAACGTAAACATGACTATAACCAGTCAACTGGTACCAGATCTTTCTTTCTTTGTTTTTATCTTCTTTTATTATTATATTTTTTATTTATTTCACAAAACAAGACAGGAAGCAAAGTGGATAGCTGTACAGGTAATCACTATAACAGAAAAAAATAAGTAATAAAAATAGGTTTTGCACCAGAAGTCACCGCCAATGCACAGGCAGTAGCTAAAACTATTGGAGACTTAAATTAGTTTCACGCACGTAAGGCTTGCATTTATCTTCCGAAAAGGTACAGACATAAATGCTCAAATAATCATTGAAATTATTTATTTCAAGCATGCCATTCTAGTTTCTTATTCTATTTTTCTGCTTTAATAAGACATGTTTGCAAGTTAATTTCTGCAAGCATGCAATAAACATATTTCCGTAGGACAAAGTAAAAAGATGGGCAATGATCAGGAATTAATACAATCAAATCCCACATTCCGCTCTCAAAACCAATAGGGAAAGAAGCAAATACACACAGAAAGTGACACAAGTTTACGAAAGACACGCACAGTAAACCGTATGAGCTATTTCCCAAACAGATGGTCACTCAGCTTCTCCAATAACAGCTTCAACATCTATTTTTACTTATTTTTTTATTTTAATTACAAAACAAAACAGATGGCAGATTGGGCAGCAATACGTGTGACCAAACCGCCAAAGACCATAGACAAGCGGACACAGCACAATATAACATCAAGGAACCGCAACAGATGTACCGCCTTGGAACGGTCAGCAAAAGATTACTGGGGGCTGTACAGGAGACCGAGTTTCGCGTTCAGGTGTGTTCTCTTTTAAGTTTTTATTATTCATTTATTTATTTTTCTTTTTTTACTGCATTAAATTGAATAATACAAAAAAAATTACACCATCTTGAAAATCATAAATGATAAACAATGACACGCCTGAAGCAATTATCAGCCAGCAGTATGAATTGGAGAAATAAAGCTTTTATTTTCTTTTTTCTTTAAGATCTACACCGGTCTGGCATTCAACACAGGCAACGAAGACAAGATGCATGTTTCTCGCATGTTTATCTCAACAGGGTATGTTTGTTTTAGAAGACAGTATAGTCTCATGGACCATCCGACCCCCGATTCTTGACATAGGAATCAAAATGTTGCTAAATTGATATGCATAGTCGAGAAGTGCTAGAAAACAAGGTTTTAGTGCTAGGTCCGAAATCTGTAGCTACGCTAGAAAACACTCTCGCTCTCCCCTAAAGAGCAGAGCTTGGCACCCATGTGTATGTTATAGCCTACACCCTTCTCGACATCATAAAGCCCGGAGACATCCTGAGAAATCCCTCAGGGGCGCCAAAGGGGTGAATTTGTAAAAACGTCAAAAAATGACCATTTTCTCTCATTTCTTTAAGTTTTGAAAAAAAATAATCGGTTGTCTCAATTTTGTATTAGATTACACGCATATATACTTTGGCACATTTGTACTCTAATATATTAGACCTGCCAAGGTGAGGTAAGTATCAACAAAGTGGTCCAATGAAGGCAAAATTACAATATAATTTTCCCAATTTTGACCCCGCCCTATAGAAATATTATGTTCTGTTTGATATTACGTACGTATGGAGAGTTTGCGTATAGACTTTGACAGATTTTAAATGCATAATATTTTTGTTCGAGATTGCGGGCGTACCACGGTAAAACGAGATATGTGACTGACACTGTTTTCTTAAACTTATCTATCCAAATACTTATATTTCACAGTGAGTTTCGGGCGTTGCAATCTCAAATCTACTATAAGCGCCCACATTATAAAGAAGAAAGAGGTAATAGTGGCATCTGTAAACGCAATGTCTATTATACATGTCGAATACAAAAGAGCAGCTTCAAAACTTTAGGTGTCCTTTGCACAAGTCAGTATACATTCAGCTATTAGATGGTTTTCACTTCCAAAACAATCCCCAAGATCTAGATCCGTCTTTTAAGACCAAAACAATCTCCAAGATCTAGATCCGTCTTTTAAGACCAAAACAATCTCCAAGATCACGATCCGTCTTTTAAGACCAAAACAATCTCCAAGATCTAGCTCCGTCTTTTAAGACCAAAACAATCTCAAAGATCTAGATCCCTGTTATAAGACGAATCTAGATCTTTGAAATTGTGTTGGAAGAGGAAAACACAATTTTTCGCTTAATTACAAAACACTGAATTACATATTTGTGTTAAAGTTTGAAGGATATAAATACGGTAAATAGATAATTGAGCAAGGTCATGTGACTTCTAAAAATGAGGATTTAGTGACAAGCAAGAGGTCTGATCAGACTGAACATAAGTGCAGTTTGATTATAGCCTTTTATTGTCACATGAGCTATCTGTGATAGTGACCCAAGCCATAGAGACAGTAGTGAGGTATCTGATTATTCGGTATAAATGAGGCGGATGATCTGAATATCACATGACAAATTGCCACGATGTTGGAGTTCACATGACGTGTTTCAATTATAATGAGTGCATGACGATTTCTACTCGAGATCTCTATCACACCTTTGTAGTGGTTAATGTTTGTTTATCCAAAGAGTACGGAGTTTTCTACGTTTTACAAGCAAGAATAAATTGACCACTATTTTTATGTACAGCTGAACTTTTCGCAAAATTCTTTACAATTTGTTCTTTTCAGATCCCTGTCTTTAGGTGAACGGACTTAGATATTATGTGAAAGGCTCTTATCACTGCACTTTTGTCTGAAAATATATTTGTTCAATAACAGTATAAAAATCGGATTCCTGCTGACAGCTAGTTATCAACTAATCATAGGCAGCATAGGAGATATCCACAGCAGGACAACAACGATCATCGCATAATTCGCTTCAAACTTCAGTTTGATGCTGGAAATTCCGTTTTGTTGTAATATTTACAAATAGTCTTTGAACCATTAGAATTGTATCTTTCTTTTATGAATTTTATTCTTTTTGGTGCCATTAACTTTTTATATAAGACAGCAAAGTTACAGATACCATTCGAAAAATAAAAACAGCGAAATATAAGCACGGCTGTCAAGCAAAACGAACAAAACCATAAAACAGATAGAAGACATCATTAAAAATGAAATTTTGAAGTAATAATATCATTCAAAAATGCGTTCTTTACGTGCTGTTATTGTGACGATGACAATAAAACTGGTGATTTGTGTGAAAAAGGACTTGAATATCATGGGCTTTTTCCCTATGACGGGAAAAGTGTTCCGGGGAGGAAAAGCATGTTTGCTTGGCGCCGATATGGCTCGTAGGCATATTAATGAAAGAGATGACGTTTTAGAACAATACAGCCTTAATTTGATCTGGCGGGACAGCAAGGTAAAATCTTTTATACATTTTAATATTTCACCTAGTACAGACTGAGATAAAACGGTTCTAAAGTTTAAATTCCCTTTTTTTCCTTCTAGAGAGCGGGGGGTGGGCGCAGATCGGGGGTTAAGGGATCAAGTGTCGGCTTAACTTACTTTAAAAGGGCCTCAATGGACACGGCGAAGATTTATCTTGGTGTTGATTGTCCAGTCCTACCTGTGAAGCATGTCACAGTCCACAGCGTACGTCTAACATGGGCACATGTGAAGAATATTTCATGCTTGCATGCTAAGGTGGGCGTCATCGCCGATATTTAGCGACATTTAAATCAACTAACGTCACTCTAATTCCACTCTTTCTTTAGTTTTTGCTCAGGGCACACTGAGCGCGGGTTTGCTTCCAAATGGAACAAACGTATTTTTGAACATGTAACACCGTAGCAGTCGAATGTGAAAGACAGACATTCATTCCATTCCATTTTAGCCTTTACGTTGTTTTGTATTATACACATTTGTTCTCACATTTCAACTGCGAACTGCTATGCTTGAAGACGGTGCTAGACATTTCTTTGTCCCTTTTGTCCGTGTTCTTTAGATAGAGATTCCATGAACCGTTCGACATTTGGGTGTCCTGCAACACTGGCGAACGACTGGTAAGGGCCTGCTACTGTGTGTGCAGCAGATGTGATATGTTTTCATTTTTTTATTCATCCCGTCGTCTTACCCTTCGTTCCCCCTCTCCGTGATTGTAGCACTTTACACCTGCTGCCTGACTCTAAAAGCCATATTGAAATTACGCCATCAATAAATCACCAAAGTTGCCTAACCTCTAGGGTTGCTGCAGAGTTGTTTGCCGACACAACACCATAATGGCTGTTGATGTTACCGGAGGATGGTAAAGTTAAAACTTTCAAACAACATTTATAACAGCTGCAATTGCAACATGTTCCGTTTTACTGAATCTTAAGTTATTAAGTCACCTTAGTACTGTTATTTGACTTACACGGTTCCCTCTACAGTGATTATTTTGTTTAATTATTTTACTTCCCTGAGCCAATGGATCCGGAGGGAGCATGTAGTATGGTAGACTCCGGCGAACGTCTTGCTTCGTTCGTCAAAATTTTCAAAGAACTTGTCTTCTGAACCTACTGGGACAATTTTATTTAAATTTCATATGCAGCCTTCAAGCAAAGGAGAAAAGTCGGTTTATATATTTAGTTCAAGTCTCATGACCAAGATAGCCGCGATGATCATATATGGCAAGAACTTAAAAATCTCGCCAGAACGTTCGGGCGGATTGCTTTGAACTTGGTATTTTTAAAGAGCAACTACACTTCAGGAACTGACTGAATCAGATCCCAAACCCTATCCCCAACACCAAAGGGAAAGATTGACAAAGACATCCCAACAAACAATAAATTACAAGTGATAAGCCGAGTCAGCAGCTCTTTCCCAAATAGGTGGCAACTCAGCTATCTTTATTGACTAAATAATTTAGACCAACAGAAGGGTTACAACAGACTAAGCAAATTATACGAAAAACATTTAACAAGTATTTTTACCTATTTTTATTATAGAAGGGTTAAAATGAGAATACAATAAATTAAACAGCATTGAACATAAAACAAATGCAACCGCAACGAAAGTGCCGCCTTGGGACGGTCAGTAATAACTACTGGGAGGTTTAAACCGGTTTTACTGGGCCAAAACCTTCATCCTCACCCTCCGCCGCGGTGTACACAATTAGTGGGTAGTTCGTTTCGTATGGAGGTCCCCTAACTCATCAAAGAGTCATCACGGTCAACAATTAAAATCAAGAAAAGACCGTGATGAAGCAATGGTGCGTAGCATTTCAGACTCTATTACTGCAAAGTGTATATAAATCAAGCTGAATGATGAACCTATGTTGACATTTACCTATTTTATGACAAGGTAAAATTTGGTCCCTTAGGCTTTTGAATTGGAAAGCTGAAAAAGTGCAGTTTTTAGCTCAGCCAGCGGCTATGGGGGAGCTTATAGGATGATAAGGCTCCGTCGTCCGTCGTCGTCCGTCCGTCCGTCCACAATTTCAAACGACTTCTCCTCTGAAACCGCAGCGCCAATTGTAACCAAATTTCATATGTAGCCTCCAGGGCTCTTAGGAACGAAAAGTTGTTCAAAAGTCCTGGTCACATTACCAACATGGCCGCCACGTCCTTATATGGTAAAAACCTATAAAAATCTTCATCTCCAGAACCAATAGGCCGCCGGCCTTGAAACTTGGTATGTAGCATCGGGTACGCAAGAACTACCAGATTGTTTAAATGATGACCTTGAGTTGACCTTGGACTTTTTTTACGGCAAGGTCAAATTTGCTTTCTGATGCATTTGTACGGGAAAATGCTACAACGTAAGATTCCTTTGAAACTGCTGAAGATTTTGACCTGAAAAATGGTATATACAGTCATCTTAATGAGAACATGACAATTTATGCGTACGACAGGTTAAGGTCATTCTTTGACCTTTGACCCTGGTCTCCCATATTTTGAAAATTTCACACATCTTATGGCAAGGTCAAGAATGGCAAAATGCTAGAACATAAGATTGCTTGGAAAATTTAGAAGATTTGGCCTAAAAATTGTTATTTATACAATCGTCTTAGTTAGTATATGGAAGATTTGCGGGTACAAGAGGTCAAGGTCATTCATTCGTTTCTAATCCAAGTCTTTCATATTTTGACAATTTAAGACATCTCCTCAAAAGCCACTGGGCTAATTGTAACCAAATTTCATACACAGCCTCCAGGGGCTGAGGAAACGAAAATTTATTCAAGCGGTCTAGGTCATGATCTACATGGCCACCATACTCAAGTGAGCGATTCAGAACCTCATGACCCTCTTGTTTCTGTTGCTTTCTTGCTCTGTGATACGGAAATGCAGTCGGCTTCAATCCTTTTGAATTCAAGAGGTCATTGTTATTTAGTAAAGTCGGCCAACGGTCACTTGGGCTGAATAATTCAAATTCCTTTCTCTCAGAAACTACTACGCAAATGACAATTATATTTCATCTTATTCTACATATCCCTCCTATGTGGGATAAGAGAAAGAAATAATAGCCAAAAGGTCCAGATCACGTGAACACTTGACATATTGGCCATATATGCTAATAATCTAAAAAAAAAATCTTCTTCTGCTGAACCACAGGTTGTACGAGGGTTGTTCAGAAAGTTCTGATTCTAGCCGCATAACTCTGTTTAGCGGCATGCTGGGGACAAATGCCGTGCATGTATTGAAAGCACTACATTTCGTCTTTACAATGATACCTAACCCTATACAAAGATATATTTTGTTATCGAGTTACAACGCATGTTATAAGGCCCCAGTCATACCACTGGGCTAATTTTATATGAGAATTTATTTTAAGTGTGTCATCCAAGTGAAAAATCATTGTAAATACAAAATGAATTTTTGTCAGCTTCTTGTCATTCGTTGCTTTCAATATCCATTCAAAAGTTAGAAGGGCAACATACGTTATCGATTTCGTCATTGCAAAGCAATGCGAAGTTTTTATGACGTTATTGAAAACGACGTCAACGTCATTTTCGAAAGCTCGTAGCGGCTTCGTTGTTTACATTATTTTTAATTTTTCGACGGCTTCGAATGGGCCCATGCAAAGGCTCTTCCTAACAAGATTTTGGATGTCAAGACCCGGGTTTTCGTTACAAAATCATTATAACTTTAGTAGAAAGGGAGAATTTGCTTCTACATAAAATGCTTAAAATCTAAATTGAACGGACAGTATGGAACCTAGATTAAATATATTTTCCGCGATATTTACAGGTTACAGTTGCCTGGGGACTAAGTTTAAGAAGCAATGATGAAAAAAATTCAAAGACTGCTCATATATGAACTATGACCTTCTTTATGAAAATCTGCAGTGGCAGTAGGGTATGTCTCTTTCAAAAACGTTCAAAAATATGTCCTTTAGAAAATATACACCACGTTTGCAGAGGTATCCGGACATATGATCCCTTAATATATTTTCGCTATCAGAAATTCTGTATTTATGATGGTTACCAAAACGAGACGTCACGATCAGAACTTTCTGAACATCCCTCGTATAACCTTGAAACTTAGTATGTTTCGTTTGGGACTCTAGTGCTACAAAATTTATATAAATGGTGACCCTGGGCTTACTTTGACCTACTTTATGGCAAGGTCAAATTTGGTCCCTTGGGCTTTTGATAGGAAAAGCTAAAAAGTGCATTTTTCTGTTGCTTCTATACTCTGTAAGAAAAAGATGTTGCTGCTGTTTTTAAATAGGGTAGCTGAATGACCATCTGTTTGGAAAAATGCTGCTCATTCGGTGTTTGTCTTTCGTGAACTTTGTCAATTTTTGTGTGTATGCTTCTTTCCCTTTTGGTTTTGAGGGTGGGATGTGGGATTGTATTAATTCCTGATCATTGCGCAAATATCACTTTTGTGTTTACTCGTCTTATCATTCTTTAAGCAGAACTTCTAAAACCAATGAATATATCGACCAGTTTACCATCCTCGTTTAGGAAAATTCTACATCTTTTTATTAGAAGTTTTTATCATGCTTGTGGCATCCTTATTATTTTCTCATCCAGTTTTTGTCTGCCTTATTTGGATTTACTGCAAGCAAAACTGGAATATAGAAAGAGTATTCTCTTTCAACTGAAGTTGACTGAAAGCAAATATTCTAATTCAGCAAGTATCATTGTAACACAGAGGGAGTTCGCGTGTGAAATATGAAAAGAGCCGCGACACGACAAAACCAACAAAGTGGTTGTGCGCCCAGCGCAGACTCAGATCAGCCTGGGCATCCGCCCAGTCAGATCAGAGTCTTCGCTGTCCGCATGGGGGTAGCTAAGATACTTAGCTACCCTTTGAGCCTTTATCGAAGAGTCTTATCAAACTGAGCAGATGCCCAGGCTGATTTGAGTCTGCGCTGGGCGCACAACCACTTTGTTGGTATTCTCGTGTCGCGGCTCAAATATGTCCTCAGGTGAACAGTCAAAAGAGTATGTTAGATAATGAGGAATATTTCATTTCACCTTTTATTTCTCACCTAATGACGCACAGAAATCTGACCGTTTTAACTTGTCATGCTGTATCAATAACATGCAGGCTTGGCAAAAAGGACAGCTCCATTGCAGTTTCGAAATTCTGCGAATGATTTGCAAATAATGTAAACTGGTATTCAACTTATATGTACATGCATGTAACTTGTCTAATTGGTAGTGCGACATTAAAGAGTAATCTAAAATGCGGTTTGGGCACATTTCGAGAGTTTTGCGTTAATTATACCAGCTATTTTGCTTCAAAACAAGCTGTTTTAATTTTGAGAACAACTGAATTTTTCATACACACAAGTCAAAAATAACTTTTATAATTTGGCTAACTGTTTGTAAAAGCTTGAATATTCATTATCCAAGTTCACCAGGCATGCCATTGGCAAATCATTTATGAGCCGGGACAAGACAAAAAAGCATGCCCACCAAGTGAAGACTCAGACCAGCTTTGGCATCCACCCAGTCTGATCAGACTCTTCACTGTGTGTGTAAAGGGTAGCTAAGGGTATAACACCTGTTCTCAGAGTAGACGCGCAATAAAATTATAAAAAAGTGAAATTATTTTTTTTTTCGGAAATGCAAATTTTCTTTATTTCATACATTTTGATATATACTAAGAACCATATGTCAAAATATCTGCATTCGGGGAACATTCTTTAATAAACTTTCATTTCTCCAAAGGCCATGGGGTAAAATAAAGAAGTAATTTAAGTTTCTACCCCTTCGTTAGTGAAATGGTGATAATGTACATCAGATATTGTTAAAAATACCGTCTGTGAAACATTTTAGCACGTAAAATTGTTGGGCATAGTAAAACAGCGGATACTACGAAACTTTCAAATCCAAAACTATTAGAATCTTACGAAGTGTATGTACTCATGCAATAGTTGTCCCAAACAGGTTTAACGCACTGACTTCTTTTTTATCAGAACAGAAAGAAAGAGGCTCTTGTGCATATTTTCATATTAATGGATTGCAATACCACTGCATGTTAAAAATCAAGGGAAGAAGTAAGATAATGGAAAAAAGTGCTAGTTTTACAATGAATTTAAATTGAGTAACGCAGCTTACATAATAAGTGAGTATAACAAGTAAATAAAAGATATAAAAATCTAAATGTTAGTAACTTTAAAATGTATTCTATTCTTACAGAGAATACTATCAGTTAATATTTACAAGTGCACACACATGACCCTAAAGACGCAGTCAAGGTCTCCAAAATTTAAACCGGTGTTAAGTTTGTGTCGATGATACAGCTATGCAAGTTATGCAAACCATGGTATCGTGGGTACAAAGAATCACATCTCCGCAGACAAAGAAAATATTTACAGCGTTGGAGCTCAATTGGGTAAAAGTCACCAAAGCATAATCAGCTTTTTGGCTTGTCCCAATGATATAGTCATACAACCTTGATTCAAGGGGTATATAGTAGATGACTAGAATGCCGACAATATTCATACATCCATGGAGTCAAGGGATATAGTAGATGCGTAGCATGTCGATAAGAGCGTAAGTCAGGATGGATGGATGGGTGGATGGACGGATAGATAGATTATGGTTGGACAGACGGACGGACAGACAAACAGAATGATAGATACTGTCACGCGACACGGAGGCCGGCACAGAGGGGCAAATTCTTTTAAGAGTCGGACCTTAATAGTGTTTTTTTTTTTTTTTTTTGCCTTAAATGAGACTATTTGTTCCTGTGGAAGCAAATTCTTTTAAGGGTTGAGAGGCACAAATGAAGATCCCAACTTATTTCACCTGAACGTGTACCCATTTCCTCCATTCAAAACACTTCAAATCAACAGGCTACTCTGTGATTGAATATATATCACTGCATAAGAGAGGCTGGTGCCGGCATGGTTTTCATAAAGCTTGCGAGTTGGTCTTATATCTTATGCAGTTAGCACGTTAGCATATTTTAATAATCATATGAGAAATATGTTTATACAAATTCTGAAAGGTTTCTTTTTACATACCTAAAAAATGGTGCCTAGTGTCACAAAAATGGGAATCAGACAATCGACAATTAGCAGACCATAAAACTGTATAAACCGGAAGTAGCAAGTTTTAAAAAGAAAATATACGTAAAGATAAGAATACTAACTGCTGTATTTCTTATTTGGCAAAACTTTAACAGCAGTTATGGAACAAAGGCAAAATACTTAAAACGTAGCTTACATAACGTAGCTTACATCATACAATATAATTATGCATACTCCAATAAACGAAATAGAAAGTCGGAATTTTTTTTAGTGGTTTTGCACTCCACCAGTAAGCATATCGATTACGAATGTAACAATTTTCCCCATTCTTCTGTAGATTATTCACAATTGAGGTAACGTAGCTTACATCCTTATCCATTCTGTTGAACGTGTAGTTTTCGGAGAAAAAAAATCTTCATATTATAAGCGGTCAATGCATCCATATAGTGGTTATCGAATTTGGCAGCCATAAATGATTATTTTAAAGATTTATCTGGAAGCGGAACACTTGTTTATTGCTTGCTAACTATTCAGTATCATGCTGGTAACGTAGCTTACATACATTTTACCGACAATGCAGATGAAAAAAATGCTTTTCCCAGGGAGCTGTGATTTATAAAACGGCATTTCAGGTTTGCACATAAACATATTCTATTCAGTTTAGAAGCATCCATTTATTAAATTTTACATATTTTTTGCGGAAAAGGTGTGGTAGTTGTTTTTACCATTCAGAACGACATGTGTTTTATGCTATTTTTAGCCTCTTCAAGCATCGAGAATGGAAAAAAGTTGTTAATGTGATGCTTTAATTTACAACTGAAAATGAAAAACACATCCAGAGGCAGGAATGCAAGTATGTTTAATTTATGCGAAAATGTTTTTAATAGTAGTTTTGACTATAAGACATCGAATATCAGGACTTGATTGTCTATTCTGAGAATAGGTGATAAGCTAGCTCCATGCCGACAGCAAAGAATCTGATCAGACTGAGCGGACGGTCTAAGCTAGCTCCACGCCGACAGCGAAGACACTGATCAGACTGGGCGGATGCTCAGGCTGATCTTAGTCATCGCTGAGCGCAAATGCTACTTTGTTGGTTTTGTCGTGTCGCGGATCATTTTCGTATTTATAAAAACAGCACCTTGAAAACGGCAAGACACTTTGAGTTGAATAACAGTTTCATCATATTTAATGCTGTAATGGTTTGAAATCTTACTTAGCGTTTGCAGGAATGTGTAATTGTGTAACAGTGCCTTCTGCGTGGTCAGTAGGTGCGTGTGCGTGGGTTAGGGTTTAATGTCCCACCAAAATTTGTCATACGGAAACAGTGGCATTAGTGTAAATCCTCAAGCGTGAAACCAACTGAGCGGGTCCTCTATCATGCGACCCCTAGATGTGTAAACTAGTGTGTTACCAAGAAGTCGATCTTGTATGTGACAGTTCGAAAATTTACTGTATACTTTGATTTCGTGCTGATTTCGTTCGGATTTGGTTGCACTTTTTTCTGAAAAAGGTTTGTCTGAAAGAAAAACTAATGTATCCCCGCTTTCTGTAAAATCGTAGCCAATACCTATTGAATGTTTCTTAAGGCAGACAAGCTATTAACTGGTCGCCTGACTGCTTTGTTTCTAGTATCGTCTTATTTTTCTCCTGTATCATAGTTTTATACGAGGCAGCGAAACAACGAAAATAAAGACAAATATTCTCTACTATATAGATCCCCCCCCTCCAAGTCTTTACTGGTTTTATGACCCTGTTATTTGATTACCTATGTAAGAAAGAGCATTTCCTTTGGTGGAATAACAGTGTCACTGGACTGTTGCATAATTGCATTATGACACCCAATAAACAAGAATACTTGTCTTTAACATTGGTATTTATCTAGATTAAAAAACAAGAACAGAACGACATGTAATAGCTTGTTCCAATGAGAACAATTTGTAGCCATCAGCGGGTCCGATATGTTTGATACGTTCCATTTGCGCAGCATCATCATGTCATCCTGGAGCAACGCTACTCCACGCCTTGTTCTAAGAAAGTGTAGTTATTTACATGAATTAGAACTCCACAAATGTGTTTTATGCTCTTTTTTACTTAGGCGGAGGCAAGAGGAAATATTGTCAACACAATATCTAAACAAGTACATGGGTTAGGTATACTGGTTAGCTATGAGATGTGCATTTTTCAACTTCAGAATCGCTTGACATAAGAATCTGTTTTATACGCCCGTTTAGAAAAAATAAACGACGTTTTGGAATGTCATTGTCCGGCTCTCCGGCCATTCGTCTGTTATTAACTCTCTAATGCGCTCCATAACTGAATAACTGCAGGGAATATATTGATGAATTTTTTAGGAATTGGTATGGAGTCAAGATAGCGTGTCACATACAAGAAAGATTGCAACCAATTTCTTAGTTACTGAGTTTTCCCCTACTGTCATTTTTTTCCATAATACTTTACTGCTGCCATCTTGGACAATAATAATACCACAGGGGCCTCAAAATAAAGGGTTAGATACAGGTCCATGTGTGGGGTACATATGCTTGTTTTAGTACAGACCCTATCCTTAGTGACGTGGTATGTTTTTAGGGCCAGGCATATGGCTTATGCAGAGTGTTTGACCAACATAAATTCTAGTTGCGGCGAGGAACAAGTACTATAGAGGAATAGTTCGGTCTTATATATCTTCTTAATCTAGATGGTTTAACGACATGAAATATACTTGTAAACGTTACTTTTGATCCTTTTAGCCTGTATAGTAAATATAATTACAATATGATGTGTACAACGAGTCATTGCTTTGTTATAGTTGTTTCAAGGAAAGCGGATTTGTCTTAAAGAACCATAGCTAGATTTAGGACTTTGTTATGTTCGTATGCTGATACAAATATCTAAGTTTCTCTAAATGACTTATGTACTCTTTAAAGTCTTATAAGAAAGAGAAATTAATTACATGAATTATTTCTTCTTTAATGTACTTCCATCATTGTTTAAAAGAAAATCAATTGTGCCCAAATCCGGTATCTTCACTAATAAAATCCTTTGAAGAACATTTACACAAGCTTACGGGAGTGTCTTAATAAGATCTGATACAAGATAATAAGCAATAATTCCGCGGAATGCTACGTCGTACGGGCATTGCACCTTCACATTGGCAGAGGTCATGGTGAAAAGAAAGTGAAAGCAAAAACTGAAAATCATTAAAAAAAACAAAAACGAAATAGTTTCAGGCAAGGATTATTTTTACACAAATTTTGTTAAAATCCATCCAGTGGTATTAAAGTACTGCACTTTTCATGTACGTGCTATTTTTAGTAACAGTAGATGGCTGCAATCTTGGTTGGTCAATATGCCAAACAAAATGTAATAGCTATATGCAAGGACCATTCTGAAACAAATGTGGTCCAAATTCTTTCAGAGGTTTCCGAGATACAGCCATTTTTTTTTATTTTTTTGGCTATTTCAATAACGACAGCAGTCGGCCATCTTGGATGGTATATTTTCATAAATTTGCGAAAAAAATCAAGAATTACGAGCGATATCCATTCAATACTTTTCGATTTATTGCCATTCAAGCAAAATATGGACTTGTAAAGCAAAAGTAGGTCACTGTGACCTACTTTCGCTGCAGATGTTTTTTCATTTTTCATAATTTTTAAAAACAAGGTCCTTCTTATGTTTCATGCAAACTGAAAGCTAAATATACCCGGTGGTTCTAGAGAAAAAATAAATTCTTGTTTTGCTGTTTTTAGTCACAGCGGCCATCTTGAATTGTCGACCAGGCTGAATTTCTGTAATCAGAAGCCCTGTAGTCTGGTCATCTCCACATGAGTTTGAGAACCATTGTCGCAATGGTTTTGGAGAAATTTACTGAATAGATCTTAACACCAGGGTCGACATAAATGTGAACTGAATGACAGACGGACAGTAAACCGGACGCTGTATCGTACCTGATAAGGCAGGTGCGACAACAAACACCCATTGCGTCTGTTTCAAAAATAAAGTTTAATAGCAAGAATAGCCGGATACGGCGACAGACTACATGCTCAGTGGCAGGCCGAATCACTGTTGGCAAATTTGCTTCACCAAAGAAATACCGCCTTGGAACGATCGGTCATAAATTTCTGGGCTACGGTGGAATCGATTTTACTTAGGAGGCCCTTGTCTCTCCCTATATTCTGATGTGGTTCAGAAACGTTCAAATTATTCAGTTCGTGTAAAGGACTATTCAGTTAAAGTGGTCAAAGTGCCCATCATTGGACCAAAACAGAAAACATGAGCATTGTAATTAAATACTGAGATGAAACATGATTGGCACTCAACAGAAGAACTACACTGAAACCCTTGAGCGAAAGAAGTCTAACAGTTGAACCCCGAAAGGCCCATCTAAGACAGAGCCTAAGCACCACTAACCAGCTTTCCAGCTAAACCAACTTAGTAAGGGGCACTTAAGCTGGAACTGTCATTTATCCTGAGACCCGACAAATAGATCCGCATTTACAGAGGATCTGTCGGCTGTCTTCAAGTCTTTGATTTTTATACATTATTAAGTCCCCTTGTGGACCTCTCAGGAGAAACAATTGCCTCTTCTCTTTTTGTTTGTCTTATTGTGCTTTGTGTGCCGGCTTATATTTTTCTTTTCCCCCTTCATGTATTTTAATAAGCGATTGTGTCGGCTTCAGATAGTTGCATTCTCATTTACTATGTACAGAATGAATTTAACGGAAGTTTAACCGTAAAAAAATCGATTTGACCAGAAAACTATTTAAATTACTGATTTTATGCCTGGACTATGCATGTACCCGTATTAGTTTCCGATGTCTTACACAGAAACCATTGTTTTATGAAGGTAAGTTAGTCATCAGGATAATCCGAGTATTGAGCATTGCCTAAGGTATAGTCCGTTTGCTCCCAAATGCAAACGGCATCCCCAATATTTTCTCAAAATTGGTGAGAGGTAAAAGATTTTCGAATCGCTCATTCTTAATTTTCATCCTATACATAACAAAATCATAATTTTGCAGAAATGTGAGGTTTTGCATAAAAAAGTTTCTATACAAAAACAGGACCTAAAATGTGTCAATTTCACCTCTAAATTACAAGGGAGTAAAAGCTGGCTGTTGGAATTCCCGTTTATTTTTACGTGTTAGAGCAAGTGACCAATGTATGCTATCCCTAGATCAAAATTTGCATAATTAACTGAAATTTTATTCTAAATCCATTTTTTTCTACTTTTTGTTTAACCCATATATTATCAAATTTTAAAACATACAATTTTTGTTCGCAAAATAGTATAATAGTTCATTATTTATTTACAACTAAGTACCACCTGACCAGTGATACCATGCGTTACGCGTGCGGGCAGGTGAATACATTTTACTATTTCATTCATATACGCCCACACCTGTAGTAAACAACGAGCTTACGCTGTTGCCTATCAACAATATTTTGGCTGTTCTAACAAACATATGACGCCCTTCAGTGTAACTGCTAAGTTTTTGCATTAAGGTAAATGGAAAATATTTTACAAAAGCATCCAAAAATTTGGACTTTCCGTATTCTGTTATGTATAGTTGTAGGAATCATTAGGACATTGGAACATTTGATGGAACTTTCATCGTTTTCGAGAAAATAAGCAAAACCCAGTTTGCATATGGGACCAAACGGACTATAAGTCAGTTATCAGGATAATCTTAGTATTGAGCATTGCACTAAAGGTATCCTAACAACTGACTGACGATAAGTCAGTTATCAAGATAATCCTAGTATGGTGCTATGCTCAATACTGTAATAATGTTGGACCCAAGGTCAGGCCAACTCAACCCCATAGGTATTACAATATAACTGTCCTCGGTTGTTTATGATAAAATATGAAAGCAAGCATAACTGTTTATGAATCTGTATCTAGTTTGGGCGTTTAATCTTAAACTGTTAAACTGTTGCCGGGCCGGTTAGCGCAATCGGTAGGGCACCTGACTCGTAAGTCAGAGGTCCTGTGTTCGAATCCCGGTCTGGCCACATACTTTCGTTTCTCCTTCCGCTGATTCAAGAAGGGCAGTTGTCAGTTACTGGCGAAAGTATGTGCACTTAGTACTGGTTAACCGCTTAGGAGGTCTAAGCCTGCCCAGGAATAGTGTGGTTAGGTTAACTGACCGTCCCGACATGACCTTAGTTGTTTACCGTGGACGTTAAGCATCAAATCAACCAACCAAATCTTAAACTGTTAATGCCTAGCCGCCTACAAAAGGGACTCTAGCAAACAGAGTAGATAAGATCAGACGCCGCAGCTCGCGGCGTCTGATCAGGTTCTACACTGTTTCCATAAAAATTAGAAATTTCTGTAGGAACAAAAATAATCTATAGCAAATCACAGAAATGGACATGTCCAAATGTGAGGTAGAAGAATACACAAGGCTTTAATCGGATAATGTTTTTGTCGTGTCAAATTATGAAAACAGATGTCAACGAGTTTTAAAATGAAAATCTTAAAAGAGTTCCTTCTAGAGCAGAGAATACATTCACAAGAAGGAACATGGGCCAGACTACGTAGTTTTGGCTTATAAAGCCACTTCAGTGACCCTGACAATATCTGGTGACGAACCCAGAGTAAAGCATACTATAATTTCTTAATCTTAATTGGACAGTAGATTCAAAGACTGATTAGTATCGAAAAAGGGTCCAAATAATGTATAAAACGATTGTTTAGAATATGCGTATACACCAATCTAAATTTCAGATTTCTCAGAATACATCCTCTGATCTCAAAGGACGAAAATAAAATATAATCTGCACTATGGATGATGTACGGGGAGATGTTTTACGGCCGCCACACGGCACAACACCAGCTGCAGTGAAGTAAAATTAGAATCTTAAAAGAGTTCCTATTTATCATTATATTCTTATTATTACCTTCTTAGATTCTTTTAAAAGTCACAATCTTTGCAAATTGAACCGCGACACGAGAAAGCCAACAAAGTGGATGTGCGCCCAGCGCAGACTCAGATCAGCCTTGGTATCCGCCCACTCTGACCAGGCCCTTTGTTAAGCTAGCTCCATGCGCACAACGAAGACTCAGATCAAACTGGGCGGATGCTCAGGCTGATCTGAGTCTGTGCATGGCGCACAACCACATTGTTGGTTTTCTAGTGTCACGGCTTAATTCTTTGATTGTGAAGTCACATTCTCTGCTAATATGTCTCATAGTAGGAACTGGGTGTCATATGCCTTTGAGTTTGTTATTGAATGGAGAAACAATAAACACAGAATGTACACCTGATGATGTTTTGCGAACATCTTATTTTGTAATTATACACATTGAATAACACCTATTTTCTATTCTTGCGTGGTAGTCCAATATGCCTCTTAAGTCGTTCGGTGCCTTGGAAATCCGTTCAGATAAATAGCAAATTTTCCCAGACGGTAAGGCAATAAGTGTATACTCCAAATGTTAATCATCTGCGCTCTGGCACTTTGTTAGGTTTCATAACGGTAAATAGAAATGTCAAGGGTATGCCAGTCACAAACCGGAGCCAACCCACGACTCCAAGAGGCAGAGAAAACGGACATACTCACACGCGCAAAACAAACAAATGCTCGAGAAGTACAAAAAAACTACTCCCTCCTCCCAAAGTGAGATGATCAGAATGCTGAAACAAACACAGAAACCACGCATAAAGTGCCCCATTATACACTGCTCAAATATTTAAAGGAACACCTTATATTTTTCCATAGACGACAGTGCAACGCATCCCCACTTTGAGGTAAAATGCTTTCGGTCGATAAAGACACGGATTTTCCATTTATTTTGCCATTTTTTAAAAAGGGGCGAGGTTACTGACTGCACAGTTTTTGATCCAATATTTGTCCTGCCCTTGTCCATGGACAGATTTAAGTAAAACTGGAATTTTGCTAAACATTTGCAATTTTTCAGAACAGGTGAAAAGGGGGAAAATTTCAACCAAAATCAAAAGAACCATTTTGTCTATGAAAATGAATGTCTTTCAAGATGACCCTTATTGAGAAGATCCCTTTGAACTGAAGTTTATGAGATTTTATAGACTTCAGCAAAATTACTCAATTTCAGAAAATAAGAAAATTGCAAAACTTGTACCATGGAAATGAGCCGGGCATCTGTTGTGTTGAAATTCTGGTTGTCTTAAACTTCGATTCTTCTTAAAAGTGCTGAAAAAAAATGGAAATTCTGGCCCACTGACGGTCAAATTTAAGGGCCGTTAAACTGGGCATATGTTGTAGTAACATCTATGGGAAAATACCTACTGCTCCTTTAAATATTTTTAGCAGTGTATAAACCACAAAGCAACACAGATTTAAACTAGCATCGGGACTGCCGCCTTAGAACGGCCAGCAGCATAGACTACGGGGGATATGTTTTTTTCTACTGTCGGCAAACTTCATCCTGGTTCCGATGCAATTCATAATACAAAAATACATTCAAGATTCAGTTCGCGTAATGGTTTCCTCACTCAATCAATGCACCGCAGTGACCACATATAAAGCAAATTGATAACAATGATAAAAGAAGGCAAAGTACGCTTGGCTAAACCAAACTCCACTGTCAGCCATGGTTAAAGGAAACCATTAGTTGAACAACAGTGGGGCATATTTGCTTTACTCAGACTTTCATATTTTTTTCTATGGGCTCTGCGTGGAAGGGTGGTATGTCTCTTTCGTTTTACTCTGCTGGAGCCAGGCTAACTCCCTGGCGTTGCCATGGGGCAGATTAGTGGTGGCCGGACTATACTCAGTGCTTTCCGCTGGATTATCTGTTTTCTTTCACCACATATTGCCAAATAACACCAACATCTATGTATTCGAGAATGTGTGGGTAAGTCCCATGAGTTTCTGTGCGATTTAAGGTGGTGATTTGTGGAAAATACAAAAATCTGCATAAAACCATAAAAAATTAACGTACCTCCTTGCTGTTCTCTACAGTTTAGAATACAGAATAGAGGGACATGCTGTTAAAAAAAGTGTTTTATATGGAAAAAATCAAAGGGTAATTTTGTGCGCTATAATCTAGAAAATTAACTTCATTCTTGAAACTATACTTAGCTCTGAAGTTTCTTTAATGCATTAAAAAGAGCGTCCTAGCAATTATTTGTTCCAACTCTTTCTCAAATTTGTAAGGTAGACCAGATGAAAACAATCCCTTTTTCTCAAATGTCTGACCATGTATGGTGCATGTACACTGCATTCATTAATTAAATACAGGTAGAGCTGTTATACCTTTATCATACTCACAGTATACCATAAAAATTCTATATATTGGGACAGTTAGGTCTGAGCAAATAGTGCAAACCCAGATCAGACAGGAGCAGTCTGATCGGGGTCTACACTATTTGCCATCCCATTGCATTTTTTGGGCACATTACTGCACTGTAAAACCAAACTATTCCAATTTTAGGACAGTTATGGTAAATATTTTTAGTGTCCCAATAAGTTAGAATTTTTACCACCATGACACAGGTGTGTGTATAAAATTGTTCAACCTTGAAAATGGACTCTACTGTGTATTTTAGCAAATATTTTGACACAGAAAAGACTATTTTTTTTATCTGCCCAGCCTGAAAATGTGTGAAAAAATGGGCAAATTATTGCTAGGATGCTCTCCATAATGTATTGAAGAACCTTCAGACCCTATTACATTTTTAATAACGATGGTTATTTTTCAGATTTTTGCGCACAAAATTACCCTTTGACATTTTCTAATATAAACCCTTTTTAACTTCAACAAGTCCTGCATTTTTGGATTCTGAATCGTGAGAAACAACATAAAGAAGGCATCTGCTAATTTTGGGGAAGATCTGTTATATTTTCAGCATTTTATGCAGATTTTTTACTTCGCCCAATATCAGTGATTATCACCACCTTAACCAACAGGGCTGTGGAGCTAAGAATGCTATTTTGTCTGCTGAAATAACAATGGCAAAAGATTTGTTTCAACGGGGACCTTTATAATACAAAGTGGGGACACAATTTGTCTTCAGATTCAACTTAAACATAAATGAGCCGCGACACGACAAAACCAACAAAGTGGCATGTGCGCCCGGAGTATAGTCGAATCTGCCTGAATATCCACACAGTCTGATCAGAGTTTTGGCTTCGCGCGTAAAGGGTAGCTAAGGGTTTAAACTAGCTCTATGCGGACAGCAAAGACTCTGATGTTCTATTAAACATATACGTTCTCTACAGACAGGTTGAGGTTTTAAAGTTTAAAACAGGAGTTTTCCTTGAGATTTTCAAATCTTTAACTTTATGTGTTGCAGAATTAGTTTTCTTTCTCTTTGCTTTTTCGGAAATAATAGAGTGAAGATTTCTATAGCTTAACGATCTTCCTAAACAAAATCCCTTGTCTCTACGTTGAATTATACCCCTATACTCTTAATTTCAAATCTGTTGTTGTATAGGAGTCGTAGAACACTGAGAAGAAGTGGTAGTCCTTTCATGTCATTTCTCGTTACCAGAATTTATATGATATTTGCTGTGCATTTTTTAACTCGCTATATTAGATACCAAAGTTGCGAAATGACAGTGAGCGATCTCTATATGACTTGTTTACTTTGTCGATATTTTTACCACCTAAAAGTCCCACTTTCTTGTGAATCAGTGATGGATCGTGTGCTGAGATATTTGTGTCCAATATTTATGCAATTCCTTTTTTCCAATTTTACTTGGAAGAATAGCTGCCCTAGCAGGCTGTCAGGACTATTAAATGACGTCCTTGGTATAGCTAATATGATGGAGTCAAGGCAAGTCAGAGACCAGACTTTTTAATGACACCTAATACGTAATACATGAAGTTGGAATCGAGGATCAATTTCATGAAAAATTGCAATGATTTCTTCGCACTGATTAAAATTTTATAGAATAAATCGGATTTTCTCAGTAAATTATCAGTAATAATTGTAAGCCAGCCATCAACATAAAATTGAACTATCAAATGATTGAGACATTACTTAGCATACAATCTAAATATTGGAACAACTAAATCACTTGTCCTACAATGGAACTTTTCAGTTTGACAATGCAGACATGAGTCTAAGGGGTGCAAATGAAATGGAAATAGTGTAGACCCTGATCAGACTGCTCTTTGGGACCAGTCTGATCTGGGTATACACTGTTTGCTCCGGCTTTTCTGTCACAGTTCCTAGAATTCTGACGGTTGTCTTTGGATGGCCTAAAAATGCGTAATGATGTATTATCTTATCTTTTTTAGTGACTGAAAAAAGGGTTTGATTATAATGTCATTTTATTGACGCAGTCTGACTTTGATTTGTTGAGATTGCTGTTTTGGTTTAACGGGCCTTTGAGACAGTATTTCAGTCTATATCGGGCCGTATCTGACTATTAAGGAAGCCGGAGCAGTGACCCCCGGTTCTTTTCAGGGACCCAAGGTATTTTTGTTGGTGTTTTTGTTTTTTGATATGTTGTGATGTTCGAAAATGACAGAGTTCGGTAGAATATGTATCGTATATAATAATTATATAATTTTGAAATTTCTCAGGATCTGACAGAATTAAATATCAAACACCAAATGAAAATAACAGCGCTGATTGTAATTGAGATGCGACACGAGAAAACGCACAAAGTGGTTGTGCGTCCAGCGCAGACTCAGATCAGCCTGGGCATCCGCCCAGTCTGATCAGAGTCTTCGCTGTCCACATGGAGGTAGCTTAGACCCTTAGCTACCCTTTAAGCGTTTATCAAAACATTTTGTCAGATTTGGCAGATGCCCAGGCTGATCTGAGTCTGCACTGGGCGCACAACCACTTTGTCGGTTTTCTCGTGTCGCGGCTCGTATGACAACGAGACAGGAAAACAAATGAACGGCTTTATCGCTAGCTAGTCTCAACAAAATCAACAAACATTGATTGCAGCTTACATGGCTATACTAGGTCGAGTCGGGTAACTTCGGACAGCGGCTAAATTCGGACATACCATTGCAAATAGTAAAAATCCAGATGAGATGGCTTATAATGAGCCGTCGCATCAGGAGTTTCACTGTTTGCCAAGTTAATTTTGGTTTAATTCAAAACAACTGACATATAAAGGAAACAGAGTCACTGTCCGAATTTGCCCGCTGTCCGAATTTACCCGACTTTACCCTAAGTCCTTCCAATTTTACCATTCGGTTACCTCAGGAGTTTGTTGCAAGTTCTAAGGGAGAAATAAAGCTGTAACAGAAGGTCACATTATCCGGATTTCTAACAACCTTTCCATGAGCACCTGCTGACTAACCATGTGCCTCAAATAGGTTAAAAAATGATGTGTTCTCGCTCGTGAAAATGGAGTACCCTGAAGTGTAAAAAAGCAATGCTCAAGAACTGAAACAATCAAATTCCACATGCCATTTACGGCACCAAACGTGAAATAGGTACACTGTAAAAGTTCGCGGATTTTAAGATAGAATAACTGGCAACCAGCTGCCAGTCCGTTTCCTGTTATTCTTACGGGCGCCCGTAAACAATGGCAGGAACCATCACGCAGAGTAGGTAACGATAATACAGGTATAGTTTTGGTCATGTAGCCCTAAAACACTATAAAGGTATTTTCGAGCTGGATCAGCTAACATAACTATACCATATCGTGATTTAAAAAATATGTTCTTTAGGTAGACGCCCGTAAAATAACGGGAAATAGACTGGCAGCTGGTTGCCAGGTATTCTACTTTAGAGTCTACGGAAATATTTTACATTGTATACAGTAACAAAACTTCTTGTAAGACAATACAAGCGAGGCTCTTGGCATTTTGCGGAACGGCACGGAACAGAAAAACAATTTTGTTCCGTTCCGCGAATTACTAAGAGCCACTAGCACTGTGAAGAGTTCTTTGTCAGGTAGGTAGGTGGTCACACAGCTTGCTTCAGATAAACCATATGTGAAGCACCGCCTCGGAACGGTCTGTAATGAATTAGCGAGGGGTTGGTTTTTACGAACCCCCAACGAAGACCTATCTCTGCGAAATTCTAACAGTTCTTACTATCATATAGCAGGATTTCACCTGAAAGAAACGTGTTTTACGCTTTGGAGGAAAAATACTTGCTTATTATACTTATTTTTTTTTAGGAATTTCATGTTACCATTTCATTATTGATTCAGTCTGCAATATTGCGACTGGCACCATTTTACCATTTTAACCATTTATGCACCAAGAGTCAGTTCCATTTGCAAAGAGCGGTTCATTCTTAGCCGCCACATCTGGATCTACATCGTTTGCCCACTATTCCTTTTAATACTCAGTATGATGTAGCTCGGACGAACCATGTTTTTTTTTCTAATGTTAATTTTGTCGTCTACGTTTATTTTGTTTTGCACTTTAAGGACTAAAAGATTTTTGGACAAAACGAAAAAATAAACGAGTTACATAGAGCACTATAATGGATTTCGCAGCAAGATTTTATCTAGTTTTAGTTATTAAAACTTCCTACTAGATTCAGAACTTTAATACAAAAGTACATGTGTCATGTCTAGGTAGTTAACTTTAAGTTGCCTAACTGTTTTAGTGCAGTATTTTTCTCAGTCTCTTTTAATGTGGAGAAAGTAATGATTTTACCGTGTTGCACCGATACTTACCTCACGACCTAGCAATTACTTATTACCTAATAAACAGTCCTATTCAAAGATGCGGAAGTAGGCTAAGTGGATGACGGCGAATTAATACGAGATCAGCCTACTCATTCACAATTACCCGGAAAGAAGTACTTCTCAGTGTCATCTATACAATAGTGTGCAGATTGTTCCAACTTATTGAACCCTATAATGTGAAGCGCTCCATACAAGGAGCCCGGGCAAATAGAGTCGGCCTTGAACAGATACCACTGAACGTTTTCTTTAAATACCGTTTAGTTTAAATGTTAAAGGTTTAGGAAAACACATTTTAAACCAAATTCCAAAACAGTGCGCCTATAAAGGCAATGGAAAGGTTTCCGTGTTTTATTCTGCAACAATTCAGTGTTTCGAAGCGCGTGAGTCTAATTGCTGACGTCACTTGTAATTACTGGCGTATTTTGTGACGTTTTGAGATGTGAGACGGTGTAACGTCTCTTTTTCTTTTTAAAATCACCACAAACACGTACTTTTATCCTAGACACAGTTAAGAATAATGGCAGAAGCATGAACGCGCTGGCAGGAAGGTTTGGAGGATTTGAATGAAACAAAAAAACTTTTCTAACGCTTTTTAGTGTTAGAATAAAAAAAGTTCAGCTCTAGCATTGAATTGTTGAGTAATAATTCACTGTTTGGAGGTCAGTTGTAAAGTAGATATATCACTCGCCTTCCGCGCTCGTGATATGATCTACTTTACAACTGACCTCCAAACAGTGAATTATTAATCACCAGTTCACTGCTAAAGCTGCTCCATTTCTTAATCAGACACCGGAATACATATCAAGATGCAGAGCCAGTGATATACTTGTAAAAACGTATTAAGCATTTTATCATGTGACGTCGCATCTGAGAGAGTAGGCTAATAAAGCCATGCATTAAAAACGATAATCAACTAGTGGATTAAGGTCAAGAATACGTAAATGGCACATACATAGAATTTTTTAAAAATTTTGCACAGGGATGCATTTTCATGTGTTACATCGAAATGTGCAATAAAAAAGATAGGTCACCGAGTTCGTTTTGTCGCTAGATCAGATTGGAAAACGTGAAATTTTAAGGCCGTTTCCATTGGCGGCAATGGGAAAGCGATGAAAATACTCAAATTTTAGAACTTAGACGTACACAGCTTGTTTACCACTACATAGATTTTTTTCAAAAACTGATATTTTTTGTCACAGCATCTGTCGATTAAAATGAGGTAAAGAAAGTGCTTGACTACCGAGCTTGTTTTTCAAGTAGCGCTTGATACGCAAGCATGGTATGTATAAATTTACGCCATTCGTTGACGTCATGTATAATCGACGTTGCAATCGTTTACGGGCGACGTTATAAGACATGCTAAGACCGTTATGAGAATACGGAAAGATGGCGACTTATAGGGTTCTCATGATGAATGCTTTAGTAAACAAAAATTAATAAAATTCGATAACAAACTTCTAACAGGTATATGGTTACTGCAGCAGACAGGAAATGAGCCGCGCAACGAAAAAGGAAAAGCCCTATGAGTAAATCCAAACTCCTCATTAAAAAAAAAACTGTGTTTCCCTGACATTGTAATACCAAATCACAAAATGCGCCGTGCCATGAAAAAGTGGGTCCTTGGGGCATGTACGGTCAGCGGATCAGTCTGCGCATACTTCCAAATTGACCAGAGCCTTTGTTGTCCTCTGGTACAATGATTCCGTGAGGAACAGCAACAACGCGTATTCGCAGGCTAGCCCCGAGGTTATAAAACTTTTTTCGTGCTCAACTCAGCTGAGCATGAAATTTTCTCTGCTGATAAATATGAAAATGCCAACTAATGTTGGCATTTTCATATTCATAAGCAGAGAAAATTTCATACTCAGCCAAACTGAGCAAGAAAACAACCGTACTTATCAGTAATTTGCTATTTATTAGCAGGTAAAATTTCATGCTCAACTCAGCTGAGCATGAAAAAAGTTTTATAACCTCGGGCCCTGTGATCTATGTGCATGTATATTTACTGCCGACTCGTGTTCTTTCGGTGTGGCTCGTGGTAGTCCGATAACATTGACTTTTACGCCCTTTTGGACTGTATTTCAGTCATATCGAGATGGTGGTAGGATCATACTGAAAAGTAACAAGGCAAAAATCCACTGTCGGCGGAAGGCTTCTTGTATCTTAGTGGCCGTAGGGGCGGTGTGGGTAAGAGGCCCGCTGTCTCTTTGGCAAAGCCATGCAACAAGTGGAAGAAATATCCATTCGTGTTTGTGAAAGGATATGCATAGTTAAAATCACAAAAAGCGGCAATATAATAAATCCCATAAAGCTCTAAAATCAGCTGGCACATACTTATTTCGGATATGCAATCTCATCAGCGCCGCGGAAGACTAATTAGAGACATTCGGCAATAATGAAAATGTTGCGGGTTCGAATCTGGGTTCGGCCAGCCAACAAATGGAAAGTCCCTTTGTCAAGCCGGCATTAAATGGGTAACTTTCTCGAATCAGGGAAGGATATCGCAGCGAAAGGAGAAGGATGTGCTCCGCCTTTCATACGTTCATATGTGTGTCTGAAAAGTCCTGAGAGCCCTGAACGGAGGGAGGGAACATGTATTGCGGCCAACCTTAAATTGTTACACACACGAAACACTCTGTCTGTCTGACTGTCTGTCTGCCCGTCTGTCTGTCTGTCTGTCTCTCTCTCTCTCTCTCTCTCTCTCTCTCACTCATTAATTTTGTAGAAACACATTAATGTTGATGAAATAACTTCATATATACAGAAAAAGAAGAACACTGCATTATCAGCAGAGGGCTTGAATAAACAATGAGTACAACTCCATTTTTTCCATGTTTGACTCTTTTATTAAATGTCCGATGGGGGCCGCCATATTGAAAATAACATTGACTAGGAAGTATTTCGTGACGTAACGTCCTTCGCGACGCACGTAATTAATTGCGCCAGTCATTTACGTATTCTTGACCTTAAATATGCAAACTACGTCGTAACGTTATGCGTTGACGCCCATGAAAACCTCGCGTTTTCTAATGGCGAAATCGTGGTGTTTTAGTGCAAGCTTACTGACATTATTCTTCAAATAATCCACGATTCAAACACGTTTCTCTGGCCTTCCTATCGGTCACCAATGAAAGCAATCCCATAGGTTTTTATGTCAGTAGGTTACATGTATATGGTAAGTAGACTTTTTTCATCATTTCCACCCTTAGCTCCCCAGGGCTGGCAATTTGTGGGCTTTGACTTTTCTTTCAGCGGAGCCTGCACAAAGCTTGCACTGTAAAAGGATTTCTTGTTTAAATACCCGCTAAATGTAGTGTTCTTTTCAGTAACATACATGTACTCATTAATCCTACACAACTCCGATTTAAAAAAAGTTGAACACATTTTAGGAAGCACAGCTGAATAGGTTTTTGGAGCTGAGGGCTGTATTATTTTCAGGTTGTTGGGGGGGGGGGGGGGGGGGGGTAACGGCCCTTTGAGACAGCATTTAGGTCTATTTCGAGCTGTCTTCCAAAGAGAGGGAGAACGAAAAAAATGGAATGATAGACGAGAGAAACAACAAAATATCCAAACAACACCCACCCGCACCTACTGCAAGCACAGTAGGCCCTTGCCCTACTATTATCATTATTTTAGGAACTTGGGGAACAGAGGCAAAATAATCATAGGGAGCACATTAAAGTTTTTTCCAGGGAGCTGGGGAAAATTTGGAATCAATCGACCATCTTAAGTTTAACGGGTGCATTAGTGACATCGGTTTCAATAGATTTGAAATATATTCTGCGTTCAAGTTGTTCAGTGCTCTGTAAATAAGTACAGCTTTGTTGTATTTCAGTCTATTTGAGACTGAAAGCCAGCCAAGCTGGAGGAATTGCGTGTAGAATTATGCCAGCTGCCGCTTTTGCAGTTTTGACAAACGATCTATATGAGTGCCTGCTCATTCCCATGTTATAGATCAATATAAACGGAAGAATGTATGCCTGATTTAAAAACATTTTCTGTACTTCAACGGGAACGTAATCTGATAACAGTCTGAGAAGAGATATTTTAGAGGAAAAGAGCGAGCATAGGTGGTCTATATGTGATGACCATGTCAAATTTGAATTAATAAAGACTCCGAGAAGTTTTTGTTCGGATACATTCTGGATGCAGGTGTTTTCAACCTGTATGTTTAATTTAGGGGACATTTCTGTTCGCTGCCTTGTCTCAACCAGCATGCATATTGTTTTTTTTGTTTTTTTTTTTAAGTGAATTTGCATTTTATTGGGCTTGCTCCATGCACTAGCTTTACCCAAATCATTTACTGTGCGCAGATGAGCCCAGTGTTTACCTGAAGCTTTTTAGCTACCGGTTACTGTACGCAAATGGTTCCTTATATATACCAAAATCCAGAACAGCCTTATACGATGGATCTTTTTCCTGCTCAGCGCCCAAACTTTGGAATGCTCTTCCTCAGACTGTTAGAAATGCTGGTTCGCTAAACGATTTTTTTAAGAAAAGCATTAGAGCTATTTTATAGTTTTGAATTGTTCCTACCTGTACACACTGCATATTATAGTGACCTGTGTAAACGCTGTGCCGTGCACACCCTGTGTAGTGCTGCTGGTTTTGCATCTGTTGGTGCAGGTGGGAATGTTGTTTGGACATTGGTTTACGCCACATGCCACCTGCACCACTGTGCATGCACCACTGGTCATGCCCCTCTGCACGTCTTTGCACTGCACAGTTGCAGGGTCTGCGGTTTAGCGCAACCTCATTTGTGTTACTCAATGTATTTTAAAAGTCATAATGTCATCGATTTTTAATCATATGACCTTTTATGTTTTATACGCTCATTTTATATCTTAACTTTTGTGCCATTGATTCACTATTTCTCTTGTATTTTAAGATGTGCATAGGTACATTTTATTGTCTTGTAACAGAGGGCCATAAGGTAGAATAGCTATCAGCTAATTATGTCACCCTCTTAAGATATTGTGTAAATAAAAAAAAAGTAAAAGTAAACAGGGAGCAAGGGAGCACTGACCCCATCCCCCGTCCCTGACCCCTATCCCCCCTCCCCCGTCTCCGGCAAAAACCACCCTCTGGAGGGCCTCACAAAAGGACTGTTTTTCGCTATAAAGGTTACCTCCTGAAATGATGCAGCTGTAGGGCCAAAAATGTCGGAAAATCACTTTTGTACAGCTCAAACGGCAGTATCGGACCATCAACAGCAACGAATCACTCATAATTTTTCATTCATTTTCATTATAAAGCAAACTTTTTCTTAATATTATAATTCTGTTTTCATGTCAGACCAATGGCTAGGGACATAATTTAAAACAAGAATTGTCAGAGATAAGACCATATCAATGAAACGTGGAATGTAAGTCAAAGTGACCTACCATTGACCTGAGGTCAATCGCTGTATCTGAATGTACCATTCCACCAAGTATAAAAATAAGTCAATAAAATAGTTTAAGATATATTGCTTATGTCACCTAGACAATGAAGTATAGGTCACAGTGATCTACAATAACTATGGGGTCACTCATAGTGTCAGCCAAATTCATTATCCCAAGTATGATGCAAATCCGTAAATATGTGTTAGAGAATTTTGACTAATATCACTGGACCATAAAATATAGGTCAGAGTGACCTGAAATGAGTATAAGGTCGCACACAGTGTCAGCCCAAACCACGGACTCACATATAATGCAAATCCATGGAATTGTGTTAGAAATATGAACCAAAATCACTGGACCATAAAATATAGGTCACTGTGACATACTGTTATTCTAAGGTCAAACGTTGGGTCATACTGAGTTATTATCCAAAATAATCATTTCATAAATCAAACAGTCTTCAAGATTTACTATAAAATCACTGGACCATAAAATATAAGTCACTGCGACTTAACTTTAGTTTGAAGTCAAACATCTTGTCATACTGATTTATTATCCCAAGCTTTCATTAACATACATAAAATAGCCTTCAAGCGATATGACAAAATCTTTGTTCCGCGCTAAAAATGTATATTTTCGAATTTATTTCGAAAATTGAATTCAAATTAGACTTGCTTCTAAGTAACGTATAAACGGTCTCCTAGAAGTAATTACGTCTAAATTTAACTTAGAACTGGTCTAGAGCATGCAATCACTGATTACGAAGACACAAAAATCCTCGCTAGAGTAACAAGTACCCTTACAAGTTGCATAATATATTTTGCATGTTCGTTCTATCAACAAATTCAGAATTGTGTACATATATCATGTACAGACTATGTGGCTCTCATTTTGCAGAAAAAGAAATGTATGCGCAGAATCAAATGAGCCGCGACTCAACAAAACCAACGATGTGATTGTGCTGTGCGCCCAGCGCAGACTCAAATCAGCCTTGACATCCGCCCAGTCTGATTAGAGTCTTTTAATGAAGAGTCTGATCAAACTGGGCAGATGCTTAGGCTGATCTGAGTCTGCACTGGATGCACAACCACACTGTTTGTTTTGTCGTGTCGCGGCTCAAATGTATTAATGATAGTCGAGGCTTGATATGAGAAAACCTACAAAGTAGCATGTGCGCCCAGCAAAGACTCTGATCAGCCTGGGCATCCACCCAGTCCGATCAGACTCTTCGCTAAGCGCTTCAAGGGTAGCTAAGGGTCTAATCTAACTCCAAGTGGACATCGAAGACTCTGATCAGACTGGGCGGATGCCCAGGCTGATCTGAGTCTTCACTGGGCGCACATGCCAATTTATTGGTTTTCTCGTGTCGCGAATCGTTTACCACATTTTGCACTCTGCACCAACTGAAACAGAAAAATGAAAACTAAAGACAGAACACGAAGCAAACCATGACAAGCGAAAACCCAAGAGAGTGTATAGATAAAACCAGGTTCCGGGACTTTGTTTTAACACAGAACAAATGAGAAAATTGCTCATGAGGAGCAGTTCTAAAAGTATAGAATCTTACACTGGAGAGACTCCTACACTGAAGAGCAGGGGTGGTCGGGTGGTGCGATGGAGCTGCGTGTAACTTCCAGTGCCGGGGCGTCCTACTGATTTGAATATAGTAGGGCAAGGCCTACTGTGCTTGCAGTAAGTGCGGGTCGGGTTGTTTGGCCATTTTTCTCTCGTCTATCACTTCTCTATCTTTCCCTCTCTCAGGGAGACAGCCCGATATAGACTGAAATACTGTATCAAAGGGCTGTTAATCCAAAAACAAGTAACCAACCAAATACACTGAAGAGGTCAGCTCTTTCGCAGCATATGACCGCGAAGATATTCTAAATAATGTGTCAAAAGACGAAAAACATTGACAATAATATACTGAACAAACAAAAAAAAAAAAAAAAAAAGAAACGTTACATACATCAAATAAAGTGATTTCTGATTTTCTACCCTGCAACTTCAATTGAACTGCCATGAATGAAATACATATTGGTAATGAATGAAATCATTATAGTGACTTCTCAGTTCAAGTTATCAGCCATAGATAAATTATGAAATTTGTATGAAATGTTTCGGAAAAAAATGATGTGAATATCTATGTAACGTTTCTATTTTCGTTCAGTATATTAACCCACAACAGAGGACAGGTTATAAACAATCGCCCACTGCACCCTGTAGGATTGTCGCCGATAAGCCAGAAGACGTTGAGATGTTGCCAAGCTTCATTAGTGTCCATTTCACTACTAAAGTCAGGAATTCGTCATGTTCTCCAAAGTCCCAGTGATTTTTTTCAGTGAACCTCATCATAAGTAGCATGGTATTTATGTGATTTTTAGAAACCTCCTCCTCTCATTTCATCTTAAAGGCCTGGATTTTTTTCATCTGTGCAGTGAAGTACCAGGGTACACAATTATACAGAAGAACAGATATGACATGGGAATGCACCAGTTTTGCACTGGATCCAAGAGAAATGCAAACTCCCCCTAGTTTTATTTTCTTCTTTGTTTTGATTTTTTGCTCTCTCTCTCTCTCTCTCTCTCTCTCTGTGTTGTTTTGTTTTGTTTTTCTTTCTTTTTTTATTTCTACAAGAGAGGCTTAGGTTTTTGAGCTTCATTTATGACAACTACTCTATGCTGTTTGTAACTTGTCACCGATACTTAATGTCGTCGGTTAGGTTTTCTCTGCACGAGTCATTTTGTACTTTTGGAGGGCTTTGGGGGAGACTGTCCTAAAGAAATTCTAGTTCCTTCCCATCCCCATCCCCTCAGCAAAAGCGTCCATGTCAGCAACAAACCGCAGATTGATAATGATTCAGCCGTCTATGCTTACCTTTTCACCATGATTGTCTAGAGCACCAGACATAATTCTTTTGAGTTCTTTTGAGAAAGATGTTGAAGAGGGTGGGTGTGCGAAGGCATTCTTGCTTTTATCTAACAGTTGTTCTGTATCATATTCCTACCATAAATCTGAACTGCGCCTGTGTCCTTGTCGTAGAGGTCCTTAAGGGCACGAACTGGACTGGCATTTTTTGTCGGCCCCTCCCCACCCCACACCCCCACACCCCTACGCCGACACCATATTTTTGATATTGATATTGTACTTCCGCGTGGCAGCCAATAGGGCTGCTTCCTCGACGTACCGTGTCAAAGACAGTTTTGAAATCTATGAAGACATGGTACATGTTCAAATTTTCTTAGTGTTGGAAATACATTCAACTGCCGATATCACAAACACTTATATCTCAAAGTATCTTCTTTTATCAAATAATGTATTTTCTATTTTTCATTTACATTTCAAGTCTTGTTATCTCAGATATCTCAAAGTACACTTCTGGTACCAGAAATTTACTTTGAGATATCAGTAGTTTGGGCTGAAGTCAGACTTCGAGATATCGAGAGTTGACTGTAATTCTCAAGATCACTCAGAGTTTGAGGATCTCTTCTGTGGTGCTCCTTCCGACTCTGAATCAAACCTGATCTTCTGTGATTAACTCTCACGAGTTGGGCTAAAGCCTGTCGTAGATGACAGTCAGTATGCATTTACAAGGCTGATGGTCCTAGCAAAATGTAGGCAGTTCTGAGCCCCGGTAGCTCAGTGGATAAATATTTCTCCTGCTGATCTTCCAGTCCCGGGTTCGATTCCCGGTTTGGGCGGAAATCTTTTTTGACGCTAGCGGGGTTCCATTGCATACAACCTTTCAATACCAACCCCAACCCCCCCCCCCCCCCCAACCCCAACTCCCATCGTCCAGATATAGCTGAAATACTGTTGAAAGAAGGTTAAGTCTAAAATCATCCATCTATCTATCTGTAAGTTGGCAACCGTGAAACGTCTCCCCGTACATCATCATAGTCCAGATTATATTTTATGGTCCTTTGGGATCATTGAGTTCATATAGAGTAATTTTGAAAATAGAGCTCTGCTTAAGCTGGTGCTATGGGATGGGGACGTGTCTAGTGTTGCCCAATTTCATTACTGGTCATGAACAGACTCAATTAATTTCTTCGGTCCAAGGGATCTTACCACACAGAACTGTTGTCGATTTTTAGGGGGAGTATAATGATCAGAGAATCAGTCCTTGTATACTTACACATCAGTCATGGTCTATCCCACTTAAAATGAGTTCCGCATACTTCCCCTATTTCAGTGCTGCAACTACAATCTCAGCGTCAGAAGGATCGGATATAGGTTATCTTCCGGTGGCTGATGGCAGCCGAGAGTTAGGTCGTTGTCCCCGCAACTCTCGTGAATATATAAATTTGACGATAATTTTGACCATCTGCTGAGAATTTTTGATGAGTCTAATAACTTTCAATCTGCCCTAATTCAGCAAGGTCAGTGAGCCCTAGTTCAAACAAATATAAATTCCGTCATTGGACAAAATATGTTATTACAATGTAGAAATGGTAAAAGCATCACGTAATGCCAGACAAATGATGGAATCCACGTTTCATGTCTCTTAGAATAATATCAACCTGAAGGCCATAAATAATTCGTCAGATCTTTGTTCCTTGAATCATTGACCAGCTTTTATATACATAAACCAATTACGTTTTCCCCCAATTTGCCTTGTTGTTGTTCATTAAAGGGGCTTTAATGAATGCAAAAATATGTTTCATTGAAATAAAATCTACCTTTATTATTATTATTATCATGATTGTTGTAAGTAATGTTTATTTATTTATTTATTTAGTGTTGTTCTACATGTATAAAAAGAGAATATTATTTGTTCGAATTAAGCAATGACGGCAATATGTTATGATGAGACTAGCTACCGTACAAATTTCTAAGTATTGGAACAGATACGTATGAGCAAACCGTACAGACATAGATCTTGTTGTATTTTTCTATAATACTGACAGACTGTCTTCTTGACGGAATAACAGCTAACAAAGAGGCGCGGGGCACCAGTTTATATAAATGCATGCTTTTGCTGCATCTGGCGGGGGATCCGTTGTGACTCGTTCGAGCGGCGATGGATTGATTAGGTTAGCACATCAGTACCGGCTGATCGGAGCCTTCACTTATCCGATAACCAATATTTGAATTAAGTTGACTTTATTTAGAGAAAAGTGAGGCTCGTGTCTGTTGGCGTGGATGCGTGGGCTGGTTACGGTAGTTGCTGTTCGCACGTCGAGCACTTTGCTCCATTTCCCCTCGATACAGCACATTTAGTAACTTATCCATTTACTTACTTACCCATTTTTCCATCGATTATATTTCATTCCATGTCTTGTCAATTATCCGACTATTTAGATGATAATTATTTATTTATTTATTTATTTATTTATTTATTTATTTATTTATTTATTTGTAAATGTTCGATGTTTGTATTTATGTAAAATATTGCAGTTTCATATGGTTGATTTAGTTTTTGCCATGTTGGCTTTTTGTATTCCTCGTTTTAGGAGAATGGCTGTAACTAATGTTGCGAGAACTTGTAGCCCGACCCAATTGTTTATACTATTTTTGTGTATAAAGACAATAAATATGTTTAAATTGATCATAGATAATGGTCGCGCTGTTTGCAATTTAGGAGCAGTCATATCTTGGTTTCAACACTGTTTGCCATTGGATGCATTTCTGTACAACCAAACTGTTCCCTATTTAGGAGAATTAAGGTAATTATTTTGGAATCCCAACTTTTTTAAGTTTCAAAGTTTTATGGTAGTTTTGGTTATAACTGCGGCTTCATAGACCTGGGGCCGTATTTATAAAACAACTTAAGTGGTTGCTATGCTGTTGCTAGGGCTGAATTTCTATTAAGGAGATTCCCTACAACTATGAAATTTGCTCTGGAGGAACAGTGTTACAAAGACTGTTCCTCCAGAGCAAATTTCATAGTTGACCTGACAATATTGACCTGACAATGAAAATCTTCGGTAGCTTTTTTTTTTCTTTTTTTCTTTTTCATTTTTTTTTCTTCTTTTTTTTTTTTTGAGAGTTGACCCCTTTTGAGAACAAAGGCAAAACTATAAATGGCGGAGTTGCTTTCCCTAAAACTATAGCCATTCACCTTCTTTTTACCAGGCATGATGCATTCCTGGCCAGTGCAATTTAAGAGCAGTCCTTCTACGCTAGATGTCAGTCCAATTAATGTGACACTGGTTATATAATACCGATTTTAAAACGGACTGGCATGGGCCGCTTATGGCTGATGTTGATTGTACAGTATGACCGGAAATTATTGAAAATCACATTTTTCATATGTTAATCCTAGTTGCTTTAGTAAATCTTTTCCATGGTGGAATATTAAGAAAGGAATGTAGTAAATGATAGTTTGTTTAACTAGCGTTTCCAGTGTTTTATATCTGTTTGTTGGACACAGGGGTCTACAATCGCAAAATAAGATGGATTTTCGAGAGATTTTCAGATATATGTGTCTTATACTAGTCAGCACTGCGGCAAGTTAACACATTCTGGGTTGCGTTAAATATATTATTAAACAATATCGAGTTGATCATAGTTGTTTTGTGTCATAAAATGTTTAAGTCTCAACGTTGGTAACTGAGATATCTAAGCAACTGAAAATTGGGTTTGGCACATTAGCGGTAAAATCTCAAAACAATTTGGACTCTGCTATATTCACGACATGATGAAATATTCAAGAAGTGATCTTTTTTCTGTTACGATATTATACATAAACTATTAGTGTTTGCAACTGTAAAGTTAAACTTGTCTGTCATTATTACTTTTCATTCAGTGAATAAATCTACTAGCCCACCCTGCTAAAAATTTACAATTGTCTCAGAATTTGGTGGCCGTCTAAAAGTCTAATCGTTGCTCAGGGCCGAATATACTCAAAAAAAAGAATTAAGAGGTCAAACTTTTACCCTGCGATTTCTGGAACATTCCAAACATTTGGTAAAGCAAATCATTGCTGCCTTCAATTTTATTCAATTTGAAAGTTTTATACACATGAAGTTTGTTCCTATAGCCTTTGTCTTGACCAGGTCCAGGCTTTCAGTTAAACTACCCCTAAAATGAAATTCGTTTACATTTCCATAAAGAATTGATAGTGTGTCAGTTTGGTCGGGCATAACTTAGAAAATTGCTATTAGTTTTAAACTTGTTACAGCTTGCTGGCCTTAAAAATAATTCAATTTGATGACTATCGAGCAATTTTGCAAAAAAATTCATAACTGGCGAAATCGAAAATTTTGGTGAAATGACTTCTGACCAGTTTGATATTTAGGTAGTGTGAATTGAAGTCTAGATTTGGTCTAGACAAATGCTATAGTTTCGAATTCAAATTTCATGTATACAAAACTTGCAAAATGAATGAAATGGAAGGTAGAAATGATTTGTTTACCAAATGTTGGAAATGTTCCAGAAATCGCAGGGTAAAACTTTGACCCCTTTATATTTTTTTCGAGTATAGTTTCTTATAAGGTATTGCTGATTCTAGAGCAGTGTTGTTTATGTATCTGAAAAAATAGTTTAAGGCATTTTGTCTTTCTTGAGCATTTTCTTGTAGACATTGTATTTCTAACTTCATCTTAGTTGTAATTTTACTCAAATTTTGTACTTGTTTGATTAAAGGGGGGTAGATAATCCAAGTCACATAGATGACTGACAGATATCAAAGCCACCACATTGTAGTACTGTGATGAATTTAACAACAACATGTCAAATCAGTTTCTTTTATTTCATATGAAGCTAGAAAAATACCGGCTGAAATCGGGTTAAAAATCTCAATAATTTCCGATCATACTATTTACACACAAATGTTTTGGGTGATACGAGCAGTACAAAACGTAGATGCCATGAAGTACGGAAAATCTTGTTGCGGCCGCAAAATCAATCAGTGATCCTTCATTCCTTGCTAGACATTAACACAATTAGGTTGCTTGGTTATAGATTTCATGCCCCTTTGATACACTATTTCTGGCTATATCGAGTAGTCTCCTAGAGAAAGACAGATAAAATTATCCTAGCAGCCCCCACTGGCACGTTCCATAAGCACAAAAGGCCCTTGACCTACTTTAAGTCAATAAAAATAAGACGCCCCGGCATCTTCAGTCAGACATTGATGAGTTTCAATAAAGCAACGAAATTCCATCACGTAGACCCCAGGAAAGTACATGTTAAACCTGTTCATGTTATCTGTCAAAATTGCTTTGCAGTGTAAATTCTTAAAGGAAGAATTTCTAACCTTCTATTTTAAAACCTCTAGATACTAAGTCACATTGTCTTTATCTTGATAAGTAATTCAATAAAAATAAGACGCCCCGGCATCTTCAGTCAGACATTGATGAGTTTTAATAAAGCAACGAAATTCCATTACGTAGACCCCAGGAAAGTACACGTTAAACCTGTTCAGGTTATCTGTCAAAATTGCTTTGCAGTGTAAATTCTTAAAGGAAGAATTTCTAACCTTCTATTTTAAAACCTCTAGATACTAAGTCACATTGTCTTTATCCTGATAAGTAATTCAATAAAAATAAGACGCCCCGGCATCTTCAGTCAGACATTGATGAGTTTTAATAAAGCAACGAAATTCCATTACGTAGACCCCAGGAAAGTACATGTTAAACCTGTTCAGGTTATCTGTCAAAATTGCTTTGCAGTGTTAATTCTTAAAGGAAGAATTCCTAACCTTCTATTTTAAAACCTCTAGATACTAAGTCACATTGTCTTTATCCTGATAAGTAATACATAGAAATCAATTGCACTCCAAAGAGTAAAAGGTTTACACAAATGTGCCTTCTTTATTCCTTCATTCTTTATACGAGTATAAATTAGCAAAAGGGCAAAGTATGCATATTCACTTTAAATAATGATTTCTGATCAACAGCGTTGTCCGTCGCTTAGGCATGTCAGTTGAAACGCTTATACTATTATCTGGGTTTTTGTGGGGAGGGGGGAGAGAGAGAGAGACTCTCTCGCTCTATCGCTCTCTTATTCTCTCTCTCTTACCTTGTGTCTGGGGCTGCTTTCTGGCTAGCTGTTTGCATTAGTTTTCTACCGAGGCCTACTCATCATCTAGGTTTTTTCAAACGTTTATTATTATAACTTTTTCCAAACGTTTATTGTTTTGCGAGACTGATGAAGGTGTTTCTGTTGCTTTAGATAGGCATAGGTAAAGTTATATGGAATAAATTCTAAACAGATCCTTGTGACGCAACGCTCTTTGTTACATTATTACAGTCTATATCGAGCCGCCTCCCAGAGAGAGAAATGAAAAAACAAATAGATAGGATAAATGAAACAAAAAATCCAAACAACCTATCCCGCACCTGCTGCCAGCTTAAATCGGCCCTTGCCCTACTATTATCCAAAATTAGTTGGATGCCCTGCCTCTGAAAGTTATACAGTACCGTGGCTCGACCTGACGAAACCCTGTTTTATGTGGCTTTTGATGCTTCTTATGGGACTGAGTTTGTCTATTATCGGAGCTTTATAATTCTTGTGTTTCTCTTTTTCTTTTCCTTTCGTGGTTTTGACTGGGTTGTGCGTTTTAACTGTGGCCCTGCTTAGCTATCTTCATTTGCATTTTTGTTATAGATAGTTTTACAGTGTATCGTTGCCTGTAACGTATAAGTTTGCTTGCCAGCATTTCAAGTTTAACTTGTTTCGACATTCTCTAGATCTAAAGCTCAGCACATAATGTCAAAGAGTCACGAAATGTCTTGTACTGCTTAATTACCATGCATGTGATTTTTCTGTAAAATTTTATTATGCTGCGTCATAAAGGAGTTTTTAGTTGTTGTTGGCCACAATACGTTTCGTTATGACGTCCTGATTCAGTCGTGCAATTTAGAAGACATGTCAGACATTGGGACCATACATGTTTGTTCATGCATGCACGTTTGGCAGGCTCTATGAAGTTGTTTAAACACGTTAACCTCGTGTTCAAATACCTTCCGCGGTATCAGGCAAATGCATTGCATTGAAACAAACGTGTATGCTCGCTGCTGTCGAGGTTTATAGAATGATTCCATAGAAAACTCATCGCAGTTCCTTGAAAATTATAAAAGTCGTTCTTTATAGTGCCTTGTATATTGTGATATCATTCGGCGAAAAGCAAAATGGCCTTGACGCTCATTATAGTGAAAAAAACACTTATTCCTGGTCAGCTCCCTAATGTCAGTAAAAGTAAAGTAAACAAGTGACGGTCCATTATTAGATGTTAAATATCATTTAATGTTTTGCCTAAAACGATGTTAGAACAGCACGACCATGGTTTGAGATAGTGTGCGTATGAATACCAATGCAAGAATATATATTCTTTGTAATAGGTGATCACGTTCGGGGAGTCACGTGATATTTGGTACCTATATTCGAACAGAACGTGTAAGAACTTTAATAATCAATGAATTTTCATGCGTAAAATTGCAGCTACCTCGCCGCTTTTGCACCAAGCCATTGTGAAAGAGCTGTTTTACAATACAATACAATCTTTATTACTCTCTGGCACACAGACGCATACAGCAAGAGAATCCTTTTACATTTACTCACATAACTGGTGTTGAAATACAAACAAACATTAATGCGAATGTATATCATCATCAATTTTTTGACCCGTTAGTAAATTGAGTATATTTGTTCCAATAGACAGAAATTGTAGTAACTTAATATCCCCTTGGAAAGCTGGGACCAATGCAACAAGGCTGATTTGCGGCCCAAAGCCCACAGCTGCATGCACTGCACTTGCAGTTGCGAACTTCGTGCGTTAAAATTCCACGTTGTATAGGCACTGAGATATTGGCCCAGCAAGCCAAGATACACGTACTTTGGTGACCCCGAGTTGTCATGTACGCTAAATTTTCAAAGCAACCTCGAACAAAGTATAGAGATCTTTGCTCGAGGCTATGTGGGAAGATACAGCGTGCATGAAAACGGCTCTTATATAATGGCTTGCTGCAAAAGCAACGAGGTATCTGAACTTTATGCCCCAGTCACACACACATATACGGATTCTGCGGATGCTACGGATGGCCAGTCCGTATCTATTGGTATCTATCCATTTAATCCGTAATAGATCCGTATCGCATCAGCAGAGTCCGTTACTGCCCGTATCATATCCGCAGGGTCCGCAGGATCCGCGTCGAAATTTAGAAAAGGTTCAAAATTCGGGCGCGGATGAGTAAACCGTAAAAGTCCGTAACAGAACGCATTTATCTGCATCTATCCGTATCTAATCCGTGTCTCATCCGTATCTATTCCGTGTCTTATCCGTAACTGAACCCATCATTCCGCAGCCCCAAGTTGAAGACTGATACGGTTTCATACGGATCTTTACCTTTAGTTACGGAAGTTATGGGTTATGACAGGGTCATTGATGAGGCTCTAGTAAACGTAACCTCGAAGTATGGCACATGCTCCTTCTCTCGAATGTGTTAAGTGTTGTGTGCTCATGAAGGATTAGATTTTTATTTAAATTTGTATACCTGGATCCAAACTTTATATTGGGTAAAGGTAAAGGTTTCCTACAGCCTAATGATCGTAGAGGCGCAGGCAACGGAGAGGAGGAGGATGGGGGTAGGTGGTTAGGGTCAATGTATCTTGGGCATAGCATATGAAAGGCGAAGCCCATCTCTCTCCTTTCGCTGCCTTGTCCTTCCCTGATTTCAAAAAAAGTACCCACTTACTGCTTGGTTGACATAGATATTCAGTCGGCAGTTGATAAAGTAGATACTATTCTAGTCCTTCAAGAACACTGAACACATTCGAAGGAGGGTACATGGACCACACTTCGAGAATTCGGCTACTCAAACCGCATCAGTGACCCGATATGATTTGGTTACGAAAACCAGAGAAAGCATAATGAATTTTTTTTAATTTTGATAAGGCAGTAAATTCAAAGACTGATTTGTACCATAAAAGATCTAAAAGGGGAAAAAAGTAATAATCTAGACTATAAATCTAAACCAATCAAAATTTTCTGATTTCTCAGAATATTTTCTTGACCTCAAAGGAAAAATATATATAATCTACACTACAGATGACATACGGGGAGACGTTTTACGGTCGCCGCACAGCACGACACCAGTGACACTGGAGTAAAATAGAAAGCTAAAAGAGTTCATTCAAGAGCACAAACACATTCGAAAGAAGGAACATGGGCCATCTTCGAAGTTTCGGCTACTCAAATTTAAAGAGTAACTACACTTCAGGAGCTGACTGAATCAGATCCCGAACCCTATCCCCAACATCAAAGGGAAAGATTGACAAAGACATCCCAACAAACAATAAATTACAAGTGATAAGCCGAGTCAGCAGCTCTTTCCAAAATAGGTGGCAACTCAGCTATCTTTATTGAACTAAATAATTTAGACCAACAGAAGGGTTACAACAGACTAAGCAAATTATGCGAAAAACATTTAACAACTATTTTCACCTATTTTCTATTTTTATTATAGAAGGGTTAAAATGAGAACACAATAAATTAAACAGCACAAAACAAATGCAGCTACAACGAAAGTACCGCCTTGGGACGGTCAGTTATAACTAGTGGGGGTTTTAACCGGTTTTACTGGGCCCAAACCTTCACCCTCACCCTCCGCCGCGGTGCACACAATTAGTTGGTAGTTCGGTTCGTATGGAGGTCCCCTGACCAGAAGATATTTATTGCTTCATTTCACCATCAAACTTTGTCCTATATTGGACAACTAATTGGAATTTATTAAAGAATTACTTTGTCCTACATTGGACAACTAATTCGAATTGATAAAAGTCAAATATTATTCAGTTTATGAAATGATGGCCCTACTATTGCCATAGGCAAGTTCATGAAAAGATGACCTTACTGTTACAAATAAGAAACATAACATCGCACCATAACTGCACCATACGTCACTGCCATTGCACCGACCCGGCCTCTCTGTTATAGTAGTCCTTTGCCCGCCCTACTGGTGTTGCCACCTCTCCAAACCATCCTGTAGGTATCTGTCAGTATTGGAACGCAACCTTTTTGTATAGGAGAAAACGCGGTGACGTCATCGATAAGGATTTCCGAGGTATTCCCCACACTGGTTGGCAAAAAGTCGATAATCAATAACGCTATATTGAACGTTTATTGGGTGATATTAGACTATGTAATTAATCATGGCGTGTATTTTGCGCATTATGATGCATATTTTTATATAAATGATAACGCTGAGAAATGTAGGTATTTTAGTGTGAAATATTGTTCTATTCTCTCTCCTAATTCATTTAAATTGGTTCCACGTAAATTGCTTTTAGATGTATACGTTTTAGCATGGATACTCTAAAATAATGTGTCTGTATCTGGTGTACATTTTGAAATTAAACCGGTTGTTTATTGTTGATAATGAATGTATCCGGTATTCAGCGGGTCTTTTATTAAGGAATAACTGTAATTATCATATTTCAAAGAACGCCGCGGGTTTCCTACAGTGACAATGTCATATTAATTTGTATAATATAACCAACTGTTTTGGGCGGTGTGGCTAATTTAAATATCAAATAAAACTCGATTATTATAATCTATGATATTTTAATATTAATATGCTTGTCCGCTAATAAAGTATAAAGAGCAAACAATTAGAGAGAGAGAGAGAGAGAGAGAGAGAGAGAGAATTTGTTGTTCAGATGTCATGAGCTCGGACTAAATAATGTGCCAATTACTGATAGTAATTTCAAAACAGAAGGTTCTCTGCTTATACGTGTATATTATCCTTTACCGTTTTATAACATTCTCTAATCGCAGTCATAAATATAAATTCATTTACTTATTTTATTTTTTACATTTTCTTATCCCTAAATCAGATCAATGTGTTTTATTAATTTTGCAATTTACTTCTCGTTGGATACACGTTTCTATATTTTATTGTCTATCATTTCTATTACCCCTGTTCTATTTAATAACCACCTTGATTGTCGAAAAGGTTTAAAGGTTAAAATACTGACCTTTAGTACCTCCGATTTATTGTATTTTTATTTCATTTATTTATTTTTCTTTTTAAGTCAGATATATTAAAAGAAAAAGTCCTGTTCCGAAGCGAGTCACTGTATGTCGAGTAATTAAATAACTAAATAATATTAAATAACTCTCTTTTTTCGCGCGACAAGCGATTAAAACAATATTTGCACTGGTTTTATCGGTTTCTATTTATTCGCAGCTTTCTAAACTATATTTTACGCTTTTCAGAGGTTAATTTTCAGCAAAATTCCATAGAAGACCATTGTCTGTCGCTATCTTTTTGCCAACCAATCTATCCACGTGATCATCCGATGACCTCACTGCGGGGATTCCCGTTATCTCCTATTGAAACGTAACTGTAGAAAACAGTCCGTTACAGTACGCCGAACGAGAAACGTAACTTCCGTAACTAAACGTAACGATCCGATTGAAACCGTATCGGTCCTCAACTTGGAGTGGGACTGCGGAATGATAGGTTCAATAACGGATAAGATACGGAATAGATACGTATGCGACACGGATTAGATACGGATAGATGAGGATATATGCGTTTAGTAACGCACCATTACGGTTTACTCATCCGCGCCCGAATTTTGAAACTTTTCAAAATTTCGACGCGGATCCTGCGGACTCTGCGGATATGATACGGACAGTTACGGACTCTGCGGATCCATTACGGATAAAACGGATAGATACGGACGGGCCATCCGTAGTATCCGTATGTGTGTGTGTGACTGGAGCATACAAGGAGTAGACACAGATGTGGACGTCGCAGTTAATATTTTCTATTCTTCTATCCGTTAGGCATGCGCAACAGTCCGCAGCTGAAGGTATTTATCCGCATCTAAAGGTTACAGAAGGTAACGGAAGGTTAGTAGTTCGTACCTATCCGTATCCATACGCATCTATTGGTAACTATATCCGTAAATTCATTAAATAAAATTAGGCCACGCCCACAAATTCTGCTGATAAACTGAGGATTTTATCCGCAACTATCCGCCCTATCCGTAATGTGTGTGTGTGACTGGGGCTTTACCGAATAAAAAATCATTAATTATAAGGAAAAAAATAAACAATTTTTTTTCCGTTCTGTCCTACTTTCGGTATACAATAACCTTCCTGGATGTTTACTGGATGTCGACACCATTTAAGCTATTACAGCGTCTATTAATGATTTACTGATTGGTTGTTTTGGGTTTAACGGCCCTTTAAGACAGTAATTCAGTTTATATCGGGCAGTCTCCCAGATAGAGGGAGAAAGAACAGAAACTAGAAAGTGTGTTTGTTAAACACTATGCCCCCACCATATGCTTGCCACTAAAAGCAACCCGCATTAGAATGATCAGCACATCAAATACTAACAGTTTACCTAAAATAAAGGTTCTAGGTCAAATAGTTCAAAAGTTGGAAAAATGCTATTCAACAAAGGGGCATAATTCAGTCATTTTTTGACGGAATTTATACAAAAGTTAATCAGGTGGTCTACATCTTAGCCCCTAGCAGTATGTCAAATATGAGCATCTAGCTTAAACGGTATTACCAGGATTTGGGGAACAATTTTTCATGTATTTTTTTTAAAGAGGCATAAAAGGGAAATTAAAGGCATTAAGAGGCATTAAAGGGAAATAACTCTGTCAAAAGTGAATGCATCATAACGCTACTAGCATCAGAATAATTAAAATATCAAATACTAACAGATTCCTAAACATTAGTGTTCCCGGTCAAATGGTTCAAAAGTTGAAAAAATGCTAAATTAAACAAAGGGGCATAATTCAGTCATTTTTGACGGAATTCGCCTAAAAGATAATTAGATATCTACATCTCAGCCCCTAGCAGTACGCAAAATATGAGCATCATAGCTTAAACTGTATTTCCAGGATTTAGGGAACAAATTTTCATGCAATTTTTTATAAAGGGGCATAATTCTGTATATACAGGGCAAACGGAAAAGAAAAAAAAAGTCGGGTCTGCTTATATTTTATGATCTACCAGCCTATGAAATATCAAGGCCCCCGCAGTGATTGTTCTTGAGAAACAGACCACCCATAATTATATGGGTGGTCTGTTCTCGTCTGTATAATATGTTTCATACAGATTAGAAAAAGGAAATAACTCTGTCAAAAGCAAATGCATCATAACGCAATTAACATCAGAATGATCAGTGCATCAAATTCTGATAGTACACCAAAATTTAGGATTCTAGGTCAAATGTTTCAAAAGTTGGAAAAATGCCAAATCCAACAAACGGGCATAATTCAGTCTTTTTGAGAGAATTGGCCCAATAGTTTGTCAGGTGATCAACATCTCAGCCCCTAGCAGTATGCCAAATATGAGCATCCTAGCTCTAACGGTATTCCCAGGATTTGGGGAACAAACTTGCTGGTATTTTTTTTTTTGAAAAAAAGGGCATAATCCAGTAAGTACAGGGCATACGGAAAAGAAACAAATACGGGTCTGCTTATTTTTTGTGGTTTACCCACCTATGAAATATCAAGGCCCCAGCAGTTATTGTTCTTGCGAAACAGTCCACCCATATTTATGTTTTATACAGATGAGAAAAGGGAAACAACTCTGTCAAAAGTGTGTGCATCATAACGCAACCAACATCAGAATAATCAGCACATCCAATACTTGTAGTATACTAAATATTAGGGTTCTAGGTCAAATAGTACAAAAGTTGGAAAAATGCCAAATTCAACAAAGGGGCTTAATTTATTCATTCTTTGTGTTGGAATTTGCCCAAAAGTTAATCAGGCAGGTGATCAACACCTTAGCTCCTAGCAGTATGCCAAATATGAGCATCCTAGCTTAAACGGTATTCCAAGAATCTGAGGAATACTTTCGTTTAATTTTTTGAAAAAGGGGCATAACTCTGCAAGTACAAGGCTGATGGACAAGTACTAGTGGACAAGTTTTCAATAGTCTATCCACCTATGAAATATCAAGACTCCAGCGGTAACGGTTCTTGAGTTAATGAAATGTGACGTACGGACGGACGAAATTCCGGACGGACGGACGGTCATGCCCAAACCAATTTTCCCCCTCAACTTCTTCGAAGTTGGGGGCATAATGATTGAAGAGAGAAAAATGTCACAAAAAAAACACCACCTTCACCTACTTTAAGCAAAGGCTCTGCCGTACAATGCTTCTGTAGGCGCTTTTGAATATCTATCTTCTCTTGTTTGTTGGGTTGTCATGTAGCATGCGGGATTCAACTTAAAGGGATGGTTATGCCAGTGAATGTTCAAACGGTTCTTGAACGCGTTTACGGAGGGTGCCAAAACAACAGAGTTTGCAGTGCATTCCAGATGTCAAGAACATGACTTGAAAAGCTGTTACAGTGTACGTTAATCTTGCTCGAGACTTGTATAACTTATAGGAGTGGTCTCTGGTTGCCTGATATAACGATAACGTGAAAAATTTATCACTGTCAACTTTATCCATACCGACTCGTGAAGAATCTTGAACTCTGGCAGGACATCCGCTCATTGTCTTCAATATTCTAAAGTTGGAAATCCTAAAATTTTCAGTCTTTCAGGATAAGACAGATGCTAAACACACTTTACCAAACGAGTAGCTCGCCTTTGGACATTTTCGATGACTATTTTATCTAAATTATATAGACCATATCTGTGTTGCATATTCTAAATGCGCAAAGATTTGTACAGATTAAGAAATATCAATTTATTTAAATTTGTGAAAGTTCTGAATATAATTCCTAAGTTCCAATCAGTTTGATAAACATGTTCTCTGAAATTCAGCTAACAATCTATTGTTACTCCAAAAAAAATTTCACAGTCAACTTTTTTAAAAATGGTAGGTCCATGACTTGAAGAATTATCATAATATACTCTCAAATCTTGTAAGGCAACGTGTAAATGGTGACATTTGATGTCATTGAAGAACATTTTACATGTGTCAGCCGATGCTTCTGCATTTCCTAAGCTTTCTTGGAGTTTTTTACTTTCGGGGATGGAGTCTACAGTAGTGTACAACTTTGCATCATCCGCAAAGAGTTTTATACATACAGTTATGATATCTGGTAGGTCACTGATGAAAATCAAAACGAGCACAGGTCCAAGAACACTACCTTGTGGAATTTCACTACATCCATCTTACCAACTTGATTGTGAACCATTTATAACAACCCTTTGTTTTTTATTGTTGTTTTTTTTTTTTCTTAAAAAATTATTTGATCCACTGATGAACTTTACCCGTGATGCCAAAATCATACATCTTTTTCAGAACTCTTTCATGTGGAACTTTGTCAAATGCTTTACAGAAGTCTATGTAGGTTATTTTGAGATTTTTGCCCTGATCCTCTGATTCTGTCAAGTATTCAGGAAATTCCAGTAACTGCGTAACACATGATTTGCCTGCTATAAAACCATGCTGATGCTTGGAAAACAAATTATTGATGGTCATGTAACTGACTAAATCTCTGATAATTTTCTCCATCAATTTCCAAGTTACAGATGTTAGGCTTATATTGGTATATAGTCCTTGGACAGACTTTTTCTCTTTTCTTTATAAATATTGCTGTTACATGTGCTTTTTCCACTTTTCGGAGATCTTTCTTTCTCGTAATGATTTCTGAAGAATTTTCTGAATGGCGTTTTTAAAATATCTTTCGTTTCTGTTAACATCTCTGGATGAATTTGATCTGGACCCTGCAACTTAGGAGGATTTAGCTGATTGATTACCTTTATGACCATGTCCTCAGTGATACAGACAAATGATAACTTTGCTATAAACTGTCTTTGATCAAAGGCTGGTAGAGGATTATCCCTTCTTTTCTTGTCAGTCCACCTGCTTGATTTTATAGTTTATACACTGATGATTTGGTCTTAGTTTTGGACCTTATATACCTCCAGAAGATTTTGTTATCACTGTTAATTCTGGCAGACAGATCAACTTTGTAGTTATACGTTGCCCTTAACATTTTACTTACCATTTTGTTTCTAGCAGACTTGTAATTGGAGTAATTACTAGTTGCCATACAGTACTTTTCTTGTGTTTGACCTTGATAGCATATCAACAGGATTTATTATAACTGGATAGTTTCTATTACACCCTGACCCACCTTGCATGATTACCACCATACCTGGTATGATTTTTGTAATACTTGGATAAGGTGTTCTGCAAGGCAGGACTACGACTGAGATAAATCTAATTTCATTTAATACTTCTTCCCAATTGATGCGCTGTAAACTGGTATTGACTAACAAGTAATCTCCCATAAAAATTTCGTTTCTTGAAGGAGTAAAACGTTGTACGGACATAGCAATTAAAATTGTATAAAAGCACAAGATGATCACTATAGCCCAGACCCTGAACATACTGAACATACTACAGATTGCTCGCCATATTTTCTTTGTTTGTAAGGATGAGATATAAAACTGAAGGTGAATTCTACTCTTTTATTCTTGTAGCTTCTTTGCCATGCTGATAAAGGAAGGAATCTTTTACAGTTTCCAGAAATAAATATGCAATATGATCTTCGCCAAATGATAACGACATATCAACCAAGTTAATCAATTTCATATTGAAATTCCCATTAATAGAACATGAGAAAATTTTAGATCTCTAATTTTCAACAATAAAGATGTGAGCTCCATAATTTTTTTCCAGAGGCTACTTGGACTCCCGTATATACATGATACTAATTAACTGTCATTATCTTTGAGGCAAATTTTGCTCAAAACCATTTCTTTAAAATTAGTCTCTATGGCTATGACTCTATACAATGCATAGAATTTGTTTGAATGTATAGTGCTACACCTCTTCCCTCATCAAACGCCTTGAAAACTCATAGTTCTGTAATCTGAAATAAGGTGTGGTGGTCGGGCGATGGTGCTGGTTATAACTTCAAGTGACGAGGCGCCCAACTTATTTAGCTAAAAGTAGGTTAAGGACCTACTGTGCATGCAAGTGGTACGGGCAAGGATTGTTGGGAATTTTTTCTCTCGATCATCATTTCTCTTTTCTTACTCCCTCTCTCTTGGAGACGGCCGATATAGACTGAAATACTGTCTCAAAGAGCCGTTAAGCCCAAAACAACCAGCCAACCAACCAAATTAAACTGAAATAAGATGCATCAAGCTGAAAAATGGAAATCTTTGGTAAAATTTCAGTTAAACCAATGACATTAGGTGAGCTTTCTGTAATGAAAGCTTCCAATTCTAATTTTTGGTCTGGGTAAGTGTGTCTACATTTGAGTCAAAATAAACTTATTACATTTTGTACATTCTTGTCTTTAAAACTGCTATTATTGATTTGTTGTAAATGTTGTTTGTTTGTTTGTTTTGTTTTTTGTTGTTGTTTTTTTTGTTTGTTTGTTTTTTGGGGGGTTTTGTGTGTGTTTTTTTGTGTGTTTTTTGTGTGTGTTTTTTGGGGGGGGGTCGTTGTTTTTTGCAGCATAATTTTTAAAACAATTAACTTCTGATTAGGGTTGCCCCTCCAAGACTTACTTTGGTGCTGGGGTGTTGGAATACCACCTGTTATTCTTTGCTCATCATGTACAGTTTCATCGTCATCAGGTCATAAGGCTGCGAGAAGTGAAATACTGTGGATTCATTTGCTTCCATTTCATCAACCTGAGACATAGTGGTTTCAGCTGATACCACTGGGCTCAGGTCCCGATAAATACTTAGGTGTTGAGTAGCTGTACGAAATGGTGGTGGAGGAGGCACAGTTCTATCTGTAGCATTCCTAGAATGTGCCCGGTGGGTATTTGACCTCTTTTCCCTTTCAGAGACTGTACGTACATACGTCAGCGGGAAAAAGCACATTTTCGAAATCAAACACTCAGACACCCCAGTCCAACACAGAGGAACTTCGCATAAATGCAACAATACCAAAATGAAATAAAAACAATAAAAACAAATAAAACGCATATTTATTCCTTTTATCCTATTGTCTATTGTAAACCACAAAATCAAGTACGAATCAAAGTGAACAGCTATCCATTTAACCAAAATACTAGGCATACAAAAATATGAGCCGCGACACGAGAAAAATCAAGGAAGTGGCATGTGCCCAATGCGAAGACTCATTTCATCCCGGGCATCCACCCAGTCTGATCAGAGTCTTTGTTGTGCACTTAAAGGGGGCTAAGTGTCTAAGCTACCTCCATGCCGACAGCAAAGAATCTGATTAGACTGGGCCGACGCCCAGACTGATCTGAGTCTTCGCGTGACGCATATGCAACTTATACGCATCAGATGTCTCCGCCTTGTAAAATCAAGACACTCAGGCATGTTATGCAAGGCACTATGTGCTTATGCGTCATTAGAGTATGGCTGCTGGAAAGTGAAAAATTGTATTGTAAGCCTTTTTTATTGTTGTTGTTCTTATATTTTTTCGTCGTTTGTTCTTTGATAAAAATGATCTCTGTAATGAAAAATACGTAGTAGCGTTCACTCAATGTACAATAACAATGCTTGGCAAAAACATTGCCATAGACTGATATAGTAACATAGAAGCAACTTTCTATCTCTGCTATGACGTACATGTGCTTCTATAACAACGACAAAAAAGGTTATAAACCAGACACCAATAAAATCATTTGGTTGGTTGGTTGTTTTGGGTTTAACGGTCCTTTGAGACAGTATTTCAGTCTATATCGGGTCTTCTCCAAGAGAGAGGGTGAACGAAAAGAGAAATGATAGATGAAAGAAAAAACTATCCAAACAAATCCCGGACGCACCTACATCAAGCACAGTAGGACCTTGACCTACTTTTATCCAAATAAGTAGAACTCCCGGGCACTGGAAGTTATAAACAGCACCATCGCCCGACCACCACTCCCACCTATAAAATGAATGAACTTACCCAATTTATAAGGATACAATAGTCCACTAGCCAGAAATAGGTTTTAAATTGCATCCACATTTTCCGTTACAAAACAGTTTCCGCCTAACAGGCGCCCTTGTCGACCACCACCCCCACCTATAAAATGAATAAACTCATCAAATTTGTAAGGGTACAATAGTCCACTAGTCAGAAATAGGTTTTAAATTGCATCCAAATTTTCCGTTACAAAACATTTTCCGCATAACAGGCGCCCTTGTCGAAAGAGAAATATCATGACTTTGTTTACTTATTGCGACTTAAATGCGGGCACTGCAACTGAGGCAGACTATATACCGTGCACATCGAATATACCTGAGCTGAAAGAATTAAATGACATATTTAAAGACACCGTAACAAAATTAAGACGATCTAGAGATAATATAGTAAACGCATTTGGTAAAACTTTATTAAATCTGTGTTAAACATATGCTTGGACAATTGTAAATGGTCGCTATGGTACAGATTATGATATAGGTGACTTTACATATACTTCTCCAAATGGATGGAGTGTAATTGATTACTTTGTTGTAAATAGAGATATATTTGAGATGATAAAGGGTTTTTCAATAGAAGACAGAACAGAAGCAAAGCATTTTCCTTTAAACCTGCAATTAAACGATATGAACTGGACAAAGCATACATATAATAGTGACTCAGATGTAACAACTGAAGGGTATAGATATGTTTATGAAGCTGAAAAAATGTACGAATATAATGGAATCTCTACAAGAATATTTATCTGGGGATATTGCTGATCAACTTGGAACTGATTTAAATGATCCATATAAAAACATTAATGATGTTCTATCCGGTCTGTTGGATATTATCTATAAATCTATTGAAACTTTTAAGCGTAAGAATAGCAAACGTCAAAAGACATATGAACAACCTAAGTGGTTTGATGAGGACTGCAATGCATTGAAACACTGGAAATATAAAATGCTGAGACTTTACAGACAGGACAGATCTACGAATAATTTAGACAATTATATAAAAGCCAGATCCGAATTCAAAACAGTATGTTATAATAAACATGAAGATTCCAGACGAAGTGATTTGGATTCTCTAGTCGGAAGTTTAAAAGACTCTAAAGCATTTTGGAGTAAGATCAAAGAAATAAACAACAGACAAAACAAGATTAAGGACAGCAACATTAGCACCGGACAGTGGTTTCATTATTTTAAAGATTTGTTTGAAGGAGTAGATAGAGACGAATCAAATTATCATGATAATGAAACAACTGAAGATGAACTAGACGAAATATTTAGAGAAGAATCTGATATTGAAATACAAAACGAACTTATGACCTCTCCTATATCTAATGCAGAAATAATGAAAGCAATTAACATCAATTCTCTGTAAGCACCAGAATTTTTGAATGGGGGCGTTCCACGCACCGTCTCAGAATTGGCTGAAATTTTCACACAATGGTCCTTACCACTCAGGTATAAGAAAATAACCTTTCAAACTTTGACATCTACTTCCGTTGCCATGGTAACCGTCAGTGTCGATTTCAGCGAAATTTGGACTTAAATTCTTGTGATTTATATTAAAAATGGCATATTTTCACCCTTAAAAATCATAATAATCAACAGGTGGACAGGAAAAACAATTAGACCTGTAAAATATTTGAGTTTTATTTAGCATGTTTCACAACAGACTTTAAGAAAAAATTAATGTCACTAATAGTACCTTCATTGTCGACAATACATACTCTGGCGAATTTCATTAAAAGTGAAAAATGCAAAAAATGACAATATTTCAAGAGGAATAAAAAAAAAATGCAGGCCTCTATGAATAATTTACATAGCTACTCTTGAATTAACTAAGTATCATGATTGTAACTATGAAAAAAACTGAGTGGGGTAAGAGCATCTTCGTGGAAAAATAAGCATACTAAATTTGCACCGTTACAGAAATTTAAAAAAATGGTTTTGAGCAGGTAAGCAAACATTTTGGCTCTATGTTAGCATTGTAGTAAGTTATGCATATATTGTTGCTGATAATTTATGACTACAGGTCAGTTTTTATTGAATTTGTATCAAACATTTCCTTGTCTCCAAAGAAAATGCATATTTTACGCCTTCTTAGTGGAAAATATGTCGAAAACAGGGGGTAGGGGAAATAAACAAAAGCAAAATATCAACCGTAAAAGGAAGACTCTTTAATAAATGACTTTAACTGTGTAAATATCCATTCAGCATTATGTTAAACTGAACTTAATTAAAAATTTATCAATGTGTGTGATGCTAAAGGGCAATAACTCTGCATTTTTGACGAAAAAGCAAAAAAAATTAGAAAACGCACGAAAATGAACTCAACCGTAGCTGATTACTGTGGGCATTAAACAATAACACAACAACACTTTTTAAGGTAAATACCAAATATATTTCATGGAATATGTTGAAAATATAAAAAAAAATCACGAGTGCGTAGCATGAGTGAAATTCTAATATTTTCAACACATGAAATATTTTTGGTATTTATCGAAAATAGAATTTTCTTTTTTTCTGTTTCGAAAATAAAAATAACTTTTTTTCATAGTCATTTCTTGTTAATTTTGCTTGTCTTAGCACATTTAGTGGGTATAATATTGGGTGAAACTATAGTTTGCACCTAGAAAATGGCTAATAAGGCCATCTGAAAGAACAAATAAAAAGAAATTGGCAATTTAAGAAAGCCGTTTGCAGCTGCCGTTAGACTGATGTTGCATGCAAATTAGTTATACTCCGACTCAAAACCTGAAATCAAATGTGACATCATTACTTGATTTCGCATGCTAACATCTGTAGCATAATGTCAGAATGCTACATTTCAGACTTTTTTCGGAAAGAAATTTAGTCCAAAATTGTCAAAAGCAGCTGCAGTTTACTGCAGTGAAAAATTACTAGAGCAAGTCAGCAGAGGCTCACGTATACCTATGACCAGTGCCACTGCCTAATGAAAGCATACTTTAACACACAACTTCAATGCAAATGTCATACATGTACAAAATTCTAAGTCTGTGGCCTTGACCCTAGGACAGCTACAGCATCCACATGATGTTAACCAGTATGATGTAAACCAGTATGAAATAAACCTTTCATGTATCATTAGGTGCCACTGAAGTATATTGGATTTAACTATTTGCCAATTAAATACAGCACATGGCTAAGTCCTAGTTACTGACCCCTGGCCCCATTAATGAGCCTGACCCTGCAGCTTAGGAAGTCCATAAAGAAAGCAATGATGCAGGGATATCATGAATCAAATATGGAAGAAATCTTCAATGCAGTTACATAGATATATGCAATCAGATAGGTTTAAGGCAAAACTTTGAAATAATGAAAATGCCTAAGTCCTAATTATTGACCTCTGGTCCAACCCTGGGACCTGACCCAGGGGTTTAGCTAATTCACATCAAAAGTAATGCTATAGAGATATGAATCAAATATGAAAAGAATCTGATGTGTGGTTACAGAGATATGAGCCACCCATAAAGGTTTAACGCAAAACTTTGATGTAAAGTTGACGAACGGACAGACGAACGAACAAACACTCAAACAAAAGGACAAACGGATGGAATGACAAAAACTATATACCCCTGACATACTTTGTATGTAGGGGGTATAATAAATCATATCAGTCACTAGTGAAATGATACAATATATTTTACTGCAGACAATATCACCTTTATTTTTCTAGATATGCATTGAATTCACTACTAGAAAATGGTGTCTGTAAGACACTAATGATGCCCCCATGCAGCACCTGTCACAGGACATGTGTACATCCCTAAAGCACTTGTTAAGCACAAACACTGTCTACAAAGAGAATCCACTGGAAACACTACACAAAAATTTCTTACCCAACAGTGCAAAAATGCCGCCAAAAATGATAAGTTTAAAAGGGCATAATTCCTTCAAACTTATATTTTTCTCCACCAAAAAACCACATGCACATCTTCATTATGTTCACAACAAGCCTAAAATGACCAAGCCCCAAGGTTATAAAACATTTCTCGTGCTCAAATCAGCTGAGCATGAAATTATCTCTGCTGATAAATATGAAAATTCCATATTTTTCAGTAGAGAAAATTTGATACTTAGCTATTTGAACTCAACAAGAAAACAAATTGTACTTATTAGTACTTTGCTATTAATTAGCAGGTAAAATTTCATGCTCAGCTTGGGGCAAACAAAAGTTCAAAACGCCATACTTATGGTGGCTGGTTTGTGCCATTTCGTCTTTTCGTCTTGTCGCCGCGAAAAGACGCCAGGAGAAAAGACGAAAAGACGCCATGCAAAAAGACGAAAAGACGAAAAAACGCCATGCGAAAAGGCGAAAAGACGACAAAATGCCATGCGAAAAGACGAAAAGACGAAACCCGCCACGCGAAAAGACGAAATTTCAGCGCGAAAAGACGAAAAAACGCCATGCGAAAAGACGCCATTTGAAACTCTTATTTTGTCGTCTTTTGGCGTGGCGTCTTTTCGTCTTTTCGCCTGGCGTCTTTTCGTCTTTTCGCATGGCGTTATTTCGTCTTTTCGTCTTTTCGCGTGATGTTATTTCGTCTTTTCGTCTTTTCGCATGGCGTTATTTCGTCTTTCGTCTTTTCGCGTGGCGTTGTTTCGTTTTTTCGTCATTTCGCATGGCGTTATTTCGTCTTTTCGCTGCGAAAAGACGAAAAGACGCCATGCGAAAAGACGAAAAGACGAAATAACGCCACGCGAAAAGACGCCATGCGAAAAGACGAAAAGACGACACATAAATACCCTGCTATTGATAACTGTATTGATATCATATACTTAGACAGTTTGTCTGGGTAAACTGTGAAGACTCATATCAGACTACTGCAAACACAGATCCTGATGCAGTCTGATCATGTTCGCACTGAAATGTTATTTGATGTTCTTTTTCGACGTATAAGAATTATAAGGACAGACCATAAAATTAATGTGGAGTCGGCAATATTTTCGGTCAGTATGGTACCGTTTTGCAATTAAGGTGTACAAATATTCTATTCTAATTACAGTTAAGACACTTATACTTAGACAAGCGTTTTTGATTAAACCCTGATCAGAATGCAATCTGTAGAGAAGTGCAATAATCACGGTTTGCAGTTTTTGCCACTGATTTTTTCTCTCTTTTTTGAAACATCACCAAAAATATGAGGAAGGTCATTATGGTATTTCTACTGAACGGACAGACAAGAAAATGAGCCGTCCTTATGTTTTGGAGAAAAATACTCAAATCAATTTCATCATAATTATATCTTCGTTTTGATCTTAAACTACCAAAAAGATTAAGTACCTTGTTGACAATCTAATCTCCCACAAATTATGGAGGAACATATAAACACTGAAACATGATATGAATATGGCATACATTAACCTGCAGCTAACCCAAAATTTGAACAAATTTATAGATTTCTAAAGACATCGCAGATAGAACAGAGCCTGATCAGACTGCTCTTTTTGGATAATGCTCCTTCCGCCATCTTTACAAAGGGGAACAACTTCTGTGACTTCCTCTTCCCTAGTAAGAAATCGTTTCTTAAAGGGGTTTGCTCTTACACGAAAGAATTTGCTCCAAAAGGAGCAAAGTCTTTCCTTTAGGTGTGTTCTCCCTTACAGAGAAGGAAGTAAAAATGCAGTGTCGTTATTTCGTCTTTTCGTCTTTTCGCGTGGCGTTATTTCGTCTTTTGGCATGGCGTCTTTTCGTCTTTTCGCGTGGCGTCTTTTCGCGGCGAAAAGACGAAATAACGCCATGCGAAAAGACGAAAAGACGAAACAACGCCACGCGAAAAGACGAAAAGACGAAATAACGCCATGCGAAAAGACGAAAAGACGCCAAGCGAAAAGACGAAAAGACGAAAGGACGCCACGCGAAAAGACGACAAAATTAGAGTTTCAAATGGCGTCTTTTCGCATGGCGTTTTTTCGTCTTTTCGCGCTGAAATTTCGTCTTTTCGGGTGGCGGGTTTCGTCTTTTTGTCTTTTCGCATGGCGTTTTGTCGTCTTTTCGTCTTTTCGCATGGCGTTTTTTCGTCTTTTCGTCTTTTCGCATGGCGTCTTTTCATCTTTTCGCCTGGCGTCTTTTCGCGGCGACAAGATGAAAAGACGAAATGGCACAAACCAGCCACCATACATACTTCTGTCAAAATTGATTTGAGCTCCAACAAAAAGCAACATGCACATCTTCATTATGTTCAACACATGCCTGCAAGGATCCATTGAAAATCATGAGAGGAATTGATAATACAAACTCCACAACCTACAATACAACCATTGCCTATAATGACTAAGATCAAAAGGTCATAATTCTGTGAAAATTAGTGCTTGCTCCAACAAAATCGCTTATGCATGTTTTCGTTACGTCTACAATGCGTATGCAAAGTTTGAAAAATATCCATTTTAAAATGAGGAAGTTGATTACACAAATTCCATACCCTACAATGCAAAAACTTGCCTGAAAGACAGACAGGAGCAAATCTTAATGCCCCTGACTATCGTCACAGAGGCATAAAAATGCTGAACTTAATAGCCTTGGAACATGATTTTGTCTTTCATTCAAATTTGAAAGGTCCATGAGGAAGCATCAAAAACCTCCCTTGGAACCTGGCAAATGTTAAAGAATGGAAAATCATATTTGATCCCTCTTATAACAAACAGTCATTTGATTCACAGAATCTTATTGTCAGGGTCATTTCATATGAAATTTATGAAACTTGTCATAATTTCATAAATTCCATACAAAATGTACACTTGTGCCAGATCCTTTATATTAATTATAGATCCTTTATATTAATTATAACTGGTAATTAATAGTTGCATACTGACATACCATTAAACAGTTAAATCATGTGTTATAAGCAGCACTGTCTGATGGATCAACATCAACATCAGCCAGTAAATTGCAATAATGAGGTTTGTTTACTGACATTTCCTTGGATTTATCATCACAATGTTAAACTAGGAATTTGGGTTCCTCGCTGTTTCAAAACGTTTGCCCACAAACACCATATTCAAAACAGTAAAGAAAATCATATTACTTCAACTTGATACAGACAGGGTATGTTATATTGTTGCAATGCTTTCCAAAGGACTTATTTGTGGTGGATTTCAGAAGGTTTAAAGGTTTTATTCAATGACCGGGATCGGGTTACTAGAATTACCGGAATCTACCTTATTACCGGAATACACCAAAATATACATTTATATTATCAAAATAAACTCAAATAACCGATCGGGAGGTATCGGTCACAATGTAACATGTTACCACAACACAAATAATTAACAACAAAAACAATTTGAAGAAAGCTTCAAAGCAGATTGGGTAAGACTGACTGATGACACTCGGAGAGCGGTAAACCAGATCTCCAGATAATGTATATCCCATTAATCCCAACAAATATACCATCACTTATTCAAATTTCAAACTTCTGTGTTTCCAACAATTTTACAAAGGATAATCACATCCTGTATGCCTCTCTGGAAAACGTAGCCTTTTAAATGAGGTCTACACCCCAAGGAAAGAATTATCTCCCAAGGCAGTAAACTTCTCATCAAGTGCTGACCCCCTCAAGAAGAAAGCCAACTGACGAGTCAACATCTGGGTTTTCCACCATCCCTACAAATGTGAATTATCATAAACTCCTGTTTGCCTCTCTGGAGGACACAGCTGTGCAAATGAAGTCATCTCTTCGGCAAATTCAGAAATGCCATAACTAGAGTTATTCTAATGATTATGCTATACTGAACAGTCACTCTATGTATTTTCTGATTTACAAAGGGGAGCAACTGTCAACTTTACAAAGAAGAGCAACAAGAACTCCTGTTTTCTGGTTTGCTTTGCTGAAGGATGCATCTCTTCATGAAGTTCTGTATGCCTCTGGACCTCATTTTCAAATAAATGAGGTCAACCCCCAGGGATAGAATTTGCTCCCAGAGGAGCAAACTACCCACAAGGGCCGACCCCCTCAGGAGGGGAAGGCAAATTATGGGTTAACATCTGGTTTTTCCACCAGCCCTACAACGATGAACATCATAAGATCCTTTTTGCCTCCCTGGAGGACAGAGCTCTTCCAATAAAGTCTACTCTTCAGAAAAAAAGAATGGGTACACTAACAGGAACAGCAACTCTATCATTTTCAGTTTTGCCTCCTTCCTAAATTTACAGGTGCCAACTCTTATATGTAAGAATTTGCCTCCCCAGCAGCATATTCTTTCCTTTACATACAGGCTCCATTTTTGAAAGCTTCATCTCAGGGATCAACCAGTAAGTCACAAAGGTTGTTCCCCTTCGTAAAAATGGATCAGAAACATGAGGGAAGTAAACAGAAAGTCAATGATTTTGTTTCTCTTTGTAAAAATGGTGGAAAAACATGATGGAAGGAAAGAGGAAGTCACTTATTTGTAAAAGGTAAAGATAAAGGTTTCCCATAGCCTAATAGCCATAGGGGCAGTGGGGGTTAGAGACCCACTGTATCTTGGGCACAGCTGATGAAAGGCAGAGTCCATCTCCTTTCACTGCCTCATCCTTCCCTAATTCGAAAAAAGTACCCATTTACTGCTGGGTTGACACAGAGAGTTTTCCAGTCGTCCGATGGCGACAGTGAGCTGCGAACTCAGGACCTTCCGCCGACTTTCTGCACAATAACGGAGCCACTCTAACCACTCAGCTACCGCGCCTCTCTGTAAAAAGAAGGGAACACATAAAGATGTACCCATACACCCTAATTGCATATTTGAAAAAATCAACATGGGATATACAGGTATACTTTAGAACTGTGCAGTAAACCCCATATTACTCACCTTCTTAAATCATCAAATGTGAATGGGTTCACTCTCGGGAACAACAACTTTCCCATTTTCATTTTTGCCTCCCATCTAAAATGATTCTGTAGGAGCAAATTCTTTCCTTAACAAGTAGACTCCATTTTGAAAGGGCTTTATCATCCCAGGAAGCAGACAAGAAGTCATTCAACTTGTTCCCTGTGTAAAAATGGTGGGTGGAAAACATGAGGGAAGCAAACAGAAAGTCACTAAAGTTGTTCCCCTTTGTAAAAATGGTGACAAAAACTTGAGGGAAGCAAACAGGAAGTCACTTAAGTTGTTCCTAGAGATGTAAACATTCAAATACCCTTACACCATAATTTCATACTTGGAAAAAAATGAAAATGGAACATACAATACTTGTACTTTCAGTAATCAAAAGCCAGATTTTCTCAAAGACTAATATGTACTCATGTAATCTGTTCTCAATCTACTAAAGGTGCATAGATCCACTTTTGGGGGGAGGGAAAGTAACTCTGCCAATTTGTTTTTATCTCCTTTCTGAATGGGGGGTCAACTCTTAAAGGAAAGAATCTGCTTCCCAAGAGCAAATTCTGTCCTTAACAAGTAGACTCATGCGAACCAAACAAGCAACTAAATGTTTTGTACCACTTCAGAAACTGAGGGTGAAGTTGGGCCTGTAAAATCGATTTAAGCCCCCCCGTAATTCATTACTGACCGTTCCAAGGCGGTAGTTCTGTTGTGGTTCTCTGTTGCCTGTTTTTGGTGTCAAAGTTTCTGTGATGGTTTACCTTATGTATGTTCTTATTAGTTTTGGTTCGGTTTGGGTTGCTGAGTGGCCACCTTTTGGGAACAAGCTGCTCACTCGGTTGGCCATATGTTCTCTGTATCTTGATTATTTGTAATCTTAGTTGTTTCCAACTATGGTTTGAGGGCTGGATTTGGATTTTGATTGTTTCAGTTCCTGATCATTGCATACTTTTTACTTCCATTTTGAAAAGTCCTCCTTATCCCAAGAAGCAAACTGCAGGAAGTCACTTCAGTTTCCCTTTGTAAAAATGTTGGAAGAACATGAGGAAGCAAACATGAATTCACTTACTTGTTTACTTTTGTGAAAATGAAAAAAACCAAAAAAACACAAAAAAACATGGAAGTGTACACATATACTGTAATAAGTGTAATTTCATATTTGATCAAAATCAACATGGAACATACTGGCATACTTAATAGAATACACCACATGAAATAAGTAAAGTGCAACGCAGCAAGGGATTCTGAAGTTCAAACTCACTACATGAAGCTGCAGTTTTTTTGTTGTTGGTTTTCATCTTTCGTAGAAACTCGTACATTTCTTAGCATGTTTCACCAAGTCCTTTTCTAGGTAGTACTTTTGACATTTAGTAGGATTGTTAATTTGTCACCCGACGTAGGCGGAGGGGGACTATAGAAATGACCCTCGTCCGTCCGTGTGTCAGTCCGTCCGTCTTTCCGTCCTTCCGTCCGTCCGAAATCTTGTCCCCGCAACTCCTCCTACGTCTTTCATCGGATTGGTTTGAAATTTTACAGATTGTATTCTTATGATATGAAGATGTGCATGTGGTTTTTTATTTTTGTTTCGGCCATTTTTGATGGAGTTACGGCCCTTGCTTTCTCAGACCTTGTCCCCGCAACTCCTGCCACATCTTTTATCAGATTGACTTGAAATTGTGCAGAATGTTTCATCATGATCTGAAGATGTGCATATGAAGATGTGCATGTGGTTTTTTATTTTTGTTTCGGCCATTTTTGATGGAGTTACGGCCCTTGCTTTCTCAGACCTTGTCCCCGCAACTCCTGCCACATCTTTTATCAGATTGACTTGAAATTGTGCAGAATGTTTTATCATGATCTGAAGATGTGCATGTGATTTTGGAATTTCATTTGTCCTATATTTTACAAAGTTATGGCCCTTTGTCGTTTTTGGTATTTTTCCGACCGAAATCTTGTCCCCGCAACTCCTCTTACGTCTTTCATCGGATTGGTTTGAAATTTTACAGATTGTATTCTTATGATATGAAGATGTGCATGCGGTTTTTTATTTTTGTTTCGGCCATTTTTGATCGAGTTACGGCCCTTGCTTTCTCAGACCTTGTCCCCGCAACTCCTGCCACATCTTTTATCAGATTGACTTGAAATTGTGCAGAATGTTTCATCATGATCTGAAGATGTGCATGTGATTTTGGAATTTCATTTGTCCTATATTTTACAAAGTTATGGCCCTTTGTCGTTTTTGGTATTTTTCCAACTTTTGAACCGTTTAACCGAGAGAGCTGAAATTTGGTATGCTATTAGCATTTGGTAAATTGAGTATTCTGATTATTGTTAGGATATGCTACATTTATTAGTGACAGGGTTATTCCCCTTTCATAGATAATAGACATTCACTTAAAGGTAAAGGGGTAACTCAAGAACTATTCATATTAATGGGCTGAATTTTCATAAATACATTGTTCATTTTTCATCAGATTCATATTAGGAGGATTATGGCCCTTGTTATTTTGTTATTGGGTATACAGTCTTATGTTTTGGGCATTCTGTAAGGGCCTAAAGTTTCAGTTGCCTGATTTTACACATATACGCCCAGTTCCGAACTTAAGTATTTTATAACCTCATAGAGGCCCAGTAATTGGGGTATATGCCTCTGCTTATGCTTCAATCATTATTTGCTTACCAGGTTCTATTATACACATATTTTCTGGTTTTACACATAAATGCCCCTTTCTAAACTTACGTATTTTATAACTTCATAGAGGCCCAGTAATTGTGCTTCAGTTATTATTTGCTGACCAGGTTCTGTAATACACATATTTTCTGTTTTTGGCCATATAGTTACTCTGAAACTGAATAAAGGGCTGCAGTTTGTGACACATTTCAAACGTCGGGTGACACTTGGCCGATGGCCTTTTATTTTCTCACTCAATACAAGTTTATTTTTCCTCTATTTATTTAGTTGGCCTTTGAGAAGTTAATGCTTTAATCAGTCAACCAGAAAGTGTCAAGGACTTCTCAAAATACAGTGACTGAATGTTGGAGTTTAAAATGAGGTCCCATCTCCATATGACCTATTATTGGTGGGACATTATACACGAGTTCACCCACTCGCTTGACTAAAAGTAGGAATTTAATACTAAAGTCTAAGACTTCCTCTGGATGAGACTTTTCATCTGCTTCAGTTGGCATAAACAGGTCAGCAGGCTTCTATTCTGCAAAAGAATTTAAAGGAGCTTTAAATCACTTTTAAATTCAAACTGCTTATACAGAACTTATGAAATGATAAAGTTTATTCAAATTTTATAAAAAGCTGCATTAAAACATTGAGAGCACTATCCATTATATTTGAGAATTGCACCATTTACGTACATATTCAGGCTGGATTTTACAAATAATTCTGCTGTAATTACAGAATGTCTACAGATGCTGCATACATTCAGCATCTATGGACAAGCTTGTTCGCATTGTGATTCAATGGAAGTTTTATGGGGCAATAACTATATTGTGAGTTGTCCAGTTTTGCTTAAATTCAAACTTGTCTGAAACGTTATAGCCATCACAAATGCTTAGTGGTTCAAGATGTTCTAGTGAGAAATGTAGCAAGCAGACATCATTTTCCAATTAAAGAACACAAAAGTCTCATGATATGGCAGTTTCCACCATATCTTTTATTGTCCACAAAGCAAGGAATAATTACTGGTGTTAATGGTCCAATATGATCCATTATCAACCTTGGCTGAGATCCCTTTCAATAAATGCAGCCCTCAATGCCCAGTGGCGGATCCAGAGGGGGGTTCGGGGGGTTCAAACGAACCCCCTCTTCAGCCTTAATTATTTCATTTTCATGGGGAATTTTAAGAAAAATTGGTCAAACTGCACAAATCTAACCCCTGCTAAGCTAATTTGAACCCCCTATCCAAAATTCCTGGATCCGCCCCTGATGCCCTTAGTGAATAACTACCTGTAGAGCTTGCTAATAAGTTTTTAGCATAGATCAAAGGTCTGGGTTCTTTCTATCATACTTTCTGGTAAGCCAACCAACAGACATCATGATCACCATACTGGCTGTCTCTAGTTTGGTAATACAGTAACAGGGAGCCATCTCTGGTACAGTCTGTCTCTAATTATTAAGTAACCACCATCTCTGGAACAGTCTGTGTATAAGTAACCAATCATAGAACCTCCTTCCTGCTTATTAGACAAAAACAAATCTTCAAAATCATTTGCAAATCAGCACAGTCAAAACCAGATCTTTAAGCCGGCTTTTGCTGACCAATAACACAGTGTTTGAATCAGTTTCACGTAAACCCCATACAAATCCATGATCTTCTGTTTATAGCAGATGCACAAATTACATACTTAAACACTTCCCTTGGAATAGAAGAAATCGGTACAAATGCTTGATTTGTTTTAGAGCACCTGGTCTCACTGACTGAGTATCAGTGCACAGAATGTCAATATTTTTCTATTCTACCACCTGTGTCAGACTAGTCCAGACTAGCCATACAGTTGTCCAATGTAAATTTTAACAAGAACTGTCACCAGGACAGGATAGCTCGCCTTACAGCGCCTTGCCATCACCTAAAAAACTTTTACATAAAACTTTAACATTTTGCTAACGCCGCCGCCGCCACTTACGCCAACTCCAGAGATAGTACAATAGCTCTTCCTGAACTTTGTTCAGGCGAGCTAAAAAGGGCCAGTGAGTGAGACCTGTATTATCTGGAGCTATGCATTTAATGTGTCCCAGAAATACGTAAATAATTATGAAGATTGTATGAAAGGAACCATTATTTATGAAAGTAAAGGTAAAAGGTTTTCCGTAGTCTTGTGGTCGTAGGGGAAGAGGGTGTTAGAGCCCCACTGTATCTTGGGCACAGCATATAATATAAAAAAGAAATAACCCAACACTTTCCTTTTGCTGCCTCAAGGTAAGTGAATACAGAAAGTAAGACAAGGGCAGGACTGTGCTTGCCGGAGGTGCAGCCGGGCATTGTTTTGAAATTCTTTCTATCATTTATCTCTTCTTTCTCCATCTTGAGATGGTCTGATATAGACTAAAATACTGCCTCGAAGGGCCATTAAACCCACAATAACCAACCAACCAATGCATACAGAAATAATCACATCATGCTGCACATTTGTGCAAACATATCAGTTTCCACATTTCACTTTAAAGATTCAGACTGCAAATGAAAAACAGTGAAATCTGGTAAGACTTAACAAATGTGCAGGCAGCTGGCTGATATGAGTCATCAGGTTCCTTTAGATCTGTTTATCATATGACATCACTGTTATTCAGTGGATAACGTCCTGTCATAAAAATTGTATGGCCACACGTGTAATAACACTTTGGCGCATACATGTAACGTCATTGACAATGTATGGTCAACAATGCCTTTACTTATTGAATTAATGTTTAATTTGAAGACGTTAAAATCTCGTTTTAAAGGGCAATATGATAAACAGAATCTTACACTCGTGGTCATTTCATATGAAATCTATGAAATTTGCCAAAGGCTTGTTTTATAAATTTCATATGAAATGATCACTCCTATAAGATCCTCTATTTAATGCAATGCCATTAAAAGTATACCTACAGCAGACATTTGAAAAGTAGACATTCTTCAGACATATTTCAAGTTTCTCTGCTCCCACAAGCATGTTGCTGAAGTGGCAGACACGGCGTATTTTGGATTCATTTCTTTCATTCTCAAAAGTACATTGTTATTGGTACTTCTGTCCACCATCAGACTAACCTTTCACTGGCATAATCAACTACATTTTCTTCATATGTTTCCGTCCCTAAAAATAGATAAAAAGATTTTCAGAATGTTCATAATAATGTATAATGTAAAGTATGCATGATCATAACACAGAGCTCTTGATACAATGTAAGAGGGAGTATTTGGTGATAGTTAAGAATAACTTTTGTTATTTCTGCATAAAAACATATGTTGTGACCCCTCATCTGGACTGTCTCGACAAGACGGTTCAGATGAGAGATCACAACATATGGTTTCAATGGAAAATAAGAAAAAATTATCCCTCAATTATCATCAAATACCCCTCTTATCTAGAGCTCTGTTAACAGGAGAGAAGAGGTGAAAGGATTCAATGAAATTGTATCATATCACTGTCCTCTCATGATTCATTGAAATTGTATCTGGTGCTATCCATATATTGTCGGGACAATATGATATGAGCCACGACACGAGAAAACCAACAATGTGGTTGTGCGCCTAGTGCAGCCTCAGATCAGCCTGGGCATCTGCCCGGTCTAATCAGACGCTTTGCTAAGCGCTTAAAGGGTAGCCAAGGGACTAAGCTACCTTCATGCGGACAGCGAAGACTCTGATCACACTGGGCAGATGCCCAGGCTGATCTGAGTCTGCGCCTGACGCATGACCACACTGTTGGTTTTGTCGTGTCGCGGCTCATATATACTATGTCAAGTTTCTTTCAACTTCTTTGAAAAGTTTTGTAAAATCTATAACTTGGCAAATTTAAGGCTTATAGATACACTTTCATATGAAGCAATCTAAACCATTTTCTTTCTTCTTTTTATTTTTCTTTTTCTCAACTGTGCCAACTCATAAAGGAAAGAATTTGCACCCCACCCCTCCCCTGACCAGATTCTTACCTTTATGAATAGACCCCATTATGGAAGGGCGACCTTATTCAGGAAAGCAAAGAGGACATCACAGAAGTTGTTTCCCTTTGTAAAAATGGCAGAATACATCAGTGTGTACCCATACACTATAAACAGTTCCATTGTCCTAGATGGACTGTGTTTATTTCTAAAACACAATTTTAGAATAAACAGTGTATTGTTGCAAAATGGGCACTCTAATATTAGAAAAACATTAATATTGCAGTGCCCATTTTGCAACAATACACCATGTACAAAAAAAAAAGAAGTGTGTGTCGATAATAGTAACTGCCCCTTGTTGATAAAACCCTCCATTGGCAATTAGCTCCACAAAATTTGATAATGTTTATTGTTAATGGAAAAATTCTTGACCAATACTAGTAGCCCAGCACTGGGCTGGAAAATACCTAGAAACCGTTTTCATTTGTTTAAAACTAGAAACTTGTTTCTGAAATAATTTAGGGCTAGAGCCGGAGCGGGACTGCAGCCACTAGCAGCTACTGAGCCTCCTTTACTTACATATGGCAACTGGAAGAACAACATCAGAAACATCATCGATTTGTACATTGTCTCTCCTGTGATTCCCCTGTCTCCACGAGGCACTTGCCTTTCTTGTGTATGACTTGACAAATATCAAGGGCCACCACATATTATTTGTCTTATTGTTGGCCTTAAATCAACTGCTGTATATGAGAGGCTGTTGCAGAGTCTAAAATAACAGTCTCTACAATGACTGAATCTACAAGGCACACATAGGCATGCACTTGAAATGACTGGCATGATTGTTTGTTTAATAGTCAAGTAATTAATTTGTTTTTAATTGATATGATGCATGCAATAGAAACCCTTAAACGGGTCCATAGAATTACCGAAAAGCACCGAAATACCGAAAAGCACCGAAATACCGAAAGCACCAATATGTTATATTTCCAAGACTATGGGATACAACACGATCTCAATGTATTATAAAGGGGTCAAGTAACCCATGAGATTAATAGTTATTATTGAAAAACACCGATATATCATATATATAATATACTAGGGTATGATATACAACAAGGCCTCTGTAAAGGTATCAAATAACTTATTAGGTATTTTGCTCCCTGTTCCCCAAAACTTCACAGCTCCCAAGTTCCTATTACATAATTATAATTTTCCTCAGCTCCTGGTAAATTTATGGCTTCTGTGAGATGGCCGTTAGGTTCTTTCGTAGAACTCCCGTACCGCTGTGTACATACTGAGAGGTCCAGTAGCCGGGACAACGTAATTCCCAGGTTCTCAAAACCCATGAGAGAGTCACACATGTTTGGCGATGTTAAAAGTACTTCATGATGAATGTGCTTCCTTGGTCTTTCATATTTTTCACAACCTTTTGAAATCGCCAGGCAAAGGCTGCTCATGAAAGGCAATTTATTGTTTTAAATTGCATTTAGGTGCTTTTCGGTAATAAGAAAGTACCTAAAGAGTTACTTAATAAATTTAACAAATATTCCTACTGCCCGCTTCATCCCTCTACACCTAGATAAAATATGGCATATAAAATATGGTATATAGATGCTTTTCGGCAATAGCAATAATGAGCTATATATGTTAATACCTTTCCCGAACTTCTGTTGTAATCATATCCATGCATAATATGATGTATTGGTGTTTGTCGGTAATGACAATTACCCTCACGAGTTACTGGACCCCTTTTATAATACATCAGACCATGTTGTACCCCATAGTCTTGCAAATATGACATATTAGTGCTTTTCGGTAATTCTATGCTTTTCGGTGCTTTTCGGTATTTCGGTGCTTTTCGGTAATTCTATAGACCGCCCTTGAACTCCCAGTGTACGAATCTGCAAGCTGTACGAATCTGCAACATGTCACTCTACAGCACTTCACTATCCCCAACAATCAAGCGGTAAATCTGATAAACACACGTAACAAATACATGTAGTGACCTCAGAATTGTGCAAAATTATCTGTAGACGGTGCTACAACGAATAACTGAATAAAAACTCAGCATACAAATTCACAAAGTTCTGTCAAACCACAGGCGCTTGAAGTTCTGTCAAAAACGTCCAAAAAAGAACATAATTACTGACCTATAATATAGCCATTACCAATGTGGCTTTATCATAATGGGTGGGGTAATATGTTTATTGCGGGTTTTGACATTTTTGAGTATAGAACTTCAAGCGCCTATGGTCAAACTTGTGGAATACCCGCCTTTATTTACAGTTATTGTTTACAAGTTTCTTTGTTTTACTGTGAAGAGCTAACAAGGGAAGTAACTGCGTAGCAACCAAAGTAGAATAGAATTGAAGAAAATTTGGCTTTTGGGGTCCAACCACCTCCAGAATTAATGCAGAAAACTACTTTACCCCACTCAGATTTTTTATGAAATTTGTATTATAGGCTTTTCTTTATATACTAGAATATGGCACACTGTCTGTATCAGACTGCGTTTTGCACATTGCCCTCTTAAATAGAAGACCATGGTACACCAAGAAAACCTAAAATTTCACATTTAAGTGATAACTGGAGCAAACAGCAGTTTCAGAATATACACTTCCCACTTTGAATTATTTATTTGTTGTCTACTTTATACAAAAACTGCAAAATTAATCAGTTTCAGACAAAGTATGAATGTTTAAAATCTTAAGATATCCACCTACTGTAATTTCCCACCAGTTTCAACATTTTCTATTTTCATCTGCCGTTTCCATGACAACGGAAAGAAGAATCGCAAAACTAAGTATAACTTTTTCGTTTTTTGATACACCCTTTCATTTGAAATAAGTGTCATCAAAATCCCTTTCGGTGCGTGGACAAAATATTCTGGTGCTTACAGAGAATTGATGTTAAATCAATAAAGGGTGGGACGTCAGCAGGTCCTGATAAAATATTTCCCGAGTTTTTCATTGTATGTGGTGAACTGCTACTTCCTCTGTTAAACAAATTGTTTAATAGAATTTTCGATAGTGGAGATTTTCCTGAAAGCTGGTCAAATTCCATAGTTATTCCTTTACATAAGAAAGGAGATACGATGAGCCGGGCAATTATAGGGGAATATGCCTTTCAGATGTTTGCAGTAAAATATTTACAAGGGTTTTGAACAAAAGACTGTCATTATACACAATGATTTACGATAAAATATCAGAAGTACAGTCGGTATTTAGAACAGGTTATTGCACAATCGATAATGCATTTATACTGCGATCTATGATAGAGAAGTGTTTAAATCGCAAGGGACGGAAACTATATGTTGCGTTCGTAGATTTAAGAAAAGCATTTGACAGTGTTAATAGAAACAAGCTATGGTTTACCCTAAAAAAAGCAGGTTTGAAACGGAAGTTATTTAAAATGATTCATAATCTATATCATAGTGTCAAAGCTCGAGTTCGGAACAAAACGGAATTTAGCGATCTGTTTGACTGTCCAAATGGGCTTAAGCAAGGTTGTGTCTTGAGCCCATTACTCTTTTCCTTGTTTATTGATGAACTACACAAGGAACTGGTAAAGAGTGTTATTCGAGGTATACAGTTTTCTTCGGATATTGCAGAATTGTTTATATTAATGTTTGCTGATTATATTGCTCTCTTGTCAGATACGGTAATTGGTCTCCAACACGAATTAGATATTTTACATCGGTTTTGCTCTCGATGGGATTTGAAAGTCAATGTAGAGAAAACAAATGTGGTTGTGTTTAGAAGGGGTGGTAAATTAAGTAGAAATGAAAAATGGACATATGGAGATCAACTAGTAAAAGTTGTTACAGACTATACCTATGTTGGATTACTGTTTTCATGCCATTTTTCACTTAAACGTATGACAGATGAGCTGGCATGCAAAAGCAAACGTGTTCTTGTTTCACTACTTAACTCTTTGAATTACTTTGGTGTTTTACCTGCCAGTGTTTATTTCAAGCTGTTTGACATAAAATTAGCCAGATCCTTCTATACGGAGCAGAAATATGGGGTATAGATACATTTGATTCAATTGAACGTACACATCTTTATGCCTGTAAGCGTTTTATGTGCGTACACATTAACTCCAGCAATAGTGCTGTATATGGTGATTGTGGCAGATTCCCAATGTACATAGAATCCGTCAAACGTTGTATAAAATATTGGTTGCGTATATTGAAAATGCCGGACAGTAGATACGTCAAGAAAGCTTACTTGATGCTTACACAATATGACAAATTTGGACACAACAATTAGGTAAGCAAAGTGAGACAACACTTATACTCAGTTGGTCTAGAATATGTATCGGAACAACAGACTATTGATAACGAACCCCATTTCCTTAACTTATATTTTCAGAGACTTAAATATATATATATATACAATCATGGACGGACTCTGTATCAGTGAACTTAAAACTAGGTTTATACATTACATACAAATCTGTTTTTAAATTTGAAAACTATTTAGACATAGTTAAAATTCGAAAATTTAGACGCGCCCTTTCCTCTTTTCGTTGCTCTTCACACCAGCTCGAAATAGAAAAAGGAAGATATACTAATACGCCGAGAAATGAAAGAGTCTGTAAATATTGTGCAGATGTTGTTGAGGACGAGTTTCATGTATTATTTTGTTGCAAGTTGTATGAAGATATTAGAGCTATCTACATACCATCTGAATTTAGAAATAATGTTTCATTGCATAGTTTTACCAGATTGCTAGCTAGTGAAGATACCGAAATAGTTAAAAATATTTCAATGTATTTGTACTATGCTTTTAAAAGACGATATGAATATCTTAAAAGTATTTGACTAGGATGTAGAAATGAATAGCCATTTTAGATAGTATTGTACTTGTTTACTTGTTCAAATTATCATATATGTATAGTCATATTTGTGTTATGGGCCTTTGGCCAAAATCACTGAATAAATTGATTGATTGACTTATTACAATTACCAAACAAGAGTTACCGGTCAAGATTAACCGATTTGTCAGTGTTTTAGAACAATTATGCGAAGTTGCTGGATGACTGTGTTTTATTCAACGGATCTTCTGATTAGTTTAAATATAACACGTGCCAAGGAGAACAACTCATTGTGCAAAAGACGGTGCTGCGGGAAATCCGATTAGCGGATAGTCCGTCGGCCAAGGGTACGTATGAAACAAAGTGGGCTTAGTACCCTGTAATGCTGTAACAGCTTGTGGTCAAGCCCACAGGTCTTGTCCTAATTAACTTAACTTACTGCTTTGCTCACAGGTTGTTGTGTTCAACTTTTTAATAAGTTACATTTTTGTCGTATAAAGTAAGCGCGTTCCACATCTTGCGGCTTTTACAGATACTTTCTCTTATAGATGATATAAAAGTGTATCTGTTATAGACTTATAATAAGATAATTGATCCGCGACACGACAAAACCAATAAAGTGACATGTGCGTCCAGCGAAAACTCAGATCAGCCTCTTCGCTGTGACAGTGAAGCTAGCTTAGACCTTAAGCTACCTTTTAAGCTTACAGCAAAGACTCAGGTCAGACTCGGCGAATACCTTGGCTGATCTGAGTCTTTGCTGGGCGTACATGCCACTTTGTTGGTTTTGTCATGTCGTGATTCATATCTGTTGTACTTCAGTATTGGTATTAAAGGAATTGAAGCAATTCAAGTCCTTACGGCTGGTAATGATGCCTCAAGTCTAGACAATTGCGCGCAACACATGCGTTTAAAAAAAGAAAACGTTTGATTGGTTAAAATATTTTACCTTTCATCCTTAACTGACTAAAGGACAGATGTAGTGCACTTTCATTGAAGGTTATGTTGACACCATAAAGTGAATTGCTTGGTATTGCGTTACGACAATATTGAACAAAACAGAAAGCTTAATTAAGCCCAGTCAGGTAATTTGCTGTCTGTTGAAACCGCTCCAGCAGAAACAAACACCTGCAAAAAGTGCAAATGCTTAACTAAAGGTGAAGGAATATTGCAATTATGACTGAAATAACAAAAACGTGATTAAAAAACAAAGTACTCTGAATTTTCAATAGAAAGTATTAATTATGCAATAAACAGAAGAAAAATAAACTTCGCGTAAAGCGATCTGACTGCATATATAACATAACATAAGTTTATTCGGTGTTAAACATATATACATACATTTATAGCCATACAAAAAACAATTATAGTGAAAGACATGATTTCTCATAAACATTTCCTAAGAAGAATCGTTTTTCCTATACATGTATATGCTTGTCATGTTCTAACGATGTTGGCAACAAATCATACTCATTTTACACAAGTCTGAGACATGTACAAAAAATCCAAGCGGACACATGACGTCGAACTGACGTCGATGCGACATCATTAAGTCGCATCGAAGCCAGCACGACGTCATTACGACATCATGTGCCTGCTGGGATCAGTTGGACGAACTGTGATTATAACGAGTTAAATATGATCATATTATAACTTATCTTAATTATTTTACTGTTCCGTTCTTAATTTGAATGCGAAATATACGAACTTTGCAACTTGGTTTATAGTACGTACAGACTTAGATGACATCAAATCAATGAATTTATTAATATTCGGCCATCTACAAAAATACGGTTTCAGGAATTTGCACCTCAAATCTCTGTATTTCGGACAAACTAATGTAAAGTGGTATTCACTTTCAACTACACCCATATTGCATTGTAAACATTTACGATATTGTCGTTCAATATTTATATAACGTCCAGTTTCTATAGCAAGATCATGAGACGAGAGCCTTAGTTTAGAATATGCCACGCGGTATTTACTTTCGTTTATGCATGAAAGATACTTTTCAGCAACAAAATCATGTTTAAATTGGCAATATGAGGAGAGCCTTCCGGAATTATTGATTTTTGCATACCAAGATTGTTTGTATATGTCTAAAATTCGTAGTTTTATAGAAGCATAATCAATGCCCTCGGCAGATTGGTTATTCCACAAATTTGACATACCAATATTATTTAAAATTGTTTTAATTTGATTTGCCCAATTCATACCGTTGTAAGTGAGATTATTATTTGCATCTGTAACTAACATTTTGTACACGTTTATTAGTTGTGGATTACGTGTTTTCAATAATTTTATCCAATATCTTATCATGATGAGTTTTCTTGTAATTTTCATAGGATATCGACCTAGTTCACCATAGAGACCTTCTAAGTTCGTTGATTTCTTTACGTGCAAGACTTTTCGTAAGAATTTACAGTGAATTAATTCAACATCTTTAGATTCATGATTACCCCATACTGCAGCATTGTAATTAAGAATAGAACCGACTAAACTGTCAAATAAACGAGATTTATCTGTATTAGAAATTTCAAGTTGATTAAATACAATAAATAAATTATGTAATGCAAATGCTGAATGTTGAGCTAGTCTTTTCTGTGTCCGAAACCATGAGCCATTTTTGAAAAAATGTATCCCAAGGTATTTGAAAGACTGAACAATTTCTAAAATTTTATCGCAGAGGATAAAGTCTTGGTTTGCGCTACGACCACGTTCAAATATCATTATTTTCGTTTTGTTTGTGTTGATTTTTAATCCCCATGTATTACAGTATTGCTCCAGGTCATTAAGCATTGACTGTAATGCAGCGGGAGTTTGCGCAAACAGGACTGCATCATCAGCAAAAAGTAGCATAAACAATTTTAATTCGTTTATTGTAAATATTCCTTCGATATTCGAATTAATGTTAGCTAATATGTCGTTTATGAAGAATAAGAACATAAGACTGGAGCTTGGATCGCCCTGTTTTACTCCGATGTTTGACGTGAAAAAGGAAGACTTTTCACATTTATATCTCACGCATGATTTTACTACGCTATACATAGCTTGGAGAGCTCTAACCATTTTTGAGCTTACATGTTGCGCTAGTAACTTTTGCCATAGGTATAGACGGTCAATTTTATCGAAGCATTTTTCAAAATCGATAAACGCGCAATACAGTTTCTCTTTTGAATTAAGTGTTTTAGAAATTATTGCATGTAGTAAAAATTTTCAGTCTGTTGTAGCTTTGTCCTTCTGAAATCCGTATTGATTATGTATTATTTTCTCATTTTCTGTTGACCATTTGGTGAGTCTGTTTAGCAAAACTTGAGAGTAAATTTTTGCTATGACATTTATCAATGTAATACCTCGATAGTTTTGAGTGTTATCGGTATCCCCACTTTTAAACACAGGCGTAATTATACCCTCACCCCAAGCTTTTGGATATTCCCCTTCAGAGTATATACGATTGAATAATAATAACAAAAATGTGCTTATTTTGTCAAAGGAGTATTTAAATATTTCTGCATTTAGATTATCCAACCCACTACTTTTATTGTTATTTTGAGAAAACACAGCCTGTTTTAGCTCGTCGTATGATATATCTTTATCTAAATATTCGTTATATATTGTATCGTTATTTTCGTTATTGTCTGTAGTCGCATCTGGTTCCGAGCCATACAAATTTTTAAAGTGATCATAAAATTCGTTGACATTTATATTTTCTGATGTAGTTTTACTGGTTTTATATTGTTTCTTTACTTTCTTCCAGATTTGTTTCGGCTTATTTCTTGCTAAATCTGTAAGGTTTATTTTTTCTTTTTTCTTATATTTATTTTTCTCTCTACGTTTAACTTTGTTGAAATGCGTTTTAGCGTTTATAAAACTATGTCTATCTTCAGTATTCCTAGATTTTAAAAATTTATTTCTTGCCTCGGTATACTCTTTACGAGCATTGTAACATTCAGCATTGAACCATGCCGTTTTTCTCGTAAAACTTTGGCCATCATTTGTTTTATGGCGGGTTTTACCGAAGACATTAAACGCTTTATCCTGCATGAAGTTAGAAAAGGATGAAATAATCTCATCTATATTCATAGTCTCATTTTGTACATTGAACGTTAATTCGTCTATAGTCAGTTGATTGTTTGATAATAACCTTAGATATTCATCGATTTTCGTTTCGTCCCAATGTATATATTTACCGTCTGGCGCATTCGACTGGCTATTCGAGTGACTTTGTGATTTAATGTTAAAGCATACATTTATACCCGAATGATCGGAAAATTCGTTTTGTTGTAGTATATTAAAATGAGCAACGTGGTTATAGTCATGTTTATCCAATAACAAGTAATCTACCGTACTCGATCCATTGTAGGAATGGAATGTAAATTCGCCTACATTACTGTCGTCATGTAGTCGACCGTTACCTATAGTAAGAGATGTCGCTTTGCATAGATCAATCAGACGTCGACCATTATTATCTACCTTGCTATCGCAATTCTTGCGCGGTGGAAGTGCGGCAGAATCTGACATAAAACTGTCATCATTATCTACATAGTGGTCAAAGTCTAACTCATCACTAAGATTTGAAGTTCTTGAATTCATATCACCCGATATGAATATTTTACCCAAAGGCTTATATTCTTCGATATCTGATTCTAATTGTTCAAAAAAATCGAAGTTATCTCGATTGATTACTGTAGATGTCTGCGGAACATTATAAACATTACAAAAATATACATTTTCTCTGAATTCAAACAAGTCACTATCCAACTTTACCCATAGTATACCCTTTTGGTTTTTATTCACAATTTTGAGTCTGTTCTTTAAACTATGTTTATAATAGATGGAAATACCACCACTAAAACGACCTTTGTTTGTATTTTGCGATTTGTTACCATAGATATGGTCACTTAGATACCCTTCAATGTCCAAATTTAGACAGTTAGCTTCAGAAAGCCAAGTTTCCTGAAGGAAAATAACATCGTATTCGTTCACTAATTGTAAGAAGTCAGGATCGCTTATTTTTCGACTTAACCCATTCACATTCCATGACAATATATTCAACTGTTCTTCAGGACACCCCTATCGACGGTCGGACAACATATGCGGGGGTGGATCAATCACTTTATCGTCACAGTAAACTTTATAAAGTTTGTCATCGACGTAAAGTTTGTTTCCGTTTTGTCGTACTTTGCGCCTTTTTTCCTCCTCTGCTCTGATAATGTCCGCCATGGCCCGCCTAGCATCTCTAGTCTGTTGTGGACGTTGAATACCAACACCGAGGTTGGCTTCGCGCAGCCTTCTCTTAATATCCGCATCGTATGACTTGAGTCTCACAGACTCTCTCTCTGAATAATAATGGAACTTCGCCACTATCGCCCTGGGCTTCTTCGCTTTATCCGAGCCCATTCTATGAACTCTATCAAATATAAAGTTCTCTGCGTTTATACCCATGTGATTATTTATTACGTTTTTAATTAGAGTCTCGCAGTTCTCTCGTGCACCATCAGCAGCAGTAGTTTCCGGAATGCCATAAAAGACCAGATTTTCCCGCATGGATCTCGATTCTAGGTCCAAAAGTTTGTCATTATTACGGTCTTTCTCACGATAAAGTTCATTTGCCTTGTTCCCGAGATCTTCGCAAGTTTTCTGAAGATTTTTTATTACCGTTTTTGCCTCATTGAGTTCATTACGTTGCCTGTCATATTCTTTACTGAGAAAACTACAAGAACTCTCGACCTCCGTAATTTTAGTTTCAAGACTTCCGATTTTTTGTTCCATGTCATTTACCTTTACATCGATTGAGTTCACTGTTTTTTCTATTTTTGAAGTAGAAACTTTCATGGATTTAATGTCTTCCATAATTTGACTGGCCCATGGGGGTGGGTTATTTTGTGCAGTAGACGTAGGTGTTGTTGGAAACATTTGTGATTGTTGTGAATTAGGTTGGAAACCAAACGGAAACGGTTGTGAGAAATTTCCAACCGGCGAAGTCATATTCATAGGATTCATCATGTCAAGGTTTACGGTATTTACGGTATTAGCCGGTGACGCAAACAAGTTTGTTTCAGCTATGTGAGCACTTTTCACCAGCTTTTTAACTTTCTTTTGTTTGCCCTGTGTTTGTGTACTACTTGAACGCCCCGGGCATAGTCCTTCAGTTTGGTCACTTTCTGCTAACAATGGAGATTTAGCTTTACGTTTCGATTTTTGGCCTTTTTTAGAAGTTTTTTTGCTGTTTTGGCCATTTTTCTGTTCGGACATGAAGTTTAAACACTATCAATCATAGTAACTCCAAAATTTCGGAATCAAAAGCACTAGAAACAAGTTAAAATTCCATAATTTTTCTCCCGACAAAAACCATGTCTTTTCACTATTTTGGTCACGTGATAAAAGTGATATATAGGTAGATCATTAGAGCCGCACCTTGACAATGAATTGAAACTAAAACACAAATATGGTTGATTGCAATTATGCAATGTTTATCGCAAAAAATCCATTATGGAGCGCTCTCATTAAACTCTTGAATGGTTAATCTAGTACCTCCCACCAGATACTTATTTGTTGAATTAAATTTATCATATAACGTCCCTGTTATTCAGATGATAACGTCGTGTCACAAAAATAGTATTACCCCACTTGTAATAAGACTTTGGCGCGAACTCGTAACGTCAGTGACAACGTCAATGTCAACAATGCGATGTCTTATTGAAATAATGGCCAATTTTAAGGCGTTGAAATTCCATTTTAAAGGGTCATGTGATAAACAAAATCTTACACTCGTGGTCATTTCATATGAAATTAATGAAACTCGCCGAAGACTCGTTTCATAAATTTCATATGAAACGACCACTCATGTATCACAGACTGCTATGTAGATGAGATCCAACAAAATCGAATTCCACATCTGTCCTAAACACCAAACGGGAAGGGAAATCGATAATGACGACACATAAAGCAAAATAAGACAAACGAAAAGCCAGCAGATGGCCACGAGTCTCTACCAAGTACATGTAATAAAATAATTGAGCCGCGACACGAGAAAACTAACAAAGTGATTGTGCGCCCCACTCAGACTCACATCAACCTGGGCATCCACCCAGTCTAATCAAACTCTTCGCTAAGCGCTTAAAGAGTAGGTAAAGGTCTAAGCTACCTCCATGCGGATAGCGAAAACTCTGATCATACTGGGCGGATGCCCAGGCTCATCTGAGTCTGTGCTGGGAGCACAACCACTTTGTTTGTTTCCTCAATTATCATAATACAATCCTATACCTCTTTCCTATTATATATATCGTCGCTCTGCAAACACACTACATTTAAATTTCTCAACTTATTGCTTTTAAGTTAAAGCTTTATAAATATTGACCTTTGTTTATAAATTTTACGCCAGAGTGATGCTAACACATACGTCAAAATGACGTTATATTTAATGCGAAGTCGGATACAGCGACGCCCTACAGTATCCTGGGCCTCCGTGGCCTAGTGGTTGCGAGCGCTGACTCTTAAATATTTGGTCTATCGCCGTTGTGGGTTTGAGCCTTGGCCGACGCACAAGTGAGAAAGTCAAGGTCTGCTTACGGAAGGCCACGTCGGTTTTCCCCGAGTACTCCGGTTTTCGCACACATTTGCTTAACATTCTGCTCCACGCGGGTGAAATATGCCTGAAAGCTCTGTAAACCCTTATCCAAATATGAGCCGCGACACGACAAAACCAACAATGTGGTTATGGGCCCAGCGCAGACGCAGATCAGCCTGGGCATCCGCCCAGTTTGATCAGAGTCTTCACTGCCCGCACGGAGGTAACTTAGACCCTAAGGTACCAATTTAGCTCTTGACGGAGAGTCTTATCAAATTTTGGCGCATGCCCAGGCTGATCTGAGTCTGCACAATGCGCACAACCACATTGTTGGTTTTGTCGTGTCGCGGCTCATATATAGATTGTATTGTTACTTTAGTGAGATGTAAAGTGTAATTTGTAAACACTTAGCTGAAGAAGGCCCGTAGGATGGATGGATGGATGGATGGATGGATGGATTGCAATTTTAGGTTCTTTTCAACAGTATTTCAGTCACACCAGGACGGTGGGGGATGATATTGAGAAGCTATGTGCAATGGAACCCCGTTTACGGTAGGAAAGATTCTTGCCTCTACCGGGACTCGAACCCGTGTCTGCTAGATCAGTAGGCCAGCGCTTAGCCTACTAAGCTACTGGGGCTTCTAGGCTGGTAGGAGTCGAACTTTCTCGACAGCACAGTGAACATTATCACAATATTTTGCCAGATAGTTCAAAAAGGATAGTTTGACCTTCTGCCTAACATCTTTGGGAATATTCTCTGCATGGATCCTCTGTCTGTTAAACCACGCCGTGATATTGTGATCTGGGCCCAGGTTCACAATCACACCTTAAGAGATAAGGAATACCTTAAAGTAAGATTTTACCTTAAAGTGGTTAAAAGTCAATCCTGACAGCACCTTAGCGCTAAGTTGTTCGTTAACATAAGGAAAAATCTTAGATTTTTTAAGGTTGGCCAGTTTTTTAAGGAATTCCTTAAGGTGGAATAGGACAAAACCAAAATTTTCAGTTTTCTAGTCAAACAATATATTATCAAAAAATTCATTTATTTGTGACTCACTAAATGACTTTCTTTTGAACGTGAAATAAACTATTCCTATTTCAATGACGTCGTGAAAATATGGTGGTCTGACGTTTTTTACGCAAAATTTATAGCTCTCAGATATCCGCATTAATCGACATTGCTCTGCAGTCCGTTGAGATATTGAAATAAATTCCATACCAAGGTACGTGCCATCAAGGGTTCCATAAAGCTGTGCTATACTTTCTGCGCAATGTCTACGCATTACGAGTAAATTGACGCAAACATTTATTTTCATAAGGTGTTGAAATTTCGCCTTTTTCACGTAAAAATTTAAATAGACTAAAAACGTCTCCGAAAAATATATCTCAAATTTTGATATGTTTTAATGAAATGTTAAGTTGGAATATTAATGAAAGAATATTAAAATTTTACCGTGTAAATATTTCTCAAAGTATATTTTTCAAACCATACCCCCTGTTCAAATAACGTCGATTTTTTAACGTCAAACTAAGTTCGGCGCTAAGAGCGGTTTCCAACATATCTTTTAATTCCGATAAAGCAATGTCGAGTTAGTCTAGTAAACCTACGGAAATGAAAAACGAAAAAATCGGAGAATATCTCATTCCGTTTTCTAGACAGAAGAGTTTAAACAGGTCAGGGGTTCATTTTCCCGGTTTTACTGTTTTCGAAACTAATTGACGTCGCGAAATACGCGGTTCGTAAGAGTTCAATTAAAGGGACGTCACGTTACGCAAAATAAATATAATGGCAAAAATGAACCCCTGATGCATTGAAATCTTCCTCCCTGGAAGACGGAATAAGATGTAAATTCAGTTTTTTCGTTTTTCGTGAGGCTATATTGCCTATAAGAGATCATAAACGTTTCACTAGAAACAAAACGTTAACTGGAAAACATTCTTAGGAATAATCTCTCTTTGACGTTGAAAGAAACGACGTCATTGGAACAGGGGGTATAGTTAAACAGATATACTTTGTGAAAAATTTGCACGGTGAAAACTTGAAATTATTTAAAAAATTACATGTCAACATATTTCATCAAAACATATCAAAATTTCAGATATATTTTTCGGAGACGTTTTTTCTATATTTAAGCGTTTATGTAAAATTAAGCAATGTTCGATAGCTAATGAAAGGTCATATTTGCCTAAATCAACACAAATTGCGGAAATAATTGAAAGAAGTAATAACATATCTTTAAAGGCCTCTTGACGGCTCGCACTTTGGTATAAAATTTATTGCAATATCTTTATGGACAGCAAGACAAATGCGAAAATCATATATAAACCAGCGCTATTTATTTTGCGAAAAACACGTCAAACCCTCACATTTTCATTACATCATAGAAAACGAACTATTTGTTTCACACTTAAAAGAAAGTCATTTTGTAATTTAGAAAGTGCTGAGCTTCTTGATCGTTGTTCTTTTAACACGAAAACTGAAAGTTTGGGTTTTGTCCTATTCCACCTTAACTCTTTATATTATATGTAAACAATGGCATATGACCCTTTTAGCTGCAAAAATACATGAATAATTTATACATTAAAGCCCTTTATAGTCTAGAAAATATATTAAAAAGCGATCATTGCATTTATTTTAATTAAATAAGTAGGTAAATAAGCTTATCTTAAAACTTGAAGAAAAAAAAAAGTCTGTGATCTTAACCTTTATGTGAAGGCAAGTGCGAAGATAAATTTTCAGACCAACATCTTTTATCGTGTCAAATATAACCAACCCAACAAAGTTGAGATCTCAAAAACTCTAACACAAAGGAAAAGTCAAAGCCCTGTGGACCCGTAAATCTAACACTTCGTATATGTCACATTGTGAAGAATTCGTAACAATTCCTCACAGCACGAAATACGTACGAAGGCAAATTACCTATAGCATGCATGCGAATATTTCATATTGCTAATACGCCCCCCCCCCCCCCCCCCCCCCATTTTTTTCCATTTTGCTTTCGATACCAATTATTCACGTGTATGGCATAATTTTAAAAACGTGGAAAGAAATTTTAACATGCAACAGATAATATGCATATGTTTTACGGGTGGAACTTCTTGGACATAAGTTACAATGCTCAAGGGCAAATCATTAACATGAGCCACGTCGCGAGAAAACCTTTCTTCGGGGTTTCCGACCAGATCCGCCAGCCTGTGCAGCTACAGAAACAAGCTGTAGTGTTTTTATTTCGGATCGAGAAACTTGGGAGGATCTATGCAGCGAAATACAAAGGCGTTGATCAGCCTGAGTGGTTACGGAGCTGATCTGCGCCTTTTTTGCAGATGCAAAAATCAGCTTTTCCCATGACATTTTCCCACCTTCGTTGTTTTGTCTGTAGCACAAAACTTTGCAAAAAGAAATAAATAAAAAATAAAAGAAGAAAAAAAATCTCTCCAGCTCCAGTAAAAACTGCATCAATATATACATATAGATTTTGTTTTAATTATTTTTTATCCTCTGTCTAGCGAGAATATAACGTTGAAAGGTTTCACCAACGTCTCCAAAATGTATGTGTGTGTGTGTGAGAGAGAGAGAGAGAGAGAGAGAGAGACAGCCAGAGGGAGAGAGAGAAAAGTTCAAGCACTTCTCGCTATCACTGGTCTGTTAATTTTACTTGTCATCACGTTAGTCTTTATTAAGTAAGAACTCAATTTTCATTGTTTTGATACCGAATATCAATACGTTGGGTTTGACAGTCCGCGGGAACATAAATTGCCTGTTACATCTAGCACAAAATACGTAATCTCTCGCTCATTTCCGTCAGAGACAGAGACCGAGAATACACAAAATACAGCTACCATGTGGGCCCTCGTTATCGTTATCTAACAGTAAAACGTTTTCTACGTACAATTGCTTCCTTGGGTTTATTTCATGGCAATGTTAATGCATTGTGGAAACGCCAAATACACATGTACCATTTAGCTTTTACAGTCAACCCTCGATATCTTAAAGTCGAAGTTGTTCATCTAAAACTAATGACAACTAAAAACACTGCAGCTCTGGGAAAGCTGAAACCAATATAGAGAGATAATAACCTATCTGTTGGATCAAATAAATTACTGGGGTCTTAAATTAGATTTAGTGAAACCATACCCTTGCCGTTAGCCTTTTAGAACTCGGTTTAAAAATGAATTACAGAAAAGGATAAATAAATGACTTGCATCTAGCTATATGAAATTCAGTCTTAAACGATACGTATTTCAATTAAATTTTATCAATTTCATCATGTGTAAACTATATGTGCATCTTTTTTGTACCAGTATATGTCTGCCGTCTTAATCCAACTGCCTTGAAATGAAACCATTCTAAAAATATATTCTAAATAAATGAACGAAATTGAACTTAACAGTCGCCTGACCGCAGTTGCAAGAGAGGTCAATATCTTACTGACGGATAGAACTCTTCCACAGTTCATAGAATATTATCAACCATTTCTTTTTCATTGGTCATATCATCGCACCATAAGATATAAAGACGAGCGATGTGGCGCTATGTTCTAATGAACCAATCAAAAGACAGTAAGATAAGTTAGTATGCAGTTTTGATTCGTGTACGTTTGGCCTTTGAGCCTTTGGCCTCGGAGTCATTACGTTTGTTACTTCTTCATTCAATGTCTTTGGCGGTTTTTGGTTGGTTGGGACCGGAGCCTTTTTGTCTGCTGCTTGGTCCACCGGGGCTCAACTGGTGACCTGCTTTTGCTTCAGATTTCCAGTGGGGTTGTTTGGCAGGACAGGGATCTCCACCTGTCAGACGGCCCGTTGTATCTGTTGAGTCCTCGTCTTTGCTTCTTAAGGTGTTGAAATTTGATTTATGTGTTTACCGTGATGATTCATTGACGAGTTAGAGGGTTATCATGCGAACCGAACAACCAACTAAATGTTTTGTACCTTCAGATACTGAGGGTGAGGTTGGGCCTGTAAAATCGATTTAAGCCCCCCAGTAATTCATTACTGACCGTTCCAAGGCGTTAGTTCTGTTGTGGTTCTCTGTTGCATGTTTTTGGTGTCAGAGTTTCTATGAGGTTTTACCTTATGTATGTTCTTATTATTTTTGGTTCGGTTTGGGTTGCTGAGTGGCCACCTTTTGGGAACAAGCTGCTCACTCGGTTGGCCATATGTTCTCTGTATCTTGATTATTTGTAATCTTAGTTGTTTCCAACTATGGTTTGAGGGCTGGATTTGGATTTTGATTGTTTCAGTTCCTGCTCTTTGCATACTTTTTACTTTGCTTTACGACTGTAGCCTTTTCGGGGTACCTTTATTTGTATTTCTTTATATAGAAAGAAGGTAAAAAGAGATATTATGTGTATTTCATTTTTCATTTGGCTTTACACACACTGGTCTGGCATTCAACACAGGTAACGAAGACAACGTACATGAAACTTGCTTGTTCTGCTCATCAGGATAAGTTTGTTTCGGAAGTATAGCCTCACGGACCATCCGACCCCGACTCTTGAAATAGGAATCAAAAGTTTTTACTAAATTGATATGCATAGTCAAGAAATGCTTGAAAGCAATTTTAGGGCTACAACGACTAGACAACGACATGGTGTAGAAACTTATTCAAGCACTGTTTTTATACTACACGGAATTTCTTCGAAAATCTGATCCGACTAAGAGGTACATGTATAACAAACTACCGGGTCCGTAAGAATGATAGTTTGAAATAAATCTAAGAAGTATGCGAAAACAATCGTGTTTTATAGTACATTGCCTATGTTGAATGCCAGGCCAGTGTGTTTCATGTAGTAGCATTTATATAGAGAATAGCCTGCCAATGTCTTTTTATATCAAGTTAATCAGGCGAGACCAGAAACAGCGTAGGACTGGCGAGGCTTCCCGAAGTCCGATGTGTTTGAACCTGGTCGAGTCTGATCCATTACACTTCCTCTGTAATGGATTATTGTGTCTGGTTATGATGTAGCGTTCCGCTTTGAATCGTGCGCTTCTCCATTCTTGTTCGCCTTGTGTTTTGAGATTGTGGCCTTACCTGGGTATCTCATTTTAATTTTTACCCGAGGAAAACAACGGACTTTGGATGAGCGACCAACCCGCATGCACATTTTGGAGCCAACAATCGAACTTGGATTTCGGCGCTGAAAAGCAAGACGCATACCCTTTGCTAACCAGGCACCATAAAATGTACTTACATTGTATCGTTGTATTATGAAAGTATAACCTACTCGGTAGTTGAATTCCATTCACGAATTTTCGCTTCCAGCCGCTAAGAACTGTCTCTTTTTTTTTTTTTTTTTTTTTTTTTTGGCAAACGTATAACACGTGCATAAATCTGCAACCAAATATAATAGGGCAGAAAATAGTCTTTGTAAATATCTGAAAGAACCGCGACACATTAAAAAAGAAATTGCGCTCGTATGTGAACTTCAAGGCCTCATACCAGTTTGCGAACTCTCAAGTCTAATCATTAGGTTTGCTTTACACGCATTGTTTTGCTGTAAATGCGAAAAGGATTAACGTTAATTTCTATTTATAATATGACGTTGCATCTGAGAGTGTAACAAAGCCATGCATTAAAAAACGATAATCCACTAGTAGATTAAATATGCAAATTACGTCGTAGCGTTATACGTTGACGTCCATAAAAACATCACGTTTTCTAATGGCGAAATCGTGACGTTTTAGTGCAAACGTTGCTCCATAAAAACATCGCGTTTTCTAATGGCAAAATCGTGACGTTTTAGTGCAAAGTTTGCTAATACGAGGGATGATCAAAAAGTTCCCGGAAAAGTGTTGTACGCCCTTTGTTATTTTACTTTCTTCAATAAAATTTTATCCCAGGAAACCTTAATGTAATTGTGATTCATATCATACAAAACAATTGACTTATGTCTAACCTGTTTATTGCACGCGCCACCAACGTAACCGACCGCTAACGTGACCCGGCCCAGCTAACGTTACATTTCATTTTATCTTTTCTAATAGCAAAATTCGAACGTTGCTTACTCACAAATTATTCATGTAAACATGCATTATTTTACTTAAACTTCAAAATATATATCTTATCTTGATGTCCATTACAAATTTTGTAAGTTGTTTTGATTCTTTCTACGAAATGGTCGCTGAGTCCAACGTTACCTTTAATCAGTTGATATGTAGGGGTGGGGTAATTCAAAGGCAGATAACTTACTTTACCTTTTAATACGGAAGTGTTATGATAAGGTTTAATTAACAAGAGATAATGGCAATTCGTTAGATATATGATTTATGCCTTTCAGTTGAACCATTCCAGCAATACGACAACACAACCTGAAATCGACAGCTTAATGAAACTTCCAGCAAATGCCCACCTCACCCAGCAGCAACGATGTATCGGCGATCTTTGTTAAAATTAAAATCATATTAATTTATTACTATGTGCAGTATTTAGAAGAGTGTGATACATGAAGCTACTCATATAAAAGGACTTATCTTAAGACTATGGCTGAATTTTGACAAAGCTTGCTGATGTAGCCTTGCTGCTGCTTGATTTAAGACTTTTGATAGACAGCTAATGCTGCTGCAGATATCAGATTGCGTTGTCGCATTCCTGGAATAGTTCGACGGAAAGGGTACATCACATATCTAACGAATAGCCACTATCTAAGGTTCATGAAACTTGATCAAACTATTCCATTTTATAACGTAATGCAAATTATCTGCCCTTGAATTACCCCACCCTCTCACATTTGATTTTTAAAGGACACGTTAGAATTAGACATCATTTCGTTAAAAAGATCAAAACAACTGATTAAAATTGTTATGAACATAAAGATAAGATATATATTTCTACGTTTAGGTGAATGAATTAACGTTACTACATACATTTCATAGCTAAACAACGTTCAGAAATTGTTATTAGAAACGATAAAAATGCAACGTAACGTTAGCTGGGCCGGGTCACGTTACCTGTCGTTACGTTGGTCGCGCGCGCATGAAATTGGTTAGACATAAGTCAGTTGTTTTGTATGATATGAATCACAAATACATAAAAGTCGGATAGTGTGAAATTTCATTGAAGAAAGTAAAACAGTAAAGAGAATACAGAACTTTTCCGGGAAATTTTTGATCATCCCTCGTAAAATGCAATTTTAGTGTCATATGATAAATATAATCTTGCATTCGTGCTCCTGTATTATTGAATTTATTGAACTCGTTGGGGAAAACCGATACGATGCTCGGCATAGCCTGGCATCTTATCTTTTTCCCCAACTCGTTTAATAAATTCAATAATACATGAGCACTCATGTAATATCCTCTATATAATTCATTTTGGTGTTTGTATATGGCAATCGAAAATGATTCAATTTATTTTGAAATCAGATGAAATCACAATGCTTTGAACATGTATCATGTCAGAAAGCTGTTCATGTCCTGTTTTAGGCTGCTGTGAGCAAGCCAAGGACGGAAATACTAATGAACTGCTATTTTAACTGCCAACAAATATAATTATTTCTATTAGTTTTATTATTCCATGAATTAGAGAAAAGCAGTTATTATCGACTAGAAACGTGGATTTCGTTCAACTATTTTTAATTAATTTCTGAGTTCACGGTTTCGTTCAAGGTGATATCGATTACTCGCCATGAAACTTACATACCTGAAAATTAAAATTATAGTAAATTGCTAACACATCGTGTTCATGAAAACAATAACAAAGGACTTGGTATGATAAGGGCCGTTTTTGGCCCCCATTAAATTCTCTTTAAAATGCATGGTTTCTATTGTTTATTATTTGTGCGTATGGGAACAAGCGAAAATAATATGTTTCGTGTTTGTTAATTCTCAGAATAACATGATTTCTGACATGCCTATGTTGTTTCAATAAAATGAAGGAAAATTGCGAGAAAATTTGAGTTTAATACATATTCCTTTCAAGAAATAAGTCATTTACAATAACTTTTGAAAGTTCTTAACAACAGGCTTTTGATGAAATGCTTATATGTAAGATTGCACTGCTAATTACCTGTACACTGCACAAGGCCTCTCGAGGTACCCCACCCACTCAAGTTTGCAAGTCCAGAGACGCTAACCAACAAATTCCAACAGATCAAAATGAAATGTATACCAGATTATTCCTTGTGTTCTAACTAAGAAAATAAAAATGCCCACAACATGTGTTTATTTTGTCTATTAGCGGAGATAGGGGCGTTTTTATGTTGAGAACGCTGGGAAAATGTTCCAAACGCTGCCAGTTTGGTAACAAAAAGTTAAAAATAAACATTGAGCCCGGTCTCCAGCATATTTAATATTTTCATAGCATGTAAATATATTAAAATTTTATCTGTATACAAAATATTAAATGTGCTGGAGGCCGGGCTTATATATTTTGAAAGCCACAAAGGCTACCAGATTCGTCATTTTCGTCAGAATCCGCTGGGGGTAGGGGTATGTTCAGTACAAATATCACAAATATTTTGTGCAAGAACTGGTTAATTTTGTGTTTGCTGTTACATTCAAGGTGAACTTTCATATGAGCACATTTTTATTATGGAAATAAGACTTTTGAAAAATGAGTTTTCTGGGGGCCAAATATGGGCCTTATCATACCAGGTCCTTTAACGCTGTCATGGCCAAGAACCATCAAATTCGCATTGAACCAAAGTGTTCCCTGGTATAGACATACTTTCCAATTATAACCTAATTGAGATTTCCTTAACCGACTTATTGACACATAATAAAAATATCGAAAAGGAAGTTACAATTACGTGAAATCAGGATAAACATTAGTGAATCTATTATTGCTTTGAATATGAGATTTCATATTTTGTTCTAAAATAATTAGACATAAAATGTTTTGAACCGATTTTGTATATATAATAAAGGAGTAAAGTACAGTTCGTAATAGGTACATACAGAAAAGTGGTTCAAGGCCTTCAAGTTTTATGGTAGCTGTGTGAGACCGCAATGTTCACAGAACGCATTTTTCACTTGTGTGACGAATCCAGTCGCATTTTTCACACATTTCGAATGCATTTTTTCAAATATCTGTGAAATTTGCGTTTGATCTGTACCATGAAAACGTAACTATCCAATCGCATGCAACAACCCTAAAATGTGACAAATACTACTTCTTCCTGACACTTTTGTAATCCTGAAATTATGAAAGTTATGGTGGACGGAAAACGGCAAGTGAAGTGAAAAAAGAGAAGTCTAGAAATCTGTTCTGCTCTTCCGCGCAGAGGGTAACAGGTTCGAGTCGCCAGCCGGGACAATGACTAAAATACTGACTATACCATCCCAGCAAAAAATGGGTGCCTGTTTCGAATCAGGGAAGGTTAATGTCTCTGAAAGGAGAGGTATTCATGTAGGCTCCCTCTATCATAGTCTGTGTCTGAAACACTGTAGGCTCCAACAGCCTCTGTCCGCACGGCCACAAGACAATGGAAAACCTCTACCTTGTTTGTTTTAATTTACATGTAAGCTAATGACGAAGGCTGTCGTGCACAGGTTCTAGTACTAACTGTTGGGCTGTGCCATAATCCAGCGGGAGGAGACCAGCGGTATTACCGTGCAATATTAGGCAAAATCTCAAGCAACTGTCTTAATGGCCCAGTCTCACTGTCACGTTTTCAGGACTTGGTTGTTCTGCGTTTCCCGCCCTACGTTTGGCAAAATATGTACCCCGTTTTGTTGGTATTTAGGTGTTACTACGTGTCTAGTACGTTTCTAGTACGTTTAACTACGATTTACTTCGAATTACCCGGTTATCAAACGGTTTAGTGCCACGTTTTCAGAAGCCGTAATTATTTCGAAATGCTACGTTTAAAGGCCCCATTGCTCTATCAACATGAAAAATTTTATCATGAGGTATCGCTGCAAGCCTTTTACTATAGTTTCGTCATTGTAAATGACCGTGATTTGCCGGCTTTAAACAAATAAAACATCTATGAGTTTTACACAAAAAGGGTTTGAAAACTTATTTGGGTCATTTTAGTTGGCAACTAAAATGACCTGCTTTCGATTTCATTAAGGTGAGGTGGGAGTAACTGACAAAACATATGATTTTATTTATACTTCCCTATATTGTACATTTTTAGCTCCTCTTTCAGAAAATGTAATAAAAAGGTGGTGTCGCCGTAGTCGTTTTCAAGATATCTGGCCTCGAAAACGTCAATTTTTCCTCATTTTCGACACGACGTTATAATGGCGTTCTATGGAAAACGTATTTTTTTGCACGTCTCTCTTGGATAAACAACCTTCATTCTCAGAAAACAAAACACATTTTTTTCTTTACAAACTAACACAGTATGGCCAAATGACAGAAGTTTACATTAAAGCAATACAAATAGTTTTCACACCTTTCTCCCTTTTCCTTTATTATTTGCATTTGTTTCTTATACTTAACCTGATTTTTTGTTTATATTTGTACCGCCTTTGTTCACCTTTTATTTGTATTATAGGGGAAGGGCCGTAACTAATGTTGGTAGAACTTGTGGCCCAACCCCATTGCATAACAATATGGCAATTAAATATGTTTAAACTATAAAAATAGTAGGTCGCCGACTTAACCTTTGAGCTAAAGTGCATAAAATGCCTAGCGTACTGTCTCTTTAGACTGAAATGTTAACGTCGCGCATGGTGACGTTAACGTTACTTTACTTTTCGCGCCACGTATCAACCGTCGCTTATTGTAGGATCCCGGCAAAATTTGTCTGGGACTTTCGTCACTCATGATTGTCATCCCCGGGAAAGCGGATGTAGTACATTTTCTCTCAGTGCATTAGCCGTCTTGGCTAACGTTTCCTTAAGAATGACAAAAAAAAAAAAAAAAAAAAAATCGGAAACATTGCTATTACGCCCCTATACTATTTACAGGCACCCCATTGCATACAGCATTTCATTATCACATTACCATGGTCCTGATATGACTGAATTACTGTCAAAAAAGACGTAAAATCTCCATACACCAATCACCCATCCATCCACCCCTCCATCCCGATCTATCTGATAACACCCGAGGAGCCCCGGTAGCTCAGTAGGTTAAGCGCTGGCCTGCTGATCTAGCGGTTTCGGATTCGAGAACCGCTGGAGGCGGAACTCTAAAATGCGTGGTCGAAGTGTAGACAGTGATCTGACTTCTCATTTCAATTTCATGAGGCGGTATTGTATGAAATTTGTAATAAAATTATTGCAACAGCAGATGCAAACTCCATCTAACAAGCTGATGAGAAACCGCCAGAGAAAAGCTTTCCTTTTAATTTCACCCAGCGCTCAGCCTCTTTGCAGTTTGTAATCAGACCATGTAGTACATGTAATTAAAGAAGCGGACAATGTTGACGCCATCTTGTTTTTCTCAGACGGAACGTTTGACGTCATTACGTAACGTTGCGACAAAAAACTGCCGCACAGTGGCGCTGAATTACTCCCACCTCACCTTAAGTGGAATAAAATGGTAAAAGTACAATGTACAGGCCTGGAGCCCCAGTCACTATCCCGCCTATGTTTATATAGCATTGCTAGACGAAAAACCAGACCAGGAAATTGTATTTTGTGGAGTTAATTGTTATTTTTCAAAAACTTGTTTTCTCTCCCTTTTGCCAGTTATATAACTCAATCGATGCACGTCAACCCAACTTTTATTAACAAACGCGAAGGTGGAACCGCTTTTTATAATGCTTTGAGTTTAGACGTTTATACGACTGATAGGACTATGGATACTTTAATTTAATTTTCGATTCAAACGTAGCTAGGCCACGTATGTAGCTGTATATATCCGTATATAATAAGAATTCACTACGCTTTTATACGCATATTCCCGCTTTGGTACGTTTTGAATAACAGAAAAACCTTGCTCTAAATACGTGGCATTGAGACTGAGGCTCAGAGGACCCCTGGGTTTTACTTGTTACGTCACGTTTTGTACGTATTAAATGCGTTTCGGCTACGTTTTAGTACATTTTGACCACGTTTAACTACGTGTTGCTACGTTTTACTAGGTATACACTACGTATATCAAAATGCCATTTTTGAGTTAAACATTCTAAATAAAACGTATCAAGGCGTAGTGTTTAGCTACATCTATATACGTATTCACTACATTTTACAATAAAGTCCAGAAATAAGACAACACACAGGTTTTATAGTTTCGACTTTCGTCTTCTTAAGAAACTAGACCGTATTTGAAAAACAAGTAACGTCACGTCCGTCAGTGAAAAAGTAACGCGACGTAGAGCGTCAAATAACATGCGCAACGTCACTAAACCTTGAAATGTAAAGCCAAGTGTCTGTACAGCAAAATGGATCAATACTCACAAGAACCAACGTTGAGCCACTTGAGGAACGTCGATAAGAGAATTGAACTGAACTGAACTGAAAGAACCAACGCATACGAAAAATCGCGCCCAACGAAGAAAACCAAGATCAGCCTGGACATCTGCAGTCTGATCAGGGTCTTCGCTGTACGCTGGAAGAAATCTTACTGATACATATAAAGTGCACCGCAAAGACCCCATAATGTGCCGCTTTGCCGCGTTTTAAAACGAAGTAAAACCTAGCAGCAGTCAAAACGTGACAGTGAGACTGTGGCCTTAAGGTCTTCGCTGTACGCTGGAAGAAAGCTTATTTAAGAAATGGATCAGCTCTAGCAGTGAATTATTGAGTAATAATTTACTGTTTGGAGGTCAGTTGTAAAGTAGACCATATCACGAGCGCGGAGCGCGAGTGATATATCTACTTACAACTGACCGACAAACAGTGAATTTTTACTCAACAATTCAATGCCAGAGCTGAACTATTTCGATTCTAACACTCAAAAACTCTGAAAAAGTATTCCTTGCCTTCAAATTCTCCCAACCTTCCTGCCAGCGCGTTCATGCTCCCGCCAATATTCTTAACTGTATCTAAGATAGATGTACGTTTTTAAAGCGAATTTATAAAGAAAAAGAGACGTTACACCGTCTCACTTCCCAAAACGTCACAAATTACGTCAGTACTGCCAGTGACGTCAGAAATTAGACTCACGCGCTCCGCAACAGTGAATTGTTGCAGAATAAAACACGGAAGTTTGTCATTGCTTCTATAGGCGCACTGTGTTAGAAAGATACATAGAAAGTGCACCGCAAAAAAAACATAAATGTGCCACTTTACCACGTTTAAAAACGAAGTAAAAACTAGCAGTCAAAACGTGACAGTGAGACTGTGGCCTAAAGGACTTGTACATGTCACTTTTTTAAACGTTTCTTTTTCCTTGCTCGACCGCTCTACGCACCTGCCCGAATGTCCTCTCTACGAGGTTGAGGCAGTACTTTCCTCAGCCTTGTGACTGTCATAAGTAGTAAGGACAGTCACTATGGGGACCGATTTTCCCATGTATTTTTACACAGACTTTTGGCCTGAAAAAAAAGTCCGCACGGTCGCCTAGTGTAAAAATACATGGTGGTCCCCATAGATGACAATCCATGAGTTAACTTCCTCAGACTAGTAAGCCTCTGTTAGGCCCTTTTAAAGCCGTAGAAGTCAAGTTCTTAGGCTCTCAGAGCTGTTCTTAGGACGATTCAGTGCCATTTTCCCACAAGAAATAGCCGTGGGATCATGCACGCAACTTTGCGGGACGTTGTAGGAAGTTTGTAGGATCTGTAGGAGCACACAAGAAAACTTGCGGGATCACGCGACGTCTTTGGCCAGTTGTGACGTTATGTTTGTACGTTTATGACGTCAGTTATTTCTAGCCGAAGTAAACAAGACGTTGGCCGCCATAGAAGCTGCGCTTAGTGTATTTTCAAGGGAAAATAGCGTATTTAAGGTTTGTAAATGTTGAAATTATACTGGAATTGTTATTAAAGTTAAGAAGTAGATGTGTATATTATTTTTAATGCAGTTAGTCATGAGGTTTGTGTGCAGAATGCAACAACTCGTATGGGGTAATCTTTCTAAAAGAATTGGGTAGTCCTGAAAAGGACTGTTTGTTTGTTATAGCGGCTATTTTTTTTTGTCAATCTCGTTTTCTTTTTTCTAGGATTCTCTATGTTCTTGCAGTGTAAACCTACGCCACATCTCGATTCTGTGTGTTCTTCCGAAGTGGTCACATCAATAGTCAGGGGTATTTTGATAGGCTTGACGCTGAATTCTAGCATGCTGGGCTGCTGTTGTTGTTCTTCTAATCTTTGAATTCTGGTCTTCAGGTCATTTAATTCTTTGATGATATTCGCTAGAGCGCCCATGCCTTGCTGCGTCGTCCTAGTCTGTACTGGTTGGTAGTACGTCGTCGGCTAAACATACGTTTGTTGTTGTTGACCGTCGTCCATGATAGAATTGACTGCAGTCGCTAAGATATCCGATCCTCTCAGATCTTTTACAATATCGTCCAAAGTGAACGCATTCTCCATATTGACATGACTGCAAAGCACTCCAGTATGTCCTTATATACTTCTCAGTTGGATTGACCTACTTACTTTCTTGCTTTCTATCAGGTCCGCGCTGACTGCATAAATAGCTTGCGCATTGACCCATTGGCACATTGTTACGATGGCTGACTTCGAAGAAACCTGTTTGAGACAATTGGAGGCGCAGTTGGACTCTGTGCAGAGGGCAGTGGAGGTGCTGAAGCACATCTTTGAGATTACGCGGAGGGCCATAGAAAGAAGAAAAGAGGAGGAACAGAGAGTTCCAGTAAAAGAAGAATGGACAGAGATGAAGCCAGAGGACCGCGAGCCGCCACCAGCCAACTACCGACGGCAGGAAAGAGAAAGTCCCATGGCTGAGGACTGGGACAGGGAAGCTGACGCTCCCCCCTTCTATTATCAGCAACAGGGGACAATCTCTTACCAGCAGTGGAGTGTTAGATTTCCAGCCTGCGGCGGAAGGCCAAGCCGTTGTCCTTGCACATGAGATCTTTTGAGCACTGCCTCACGAAACGGCCCTTTTCAGGGCCACTTCATTTTATTCAGAAAGAAATACTGTGTTGATAGTTGCATAAAACCCCATAACTAATTCGCATAGTTTTGATTGGTTAAGAAAGCATGCTGTCTTTCACGTCCGCCATGAGTCAATATATATATATCTATTCAACTGCCTTTAACAACTTCATTCTCAAATATGGGTTTGTCAAAGTATATTCCCTTTGACCTGAGCCGACTGTGCAAGGCGTTTAAGAAGAAAAATTGGAAAGAAGTCGAAAGGCAACAGAATAAGATGGGGTTTGAAGTTTTCATGAGGAGAAGGGGTGTAAATCTGTCCAAGACTAATCCTGTTGTAGGGATCGTAAAACCTGTGTTAAAGTCTTCACAGTAAGTGAAGACTTAGAACGCCCAAACAGCCCTTTTCAGGGCTACTCAACTCTTTCGATTGAAAACCTTTTGATTGAAAACAACACTTAATTCATTTAAAATAATTTATTGAATAACTATGTAGAAACATGACAGTACTATCATAACTTCTAAACAACAAAAAGTCTCTCATAACTCTTAGTAGTAATGATACTGAAAGTCTCTCATAACTCGCATTGTTTATTTAACACTTAGCGTCTTTAATAACTCACATTAGTAGTAATAATAATACTGAAAGTCTCTCACATTGTTCATTTAACACTAGGAGTCTTTCACAATCACTGGTAGTAATAATAACACTAAAAGTCTCTCATAACTCACATTGTTAGTATCATCACTGTGGGTTCACTGTTTCAGTTTTCGTTCACAGTCTTTAGATCTATGATCCTTAGATTTACAAAAGAAACATACTCTGTCCGTCTTTCTTCGTTTGCTTGGAACCTCCGATGTGTCCCGAAATGGATATTTCCTCTTTGTCCCTCTGGATTCTTCCTGCTTGTCCTCTGCTTTGGCCTCTGCCTGTGGACATTCAGATATCCAGTGTAGAGTTGAGGAGCAGCGGTAACAACTTCCAAAGGGTGGCTTCAAGATGTCCTGTTCTTTCAGTGAAGACTCCAATGGCTGAAATAATTCTTTGTCCTTTTCATTCAAGAGTTTCTTCAGTGCCGTACAGTGATAGTAGATGCTCTTGGCATTGTTGAAGTTATTTGTTCTTGGATCCATGTTTACTGTTCAAGTGTCAGAGCTGAACTAAATCAAGGAGTCGGCACGCTCTGTTTTATAGCCTATAGCTGGTGAACTTTTTGCACTAACGTTACTAATTGGATCCAGTGCCAATTATAAAATCATGAAGTCAGAATATTTAGTCCTGTACCGCAACTCTAACTTATCGTCTTCTCTTTGTCTAATGTCATCTCTCAGCTGTTGATTGCCAAACCATACTTGTTGGCCAGCCATCTCATTCATGTGTTCGTCATAGCCTTTTATCCGTAGACTAAGAATAGGTCTCGCATCGGAAGATGGTCCGAGCATGTACTCTACTTCCATGTCATCACACTCTGACATCAAGAGAATATATCCAAATAAAAATCCATGTTCGTCTATTCTTCCTTTTGCATAATGATGCCCTATATGTGTGGTAATGTATGTCAGATCGTCCTCAGCGCAATTGTGTATGCCAAATACCCATCCGCTTGATCGGCGTGACTCGTGTTCAAAGGATGGATTTACTAAACGCTTATGGAAATCTAATCTTACGTCTTCCTCCAGGTCTGGTAAGGCATCAATGTCTTCAAATAATCGTGTCATTTCTCTGCGATATTCATCTTGAGATAATGTAGCCATTGCATTTTCTACACGTCTATAACTCACGTTGAACCATCCTTTGTGAAGATCTTTGTTTAAGTCTTTCACTGACATGCGAACCAAATAATTATAAATCATGTCTCTTATTTTCAGCCGGTAAAATGTTTAAGTTGAAGTCGCACAACATCTTTGCCCAATGGTGCTCAAGAACTGTATTCGAAGTGCCGTGTCTGCCTCTTTATATAGACGCTTACCTACCATGTGTCCTGACCTGTAATTGATCATGACTATTATTTTTCTCGTTTCAGGTGATACTTCAGCTGAGCCCATAAATAACCAAGAGCCAGATCTCTCAACGTCACTTAAGATTTGACAACCTAACAGTTAACATGCCAAGCAAGTGGAAGAGAATAAAAGAGAATGGCAATGAAGAGGAGGAGGATGAGATTCAGCCCCCACACAGGAGACACAGAACCAACGTGATAGAATCAGACAGCGAAGACGAGGATGATTTGCAGCAATATTACGACTTGCAGCAAGTCAGACAGAGACCTTCTCGGCGATTCAAGGCTAAAGCTTCGGTCTACAACATTAATGTCAAGAAGTTCCCCGAATACGAACAACCGCTGGTGTTTGTCTCACGTTGTTTAATAGGATGGTGGATGACATCAAAGACAAAAGCCAAGCTCAAGGTAACGATCGTATGAGACTCTCACTCTATCATCTAGGCTTAAAAATGGGCGTTCACGTGCCATTTTCGGACGTCGCTACATTGAAAGGTGGTTCTCTACTTCAAGAGATAGAAAAGGTCATTCAGTCCAATGACGAATTCAGGATTGACGATGGCCAAATGTCTATGGAAGTAACTCATACGAGAATACCCTCAGGATCGGGCAGAAAAGCATTACATCATGGCCTGTATTTCGATAGTCAAAATATGAGAAAAATGAAGAGGTCTATAGTTCAGATCAAGAATGCCCGGGACTCCATGTGTTTGGCAAGAGCCATTGTCGTAGGGAAATGTCATGCCGACAGAGACGATTCTGACACGTGGAAAAGGGTTTGGGATCATATCCGAAAATCACACAAATCTTATCAGACAGCGAAGCCTCGCGTTTGCTAGATAGAGCACGAGTGCCCAAAACCAAGTCTTGCAGTATTGACGAGTACAAGAAGATTCAGGCAGTACTGGCTCCAGAATATATCATCAAAGTCTATTCTCAACATGCTAAAGATGAACTGATGATTGAGTGTTTGCCAGTGACGCGCCAGTCAAAAGTGATTCATGTTTATTACAATCAAAATCACTACGATACGATCACAAATATCAAGGGGTTTTTAGGCTGTGTCTATTACTGTGAATTTTGTGATGTTGAATATGCTTGTAGAGGAGACCATTGTTGTCCACATGGATGTGTTGGATGCTTCGAACCCGAACCGTGTGAGCCAGATATAAAGCAATATTGTGGACAATGCAGAAGAACGTTTAAAAGTCAGATATGCTTTCAGAATCACAAGCGAGTACGGGACGGTCAGAAAAAATCAATTTGCTCTCTGGTCAAGAACTGTGAGAAATATCATCAAAGGATCGTGGAAAGAAAGAAGAGTGATCATGCTTGTCCTGGCATGAAGAAGTGTAAGAGCAGTAAGACTCTCGTCGAGGCCGAACACAAGTGTTTTATTCAGCCTTACACACCCAAAGAGAAGACAGAGGAGAACGAAACTCGTTTCATCTTCTTCGATTTCGAAGCCAAAAAAGATACTGGAGAGCACGTACCTAATTTCTGCTGGCTCACAGAGCTTGTGATGTTTGCATAGATTTGCCCTTCGAAGCTCATTGCCCGAATTGCAGTCAGTTTGAGGGAGGAAGAGAAAGAACATTTCAAGGTGACAATACGCTTAACGATTTCTGCACTTGGTTGTTTGATCCCGTCAACCGTGGGGTGATGGCCATTGCTCATAACTTTGGTGGATACGATGGACAGTTCATCCTACGTCACGTGATCGAGCACGGAACGGACAAGCCGGAATTGGCCATGACTGGCAATAATATTATCACCATGAATGCCAGAGGAGTGCGATTCATCGACTCGTAACATTTTCTCAATATGAAACTGGCCAAATTTCCAGCCACGTTCGGTCTGACGGAACTTAAGAAAGGCTATTTCCCACACATGGCAAATACAGACCAATTTTGGAATTACACGGGACCCTATCTCGATGCCAAATACTACAGTCCAGACAGCATGTCAGAGAAAGATCGAGAGACGTTTATGACCTGGCACGACGAGAAAATTGCATCACAAGCCGTGTTTTGTTTCAGGCATGAAATAGAAGAATATTGTAGGAGTGATGTAGACATACTGAGAAGATCCTGTGGGCGTTTCAGAGACATCTTTAAGTCATATAGCGGTTTGGATCCATTGATGAATGCCATCACCATTGCTCAGGCATGCAGCCAAGTATGGAGAAAAGATAACATGCCGGTGAACTCCGTGGGACTGATTCCACCTCAAGGATATCCGAACGAGAAAAAATATTCCATCAAGGCCGTGCGATGGATTCAGAGCGTTGCTCTGACAGAATCTAAGTTCAATCACCATGCGCTCAACGGCAGAGAAAAGCAAATTCAGGGCATGTATGTGGATGGTTTTGATCCCCAAACCAATACCGTGTACAAATTCCAAGGTTGTCTGTGGCACGGCTGTCCCACTTGCTATATAGACAGAGATTTCATCAATTCGTTTAATCGTCAGAGAATGCATTCACTGTATGAGATGACAGAGACCAAGATCAGAACCTTGAAAAATGCTGGCTTTACGGTAGTGGAACTGTGGGAACACGATTTTGACACACTGTGTAAAGAAAACGTGGAGTTCAAGACTGTGATCGACAGTCTGTGGCCTCACAGAGACCCTCTGAAGCCAAGAGATGCTCTTTTTGGTGGTCGGACCAATGCCATCAAATTATCTCACGAAATAGAAGGAGACGAAGAAATCAAGTATATCGACATCTGTTCACTGTATCCGTACGTGTGCAAGTATGGACTGTTTCCAGTCGGTCATCCCGAAATTTACACTCAAGAAAATATTGACATGGCCAATATAAGACAATACACTGGCGTTCTCAAGTGTAAAGTTCTGCCTCCAACACAACTCTATCACCCCGTTCTGCCTTACAAGTGTAACAACAAGTTATTGTTTCCACTCTGTCGAACGTGTGCCGACACGCTGAATAAAGATGCATGTCATCATAGCGATGAGCAAAGAGCACTGGTGGGAACCTGGGTCAGCACCGAACTAATTGCTGCTCTGGACAGAGGTTATCGCCTCGTGGAAGTGTACGAAATCTGGCACTTTCCAGAAACTTGTCAGTACGATAGGGAGAAAGGTGAAGATGGCTTCTTTGCAGGCTACATCAACAACTTCTTGAAAATCAAACAAGAAGCCAGTGGGTATCCGTCCTGGTGTCAGACAGAAGAAGACTGTGAAAAGTTTAAGCAGGACTATTACGAAGCTGAAGGCATCAGATTGGAAAACGTAGAGAGAAACGAGGGAAAACGATCTTTTAGCAAGATCGTCTTGAATAGCTTATGGGGCAAATTGGCTCAAAGAGACAATCTGACCAAGACAGAGTATATTTCCAATCCCAGTCAATACTTTGAACTCATCACTGATCCAAACAAACTGGTGAAACATGTGGAACCGTATGGCGAGGAGTTCATACTGGTAAACTGGGAAGAATTAGACAGTCTGGTCGAGCCACATCAATGTAGTAACGTCATTGTGGCCGCCTTCGTCACCGCCCAGGCCAGGCTGAAATTATTCAGCGTGCTTGAGCCTCTGGGAGAACGTGTTCTATATTTCGACACAGATTCGTGCATACACGTTCACAAACCGGACCAATGGAATCCCACGATCGTCAATAACAGACTTGGAGAATGGACGGACGAGAAACCTGATGCCAAAATCACTAAATTCGTGGGCATGGGACCAAAGAACTACGGATACGAATATGTCGAGCATGCCAGTGGCAAGAGAAAATCTACCTGTAAAGTCAAAGGACTGACGTTAGATTACAACACATCTAGGATTGTAAACTTTGACACGATGAAACAATGGTTAGACAACGAAAGAGACACGTTCAGTATCATCGTGGAATACAAGCACAGGATCAAAAAGAACAAGAGTAGAACTGTGTCCAGTGAAACTCAACATAAGACTTACAGATTTGTGTACAATAAGCGAGTCATTCAAGTGAACGGCACGACCGTGCCGTATGGATACCAATAAGTTATTATAAATAGAATAGCTCTGTGTCGTTCTGTCTCATTTCTACAGTTTCATCGACAAGATATGGCTCTGGTAGAAGATATCCGCAATTTGTTTTTCAAACATCCTGCCAATATTTTTATCTCGGGGCCTAGCGGATCAGGCAAAACTGAGTTCGTAAAAAAGTTGATCGAATACAAAGAAGATCTATTTGACATCGTGCCCCAGCGCATTGTCTGGTGTTACAAAGAATGGCAAACTGCCTACAACATACTGCAAGAAAGAGAAAGGTCAAGCATAAAGTTTGTTCAAGGCATTCCTCGCGAGGATGAGGACATCGTCAGTGATGCAAGCCTGACACATTTGATCGTGTTTGACGATATGTTAGGTGACAAAGACGAAGAAGTCATCAAACTTTGGTTCACGAGAAAAGGCCATCACAGAAACTCCAGTGTCGTGTACATCACTCAAAATTTATTTCAACAGAGCAAAGCGACACGCACCATCAGTTTAAATGCACATTACTTGATATTGTTTCAAAGTCCGAGGGACAAGATGCAGATTAAAGTCTTGGGACAACAACTTCAGGCGCCTCACCTGGGTTTTGCTTTCGACGATGCCACTTCGAGACCTCACGGATATCTACTGGTCGATTTGAAACCAGACACGCCCGATCATTTGAGATTCAGAACAGACATTTTCAAACACTGGTTCACGAAATCGGATCAGCAAGGACCTGTGGCCTATTTTCCCCAATCAATAGTATAAATAGAAGTGAAGTCGAGCAAACTCGATCAGTTTTCATCATGATGCGAAAAGATTCTGCCAACCTGATTCGCGCTCTCTACAATTTGAGTAGAGAGCATGATACCACACAGAGACAAACTCTTTTGAATGCAGGGCTCGTCGAGATGATCAAGTGGTTTTCTCTGGCTGCTCGTAAAATTATAGAACGTAAGATGATATTGCCCAAGCAGACTCAGAAATTTATGGACAGACATAAAGAAGATGTGAGAAAATTAGCAAGTGCCATCGTTGATCCAGAAACGAAACGTGAGATCAGACTGAAACCAGGTGGTGGAGGATTTCTAGGCGGGGTGATTATCAGAAGTCTCATTCGTTGGGACGGAAACAAATTACTTAGAAAATTTAACAAGGCTAAAGAGCCCAGGCCTAAGAAGAAGCCAAAGAAGAAGAAGGCACCAAAGAGAAAACCTCCGAAGAAAAAGGCTTCAAAGAAAGAATCTCCGAAGAAAAGGCCTTCAAAGAAAAAGTCGCCAAAAACCAAATCTAGGAGAAAAATAAAACTGGACGATAGGCATGTGACTGTCAGAATCAAGAAACCTAGAAAACCTCCATCTCCCGTTGCAGTGCCGTCAACTGCAAGAACTCCGAGTCCATTTTCTACATCTACTCCAAACTCGAGTCTAAGAACTCCAAGTCCATTTTCAACTCGATTTTCGACTCCAAGTTCGAGTCTGAGAAAAATTGGTGAGAAATTCACTCCTGCAAAAACACCTTCTCCAGAAATTTCTAGATTTTCTCCTCTAAGGGCTTCTCCTGGAAGGAGTTCTTCTCCTGCAAACGAATATCTTCGTACTGCCAGACAACATGGATTTGAAGCTGCCATGAAATAGATGTTCGCAAAACGTAGACTAGATCTGTAGTGTTACCCGAAGAAAAGTATTTATTTACAGACTGTCTGTTTGGACGTCGTCATTTACTGTTCAGACATCAGAGATGGCACCCAAGAAAAGACAAACGCCATTGATTAGAAAATATCTGGCTTTGCTAGAAGGACTCAGTCAAGTTCCACGTCGATACCGCCAGAAAATGATAAATGAAGCACCAAAAGAAGTCATCGACTGCATCGGTGAATGTTGTTTGAATATTATAAAAGGCAATGTTCGACTGACTAAAGCTCAGAAACAGCATTTAAACTCGAGGAAAACTCACATTCGTTTGCTGTCCAAGAAACAAGTGCCTATCACAGAGAAAAAGAAAATCATCAATCAGAAAGGCGGAGCTTTACTGGGATTACTTTTAAAACCTCTGCTTGGCTCGGTCTTAGGCTCGATTCTCGGTTGAATATGGCGACCGGACGTAAGATGGCCATCGTGCCTTTCAAATTGTGGGAAGAGATGAAACGTTGGAAAGAGGAACAGATTCAAAAACCTAGACTGCCTCCAGATCCAAAAGTATCTGCCACGGCTAGTTTGCGAAGAGACTTATCTTCCGTCATGGCCAACGACGAATTGTCAAAAGCAGAAAAATCTCAGTTGTATGGACAAACGTTGTATAAATTTAAGACGGCTCATCGGAAGGCATTGAAAGAGTCAAAACCGGTTCTTTCTAGCGATTCTGAATCGAAGATCGATCAACGCATCTTGGAAAGTGTTCCTACGACCATGCGCAAGAAAGCCAAACTATTGATCTCGTGGTTACAAGATCATCCAAACTTGTCGTGGGACGAAGACGGATCGGTTAAAATGTATGGAAAACCTATTCCTGGATCTAATATTGTCGATCTTGTCAATGACGTGCTGAGACAGAGGAAAGGAATAGAACCTACCGGTTGGCAGCCATTTGCAGAAACACTGAGAGAAATGAATGTGCCTCAAGACTTCGTGGGAAATAAGAAACGATCGGAATGGATGCACAAACGAACGTCATCTCACACTCCCCATGAAGAGGACGAGGAGTATGTGACTCCTAAAACGAACAAGTCCCGTTTCTGCTTCAGTCAGAAAACATATCAAACAAGACTTGTCTCGAAGTCTGTCTGCAACGAGAAAACACATCCAAGACGGATTGTTTGCATCACGCAGTAAGAAACCTATAAAAGAAGAATTGTTTGAATCGCCAAGAAAGTGGTTATCCTACGATGAACAATGCACAGTCTTTTTGCAAAATTGTTTTACGACCCGAACTGCCATGCAGGCTATACCGGCATACAAGCTTTATACAAAGCGGCCAAAAGATCTCAAACAAAGTCAAATTGAGGGACGTGAAAGATTGGCTGAGTAAACAACAGACTTATACGTTGCACAAGCCCATCAATAGAAAATTCTTGCGTCTTAAGACGGTGGCTGCAGGAATCGATTATCAATGGCAGGGCGATTTGGCAGACGTGTCGAGTATGGCAGACGTCAACGACAACAACCGCTACTTGCTGTTTGATAGACGTATTTTCAAAATATGCCTGGGTCGTGCCAATCAAAGACAAGACGGGTCAGACCTTGATTAAAGCATTTAAGTCCGTCTTGAAGGAAGGTCGTCGTCCAAAAAGTTTACAGACAGACAAAGGCACAGAGTTTAAAAATAGACAGTTTCAGGCGTTCTTGAAATCAGAAAACATTCAATTTTTCACGACAGAAAATCCAGAAACCAAAGCTAGTATTGTCGAAAGATTTCAAAGAACGTTGAAAAGTCGTATGTGGAAATACTTCACTCACCATCGCACTAAGAGATACATTGACGTACTTCCTAAATTGGTCCATGGATACAATCATGCTTATCACCGCAGCATCAAGCGTGCACCTGCAACTGTCAATATCAAGAACGAAGTGCAAGTCTCAGAAATTCTGTACGGCAAGAGATCCAAATCAGTTCAGCACAAATTAAACGTTGGTGACTTTGTGCGTATCAACAAGACCAAACGTACCTTCGAAAAAGGATATCTACCGAACTGGATCAGAGAATTGTTTAAAGTGACGCACATCGTCAAGAGTCAGTATCCAGTGACGTATGAAATAGAAGATCTCGCTGGCGAACCTGTCAAAGGCACTTTCTATACGCAAGAGTTACAACGTGTAGACAAGGATCAGATTTACGATATAGACTCTATATTGGATCGGAGACGTCGCAAGATCGGCAAAAAGTGGGTGGAAGAAGTTAAAGTTCACTGGACAGGATATCCTTCCAAGTTTGACAGTTGGATTCTCCGGTCTGATCTTATATAAAAGAACGATGCTTCAAGAAGCGAGTCAAACTCAGCCAGGCTGTGAAGAAAATCTGCCAAAGAACAGACTGGTATTTTTTACTCAGATTATCGTGGTGTACGCCATCATCATTACATCTTTAGTTCAAATCAGTCTTCGAAGTCCCGATAAAGAACTGTGGCTGATTTTACTGAGCAGCTCTGTCGGTTACATTCTGCCATCTCCCGGATTGAAATTCAGAAAACGCCTTAGTACGGACGACAGCGATTCGAAACTCAAACTATGAGGGATTTCTACTTGACTCTTCTGAGTGACAGTTCGATGAGTACGTTTCCAAACAACACACAGAGTTCATTTACTGTCAGACTAGATCATCCCATCAATATTGATAAGGAAAAGTGGGAAGTGGCTTTAGTGGAAATGATCACGCCATCTGAAGTCCTGAATATTTTGGATGTCGACAATTTTTTCTTTGTGAGATTTTACGATAAAGTCTTAGCTCAAGAATTCGGAGTAGAAAATATGAGCGAGATCTGTACGGAAGACAACACCTGCGCAGAATACGTGTTGAAAATTCCACAAGGAAACTACAGCAGTCCACAACATTTGGTGGAAGAAATACAAGGCATCATCGATACACGTTTCGGAATTGCTTTGAGACGTGTTAATGCTTTGATAGAAATGACCTTTGGAAACTGCAGTAAACGTGTCAAACTGTTTTACAACAATCCAAAAGTCGTCAGACTGATATTCCCAAGGCTACTGGCTGAAAAATTAGGCGTGAATCCAAGAATGATAGGAAAAGCTATTGGAAACGAAAGACATGCTTTCAGATATCATGTGGACTTGAACACCACGCATAATCGACTTTATGTCTACTCGGACGTTGCCAGTTACACTTACGTAGGAGACGTGACTGCGCCTATTTTGAGAGTTCTTCCATTAGAAACTTCAAAACGCTCGCAACACTCTCATCAAGAATTTGTCAACTTGCACTACGTTCCAGTCGCCAGATCTTTCATCGACCAGGTTCACATAAGTATAAAAGGCGACACGAGAGAAGATATCCCCTTCATAACTGGAAAGACGTTGGTCAAGTTACATTTCAGACTGAGAGAGAAATAAATATGTATCCGCCATCACGCGGAGTGACTTATCAGTACGGATCTGGAGTAGATTTTCCAGTCTACAGAGGTGTATCGAGACAATACGGCTATGGCTTAGGTTCCATTTTCAAGACGGTCATGCGAACAGTCATTCCTATTCTAAAGCCTCTTGCCAAAGCAGGACTACAAAGTGCAAAACAAGTGGCTAAAGAACAAGGCGTTGGTGCCCTCCGTGACCTGATGGAAGGAAATAGTGTCAAAGCGATATTGAAAACTCGCGGAAAAGAAGCATTGAAAAACTTTGGACAGTCGGCTTTGGATCACCTTGTACCCAGAGAAAAGAATATAAGACAACATAAACCAAAGAAGTCTCATTCGTCATCTAGACGTCAAACTGTGCACATCAAGAAGCGAAGACCAACAAACAGAAAATATTCTCATTTGAAATTCGAAAAAGATATTTTCGATTGAGAAAAAAAAATGATGCAAATAGATTCTTGCGAATGCAGTAAGTCCGAGCTGGACTTGAAAGCGATGCCACCTACCATGACTACGATGCAAGATTCTCAATGGGTGGACTATCATCCCATAGCTTCTCTGGACAGTTTCCAAGCTCCTATTGAATTTGTCATACCTGGCTACACGGAATACTACACAGATCTGTCACAGACTTGGCTATACTTGAAATTTAGAATTCTGAAAGAAGACGGCTCTAATGTCGAAACAGATGCCAAAGTCGGACCCATAAACAACTTTTTGCACAGTATGTTCAGTGGAATAGATCTGTATCTCTATAATAAACTGGTATCAAACAGCATGGATACTTATCCGTACAGAGCTTACATCGAAAACTTGTTTTCGTTTGGATCTGACGCGAAAGAAAATCAGTTGAAAGCGTCGGAATTTTGGTACGAAGATAATGCCGCAAAATTTGAAGATTTAACCTCCAGAAATATCAAAGCTCGAATATCAGCAGTGAAACTGAGTAAGGCAGTGGAACTTCAGGGACGACTACATCTAGACTTGGCCATGCAAGAGAAATATTTGCCAGATGGGGTGGAAATCAAACTGCGTTTGAATGGTTCTTCTCCGAGATTCAGTCTCATGGCTGATTCTTATCCTTCTAAAGTCAAGATAGATACGGCCATATTGTCTGTTCGCAATATTCAACTGTTGCCAGCCATAGCTAACGATCTCAATCAGTCTATAGCACATCACAGTGCCAAGTATCCCATCAGACGTGTTGAAGTGAAGACGTTTACTATCGGCAAGGACAAGAGATCAAAATTCGAAGATCATCTGTTTCAGGGACAGCTTCCAAAACGTTTATTCATTGGCATGGTGAACATCGAAGCTTTCAACGGATCGTTTGAAACGAATCCATTTTTCTTTCAGCATTTCAATCTCAGCAAACTTGACGTGAGTTACGATGGCCACAGCGTCTACGGCAAAGCGTTTGAGCCAAAATTTGACATGAATCAATATCTCAGATCTTACATGTCTCTGTATCAAGCTTTGGGAAGTCAAAATCAACTTCAGACCTGTAATATCGATTACAAAGATTACAAAGGCGGCTACTGTTTCTGGGGTTACGATCTCACGCCTGACCAAGGAGCTGATAAGAGCCACTTGCATCCTATAAAAACGGGCAACTTGAGACTGGAGTTTCAGTTTGCATCGAAACTCAAAGAGACGATCAACGTGATTGTGTATGCAGAATTTGACAGCTTGATAGAAATCAACGGTTTGAGAGAAGTCATCACAGACTACTGAGACCATGAATAAAGGATACTTTGTAGAACAAGAGCTGACATTTAGAGTGGAATGTTACGAACAACTACATGGATCCTACTCTGATGACATTGGCTCCTTGGAGGACGAAATCGAACAGGTGTTACGTCCAAAGATCAGATCTAAGTGTGACGAAAATAGAGAACTGCTGGAAGAATTTGATGTGCCACCACCCAAAATATTTATTGGCAAGGACATGACTGCTTTGATATTTGCGATGCTAAAGAACCTGAGAATAGCCGACAGAGAATATGCTCAGCACGAGTGTGAAGGTTGCAGATTAGATCATCCCAGTCAGAAATATCACATGCTCTGTCTAGGAGTCGGAGATGATTGGATAAGAGACTTACACTATCACGAACCGGCATTAGAATGTCTCAACATCTACGATGTTATCAAAGACTGGAATCACGAACTGTGTCTAATGTTTGGCTTAAAAGACACTGGAGATGCAAGAGGCATGAGTCATCTCACGCCAGAAGAAGCTGTGGAAGCCTATAAAAACTGGCTGTTTTTTGAAGAAAAACACATTCGCTTCTCCAATGATTGAAGACTGGAAAAACTACTGGGCACTGAGAATTATAGACTCCCACAACATAGATGAATACGCAAGAATTGACGGCCCTTCTGACCATGGCGTCTCAACTTATGCATTTGAACGCCAAGGTAGTCTCGAAGGATCTCCTGCCAGAGAAGAAGCCGTTGGGTGTGAAAGCATACATCATTAATACAGACGACTCGGACCAGTCAGGAGAACATTGGGTGGCCTTATATTTCAGAGACGGCAAGGTCATTTACTTCGATTCTTATGGACAACCGCCATTAGAAGAGTATATACTCCCTTTAATTCGGAGGAATGCCGAGTCTTGGATAGAAAATACGGAGATGTTACAGAGTCCGTGGAGTAAAGTGTGTGGCATGTACTGCATTTACATTCTTCATCAGCTCAGCAGAGGACTAGACTTAAAGGCAGCCATACACGAACACCTGATGGGAACTGGAGAAGATCTGTATCAGAACGACAGAGACATAGAAATGTGGTTTAGCCTGAATTACGGCAGACTTTATTCATCTGTGTTCAGAGGCATATTGCCTCCAAAGACTTATTTCAGACATAGAAATCAAATTTGTAAATGTTTGAGATATACTCATTGTTTGTCAAAGAAATATTTCATGTACACGTTGTTGTAAATATGTTCATTGTAAACGAGTGCAGAGGGACGGTCCTAATCCTCTGTTCATCGTCTTCAGTTAGCGGGACAAATAAAGTTGTGTTGAGTTAAACAAGTTGTCTGTTCTTCTTTCGGAAAGTAGTAGTAAGTTAACGAGGGCTAGTTGTCGGGCACTGTAGAGTCACGCCTCTGCTAGGGCAAGAGTCATACAACAGAGGCCTGTTGCTATACAGGGCCATATGCGGATGCTGTAGAGTCACGTCTCTGTTACGGTGAGGCCATATGAGGCCAAGAGTCTGCTAACAGACACCTGCTACTGTACAGTATAAGGGCACTGCATGGCCATGCCTCTGAGAGGCATGCTACTGTGTAGAGCATATAAGAATACTGTAAAGTCACGTCTATGGTACAGTGAGGTCCTATGAGGCCGAGAGTCTGATATCAGAAACCTGCTACTATACAGTATCAAGGCACTGCAGAGCTATATGCCTCAGTTAGACTAATAACAGGGGCAAGTAACTTTGTAGAGCATATAGTTTTGAGCCCCGAGGCTCACTAGCCTGAGGAAGTTAACTCATGGATTGTCATCTATGGGGACCACCATGTATTTTTACACTAGGCGACCGTGCGGACTTAGTTTTTTTTTCAGGCCAAAAGTCTATGTAAAAATACATGGGAAAATCGGTCCCCATAGTGACTGTCCTTACTACTGTCATATATGAAATTTGGTTGAGACTGACCCAGGCACTTAAGGATTGTAGTAATTCAAAGGTGTTGACAAACGGCGTCAGGCGAGGGACGACGGACAGCGAAAATTGTCTTTCCTATAAACTCCACAAGAGCCGAAGGCTCGGCGCAGACGAAGCTTAAATTCGTAGTTGGGAAGGAATAACAATTCATTCATTCTCAAGCTTCCATTGCGTAAGTGCGAAAATGCATTTCTCTTAAAAATCGCTACAAAATCCGCATTTGTCACACCGGCAAAATGCGAAGAATACAACCACCTTCATCACACGCATGTGAAAAAGCGTTCTGTGAATACTGCGGTCTCTCACAGCTGAATTACCATCTGACAAGAAAAGAGCTGTTCGATCGATTTACCGTACGTACCTTTCTTGAAAGGCTTTTCATTTACATAATTCCACAATACCTTATCTTGATCGATCAACAAAATATGCAGAGGATCACGATAAATATAAGGCAACACAGCCCTTACTGAGTTCCGTAGAAAAGAAAGAATTTTAATGTACTGTAAAACACTTAATATCTGCGGTGTCAAAATTTCGCGTTTTAATGAATGTGACCTATTGGCGAATTTTAATTTTGGCGTTCGTGAATACCATGACTCAAGATGGTAAAGAAAATTTGATATTAATTTGTAACTTTTTTATAACTTTTCTATTAAACTAGACATTGTGGCATCTATTAGAATCGCCTCGGTGAGGCGATTCTAATGGGATGCCACAATGTATAGTTTTATGGAATGGTATAGAAAATATCTAAAATATTCATTAGGTTCTCCTTTTTATCTCAGCCTCTTTTAAGGTGCGCGTACATGTAAGTGAGTGTATCAAAACTAAAATCAAATATTGGCGGACTTAGCGCTCTTTGCCTTAACCGCCAATATCGCCAAAATTCAGTAACCGCCAAATATAAGTGTTTTACAGTAAATGGATACACTTTCAGGTGGAGCAACCTTGCCATTTTTATTGTTGCCACACACACCCTCCCCTCACCCCGACCTCTCCTGCCTCCGTTTCAAAGGGGTCAACTGTAAAAGAAAAGGATTTGCTCTCGTAGGAGCATTTGTTTTTCCTTTCGACGAAGATCCCATTTTTGAAGGTCCTTCATCCAGGAAAGCAAAGATAAACCACAAAAGACAGTCACCTTTGTAAAGAAAGGCGGAAAAATCAATTTGCAACAGTATATTATTCATGATGCCCAGCATCCCATATGTAGGACAAAGGCAACCTCGCAGACCCTCATCAGACGCTGCAACATGCGGCGTCTCATCAGGGTTTGCACTATTTTTTATAAGACAATTTGGTATTTCTTCATACAATAAAATAAAAATGACAAAAATAAACTATACCAGACACCCAGTTAAGAGACAAACAGACTCGTCCATTTCATAGGGGAAAGAATAGTCCATTAGGCATAAACGGGTTAAAAAAGATATAGAATTATTTTGAGGTAGAACTGCTACTTGAGAATCGAATGACAACACGGATGACAATCAGAAAGTAGCCTTTTAACCCATTGATGTCCAATGGATTATTCCTTTATGAGTTAATACATTAATTTGTCTGTTTAATTCGGAGCAATGTTTCAAACGGATTTAAATGTTCTAAATCAGCAAAAACAAATGCTGAAATACAGCTGATTAGTCAAGAAAGTTTAGTTTATGTGAGCCACGACACGAGAAAACCAACAAGGTGGTTGTGCGCCGAGCGCAGATTCAGATCAGCCTGGACATTCGCCCAGTCTGATCAGAGTATTCGCTGTCCGCATGGATGTAGCTCAGACCCTTAGCTATAAGCTGTTTGCGAAAAAGTGGAGGCAAAAATCGATTTATTTTCTTTAATACTGTTAAGATTTTCATGAAACTTTGCATACCATAATCTGTTGTCTACACGAACTCATGGCAGGAAATTCAGAATTTTTCGACCTTTGAATAAAAAGTACCTCTATTAATCATTACCATTTCTCCTCTCAGTTTTATGTCATTCTTACACTGGAGGTAACCATAATGGTACAACAGCCATCGTTTTTCTATAGCTACTATACTAATACTTTTATTCATTCACAAATTACCATGTGGTCTGAAATGTGTTCACTCACTACTGGATAAACATGAAGCTTTAGCGATATTGGGCCAATCGCTTGAAAGGGATTTTCTTATGTGTTTCTCCTATATGTAAGTAAATGTACATATAAGGGATGTACATTAATATAGTCTTTACAATACTGGCTGTTCCAAAAACTGCACCAACCAAGCGTAAAACTTCAAAGATTAGAGACAGATTTCAACATGTAGTTGATCTGACAATTTTTCATTTAACTGTCAAAAGATTTTGAGTTTCCTTGCATGAGTTCGTATGGGACATAGATAACGGTCCACAAAGTTTCATAAAAATTTATTCAATAGTAATGAAATTAAATCGATTGTTTGCCCTCCACTTTTTTGCAAACGGCCTAAACCATTTAAGTGCCTAGCGAAGAGTCTGATCAGACTGGGCGGATGGCCAGGCTGATCTGAGCCTGCGCTGGGCGCACAAACACTTTGATGGTTTTCTCGTGTCGTGGCTCATTGTTAAGACTTTATACTGCAGCTAGAAATAAGGCAGTTTGTCCATCTTGGCGACTAATTATTGTATAATATTCGTTTGAAACTTGCAGCTTCGGAACTGTTTAATATACCGCCTTTGATTAAACAGGAAAACAATGAAAAGATCTCAGTGGAGTGCCTTAATCAAAGACTTATTCCTCCTCTGGTACAAAGAAGACTAATTAAACGATTAAATGATGTCTGAAAGCGCTTAAAATTCAAGTCAAATATACTGCTAGGAGCAGAAAACATTTCTATAACTCTCTACATAAAATTCTACATCGCCACGTTACTAAATGGGTCAGGCATTATTGTCTACAAATATATCTACAAGTAGACATTGGTTTTTAATCTATCTATTAGGCCAAAAGTTCTAAATAAGTCAGGCGCCAATGTCCACATTGATGCCTAATCAATTTTTTTCAGTTTTGGGGAAGAAGAGTTTTCCAAAGCCTCTTAGTTTAGTTGGTTGGGCAGAAGTTTGCTTTGTCTGTTGCTTGGTTATACGGGGTCTAACTGATGGTTTACGTTTGCTCCGGTATTTCAGTGGTGTTTTTCTACTTCTAATGGGTCTCCTGGTGTTGCAATACGTAATTTCCGTCGAGTCCTCATCTCTGATTCATCATAGGTCTTATACGTGATTTGTTTGTTTCCGATGATGTTTCATTAATGGGTTAGGAAACCCTCATGCGGACCAAACAGCTAACAAAATTTTCGAACCACTGCAGAAGCAGAGGTTGAGGTTCGGTACTAGTAAAACATGTTTAAGCCCCCCCCCCCCCCCCCACCCCCAGTAATCTTTTGCTGACCGTTCCAAGGCGGTACTTCTGTTGTGGTTCCTTGATGTTACATTGTGCTATGTCCGCTTGTCTATGTTCTTTGGCGGTTTGGTCTACTGTTTTGCTACACAATCTGCCTATTGTTTTGTAAGTTAAAAATAAAATAGATCAGAATAGATGTTGTTGATGTTTTTGTTGAGGGTAGCTTAATGACCACCTGTTTGGGAAAGAGCTGCTCATTCGGTTTACCGTGCGCGTCTTTCGTGAACTTGTGCCAATTTTTCCGTGTGTGTGTGCATCTTTCCCTATTGCTTTTGAGAGCGGGATGTGGGATTTGATTGTATTAATTCCTGATCATTGCCTATCTTTTTACTTTATAAAACACTTCATCCTCAATACTCCGAAATAGGTTAGGCTTCAATGTCTACTTTTAGAAATTTATGCCTGCCCTATTTAGTAGATTTGGTCCAATAAATAGATTGAGAATCAATGTCTACTTGTACACATATATGCCTGCCCTATTTAGTAGTTTTGGATTACTAAATAGATTAAGTATCAATGTCTACAGTTGCCTGTCCTATTAAGTAGTATTGGTCCAATAAATAAATTTAAAATCAATGTCTACATGTACTTGCAGACATTTATGCCTGCCCTATTTAGTAGTTTTGGACTAATAAATAGATTAAGAATCAATGTCTACAGTTGCCTGTCCTATTAAGTAGTTTTGGTCCAATAAATAGATTAAGAATCAATGTCTACTTTCAGACATTTATGCCTGCCATATTTAGTAATTTTGGACTAATAAATAGATTAAGTATCAATGTCTACAGTTTTAAGTAGTTTTGGACTAAGAAATAGATAGATTAAGAATCAATGTCTACTTGCAGACATTTATGCCTGACCCATTTTGTAGTTTTTGGTAATAAAGAGTTTTATATAGTTCAGTTCAGTTCAATTCTCTTATCGACGTTACCCAAGTGGCTCAACGGTACGTAACCATAGTTGCACACACTTGGGAGTTTTATATAGAGAATTATAGAAATATATATAATGCCCCTTAAAATGTCTGAGCAGTGTATATGGGATACATATAATGGCCTCAAGAACAGACCTATCTTATATGAAAACACTTTTATAACAAACAATATAATTAGTGTCATAGGTAAGGTAGGTGTGAAAAAAAACATGTACAATATATTAGAGTCATAGGTAAGTGTGCAAAAAACACATAAAACTCAAACTTAACACTACATACATGTATACAAGACACGATTTCCCGTATTAAGGCTTATAAATCTCAGATTTTCCATGTTTTATCATGGTTTAACACTAGACTCTTAGATTCTGGTTTCTAGCTTATTCATTTTATATGGAACATAATTCAGTTGATGTGTTTTCTTTTCTTTTTTCCTTTTTTTTTTTGTTTCTTTTTAAATGCTAAACAGTCTTATAAATGCAATAGTATTTAATTTTGAAGTCAGATAGGAAAAAATGGCAGGGTTACAGACAAATCCTATATTGACTCATACGGACTAAAGTTAGCAAGATGTTGGGCAACATCTAGCAACATCTTTACATATTTTCTTAGTTTACGCTATTTCATAATGCCTCTATCTTTTTCAAAATAAAGCTGTTTCATCAGCCGATGAAACCCTTGTCTTCAATGTCTTTTACTTCTGTTAATGCCTTGCTGCACTCTATCAAATTCATTGCTAGCTTTTACAACGAATGACATGAAAAAGACAGATAAACCATATTTCAATTAAAATTTAAACGCCAATTTTAAATCGATTAGAATTGCTTTGCAAGACGATCAGCATTAAGACTGCAAGAGAACCGGAATCTGGCCTACACATCCAAATCAGACAATGCGTCAGTGGAAACTAGCATAGCCAGGCCCGAGGTTATAAAACTTGAGTACATTCTCAAACTCAAAATAAAGCACACCGATTGGCTCCTTCCGAGCACATGCTCGGAAGCAGCCAATCATTGTGCTTTATTTTGAATTTTGAGATTAAACTCAAGTTTTATAACCTCGGACCCTAGTTATCAAGGGCAGCCGTTCTCTGTGTCATTATGGTCTCACAGAATTAAAACCATTGTACATGTATCCCACGATATGGCCAAACCCATTGGGCACACAACCCTGAATCAAACTTGAATCAACCTTGATTCAACGTCATGACGTTGAATAAGGGTTGATTCAAGGTTGTGTGCCTGCTGGGAAGGAATATCTTATGAAATAAGGTCCAGTTATACTGAGGAGTAAGGACGTTTCTTTTGACTTGTCCAATTCTCATAATGATGTTCCTCGGGTGGCTCATCTTAGCCTGGGCGTTCATGCTACTTTGTTGGTTTTGTCGTGTAGCGGCTAATTCATCTATATTTCGAAAATTTCTCTTTAGAAACTGCTTGTTTGAAGTGTCTCATGACAACTTTATATCATTTATTTTCAAGCTGTCTGATTTTGATAAAATCACAATAGCCGCCAGCGGGCTGGACATGTTTGTCATTGGTGTCCATTTATAAAACTAAAAAACTCCTTTGAAACTGCTAGCCTGATTTCAAAATAATTTGACATGAATGTTCTTGACTGAAACGATACCAAGTTTATTCAATCCATTTACTCGTATTTTTTTTAATGCTTGAATGCCAGGTGATGAGGGCTCAATGCACATATAGACATAGTTAAATCTGAGAAATCTATTGGCCCGTTCGCACATATTTCAAGTGTACAGTACAATCTAAATGACATTCTTTAAAAACGTCGTTGCCGGTCAGCCAGCATAGCATAGCTGGTCCTGAGGTTTTAAAACTTTTGTCCATGCTAATCTCAGCCAACATGAAAATTCAAACTAATACTAAACAAATGCAGAGCTCTCTGCAGAGTTATTTATGGTTTCCAACATTTGCTTTTCACATAATTTCTCTTTTTTATAGTGATCGAAACAAATTAAAATCTAAAAGAGTCCCCTCAAGAGCGGAGAACACATTAGAAAGAAGGAGCATGGGCCTTACTTTGCAGTTTCGGCTATTCAAGCCTCATCAGTGACCTTGACATGATCTGGTGACGAAAACCAGAGAAAATATACTATGATTTCTCAATTTTAATAAGGCAGTCGTTTCAAAGACTGACTAGTATCAAAAAGGGTCAAAATGAATAAAAGCAATGATCTAGAATATGAGTCTAAATCACTCAAAAAAAAATTATTTCTCAGAATATATCCTCTGATCTCAAAGGACAAAATGAAATATAATCTGCACTATGGGTGATGTACGGGGAGACGTTTTACGGCCGCCATTCGGCACAACACCAGCTGCAGTAAAGTCAAATTAAAGTCTAAAAGAGTTCCTTCAAGATCAGAGAACGCATTCGAAAGACAAAAAATGGGCCATACTTCGAGGTTTCGGCTATTCAAGCCTGCTCAGTGACCCTGACATGATCTGGTGACGAAAGCCAGGGAAAACATACTGTAATTTCTCAGTTTTAATAAGGCAATCGTTTCAAAGACTGACAAGTATCAAAAAGGGTCAAAATGAATAAAAGCAATGATCTAGAATAAGAGTCTAAATCAATAAAAAAAAATTGATTTCTCAGAATATATCCTCTGATCTCAAAGGACAAAATGAAATATAATCTTCACTATGTACGATGTACGGGGAGACGTAATACGGCCGACACACGGCACAACACAAGCCTTGTCTAGTATTTTAAATTTTATTCAATGTTGAAAGTTGAGCACAACTTCAGCTGAGCAGGAAAGAAATGTTTCATAACCTCGGGGCCTGGTTTAAGTCCTGGAACAAATGCCAAATAAGGCAAATGGGCGTGAAGCGGTAACATTTCTCTCCAGTTTCGCTCTACAGTAACCACTGAAGCCTTGCAAATGTGGAATTTTGCATTGTCTTGCTGAAGAGGTCCTAAAAGGCCTGGCTTTGGATTACTAAACCTTTTTTTACATGCTCAACTCAGCTGAGCATGAAATTTCAAACTCATACATAATGAATTTTATGCATTAACCGGCGATTTTTCTTCTTTTCGGTGTTTGCTTTTCATAAAAATTTCTCCTGTCGAAACGCTCAAAATAATTATAGTTTCTTATTTTGAATTCGGTTCGATATTAAAATTTGAGTACATTATCAGATGAGCATAAAAAATATAACCCGCGGCCTGGCCCCGAGGTTATAAAACTTTTTTCATGCTCAACTCAGCTGAGCATGAAGTTTTATCTGCTAATAAATAGCAAATTACTAATAAGTACAGTTGTTATGTTGCTCAGTTTAGCTGAGTATGAAATATTCTCTGATTATAAATATGAAAATGCCAACATTAGTTGGCATTTTTATATTTATCAGCAGAGAAAATTTCATGCTCAGCTGAGTTCAGCATGAAAATTTTTTTATAAAATCGGGGCCTGGTCATTGACTTTGTCTTACTTCTTATTTAATTTGAAATCAAGCGTTGTGGATAAGGATTGTCATTCTATGTTAACGCTCTTCTTGACTCGACTTTCAGTTTAATGGTAAAAGTAGCAAAATATAAGTTAAAATCCTTTCGACAAAATATCTTGGATATTAGTTCTATCAATTTAGCGGACATTTTATTCTTGAACTCTGTTCAATTTAGGGATCTGTTCTGTTCTGTATCCAGGAAATTCTGCCTGTATAGGCACATCCTCGATTAGGAGGTAAAAAGAAGTCCACAGCTTCACTTGTTAAAATTGTAAGAGTCACTCGTAAAAGTCACAATAAGAATTAAGAATGCCACCACCAAATATACATCCGTATGTACATACAATAGTTTAAAAAGTTATAATCACACGCCACAGCATAATACACTGTAACTTGAAGGCTGCCTCAAATAAGGACTAAGATTACCGTCCTGTGGACTGCTGTAACCTCTTGGATTTTTTACTTTTGGAGGAAAGTTCCAGTATCTGATAACGTTTAGCATGTAGAGCATATGTTAATCGTCTACTATGATAATGTAGTTTGTCTACAAGTTCACTGAGCTCTTTACAGTCAGATTCACGGTGGCCATCATGTTTCCAATTATACACTGTTAATCGAATAACTGTAAACAAAACAAACACTTAATTTGTATTGCTGGCATTTAGTTCATCTTTTGTACATGAAAAATTGTTGAGAAGATTTTAAGAAATTTAATTAATCAATGATTGTTAGTACCCAAGCCCCGTTTTAGTGCACATGTATGCAATGTGTTGGCAGCAGTAGTTAATATTCATTTGTGTTCATTTTTTTATGATACATGTAGTAATATATGGAGGAAGAGAGGCCGGGAAAAATAAAACAAATGAATGCTTGGGCCATTTGAGGTCCAGACTACGCCACTAGTTTGCAATGACCAGCATTAGTTGACATAAAAAGAAAATTAGTTGACAAGGACTAGCATTCATTAAAGACTAAGTCAACTTTTCGACCACGAGTGTCTGTCTCGTTTCCACATTTGAGCCGCGACACGAGAAAACCAACAATGCGTGACACGAGAAAACCAACAATGTGATTGTGCGCCCAGTGCAGACTCAAATCAGTCTGGGCCTCCGCCCAGTTTGATCAGACTCTTCAATAAGTGCTCAAAGGGTAGCTAAGGATCTAAGCTTCCTCCATGCGGACAGCAAAGACTCTGATCAGATTGGGCGGATGCCCAGGCTGATCTGAGTCTGCGCTGGGCACACAATCTCATTGTTGGGTTTTTCGTGTCGCGGCTCATTTCTTATTCATTCAATGTCTCGAATTGTTTGTGGTCTTAGCTGTGAAATTTCATTTGACGCGGTCGCGACACGATAAACCCAGCAAAGTGGCTGTGCGCCCAGAGTAGACTCTGATCAGCCTGGGCATCCGCCCGATTCGATCAGACTCTTCGCTAAGCGCCTAAAGATAGCTAAGGGTCTAAGCTACCTCCATGCAGACAGCGAAGACTCTTATCAGACTGGGCGGATGCCCGGTCTGAACTGAGTGTGCGCTAGGTGCATAACCACTTTGTTTGTTTTCTCGTGTCACGGCTCATTTGTATTTTGGCATCTCTTAAAAGACGGTATGAGACTAGCTAATTTACGACTAGCTAACATGCAATTCCATTTTCATCTTGGATTCAAAATTCAAGCCTTTACAAACCAAACCAAACCGTAACAATGTTATCCGACATAATATGTAAAACATAAGTATGCATAATGGTGGCTTTGATATAAAAGAACTGGTCGAGTTATCATAAACCTCCTGAACGTGGCCAAACCGAAATTTCGGCTAGGCCACATTCAGGCGGTTTGTGATAATTTTGGCACTTATTATCTTTTACATGGCTAAATTTTATATTAATGTGCTTTACATACATATACATGTATGTCGTGTAGCATTGTAATATATATTACACCATACAACATGCATGGAAAACTGCCTGTTTAAAAGGATGGTTCTTGTTGTTCGAGTTCTCGTAAACATATGCTTATTTTTTACAGTTGCTTAACAATAACACCCCCATTAAACTCTTCAAAATCTCTGTTCTTGCTTCTTGATTAATCTTCAATTATTTTATTCAAATTAAGTGATGGACTGATAGTTGAGAGATTTTTTTAAACAATCAGTGAGGTTCCTAAATAATTCCCCATTTCGTTTCCAAACAACTTACACAAATTATGTTTTATTATACCATAATATTATAGCTTTAGATTATCTGACTTATTACACCACTATTGTCAGGCTATCTTCATGAGAACACTTTTAAGAAACCAATTCATGAGGGAGCCGAATTTCTTTCACAAGTAGACATTGAACTTTGCAAGGCGTTACGGGATTTGAGAAGCATACTTGGACGTTTTATAAGAGCTTCTTTGTTGGCCAATCAGTTTCGCTGTGAACGAAACATGTGGAGCCGCTATAAACCTTTTCCAGGCTGCACCATGCCCGTTATTAAATCTGAATTGCAAATTCATGAGTATGTTTTTCTGTTTATATTGGGCTATTTCTAAGACTGATGTTAAACTCCGTTCATTAATTCTGAAACTGGGTTTTTTGCTGCTCATACTTTTATTATCTGATCAATGCAAAGTAAGACTGTGCATAATGATGATGCTAGACTTCCGCCGATTTCTCATCAATGTGTCCTGTGACTCTGACCTTCGTATGATGCTGGGCTAACCTGCACGAAAGTGCAAATAACAGATTTTCAATCCGAGACTAAGTCCATTGGAGAGGTGGGAAACGCCTTTTAATGCCATATAAAGTGGTCGCTATTAATAATTTTGTGTACGGGTGGGGTAAGTATTCTAACACATGTTCTGCGCGTGCGAAATCAGTCAGCGTGACAACAAGCTAACCATCCGCGTAACTCTGACTCGATTTAAAATTGATCACATCGCATAAAGTCACACTGGACAAGGTTTTCAGTGTTTCTTCATAGTCTTTCGCCATCGGCAAACAACATCTACTCGACGTCATATCAACGTCATTGCGATGTAATGATGTTCACTGGCGCTATTTTGACGCTTTCCGCAGTATATAATAAAATTCTTAGGTTCCAAAACATATTACCAATATTGAGTTCGAATTATAAAGTTAAATACAAGGACAAAATCGTGCACCTCTCAAAATTATTACAGCTGCTTTCAATCCGTCTACTCCTCCCCGATCCCACCCACTCTAAAAATAATATAATATCCCCCACACTACCAACAACCCCTCCCGTCAATTAGTCTACCACCCAAACTGCCACCCCTCGACATGACCCCCGTCCCAAACACACACCTTCTTAGTCAGTCTACCACACATGAAGCTCATTTGGCTGCAAGGAATATGGCGGACTCGGTTTAACTCAGTCGTTTTATGTGCAGTAATGTAATGGTGCAACACTGCCCACGCCAAGCACCGGCTTCAGTGGAACTCTATTTTCAAACTGACTAAGAATTAGAATGAGTGTTCAAAAATATGGTATAGAAACTGGGTTTGATTTTCAGTCCTTAACTCCAGCGTTGTCAAAACTGAAAGCACATGCAGTAAAAAAACGTAGCCGGACTTCATTTTTTTTCTGGAATTCTGAAACCATCCTTCGTCATGTTCGCGTGTTTTTGCTGGAGGACCAACAATAATTACCCGAGTGACCAGTGTGCTACCCACGTGGAATGTATGTGAATATGTATGACTTTAGGCTGTCAATTTTCATCAAATGGTCTTAGTTTGCGGACGGGTTTTTGAAATTTGCGCTTTCGTGCACGTAACTGCAGCATCATTACCTGGATTGAATAGATTATAAAAATATGAGCAGCGAAAAACCCAGTTTCAACATTAATGAACGGAGTTTAGTATCAAACAGGGGTAATATCCTTTCATCTTGACAAAAATGGAATACTTAAAGTATTTGGATTCCATGAGAGCAGAAATCGTTTCCGACTTGGAAATAAAGATGCTTCTGCGGTTGGATATGCCAGCCAACTTGGAAGTAAATAGGCTTCTGCAAATGGATACCCATTATATTGACTAACCAATTACAGAAGCCTTTTTATTTCCAAGTTGGCTGGCAAGTGCTTTTGGCAAACGTACATATTTTTTGTCATGGAGTATATTTACACGATAAAGTTAAGAAAAAATTTAAAAACGATTTTAATGCACTTAATAATGTTACGCGACATCTGATTCGATAACGTCAAATATTTGCGACAGTATATTCTGCGATTTACTGTCGCCAACCCGACGTTATTAAGTAACGTCGCTTCTCATTGGCTGGTGATTGGTTTTACGTTGCTGACAGCGCTTGAAATGGGTGCAACCTAGTACATTATGAAAGTTGGATGTATGGAAAAGTGAATTAGAATGGGGATAACTGTATCAAAAATTGTTATTTGGGGAGGTAAATCATCGGATTTATGGTCGCAAATTGCGTTTTATGGCTCCGCTGCCGCGGCGCCGTAAAACGAAATTTCCGACCATAAAACCGATGATTTACCTCCCCAAATGACAATTTTCAAAACAGCTATCCCCTAAATACGTTAAGTACACCACTTTTGTCAAAATTAATATATTCAAAATTACTCAATATATACTGTTTTTTATATCCCATGCATACACCCAATAACTTTAACATGGCATTTTTACATTAAATTAAGCATAGCAACCATCAAGATACAAGACGGTTCAAGCATAAGAGGAACATCTAAAGTGCCCGTATATTTTTATATATTTTATATATTTATTGTATATTTTCTGTTGCAGTGTAATGCTGGGCGGGCAGTGAACATGCTGTATGATATGCTATATACAAATCCAACGAAGCATATGAGCTTAGGACCCGGATGTTCCGTGGAAGCAGAGGTCACAGCGCAGGCGTCTCCAGACTGGAATATCACTCACGTAAGATTTTGAAATTCACAGAATGATGTTTACTTTTACAATTACTATTTCCTTATATAACACAGTATTAAAGATGCACTATTACCACAGGGTATAAACCAGTCCGCCAATTTTCGCTTCCTGCAGAGACTTTACATCATATTTGGCTTCCACCGAGACTGTCCGCGAATTCTTGCTTCCTGCAGGAACTACTATCCTCGGAAAATGGCTTCCTGTCGAGACTGTCCGCGTGACTCTGCTTCCGGCCGAGAGCGGACAGTCTCTGCAGGAAGCCATTTATCATGTACAGAAGTCTCGGCAGGAAGCAAGAGTTCGCGGACAATCTCGGCGGAAGCCAAATATGATGTACAGTGTCTACAGGAAGCGAAAATTGGTGGACTGGTTTATACCCTGTGATTACGGTATTTTTACGGTTATAAGACGGGAGGGTAACTTCCTAAGATTTCCACAATTATGTAAATCGATCTTCTGTATATCAGCTATAAAATGGACTTTTCCTTCCAAGACGTCTTACAAGACGGATCTAGATATTTGAGATTTTTAGAAAGGATTATTCGTTCTTTTATACTTTTCAATGAATTATAGAGATTTCTCGGTGAAATAAAAACTGATAATCTCACTTGTAAAATTATCACTTCAGATTTCACTGCTTCAAAAATAGGACTTTTTTTAAATACATGTAGTCATATTTATTTGTTGATCATAACTGATTCAACCTTAACCAGCTTGACATAAATTACGTCATGCATGTTTGCACGTCATTACGACGGTAATGACGTCACTTAAAGCGCAAAAGTAACATTGTTAGTGCAAGCGATGTCAGGCCGCCTATGTCTCCTGTAGGCAATCTTTCATAGCAAATTGGTCGAGATCTGATTATCAACATGAAATTTTAAGCTATTTATAATTTGCAAACTATGCTAACAACCAATAACATACCTAGTAAATACGCTGGAAACATCATCATTGACGCGAAAGGGCTAGGAAAAAGCCGCGTCTCTGTCGTGATGGCTGACGCGTTAGCATAAACTGAATTATTGCAATTTTAAAGCATAAAAAAAAAACAGAAAATTTGACTATTACAGTGTAAGATCGATTTTTACTTCACTCATGAACACCAAAAATGGTATTTTCACTCGTGGGGAATGAACATCCAAAAGCAGTATTTTCACGAGTGGCGAAGCCACACCAAAAGTGGAGTATTTTCACTCGTGGCTTCGCCACTCATGAAAATAGTGCTTTGGATGTTCAATCGCCACGAGTGAAAATACCACTTATGGTGTTCATGAGTGAAATAAAAATCGATCTTACACTGAAATAGTCAGATAACCTCTATGTCTTGTGACTGAATAAATAAGGAAGGCGTGATTGTTGATGCATGTTTCCACTCAACCTACCCGAGTTCATTAAAAACTCATTTTATGACCTTGCTCCTAGAGTTGCGTTTTGTAAGAATCAGCACCCCAGCTATTTTAAAACCGTTTTGTGACATCCACTTTTTCAAAGCGTGATATTTTGAGCTTTACGCATCCTTGATTTGATTTCTCAGTAATGTATCAAAACGATATCATTTTCGTCCAACATTCCCAAAGTTCTTCCCCTGCAGCGCTGATAGATGATAAATTTACAATTGGCTAAATTCTCATAAAAAGTCAATTTTTTAAGGTATCCTCGTTTATGATTCATTAAAGAAAATGAGTTTGTAACTGCCTTGGGATTTAAAATGATAAATTGAGATGATTGCAGTTGCTTCCACCTTTGGGTGAACTCCAAGCCTGTTTATCAAACTATATTATTGAGCATGTACGCATGTTCATGTATATTCCAGTTAAATAAATGTTACTTTTCATGCTGAAAACAATTCCAGTATATGTAGTTGTAGTCGGAGTGGACTGCAAATAGCCAAACGCGTTAAAATGGCTCCTGCACGGAGATTTGAACTCATAGCCTCACGCAGATTGTGCAAGCCCTCTGCCAATTGAATTCTAGGAAACCTTATTGTAAATGGCCATTTCAATTGTTTTGGTTATTTGAAAGTTAACTGTAAATGGCCTCAGCCAATCGATATTCCTCAGCTTGTCCGCCTGCACGGGGAGATAAATCACGAGCTTTAAACTGTGGAATAGCTATATAACACTCTCATCTGTGTAGATAGATAGATAGATTTAGACAGGATAAGATAGATAGATAGATAGATAGATAGATAGATAGATAGATAGATAGATAGATAGATAGATAGATAGATAGATAGATAGATAGATAGATAGATAGATAGATAGATATAGATAGATAGATAGATAGATAGATAGATAGATAGATAGATAGATTGCTGCTCAGCAGGAAAACATAATTATTATGAGGCAATGATCATGAACCGACACAGACGATTTCTCATCCTGTCCTAACAAGCAAAAACCAAGCGATCAGCTCTTTTCCAGCAGAAGGTCATAGGCCAAGCTAAGTAAGGTACAAGTAGCCAGAGACTCATAAAAGCAACAAAACAAGCCAAAATGCCTAAAACTATTTCTGACGAACAGACTGACAAGCTCTCAAACACACAAACACATACAATTCAAAATATACTTTTATTGTTATTTTCAGCTTTCATGGGGTGGAGCATCGCCACTTCTGTCGAACAAAAACGTATATCCAAGATTTTTCCGGATTGCTGCTCCTGACACTCGGTTTAATCTGGCAAGAATAGCTCTGGCGAGACTGTATGGTTGGCGAAAGATTGCTACAATAAACGTGGCCATGGATTATTTTTCAGCGGTATGTTTCTTGTACTATTGTTCAAAGCTCGAGATAAAGTGGGGTCTTTCTCGGCGCAGCCGAGTATAATTTCACTTTTGTTCCACATTTGACAAGTTTTCATAGGTCAAATAACGCGTATGTCAAACTTTAGCCAATAATATCAAAAGTCAATGAATTTTCCCCCGTTGTACTGCACTGCGTGAATACCAGTACTCTGTCAGATGTTAGTTCAAAATGTTATTCTTGTTTATAAATTTACAATGGACATTTTGTCGAAAACAGATGCAGATATTCAAAACTTTCTCTCTTTTTTTCCAGTGTAGATATACTTTCGATTTCTACTTTCGCTTTATTACATACATACAAACATTGCATCATGTTGGTTCCTGTTTTGGAATCAGGTCAATCCCAAGATTGACCGCGGTCCATTTTGGAATTCCAAATTCGACATAGGTCATTGTCGCTACCCAGTGTCAAAATTACGGTTGCGGGTGCCTACCGACATAGCTCACTTGAGCCATATTCATGAAAGTTATTGTCAACCCTTCACCTAGAGACATATTACAAAAAAAAACACTTGCATTTAATCTGCGCCGATTATTTTGTTAAAGATTTTCCTTGTTAAGCGGATAAATTGGAGATATATCCTTTGTTTCTCAATGAAGCCTTTCAGAAAAGGGTCTACTCAGTAGAGTGATAATTTTGATCCTAGGAGAACAATTTTTTCCATTCACAGTCTACTCCCACAATGAAGAATTCGCCCAGGAAGGCAAATTCCTTCCAATAAACGCTAACCCTGATTTAGAAAGGAGGAAGGATCGAAAATAGTATGGTTTCTTTCCCTGAGTTTGCACCAGCTCCCTGAAAAATGACTCTCTCTCTCTCTCTCTCTCTCTCTCTCTCTCTCTCTCTCTCTCTCTCTCTTAGACTTGAAAACAATAGCTAAAGGACAGACTGAATGATGCACATAATTGTTTCCTTCAAGGCTCGGCGGCATGAAAAAGTTACATTTTTCTCAAGAATCGATTCATTTCACAGTGTAACCTTTTTTTACAAACCAGACAAGTCTGTTGCAATAAACAGTCTTATATTTTAATGAAAGCTACAGTGCAAGAATCAACAAACCTCGGCTTATTATCAGAATGGCAATTTGTTATCGAGCGATCGTTTCTTAAGTAACAAAAACCGGACAGAAAGTGTATTATTTCACCTTCGTTAAAGCGCTTTCATGTGAATGAACTTTTATGATTTGAGCCGCGACACGACAAAACCAACAATGTGGTTGTGCGCCCTGCACAGACTTAGATCAGCCTAGGCTTTCGCCCAGTCTGGTCAGACTCTTCGCTAAGTGCTTAAAGGGTGGCAAAGGGACAGAGCTACCTCCATGCGGACAGCGAAGATTCTGATCAGACTGGGCGGATGCCCAGGCTGATCTGAGTCTGCGCTGGCCGCACATCCACATTGTTGGTTTTCTCGTGTCGTGGCTCATTTTATCATGTTTCGAATAAATAGAAATACCCTTTTGATATCAACTTTATCAGGCGGGTTCAGAAAACGCGTAGGAAGGAGAGGTTTGTCGGGTCTTTTGTTGTAAGTAATCCAGTTAAGAGTGATCATATCAGACATAAACGGATGTGAACGAAATGCTAGTCTAGTTAAACGCTCACCCAGAATTCTAAATCTGGGTCGGGCAAGCTTTTTAGATTAGGGTCAAGTCAGGTAAATTCGGACAGCAGATAAATTTCGTATAGTGACATTGTTTCCTTTATATGTCAGTTGTTTGCAATTAAAACAAAAATAACCGGGCAAACAGTGAAAATCCTGATGAGACGGTTCATGATGAGCCGCCTCATCTGAATTTTCAATGTTTGCAATGGTATGTCTGAAATTACCCGTTGTCCGCAGTTAACCGACTCAACCCTACTTTTGTCTTTTCCACTGCTTTTGTCATGGTAATGGCGACATCTTGAGAGACCCGTGCGGCTATTTCGACATTCATACTGCTCCTGCCTTAATCGACTGACAGGTGAAGTCAACTTTTAGCTACGTGTACGAGACGTTGCTAGGACGCCGTTACCCATAATCCCGTTTTCACCGGAAAAGGTGCGACGTGTCAGCAATGGAGTCAGGCACGTGCGGCGCAGCTATATTTATTACAAGTTGGACCGGTATCGGCAGTTTTGAACCTTTTGGTACACATACTATGGTGTATCAAAAGGTACCGGACCACGCATATAAAAATATAGTTGCACCGCTAAATTTTAGCGTTGGACCTGTAAAATTTTATCTGTGGATCGATAAATTATATACGTGGACAACTATTTTATACGTCCACATATATTAACGCATAGGAGAAATAACATGGATGTCTTACATGTGCCGTTCAATGCAACATGGGGGCAGGCTGGAGCCAGGTTAGCAAAGTGCATATTAGGAAGCCAGAGTTGTCTTGATATTTGCAAATTCTGTGGTGACGTCATAAAAATTATTTTCTAGGAACTGTACTTAAAGAATATCTTACTTTTTGCGTCTTGCGGAAAGATTGTTACATTACGGAAATTGTTCGCAGCTGAAAGCCTTATTTTAAAAGCTATTTTGCATTTTGTGAGCTTGTTTTTAGATAGACTGTTACTCACAGGGTAAAAAAGTTCATCAGATCTGATGAGTTTACTACAGCAGCTTAATGGAGAGCTATAAATAGATTTTACCCTGTGTCTTAGACTGTAGAGATCCCCTCCGTGTTTTGTCGGATAGTTGATCGACACATTATGGCTTTGGTTTGAGTCCTTGTGGCAAATTCATTCATTATTAGCACGACTAGGAAACGAGTTTGTGATGAATTTTCTGCTTTTTGCGTGAACTGGCCTTTTGAAAGTATTAATTGGCAGATTTGTTAAGACCTCAAATCCGGGCTCAAACCTGATGTTTGTTCGATTTAAGCAGGCTCCGAGTCGAGATCATTCAATATCTGGCTCAGCTATAGTACGACACTTAGAACTCAAACGTCGGGAGTACTGCTTAATCAGAGCATTGGGTGCGCGGTACTATCCTCAGCGGTTTCAGTTATTATCGTCAATCACAGTAAAAGTTATAGTTCTCCGATCGAATCTAGGAGGTCTAATCCAACTGTCCCTCAGCTATATTAGTTGTGCAGCTCAAACTTGGCGGTGTGTCTCCGTCAGCGGTTTTTATGTCAATTGACTACCATATCGTTTTAAATATTGAGGAAAGGTCACAGCAAACGGTGCAGACCCACATCGGGCTGCTCTGAAGTAGCAATCAGATCAGGGTCTACACCGTTTGTCATTCCATCTGCATCTTTTAGACGCATAACTGCATTGAAAAAACGAATTCAATATTTAGTACATTTATGGTAAATATGTTAGGTGTCCAATTTATAGAATTTTTACGGTAATGGGAAATTGTGCCGTCTTGTCTTCTCGACACACAAACCGACAAATCGAGTTCTTAAAATGGGCGTATTCGACTGGTCGTTTCATGCTTCAAGATTCTTAGCGTGAAACACATTTTTCTATACTGTTTTCTACAAAAATTAGTGCTGCACGCTAAGAATTGCGAATCTCGAAACACCAAGTGTTTTACGATTCTTAGCGTATAACACTTTTTCTACCGGCAAAGTGTTTCACTTTAAAACTCGTGAAGCACAAAATGCCCATTCGAATACACCCATTGTTACGAACTAGGCCCACTTCGAATCGAACTATAGTAGCTACTGTATTTACTAAAGTTCCTATCAAAATGTGATATTAGCTACTTAAATGACGTCATGTACTTACCAAAGAACTACCAAGGTCTGAACCACCGTTACTCTAGTAGCAAGATGGCGGCCGTTGAAGACTCTCGAGATTTGTGGGTGTACAAGAAGTGTTTGTTTCTTTTATATTCCGGATATTTCTTCAAACAATTATTTTAGGGCATATATTGTCATTTAATGTTTAAATTATCATTTTCAAATTCTACATGCACGGAAAAGGCAATGAAATGCACAGTATTCATTTCCGTTTCCATGACAATCTACTATTATAGTAACTTTAGGCGTTCGATTGGAAATGCGAGTGCGCATGCCCCAAAAATACTACTATGGTAGGTACTCTAGTTCGATTCGAAGTGGGCCAAATCACTCGGTACATGGTTACGTGCCACCATTAAATCCTTCCATTAACTTACATGCAAACTTATTAAGATTTGAATACTTACAGAATGATGCCCATCCCAAATCTGCTGACGCCTCCTGTCTCAGTGTTTAGGACAATCAGACTCAAACAGATCCTGCATACTTTCACCATACCTTCGCCACCATCTTTTCCCGTGACATGTCCCAATTGTTGACTGGGGCATCCCAATGCACTTTCGAGGTGGCCAATTTTGGGAAACCCCCTAGGTTGTTGCCTCTTTCTGAAACAAAAAATAGGTCCATTTCATTCTGTTCAAACATCACTAATCATTACTCTTGAGTTCCAGTCCCACCTGAAACAAACAAAACAATAATGCCTTTTATAATTCTCACATGAGATACCTTCAAATTAGGATCTTGTTGTTTTCTTAGGAACTACTTTACACCGTACCAAAACAATGTGACGTCAATGGTAGTGTGCCACCACATGCATATGTGTCGAATTTACAAGAGGACACAACAGAGGCAATCCGATTGCAAACTGTCTTCCTTATACATCTGCAAAATTTGTGAATATTTTAACTTTCGTTTATTTTCAGGTAACGGACCACTTGGTGAAAATATTGAAGGACACTGAAATTTCTATCATATCCGAGGAAATATTTGACAATGACCCTTTGACCAGAATTTTAAGTCTAAAAGTAAGACTACAGTCAACTGTCGATATCTCAAAGTCGAATATAATCTCTAACTACGGATGTCTCAAAGTAAATTTTCTGACCCCAGAAAATTTGATTTGAGATATCAGTAGTTTGAGACAACAAAAGTTGAAAGGTAAAAGAAAGGTCAGAAAGTCCAAACATGCGTTTCCTGATATAAATGGTAGTTTGAGATATCAGTGTTTGAGAAAGCGGCAGTCAACTATATATATAAATCGTGACCATAAACAACATGTCGTAACCTTTAAAGCGATAAAAACGAAAATAACTGAATTTGTATACAGCATAGATCCATATAAGGCGGCGATAAGAACCTACACTCTTTGTTCTCTAGTATTCTCGGGACGGAACATTTTGGCTACGTTCGGGGTTCTGCCAATGGTGACAGTGCCACTGGTTGCCAATTGGTACCATAGAACCCTGAACAGAATCGGCAGCCAATGATGCCATTGGTACTTTTGGTAGAGCCGATGGCGTCGTTGGTACCATTGTTAGAGACAAGGCGCCAATGGCACCATTGCAGAGCCAATGTTTTTCTGCAATTAGAAATTCCAATTTTTCTAATTTGCCTTCATCATTGTGGGAAAAATGTTTACTCTCTTGTCTCAACTCAAGCGTTTATGATAGAGTCACTAAATCGCCATATTAAATGACGCAATTTTCCCGCATCGGTAATTTTGCCCACGCCCTATGTTGTCCGCAGCATTGGCAGCCAGTGGTGGGAAATATTGACACCATTGAAACCAATGGTAGAACCAATTGTGCCAATGGTGAGACTCTAAACAGCAAGGCATGCCAATGGTGACATTGGCAGAAGCCCGAACGCACCCTTTGTCGTCTTTTTATCTTTTTTTTAATGCTTTAAATGGTCAACTATGATATGATACTAGTCGCTTAGGCCTGGCATAGTTCTACAATATTTCAAGAAATCTGGGTATATTCGCTGACATGCTCCTAATCTCTTCATGCACAGGTTTTTTGTAGAGATGCGCAGATTTCACATTCTGAAGACAGGCAAATTACTGCACGGTCAACATGCAAAACTTTCAGTTCAAATTTATTCTTCTACATTTCTTTTTAGTTTCACGGAAGTAACAGTAAAGTGATTTCTTCCCCTTGATGCTCATAACTGAGTGCATGACAGATAAAGGAATATTATTATTTCATCAGATCATAAAAAAGATTCTTTTGCTGCAACTGATAACGTTATGATTGAGGTCGTAAATATTCTATATTTGTTGGTTTATTTGTTGGTTTAATGGTTGCAATTTAAGACACGCAATAATATAGTTCAGATTAGTCTCTTGTGTTGATGCTCATATATCACGGTCTTAAATGACTTGAAAATAACTATTTGTTTGAGAAAATCTGAAGTTTCTGTTGAAGGAATTTGAGCCGCGACGCGACAAAACCAACAATGTGGTTGAACGCACAGCGCAGACTCAGATCAGCCTGGGTATCCACTCAGTCAGATCAAAGTCTTTTCTGTGGGCTTAACAGGTAGCTAAGGGCTAGCTTCATGCGGACAGCGAAGACTCTGATCAGACTGGGCGGATGCCCAGGCTGATCTGAGTCTGCGCTGGGCGCACAACCACATTGTTGGTATTCTTGTGTCGCGGCTCATTTCAGTTTGTAATGTCATTGAAAAATTGGCATAGCATATCAAACTCTGTAACGCTCCGCTATTAATGACGCCAAAGATCTGTTAATAAGCTAAGACTTAGTTATTTTTCGAACGCCACCCATTTGTTTTATCTAAATAATGTAGACACTGAGCAGACGCTGCGTTTTGCGGCGTCTGATCTGGGTCTGCGTTGTTTGCCTATGTTCTATTGGCATTAATCGTTTAAACATCAGAGCTATCTTATTTGTCACATTACAATATTCACTATAAAACATGATAATTCGTTTTCGAATACACTACTAGCAATGATGAGGCACATTAACAACAGACAGTTACTTGTATCCTTCTTCCGCTTCCAGTAAAGGAATTTTATTGGCACGTGTCTGACAGTTTCTTTATGTACTCTCTCTCTCTCTCTCTCTCTCTCTCTCTCTCTCTCTCTCTCTCTATCAATGTTGCAACCGTGATTAAAACACTGACGTAGGTAAATCCAAACATTTTCTTATACTTTGTTACTCTATCAGGCGCTACTCTCTCTCTCTCTCTCTCTCTCTCTCTCTCTCTCTCTCTCTATTCAATGTTGCAACCGTGATTAAAACACTGACGTAGGTAAATCCAAACATTTTCTTATACTTTGTTACTCTCTCTCTCTCTCTCTCTCAATTCTAGTTTGTACATGTGATTAAAAAGACTGATGTACGAGTAAATCCAAAACTTTCTTATTCTTGTTTGTTTCTTGTAAGGCGCTACTCTCTCTCTCTCTCTCTCTGTCTCTCTCTCTCTCTCTCTCGAGCTCTCTCTCTTAATTCTATTTTGTACCCGTGTTTAAAAAAACTGACATACGAGTAACTCCAAAAAAAATCTGATTTTTGTAGAGAAAGGATGCAAGAATCATATTTGCAGCAGGATATGAAAACCACGGGAAACACTTGCTTTGTGTGGTAAGTAAAGATATAGAAGTTATTTAAGTAGTCACAGTATGCAAAATTGGGACAAGGAGATAAAAAATATATTCTGAGAAGTCGTCGTGAAACAGAATTTCGACCATAAAACCGACGATTTGCATCCCCAAATGACATTTTTGAGTACAGTTATCCCCTAAAAATTTAAAAACTTCGTACATCTCATTCTCAAGGAAACAAATGATAAACAGGGTTTTTAGATGTGTTTTTCTTTAAAACAGTCACGATACTTGGAAAGTATGTAGACCCTGATCAGAGGAGAAGCCTGATCTAGTTCTACACTGTTTGTCTACATTTCTGTCAGAAACATTGGTGTTCAAAAGAAGCGCTTGCGGTTAGCGTTCTTGAAGCCATACACACCTTGAAGAGAATCATAATTAACTCTTTAGCGCGTGCAGTAGTATACAGGATTTTTCACGAGTTGTCCTTTCTTATGAAATTTATGAAACAAGCCTTCAGAGAGTTTCATAGATTTCATATGAGCCGCGACCCGAGAAAACCAACAATGTGGTTGTGCGCCCAGCGCAGACTCAGATCAGCCTGGGCATCCGCCCAGTCTGATCAGAGTCTTCGCTGTCCACATGGAGGTAGCTTAGACCCTTAGGTACCCTTTGAGCACTTAACGAAGAGTCTGATCAAAGTGAGCGGCTGCCCAGGCTGAGCTGCGTCTTCGCTGGGCGCACAACCACATTGTTGGTTTTCTCGTGTCGCGGCTCATATGAAATGACCTCGAGTGCAAGATTCTGTCTGTCATCTGACCCTTTAAATAAGGAGTTTATCGTCTTCGAAATTCACATTATTTCAATAAGAAAACGCATTGTTGACACGAACGTTGTCAATGACGTTACAAATAATTACACATGTGATCATATTTTTTACGTGAGATTTGCAAGCGGCCCAGTATAGTTTCTACATCGATAGGCGCCGGAGAGGTTAGGTTCACTGCTAATACTTACATTCTATCTAATCAATGTTTCATTTGATCTCAAATTTGTTAGAGGTAAATCAGAAAAAAATAAAATAAAAAAAACAACATTTATACGCAGCTTTTCAATAATGTAATTTTTTGTAAATAATGTATATAGAATAACACGATATGTAAAAAATATGGTGTCGTTGAAGGAGAAGAGGAGCCGACAAAAAAAAAACATGTGAGCCGCAACACGAGAAAACCAACAATGTGGTTGTGCGCCCAGCGCAGACTCAGATCAGCCTGGGCATCCGCCCAGTTCGATCTGACTCTTCGCTAAGCGTTTAAAGGGTAGCTAAGGGTCTAAGCTACCTCCATGCGGACAGCGAAGACTCTGATCAGACTGGGCGGATGCCCAGGCTGATCTGAGTCTGCGCTGGGCGCACAACCACATTGTTGGTTTTGTCGTGTCGCGGCTCATTTTATGATCTTCTTATTGTTCAGGCTTATCAGACTGGTCTATATGGACCGAAGATTGTTTGGATGTTCCCGGGCTGGTACAGAGATAGGTGGTGGGTAGATGCTTACGATGATGTACCATGCACAGAGTAGGTTCTTACGCTTTTTTCATAAACATAGAAAGAAAACCAAAAGGTTAACAGCTCTATATACATATAGCTTGTCCGACAACCAACTCTAAGAGTTACAGGGTTTTTGTGTGTTTTTATGACAACCCTTCAACTGGGATTGCCAACCTGTCAGTGTGTGACAACATTAAGGGTATGGGATAACGACAACAGGCTCCGTATAGTTTTTAATTGCATATGCCTGTTGTCGTTATGTTAACGCTTTCAAATCATCTACTATCAGTTCTTATTTACATTGTATCAACTACTTACAACATGTTGTACATGTAGCATGTATCAACACAATCTGAAGATTCCGCCAAATGACTGTCACGTGGTCATATGGCGGAGACAGCCAAACTATGAATTTGACAAACCTGACGATCGAAACTGCTAAGCAGCAGCTGACAAGCGAGCTCTAAATCCAATTTATTCTTATCACCTAAGACGAATATTCCAATCGACACTTTGATTCTCAACTTGAATGGAAAGGCGGTTGTCCAGATAGGATCGCCCAACCAACATCACTCTTATCTTTTAGTTATTTATTTCAAATATATGCCGTTAAAACTGTGCATAAAATTGTCAGTTCATAACGTTAACTTGCACATAGGGTAGTTCGCCCTTGAGTCGAACACTTTTTGTATTGCCTTGCACCTATAGCCCCTGGCTATTGATCCACATCGTGTTTGAGTGTTGCAGTAGCTAGCGCAACTTTTCCAGCAACAAACAACAGCAATCGTTTAGTCATATTTCATGAAATAAGGACAAAACAAGGGGTTTTACCCACCCATCCAAATTAGCCCTTATGTCGAACAGGCTAGCCCCTGACTCGAACAGATATGTTGATTCAGCCGTTATAGGACAACCGGGACAACAGGATCTGTAGTATCCAGAAAATCGGCATTTTTAACTTATATTTTACCAAATCATTATTTGTTTGGTGTCAAACTAAAACAGCCTTTAGGAGATAATGAGATAGACTGCAGGGTACGTAAATGCAGATTAAACTACCTTATGACTCCCGTTACATGTAGTAAACCTTTCATTTAAGGGGCTCATTTACCATGTGTACTATTCACTTATGATAATTGTAGACCACTGTTGCGTGCATAGAACAAGGGACAAAGATTTGTCAGTGCATTTGATATGTGACTGAACGCAATTGCAAGTGACACAGTGAGTAAACCGTCTCCGAAACCATATGGCTGTGTTCGACTTCAGGGCGAATCGGTGTTCGTCTCAATGGCGAACTATAGGCCTGTGTTAGATGTGTAAAATTTTGAAGATATTTCTTATTTTGACCAGTAAATAATCATCTTTGCGAGCATTAGAAATTCACAGATTCGTTTGATAAAATATGAAATTTCGTTGACTGAGAGTCGTCTTTCCATATGAAACTAGGTTTTTTACAAAATTTATGAAAATCCAAATTCTGAAATTCAGAAAGAGCTCGAGAGGGATAAGTTTCGACGACAGACATTCGTTTAATAATACATATTGTAAACTTTGGGCTCTTTAACGCATATTGTTCATAAATTAAGGTAACGTCTGGTATCTAAACAGATGATGATCCACCAAGATGTAACATTAATATTAACAACTTGTTTGTTCGACTCAAGGACAAATTCGACTTAAGGGCTAGTTACCCTATGCACGGATGCCTTCGCGTCATTTACTAACGCCCATTATCTCTATTTTTTCCTTTAGTGATCAGATGGCAATGGTAGCTGAAGGCAGCATTTTGACAGGATTCTTCTATGCAAACATAAAGGTCGAAAGAGGAATCGCCAATTTAACCGTACCTGAATATCAAGACATGTATAGAAAAGAAGAAGCGTATAGAGACATCACAGAAGCTGAGTTCGTCAGCCCAAATTGTTATGACGCAACATGGGGTATAGCTTTGGCTTTGAATTGTACGGATAAAGTTTTAAGAGATACAGGTATGCCATATGTAGCTGTATGTAGATAAACGAAAGCGGAGCTTGTATAATATAGACGAAAGCAATAAGCAGGACATATTACAGCTTGTCTCCCGGAAAGTGTGAACCTATTTGCCCTAACACATATTTTTGGAAGGATATGTTAGGTGTAAAATAATTTTAGCACTTTATTTTAAAAATGCTTTGTAACATATTTATTTTGTATAAAGTTTGCAGGTCTGTTGAAACATGTGTTCAGTGAATTGAAAACAAATCCATGCGTCTGTATCAGTAAAACTGTAATATTCTTACAATGTTTTTAAAATAAATGATTGAATAAGATTACCTCATGATTCACAACTACTAGAATGACCCGAATTTCAAAAGCAGTCGTGTAATTCTTTTATAAGCTTTCTCTTCTATAACAGTCCTTGGAATCTTGAGCTGTCTTTTAAGATGAAACTAAAATTTGGAATTCGTTTAGATAGAGGAACCCCGTCTTTTAATCTTATAAGGTAGGTATAATACCGGATGGACGAAACAATGAATACATGCGATCCTTGTTTGTTTTCAGGACATCCGAAATCTTTAGATGAGTTCGAGTATTCTGACAGAGATATCGCTGATATAATGACAGATTGTATGTATAACGTGTCATTTCTGGGGATAACAGGACAGGTGAAGTTTGATATCTCTGGCGAAATAGAAAAGAATGTAAGGATTGAACAGGTGCAAGGTAAATATTTTATTTTAAGTATTAAGGACTTTAAGGTGCGGTTTTCAGCAATATGATCATTTTGGAATCAATCAGTGCAACAGAAATCAAAACTTTGAAAAACTACCTCTCATTTGACATTTAAACAAGTAACATTTCTAATGTTTCTTTTGCATCGCATTTTCATTTTTCAAACGTCCTCAAAAGCTGAAGGCAGCAGGCGAAAGTACAATTCAATAAAATGCAAATCGACATTTTCTCATTTTGTCACGTTATAAAGCTGACATTCAAATACTTTATTCTTATATCCAAATCATATTTTGTTGCTGACTGAAGGCTTAGGAGACATTGACGCAAAATAAGCGACAAAGTAAATTCATCAACTGCATTGTTCCTGTTTCCGTTAAACAGTCGTTAACACATTTGACGTCATTTAAACCTTTTGACGGTCTTACTCAACTTGACATTAGATAACTTCACGTAACGTCGACCAGCTACCCTTCATCGACTGATGATAACGGCTGGTCCAAACTGCTTCATCTAATGGATGTCAGTGGCACGTGTACATATTCAAAATCATATTTTACTGTATGAATAATATTTGGGCCGCGACACGAGAAAACCAACAATGCGGTCGAGCGTCCAGCGCAGACTCAGATCAGCCTGGGCATCAGCCCAGTCTGATCAGAGTCTTCGCTGTCCGCATGAATGTAGCTTAGTCCCTTGGCTACCCTATAAACGCTTAGGAAAGAGTCTGATCAGACTTGGCAAATGCCCAGCCTGGTCTGAGTCTGCGCTGGGCGCACGACCACATTGTTGGTTTTCTTGTGTCGCGGCACATTTATTTATCGGTTGTAGGAGGTAAAAAGGTGTTGGTTGGTATATATAGGACTGATGTAGACGATTGGTTTATGGAATGGTATAATGGTGGAATAATTTGGAAAGGTAAATTGCTTAGAAATAAGAATATTTCTGATGAGGCCATTACGTGTGTTCATAGCTGTCGATCTGTCTGTCTCCGTATTCTGTCTTAAAAGTATTAATTTTGTTTAGTCAGCCTCTCCTATAGCTTGAATTAAAAGGTTGTTTGAAATCGAAAAGTATTATTTTGGAAATAATATGACAAATAAGAATCATCCTAACAAATAAAGATACGGCAATTAAATTTCGTATTACCGTCTAGGTTGCTGTTAGAAGAAATGCTAAAACATGCTCTAAAACATCAATTAAACCCAGGAACAGGATTTATTATGATTAAATGCTGTTGGCGGGTTGAATATCATGCATATTTATAGGTTCATTTTTACACAAAACATAGTACGCAAAGTAGTTGGGAATGAAATGAGCCGCGACACGAGAAAACCAACAAAGTGGTTGTGCGGCCAGCGCAGATTCAGATCAGCCTGGGCATCCGCCCAGTCTGATCAGAGTCTTCGCTGTCTGCATGGACGTAGCTTAGACCCTTAGCTACCCTATAAGCTCTTAGCGAAGAGTCTGATCAGAATTGGTGGATGCTCAGGCTGATCTGAGTCTGCGCTGGGCGCATAACCACTTTGTTGGTTTTCTCGTGTCGCGGCTCAAAAGATCAGAAACCGGCACAAACGCTTGCCAAACACCAAAGTGGACCGACAAATTATATAGACGGCACATATTCCAAAACAAGACAAGCGAAAAGCAAAGAGGTCAGTTCTTCCTCAGCCAACGGCCACGCGGCTATTCTAAATACCGTTTTCGCGATAATTTTCACGGTGTTCCATTTTTCGCGGTATTTCGCGGTCAGTTAGAAACCGCGAATATTGAAATCGCAAAATTATTTCCTGTTTCTAAAAAAGAATCATCTGCAGACACTGTTCATATATTTTGTTTCTGTTTGCTTCGGTAAATTCTGGTACTTTTCACTTGAGCAAGTTCTTTCATTAACCTGCGGCGGGCCGCAGGTTAATGAACGCACAGACTCAAGTGAAAAAGAAGCATTTTTACTTTTCATGTATGTTGCTAACCGCAAAATTTAAAAATCGCGGAAATTAATGTCTGTGTTTTTGACCCTAAACCACGAAAATTTGATACCGTGAAAATTACCGCGTATACGGTAATGTACAAAAAAAGTCAAGGCTTAATGGAAAGCCGGAAAATAATGACAATTACAGTAAACTAGAACAATAGCGCCACCTTGTAACGGTTCGTAATAAAAGATTGATAGATGACTGGCGATTTTACATCCTTTTTCAGCCCCGGATCCAGGGGGTGGGCTTTGGGGGCTTCAGCCCCGCCATCTGGGCCTCTTTGTTATGTAAAATATGTAGGCCTCCAGATAATAAAGAGTATCCAATCTCAGTTTGAGATAATTTATCCATATGGTTAGATTAAAATATATGTTGTGACATCTCTAATGAGATATCACAACATATATTTCAAGGAAAAATGACATTATCAAAAATTCTCATCAAATTGATCCCTAATTATGTCATATATTTTCAACCTCCTCCCCCTCCCCACATACACTCATATCTCGTCTTTTCCCAGCCCCGCCATTTATCCCGAGCCCCACCAGTACGTGGTAGTCTGGATCCGGGCCTGTTTTTAACAGTTTTTCAGTCATACCAGGACGATGCGAGGGTGATAATGAAATATTGTGTGCAATGGAACCCCGTTTACGATCGAAAACATTTCCGCCTACAGCGGGGCTTGAACTCGGGACCACTAGATCTGCAGGCCAGCACTTTACCTACTGAGCTTCCGGGGCTCCTGTCCGTAAAAAAATACAAGGGGGAGGCGGGGGGGCTCAAATCCCTAGTTATTAAAATTGTGTGTCCGTGTCCACGACAAGTTCTTAGAAGTTTTACAAATATTTGACAGGATATTTGTTTAAACAACTTAATGTTTGTCTTATTAGTGTGAAAATCTGCTCTTATTACAGATGGTGTGCCACCACGTGACTCAACACTCATCACAGAAATAGAGAAATTGATTCCTGTGCATTTATATGTTCTGATGTCATGTTTGGCTGGTTTTGGAATTGTGATGGCGGTGTCATTTGTGCTGTTTAATATCATACATCGAAATGACAAGTAAGAATGTCCCTTTCAAAGCCTTAAATATCTAAAGTAGCTCATTTATATCTGTCTAAATAAGTTCTGAATTTTTCCTTTGGAAGGAATACACCAAAGAAACGGAAATAATAGACTCGGTTTAACTGGGTCTAAATGTCAGTCACGCCCCATAGAAGCGGATTAAGCAGACCTAAGATGACTCTAAAAGATATTGGTGATCCAAAAGACACAAGAAAATATGTTATCAGTGCATGTAGCTTATGCATTTACCGTCTGTAGCAGATATTATCTTAAAGTGACTCATCTGCTATATTGACATCATCAAGAATTTGAGAGTAGTCATAGAAACAGTGAGAACATCTCTGCAAGATTATCAAACCACACTCCTGCTCCATTCATTTTGAAATGCGCTGTTTTCCGTTTTTCTTTCTAATAGAAAAAAAATAAAAAGAAAATTTACTTTTCTGTCGGTAAATACCAAAAGTATTTCATCTCATTTTTTGAAAATATCATTAATTTTGCTCGAGCTATGCACTCGTGAAACTGCTGATATTTTCATTACATTCGATGGAATATATTTGGTATTTACCAAGAAAACAGTGAATGTTCCCTTAATTTACCAACAGAAGTGTTAAGCTGTCGTCTCCAAATATCAACAACGTCCTGCTACTTGGCTGTATGCTGACTTACTCCTCTGTCTTCATGGAATCTTTGGAACAAAAGAGTATTGTTCTGTGTAAGGTAAGCTTTCCCTACTATAATACTTTAATGTTATTACTTAAGCAATTTCTTATTGGCCCGGTTACAGGTCCGAAGTCTGCTGTATTAGCCCGATACCGGTAACAGGCCCGAGGTCTGCTGTGTTGGTCCAATGCCGAAGGCCTCGGACCAATCCAGCAAACCCATTACATGTAACTGGCCAATACGAAATTTCCTGATTAATAGCAATTATATTCATTAACATCATTGATATTTGCCGAGTTTGACGCCATTTATATTGGCCAAGTTGTATTGTTGTAAGTTCAACAGTATTTGCGGGGTTTGGCTTGTATTGGTCGGGTTGGCTTGTATTGGAAGAGTTTTTCAACATGAGCCTAGATTATGATTGGTAGAGCCATATTAATACTGTATAATTGATAATCTATTGTAAAAAGTAAGAAAAATAAGCTCACCATTTGCAAAATTCTGAATGTCAAAAGATTTAAATAATCGGACAACTGTCAATTCAAACATGTCGACCGTGTAGAGATCATGTTTTGAAGTTGTAAGGTCGAGTCGAAACTTGTTTCATATGTTATCTTTATGCATTTTATTCAAACAAGCAGAGTTCGTATTTGTGTCTGTTAACCACAACAGTTACGCTTAGGTCAAGTCTAAGGCTGAGGATGGATGGATAGATGACTTGCGATATTACGTCATTTTCGAGCTACCGGATTCTTCGGTAGCTCAGTAGGTTTAGCGCTGGCCTACTGATCTAACAGTCCCGGGTCCGACAACCGCTGAAGGCGGGAATATTTTCAGTTGTAAACCGAGTTCCATTGCACATAGCCTTATCATTGGTTTACTATAGGGTTTTACAGTTAATACGCCAAGAATGTAAATACATGTGCAATCTTATAAATAGGTCATACATCAATATATGAGCCGCGAAACGACAAAATCAACAATGTTGTTGTGCACCCAGCGCAGACTCTGATCAGCCTGGGCATCCGCTCAGTCTGATCAGAGTCTTTGCTGTCCGCATGGAGGTAGCTTAGACCCTTAGCTACCCTTTGAGCACTTAACAAAGAGTCTGATCAAACTGGGCGAATGCCCAGGCTGATCTGAGTGTGCGCTGGGCGCACAACCACATTGTTGGTTTTGTCGTGTTGCGGCTCATATGATTAAAAACACTGATGCCTAACCTATCTATTAGCTTTGTTGATGAAAAGTGTTATATAGAGACTTGAATGAAATGGTAAACTCTGCTCCGTTAGATATTTTGAGCAGTGTATTTGCACTAGTATAGTGGAATAATAAACGATTTATCTGAGGAATAAATTTCATTTTTCTGAGGTTTATCGAAGAGTAAACTACAATGGGTCACATACAAAAATGAGCTTTGCTAGTGACCCAATATGTTTTATGAAGTTCATTGCTTATATTTACATTAGTTTCAATCAGAAACCTTATAAAATATAAAATATAAATCTCATATAAGGGCTAACATCGAAGCAGCGGAAAAGCGTCCATGGGGTCATGACGTCGCCGACGTCCAATCAAATTGTAGGTAGCTATAGTTTATTTGACGTCAATTGAAGTCATGTGACGTCGCGTGGCTCAATGTAATCACAAGAATGTAAACTACATTACGTTCCAAAGGTTTGCTATAGGGCTTTTTAGTATATACACCAAAAATGTAAATATTTAAGGAATAAGTTTCATTTTTCTGGTGTTTATCGAAGTAAAAACTACATTGGGTTGCTAGAAAAGTTTACATGAACCCTAAGGTGTTTATCGAAGTATAAACTACATTGGGTCGCGTGCAAAGTAAGTGAACCCCTAAGGGGTTCCTGTAAACTTTTCTAGCGACCCGATGTATCTATTGACCACAAATTTGCGTTAGGGGCTACATTCGAAGCAGAAAACGTACTAACAGCAGAACAGCGTCGACGACGTTATAGCGTCGCCTACGTCCAATCAAATTGGACAGAACATGGTTTATTTTGGCGTCACTTAACCTAATGTAACCTCGCGTGAACCGATGTAGTTATTGAAGTAATATGAAAATAGGATATGCCAATAGGCTAGCACATCGCTCTTGACAATGTGTGGGTGGTATGATAAAACCTACTTATGGCTGATACCATGTTAACTCTAAAGTTTCGAATAAAATGCGTGGTCGAACTGTAACCCTGATCTGAGTACACATTGTACTATTCTTGATTCAATTTCACAACGCTTTTTTGTCGTATGAACTTTGTAATAAAATTATTGCAACTCAACAGCTGCGAACTCCGTCTAACAAACTGATGAGAAACTGTATGAGAACAGCTTTTCCCCCTAATGATCTTTACCCTCGGAAAACGGGCTTTATTTTTAAGTGTCTTCTCCTGTGACGGCACTTTCTGTTTCCTTTCAGCTTCACCCAACGCTCAGACTTCTTCCATTTTTTGTGATCACAGAAGCGCTAAACGTTGACGCCATCTTGTTTTTCTCAAAGGGAACGGTTGACGTCATTACGTAACATGGCGACAGAAAGACTTCCGACTTCTGTTTCTCAGTGTTCTGTTGATTTCGCCGGGCCGCGTAGCGCAATCGATAGGGCACCTGACTCATAAGTCAGAGATCCTGGGTTCGAAACTCGATCTGGCCACATACTTTCGTTTCTCCTTCCGCTGATTCAAGAAGGGCAGTTCTCAGTTACTGGCGAAAGTATGTGCACTTAGTACTGGTTAGCCGCTTAGGAGGTCTAAGCCTGCCCAGGAATAGTGTAGTAAGGCTAACTGACCGTCCCGACATGACCATAGATGTTTACCGTGGACGTTAAGCATCAAATCAATCAATCAATCTGTTGATTTCCATTCAGACCAGTCTATTTTGATAATAACTTCCGTTTCCGTTGGTGTCGTAACGAAAGAAACTCCATTGAAAGTAGTTGAAATTATGCCTTACCAATCCCCTACCATGGATCTCCCGCTCTTTCAAAGCTCCTTCAGAAAACTAAACTACATTACGTTTTAATGGTTTTGCATAGGGCTTTTTAATAAATGCACTTGGAATGTAAATAATTAGGGTTAACGTTCTTTGTATAACCCGTCACCATGAAAATTCAAGTACGCTATCATTGTAAAGGAACATGTTTCCTATTATAATAAGCTGGTAAGAGCCTCTGTATTTTACTGTGGCATGAAGAAAGAGGGTCTTCCCGACTTTGTGGGCAGAAAAAAAGCACGAGTATACACGATAGTATATTGTTTCATTTTAAAAGCCACTTAGGGTCGCTCATAGAAGAAAACGAACTGAACCTTAATATGTTCCTTATTTTCAGCTACGAACCTTTACCTTTACAATCGGCTTTGCGATGTCCTTTGGTGCCTTATTCTCAAAAACTTGGAGGGTGTACAGAATTTTTGCCAACAAGAAACTTCTGCATATAGTAAGTGATAAACCGTGATTTACCGTCAAAAGAGTCACCGTTGTCTCTATTTAGAGAGGCTTCATCGTCTAGTGGCTAGAGACACTCGGGAATGTCGAGGGAGGTCACGGGTTCGAATCCAAATTAGGCCAGATGGAGACTGGAAAGCTTTCTTCCCGTCAGCTAAACAGTAAACGGGTATTTTTTGTATTATATACCTATCAATGATACACCCTTTGAACTGCCCGTTTTCTGGCCATCTGATACAGACAGCCGTATCAAACTGACGTTTTCTGAATCCGTATCACTATCCTTTAAAACGAGGCTACGTCTGAGTTCCAGCTTCAGGCGCGTCATTTTACAACGTGAATAGTAGGAACGAGAACCAGCGAAACGGGACTAGTGACGTAACGTCAACAATCACGTCAAAAGACGCGCCTCCATGGCGCAGTCGGTAGTGTTTGTTACACGACTAGTAACATGCCGCTGCCGCGCAGGTTCGAATCCGGGTCGGTGCATTAGAGCTGGCAAGTATACATGGTTGGCTGTACCCTAAGGTATATAATAAACAAATTATTATAATAGTAACTTGATCTGGAGTACTGTATCACGTCTCGTTGCTGAGCTCATACCATCGGATCACCCTCGACGCAAGCGTCTCGGGTGATCCGATGGTATGAGCTCATCCACTCGACGTGATACATGACGCCAGATCAAGTTACTATTATAATAATGTGTATGTATTAGTGAAAGATGATGCAGTGAAAGGAGTAAGATGGGCTTTGCCTTTCATGTGCTCTCCCTAAAATAAAGTGTGTTTCTAAACCCCATTGCCACCTAGGCAACTGGACGAAGGTTAACCTTTATGTTTTCACAATAATTACATTTTTTTTTTAATTTTGTCTTTGCCTTTAAAATTTCATTCTCTGATTGGCATGGATTAAATATAACAAGATTTCAAAATTTAATGTTGTTTTGCTTTCCAGCGGATCAAAGACCGTCAGCTGGTTGGATTGGTCCTTGTCCTTCTAGCTATACTCAGTCTTGTGTTGGTGATCTGGGAGGCTGTCGACCCTCTATACATAATCGTTCGTTTTCTGAAAACAGAGGTAACTCATAAACTTTGTCATGCTTAAAGAAAACATGTAATAAACTAGATCTTTCGGAAGAAAGATTCAGATCGGAGCTGGTAATCAGTCTTATAAGCGTTTATATTATTTTTGAAAAGAGACTTATAGATTCTTCTTTCGATCTCCGAACTGATGATGACGCAAAATACCAAATGAAAATTAGCCTCATAGAATTGAGATAAGTAGCGTCCCATGGTAAATTCAGAATATTAGTTTAATGAATTTGGTTATAGTCAAGGTATTGTCGCATGCCTTGCAACATGGTTATATTATCTAAATGCATTGAATCTTCAATGCATACGCTCTTAGCATTAAAAAGATAATGTCTGAAGAAAACAGCTATAAGTTAAATCAAATCAGACACCCTTATATTAGAAATTGACCTATCAAAATAAAAGTAAAAAAAAAATAAAAGAATCATATGTTGTTTTTTTCACATTTAAAACGCTAAAAAGATAATATAGTTGAATTTGCATGCAAACAGCATATGTCTAGATGAGGCAGCTTATAATGAACGGTCTAATCTTGCTCTACACTGTTTGCCCTCAAGTCATGATATAGCTTGGACGAACTGTTCTTTTGTGATAGTTGGTTATATCTGCAGTATTATATATCTATTTATCATATGACGTCGCGTCTGAGAATGTAATAAAACCATTCATTAAAAACGATAATCAGCTAGTGGATTAAATATGCAAATTACGTTGTAACGCTATGCGTTGACGTCAATAAAAGCGTCGCGTTTTCTGTTTGTGAAATCGTAACATTTTAGTCCAACGTCTGCTAATAAAATGCGATTTTAAAGTCATATGATAAATAGAATCTTGCATTTGTGCTCCTATAATTGAATTTATTAAACTCGTTGGGGACAATCGATAAGATGCTCGGCATAGCCTCGCATCCTATCTTTTTCCCCAACTCGTTTAATAAATTCAGTAATACTTGAGCGCTCATGTAAGATTCTCTATATAGTTTTTATACCACCCTTACCAGAAAACGCTAACTTTACCACGAAATATTACGTTACGAGCAAGGTCTACACTGATAAGGGTGGTATAAAATAGTTAAACCATGATTTGTCCGCCTGTACGGGAGATACTCCACTCGCTAAAGCTCGTGGATTACCTCCTCGTACAGGCGGACAAACCATGGTATAACTATCACTAGGCGCCATAATGAATATTTATATATTCAGGTCTACTTAATTGGAAATGATGCCGAAGTTCGACCATATATCCGTATGTGTACTTCTACATACTACAGTTACTTTATGTGGACTATCTATATTTTGAATGGTGCTCTTCTTGCTTTTGGTGCATTTATCGCCTTTGAAACTAGAAAGGTTTGTACATTAATAATAAAGTAAAATTTAATAAATCAAACTGATAAATGAGTTCCTTTAAGAGCCACGAAAACATAAACAAGAAAAAGGTGAGTCAGACTACACAGTTTCGGTTTATAAGGCCTCATCAAAACCCTGTAGTGGCCTGGTATGGAAATACAGAGGAAAACATAATGAAAATACAGCCTCATCAAAACCTGTAGTGGTCTGGTATGGAAATACAGAGGAAAACATAATGAAAATTTCAAACGAAATTTAACAACTTTAAAAATTGTAACTTCCGCTGCGGTTCAGCCATGGTACAAATGTACTATATAGCGTATGTTATATATTATGGCCAAACATAAAATAAAGATTCTCAATTCCAAATACAAGTAGAGGGCGTATTGAATATCCAGCACGCTAACTAATGATACCTAATCATTCTTTTCAAACGAAATTAATGTATGGTAAAATGCATAGTTACTGAAGTATTTACTACGAGTTGCTGCCACCAAAGATTTAGGTGTAAGGGAAAAACATAATATTAAATCAAGTTAGAATGATGATGATCATAATGATGTCAGTGATAATATGAAATAATCCCCTGTTCGCTTCCACCCCTCCACAGCCCTTTGTGCCTGGTGAGAGTTTAATTTCTTTTGCTATTTCAGGTTAAAATACCAGCTCTCAACGATTCTCGCCTTATTGGTATGTGTCTGTACAACGTTGTTGTACTCAGCGCTGTAGGCTTGACCTTGAACTTGGTCTTGGAGAACAATGTCGCTTTGTTATATGGAATAACCTCTGGTGTTCTGATAATTGGAATATCTGCTACACAGCTTGTTATATTTATACCAAAGGTGAGTTATAGTCCAAGTGGTTCTTGGTGGGTTGGATGTTGGGGATTTTTGGCCCTTTGAAACAGTATTTCAGTCTATATTGAACCGCCTTCTAAAGAGAGGGTGAAAGCGAAGATTAAAAAAAAAACCAAACACCCCACTCCGCACCTGCTGCAAGCACAGCCGGTTCTTGCCTTACATTAAGATATATAGGTGCATGTTTATCTTTTTCTACCATTTTTATCAAGTAAGATATTTCAATAGCTTCCTGTAAAAGGGGGTCTAGTCTTAATGGAAAGACTTTGCTCTCTTTCTATTAAGACTGTCAATACCAGGGTCGCTTCCCCTGCAAGTGTGCCGATTAACCTTAGAATTTAAGCTATATATACTGAACAAAAGTGAAAACGCCACATGTGATTCGTTTTCAAATTTTCTGCTTTATGGAGCCAGAAAGATTAATGAATAAGAACGCATGTTTAAGCTTATTGCATATGTAAGGCCAAGATACTAATGGAAAACTGTAAAAGCCGTTTTGGATGAGGCAAAAACATTTCAAAGTGGACATGGGTCAAGTTTTCAGCGGTGCAAATAAAGGAAGCCGATCTGGCTTTTTAAACTTGATCAAAACAACGGATTTCACGGTATAATTATCCTAATTTTGGTCTAGACCAACAATCAGTTGATTAAAAATGTCAAAAAGAAAAGAGAAAGCACACATCAATATGCATTTTCATGTCCTTTGAAAACCAGTGTTGAAATACCACTATTTCTTCAAAACCACAATTAAAAAAACGTGAACAATGGAGATTCCCATAAGAAAATAATTTGAGGTAACCTCACACATTGTCTCAGTTTTCCTTGAAACTAACGATAAAGTAAAATGCACGATTTACTGTACTACAAAAACAAGAAATAAGTTGCTCAAAAAAGTGATAAACCAAAGAATAATCAAATATTAAAAATCCTTATAATTCTAATGCAAAAGGAGATAATTTGTATTTGGAAAACAAAAGCTTTTATTTCCTAGTTTTCTGGGTAACAATTAGGAGACATGTTTTGCTTTTTCTATCAGTCTGGCTGCAACGCTTAATGTGTATCTGCGTATGTGCACATTGGTTTTTGCACTTCTATGCTAAAATCGAATAAGTTAGGATCACTCTGTTACAAAGAGTATCAAATTCATTATTTTAAATCATTATTTTAAATCCATTCCTTTGCTGAATGTCTTGCACGACTAAAATGTATATATCCAGGCATTAAAAGTATCATCGTGTTAGTTTCAATCAGTCATCTATAATGTAGCGTTTTCACTTTTACTCAGAATAATTTCACTCATACAAATTCTACCGCGTTTTGATGCCCCTTGAAATAACAAGTATTTGGCCTGGGTCCGAACATATTAGGGGAAACGTGAAAAGTTTGGAATACAGATTTAAACAAGTCAAATGACTTTTTTTCTGAATCCCTTTTGTATATTGTATACTTGATTGTATTGCCTATCTAATAATGTCAAAATGTTACTTATACAAATAAAATACTGTTTACACTAAACGTGAAAAGTGCCGTTGTTTTACGTTGTGCGGATACATGTATAATGCCAAGGCAACTTTAATAAAACAGTATTTGCCTCTTTAGTAGTAAATATCTCTCCAAAAAGGATAATTCTTTAAAAAAATGAACTCGCAATGCAAATTATTCTTTTAAAAGTACCTACGTGATTAGATAGACAAATGCTTCCATATCAGGGTTAGCAGTACTCTCAGTAAGGGAATTATTTGCTCAAAAAGAGTTAATCCCCATTTAATATGGAGGAACAATGACAATGACAGTGCTGTACCAATTCACATCAAATTGCGTCATATTTTCAGATAATGGCAGTGTACTACCCACATCGTGTTGAGAGCGATATTGTTGGGACTCTAGACGGCAGTAGAATTGGCACCGCCACCTCAAGTCAAGGCGGGAAATCCACAGTACAGGACAGAACTAATACCATACAGTCTGTGAAATTGTCTGTCAGTAACACAGTTAGTGCCAAAGAATGAAAAAAATCGCCAGTGGCGTAGACCAGACCTTAACTTTGTTGAAGCAAATATTTTCAATTTTTAGGTTCATGGCGGAGTGCATACGCTTGTAAGGAAGATCACTCTACAATGAAAAAAATCTGCCCCTTCCCCCATGTTTACTAAGATGAAAGGCTTTTGTGTGTCCCACTTTACTTCCTGAATAGGGGGCCTTTTCTTAAATTGGGTTTAGTCTAAAAAAAAGAATTTGCTCTTAGAGGAGCAAATTCTAATTTGTAAGAGTTTACCCTCATTGGGAAAGGAGGAAAAATGTAGAGTTGATCCTCTTGAAAGTGTACCACAGATGGAAATATGTTGAAGTCTGTGCTTCCAGGCCTCATCTTGCTCCGCACCTTGACACTATTGTGTAGCAGAGCTCCGGATCAAATGTGGTTAAGATTACGTTTCAGGAATGAATTCTTATTTTTCATAGAACGAGTGTGTTATGGTTCCTTGACAGAACCGTCTGGATGTGGCGGATCCGCAGCATAAAAAGAATACAAAGATTGGTCAGAAATTGTTTTTGAATTATCAGCACAGTTACACAGGGGTGTAGAAAAACCTTACACTTTGTTGAAGCAAACATTCTCAATTTTTAGATACAGAGTTGAATGCACATACCTGCAAGAGAGATCACTCTACTATGAAAAATCTGTCCCTTTTGCCATTTTTACTGAAGGGGACAATTTTTGTTAGTTCCTCTTTGCTTCCTGGATAAGGGACTCTTTCTTAAATTGGGTCTACTCTTAGAAGTACCACAGAGGAGCAAATTCTTATCTTTAAGAGTTGACCCTCGTAGAGGAGGGAGGCGCATGTAGAGTGTCTTCTCCGAAAAGTGTACAACTTAATCTCTTTCACAGATGTATATACCTGTATAGTGAAGCCTGTGTCTCCAGGCCTCCTTCTAGCTACGCTCCTTGCCACTGCTCTGGATCAGGTGGGGGATTGATTACAGTGCTATTTTTCCTAGACAGAATCTTCTGGGTGTGGCGGATCTAATAAGAAAAAAAATAGTCGCCGGCTAATCAAACTTGCATGAATGCTATTGAGACAAGCTAAAAGTGTGTTGATTATAAATGTTGTTGAGGCTTTAGCCTTATTTTCAAGGTTGCAGGAGGACTTAAATTTACAGATAGATTTTCCATTAAAATAACGTGCATGAACCATTTTCATTCAGCCAGTGTGTGGATTCTCTACAAAAACGCGCGAATAAACTAGGGAAAGGCCAAGATGCCTTTTACCGTATTGATCCTATCAAACGCCCCGATGACGTTGCATTTTGCGAAAGAGGGGCGTTATTTAAATACAAAGAAAAGTGCAGTTAATCAGCCACTGCCAAACTACATGTACCTATGAAAAGCAACATATAGGTGATGTGCATTCTTTCAAAGGTAGCAACTTTACTATTTTTGCCTCCCTTCTCCGTAGGGGTCAACTCTTTAAGAAAAGAATTTGCTCCTTTAGGAGCAATTTTTTTCCTTTAAGAGTTTACCCTGTTTCAAAGAGAGCTACCTTCTCCAGTGAAGCAAACAGGAATTTATTCAAGTTAACATTTTTGCTGGAAAAGAAGCAGGGGGGGGGGGGCGTTTATAAGTATTAAAACGAAACGGTAGCTTTATCTTGGTCATATTTTCAATTAAAAAGGTGACTGTGTCACTTTCTTGTATGCACAATACCGTTTGAACCAGTGTGTGAATTTTTACCGAATTTGCATACTATTAGATAACTCGTTGATATAAACCAAAGACGTTTGAATGACCATGACACCATTTCAAGGTCACAATATCTCTTGAACTTCTTGACAGATTTCAACCAAATTTTATAGTTTGGAGGAGTGAATGACTTATTTTGTTTTTCAAGAAAATATAGGAAAGCGTGTATATTTTCGACGAATTCGACTTAAATGCATTGATTAAACAAAATCACAACAAGAGTGTATGACTCTGTAAAGAAGATTCAGCATTAAGTTAAACCTTTCTATATATTTTATTTTTTCTTCCTTGTTTTGTAAGTGAGCAGTAGCTTCAAGAACCTGAAAATGAATATTATCTGCCCTGTTTGTGATTATGTATTTTTGAATTTAGGGAAAACATTTATTAAAATAAGGCTGGCAGTTTGTTCACTTTTTTCTGTGCGACTACATAAGATGGTGATAATCACTGATTTGGGGCAAAGACAAAAAATCTGCATAACATACTGAAAATAGATCAGATCTTCCCAAAACTTAGCAAATACCTTCTTTTTGTTGTTTCTCATAATTCAGAACCCCAAAATGCAGGATATTTTAATTTTAAAAAGTGGATTTATAAGGAAAGATCAAAGGGTAATTTTCTGCGCAGAAATCTAAAAAAAACAATATCGTTATTGAAAATATACTTAGTGCTGAGAGTTCCTTGTTGCATTATGGAGAGCGTCCTAGCCGTTAATTGTTTTTTTCCAGCTCTTTCACACATTATCAAGCTAAGCAGACAAAAAAAACGTAATCTTTGTCCAATTTTTTGTCAAAACACAGAGGTGAGAATGTTTTAACAAGGTTGAACGATTTCATTGACATACACCTGCTATAGTGTCAGTAATGTATTATTTATATTGTAGGTGTTATATAAGTATGCTTGCTTACCCTATATTTAATGAATGTGTCCCGTGTACATTTACTTTGTTTCATCGCATTATTGTATCTCATACATTGAACGAAGCCTCGTTTATTTATTTCATATTGTACATATGCCTCATGTTGCCATGTTATATGGACTGAGAGTAATAAAAGATTTGATTTTGATTTTTTTTTGTACATGGTTGAACATTTGAGAAGAAGCTACTGTTTTCATCTGGTCTACATTACAATTTGAGAAAGAGTTGGAACAAATAATTGCTAGGACGCTCTTCATAATAACGTACCTTCAGCACTACTTAAATTTTCAATAACAATGTTATTTATTTAGATTTCTGCGCAGAAAACTACCCTTTGATCTTTCTTTATAAAAACTTTTTGTAAGCAGCATGTATCTCTATTTTGTATTCTAAACTGTAGAGAACTAAAGAGTCTACTAACTTTCAGGGAGATATGTTATTTTTTATGGTTTTCTGCAGATTTTTGCATTACCATTAATCACCACCTTAATATGTTGTTCATGTATTATCTTTAGTTTGTATTCTTTAACTAGAGTATAAGAGAGCGACACGACAAAACCAACAAAGTGGCATGTACGCCCAGCAAAGACTAAGATCAGCCTGGGCATCCACCCAGTCTTATCAGAGCCATCGCTGTTGGCATGAAAGTAGCTTAGACGTGTTTATTCATCTGAAAATTTTATTTTTGCTAGTGTTCCCCAGGAGTCTGTTATAGGTCTCCTTCTGTTTTTAATTTCTAATAAATATATATGACATTTCTGATGACCTATCTGGTATGGCACGATTATTTGCGGCCGATACCGCTTTGAATTTATCTTTCGGTAATATGGCTGAAACTGAATTTGCTTTAACTATAGATTTAGAAAACCTAAGTCATTGGGCAAATAAATGGCTCATTACATTTTATTTAAAAATGGAAGCAATGTTAAATAATAATAATTTAGAAACGCCACATACATAAACATTTATGGGTATATATTTCATTTGATAATATTTGGAGTAAGCATATAGAGTTAATCATTGCGTCAGCGTCAAAACAAACAAACTGGTAAAGGAAATTAAAGTTTGTATATGATACATCTACCCAAGGAAACACTTAGTAAGTTATACTGTACGGATATAAGACCTTTATTAGAGTATGCTTCTGAGGTCTGGAACGGTTGTACTACATTGTATAACTGATGCGAACAGGTTAGAACAAGTTCAGATGACAGCAGCTCGAATTGAAAGGGGACTACGAATATTTTCGTTTATATATTTTTTGCATTCTGAAACAGGATGGGAAGCCCTTGCAGAAAGAAGAAGTATAAAAAGTTAACATCATACATAAAATGATTAATAATACATCTCCTGATTATTTGTAGGATTTACATCCAGGCACAGTTGGAGCTTCTGGTAGTTATAATTTGAGAAATGGTGCGAACTTTGAATTACCATTCACAAGATTAAGTTCTTTTGAAACTTCGTTTTCCCATAAACGTTGAGACTATGAAATGAGTTAGATCCTTTCATTAGAAGTGTTCCACAGTTCAAATCAAGAATAAGAAATCTGCCACCTAAACCCATGAGTTATTCTTCTGTGGTTGAGCGTAAATTTAATATAATTTAAACCAGAATATGACATAGAAGCAGTAGTTTTAAGTCAGAAAGCTTGTATAAGACCAACATTAGAAATTGTACTTGTGGGGCTGAAATCGAAAATGGTGAACATTTCTTCTTTGAATGCCCTTTAAATGATGTTGAACGTGATAGATTGTTTGGAAGCTCATTTCAGAATTTTAACATTACTTATGACTTTATTGTCAACGGTTGTGCAACTTTGAGTTATGAAACAAACGAAAAAAATACCATATTGCTTCTGAAATTCATTCGTGATTCGAGAAGATTTGAGTAAGTTCATTCGTTGATAAGGTCTGATGTGGTGAACGTTGGGAAGAGAGCCTCTGCCATACATCGACATACATTATGCACTACTCATTCTTAGTATATACTGTGTTTACAATATATAAATGTTAGTATCCACTTCATACCATCTTTCATATCCGTTTATCTTGTAGGGAGAAGACTATCTAATGTTGTTTACAATTTGTGTCCGATCCCATTGTTTATATGTTAATCTAATTTAATCTTATCTAAATAAACTACGATGTAAGCGCAAAGTTAAGTCTCTGTTCAGACTGGGCGGCTTCCCAGGTTGATCTGAGTATTCGCTGGGCACACCTGCCATTGGTTGGTTTTTGTCGTGTCGCGGTTTAATTATGTCATTAAACGCAAAATTTCATTACCAGTTTGATATAGCCAAACCGCAATTTCTGTTTGTTCATCAGTTTATCTTTTACAAAGACGAAAATTCGTACATGTAAGGCGCCGTAGTCGAGTGCTTAGCCGGAAGGTCCTGAGATCCCACCCGGGTTTTGCCATCCGACGTCTGGAAAACTTTCTGTCAACCCAGCAGTAAATGGGTACCTGGTTCGAACCAGGGAAGGATTAGGCAGCGAAAGGAGAGGGATGGGCCCGCCTTTCAATGCTTTGCCCAAGACACAGTGGGCCTATAACCCTCACCGCCTCTGCGGATACTGGGCTATGGGAAACCGTTACTTTTTACATTAGCCCATTTTGTACTTAAAACCCCAAAAAGGGTATTGGCAAAAGGTGCAGACCCAGGTCATAAAAACGCAACACCTATAAACCACTAGATTCTCCATAGACGGTGTTTAACCTTCATTAAAACCTCTGCACGATATATTGACTAATTGTTTGGTTGAACAAGACATTTTGCAAATACGACGTTCCTTTAAGATACATTAAACTGTAATAACTTTATTTCTACAAAATGGGTAGTATCTACAAATAAGCTAAGTGTGTTAATCACTTGTATGTAAATAATGTTTTAAAATAAGTAAAAAATATTCATACAGTCCAAACTGTATTTAGAAAGCACCAAAGGGATAATCAAAAAGTACTCGATTAAGACAGGTGCTTGCCTAATACAGGCGAGATTTAAAGTTATTGCTTTTTCCGGAAGTGGAATCATGCTTGCATAATAGAAGTGGCCACTATGACAGGTTTCACTGTATAATGTTAGTGAAAATAAAACGTTTCTAACTTCAGTCTTTTTCTTGTCATTACTTACCAAATCAGATATACTTGATCACTTGCTTATATACTATTCGATGCTCTGTTCATAGTATTACATATAAAATTCCACATTAACACAACATATTGAAGTGCGGCAATATTGCATTTGCCTGGTCGTCGGTCTTGTTAATTTCATGTATATTACTATTCTTCTTATGTTAGGTAACTCTTCTACTTGATTACAATGCTCTTCTTTAGGAAATAATACTTAGTGACGTCATGACGTCACAACTGAACCATGGCAACGTCAGTTAAGTGATTACCTGTTGAAACATATGCAGTACAGTGAATAAAGTGTATGACATTTAATTAGTGTTAGCGTTTAACAAGTGGTAGCAGAGCGTGCGGGACATTCCTCAGAGGTAGTACAGGACTCTGTGACAGTGGAGATTTGAATAAACTGGTGTTAGAACTGAAATTTGCTAGTGAATATTGATTTTTGAGAAGGAGTCAACATGACAACCAGAATAAATCCACCAACCTTCAACAAGGCGAAGACATATGAAAGGTTCAGACAAGAGTTATTAGCATGGACAGAAATTACAGATCTCAGTAAGGACAAACAAGGTATTGCAATTGCTTTGTCACTTCCAGAAGATGATGAATCTCAAATAAGAGAAAAGGTTTTTGACAAGATTGCAATAGATGATTTAAAAAGTGAAGATGGGTTAACTGTTTTGGTAAATTTTTTGGATGAACATTTAGCTAAAGATGACCTCACTGACAGCTTAGAAAAATTTGAAGATTTTGACGATTTTTATAGAACTGGGGGGCAGTCTGTTACAGAATACATAGCAGTGTTTGATGCTAAGTACAAGAAAATAGAAAAGAAAAAAATGACCTTACCACCTGAAATTTTGGCCTTTAAATTACTTAGAAAAGCAAATATTACAAAAGAGGAAAAATTGCTAGTGTTGACTGGAATGAACTATAACAATAAAACAACTTTATATGAGGAGGCAAAGAGATCTCTGAAGAAATTCAAAGGGAGTGACAATGAATCTAGCACCACTGGATCAAGTATCAAGATAGAACCAGCTTTCCTAGCAGCAAATGAAGAGGCATTGCTTGCTGCAGGATACTCTAGAACTAGAGTTAATAGTCAAAGCTATGGCCGGGAGAAAGGGGCAACATGGAAGCGTGGAAAGTCAGGACAGGGAGCAGCAGTAGGAGAATTTCCGCGTCCAGAGTCAAGAAGACCAACAGCAAGAGGCGGAGGTTATCAGCATACAGAATTTGGGTCAAGAGTCAGTCAACCTAGTAACAGAGAGAGAAAGAACATAAATCCTGTGGGGCCAGATGGTCGTACTTTAACTTGTAAATCATGTGGATCGTACCGCCTTTAACTACCAACATGCCCAGACAGCTGGGAAAACATGGCAAAAGTCAATATTGCAAATGAGGAACATGCGGTTTTATTTACAGGGTACAATACTGAAGAGGTACGCCGTTTGGGCATTGATGCACGCAACTGCGCAGTTCTAGACAGTGCGTGCAGCAGTACAGTCTGTGGTGACAGCTGGGTAAACAGTTATATTCAATCTTTAGACAAGGATGATAAAGTAAAGATGAAACAATCTGAGGGTCAGAAAGTCTTTAAGTTTGGAGGAGGAACATGTATGAAGTCAAAGGGGGAATATAGCTTGCCCGCAGTTATTGCTGGAAAAGAGGTGATAATATAAAGACAGACGTTGTGGAATCTGATATTCCTCTGTTACTTTCATGAACAGCAATGAAGAAGGCTGCTATAAAACTGGATTTGGAAAATGACACAGCTGTGATAATGGGGAAAGAGGTAGCTTTAAATCTGACATCATCAGGCCATTACTGTATCCCTATAGACAAATCACAAGAAGTCCCTGTAGAGAATATTTGTGCTGTCAAGCTTGTTGTTTTGAACAGAAAGGATAGATACAAGACACTGCTGAAACTACATAGACAATTTGCACATCCTCCAATGAATAGACTGATTGCTCTCCTGAAGGATGCTGGAGTCTGGAAGGAAGAATATGAAGAAACTCTTGCAGAGATAGGCGAAAAATGTGAACTTTGCAAGATATATGCCAAAACTCCATCAAGGCCAGTAGTATGTATGCCAACGGCCTACAGATTCAATGAAAAGGTGGCAATGGACCTCAAACAATGGAATGGTCGTTGGATACTACACATTATCGACATGTGGTCAAGGTATACTTTGTCTGTTTTTGTTAACAGAAAGAAGCCATGCAACATAATAGATGCATTGATGACAGAGTGGATCGGCAAGTTTGGAGTCATGAAAGCCTTAATGACAGATAACGGGGGTGAGTTTAATGCAGATGAGGTAAGAGAAATCACATCTATTCTGAATGTTCAACTATGTACAACCTCAGGAGAAAGCCCATTTCAAAATGGTTTATGTGAGAGGGTTCATGCGGTTACAGATATGATGTTACTCAAACTTGAGGCTGATTACAGAAAGATAAACTCTCAAGCCCTACTTTCCAGGTCAAACATGGCAAGAAATTCGCTACAAATGTGGAATGGGTGCAGCAGCCACCAACTTGTTTTTGGACAAAATCCTAACCTGCCGAACATTATGAATGATACCTTACCAGCATTACAGGGATCAACAAGCAGTGAGGTTTTTGCACAGCATTTAAATGCCCTGCATGCTGCCCGCAAAGCATTCATCCAAACAGAAGCTGATGAACGAATAAGGCGAGCTCTCCGGAATAAAGTCAGGGCATCTGAACAAGTCTTTGAACATGGTGATAGAGTCTTCTACAAAAGGGAAGGAAAAGAACGTTGGCTTGGTCCAGGAAAGGTAGTGTTCCAAGATGGGAAAGTAGTTTTCGTTAGACATGGTGGAGTGTTTGTACGTGTTTCTCCAAACAGACTTCAGAAAGTTAACAGCAATTTGACAGAGGAGGAAGAGAAGGAAGTTGAGCACAGTATGGCGGACAAAACTGATGAAAATAAAGGCAATGAAGATCTAGAAGAACCCAACACAATATCGGAGGATATACCAGCTTCAGAGCCTGAAAGGATGGATAGACAGAATATCCAACAGAACAGAATAACTCTGAAACCAAATGATAGCATCCAGTATAAGATGCAAAATACTGGTGAATGGATTAAAGCAAAGGTACTTGGAAGAGCTTTGGAAAAGCCACAGGTAAGAATAAACACTGGTATAATATACAAGAGGACACTACCAAAGAAAAGAAAAGTGTAAATCTTGAACAAGTACAATTGAGCTGATAAATGATGACGAGACTGTTAACCTAGTCATGAAACAAAACAGTGCTAGTGATGAAACCACTGCAGCTAAATTAGTGGAGTTACAGAAACTGAATCAATTTCACACCTATGAAGAAGTGAAAGACTGTGAGCAACAAACATTGTCAACAAGGTGGGTTATTACAAATAAAGAAGGACAGACAAAGGCAAGGCTCGTGGTACGAGGTTTTGAGGAAGAATTTACTTTGCCCAGGGACAGTCCCACAGTAGGAAAAGGAACGATGAGAATATTTTTGGCTATTTCATCGATCAAGAACTGGACAGCTAAAACAACTGACATTAAATCTGCGTTTTTGCAGGGCAGAGAGTTTAGACGGGATATATACATCAAACCCCCAAAGGAGAGCAATACAGTGAAAGGGATAGTCTGGAAGTTAAAACATGGGCTTTATGGGCTGAAAGATGGAGCTAGGCAGTTCTACCTGAGCGTGAAAGATGAATTATTGAGGTTGGGATGTAAAATGAGTGAGCTAGATCCAGCAATGTTCTTTCTGCACAAAGAAGGTAAACTGAGTGGCATCATATGCTGCCATGTAGATGACTTTCTCCATGCTGGTGACAAATATCTTGAACATTTAATGGTCAGTCTACGTAAACGGTTTGTGGCAGGTAAAGTTGAAGAAGGGAACTTTAACTATATAGGATTTAAAGTTGCTCAGGAAGAAGGTGCTATAGCATTAGATCAGTCAAACTATGTGACAAATATACAGAATATAACAATTGACCCTCAAAGAGCACAGGACAAGCAAAGTACATTAACTTCAGAGGAGCAGACGAAATATCGGCAGCTTGTTGGTCAAATCAATTGGATTGTACAGGGAACCAGACCTGACATAGCTTTTGAACTCATAGACCTAAGCTCAAAACTTAAGGAGGGAACAATAGGTGATCTTTCTCGGGCTATTAAAGTAGTCAATCGAATAAAAGACATTAGGTCTGTGATTACATTCCCAAACTTAAGCAACAAAGTTAGTGACTTGAAGATTGTGGTCTTCACAGATGCATCTTTATGTAATCTAAACAATGGAACTGGAAGTACAGCAGCATATGTTGTCTGGTTGATGGATTGCCATGGAAAATGTTCCCCATTGTCTTGGCATGCCGGTAAGATTAAGCGGGTAGTACGATCCACAATTGCCGCTGAGGCCCTTAGCTTACAAGAAGGACTAGAGAGTGGTTTTTACTACAGAAAGATGCTGGAAGATATTTTTGGTATATCAACTAAAACTATTCCAGTTATTGCTTATGTCGACAATAAGAGTGTTATAGAAGCCGTATACTCAACAAAACTAGTTGATGACAAGAGGCTCAGAGTAGACATCGCTGCTATTAGTCAATCCCTGGCGAAAAACGAAGTGAATGAAATAAAATGGTGTCCTGTTAAAGTTCATTTGGCTGACTGTATGACAAAACATGGAACTTCTGGGTACAGCCTACTAAGTGTACTAAAAGATGGAAGGATGCCAGAGGACTTTTTTTAGAACTTTAAATAATAATTTATCAGCATCAGGGTTTATTGAGATCTACTTGTTTATTTTTCAAGTTTGTTCCATAGTAACTTCTTTTACTTATTTTCTTTAAATAATTATACAACTGACTACCAGGAACTCAAAAAGGAAAAGTATAATTAATGTTAATTTCATGTATATTACTATTCTTCTTATGTTAGGTAACTCTTCTACTTGATTACAATGCTCTTCTTTAGGAAACAATACTTAGTGACGTCATGTGACGTCATGACGTCACAACTGAACCATAGCAACGTCAGTTAAGTGATTACCTGTTGAAACATATGCAGTACAGTGAATAAAGTGTATGACATTTAATTAGTGTTAGCGTTTAACAGGTCTGTCCATCGTCGTCTGTACGGACGTAACAATGAATGCTAGGTTAATATACACAGCCACACGATTGTAGCAGAGTATGATCTACTTGCCAGTATCCGTTCGTGCGTCCGTCCGTCCATACGAACCTACATAACAAAATGTGATTATATAAATTTTATAGCATGACGCCAGCTACCGAATAACAGCGAGCAACGACCAGTTCAGATAGATAACTTTAGTATACAGTCAGTGGCCTAAAGTATATCAGCAAATTCCGAATTCCCATTGACTTACTTGCATTTTTCAGTATGCAAGAAGATTAACTACGCTGCTTCTGTTCATGCAATTAAGATGAAAAATATACTGATAGAAAGCGAGGTTTTACTGACGTTCCATTATTGTTCCTTTCCAGACCTCAAAGTTGTAGCTGTCTGAAACCTAGTGGTGTTATAATTCGGTAAATGGCGACGTCGCCATTGACGTTGATTTATCATATGACGTCGCATCTGAGAGTGTATTAAAACCATGCATTAAATTCGATAATCAACTAGTGGATTAAATATGCAAATACGTCGTAACGCTGTGCACTGACGTCCATAAAACGTCGCGTTTCCTAATGGCGAAATCGTGACGTTTTAGTGTCAATTTTGCTAATAAAATGCGATTTTAGTGTCATATGATAAAAAGAGTCTTGCATTCGTGCTCCTGTATTATTGACTTTATTAAACTCGTTGGGGAAAACGATAAGATGCTCGGCAGAGCCTTGCATCTTATCTTTTTTCCCAACTCGTTTAATAAATTCAATAATACATGAGCACTCATGTAATATCCTCTATCTGAAAGATGTTTTTTATAGTATTACATTGTACTGAGTTTAATAAATTACATTTACCATATGTAGAACTTATTTTGCTTTATTTTCATATAAGTTTCATAACGATAACCCACAATGAATTAAAAAGTAAACTTGGAAATACATGCAAGTCAATAGAAATTCGGGAGTTGATTAAATGTTTATGGCCATTGACTGTATATTCATAGAATTTCTTCAAAATTTGCATACATATTATAACGAGTGAGTGGTATGGGATTGTTAATTGGCAAAATCCCTCTAATTTTAATAGAGTGACTGCCCTTGTTTATATTAAAAATGGTTCCTCGCCTATAATCTTTTTTATTTATAAATTCTGAGTGAAACTCATTATTTATGTAAAACATCAAATGTTACATATTGTGAAAAAGATCGTCAATACCTTTTCAAGTCAATGAGTTATCTGCCACTGATAGGCATGAAAAAAACAGAGTTTTGACCTGTAATTCGTTTACTACATGGAATATTTCAATGGAACTTCGCAAATAGAGACTACTAAAAGTAACATAACATGGACAAGGACAGATGCTCTGGCCTTTCCTGTTCTTGAGTTATTAGATGTCCTTGATATCTTCGAAAGTTGGTTTTTGATAACTAATTCCTCTACTCCTCTAATCCATCTAATTTTCCGATTTTAGGCCCCTTGATCATTTAAACTGAAATAATTTACTGAAAATGCTTGTAAAACGAAATCTTATAGCTTTAAATTATTTACTACAACCATTCCTTTCTTAACAGTCCACCATGCAAATGGTTTACTGAAATAACAAGGGTAAACCGATTATGAAAAATGCTATTCTCAATAATTTCCGGTCATACTGCATATGAGCCGCGATGCAAGAAAATCAACAAAGTGGTTGTGCGGCCATCGCAGACTCAGATCAGCTTGGGCATCCGCCCAGTCTGATCAGAGTCTTTGTTTTCCGCATGAAGGTAACTTAGACCCTTAGCTACCCTTTAAGCGCTTCGCAAAGAGTCTGATCAGACTGGGGGGTTGCCCAGGCTGGTCTGAGTCTGCACTGGGCGCACAACCACTTTGTTGGTTTTCTCGTGTCACGGCTCAGTTATGGAATATCTTACGGAAACTTCACAATTAGATAGGCTTGTACAGATTACATAGCCTATCCAAGGAGACTACTCTGACATTTCCTACGTTCGAATTATGTGCCCTTTTTGTACCTGAAAACAGTTTTTGACTTGTAATCCCTTTACTGTATGGAATATCTGAATGAAACTACACAGGTACAGTGGCACAACGATAATGTGTTATTGACAAACATTGGTGTAAAAATAGCACGCACCACTGAAAGGGGTGACAGGTATTTACCTGTAGTAAGTTAGGACGCCTGGCCGTATTATAATGGTTAAAATGCCACAGAATAAATCACGAATCAGAGTATCTCAGTGGACCAGATTACCAACATCTAGCTTGATTTGTCTACGGTCGTAGGTTCGAATCACATATGTATGATTTTTTTTTTTGTGCTTGTTGGATATTTTTGCTTTTTTCCCAATGAGGTTTGCATGCTTTGCGTGAAGCTGAAATATCTCGGGGATCCTCAGGTGAGCTACAAAATCGTTTTATAAAAAAAAAGCATGCTGTCATTTCACTTTCAATTAGATCGTCATAATGGCAACATCATCAAGTTCTGCAGAAATTGAGACAAGAAATTATCTTAATTATTCAAATGATTCCAAAAAATTATTCTACAAGTTTATGAGGTTATTATTTTCTTTATGTACTAAATACCTACTCACTAGGCACACGACGTTGAAACGATGTCGACTCAATGTTGTTTCAACGTCGACGCAACGTTGATTCAACGTTAGTTCAATGTTAGTTCAACATGATGTGGCTGCTGGGTAATCGTATTGTTTTGCAATTGATGTTGAGATTTCAGATAGCAGCGAAACAATATTAAATACGAAGGAAGTAGGAACTCTTGAGAAAAAAAGTCTTTGAAAAAAAATGTCCCTGCCTGAGTTTCGAACTCGCACTTAACTGCTTTCTGTCAAAACAATTCACTACTGCTGCCATTAACCCACTCGACCACCTACAAACTGTTTCTATAATGGAATATTAAGAAATATACGCATGAAAGTATTGCCAAACCTGAGGATAATTGCCCGGGGCTACTCACTACCTGTTTTACCTGTTATCCTTAAATGGGCATGCTAGACCATTTGCACGGGTAACAAATTATCTTTGGGCGACAGTATATAGACTACTATTATCTCATCTTGCGACCAACAACAGTTACTCTTGCTAATGTGATCTAGAGTTATCTGGCTTGATGTATCAGAAAAATAGTTTTTGACTCGCAGTTCCTTTACCGTCCGTATTATTGTTAGCAGTCTAAATATTTCTGCCTGCCCCTTTTCGTAAGATTACCTGGCTTACAAATATCTGAAAAATGATGTCAGCCACACTGCAGTGGGAGGGTATCACGTAATATCTGTGATGCTTTCAGAAAAAAAAATATTGCACTGATAGTACAAAAATTTGTATAACTCAGTGTAATGTCAACTTGGGGTGAGGGGAGTAGGTGGAGAGAGGAGAAATGTCCCATCTTTTATTATAATATTTAACAAGCCCTAAACTCTCGTTGATATATTACAGGCTCCCTAAGACTTGTTCGTACATGTATAAATTTTGTGTTGACGGTCAACAAGTGTCCAGTTAATATCTTAAACAAAAATCGGTCAATTTAGATAACAAGTGATATGGACAGTGTCCCTAATGAAACTGAAGTAAATTTTATGTGTTAAAACATTGGAGATAGACAATATCTACATGTAAATTCAATGATTCTTATTGGTCATTTGGAGAAGGCAATCGGGTCGGGCAACCACATAATACCTCTTAAAGCGCAAAAAGCAGACGACAACATTTACGTCTGCAAAATTAAAAAAAAAAGTATTTCGCCCAGCTATATTGAAGGCAAACAGTGTAGATCCAGATGAGTCGGCTCATTATGAGCCGCCTCATCTGGATTTACGCTATTTGCAAATAAACATGTATTTTGATTTTTGGCGCTTAAAGGGCTAACACCAACAAGGAGCTTTATCATTCCCAAACGGTGGGTAGGACAACGATGTGCTAAAGTTTTATTTATATACATGAACAGTTGAATGCAGTAAAATTTGGATATGTAAACGGTAAGCGCTGTCTGCAGTTAGTTAACAAAGGACTTTCGAAAACGTAGTTGAATTGCAAACCATTAAACAATGAAGCTGGAAGTAACTATTATTCTATTGATGTTGACTTCTGTGTTAGCTGACAAGAAGAAATGTGAAATGACGGACGCTTGTTCCTGTCAGTTTGGTGACGGATCAGTTATTGACATTACCAGTTTAGGAAACCAAGACAACACACCAAGGTAACGTCTGTTTTCATATATTTTATCTCTTCTTCCAAGTTAACCTTAAGGTATATTGGCACAGCGCCATGTTTTTCTTTGTTTTTTTGTTTTGTTTTTTTTTTGTTTTTGTTTTTTTTTTATTTTTTTTTGTTGTTTTTTTCTCTCCTTTCTCTAAAAGGAGGCAACTTTTATGAGTTCCTGTTCCCTGGACGACAACTCTTTTCCAAAAAGATGTCTACTCTTGTTCAGTACCAGAGCTTAAGTATTTCGGAATCAAAGTTTTTGAAAATTAAAACTTGTTTCTGAGTGCTGGACCAAGCTTAAGGTCCACTCTTAGCCGGCAGAATCTGTTAAAAATTTTGCCTTGAGAGTTGGTCCCAATTGAAAACCTAGCTCATTAATGCCTAGTGTCCCTGATCAGAGTGAACACAATTTGCATAAAGCAAACGGTTATTTCTCTTAATTAAACCATGCATCCCTTAACTGACACATGGACTCATTCTATTAATAAGGATAGAACAGTCCATTTGGCGAAAATGAGTTAAAATGACAGATATAAGTGAAGAGTTCCTTCCTCTCTGAAGATGTACCTATTCACACCTGTTAACTATGTATATACAATGGCTGTTACGAAAGGAAAAAGAGTAATAGTTACCAAACGACCTGACGACCAGGTCGTTTGGTACTGATTATTACTCTTTTTCGTTTCGTAATAGCTCTTTTTCGTTTCGTTACAGCCCTTGTATATACATAGTTAACCAGGGGTGCATTTACCTTAAAATCGTGATTTGCCAAGAGAATGGTTATTTGATTGGGTTAGAGGCACTTTGAGACTGAATTTCAGGTGTATATCGCTGTGGTCGGAAAGGCAAGATCCGTTGAAAGTAAGAAATACAGAAATCAGCAGACTCGGTCTGACTGATCCTGTTCATCTTCAGTAGTAAAATGTTCAACATCAGTCACGCCCATTAGCATCGTCTTGCGCTGATCTCTTTTATAGAAATTGCTATAATTAACTCTTTGATCGCAAGCGCCCGACAGATTTGAGAGGCAGAGTAGTTGTGAGGAAAACAGTACAAACAACCCAATGCAAGCACAGTAGACTCTTACCCTTCCTAAACATGCTAAAGAAAACATCATTAGGACGCCTGTTCCTGAAAGGTTTCTCATCCTCGCACCGTTCTGCCAATCCCTTGCATTTATGGTCTCGAAAGGGCAAAACATTATTTATACCATCGTATTTTGCTGATGTTAATTATTTCTATTGCATTTCAGATTTAAAGATGTATTAGCAACAACAGAGCAAAATCACTATTCTTATAACCCTTGCTTCCCATTTGATGAAACCAAAGACTGCAAACAAGCAGCGGTATGATTCTCTCTCTCTCTCTCTCTCTCTCTCTCTCTCTCTCTCTCTCTCTCTCTCCCGAAAAAATGACCAGTACATACCCATTCAAATGTAAAATGGTATGTAGTCTGATATAAGGTGTTATAGGTTACACCGCCTTCGTTCTCCTCCACCTTTACCGGGCAAAGGGAGCACTTTTCTTGACTTACGAGTTGCTTCCCTGGGTAAAAAATATCCTTCTTAAAGGGGTCTACTGATAAAGGAAATATTTCGATTCTCGATTTGCGTGTGTGGGGTGGGGGGTGGAGGGCGGGGCTCCCCATTTTAGAAGGGAGAACATGGCAGAATTGCTGCCCGTGAAGGTGTATTCATATACCAACATCAACGGAAAATAGATAAGTGTCTTAAAAAAATCTCATTGTTATTATATATTTTTTTAATCTTCATGATATTATTAATAAATTTGTTTCCATTGTTTACATGTCAGACGTGTATACTGAACCCGGACTTGAGTCAGGCGGTACAGATTGGGGATGCCGCCAAGACTGGATTCAAATATGATCCTGGGCTTGACAACGTCGTGGTATCTTACACATCGGGAGGTATAGAAAATATGAAGTAAGTCTTTTCTCTTTTCCTTTTTTTTTGCAATGCTGAAACTTTAAAAGAATATATATATACGTCAGTTATTCACAGAAGGGAGCGAACGTTCGCCCCTGGTTAACTATGTATATGCAAGTGTTGTTACGAAACGAAAAATAACTGTTATGAAACGAAAAAGAGTCATAGTTTCCAAACGAACTGGTCATCGTGGCTGGACAAATTTGATAAGCCACGACGACCAAGTAGTTTTGGAACTATAACTCTTTTTCGTTTCATAACAGCTCTTTTCCGTTTCGTAACAGCCTTGAAAACATAGTTAACCAGATGTGATGTGGTAGCTAAACCTGTGCTTTTAACAATCGTCAGTTTGTTTTATATGATGAGTAATCCTTTTTTGACCACTTTACTATTTGGATGAGTCCATTTCCATTTTATGGGTTTCTGGTGGATCGGTTTTCAGTTTTATTCTATTTTGCATAGAAATTTCTATAAGCAAACAGTGTAGACTCTGATCAGATGTCGCGTTCTGCGGCGTCTGAGCCTGTGCTAGAAATGAAGAAATCAGCAATATAATACGAAATGTTCCTATTGCATATGTGAACAGAGAAGACGTAAATGATCCAGTGCACCCATGCAGTCTAACAGGATGTATCATTCTCCTAGTCTGTGTAAATAGTCAGTGGGCCTTGGTGGAGCTATGAAATGACAACTGATTAGTTAGTCCATTATGGCATGTCAAACGTTGCATTATTCGATATTTTTATATTTGTATTTGATTATCTTTCATTTGTATTGTATATTTTCATAGTTGTATTCAGTCTCTGTTCATTTCTATTGTATATTTTTTGTTTCAATTCTAAAATCGATCATTTGTATTCAATATCTGTTCATTTCTATTGTATAAGTTTTGTTTATATTCTATATTCTATTATTTCTATTTAATAATTAATGGTTTGTATGCTAGATTGCTCCATTACTATTCATTGACTTTCATTTATATTCTATATTTTTTTCATTTATATTCTAAATCACTGTAGTTGTATTGTCTAATTGTGATTTGCATTTAATATTTTCATATTTGTATTAAAAACTTCTGCTCATTTCTATCCTATATTACGTGCGTTCCCGACGACGCGAAGCGTCGTCGTGCGGAACGCACGACTATGGACTGAGGTTGTAAGTTCGTTTGTCGTGCTCCCCATAGGCGGACGATCGAGAAAACGCTTGCATTTTAATGCTTTTGCGATGATCAAGCAAGGAGCACGCTTCAGATTTTGCCCATTCAGTCCACCTCGGCTACCTTTCGCGATAAACTGGTCCCATGTTGGCCAATAATCAATAGATATGACTACTTATAAGGTAAGGAACCAATCTACCCTGACGACGGCAGGAAAGAATTTCATTGGTCAACTTGATCACATGATACCGTTCGGCAACGCGGCTATTTTCAATCGGCCATTGATAACATTTCGTCGCTTCAAAGAGGATTTGTTGATTTAAACAGGTTGTTTATCAGCTGGTAAGAACAGAAATCATTTGAACTAGGCCTGTACGTTATAGGCAGTCTCAGTGGAGAGTGCGCAGGTATCTTGTTTATGAAATATTCAGGAAATCGAAGAGGAAAATGCATCAGTACTGGTGCTCGTATCCTATACGTTTCGTACCACAGGAGGTTCGCTGTTCAGTCACGATGGTGTATCGCTTGAGCTAGTCCTCGGTCAAACTGAATCGTACCCTGGTCATTCATACCACACCCTTTACGTTTGATATGACTGTGATTTCAGATTTGAGCTTGACACGACAAAACCAACAAAGGGGCAAGTGCGCCCAGCGGAGACTCAGATCAGCCTGGGCATTCGCCCGGTCTGATCAGATTTGCTGTCCGCATGAAGCTTGCTTACACGGCCTGCTTACACCTTTACCTTTAGGACAAGCGCGGTGGCTCAGTGGTTAGTGCACTTGACTCTGAAGCCAGAGGTCGTGGGTTCGAATCCCGCCCGAGGCTAAATCTTCCTATGTCTGAATGCGTTTTTCTAGCATCATTTGCAGGGATGATGCTAAGAAGTGTGCCGTCCTTCGGATCGGGACGTTAACTGGAGGCCCCCTGTGCAGGGAGAGTCATCCCCTGTGCAGGTTAAAGGTTTGGTTTGGTTCCCTACTATAGCTACATGGCTATACCTAGGCTTTCATCCTGCAACACCGGAGTGTACAAAAGTACACCGTCTGTGTCCCCTTCGGGGGCTAAGACGTAAATGGAAGAAAGAAAGAAAGCTACCATTTAGGCACACGGCGAAGACTCCGATGAGACCTGAAGACTGGGCAGATGCTGATTTATGTGCTGTCGGCCTATTTGGCGCACTTAAACAAAGAATCGTTAACTGTGTAAATAAGAACGGTAAAAAATAAACAACAGATAATGTGTTTGTAAAGTACAATAATCACCCTTTATTTCATCTCAAATCCACCATCTGGTATTGATCACAATATGAAAAGAAACTCAAAACTCATGTACCATTGTGCACGAGGGACCCCGTTTTTGTCGGCCAATTTGACGCAGCTTCTGAAAATGTCTTATTCCTGACATAAATAATGGGCTAATTTGTGAAACAGACTATACTCATGACATCACTCCGTGGGCTGCAGAAGGAGCTTGTGGAAAGTTTCAACAACTATTTGCTTTAGCAGTATTAAATCATGATCCTTTGGACATTAGCTGAGTGAGTTATTTTATAATTCACTTCTTTACTATGTACATTTATGCAAGGCATGCAAAGAGTGATAACTATTATTTACAAATTACAAGTGCTGCTGAAGTGAGTTGACCTACATTCGTGATGTGTGCTCAGAGCCGCTGTGTTTGTAAACAAAGATTGCGAAATAGGGTGTGTATTCAACATATGCCGAGCTGCAAGTAACGTTTGCAGATATCTGCGTAAAACCAAGTGCAACTAACCCCTCTGGACAGACATGATCTTCTTTACCGCATATAAAGATCTCGGCTTGAAGGACTGCTTGGATAACAGCCGACAAAAATTATCAACACATGTTTAACGGTAAATTACGTTAAGTAACTTGCGCCACTTAAGCCTATGCGCTGAATAGGCCGACACGACAGTAAGTCTGCGCTGCGCGCACAACAGGGATAAAGACTAATGATTATGCCAAAATTCAGAATTTAACATCAGGGGTATGGGCATTTTCTTCCAAATTTCAGGGGCCCAGCCCAAAGTTTAGGGGCTTTGGGCAACTGGACCCCTGTTAGTCTTTATCCCTGCACAACCACTTTGTTGGTTTTCTCTACATGTTCCTGGTAAGGCCAGTTTCTTAAAATTTGTTTCTTTTTAATTTATGCTGAGCTGGGCCGGGTAGTGCAGTCAGTAAGGCATGTGACTTATAAGCCAGAGGTCCTGGGTTTGATACCCATTCCGGCCACTTACTTTCATTTCTCCATCTGCTGATTCAAGAAGGGCAGTTACTGGTGAAAGAGGAGCACTTAGTAATGGTTAACGCTTAAACGGCTTAGGAGGTCTAAGCTCTAGTCTAAGCCTGCCCAGGAGTAGTGATGTTAGGTTATCTGACCGTCCCAACATGACCATAGCTCTTTACCGTGGACGTTAAGCACTAAATCAGTCAACCTCCCCCCCCCCCCCCCCCCCCAAAAAAAAAACATTTAACAAAAAAAAATTTTTTTTTTCAGATTTGGATTCTTTGTCCAAATTCACCTACTTGAGAGCTCAAAATTAGGTTTGTATGGTTTGTGCTAAATAGAAATTATTCTTCACACAATCAAATGTTGAGTGTATCATATGCTATACATCTGTGTACATGGTGGCTGTTTGAGATTTAACCTCTTTTTAGCAGTCAAGCATAATGTTTAAGTCTGAGTATAAGATAATAATGCATCTGTTAAACAGATAATGTCAATCAGAAGCATAAAAGAACGACAATATATTACTTATGTGTTTTGAAGTGCACCCTTTTTACCAAGGCCCATGGGGTCTTCAGTTGGGGGATTTGCCATCTCTTCTGATGGCAATTTTCTACACTGTAGAGTGAGTCAGACAAGTACCAACTGTGCGAATGAAGCATATCCCAGTTAACCCAGTTTGCATCCCAGTTACCTAGTGTAAGTAAGTGGTTAGGTGCTTCAGACCTTGGATCATAGACTCACAGATCATTCGAGTCTCACTGGACCATAGATTTTGTCTCTATTTAAATGGCACTTCCGTGTTCAAATGATAACCCTGAGTTGATCTTGGCCTTTTTACAGGTAACTCATAGGTCAGACGTGTGCTTCCTAATGCTTGAGAAATTTCTGCAATTTAATGAGATATCTTTGAATTTGTTGAAACCTTTGGTATAAAAGTTTGTATGTACAGTCAAATAAATGGCTACTTGAAGTTTATTGAGCAACAGAGGTCAGTATCAGTTTTTGATCAAGGTCACTCATATTTCACCAACTTCGAATTTTTCCTGGTAACCAATATGGCTGTCATGCACATATCGTTAAAAAGCTTCCACAATCAAATGACCCATGACACTGAAACTTGGTACATGTACACAGCATTTGAAATTAATATTCAAATGGTGACCCTAGGTTGACCTTTGACCTTTTGACTTAGGTGAGCTATTCAGGTGTTTTCGGTACATGTTACATGTACATGCATTTGCATGTACTGTAAAAATGAATAACTGAAAAATCATTTTTCATTTTATACATTTTAGGAGATTTTAACTAATCTGGCACATCTGATTGGCAAACAAGTCACAGCCTAAAAAGACTTAGATATTTGTATTGGCTGGTTCATACGCAATGGTGTTTGTCTGTGATTAACTCAGCAATCATCAATTCTGTATATTATTTTGAGCTTGCCATACAAGATTTCAACAACTTCGACAAAGTCACCAAGAAGAAAAATTGACAATGCTACATACTGGTTTGAGGTATCTGGTGTTAAGGAAGCCTTAGATATAAAGCTTTAATAGGAAGGTATGTACGATTATGTTTTATGTCTCCCCCCGAAGGGGTCGGAGACATATTGTTTTTGCCCTGGTTGTCTGTCTGTCTGACTGTCCGTCCGTCTGTCACAAATCGTGTCCGCTCAATAACTCTGTAACCGATTGAGATAAGTACAAATATAAAGCATCATCAGACGACATGCAGAGAGCAAGACCGGTAACTCCACCTACATTTTTTACAGAATAATACCCCTTTGAAAATTTTAGTATGGTAATCCTGTCTGCTCAATAACTGTAACAAATTGAGATAATTTCACAAAACTTGGTACAAATATAAAACATGATCAGACGCTGTGCAGAGAGCAAGACCCGTAACTCCACTTACAATTTTTACGGAATTATGCCTCTTTGAAAACTTTAGTATGGAAATCGTGTCTGCTCAATAACTCTGTAACAGATTGAGATAATTTCTCAAACTTGGTAAAAATATATAGCATCATCAGACGACCTGCAGAGAGCAATACCCATAACTCCACCTACATTTTTTACGGAATTATGTCACTTTGAAAATTTTAGTTTAGAAATCGTGTCGGCTCAATAACTCTATAACTGACTGAGATAATTTAACAAAACTTAGTACAAATTTAAAGCATCATCAGACGACATGCAGAGAGCAAGACCCGTAACCCCACCTATATTTTTTATGGAATTATGCCCCTTTGTAAATTTAGGTATGGAAATCATGTCCGCTCCATAACTCTACAACTGTAAGAGATATTTTCATGAAACTTAGTACAAATATAGAGTATCATCAGAGGATGTGTGTAGAGCAAGACCTGTTACTCCACCTACATTTTTTACAGAATTATGCCCCTTTGAAAATTAGTATGGAAATTGTGTCCGCTCGATAACTCTGTAACCGATTGAGATGATTTCACGAAACTTGGTACAAATATAAAGCATTATCAGACGAAATGCGGAGAGCAAGACCCATAACTCCACTGACATTTTTTATGGAATTACGCCCCTTTGTAAATTTTAGTATGGAAATCGTGTCTGCTCCATATCTCTAAAACTTTATGAGATATTTTTATGAAACTTAGTACAAAATAGAGCATGATCAGAGGATGTGCAGAGAACAAGAATCGTAAGTCCACCTACATTTTTATGGATTATGCCCCTTTGTAAATTTTTGTTTGGAAATTGTGTCCGCTCCATAACTCTGAAACTATATGAGATATTTTCGCAAAACTTAGTACAACTTTAAAGTATTATGACTTGATGGGCAGAGAAAATCCTGCTTACATTTACTACAGAATTATGCCCCTTTGAAAATTTTAGTATGGAAATCATGTTTGCTCCATAGCTCTGAAACTATATGAGCTATTTTTGTGAAACTTGGTACAAATATAAAACATCAGACAATGTGCAGTGAACAAGGACTGTAACTCCATCTACATTTTTATGCAATTATGCCTCTTTGTAAATTTAAGTATGTAAACGATGTTAGTTCTTGAAAAACTTTACAAAAGTTTTGTTATAAATATTTGGAAGTGGCTATTGACAACTGGTTGTCACTAGCCTCACAGGCTGCTGACAACCGGTTGTCACTTGCCTCACAGGCTGCTGACAACCAGTTACTATAAATCCAGTTATTTTCAAATAAAACTCAAGATATTTTAAGCATATTCGTTTCATTGTATGACTATTATATGAGTTGATATTTGTTTTCACTCTGATCAAGTTTTAAATTGATTGAAATTGTAGAAAGCAAGAACCTATTAAACAAATCAGATGTAAATTTCTGTTTTTTTTTTTTTTTTATCTACATTATTATTGTCTAGAAGTCATGGAGTTGTTCATAGAAATAGCTAAAAGAATTTATGCATCACATGCATACAAATTTTACATTTATCTTGATGGAAAAGATTTTACATAAATTTTCCAGTAACCATTACATTCTCTTCCCTATAGCTATATTCCTGCTGTTAAGTCAAGCAAATTTATTTTTTCACTGATTCTATCCACTAGGAAAAATAATCTTCAAATTCATAATATGAATACAAGTATAACTACTATTTAATCATGGAGGCAATTGTGCAAACAGAATTAGCACATAAACTTCAGAGAAAATTGCAAGTGGTATTTTGAGTTAGTTCCCTTACAAAGTATGATTTGAGTTACTTCCCTTGGAAAATCTATTTTTAGAAGATATCTCTTCTCCATATGTTTGCTTTTTATCTGCAGATATTTTGTTGTTGTGATTCATATGTAGCTTGATTTAAAGCATAAAACAATGGAGAATTATTTGTGATGTTTTTACAATGAACCAATGCTTCCTGTCCTTTAAAATGCACATTAATTTATTAGCCGGTTGTCAGCAGCCTAACAGGCTAGTGACAACCGGTTGTCTCTAGCCTGTGAGGCTGTGACAACCGGTTGTCACTAGCCGTCGCCTAAATATTTTCAGCAATATTTATACAAATATAAAGCATCATCAGATGACGTGCAGAGAACAAGATCCATATGTTCTGTATCTTAAAAACCTAAAGAGATATTTTCATGAAATTTACACAGATGTGAAGGAAACAAGACAGTTATTCCGGATTTTTTGGAGTTATCCCTTTTGAGCATTGAAAATAGTACATTTTGCCCTTTTGAGTATTGAAAATAGTACATTTTGCTTTATTTAAAGATATTTTCATGAAATTTTGTTCAATTATAAAGCATCATCAAATGATGTGCAGAAAAACAAGATCAGTAGCTCTGCCTACATTTTTAATGAAATTATGCCCCTTTGTAATTTTTCGGTATAGAAATGGTGTTCCCTCTGTAACTTTATAACCGTTGAAGATATTTTTACAAAACTATGTTCAAATATAAACCATCATCAGAAGATTTGCAGAGAAAAGAATCCTACATCCACCTACATTTTTCACAGACATATAAATTTTGCCCTAAACATCATTATATACATCCATCTTACGAAGTAGCCATATGAAGTGGATGGGAACGCACGTATATAGGTAACACCTATTTAATTCATATTACTTCATTTCTATTGTATATTTTTCATTTGTATCCTATATTCCGAAATTTACATTCTGTACTTTGTAATTTATATTGGATATGCTCGCATTTGCTTTCAATCTTATTTGATTTCTATACTAAATGGTTTCATTTCTATTACATATTTTTAATTTCTATTCTATATTTCTAGATTTGTATTTAATTACTATTGCTTCTAGTTAAGGTTTTCCGTTTATATTTGTAAATTGCTTCATTTATATTCTAAACTCGTTTATTTCTATTGTATATATTCTTGCGTTTATATTCATTGAGACTCCTATTTATATTCAATAAGAACTCTTGCATTTGTATTGTATAATTTGTTTATCTACTTTGATACGTGGCATTTCATTGGCTAAGAAAAATTGGGATTTCATTGACTGAGAAAACTTGGGTATGTCTAGTTACCGGAACCAATATCAGTCCGGCCATTATAGGCTTACCACCGACATACCAGACGGCTAGAGTAATAAGAAATAAATAAATAATGAAAAAGATAAGACTTTACACGTGACACCCAGAGATTTCTGTGCTGCCATTCATTAGGACTGCGACTGTTGCCTTGTATAGAGCCTCAATGTTGCGAACCATTTATAAAATAATCGCAGAAAAACTGGTCAAACACTATCTTATAATGAAGACAGCTGGTAGCTGAACAATTATCTTGCCTGTAATCAAACTGTAATATCCCAAACAGCACAGGATTTCAAGTAATGGCTTTTACAGTCGCCTTGTTGCTCATAAAGCCTCTCCTACGTTCCAGTTTTTACCTACTCTCTCTAGTGGTACCGTGCTATATATTACTGTCGCTCATAAAAACTCCCCAGTAACTATCTCCTGCGTTTATTTGTAGATTTAGCTTCTACCCGAACACTATTAGGGGATGGTAGTTACTTCCTGCATCCTCAAAATTCTGAGGATCATTGATGCGATCGAGGGACCGTTGCCCTCACCAGCCTGGCACTGGGTACCAGTGAATACCAGCTTTTACACTTGCGCCTTAACAACAACCTACTTCGACTCGACACAGACAGACAGTCAGAGGGACAGTGTGACGCTAGAGTTTCTTACCATGCTGCCCTTGCATAAAGTTACTTGACTTCATGAAAGTTTTTTAAGTATTGTTCAAACAAGTATGTAAACACCAGTCAATAAGATATCCTTAATGAATAACAGGTGTCAAGATTTCGCTAGCATAAACCCTATGACTCCTTCAGCAATTACTGCACGTCCCCTTTATTTCAATACGTTTCGGTTTCTTGGTGTAGCTAAATGCCGCAATTTATATATATTTTCAGAACATCAATTATTTCCACAAAAAGTCATTTATTTCATTAAATATGATAAATTTCCTATTATCGTCAAATAAAATTGGCGAGGTTTTGCTAAGAAAGTAGAAATAGTAACAATCAAGGAAACTTATCTCATTTAATAAAGCTATAAATGGAAATAACATAAAAATTTCCCGATGGCGAGTGGTGGGTTTAATACCCTCGAAATTGCAACAATTCGCTTTTTTGTCTTAAACTAAATCTGTTTGAAAAGACTTTTGTATCAGAAATAGTTCCTATAATTCCCAATATCTATAACCTGAAAAATCTAGAATAACACGTTTGCTTATATCTCAAATGTCGCCACTAAAATTTCCGGTAGTGGGTGGTGGATTTCATACCCGATCCCGGTAACTAGACATACTTAATTTTTCTCAGCCAATGAAATCCCAATTTTTCTTAGCCAATGAAATGCCACGTTACAAAGTAAATAAACAAATTATACAATACAAATGCAAGATTTTATCGAATAGGCGTCTCAATGAATGTAAATGCGACAATTTATACAATAGAAATCAACGAGTTAAGAATATAAATAAAGCAATTTACAAATATAAACGGAAGACATCAAATAGAAACAATTGTTATCAAATACAAATCTAGAAATATAGAATAGAAATTAAAAATAAAACAAATTTAGAATAGAAATCAATAAAATTGAAAGCAAATACGAACACATCAAATATAAATCACTAAGTATAGAATGTAAATATCGAAATATAGGCTACAAATGAAGGAATATACAATAGAAATGAAATCATATTGGATAGAAATGAACAAAAGTTAAATACAAAAATGAAACTATTAAATGCAAATCACAATTATACAATACAAATATAGTAATTTAGAATAAAAATGAAAATATGTAGAATATAAACGAAAGTCAATGAATAGTAATGAAAAAATGTAGCATACAAAGCATGCATTATTAAATAGAAATAATAGAATATAGAATATAAACAAAACTTATACAATAGAAATGAACAGATATTGAATACAAATGATCGATTATAGAATTGAAACAAAAAATATACAATAGAAATGAACAGGGATTGAATACAAATGAAAGAAAATCAAAAACAAATATAAAAATATCGAATAATGCAACGTTTGACAATCCTTAGTCCATGCCAGTTTGGTACGAGCACATCATGTGATTTCCAACTATGTGGCATTAGTGACAAGCACAGGTTGTGATCAGAAACTTTGCTTGTCGCCACACCCTTCTATCGAAGGGGTACAAGCAACAGAGCCAGTGGATGATTAGATTAGATGGATGCCTAGCGATTTTACGTCCTTTTTAACAGTATTTCAGTCATACAGGACGATGAGTGGATGATAATGAAAGGCTGTGTTCAATGAAGCCTCGTTTACGATTGAAAAGATTCCCGCCAATAGCGGAACTCGAACCCGGGACCGCTAGATCAGCAGCCCACTGAGCTTCAGGGGCTCCCCAGTGGTGAGGCTTCTAGATACTTTATATGACCTTAATATTACATGACAAAATTGCCACATTTTTGCAAGGCACATGTCGCGGCTCTGCTGTTTCGCGCGACAAAGCAGTATTACGTACATGCAATATGTATTTTTACTATGTTTTTTAGAATATCAGAGGTAATATTGGAATGTGATGAGAGTGCTTGTGATCCGGCATTTACAGCCAATGGGCAACAAGAAGACGGACAATTTGTAAGTTTGGGTTCTGAAAAATCTAGGACTGTAGTCAGCCCTAATATTATAAGGTATATTTTATGCCATTCTGCAAAGGCCAGTGCTCCAGTAAGAAAGGGCAACAGGGATGGTTCAGAGATAATTCTCTTTATATCTCAATGAAAACATAAGTTGTAAAACCCTCATTAAAACTGTCTCACCGAGACGGTTCTAATGAGGGATCACAACATATGTTTAAAACAAAGGGAAAAGTATCCCTAATTTGCCCTGTTCTGGGGGCGTTTGTTTGCTACCCTGGACATCCTACCCTTCCAAAAATGAGTATATTCCAAAAGGAATGCAATTTCTCATACAGTCGACAGCTATTTAAAATCGAGGCTGAAATTATGACAGAGTAACGGTGCCTGAAAGTGAACCAATTCACATAACCCTTAACCTGTCGCAGAAATTATTCATATTTTCACTCCTTAACATCAAGGTGCGTACCGCCATTTTCGGAAGTTACCAAGGTCACGTGAACTGCTGTATTCGGAGGTCATATGATCAACCGGCAACCGACTAAGATATTTAAATAACTGAATATTAGATATTAAAGCCAGTTATGTGCTTTGTATGACAAAAGCAATCTGAAAATTATAGTATATGTGAATGGCTAGGTACAAAGAATATCAAACCAATATTGCAAACAAGTAAACAAAACTCAGAGAGAGAGAGAGAGAGAGAGAGACACACAGACAGAGAGAGAGAGAGAGAGATTTAATGTCTGTTAACACTTAACTGTTTTGTTATTGTACAAAAATTAGGCGGAAAAGAAAAAAATCTGTGCAAAATATTTTCATATAATAGGGATATAATACAAGTAAGTAAATATAAACAAGTTGATACAGCCGATTACAGAAAAAGAATAAAGTGGCAAAGAATAAAGTATTTGACCGATTATTACTTAAGTTGCACTCCCACGGCAGAAGATTAAGTGACATCTTGAATTTAGAACTAGACAAGTAAATAAATGTTCAATATTCTGAGCTGGAGCCAAAGAGAGGTAAACTTTTTGGAATATCTTTTCCTGACTTAATGATATAATCTTGTGCCCGGAAAAGGGTCTCATTTTCATGGTCTGTCATACCATCGCTTCCAAAGAGGAAATCTTGAGAATTATAACTGTGACTATCGCTTGGTAAGTACCTGTTTCTAGCGGCTGCGTACTTTGGACAACGAAAAAAAAGAAAAGATGTGGACTTTCGAAACCTCCACATTGACAGGAAGGATCTGGAACTGTATTTTTCCTATAATGGTGAGAGTTAAGTGAGCTACATTCCTGTTGACAGGAAGGCTCTGGAACTATACTATGTTTTAAACATTATGGTATACCTCCAAGAAAAATACAGCTGTCGTTCAGATCCTCAATTTCGAATTGTGAATATCTTGTAACGTGCATGTTTATACCCCCGGCATACGAAGTATGTCGAGGGGTATATAGTTTTCGTCTTTCCGTCCGTTCGTCCGTTCGTCCGTCTTTCCGTTTGTTCGTTCGTTCGTCCGTCCGTCCGTTAGTTCGTCTGTCCGTACGAGGGTTAACATTTGCGTTAAAGTTTTGTGTTAAGTTTTTTTCATTTGCTTCTATTAGTCAGACCTTGTTCAATGGTGCTTAGTGTTTTAGCTGAGGATGGATACTAATTATTTTGCATCATCATCATCTGCTGCTGCTGTCCTAACGTCAAGGTCACATATTTGAAATTATTACAACAGTGTTAGTATTTGCATTAAAGTTTTGTGTTAAGTTTTTTTCATTTGCTTATCTTATCCAGACCTTGTTCAGTGATGCTTAGTATTTTAGCTGAAGATGCATACTAATTATTTTGCATCATCTAAGTGCTGCTGCTGCTGTCCTAAGGTCAAGGTCACAGACTTTGAAATTTTTACAACTGTGTTAACATTTTTGTTTAAGTTTTTTCTTTTGCTTCTGTTGTCTAGCATTTGTTCAATGATCCTTAGTATTTTAGCAGAGGGTGGATACTGATTAGTTTACATCATATACATGCTGCTGCTGCTGCCCTAAGGTCAAGGTCACAGACTTTGAAATTTGTACAATAGCTGTGTTAAAAATTTGTGTTAATTTTCTGTTTTGCTCTATTTTTCTGAAGGCCTTAATATGTGCTTACTATTACTTCAGGATAGATACATATTTGTTTACCATGTGGTTACTGCTGCTGACCTAAGGTCAAGGTCACATACTTAGACATTTGTATACCATTTGTGTTAAAGTTTCATGTTATGTTGCTGGTTTTTGGCTTATATCTTCAATATACTTGAATGAAACCTTTTCCTATGTTACTAGATTTGCTGCTAGGTGGAAACTGATTAGTTGACATCATTTGGATGCTGCTTCTGACTTGAGGTCAAGGTCACAGACATTGAAGTTCTTGTAAATTACTGTTTAAATTTTGTGTAAAATTTGTATATTTGTTTTCTTATTGAAAATTTTTAATGGGACCCTTTGGTATATATCTATAGGCCTACAACTGTCCACCTGTCTGTTTGTTAAAATTTACTTTGAAGTTTAGTATAAAGTGTGTTTCTGTTAGGCGGTGGCGCTGGCCGGGGGTATACGTGAGCCCCTGCTCACTTGCTCTAGTATTTTCTGAATTTATATTGTTTAAACCAAGATTACTATTGAAAGACAGAATTTGCTACCCATAGACATAGGGATCGACGCTTAGACATGTAGAGGGGAAGGAGTGCTCTCTCTACTTAGAATTGGTCCTTCAACTACCAGCAAAGCAATTATTCCTATTATCCGTGTAAAATAGCAGCAATACTATGATAGTCTGCTTGAAATTAATATGTCCTTGTAAGTAAAGACCTCAGTTTGCCCCAAACACTAATATTAGGCTTTATTTAATTTTTGTCTGTTTATCTTTTTCTTCTTCTTTTTTTTTTCAATTATATCTTCATTTGCAGTGATTGATACTGTCTTATGAAACATGTATAATTTCCATTGAGGACAATATTTATTGTTCATATTATTTTCAGAGAATGACATTAAAATCCGTCTGCGCATGCCCAAATGGCTGTGACAGCTCAGGACCTAAGAGTTGCAGTGGGAACAAAGGTAGAACAGTTGGAGGAGTGACCATTGGTGGCCTCATTTGTATCTTGTAAGTCTTAGGCATTCTGGGGCCGTATTTATAAAACGAATTAAGTCGTTGCTATGCTGTTGCTAAGGCTACATTTCTATGAAGGAGATTCTCTACAACTATGAAATTTGCTCTGGAGGAGCAGTCTTTTTAGACTGTTCCTCCAGAACAAATTTCGTTGCTGTAGGGAATCTCCTTCATAGAAATTCAGCCCTAGCAACAGCATAGCAACCACTTAAGTCGTTTTATAAATACGGCCCCAGTTTGTTTTGTTTAAAATTTAAAAATACGCAAACATAAAAACCTATGCAAAGAAAAACCTTCAAAAAAATATATATATATATACTCAAAGGAGTAGACTGGCAGTTGCCGTTTACGTTAAAATGGCTATTACCAGTCAGCTGGTAGCAGCGAAAAATCGTTCAAAATGCTATCGCCAGTTGACTGGCAATAGCGATTTTAACGTAAAGTCGCTATTGCCAGTCAACTGGCAATAGCGATTTTACGTTGAAATGGCTATTACCAGTCGACTGGCAACAGTGATTTCAGCGTAAAAAGGCTATCAGTGATCAACTGCCAATGGTGGGTTTAACGTATTATCGCTATTGCCAGTCGACTGGTAACGGCCACTCCTCTTTGTTTTACTATTTCAGGTTTTTCAGTATACTTATAGTGTATTTTATCGTTGGAGCCGTAGTTATGAAATTTATGAAGAAAGCTGAAGGCAAAGAAATAATTCCCAATTTTACTTTCTGGAAGGCAGTTCCTGTCTTAGTTAAGGTAAGTTTATACATGTATAGATGTGATTTTAAAATGTCTTGTGATCCGCATATATTTATAACTCTTAGGTCGGTTAATGGCTATTCATAGCTTATATCATTTATGTTTACAACAAACCGACGGAAAATAAAATTTGTATTTTGTATTCTTTATTCTTCCCGCGGTTTCCACAATGTAGGTGAATAAGGTATAGAGAACTTGGAGAAGACATGCAAATAAAGAGTTAATCTGTGGGATTGCTGTTAAACACTCGTCTTGTTCAATCTCAGCAATGGATCTCGATATGTATGTTCGCTGTCTTAATTCTTTGATGAATTTCCTTCACCGGTACCAAACAACTTCTTTCCTTCTTTCTATCCCACTGTCCTCGGTCAACTTTGACCATGATGACAGGTTTCTGGTGTGGCGCATAAGTTGTCACAAAAAATAAATAAATAAATAAATAAATGAATTTGTGACAAAGGCACCAGCAGATTAAAACTATTTACAAGAAGTCCTCAGGGGCTGGCATTCCATGCCTAAACCCTGCTCTACCCTAGGATATTAAATTTTGGCCTTAAACCCATCAACTGTCTCCGAAGAGACAGCTTCGGTTGTAAGGCCATTCCGAGTTGCAATTGTCCTGGTCTACGTGTATATGAGCCACTGCAGAAACCAGGATGGGGTTGCTGGAGCGTAATACCGGATTAACTCCCCCCACCCTCTTCTGTCCCGGCCCCAGTAATTTATTACTGAATGTTCCAATGTGTCTGTTGTGGGTCATTCTAATTGTAATCATTCTTCGACCGCTTTCTGTTTCTCTTTGACTTAATTGTTCATTGTATTTGAGCCGCAACACGAGAAAAGCAACAATGTGGTTTTGTTCCCAGCGCTGCCTCAAAGTGTCTGATCAGAATCTTCGCTGTCCGCATGGCGGTAGCTTAGACCCTTAGCTACCTTTTAAGCGCTTAGCAAAGCCTCTGGTCAGACTGGGCGGATGCCCAGGCTGATCTGAGTCTGCACTGGTCGCACAACCATTTTGTTGGTTTTCTCGTGTCGCGGCTCATTTAGTCTAGCCTCGTGGTTAGCTGTCCCATTGGCTTTCCGATGGTGCTGTTTATTTTAGTGCCGTCTTAGATGTTGATGTCCCTTTCCTGTTTGGTGTTTAGGGCAGGATATTGAATTCGATTGAATTCTTTTCAACAGGCGACTTCGTTTAACACTTGAAGCGCCAGTGATGAAAATGGCATAATTTACAAACAGTGCAGATCCTGATGAGGTGGCTCATGAGCCACCTCATCTAGATCTACACTGTTTGCCCTCTACTTTGTGAATTTTCAATATGATATAGCTTGGATGAAACATATTCTGAAATTTTTGCAGACGTAAATGTTTTCGTCTGCTTTTTGGCGCTTGAAGGGCTAATATAAATTTAACAGCGAGGCGCATGTATCATTTTGGATTTTCTTGCTGCGATTTTGATATTGTTTTCCTTTCGAGAACCCTTAATTATTATTTTCGTAAATTAACTTCAGAGGATAATAATAATACGTGTAGTCACCAAGTTCTACTACAGGATTATCACACTATTGTTTGCAATGAAAAGCGCAATAATTATTTACAACTTTTAATAAAGTTTCGTTACTGTTTTCAGGGGCGTAGCTAGAGGCTATTGCGTGATACGCACAGGCATGTTTTTATACTCCCTGAGAAGAAACCAAGGGATATTGCCCCTTACATATTTCATATTGCCATGTTAGTTGGCAGTTTGTATTGAACTCTTGCCCAATTTACAACATTTCGGAACACAAATAAGCTGGTGTGTGTTGAAATTTTGTCAATTTGACAAAATTTCAATACGCACCAGCGTATTTGCCTACAGGTAGCTACGCTCTTGGTTTTCAGTTAGAATATTTTTTTTTCAGGATGGAGTCATGTTTTCTTTAAGCAAAGTATCTCCTAGATTCAGCAAGTCAACTTACGAAGATATATGAATAATACTGTGTGCAAACCGATCAAATACAATTCTTCATTGACATAAGACTGTTTCAATAATAACTGTGCTTTTGTGCGAAGGACTGAGGTGAAGCTTTGTCACAAACATGACATTGGAAACATAGAATTTTATACTGTACACGCGGTAATTTTCGCGATTTCAAATTTTCACGGTTAAAAGTCGAAAACATAAACAAAAATTTTCGCGATTTTTAATTTTCACGGTTAGCAATATGCGCAAAAAGCAAAAATATTTCTTTTTCACTTGAGTCAGTTCGTTCATTAACCTGCGACAGGGCCGCCGCAGGTTAATGAAAGAACTGGCTCAAGTGAAAAATACTACCGAAGCAAACAGAAACAAAATATACGAACACTGTGTCTACAGAAGACACTTTGTAAGAAACTGGAAATTACTCGCGATTTTAATATTCCCGGTTTCTAAGTGAAAAAATGGAACACCGCGAAAATTACCTTTTATACGCTATAACATTCTCATTCTCACATGTGTTTTCCTATATTAGATTATCAGGTATAAACTGAGGCTCTTCCTTACCATATAATTACATATACAAGGGTTGATCCAGAAGTAAAGTAACTGTGTTTATTCATTGTACAAGTGTGGACTTTTCATTTTTTGCCTCTCTTCTGAACGGGGGTCAACTCTTAAAAGGAAAAAATATAAAATTGCTTTAATTACAGCTATTTTTTTCATTTAGAGACACTACTATCTGCTACAGTCAATTCTTGATACCTCGAACGCTGATATCTCAATGTGTCCAATATATGAAACAATATAGTTCGGACACATTTTCTACTTTTATTTACATTTCCATTCCTTTATCTTTTATTTACATTTCCATTCCTTTATCTTTTATTTACATTTTCATTCCTTTATTTTTTATTTACATTTTCATTCCTTTATCTTTTATTTACATTCCCATTCCTTTATCTTTTATTTACATTTTCATTCCTTTATCTTTTATTTACATTTCCATTTCTTTATCTTTTACTTACATTTCCACTCCTTTATCTTTTACTTACATTTCCATTCCTTTATCTTTCATTTACATTTCCATTCCTTTATCTTAAACTACTGATGTTTCAAGTAAATTTTCTGGGAGCAGAAAATTTACTTGGAGATATCAGTAGTTTTGGATGAACTTCGACCTTGAGATATCAGTAGTTTTGGATGAACTTCGACCTTGAGATATCAGTAGTTTTGGATGAACTTCGACCTTGAGATATGAAGAGTAGACTGTATATAGAACACAGCATGTGATTCCCAATGTTTCGTGTCCCCATTGTTTTATGACCCTGGGTTCGAGGTTATAAAACTTGAGAATAATCTCAAACTCAAAATAAAGCACACTGATTGGCTGCTTCCAAGCATGTGCTCGGAAGCAGCCAATCAGTGTTCTTTATTTTGAGTTTGAGAATGTAAAACTTGAGAATAATCTCAAACTCAAAATAAAGCATGTGCTCGGAAGCAGCCAATCAGTGTACTTCATTTTGAGTTTTAGAACGTACTCAAGTTTTATAACCTCGGGACCTGGTATGTCATTACCAATGTGAGATAGGGAATTTTGTTTGAGGAAACATTAATTTCACTGAACTGTTGCAGAACAGAGGCCGTATTCATAAAACAACTTAAGTCGTTGCTATGCTGTTGCTAAGGCTGAATTTAAATCAAGGAGATTCCCTACAACTATGAAATTTGCTCTGGAGGAACAGTCTTACAAAGACTGTTCCTCCAGAGCAAATTTCATAGTTGTAGGGAATCTCCTTTATAGATATTTAGCCTTAGCAACAGCATAGCAACCACTTAAGTCGTTTTATAAATAGGCCCCCAGGATTATGGCAGTGGTTGAGTGAGTGAGAGAGTGGGTGAACCCGGGCTTAACGTCCATCGACACATATATAGATCATCTGAGACAGGAATCTGTTTAAAATCACAACATAAGGGAGGCAAATAGGAAGTCACTAAAGGTGCACATGTTTCCATTCGTACAAATGGCGGTAAAACAGCGAGATGTAGCTCAACACTTTAAGGCTGTTCTTATTGGGATGTGGGGTGAGGCGAGGATGGGGACTGGGGGAGAACACAGCATTTTTGCACGTACAATTAGAAAAAAAAGTAGGTATTCAAACAAGATAGCCATGTTAAAGTGGACAGATTATATATGTGACTCCTAAGGAATCCTGTCAAGATAACCAAAGGCGGAAGTAGGCGCTTCATATGGTCTGAGTTGTCATGATTTAGAAAAAAAGTAAACAGAAAAGCAATGTTATTCTTTTAGAATCCATTGTCGATTGGTTTGAAAAATATCTTTTTGTATTTTTGCGTAAACTGTCTTACGTAATAGTATTTCAAACTTCTCTTTTGTACATACACATTATAAATCTTATCAAACTTATCTGTTTTAAAAGTAAACGCAGATTAAAGATGGCAATTGGAAGTGTGTTAATTTTTATAGTTTTGTCATCAATAACTGAGGGATTCATTTTTGATGATCAGAGAACAAGCACCAGGACACTGACAGTGGACAATGGAGCAACCTGGGGGGAATTGGCGAACCATCAAATATTGTCCCGAGCATACGTTTGCCGTAGGATACACACTGAAGTTAAGTTTTTGACTGTGTGTGTTTTATTCTGTTATTTGATAAGGTCTGAATAGATGGAGCCTTTGGAAGCAAGGAATACACCAAAATGGTGGAGTCTATACATGACCAGTAAGGAAATGGGTGACAATGGCCACAATACCCCCACACCCACGCCCAGCGTTGGCTTATGCAGAACTCTATTTTCATTTTTTAGACTTCTATTCTAGATCTTTGCTGTTTACTCATTTGGACTCTTTTTGATACTAATGAGTCTTTGAATCGTCTGCATTATTAAGAAATTGCAGTATGCATTTCACTGGCTCTCGTCACCAGATATTAGGCAGGTTAAGATTTGGAACTTGTACGCATACGGCTACTGATAGCTAAACGTACACGTTCAGCTTAGATTTATACTTAAAAATGGTTAAGATAAATATAACTTGTGCGTGTACGTGTCAGCAAACGAAATGTGGCAAACTATTTCAAATGGTCAAAACAATGTTCGAAAAAGCTATCAGCATGGCTTTTCGTTCGTTTGTGCGTGTGTACGTAAACATTTTCTAGTCATCCTGACTCCTCTGTACCATTTGTTTCGGTTGCTGTTTGTCGAAGTTAAACAGTCTAACTATTTTAGTGTCAAAACAAAAGCCTACAGGCCCGGCCGTCGCCCTATCATCTTATACACCACGTTTTCCTAATTACTGCACACAATTACAAAAAAAACCCTAGGTTTTACTGAAAAAGGGCTGGCATCTGGGTGCCAGACCTTTCACCCTAAAAAGTACTGAATAGCTTCGTAAGTTTTGATTAAGAAAAGCGGCGACATTGTATAACAAGTGGGCCAAGAGGCCCTGAATCGCTCACCTGAGCAAAAATGACAAACGTCAAACTAGGATCATCATTTGAACAAACCTGATAGCTTGAAACTGTCAAAATATGAGAGATATTGGTTAAAGCTCAAAGAATGATCTTAACCTTTATTACTAAAAAACGTTCATGTACTCATTTAGTTGTCAGACTGCATTTATCAAATTTTGCACCAAAATGATCTATAATGTCCATTACCTCTCATGTTTAAGCAATTTCCCATATAAAAACACCAGAAACCAAATCTGACCTTCCCGTAAAAAGGTCAGGGTCAACACATGGTCATCATTTACACAATATTGGTAGGTCTCCAGTACTTAATGCTAAATACCAAGTTTCAAAGCAATCGGTTATTTGGTGATGGAGAAGAGGATTTTTAAAGGCTTTTTACCATATACGGGTGTGGCCACCATGTTGGTCATGTGACCTGGACCGTTTGAGCAAATTTTCCTTTGCTGAATTCCCTTTTATACCAAATTTCAAGCATCTGAGCCAAGTGGTTCTGAAGAAGAAGATTTTTTAATATTTTCTATGAATTTCTATGGTTCGAACCCAGGACCCCCCGCCTGGGGAGGGCCATTTTGGACCATGGGGCCACCATTTGAATAAACTTAGTAATTGATCATTAGGCAGATCAACATACCATTTCAAGCATCTGAGCCTGGCAGTTCCAGAAAAGAAGATTTTTAAGTATATTTTATTTTCGAACCAAACACCCGCCCCTCAGGGCCCTTTTGGACCCAAGGGCCACCAACTGAACAAAACTGGTAAAGGTCCACCAGGCAATGCTTCAAACTAAATTTCAAGCATTTGAGCCTAGTGAATCTGAAGAAGAAGATTTTGCATATTTTTCTATGTTTTTCCTATGGTTCAAACCCAGGACACCCTGCCGCGGAACCATTTTGGACCCTGGGACCTGCACTTGAACAAACTTAGTAAAGGAAATGCTTAATACTGAACTTCCAGCAACTGAGCAATGTGGTTCTAAAGAAGAAGATTTTTTGAATATATTTCTATGTATTTCTATAGTTCAAACTACGGACCTCCTTCAGGCAGGGCCATCATGGACCCTGGGGCCAAAATTTAAACAAACTTTGTGGAGGTCTATCAGGCAATGCTTCATACCACATTTCAAGCATCTGAGCCTTAGGGTTCTGAAGAGGAAATTTTTTGAATATTTTCTATGTATTACTATGGTTCAAACATAGGACTCCCTGTTGCGGGGTCATTTGGATCCTGAAGCCACCATTTGAACAAACTTGGTAAAGGTCTACTTGGCAATGCTACATACCAAATGTCAAGTATCTGAGCCAAATGGTTCAAAAGAAGAAGAGTTTTGAATATTTTTCTATGTATTTCTATGGTTGAAACCCAGGATTCCCTGCCCCGGGCCATTTTGGACCCTGGGGCCATCATTTGAACACACTTGGTGGGTTGAGGACCACTAGGTAATCCTACATACCAAACTTGCAACATCAGAGCCTTGCGGTTCTAAAGGAGAAGATTTTGGAATATTTTCTATGTATTTCTATGGTTCTAAACCAGGACTCCCTGCCCTGACGCAATTTCGGAGCCTGGGCCACTATTTGAACAAACTTGGTAGTAGGCTACTAGGTAAGCCTACATCTCTAAATTTCAAGCATCAGAGCTTTGCGGTTCTTAAGGAGATTTTTTAATATTTTTCTATGTATTTCTCTGGTTCAAACTGAGGACGCCTGGGGCGGGGCCATTTATGAACCTGGGACCATCATTTGAACAAACTTGGTGAAGGACCACTACTCTCTTGTTGAGGCACTCCAGCAAGTGGTTTTTCGAAGTTTATACTTACAGGATAAAGAAACAGCAAATACCACTTACATGGTTCAGTTTACTACCATTTCTCGTAGTCAGATTTGTCCTGTAGAGTTTTTGAAATTCATTGGCATGCTCTCAAGCTTGGAAAGTAATCTCTTGCAATGTATTTTTTCAGTTTCATAATGGCCGCCTCAAGATAACCATTATTGCTGTAGGGGTGGCATGTTTCAAGCACATTCTTCAAAATTACCATTTCATATAAAATTAACATGAAATCATTTCATCAGAATTTATGCTTATATCTTATAGCAGTTATTTTCATAAGTAATATCTTTTTGGAAAACAAAAAGATGCATAAGTGTAGCTGACACTGCAAACAACCCTTTGCTGAAATGGTCATATTCCAAAACAGATCAGGTGATTAGTGATGACATCATTTCTGTTGTGATGTCACAATGGGTGGTTCCCAGCTTTATTAAAATTAAAATGAACCTCATCAAAGGCTGGAAACCAGAAGGAATATTTTTACTATTGGAAAACCCACCTCAAAACAAAAAATGATAAAAATAGACAAAAGAGGTCATGCAATATGCTGCAAGTCAGTATTTAGCTACGAGAAATGGTTTTGGGTATGTTAAACCTAAAATTGTGATATTTAAGCATCTTTAAAGAAAAAAGTTCCACTAAAAACCACTTGCTGGAGTGCCTCACCAAGAGAGTAGGCGATGCTTTATACCAAATTTCAAGCATCTGAGCTAAGTGTTTCTAACTGCCCCGGGGCCATTTTGGACCCTGGGGCCACCATTTGAACAAACTTGGTAAAGAACCACTAGGCAATGCTACATACCAAATTTCGAAAATTTGAGCTAAGTGGTTCTAAAGAAGAATAATTTTTCATATTTTTCTATGTATTTATAGAACTCAAACCCAAGACTCCCTGCCCCGGGCCATTTTGGATCATGGGGCCATTATTTGAAAAAACTTGGTAGAGGGCCACTAGGCATTGCTACATACCAAATTTCAAGCATCTGAGCAAGCAGTTCTGGAGAAGAAGATTTTTAAGCATATTTTATTTTCGAACTCAAGACCCCCTGCCCGTGGACCATTTTGGACCCCAGGGCCACTTTTTGAAGAAACTTGGTAGAGGTCTACTAGATAATGCTTCATATCAAATTTAAAAGCCCTCGGTTTAGCGGTTTCAGAGAAAATGTCATTTAAGGTCATGAATACGTAAATGACTGGCGCAATTTTTAATGACCGATTCTATCAGTCATTCAAAGCTGTCACAAGCATATTTTGGAAAGTGGCTTTCACAGCTGTATTCTTCCGCTCAGAAATGAACTGATCGTAAGTTTATTTCGCTAAAATACATCTGGAATTGAAATAAGTTTTATACGAAGTTAAATGAGAACCTATATAATGTATTCTTGTGCATGCATAATTATTTAAGTAGTTTTGTGAAATAATAAGTATCCAACTAATGACATCAGCGGTCAAAAAATATAACGAATACAAACTGAATATTAAAAATCAATACGCCAATTATCGTATTCACCCCCTCTTCAAGCGCCACTCGTACTTATCAAGTAAAATAAATTAGCTGCCGCTGAAAAAAAACTGTTTTACAGTTGTAAACTTGCCTAAAACAGTATTCCGAGCAATTCTATCACTGCAGAGAATGTAAATTAGAAGAAATTCTGTTGGTTTGTACACATATCTTGCAAGTGTTTTACTGAACGTCATACGGTAATTGAGTGTTTATCGGTGGTTATTTATAGAACTGCCATTTTGTTAAAATCGGAGTGGACATCCTCGTAGTCCATAGGTAATGCGAAATACCGACAACACCGAGTGCTTAAAAGTCAGCGAAAAGCAGTAACAGTTGTCAGAATTCAAATATTACTTCTGTATAAGAGATAGAATTTTGACAGGTGCATGAAGTGATTTGCTCTAAATGGCGTATCTACATTATTTAGAGCTGGACCATTAATGGCATTAACAAGCAACAGGACTGAAGTTTGAAATTATTTTGAGCCGACGTTACATGACTTTAATCTGATAGAATCTGTCATTTCAGGGCTATTGGCCCTTTGATAATTACGTGCGTCGCGAAGGACGTTACGTCACGAAACACTTCCTAGTCAGTGTAATTTTCAATATGGCGGCACCATAGGACATTTAATAATAACGTCACACATGGGAAAACGGAGTTGTTGTCATTGTTTAATATGAATTAAATAGGTGTTACCTATATACGTGCGTTCCCATCCACTTCATATGGCTACTTCGTAAGATGGATGTATATAATGATGTTTAGGGCAAAATTTATATGTCTGTGAAAAATGTAGGTGGATGTAGGATTCTTTTCTCTGCAAATCTTCTGATGATGGTTTATATTTGAACATAGTTTTGTAAAAATATCTTCAACGGTTATAAAGTTACAGAGGGAACACCATTTCTATACCGAAAAATTACAAAGGGGCATAATTTCATTAAAAATGTAGGCAGAGCTACTGATCTTGTTTTTCTGCACATCATTTGATGATGCTTTATAATTGAACAAAATTTCATGAAAATATCTTTAAATAAAGCAAAATGTACTATTTTCAATACTCAAAAGGGCAAAATGTACTATTTTCAATGCTCAAAAGGGATAACTCCAAAAAATCCGGAATAACTGTCTTGTTTCCTTCACATCTGTGTAAATTTCATGAAAATATCTCTTTAGGTTTTTAAGATACAGAACATATGGATCTTGTTCTCTGCACGTCATCTGATGATGCTTTATATTTGTATAAATATTGCTGAAAATATTTAGGCGACGGCTAGTGACAACCGGTTGTCACAGCCTCACAGGCTAGAGACAACCGGTTGTCACTAGCCTGTTAGGCTGCTGACAACCGGCTAATAAATTAATGTGCATTTTAAAGGACAGGAAGCATTGGTTCATTGTAAAAACATCACAAATAATTCTCCATTGTTTTATGCTTTAAATCAAGCTACATATGAATCACAACAACAAAATATCTGCAGATAAAAAGCAAACATATGGAGAAGAGATATCTTCTAAAAATAGATTTTCCAAGGGAAGTAACTCAAATCATACTTTGTAAGGGAACTAACTCAAAATACCACTTGCAATTTTCTCTGAAGTTTATGTGCTAATTCTGTTTGCACAATTGCCTCCATGATTAAATAGTAGTTATACTTGTATTCATATTATGAATTTGAAGATTATTTTTCCTAGTGGATAGAATCAGTGAAAAAATAAATTTGCTTGACTTAACAGCAGGAATATAGCTATAGGGAAGAGAATGTAATGGTTACTGGAAAATTTATGTAAAATCTTTTCCATCAAGATAAATGTAAAATTTGTATGCATGTGATGCATAAATTCTTTTAGCTATTTCTATGAACAACTCCATGACTTCTAGACAATAATAATGTAGATAAAAAAAAAAAAAAAACAGAAATTTACATCTGATTTGTTTAATAGGTTCTTGCTTTCTACAATTTCAATCAATTTAAAACTTGATCAGAGTGAAAACAAATATCAACTCATATAATAGTCATACAATGAAACGAATATGCTTAAAATATCTTGAGTTTTATTTGAAAATAACTGGATTTATAGTAACTGGTTGTCAGCAGCCTGTGAGGCAAGTGACAACCGGTTGTCAGCAGCCTGTGAGGCTAGTGACAACCAGTTGTCAATAGCCACTTCCAAATATTTATAACAAAACTTTTGTAAAGTTTTTCAAGAACTAACATCGTTTACATACTTAAATTTACAAAGAGGCATAATTGCATAAAAATGTAGATGGAGTTACAGTCCTTGTTCACTGCACATTGTCTGATGTTTTATATTTGTACCAAGTTTCACAAAAATAGCTCATATAGTTTCAGAGCTATGGAGCAAACATGATTTCCATACTAAAATTTTCAAAGGGGCATAATTCTGTAGTAAATGTAAGCAGGATTTTCTCTGCCCATCAAGTCATAATACTTTAAAGTTGTACTAAGTTTTGCGAAAATATCTCATATAGTTTCAGAGTTATGGAGCGGACACAATTTCCAAACAAAAATTTACAAAGGGGCATAATCCATAAAAATGTAGGTGGACTTACGATTCTTGTTCTCTGCACATCCTCTGATCATGCTCTATTTTGTACTAAGTTTCATAAAAATATCTCATAAAGTTTTAGAGATATGGAGCAGACACGATTTCCATACTAAAATTTACAAAGGGGCGTAATTCCATAAAAAATGTCAGTGGAGTTATGGGTCTTGCTCTCCGCATTTCGTCTGATAATGCTTTATATTTGTACCAAGTTTCGTGAAATCATCTCAATCGGTTACAGAGTTATCGAGCGGACACAATTTCCATACTAATTTTCAAAGGGGCATAATTCTGTAAAAAATGTAGGTGGAGTAACAGGTCTTGCTCTACACACATCCTCTGATGATACTCTATATTTGTACTAAGTTTCATGAAAATATCTCTTACAGTTGTAGAGTTATGGAGCGGACATGATTTCCATACCTAAATTTACAAAGGGGCATAATTCCATAAAAAATATAGGTGGGGTTACGGGTCTTGCTCTCTGCATGTCGTCTGATGATGCTTTAAATTTGTACTAAGTTTTGTTAAATTATCTCAGTCAGTTATAGAGTTATTGAGCCGACACGATTTCTAAACTAAAATTTTCAAAGTGACATAATTCCGTAAAAAATGTAGGTGGAGTTATGGGTATTGCTCTCTGCAGGTCGTCTGATGATGCTATATATTTTTACCAAGTTTGAGAAATTATCTCAATCTGTTACAGAGTTATTGAGCAGACACGATTTCCATACTAAAGTTTTCAAAGAGGCATAATTCCGTAAAAATTGTAAGTGGAGTTACGGGTCTTGCTCTCTGCACAGCGTCTGATCATGTTTTATATTTGTACCAAGTTTTGTGAAATTATCTCAATTTGTTACAGTTATTGAGCAGACAGGATTACCATACTAAAATTTTCAAAGGGGTATTATTCTGTAAAAAATGTAGGTGGAGTTACCGGTCTTGCTCTCTGCATGTCGTCTGATGATGCTTTATATTTGTACTTATCTCAATCGGTTACAGAGTTATTGAGCGGACACGATTTGTGACAGACGGACGGACAGTCAGACAGACAGACAACCAGGGCAAAAACAATATGTCTCCGACCCCTTCGGGGGGAGACATAAAACATAATCGTACATACCTTCCTATTAAAGCTTTATATCTAAGGCTTCCTTAACACCAGATACCTCAAACCAGTATGTAGCATTGTCAATTTTTCTTCTTGGTGACTTTGTCGAAGTTGTTGAAATCTTGTATGGCAAGCTCAAAATAATATACAGAATTGATGATTGCTGAGTTAATCACAGACAAACACCATTGCGTATGAACCAGCCAATACAAATATCTAAGTCTTTTTAGGCTGTGACTTGTTTGCCAATCAGATGTGCCAGATTAGTTAAAATCTCCTAAAATGTATAAAATGAAAAATGATTTTTCAGTTATTCATTTTTACAGTACATGCAAATGCATGTACATGTAACATGTACCGAAAACACCTGAATAGCTCACCTAAGTCAAAAGGTCAAAGGTCAACCTAGGGTCACCATTTGAATATTAATTTCAAATGCTGTGTACATGTACCAAGTTTCAGTGTCATGGGTCATTTGATTGTGGAAGCTTTTTAACGATATGTGCATGACAGCCATATTGGTTACCAGGAAAAATTCGAAGTTGGTGAAATATGAGTGACCTTGATCAAAAACTGATACTGACCTCTGTTGCTCAATAAACTTCAAGTAGCCATTTATTTGACTGTACATACAAACTTTTATACCAAAGGTTTCAACAAATTCAAAGATATCTCATTAAATTGCAGAAATTTCTCAAGCATTAGGAAGCACACGTCTGACCTATGAGTTACCTGTAAAAAGGCCAAGATCAACTCAGGGTTATCATTTGAACACGGAAGTGCCATTTAAATAGAGACAAAATCTATGGTCCAGTGAGACTCGAATGATCTGTGAGTCTATGATCCAAGGTCTGAAGCACCTAACCACTTACTTACACTAGGTAACTGGGATGCAAACTGGGTTAACTGGGATATGCTTCATTCGCACAGTTGGTACTTGTCTGACTCACTCTACAGTGTAGAAAATTGCCATCAGAAGAGATGGCAAATCCCCCAACTGAAGACCCCATGGGCCTTGGTAAAAAGGGTGCACTTCAAAACACATAAGTAATATATTGTCGTTCTTTTATGCTTCTGATTGACATTATCTGTTTAACAGATGCATTATTATCTTATACTCAGACTTAAACATTATGCTTGACTGCTAAAAAGAGGTTAAATCTCAAACAGCCACCATGTACACAGATGTATAGCATATGATACACTCAACATTTGATTGTGTGAAGAATAATTTCTATTTAGCACAAACCATACAAACCTAATTTTGAGCTCTCAAGTAGGTGAATTTGGACAAAGAATCCAAATCTGAAAAAAAAAATTTTTTTTTGTTAAATGTTTTTTTTTTGGGGGGGGGGGGGGGGGGGGGAGGTTGACTGATTTAGTGCTTAACGTCCACGGTAAAGAGCTATGGTCATGTTGGGACGGTCAGATAACCTAACATCACTACTCCTGGGCAGGCTTAGACTAGAGCTTAGACCTCCTAAGCCGTTTAAGCGTTAACCATTACTAAGTGCTCCTCTTTCACCAGTAACTGCCCTTCTTGAATCAGCAGATGGAGAAATGAAAGTAAGTGGCCGGAATGGGTATCAAACCCAGGACCTCTGGCTTATAAGTCACATGCCTTACTGACTGCACTACCCGGCCCAGCTCAGCATAAATTAAAAAGAAACAAATTTTAAGAAACTGGCCTTACCAGGAACATGTAGAGAAAACCAACAAAGTGGTTGTGCAGGGATAAAGACTAACAGGGGTCCAGTTGCCCAAAGCCCCTAAACTTTGGGCTGGGCCCCTGAAATTTGGAAGAAAATGCCCATACCCCTGATGTTAAATTCTGAATTTTGGCATAATCATTAGTCTTTATCCCTGTTGTGCGCGCAGCGCAGACTTACTGTCGTGTCGGCCTATTCAGCGCATAGGCTTAAGTGGCGCAAGTTACTTAACGTAATTTACCGTTAAACATGTGTTGATAATTTTTGTCGGCTGTTATCCAAGCAGTCCTTCAAGCCGAGATCTTTATATGCGGTAAAGAAGATCATGTCTGTCCAGAGGGGTTAGTTGCACTTGGTTTTACGCAGATATCTGCAAACGTTACTTGCAGCTCGGCATATGTTGAATACACACCCTATTTCGCAATCTTTGTTTACAAACACAGCGGCTCTGAGCACACATCACGAATGTAGGTCAACTCACTTCAGCAGCACTTGTAATTTGTAAATAATAGTTATCACTCTTTGCATGCCTTGCATAAATGTACATAGTAAAGAAGTGAATTATAAAATAACTCACTCAGCTAATGTCCAAAGGATCATGATTTAATACTGCTAAAGCAAATAGTTGTTGAAACTTTCCACAAGCTCCTTCTGCAGCCCACGGAGTGATGTCATGAGTATAGTCTGTTTCACAAATTAGCCCATTATTTATGTCAGGAATAAGACATTTTCAGAAGCTGCGTCAAATTGGCCGACAAAAACGGGGTCCCTCGTGCACAATGGTACATGAGTTTTGAGTTTCTTTTCATATTGTGATCAATACCAGATGGTGGATTTGAGATGAAATAAAGGGTGATTATTGTACTTTACAAACACATTATCTGTTGTTTATTTTTTACCGTTCTTATTTACACAGTTAACAATTCTTTGTTTAAGTGCGCCAAATAGGCCGACAGCACATAAATCAGCATCTGCCCAGTCTTCAGGTCTCATCGGAGTCTTCGCCGTGTGCCTAAATGGTAGCTTTCTTTCTTTCTTCCATTTACGTCTTAGCCCCCGAAGGGGACACAGACGGTGTACTTTTGTACACTCCGGTGTTGCAGGATGAAAGCCTAGGTATAGCCATGTAGCTATAGTAGGGAACCAAACCAAACCTTTAACCTGCACAGGGGATGACTCTCCCTGCACAGGGGGCCTCCAGTTAACGTCCCGATCCGAAGGACGGCACACTTCTTAGCATCATCCCTGCAAATGATGCTAGAAAAACGCATTCAGACATAGGAAGATTTAGCCTCGGGCGGGATTCGAACCCACGACCTCTGGCTTCAGAGTCAAGTGCACTAACCACTGAGCCACCGCGCTTGTCCTAAAGGTAAAGGTGTAAGCAGGCCGTGTAAGCAAGCTTCATGCGGACAGCAAATCTGATCAGACCGGGCGAATGCCCAGGCTGATCTGAGTCTCCGCTGGGCGCACTTGCCCCTTTGTTGGTTTTGTCGTGTCAAGCTCAAATCTGAAATCACAGTCATATCAAACGTAAAGGGTGTGGTATGAATGACCAGGGTACGATTCAGTTTGACCGAGGACTAGCTCAAGCGATACACCATCGTGACTGAACAGCGAACCTCCTGTGGTACGAAACGTATAGGATACGAGCACCAGTACTGATGCATTTTCCTCTTCGATTTCCTGAATATTTCATAAACAAGATACCTGCGCACTCTCCACTGAGACTGCCTATAACGTACAGGCCTAGTTCAAATGATTTCTGTTCTTACCAGCTGATAAACAACCTGTTTAAATCAACAAATCCTCTTTGAAGCGACGAAATGTTATCAATGGCCGATTGAAAATAGCCGCGTTGCCGAACGGTATCATGTGATCAAGTTGACCAATGAAATTCTTTCCTGCCGTCGTCAGGGTAGATTGGTTCCTTACCTTATAAGTAGTCATATCTATTGATTATTGGCCAACATGGGACCAGTTTATCGCGAAAGGTAGCCGAGGTGGACTGAATGGGCAAAATCTGAAGCGTGCTCCTTGCTTGATCATCGCAAAAGCATTAAAATGCAAGCGTTTTCTCGATCGTCCGCCTATGGGGAGCACGACAAACGAACTTACAACCTCAGTCCATAGTCGTGCGTTCCGCACGACGACGCTTCGCGTCGTCGGGAACGCACGTATTAAAACCCTTTGCTGATATTGCAATGTTCTCATTTTCCTTGTATGATCAGCATAAGTGTATTCATACAAAGTTAATGAGAGAGAGAGAGAGACAGAGAGAGAGAGAGACTGACAGACAGACAGAGTTTCATGTGTGTAACAATTTAAGGCTGGCCGGAATACATGTTCCCTCCCTGCTTTCAGGGCTCACAGGACTTTTCAGACACACATATGAAAGGCGGAGTCCATCTTTCTCCTTTCGCTGCGTTGTCTTTCCCTGATTTGAAAAAGCTACCCATTCCTATTGCTGGCTTGACAAAGAGACTTTTCCAGTCGCAAGCTGGCCGAATCCGGATTCGAACCCGCAATCGTCTGCGTCATAACCGAACGTCCGCGGCGCTGGAGGGATTATGCATCCGAAATAATTAATAAACCAAGTAAATGTATGCCAGCTGATTTTAGAGCTTTAGGGATCGGAATATAATATTTATCATAATGCCGATTTTTGCGATTTAATACACATGTCCTTTCTGGACATCGAAAATTTTATTTTGATTACAAAATAAGAATAATACAATATTTCTTCCACTTGTTGTATTCCGTTGCCAAAGATATAGCGGGCCTCTTACTAACACCGCCCTACGGCCACTACGCTACGAGAAGTCTTTACCTTTACCTATCCCGCCGACGGTGGATTTGGAAGTTGACCTTGTACTACCATCATCTCGATATGACTGAAATACTGTCCAAAAGTCAATTTTATCTGACTTCCATGAGCCACACCGACAGAACACGAGTCGTCAGTAATATGATACATACACACAGATCAGTCTGCGCATACGCACAGACTAATAATTCTCCTCGCTGTTCCTCACGGAATCATTGTACCAGAGGACAACAAAGGCTCTGGTCAGGTTGGGCGAGTGCGCACACTGATCTGAGCTTCCGCTGACCGTATATGCCCCAAAGAACCCATTTTATCATGGTACGGCGCATTTTGTGATTCAGGGTAACGCAGTTTTTTATGTGCGGCTCAGTCGTGTCGGCTGCAGTAACTATATTACTGTTAGAAATTTGCTTGCAATTTGTACTATTTTTTGTTTACGAGAGTCTGAAAAATTAATTCTTTCACTTAAGCCTCGTTCAAGACATAAAGTGTCTTTGTCACAGAATCTTTAACAAAGAAAGTTTGCCAAACATTTTGCGTTAACATGGAGCAAATTATTTGTTAAGCAAACTGTGGCATGGAATCTTTGTCAAATAACTTTCGGCAAGGAAATATTTGCTGCTGCGTTCACACGATCGATCATTATTTGTCAAGGCTACCTGGACAAATAAACTTTGCCCGTGTGAACGGCAAACCATGCCACATTTTCTTTGTTAAATATACTTTGTTCAAAATCAAACCGATTTGATTATGAGCAAAGTTTTCTCTGCGTATCTCCATAGCTAGTTTCTTTATTACATATTCTATGGCAAATTTTCTGTTCACACGGACAAATTTTGTTTGTCATAAAAACTTTACCATATAAATTTGGCAATGAAAATGTGGCATATTTTTTCATGCACACGAGCATTTTTCTCTTTTCCAAACCTACTTTGTCACAGAAACTTTGCCAGTATGAACGAAGCTTAAGACATTCATTCTGAGAGCCCTATTAGTCCTCATCTTTCCGTATTCTCATAACGGTCTTAGCATGTCATATAACGTCGCCAGTAAAGGCCCTGTCACACTACAACGTTTCAGACAACGTATGCCGACGTATGAAAAATTTATCCAATACGCTGGCATACGCTGGAGATAAATTGAAACATCAAACAGCAGCCGGTTTTGGAACGCACACATAGCGTACTGAAACGTATAAATAACTTATTCACAACATATCCCTAGCGTATATGCTTATACAAGCGTATAACAGCGTGTTCCCAGCGTATCTGTAGCGTTCTTGTCTTGTGCCGAACGCATGCACAACGTTAGTCTAACGTACGCCGACCTTATGTATAGCGTGTTGGAGCGTGCTTCGACGATTAGATGTGAAGCGACAGCTCTCTACAACACTTTTTATTGTAATGGACCTGAGTCGATGGACATGCCTAAAAAACGAAAAATAGCGAACTTTGCAGATAGTAGCTGACCCAAAAAAACTCCATCTTTACCACCTGCATGCCTACCGTCATCCCATTCATCACCCGACTGCCGTGCCTACGATGGTAGCCAACCTCCCTCTCACGCAGACTCCAATGCCTCTTAGGTGGTATCCGTGGCGGCATCTGCAGCAGCTGTGCTGGCATCTGAAGTATTAACCCCCTCTCAAGCCCCAAAACGACAAACAGAAGCGGTCCAAGACGATTCCTTATTTAAAAGTGATGAATTGCTGATCTGTATCCAGTATATATAGCTGAAGCCCAGGCCGCTGGCTGATATGTTACCTAAATACGCTCAGTGCGTTCGTGACACGTTGAATAAGTTCTAAGGTCGTCAGGCATAGGTTGGATACGTTCTCGATACGTTCGGTATAAGTTACAGGTAAGTTACCTATAAGTTAGAAATAAGTTACGCGTACGCTATACAATGGACCTGCTGGCTGCCGACGTATGTCAACGTATGATTAACTTACAAGTTACGTGCATGAACGTACGCTTAACTTACCTGTCACGTACACCAAACTTATGACTAACTTATAAACCGCATTCGACGTACACCAACTTATACCAACGTATTTGAGCGTACTCGTAACTTGTTCATAACGTACCTCTAACTTATTCAACGTACACCAGCGTGTTTGCTAAATTTCTCATACGTCGGCATACGCTGATGCTATACGTCACTGTGTAACAGCCACATAAACGACTGCAACGTCGCTTGTAAATGACGTCGCGGAATGGCGAAAATTTATACATACCTATGCTTGCTTATCAAGCGCTACTTGAACAAGAGCTGTCGCCTGACAGCATAGCTCGCCTGAATAGGTGCCTACCCATTGCACAGTCGCTATAGTGATGTGGCTTGCATTGCATAAAACTTCAGGCAAGCTCCTGAACAGAGTCTGGGATGCAATAACAGATACCTGGGGGAGTCTGGTAGCTCCTGAACAGAGTCTTGGATGCCATAAAAGATACATGATGGAGTCTGGTGGCTCCTAAACAGAGTCCCTGATGCTATAATAGATACCTACCTGGCAGAGTCTGGTAGCTCCTGAACAGAATCTGGGATGCCATAACAGATACCTGGCGGAACCCGGTAGCTCCTGAACAGGGTCTGTGATGCCATAATACGGCTGAAACTGGAAGCTCCTGAACAGAGTCTGGGATGCAGTAACAGATACCTGGTAGAGCCTGATAGCTCCTGTACAGAGTCTGGAATGCGGTAACAAATACCTTGCGGAGCCTGGTAGCTCCTGAACACAGTCTGGGATGCGGTAACAAATACCTGGCGGAGCATCGTAGCTCCTGAACAGAATCTGGGATGACATAACAGATACATGGCGGAGCCTCGTAGCTCCTGAAGAGTCTGGGATGCGGTAAGAAATACCTTGCGGAGCCTGGTAGCTCCTGGACACAGTCTGGGGTGCGGTAACAAATACCTCGCGGAGCCTGGTAGCTCCTGAACAGAGTCTTGGATGCGGTAACAAATACCCGACGGAGCCTCTTAGCTCCTGAACAGAATCTGGGATGACATAACAGATAAATGGCGGAGCCTGGTAGCTCCTGAAGAGTCTGGGATGCGGTAACAGATACCTGGCGGAGCCTGGTAGCTCCTAACAGATTCTAGGATGCGGTAACAGATACCTGGCGGAGCCTGGTAGCTCCTGAACAGAGTCAGGGATGCGGTAACAGATACCTGGCGGATGCCATAACAGATATATGGTGGAGCCTGGTAGCTCCTGAACAGAGTCTGTGATGACATAACAGATACCTGGCGGAGCCTCATGGCTCCTAAACAGAGTCTGTGATGCCATAGTGGATACCTGGTGGATCCTGAACAGAATGGGATGCCATCACTTCTGCTTGGTGGATTCCGAACAGAATCTGGGATGCTTCAAGTATTATTTGTCCAATCAATGAAGTCTTCCTAAAGGATGTTTTAAATCAATTGCAGGAAAAGAAAAGTTACTGAAGCAATGCAAACACAGCTTTATGGTCCGAGAAGTGTGATTCAAGGACCCCACATGTAACCTGAAGCTGCATCACATTAGTGTAAACATGGTCAATGAGACTGTTGTTGTCTGTAGTTGGCTGACTAATTTGTTGTTTGAGACCTATAGTTTTCAAAATTGCATGGCTAGAGTTGGCTAGCAGATCAACATTGAAATCTCCAGCAAGGACAACTGGCAAACCAACAGTAAACTGATACAGCTGTTCACCTTCTTCTAAAACCTCCTTCAGCTCTGCCCATTTAGCTTTTGGTGATGCATACACTGCTGCTATTCTGATTTGTGGTACATCTTGAAACTCTGTCTGTATGACAAAGGTAACCATTTCCATGACAGTTCCTGCTGATGTTTTCTTAAGCTTGTGGCAAATTGTTGACTTGTCTATTTCTAATTTAGTATAAACAATCATGCCAAATGGTGAGCGAGATGTTCCTGAACACTGGCCATCAAATCTAAATGAGTAGAATCCTGGAATAGAATAGTCAGCAGTGACATCAGATGGCTTGAGCTTTGTTTCAACAAATATCATCACATCAGAACAGCTGTAGTTCTCATCTGGTAATATGTCCCTGAAGTGTTTATGAAGAGATCTTACGTTGTGAAAGAGCAACTTCAGGCAAGGTTTCTTGGCTTGGTAATAAGTTAATAATGGTGACTTTAACAACATTTCTGTGCCCAAACGTTCCATTTCTTCTTTCACAGCTTTACTTGTTGCAACTGACTTTTCATTTAACTCTCTGATATAGAGATTGTCAACTGAAGTTACACGACTTAAAGCTACATAGTGGGAATGTGGGAATGTTCTACCTGTAAAATCAACCACAGCAGCCTCCATAGTATCACCTTGGCATCTGTGGCAAGTCTTTGCTGCAGCACATCTTAGAGGAATCTGTTCTCTCATTACCATCACGGACTGGTATCGTCCAACTGGAAACTGACGTTTCGCCTTGAATATTGGGGTCCAGTTTTTGTGGATGGCTGAAGTATATAATTTCTTATTTTCCTCTCTACACTTCCTTCCAACAGATTGATCTTCAAACTTAACCCATAGATAACTGATTTTGCCAGTTGCAGTTACTGAGCCTACTGATTCGAGGACACAACCGGCCCCATTGGCCAAACCATCTTCAACATCTATGTTGCACGATATCTCATTTCTCAGTCCCAGTGCTGACTTGTATTGTGAACTTAACCCCATTGTTTTGCTTGCATCTTGAGGAACTGATCTTTTCACTTTCTCCTTCACATCTTTTGATACATCCCCTAAAACAACATCCATTGCTTTAATGCATATTTTATTGGTACTGGTTTCATATACCAAACCGTTGTGGCTGTCAACCATCCTGTTGGATATAAAGATGTGCGGTACCTTGAGCGGATAGTCTGGATGTAATACATCTTTGTTGATAACTCTAGTCTTGAGCATTTGTATGTCTTTCTCTGTGTGTCTGCTTTCTCTCAAGCGATTGAGTAACTGAGCAAACTCAGCTGAATCTTTCTGTCTCATGATAGTTGTTAACTGGAATATTTGAAAATTTTCCGTCCAAAGGTTTGTTGCAAGCGGTCCATAGTCTTGAGTCAGATTTTCAAACACCCAACCATCAAACACAGGCTTCAGCTGAAATAAATCCCCTACTGCAATAACAGAAATTCCACCAAACAGCTTTGATGAACCAGTTATCTGCTGAAGTCTGTGATGAATGAAAGACAGCATTCTGTTACCTACCATAGATATTTCATCTATTATCAGGAGTTTGACATCTTGAAACTTACAATGAAGAGTGTTCAGTTTATCACTTGTCAACGGTTTGTAAGTTAGTTTTTGGCTGACAGGAATTTTGAACAGACTGTGCAGAGTGTTTCCTTTAATCAAGTAAGCTGCTATACCTGTTGGTGCTGCTAGGAGAACCTTGATGCTGTCTGGATTGCAGGTGATACTTTTGTTGTAGTATCTCAACAAAGATTGATAGATAGCCTTTACCACTACAGTTTTACCCACTCCTGCACCCCCTGTCAGAAATAAATATAGAGGACTGGCATTAACTTTTAAATGATACAGTACATGGTGGAAAATTTCTCTTTGTTGTTTGTTCAATGATCTGACCATAGATAAATAATCTTCCTCTGGCATGACATTTACCATGACTTCAGTCCTGTCACTCTCGGACCCAGCTGGTCCTCCTGGAATTTCATTGAAAGATGAGACTTCAGTATCTGGAGGGGCAAAGACTGGAAATATATCACCTTCTGTAATTCCTTCTTCTTCATCATCTCTCTCCACTTGCTGGGCATTGGGGGCTAATCTATCCCATTCATCTTCCATGCTATCTTCAGTTCTCTTTTCAAGATCTTTAACTGCTTCATCTAGCTCATACCAGTTGTGGTTGTATTCTTTCATCTTTTCTTCTATATCGGTTATGTCAACCAATTGTTGGAATCTTTCCTGGTATGTTTCACAGTCTCCTAATATCATTTCTTCTTTTCGCCAAGGATAAAATAACATCAAGACTTCTCTGAAGTAGTTTTCTGAATCCATTTCATATTGGTATCTAACATAGCGGATCACTATGGGCCTCTTTCTTTGTCTTAGTACTGTACCATCTTCACACTTGTACTGTTTGGTTACATAACAGCTATCATCGGCTGGACTAATACCATCACTTTCTTCTCCTGTATTTACTGGTCTGCTGTTGTATACTACTCTGTAAATAGAACAGAAGTCAGCAAGGCACAGATCATGAAGTTTTCTTGGTCTCTGTGCATATCTCTGTATTATGCTTGTTGTCTCTACATCAGTAGACTCATCAGGAAGATTTTGGATTAATTTCAGACTTTTTAGCATTATAACTCTCTCATTTTCTGGAGATGTGTTAATAAACATAACATCTCGTGAAGCTTTTTTCAAAGGCAGCTGCAAAATAAAGTACACTGCTTCTTGTGCAGAAACTTCAACATGTGTCAAGAATTTGTGACCAATAGTCCTGACTTGTTTTCTTATGTCCTGATTTCCTTCTTTAGCTTCTTTTGCAGCATTGAAGAGCAAGTTGCTCATGCCTCTTTGAGCCTTTGCTATGTATGTCACTATGTACATAGCACAGGCATACGGATCAGTAACATACTGTATATCCATATTTGCCCTCCAACACTGCAAAAGACATTTGTTGTAACTATTGATTCTAATTTCATCCACTTGTCTCTGTAAGAAGATTTTTAGACTTTTTAAGGAGGATCTGACTGCCAATGTATATTCTTCCATTCTCAAGTTAATTTCCTTCAAGAAATCATGAAAATCTATGTTTTTACCACTTTTCAAATCATCAAGTACTTTCTTGATCTTTTCCCAGTTCTTTTCATGCATTTTTTTCTCTTCTTCTGAAGTTTCTGGACCCAAGGGCTCAAGAATGCATGTTTCTGGCATTGGTGGCATTGGAAAATTAAACCTACATTCATTTTTATTTTTTCGTTGACATGTCCTGGAATGAGAATGTTGCTGTAGAGGGACAACATCATCCACAGACTCTTCTTTCCTGCAGGTTACATACTTATCTACACATGCAATGACCCTGGCTTCAGCATCTTCGCTCTCATCAAGAGTTGGTGAATCTTCAACCCAGACAAGCATGTGGATATGAGGAGAGCCCCTCATCTGAAATTCTACTTTATAGAAATAATCTGAAACTTTTCCTATTATATTGGCTGGGCTCTGAAGAACATCACTGATTAATTTTTTGCCTTGATGCTCAAAATGTCTAGCACATGTGACCGGGTCACTCTTGATCAGTTCTGACTTCTGGAACCAGGTGAGCTCTGATGCTTCTTGATCAGAAAGTGTTTTCATATGTAGAGACTTGTATAAAATCTGCAGAAGGTGAATCCACCTAGTTTCTGCTGAAGAAAATGACGTGAACCATGTGGGAATCCCTAACTTGCGTATCATAGCAAAAATGTCCTTTTTTGTCTGTTCCCAGTATGGTGGAGACCCTCGGAGATCCTTAAAAATTCTAAAGCCTTCATTCAAACGACACAGTTTTTCAACATTTTCCATTGATTTTACATGGCCAGCAGTCACATCTTGTTTTCCTTGGGCTTTCCTAATACAGATATTGGCTTTATCCAGAATGTGCTTTGTCTGTAGCTTCTTAAACTTGAAAAACAAATTGGGGATGTGACTGGCCATCCTTCTATCTGACCTTCGCAATTCTGATTTGCAAATATCAGCATAGCTTATCTTGACTGGTCTCTCCATGTTGTCGGGGCGGGCTCTTCCACAAAATAATGTAGGAAAAGCCAGTTCTTCTGCATTATGATCCATGAAAATGCTGACTGGAGTATTTCCTTCAGCAGGAGCAAACGAAAATATGCGACAAGCCTCATCAGTCAGATCCTGGGGGACAAGAAGAGTATCCAATATGCCCACTGGTTGCTCTTGACCTGCAGTTTCATCCCAAGGATCTGGTTCATCAGTTGATTCATCTGGCCTGTCATCATCAGTTGTTTCCACAATACCATTTGTTGGATTCCAGTCATCATTCACAACAACACCTTCCTCCTGATATAACCTGCAATTTGCTATTAACCAATTAATTGCAGTTATGACTTTTTGCGGGCGTATGTTTTTAAAAGCAACATGATGCCCAAAACTCTGCTTTCTTTTCAGCTTAACTGGAATGGACTCACTGTCATCCATATTTCTAGGAAGTTTCAAAACTGTATTAGTCACATTGGCAGGAACATTGACAACATTTCCATTAAGGCTAAGCTGGCCACCACGAGGAAGCTGATGCAGACACATAAATGGGATGCGTGTTGCTACCAGTCTTTCTTCCATATCTGTCAAATCCAGTTCCGGAGGTTTCAATGGAAAATCCATCATGTTGGCTATGGCACAACTTGGAATTTTTAGCTCACCTGAGCCAGCGGCTCCGGGGGAGCTTATAGGATGGTAAGGCTCCGTCGTCCGTCGTCGTCCGTCGTCCGTCGTCCGTCCGTCCGTCCGTCAACAATTTCAAACGACTTCTCCTCTGAAACCGCTGGGCCAATTATAACCAAATTTCATATGCAGCCTCTAGGGAACTTAGGAACGAAAAGTTGTTCAAACGGTCCTGGTCACATGACCAACATGGCCGCCACGCCCATATATGGTAAAAACCTAGAAAAATCTTCTTCTCCAGAACCGATAGGCCGATGGCCTTGAAACTTGGCATGTAGCATCGGGCACGCGAGTATTACCAAGATTGTTCAAATCATGACCTTGGGTTGACCTTGACCTTTTTTACGGTAAGGTCAAATTTGCTTTCTGTAGCTTTTATATGGGAAAATGCTAGAACGTAAGATTTCTTGGAAACGATTGAAGATTTTGACCTGAAAATTGTTTTATACAGTCATCTTAATGAGTACATGAAAATTTATGCATACAAGAGGTCAAGGTCATTCTTTGACCTTGGACCCAGAACTCTCATATTTTGACAATATCAAACAATCTCCTCAAAAACAACAGGGCCAATTGAAACCAAATTTCATATAGAGCCTCCTGGAGTTGAGGGAACAAAAACTTATTCACACGGTCCAGGTCACATGACCAACATGGCCGCCACGCCCATATATGGTAAAAACCTTTAAAAATCTTCTTCTCCAGAACCAATTGACCGATGGGCTTGAAACTTGGTATGTAGCTTTGGGTACTCGAGTACTATCAAGATTGTTCAAATTATGACCTTGGGTTAACCTTGAACTTTTTCACGGCAAGGTCAAATGTGGGAAAATGCTAGAACATATGATTTCATGGAAAGTTTTGAAGATTTATGCCTAAAAATTGGTATCTACAGTCATCTAAATGAGTACATGAAGATTTATGAGTACAAGAGGTCAAGGTCATTCTTTGACCTTTGACCCAGAACTCTCATATTTTGACAATATCAAACAATCTCCTCAAAAACAACAGGGCCAATTGTAACCAAATTTCATATAGAGCCTCCAGAGGGTTGAGGGAATGAAAATTTGTTCAAACGGTCCAGGCCACATGACCAACATGTCCTCCATGCCCATATATGGTAAAAACCTTTAAAAATCTTCTTCTGCAGAACCAATTGACTGATGGCCTTGAAGCTTGGTATGTAGCATTGGGAACTCCAGTACTATCAAGATTGTTCAAATTATGACCTTGGGTTGACCTTGACTATTTTACGGCAAGGTCAAATGTGGGAAAATGCTAGAACATAAGATTTCATGGAAAGTTTTGAAGATTTATGCCTAAAAATTGGTATTTACAGTCATCTAAATGAGTACATGAAGATTTATGAGTACAAGAGGTCAAGGCCATTCTTTGACTTTTGACCCAGAACTCTGTCATTTTGACAATATCAAACCATCTCCCCAAAAGCCCCTGGGCCAATTTTGAAACCAAATTTCATATAGAGCCTCCAGGGGGTAGAGGGAATGAAATTTTTTTCAAATGTCCAGGTCACATGACCAACATGTCCTCCATGCCCATATATGGTTAAAACCTTTAAAAATCTTTTTCACCAGAACCAGTTGACCGATGGCTTTAGAGTAACTTACCCTAGAGTACTGAGGCTTAATGGACTACAGGTGAGCTACAGGACCAATGGTCCTCTTGTTTTACTCCTAATGGCACTTAAACATGTATGACATATCCACTCCTTGTTATCCACGCTTGTTGTACCTGTGATCAGCATTTCTTTCAGTTTTTCTTCAATATTAATTGATTTCGGCACTAGCCTTACACTTTCTCGATACATCATTTGACTGCAACATGTGCACACATATAAGGGCCCACTCTGAACAGCTATGTGAAAGTTTTTTATAATCTGGGGAACAGAGATTATTTTTCTCTCCTTTTTTTTCTTATTTTCTGATGCTCTGTAAGATTTACTTTCTCTTGTCAATTGTTTATGTTCTTTTGCTTGATACCTACTTGTAACAGTTTTCTTCCTCATATTTTCCAAGTTTCTGATTTCTATGTATTTCCTTATTTTGTTTTTACGTTCTCTATCTCTTTGATGACCAACAGTATTCAGCCTTTTCTTCCTATTTTCCATGTTTCTAAGTTCTACATCCTTGCGGGCTTTGTGTTTACGCCCTCTATCCATGACATGACCATCTGGATTCAGCCTTTTCTTTCTATTTTCCACGTTTCTAAGTTCAACATCCTTTCGAACTTCACGTTTACGCCCTCTGTTCCTGACATGACCATCTGGATTCAGCCTTTGCTTTCTATTTTCCACATTTCTAAGTTCTACATCCTTGCGGGCTTCATGTTTACGCCCTCTATTCCTGACATGACCATCTGGATTCAGCCTTTTCTTTCTATTTTCAATGTTTCTAAGTTCAACATCCTTTCGAACTTCACGTTTACGCCCTCTGTTTCTGACATGACCATCTGGATTCAGCCTTTTCTTTCTATTTTCCATGTTTCTAAGTTCTACATCCTTTCGGGCTTCATGTTTACGCCCTCTATCCCTGACATGACCATCTGGATTCTGTCTCTTTTTCATGTTTTCCTTTTGTTTTACTTTCTCAGTTATTCTCTTTTCTCTTTTATGTTCTGCCTCTTTTCTTCGACTTTCAGAATTTTGCCTTTTTCTCAAATTTTCCATTTCTCTTATATTTGGTAATTCCCTTTTCTTCTGTTTTCGTTCTCTGTCATTTTGGCTTTGTTTATTACTCTGTCCACTAGTTACAATTTCCACTACTTCAACATTTGTTTTCCTTTTTTTTATATTTTCATTTATAAAGTCATATTCATTTGGCTGCCTCCTTTTATTGTTCCTGCTGTCTGTTTCTGTGTATGTATCACTGGAATGTGTAGTTGGAAATGCAACTATTTGTCTTGATTGTATACAATCTCTTAAGTGGGATCTCATCTTCAACTTATCAAATTTTTGCCAACTGGGAGACATCCCTAAGCAGTAGCAGAATGCATAAGCAACCGCAAATGCTCCACATGCGGGATCTGCTCCCTGCTGGGTCACTGGAATGAAATCTACTCTACTTAAAAGCTCACTGCCATACAGAAGCCTAAGCTGAGGTACAATTTGTGTATAATGTTCAATTCTACGTAGGGAATCATACACCAAGATTCGCCCTATCTGCGGGTTATATACCGATGTAACCCAATGATTACCTATATTATGTATATTGATTGATAGTTCACTGTCTGGAACAGGCGGGCTAGCTTCTGTTGGGTTTGAAAGAAACCATGTCATTTCAGCGGGTGTAATATACCCATGGTAGTCTGAACCAGTATACTGTCTGATCATGTCCAGTGCCACACAAATAACATCATCAGGGATAAAATTATCACATCCTCCCACCATATCAGCTACTAAAGACATGTCTCTTACAGGTTCAGAAATCATTCTAAATTTTTTATTCAAAGCTTTGTTAGTTTCCTGATATTCAGTCTTTATAGCTTTGGAACATGCATGTGACAAAAAGTTCTTATACGTAGTAAAGATGGTACTACAGCTATCACAATATGTACATTTATGATTTAACAAAGTTTTTCTTGTCTTATATAACCGCTGATATCTTTCACAAATTAGAGTTTCCATGTTATTTTGAGATGAGCTTTGTCTTACCTGAGCAGCACATATATTTACTTTAGTATCAGTATGTTCCTCTTCATCTTTATCTGTAACCACGAAGACTGCTTTAGTACATTTGTGTTGCTGGAACTTCTGATAAGAACTGAAGATTTTGTCACAGTCACAGCAGAAAGAACATCTGTGGTTCAAGAGAGTTTTTGCGGTTTTAAACCATTTTTTACATGCGGAGCATTGCTCCATACCATTACCATTATATATATGGGCCCCTTTGTTTCCTAACAGGATGTCCAGTACCAGTGCAGTTGAACCTGAAAGAAATGAAAGAGTTTCAAATCAATCATTATCTCAAAGAAAAGGCTATAACAATAAAATCAAAAGCTTTAAATTTAAGTGACATTAAAGCTTAAGTTAGTTTCAGGTTTTACAGTTAATATTGCTACAGACCATAAATAATTGTTTCATACACGGGTCATAAGTTGTGAAAACCAAGGATGAAAATAAGGATCATACATGTTTCATCATGGATTAATTTAGAGAAATATCTGGCAACAAGCATTTGAACAATTCTAAAAGACCAGCAAAAGTTAATACAGGTAATAAACATGAATGATTGCTTTTCCATATTAAACTGTGCAAGCCTAATGTCAGTATGTGAAATCATGTTATTATATAATAAGAAACAGTCAAAGTTGATCATGTTTGTCAAAACAATTTCACTGTAATGCAGACAGTTTTACTATAAACAACAGGAAACTTGAGAGAAATCAATTAAGTGTCAACAAGGCTCATAGCTACATGTATTTAAAGTATGACAGTTTAATATTTTCATACAAAAGTAGCAAGAAAGTGTAACAGGGCATGTCACGTGTTTTTGTGGGTGTATCTCGGATGGGGTTGGGAGGAATTTAGGTAATAAAGATATTCCTTCACACCCACTGAGGCACAAACATACACAAAGTTAAAAATTCCGAAGGCACCTGATAAGGCAGAGTTTAAAGATAAATTCTGGGAATCAACTTTTATTTTTAAATAAAATCATGCAGAGAACCCTAATTCAAAGTACCTCAGTAAGACAGTCCAAGTGAGCGGTAACAGCAGTAACTGTTGCATTTAATGACTCCATAATTATCATCCAAACCCAGCATTATCTGGAGCTTTAGCATCAAGAAATTATCAACTTACCATTGTCAAGTGTTGTACCTGTGCAGTTCCATGCTGGTCTTGAACAATGATTACTACTTTCAGCTGTATACACTATGCTAGTTGACTGACAGAGATTGAAATGTACCACTTTTCTTTTTCTCATAAAACGTTGGGCCATCATTGGTATCACTGTAACGAAATATCAATTAACTGATGTAATATAGTACATGTAAAATTCATGCAGTGACATATAACAAATTTAATATATTAGCAGTGAAAACTAAAGAAAGTGATTTCTGTTACTGACATTAAAATTATAATATACAAAACTATATGAAAATAGCTTTCTCTCAGTTTAAAATATAAAATAACTTCCAGACAAATGCATTAAATTGTTCAGTGAAGGACTGTTTTAAAATAATTATAGTACACGCATTAAACATTTTTCTCTCATGTTGTCATCCTGTGAACGTACTGTTATTGGGTACACCTCCATGTTTTCGGCCATTTTTACGATGGAGAACAACTTTCATGACCTGTTTGCTTCTATGGAGGAAGAAGTCTTTCCGAAATGGAATCTACTCTTTAAGGTAAAGATCTGCTCCTAGAGAAGCAAATTCTTTAAGAGTTGATCCCCACTGATAAGGGAATGAAAAACAAAAACAGTACAGTTGCTTCCCTTAAAAGACTTATTCAACTTAAATCTTTAAATACAGTAGCTGATTTAAAATAATGTATATTATACCATGCGTAGCTTGTTAGTGTTAGTCAAACATGATCCCTTTATCCACAAGGCCAGTGATGAAAATGTCTACAAAATGGTGCAGAAACGCCATTTTTAGAAATAGAAACAAAACATTATTTTACTGATGGGACATGGGTTTCATGTGCTTATTTTCTTGCTTCATGTCTTTTTAAAATAAATTTTAACAACGTTGAATAATTATGTTTTATGAAATAGTTTATAATTAGCAAAACAAAATGCATGCTGATCTTATTTTTCATTGTTTCTTTTCCTTTCTGAAATAACATCCAGAGTACATGTACAATGAATTTAACTTTACATGTTTCTTCTTTATATGCATTATTTTTTTCAAAATGTCTAAACATCTATGTGACAATTTTGAAAAGGTGAATGTTATAGAACAATGTGCTGATACATGTAGTTTCTTCTTTGCATGACAAGGTTGTACTGACCTGAAAGAAATCCATCACCAGGTATTAATTATATCATGCAAAATAATAACAGAAAGCCTGAGGCTCTTCAGCAAGGACTGCCCATTTCAAACCTCCCTCATCTGAACAGCATTTAATCTGAAAATTGAGTCAAGATGAAACGTAACAGAAGCATTAGTAAAGAACAATAAACTGAACTGAATCATAATAAATTAGTTCAACAGGGCTTATTCTATACGAAAGATGTATGCAGATAGTGACTAAAACTTTATCTTTTTATCGCAAATGGACAATTATAGTTTTTTACCCTCGATTTATTTGCTTGTTTGATAATCCACAATTCAGTATTGTGACAAGTCTTAGAAATTTAACCATGACTGAAATTGTGTTCTGGCTTCTTACATCTCTGATTTCAGATAACTCCTCAAAGGGTATAAAGATATGTTGCATAAAATAGTTGACTGAATGAATTATCCTGTAAGAGCAGTCTGATTGTGGTAAGCCACACCTGTTCCAAAATTTAACAAAATGTCCTGCCTGTAATTACGTTCAATAGGGTTTCAAATTACTTACAATTATGACTGGAGTCAGCTTTAAGGTAGAACATTACATACAGGTACCAGAATAAACCCTGATGTAAGACTTAGTGTGTGCAACTGATAATTTGGCATTGAGGGTAAGAAAATACGAAAGCAGACTAAAAAAACACTGTGAAGGTGACATAATTGGTTGGATTCAGTGGAGAAGTAATTAGGTTGCAATTTTAGATTTGATAAAATAGAAGAATTATTATTATAAATTTTATTCTAAGTTTAGAATGCAAGTATTTCAGTGATATACAGACTATATATGCCAAAATACTGAGTTACACACTTGCCCTGTATACTTATCTACTCTTGATTATCTTACTCACCATACACCTGATGATGGACAAGGTTTCTGATGAAAGCTGCCTGACAGAAAAACACTGTATTTACAAAAGAGGCACTGTAAAGCAACATAATGTAATATCCTTACTATGATGACTGTAAATAATGGGAGAGGGTCAAATAAACATGTACCCTGCTGGAACGATGTCAAAATGACGTTGGACTGACACTAATGCGACATCTTCACATCACATTGATATCAGTGAGACGTCATTATGATGGCATGTGCCTGTTGGGTATACTCTTCCCAGAAGGCTTCTATCAGAGAAGTCTAACAGAGTCTGAAATGTTTGCCAAGAAGTCAGAAGTGCAATTTGGCAAACGTTTAGATCAGTATCAAACATCAGTCATCACATTAATCCATCATGGCATTGTAAAACTGTCATTAAAAACTTTGAACAAAAACATTGATGTAAATTTTATAACCATTGCCTTAACTTCAAAGTCATCAAGTCAAGCAAGATGAAATTTTAAAGTCCATTAGCTTGAGGGTAGGGGGAGGCAGGATGTATCAGAATCCTACCCCAATATATAACATCAATCCAAGTATTAGTATTAACTGACTCCATTGTGGATATAATCTTTAACCAAAATCTTTAAAACAAAATTCTAAGTCGATGACCTTGACCTCAAGGTCATCCATAGGGTAAGTATATAGTGTTTTGTAAAAACTCAAAAAAGTTTCTAACATCAGTTTAAGTGTAAACTAAATCTATGCCAAGCATTATAAATCAGTATGCAATTAAAAAACTAAAAAAAGACCAAAATTTCCTAAGTCCATGACCTTGACATCAAGGTCAATAAGCAGGGCTGAGGTAGTACTCTGAAAAACTTTAGACTAATATCTAACTACAGTGCAAATATCAAAAGAATCAACCTATGGGTTCAGGAGATATGGGTCTTTAAAAAACTTAAACCAAACCATCCAATAAACAAAAAGACAATTTTCTAAGTCCACGACCTTGACAACAAGGTCACTGAGTGGGGTGGGGGTGGTACCTTGAAAAACTTTGGACCGATATCTAACTACAGTGCATGTATCAAAAGAATCCATTCATGGGGTACAGTGATATTGGGCTTTAAAAAACTTTAACCAAAACATCCAGTCCAAAAAAACTCAAATTTTCTAAGTCCATGACCTTGACATCAAGGTCACTGAGTGGGGTGGGGATGCTACCTTCATAAACTTTGGACCAATATCTAACTACAGTGCAAGTATTAAAAGAATCCATCCATGGGTTAAGGAGTTATAGGTTTTTAAAAAACTTTAACCAAAACATCCAATCCGGACGCCGACGCGGACGCTGACGCTGACGCGGACGCGGACGCGGACGCCGACGCCGGGGTGACAACAATAGCTCTTCCTGAACTTTCGTTCAGGCGAGCTAAAAACGAGCTCGGTACTTTTCTTACCTCATTTTGATCGACAGATCCTGTGACATAAAATATCAGTTTTTGAAAAAAATCTATGTAGTGGTAAACAAGCTGTGTACGTTTGAATTTTAAAAACTGAGTTTTTTCATGACATTCCCATTGCCGTCAATGGAAACGGCCTAAAAATTTCATGTTTTTCAATCTGATCTAGCGACTAAACGAACTCGGTGACCTATCTTTTTTATTGCACAATTCGATGTAACATATGAAAATGCACCCCTGTGCAAAATTTAAAAAAAAAATCTATGTATGTGCCATTTATGTATTCTTGACCTTAAAGCAAATTGTTGACGACCCACGACAGACTGCGACGGACACTGGCTGATCACAATAGCTCACCCGGCTCAGGTGAGTTAAAAACCTTGCTATAAATGTGCATCAAACTCGTTGTTAATCAATACACTATCAAATGCGGGATTAAAGCGACTTTTTTACACAGTGAAATCAGTTTCCATCATTAAAATGTTATACAGTATATTCTGTTCTGCTTTACGGTACGAGAAAGCCCTTACTATAGTCCGTTTACTACCTGCGTACAGTCACTCTCCGGTTTTTTTTTTGTTGTTGTTGTTCTTTTGTTTGTTTTTTCTTTCATTCATTTTTTTCCGAAAGCTTTAATTGATTAATTACATCGGCCGACAGCTTTCCCCATTTTAATTTTCTTTAGGATAAAATCGATCCCGACCAGCTCAGTCTCATTTATATGATGTTTATATGTGACCCGGCCACATGATCTTTTAACTGTGGCTGGGGCTGGAAGATGGATGCTCCAGTGTCATGGTCCAGAGGTCGCAGCTGAGATCATGATTCTTTTCTGCATCCGGTTTATTCAGCGCCGTTCAAATCGTATATTTGCTGCATGTCCTACAACACTAATTAGTCTGAAATACGGTTGAAAGGGCCGTAGAATCCAAAATCATTCATCCAGCTTAATTTTCAGTTGTGGAGATACCTACAACAAACACTGCCTTATGCACAGGGTATAATCGATTCCGCTAATTTTCGCTTCCTGCAGAGACTGTACATCATATTTAGCTTCCGCCGAGACTGTCCGCGAACTCTTGCTTCCTGCATGGACTACTGTCCTCGAAAAATGGCTTCCTGCCGAGACTGCCCGCGTAACTCTGCTTCCTGCCGAGGCTCTCGGCAGGAAGCAGAATCACGCGGACAGTCTCTGCAGGAAGCCATTTATCATGTATAGAATTCTCGGCAGGAAGCAAGAGATCGCGGACAGTCTCAGTGGAAGCCAAATATGATGTACAGTCTTTGCAGGAAGCGAAAATTAGCGGAATCGATTATACCCTGTGTTATACCTCGCATGTCAATACCATCCTCACTGTAAGCATCGGAGTAGCTTATTTACGCTTCGCTGATTTCCAAGTGAATGCTACGGATCATTTTCAGGATATATGCTTTCAACTTTAATGCCATGAAACAAAATGTACATATACGAGTTCGATCCGAAAAATAAATTCAAATTACACGTTTATTAAGCTACGTGTAAACGGCCTCCTAGAAGTAGTAAACGTCCAGACTTTACTTTTAACTGATAGAGAGTTTTTTTCAGTTTTGTAGTTTTTTATGACGTATGCACACAAATCATCGCTAGACGTACACGTGCAAGTTAAAAATCTTAACCTCCCTAATGTCAGGGTCGCTGATGAGGCTTAAATAGTCGAAATTCCGGAGTATGGCCCATGTTCCTTCTTTTGAATGAGTTCTTTGCTCTTGGAGAAACTCTTTAAGATTTAAATGATCCCAGAGGACCAGAAAAATATGTAACCTGCACTATGATGGTGTACGTGGAGACGTTTTACGGCCGCCACGCGGCACAACACCAGCTTAAGCCTGGCTATATGTCTCGAAGCATTTAATCTTAATACACAGGTCTAGCCAGAATGTTAACCCATTATGCCTAGATTCGGACCATCTTTATGTCAGAATGATCCTTGCATGAAGCAATTTTCTTGTTTTTTTTGCATACTGACCACCCTAGATTAGATGTCTGCCGTCCATTGTTACTATACAATAGTGAAGAACAGGATAAACATGAACATGACAACATCTCTTTAATTGCTCAACGGATTTTGACAAAATTTATGTCAGAATGATCCTCACATACAGCTGTTTCAGTTTTCAAGTTATATGTTGTACTTAATTTTACGTCCAGAATCACATTAGTCCAGTTCTCTTCAACACTGGATGAGACTATTAGTCATTTAAAGGGTGCCTAATTTAATTTTTTTTTAAAGGAAAAGAGACATAGTGCTCACTTTTGGGATCGTCCGTGCATACGTACATACGTCGTTCGTCACTCTTTTTATAATGCCCACCATATCATAAAACCGTGCATGATAGATTTTTTTACTTTAAATTTTACATACGGATCCGTCATTAAAAATAGCAGACCCATATTTTATTTTGTCCGAAATTGTCTCCTATTTTTAGTTATGCCCTTTGAAAAATAAAACATATTGAAAGCTTGTCAACAAGATGGCGTTTCAGGAGTACTTGTAATTCTATCAAACCAGTATGTATTTTAAGCAGTAAGTTTTTGCACAAATAAAATTTCCCTTTTCTTAAAAATGGAATATACTTTCAAAAATTATTTTACCAGCTCTTCTATTTTCAAGCAAGCTGTGGATTCGCATGTGCTTTTATTACTGCTTAATATGTATGGTGTCACCTTAACGTCCACCCCATTTTATAATGTGGATCTTACGCGAGTGGTCATTTCATATGAATTTATGAAACGAGCCTTCGGCGAGTTTCATAACTTTCATATGAAATGACCACGAGTGTAAGGTTCTGTTTATCACATGAGCCTTTGAATGGAGCGTTTTTTTCTGAAATTTTCAAAAGACCATAACTGATGAACCTCTGGGTTTACCCTGCTGCCTGTATAGTTCGATTCCTTCATTCCGATTTGATAAGCATCGGATCTTACAGCGGTCGTTGGTAATTAAATTACAAGTACAAACTGTCAAAACACGAGCATTGCTGGCGGTGTAGATCAGGACGGGATAGTTCTCGTCCGAGTCTACACTACCATCAGGCTTACTAGTTGTCCTGTTTCTGATTTGGTACATCGTCGAATCATCAGTTCACGTTTTAACCACAAACTATCGGGACAAGAGCAATGCTGGATCCTCGCTGATTCTTATGTTTCTCATTAGATGCAAGATAGTATCTCATTTTCCGGTCACTACTGTAAATAATTGTACCTTGCTGTGTGTTTATAATGCCCGATTCCACACTGCAAATTCTCTGTTCCTGACTTGATGACTATCAATTCATATGTAAGGTTTGAACTATAGACGTCTGAAATATGAGCATTACTGGCAGTGTAGATCTGGACAACCCTGCTCGTTGTGTGTTGCTTGGGTTTATGCTGCTGGTAATGTTATATATGAATTGATGTCACGTCGAACTTTATGTCATTAGTATCAAAGTTTCCAATCACAAATTATCCAAACATCAGCCTTGGCACAAACTGCTAAACAATTAGCTTTGAATGCAACGTAGATCCAGACAAGTCTGCTCGACCGGTGTTATCCCGTCGAGCTGTCTCGTCTTTGTCAGCACTGTTTGTAGCTTACTATTCTACTCAGTACTCGTGGCAACATCGTATTTCATGACTACAGCCATTAGTTGTAAAATAAATTTAGCCATAAACTACTACAAATGAGTATTGCTGAGCATGCAGACTCGGAAGAGGAGGCTCGTTTTTTGCCTTCATAATTGATAACGAATTAATCTTACCTTCTTCAATTAATGTTAAATTTCCAAATTTACAACTTTACTAGGGACATGTTGTCTTTATAGTGTACTTAAACTAATCCATAGATCCACGAATGTTTAGTGCCTTTTTATGGTCTGCTGGAAATAGGCTTATAAGTGTCATATTTACACTCCTGAGAGATATATGTTCATGATCTGTTTGCAGTTAGAATTGTTAAAGGGCAGCATGGTGAGTCTACCATATACAAACCGTATAAACAGCCATTGGAGGTTCTGATTATATATTAAATGTATTAAATTAAATGTACATACATGCATATACATCCTGCATATTGCAGAGTTATGCACCGCCTCTTCATTTCCATAGTTCTTGTATTTTGTTTCGGCAAGAACTAGGAATGGATGTGAAAAGGCGCGTGACTTATATGTGGTGCTAGTTTCCCCTTCCAGCTAGCTTCGCGACTCCTTTGACTTTCGATTTCGGTAAAGGACGGAGTGATGCTGGTAGGCGCGAGCTGGCTTCCAGTATTTCACAATTTCTCCAGATATATATGTGTACATCATAGTTTTGGCCAGAAAATCCACATGTAGAGCCCTGCATCTGCCCCCGACGTGTATACGCTCGACAGCCGAATGGCTCAAGGGCAGATACTGGTCGAGGGCAGAGGCAAGGAGTGGTAGGTCTGGCACAAAGGCCTTCTTTTCAAACTTCAAAAACTTGGGATTTCTGGTTCTCTCCTATCATGGTTCAAGGATTATCTAGTCAACAGAAAACAGAGAGTAGACAACTCTGAAAGCAGGTGTCTCGCAGGGCTCTATCTTAGGACCGCTTCTGTTCCTTGTGTATATTAATGACATTGTTGAAGATATACACTCTACTATCAGGCTCTTTGCTGATGATACAAGTCTTTATATAATTGTTGAAGATCCCTTGCAAGCAGCCGACCAACTTAACACTGATCTAGCCAAGATACACTTATGGGCAACTAAATGGCTCGTCTCATTTAATCCCTCTAAGTCGGAATCAATAATATTCTCTAGAAAACAGGCAAAACCTTACCATCCTCCTATTCATATGAATCAACAACAAATCAATGAAGTAAATTCGCATAAACATTTAGGCCTTATTTTTTCGAATGATTGCACCTGGCATGAACACCTAGATTACATTAAAAATAAAGCATGGCTTCGGATTAATATTATGCGCAAACTTAAGGTTCCTCTTAACAGTTATATTGCAAAATTTCTAAGTGAATTTTTTACTGTTTTCCATGTCAAAACCTGGCCATATTATATACCAGATTAATTGTCCAGAACTGCTGATAAATTTGAAGCGGAAAAAGTATTTTTAAGAAATCACTATTTAGTGAAATTTTACTTTTTTTCAGAGTTTTCGGCAAAAATGTTACTTATCTCCCTTCACTCACGATCTGCAAAATAATGATGTAAAAATGTTTGTTATGCGTGTATTTAAGGACTGCCACATGAGAAAAGAACGAAAATAGCCAAATTACAACGAAAATGGATGATTTCCAAAAAAAATCCATAAAAAAAATCAAACATCATCCATGTTGGAACTACTTTTTCAGCAATGTGAACCAAAGTATGGTGACCTGAATGCACCAACAGAAATTGTTATTTTAACTGAAAAGTATTTGAACATGAGTTTATTTATTGATTTTGATACAGCAAGTTCTGAAAGGTTTGTAAACTGAAGTTTAGATATTTTGGAAGGTTGGTTGGTTAATTTGATGCTTATCATCCACGGTAAACAGCTAAGGTCATGTTGGGCTGGTCAGTTAACCTAACCACACTATTCCTGGGCCGGCTTAGACCTCCTAAGCGGTTAACCAGTACTAAGTGCACATAGTTTCGCCTGTAACTGACAACTGCCCTTCTTGAATCAGCGGAAGGAGAAATAAAAGTATGTGGCCAGACCGGGTTTCGGAACCCAGGACCTTTGACTTATGAGTCAGGTGCTCTTGAAGGAACTTTTTAAGATTTTAATTCCACCGATTGTGCTACGCGGCCTGGCGCATATTTTGGAAGGATGACAAGAAACACTTATTATATCTAAGAGAGAATGAAAAACACGAAGATTCCTGAATTTTTGTTCCATAGTATCATGACCAACATTTCATCCATAGGAAATATGTAGATCTATATGTATCAAGTAGGTGGATGAAATCAGGGATTGCTAGTTAAGATGATACATGTTAGTCACAGGTAGGGCCTGGAATTAATCTGCGCGTGCAGATTGTAACGAAATATCTCAAAAAATGGCTGGAAATATGAATAATATGGGTCCGTTCCGGTCCAATCCAGTAATTAGGCCCGTTCCGGTAAATTTACTCACCGCATTGCATTGTAATGACACTGTACTGACATTGATGCCATGTAATAACGTTGCAGTGACATCATTATGACATCACGTGCCTACTGGGATATAACCGATATAAGGTAAAATCTTTTCAGTGCTCGTTTTTTTTCCAAGCCTTTTATTTTACTTCTTGCCACCATGTGTGCACTTGATAATCACAACATTGTCCAAGTTATTATCTTTGAAATGATATGAAAACTGATAGCTCTTTCAACCAAGACATAGGTATTTTCTCTTTCTACGGTGTCTTCCCCTTGCAATGCCAAACTTATGTGAGTTTTTCTTAAGCCTTTCCATGATAGTACACCCAACTTATTCAATATAAACCAAATAAATGATCAAAATTATTTCTTCATGTATTTTCAGTGATGGTTTGATTCTCGTTGGCCCCCATATGTGAACAACCAAAAACACATGCACAAACACATTTTATTATTTGTTATTATGTCTTTAGTGGACCACAAAATGGACAACACTTACCAGTGACATTACAAATTTAATGAAAAAAGTGGTTTGAAAAAAAATAAAAATTACGACCGCTACGTCATCAAAACAACGTTTGACAGGTCAGCTAGTGAACCTATAAGATGAAGATTTGAATAATCGTACGGACGATCAATCGTTTTTCACACCTACCAATGTGTATATAGGTCAGAACTCGGCAAATACTTGATGTAAACTTAACATCAGCCAAGGTCAGCTTCAGCAGCCAAGTTTTTCTAGTTTCTGTTTACGACCGAAGAGCATTTCCGCATAGAAGCAGAAATGCTTGAGCTAAAAAGTAGTTCCGAAATAAATTTGTCATTTCATACAATTACGGATAGAATAATTTTTGTAGACACATTAACTAGTGTTATATGTAATAATAAATCAAAATAAACCTCTTTCAACAAATAATATGAACATAATATTTATATTTTCAATCAAATTAGTTCGGTTAAATTTTACGCGTAGGAATCTTAGTTAATCGAAGACGAAGCAAATGTAAACAAATACATGTGGACACGATTCTTTCCAAATATGACACGATACTGAAGCAAGAACGTTTAATCGATTATGTGTTAAAAGAGGGCTTTTGTATCGAAGTTTTAGAAAGTGTGTCTTGATAGTTGGCTAAATGTAAGATCTCATCGTAATTTTGTTCGAAAAATGGCATACCATGATTTTCCCAGCTTTCAAATATGGCCGCCTCCAGAAAGCATGAGGGTGGCCAAAAAAAATTCTGGTTTTCCGTATTCGGTTGTTTTTTCACAATCAAACTTGGTAGGAGTCGGTAGTGAGTGGTATAAAATATTTGTGTGCATAGTTGTAACAAACTTTAAACAACTGTCAAAAGAGCTTTAATTTTTTTCCTTTCAAAAGTGAAAATCTTTGATAACTATTTTTTTATCAAAGGAAAACACAGTGTTCTTGTTAATTTGATATTGTGCAAACACAACAAAAAAAACTTAAGCACTTTTTCTGAGAATATGGATAAAATGGAGACAATCAGGGATATGATTTAGGTATTGGTATGATGCTAATAATGGTCCTATTTTTTTTCTTGCAACTGTGAAGAGGAACCTTAAGTTCACACTAGACAGAAAATCTCTTCAAACAATTTACATTTCATTTATTAGGCCACTTCTAGAGTATGCCGATGTTGTCTGGGACAATTGTACCCAATATGAAGCAAACGAATTAGAAAAAATCCAAAATGAGGCAGTGCGCATTGTCACAGGAGCAACCAAATTAGTCTCTATCCATTCCCTTCTTTCGGAAACTGGTTGAGAATCTCTAGCATCCCGAAGAGATAAGCACAAGCTAATACTGTATTATAAGATGCAAAACGACCTTACGCCAGACTTTTTGTCTTCCCTTGTTCCACCTACTGTTGGTAGTACAACAACATATAACTTGCGTAATTTCTCGAACCTACAGACCATTCATGCCAGCTCACAGTTATATTACAAGTCTTTTCTACCGTCAGTTACGCGTAGCTGGAATGAACTGTCCGAAGATAAAAGAAATGCAACTTCAGTAGCAGCTTATATTTCAATTTTAGATTTAGTATGCTTTAATTTCATCATAAGAGCTCCATTTGTTAATCCACAAAAATGTTAAAAAGAAACTTGAAAATAAATGTTAGTCAATAGAAATTCCGAATTTTATGAATTGTTTATGGCCACTGGCTGTATCTTCGAATAGCCTGATGAGTTCCTGGGTTTCCTCGGGTTTACCCAAGTAATTATACCGAACGTGCGATGTTACGCAATCGGAACACCGCTCAGCCAATTCCGTGAATCACGGAATTGTCCGAGCGGTGCTCCGATTGCAATGTTTCCGGTGTCTAACAGGGTAATGGAGACGATACAGCAGCCAATTACATGGAAGCTCTCTGCCGAGATCCTGACGGTCAGGAATATGAAATTTCCGGGAAACATTTATCCGGTAATTGGGGAAGTTTTGGAGCCTGGAGTAGGAGCTGTGATGCAGATTCCGCCGTGTGTGGTATTCAAAGCCGGCTGGAAGCACCGGTTGGAAACTCAGATGATACAAGCCTTAATGATGCCAAACTGTTCTGCTGCAAGATATTCTAGGCATAATGTGTCGTGTCATGTCATGCCATATGATAACTACCTCTTTTTCCACCAAGAACATTGTCCTATGAAATAAAATACATTTTATGAGCATCTTAAAGTTATATGGTGTGCAAGTTTCATCAAATTATTTTGGGAATTAATGTTTATTATTTTCAAGAATACAATAATTGAGCCATGAAATACTCAAAATAATAACAAACCTAAGCTAATTACTGCTACAGAAACAACAGGAATTAAGGTAAACTATTGACTGTCAAGAATTTCATTCGGTCCGAACTAAATTATTTCAAAGCAGAAGGCTCCTCTTTCACATAGGTTATTTATATTTTCATGCATTTTCCAGTGGTAATGTACAAACGCTTACCTTTACTCAACTTTTACAAGAGGCAAAAATAAATGTTTAAAAGATGTCAAACTGATTAAAAGTTGCAGACAATATGATTTTAAGGCGTAAGAACATATCTCCATGTCTTTTTCGCCATTTTACAAAGGGGTACAACTTTCGTGACTTCCTGCTTGTTTCCCTGAAGGACGGAGGGTCCCCGAGTAAATTCTTCCCCTGAAAGTGTACCCATTTACTTTTATTGAAATAAAAAGATAAAAGAAAACTCTTTATGGTCATTCTTCAGAAAGCTACGTGTAAATATTAGATAAAACAAACTGTATGTGTTGACTCTGATTTTGAGTGTATCGTAAGATATCTACTATCTCATGATAACTGTCACTGATACGGGTTCATCAACCCATATCATCATGGCTATATGAGCCGCGATGCGAGAAAACCAACAAAGTGGTCACGGTGCGCCCAGCGCCGACTCAGATCAGCCTGGACATCCGACTAATCCGCTCAGACTTTTCGCTAACCGCTTTAAGGTAGCTAAGGGTCTAAGCTACCTCATGCGGACAGCGAAGACTCTGATCAGACTGGGTGGATGCCCAGGCTGATCTGAGTTTGCGCTGTCCGCACAACCACTTTGTTAGTTTTCTCATGTTGCGGCTCATATACTGTGCACATGACGACTTTTTCCTGGGCTCCCTAGTCGGTTATTTTAGCACTGACTTCCCGGTAGAATGAATTCAGAATATCAATTTGTGATTCAGGATGTATATGCAAAGTTTTATTCTTGTGAATTGCCGCCAGCTCACGATAGTCTTATTTCACGAAACTTCGGGAAAGTAAAACTATGGTGAAAATTTACAGAAAATATCATCAATATAAAGGAAACAATCAAAATAAAATCTTTAAAAAAAAATTTCAAAATCGCAAAAATTAGCATAGGCGCGAAAAAAATCCACGTTTTACAGTATTCGAGTTGCGCCACGAGGAAATATTTATATTCTTGGTGTATTTACTGAAAAACCCTACAGTAAACCATTGGAACGTAATGTTGTTTACATTCCAATAATTACATTGAGAGACGCGACGTCAATGACGTCAAAATAAACAATGGCTTTCTACAACCGGATTGGACGTCAGCAACGTCATACATGCCGTTCTGCTGTTAGCAATAAAAAGTGCGTGTACGTGCTTTACTGCTTCAATTTTGGCGCTTATATAAGAATTTTCATGAAAGATTTGATTAAAACGAATGTAAATATAAGCAATGAACTTAATTTTTCAGATGTTTTTCGAAGTGTAAACTACATTGGGTCACTAACAAAGTTTACATGAACCCCTTCGGGGTTCATTCACTTTGCACGTGATCCAATGTAGTTTACACTTCGATAAACCATTGGGTCACTAGCAAAGTTTACATGAACCCCTTAGGGGTTCATTCACTTTGCACGTGACCCAATGTAGTTTACACTTCGATAAACCTCAGAAAAATGAAATTCATTCCTTAAATAATCTTTCAGTGCATGCATCTCCAAGGTTTTCCGCCATTGTATAAAGGCAAACAATACTTTGACATACTTTTAGCTTTCCTGGACAAAAAGAAGCCTTTTCCAAATGGGATTTTCTCTTATATTATTATTTGGAAATAATTTTTCTCCTAGAGGAAGGTCGAAAATAGCCTGCACAACAGCCCGGCGGGCACACAATCTTGAACCAACACTGGCTGAAAAACTTGATTCAACGTCATGACGTAGGATCAATGTTCAGTTTTGATTTAACATTGTGTGCCAGGTGGGCGAGAAATTCGATCCAGACCTTCCTTGCTGGTCTTTATGGTTTTTTTCGAAAAGAACTCTGCAAAGCATTAACTTTGCGAATGCCAACCTATCGGCGGCTTTACTCGTATAAGATCCATAGGTATAAAAGAAGACATGCTCTTTTATGTGCGTAAATTTCTTGTATTTCGATACGTTGGCTGAAAGGTTAGTGTTATGCCGATTTATTTGATTATCCTCGGTAAGTCCTGATCACCATAGATTCTATTTTCTTTTGTACCACCCTGCTAAAACGGGGCAATTTGGGAAAATTTGCACCAGCACGAGCAAATTTTTCCTTTCAAAGTAGAAACATTTTGGATGTTTATTATTGTTATTATTATTATTATTATTCCATACAATGAAACAGGAAGTCACGAAACTTGTCCCTACGTGTAAAAAAGGCGGACACTACGGTTAATACCCATGCACCCTTTTCAGGCTGCGTACCTTTTTGTAACTTGCTAGCTCTGCTTATCCGTCGGATTATTTCTAACAAACTTTCAGGTAGACAGTGTGGTTCTATATTCATTACGGCTCCCCTCGGGCAATAAAACTGCTAATCATTTTTTACCCTATATTTATTGCAAAGCTACCTCAAAGCTTGCCTCTTCTCATTGCATTTATAGCTACATTTAAAGAGACTCAAAGGAAATTTGTGGTGAGAATTAACACAAGGTCACATCAAGACATTTTCTGTAAAACGCCGATGCCTGTCCGACTTACTTTTACATGTAATGCTACCTTAGGTGTAATCACAGCCGCATCTGGTAACTGTGTTTGCGTTCATCAGTATGGGCAGGAAGAAGAATCCTTGTTCATTCCAGCCACACAGGAACATTTTTGTAAAGAGAATGACTCACCCAGAGAAAACGAGCTTCTTGCAGTCCTGTTGTGTGTTAGGGTGTATATGCGTTTCTGTTTTCGTACGCTTAAGGAAGTCTTTGTGATTGACAATGGGACGGAAAATGATATCAAATTATTTTTTTTTCTAATAAAATATTTGTTACCTGAGTACCTTCCGATGAGTTTTCTTTTCAGATTACTCTCTGATCATAGCAAAGTTTTGTGTTACATGAAGGTTGTGGAAATACTGTGACCGACTTGTCCTAGTTGCCCCATTTTACTAAGGACAAGTGAAAAATTTACTTGTTCATAGACAAGTATATCATGCAGTTATATATTACAGATGCCATGTATTCTATATAAATATACATAAATCTCTTTTAAGTCGACTGAATACAACTGCCATATTTTAAATGGAGCTTACTTTTGGAAACAGAGGGTGGCTTCCCTGTTTCTGAAACCCTTTCCCAATAGACGCTACTCTTCACTTCAAGAATTTGCTCCCAGTGGTATCAAATTCTTTCCTTTAAGTGTAGGTCTATGAAAGAGGAAACGAAAAGCTGGTAATTTTGTCGAAATGATGTCACAAAATACTCCCATTATTTATTCCCCCGAATAACACAGAGATGTAGCTTCTGTTATTTCATTGGTACAAGTTAAGTTTTATTTAGAGAAGTAAAGCCTGACCATTTACTTGTCCCAGGATAAGTACAATCAGTGCAATTTTATTTTTTCCACAGCCCTGGTTATATGTGATTGATGTATTTCAGGAGGTACATTTTTTTTCATGAACTTCGTATAATTTCTTGAAGTGGTATTGATTGGGGGGGGGGGGGGGGAAGAGCAGGAGGGAGCGAACAACCAATTTTTCTTTTTTTCGGGGGGGGGGGGGCATGAAGGAGCTCTATGCATTTCAAAATTATTGGGGGGAAGGGGCAGCCCCCGGCAAACCGTAGACAACCATTGTTTAAAGGGAAGGGGGCAGGGCATGAGGGTCGGGGTGCCATGCATTTACTGATTTACTGGAGGGCCTCTCCACACACACACCTTTTTTCTACGCCTATGTATTTATGTCTTCAGTAATAAGCTGTCCCTTTTCCAGGTAGGTCTTCTTGACATGGTCCTATAGCATTGTTTTGGTGTTAAGTGTGAAGACATTACTTCAACTGCATGGGCCTTGCGAATTTGTGGAAGGTGCGAGGGGCGGTAGACCAGTGAGCCTCATCATGAAAAAAAAAAAAAAAAAAAAAAAAAAAAAAAAGATAAAGCCCCAAGTAGGGATCGATCTCTCAACTTAAAAGAAAATTGCCACAAAGTTTATGGAACAGTCGTTTGAACCGCTCAGCCAACCCGTGATTCTATTTATAGACGATTATTTTAAAGTGTATATACTTTAACACCAACAGTACTGCAGATTATCGATTTCTCTTCTGCATTTATTTTGTTTTGAACTTATGATAAACAAAAGCAAAATGATAAATAACGCTCATCAATAAAAATTTCCCACACATGTGACAAAACAATCTGATTTAAAACAGTCTGAAGAGGTTACATGTGTACACAACGTGCCGCTTTGATGTAAACAAACGCACCGCCGGTGCCGTAGCTAAAAAGTAGACATGCCGACTTGAGCGATAATTTTTTCGGAAAAGTTAATTTTTGAAACCCAGCGCAGCCAAGACCCAAGTAGATATTTTGATAGTATGTTCGTTTTATTAAAACACGCCTTTTGTCAAAATTTTAAGTTCGGTCTCGCCTGCGCTGATACTTTTCGCTGATGTTAAAGTTCGCAAACTGGTCACTTTTTACTGTTTTGGCCATTTCTAGGATAAATTGAGGCAAAAAATGACGCATTTCTAGGAAGATAGTCAAAAATACATGAACAGATCTTCCGAATATAAGGATTGGCCTGTTTAAACCTGTCTTTATTTTTTCAATTACTCCGTTTTGAAATTTCGCGAAAAAATTGGGCCGTTATCGCACCTTAACTCGTCCTTTACCCATTTTTATCTAAAGCAATCTGATAAGCTTCAGTTTACAGAAACGGGAATGCTGTTCTTGATGAACAGTTTTGCTGATGCCCTTTTGTAGTAGCCCACAGGGCACACAACATTAAATCAACATTGATTTAACGTTTATTCAACGGCAATTAAGAATTGAAATTTGATTTGTCAGCGTTCATCGTGTGATGAAGCCAGTGGGCGGAGCTAAAATCCCAAGAAGCGCGAAGCTTCTTTTAGAATTTTAGCGACGACCACTGGCTTCTTCACACGATGAACGCTGAAAAATCAAACTTTTATTCTTATATTTACACTTTATTCTTATGCCCTTCCTGTGCTGTTTTCGTGGTACTTTAATGAAGAATATGCAAAATATGCGTCGAAGAAAAGATAGTAAAGATATATTCGGCCATTACGTTAAACAGCCGTCGCCATAACGTGGCGTCAATCGAACGTTAGGTGGCCCAATCAAGACGTTTGTTTACCTCAGACATTGCTTCACGACAAGGTCAAATGATCAACTGTATGAAGCCAGTTGCTCTCAAAGGTTTAACTATGGAAAATCAGTGGCAAGTGTAAATATTCTTGTTTCATCGTCATGACGTTGAATCAACGGTAATTTAATGTTGATTCAACATTGTGAGCTTGCTGAGAGAGAGTATGTGTACTGGTGTTTGCAAACCGATGTACATACACGGTCTTTTTTCAAAAGTGAAAAATAATTTTAATCTTTACAGTTTATCTTACTAACGTGGTCATCATATGATTATCAAGTTTCAAAATTTGTTACAGTGATAAAACAAGCTGATGATAACTTAGTAGTAAAATGTAATAATGTATTAGCGAAAGGGAATATACATGTATATTGATGTGCTTCAATTTTATGATACCGGGATGCATTGAAATGAATTGTGGACATAAACATAGCAAAAAAAGGAATAAAACAATTTTTCACAGTCTGGTTTAGGGCAGTTCAGTAAGCAAGTAACATTGAACAAGAGCAGCAAATCGACGCGACGTTGTTTAAATTTAGTTTGCCCGCCGGTGTGTTTTTAATCGGTATCCTTGATTACAGTTAGCGCTAGTGACCTTTATACGCATAATATTAATGTCTTATGACAAAAAGAAAATGGAACGAATTGTGTTATTGATAGTTTTAAGTGCAGCATTAGTTGTCAGCAAGGATTGCCTGCTGAAAGACCAGTGTTCATGCCAGTTCGATGACGGTAGTGGTACAGTTGATATAACAAGTTTAGGAAACACCGATAAAACACCAAAGTAAGCATTTCGTTTTTTTTTTTTTTTTTTTTTTTTTCTCTGTCAGATGACTTTTGTATACTGATGATATCTCAGACGCGAAAAATATTGATGCAGGGGCCGTATTCATAAAACGACTTAAGTGGTTGCTATGCTGTTGCTAAGGCTAAATTTCTTTGAAGGAGATTCCCTACAACTATGAAATTTGCTCTGGAGAAACAGTCTTACAAAGACTGTTCCTCCAGACCAAATTTCATAGTTGTAGGGAATCTCCCTTATAGATATTTAGCCTTAGCAACCGCGTAGCAACGACTTAAGTGGCTTTATGAATACGGCCCCAGATTCCTAAGAAAGCCACAAGCACAAATCACAGCCCACTCAAGACGCTGAAGGACAATGTTCAGCGTATTTTCAATCAAAGACATATGAGCCGCGACACGAGAAAACCAACAATGCGGTTGTGCGCCCAGCGCAGACTCAGATCAGCCTGGGCATCCGCCCAGTCTGATCAGAGTCTTCGCTGTCCGCATGGATGTAGCTTAGACCCTTAGCTACCCTTTAAGCGCAAAGCGAGGGCTCTGATCAGACTGGGCGGATGCCCAGGCTGATCTGAGTCTGCGCTGGGCGCACAACCACATTGTTGGTTTTCTCGTGTCGCGGCCCATATTAGTCTGCTGAAGTGCGACTAGTATAAATAAAATTTCTAGCCTGTCGTGTCAAAAGGTCGCCGATTCCATTCGAACCGCGTAATTGGGTATAACCGTGACTATACTGTAATAAAACAACCGTTCGCCCTTCTCCGTAATATACCCGAATACATTCGTCGTTATCCGTCAGCAACCTGCACTGTATAATACCTGAGTAATTATAGAAAAGTTACAGTTTCCGCCGTGGTGTAGTGGGTAAAGCGACAACCTTTCTTTGCAAAACTCATATTTTTGCATGGGCACACAGTTGGCCGTGAGATCACTGTTTTCCTTTGTTTCTTTCTTCTTTTTTTGATGTGTGGGGGATGAAGGGGGCAGGGTAATGGTCTTATTTTCATGATGGTGGAATTTTCAACTATCCCATTGGCACAGAGCAATTTATTTTATCGAACTATTGTGTCGTTTCGTTCAGATGATCTAAGTTTTTCTATAATTCTTTCGTTACATTTACATTTCGGACTCTCTGGGGATTTACGGCTGGGATTTTGTTACGAGCCTTTGAACAATAGCTGTTGCACCCATACCAATTGTCTGCCATGTCTGCTGACTCGGCTTATCACTTGTAATTTATTGTTTGTTGGGATGTCTTTGTCAATCTTTCCCTTTGATGTTGGGGATAGGGTTTGGGATCTGATTCAGTCAGTTCCTGAAGTGTAGTTACTCTTTAAATTTAGATACTTTTATGTGTTGCTTAGCCTGGCATAGTCGTGCGTTTTTAATCTGGTTTAAAGTTTCCTCTGTTTAAGACATATAAACTGGTGTTTCCGACAGACAAAGAGCGAAAACAAACTCAGCGCATTATGCAGTCTGACCAAGATGTTGTTTATTATGAAATCCTAACAAGACTATACACGGAAAGCCGGCTCATAATGACAACAGAAGGACAACTTTTGTGTTTTCCAAAGCTTAGAGGAGCCTCGGTAGCTCAGTAGGTTAAGCTTAGGCCTGCTGATCTAGCGGTCCCAGCTTCGGGAATGAAATAAAAAAAAATACGTAGTAGATAAACAAAAATGTAATACAGAGTTCGAACCACCCCGTGACTTTTGTCTAATGTTGTGATACTGTGCATACTGAACCGCTGGACTACACTGAAATATATTTGAATGGTCGTAAATGGTAATATATAAAGGTGCTAAGAATACTACGGAAAAAGCCGACTTTTTCCGTTACTAGCTGTTCAACCTATTTCATGGTTTGGTCCAAAATTAAAAGTGCATTGACACGACAGTAAACAAAATTTTATCTGTAGTGGCCTTTTTTGTAACACTGTTTTGAGGCGTGACACGACAAAACCAACAAAGTGGCATGTGCGCCCAACAAAGACTCAGATCAGCCTGGGCATCCTCCCGGTCTGTTCAGACACTCGTGTGTACCTCTAAAGGGTAGCTGTGAGAGAAAGCCACCTCCATGCCGACAATGAAGACCCCGATTAGACTGGGCGGATGCCCAGGCTGATCTAAGTCTTCGCTGGGCGCACACTCCATTTTGCTGGTTTTGTCGTACCCCGGCTCATTTACCCTTTAACCCACATAGGTATTTACTTATATTATGATTAGATATATACATGTACTGGCAACTGTCTGACTAGTTCATTTTAAAATAGATAATGACGTGCCAGTGTGGTCACCAAGGAAGCAGCAAACTACGGAGTCCACTCTCCTTTTATTCACTTAGAGTAAGATACCCATTTACTGCTAGGTTGATGGAGCGAATACTGGCCCCGCCGACAGGCCAAATCCACAGTCTAACCTGCGACCTTCCAGTTCTGCGCAATAATCGAGCGTCTCTAACCAGTCGAACACGACGCCCCTCTAAGTAACTCTAAAGCAAGAAAAAACAAACAAAAGAGGAAAGAAATCCGTAGTTTATGGTTTGTGTAGGCTACCTGGCAAGCATCTGGGAACTTTACCAAGAACCGCCCTGGTTCTCCGCAAGCGCCGAACAACCCTATATATGGGTACATGGGTATGGGCAGTATTTTTATTTTTATCATTATTCATTAGAATCATTAATAATTTCAGGTTCAAGGATGTTTTAGTTGATCAGGACCAAACTTATTATTCATATAATCCTTGTGGCGGCTTTACAGAAGGAGACTGTTCAGACGCGGCGGTAAATATGCAATTAAAATATACTGCTCAATCACCATATATTTTCCCATAGACATAATGCTTGATTAACTTATTTGCAAGAGGTATACAAGAAAAGCATGCCTCTTTTTTGCTTTATGGTTTCTGTAGCTTACACTTTTATGTCTTTGTAAACACCTGATAAAACGGAGGAAAAAACTGACCCGTCGGTGTGCTAAATTGGCTCGTAACAAACCATCTGGAAAGTCATCCTACAGTAGGTTTTACTCTTCAGAAGCCTATATCTACCAAGACTGGCGGAATTGAAGACCAACTGTTCAGATCTATGATACCGACACGTAAGACTGTTAAGCATACAAAATCATCATGTATTTCATTGCTAGTCATGTGACTTTTACACAGTTTTGAAAATAGTAAGGTGATGGAAAGCTTTTCTTGACAAGTATACTCTCACACTTTCTCTTAAAAACCCTCTGATCACTGCTGATGGAATCACTACGACGTGGAAAACTCATATGACTACTCTAAATTTCAAAGAAAAGAATCTACTTCATATAGAGTACATTCTTTCTTTAAATAGTAGACCCTATACCAAGAAACTGTACTTTTCATGGAAGCAAATACTTCTGAATAAGATGTAGCCATTGGAGTGTGTATTCGTGCACCCTATTTATTTCTGTAGTATACCGTATTTTCGTCGTTATTAGATTGGTTTTCCCCTTCCAATACAATCTCAAATATCTAGATCCGTCTTATAAGACGGATCTAGATTTTTGGGATTTTTTTGGAAGGGAAAACAACATCTTATAGCAGAATTTCATAAGGCTGATATGTTCGCACTCTATATATGTGACCACCAGAGACTCAGAGTAGTCTGTGCAATTGCGCTGACCGCCCGGTCTTATATTGCTGTGGATTTTAATGCCCATGCATTGTCTGTTTTAAACTTTATTCTATTCTCAGTTTTTTTCGGTTTTTTTTTAAATAAACATTACTGCATGCATTCGCCCTGCTCGATCCGTGTTAGTAGATAAATTCATAAATTGCGCATTTACGTCCTTCTCAACAGTATTTCAATGTCATATAAGAACAATGGGAGGGTGATAACGAAAGGCTGAGTGCAGTGGGACTCCTTCCGCTAGGCCAGCAGGAACCGCAAGATCAGCGGGCCAGCGCTTACCCCACTTACAAAGCCTCCTCGATCCATTTGAATGCCTAGACACAATCATGCATATTGCAAAATATCTTGACTATGGTCTACAAAGCTGTTCACGATTATTTCCAGGCCTGTGCTATCAGCCAAGACAAGACACAGTCGGAACAGATTGGAGACGCTTCTTTAGCAAAAACATCTTTTAAATTTGATTCCGGAAACGTACAAGTTTCTTACACGAGCGGATCAGGTGTCATTTCGTAAGTTATAGTGATCTGTCTATGGGTTGACAATTTACCCTGGCATCTTTTTTTTTTTTTTTTTTTTTTTTGACGAGTTTGAATGATTTTCTTTCCATGGAATAGCTTTTTCATCTCACTGGATTCCATTGAGAATAAAAGTGATCCCAGTTCATCATCGGCAATATGGCCACGTTCGGCATAAATATTTGGGTAAACTAGAGCAATACCCGAGTATTCCTCCATCTATTCGAAGATAATTGAGCCGCGACACGAGAAAACCAACAAAGTGGTTGTGCGCCCATCGCAGACTCAGATCAGCCTGGGCATCCACCCAGTCTGCTCAGAGTTTTTCCTGAGCGCTTAAAAGGTAGCTAAGGGTCTAAGCTACCCCCATGCGGACAGTGAAGACTCTGATCAGACTGGGCGAATGCCCAGGCTGATCTGAGTCTGCGCTGGGCGCACAACCACATTATTGGTTTTGTCGTGTCGCGGCTCAATGTGTCATATCTTCGAATAACCCTAGGAATGCCTGGGCACTCCTCGGGTTTACTAGTACTCAAGTAATTATGCTGAACGTGCCCAATATAGCTCCACGGCAGGCCTTCTCAAATAAACAAGTCGTTATTAAACTCTCGAATGACATGTATGAACACGCTATATAGAATAGTTTCTAAAAATCTGTTACAAAAAGAAATGCTTTACAAATGACATTTTTAGAAAGAAAAATGAAAAATACATGCAACAATAAGCACAGTAGAACCTGTTACACTTTAACTGTTTACCCAATTTGAAGATCCTGTGTGTCTTAGACCTACTCGCAGAGAAATCATCATATGAAAGAGTCGGAAGAATATAGAAGAGCGGACAATGGATACAGACCCTCCTGTTTCAAAGCGGATGAATAATGATCCAAGGATTTCCTCCAGTAGATATTGTCTCACCCCTATCTGCCCACCAGGAAAATATTAAAACTGCATATTTTATCATTTTAGAATTTAGAATTTAAAAAATTCTATACCTAAGATTTGCTACGTATATGAACCACTTCCCCAGCAGGCACATGACGTTGAAATGACGTCGTACTGAAGTCGATGCGACGTAAAGACGTCGCATCGACGTCAGTATGACGTCATTTTGACGTCATGTGCCCGCTGGGTCTGTACTTTCAGATTAACAGAAGTTATTCTTCAATGTGACCAAAGTGCCTGTGATCCTAAATTTGAGCCACAGGGACAAGTCTCGCAAGGAAATTTTGTAAGTCCGACCTTTATTTTTCGGGTGCTATTTAAGAGGTCAAGACAAGGTCGAGTTTTGAGGCTATTCTGAGCTAATTTTTTTATTTCTCAGTCATCGAAAACATATGTCGTGGCCTCTCATTAGAACCGTCTCGATGAGACGGTTCTAAAGAGGGGTCACAACACGTTTTATGCAAAACTGTGGAAGATTATATCTAAATTGCCATTGTTCCCCTTCCTATCTGGAGCAATGATTGCTTTGTTTCTTTGAATTAGTATCTGTAAGAAACCTAAATATTAGGACAAAGATGCCCAGGCAGTGTGCTCAGCTTCTACATGTTTTGCCATTGTGTCAGACTTCCGGCACATCTTCAGACAGGAAAATTAGATTGTTCAGTTTGAAGAATAGGCATGCAGTCTGAATTATGTTGTATGAATTTTGATTGTGAACTGTGAGGTGTGAAGTTTGAAATGTGAAGTATAAAATGTGAAGTGGTGAACTGTGAAGTATGATATAGGAACTATGAACTGTGAAGTATGAGTCTTAAACTGAAATGTGAAATATAAACCGGGAACTAGGATTTATGAAATTAAGCTACGGATCGTAAAGTTTGAATAAATTGTACGTTGTTCAGGTGTTGACTGAACAGGGATTAACTACCTTTACTTTCCTAAAAATATCAGGTACAAAACATTGTCCCTGCCCTTTATCAGCATTATACATTTCAGCATATTCACAATGATTCAAATGTGTCTCATTTCAGCTTATGCAGTTGACCACTATATGTGCCTGTCCTAATCAGTGCGATAAATCAGGAGCCTCTAAATGTAAAAGTGGTAAAAGTAGTGGTCTTGGAGGCGGAAGCATTCTTCTTATCGTGTAAGTAATTCCAGGGCCCAGTTTTTGTTTGTTTTTTGTTGTTGTTTTTGTTTTGTTTTGTTTTTTTGTTTTGTTTTGTTTTTCTTTCAAAACTAACGACGCTGTTAGTTAGCAAGATGTTACAATTTCAAAGTTATCATATGCAAAAACACTACTATACTATTTTTGCTCCCAAAATGGGAGTTTGCACTGCAAAAGCTCCTCTCATTTTATGGGCAAAATTTTTTAGCTAACATGATTTTATGTATACTAGTAGATTTAACAATCCATTACTAACACCTTCCTATAGCTAAAGATGCTTTGAGCAACTGTTAGCCGATGTAGACGGAGAGGGACTATAAAAATGACCCTATTCCGTTCGTGTAAACGTACATTATTCCGTCTATCTGTCATATTCAAAGGCTAACATTTCACGAAAGCATCGTTAATAAAAAAATAAGCAGACTAATTTTTGCCAGGCTCATAAATAGAGTTATGGCCCTTGTTAAAAAGAAGGAAGTTGTGGTAGAACGATTTAAACCAAATGTTGGATATACATGTACAGCCTTTATAATTGACAAGCAGGCACATGACGTCGAAATGACGTCATATTGACGTCGACGCGACGTCATCACGTCGCATCGACATCAATACGACGTCATTTCTGCCATGTTTGCCGGCTGGGTGAAAGATTGTAAGGACATAGAGTTACGATCCCTTGATTAGCTAATTTTTGTCCGATTCTCATTCCGATATTCCCCAGTAGGCTTAAGGAAACGAATTCATGACATGTAACTCTTGGCACCGAATTTGTCTGCAAAAAGATCCTGATTCACGTTGGACAAATTTCATAAAAATATAACCGAATTACGAAACTTTCTATTTTTTTTTATTTTTTTTTAATTTTACATGTTTGAAATGTCTGACGTAGAGCTTCTTACGCTTTGGTTAAAACAGTATAGGCTGTGCCAAATTGTTCAAAATATGATAAGAGGGTTATTGCACTGATATTTATAGGTTATTGAATTTATATTGGGCAAATATTCGGCACGAGTTCATATGGCGAAGGACGCACGAGCTTGCGAGTGCGTCTCCGCCATATGAACGAGTGCCGAATATTTTACAATATAAATTCAATAACCTTTTTATTATATACCTTTATCATTTATCAGCTAATTTCTGCTGTGTTGTCCACATAAGAAATCAAAATAAATATCGGCATATCAATCCACAATTTCTTGAAATTTGAAATACAGTGTCTTCATACATGCTAAAAGCCACGCCCGACGGCGCGAAAGTGAATATGACGTTATAGAATTGTACGTGACGTCAGTAAACAAACTTTGACGATAACAAGAAGTGGGCGCCATTTTCCAGTTCTACTCTCCGCAAATCTTAGCAAATTCTCCATTATTATTCCCAGACTATGCCGTAAAAGATTGACAGATCAAAGGTAAATCATATTTAATTGTCTTCCATGCAATTTATACAGCGAAACTGACAGCAGTGTTATCATTTTACGCGGTTTTTGTCAAAATGGCTGCCACACTTTTATTCTCTCAAAACAAAAGTAGTTCTGGTGAACGTGACTCCTTAACTCCGTGCAATATGCACTTGACTCCGTGCAATATGCAAAAAAATATTGCACGGTTACTCCAATGTAAAGTGAATGGGGATCTTTTTAGGTATTTAATAATGGGGATTATTATATACCTGAAAAAGACCCCCGTTTACTTTGCATTGGAGTAACCGTGCAATATTTTCTGCATATTGCACGGAGTCAAGTGCATATTGCACGGAGTTAAGGAGGCACGTGCTCAAGAACTACTTTTGTTTTGATAGAAGAAAAGTTTGGCGGCCATTTTGTCGTCGACTGCAATTCAAAACGAGTAGAATAATGACACCAGTGTCGGTTTCGGTGTATAAATTATATAAAAGACAATTAAGTATAATTCACCTTTGATCCGCCACTCTTTTAATTAATATTCTGCGGTAATAACGGAGATTTTCGTCAGAGCTGCTGAGAGTAAGACTCGAAAATGGCGCCCAGTTCTTGTAAACGTCAGCGTTTGTTTACTGACGTCACGTCCGATAACGTAACGTCATTTGTACTTTCGCGCCATCAGGCGTGGCTTTTAGCGTGTATGAAGACACACTATAGCATAATGTAATTTCAAATTTAAAACCAATTGTGGCTGATATACCGATATAATATTTTGATTTCGTACACAGAGAGCACTGATGAAACTAGCAGACTAATATCAAAGGTATATAATAAAAAGGTTATTGAATTTATATTGTGAAATATTCGGCACTCGTTCATATGGCGGAGACGCACTCGCAAGCTCGTGCGTTCTTCGCCATTTGAACTCGTGCCGAATATTTCCCAATATAAATTCAATAACCTATGATTATTATATACCTGAAAAAGACCCCCGTTTACTTTGCATTGGAGTAACCGTGCAATATTTTCTTCTTATTATATACCTAAAATATCCCCCATTCACTTTACATTAGAGAAACCGTGCAATATTTTCTGCATATTGCACGGAGTCAAGTGCATATTGCACGAAGTTAAGGAGTCACGTTCCCCAGAACTACTTTTGTTTTGAAAGAAGAAAAGTTTGGCTGCCATTTTGTCGTCGACTGCAATTCAAAAACGGGTAGAATAAAGACCCTAATGTCGGTTTCGGAGGATAAATTACATAAAAGACAATTAAATATAATTTACCTTTGAACTGTCACTCTTTTAATTAACATTCTGTGGTAATAACGGAGATTTTCGTCAGAGTTGTTGAGAGTAAGACTCGAAAATGGCGCCCAGATTTTGTAAACGTCAACGTTTGTTTACTGACGTCACGTCCGATAAAGTCACGTCATATCAACTTTCGCGCCATCAGGCGTGCCTTTCAGGGTGTATGAAGACACCAAATAGCATAATGTAGTTTTAAATTTAAAACAAGTTGTGGTTGATATACTGATATTATAGTTTGATTTCGTACACAGAGAGCACTGAAGAAACTAGCAGATTAATATCAAAGGTATATAATAAAAAGGTTATTGCATTTGTATTGTGAAATATTCGGCACTCGTTCATATGGCGGAGACGCACTCGCAAGCTCGTGCGTCCTTCGCCATATGAACTCGTGCCGAATATTTCACAATATAAATTCAATAACCTATAAATATTGTCCTCCTTTGGAATAGCTGCGGACGCTCGCTAGCTCGCGTCCAACTCAGGATAATATAGCCCAATATCAGCGCAATTACCCTATATGATGGGAAAGTTATGACAACATTGTGGGCCCAGGCCTACTAAGTCAGAAGTCAAGTCTGTTGAAACGGATGAATGGATGGAATATGAAAAATAAGTGGAGTTCCAGAATAGAGCCTTGTAGCATACCAAGCCCGACGTCTATTGCTGTCGAATTACTCATTGAAAAGCCTAACGTTTATTAGAAAACCTGATGATGTATTTCTTTTTTGTAGATTCTTTTCCCTATTGATCCTATACTTAATAGTGGGCACTTTGTTCATGAAATTTGTTAAAAAGGCCGAAGGGAAAGAAGTCATTCCAAATGTCGGATTCTGGACAGCTGTGCCTAGCCATATAAAGGTTATTCTCTCTCTCTCTCTCTCTCTCTCTCTCTCTCTCTCTCTCTCTCTCTCTCTCTCTCTCTCTCTCTCACACACACACACACACACACACACACACACACACACACACACACACATGTTATGTGGATATTGTAATATATATGATTATATATGTCTGCCTCGCGTCGTACATGCAACCAAGCAAGTGTACGCTGTCTCAAATGGCGTCAGTATTATCAATTATACATTGACCCTTTCAAGACCGGAACCCTGTTTGTGGGACATATTCAGACAGCGCAAACCCAGTTTAGAAGCTGCAAACGCGGCATCTGATCAGGGTCTACACTGTTTGTTCACAGAAATATCTATGCAAAATACAATTAACATGAAAACAGCCACCAGAAACCCATACAACTAAAAATGGACTCTTCCAAATGATAAGGATGGACAAGTCTACTAGTCAAAAAGGGTTAATGATTCTGTTGCCCTGTTTACCCTGAATATGTAGACAGATAAGCCTTAGAGTAACAAAAGCAGTCAGCTCTCTCAAAGTGATGTTCATCACAAACTACTGATATTTCAAAGTAAAATTTCTGAGCTATCAGTAGTTTGAGATTAAAGAAGTTGAAATGAAAACAAAAGTAGGAAATGTGCCCCAACCATATTCTTTGATATACGAGAGTACTTTTAGATATCAGTGTTCGATTTTGATTGATTGATTGATTGATTTGATGCTTTACGTCCACGGTAAACAGCTATGGTTATGTCGGGACGGTCAGTTAACCTAACCACACTATTCCTGGGCAGGCTTAGACCTCCTAAGCGGTTAACCAGTACTAAGTGCACATACTTTCGCCAGTAACTGACAACTGAACTTCTTGAATCAGCGGAAGGAGAAAGGAAAGTATGTGGCCAGACCGGGTTTCGAACCCAGGACCTCTGACTTATGAGTCAGGTGCCCTACCGATTCGCCACGCGGCCCGGCTATCAGTGTTCGAGATATCAAGAGTTGACTGTATATAAATATGCTTCTAGGGTTTGAATCAGTGTTCGAGATATCAAGAGTTGACTGTATATAGATACGCTTCTAGGGTTTGAACCCCCCCCCCCACCCCCCTTCTAAGACAAACTTACATAAGAACCGTATTAGCTTCCCTAGTAAGTACATTCCTTGTGCAGTGGTGGGAACCTTTGCTGCCTGTGAGCGAATTCCGTCCTTCAAGATTACCCCTGCCCCTTTGTACCACATATCCCTCACCCATCCTCTGTGAGAAGAGAGACAAATATTTCTATGTAATCGCGGTCTGACTTTCTCACTACTGATCAAAGCAAATTTTCTGGTCTCAGAAAATTCACTTTTAGATACCATTAATTGGAGCCTATTGGTGTTGTGGTGTGCGTCCAGCGCAGACTCAGATCAGCCTGGGCATCCGCCCAGTCTGATCAGAGTCTTCGCTGTCCGCATGGAGGTAGCTTAGGCCCTTAGCTACCCTTTAAGCGCTTAGCGAAGAGTCTGATCGGATTTGGCTGAGGCCCAGGCTGATCTGAGTGTGCACTGGGCGCACAACCACATTGTTGGTTTTGTCGTGCCGCGGCTCATACTATTTTGTATAAGAGGGTACTTGAGATAACGAAAGGCAACTGTATATCACTTTGCATGATGAAACCTACAAGATTGTCTTAGAAGAAACGGCTTCATGAAATGCTAACAGACATACAGATGTACGAACGAAAGGCCACTATGATGACAATAACTCTAAAGGTTTATGTTCAGTTTCTATAACCGATTGGAGATATACAGTTCAAAATAGTGCAAGAATCGGCAGAAATTTCACATTCGATTATCGGTTTTCAGACACTGACTTATTATCGATTATTAATCGCTGCTTATTTTTGCTGTACAATTCACTGCCTGTGAAATATTGTTCAAACACTGTTAGCTCTCAGGTTTTCCACACTACAAATGGAAATATAAAGAAAAAGTATATCTTTAAAAAAAAGATAAACGTTGCCAGAAAATATTAAGTGATAAAGTGCCGGACACGGAACCTCGGTCGGGAGCGTGTCCACTGCGAATGCTAGCGACACTGAGTTTGATCCTCGCATCCGTTACGTTCTTTCGTGGAGACATTTCCTTCTCTTCCGTTGATTTTAGAAGAACAGCAGTCAGTTCAGAGCGAAGGAATGTGCACTCAGTACTTGTAGACTGCCTCTGTGAGGTTTGCACAGAAACAGTGTGGTTAGGTTACTTACGTGTTCGACATTTCCCCGTTATCAACCGGGCCGTAACCCATCCCCCGCCCTTGTGCCTTCACACTGTTCACAGTCAATGTACATATCTTAAGTTTACATATGGACACGACTGTGATGACACATTTGTGTATTCGCTTTTAAAGGAATAAGTCGGACAATTTCCAATCTCTTTGGAACTCAAGTGCTAGTATTCTTAAAGACCAACTAGTCAGTCCTCCGTCTTTTATTTTCCGTCAACCTTCGGAAAAAACTGTGTGTCAAGTCCAATACGATTGGCGACAGGCCGATCTGTTTATTATACCGGCCAATGGAATGGCGTAAAATGTGGGTCATTAGTAAGGTTAGACGTTGCCTGACGGCAACGAAAAAACGAATACCTTCCATTGAATAAACTGCTATAAATTTGACCCAAAACGATTGATTTTCGATTATAATCGATTAATCTTTCTACCACTAATTCAAGAAAGAAAAAAATAGAAATTAGAGCAAAATGCTACTTAGTTTTATTCATTTGTATCAAAAGGACTAAGTGTTCTCTGTTTGTATCTCTGTTTGTAACTTGACTGTTATCTTTTTTCAGGGTGGTATTATGTTTACGTTTGCGAAGATCACAAGAAGACAAGCGCCGACTTATGACAGTATATAAACCATTTTCATATGCGCAAATATGCGCACACAATATCATACATACATCTGATGATACTCATGACTCGGAAATACTCATATAAGGCAAAACGGGAGATAAAATAAATAGGGGCTCGACATGACAAAACCAACAAAGTGGCATGTGCCCCCTGCGAAGACTCAGATCAGCTTGGGCATCCGTCCAGTCTGATCAGAGTCTTCACCGTCCGCAAGGAGCTTGCTTAGACCCTCAGATACCCTTTAAACGCACAGCAAAGACTCTGATCAGATGGTTGCCCAGGCTGATCTGAGTATTCGCTGGGTGTACAAACCACTTTGTTGGTTTTGTCGTGTCGCGGCTCAACTTGTATTTTCTTAAGGTGCATGGCTTCTCCTCCATGTTACTGCCATTTTTACAAAGGGAGACATCCACTGTGACTCTCTCTCTCTGTTTGCTTCCATGGATAACGGGACCATTCCAACATGTGATCTTCTCGTAAAGAAAAAAAACAAACAATTGCTCCTAGGGAAACAAAATGATTTTCTTTACAACACAGAAAAAAGAGGCGGGACTGAAAATGAGTTGCTTCCCCTTCCATAACCTTAAGAAAATAATCACTTTGTTGACAAACCCCGAGGTCTGTGATATACATGTATTACATTCAAAAGACAGAAGAAAATGCATTTGTGTCATAGCTTTTTAGGCCATCCTCATTTCTTTTCCTATCAAATATATTATCAACTTCATTTATGTGCTTACAATAGTATAGTTAATAAATTATCAGACAACACATTGTGTGTCCTGCTTTTTTAGTTGTACAACGACCTATGTTTTGAGTACCTGTTTTTGGTTTAAGGTAGATGGATACTGAAAAGAAATATTGGCGGGGCATTCCAACCATTATACCATCTAAGTAACACAAAGAGCTATAAAACATTTGGATAAAAAAACTCTTTCACCATTTTGTTTTCCTAAAATACAATATTTTGTATTTCTACATACTTTTTTTACACATTTCCATTAAAATTCATATCTCTAGCGCATGAATGCACTTTCATTCTGCAAATCATATAATCTATAATATAGGTTATTTGAAACATACTGGTAAAAAATGAAGTTATCTTGATAATATGTTTACTTTTTGTAAAAAAATGCAAGAAATTTGAGTTTCATGAAAAACGTCATGGAAAATATATTTGATCGATGGGGCATGCATATGCATAATATTTTAGGAAAACTTAACAAAAAAAAAAAAAAAAAAAAAAAAACATTTCACTGTTTCGTTTCCTAGAAAAACAATGTTTAATTGCAAAAATATCCCCTTAACAGACAGTCCACATTCTGCATCTGCTTCAAACACAGCCGGTCCTTGCCCTACTATTTACTTTCCTGTTATACCGGTTCTTCCATAGAGTAATGCCTACAAAATGCTGAGATGGGATCATGGCAACTGTGAATACCTTGATCATTCTGGTTCCTAAGTAACAGTCTGATCTCAGTTTTCACTGTTTGCACAGACCTATCTGCCCGAAAACTTAGGATCTTTATCTTTATGGTAGACATTGTTAGTGTGAGTTATAACTGTATAAACTCCACAGTTGGTCGGTTTCACCATGAACAATAACTCTCCTTTGTTTTAACAAATAAAAACAGAGTTATTGAGTATCAACGTTTACCTCAATTCTTTTCTATTTGTAATACAAGCTATATGCAAAGTAAAAGCAGGATTGAAGACGAAACATATCTGAGGATAAGCATCATTTTAATAGCCACTTTTGTTGTCATGGAATTCAACACTGTGGGAAATACAACTCTGCAGGCACACAACGTTGAATCTACGTTGATTCGACTCCGCAACGTTGATTCAACTTTGCCCGATCAGAAGCCATGTTTAACAGGAAAGTAGAATCTCTCTCTCTCTCTCTCTCTCTCTCTCAAGACATATACTTGATATAATTAATAATACGTCGATGGCCAACTTTTCTAGGAAGCATTCTCTCTATAAATTATCAATAACAGGTAGAGGACAACGTGGGGTTGTTTTGATACACTGTCCGGTAAATGAATTCCATTGTTTACACTGATTGAATTAGGCGTCACTTTCAAGCCCACAACACTTTGATGGAACCTTCAAGATTCACGCTTTTGGCAAGGACAATGTCACAAAATTTTAACCAGATATTATATCGATATTAAAATGGCGGCACGGACATCAGTTGAAATTTTGTTACAGATTTTTTGTCCAAAGTACGAAACTTTTTGGTCCAATCAAAGTGTCGGCAGAACCAGAAAGATGTGGACTGGGAAAGTGGTGCATAGATAGAAAAATCCCAGCGGGCACATGACGTTTAGATGACGTCGTGCTGACGTCATTTGGACGTTGTGTGACTGCTGGGATAATAGGTTGACATTCACTCACAGTATCAACTTCCTGTGCAGCGTAACAAAACAAAACAAAAATTAAAAAAATGATAAAATAACAGAAACGCATGATCCCACCTTGACTAAGCAAGTGTTAACTACAGCAATGGTCGAATTTATAAATGAAAATAACGTTAGGTTAAGAAATGATATTAGTCCTTGAGATGGCCCAGCTAAATTTTCGTTTGGCTACACCCCAGAGGGACAAAGGTTTTATGGTATCATTTTAAAGCTATGAATGTCAGTTTTCAGAATCAGCTTGTCTTCTACTTGTGGAGGTGTCCGTTTGGGGTGTAGACACCTTTGTGTAAAGGTACCCTCTCTCACTTTTTTGTCGTCAATATAATTAAAATGCCAATACATAAATGTTGTAAAGACTGATCAGAGCCCATTTCATATGTATATAGAGCTGATAACAGAATTCCTTCTTTAAGGCGGAGCTCTAGTAAGTAGTATTTGCAGAAAGTCCTGTCAGAATCTTGTTTACTAACATCTGTTAACCCTCTGACTGCTTTGCTTAAGCCTGTGCCTGTAAATTATATATGCTGTTTGTGAATATTTCCATTCTATTAAGTTATAGCAACTAAATCAATTTGTTTTGTTTCATGTTAGCATTTGTCCATGGCGCTATCTTTAGAAATTGGAAAAATAACAACTTATATTATGGAGGTCACGTAAATAACAATGTTTCATATTAATCCATTTCAGTAAACTTTTCAACGTTCCCGAATGTTTTCAAAACCTCTCATATTACATTCTGACCAATTTTATTAACTGTTGTTGCTTGACACTTGTACAATTTAGGTTTACGGTGTCACTGGATGTGTTTTATACGTGACAAAAATAGAATATGCCAATCTTATACATATTCTAACTTGGACAAATTTTGAACATAATCAGTTTTTTGTAGTGTTCTAGATTCTTGCTGCATAAATCAACAATTCTTCCGTTGTATTTTGCCAATTAAGTATACTTGCTATCTTTCTTTTGGCACTAGATACTTGATATTTAGCCTTAAAACAAACCAAAGACATAACATAAAGTGACTGTGGTTGTAGGTCAGCACTTTTTAATGTATGAAGCAAATCAAATGATGAACAGTTAGCAGTTAGTCTAGTAAGGCAACTGCCTCATCAGCTTTGTACATGAATTTTTCATGTACAAATGCCTAGTTCGACTGGTAATCTACAATACATGTACAAGTTTTTACAATGTTTATTAAAATGATTTGGATTTTAAGAGCACGCAAAGCGAAACACTGTTGACAAGAGAAATGCAAACTGATATTTAATATTTTTCCTTTTTGACTGAATGTTAGTTTAACATTTGCTTGTTGGGCACGTTTGTTTGTGTTAAGATTATAGGGACAATTTACGTTACGTAAACTGCTAAACTGAATTTTTTAGACAAAATTGAGAAATAATTACATTATGTCAAGATTGTATTGAATTGTCTATATATGTCCTAACGATGTCTCAGTTAAGCAGGACTTTTGGAGTATAATATCAGAAACATGAAATTGAAACTACTATACTAGTGATACGAGGAAATGAGTAATTTGCTATGCAAAAGCTGGAGTTGGGCTCGAGAAATATTTCCTTTTATGGTTGTCTTAATTCCCGTAATGGTACTTTTGCTTTTTCCCGTGTTACAAACACTTTCCAAAAGTACTTTAAAGAGTTGCTAAGGCACGGAACCTTGTGTTTTTTTTATTGACAAAGCTTTTTTTTTTTTTTTTTTTTTCAAGTTAAAATATCAGCAGTAGGATTTGTTTCTATAGATCAATCAATGTGCAGTTGCAAATGAAAAGGGGCAGAGTATATTGATTAAGGACAATGCTGGAGAGGGATTTATTGACCAAGCTCATTTGTCTATTTCTTCCATAATGTTTTGCTGCATGATAAGAGAAGAAAGGGCAGCAAAATGCAACGGGTAACATTTATAACCATTTTGTCGAGTAATTCACTGATACATCCCACCGAATGTCTAGTAATATGGCATTTTGAGTAAGCCTCAAACAAATAATATAGGTCTTTTATAATTTTACTCATCAAGGATTAATACAAAAAGTTATTCTTGTTATCTCGCCTTAAATAACCTAATTTTTGGCAATCATTTTGAGGTAAAACAATGATATAGTCCTACTGCTTATCAACAGCATCCTTTGCCAGACATAACAAATAAAGATGATACAACATTTTGGTTATATACAAACAAATAATGAAGCAATACATATATTGAACGTTGTTTGAATATTATCAGTCTTCAATAATAATTTATGCACTGATAAAAGCATAACGGAATAAGCAACGAGCATGAAAATAACATGGTCAGGAAAAACTGGTAATATGATGGTGATACATAAAGCTCGGGAACAAATGGATAATGGGAAACTCTAAGTTTTGTTCTAGGCTTCAAGGTCTACAGCCTCAAATCTATAATATTTGCTACTGGTCGGGTTTATGTCAGTAATATGCTGCTGTATTAATGACGAGGGCTATACAAACAGGTAACGTTGATTACAGCTCAGAAGGTAAACGGTAAACGTTTTACTTCAGTATTTCAGCTTTCTCAATATCTGTCTCGGCAATGTTATTATCAATTTCAAGATATGGAATAGAGTTAGAATGAGGCGAAATTTTCAGAAATTCAGCAGAGACTTTATACCATAGTTTAGAATTATGTTCGGTATGCCTAAGTTCATTAGCAAGTTTTTCGTTGTAATCTTTTTTAGCCTGTCGAATGATTGTTGTGACCGAGTTACGCTTCAACTTAAATTTTTTCCAGGCATGTTCACTTTTGACCCTTTTTGCGATTCTGAATAGCCGTTTTCTTTGTCTTATTTGGCGTTTAATGAATGAGTTAATCCATTGTGGTTAGTTTGGTCTAATAGTTATTGTTTTATTTGGGATAGACTCCTTGGCTGCTTTAATAATTAAGTCGGTAACCTTAACAGTAATTTCATTTAAGTTATTCGCAGGTGAAATAAATTCCCAGTCAGTCTGTTCTAACAAACGTCTATATTTAGGATAATTCCCCCTTTCGTACAACCAAATATGTCTAGTGAAAGATTTCTGTACCGGTTTCCTAACTTTCAATGTGAGCATTACTGGGCAGTGATACCTTACTAGATCAGGTATAAATGGGGATATAACATCGCTATATAAGACATTTTCAGGCTTACTAACGAAGATAAGGCCGATTGACGAAGAAGAGTTCTCAGTATAATGTGTTGCTTCGTCAATAAGTTGATGAAGATTATAAGACAGTGCTATGCTGTTTATCTTATTCTTTGATGCGGATTTCATCAAGTCACAGTTAAAATCGCCCAAGATTACAAGTAGACCTTGAGCTGACCATAGACCCCCCTCCCCCCCCCCCCCCCAGGGGGAATTTTGGACAGTATGATTTTCTAAAACTACATTATATACGAAACAAAATGACACATGTTAGCCCTCTGTACGTTGGGGCATTAACGTGAAACGTCAACGTTACTTACACTACCCAAATTTACATATTCACGTTATAATAGAAAATACACATTGGTATACACATATGAGTATTCGCCCTAAATAATGTTGGGTTTTGTCTGCTAGTACATAAATCGCTGTTTCAAGGTAATTGACATTGTCAGTGATAAGTTGATTAACCCGTATAACGTAGTTTACGTTGTATTTGACGTTTTTCCCCTTCAGTGTCTAAATACATGTAATATAAGGAGCAAATTGTAAGAATGAAGTGAAGAGAAAAGTCATTGTCATATATATGACTGTTTCAATAGTCTAGTATAAAAAAACAAACAAACTAAAGTCTTACAAAACTCATCAGTAGTCACGATAAATATGTAACGTATATAACCACAACAAAAATTCGGAAAAAACAACCAGACTATATCTCTGAATTGGTGGACTGAAGTTTATACGTGCTCCATCAATCTTCTTTGATTCATGCACAGCTTAGATAGGTTAGGCAGCAGTTAGCAGTGGATATATTAAATGTGGACAGAAACTATCTTATTTTTGAAGAATTTAACCTACAAAATGACAAAAAAGCTAAGAAAGCCAACATCAGCTGCATTTCATTTTTCACATTTTCTATATTATGTCTTAAATAGACACTGTTGTATATGTAAATATGAAGAAACGCCAGTTTTATATGTCCTCAAACTATAAAAAATATATCATCGGATAGTGTATATTTAAAATGCAATCTAACAGTAATGTTACGTTACATAATTGTTATATGTCGGGGGATAAGATTTGTGAGTCATCTGTTATCAAAAATTTAGTCCCGGGCAATATGAATTATTCATTGCTGTAGTATTAGCTTACCACTGGTAGTCAGATGGCAATATAGCTCTTTGAAATACACAAAAACTCAGCAAGACTCACATAGATTGTTATAGCTGAAGCATTTCGACCTTGCCTTCAATTCAGTTTCACTTAAAAGTGACTTCATAAAGATGATTTTTTTAAATTTTATGCATAGAATGAAATAAGTAGGAGTTGATATATGCTGCAACTGATTAATATTTAGGTTCTTGTCATGATGGGGATAAAACCAATTTCGCTACCTGTGCTGTTGGCTGAGCTCAATTACCCTACATACAAATATGGAACTGTGACTGCCAGCCGAGGCAATCAAAAGCAGTACCAACTCTCCCAACAGGGATAAACACCATTTTTCTATGCTGTCAGTCGAATCGTCAGCCACGAGCCTCTTTGCTAAGTAACTGCTTTACATAGATTAGCAAATATGTGTGGCTCCTGTGATCATAACTTACATATTAATTTGTGACCTACGTGATCTGTTTATGCAGCTCCCGGCCTTCAAATACATTACAAACTATTAACAATGTGAACATTTAAGGCTGATAGAAAGTGACATACTTTATGAAGCATACATCATTCTGTCATCAGCTTGTTCAGGAGTTCTATTTTTCATTATGTTGTTACAAATATTTAACTGGTCAGGTAATTTTGCAAACCCCATGGTTTTATTCCCACTTGTTGTTACTCTCACGGACTAAAGGTGTTACGAAATACAAATTTCAGTCAGACAATGTTTCAATATGTAAGCAACTAAAATTGTTATTTGGATATTGCCAAAATGCTGTATTCCCTAATAGTATTTAACAAATTTGGACAAAGATGATAAAATAAGCAGTAAGATGTCATAATAAGCAGTTTTCAACCATATTTATTGCCAAAAAGTAAACAATATGGTAATGCAAAGTCACAGAGATATAATGCAGTAATTTATTTAGGTTAACCATTTCTTGGCATGTATAGGTATGCACTATTTCTATTGTTTGATTATTTGCTCTTTAGAAATACTGTTTTGCTAGTTTAGGATATCGGAAATGAAGAATCCATAAACTCGCAATGAAAACGTTGTATACGTTACTTGTTCGGCCTTTCTTTTCTTTTTTTATCTTTTTTTTCTCAATATTATGCTGCAAAGCATAACTACGGTGTAGGCGAATACATTCTGAAGGAGAACAACGAAGATTTGCTCATAGATATCTGAACAGCGAGGACTAACATTAATATATTCTGTCATTTTCATTTGCCATTTCATTATGTGTGCAGAGCTACTGGAACACTGTCCCTGAAACATTTTTGTCCAACTAAACATATCTTTATGTTCTTTGGTGAATAGATGCTTTAATAGATGGTTGAATGTAGTTAGATTCTTTAAGAGATTATCAAAAGTATTTAGACTTTAAAAAGAAAGAAACAAAAGCATAGAAATATAGATCATCTTAAACATAGCATTTATAGATTGCTACAGTATGCTAGTAAACTGCCAGTGTCTCTTTTCTGTATTAAATGTTTCTGATACTATTCTCCCAAACTCCTTGTTGACACATTATTGTTAAATACATAAATGAACTAAATAAAGCAATGTATTGACACTACCATTTATTATTTTCAAAAGTTTGTTTCTTAACTGTAACTCAGCAATGTTGTTTCCCTTGGTAACGTAAAATATACGATAGTCTTACTAAAGTAAGAATACACTGCCAGCAATATATCTACATTCGCTTTGATGCAAAACTGTATTTGGCTTAAGTCTTCAAACTTCAGGTTTACTGTTCTGCTTTATGGTTCTTTCAGTGTGCACGTAAAAACTATACCAAATCCTGTCAGTAAACAAGGTGGTACTACATTTGCATTGTTAATTACTGACTATTTTATAATTTTATACTAAACATGCCAATGTTTTAATGTTATCATACTGATTGTATATCATTTTATTCGAGCCCTATATGCAAAATCTATGCTGGCTTAGCTGCGGCTTTATCTTTTTTATCTTTTCTGATGTGATATATTGTTTATTTTTTTAAGTTGTATATAACAAAATTTCACGTATGTTACTGTCTTTAGAACTCAAATGTACAAATTGTAAAAGAAACAAACTGGGCAACGCCATTATGAAATACTTTTATTTTTGATATAATAACAAATTTGCCAGCCAAAAACCCGTATTACATGTGCAGAATATGTCAATGCCCTTAACATTACAATTTGTAGTATACTGTGTTTAATCACGTATAAAACACACCTCATGAATCCCTGAGAGAAGTGTTGCTAGGTCCAAGTACACAGTATATCATAAGAACACCCAGACTTATATATGTTATTGTTTTTTATGTGACAGTGGGAAAAAACCTGATTAAAGGTATTATAATGAAAACCTGATTAAAGGTATTATAATGAAATATTTTAAATGTTAATGTTATTTACGTTACTTCTAGTAATGACTTATCATAGAAAATAGAGCAGAATGCATTTTTCTTTTATATTAAAAGATTCTTTCATGAAGAAACTGCTACCAACGAAAATAAAATGATTCTATCATCAAATTATGTGAGTTTAACAAAAATAGCCCTCGGTAACGTATATAACCGATCGTTATGGCCGACTAAAATGCGTTCAAAATATTGTGGAACTGTTCCTTGCTGTTTAGATAGGCTGGCATATTCAATATTACCTTTTCCTGTTGTTTTTTAATTCATACAGTGTAGTTCAAGCACTTGAATTATACAGAAAGTGATAATTGTAATATGGAACATTTATAAGGGGGTACTGTGTTAAACATCCTATTTCTTCCAAAGTATACATGATAGGATAATAATTTTTGCAGATCTGAAAAGATCAATAAATTGTCTTTAATACAGTAACAAACATATGGTCTAATAATAAAGGAGTAACTTACAAAAAGAAAGTAATCTGGATAGAAATAGCAATTTTAATGGAGTGTAAAGACAAATGTCACGTATATGACACCATGAGGGCTAAAGTGACCTGTCAAACATCATAACTTTTAGCTACTGGATTGTTCTATTAGACTCTACTATAATTTTAAACATAGGAAAGTGATATCTATTTTTTAATAATTTTTGATTATTTTTATTTTATGTTTATTTTTTTAATGGGTAACGTTTGTAACAGGCTGTTACAGCTTAACGCCCCACTCGCCAGAGGGCTAACATGCTGCAAAATACTTCTAAGATGCTGGGCTATAAGAAAAGTATGGTCTACAAAATTCCCCCTGGGGGGGGGGGGGGAGGTAAACCATTTCTGGCTCATGGCCTAAAGGTCGTTTATCGGCGAGTTACACAGGTTTTCAAAGGAAAGTTCGATAAGGTCCCAGTAGTCCTGGCCGGTATTTGGTGGCCTATAAAATCCACATAAAAGAAATGTATGGGATTTAATGGAAACTTCAACACAAAGTGCCTCTATATCGCCTTGTATGATGTCATTGCGACGGACTGTCTGTATACCCGTTCTAATGTATATGGCTACACCGCCACCAATTCGATCACGCCGGTCTTTCCTGTACGGGGGTTCAAGGTTAGGAATCAAAATATCGTCATCAGAAGTTTGGGGTGAGAGCCACGTTTCCGTAAATATTAGAATATCGTAGTTTTGCATTTCAGCCTCTAGTAAGCCCAGTTTTGGCAATATACTTTGTATGTTTAAATGAATAATGTTTAAGTTGTGGGCAAATGCGGACGACACGTTGCTACTGGAGGAAAAAGACTCGGCCAATGGGTCTGGGCCCGGATTTGGGTGCACGTCACCCTACAGCATTATGATAATAACAGTTGGAACGCAGACTCATCACATTTGAGTAAATCATTTTCTGAGCGGTCGTCTACGCACAAAGAAATAATCCCTTTTTTTCGCCGGAAAAAAATGACGGGAAATTTTGAACAGAAACAGTCCCAAAATAATGCTCGTTTGATAAGATATGCAGTCATAATTTTCCAACGGACCAGATCAGAATGAAATTTGATGTTTTGTTATTGAAATCAGACGCATATCGGTACCTCAATGCAGTTTGCACACCCAAAACAACGATCACAGTTTGACAACCGTTTTTCAGAAAAGTAAAACCCTACGACAGTACCCCAAAGTTATTTTGCAAATAAAATTGTCCCAAAAACCAAATTAGATGCCATTATAACTGAACCGTAGTTCATACATTCGACCGTCTTTTAGCGTGGTATATCTTCGGGAGAAAGTCTATTTAGTTTGAAAATCGATAATGAAGTTGGTCATTTTTACGTATACATGGCACGTGCGTTCGTCAACACACAGACATTTTTTTCAGCTGGATCGACTTGAGGAGACCAACTGTTTCTTCATTTATGGTATAGTAAAGCTTGTAATCATTTAGCATACTGTGAATTTATTAAGATTTTGCGTTAGTCTGTCTGACTGCGATTTTTTGGGCTTCTGAATTTAGGCTACACGCCGAGAACGAGAGAAAGCAAAACAAACACACTGGTCAACCCCAAAGTTTGACAAACGAAAATCCACAAGACATGTCGCTCCATCTTCAGGTGACAACTCGCCCCAAATTCTAAGAAAACTCCCCCAGACAAATTCCTCCAAGATAACGCGCCCCACATTCTGAGACCACTCGCTCTTCTAAAGAATTCTGTCCCGAACGACGCCCCCCCCCCCCCCTACCCCCTCAACACACACGTACCATTTCAGAAGTCATCCAACAAAAAATACAAGAGACAGCTTATCCTTCCTCATAAATCTGCCAAAACCCTGTTCCGCTAGGCGCTAAGGGACCGACCATTTGATATTCTTGAGAGGGGGGGGGGGGGGGGGGGGGGGGCTGGTATATTTCGAAAAAAATCCCTGTCTTTGGAAGAAAAAATATGCAAGTAAAAAATAAATCAGCTCATAAGGGGATTTCAAAAAATAATCTGGCCTCAAAAATCAGTGAAAAAAAAAATAACCTGGCTCCACCCAAAATTTCCAAAAAAAGAGTCTGGGCCCTGCACTTTTGGTGGGAAGATAGCAACTGCCTACCTACCCACCAAAATTCACCTTACCCCTGAGTCTGGACCCTGCACTTTTGGTGGGTAGATAGCAACTGCTTACCTACACACCAAAATTCACCTTACCTCTCCCTCCCCCCGCCCTCCCCCCCAAACAAAAATGGCCACTTGGGACACCCTAGATCTATTTTTTTTATTTAACGGCACATTTACCGTGATCAACCTGCATAGTAAGACACACAGGTCTGAGCAAGCAGTGTAGACCCAGGAGCAGTCTGATCTGGGTCAGCAATTTTTCCTTAATACCTGCACATTTTGGGTACTCCATTTGTGGGTGATATAGATATGTTCAAAATGTAGGATGCTGTTATCTTAGTATTATGGGTAATTACAGTGGGAACGCAGACTCATCACATTTGAGTAATTCATTTTCTGAATGGTCGTCTACGCACAAAAAAGTAATCCCTTTTTTCGCCGGAGAAAAATGGCGGGAAATTTTTGTCAGAAACAGCCCCAAAATAATGCTCATTTGAAAAGATATGCAGTCGTGGTTTTCTGACGAACCAGATCACAATGAAATTTTATGTTTTATTATTACAATCAGATACATATCGGTACCTCAATGCAGTTTGCACACCCAAAACAACGATCACATTTTGACAACCGTTTTTCAGAAAATTAAAACCCTAAGACAGTACCCCAAAGTTATTTTGCAAAGAAAATTGTCCCAAAAACCAAATTAGATGCCATTATAACTGAACCGTAGTTCATACATTCGACCGTCTTTCAGCGAGGTATATCTACGGGAGAAAGTCTATTTACTTTGAAAATCGATAATGAAGTTGGTCATTTTTACAGCACGTGCGTTTGTCAACACACGGACATTTTTCTGCTTGATCGACTTGAGCCAGTTGAGGAGACCAACTGTTTCTTCATTTATGGTACAGTAAAGTTTGTAATCATTTATTATAACGTACTGTGCATTTATTAAGATTTTGCGCAAGTCTGCCTACCTGTGATTTTTTGGGCTTCTGAATTTAGGCTACACGCCGAGAACGAACGAGAGAAAGCAAAACAAACACACTGGTACTCGAGTAAACCACAAAGTTTGACAAACGAAAAACATTGAGTGATTGACCGGCTGTTTTTTTAATAGTGGAACAAGAAAGAGCAAGCGGAATGATAATAAATATTTCAAGTGAAACCTACATGCTTTAGTCGAATTACGGACAACTCGCCCCAAGACAACTCGCCCCACAAAAATCTCGCCCCAAGACAAGTCGCCCCTCCTTCAGATGACAACTCGCCCCACATTCTGAGACAACTCCCCCAGACAACTTCCCCCAAGACAACGCGCCCCACATTCTGAGACCACTCGCCCTTCTAAAGAATTCTGTCCCGGACGACGCCCCTCCCCCGCCCCTCCCCCCCCCCCTCCCCCAACACACACGTACCCTTTCAGAAGGCATCCCACAAAAATACAAGAGACAGCTTGCTCTTACTCATAAATCTGTCAAAACCCTGTCCCGTTAGGCGCTAAGGGACCGACCATTTGATATTCTGTGTGTGTGTGGGGGGGGGGGGGGGGGGGGGGGGGGGGGGGACTTTGGATATGCAGATATGCAAGAAAAAAAAATTAGCTCATAAGGGGATTTAAAAAAATCAGACATCGAAAAACATTGAAAAAAAAACCTGGCTCCACCCAAAATTTCTTAAGAAAAGTCTGCAGATAATTCCATTTGAATTGAGTTTTTAAAACTGTCACTGGCTTCTGGGGGTGCAGACTCCCCATATTTAGTAATGTTTTAATATCTACAATTTATTTTTTACACCAGCAGCACCCCCCCCCCCCGCCCCCCAACACCCCCATACACATATCATATGTTCATACATTTTACCAAAAAAAAAACCTATACAACATTCACATACATGTATTATTGATCAGCCGCATTACGAAGTAAATGTTTCTACTAAATAAAACTGAATTGCAAAAGAGTCACTAGCTTGTGGGACACAAAGCCATTATGGCAAAAAAAAAAACACTCTAAAAGGAGGCGAAATTCCTAAAAAAAACAACAACCCTTTATTTCTTTTATCATCATTCCTAGTTTTGCTCTATTTTTTCCAGTCTTCAAATTGCCATTAAAATTTGGAAATTGCTTTGGCTTCTGGGGAGGGGGCGTTGCCCCCTAGACCTCCTTTGTTAACTTCTTAGCAAAGAACTTTTAGCCATTTATTAACTTGCATTCATTTATAATGTGACTCTATCAATAAGTATTTACACTTGTGTGATAGGCTCTTGGTATTTATCAAACTTTCAAAAGTGCGAATAAAAGCATACAGGGATGTTTGCATCTGTACCATAGATGAACAGGGTAACATGCTCCAGGCACTGGTTTGCAAATGCAAGCTAACCCATGCCCTTATTCTTATGATCGGTCCCTAAAGGGGACAACAAATACTAATAAGCATTAATGCATGATTTTAGCATGCCTCCCAGCCACAGTTTGATAATTACTCTGCAGCTGCAGAACCCTCAAAACCTCGCTGCTCAGCCCCTGGGTGTACCAGGTTATCGTTGAAGTGCTTTGGGTATTTAATGTATTTACCAAGGTCCACCCATTCACAACCAGGGTCACGGCGAAGCTCTTCCTTTTTTTGGTGGGGGGAGGGGGGGGGCACAGGGGTGGGGGGAGGGGGCGAGTTGTGTTCTGCATCGGGGACAAGAACGTAGATATTCTAGTAAGGTGAGTGTCTGAGAATATGGGGCGAGTTGTCTTCTGAAAGTGGGACAAGTTGTCTTCTAAAAGATGCAGTTGTAATGACAAACTGCGTAGATCCTGCTTCGGGATCTATCGCACTTTCATCGCACTTTAATCACTTTTTTCATCAAATTCGGTAATTTTACTTGAAGGAATATGGAGGCTTCAATTCAATTCATTTCAATTCAATGTATAATTTAACATTGATTCAACACTGACTCTCAACATTTTGCTATAACAGGTTTACCCAAGGGAAGTCAGTTTCTGTGCACAAGGCAGTAAGTATCTGCCATATTTTTGAATAAGTGGGTCAAATTTTACCAAACTTCCATGGATATATCGTTTGGACAAGCCAAATAGCATCTTTGCAAGTCAAGGGTACTAAGGCCACTTTGTTTCTTATGTATGTATGGAACAAAGTGGTCTTAGTACCCTTGGATTGCATAGTGGTCTTAGTACCCTTGGTTTGTAAAGATGTCTAAAAAGTTGATTAGGTTTTGGTGACTTTGACCCCATTTTCAAGGTCACAAGAAGCCTTAGACTTGACCTTCTGTGGTCTGCGTCAACATGACAATTTCTTGTACCCACAATATTTCTTGAACCAATTTCACCAATCTTGCATGGATATATCATTAGGACAAACATAAGAGCATAATAGATTTTGATCACGTTGACCTTATTTTCAAGGTCTTCGGAGGATTTAGTCTACATATGTGAAAATTTCACTTATACAGTATGCTGTATATCTCTTCAGCCCCCACTTTCAATCTCTTCAGTAAGAGAAAAAAAGGAGACCGTGTTTGGCAACACATGGGAAGAAACTCGTGCAGAAAGAATTATAATAGTGATTTGAGAAGTAACTTCCCTTATATTGAACTGGCTGACGTACCATAAAGTCTCTAAAGATTGGAGTGAGTGAACTCGGGCTGAACGTCCCACCAACAACGAGGTCATATGGAGACGGGACCTCGGTTTAAAGTATACGAAAGACCGGAGAAGCGGGGGATCGATCTTGCGACCCCTGGATGGGTAGTCCGAAGTCTAAAGATTGGAATTAAGCATAACTGTCTTAAAACTGATGTTTGGTTTTTCACTGCAGTAATGCGTCTAAAGATGCAGATGGAATGACAAACAGCGTAGATCCTGCTTCGGGATCAGTCCGACCAAGATCTGAAGTGTTTGTCTCTATATCATATTACTTTGTATCGAAAGTGCAAATGCACTCACGAAAACGCTAGAAATAGGCTAAAACTTTTGCGAATTTGTTAATGGAGTATTGAGGCTTCATTTCAATTCAATGAATAATTCAACATTGATTCAACACTGACTCCCAACATTGATTCAGCATTGAATGTCTGCTGGGCCTTTAATACTTCTGTATTCCATGTCAGTCCATTGGCTATCACCCCATGAATGCTATAGGGCCTAACCTATTTTGAGTCGACATTTATTAAAGAGAAAGTCGACTGATCAAGTAAATTTTACCGGCGAGACTCCACTTGGCAGCTGCGCTACCGAGACTCTTTGGACTGTGGGAGTCGGTATGAGCCGAACAAGAGTTGCAAACAATGTTTGGTTTGTAGATTCAGACTCTAGAATGGGTTGAGTTTTCATACGATTTCTAGAATGAGGAAATTACAAATTTGTAGATCTTTGTAATCGTGTCTGTTCCGCGTGTTGTCGCTGATGACATCACACCAAAAACACACATACACATAGTTTTCGATATTTGTTTTATATTTGACCTGAGAAAAGGTGCAGACTTGTCAAAGCTGCCAGGCGACAGAGTCGATTCCCCCTAACCACCCCCACCCACTCCGCCTCCCCGTTCCTCTCACCAACCAGCACACCGGGCCTGTACGACGGAGAGCGGAGGGTGCACCTCCCATAACCGAGCAAATTACATAAAAAAACATGCAGTTTTCTGCCAGAAAGCGAGTTTACACCCCTAAACTAAAGCTCTAAAAGTGTCCTTAAAATCTGGATTTTCTTACCCCCTTCAACCCACCCCAACCCCCCACCACCCTAGGGCACCCCTCCCCTCCCGCCACCTCCCCACTCACACTGAAATTCGTTCCAGCCACACCTTCTTACCCTCCGCCCCTAATCCCTTGGCAAAAGTATGTGTACGGGCCTGCACAACCATTCCATTTGATCCTTCAGATGTAGGACCCATTAAGTTTTCTCTCCCAAAGTGAAATTTCACGTGCTGTCTTAATTGAATAGTTGTTTAGTGGTGTAGCGATATTTGTCTTGCTTTAATTTTTCAAACAGGGTCGCGCGATATAGCATTTGAAATATTGGCACACTGGCTGTCAGCCGACTCACAAGTTAATATCAGTAATACAATCAATTAACTGTTTACGTCACAATTTCATGACGTAACCAGCACTACTGAGCTAGCTTCCTTGTTTACAAACTCTGCGGGTGGGTATGGAATTGTGGTTATTTGTGAATAAAATATAAAGATAGACTTCTGTCATGCATTGTATTTGTAATAAACATATTTAATTTAATCGCGCTTGGTATTCTAGCAATACATGGAATAATGATTCTCTCGATTTTGTCGCAAACGTTCAAATGCATAGCCGGGCCAGTGATGTAAACACTGTTGTCCGCCATTTTGTTGAAAACAACAACAACAAATTGCGTAGAGTACCCGAAGATTATTTTGCAAAGAAAATTGTCCCAAACACCGAATTACTTGATTTTTGTCACAGGGAAAGGGCGAATACCATGGTTTTTCATGGCATATGTCCGCCGGCGGGAGAAAGTCGAATTGTTTTGAAAATTGCTTTTGAAATTGACTTAAAAAGTCGTCTTTCGACGATCGTGTCAACTGCTCGAATGCCGAGTATCTCGGTGTTCAGTTCGGATCTCAGAGAACTAGGAAATTAAACTAAGATGTAAGGAATAAAACCGTGTATTATTTTTGGCTGTGTGTAGTTTGATTCGCCGACAAAGCAGCACTGAAACTGCGACCCGTTCGTCGATTGAATCTGAATCTGAGGAGTTTCGAACGTTTTTTCGTTGCTATCTGTATAAAAATATCACTCCGCCATGGATACGCGTTCCCACTGTTACTGTAACTGTGTGTGACATTTTTTGTAGAACTATTATTTGTTTTGGTTGTTTTCATAGTTTGCAGGGATTAAAAAGAAAGCCTACCTACCTAAGTACTCTCCAAAAATCCTAGTTAATAGGCAACTGCAAACAAAATACTTTTTATGATTGGCCTGTGGCTGAGATGGGAGGAGGGGAAAGGGGCATGAAGAAATACATATTCTATAGAATTAAATGCCAAAAGTTATGTTTTAGCTTAAATCTCATAAAGAAAATTAAAAGGCTCATATTGAAGTTATATTAATAGAAATGATACCATAAACTGAAAAATAAAAAAAATATATATTTCCTGATTAATTTAATCCATCTTAAATGTTTGCAGCTTCTGACCAAAGCAAAGAAACTTGTAATTACTAATCTGGGGTCAATACCTCGAAACTTTAGCAAAATCGTAAGTTAAGGTGATATTTACGATAATGTTACGAGCCTGTTAAGAGCGGGCTACTTTATTACCTCGAAGCAACCTTTACGTTCTCGTAGCGGTCTCGCTACTTACGACATCGTAAGAGTGTAAGGTGGTCCTGTGTAAAAAAAAAGACTCTGTGTTTTGTATATGATGGCTGAGTTTACTATCAGCAAGCGTAGAAGGCGCCCAATTTTTTGTCATGAAGAGTTAGAAGTACTTGCTGAAGAGGTAAGGGTTCATAAGAACCTACAAATGCGAGGACCATAATTTCGCCTATCATATGGATGATAAAAGTACCGCGCCATCAGGAAAAGCCTGCAAAAATTGTGCAAATGAATAGGCTTAATTACTGAATGCCTCTCCCGTCCGTCCACATGCTACCATTTGCATGTTGTCACTGGAAAAAGTTTACCTTAACTCTTTTGTGCTCTACCCAAAACTTCCCTGACTAGCCCCTGCATACCCACCTAACCCTATCCAGATTTTCGCCAAACCTAGCCCTTACACAGTCTAAGATATCCTACCCTATCATATCCTAACCTAATGCCCCTATCCAAGCCAGTACCTACCCAATACCTACTTTACATTATCAAATCCTGTCCGAAACTTATCCAACGTCTCCACCTAACCTTACCCTATCGCACCTCAACCTACCCTATCCTGCCGTACCCAAACTTATTGTTCACTTGAGTTGCTTACTAATTCTATCCTACAGTACCAAGATATATATAGGAAATTAATTCGATTTTTGAGGTGAATGAGTACACTTTCAGGGGAAGCACTCCACACTTTACTTATATGCTTCCCTTCTTAGTAGGAGTCAACTCCTAAAGGACAAAATTTGCTCCCCTAGGAGGGGCCGAATTCTTTCCTTTAAGGATAGATGGATCCCTTTTAATCAGGGCTTCTTCGTCCAGGTGAGCAAACAGGAAGTCACTAAAGTTGTTTCCCTTTGTAAAAATGGTGGAAAAATGGATGTTTACCAACTCAGTCTAATTTTGCCAATCCCAAACTATATAATATTTAAGAGATATCTGAAATCAAATTAAATCATGACTAAAATAACTAGAAACATGGTAACTAATAGGGCCTCGCCTTTATGAAACTGTTGACGACATTTAAGTCATATGTGCCCAACAATATAAAATAACAATAACAGCTTTCTATCATCATGTTGTTCCTTCATATTCAATATGTTGTTTGAAATTAAGCCTCTGGTAGTGTCATTAAGATATGGGCAAAATACAAAATCGTAATTGATTAAAACATGGGCAACAACTCTGTGAAGCAGGAAACTGATTTTATCATTCTTGCATTTTGCACACCTTCAGATCATCAAATGCTTTATATTTGTACCAAGCTTTATAAAAATATCTTCAAAGGCTTTAAAGTTATAAAGCGAACAAGATACCCATACCTAAAATAACAAAGGGTTATAATTCTGTGAAAAAAGAAAGGTTCTTTTTCTCTACACATTGTCTGATGATGTTAAGTTTTGTCAAAATATCTTCAACAGTTTTAAAGTTAGAGAGTGAAGAAGTTTTCTGGACTGTAAACTACAAAGGAGACTAATTCTGTACTAAGTCTCGTAAAAATATCTCCAACGGTTTCAGAGTAATGAAGCGGAAACGGTTTCTGTACTCCAAATTACAAATGGGCATAATTCAATAAATAATGTAGGCAGAGTTATGGTTCTTGTTCTCTCACATTGTCTGATGATGCTTTACATTTTTACCAAATCTCGTTAAAATATCTTTAACGGTTTCAGAGTTATGGAGCGGACACGATTTCTGTACTCAAAATTTCAAAGCGGCATAATTTAGTAAAAAACTGAAGGCAGAATTATGTTTCTTGTTCTCTGCACATTGTCTGATGATGATTGTACCAAGTCTCGTGAAAATATCTCTAACGGTTTCAAAGTTATGGAGTGGACACGATTTCTGTACTCAAAATTTCAAAGGGGCATAATTAAGTAAAAAATGTAAGCAGAGTTATGGTTCTTGTTCTCTGCATATCGTCTAATGATGCTTTACATTTGTACCAAGTCTCGTGAAAATATCTCTAACGGTTTAAGAGTATGGGCGGACACGAAATGATAACGGACGGACGGACGGACAGACGGACGGACAAGGTGACTACTATAGGGCCTCCGCAGATTTCGTCTGGCGGGGCCCTAAGTAACGCATTCCTGAAATATTTTATCAGGGTATTATAAACGGTATGCGATAGGTATGTGTCATTTTTTCTGACATAAAGTTGACAATAAAGTTTCCCGAACTGCTGGTAAAATAGGGTGTCCGAATATTTGTGATAGAGGTATGCATAAAAAAAAACGATTCACTGTTGACGAATTATATATATTTCTGCAGCTGTACGGCCAGCGGTCTTCAATCATTGCAAATGAAGACACAGTAAAAATCATCTAATGTACGCATCACCCAAAACTAGAGAGAATAATTATGCAAATATTAATTAATCCCTTTACTTACTATATATTTCTGCTGCTGTTTTCATTGTAAAATGGAACATGGTGACTTACGATGCAGTTAAGAGGTCGATTTGATCCTCGTACATTACGACAGACTTACGGGAACCTCTTAAATTGCGAGGCGGTCGAGGTATTGCCAAAAACCACTACGAGCGTCTTACGATGACTTTACGATCACCTTTAGGCTTACGATGCCTTCGAGGTATTAACCCCAGTTATTAAGCTACTAGAGAGAAAAGCTTGATGACAGACATTAAATGATGAGTCATGACTGTAAAGGGATGCAGTTTAGTGCAGTTGAATGAGAGGTAGCCCCTTCCTGTCTGTCCCCACCCCCCCCCCCCCCCCCAAACACACACACACACACACCAACCTATTAAAAAGCAGTTTCACAGAGGATTTTATTGGCCAAATATTTAGGACTTTATTATGCTAGCAAGCTTTTTTATATCATTATAAGTGCACAAAATAATGAATGGGGCATGCCCTGCTAACTGATGGACCCTGCACTTTATGTGGAATGTTGCATAATGCTGTTTGTCCTTCTACAAGTCAAGACTATGTTAGAATGAAAACAATTACACAGTTCCACCATAATTGTCGCACCAGCATCAATGGGCTTCATATTAACACCTGTTGTGCCCTCTCATTAGAAGCACTTCAGCAAGAGCATAGATGGTTCTATTAATGGATCACAACAAATGTTTTTATGGCTGAATAAGACAGAATTCCCAGAATTGCTATCATGCTCCAGCTGAGTCTTTGTATAATCATTATCATAAAACCATCACTTGTGGAACTGTCTCCAGATTTTTTTTTTCTTATTATGTACATATGTTATAATTTATTTTGGCTATTTATTTATTTATACTTATAGGGAAAACACTGAAGGGCAATGTCAGACTGCATGTGAATATAATAATTTGATCATAGCTTTATACATTTAGAATACCTATATAGTACTAATTTGTTCATTTGAAAATTGTGTTAAATTTTAATTTTTTATCAAAAGCAACTGTGATGAGACACCGCAACATACTGTACATTTTACTTGAAGAGAAATGATAAAGAATAACTCCACTTTGGCTCACTAGATATTGGCCTATTATTTTTCTTGTTTAATCATGTTTATATCTTACCATTATTCAACTTAGAGAATAGATTACCAAGTCCTGAGCCTTTGCCACATATTCAATCAAGTTTTCTGGTTTGCTGGCAATTGCTGGACAGCTGTGCTTTTTACTTGTTTTGTTTTTTGTGAGTGTGACTCAGAATCATATTAGAGAACACATCACATTGAACTAAAATTTTGAGAAATTCTCCATTCTCAATGAAAAGTTAAGGTACCATTCATTATAAATTATATAATTTTTGCATGAGATTTGCCCCTACTGATAGATTTCCATGAGATTTTTGGCAACAGTTAGATCAAATCCCTCAAAAGATCACTGAGTATATAAACACACTGTTGCATTTTAATTTATGAACCAAGGGCATTGCAGAGCTGACAGCCCCCCCCCCCCCCCCCCCCCTGATGAGCTAGTATTTGACACACCTGGCATTTCATAATAAATATGTATTTTATTAAATCCCTGGTTTCTTCTTAGGAAGAATCAACAAATTCTTGTTAGTTGTTTACACTCTTAAAAAGGGGATAAACAACTAACAAGTAAATATATATGTTGTAACCCCTCATTAGAACTCCTCATTAAGGTAGTTCCACAGAGGGCCAAAACCTATGTTATAAAAATGCATACTGCAATTTTAATGCTCAAAAGCTCAATTAACAGTACATATGCTGCTTCTCAATGTTGGCTGAAATTATATGGAGTGTAAAGGAGTGTATAAGTATGTATGGCCAAGTTATTTTCTAAGCTTATAGTTGAAACAAAATCTTCATTACTGCAATTGTCCTACCACTTTCACCATCTGACAGTGTGTTGAAATTGCTGGGAAAATCAAATAGTACTGACCCTGATTAGACTGCTGTTTTGATAGTAAAGTCTAACCCAGGTCTACACTGCACTTTTTAATCAAGGAATTTAGTCAATGAAGTTTTGCAAGTATTTGTTATGGCTAAACATGGCTAAACATCTATTATATTTTGCTTAGTTTTTTCATGTAAAAGAAAGGTTAAAAGTTGTGTGCGCGTGTGTGTGTGTAGGGGTGGGGGTTGGGGATGGAGGAAGGGTGGAGGAAGAAGGGGGGGGGGGGTAGAGGGGCCTTAAGTTGGGTAGGGTGATCGTGTGAGTTGCAGGAGAGGCTTCGAAATATTGGCACGTGCAGGATTAATTGGATGGCAAAATTATTTTTTTCTAGCAGTCCCTCTGATTGTGACCACAATGTACCGGTCTTAATAACTTATAAGCAAGTAAATGCGAAGTTTGAAACAGTTGACGCAGTTCTGTAATTGCGTCACAACTGTCATACATCGATCGATTTGTTTACAGTATGGTGTAGGCTACTGATCACAATTCTTTTCCCAATCATTCTGAAGAAAGTACAGAAAAAAATATTGTTGTATGTTGAATTACTAGATGCGTTCCTCTTCGTGTGTCGGATTTCAGGATTCAAGAACATTTCGGTAATGTTTAAATTTATTACAGATTATTTTGCTGTCTATCGATCTGGTAAAAAATCCGCCATTAATTTGAGAAAATGAAATAGGGTACCTAAACATTATTTTGCAAAGGAAATTGTCCCAAACACCGAATTACTTAATTTTTATAATGGAGAAAGGGCAGACACCATGGTTTTTCATGGCATATGTCCGCCGACGGGAGAAAGTCGATTTATTTTGAAAATTGCTGTTGAAGTTGGCGGATAAGAGTCGTCTTTACATGATCACGTAAAACGTTCGATTGCAGAATATCTCGGTGTTTAGCTCTGCTCTTAAAGGCATAGAGAATTAAATTAAGATGTAAGGAATAAAACCATATCTTATTTTCGGCTTTGTGTAGCTTGATTCGCCGACAAAGCATCACTGAAATTGCGACACGTTCGTCGATTGAATCTGAGTCTGAGAAATTTCGAACGTTATTTCGTTGCTATCTGTATAAAAATATCACTCCGCCATGGATACGCGTTCCCACTGTAAAGCATAATAACGTGTTCATACACAGTATGAGTCCTATACAGCGGTTTGTAAAGGAGACATTCGTAGCATAATTTCGGCCAGGGACAATTTTTTTATTCTTGATTGCTTGTGGGGCCGCTTTCTGTTTCAAGGTCGTGTATGAGCTGCATGTGCTGATAATGTCGTGTTTACTGATTATACAAAAAAATAAGAAAAAAATAATGCCTGTGACACGATGCAGTTTTTTACAACCATAACGACAATACCGTCGTCGCCGCGTGCCGGCTGTAGCAGGACTAAAGGAACGTGCGCTATCCATTTTCATATGGAAAGGACTTAAAATATAGTGTGTTGCTGCCTCCAGCACGAGATGACGCAGGTAAGCATTTTCTAGTCCAAACGCGTAAGCAGGTTCTGTCAGGCGGGGAAAGGCGTAGACCAGTACAAACAGACCAAAAGAAAGACCGAATAAGAGAGCAATCAACAAAGACAAGACGGAAAAAGACTCCATGATAATAAGAAGAAAACGGAAGATGATCAGGGAGATTTTGGATTTCACTAAATTGTTTCGTGTATAGCTATAGTGAGCCAGTATAAAAATGCTAACGAGACTGAACAAGGTCTACTTTAACATAAACCATTTGAAAGCAAACGTTTTGTTCAGAACAGAGAAAAATACAGTAACGTTATTTTCTGACAATGTGTAATATTTTGTATAAGCGTAGCCCTTGCAGCCCTTGTACCGTTGACTTTTGCATAACAATAGTTATATAGGCACGTGGAAGAATAGTACTCAGTCTCGTTATTTGGCTACTTTGGCATGATATGTAGAATTTGAATCTTAAATTTCACCAAGAACATATAAGTTCATTGCCAGAAAACTGATAGTTTCAACTCACTGTAACTTCATAATACAATAATCCAAAATCCACCCTTGAGAATTTTTTTATAACCACATAAATCTAACTTTTTTGCGCACCAATGTTTATTTTGACTTTCGCCATGTTGTCACGTGACCATGCCAAATGCCGAATGTCTAGTAATATGGCATTTTGAGTAAGCCTCAAACAAATAATAGCGGTCTTTTATAATTTTACTTATCAAGGATTAATACAAAAAGTTATTCTTGTTATCTCGCCTTAAATAACCTAATTTTTGGCAATCATTTTGAGGTAAAACAATGATATAATCCTACTACTTATCAACAGCATCCTTTGCCAGACATAACAAATAAAGATGATACAACATTTTGGTTATATACAAACAAATAATGAAGCAATACATATATTGAACGTTGTTTGAATATTATCAGTCTTCAATAATAATTTATGCACTGATAAAAGCATAACGGAATAAGCAACGAGCATGAAAATAACATGGTCAGGAAAAACTGGTAATATGATGGTGATACATAAAGCTCGGGAACAAATGGATGATGGGAAACTCTAAGTTGTGTTCTAGGCTTCAAGGTTTACAGCCTCAAATCTAAAATATTTGCTACTGGTCGGATTTATGTCAGTAATATGCTGCTATATTAATGACGAGGGCTATACAAACAGGTAACGTTGATTACAGCTCAGAAGGTAAACGGTAAACGTTTTACTTAAGCTAAATGCACACCAATATATGTACTTGCTGAATCTGATTTAAATCTTTGTTTTAAATGCTTGTTTTAGTAATGTTGCTATAGTGGTACATTTGAAAAGGAGTAAGGTCAAACTACTTCATATTTAAAGATCCCCATGTGTCTTGGTAAGATGTTTCAACTATTCAAGATGTAATTATAATACATGTATTTGAATTGAGTTCTTAAGTATATAATGAAGCACTGAAAGGTAGATTGTGGGCCACAAATGACCCTTTACACACAATTTCACACATTTTATCCTGGGACCATTGAAGCTAAATTAAATTATATATGGACTACAGCTGCGTTACTCAACGTTACTGCTAGACTTCCATTTAAAATCCAACTTACTCAGATTTTTATAAATTGTAGACATGTAAAGTTCATAACTCGATATAGTGACATGCGTGCTGGGCTACTTAAGATTAAGTATAATCACAAAGAAGAAACACTATCAATAATTCGAACTTTCATCTGTGTCTAACAGTCATTCGTCAAGTTTGTATGAATTCTTACAAAATGAATTTTACTTTCGATTCAGCTGATTTGCAAGTGCTACATAACTCTCATTTAAACCGTGTTACTCTGTTCTGTCGGTAAGGCATGATTTGAAAATGCATGATAGTGTATGTTCAGTGAGATTCTGAACTATAAAACCCGGGTTATTAAGATTTATTGTATTTGTTTCGTCGTTATCTATGTTACACAGCTTATATGATTGCTTTTTCTTTTGAAACATCATATTGCTTTATGTATTAAAATAATTGTTATATTTAACAGGACTGAATAATGTTTTCTGCCTCTCATAACTCGGTTAGTTGGTTGGTTGGTTTTGGTTTAACGACTCTTTGAGACAGTATTTCAGTCTATATTGTACTGTCTTTAAGAGATAGGGAGAAAGAGAAGGGATTATGGACAAGAGAAAATATATGCAAACAACCTCCATCTGCACCTAGTAGAAACATAGTAGGCCAGTGTTCTACTGTAATCCAAATTTATAGGACAACCCGGCATTAAAATTTACCCAGCTTATCGCCCGACCCGACCAACCCTTAACATTTGTGAGCTAAGCAAGTAATATAGCTAGGCATGTGATATATTATATAAACAAAATGAAACAACATAAACGATTGTTGTTACTATCCTGTAAACAAGTTTTCGTTACAGTAGAAACAATATATTTGCAAAACGGTGTTTTCTTTTTAAGTTATGTCCACTATGTGCAGCGACAAAGTCATTCACTACTATCTATACCTATACAACTGATGATTATTGGTCAGTGTCATGTCTACACCCAGTAGCATAGATAGATCACAGATCAAAATTAAGTACACCATGTTGAAAGCTAAGATAAACCTGTACAGAAAAATAAAACTAACAGTTTGGATAATCTTTAATTGTTGTGTTTGCCATAAAATGCATTTTCAGTGGCCGCCATTTTGAAATTCAAGATGACCGCCATGAACAAACTTTTCTAGCTTTGTCCACGTTTAAAATGCTCAGAATAGCTTTATCTAGCATTGTACCAAATTTCATGCTTTTACCAAAAATAAATGCACAATGTTTTCATATATCTGCCCTGGTATAGTAACAATTTTATGGTTAACAAACTCGCTTATGCTGGCGGGAGGGTGGGTCTGTAATGCAAACGGACACATGTACAAGCGGAAGACAAACAGAATCGAAATCTGCTTATTCTAAGCTTTCAAATGAGACTAAGAAACCTTTGTCCCGCTAGGGCTGTTTTAAGCGACTTTTTGATTTCCATATTAAGGACTATATATCTCTTAACCCCTTTCCAATTTCAAATGACAGATAATTCAGGGAGACTTTACAGCTGTCATTGCATAGCTAAAAAGCGCCGAATGCATAGAGCCAAAATGCGATACATCCCGAACAGATTTTCAAGTCATATGTCATTAATGCAATCAGCACTTAAAAGAGATCCACATTCGATCCTTCATGAGGAAGTTGAGATTTCAGTAGGAGCACCGAAAAGGGGAAAGTCCGCCAGAGTTGATTCATCGTCGCTAGCCAATGGTACGTAAGGAATAAGCCAAGGGTACTCAGTACACTGTTGTTCCTTACGAATCGAGTATCTCACTGCGCCGTTTCAATGGATGCAACCAACGTCCATCGCATCCAATCAATGCGTAACAAAACATTTTTCGTATAACAGGCGCTCTTGTCGATATAAAATGTCTTGTTTACCGTGAACAATTACAAAAAAGAGAGAGAAGACGGTCAAGATTTAACTAATTCATCAGTGTGTTTGAACAATTATGTGAAGTTGAGAGAACTGTGTTTTGCAACGGATCTTCTGATTGGTCTAAAAGTAACACGCGCTATGGGAGCAACTCGCTGCAGACAAAAGGCAGCGCAGCAAGAAATCTGATTTACGAATAGGCCGTCGGCCCAGGGTACGTTAGGAACAAAGTGGACTACTCTCTTGTTGAGGCACTCCAGCAAGTGGTTTTTAGTGGAACTTTTTTCTTTAAAGATGCTTAAATATCAAAATTCTAGGTTTAACATACCCAAAACCATTTCTCGTAGCTAGATACTGACTTGCAGCATATTGCATGACCTCGTTTGTCTATTTTTATCATTTTTTGTTTGGAGGTGGGTTTTCCAATATTAAAAATATTCCTTCTGGTTTCCAGCCTTTGGTGAGGTTCATTTTAATTTTAATTAAGCTGGGAACCACCTTTTATGACATCACAACAGAAATGATGTCATCACTAATCACCTGATCTGTTTTGGAATATGATCATTTCAGCAAAGGGTTGCTTGCAGTGTCAGCTACACTTATGCATCTTTTTGTTTTCCAAAAAGATATTACTTATGAAAATAACTGCTATAAGATATAAGCATAAATTCTTCTGAACTGATTTCATGTCAATTTTATATGAAATGGTAATTTTCAAGAATGTGCTTGAAACATGCCACCCCTACAGCAATAATGGTTATCTTGAGGCCGCCATTATGAAACTGAAAAAAAATACATAGCAAGAGATTACTTTCCAAGCTTGAGAGCATGCCAATGAATTTCAAAAACTCTACTGGACAAATCTGACTGCGAGAAATGGTAGTAAATTGAACCATGTAAGTGGAATTTGCTGTTTCTTTATCCTTTAAATATAAACTTCGAAAAACCACTTGCTGGAGTGCCTCAACAAGAGAGTAAGTACCATTGACTTGCTAGGATGACTTGATAATACACCAGCACGGCTTGTTTAAGCAGGTGGAGAGATCATGAAGTCCGCTCAAACAGATTATTAACAGATTATTTAACGAGATCTGGAGAACAGGAGAATGACCGACCCCATGGCCTCAGTCTCACTCCTTAAACAGAGCAGTTTTCAGCTCACCCAGAACTTCAGAACCATCAGCCTTGTCAGTCATCAGAGCAAAGTCGTGCTTAAAATCACAGGCTGAGTTCAGAGCTGACACGAGCACCTATGACCTCCGCATCCTGTTTGGGATGCATGAATACATGTACAGAAAAGGCAATAATCACAAAGAATAACGTACCCAAGAGACAGAAAGAAAAATATGGACCACATCATGTGACTTGAAACAATGTGACATTGTTGATAAAGTTTAAGTGCTTATGTCTGATCAGAGTCTTCACTAGTCACATAAGTGACATGGACACATCTTCACTTGTAACACACGGACAGGGACAACAAAAAACAAGCAACATCTATGGAATTTGTCCAAGCCATATAGCAAACAGTGAAGCCTCATTAGACCCGGAGTAAGCGATAAAGATGATCTATATCACATGACAAAACTGCCACATTGTTGGAAGTCACGAAAAGGGACGAGTTGGGTGGATGACGTTGTTTCAAGAAATTACGTTTTGACGTTGACGTCACGATTTATTAATTTCAGTCGCGCGATAAACAGGTGCCCGCATTTTTGTCAATCATTTCAGGCTTAATTTTTTGGTATTTTATTCCCGGCAGCCTGTCAAATATTTGACGTAAATAAAGTTGCGTCCCTTGGAAGAGTATTTAAGTTTTGATGCCGCGAAAATATGAGTCGAACAACAACTTCAGTCAAAGATTTCCTTTCCGATACTTGTTTTCTAAGCTTAGAAGATGGTGATAAAGAGACCCCAGATTTAGTTACTGATGTGAATAACATTTACTATACCACCCCAGGAAGTGATCACTTATTATTATAAGAAGTCAACAGTTTTATCTTGAAAATGAAGAAAATGTCAGTGATTTGGACAGTGATTCTGGCGGCGATGAAGACGAGGGGTCATTTGGGACTGTATTTGAGAGACGGGAATACATTGAATATGTTAAAGATGTGTCCGAGATCTTTTTTAAAATCGGGATGTGGCTGCCAGTCTGTTGAAGCTAAGCGATTCATATAATAATTTTGGAACTTATTTGGCACTGTTGAATGAAATGGCCCACGAAATCTTCTGACTAGTCCGAAATGTTTTGCATATTGAGGAACTTTTTAAAGATAAATAACAATTTTGTACATACAGTTAACTTAATCAATGTGTTGCTCGTATGCGAGAGTGGTGGTGGTGGGTGGGTGGGGGGTGGGGGGAGAGAAACATTAAAAAAGGAAAGATGTACAGTGTGTCTGTAGCTATATTCCTAATTGTCTAGCGAGTGTGTTATGTGCTAAGATTGCCGAGCGGTTTCGTCTCCTGAGTTGTTGACAAGTCAGTTGTCCCGTGTAAGTTCGAATCTCTATGTTTTCTTCTTTTTTTTTTCTTACTTTTTATTTCTAAACCTTATCACGATATTCAAACTAGTAGAAATCCTTATCCTGTATCAGCTAATTTGTATATTTGTATGGCCCATACAACTGCATGTGTACGAGTTTAATGCTGCATAGGACATAATGCTGTAGGATGGCCATAATATATTGCGCGTCTGTTTCTGTCATCAGTTAACTTGGTTTACTTCATGTAAAGGGAAACAACTTTTGTTGCTCCCTATATATGGCTTCCTATTAGTTTCGCGTGGCGGTGGGACCTGGTCTACTCGGATTTCATCTTGGAGGGAGGAGCAATGTACAGTACTGAAATCAACAGGACGTTACTTACCTCACAGCTTACTGAACGGCATTGCGATGCACTGCACTGTCCGCCTAGAGTACAGTAAAGAAGAGTAAAGCAGAGAAAAGTAGAGTAGAGAAGATAAGTGAGTCTAACTTCCGAAAGTGGAGATTAGATACCTACACACATCGCCTACCCTACACAACCGATCTACCAAATCCTGGTTACCAGAGCACCTGCCTGCCAAGCCTCACCTCGCCCAAGAAACATACAATGACTCAAAGGGGGCTAACACCAAACCAATATTTCACACTCCCCTCAATCACAACCAACCCATTTAAGCACAACCAATCCACTTAATAACAAAATTCAACGAAATGCCCATTTTCTTGGCAACGAATAGTAACGGAATATAGTTCGGTCGGTAAAAAACATCAACCTTAAAGCCCTTTTAAGTTATGGTGATGGATGGAATCATTTACGCTCGACAACTTCAGGAATCTGTATCCAGTATGTTCGCTTGCCGTCAAATGACAAAATATCGACTACCCTTGCTCCGGGACAAAAATGATTTATGCTGTTTAAAAAGAATCTGGTTTCAAATTCGATTCACACCTATAGGAGAATGAATAGAGGGTTACATTCATGACATTCCCCGATTTTTGAGATTTGACGTTGGAAAAGAATAAAATCCCGGTTCAACTGGTTTACTCACTTTTGTGTCATCCCAATTTCTAGTCCCCTCCAGCGCAACCGGACAGCCCCTCAATATTTTCGATTCACAACACGGTGTTGTGCTTCAGGAGATAATAAGCAGGCGTGAACTGGTCCATTTTGTTTTTTTTTCTTTGCGGAATGACGCCATGCTACTCATTTCACTTAAAAACGGTCATTTCTATAATTTTCCAGGCATTTTCATTGAAATTTGGACTGATTTCATGCACACAAAAAAAGAAGAAGAAAAAATGTGAGTACCATGTCAGCAAGGTCGTGTAATGAAAACCATTGAAAACCCAACTTTGTAGAGGGAAATATGGGGCATTATTCGAGTTCGCAAAAAAGTTTAGAATTAAGTGTCTAACCAAAACTGGTAAATGATGTTTACAAAAAACAAAGCTTCCAAGAACGGCGCACAAAACAACAGCAGTTAATTTATCTATCAGTAAGCAAGTTCTGAACATTTTATTTTGCGACGTCACCACAACGTCATCAAAACATTTGTGACGATTCATGACGGTACCTACGTTCTACGGGTAATTTGAACTCCAAAATGGCCAAGAACCACCAACATTTTGATATTTTCCGAATCCTCCTAGATTTGCTTAACCACTGAGACATAAAACTAAATTTCGCTATAGGACACCCAACTCGCCCCTTTTTGCGCGACGGGTCACATATGATCCGCGACACGAGAAAACCAACAAAGAGGTTGTGCGCGCAGCGCAGACTCAGATCAGCCTGGGCATCCGCCCAGCCTGATCAGAGTCTTAGCTGTTCGCATGGAGGTAGCTAAGACCCTTAGCTACCATTTAAGCGCTTAGCGAAGAGTCTGATCAGACTTTGCGGATGCCCAGGCTGATCTGAGTCTGCTCTGTGCGCACAACCACTTTGTTGGTTTTCTCACGTCGCGGCTCATGGGATGCTGCTTAAATAATTTGAAACATATAATAAAGAAACGGAACCAGCGAATTTGGGACAGACACACTTCAGATAGCAATGAAGAACCGCCTTGGAAGGAGGTAGGGGGCTAGGGCTTAACGTCTCACTAACACATAGGTCATGTGGTGACGGGTTCTCGGTTTACACTCTTATTCAGAAGACCGGAAAAACGAGGATCGAACATGCAATTCCTGGATTGATAGTCTTAAGCAACATAGGATTAAACATAGCATCGGGACTGCCTCCTTAGAACGGCCAGTAGCATAGACTACCGGGGAATTTAACTATTTTTTTCTTTACTGTCGACAAACCTCATCCTTGGTACCGAGAACAAACCACACGAAAAACATTGAATATCTATTTTTACCTATTTTCTATATATTTTATTACAAAAAAAAAAAAACACACACAATAGGTAGCTAAGTGGGCAGCTATACAGGTGGCCACTGAGCTATACAGAATTAAGAACAACATCGGGACTACCGCCTCAGAATGGCCAGTAGTACAAACCACCGGGGGACTTATTTTCACTTTTTTCTGTCAACAAACTTCATCCTGGTCACGCTGCAATTCATAAAAATAAATAAACGGTTCAGCTCGCGTAATGGCTCCCTAAATCAATCAATGCACCATAGCGAAGACTGAGTACTCTTGGCTAAACCAAACTCCACTGTCAGCCAGAGTTAAAGGAAACCATCAGTTAAACCACAGTGGGCCAAAATCAAAGACAAATCATCAAGCCCCAACCCACTCGTTAATGCTTTATGAAGAGGCCGTCATAGAGTCTGAGGCCCGAACCACCGTCATGCAATAAAAGAGTGAAACAGTCATCAACCATGATTGGGTTCAAAACTAGTCATGCAGTCTGTCATATCATATGAGTTATATATCATCCTTTATACCGATTAATAAGGGGGGGGGGGGTCGAAATTTTTCAGAAAAATGATTTACCCACATTTTTTTATTCTGTATACCAAGTTCTGGCTCTGATATATTCCTTATTGTAGTAGTTTCCTTCGGCCTACATTATACTTACACATTCTGAGGCTATGTCTCGCATGATTTAAATGTCGTTAACCGAGACGTCAAACAACAACAACAGCAAGAAGGGAGACTAAATGGAAATGAAAGAGTTGCTTCGCCTGAAAGTATACCGATTCACCATAAGTACTGAGGGATGAGTGATGAACCTTCTTGAGAGGCAAATATAAGTTTAGGCCATAGTGTTTGGTACTCTTCAAACTGGAGCTCTCTAGACCGGTGAACTAATATTGAATAGGACCGGCCAATGTACGTAGGTTCTAATGATTTCCTCGTGCTGTGCTGGCGGGCCGACTTTGTGGGCCCTGGCACCTCCAATGGAAGCCAAATTGGATAGGTACTGAAGGGCTGTAAACGCATCTGGCCAGTCTTTCTACATTCTTCTGGCTTTCCTATGAAGTTTTTTTTTTCAGTTCTGCCTGTTCTGCTATTTTTTCCTCTTTTCCGATAAAGTCGCAGCCCCCGCGCTGTGACGTACTGTGCGTACAACATAGATGTTTCTGTATTTACAATTCCATAAATGGAGAACCATACAATACTTGTATGTGTGACGTAAAATGAATAAATCTTCTTGAGTTTAATCAAGGAATGAATTTCATTCTTCTGATGTTTATCAAAGTATAAACTACATTGGGTCGCGTGCAAAGTAAGTGAACCCTGTAAACTTTGCTAGCAACCCAATGTAGTTTACATTGGGTCGCGAGAAAAGTAAGTGAACCCCGAAGGGGCTCATGTAAACTTTGCTAGCAACCCAATGTAGTTTATACTTCGATAAACACCAGAAAAATTAATTTCATTGCTTATATTTACATTCTTTTCTATCTGTTGTTTGACCACAAATTTGCGTTAGGGGCTACAGTTAATGCAGAAACACATTTGTACGCAGTTTTTCTACGAACAGCAGAACAGCGTCAGCGACGTCATATCGTCGCCTACGTCTAATCAGATTGAAGAGAACCATGGTTTATTTTGACGTCACTTAAAGTTATTTGACGTCGCGTAAACAGATGTAGTCATTGAGGCATAAACTAGATTGCGTTCTAATGGTTTACCGTTGCGTTTTTCAATAAATGCACGGAGAATGTAAATATGACAAATTATAAATAGTTATTTATCAAAAGACGTCGCTGTTATTCAGTTGAAAACGTGTGTCATAAAAATCGTATGACCACATCAATCGGAGCACGCTCGGCCAATTCTGTGACTCAGACCTCGGGCGTATATACGGCGGAGCAATATGCAGCAAAATCCAACATTTTGTTGTTCGGCCGAAAGTATACGCCGAAGCCGTAGATCTTTAGGTCTACGAATGATAATTATTCTCGACCTGCGACCTTTTTCAGCTGTTGCACGGACATTCATTTAATGCTTTACTGTTGTTAAAACAAAAAGTCAATTATTAATGACGAGACAGAAAATACATTTGCTTCTTCTCATTTTATTATTTACTCGGTGCGACAGTGCGGCCATCTTTGTTCCTAACAACAGTCGTGTGACGTAAGCAGTCCCACGTCATACATCCGAGGTTGATTCACGGAATTGGCCGAGCGGTGTTCCGATAGATGACCACACATGTAATAACACTTTGGCGCGTACATGTAACGTCATTGACAATGTCCATGTCAACAATGCGTTTTCTTATTGAAATAAGTGTCAGTTTGAAAGCGTAAAAATCCCAGTTTAAAGGGTCATATAATAAACAGAATCTTACACTCGTGGTCATTTCATATTAAATTTATGAAACTCGCCGAAGGGTCGTTTCATAAATTTCATATGAAATGACCACTCGTATAAGATCCTCTAAACTGTGGTGGCCGATAAAATATTATCATCCATTACCATCACCATCATGTTGTGTATACACAAGTAAATATACATTTTTAACAAATACATCTCGTAGGTTAACATATCACTTTGGTAGCTTGGCCAGTAATGTGTATCTTGTCGCATGCAACAGGCAGCTAAGACGTCTGTCATGAAATTCCAAATCCGAGAGCCTCCTGCAATCTATTTTCTATTGTTCTCATTAATATTCAGAAGAACTTAACAGACTATAATTATCCTTATTTTTGATCATGCATTCAAGTATATGCCCAGTCAAATTCTCATATGCCACACCAATACCGTAGAGGAAAGGGTTCTACTACTCTCCAGTATAGAACACTCAAGCAGATAATGCATAACAGTCTCACTGCCTTTGTTACAGAGACGACATTTAGGATCAATTTGAGTATTTTTACAATTCTGTCTGTTTGATTTTAGTTTATATGAACCATACTGTAGTTTCAACTTCGCCGGCAGTGCTCATCAAAAGATATATATGTAGATGTTGACATCTTTCTTTCTTTTGTCCGTATTTCCCTCCTGTGATAGGAGCACCTGCGTTCACACTACGCAGTAAAGTGTTTATATACGAAGTGTTTATATAAAAATAGAATTAAAATTTATGTCACAAAAAGTAAAACTGTCAAACACACTACATGCAGCTTCGTCACTAAGTAAAACTGTCAACACACTACATACAGTCATAAAATACAGCCTATATACAGAAGTCACTTCCTCCTAGAAACTGGGGCAACCACTGAACAGACAAAACGGTGGAACCCAGAGTCTTTCTCCTGACACTTTTCACTACAGTACACTGTGGAACAATGGGCACAGTGAACAAGTTTAGCACCCAGTGCAAGCCTTTGCTTACAATTGGCACAAACGTCACACTTCCTTACAGGGACGTCGTCATCACTGTCCAGTACTTCTAGTAAATCCACAAGAATTGACTGTTCAGTTGCTACATCAACTTCAGAGGTATGGGGTGCCACTGATAGTGACTCCAGTTCATTAGGTACACTTTGACTGTGAATAACCAGTTCAATATGATCCTTCTGACTGGGTTCCAAATCACTCAAGTTGACATCACTTTTTTTCGGTTGTTCGTTAGACCCGTTTGAACTGGATGCGCCCGATAAGATTTGACTTATGCCGATTGAAATAAACGATATCGACCAAGTTTCGTTTTTGGGAAATAGTAAACAAATTATTTTTGTTTGGTTTTCTTTGTTTTGTTTGATAAAGAGGCAAATACATTTTATTCCATTAGCATACTATCAAACGTAGATACTTTATGCAGTTATCAGTCTCAATGACAACCTTCAGGTGTCAGTGAAATAGCCATCATATTGGTCTGAGTCACTGATTATTAGTCACAAGTTAGAGTTCGGTTAGCACAAACATGATAAACAGTAGCCAGGAATTCCATGGTACCAAGGTACTTAATGTTTAAAGTGAGACTACACATGCTGTGAGCAACACTGCATTGATTGGTGCACAATTGTATTTTCAACAAACCATGTTCTATGTTATATTAAAGTTTAATGTTCATATAAATCCTGTTATTATTTACAAGCAGGACTCGAACAAAGTCATGCTAACTAATTTCCTGTCAGAATACAGTTTCATGATACCAAGGCATACAGAAAGCTATCAAATTTGTAAAGCTAACATGATAAAAAATAATAATATTTCACACTGTTTCAGGCAAGATATTAATGGTTATTATGAGTCTTATTGGAACTCATAAAAACTTTTTATAAAGGTGTATTTGGCCATTTGGAATCTGGAAATGGCATATTTAAAATTTCCTCCATTATGACATAGGGTGTATAATATTTACTTGGACTGTGTGGTTATCTCATAATGTAGTTTCACCAAGCAAAAATTATTTGTAAGAGTAACTTTAAAGGTATTTGGATGAGAAATGAATGTTGGGACAGTTGCAGCCAGTTTGCTGATTTCCTATCAAAATGATTTGTGTAAATTTATGTTATTTTCAGTTTTAAGGCTTATTGGCTGCCCATATATAAATCACTCCAAAAATAAATAAGCATACATTCAAGTTGTAATTTCTATTTGCATTTTAAAGGAAGGGTATGTTGAATCATTCAATAGCAAAAGTTGAATTGAGAATTATTGCTGACATTAAATATCAACAATTGTACAGTACTGGTGGTGGCTGGAAAAGTTGAGATATCAGTTTCTCCAATTTTTTACTTTATTTGATATTTATTCAGATACACATCCTGATTATCTTATAAATTATTTTGCAGTACAAAGTAGCATCCCCCTACTTTATCAATATAGTAAAATCGAGGCCTATCAGATGGTTTAAGTTTCATAACAAAGCCAGATCCAATTTACCTTGGTATCATGGAACCCTTGGTACCATGAGACCGGACTATACTTTTCAAACGGTTGTCATAGTCACACAAAAGTTTTGAAAACATTTTAGATTTGTTATGAACCCATGTTCTTGCATGACATTTAAATGGCATTCTGCTATCCCCTATTCAAGGCGTCACTGGCACTTTGTCTCGTTCCCAGGTGACTAAACAGGTCCAGATCAACTGCAGAGATAGGTATTGTACCTAGAAGAAGGTATAATAGCTACTTCTGGCTATACAAAAGCGTGTTTTTCGTGTGCATTTAGCTATTTCTCTCATGTACACAACGAGTCGCATGCTGGCATTCATTATGCATATTTCTGGGCTCAATCAAACACCATTTTCACAAGAAATTCGTGGAAAGCGACCCGCATGTTTTGTAAGAATAAATTGCTTTTCACCCCAAAATGGAACATTGTATGATTTTCTCCGTTTTTTGTCTTTATTTATGCTTTTTAGAAGCGAAAAATTACTGAGTTAAACTTCAATGCAGCTTCCATCAATACCTTCAAATTGAAGAGCTCCAGCGGCCGTCGATGCTGTTAAATTTTACATTCTTTTCACCGATGTTATGACAACTGAGTTATTACGGTGGTATTAATGTGCCATCAGAAGTAGTATAACTGATAACTGGGGATGTTTTAGTGATTGTATATTATCCCAACCCTTAGATCCAGCTGGGACAGAGCGTCAATATGGCATCTTTCTGACATCAGTGGGATGCCAGTGCGACGTCACTGTGAAGTCATATGCCTGCTGGGAAGGTATATTTATTATTAGGACATTGTCCTGTTTCGTTGATGTGTTGCAGATGCGCTAAAATGTATTTAACAATTATCTGAGTAAAGAATTACATTTAAATTGAATTGTATGCATATAACATTTTTTTATTTACTCTACATGTATTATTATTATTATTGTTTTGTTTTCATTTCTATGCAACTATTTAGCAATCGACTTTTTCTGTGCAGGCCTAACTGTGCAAGTGTCAAGCGCAGTAGAGTTAAGAGATCACAGAATATAGAAAATTCAGCCCCAAAAATCATGGGTCAAAACAACAACAACAAAAATAAATGTCTTGTTTGCGGAAACCTAACCAAACCTCCTTTTGACTGAAGCCCCATCCCACCCATGACTCAAACCGTTTTTGGACGTCTTGCTTTCAGTAAAAATTGACAATCTTTGTAGCTTGAGGCCATCCAGTGATAATATTAAATTGTCCATGCCGCTGATATAATTCAAGATTTAGTCATGCATAAATGTATTCACAGTATTCGAACTGACTGTACCATCTCTTCCGGTTTTCATAGCGTTGAATCGAGGGTACAAAATTCGCTTGTAACCAGTAGTCGGAAATCATTATGTTTTGAGATTTTATCCGGAGTCTGCTGCGTCATGTATACTTATTCAGCTTCGAAAATGCAAAGAGGTAAGTTTAATATGATTTGTTCTTCGGTCTTTTACTTTATTATCCTGTACAATGTAAACCTCTTGGCCGTCACAGAAATTTTATTCCGAGCAGCTTAATTTAACACGAGTTTGTGTCGTGCAAAACCTAGCTATCATCCTATTGTCAAAACTAACAAACTGTAGATTGATAACGCCTTCCGTTTATTTTAAAGATTTTTTATAAAACATGTAAAAAAGGCTCAAAATGGTTTTAGAATCATGCCAAGGGCAATTTGAATACTGTACCAATTACTACCCACCCATGCACGACATTGTACAGGGCAATAAAGTAAAAGACCGAATAGCAATTTATATTAAACTTACCTCTTAACATTTTCAAAGTTGAATAACTATGAATGATGCAGCAGGTTCCGGACAAAACTCAAAACATAATGATTTCCGACTACTGGTTATAAGCGAATGTTTGTACTCTCGATTCACCGTTATGAAAACCGGAAGAGATGGTTCAGTCAGTTCCGATACTGTGGTATTGCGCTGTATTGTATTTCCTCATTCAACTGATAATAATAACATGTATTCAGGGGAGCAGCACGTTTGCGGGACTATACCTGAAAATGTCCTACATTTGCGCGACTTTTTATGGCATATGTTTGAGCGACTTTTTCCCTGAAAATATGCCTACGTGTGTGCGACCTTTACCTAGGTCCGCAGATAGGTTGAAGATCCGGGCATTGACAGTAAATGCATCACATACAGATGCATCAGCTTCCACAACCAGCTTGGTGATATGTTCAGTCACTCACACCTATCTGTGTTTGAATGCATAGGAAATCTTAAAGCTGTGCAGAAAAATATATATCTGAAATTCGCGCATCTTGAACGATCACTATTCTTGCAAAAAGGGAACAAGAACGTTTTGATACTTTGGAAGAGATTTTCAACAAGAGTATATAAGCGATGGAATACACTGGCAGGAGCATAGCCCAGCCTCTGATACACATATGATGATTTTAGCTGAAATCTTAAGATGGTGTTAACAAATATTTCCTGACTTTGCTATTTAAAAAATAATAATAACATACTCGTATCCCACTTCCACCTCTGCGCGATGAAAGGGAGGCAACAGACAAGATATATTTTTTCAAAATAATATACTTTATCTGGCTATCGGATGGTTGGTTGGTTGATTGATTTGATGCTTAACGTCCACGGTAAACAACTAAGGTCATGTCGGGACGGTCAGTTAACCTAACCACGTACACTATTCCTGGGCAGGCTTAGACCTCCTAAGCGGTTAACCAGTACTAAGTGCACATACTTTCGCCAGTAACTGACAACTGCCCTTCTTGAATCAGCGGAAGGAGAAACGAAAGTATGTGGCCAGACCGGGATTCGAACCCAGGACCTCTGACTTACGAGTCAGGTGCCCTACCGATTGGCTACCCAGCCCGGCCCTGGCTATCGGAAGGGATACATGTCGGAACATTGAACTATCCGAGGTTTAATGAAATAGTCACACTTTCTTAGGGAAAAAACATCGCACTTTCGTATGCTTAAAAGGCGCGCATTCGTATAGCTCGCGCAATTGAAAATTTTGAAAAAGTATTGCGTCCGTATTCACTGACTGCTTTCGCATTCAATAAAATTACCGCCATGTGGCCAGGTGCGTCACTGCCAAGCTGACACTGTATTTAATTTTGAAAATAAATTCTTGATTGAGATTTTGATTTTATAATTACAAGAAATTATTATTAAAGTCATTTTCCTTCATCAAATTTTGAAGAAGAATGTTTTTCAAATATTTATTTCGCACAAGTGCATTAATAAAAATAATACTCAGTAATGATAACATGAAATAGAAGCACGAAAATACTAACATACCCGTGGCACACAAAGTGTTTATAATAATAACAATAATAAAAGTTAATTTTGCAAACAATTGCTTGGTGCTTAAATAGGTGTAAGTTTCAATTTTCTGACGACAACAAGGTTTCGATGTGAAATTCATTGAATTTTAAAGGCATGTATTGATTTCTTCATGGGAGAATACGCGCAAACGAATATACCTGTAATGCGTGCTTGCGTACAAAAATGTGTAAAGTACTAATGATAAATGAAAAGAAATAATCTTAAATAATGGGTTTTACCGCACGAAAACGTTATTGGTATTAAATCAGGAGCTCTTGATTAAATTCATTTTATTTCATTGTATTCTGAAGGTGCATATGTTCTGTAAATACTAATTTTGTGCACGTGCAAAACCGCGCGAAAATATCAACGTGCGAATGCAAATTAGCCACACGAAAATAGCGACTCATCCTCCTGTTTTCAAGCAGTTACAATTTTCACTCGGGCCGCATCTATCTATCTATATCAGTGATTTTTTATGCCCCCAACTTCGGAGAAGTTGAGGGGGCATATTGGTTTGGGCCTGTCCGTCCGTCCGTCCGTCCGTCTGTCCGTCCGTAACGCTTTTTGGCAGCTGGGAAACTCAAGAACTGCTTACGCTAGGATCTTGAAATGTTATATGTGGCATGAACATGAAAAATAAGCGGACCCGTATTTTTTCTTTTTTCCGCCGGTCACGTATTTCCAGAGTTATGCCCCTTTTTCGACTTCATCTATGGAACCTTGTGAACAAAATATCTCAAGAACCCCTGATGCTAGGATCATGATTTTTTGCAGGATGACATTACCCAAGTCGTAGATGACCTGATTAACTTTTGAAAAAAATTCGTGAATTTTTTACCGAGTTATGCCCCTTTTTCGACTTAGTGCACTGTAAGCTTATGGAACCTTGTGAACAAAATATCTTGAGAATCCCTGATGCTAGGATTGTGTTTTTTTGCAGGATGACATTGCCCAAGGTGTAGATGACCTGATTAACTTTTGAAAAAAAAAAGTGAACTTTTGACTGAGTTGCGCCCCTTTTTCAACTTAGTGCATTGTAAGCCTATGGAACCTTGTGAACAAAATATCTCAAGAAGCCCTGATGCTAGGATCATGATTTTTTGCAGGAAGACATTGCCTAAGGCATAGATGACCTGATTAAGTTTTGAAAAAAATTGGTCAATTTTTTACCAAGTTATGCCCCTTTTTCGGACATAGGCATTTTGTATAGGAACGAGCTTGTGAACAAAATATCTGAATAACCACATAAGCTTGAATCCTTATATTTAGCATGCAGGTTTGGACTACAGTGTAGATGACCTGATTAACATTTGAGCCTATTTTATAAATTTTTGGTAAAATTTGTACCATTGTCAGACATAGGCATTTTGAATAGGAAGAAGCTAAATGTGTATGTGAACAAAATATCTGAAGAACAGCTAAGCTATGTTCCTTATATATCTGGCATACAGTTACAAGCTAAGATGTAGATGAATTGATAAATCTTCTTTAGAGGCAAGCATAAAAGTTGGGGGCATAGTGTTTCACAAACACATTTTCTAGTTTTCACTATTTTGGGAATGGTGTCGGTGCCCATGGAATTGGGAAAATCGCATCGCATTCTTCTTAAATTTGGAATTTCAGAAACACCTGTATTCAGTCTTAAGTGGTGGGATAGGGGACATGATACTGAATACATTCCATTATAGCTGTATCTCTGTCAGTTCTCTAAGCAAGCAAGTAAATTTATGCTTGCAAGATGGTCCCTAGAAAAATTCTTTCTGCAGTTGGGAATTTTTCAACTTGCAGTTGGGAAAAAAAGATACTATTTTGAATTGGGACTGGTGCCTTTTATGGGCACCACTTTTATAGCGAAAAAAATCACTGTTTATCTCTCTATCTTCACAATGCCTCAGAAGTGTACAAACAGCAGAAAGGCAAATTTCGGTAACTTTATGTGGTTGTTATCAATCGTATTTGGGGTTTAACACTAAATGGCAACAGTAGCTCTTTGAGACAAAGTCTTGGTAGTTGTTCTGTTTGTGCACTAGAAAAAGTCGACAAATAAGCTATGATGTCATGCAAATTTTCTTCTTCTTTTCATTTTTAAGTTATACTGAACTTGATAGCTACAGAGAACAACACTTTAGCTTAAGTATTTGCATGGAAAACTGAAGGAAAGATTAACGGATTAACATTAATCAACTTGTTTAAAAACAATCAATAAAACATCCCATTTGTTACTTTTGATGACATATAAGTGCCACCGTAATAATACAATTGTCATGACACTGGTGTATAAAAATTAGAATTTATCAGCATCACCGGCTGCTGGAGCTCTTCAACTTGGAGGTATTGACGAAACACCCAGAGAAGTTTGTTTTCAGTAAACTTTTGCTTTTAAAATGAACAAATAAGGAAGAAAACGGCGAAAATCACATGAAATTCTATTTTTGGGTTAAAAACAATGTATTCTTACGAAACACGCGGGTCGGTTTCCGCCGATTTTTTTCTGAAAATGGTGTTTGATCAGGCCCGGAAATATGTACATTGAATGCTAGCATGCGACTCGTTGTGTATATGAGAGAAATAGCTAAATGCACACGAAAAACACGCTTTTGTATAGCCAGAAGTAGCTATTATACCTTCTTCTAGGTACAATACCTATTTCTGCAGTTGATCTGGACCTGCTAAATAGACGCCTAGTGCAAACGATGTTGGTTTACCTATAGATAGAACAGATATTCCCGTATTGACGTACTGCATGTCTATATATATCTAGGCCGCTTGACCCTGAGAATGTTGAGATCATTTTTCAATAAAATAATTGTGTCTTGTTTTTATCTTAATTGCTTGTTAGTGTACCTACAAGTACACTTTTTTTTCATTTTACCCATTGATGCCTTACGTCATAGGCAGACAGTGCAGAACCAAATCAGATTCCTCAAAACAAAATTTATGTCTGCAAAATGTTTCATCCAAGCTGTATCATATTGAAAAACCAATGACTAGAAGGCAAACAGTATAGATCCAGATGTGGCATCTCATCATAAACTGACTCGTCAGGATCTACAATGTTTCTTTCTTCGAGTGTTAAGTCAACAGTTTGGCCAAGAGCTATATGCAATTTTCAGATAATTTGCTTTTAAGACAAAACACCTGCTGTAATCTTTCCTGCCTGTGGGAAGATATTTATAGATAAGAAGTTTCTCTTACATGATTCCCAGCACTGTTAGAAGTTAAGGTTATGTATTGAGAACCAGAGGCCATATTTGTAAAATGACTTAAGAGGTTGCTAAGGCTGAATTTCTATGAAGGAGATTCCCTACAACTACAAAATTTGTTCTGGAGGAACAGTCTTTTCTGAAAAAAAACTGTTCCTCCAGAACAAATTTTGTAGTTGTAGGGAATCTCCTTCATAGAAATTCAGCCTTAGCAACAGCATAGCAACCACTTAAGTTTTATAGATATGACCCCAGATCTTTCAGTCAAGTTTCTGCCTCCTGACCCCAGTGGTTCATGCTTGTCCCTACTGTAGTGAGTCATATGAAGCTGAAGTTGTGCAAGGAACTGGTCTAAATGGCACTGTAAATCTCATCTGTAGCTGACGCTGTATTGTTTTTGCCCAGATGTAAATAGCCATGAAGGTATGGTTGAGAGATGGAGGAATAGCCATCACAGACTTGGAGGTGCTTGTTGAGGAGCAAATCTCCCTGAAACTTCATTATACTCTGCCAACTTACGTCGTCATTATGGTGTCTCTGGTTTCAGGTATTATGCCCCCAATTTCGGAGAAATTGTGGGGGCATATTGGTTTGGGCCTGTCTCTCTGTCCGTCTGTCCTCTAACTCAAGAACCGTAAGAGCTTGGAGCTTGAAACCTTACACACATGAGCAGTATGAAAAATAAGCGAACACGTGTTTTTTCTTTTTTCCGCGGGTCACATATTTCAAGAGTTATGCCCCTTTTTCGACTTTGCCTGTGGAACCTTGTGAACAAAATATCTCAAGAACCCCTGATGCTAGGATCATGAGGTTTTGCAGGATGAGAATGCCCAAGGTGTAGATGACCTGATTAACTTTTGAAACAAATTCGTGAATTTTTGACCGAGTTATGCCCCTTTTTCGACTTAGTGCATTGTAAGCCTATGGAACCTTGTGAACAAAATATCTCAAGAACCCCTGAAGCTAGGAGCATGATTTTTTGCAGGAAGATACTGCCTGTGGTGTAGATGACCTGATTAACTTTTGAAAAAAAATCGTGAATTTTATCGAGTTATTCCCCTTTTTCGACTTAGTGCATTGAAGCCTATGGTACAAAGGTACCCTTACATATAGTCAAGAACAATAAGAGCTAGGAACTTGAAACTTTATACACATGATCAGTATGGAAAATAAGCAGACCCGTATTTTTTTATTTTTCCGCCGGCAATGTATTTCCAGAGTTATGCCCCTTTTTTGACTTAGCCTGTGGAACCTTGTGAACAAAATATCTCAAGAACCCCTGATGCTAGGATCATGAGGCTTTGCAAGATGAGAATGCCCAAGGTGTAGATGACCTGATTAACTTTTGAAACAAATTCGTGAATTTTTGACTGAGTTATGCCCCTTTTTCGACTTAGTGCATTGTAAGCCTATGGAACCTTGTGAACAAAATATCTCAAGAACCCCTGAAGCTAGGAGCATGATTTTTTGCAGGAAGATACTGCCTGTGGTGTAGATGACCTGATTAACTTTTGAAAAAAAATCGTGAATTTTTGATCAAGTTATTCCCCTTTTTCGACTTAGTGCATTGAAGCCTATGGTACAAAGGTACCCTTACATATAGTCAAGAACAATAAGAGCTAGGAACTGGAAACTTTATACACATGATCAGTATGGAAAATAAGCAGACCCATTTTTTTATGCCCCCAACTTCGGAGAAGTTGAGGGGGCATATTGGTTTGGGCCTGTCCTTCCGTCTGTCCGTCCGTCCGTCTGTCCGTAACGCTTTTTGGCAGCTAGGAAACTTAGGAACGGCTTATGCTAGGATCTTGAAAATTTTTATGTGGCATGTACATGAAAAATAAGTGGACCTGTATTTTTTCTTTTTCCCGTCGGTCAGGTATTTTCAGAGTTATGCCCCTTTTGGACTTAGTCTATGGAACCTTGTGAACAAAATACCTCAAGAACCCCTGATGCTAGGATCATGATTTTTCGCAGGATAACATTGCCCAAGGTGTAGATGAACTGATTAACTTTTGAAGAAAATTCGTGAATTTTTGACCGAGTTATGCCCCTTTTTTGACTTAGTGCATTGTAAGCCTATGGAACCTTGTGAACAGAATATCTCCAGAACCCCTGATGCTAGGATCATGATTTTTTTGCAGAATAACACTGCTTAAGGTGTAGATGACCTGATTAACTTTTGAAAAACATTGGTGAATTTTTGACCAAGTTATGCCCCTTTTTCGACTTAGTGCATTATAAGCCTATAGAACCTTGTGAACAAAATATCTCAAGAACCCCTGATGCTAGGATCGTGTTTTTTTTGCAGGAAGATATTGCCTAAGATGTAGATGACCTGATTAACTTTTGAAAAACATTGGTGAATTTTTGACCGAGTTATGCCCCTTTTTGGCTAAGTGCATTGTAAGCCTATGGAACCTTGTGAACAAAATATCTCAAGAACCCCTGATTCTAGGATCATGTTTTTTTTGCAGGAAGACATTGCCTAAGGTGTAGATGACCTGATTAACTTTTGAAATACATTGGTGAATTTTTTACTGAGTTATGCCCCTTTTTTGACTTAGTGCATATTAAGCCTATGGTACAAAGGTACCGTTACAGTCAAGAACCATAAGATATAGGAACATACAGTTACAGGCTAAGATGTAGATGAATGGATTAAAACCCCTTTCTGACCTAAACATTATGGGATGAACCTTCCTTAGAGGCAAGGATACAGTTGGGGGCATAGTGTTTCATAAACACATTTTCTAGTTTTATTTTTCCGCTGGCAATGTATTTCCAGAGTTATGCCCCTTTTTCGACTTAGCCTGTGGAGCCTTGTGAACAAAATATGTCAAGTCTGATGCTAGGATCATGAGGCTTTGCAAGATGAGAATGCCCAAGGTGTAGATGACCTGATTAACTTTTGAAACAAATTCGTGAATTTTTGACCGAGTTATGCCCCTTTTTCGACTTAGTGCATTGTAAGCCTATCGAACCTTGTGAACAAAATATCTCAAGAACCCCTGAAGCTAGGAGCATGATTTTTTGCAGGAAGATACTGCCTGTGGTGTAGATGACCTGATTAACTTTTGAAAAAAAAATCATGAATTTTTTATCAAGTTATTCCCCTTTTTAGACTTAGTGCATTGAAGCCTATGGTACAAAGGTACCCTTACATATAGTCATGAACAATAAGAGCTAGGAACTTGAAACTTTATACACATGATCAGTATGGAAAATAAGCAGACCTGTATTTTTTTATTTTTCCGCCGGTCATGTATTTCCAGAGTTATGCCCCTTTTTCGACTTAGCCTGTGGAAACTTGTGAACAAAATATCTCCCTGATGCTAGGATCATGAGGTTTTGCAGGATGAGAATGCCCAAGGTGTAGATGACCTGATTAACTTTGGAAACAAATTCGTGAATTTTTGTTTTTGACAAAGTTATGCCCCTTTTTCGACTAAGTGCATTGTAAGCATATGGAACCTTGTGAACAAAATATCTCAAGAACCCCTGATGTTAGGAGCATGATTTTTTATGCCCCCAACTTCGGAATAGTTGAGGGGGCATATTGGTTTGGGCCTGTCTGTCCGTCCGTCTGTCTGTCCGTCCGTCCGTCCGTAACGCTTTTTGGCAGCTGGGAAACTCAAGAACTGCTTTTGCCGGGATCTTGAAATTTTATGTGTGGCACGTACATGAAAAATAAGCGGACCCGTATTTTTTCTTTTTTCCGCCGGTCACATACTTTCAGAGTTGTGCCCCTTTTTCGACTTAGTCTTTGGAACCTTGTGAACAAAATATCTCGAGAACCCCTGATGCTAGGATCATGATTTTTTGCAGGATGACATTGCCGAAGGTGTAGATGACCTGATTAACTTTTGAAAAAAAATCGTGAATTTTTGACCGAGTTATGCCCCTTTTTCGACTTAGTGCATTGTAAGCCATGGAACCTTGTGAACAAAATATCTTGAGAACCCCTGATGCTAGGATCGTGTAATTTTGCAGGAAGATATTGCCCAAGGTGTAGATGACCTGATCAACTTTTGAAAAAAAAATGTGAATTTTTGACTGAGTTATGCCCCTTTTTTGACTTAGTGCATTGTAAGCCTATGAAACTTTGTGAACAAAATATCTCGAGAAGCCCTGATGCTAGGATCATGATTTTTTGCAGGAAGATATTGCCCAAGGTGTAGATGACCTGATTAACTTTTGAAAAAAAATCGTAATTTTTTTACCAAGTTAAGCTCTTTTTCGACTTAGTGCATTGAAGCCCATGTTATAAAGGTACCCTAACATATGGTCAAGAATGGTAAAATATAGGAACTTGAAACTTTCTACACATGATCAGTATGGAAAATAAGCGAACACGTGTTTTTTTCTTTTTCCGCCGGTCAAGTATTTCCAGAGTTATGCCCCTTTTTTGACAGCCTGTGGGACCTTGTGAACAAAATATCTCAAGAACCCCTGGTGCTAGGATCATGGCTTTTTGCGGGATGACATTGCTCAAGGTGTAGATGACCTGATTAACTTTTGAAAAAAATTGTGAATTTTTGACTGAGTTATGCCTCTTTTCAACTTAGTGCATTGTTAGCCTATGTTAACAAAATTAGCCTATGTTAACAAAATATCTCGAGAAGCCCTGATGCTAGGATCATAATTTTTTTTTGCATGAAGATATTGCCCAAGGTGTAGATTACCTGATTAACTTCCGAAATATTTTTTCAAATTTTTGACTGAGTAAACCCCTTTTTCGACTAAGTGCATTGACGCCTATGGTACAAAGGTAGAAGTATTATGGGATGAACCTTCTTTAGAGGCAAGCATATGGTTGGGGGCATAGTGTTTCATAAACACATTTTCTAGTTGCAGGAAGATACTGCCTGTGGTATAGATGACCTGATTAACTTTTGAAAAGAAATCATGAATTTTTAGCTCGCCTGAACGAAAGTTCAGGAAGAGCTATTGTTGTCACCACGGCGTCCGCGTCCGCGTCCGAGTCCGCGTCAGCGTCAGCGTCCGCGTCCGCGTTCGAATTGGATGTTTTGGTTAAAGTTTTTTCAAGACCTATATCTTCTTAACCCATGGATGGATTCTTTTGATACTTGCACTGTAGTTAGATATTGGTCTAAGGTTTAACAGGGTACCACCCCCACCACACTCCGTGACCTTGATGTCAAGGTCATGTACTTAGAAAATTGGTAGTGTTTTTGGACTGGATGTTTTGGTTAAAGTTTTATAAAGCCCAATATCTCCTTAACCCATGGATGGATTCCTTTGATACTTGCACTAAAGTTAGATATTGGTCTAAAGTTTTCGAACCCCACCCCCATCTGTGACCTTGATGTCAAGGTCATGGACTTAGAATATTGTCTTTTTATTGATTGGATGTTTTGGTTAAAGTTTTTTAAAGACTCATATCTCCTGAACCCATAGATGAATTCTTTTTATATTTGCACTGTAGTTAGATCTACAGAGTACTACCCCAACCCCGCTCAGTGATCTTGATGTCAAGGTCAGGGACTTAGGAAATTTTTGTCTTTTTTAAAGTTTTGTAATTGCATACTGATTCATAATGCTTTGCAGAGATTTAGTTTATACTTGAACTGATGTTAGACTCTTTTTTGAGTTTTTACAAAACACCTTATACTTACCCCACTGGGTGACCTTGAAGTCAAGGTCATCGACTTAGAATTTTGTCTTAGAGATTTTGGTTAAAGTTTTATATTTATGAAGACATAATTTCACAGTGCCACGATGATTGACTCAGTTGATACTAATACTTGGACTGATGTTAGATAATGGTTCAAGGTTTCGATACATCCTAGCCCTCCCCCCCCCCCCAACCCCCACCCCAGCCCACCTGTCAGTTTTTTACCTCAAGCTCATGGACTTTGAAATTTCATTTCATTTTTTTTATTTTAATTTTATATTAAGACTTATTTCTGAGATAGGTTTTGTTTATAAATGTGTTTTCATTATGGACATGCTTGCATGAAGTTTTATGCATAGCAGTCCAAACCACAATAGCGGCTGTGTGATGGGCAAGCACCAATTCAGGCGAGCTATGCTGTCAGGCGACAGCTCTTGTTTATTGAGTTATTCCCCTTTTTCAACTTAGTGCATTATTTGCCTATGGAAGCTTGTGAACAAAATATCTGGAGAACCCCTGATGCTAGGATCATGATTTTTGCAGGTTGATATTGCCCAAGGTGTAGATGACCTGATTAACTTTCGAAAACAATTCGTAAATTTTTGACTGAGTTAAGCCCCTTTTTCGACTTAGTGCATTGTAAGCCTATGGTACAAAGGTACAAGCATTATTGGATGAACCTTCTCTAGAGACAAGCATATGGTTGGGGGCATAGTGTTTCATAAACACATTTTCTAGTTCTGATTGTTTTCAGATCCAAGTAGGCCATGCACGTCAAGATGGTATAAGCAGATCTTCTACCCAAGATTCTTGGCTAAAAATACCGCGTTACATGTCTTGGAGGGGGCAATGTAGAAAAAAATGTTCAGTGTATTCTTCTTGTCCACGCCTGCATTCATTTGACTCTGGTTGTCTTAAGTTGTATCTTTAGTCATTCAATACAGAATATCCAGTTTGTAGTGTAAAATTGTCCAGTATGCCTCTCAAGAGCATTCTGTTTGTTTTTCGTGTTTTTTTTTTTTTTTTTTTTTTTTGTTATTTTTTGTCTACTGTTCTTCCATAAACTACGCTGTTTTTTCTTAACCTGCATACACCAGTCACTATTCTACTGGCAGTAGTCATTTTGTACTATGTTGCTGCTTGGTATTTAACTCTTAGGTGCTTTTACACTTCCCCTTCTGCCACCAACATCTCTCCAAAAGCCACCTGGGACCACATTTTAGTACAAAGTTGTACATGTTGTTCATTTGTAGCTGAAAAATGTGAAAGAGAGAAGAAACTAAGAGTGTCCACTCAGTTCAGCTCAGACAAGATTTGTGATTTAGGCCCAATTTCACGTCGCCCATAAACCGAGAATTAAGGCTATTGGTTGCTTATTTACACAGATAATCTTCGAAATGAATTTCACGTTCAAAGATTATTTTTAATTGTGAATAAAACTACGGATCATCTTGAGCGTCGAAAAATGAAAGATTAAGGACTGACAAACATTGATTCTGTGAGAAAAAAGGATGACTATGATGAGTTTCTCGACATAAATGATATTGGTGATGCACAATGAGCCGCGACATGACAAAACAAAGATATGTGCACCCAGCAAAGACTCGGATCAGCATGGGCATCCGCCAAGTCTGATCAGTCTTCGCTGTCCGCATGGTTATGCTAACATCTTTAGCTACCCTTTAAGCGCACAGCCAAGACTCTGATCACACTTTGTTGGTTTTGTCATGCCACGGCTCATTAATGTTTCAAAGAGCCCAAGAAATCATTTCAAAGACTTGACCCCTTTGAATATTACGATGGTGCATAATTTGTAAAATAGTTTTGTTTCACAAAGAACAGAACTGCGAAGGCTGGATTGGCTAATAAGCACCGTGTGGAGGACCTACAACTTAACATAGTGGCGGATCCAGAGGGGGTTCGGGGTTCACATGAACGCCTTCTTCAGCCTAAATTATTCAATTTTCATGGGGAATTTCAGGAAAAATTGGTCAAAATGCATTATTCAAACCACTCTCAGTTAATTTGAACCCCCTACCAAAATTCCTTGATCCAGCCCTGTAACAGGCCCTGGAACAGCTTTTCAACAAGTTTTTTTTTTTCATATTATAGGTTATTGAGTTTGTGTAATCAACTCCTCCCACAGTTTTAAATGCACCTTTTTCAAACCTGGCATACTTGCAATGGACGTAATAAAATGTGCATGCAGATTTTTGTTAGAGTAAAAATTTGTTTTGACAGAATTACGGCCTGATTAAAGATTGTCTCCCTCATTTATTTCATGTTTTCAGAAACAAATATTTCAACAAAATTTCGTTAGACAAAATGTAGTAGCCTCATAATTAACCGTAAAAGTTTTGTGAAAATGCATATTTATTCGATAAATGTGGAATGAAAAATAATCTTCAAATTAAAATGCAAATTACCTATTTCCTCACGGCCTGTGAGAATATCGATTTTGACCACGTGTGTCAAGTGATCATGTAGAGGTATTTTTCTCACTCGTGCACGTGATTGTGACGTATGAATAAATTATTTTTGTCCAATAATGCGATTTCAACCGCGGTCCGCGATTGTATATAAAAATTATCTTATTTTTTGTTTAAAGTCACTTTTATCAAATATTATTATCTAAACTCTAATTCAAATGTATAGTTGGACCATGTCGGAGGTATTGCATGAAATATTTCATCAAATCATTTTTGTTATTACAATGTATTATAAAGGGAGTAAATCTTTAACTTATTCATTTTGGGCAGCTGTTTTGCACTATAGGATATGAAGTTGTAATCAGGTTCTCTTACTGTTTTTAATGAATTCTTTTTGAAAAAAAAAAAATACACATATTAGGGCATAATGAAAATGTGCATGTGGCTTTTTATATAAATAAATTTAATTTTGACAGAATTACGGCCTTTCGAACTTAGTCATTTTTGTTAGTTTTTAGCATTATAGGATTATGGAGTTTAAATAAACAACTGTTCCTGTTTCCAATGGATTCCTTGTAAATAGTGTTTGTGTTTAAAATGTGCTTTAGGGATGTACACGGCCCTGTGACTGGCGCTGTACCGGGGCATCGTTCGTATCTTACAGAGACAATTTTCTAGTTCCTACAATTTAACTTTCCAGTTTTTTTCTTCTACTGCGCATGATTAAATCGGCTTCGCATTAAATTGTTTCATTAATGCCTCCCATGTTTTTTATCCTTTTTTTTCTCACTTTCGGTGTCCGTTTTTATCCTTGTCAGCTTGTCCTTACTTAGCTTGCCGATAGAAATAACATGTTTGGCCATCCTCGGTCTGCGGAAGTATGTTGAACAGAGTAGACTGCTCATTCGAATAAGTGATGCTATGTATTTTGCATGTAAATTACTGGCTAGCTAGGGGTTTCGTCTTTCAAGGATGGGGATGGCATTAGGCAAAGTGTACATACAATTATAAGACACACTTCAGAACAAAGCTTGTAGGACAGCAGCATAATAAGTGCTGCTTCAGGTTAATCTTGCATTACAGCAGAAGTAAGTCTGTCTCCTTTTAGAAGCGCAGCAGAAGTAGCGCTTCTTCAAAGAAAAAAGAAAAAACAAAACAAAAAAAAAAAAAAAAAAACCGAAACAAAATCAAACCACCCTTCAGTGGCGGGGAGGAACAAACGCTAGTTCAGAAGACACTACCCCTCACCAGGGTAGCAGAAGTAGCGCTACTCCTGGAAACATCACTCTTTTGTAGAGCAGCGGAACTAGCGCTCCTTCAGATGAAATCCCCTTTTAGTCGCGCAACGGAGCTAGATCTTTAGTATATCAGATGGGATCCAATTTAGCAGTAGCAGTTACATATAGCGCTACTTCAGAAGACACAATCCTTCAGTAGTGCAGCGGAAAAAGTGCTACTTTAGAAGATGTTTGTATGAGGATACATAAGATTGATTACTTCTAAAGAACAAGTAGCACTAATTTCGCTGCCCTGCTTAAGGGTAATGTCTTCTGAATCAGCGCTGGTTCAGATGTGCTACCAGAGTGAAGTGTTCTAAACTAGCCCTAGTTCAGCTGTGCTACAAAATGCTGAGATTATCTGGGGTGGCCCTTTTTCCGCTGCTCTACTAATATAAACGTACTTTTACCATATATGGGGCAACAAGCACGCGTTTCTGTATTTGACTTCTACTGTGTCGCTGAATCTGAAGCTTTTGATAGAGAAATGAAGTGGGAACGTCTCAATAAGCTACGGCCGAACTCTAACTGATACCTTCCGCGAGACATAGTAGCTGCAGAAATCAAGTAACAGATGCCTACGTATTAAATAGCGAGCGCAGGCGGCCCCCACTAAGCCTCTTTAACCAATGCGTCCCGAAGAAGGCGGGCCATGAGTGAGGGTGGTGCCTTCATGATGGGCTAGTTACCATGCGCTACCAAAAAATAATATTTTCTGAGGCAGCCCTTGTTCTGCTGCGATATCTTGCTGCGCTATTAAAGAGGCGTGTCTTCTGAAGTTTCTATAATTCCTTTGCGCATACTAGATCCTTTGCGAGTCAATTTTACATGATTTCTTACATGAAAGAATAACCAACTTGGTAAAACCATGGTTTTACTGAATCATGTAAATTTTGCACACGTGAAATCGATTTAAACCGTGGTTTTATAGGAAGTTTAGCGAAGTCGCCACCGCAGTTTAAATCACCAAGAAATGATTCGCCGACGTGAAATTGGGCCTTAGTGTCATTTTGGTTTTCCAATACACATCATTTTGTCTACTTCAGTACTAAAACATTTTGTTTTTGCTTTTGCTGAATGCAAGGATTAATCAGCTTATTCAGTGTCTCATACAGCAAGAAGAGTAAAGTGTCCTTGTGTTGCATAATGACAACATTTATTTAAGCATCTCAATTTTCCAGACATCACACTTATCCAGTGTGATACAAAGATCTTTTCTTCTTACATACAGCAAAACTAGAGTTATTTGCTGCTGTTGCCTTTTCTCTCTCACAGTAATTACCCATTTGTTAATTTTAGCATGTGTATGGATATGACATTCTGCCAGATCAGATGGTAACAGGTCATTCTTGTGGATTGCTGAAAGTTTTAGCAACAAGATCACGGTCTATATTGTAAAGTATACACATAAGCATGTGTCTGCCCTTCTCCGGTCTATGGATCTCCAGTTTATGTCACTCAATTTTTAGAGCAGCTGTTTATTTTAAGCTGATAGTCCCTAGGGAGATGTTGAAAACCTAGAAAGAAGGCTGAGGTTTTCAACAGCTCTTGAGGGACCTGGCAAATTAAAGAACTGAAAACTTGTGATTGCTTTTATTGCATAAATTCAACCATAATGCTAGAAAAATATGGAAAATGTTAGAAACTAGTTTTTGGCACCATTGCCATTACCTAGATGTGGAAAGTTTGATGACCAAGAGAATTTATAATCCTGCTTGCCATGGTCATTACTATTCTCTAGGCTTTTGTATCAAAGTCAGAGATTTGCTTATTTTTGTCATTTCAGGCCTGCTGTTTAGCATATATTGATATTTATGAGCTAGACAGTGTAGACTATGACTGAGCCAAGTGCTCCATCTTTCAATGCTGATGATCCAGAGTTCCTAGAGCGAGATGGTGCCGGATTTGCTCACCAGGCTGTCCAGAATGATCAGGCTGGCCAGTTTGAGGCAGCTGCATTCTATTACAATGTAAGCATATCTTAAAGGGTCACTCTATTTCTGTACTCCAAAATGAGAATGGGTAACAGGATAATTTAGGGCCAGTTTTCTACATTTCTGATAAAAACATATAAAAACATATGTTGAGACCTCTCATTAGAACTGTCTCACCGAGACAGTTCTAATGAGGGATCACAACAAAACTATCTCAGCATTATCCTCAAAATCTCACCTTATCTGGAGCTCTGTCTGTCTTTAGCAGTCTACTTTTTGGTACCCTTTGAGCCAAACAGCAGTGCAACTGAACCTTTATTTAGGGTTCACCTGTCTCAAGTAGCCAATTTTTGTGTGTCCCCTTTGGTGACCCCTTCCTGAAGACAGGTTTGTCTGTACTGAATAATGAAATACTATGGTCCGGGTTACTATGAATAGGTGCACTTAGCATACAGTCAACTCTTGATATCTCAAGAGTCGAAGTTCATCCCAAAGTACTGATATCTCTAAGTGAATTTTCTGGTTCCAGAAAATTTGCTTTGAGATATCAATAGTTTAAGATAAAAGGAGTTGAATTTGAAATGTAAATAAAGTAGGAAATGTGCCCAAACTATAGTCTTTGATAGGAGAGGGTGCTTTGAGATATGAGCCGCGACACGAGAAAACCAACAAAGTGGTTGTGCGCCCAGCACAGACTCAGATCAGCCTGGGCATCCGACAAAATTGATCAGACTCTTGGCTAGGCACTTAAAGGGTAGCTAAGGGTCTAAGCACCCCCCATGGGGACAGCGAAGACTCTGATCAGACTGGGCGGATGCCCAGGCTGATCTGAGTCTGTGCTGGGTGCACAACCACATTGTTGGTTTTCACGCGTTCCGGCTCATATCAGTGTTAAAGATAACAAGAGTCAGCTGTTATATATAGAGGATCTTACATGAGTGCTCATGTATTATTGAATTTATTAAACGAGTTGGGGAAAAAGATAAGATGTGACGCTTTGCCGAGCATCTTATCGGTTTCCCCAACAAGTTTAATAAATTCAATAATACAGGAGCACGAATGCAAGATTCTATTTATCAGATGATGCTAAAATCATATTTTATTAGCAGATTTTGCACTCAAACGTCACGTTTTCGCCAGTAGAAAACGCGACGTTTAATGGACGTCAACGCATAACGCTACAACGTAATTTGCATATTTAATCCACTAGTGGATTATCGTTTTTTAATGCATGGCTTTATTACACTCTCAGAAGCGACGTCATGTGATAAAATTATGTATTGTTTTAAATTTTGATATGTGCAGCAAACACTTACCAAGAGGGTATGTAGAGATATCAATGTTTGAGATAATGAGAGTTGACTGAATGCCATTAGACAGGCTTTCTTATACAATGACATACAGTCAACTTTCCATATTTCAAAGTCAAATTTCACCTCAAACCACTGATATCTCAAGTGAATTTCCTGGTCCCTGAAAATTTACTTTGAGATACTAGTAGTTTGAGATAAAAAAAAGAGTTAAAATGTAAAGAAAGTTAAGAAGTGTATTCAAGCTATATTACTTAGAATGAGAGGGTGCTTTGAATTATCAGTGTTTAAGATAACAAGATTCAACTGTATATGATTATTCTTTTAAAGTTTGTTGTGTGCAGCAAATACTTACCAATGGTAGATGTTGGAGGGACTTGGATACTGCAAGGATCACTGTTACAGAGCTCTAGATAAGAGGGGTATTTGATGATAATTGAGGGATAATTTTCTTTATTTCTCAATGAAACCATATGTTGTGACCCCTCATCTGAACCGTCTCGTTGAGACGGTTCAGATGAGGGGTCACAACATATGTTTTTATCCTCAATTAACAATCATTATCTCTAATTATCACCAAATCCTCCCTCTTATCTAGGACACTGTGTTAGATATTGTGACCTAGGTTAGATTACCAGTGCCAAGGTCATTTCTTTTCTCTAGGCTTTCTAGTTTCTCCACCCATGTGGGACCACAGAACACCAATATCAGCTCTTTATACATTTGATTTTAAATTTCTGTGTAATAGAAGCAAAATAAAGGAGGTTTAAAGATTTGGAAATTAATTTTTGAATTATAGGAAAAAGCTTGATGTTCACACCTTAGCCATTAATATTCAGCAATTAAGGTCAATGCATACACTTTAAGAAGATTTTCCCTCCCTTATTGATGGAGTCTTAAGCCTCTTAAAATATAAGATCTTTTTATGCATAAACAAAATGTTGTAGCTATCATTTGAATCACCTCAGTCCATCTTATAAGGGGCCACAACATAGATTTTATGTTGAAAGGAAACTATGTTGGAGTAATCATCAAAACCTCAACTTATTCTGAGATCTGACACAACTCCAGATAAGACAAGGTAACACAGATAATTAAGCAATAATTTTCAATATTTCTCTATCAAAACATAAGTTGAGACCCCTCATTAGAACCGTCTTGCCAAGATGGTTCTAATGAGGGGTCACAATATATGTTTTCATTGAGAAAGAAGAAAAAATTATCTTTGAATTATACCTACTACCCCTTCTTATCTAGAGCTGTTTGTGGCATGTATCTGTAAATCTGATTTCTCTGTAGGAGGCAGCTCAAGCATTGCTATCAGCAGCCCTGGCTGGTTCCAAGCTTCCCAGCATTGTAGAGAAAGCCAGGCAGTACATTCTTAGATGTGAAGAGCTGAAGAAAGCAGGTATGCATTGCATTAATTCTGAATACCAGTGCTCCAGATAAAAACGATCAGCAGGAATAATTTAGGGATAATTTGCAGATAAGACGGGGTAACAGAGATAATTAAGCAATAATTTTTAATATTTCTCTTTCAAGACATATTTTGTGAACCCTCAGTAGAGCCGTCTTGCGAAGACGGTTCTAATGATGGGTCACAACATATGTTTTTATCGAGAAATAAGAAAACTTATCTCTGAATTACCTTTGTTACCCCTTCTTATCTGGAGCTCTGTTGATACAATTTACTTTAATTTCAGTGCAGACCCTGATCAGACTGCTTCTGAAGAAGCAGACTAATCTGGATCCACACCATTTACTCAGTGATGCCTATCCTGATAATTCAGGCCTTCTGGTGAATACATTAATGATAATTTGTTTCCAGATTTAATACTGTTTTCTTACTCGCTCTTGTGGGGAAACCAGCGGAAAAGCACTTATTTGCCTGTTTACTTTTCTCGTAGTGTCTTGATAAGGCGGCCATCAGAGCTGGAAATGGCAAACCTTATCTGCTTAATATTGTAAATTTAAAGCTTCAGTTAAAGGCTGCTTAGATAAAAATTAATTACCAGATAAATTTAATTATTCTAAAACCATGAATGTTTATAACATGAAAGTACAGTTAGCCCTCTTTACAACGGCACTCATTACAATAGCAAAAATCTTTATAACATCATTTTGATTTGCAGGAAATGGCTTTATTGTTCAAAATGTGTATCCTTTATAACAGCAAATTCAGTTTAATGTCAAAATATTTGGGAACAAATGTGGTCGTTGTAAAGAGGGTCCACTGTATATACAGTTATATTGGGTCTGCTGCTTTATGTTCAGTAGCATGTGGACTGTATCATGATAATTCTGAACATTGCAACTAGTAGGTCTGAGCAAATAATGCAGACCCAGATGAGACTGCTCCTAACTGCTCCTAAGGAGCAGTCTGAACAGGGTCTACACTATGTGCCATTCCATTTGCATCTTTTAGATGCATTAATTTACTGCATTGAAAAACCAAACTTTATTATTTTGGACAGTGATGGTAATTACTTTAGGGGTCCCAATTTTTAGAACAACTTATATGGTAGACCTTCCTTATATGTGACAGTGCCTGGCATTTTGAGCCTTGTGGAGATGCAATGTTGACGTCATGAAATGTGAAATCAAAGTGACGTCATAAAATTTGTACGTAAAGTTACTTGGATTTCCGCACATCAACTAATAAATTTCAAAGCGTCATTTGAAAAGAATGATTCAACATTTCTATCGGCGTCTTTAATTTTCTTCATCTACACTCTTTTAAGGATGTTTGCATTATAGATCTTTGAAAAGTGATGTCACGAACCAGAGTTACAAAAGTTTATCCAGGGTGTATGTAAATTGTATCCAATCAGTAAAAAGGAAAACAAAAAATCAGGTTGGTGTGTAGTTCATGTGCTTTTGCAGTAAATCTTAGGGCTATTGCTTTGTGTTTCTCTTAATCTATTCTGGAAGCACTAATAAATATGAAAATGTTAAAAACATTATTCCCTTTTTTTGCTCCATTAGGCTCAACTTGTCAGGCACTGTCATACACTGAAGGACTTTAAAAACGCAAAAAATGGAAATCGTTTTTTCTTGCACCCAGAATATTTTTTGTCTTCTTTAACAGATAAACTCGGCTGGTAACGACACTCTGCTTCTATCTATATCTAAAACCGGCATTTTTAAATGCACTGGCCACCTCTAGCTATGCATCATTGTTTTACAATTTTTTGCACGTGGTGTACCCACGAATAAATGAGGAAAAACAAATTACCATTTCACATGTAGCTTGTAGTTATACATGTCTAAAAAACACTTGAGCTTTAGTTCTACAACATTATTAATCACGCCACGCTTGTCCAAACATGAACGATCTGGCAAAATCGGAATGTTACAAGACGGGCTGTGTGTTTCTGACGTCACATGACATTATAATTGCAATCTGTTGACTGTTCAGCGCCTTAGAAATCGTTACCAGGCTACTGGGACAGTAAAGGTTGACACCGAAGCATTACGAGCCGACGTCAAGACGCTACATTAACAATGTTCTTCGTCCTGTGGTAATACCCTTTGTGCGTCAAAATTATAAGAGAGGAAAATTTTTTATACCAACAAGACAATGCCCCAGTCCATACTGCCCGCCTCAATTTTACGGCAGCAAAGTTTGACTGGTCGCCTTTGTCTCTAGACATTTCACTGATTGAGATAGTACTTGCAACTTTAGAATCTAAGGGTATTGCTATTTGATAGACTGTTGCGCTAATATTACTTATTATTTTTACATGAAATTTTGAACATGTTTTGCTGACATATCGATGGTCATCGCTGCCAAATTTCAATTAAATTAGTACACTAGAAATTAGTAATTTTTATGAATTTTAATTTTTGCGTTTTTAAAGTCCTTCAGTGTATAAAAGCATCAGACTGCATTGTTTTGCTTCTTTTGAACATCTTGGGAAACAATAATATGAGAATTAGAATCACTAAAAACTTTGGTTTACTTGCTCATAAATCCAGATGAAGTGTGCAGGTGTCAGGCTCTATTTTCGTTTCTTTGATGTGCCCCCAGAGGATCTTTATTCAGAACTTATTTTATCTTCACCACAGCTGGTGTTGTGCCGTGTGGTGGCCGTAAAAAGAACTTATATTTTTTCTGATTATAGGGTCCCAGCAGACAGCTAAGAGCAGCCAGAGGAAGACAGACCACCAGCTAGATCTAGAGAAAGCCAAGTTTCTTATGAACCAAGCCATTGACGATGATTCTGCTGGGAATATTGAAGATGCTGTTGCACAATACTCAGAGGCTGTGGAGCTTTGTCTCAAAATTGTAAGGTTTTACTGAATTATCTCCCTTTAGCAGATAATAGTAAAGGAAATAAATAAATTGCCTCCCTTCATTTACTTTAATTTATTTACAAGATATTTACTTTCATTATCCATAATCTATATTTACTTTCTCCTTCAGCAACATAATTTTATGTTCATTCCTTGTCTGAGTTGGTAATGGAAGATAAACCAGTCTTGAGCCACGTTGCTATGTTCTTCCAACAAAAACTTGCCAGGTTAGGTTTAAACATGTTTATTTTGATGAACATTGAACATCTGTAAATGAGCTGCGACACGAGAAAACCAACAATGTGGTTGTGGGCCCAGCACAGACTCATCTGCCCAGTCAGATAAGAGTCTCACTAAGCGCTTAAAGGGTAACTAAGAGTCTAAGCTACCTTCATGCAGACAGTGATGACTCTGATCAGACTGGGCTAATGCCTAGGCTGATCTGAGTCTGCGCTGGGCGCACAACCACTTTGTTGGTTTTCTTGTGTCGGGGCTCATCTGTAAATATATTTCAGAAACAGTCTACAAAAGACAAATCTCTGGATGAGAAGGTTACTAAATTAGCAACTCAAGCTTTAGACAGGTATGTTATTGCTAGTAGTTAACTCTTTATTACAATACAGAATACCTGTTGTAGTTTAAAATCCATGTTACAAATGAAATGCATGCTATAGTGTTGTTCTGCAACTATATAGTACAGTTAGAAGTCCATGTTACAGTCAGAAGTATGTGTAAGAGTGTTACAGTCCAAAATCCATGTCACAATTAGGAATCCATTTTATAGAGTTACAACTCATATCTGTGCAGCTGTTGGAAATTCTGATTACAGTGTTACAGTTCAAGGTTTATGTTACACACAAAAATGCATGTTAAGATGCCCTTTCTCAAAGTCCATTTATAATAGGATATCCATGTTGCAGTGTTACAGTTTAAAATTCTTATTACAATAGGAAACTTGTGTTTCAGTGTTAAAAGAAAAGTCTATGTTGCTAAGACAAATTCCTGTTACATGCAGTGATTTGATTTCAAAAAATGGTACACGTGAAAATCCTTGTTTCAGTGTTACAGTCAAAGCTGGGTGTTGACTATGATTTTAAATATAAACATTCATGTTTGTATCAGAAGTTACAATTACACTAAATGGATGTATGCAATTTACTGTTTGAAGTCCATGATACAGTTGAAATCTTTGTTTTTAGGGCAGAGGTTTTAAAGAAGAAACTTAGTCCCACAACAAAAGCACCTCCAAATATAAACAACCCGTTGAACAAACCCACACAAGGTGGTAAAGTAGTCCCTCCCCTGGGCTTTGGGGCATTCTTAGACTCTGATGAGGAGAAAGATTCAGGACAAGTCCAGGATAGACCTAGGCCAGCTGGACATCAAGGGCCCGCGGGACCTACAGGACTGATGTATGTGGGGCCAAAGGGCTACACCAAAGATGAAATAGATGTTCTCAGGTAAGGTTCATGACAGTTTTGATAAGTTATTTCCCTTAACCAAACTGATTCAAGGAAGTAGAATAGACTGCTTAGAACATTTAAAGGAGCACTATATATAACTTCCATAGGTTTCCAGATAAAACTCTCTTCATCATCAAAACTAATAAATAAGTTAGACATCAATGTCTATTTGTAGAAATTGATGCCTAACCTATTTATTAGTTTTGATGGAAATCATGGCAGGGCTCCTTTAAATATTTTGAGCAGTGAATTTGGCAATAGGAGCAGTTATTTGATTCAGTTAATAGTTTTCTAAAACATTCCTTGATTGTACAAATGAACTTTTTTACTTTAAAGATGGAAGTGTTTATTTCATAAATGCCTAGAGTGTCTAAAAACTGGTTAAATGTGTGTGATACTGTTAGAGAGAACAGTAAGAGTTACTGTTGCCTAATTATGGCTGTTTATTGACTCTTACTGTACAACCCCATACCAGTGCACATATACAACACAATATGTGGATCATAGAAAGGCATTGTTGTAAGCTAACAGCTTGATATCTAGACAAACTATAAAGGAATATAAGGCAAATCCTTTGTAATTTAGTCTTAGTGAGAAGTATGATATACATGTAGTGTTATATTTAAAGTAGTATTATCATGAAAAGCCTTATAGTGAGGAACTTCTTTAATTGTTGGCCAAATCAACATGATCTTTGTTCTTCTTCAGGAAAACCTCAGGCATAAATGGTAGACAGTATGTACCTTTTATGTCTCAGGATATGAAAGAAAAGTTTGCATTTCCTGTCGCTTTCAGGTAAGTATTGTGATTTCTAGCAGAATTATACAGGGTAAGTTTGCCATGACCATTATGTTAGCTTTATTGCATAGGTGATGGTACCATACCTGTGACCCTCAGGGTGGAAAATGAAAAATAAAAATTAAAAAAAAAAAAAAAATTTATACCCCCCACATACGAAGTATGTCGAGGGGTATATAGTTTTTGTCTTTCCGTCTGTTCATCCATCTGTCCTTCTGTTCGTCCTTGCATCCGTCTGTCCATCCGTTAACATTTGCGTTAAAGTTAGTGTTAAGTTTTTAATCTTTGCTTATATTTCCATTATCCCTCAATGGAATCTTTTGGTATGTGACTCGGTATACTTCTAGGTTCATGCAGAATAGTTGACATCATCTGGATGCTGCTGTTGACCTAATGTCAAGGTCACAGACTTAAACATTTGCGTTAAAGTTATGCATTAGGTTTATATTTTTCTTTTATATTTCCAATATCCTTTGATGGAACCTTCTGCTATTTGACTAGGGTTACTTTAAGGTTCATACAGAGTAGTTGACATCATCTGGATGCTGCTGCTTACCAAAGGTCAAGGTCACAGACTTGTATATTTGCGTTATAGTTTTGCGTTAAGTTTATATGCTTTGCTTATAATTCCAACATCCTTTGATGAAACATTTTGATATATGACTAGGTTTACTTCTATGTTCATGCACAACATCATCTGGATGATGCTGCTGACCAAAGGTCAAGGTCACAGACTTAAACATTTGCGTTAAAGTTTTGTGTTGAGTTTATATTCTTCTTTGATATTTCCAATATCCTTTGATGGAGCCTTTTGATATTTGACTAAGTTTACTTTTAGGTTCATAGCTGTTACCAAAGGTCAAGGTCACAGACTTGTATATTTGTGTTAAAGTTTTGGTTAAGTTTACATTCTTTGTTTATATTTCAAACATCCTTAGATGAAACCTTTTGATATATGACTAGATTTACTTCTCTGTGTTCATGCAGATTAGTTGACCTCATCTGGATGCAGCTTTTGACCAAGATCATGGAACAGACTTAAACGTTTACAATAAAGTTTTTTGTTGAGTTGATACTCTTTGCTGATATTTGTTATAAACGTTGATGGAACTATTTGATAGGTGACTAAGTTTACTTCTATGTTCATACCATGTATAAGATTGGTTTCATTTGGAGGTGGTTTCATTAGGCTGTGGCACTGGTCTGGGGTATACGTGAGCCCCTGCTCACTTCATCTAGTTTGTCATTGTACCAGTGTATAGACAAAGGTGACTCACTGCAGATCCAAACAACTGATCCTAATCTCATTTACACCTAATATTATTTTCCTTTTTCCGTCAGCACAGGGCTCTTCCTGGTTCAGTAAATAACAGGTTAGTTATTCTTTCCAGAAAAGCAAAAAAATATATTTCTAGGTCTGTTCGTTTTCCTGTGGCACGCTTCAGTTGTGGACTTTGTGTTTACTCAGAAAAACTATGACACTTTCTCAGATGGGCAACTGGCATCACTAAACACCTCTTCTTGCATTAGCATGGTATAAAAACAAGCTTGCATCAATAAAACAATGTTTTTCTAATCAAAATATGTAACTTGCCTCATCCAACTTCCAAAAGATTAGATGATATGCTTGAATTCTTTTGAGACAAACCAAAAGTAGGAAAACATGACATTCGTGTAGTACTCGCATGTCAGCCAATCAGATTGCTCGGTAAGGGGGGGAACACGCTGTTCGGTGGATGTGTTTTCCACAGTTGTCAAAGTGAATTTGATGCGTATGGGCAAATCTGGATGAGGCAAATTGCATATTTTAATTAGACATTGTTTTATTGATGCATGCTTGTTTCTACCCCCTGCTTATGCAGGAAAAGGTGTTTAGTGTTGCGAGTTGTCCTTCTGAGATAGTGTGACATTTTCTGTGAGTCAACACAAATTCCGCAATTGAAGCTTTCCACAAGAAAATGAACAGACCTAGAAATATGAATTTTGCTTTTCTGGAAAGCGCAACTATCCAGCTATTCAATGAAACATGAATAGCCTTGTGTTGACTGCAAAATAAATTATTATGAGGTGTAAATGAGATGAGGGTCAGTTGTTTTAATCTGAAGTGAGTCACCTTGTCTCTTGATACATGTAGGTACAATGACATTTTTTTTGTTCCACCCCTTGAGGGTCACAGGTATGATACCACCACCTGTGCTTTATTGTTACAAAATCTGAACAGCTATTACATAGCTTTTGTTCAACATTGCAAAGCCTGTCTTTATTATGTTTAATCAGGTATTGTAAAGTTTAAAAAGGATTAGAACAGTACTTCCCATACCTTGCATACAATTTTCTGCTTGAGCTCTGTTTTGCGACAACATGCAATCAGGCTAGACATTCAGCAAAATTCTTGCTGAATTTCTGAGGATAGTAAATTTATCTTTTCCATATGTATGTAATTCCTATTATGACAATACCTGAGCAGTCGTTTTATTACCTTTGTTCATCATTGCAAAATTGTTCATCATTGCAAAATCAGTTTGTGTATGCACAGTTTCAAAAAGATAAGAGCAGTACTTTCAGTATACATATTTTTGTGAACCTTTGAAACTGCGGTATCTGAATAAGAAGTTTGAAGCATTTTTTCTTTGGGTGAAAATCAATTCAGTAAGCGTCTTCAAAATTCTTGTGGGATAAGAGCACTAAATAATACGCTGGGGAGATTGAGAAGTGTGTTGCTGCAGGGTCATTCTCATAACTATATACTCTGTCGCTCACACTTTTAGATTAAAGATCTTTTTAGGGCCCCGCCAGACGAAGTCGGCGGAGGCCCTTTAGTAATCACCTTGTCCGTCCGTCTGTCTCTCCGCCTGTCTGTCTGTCCGTCCGTCTGTCTGTCCGTCCGTCAGATTTTTGTGTCCAGGCCATAACTCTGAAACTGTTTGAGATATTTTCTCAAAACTTTGTACAAATATAAAGCATTATCAGACGATGTGCAGAGAACAGGAACCATAACTCTGCCTACATTTTTACGGAATTATGCCCCTTTGTAATTTTAAGTATTGAAATCGTGTCCGGGCCATAACTTGAAAGTTTTTCAGATTTTTTCTCCAAACTTTGTACAAATATAAAGCATTATCAGACGATGTGCAGAGAACAATAACCATAACTCTGCCTACATTTTTTATGGAATAATGCCCCTTTGTAATTTTAAGTATTGAAATCATGTCCGAGCCATAACTCTGAAACTGTTTGAGATATTTATTCCAAACTTTGTACAAATATAAAGCATCATCAGACAATGTGCAGAGAACAAGGACCATAACTCTGCATACAGTTTTTATGGAATTATGCCCCTTTGTTATTTTAAGTATGGAAATCATGTCCGGTCTGTCACTCTGAAACCGTTACAGATATTTTCATGAAACAGATATTTTCATGAAACTTGGTACAAATATAAAGCATCCTCAGATAATATGCAGAGAACAAGAACCCTAACCTCATCCACATTTTTACTGAATTATGCCCCTTTGAAATTTTAAGTATGGAAATCGTGTCCTGTCCATAACTCTGAAACTGTTTGAGATTTTTTTCTCGAAACTTGGTACAAATATAGTGCATAATCAGATGATGTGCAGAGAGCAAGACCCATAACTCCATCTACATATTTTACGGAATTATGCCCCTTTGTAATTTTAAGTATGTCCGGTCCATAACTCTGAAACCGTTTGAGTTTTTTTCTGGAAACTTGGTACAAATATAGTGCATCATCAGACTATATGCAGAGAACAAGACCCATAACTCCATCTAAATTTTTTACGGAATTATGCCCCTTTGTAAATTTAAGTTTTGAAATTATGTCCGCTCTGTAACTCTGAGATCGTTCAAGATATTTTCAGGAAAATTAATACAAGTTTAAAACATCATCAGATGATGTGCAGAGAACAAGAACCGTAACTCCACCTGCATTTTCTATGGAATTCTGCCCTGTACTTTTTAGTATGGAAATCATGTCTGCCTATATAACTTTAAACATCTCAAAGATATTTTCATGCATACTTTGGCCAAATATAAAGCATCATCACATGATGTGCAGAGAATATGAATCATTACTTCATCTACATTTTTTACAGAGTTATACCACTTTGTAATTTTCTATATAGAAATCATGTCGGCTCTATAACCTTAAAACTGTTGAAGATACATATACTTTCAAAAAAATTGGTACGAATATGAAACATCATTATGCAGAGAACAGAAACCATAGCTGAGCCTATATCTTTTACAGAACTTTGCCCTTTTATAATTTTGTGTAAGGAAATCATGTCCACTCTGTAGCTTTAAAACGGCAAAACATATTTTCACAGAAGGTGTTAAAAATATAAAGCATATCAGGCAATCTGCAGAGTGCAGATAATAAGAATTGTAACTCCATCTACATTTTTTACAGAATAATGCCCCTTAATAACTTTTTGTAAGGAAACTTTAGCCAGTGTATAACTTTAAAACTGCAAGGTTTTATTGTTACTTCCAGTTGGTGACATATGACTTAATGCCATCAATAGTCCCATATAAAGGCGGGACCCTATTAGTTAACATGTTTCTAGTTTTGATTTGTATTCTTGTTTGCCAATGCTGAACACACTATAAAATCTTGCAAGGTTCTCCATCCTACAGGACTATAAGCAGCTTTTCTCTGATGCTTTAAACATTAAATTCTGTTTCTTTTTATAATAATTCTTTGAAATGTGCACTTATTAGGAAGAAAGCCTACTGCAAGTATTTAATGCCATTTTGAGAATGTTAAGCACACAGTGCGTTAAAAGGGTCGAATACGATATCAGAAATTATCTTGAGTTATTACCAAATACTCTCATTGTCTGTAGCACTGTTGATTTATGTATGAAATTTTCAGTGACAAGGATGGAAAACTAGCCCTGTCTCCCAAACAGAAAGAGAGGTTTGCCAGATGGGTTAGGCCTGAAGACTTTTGTGACAACCCTCAGATGATTTATGCCATATCCAGCTTTAGTATAAAACAGGTGTGTTTATATCTCTTGACAGGAAGTACAGTCAAAGAAAAAAAAAAACGAGTGTTCCAATACTTTAATATGAAAGGCCAGTGCTGCATTTTCATAGTTGTACATGCAGCTCATTTGCATTTGGGCATAACAGTGGCTGCTTTCAGTTCTGAATGTATTTCCAACAAGTTATTGCTATAAATCCGAAGTAATACTCACTAGAATATATATCATACAGAGACTTATATGCATAGTTTCACAGTGAAGGAATGCAAATGCTATGAGTTTTTGTCTTGGCTACAACTAGCAAGGCAGATATAGCTTTCGCCGTGTCTGTGGTGGTGTTTTTGGCAGCATAAATTTTTTGGGGTTGGCTGCTTTAGCTCTGCAAGTAATTTGGTCTATCTTTATTACATTGGACAGATAAAAATAGCATTCCACAAAAAAATTGATTTTACAGCATTTGATTGAATACTCGTGGTGCTCGGATCAGTGCTAAGTATCAGAAAATCGGTTATTTTGGCAGGTGCAACTTATCAAGACTTAGCTCAGTCTGTATTTTTGGTCTGTCTGATTAGAGTCTTCTCTTCTATATACATTCCTTCATAAATCAATGCTGTAAACAGGAAAGACCCTGATAAGACTGCACATTTGTGCAACCTGATCTAATTAATTTCCCTTTTCCTTTAGGCATGACCGAGCTAGTGTTTTGAATGCTGAGAGCCTTCTGGTTACATGTAGGTTTACCTGAGAAGGTTAATGAACAGGTTGAATAGACTTTCCTAATTTCTCTATTAAATGCCATTTCCCTTCTGGTTTGTATTTCCCAACATTTCCATTTTCAGACGGTGGTCTCAGACTGTAGTTTTGTGGCCTCACTAGCTATCAGTGCCCAATATGAAAGGAGATTTAAACAGAAATTGATCACAAGGTAAATAATGCAAACAGATTAAAATCAATACACAATAGGGTACATATATGGATAACACGGAATTAAATGACTTGAGAAGAATTATTTGTTTGAGAAAATCTGAATTTTCTGTTGAAAGACTTTCAGTATGTTATGTCATTAAGAAATCCATTATGTAATGTCATTAAGAAATTGGTGGAGTGTGGCAAACACTGTTCGCCATGCTCCTATACCAATGACATCATATATATGTTACCATAGCTACTATGTACTCCTAGTTGCTATGGTAGCATATATATGACATCATTGGTATAGCCACATGGCAAACAGTATTTTCCATGCTCCATCAATTTTTCAATGACATTACAAACTGAAATTCTTTCCAAAGAAACTTCAGATTTTCTCAAACAAATATTTTTTAAGTCATTTAATTCCGTGTTGGATAGATTTACAGTGGAAGCAACACATTTGCAATCTTAATTTTGTCTTCCTTCTCAGTGGGGGCCTTGTAGGAGTAGATTCTTTTCTTTGAGAGTAGACCTCTGTTTGGAAGGGCTTAGCCACCCAGGGAGACAAACAGGAAGTCACAAAAGATGTTTCTCTTGGAGAAAAAACAAAACAAAACTGGAAAGACATGATGATGTACCCACATATGTTAAAGAAAAATAGATAGCAATCATAGATTTTTGCCCTGTTGTATGAAGAACACTTAACCTTGAACTTACTTAGTTTTCATAAGGGATTCTTCTGCCTTTTAGAGCTGGCCTTTTCCATTCAACAATCAATGGGTGTTTTACAGAGCTACCCTATTTTATTTATTCTAATTAAGACATGGGGGCATTGCTATTCACATGCTCTTAAAAATGAGTCAGAATTTGGGCAGATGTGATGAATTTAGTGTTCATAGATCAATTTCAGTTATATTTGTTCACTTTTTATGCCCCCGCATCATATGGATGCCAGGGGCATATAGCATTTTGGTTGTGCGTATGTGGGTACGTGTGTACGTTATTATGTACATACGTCTGTACGTGATCTTGTTACTCAGGTTAAGATTTTTGTTAGAGGAATATTTCAGGGTTCTCATTATTGCAGCAACTTGAAATTTTGTATGAGGACATATATTAATAAGTACAACAGGAATACACAAGAATTAGGGTAGAATGAGCCATATGTCATGGTCCACTGACTTCAGACTTAGGCTAATTTTGCAAGGTTAAGATTTTTGTTGATTTCAGGGTTCCTATTATTGTAGCAACTTGAAATTTTGTATCAGGATATATTAAAGCCAACAGGAATACACAAGTATCAGGGTAGAATGATCTATATGTCATGGTCCACTGACTTTGGACAGTTTTGCAAGGTTAAGATTTTTGTAAGAGATACATTTCAGGTTTCTGTTATTGTAGCAACTTGAAATTTTGTGTGAGGGATTATATCTATAATTACAACAGGAATACACAAGAATAAGGGCAGGATGATTCATATGTCATAGTCCACTAACTTCAGACTTCGGCCAATTTTGCAAGGTTAAGATTTTTATAAGAGGTATATTTTAGGGTTCCTATTATTAAAGCAACTTGAAATTTTGTATGAGGATTAATATCTGTAAATACAACAGAAATATACAAGAATCAGGGTATGATGATCCATATGTCACGGTCCACTGACTTCGGACTTAGGTCAATTTTGCAAGGTTAAGATTTTTGTAAGGGGTAGATTTCAGGGTTCCTATTATTGTAGCAACTTGAAATTTTGTATGAGGATTTATAAGTACATCAGGAATTTACAAGAATCAAGTAATAATGAGACATATGTCACAGTCCACTGACTTTGTTTCTAACCAGCTTCTGTTTGGCAATACAGTGACTAAAACTGTATAAAGGGCTGCAGTTTGTGTCACATTCAAATGTTGGGCAATGCTTTGCCTATGACCTTTTATATTATACAAGTCTGCCTCTATGAACCTAGTTATCCTACAAGTGCCAGTACCTTAATCAAGGCTATCTTACTCAAGGCACTGTGGACACATTTCTAGTTTGTAGAATTCGGAGTGACTGGAAAACTCCGGCTTTACCCTTGAACATTGATCCTATTCGGACATTCGTAGTTTGTGGAGCTGATAGACCCAGTGGAGCTCCTTTCTCCGACGGACGGCAGTGCTTTTTTCACTGTCAGGGTCTGATGCTAAAATTTCAACAATCTGAAATTTCATATGTTGTAGGGAGTAGTTGTTAGGTTAAAATGACTAGCGACCGGTGTGTCCCTTTTATTGCAGGTGTCACGTTGGTGCTCTATCATTCTGACCTTTGTCTTTCTATTAGTTTCGCCGACGTCTTGTTGTTTGCAAAGTTTGCATGTTATTAAATAGACAACATTTCTTGTTGTGCAGTGTCCTCTCAGAGGGAATTTATAATTGTACTATGTGCACGTATTAGTGAACACTTTAGATTTGTTTCTATCATGTGCAGTATTTACAATTTATCGTAGTACAATCTTGTACTTGTTTTTTTGCGTCAGGCCGTTTTTGCCCGCGTGTTTTTGAGTGAGTTTTCTCGAAGAGTCTGAGAGTATGTCATACCAAGCTTTGGTAAAGTCGGTGTCGTCTTTGGCACGAATAGGCCATTGATCGTAAGGCCAGATAGTGTGATGTTTCTTTCTATACATTTCCTAAGAAACTCGTTAATTGTCTTGTTCTTGTTAACTTCGACAGATAACCCCTAGTATCTTTGTAGAGTAGGTGAATTTCTAGTGGATAGCTCCTAAGTTTTCCTCCTCTTTGAGGTTTCTACGTCTCCATCGTCCCTTGTCCGCTTTTTTGGGCGTTTGTTAGACGACTGTGAACTGTCAGAAATCGACGATGTTGTCAGAGTTAGTCCGCTCATATTGGCGCTGACTGACATATTACTGTTATTCCTTGTTGGATTCTCTGATTTGGACTACTGCGACGGTGGACCCAGGTCCGGGCGCTAAGTGTGGGTTATAAAACTAGAAAGTAGTGACTGGTGACTCAGCCCTGGGTCCTCGTCGTGATGCTTATGTGCACTCATAAGGCTTTGCAACGTTTCTGACTAGTTTCGTCAGATTATTCTGACTCCTCAGAGATTTTCGTGTTTGAAATAGCCTGTTGCTGGCTTGTTTATATTGTCCCGTGCGCCGCTCACGTGATCCGCGCCGAAAACCGCGCTCCCTGTCACGTGAACGGCCCAGGGCCGCTCTAAACGGCTCTGAATTAGCACGTGAGTGGTGCTCACTTGGTCACGTGAGCGGCCCCATTGTTGTGTGAGCGGCCATAAGCCTCCCACGTGAGCGGCGCTGGACCGACCACGTGAGAGGTACCGCCGATAACGCGAGCAGTGCCGAATTGGCACCGCTCACGTGATCGGCGCCGTTGATCACGTGAGCGGCGCCAAACCGGCACCGCTCACGTGAGCGTGACCGCTCACACAACACGGTCGGTCCAGCGCCGCTCACGTGGGCAACAGGCTATTTCAAACACGAAAATCTCTGAGGAGTCAGAATAATCTGACGAAACTAGTCAGAAACGTTGCAAAGCCTTATGAGTGCACATAAGCATCACGACGAGGACCCAGGGCTGAGTCACCATTCACATTTCTAGTTTGTGTGTTTTTTTTTTATCAATAAGAAAGTAGCAAGAGATTTTTATTGGATTAGTTGTGTATTTTAGAATATGTGTGGGAAGTGGCAGACATTCTACCTGTTAATTGTGATTAGACTGCTTCTGTGGAGCAAACCCATCTGTCTACCCAGTCTCGACATCTAGATCAACAGAGCTGTCACATCCATATTGCTATGAGCACTGGATATCCCTTTTAGTGTTTAAGATTCTTTAAAGCATTGATAAATAATATCATCACCAGGCAAGCTGTCCTGTCTAGCGACAGGTTTTATGGACATGGTAAACCTTAGTATACATTTCATAGGGATGTAAACCTGAACATTCATACATTTTGCAACATAATACAATTTTCAGCTTCTGCAGTTTGATGAACTATTTCATTTATTTTTTAGCATAATATATCCACAGAACAGACATGGAGAGCCAGTGTATAATCCATGTGGAAAATATATGGTGAAACTAAACATAAATGGTGTACATAGAAAAGTAAGTACACTGTACATGTATTCAGAAAATTTTACAAAATTATTTATTTCTGATACGATGATCCTAACAAACTAATCATCTTCCAATAGGATTAGATAAGTAAGTGCCAGAGGAGAGATCACCACAATTTTATGTAAAATTATCAGGAACTAGTATGTCTACTTACATAGATCTTCTTTGGCAAGTTTGTTATAGTATGGAGCCTCAAACATCAGTTTTCAAGATTTATGGGGTAAAAAATGATGTTGTTTCAAACCTCCTTTGGTGATGCTCATTGGTGGTCTGCCCTTGTTTGTAATATGGCAATGTTGACTTGTTGATAGCATCCCTTATAGCATTATGAATTCTTTTGTTAATATAAAATTTGACACAGTTGATTATGAAGCCATTTGAATATGTGACCACTATTCTGACTTGTAGCCATGTGCAAATCAGGCTGCACCTCATTTAAAGAATTATTCTTGGAAAAATTGTTCTATAGACATTATCAAGTTTATACTACAAGTTACACAGCATAATACTATACACTGTTGTCAGTAAAGCTACAGAAAGTGTGGATTTGGGTGATTATACTAAATAAAAATTCTGTTTTTCAAAAACATGTTTTTTTTGAAAATATTTGGAAATTATTGTAAAATCTGGAATGCTGCATTCTTATATATTGAGTCTCAATTGACAATTTTTATGTGCAACCTTTCTAAGGTAGAATTTTCTATTTTTCACACCAGATAATAATAGATGACTACCTACCTATGAACCAGTATGGAGAACTACTGTGTTCATTCTCTAACAACAAGAATGAGTTGTGGGTCTCACTGATGGAGAAGGCCTATATGAAAGTAATGGGAGGATATGATTTTCCTGGCTCAAATTCTGTAAGTCTTTATTCATATTTTAGATTAAAGTGAATATACTTCCATAATTTTTCTGCCATTTTTAAGGGCCACAACTGTCAGTGTTCAGTATTGGCTTTCAGAAGAACCCCTGTTCAAAACAGATCTACTCTTTAAGGAAACAGTTTGATTCTGAGGAAGCAGATCTTTCTTTGAAGAGTTGACATCCTTTGAGAAGGGAGAAGAAGTGAAAATGTAGAGTTGCTTCCCCTGATTTTTAGCTTAAGCTGAAATCTTAAAAATGAAATGAGCCACGACACAACAAAACCAACGATGTGGCAGTGCACCCAGCGCAGACTCAGATCAGCCTGGGCATCTGCCCAGTCTGATCAGAGTCTTTGCTGTCCGCATGGAGGTAGCTTAGACCCTAAGCTACCTTTCGAGCATTTAACGAAGAGTCTGATCAAGCCGGGCTGATGCCCAGGCTGATCTGAGTCTGCAAGGGCGCACAACCACTTTGTTGGTTTTCTCATGTCGCAGCTCAAATTATCTTTTTACCATTCACCACAAAACATTTTTCAGATTCTTATCTTCCCTGAAGCAGGTGTACAATGAGGTCGTCTTGTACTTAGAAGCATCTTGTTGAAGCTAGTTTGTGTTTAGTTATCATTAAAAAATATTCAGTTTTTGCAATGCTACTTGTAATTATTCTACTGGATTTCAGAATATTGACCTCCATGCCTTAACTGGTTGGATACCAGAGAGGGTTTCTATAGGCAACAAAGGGGATGATGAGAGATTTGATAAAGAGAAAGAGTTCAAGAGAATTCTAGACAGATTTCATCGTGGACACTGCTTGGTTACCATAGCAACTGGTGATATCCCTGAGGTTGAAGCTGACAGGGCAGGGCTTGTTCCAACTCATGCTTATGCTATGTTAGATATCAGAGAAGTGAAGGTAATAAATGTTAGATTAAGATATGAAGGATATTTGATTTTTTTTTTTTTTTAGTACAAGATTGAACTTTATTTCACTGTGTGCCAAATGCTTAATTGTCCCTTATTTAAAAGCCACAAATGAAATAATGTCATGAGTGAAAAAAAAGCATTTGGTGTTTCATGAGTAAAATAAAGAACTTGTTGAAACTCATCAGTTCGTGTGCCTGAAAAAAATCTTTTCCTGGCCATTTTAATTGAGTTTGATGTTTTATAGCATGCCGACATGTAGTTGGTGTAATATTGGGCGTAAAACAGGTTGTACTTAGAAAATGGTGCAAAGCAGAATTTTGATGAATGCCGCTAGAAGTTGTAGTCAGCTTGATGCCTCATGCATTAAATATCTTTACATTAGTGTAGTGAGTCAATCAGAGGAATCATTCCAGCACATTATTGTCCATAAGAAAAGTTCTGACTTGCATTTTACATTTTAACTGTTTAGGAAAGACTTCAAAGGCCAGCATTTATTAAATTCTATTTAAAATTTTGTAAACACTTGCAACATTAAAATCACATTTCCACTGTTCAAACAGAGAAATTTCAATACAGGGTTTCTTCGGTTATAAGACAGAAGTCTTCCCCTTCCTAAATGATTCCAAAAAATCCAGATCCAGCTTACAAGATGGATCTAGACTTTTTAGATTGTTGTGGAAGAGAATAACCTATCAGGGTCCAGTTGTTCAAAGCATCGTTAGCCTAACGAGCTCGTTAAGAGGTCCACTCGTTACCTGTTTTACAACTTCATTACCAAATATACTGATATTTTTTGGTGAAAAAATGTGAGAAGCTTTTGCAGTGCAAAAGCTTCTCACATTTTTTCAACAAAAAATATTGGTGTATTTGAGATATTAACGTTTGAAATTTTAACGTCTCGTTAACTAACGATGTCATTAGTTTTGAACAACCGGGCCCTGATAGCTGTATTACACAAAACTGATTTACATACTTTTGGTATTTTATGGAGAGAGAAAACCCCCATTTTATAGCCGAATATATATGGTATTTCATTAACTGTAACAGTACAAGGCATGAAGTCTTCACTATCCCCAATATAGATGATGTTAAAAAGGATGGGGTCTTTTGGGTGTCTGTGTTGGGAGGGAGGACTATTTTATGCCCTTGAAGTCTTGTTTTACCATAGTATATTTTGTCTTCCATTGCAGGGTAAAAAGCTTTTAATGTTAAAGAATCCTTGGAATCATCTGAGATGGAAAGGGCGATTCTCTGAGAATGATGCCGGGAGCTGGACACCTGATCTCCAGAAAGAATTGAACTATGACCCCAAAAGTGCTCAAACATATGACAATGGTGAGAAGTTACAAAGTGATTTTAGAATATGTCCGCCACTTAACTCAGAGTCTCTTCTAGCCTTCAGCCAAACTTAACCCAACCCAAATTTAAATCTGCTCCATACCATAAACTAGCTATGTATTACCCTTAATCAACCATGACCCAACTCTAGTTTCAACTCTTCATTAGAGTTGTATAGTGAAGGACAGCTTTGCCTTATCAATATTTGCATTTGTAATATATGCAGTATACAATATACCTGATGTAATTATATATTTACAATTATTAGTCAGGGCATGAAACAGTCACACGTGTCATACAAATGAGCCGCGACAAAACCAACAATGTGGTAGTGCACCCAGCAAAGACTCGGATCAGCCTGGGCATCCGCCCAGTCTGATCAGAGCCTTTGCTGTCCGCATGTTGGTAGCTTAGACCCTTAGCTATCCTTTGAGCACTTAACAAAGAGTCAGATCAAATTGGGCGGATGCCCAGGCTGATCTGAGTCTGCGCTGGGCGCATAACCACATTGTTGGTTTTGTCGCGTCGCGGCTCAAATATGCTTGTGTAATGACATTCATGGAAACATTGTGCTTCATAATTTAGCTTTGAATGCAGCAGGACGCCTTTGCTTCCCTGGTGCAAAGACTTAATATTTTTTTCTTACATACCAAACAACCATCTCCTGAGTTCATGATAATTCAAGGTAAGGAAAATTTATTTGGATCAGATCACGATTAAAGGAAAATAAAACACAGGTACAATTTGATACAGTGGCTTGCTCATTACAGGTGATACATGTAGACCAGAATTGTGTTATATTGTATGATATTTGCTAGTTTCCCTCTAAATGCTTTTAAGTTATGATAGAATATTTAATTTCACAGTCTTGTAATATGAAATTTTTGAAAGTCTGATGATAATTCTAGCCTTGCTAAGTATGTTACCTGTGAAACATGGGGAGGACCATAATTAATGTTGATAGAATTTGTCTGTATTGGTTGGCAATGAAATACAATCAACTCTCTGTATCTCAAACACTCATATCTCAAAGTGCCCTGTTATATCAAAGAATATAGATCGGACAAATTTCCTCCATTATATACATTTCAGCTCCAGATATCTCAAACCACTGATATCTCAAAGTAAAGTGTTTGGGATGATCTTCTACCTAGAGATATCAAGAGTTGACTGAATGTTTTGAACTAAAACTTGAATTACTAAATTCAATTTAAACGGAAATGTAATGTATTCATTCCAGGTGTTTTCTGGATAGACTATGAATCTCTGTTACATTTCTATGATGTTATCTATATCAACTGGAACCCCTCTTTGTTTACACATACCACATGTATACACAAGTGAGTATTTTTCCATAAAGATTCTAAGTATTGGGACTGATAAGTCAGAGCAAACAGTGCAGACCCAGATCTGACTGTTTCTACTCAGGGTCTACACTGTTCACCATTGCCATTCTAATGGACACATTACTGCATTGTAAAATTAAACTGTCCTACTTTTAGGACAATTACTGTAATTATTTTAGATGTCCCACTTTATCAGAACTTTTATAATACCAAACACTCGATGGAAATTGGAGCCTCAGGCTGATAAATAGGGTGATAACAAAAACCCTGGTACATGTAATTATCTCTATCATTTGATGTTGCTGTTATTTGGTGAATAACATTGTGCCATAACTATCTTACGACCGCAAGTGTAATAACATTTTGGCTTGTACATATATCTTCATTGACAACGACCGTGTCAGCAGTGTATTTTCTTATTGAAATATTGTTCATTTGAAGGCAATAAATTCCCATTTTAAAGGGTCGTATGATAAACAGAATCCTATACTCATGGTCATTTCATAAATGAGCCGCGACGCAAAAAAAAAAAACAAAGTGGTTGTGCGCCTAGAGCAGACTCAGATCAGCCTGGGCATCAGCCCAGTCTGATCAGAGTCTTTGTTGTCCGCATGGAGGTAGCTTGGACCCTTAGCTACCCTTTAAATGCTTAGGGAAGAGTCCGATCAGACTAGGTGGATGCCCAGGCTGATCTGAGTCTGTGGTGGACGCATGACCACATTGTTGGTTTTCTTGTGTCGCGGCTCAAATGTCATATGAAATAACCACTTGATACTGTATATTGTTATCCAGAGAGAGACAGACATTAGAGGAAGAAGCACAGGGACATTCAGATTTTCAAGGAGGTAATTCTCTGGACCACGGCTCCTTCAAATTATATGTGTCTGCGATGAACTGAACCTTATGCTTTGCTTTGTTTTTGGCACATGGCTAACCAAACAGATGCTGACTATACATGTTCTGTTTTATTTTTTGCTCAGGTTGGACCTGTTTTCTCTAGCCAAGAAAGATGTACTATCATTGTCTGGGCTTTTACATCTAAAGGCTTGACTATCACAGTGTTATTTTATTTTCAGCTCATGGCTAGCTAAAGAAGGCCCTCGGAAGGACAGATACAATATCAGTGATAATCCTCAGTACAGACTAGAACTGAAATGTAACCAGCATGCTGCAGTTTGGTGCTTGTTGACTAGACATATTACAGATAAGGTTACCATCAGTTTGTATGCTTTTTGACTTGTGACTTATGAGAGACAATAGATTATCCATGAATAATCATAACGTCTTCATGAACCTCATAAGAGTGAAAAAAATTAAAATTGCCATAAATTCAAAATAGTGGGACAGGTAGGTCTTACCAAACAATGCAGACCCAGATCAGACTGCACTATTTCTTAGCAAACAGTGTTGACCCTGATCAGACTGCTCCTCAAGGAGCAGTCTGATCAGGGACTCCACTGTTTGCAGTTCCATCCGCAGCTTTTGTCCACACTACTGCAGTGTAAAACCAAACTGTTCAATTTTAGGACAATTATTTTTAGGTGTCACAGTTTTAGAATCTTTATGGTTGTGTCACATTTTCATGCCCCCACCATGAAGTGGGGAGGGGCATATAGTTTTGCCCTTGTCGGAACGTACGTCCATCTGTCCATACGTATGTCAGTCACACTTTGTAGTGCTGTTCTTGTCTCCCCAACGCCTCCTACAGCATTTGGCGCAGGGAGTTGAAACTTGCAACATAGTTCAGACATGCATTGAACATATGCATAAAGGAAACAAAACTTTGATTCAGGTCTTTATTGCAGAATTATGTCCCCTTGAATAACATACATATTTTGACCATATTTCACATTTGTAGTACTGTTCTTGTCTCCGCAACTCCTCCTACATTATTTGATGCAGGGAGTTGAAACTTGCAACACAGTTCAGACATGCATTGATTATGTGCATAAAGGAAACAGAACTTTGATTTAGGTCTTTATTGCAGAATTATGTCCCTCAAATAACATACATATTTTGACTGTTTTTTACACTTTGTAGTACTGTTCTTGTCTCTGCAACTCCTCCAATAGTATTTGGTGTTGGGATTTGGAACTGCAACACAGTTCAGATATGCATTGAACATGTGCATAAAGGAAACAGAACTTTGATTCAGGTCTTTATTGCAGAATTATGTCCGCTTGAATGACATACATATTTTACCATACTTCCATGGCACATATACAAGCTTACCTTTTGTCATCACTCTAATGGCCTCATTTATCAACCGATTTTGGTATTACATCACAGCTATATTAAATATGACAATACCTCGAACATGTTTGCGTTTCAGGTTGGTAGGATCAAGGTTGAGGTCACAGTTGCTATTTTCGAAAAACTTGGGCATCCCTCTAGCGCTTTTATTTATGGAATGATTTTGATTTAACTTCACATAAATGTTAAGTATAGTAGTATCTTGAATAAATTACAGTTTCAGCTCAGAGATCCAAGGTCAAGGTCACAGTTGCTATTTTTAGAAAAAACTGTATCATCCCTCTAGCCCCTTTATTTATTGACAATTTTGATGTAACTTCACCCATATGTTAGTGTGACAATATCTTGGACAAGTTCACGATCCAGAATTTGAGGGTCAAGGTCAGATTTGCTTTTTTTAGAAAATATGCTGTCATCCCTCTGGAATGATTTTGACAGAACTTGACACAAATATTTAGCATGACAATATCTGGGACAAATTCATGTTCCAGCATTGTGGGTCCAAGGTCAAGGTCACATATGCTATTATAGGTACATGTAAATCTTTGTCATGGTTCAAGCGCCTTTATTTGTTAACTGATTTTGATATAACTTCACACAAATATTAAGTATAACAATATCTTGGACAAGTTCACCTTTCAGGGTTGTAGATCCAAGGTCAAGGTTACAGTTGCTATTTTTAGAAAAAAACTTTGTCATCCCTTTAGCACCTTTATTTATTGACAGATTTTGATGTGACTTCACACAAATATGTTTTAACACATTACTCGTTTAGTGAGGCATATGGTGGGGGCATTCATCACCTTTAGTGATTGTCTAGTTTTTACATACTGAATGGGTGAATAAAGCTACAGGTTTAAACACTATGGCAGTGACAGATATGACTGAGCAAACAGTACAGACCCAGAAGAAGCAGTCTTATCAGGGCCAACACTGTTAGACATTCCATCTGCATCTTTTGTCCTCAGTACTTCCTTGAAATACAAAACTGTTCCATTTTTCGGACAGTAATGGTTAACATTTTGGGTGTCACAGTTTTTAGAATTTCTACAATTGTGTCATGTTACATTTCTTTACATAGGTGAATAAAGCCAGGTGTTTGAAGCCTGTTGCAGCCTTGTACCAAGGTGCCTCAGTAGCTCAGAGGGTTAAATGCTGGCCTTGAGTTTGAGTCATGCTGCAAGCAGAAGTATTTTCTTCAATCATAAATGGGTTTGCATTATACATAGACTTTCATTATCACCCTCCAATCATCCTGATATGACTGAAATACTGTTGAAAAGGACATAAAATTGCAAGTTATTCATCCATCCATCCATCCATCCATCCATCCATCCTTCCATCCATCCTTTCTCCAGAGGGGACCTTAAAGGAAAGAGACTGTGCTCTGTAGAAAGCAAATGTTTTCCCTTTGAAATTAGTTGCCTGTGAGAAGGAAGACAATCATTTCCAGATCAGAGTGATCTCCCTTGGAGATTATTCTATATAAATTTAAATTCTTTTTTCCAGGATGATTTTGCTGACAATCGAGAATTTATTGCCTTACTAGTGTATGATACTGGTGGAAAGAAGGTCTTTTACCCTTGTATGTAAGATGTTCTGCTCATTCATTGGGGGTGGGGTGGTTGGTTGGTTGATTTGATGCTTAACGTCCACGGTAAACGACTAAGGTCATGTCGGGACGGTCAGTTAACCTAACAACACTATTCCTGGGCAGGCTTAGACCTTCTAAGCGGTTAACCAGTACTAAGTGCACATACTTTCGCCAGTAACTGACAACTGCCCTTCTTGAATCAGCGGAAGAAGAAACGAAAGTATGTGGCCAGACCGGGATTCGAACCCAGGACCTCTGACTTACGAGTCAGGTGCCCTACCGATTGCGCTACCCGCCCCGGCGGGGGTGGGGTGGTGTACACAAATTTAAAAAGTGTCACTTTGAAATCATGAAATCCATATTTAAGATTTCAGACTTTCCTACATACCCCCAGGTATGATGTTCAGATGTAATTAGCTCGCCTGAACGAAAGTTCAGGAAGAGCTATTGTTGTCACCCCTGCGTCCGCGTCCGCATCTGCATCCGCACCAGCGTCGGCATCCGGATTGGATGTTTTGGTTAAAGTTTTTTAAAGACCTATATCTCCTTAACCCATGAATGGATTCTTTTGTTACTTGCACTGTAGGTAGATATTGGTCCAAAGTTTAACAGAGTACCACCCCCATCCCACTCCATGACCTTGATGTCAAGGTCATGGACTTAGAAAATTGGGAGTATTTTTGGACTGGATGTTTTGGTTAAAGTTTTATAAAGCCCAATATCTCCTTACCCCATGGATGGATTCCTTTGATACTTGCACTGTAGTTAGATATTGGTCCAAAGTTTTCCAACGTACTACCCCCCCCCCCCCCCCCCCCCTCAGTGACCTTGATGTCAAGGTCATGGACTTAGAAAATTATCTTTTTATTGATTGGATGTTTTGGTTAAAGTCTTTTAAAGACACATATCTCCTGAACCCAGTGATGATTTTTTTTATATCTGCACTTTAGTTAGATATTAGTCCAAAGTTTTGCTGAGTACTACCCCAGCCCCGCTCAGTGACCTTGATGTCAAGGTCAGGAAACTTTGGATATTTGTTCTTTATTAAAGTTTTCTAATTGCATACTGATTCATAATGCTTGGCAGAGATTTAGTTTATGGTGCATTTGAACTGATGTTAGACACTTTTTGGAGTTTTTACAAAACACTATATACTTACCCCACTGGATGACCTTGAATTCAAGGTCATCGACTTAGAATTTTGTCTGAAAGATTTTGGTTAAAGTTTTTATATTTATGAAGACATAATTTCACAGTGCCACGATGGACTCAGTTGATACTAATACTTGGACTGATGTTAGATAATGGTTCAAGGTTTTGCTACATCCTAGCCGCCCCCCCCCCCCCCCCCCCCCCCCCCACACACACACACACACACACTCCCTGACCCCACCCCTACCTCTTAGTTCTTTGACCTCAAGCTCATGGACTTTGAAATTTCATGTGGATTTTTTTATAAGACTTATTTCTTAGATAGCTTTTGTTTATAAATGCGTTGTCATTATGGACATGCTTGCCTGAAGTTTTATGCATAGAAGTCCACACCTCCAAAGCAACTGTGTGATGGGCAAGCACCTATTCAGGCAAGCTATTCTGTCAGGTGACAGCTCTTGTTTGTGTTTGCTGTCAGTAAAACATTTTTGCATACTTCCGTATCTGGCCTAGTTGCATGAATCTTCATGTATTGGTCTCTCAAAAGTGTGTTTCAGATACTTCAAATGTGGACTACTCAGATGTGTTTAGATAAAATAGTGTTGTGATATGGTTTATAGACAGGTTGAACAAGTCTGTTTACCCCATCAGGATATGTTATATACCGTATACACGATAATTTTTGCGGTGTTCCATTTTTCGTGATATTTCGCGGTCACTAAGGAACCGTGAATATTAAAATCGCGAAATAATGTCCTGTTTCTTACAAAGTATATTCTGTAGACACAGTGTTCATATATTTTTTTCTGTTTGCTTCGGTAATTGCTGGCACTTTTCACTTGAACCAGTTCTTTCATTAACCTGCGGCAGCCCTACCGCAGGTTAATAAACGAACTGGTTCATGTGAAAAAGAAGTAGATTTGCTTTTCGCGCATGTTGCTAACAGCAAAAATTAAAAATTGCGAAAATTAATGTTTATGTTTTTTACCCTTAACCGCGAAAATTTGAACCCGCAAAAATAACCGTGTATACGGTAAAACAAAATAAGGCTACATGGCATACATTGTTGACCCAGTTCGAGTTTCTCCTTAACTCTGATCTGGGTTTATATTCTGTGATATTTCAGTTCTGCCTTAATAGGTTAACAAAAGGTGTACAGTATTTTTGATATTGTCCGAATATTCAAAATGAAAAAAAGAGAGCAAAATATCATGTTGATTTAAGGTGTGTGGCCACACATTCATGATTTACTGTCATTATCACAAAAGGAAACAACTTTTGTGTCTTCCTGTTTACTTTCTTAGATTAAGAAGTCCAAAAGTGAGTTAACTCTTACTGGAAAGAATTTGCTCCCATAGGAGCAAATTCTTTCCTTTAAGGGTAGACTGCCTAAGCAGGACTACACTTCCTCAAGTGATTTTATATCAATATATTTATTTTCCTGCTTTCTAGATGACCCACCACCATATAAAGATGGTGTGAGAATCAACAGTCCACACTACTTATGTAAACTGGTAGAGAACAAAAAGAATGCCACCTACACGCTAGTTATCTCACAGTATGAGAAGAACAACTCAATATACTACACACTCAGGGTTTACGCAACCTGTGAATTCTCGCTCACTAAAATTGCTGATCCTTATAAGAAACAATATGAAAAGAGGGTTTGAATTTTTTACTATATTCCACATGACATAAGTTTGAAATGCTATAACTGTAACTCTGTGTTAGCTGAGCAAAAGTGTGCAATCTATCATTTATGTCTTGCCTGTGACTAGGAGAGGCGAGGCATATATGAGCCGCGACATGAGAAAACCAACAAAGTGGTTGTGCGCCCAGCGCAGACTCAGATCAGCCTGGGCATCCGCCCAGTCTGATCAGAGTCTTCACTGTCTGCATGGAGGTAGCTCAGTCCCTTGGCTACCTATTAAGCACTTAGCAAAGAGTCTGACCAGACTGGGCGGATGCCCCGGCTGATCTGAGTCTGTGCAGGGCGCACAACCACATTGTTGGTTTTCTCATGTTGCGGCTCATATATTGCTTGTCTGGTGTCATGTGCCGCTTACACTTTTGTCGAGTTTTCACATCAGCTCTGCTTTAGGACAGTGCACAGACAGGTGAGACACGGCATTCTGCGGAATTCTCGTTGGATTTGTTTTGCGGTATAAAAATTTCAGATTTTGGAGATTTGCCATTTATCATATGACGTTGCATCTGAGAGAGTAATAAAGCCATGCATTAAAAACGATAATCCACTAGTGGATTAAATATGCAAATTACGTCGTAATGTTATGCGCTGACGTCCATAAAAACATCTCGTTTTCTAATGGCAAAATCGTGACGATTTAGTGCAAAATTTGCTAATAAAATGCGATTTTAGTTTCCTATGATAAATAGAATCTTGCATTTGTGCTCCTGTATTATTGAATTTATTAAACTCGTTGGAGAAAACGATAAGATGCTCGGCAGAGCCTCGCTTCTTATCTTTTTCCCCAACTCGTTTAACAAATTCAATAATACATGAGCACTAATGTAAGATCCTCTATATGATTCATATGTCAAAATTTTACTTTGTGTGATTCAGTTTTGGAGTTAATCGAAAATTACATGAATTACAAAAGTACAAATTACATTTGTACATTTACCTTAAGTGTTGCTTTGATAACTAGAGCATAGAATAAACTGTTCTTGAGAAAACTGGTTCAAAGGTGTACAAAAACTGAGTTTGCTAAATCCAGCCAGCTCATGTGCAGCATAATCAGAGCCTGTTCTGTATGACTGGCACATTGAAAAATAAACTCTTTTAGCTTTTTAGGAAGCAAACTGCATATATCAGGGTGTAAAAATTACCTCTATAATTAAGGTCTGACTGATGCCAGTGGTCGAAATTTTTTACATATTTCTTTTCATTTTAATCAAAGATGAATAGGCTGATATACATGTATGGGTACAACTTCACAATTTTATTAGCCATTTTTTACAAAGGGGAACAACTTTTGTGACTTCCTGTTGGCTTCCATGAACAACAAACCCCTTCGAAACTGAGATCTACTCTTTAAAGAAAAGAATTTGCTCCTAGGAGAGCAAATTCTTCCCTTTAAGAGTATACCACCATTAGGGAGCAAGGTAAAAATAAAAATGGTGAAGTTGCTTCCCTTAAAAGTGTTTAGTGGTCCTGATGAAGCATCAGCAGAAAGAAATGGGACAAATGGTTGGTTGGAAGTTTTGTTGTCTCACCTGCGAAGCAGAGGCGAGACAATATGTATTGCTTTTCCGGTGTCGTCAGCAGCAGCGTAAACTTTGTCGAGGTTTCGTGTTTAGGTCATTTTCTCAGAAACTATAAGGGCTAGAGCCATCAAATTTGCTTCATGCATGTCTGGAAGAGTAGATCTCAAAGCCATTATCAATATTGAGTCTTGACCTGCATTTTACGGTTGACTGACTTTGCAATATTTTGTCGAGTTTTCCCGTTTAGGTCATTTTCTCAGAAACTATAAGGGCTAGAGCCATGAAACTTGGTTCATGCGTACATCTGGAAGAGTAGATCTCAAAGCCATCATCAATATTGAGTCTTGACTTACATTTTACGGTGACTGACTTAGCAATTTTTTGTTGAGTTTTCGCATTTAGATCCATTTTTCAGCAACTATAAGGGCTAGAGCCATGAAACTTGGGTTATGCATACATCTGGAAGAGTTGAGCTTAAAATCATAATCAATATTGAGTCTTGGCCAACATTTTACGGTTGACTGACTTTGCAATTTTTTGTGGAGATTTTGCATTTAGGTCTGTTTCACAGAAACTATAAGGGCTAGAACCAAGAAACTTGGTTCATGCATATATCTTTGCTGATTTAACTCTGTTTTGTGACAAAGCGCCAGCAGGCGAGACACCGCATTCCACGGAATTCTTGTTTTATTTCAGATTACAGGACAGTGGAAAGGGCCGACAGCAGGGGGCTGTGGGAACTATCCAGACACCCATAAAAATAACCCTCTATATCAGTTCAGCCTAGACAACAACTCTCCTGATAATTACATACTGATTGAGCTACTTGGACCAAAGTAAGCAAAACTGCTCGGTGCTCCAGATAAGAAGGGGTAATAGGGATAATTTAGAGATAATTTTCTTATATTTCACCATAAAAACATATTGTGCGACCCCTCATTAGAACCGTCTCCCTGAGACGGTTCATATGAGTGGTCACAACATATGAGCCGCAACACGAGAAAACCAACAATGTGGTCGTGCGCCCAGCACAGACTCAGATCAGCCTGGGCATGCCCCCAGTCTGATCAGAGTCTTCGCTGACCGCATGGAGGTAGCCTAGACTCTTAGCTACGCTTTGAGCGCTTAGCGAAGAGTCTGGTTTGACTGGTTTGTTGCCAAGGCTGATCTGAGTCTGCACTGGCCGCGCAACCACATTGTTGGTTTTCTCGTGTCGCGGCTCATATGTTTTCGCTGAGAAATAAGAAAAATTATCTCAGCGTTATCTCAAAACCCCATCCTATCTGGAGTTCTGCAGTGTTATTGTCAAATGTATGGTAGTGTTGTAAGTTTTGGAACATCTCATTTCTCATGAGGATTATGATTTTTTTCCTGATATTTTTTTCGTATTTTTTACGTAGTGGATTTGCAAACGGACAAACAGTGAAAAGTAAACATGGAAGTAGCCTAGACCCTTTGCTTAGTCCGTTGTAACCCTTCTGATGATCTAAATTATTTAGTTCAATAAAGATAGCTGAGTTGCCATCTATTTGGGAAAGAGCTGTTGACTCAGCTTATCACTTGTAATTTATTGTTTGTTGGGATGTCTTTGTCAATCTTTCCCTTTGATGTTGGGGATAGGGTTTGGGATCTGATTCAGTCAGTTCCTGAAGTGTAGTTACTCTTTAAATTTGACTGAAAGATCAGACTGATATGTGTTAATAGTGGTTGTTGATGCTTTTTTATTTACAGCTTAAACTTTGAATGGGTAGAACACTTTAATAGTAGGGATCATAAACCACATACTACAAGAAGCTGTTTATTATCAACACGAGTTTTAAGAAGCTGTGAATTACAATTATTATTCTATTTCAGGGAGTACAGTGTGGGGATAGATGTAGTAGCTGTCAGTGTAAATGTACCAAATGCTCCCGGAGGGTTTTCCAAAAAGTCTTCTGGTGATTTCAGGTAATCACAATTAAACCCCTACCACAACTTTCTTGAAATCTGTCAGAGAATAAGATGGAATACTGCATTTCCCGATAGCTTTATTTTCATGAAACATCACACACTCCAGTAATACCATGTACTTACTGAGTGAAGTTTACACCTTGAAACAATGCTGCAGCTGATATTTGAAAATAGAGGTGGGAAAATTTTTCAGGACAGTGAGAGTTTTTGCTGTAGACCATTATTTGCATTCATACATGATTAGCACTGTATACATGTATACAGTGCTAATCATGTATGAATGCAAATAAACATACATGTATTTAAGAAATAAATTTCATTTTCCCGATGTCCATGGAAGTATGGACGCAATGGGTCATGTGCAAAGTAAGTGGTGCCTGAAAGGGGTTCACGTTATCTTTGACTTCAGTAAAATGAAATTTGTCTCTTATAATTACATTTTATTTTAAAATTATTTTGAGCATCATTTTTTATTTTAATGCAACATTTCCAAAATATACGACAAAAAGCTGTCACTAGCCAACAGGTAAGTTGCTTAATTAAAGGGCCATCACTATGACGTGATGTCAAATGGAATGTTACAACGGCCAGTGGCGTTGTTTGTTTACATGTGACGTTGTGTACCAACAAAGTAGTGTGACTGACTGGTGTTCATGGAAGTATGAACACTGTTTCTTCGAAATAGGCTCATCGAAGGAAAATTAAAGGGCATGTTACCTTATGTGTATTAAGACATGTTTACAATTTCTAATAATTGTGCAATGATATTGACCTTATTTTTGATTCTAGGAGGGGTTACAGTGTTCTCCAGTTGGACAAGATCTCAGGAGGTGTGTACAATGTCACAGTATGTACATTCAGACCTGGTGAAGAAGGGCCGTTCTTTCTGGACATCAGCAGCTCTGGACCAGTCACAATAGCTCAACTCAGATGATGAAACTTATCCATGAAGATTCAGACAGCAGTCTTAGAAATAAATGACAGTGTGGAAAACTTCTTGATAGTGTATTTCCAAATTCCAAACCAAGAAATAAATTAGTTCTTGAAACACTACTGTTTTAGAAATACGAAGCTATAGAACAAAAACTCTTGTTAGTATGTGTAAGGTCAGGAAATAAGTATTAAGTGTGAAACAAAATTTCACGAAAACTTGCTTGTGAAATCTGGAAAGAGAAATAAAAAGATGTTCAATAATTATTAGTGTCTTTGAAATCTGAAACTTAGACGTGTTCATCATGGTGTGTCATGGGCAAAATTCAGCAAGGTGCAGCTCATCTCTCTTTAATCACACCAATATTCCACAAAATTCGTTTAAGTTGCTATGCTCATGAACACATGACCATTGACTCAGCTCTGAGTTCTGCCCGAACTTCAACTTTGCCCTGGTATTTGACTTCCTCTAGGAAGACTTACACTCTTTGGTGTTGTGTCAAAACCCCCTAACTGACTGTCAGGTTGAAGACTTATGGGACAAGAGTATCTTATTTCCTTCTAAAGAATCACCTTTGAACTGCCAGTAAAGTTATATAAGCAGCTGGATTCAAAGGGCTAGGTGATGGTGTCCATCCCAAAATCCAAAATGTAGCTGTTTTACAAAGCCATGCATGACTTGCTCTGTTATGACTCAACTGGGATCTTCCACTTCGATCCTTGACTTCGTAAAGAGGGAGGGCTGTAAGTGATGTTGTGAGAACTTGTAGCCCGACCCCAATGCTACTATTTGAGCAATAAAAAATAAACTAAAACTTCTGGTAAGACTTCTACCCAGTGATGCAGAGTTATCACTACCCCTATTTAATCAATGTGGCTGAGAGACCGGTGATGGTTGAAAGCATTGCATGTCACTGTCAAAACTGTGCCATAATCAGTCAGGGGACATAGGTTTATCATAGGACGTCGCATCTGAGAGTGTAATAAAGCCATGCATTAAAAACGATAATCCACTAGTGGATTAAATATGCAAATTATGCCGTAACGTTATACGTTGACGTCCATAAAACGTCGCTTTTTCTAATGGCAAAATCGTGATGTTTTAGTGCAAAATTTGCTTATAAAATGCGATTTTAGTGTCATATGATAAATAGAATCTTGCATTCGTGCTCATGTATTATTGAATTTATTAAACTTGTTGGTGAAAATGATAAGATGCTCGGCAGAGCCTCGCTTCTTATCTTTTTCCCCAACTCATTTAATAAATTCAATAATACATGAGCACTCATGTAAGATCCTCTATTTCCATCAAGCACATTTTTGATGGTTAACCATGCACTTCAGATGAACTGAAATGATGGTTAACTATAACATACTCACTTAACTCTTTACCACAAGATGTCACCACATGTCCAAAAGAGTAAGCATGTTGGAAAGTCATAAGGTTTGCTGCTTCTTCCGTTATGGCTGACCATAATGAAGGCAAAAACTTGTAACTACTTTTCTGCTGACAGACTGGTAAAAAAAAAATCTTGAGCAACTCGTACAATTAACATCAATTATGGAAAAACGAGCATCGTAGTCACTTTTGATTGTTACACTTTATACAAAACAGAAATAAACATGTATTTTTCTTGGAAGTTAAACAAGCCAAATACACAGCAACATTTGCCTTATTTTGACCATAATTCTGTAAAAATAACCACAATATATACCGAGAATAATTATGGACTAGGTCAAACAGTTTTAAATGAAGGCGGTTCATACTGAACATGGCCAGTGGTTTATATTGCCATTTTATCAAGTTGGATTGAAAAATGTAAGGGTTATGGCTGACCATCAGAATTGTACATGATGGAATTCTGTTAGTCTCCCAACTGATAACAACCTTAATTATTTCAACTTGGTCACTTTGAAAAACTTTGCAACTTTTCATATCTAACATTCTGTGCTTCTCTGGAATTACTGAATGTCGACAGGTTAGAAGCTGCCTGCTAAATATTGTTCTGTTCCAGCTATACAGAGTGCTAACTGTATAGCAGTGGACCAGCTTAAATGTTTGAGAGAAATGAGCCACAACATGACAAAACCAACAAAGTAGCATGTGTGCCCAGCAAAGACTGAGATCAGCCTGGGCATCTGCCCAGTCTGATCAGAGTCTTTGCTGTCACCATGGAAATAGCCTTGACCCTTAGCTATCCTTAAACTGATCAGCAAAGACTTTGATCAGACTGGGTGGATACCTAGGCTGATTGGATTCTTAGCTGTGCTCACTAGCCACTTTGTTGTTTTAGTCATGTTGCGGCTCAAATGGACTCTTGAGATAAAATATTTAACCTGGTACCACTCTAAACATTCATGTTTAGAAAATATCACCATACTTCTGCTCATATTGTATTTAAGATGTACATGTATGTAGATATGTATCATATGTAGATATGTAAACAAATCTTCAATCATTATTTATATTTAATTATATGTTAATACAATATTCATTTTCTTACAACATTAATACACACATTCTCACTGTCTGGATTGTGATCCGGAACGTCCTTTTTAGGAAATGGAACAGACCACCAAAGATGGCGGACAGTTTAGTTACATGTAGGTAGGTGCTCCGTTTTATTGCGTTTTCTGACTATATATTGTACAGATTATTCAAACGAGTGATATGAGTGATCGAAGAATACATTTTTACATACAAAACAGGCAGCGATGTGATGCAAAGTATACACACTCACTTGTATTGGCATATTTTTCAAGTCTGTTATTTTGCAGTTTTAATTTTTAGTGGTGACCAAATATTTTCTTGACTTTCCTATGACGCGTTACTCGTATATTTTTGTATTTTTTACAAAATACGATGCCCAATTCAATTCTGTCTCTGACCAAGAAAAACGTGTTTAAATCTCTTGACTGGTTTTTGAGAAATATTCATTTTTATTTGCCGTGTAATTTGCATTTGTCACCGGAGCGTACTCGCTAGTTCAACACAAATTATGTGTCTGTGTACAGGAAAATGTCAACGGAACGTCTCGCAAAAATTCATGCAAATGTCAACGGATGTCGCCTCATTACTGCCTGTTTGATATGGAGAAACACATTCTTCGTTTGCTGATATGGCTAGTTTAACTGATGCATAGTCATAAAATTGCATAAAACAAAGCATCAACCTAGCGTGTGTATACCGGTCCGCCCTATTTGATTGGATGTTCCGTTTCCTAAAAAGGATGTTCCAGATCTCGATCCAGACAGTGATTCTATACTGAACAATACAGCTATTGCAACCAAGAATTGTCTATATTCTGTGTATATTTGAAGAGCTTAGAGAGACATTACATTTAAGATTATAAGCATTCATTGTGAGTTTCCATAAAGGATAGGAAGAGCTCACCCGATGGGTCAGGATTTCTACCAGAGATCAGGTTGGCTGAGTCCACATGCCTTGTCCCTGGTTGAAGTTCTGACCCAGAGGGTGAGCATTACTTATCCTATATGAAGTGACTCATGATGGGTTACTTTCCGTCCCTTTTTAGCAAACTTTAAACCTAAAATTGGGTTAAGCTTTGAAACTGGAAAATTTTAACTTTTTAATCAGCGATCTGAAAGAATTTAAACAGCTCTGACTTTGTGTTTGCACCTTGATGTGTTAACAGCTGGAAAAAAGATGCTGATTATTTTGTCTTCCAGAGGGAAAAAATGATGTTAAGCCTTCCATGTCGCATGTGTCAAGTAGGTAGTGATGTCTCATAAGCTGTTTTTAGTGACGCCATTAAAATTTGGTGATGTCACAAACCTGTTATCTGCTATTGAACATTGTCCTAGTTGCTTGCTTGTCCATTTTGTTCATTTGAAATTGAAATGTTAGTCAAATAATTGTATGAAAAGTAATGTTGCTAATATATGAATGATGTTGCTGAAATGTAGAAGTTTATTGTTTGAGCTGAAAGCCTGTCTTGTAGATGTGAAATTGGGAGAAATACAAATACTCCTCTAAAGTAGACCACTTTACTTTGAAAGTGTTTGTCTACTTTCTGACAGAGTCCAACTCTTTAGGTATATGGGTACACAACCATGTTTCTTTTTTTTTCATCATTTTTACAGAGGGGGACAATTTTGTAATTTCCTGTTTTGCTTCTATAGAGGAAAAAACTCTACTGAAATAGGGTCTACTCTTAAAGGAAAGAATTTGCTACTAGAGCGGCAAATATTTTCCTTTAAGAGTTGCCTCCATTAATAAGGGATGCAAAAATGCAGTAGGCAGAGTTGCTTCTCCTGAAATTGTACCTATTTACCTGAACGAAAAGAATTTTGCTCTCATTGCAAAATAGATTTACCTAAGTTGGAAGCAAACACTGTTTTTATACGCCCGTTTTGAAAAAACGGACGTATTATGTCATGGCGCTGTCCGTCCGTCCGTCTGTCCGTCCGTCCGTCCGTAAACATTCTTGTGCGCTCCATAACTCATTAACCGTTTGGGATATATTCATGATATTTGGTAGGAATATATATTAGGTTGGGGGAACGTGTCGCGTACAGAAGTGGTTGCTCCCCCTTCCTTAGTTTCCAAGTTATGCCCCTTTGATTAATTTTTTCCCTGCCAGTCTTGTGCGTGCCATAACTAGATAACCGTTTGGGATATCTTCATGAAACTTCATAGCAATGTGTATGAAGTCTCAACGATGTGTCGCGTACAAAAATGGCTGCTCTCCCTTTCTTCATTTTAGAGTTACATCCCTTTCATTAGTTGATTATGGTTAGTTTTGTGTATACATATCTTGTGCATACCTTAACTTTGTAACTGTTTGGAATATCATGATGAAACTTTATAGCAATGTGCATGATCACAAGACAATGCGTGGCATACAAGAATGGTTGCTCCCCCTTCATTTTGGAGTTACTTCCCTTTGATAAGTAATTTTAGGCATTTCTCAGGCACTCCATATCTCCTTAACCTTTTGAAATATTAGAATGGAACTTTGTAGGAATATGTATAATAATGGGGCAATGTATCCCGAGCAAGAACCACAACTCTGGCTTACTGAATTATCTGCCCTTGCATAAATTTCCTGTTTCCTCTGTGATTCCTTAACCCTACATGTGATTTTGTCGGGGAATGTAGTAGAGCCAAGAATCTAGTATATTTAGTTTATGAATTATCTCCCTTGTTCAACTATGGCATTACTCAACTTTTGAGCCACAATAACTTTGAAGCTGATTTTTGGTATACTCATAGTATTTGATGTGTTGAATATTTGAATAATGTTGCCGTCATTAGTTATAAAGTGGTTGCCCCTGTTTGTCTGCCTATCCATCCTTTTGTAAACAATCTTGTTCATTCCATACTCCTTTATGACATTAAAACGGGCGTATTATGCGCCGCTTGCGAAGCCCTTGTTATAAAAATGTCTCCTTTGTAAAAACAAAATAGAGGTGTGTCCATGAAGAGGTGTGTCCATGGCACACCTTATTGTTTTTCTACCATTTATACAAAGGGGGACAAGTTTTGTGATTTCCTGTTTACATTATTTGACAACAAAACCTTCCAAAAAGGGACTTTTCTCATAGGGAAGAATTTGTTCCTGTACAGCTCTGAGAGGAAGTAGGAGTTGGCCCCCAATTAAGAAGGGAGGCAAAAACAAAAATGGCAGAGATGCTTTCTCTGAAAGTGTGTCCTTTCAACTTAAATGAAGGGTGAACTGTATACCTTTTTAATCCTAATAAACACCCCTGCTCAAATAAATGCCCCCCTGCCTCTTTTCAGAAAATAATGTTATATTGACTTGCATGAATTCCTGTTTGCTTCTCTGGAGAAGGTAGCTCTTTGAAACAGGGTCTACTCTTAAAGGAAAGAATTTGCTCTTAGAGGACACTTTAGGCTCTGAATAACGCCCCCTTTTGCAAAATGCAACACCCTTGGGGTGTTTAATAGGACTAATACTGTATGCAGTGATGAGACTGCACATATGTCCAGACTGATAGTAGCAGGTTTAGATGGCATATTACTGAAGTATTATATGGCATATATGACATATTTCTTGTGCCATACAATACCTTTATGAATATGCAAAGAGTACATTTGATTTTTTTTCTCATCATCATCATCATCATCATCATCATCATCATAGCCATTTTGAAGCCCTGTTTTCCTCTACCGAGGTATGGGCTTGTTTGACAAGTTTCCTCGAAGGCATCCTCTCCACTCAGAAAGATTCTGAGTGTAAGTAGAATCCACACATAGCTTCTTTCTGTCATTCACAAGCACTTCATCCCATGTTTTCCTTGGCCTGCCCGGTCTTTTCTGTGCAACCACATTCAGCTTGCGTACTTCTGCAATCCAGCCTGTGCTGCGCTCTACATGTCCAAACCATCTGATACTATTTATTTGTGACAAGTGAAATTTTGTCCAAAATTTCACATTTTCTTGTTCAAATGTTTTTATCACCTGGGACTAGCAAAAGTGAGATACAGCTATTACTTTTCCAGTGTTGTTGGCAGCAGCATAAAGTTTATGTGAGCCGTGACGCCTCAAAACCAACAATGTGGTTGTGAGCCCAGCGCAGACTCAGATCAGCCTGGACATCCGCCCAGTTTGATCAGACTCTTGGTTAAGCACTTAAAGGGTAGCTAAGGGTCTAAGCCACCTCTATGTGAACAGCGAAGACTCTGATCAGACTGGGTGGATGCATAGGCTGATCTGAGTCTGCGCTGGGCGCACAACCACATTGTTGGTTTTGTCGTGTCGCGGCTCATGTCGAGTTTTCTGGTTTAGCTCTGTTTTGTGACATTCACAGACAGGGGAGACAACCCATTCTGTAGACTTCTTGTTTTGTTTTGTCCGTGTTACGACTTAAGACAAAGTATCATTTTCATACTGAAAGAAAGATTGTTCATTCTTTGTCAAACTGCTGAGAATGGAAGAAATAAATAACTTATATGGTAATAAATTCAAATAGAAACATTCTTTCTTGTTTATGTACATTGTATTCCTTTATAACATATGATTGATATGTTCAATATCAGGTAGTCTTAGTAATATTTAGAAGCTTGACTGTACAAGTTATTGATATAACATTCAAGGGGGCCAAGCCCCTTAAAACATTATATGAATTACCAGTACAGTCAATTTTCTTAGTGTTTTGTATCATGGTCCAACCAGAAACCAGAGATTTGGAATTCACATACTTCAGTGCCTTACCTGAGAATTTTTAAATTAGTTCCCATGATCAAGAATGACATATTTATGTTTTTTCTGCTATCCACTTCTTAACAGAGCTGATAAACTAATTGCCTTTCCATAAACACAGGAAATTTGAATTCAAATGTGACATTAATATTGGTATACTCTGTTTCAAATTTATGTCAAATGATGAATTCTAAGCAAATAAACAAATTTATACATGTTCTTTAAACTTTACATAATTTATAAGCATACATTTTATTGCTTTTCCTGATTATTTAATGAATTCATGTGCATTGTAGAAGCACCAACTAAAACTGTTTGCCCATTCAAGATAGCTAGGTTACAACAGGTGTCTAGAAAATGCATTTAATTTGACAGCCTTTGTTGTAGCAAGAATGCCCTCTATCAGGCCTGGATCCAGATCACCACATACCGGTGGGGCTCTGAATAACTGGTGGGGCTGGGAGGTGCCGAGATGCCGGTTTGTGTGTGTATGGGTGGGGTGGGGCAGAGAGTGGGGCTTAAAAATATATAACATAATTAGGGATCAATTTGATGAGAATTTTTTATAATATTCTGTTTGCCTTATAATATATGTTGTGATATCTCATTAGAATCGCCTCGCCGAGGCGATTCTAATGAAATGCGCAACATATATTTTAATCTAACCTGGCCAAGGTGGCGGGGCTGAAGCCCCAAAGCCCACCCCCTGGATCCGGGGCTGCTCTATGAACTGTGCAATTTGTATACACTGCACAACAGTTAGAGCACGGCAGTAAGAGCAAGGCAGTAAGAGCACACTTTGGACTAACCTCAGTGTAGGTGGTTGGGAATCTGAAGCTCCATCAATTCAATTAGATCCTGGGTCTAAAGTTTATTCAGATATACCACACCAAAGATCAAAAGAAAAATTTAGGCCATAATACAAAAGATTATGAACTAACTTTTTGTCTGTTGAAGTAGTTGGCACAGAATTTAACAGTTCAACCATTATAGATTTAACACTTTAAGTGTCAGTAATGAGAATAGTTGAATTTGCAAACAGTAGATCCAGATGAGATGGCTCATGATATAAGGAAAAATCAATGAAAATTAAATGCCTTCTTACTAGAGGTCAAATATAACAAGCATTGCAAGTGGTGCCTAATAAGCCTGTTTTAGTGTCATGAAGGAGTTACAGAATGAACAAGGTTATTTCAAATATTTTTAGTATACCGAAAATCAGTTTCCATGGTGAAGTGGCTCAGAAGTTGGTTTAAACATATTTATTTCAAAAATTAACATACATGTACAAGGTATACAAAATGATACAAACAATGGGATTAGAACGAAAGCAACAGCTTATTTAGTCCTTCTCCCAAAAGGTTGAGAAATGCCAAAGTTAAACTAGGGAGATAATCCATTAACTAAGTAAACTAGAGTTACCATTCTTGGTCCTAATACATTCCCTTGACAATATACACATCACCATTCAGTTGTGTTAAAATATCTTAAACTGTTGAGGAGTTACAGAGTAAACAGGAAATTTATGCAAGGGCAGATAATTCAGGAAGCCAGCCAGAATTGTGGTTCATGCTCAGGATACATTGCCCCATTATTATACACATTCCATCAAAGTTTCATTAAAATATTTCAAATGGTTATGGAGTTATGGGGTGAATGGGAATAGCCTAAAGATACTAATCAAACGGAAGTTACTCCAAAATTAAGTATATGCGACTCATCGTCTTGTGATCATGCACCTTGCTATAAAGTTTCATTAAGTTATTCCAAATGGTTACCAACTTATGATATGCACAATACAAATATACACAAAAATAGCTTAAGAATGCTAATCAGAGGGACATAACTCTAAAATGCAGTAAGGGAGAGGAAATAATGTTATACGTGTCACATTGTAGGGACTTCATACACATTGCTATGAAGTTTCATCAAGCTTTCCCAAACGCTTATCTAGTTACGGCATGCACAAGACTAGTGAGAAAAACATAATCAAAGGGGCATAACTTGGAAACTAAGAAAGGGAGAGCAACCATTTTTGTATTCAACACATCTCCCCAACCTTATACATATTCCTATAAAAATTCATGGAGACGTCTTGGCCAAATTGTACATACTTGCCCTTGTGTGTGGAAAAGCCCATATTTGAGTTTGTCCAAGGCATATCCCATTTATTTTTATTAGCTCAGCTAAGCACAAAGTGCTAATGGTGAGCTTTGGGGATACAGTGATGTCCGTTATCCATCCTACATGTGGACATCCAAGATGTCCAGAAGCCTGGGACATCTGAGATGGCTATAAACTTTTGCTTGTGTACACTCTAGAGGACACAGTTTTGATCATATAGGGCAAAGTTTTGATCAAATCTTCATGAAACTTGAATCAGAAAATTTGTCTTTATAAAATCTAGGCCAAGTTCATAACTGGGTCATATTGAGTCCAAAACAAGGTCACTAGCTTAGATCTTAGGAAAAAAGGGTGTACACTCTCGAGTGCACATTTTTGTTTCAATCTTCATGAAACTAAGATTATTTAGCTCCATAAAATCTAGGCCAAGGTAGGACCTGTAAAAGGGACATTGGCAAACAGTGTAGGCCCAGGTCAGAAGCCACAAGCATAAGATCTGAACAGAGTCTACTCTGTTTGCCTTAAATGTTCGATTTTTTGTAAAAGATAAATTAGAAGAAGTAAAACTAACATGACTTCCATGAATTTGGAAATGGAAGAACCTACCACATGATATTGGCCATGCACTTGATTGGTAGATATAGGACCTGTCTAAAGAGCCAGATAGAAGAATCCACTCGTCATAAATGGGTTAAATTGCAAGCACAAATTCTTATTTTAAATCAGTCTTGCCATTACCGAGGCCCTCCCAGCGGGTCAGGGTAAATACCACTAAGAACTACTAAGAGCTACTAAGAGGCACTAAGAACTACTAAGAGGCACTAAGAACTACTAAGAAGCACTAAGAGGCACTAAGAACTACTAAGGGACACCAAAAACTACTAAGAGCTACTAAGAGGCACTAAGAACTACTAAGAGGCACTAAGAAGCACTAAGAGGCACTAAGAACTACTAAGGGACACCAAGAACTACCAAGAAACACGAAGAGGCACTAGACAGCAAAGCATGGACTCAGGTGTGAGTTTCTAGAATATGGGCCTTAGTTGTTTGAATGTATAATAAGACACCTTTGAAAATGCTTTATAATAATCTTTTTTTCATATATCACGGTCCACTGACTTTCATCTTTGGCCATACACTAACTCTTAAACTGTATAAAGGGCTGCAGTTTGTGTCACATTTCAAACTTCGGGTGACGCTTGGCCTATGGCCTTTTATGTTATTCAAGTCTGCCTCTATAAACCTAATTATCCTACAAGTGTCAGTACCTTAATCAAGGCGCCATCTTACTCAAGGCACTAGGCGGGACATCCGTATACAGTGGACACATTTCTAGCTTCCTAATTCATTGCCATGGCTCCTTTTAATGCCATTCTCCCCCTCTCTTTCTATTCTCTTGCTGTCTCAAAAATGAGAAATAATATTTATTTAATAATTACATGTATATCTGTCTGCACGTTCTCGGCACGAAACACAAGTATATTTACTTTCCGGAAACGCCGATAAAGATACTTTTCGTTTATTTTTGTTCAAAAAGTGTAGTTCTGTGCTTCTTGGTAACTCTCGGTGCCTCTTAGAGTTTCTTAGTAGTTCTTAGTGCCTCTTAGTGTCTCTTAGTAGTTCTTAGTGCCTCTTAGCAGTTCTTAGTGCCTCTTAGTAGTTCTTAGTGGTATTTACTCTGACCGCTCCCAGCAGGGGTGGGGGGGGGGGGGTGCTCCCTGAAAATAAAGTCCAAATCTTCCCAGCTCCCTTTAAATATTTTCTCGTGCTCCCTAAAATTATTTTACTACTGCTCCCCAAATCCCTAAAAGTAATTCATCTGCTCCCCAGCTCCCTAAAAATATTCAAGCCTGCTCCCCAAAATTGTTTGGAAGTAATTTCCGTCATCTGCCAGAATTGAACCCGAAATCTTTGCATTTGCAAGTCTGAATGGCCAACATAAGTCATTTTAGCTTAAAAGGAATGACAAGAATGTTGCATAATGTAATATAATGTAATAATTAAGTGTGGTCGTCTGGGAACTGTCATTGTTTGCGGTGACATGAATGGAACACTTATTCAGGAAAGAAACAAGTCACGACAACAGCTTGAAAGATTTTGTGAAAGAACACAACTTGTCGTGGCACAAGGATTGTGTGGGAAATAAGCCAACATTCGTTAGCCACGGTGGCAGGGGCAAATTTAAAGAGTAAGTACACTTCAGGAACTGACTGAATCAGATCCCAAACCCTATTCCCAACATCAAAGGGAAAGATTGACAAAGACATCCCAACAAACAATAAATTACAAGCGACTAGCCGAGCCAGCAGCCCTCTCCCAAACAGATGGCAACCCAGCCACCCCTATTGAACTAAACAATCCAGACCAACAGACGGGTTACAACGGACTAAGCAAACCATACGAAAAACATCCAACAATTATTTTTACCTATTTCTATTTTTGTGATAGAAGGATTAAACTGAGAACACAATAAATTAAACAGCACCGAACATAAAACAAATGCAACCGCAACAAAAGTACCGCCTTGGGACGGTCAGCAACAACCACTGGAGGGGGGGGGGGGGCTAAACCGGTCCCACTGGGCCCAAACCCCTACCCCCACCCCCCGCCGCGGTGCACACAATTAGTTTGGTAGTTCGGTTCGTATGGAGGTCCCCTAACTCATCAGAGAGTCATCACGGTCAACAATTAAGATCAAGTCTCAGATAGACTATATTTTGTGCTCAAATGAATTAACCCTAAAAACACAAAAATTGAAGATAAACACTATCTGAATCAATCTGTTCACACTGTTGTAAGCGCAACTCTTAATATGCAGCTTGATGTTGTTAAGGTAAAACGGCCTAAATCCAAATTCACAGTGAAAGTAAAATGGGACCAAGTAAATACAGAAAAATTTCAAGTTATTTTGGAAGAGAAACTGGACTTTTTGTATGGGAAGCATTCTCTGTCCACGGGTGAAGTGTTAGAGCATATTAGTGATAGCCTGAAGGAAGCTGCGCTCAGTTCAGCCTCATGTAAGACAACTAGGTTGCAAGGACCTCGATTTAAGGCATCACCTGTAGTTAGAGGCTTATAGAAAGAATGTAGAAATACGCATATTTCATGGAAAGAAAACGGTTACCCTGGTCCTGGTAGTGTTTGTTATGCAAGGAGGAAGGAGGCCAAGCAGAATTTACGTAGACAGTTAAGAAGAGAAAACTATTTGAAAAAGGAGAAATTTTACTCTGGGTTAATGGAGAACCCAGATACAAAAACTTTTTATACATTGATCAAAATGAACCAGTCAGATAGATCAAACTCTGCTGCTTGTTTCAACGTGAAGGGCGAAAGTATTTTCTTCAAAGAAAATCATTGAAAAATTACTATGAAGATCTAGCCATATCAAAACAGGATGTGTGTTTTGATGATGATTACTTAAAACATAGTGAATTACACATTGAACTAATTCATGAACTGAAACGATTAAAGAAGTTTGACGAAACAAATCCATTTACAGACAGTGAATTGAAAACATGTATTCAACAGCTAAAAACGGGGAAGTCGGCAGATGAGTTCGGTTTATGTGCGGAACATTTAAAAACTTCTGGTCAGAGTATTATCCCGATATTGAGAGATATTTTTAATGATATACTGCATACAGGAAATATTCCAGATTACTTCAACGGCGGAGTGCTCACACCCATACCGAAAAGTGGTAAAGACCCAACAATTTTGGACAATTACGATGGAATAACAGTGACGCCTATAATCGGGAAACTGTTTGAGAAATTACTGTTACTACGATTGCTAGAAACGGTAAATGTAAATCAGTCTGAACTACAATTTGGTTTCACAAAGAACTTAAACCCAACAATGAGTTCTTTGATATGTTCTGAGGTTATCAACGAATCAAAATAGAAGGGAAACCACTCTATCTGGTAACCATCGATACACAGAAAGCTTTTGACGTAGTGAATCACGTAATGGATCATTAAAAAGACACTTCATGAAGAGGGTGTAGCTCTGGATCTTTGGAGCATTGTGGATAAACTGTATAGTCAGATATCATCTAAGGTCAAGTGGCAAGGCGAGTGCAGTGACAGTTTTGCAGTACGTCAGGGGATGAGACAGGGAGGAATATTGTCGCCACATTTGTACAAAATGTACGTAACTCCTTTATTAGAAGACTTAAAACGGAACGCCTTAGGGGGCTCATGTTTTTACAATTTACACGGGTAGTATAGCCGTGGCGGATGAATTCCTACTCTTATCGAACTGTCCAGACGTGTTGCAAGTAATGTTTAACCTAGCACATGGATTGGCAGGAGAACGTAGATATAAGATTCATCCGATTAAAACCACCTTAGTTTCACGAATAACAACTAGAACAAGCAGGGTAAAAGATAAGCATAAGCAATGGTATATGGGCAATGCTAAAGTCTCAGAGAGTGATAAAACAGAACATTTGGGAATTATCAGAAGTAATAAGGACGAAAACATGGTAAATATTCAGAAAAGGACAAGCTTAGCAAGATGAACTCTGTATAACTGGAGTACCCTAACAGGGACTTATATTCTTCAAACACATAAAAAGTAATTCAGAATGGATGGAGAAACTGATGCGAGTTGTCCTTTATGCTGTCTTGAGGATGAGGATATAGTTCATATGCTGATACATTGTCCTGCGCTCTGTGCAGTACGCTCGATATATATGAGTGAACTCAAACAGTATCTTCAGACCTCACTTGGGCCTTGTGCATGGGCAAATCGTATCAAGGACTCTAAAACGTTAGTTCAGTTGATAATAGACTGTCGAAAACTGGTCCCTGATACTCTACCGGACAATACAGAACTCTTGAAATCTGCAAAACTGTTATGTTATAAGTTGCATCTGAAAAGGTTATACTTGTACAATGCCAACAAGGGGTTTCCAGTCGGGGTGTGGCTGTCGACTTTACACAAAATAATCTTCAGATAGACAACATCAGTGATTAACATCACGTGCGCCTATATACAGGCGGAGAATACACCAGAAAGAAGAAGAAGGTGTTGTTTATACGTATAAATGGGGGTTCTGGGGCACAGCCCCCCCAGAAGCCGGAAACAAATTAGAAAATCACATTTTGACAGTGCTCCCCAGCTCCCCAAAATTAAGAGCTTGCTCCCTAGCTCCCTGAAGATAATTGCTAGTGCTCCCCAGCTCCCTAAAAATAAATGGTCATTCTCCCTAGCTTCCCAAAACCCCTGGGAGGGCCTCATAAACAAGCACCAAGTAGTTTGTTAATCTGGGGTTTCAGTGGAGCGATACAGGAGCTCATTATTGTGGTTTGTAGTTTCTTTTTTTGTTGTTGTTGTTGTTGGTAATAAATTTGGTATATGGTTTTATTCAATTATTTTTTGAGGCCGATCCGTATTTTCAACAGGAACACCGCTCGGCCAATTCCGTGCGTCTGCTTCACGGAATTGGCCGAGCTGTGCTCCGAATGACCGAACGATGAAACAAGTGCGGCTATTTCAACATCCGGTGCTTTCAGATGCAGAATATCTGAATATTTCTGTAAGATATTTTATTGTTTTACAAAACATTAGTAGCGAAATAATAGTGCTTCTATTTTAATGTGAGTATGCACCTCATATTTAACTTATCTGCACTGTGTCCAGAGGCAGCAGCTAGGAGGTTGTAGCCAACGTTTAAGGTTCTTTGTTCACGCACCAGTCCTGGGAGGCAAGTAATGGCTTTTAAAAAAGGCCATGTCCAGTAAAAAATATATATCTACAGATGCAGATACAAATTGGATGAAGAATGTAATGAATTTTGTCAAATCGTACATGCCAAATTTTCGATTATATTACAACTTTATGCAAGACAGTACATAGAAAAATTACTAGTGTGCAAAACCATACAAAGAGTTTATACAGAAGAGTCTAGTATTGAAGAGTATAGAAAAGCGCGGTGGCTCAGTGGTTAGTGCACTTGACTCTGAAGCCAGAGGTCGTGGGTTTGAGCCCCGCCCGAGGCGAAATCTTCCTATGTCCGAACGCGTTTTTCTAGCATCATTTGCAGGGATGATGCTAACAAGCAGTGTTCATTCTAGAAATTCCAAAACTGGGGCCAAAGGGCCCCTACCAGGTAAAAAAGTGGGGACATTACAAAAAATTGTGGGCCCAAAATTTACAACTCACCTCAATGTTTAGCCTTTCCCTTGTTGGGCCTGCTTTGGTCGATAATAATGTCTCTCTCAGTTACAGGAATCACTAACTCAAGTCAACTTAACAATCGGAAATTAGATGAGCCTTCAGTCAGGGCATTAATTTTCTTGTGCTTCAAGCATAATTCACATATCATGGTACCCATTTCTTTGTCATACTTCAGCCATGAAAAGTCTCTGAGCCACGCAGACTGGAAAGATCGTTTGTTTTCAACTTTTTCAGAGTCCCCACCCCCCTGCGATTGACCACTTTCCAAGGCATTGGCCTCCGATTGATTACTGATCTCAATAGGAGCTGTGCTACTATTGTTGTTTTCATCGGCAGAAATCCTCTGACGCTTCGGAAAAAAGCTCAGAATTGTTCTATCTGTTTTGTGTTTTACGCCGGCAATGACTTTCTTGTCCGACATTTTGAGAGAGAAAACCAATATCTAAGAAGAAATCTGATTGGTTTAGGCACCGCATTCGACCAATGAAATCGGCTGTTTCATATCGCTGTTTGATTTAGATTTGGTGTACTTGTTTATGACAACGGGCGTACGCCATTCAAAATCCAAGCGCACGCCGTTCAAAATTCGCACGGTGACAACTATGCGCCCGGCAGACCCGGGTATGGAATTTTCTTTGCGCCCACACTAGAAAATGCGCGTCAATGGCGCAAGGGCGCGGCCTAGAATGAACACTGTAACAAGTGTGCCGTCCTTCGGATCGGGACGTTAGCTGGAGGCCCCCTGTGCAGGGAGAGTCATCCCCTGTGCAGGTTAAAGATCCCTACTATAGCTACATGGCTATACGTAGGCTTTCATCCTGCAACATTCAAGTGTACATATGTACACCGTCTGTGTCCCCTTCGGGGGTTAAGGTGTAAATGGAAGAAAGAAAGAAGAAAGAAAGAGTCTACTGATTGTAACAGCTGAAGATGGAGGAAAGGGGAGGGGAGAGGGGTCAGTGCTCAATAATGCCTAAATCTCCCCAATTGCAGTGCTGGAAATGGTCAGTGGCCCGGTGGCCAAATGCTCCTAATTTTTGTTTGGGGCCACCAGAAATCTCCAAAATATGACCTTTAGTGGCCCAAATTTATCTTTATGGCAATACTAAATGAATGGGAACTTTAGCTAGTGGATAATTTTGGCCACTGAAAGTTAGGCCTGCTAAGCATTTGGGCCACCACATTAAATTTGTGAGTTTCCAGTGCTGCAATTGTAACGGCTGAAGATGGAGGCCCTCTCAAGAAAGGGGGGAGGGGAGGGGGGAGAAGGTGCTCAATAATGCCCAAATCTCCCCAGCTCCTTTAAATATTTTCTCATGCTCCCTAAAGTTATTTTGCTACTGCTCCACAAATCCCTAAAAGTAATTCAGCTGCTCCCTCCCTAAAAGTATTCAAGCCTGCTTCCTAAAATAGTTTTGAAGTCATATAGGTTACCGGATGTTTGGCGCCCTTACACTTCGCTACCTATACATGTTCGGTACCTATATGTCTTCGCTACCAACGTTTTTGCTACCTATATGCTTTGGCTACCCTGCATATTCGCTACCCAACGAATTATAGCACCCGAAATTAGGGAATTCGGGAAAGAAAAAGAAGGATTCATAAGCCAGACAGATATAGTTTTAACAAATTTTGTCATTTGAACTTTTCTGTCAATATTTATTTTTATAATGAAGATTAAAAAAAAATCAATATAACATTTAAAAACTATTTTATGTTAAAAATAAAATAGTAGAAAACATTAAGACGTTAGAAAAGGGAAGTAAAGGTCTAAAATTTATTCTGTACATGCGCAATAAAAAAGAGTATCAAAATTGTTTAAAATCATACTGATGAAGTTTAAAAATTCTTGTAGTTAGACAATGAAGATAAAAAAGGCAATCAAATATTCATTAATTCTAATTAACAATTAAGTTGTTAGAAAAGGGAATTAAAAGTCTATTTATTCTGAACATGCGTAATCAAATAAACGAGTATAAAAATTGTTTAAAAAATATATCTAAATCTAAACACACCAAGCACACAACATTAAATCAACTTTGAATAAACGAGGTAGCGAAACGTCTTGGGCCGAAAAGGTGCGAAAAATACCAAGTAGCGAACTCTCCAATGAGAAGGTGCGAAGTCTCCTGGTGCGAAACCGCAAGGTAGCGAAACATCCGTAAATCGTCATATCTCTGATCAGCTTAGGTAAAATATCATATGGTGACCGCACACAGCAAATTGAATTACCATTTGCATTTTCTAAGTTACAGGGTTCCCTCTCTGGAAAACATGGAAAATGACTGAAAAAAAATCCATGCATGGGAATAACATGGAAATTGTAAAATGATGAAATATCATGGAAAAATCATGAAATTTTAATGAGATGCCAGTTTGGTTGTCATTATTTCTAAAATTTTCTCGCTTGCTTCATTTATATAAGCATTCGCTCGTACAGTCTTGAGAAATACATTTCTGATTTTTCATCAGAGGAATTCAAATATTTTTTTCTTCCCCAGAAACCAAGAAATGGCAAAACACAGAAAAGAATACTTTTTTGAATGATCATGGAAATCTAAGTTCGATCATGGAATTATCATGGAAAGTCATGAAATTTTATATCTTATTTTCTGTGGGAGCCCTGAGTTAGAAACTGATCTTATACGTAGGTTTAAAGCTGATTATGTACAACATGGATGCGGGTAATACAAAAAGTATGGAAATGGAAAAAAGTGCCTCAGAAAAGGCTCAGAACTTCAACCGGCATCTCGAAATTCATAATTTTCTCTTTGAAGATCCCCTGATCTCCTTTATGAGATCAGGCTCTCATCCTTCGGTGTAATAATTTTAATTTCCTGGTAAGGCCTCTCTAATAGCCTCATCTTCAGACTAGCTGACAATCAAGTGCAATGCAATACTTTCAGAGAGGTAAACTTAACTGACCTTCAGTTGTGCAGGCAGTTGTGCCTTTTCCTTGACCAATCATTGTAAAGTGGTAGATCTAAGACAAAGATATCTTGTTGACTCAATTTGTTCATTGCTTAATTATATTGATCAAAACGTTCTGTTATTGCTGATTAAGAAAGTGTGACATGGGCTACTGACACCTATCCTGCTACATGTGAATTAACATAAGATAGTGGCGATGAAGAAGGTGTGAAATTTGAAATTGAGGTGAAATGACATGTGGCATTTACGATGATTTATTGATGATTCGTACCAGTAAACCCTCTGTATTTCTTTCAAAGCTGTGATAACGCATGGCCACTTCACAACTTGTTAATACTGACATTTTAGGAGATTTTAAAGGAGTCCAGCCGGAAAAATACTGCGTCCACGGGAATCCTTTGAAGAGAATTATTGGCTTCCGGGCCAGATTTTTGGAGTCCATGAATAATTTTCCATATTTCTCTATGGAAACATATGTTGTGACCCTCATTTGAACTGTCTCACTGAGACGTTTCTAATGAGGGATCACAACTTGTTGTTTTTTTAGAAACTAGAAAAATGATTCAAGAATTATCCTCAACCCTGACATTATTTGGAGCTCTGCAGATCCTATTTTGAAGTATTTCTATTTTTTTTTTTGGCATGCCTTTGTTAACAGATGATGTTTGAGTCATACTAACCCATTAATGCTCAGTGGACTCTTCTACTTGTATATATTGGATGGGTTCATTTGTCATTTAAAGGGTGTCAGATTTAGTTTATTTTTAGAATTTTTGTTTTATTTTGAGAAGCAGTACATGTACTCATTTGTCTAAGCAAAAAGTGTAAGACCCTGCCTCGTTTTGCAGCATCTGATCTGGGTCTGCACTGTTTGCGTATGTCCCACTTTTGTGACCAGGGCTCGGGAAATATTGAAAAATGAAACGGTCCTGCCGATGACGTCATCACCTAATTACACTGGAGCGCCGTTACAGTACACGCAACGTGAAGACTTGATCTGGCATGCTCTCGCGAGAAATTTTAATCTTTTCCGCGAAAGTTTAGTGGGGTTTTTGCGTGTGAAATGCGTGGGAGATGCGAGACACTCGCGAGATGCGTGACGCAGACCTGTTTACAACTACGCTTTTTACGTATTTTCTACGCTTTTTGGCTTACAAATACGCTCTACGTTTTGACCATCTGAAACTACGCAAGATTGCCAGTCCAGTTTTTCAGTCCTTTTCCTGTGATTTTGGACCATATTTTGACGTTTTGGCCCCTAATTAAAGCGTCAATTCAACACAGATTACTACCGGTTTAGCTGTGCATTTCAGCTTGAACAAACAATCAAATTATGTCAGGCTGCAACTGCCAGTCAACAACAATCAAGAAAAGTTAAACAATGGCAATATTAGTCATGGTCTATCTTCATAGCTAACTGTTTTTGTCAGCTATACTGTATTGTCATGTGTTTTCGCGATCAAATGTTGATCAAACAATTAACAGATTACAGATGTAAAAGTTTATCCTTTGAAGATAAAATCATCTACTGACAGAGATTATTGAGGTATGTTAAACATTTTGCTGCTGTCTATTAGGAACAAGCCAAAAGGGCTTAATAAATAGACAAAAGGTTGGATAGAAAAGAGTATGAACTCAGGCCTTTGCCAAAGATGAATCAGTTGCCATCCTCATCTCTTTTCCTCATTTCTGCTTTACCCATACTTATAAAAGTCTGATTTACAGACTAGGCTAGAAACCACTATCTCCATTATTTTTGGAAAAAAAAAATAGCCCCTACTCTCCACACAACCCCCCCCCCTCCTCAACCAACACCCCACCCCCAATCCAACTACCACATGCCTGGACTACACATAAGTTATGCAAAATACGCTTAGCTGCCTTCCTGACTACACATGACGAAGTCTGAGAGTAAACAGGTCTGGTGACGTTAAACTCGCGAGAAAACAATTTCTTTTCACGCGAGACATGCAACTTTTGAGAGAAAGGATTAACTCCATGTATGCTCAGGTGAGTCATCGGCGCCAAACTTAATCACGCGTGATGCGTGTTTTCGAGTGGAAAGGATTAACGATTCCTGTCTATGTTGTAAAGGTAATTCATTTATATTTTTACATCGGGCCTAAAAAAAGTTGTGTGATTCCGGTTTCCAACCGACTGGTCTTTTTGGCGCCGACTCAAAAATTTTAGCGGCAAAAATTACGATCGGCAATTTCCGCCATTCCGAAAATAACCGAAAAATAGACAGCATAAACTGCTCACGCTATGACGCGTAAAGCATACCAGTTTGTCGCATTGTATTTAATACTGCGCAGGCTGATCCTAATATTTACTATCAGCGTATGGAATAAGATTCCTTTCACCGTTTTGTGCTCTGAGCGGCGTCCTTTGATGTCAAGGCACGAGACTGACCTATAAACGTGCTGTGTTTATGTATTTCAACAAATGCTACTGTCTTCACATTTTATTATGGCGAAGGCCCTGAATGCGTTCAGTCACCTCCAAATATGAATACAGATATTATGTTTATTAGTCCGAATACTTAGAGAATTTTTCCGCGCAGCAGAATTAGTTCCGTTTTTCATATAGATAATGTGATTTTGCCACGGAATAAAAAACAAACTTCTCACCTCTTATTTATCCTTCATTTTGATGCATTTTTAAAATCCAAACACTTTTACTATTGATCCACGACGCAAAATCATATTTTCCATATTTCATGAATGAACTGATTGAGAGGATGCAGCTGTGACGTAATTTTTTTAGCTGTCAAACCAACAGGTTTACAAATTTGCATATTTCAGAGAGTGGATAAGTGAACGTCAATCACCTCTGAGACAGCCCATTTGCTACTCAAGTCATTGTTGTCGCGTGCGCTTTTAATGGAAACCTGACAGCTCTTACATCAGAAAGTTTATGTTGGTTGATAATAGGGCTGGGTACCGCAGAACAAATTTGTACCGCGGTATACCACGGTTTTTCATCAAATACCGCGGTACATACCACGGTATACCGTGACTGCCATTCTGTTGTTGTTCTACTTTTGGTTTCGTTTCACACCCGTCATGTGGATTGTTAAATTTGAAGCGACACCACCTGCGCGCTTTACAACACAGTCACAGGCTCTACAGATGGCTACATTCTGGTCAATACTACTGTCAGAGTTCTTTTTCAACTCGAAGTGATGCCAAATGCATGCTTTCCTCGCGGATTTTTCCTTAACACTGTTGCTGTCCGCCATCTTGAGATGCTTTAGTTCGCAGACGCAAAACGCACATGGAGGAAAATTTTTAAATATTTTTACATAAATATTAACACAAACACCAGAATTTAACCTTTTACTGATAATTTTTGTTGTTTTTATGTTCTGAAAATAAAATTTATTCTTTTCTGCCCGAATTATGGATACAGATGAACTCGGCGATTTCCGTGTAAATCTTGGTCACGAAGTCAGCCGAAGTACCGGTACTGCCCAAACGTACCGCGGTTCGTACCTCCGGGACTAAATACCGGGGTTCACCGGTATACCGGTTTTACCGCGCACCCCTAGTTAATAAGTAAATTTAAAGAGTAACCTTTCGGCACGTGCCACTGGCGGCTATATCTTTGAGTTCAAAAGCTGATCGAAACGCTTTGATCTTTGTGACTGTTTTGACATGGATTGGGCTATTATCGGTGGCGGCTGAGCGAAATTTTTTGTCTGTGTCATCTAACTAACCTATTAACAATATTCTTTCAAACATAAGCCTCACTAATTAACTTGCCGCATAACTGCAACAAAATTACGCTGATCATGATTGTTTATCAACCCATCCTTAATTCGTAAATGTAAATACCGTACGGTCAAACAATACTTGCGTTGAGGATGCGATCAATTAGGTTATTCACGCACGCTTACTATGTATTAATTGAACCGTTATCAGCGCCAAAAAAAAATGCATTGCGAATCATATGCCTTGTCTGTAAAGGTATATGTACTTGTAAAGAAACTTGCATTTACTGTACAGGTACCTACCTGGACAAAATTCCACGCGTGATGCGAGAAAGTGTCTCGCATACATCACTCTATGAATTTCACGCGAGATGCGAGGAATTTTCTTGCGTGGAACGTGGCGATTTTCAAACACGCAAGGAAGTTTAGTGTGAAATGTGTGAGAGTTGCGAGAGAATCTCGTGGATTTTAATCCCTTCCTCGCGATTTTAAGTGTCACGCGAGAGCCTGTCAGATCAAGTCTTCACGTTGCGTGTACTGTATAACACGGATGCCGGGAGACATAAAATCGAACCGAATTATAAGTGATCTTGCAGTATAATGATCTTCGCTGAATACCCCTACCCACAAATGAAAAACCCCATGTTTACATGTTTGTAGTGCTTGTTTAGCCCTAACCAGGTAGATAGACTTGTTTACTGCTTACCTGACACAATGAAATTCAGGGCTGAAGTAGCCATTTTGTCCCTATGTTCTTATTGTGAAACATGCACTTAAAAATGCAAAAAAGAAAGTGAAAGTAGCCATGCCGGAAACCATTGGTTCATCTTACTGCCGGATTGTATGGGACAATAAACTATTGAGCGGGTAACCAACATTTTTATTCAAGTTTTTATTCGAGTTAATTCCCTTGGCTGTGAAATTTGTGTTTACTTTCAGAAAGGTACCTTCGGACTTACTTATTTGCGCGAGTACTGACGTCTCCTAAAAACAATAACAAGCCTTCAGAATCAAATCAGGTTTAAGCTTTGTTGTTGTTGCTTTTTTTCGCATGTAAAAGTCTTTTATAATGCTTTCTTTGGAAGTATACACGGCCTTTTTCTCCGAGCGTCGGCCTGTGTATTGTGTATATGAAGTGACCTGAGATTGGTGACACGTGACAGGCGCTAATTATAGAAGTCTTCTGAAAACATGACCACTGTTCACACCTTGGCAAGACAATTGGCGCTTTGATTATCTGTAATAACTTTTGACACGTTGTTGATTAAACTTATGTAAACAACCCAATTAACTTTTAATGCAATGTCGTAAACACTGACGAAAATAGCCGAAACATCCGCGACAAAAAAATATCTGACAGAATCGGAGAAAATTTCCTAAGTATTGGGCAATATGGGACTGATTTTTTGGGGCTTTGGGCTGTTTCCAATCGGTCTTAATTTCTAAATTTTGGTCTGGGACCTAGAGAAATCCGGTTTTCCCGAGCCCTATTTGGGAGGCTAGGCATTAATGGGTTATAGGTAACCTAAATATTTCCACAATTCTGATTTTCAGCAGCTAGAAAACTTTGTTACATAAAAAATGTGCATTTGCATTTTCTACCCCTACTGGGGCTTCAATTCCTCTTTCATCTTTTAAAATAATTACTGCACTGATATAAATGTAATTTGAAATCATCAAATAAGATAAGAACAGAGCCCTAGGTAAGAGGGAGTATTTGGTGATAATTAGGGATTATTTTAGTTAATTTTGGATAAAAAAATATGTTGTGACCCCTCATCTGAACCGCCTCGATGAGACGGTTCAGATGAGGGGTCACAACATATGGTTTCAATGAGAGGTAAAGAAAATTATCCCTCAATTATCATCAAATACCCCTCTTATCTAGAGCTCTGTAAGAAGATAAAAAATTTTCAGATAGCATATGTGTTTCATCTGCATCTTTCATAAAAAAAAACAACAAAAAAAACTTACATAGCAGAGCTCCATATATGTTAAAACTTTGGGGGTGACGAGAGACATGAGTCGCGATACAACTAAACCAACAAAGTGGCATGTGTGCCCAGCAAAAACTCAGATGATCATAGGCATCTGCTCAGTCTGGTCAGAGTCTTTGCTGTGCGCTTAATTGTGTAAGAATCTTAGCTAGCTCCATGTGGACATCATCGACTCTTATCAGACTGGGCGGATGCCCAGGCTGATCTGAGTCATTGCTGGGTGCACATGCCTTTTTGTTGGTTTTGTCATGTTGCATATAGTCAAACCTTGCTTATGTGGTCACCTTTATTAAGGGATCACCTGTCTTAAGCAGCTGCTTTTTTCTGGGTCCCTGGGATCAAAATACAGTGCAAATGAACCTGTATTTAGGTGTCACCTGTCTTAAGCCCCCAATTTTTGTCCTTCCCTTGAGTGACCCCTTAAGACAGGTCAGACTGTATTTTTCATCTTTCCATGCATTATATAGTACAGTCCAGTGCTTCAGATAAGAGATTCTGATTTTGTGTATTCTGAACTTTTTCATAACTTTGCACTTGGTCATTGGAGAATGGGCCGCATACAGTACACGCAACGTGAAGACTTGATCTGACACGCTCTCGCGTGACACTTAAAATCGCGAGGAGGGGATTAAAATCCACGAGATTCTCTCGCAACTCTCACGCATTTCACACTAAACTTCCTCGCGTGTTTGAAAATCCCCACGTTCCACGCAAGAAAATTCCTCGCATCTCGCGTGAAATTCATAGAATGATGTGCGTGGAATTTTGTCCAGGTAGGTATTTCTATACAAGTACATATACCTTTACGATTCGCATATTTTTCGGCGCTGATAACGGTTCAATTAATACATTGTAAGCGTGCGTGAATAACCTAATTGATCGCATCCTCAACGAAAGTATTGTTTGACCATACGGTATTTACATTTACGAATTAAGGATGGGTTGATAAAAAATCATGATCGGCGTAATTTTGTTGCAGTTATGCGGCGAGTCAATTAGAGAGGCTTATGTTTGAAAGAATATTGAAAGACAAAAAAATTCGCTCAGCCGCCACCGATAATAGCCCAATCCATGTCAAAGCAGTCACAAAGATCAAAGCGTTTCGATTAGCTTTTGAACTCAAAGATATAGCCGCTAATGGCACGTGCCGAAAATTAACTTTAACCAATATAAACTTTCTGATGTAAGAGCGGTCAAGTTTCCATTAAAAGCGCACGCGACTGGGCAGTCTCAGGGGTGATTGACATCCACGTATTCGACTCTCTGAATTATGCAAATTTGTAAACCTGTTTGAGTGGCAGCTAAAAAATTACGTCACAGCTGCATTCTCTTAATCAGTTCATTCTTGAAATATGGAAAATATGATTTTGCGTCGTGGATCAATAGTCAAAGTGTTTGGATTTTAAAAATGCATCAAAATGAAGGAAAAATAAGAGGTGAGAAGTTTTTTTTTTTTTTATTCCGAACTCCGCGTGGCAAAATCACAATATCTATATGAAAAACGAAACTGATTCTGCTGCGCGGAAAAATTCTCAAAGTATTCGGACTAATAAACATAATATCCATATTCATATTTAGAGGTGACTGAACGCATTCAGGGCCTTCGCCATAATAAAATGTAAAGACGGTAGCATTTGTTGAAATACGTAAACACAGCACGTTTATAGGTCAGTCTCGTGCCTTGACATCAAAGGACGCCGCTCGGAGCACAAAATGGTGAAAGGAATCTTATTCCATACACTGATAGTAAATATTAGGATCAGCCTGCGCAGTATTAAATTGCCGATCGTAATTTTTGCCGCTAAAAATTTTCGAGTCGGCGCAAAAAAAGACCAGTCGGTTGGAAACCGGAATCGCACAACTTTTTTTTAGGCCCAATGTAAAAATATAAATGAATTACCTGTACAACATAAAATGACCTGTGAAATTGACAGGAATCGTTAATCCTTTCCACTCGAAAACACGCGTCACGCGTGATTAAGTTTGGCGCCGATGACTCACCTGAGCATACATGGAGTTAATCTTTTCTCTCGAAAGTTGCGTGTCTCGCGTGAAAAGAAATTGTTTTCTCGCGAGTTTAACGTCACGCATCTCGCGAGTGTCTCGCATCTCCCACGCATTTCACACGCAAAAACCCCACTAAACTTTCGTGGAAAAGATTAAAATTTCTCGCGAGAGCGTGTTAGATCAAGTCTTCACGTTGCGTGTACTGTAGCGCAATCGGTAGGGTGCCTGACTTATAAGCCAGAAGTCCTGGGTTTGATTAACCCGGTCTGGCCACTTACTGTTATTTCTCCTTCCCCAGATTCAAGAAGGGCAGTTGTCAGTTACTGGTGAAAGTACATATAAGTGCACTTAGTACTGGTTAACCGCTTAGGAGGTCTAAGCTTGCCCAGGAATAGTGTGGTTAGGGTAACTGACAGTCCCGACATTACCATATGTGTTTATCGTGGACGTTAAACAATAACACACACACACACACACAACACAGATGACCCTGCAACAATCTCCACCTGATCCTGTTTTAGGCTGCCCTTGATTTGGAGGCAAAGTCCTTTTAATATTGTCTTTCCATCTTCTGTCTGCCTCTTCTTTTCCTTTCACTGTACCCTGTAGGATTGTGTTTGCTACCATACTTTCTCTTCTTTGTCATGACTCCAGATTAATTGCATCTGATTTGTTGAGAGCCCTCACCTCCATGAGGTGGTTCTAAAGAGGAGTCACAACATATGTTTTTGATGAGAAGTAAAAAAAAATATTAGTGGGATAGAATGGCTGCAACTTGGCCCGTACTCCTGATGTTCAGCTTATCGGCATTAAAAAGCGCAGATTATATCGAGAGCATACCTGACTAGTTTTGTTTAATAGTATGGATTTCATCAGAGGATTTACAGCCTGCTTATGAGGCGATCTGCTCAGTATTTATAGCATCAGGGGGCCGGTGTACCGGCGCCAAATGTGACGTCACCACCGGCCCTCGTGGGCCGGTTTTGTTTGCTGTATCACATGTTTCGTTTGCTGTATCACGTGACAGGCGCTGAGGAACCGGTGGGAAGATCACGGCCGGTGACGTGAATTACCGCCATATTGCCATTTTTACCTGACGAAATCACGTCCAAGTGTTGTCGTGAGAACCAGCGACATATACGCCGCCATTTGTTGTCCATTTCAGAGTGATACTCGTCGGCGGTAACTTTCATTGTGTTGACATGTTTCTCTGGGTAAAAAAGCTTGAGAAGTCCTATACCTATATTTTTTAGGTGGATCTCGCAAATTGGCATGATAAGACAGATCTGGTCTGCATGAAACCACAGGTGAGAGGGTGTACTTTACTACCGCTCACTATTATGACAATTTTGTCAAAAACTAAGCCACAAGTTACTGCCGACGAGTATCACTCTGAAATGGACAATAATGGTGGCACATATGTCGCTGGTTCTCACGACAACACTTGGACGTGATTTCGTCAGGTAACAATGGCAATATGGTGATAATTCACGTCACCAGCCCCTGAGGGCCGGTGTGATCTTCCCACCAGTTCCTCAGCGCTGGTCACGTGATACAGCAAACAAAACCGGCCCCCGGAGGCTGGTGGTGAAGTCACAATTGGCGCTGGTACACCGGCCCCCTGATGCTATAAATACTGAGCAGATCGCCTCATAAGCAGGCTGTAAATCCTCCGATGAAATCCATACTATTGGACAAAACTAGTCAGGTATGCTCTCAATATTATTTGCCCTTTTTAATGCAGATAAGCTGAACATCAGGAGTACGGGCCAAGTTGCAGCCATTCTATCCCACTTGTTGATAAGTCTTTTACCTTGGCCCGTAGCTTCTGCTGTTCCATGTCGTCCAAACGCAGAATCCAATGACCTTGTGAGATTGCAAATGATTCCCTCTTTAACAGGAGGAGAAAATAATGACAACCAGTCATACCGATGGCACTCATGCCACCATCTTATTCTCAAATAACACACACGTGAGAGAATGGGATTATGGGAGAAGCGTTGTAAGACAGTCAACAATGTAGCTCGTCTGCATGTACACCCATTTGAAAGAATAACCTTTCTTATTAAGAAAGCCGACCCGACGGCTGAGTGCATGCAATACGGGTACTGAAGATGACAGTTTTCATCTAGAAAGCAGTGATGTGTAGGCACATGCAACTCGCAGTATACCTATCCACTGCAATGTACAAACATAAAGGTTTCATTTAGACTTATAATTGAAGCTGTTGGCATATTCAAGCCGAGCATGGCAGGAATGACAAACAATGCAGTCAAATAGCTTCATATCCCATGTGGTCAGGATCTATATTCTTGAGTAAATTGGAGTTTGCAGCCACAATTTCTTATATTTTTTTTTTAAAAATATTAGACATTCGCAAAACCTCATCTTTATCTGGAGCTCTCAGCTCTGCACAGGCCTGGTTGCAAGTTTTATCAGAATCATGATTAAAGCAACTCCAAACATCCAGCTGAAATTGCAAACATATGTCAGTTTATGTCTAGAAATGCAATATCTATTGGCTGCAGGAAACTTTATAGGATAGCAATGAAGATATCCAGCTCAGACAGTAATTAGGAAATTAGAATCTGTGCTCTGATGCTCACAGTTGGGTTTAATGAAACAAAAGCATTTGCAAGTTTTCATAAAGAAGGTATGATAGTCATAGTATAGTTGATTCACATTATACCCTGTTTGTCTGTCAGTACCCTATTCACAAACATAATTACTGTGGGTAGGTGATTCCCCACTCTTGAGAATTAAAACCAAAGTCCCCATCTCTGACCTTCATGTTGGTGGGACGTTAAATGCAAGTTCAGTCACTCAAAGTAAGTGGTAGGACCTTTACCAGAATGACTAGCACACTGCACTTTTTTATTGAGAAACAAAAGCTGCCAAATTTAAATCTGTCCACAGTTAACCCATTAACCTCTATTTTAGGCCTTTCTGAAAAGTGATTGGTACAAACATTTTTCAGAGTCACACCCAGAATGTCAAACATTTTTCAGAGTCACACCCAGAATGTCAATCAAAAGTCACCTGATATTTTTATAACTGACCAATGCAACAACAATTTAGCATGTGACATAGTCCCACATACAAAATTGCACATGTTGAATGTCCCACAATAACACAATAAGTATTTTATTTTTTGAAGAGATGCATACCTGTTTAAAGGTAGGTTCCTGTCCTAGCGATAACAATTATGTTCACAAAATAATTTTGTCTTTTTCTGGGTAGTATTGAATTCTCTTATTTTTCTGAAACTGTTGCTACTGAGAAAATCGTCAGATGTTGTAGAAAATAGTCGTTTTCCCTTTGGTTTATTTTCTTTTGTTGGAATTCCAGTTCTAAAAATAAATATGTATATATGTCTGCAAGTCCGCAGTTTCTGATGTCATTTGCCAACGGTTAATTTTCTCTTGCCGTGAGTTCTTCCAGAGGTTCTGGCATGGCGGATGGGTTAAAACTATCTCGAAATGCAATGCAGCATGACGTCAGCTATGTTATCTATTTTTGGCGCGAACTAAAAATAGTGCTAACTGGTGTGCGAAGCAGAGTTAGGAAAACCCTTGCGAAATGACTTTTCTACGATTTTTTGATTTACACTTTTTAGTGAAACTTGTTCATTTCCTCTTTATAAGTGCTTTCCAACAACTTGGATAAAAAATCATCAAAATTATGATGCATTCCAAAGTACAGGAACCTACCTTTAAAGTAGGCGTGGCTTTGGAAAGATGAATTAAATGCCTATTATTTTACCTTATATTTCATGAATAGGTGTGACTGCAGAAAGGTGAAATAAATGACTGAGAAAAGTTAAATATTTGTCTTGAAGTATTTCACTCACAAGTTTCTCCATTTTGAAAGAATTTGACAACAAAAAAAAAAAAAAAAAAAAAAAAAACCAGAACATTTAAAATAGCTGCTACCGTAAGTATTTGGAGCTAGTCTATGAGGAGGCTCCATGATACAGATAACAGATCCTGGAAGCAAGCTGGAGATTACTAATGAACCATATTACCATATTTTCTCTAATAATTTGAACATAAATGCCTGAGCAAACATTGTAGACCCAGATCAGACTGCTCCTGAGGAGCAGTCTGATCAGGCTCTGCAATGTTTGCCAGTTTGCCAACCATTTAGGACTGTAGAAGTGAGCCATCTCAGAAAGTAGTGCCGGAAAGGTAAAGGTGTAGGAATATTTAGAGTGACTATGGTACCAAAAGGCCTGGCAATCATTTGTTTGATTACCTTCTCACACACAGCAAGGTGTAGTTCTATGATCTAGTGAATCTTTACTTGTAAACTAAAGTTGTTTTTTTCCCCTCTGTTCTTATAGGAATGTGCTGATGCTTTTGAAAAAGGTGAAACAGATTTTGGAATAAAGAGAATAACTGAATTGGTAAGTTTAATTATTTAGTCAGTTGCTGAAAAAGATCTAGGCCAACTTTTTGGAGGTAAAACATGGGCTTGATCATAGGTGTCTTTGCTGATTTCTTCATAAAATGCAAGAAAATGATCTCTTCATAAAATGTGAAGTAATAAGAAAATGATTAGCTTCGTTGTAAAAAAGTTGACAATTTGTAAATTAAATGTAAATCCAATCCACACCATTTACATTTTTGGGCGAAGGTGGGTGTTACAGAAATGACTCCAAACATAGCATATTAAAGGGACTGCCTTTAATATATCTGTATAGTTGAACCTGATTTGTATGGACTGATGGATGGATGATTTGTGACTTTACGTCTTTTTCAACAGTATTTCAGTGATATCAGGATGACTGGAGTGTGATTATGAAAGGCTACTCCCTTTAAGGTTGAAAAGATTTCCGCCTCCAGCAGGAGTGGAACCGGGTGAACTGAGAATTGCCTGAAACCTGTCGGGAAGAGCTGCACAGGGTTCACTTCCATCTAGCCCTCTTTTTAGGTTATTTAGGCTTTTTATTAGATCATGATTACAGAGCTCTAGATAAGAGGAGTATTTGATGATAACTGAGGGATAATTTTTATTATATCTCATTGAAACCATATATTGTGACCCCTCATCTGAACCGTCTCGTCAAGACGGTTCAGATGAGGGGTCTCAATATATGTTTTTATGCAGAAATAACAAAAATTATCCTTAATTATCATCAAATACTCCCTCTTATCTAGACATGTAGAGCTCTGATGAAGTTACAAACATGATAAATGTGAATCATTGCTGGAGGCTGTGACTGTTAGATGATTAAAGTGGCATCCTGCTGAGTAAATATCACAGTGTTGCCCCACTTACATAGCTGCTACAGTGCTCCAGATAAGAAGGGGTAAGAGGAATATTTTAGGAATAATTTCCAAATTTTGCCATAAACATATATCTTGTGATCAGTCATTAGAACCGTCTTATCGAGGTGTCACAACATACGAGCCGCGACACGACAAAACCAACAATTTGGTTGTGCGCCCAGCGCAGACTTAGATCAGCCTGGCCATCAGCCTAGTTTGTCAGACTTTTTGTTAAAGTTCTCAAAAGGTAGCTAAGGGTCCAAGCTACCTCCATGCGGACAGCGAAGACTCTGATCAGACTGGGCGGATGCCCAGGCTGATCTGAGTCTGCGCTGGGCGCACAACCACATTGTTGATTTTGTCGTGTCGCGGCTCAATGTTTTTGTTGAGAAATAGAAACAATTATCTTTGAATTATCCTCATGATCCTCACTACCCCTTCTTATCTGGAGCTCTGATAGCACCTTTTATCATGTTCCAATTCTGTTAGAACTGTAAATAAGGCTGATATAGGGTGTGGTTTTCCTAAGTGTTGGGATGTTGGTTTGTAATACTTTTAGGAGTACATGTATTTTCGAATTTCTCCATGAAAATATGTTGTGGCTCCTTATTAGAACTGACTCAGTGAGGCAGATCTAATGCAGGGGGCACAGTGTTTTCAGAGAAAATGAATAGAAATATTCAAACCCAACCCTACTTGGAACTCTTACATTGATTCTGAATTACCTGCACATTTCTAAGAGTCTGCAGGGATCTTGGCGATATTTTGAGAGATTTGCTCGTAATTTTGCCAAAAATCTCATCAAAATCTAGTCAATGGGAGAAAAAAATCTCATGCAAAAAATGCATTTCTACAGTCAATACTACCAAAGTTCTCACTGAGAATGGAGAATTTCTCAGAAAAATGTCGAAATGATATATTTTCTCTCGTAAAATTGTTAGATTTGACTAACAAATCATAATTTTATGAATGGAGTATACTTACCTGTATGTGAAACATACTATTAGGATTTATCTCCCTTGTCTAGCTCACAACTCGCTAAAAATAAATTCGACCTTTACCTGTGACCATGTCACGTGGTCGTATCACGTGTTCCCACCTCGAGGATCAGTTTCCCCATTCCGGCGGAGAAAAGCCTCTCCACAAGGACGGGAAGATACTGAGGGGAGGATGGGAAGGGAAGCATACAGGTAAGTATACTCCATTCATAAAATTATGATTTGTTAGTCAAATCTAACAATTTCATTTCATTCCGTATACTTACCTGTATGTGAAACATACTATTAGGATATTCTAGATTGCTAAGCAATCATACATACCTTTGTATGCAGAGCTGTGGTACTGTATCTTTCCGGACTTGGTGTAGCTTACTTGATCTGGAACCTTTCTTTGCTTCTCCAGATGTTCAGCATATTTACAGAATGTACAATATTCCCATATTAACAAATTCCTCTTTATACAAGAATGTACATATGTACAACACCATTTTTTTTTTTTTTTTTTCAATTGATCACTTAGGCTTATTCCGTTTCATAACTATAAAGTACACTGTAAGCCTACTCCTCTTAATGTACCAAAATACTCAAAATCATCACCAGTTACTATCTTTAAAATTCATTTTCCCATAGCAACTCGCCGTAGAAGAACTATCCAGCTTTCATATGATTTCCCAGAATAACCATAAAGCAATTCTATATGTTCATACATCATTCATTTTGAGTATATTACTTCAGAACAACTAAAAGTACTTTATTTACATCTAAAACACTTTTTTTATTTTTTTTTTATGAATTTAGAGCTGACGCGTTCAGATCACGCATATAAAATTTTGTGAATGTAGATTCACGCGACCAGTCAGCAGCATTGAGAATGCTATTTACAGGAGCACCATTAAATAGCGCCCATGACGAGCCTATTGCTCTAGTTGAGTGTCCTTTCACTTTCATTTTGGGATCTTTATATGCGAGTTTAATTAAACTCACCAGCCATTTAGAAATCGTCTGAGAAGTCACAGGTTTATGTGGCTCAACCACTGACAGGAATAATGAAAATTTTGCCTGATCCTGCCCAAAGTCTCTAAACTTTTTAGTTCTCTTCAAATAGACCTTCAGTACTCTTACTGGGTCCAACAAACTGTCTTGACTAAAAGACGGCACAAAAATCTTGTTATTTACATGATTCTGTCTATCAGACTTCGACAAACCCTGTCGTATAAAAGTTATCCCTCTGTTCTGTATAGATATGTTCCCTGACCCCAGCCTTAGGGCTTGGATGTCGCTCGCCCTGCGGAACGTTGTGATTGCTACAAGGAAAAGAGATTTCCATGTAAGATATTTCAAAGGAGCTAGGGATAATGGCTCGAAAGGCGGTCTCTTTAAGAGGTCTAGAACTAGAGGTAGATCCCATTCTGGTAACAATTTAGTAGTTGGTGGCCTGGAATTGAAAATTCCTTTGATCAGTCTTACAATGTGAGGGTGTTGCCCAATAGGAATGTTATTTACTGGTTGTAAAACCGAAGATAACATTGAGCGATAGCCAGCTATGGTTCTATATTGCAAACCCTTATGAAAATTTTGTTTCATAAGGGTTTGCAATATAGAACCATAGCTGCTATCAACAGACAGCTCTCAGCAAGCGGCTTTTCACAGGAAGTTAGAGACTTACTGTCCGCGTCTTGGAGAACAGGCACTCAAAAAGACTATTCTGGTAAATTCAAACAGTTCAGTAGTTGGTGTCGTGGAAAACAAATTGATACATATTCAGCATCTTTAACAGATTGTGCAGAATTTTTGTTGATAGCAGCCATGCATTCAGACTGAACACTTTGGGATCCGGATGATATATTATTGTGTTCGGTTGACTCAAGAGATTGTGTATCTCTGGTAACCTGATTGGATTTGCAATGCACAATTTCAGTAGTTCCGGATACCAATGTCTTCTTGGCCATTGTGGAGCTATCAGAATGACCTGACACGGTCCTTGCTTCATGTGTTCTAAAACCTTGGGAATCAGGCAGATTGGAGGAAACGCATACGCAAACATTTGATTCCATGTTACTGAAAAAGCATCTACAGCGTAAGCTTGGGGATGATGTCCATCTTCTTGTTGAGAAACGATGCAAAGAGATCTATCATAGGTTTCCCCCAGATCTGAAAGATTTGTCTTAACACTGCATCGTTCAAGGTCCATTCTGTGGGCCTTATTACCACTCTGCTCAGCTGGTCGGGAAGAATGTTCATTTTCCCCGCAATGTGTGCTGCTTTCAGAATGATATTGTTCTTGATTGCCAATTGCCACAGTTCCCAGGTTTTGTAACACAGCTGAGGCGACCGAGTCCCTCCCTGTCGACAAATATACTGAATCACCGTGGTGTTGTCTGATCGGACCAACACACATTGATTTCTCAACTGAGGAAGGAAGTTTCTTATAGTCAAGATTACTGCCTCCAACTCCAGACAGTTAATGTGAAGTTCTTTTTGTTCCTCTGACCAAAAACCTTGAATGATCTGCTGACCTAGATTTCCGCCCCACATCTGAGTGGATGCATCTGTGGCGATTATTTTGCTGGCTTGAATTTGAGACAAAGATCTGCCCTTGAGAATGTTGGCTTCCTGTAACCACCAGCTCAGATGCTCCCTCAACTGATGAGATTTGGGAATGATCATTTCTAGGTCCCTGGACACTGGTTTCCACCAATGCAGCAGATGAAGCTGTATTGGCCTCATTTGCAGCCTTGCATTTGGTATAATTTCTATGCAAGAGGCCATCAGGCCTAGAGTTTGTAAATACTGTCTTGCTGACACTTCTTTTCCCAATAAAGCCATGACTGCCTTTTTTAACTTTAATATTCTCTCTGGAGTTGGCAAGACAATACCCCTGTCTAAACAAAACCTCCCTCCTATGTATACTATGTCTTGGGTAGGTATCAGATTTGACTTTTCCTTGTTTATCAAGAAACCTAGTCGAGAAAAGAGACTGAGAATAGTTTCCCTGTCTTTGAGGAGAAATCTTCTCCTTGCATTCAGAGCTAGCCAATCGTCCAGGTATACAGCTAACCTTATGCTTTGCATTCTTAGATGAGCCGCTGCCACCGCAACTATCTTGGTGAACACTCTCGGCGAAGTTTTTGGACCGAATGCTAACGCTCGGAACTGGTATGCTTTGCCCTGAATGCAAAACCGAAGATATTTCCTGTGTTTTGGGTGAATCAAGATATGAAAATACGCATCGCGCAAATCGATTGAAATGGCCCAGTCTCCTTTCTTTACTAGATTTAGAACTGTTTTCAATGTGTCCATCTTGAAATGTTGTGTTTTGAGGTACTGATTGAGGGGTCTCAAGTTTATCACAGCCCTCATTTCCCCTGATTTTTTGGGAACCAGGAAAAAGGTACTGTAAAAACCTTGTTGTCGTTGAGCAAAAGGTACAGGTTCTATTGCAGCTTTTTGAAGCAAACTTTCTACCTCTGAATTTAAAATAGCTTGATTGCTCGCATTCACAATTGTTTGTCTGATTCCTGAGAATGCTGGCAAACTTTGGAATTCCAATTTGTAGCCCTTTGCTATTGTCGACAACACCCATTTGTCGTCTGTGATGAGTTTCCATTGGTCTATGAAAAACTTGAGACGACCCCCAACCGGTAGTTCTGGATAACAGCCTTTTACTATTTCCGAGTCATTTATTTTGGGTTCTTGCACGAAAGGAACTTACCCCTTTCTTCTGCTGCTGGTTACCATATCTCTGACCATAAGACCCTGACGACTTATAGTTGTTACCATACCGCAACGGTGTAGAGTATTCAGGCTTGCTCTGACTGTAGCTCCTGATATTCTTGGAATTGTCAAATCTCATCTGTTTCTGATCATGGGTGTTTGAAGAAGATTGGGCTTTCCGCTTTGTAGCCAGATTTGGTTTCCCAGTAACCTCCGGTACCAGATCTTTATACTCTTTATTTTTCTCTTTCCTTTCCTTGAGTTTGCTCTCGAACTCTTTCCCTAAAACGCCATCGCCCGTAAGAGGTAACAAATCTGCGTGTTTGGCAACATCTTTAATATTTTCCAGACCCATGTCTATGATAGTGGCCTTCCGCCTTATAAAATGATGATACGCCCCGGCTCTGCCCATCTGATCCAGCACTTTGGACGACATTGCGAAACTATCTCTAACAGTCTGTGTCAATGAATCCAAATTTGGACTGTCCTGTTTCAATTGCTGAAGTAATGCAGCTAAGGCCTGCTGAATGTATAAAGTAATTACAATGCCCATATGTGCTGCCGACTGACCCTTAAAGGCCAATTTCTCAATTTCCTTCCAGTGCTGTGAAAACAAAGTCCTTGCATGTTTAAAAGTAGCTTTCCCTGAAAAACGTTTGATCAGGAAATGTTCAACAATGTCATCCAAACTAGGGACTTTGAGAATGTCTTCTGATTTCTCATGAACAGGAAATGAGTTCTTGTAAGATTCTCTAAAAGCTGTGAGTTTGTCAGGTGCAGAAATTCTCCAAGACTGATTCAAAATATCTGTCTGTGTTTTGTCCAATAAAATACCCGTACCAGACCCAGACTTTTTAACACAGGCATCATCACCGAACAAGTCTAATAAAATTTGACGGGTTTCTTCTGACACATTGTCATCAGTTTTGTATTTCAGAAAACGATCTGATGTATCATCTTCAATTTTCTGCTGTTCAGAAACAACAGAATGTGAATCCAAGTCTAAATCCCTTGATTCTAGCTGTCCTGGTTGTAAGGACAAAATGTCATCATCATCTGACAACCCTCTCTGAATTGGTGATCTCGAACCTAAATGTTCATCATTCAAGGAATTGTCCAAGGAAATAACATTCCTACGACCATTTCCAGCACCCATAGTGTTGATTCTGGTCATTGTTGGCTGGCACGCACCCGAAGTGCTGCTCTGTGCCGAACAAACATTGTTTGTGACGGTGGAAGTCGCTGTCAAACCAGCATTTACCGACTTTTGTTGTCTTTGAAAATCGGCCATGATGCCTAACATCTTCTCCTCGAAACTCGAGAACCTGGTTTCGATGCTAGCACGCATTCTCTCCTCTATTTGGTCTTCCAAACTAGCCTTTTTACTGGTTTTTGACGATCTTGCCTTACGTTCAGGTTTCTTTGTGGGCGCAGCCATTAAAATGTCGCTATCGGAAACAGTCTCATTTCCGGCATGTCTCGAAGGGGTAACTCGAAATTCTGAACTCCGAACTGACAAATTCGAATGGTCGTTCTCGCCACACTCCCGTGGCTCACCTTCAAAGTGAAGCGAAGCTTCTGCCATACTTACTACCCCACACAAATAAATTAACAAAACAACAAAACTCTTCTAGAGAGAAACGATGTGAGCTTTTCGACACCGAAGAAGAAACTGATCCTCGAGGTGGGAACACGTGATACGACCACGTGACATGGTCACAGGTAAAGGTCGAATTTATTTTTAGCGAGTTGTGAGCTAGACAAGGGAGATAAATCCTAATAGTATGTTTCACATACAGGTAAGTATACGGAATGAAATGAAATTCTAAGCCAGAATTATCCCCCAGTCTGCAGTCTCAGCCTATGCAGGGAGGGGCAGTGCATCGGAAGATCTGTATCACTGTTCATGTAGGTATGGTCATGTTTGTTCGCCATTTTTGTCTCCCCTGCAACTAGCGGAACGTAAAATATAAAATAATGCTTTTTTGACAGTGTCATTTGCAGCATAAACTTTTGTACAGTTTACTGGTAAAGCTCTATTACATAATGGACTGGAAGGTGAGATTTAGGGTTCCACAGAAAGAGAGATTCAAAGGGAGCCAACTGTAGTGGTTTAAATATTGGTTCCCTGTAAGACAACCGAGTTTACTCAATTTGCCAGGCAAAATCACAAATGGGGCTAGTGCATTGCTGTGCTTCTTCGGGTTTCATGCCCTGGGGCCTCCCACAGCGGATTATGTTCGACAAAGGGAAAGCGGAAAATACGCCTTTAATTACTGGATGTATGTCAGATGGGATAATATGCCCATCCCTTCTAAAGTACACCCAGTAAACGTTGTTTGACTTGTAATAGAATGAAGCCAGTGTTTGCTGGTTGGTGGATGCCTGCCAAACCAGATACAATAAATATTTGTGTTGGTTTATGATATAGTTTATATTTCATAATTGGTCTTCTCCTATATAGGTATGATTGGTTATAAATGTCTGATATTAATGGCAGCACTGATGAAGAGAAACAGGTTGGGGCTTGTAAATGCTGAAACGTCTAGGAACATTTGCTGATGCCATTGCAATGATAGTATCCTAATCACCAGGGCCCAGTTGTTGAAAACGTAGTTTTACACAAGGTCATCGGATAACCAGACATTAAATTTTCAAAGGTATAATGTAGGCAAAACACTGTCATTTTTTGCGAAAAAAGCATGAGGAGCTTTTGCTGTGTGCAAAAGCTCCTCACATTTTTCAGCAAAATAATTATATAAGCAGACTTGATTTTATGTGTACTAAGAGACTTAACTTAGTCCTTGACTAACGGCTTGGTTAAGCTAACGATGCTTTGAACAACTGGCCCGGAAGAATAAAGTAATGTTGTGAGTTCTTAATTTGCAGCAAATATCAATTATCACAGCTTCTGGAAGCACTATATGCGTGCAGAATGAAAAAGAGAATTTTGTTTCATTTGTCTTTTGAAAAGCAATGTTGTGGCCCCTCATAAGAACCAATTCCATGAAGTGGTTCTCATCTACTGACAGGACACAAATACATTTTTATAGAGAATTTGAACATATTGGTGTTTGATATTTTTTCTTGTTTCTTTTGAACAGCATATGATATGTTGTGTGACCCTCGTCTGAACTACCTTGTTGTTGTTTTTATGCACATTTAACAGAAATCTCTTTTATCTAGAATAATGACAATCCCAGAAGGTCTCATAAAGTCTGAGTTAGGTCTTATATCATTTATGACAGCGTAAAACAAAAGAAATGCATTAGGGGACACATAATTTGCTCAATACAAAACATTTTCCTTTCATTCTATGGAATTTCAGACATTGTTATGGCTTGTTGCTGTTATTGAAAACGGAGACAGTTGAGACTGTTTTTGTCTGTAATTGGCAAAGTCTGTTAAGGTTCTGCTATCCCCAGTAGATATCTTATTGCCGCTAATGGAATAGAAGCTGCCTATAAGATGGCAGTAGTAATTATTTGTCAGTATTATAGGCTGTTAGGGCCTGTAAATGTCCAGTATTCCTGGCCAAAATGTTAATAAAAGACTGCTGGTACTTTAGGAGAGTCCAGAGGGAGTATTGTTGATAAATCAGGGCTGATTTGAGCCGCGACAAGAGAAAACCAACAAAGTAGCATGTGTGCCCAGTGAAGACTTGGGTCAGCCTTGGCAGTGGCCAAGTTTGATCAGAATCTTCACTGTGGGCTGAATGGGGTTGCTTAAAGTCTGAGCTAGCTCCATGTGGACAGGGAAGACTCTGATCAGACATGGCGGATGCCCAGGTTGGTCTGAGTCTGCGCTAGGTGCACATGACACTTTGTTGGTATTCTCATGTCGCGATTTATTTTTGTTAATTCTCCATAAACACTTCAGAACATGTCTCAATGTCCCCTTTAATATTGAAAGTGCCACAATATGTAGCCTGTTGCTGAAAGAGTCTCAGTAGACAGTGTCTACCATTAACTGCTGAAAGTGTCTATCAGCTGCTTAATGTGTCACACTGTCTACCAGTTGCTGAAAGTGTCACACTGTCTACCAGTTGCTGAAAGTGTCACACTGTCATTCCTGTTGCTGAAAGTTTCACACTGTCTTTCCAGTTGCTGAAAGTTTCACACTGTCTATCCAGTTGCTGAAAGTGTCACACTGTCTGACCAGTTGCTGAAAAAGTGTCACACTGTCTGTCCAGTTCATGAAAAAGTGTCACACTGTCTGTCCAAAATTGAAAGTGTCACACTGTCTGTCCAGTTGCAGAAAGTGTCACACTGTCTGTCCAGTTGCTGAAAAAGTGTCACACTGTCCAGTTGCTGAAAAAGTGTCACACTGTCTGTCCAATTGCTGAAAGTGTCACACTGTCTGTCCAGTTGCTGAATGTGTCACACTTGTCAACCCAGTTGCTGAAAGTGTCAAACTGTCTATCCAGTTGCTGAAAAAGTGTCACACTGTCTGTCCAGTTGCTGAAAAAGTGTCACACTGCCTGTCCAATTGCTGAAAGTGTCACACTGTCTGTCCAATTGCTGAAAGTGTCACACTGTCTGTCCAATCGCTAAAAGTGTCGCACTATTTGTCCCATTGCTGTAAAAGTGTCACACTGTCTGTCCAGTTGCTGAAAAAGTGTCACACTGCCTGTCCAATTGCTGAAAGTGTCACACTGTCTGTCAAATTGCTGAAAGTGTCACACTGTCTGTCCAATCGCTAAAAGTGTCGCACTATTTGTCCCATTGCTGTAAAAGTGTCACACTGTCTGTCCAGTTGCTGAAAAAGTGTCACACTGTCTGTCCAGTTGTGGAAAAAGTGTCACACTGTCTGTCCAATTGCTGAAAGTGTCACGCTATCTGTCCAATTGCTGAAAGTGTCACACTATCTGTCCAATTGCTGAAAGTGTTGCACTGTCTGTCCAGTTGCTGAATGTGTCACACTGTCTGTCCAGTTGCTGAAAGTGTCACACTGTCTGTCCATATGCTGAAAGTTCCAGCTGTGGAATGTGTCACACTGTCTACTAGTTGCTGAAGGTCTCTCCTGCTGAAATTTGGGTACTTACCTCATCCCTTTATGTAGCATTGCTAGTAACTTGAAATGTATCATATTGTGGTTCATCAGCTTAAATTAGTTGATATTCTGTTGGCCCTCAATAAACAACCAAAGCCAGTCTCAAAAACAATAATTTTACTGTTCTGTGGTATGGATTAGGTTAATTTAATTTTCTAGAATATTTCTTCTTTGTTCATATGTTTCATTTAATTAGGACTCTCAGCATCTACACCAGAGTGGCTGTAAATGACCAGTACCATACTTTTCCCAAATATTGGGTCATCATAACCAATAATTACCATTTACAGTTGATTTTGCTGACTAGTGAAATTAAGCCAGAAATTGCTAGGGCAATGGCAAACAGTGCAGACTCTGATCAGACTGCTCCTGCAAGAGCAATCTGATCAGGGTCTATGCTGTTTGCTGTCGTAGCTCTGTCTCAGGACTGAGGTTTAGTAACAGTTTTCTTTGATGTGTTCAAGAGAAATCGACACAGCACTGAAGCAGAGGAGTCTTGAAAGAGTTGCTTATTAATTCGAGAGTGGCTGGATTGGAATCAATGCCAATCAACAGAAGCTCAGTTGCTGTTGAGATTTTATTGAGTGAAATATGGGAAATTTTGTGCCAATTTTGGTGTCAGAAGTGTTATTCTTTTAATGTCTGTGAAGTTTCAATTTACCTGGAACGTTTCAGATTTATTGGAGTTCAAGTAAGCATTTTCTGCAGGTAATATTATTTTGTCAGAGCTCTAGATAAGAGGAGTATTTGATGATAATTGAGGGATAATTTTTTTTATTTCTCATTGAAACCATATATTGTGACCCCTCATCTGAACAGTCTCGTAGAGACGGTTCAGATGAGGGGTCTCAATATATGTTTTTATGTAGAAATAACAAAAATTATCCTTAATTATCATCAAATACTCCCTCTTATCTAGAGCTCTGTTTGTCTACATGTAGGTTGGATTCTTAGATTTGTTTTAAAAAGACATTCACGCCAGTAACCAGTTTTTCCTTTCAAATAGTGTTAAGTGTGTGTGTGTGTGGTGGTTTGCCGATGGGTTGGGTGTGGGTGGGGGTGTAAGACTTAAGTGACCTGCAGGAATTCCTTAAGCCAACATTGAATTTGAAATCAACATTTTTGTGCAAATACTCCAAAAAAGTCCATGGCTGAAGAATTCCGTCTTGTTTTTAGGGGCATGCATTCACATTACTTGCAATACCTGTACTGCCTCCACCATCACCCCCCCCCCCCACCCCCTCCCACAATCCTGTTAACTCCACCCCATGTCATGTGTACGGGCCAGAGAGCTTCACCAGTCTCTGGTGATTTAATGTTGTTTTTTTCCCCTTAAAAACGAAGATTCTTGTGTTGTAGGATACCAGTGAAATCTACTCCCCCCCCCCCCCCCCCCCCCCAAAAAAAAAAAACAGTTGAAGTTATTGTCCAGAAAATGGATGCACAGTTTGCTCAGACATATGAGCCACAACAGTCCAGTCTAATCAGAGTCTTTACTGTCCCCATGAAGCTAGCTTAGACCATACGCTGTCCTTTAAGCTCACAGTGAAAAATTTGATCAAATCAGTGGGGGTTTCCCAGGCTGATCTGAGTCTGCGCTAGGCTTCTTGTGTTTTCTCCTGTTGCTGCTCATAATATTCTGTCCCAGTATTTAGAATTCTTTTGGTATTTCACCCAGAATGGGCCGAGGTCTACACGGCAGGTATAGTTGAAATAAGATCAAATAAACTGAGCCGGATTGTATCAAAGGTGACATGTAGTTTGACATTTTATGGACTAATTATTTTGAAATCAGTAACGGGTAATAAAGAATGAAGCAGTTTACCGCTGTTGACCTCATACACACTGTTTTTGTCATATCCAGCGGAGCTCCGGATAAGAGGGGTATCAGGGATAATTTAGAGATAATTTTCCTTGTATTTCCATTTAATCATACATTGTGACCCCTCATTTGAACCGTCTCGCCAAGACGGTTCTAATGAGGGGTCACAATGTATGTTTTCATTGAGAAATAAGAAAAATTATCTCTGAATTATCCCTGTTACCCCTTCTTATCTGGAGCTGTGATCCAGTGTATTTGGCTTGTCAATTTAACTCGCCTCATTATGCAGGCAGCCAGCGATGACAAAGAAAATTTGTGCGAGGACACAAAAACTAATTTTCTAAATGGTTGCTCAGAGGAGAACGGCAAATTACTGTTCTTAAAGTGAAAAAGCTGTTTTTGTCTGGATTCAGGAAGGACTAAAGTGGTAAAGTGACCGCTAACGAGATTATGTCCTGGTTTGGGAATTTTGAGGTTTTCTGCATGAAAAAACAAAGAAAAGAAAAATGACTTATTTGCTTGTTCTTATATGTTATAAAACTGACTGAAATTTATGTGTCTGTAAATTCAGTGCTTTTATAGGAAATTTTGGTTTAGCAAAACTAATTTGTTACCCAAATGGGCTAACTTGATTAGATGGAAATTCATCACTTAACTCTTTAAGCACCAAAAAGCAGACAACAAAATTTACGTCTGCAAAAATGGAAAAAATGCCTTTTCCAAGACATTTCATATTGAGAATTTAAAGACTAGAGGACAAACAGTGTAGATCTTGTTGAGGTGGCTCATTATGAGTCTCCTCATCAGGATCTATGCTGTTTGCAAATGCTATTTTTGTAAGGGAGCATTAAATGTGTAGACCATAATCTTGGGTATACCTAGGAAATTAAGTTTCGGACACCTCGAAGAATTTTCTAGCTCACCTGAGCACAAAGTGCTCAAGGTGAGCTATTGTGATCAATATTTGTCCGTCCGTCCTTCCGTACGTCGTCAACAATTTCTTCAAAGGACATCTCCTCCTAGACCAGTAAGCCAATTTCAAAATAATTTCACACAAATGTTTCTGTTATAGCCCTGAACCAAAATTGCTAAAAGGGTGCGGCTCCGCTGAACAAAATGGCTGCCAGAGCTAAAAATAGAAAAACCTTTAAACGACATCTACTCTGAAGCCAATGGCTCGATTTAAAAAAAAATCACAGAAATGTTTGACTTATGGCCCTGAACCAAAATTGCTAAACCGGTTTCACTCCGTTGAACAAAATGGCCGCTAGAGCTAAAAATAGAAATCTAAAAATAGAAAACCCTAAAAATGACATCTTCTCTGAAGCCAATGGCTCGATTTCAAAATAATTTCATGGAAATGTTTGACTTATGGCTCTGAACCAAAATTGCTAAAATGGTTCCACTCCGCTGAACAAAATGGCCACCAGAGCAAAAAATAGAAATAAATTTAGAATGACACAGAGGGCACAGTTTTGATCCAATCATCATGAAACTTTGTCAGAATGTTTATCTTAATAAAATCTAGACCAAGTTTGAAACTGGGTCATGTAGGGTCAAAAACTAGGTCACTAGGTCAAATCTTAGAAAAAACCTTGTGTACACCCTAGAGGGCACAGTTATGATCCAATCTTCATGAAACTTTGACAGAATAATTATCCTTATACAGTCTAGGCCAAGATTGAAACTGAGTCATGTGGGGTCAAAAACTAGGTCAGTAAGTCAAATCTTAGAAAAATCTTGTGTACACTCTTGAGGGCAGTTATAATCCAATTGTCATGAAACTTTGTCAGAATGTTTATCCTTATACAATCTAGGCCAAGATTGAAACTGAGTCATGTGGGGTCAAAAACTAGGTCACTAGGTCAAATCGTAGAAAAACCTTGTGTACACTCTAGAGGGCACAGTTATGATCCAATCTTCGTGAAGCTTTGTCAGAATGCTTATCTTTATGAAATCTAGATATAATTTGAAACTGGGCAATGTCAGATCAAAACTAGGTCACTAAGTCAGATTTTAGAAAAACCATGTGAATGCTCTAGAGGGCAAAGTTATTTTTTTTTTCCAATCTTCATGAAACTTTGTCAAAATGTTTATATCCAATAAATCTAGACCAAGTATGCAACTAGGTCAAGTTGGATCAAAAACTAGGTAACTAGGTCAAACCTTAGAAAAACATTGTATATACCCTAGAGGGCACAGTTTTGGTTCAGTCTTCATGAAACTTTGTCAGAAGGATTATCTTAATGAAATCTAGGCCAAGTTTGAAACTGAGTGTTTTTGTGTCAAAAACTAGGTCACTAAATCAAATCATAGAAAAACCTTGTGCTCACTATTGTGGCTTTATTTTGCATTGAATCTTCATGAAACTTTGTCAAAATGCTTATCTTCATGAATTGTAGGCCAAGTTTGAAACTGAATAATGTCTGATCAAAACTAGATCCCCAGGTCAGATCTTAGAGAAACATTGTGTACACTCCAGAGGGCACAGTTTTGATCCAATCTTCATGAAACTTTGTCAGAATATAGATTGGTAAGTGCAAAACTGATCCAATTGAACCATCATCAAATAGATGATCTTCCATGTTATTTCATCATAACTCAGGTGAGAGATTTAGGTCCATCATGGACCGGACCTCTTGTTAAAAAATTGGGACACCTAAAATAAAATACTGTCATGTCCAAAAAAGGAAACTCTTTGGTTTTGTAATGGAGTAATGCATCCAAAAGATGCATATGAAATGACAAACATTGTAGACCCTAATCAGACTTCTTCTTTAATGTAGCAGTCCAATCTGGGTCTGCACTGTTTGTCCCGTTATACTTAAATATTTTATGATAACAAAGCAGTTTCAGACAGTGTAGACTAACATTAAAGGAGTCTTCTACAGTCTGGAGACTTACCGTTATCTATTATGGTCATTATGTCTCCCCCCTTAAGGGTCGGGAGACATATTGTTTTTCCCCGGGCATCTGTCCGTCCGTCCGTCTGTCTGTCACAAATCGTGTCCGTTCTATAACTTGAAAACCGCTCAAGCTATATTCGCGAAACTTCATATAAATATCAATCAACATGAGATGACATGCAGAGTGCAAGAATGGTAACTCTGGCATTTATACTTTTTGAGTTATTTCCCTTGGAACTTAGTCCATCACAAAATTGTCACAAATTGTGTCCGTAATATAACTTGAAAACCGCTCAAGCTATATTCGCGAAACTTCATATAAATATCAATCAACATGAGACGACATGCAGAGTGCAAGAATGGTAACTCTGGCATTTATACTTTTTGAGTTATTTCCCTTGGAACTTAGTCCACAAAATTGTCCCAAATCGTGTCCGTTCTATAACTTGAAAACCGCTTAAGCTATATTCGGGAAACTTCATATAAATATCAATCAACATGAGGCGACGTGCAGAGTGCAAGAATGGTAACTCTGGCAATTATACTTTTTGAGTTATTTCCCTTGGAACTTAGTCCATCATAAAATTGTGTTTCAATTGTGTCCGCTCTATAACTTGAAAACTGCTCAAGCTTTATTCATGAAACTTCATACAAATATCAATCAACATGAGGCGATGTGCAGAGTGCACAAATGGTAACTCTGGCATTTATACTTTTTGAGTTATTTCCCTTGGAACTTTGTCCATCACAAAATTGCGTCTCAGTCGAGTCCGTCTATAACTTTAAAACCATTCAAGCTATATTCATGAAAGTTCATACAAACATCAATCAACATCAGACGGCGTGCAGAATGCAAGAACCATAACTTTAGCATTTATACTATTTGAGTTATTTCCCTTAGAACTTTGTCAGTCACAAAATTGTGTCTCAGTCGTGTCTGCTCTATAACTTGAAAACCATTCAAGCTATATTCACGAAACTTCATACAAATATCAATCAACATTAGAAGAATTGCATAGTGCAAGAACCATAACTCTTGCGTTTATACTTCTTGAGTTATTTCCCTGGGACCTTTGTCAGTCACAAAATCGTGTCTCAATCGCTTTATTACTTGAAAACCGCACAAGCTATATTCACGAAACTTCATACAAATGTCAGTCAACACTAGACAACCTGCAGAGCACACCATTGATACTATTTGAGTTATTTCCCTTGGAACTTTGTCATTCACAAAATCGTGTCTCAATTGTCTAAGCTCTATAACTTGAAAACCGTTTAAGCTATATTCATGAAACTTCATACAAATATCAGTCAACATTTAAATAGACGACGTGCAGAGCACTGTAACTCTTGCATTTATATTTTTTGACAAAAACTAAATATGAATATCAGTCAACATTACATGACATGCAGAGCATAACAACTATAACTCTTGCATTTATACTTTTTACTTATTATGAATACCTGCTTCAGGGTAGGGAAACATATTGTTTTCCCTTGGCGTCTGTCTATTAGTCTATCACAAAATATCTTTACTGGATACGAGCTCATTGTTTGCATGAAAAATGACCAGTATTTGCATTAGAAATTGTATTTAAAGTTTCTGTTTGAAATTGTATTTGATGACTGATCCTTTTGACATCAGAAAGGGGGGAGACATCTGTTTTTTCGTAGAAAAACAATTCTAGTTTGTGATGGTCAGCCATCACACTTACAAATTTCGACTAGAATACTGTCTCAAAGAGTCGTAAACCAAGAAAAACCATCCAGCCAAGTGACCGTACAAAAGCGGTAATGGTGTTGGACACAAAGTACTCATTCTTAAAATTGATATTTGGGCCTTAGTCATATGAGCTGTGACGCGAGAAAACCAACAATGTGGTAGTGCGCCCAGCGCAGACTCAGATCAGCCTGGGCATCCGCCCAGTCTGATCAGAGTCTTCGCTGTTCGCATGGAGGTAGCTAAGTCCCTTAGCTACCCTTTAAGCACTTAGCGAAGAGTCTGACCAGACTGGATGGATGTCCAGGCTGATCTGAGTCTGCGCCGGGCGCACAACCACATTGTTGGTTTTCACGTGTCGCGGCTCATATAATCTTTGATCATTTGCAGAGCAATCTTTTCAGCAAAAGAATACTTTATTTGGGTTATAATGCAATCATGCTAAATTGTTGGTATTTGACTCTCATTTCAAATGATGCAGCTTCCTCTTCATCTTCATGATAAGGAAAACATCATTGCCCATCTTTCCTCAGATAGCAGAACTGTTTTTTCGTAATAGTTATACCATGGTTTGTCTGCCTGTACGAGGAGATAATCCACGTGCATTAGCGAGTGGAACATTTTCCGCACAGGATGACAAACCATGACTATTTTATACCATCCTTACCAGTGTAGTCCTTGCTTACTGCAAAATATTTTGTGTTAAAGTTGGTGTTCTCTGGTAAGGGTGATATAAATAGGTTTAGCATCTGAAAAGTAAGGGGCAAGGGTGGTGTGGAGGAGTGCAGGGAACCAGATAATCTCAATTGATATAATCAGCATCACATTAGAATGAATCAACAGTATGGTTTTCCATTGCACATCATCCTTTTGGTCCTGTGGTGCCATCATGTAATATTACAGTAGTTAATGGCAGCATTACCTGTTCCTTTATTTTCATTTGAAATAACGGTTAGCCATTGCAGATGGGCGTGATGGATAACTGCAAGAAGCCAAAGAGCAGTTTGATCATTGTTTAAGCACCTATGTCTCCAAATATGTAGAGTAAATATGGTGAAAAAATCTTGAAGACATTTTCCTTTTAGAGCAGACTTTAGAAGGCTTGATGCATTAGCGGCACCTAATATGGCCATTTCTCACTGATGGCAATAGTTTATCGGCAAAGCAACACATTGGTTCAGAAGCATCATTGAATTCTTCTGGGAATAGTTGTGAAAAATGAGCTTTCTACCACTCATTGATCAGCTAGAATGTCTAATTATTTCATTATGCCCTTCAGTTAGCATGAGGCATTGTGGGAGAGCCATTGAGGTTTGGAGAAATACATGGATTAAGTCCTAATATTAAAATTGATCTGCCTGTGTGAAACATTTTATATTTTCCACAGACTTGAATATAGCACTGTCATAATGGGTCTGATCAATGTTAATCAGGATTACTACTGAGAGCCTAGTGAGTCCATTTTCAGAACATTTTCAGAACATTTAAGTTGCATGCCAGTCTGATATTTAGACTGGCTTGGAGCATATAAAGATAGTTCCTAAAATGAACTGGTATAGGTAATACTGTATTAATCTTAATAAACCCACCTGCTGTAATAAATACCCCCTGCCTCTTCTCCTGAAATAATATTATTTCCTGTTTGCTGCACTGAATAAGGTAGCCACTTTTTCAAATGGGGTCTACTCTTAAAGGATAGAATTTGCTCCTAAAGTGGCAAATTCTTTCCTTTAATAGTTGACCCCATTTGAAAAAGGGAAGCAAAAAATAGTAGAATTGCTTCCTTTGAAGAGACCAATCAGCTTTCTATTTCTTATTAGAAGTATTTTGGCAGTGGTTGATTTACTACACTTTAGGCTTTAAATAACACCCTCTTTCGTAAAATGCAATGCACCAAGAGCATTTATAAGATTTAAAGTGGTAGTTTCTAAACTAAACTTGTATTGGTCATAAGTGGGATAATGAAAGGCTATTTGAAAAGTGGAACCTTGATTATACAGTTGAAAGAATCCCCCCTCCAGCAGGATTCAAACCTGGACTAGTGATCCACCAGTGCGTCGTCATTGTGAGTATAAGGCAACTTCAGATAGAAAATTAAAGCTTCCTTGGTTAAAGATATTAGAGTTGGTAAAAACTGGAAACTATACTGAACAAAAAAGAAAGGTTACATCAACATTCAATAATTTTTTTTTCCAGAAACACTTCATTCATATTTTAAAATTTAACCAATGCTAAAAACTTGAATACTTTTACCAAGAAGTCACTATGATTTCATTCATTATCAATCGATACTTCATTCATTCCAGTTCATTTGAAGTTGCAGGATAACACTATGGACTACCAATCCAGGGGTCGCAAGATCGATCCCCCGCTTCTCCGGTCTTTCAGATGAAACTTTAAACCGAGGTCCCATCTCCGTATGACCTCGTTGTTGGTGGGACGTTCAACCCGAGTTCACTCACTTGAAGTTGCAGATGGTAGAAAATCACTCATAAGTTCATTTTGTATGTGATGTTTCTTTTTTTTTTGTTCAGTATAGAACAACACTTGATGTTACAGGCACATCTTGCTATTTGTCCAAAATGTGAAGTGTCAGTATAGTTGGACCAACAAAAGGTCTGGACTTTATTTAATTAGCTGTCTTAGACAAGTTTGGTGCTGCTTCTATACTTTGCATTGACTGAATTTGGATTGTTGCATTCGAAAGATTGATTTATGTAAATTCAGAGACCAGGAGGAGCTCATTAAAGACAGTGATGGTGTCTGACTATCATACATTGGAGCCTCATTAAGTTCGGACCACTTTATTTTCTGATGCATACCCGCCTTAGTTTATTTTCTGATGCATACCCAAATATAAAATAGCTGTGCGTAATGGAAACGGAGTTAATATTTAAGAGATGAATTTTCATTTCTATGATGTTCATGGAAGTATGAACACAATGGGTCATGTTCAAAGTAAGTGACGCCCAAAGGGCGTTCAAGTTAACTTAGCACACGACCCTTTAATTGTGTTCATACTTCCATGAAAGTCGGAAAAATGAAGTTGTCTGTTATAATTACATTTGATTTTAAAATTATTTTGAGCATCATTTTCGATTTTTAATAGCAACATTAAAATTATGACGAAAAGCTGTCATTAACCAACAGGTAAGCCGCTTATGTAAAACGGCCATCACCATGATGTGACATCAGATAGAATTTACCAAGGCCAATGGCGTCGTTTGTTTACATCCAACGACATCGCGTGACCAACTGTTGTTCATGGAAGTATGAACGCTCTTTCTCGGAAATAGGTTCCTCTAAGGAAAATCAAAGGGAATGTAATTATAAAGCTTATGAATGATAAAGCATCTGAGCCTGTTGGCTAGGCTACAAACAGATGTTTACTCTCAGGTACTGAAGATGAGTCATCATCAATCATTACTTATCCACAGGAATCTACTATGTACTACACTAGCTCACCTGAGTAAGTAAACTACTATAAAAATTCATAAAATTTAGAACACCTTAAATAATCACCATAATTGTCATAAAAATGGAACAGGTTGGTTTTACAATGCTGTAATGCTGAAAGATGCAAATGGAATGGCAACCAGTGTGGATGCCTGATCAGACTGCTCCTGTCTGGGTCTGTACTGTTTGCTCAGACCTATCCATCCCAATACTAATAGAATTTTTACGGGATACCATATTTGCCATAATGAGATAAGCTTTTTTATGGCTGTATAAGAGATCATTCTTACCTGGTGAGCAGCGTTTCTGCTTACAATATAGCCCTGATCAGACTCTTCCTTTCGGATCAGTCAGATGTGGGTCTTCACTGTTTAATTTAGCATGCCACAGTTTTATACATAGGATGGATGGATGACTTGTGTTTTACGCCCTTTTCAACAGTATTTCAGTCATATCAAGATGATGGATGGTGATAATGAAAGGCTGTATGCAATTGAACCCTGTGTACGATGGAAAGAACTCCGCCTCCGTCGGGGCTGGAACCCGCGTCTGCTAGATCAGTGGTCCAGCGCTTATTAACCCATGGGCTACCGGTTACACCTGGGCTCCTTTATACATAGGATACTCAAAAGCAGTCAAGACAAGCCTCTAATTAGAGATTTATCTAGGCAATTATATTAGCAGTTTAGGCTAATTAATTATGGAGATTCTGATAGGTATGCTGATCTGACTCAGTCTTCAGTATACCATAATATCCTTTTGCATTGCATGGCTCATATTATGATTTCATGGATCAAATTCTGGATAAGGGCCTGTCAAAAAATGATAGTATCAAAATCGTTCCCCCACCCCTCTGCAAAAATCATTACATTATCAATGAATGACAGTTACCAGTTGGATTCCTGCTTTCTTCATAAAAGACATCAGAGAGGAAAAAACAACAGTTTGCATTTGAGCAGGGTACCATAATTATTCTGAATATTGGGACACTTGAAAAAGTAAATTGTATAATGATCATACAAATTTGAACAAGTGGAGTTTTGTCTTGCCTGCAACTAGCACACAGGGTATAAACCAGTCAGCCAATTTTCGCTTCCTTGAGAGACTGTCCATCATATTTGGCTTCTGCCAAGACTGTCTGCGATCTGTTGCTTCCTGCTGAGACTTCTGTACATGATAAATGGCTTTCTGCAGAGACTGTCCGCATGATTCTGCTTCCTGCCGAGGCAGGAGATTGCAGACAGTCTCGGCAGAAGCCAAATATGATGTACAGTCTCTGAAGGAAGCGAAATAAGTGGAACCAAATATACCCTGTGGTGTGGACTTTTCCAAGATGTTAGAAATTCACATTAAATCTCACTTGTCTCTCTGATACCTTTGTGCCTGTCTCCAACTTCTTGAAGATGTTGAGTCTGGATTGGTTGGCTGGTTGTTAGCTCACCGGAGCCGAAGGCTCACAGGTGAGCTTATAGTATAAGCAGGCATCCGTCGTCCGTCGTCCGTCCGTCCGTCGTCCGTCAATATTTTCAAAAGACATCTCCTCTGAAACTACAAGGCCCATTGTTACCAAATTTCATATATATCATCTATAGGCAGGGGGAACCAATAATACTGTTTTTTATCCAAATCGCTTCAGAACTTTGGTTGCTATGGCAACTTAAAGTTTCCATTGACTTGTATGGGAAAAATTGAAAATTTGCATTTATTGCTATGTCACTGCAGATATTTTGACAAAACTTTTACAGAAATGTTCCTTGAGTAGTCCTCTATCAACCACATGAAATTTATGTAAATTGCACTATTAGGCTGGTTGCCATGGCAACCGAAAGGTTAAAAATAGAAAAGATATTCAAAAATCATCTCCTCAGAAACTATACAACCAATAATGCTCAAACTTCACAGAAAGGATCTAGGTACTACCATCTATAAAAACACTGTTTTTCTTGGCAATTGCTCCAGCAGTTTGGTTGCTATGGCAACTTAAAGTTGCCATTGACTTATAATGGGAAAGTTGAAAATTTGCATTTATTGCTATGTGACTGCAGATATTTTGACAAAACTTTTACAGAAATGTTCCTTGAGTAGTCCTCTATCAACCACATGAAATTTATGTAAATTGCACAATTAGGCTGGTTGCCATGACAACCGAATGGTTAAAAATAGAAAAGATATTCAAAAATCATCTCCTCAGAAACTATAAAACCAATAAAGCTCAAACTTCACAGAAAGGATCTAGGTACTACCATCTATAAAAATACTGTTTTTCTTGGCAATTGCTCCAGCAGTTTTGTTGCTATGGCAACTTAAAGTTGCCATTGACTTATAATGGGAAAATTGAAAATTTGCATTTATTGCTATGTGACTGCAGATATTTTGACAAAACTTTTACAGAAATGTTCCTAGAGTAGTCCTCTATCAACCACATGAAATTTATGTAAATTGCACAATTAGGCTGGTTGCCATGGCAACCGAATGGTTAAAAACAGAAAAGGTATTCAAAAATCATCGCCTCAGAAACTATACAACCAATAAAGCTCAAACTTCACAGAAAGGATCTAGGTACTTCCGTCTATGAAAAGACTGTTTTTCTTGGCAATTGCTCCCGCAGTTTGGTTGCTATGGCAACATAAAGTTGCCATTGACTTATAATGGGAAAATTGTAAATTTGCATTTATTCCTGTGTGACTGCAGATATTTTGACAAATCTTTTACAGAAATGTTCCTTGAGTTGTCCTCTATCAACCGCATGAAATTTATGTAAATTGCACTATTTGGCTGATTGCCAATGCAACCGAATGGTTAAAAATAGAAAAAATATTAAAATATCATTTTTGCAGAAACTATGTGCCCGATAAAGCTCAAACTTTACAGAACGGATCTTTGTACAAGCTTCTATATAATTACAGTTTTTTTTATGGCAATTGCTTCAGCGGTTAGGTTGGTATGGCAACTTATAGTTTCCATTGAAATATAATGGGAAAAATGGAAAGCTGCAGTTTTTGCTATCTCCCTGCAGTTATTTTTGGATTTTTTATCTACAGAAATGTTGCTTGAGTAGTCCTCTATGATTCCTATTAATTTTGTCCTAATTGCAGAATTCGATTTGTTGCCATGGCAATATTAAGGAAATATTTTTGAAAAAAATATTTAAAAATCTTTTCCTCAAAAACCATATAGGGGGATGAAGCTGATTCTTTGCATACATGTTCATGACATTAGCCGCTACGTAAATATTGTTTTATATTATTGTTGCCCACATGGTGTCATTACTATGGCATTTTAAAGTTTCCATAGACTTGTATTGGGAAAATGGCAAATTGGCATTTATTTCTGTGTTACTGCAATATTTAGGCAAAAAGTTTTACAAATATGTTTTTTTTTATTGTAACTTCATCAAACTTGCTAATATTTACTAGGACAAGCATAATAACTCAGTCAAAGTTGAAATTAGGCCGAATTGTACAACTTACTTCAGTGTTTCTTACTCTTGAGTGCTAAGGATGAATGGACTCAGGTGAGCTACAGGACCAATGGTCCTCTGGTTTTGGGTTAAACTGCTCTTTAAGACAGTATTTCAGTCTATATTGGGTCATCTCCCAGAGAGCGGAAGAAAGAAATGAGAAATGATAGACGAGAGAAAAAATATTCAAACAACCCCCAACTGCACCTACTGCAAGGGCAGTAAGCCCTTGCCCTACTGTTATCCAAATAAGTAGGACCCCCTGGCACTGGAAGTTATAACCAGCACCATCGCCCGACCACCACCCCTTTGAGTTTGGAGTCTGACATACAATAAATATTTTGAAGAGCTAAGAAGAATAATATGGCTAAGAGAATTTCTAATATCTTTGACTGAAATCAGTCTAGCATTGGTGTTGTAAGCTTTTGTCAAGTTTTTGTCTTGCCTGGCACTAGGTATTACTTTTATGGCGGCAGAGTAATTTTGTAGAGTTATCTGGTGAAGCTCTGTTTTGTGACAATGTGCAGCAGCCAGGGGAGACACCTCTTCCACAGATTTTTTGTCTGGTTTATAGTTCAGTATCTGTGACAATTTGCAGACACTAAGGGAAACACAGCATTCTGGAGAATTTTTGTTCTGTCTGGCAGTGAATCGAAACTTAATGGCATAATGACTAACAGTGTAGACCATGGTCAGACTGCTCCTAAGGAGCAGTTTGATCATGGTCTACACTGTTTAGGAGCAGTCTGATCATGGTCTACACTGTTTAGGAGCAGTCTGATCATTGTCTACACAGTTCCTAAGTAGCAGTTTGATCATGGTCTTCACTGTTTAGGAGCAGTCTGATCATGGTCTTCACTGTTTAGGAGCAGTCTGACCATGGTCTACATTGTTTAGGAGCAGTCTGATCATGGTCTACATTGTTTAGGAGCAGTCTGATCATGGTCTACACTGTTTGGGAGCAGTCTGATCATGGTCTACATTGTTTGGGAGCAGTCTGATCATGGTCAACACTGTTTAGGAGCAGTCTGATCATGGTCTACATTGTTTAGGAGCAGTCTGATCATGGTCTACACTGTTTTGGAGCAGTCTGATCATGGTCTACACTGTTTGGGAACAGTCTGATCATGGTCTTCACTGTTTAGGAGCAGTCTGATCATGGTCTACACTGTTTTGGAGCAGTCTGATCATGGTCTACACTGTTTGGGAACAGTCTGATCATGGTCTACACTGTTTAGGAGCAGTCTGATCATGGTCTACACTGCTTGGGAGCAGTCTGATCATGGTCTACACTGTTTAGGAGCAGTCTGATCATGGTCTACATTGTTTAGGAGCAGTCTGATCATGGTCTACACTGTTTATGAGCAGTCTGATCATGGTCTACATTGTTTATGAGCAGTCTGATCATGGTCTACACTGTTTAGGAGCAGTCTGATCATGGTCTACACTGCTTGGGAGCAGTCTGATCATGGTCTACACTGTTTAGGAGCAGTCTGATCATGGTCTACACTGTTTAGGAGCAGTCTGATCATGGTCTACTCTGTTAATGAGCAGTCTGATCATTGTCTACACTGCTTGGGAGCAGTCTGATCATGGTCTACACTGTTCTGGAGCTCTACACTGTTTAGATGCGGTTTGATCATGGTCTACGCTGTTTAGGAGTGGTCTGATGATGGTCTACACTGTTCTGGCCAAATATTCAGGGTATAATTTTCATGCAGAAATATTTAGATTGATTGATTGTTGCCAGATTCTGGTCTGCTTAATGAATTTTATAGTGCTTTTAGCCAAGAATATGCTAATTTTGTCTGGTCGGTTGGCTCTGTCAAATTCTAGTTTTATGCTGCCAGGACTGAGTATTCCGCATGTTTCCTAATAAACGTCCACTCTATAATGATCCCCCTGACCAATAGACCTGATTCCACCAAGACTGGCTTTAGACCACCCTATTTTGCTATTTATTGCCCTAATTTTGTCTGAAGAATGGCCATTTACTGCACTCGCAAATTGCAAAGGCCACCAAATTGTTGGTTAGAAGACATAGGTGAGCCAGAAAATTCTGTGGTTAAAGTTCTTAATATAAGATATGCTGAATGTGAGTTCAGGTGCTTGTAGGGACCGTGGTACATTTTCTGTAACAAAAAAAAAAAAGGATGCCCAAAAGTCATATTGTAACCAGCCCATGCTCGTGGTACCTAATAAGACATTGCAAGACATTGGCTTCATTAATTTAATAAGTTGTACCATCTTGAATAGTTACAGACTTGAAAATTAATATTTTTGCTCAAACATCAGACCTCCTGACAGTAAAAAATTATAATTATTGTAAGTTGGCCAAACATTTATCTTTAATATGGTAAAGGCAAAATATAAAATCTCAGATCTAGAACCATGCATCACCGAAATGACTGATTTGAAATAGTGCAGAACATAAAACGAAAACAACACAAATTTGAATATGCCTAAATATACCTGGATTCTCAATGCAAATCCAGGTATATTTAGGTGTATGTGTAACAGTTGTTTATAATTGTATCAGCTGGCACCTAAAGTCTTCATTACCAAGGTTTATGAAGCACCTTGGCTTAATTTCTGCTTCTATTTTAAATTTGCTGTAAATGTCCCACACACTTTTTTAAAGCCTTCACTATTGCTCTGTATCGTGCAGATTTAACTTTTCATTACCTGCCTTTATTATTGAATATGCCATGGAAGAAAGTGCATTATCGTATGACGTCGCACCTTAGAGTGTAATAATGCCATGCATTAAAAACGATAATCAACTAATGGATTAAGTATACAAATTACATCGTAACGTTAAGCGTTGACGTCTATAAAAAAGACGCATTCTCTAATGGCGAAATTGTGACGTTTTAGTGCAAAATTTGCTAATGAAATGCGGTTTTAGTGTCATATGATAAAAAGAATCTTGTATTCGTGCATCTGTATTATTGAATTTATTAAACTTGTTTGGGAAAAAGATAAGATGCTTGGCATAGCCTCGCATCTTAATTTTTTTCCCCAACTCGTTTAATAAATTCAATAATACATGAGCACTCATGTAAGATCCTCTATTCATTGTTGAAAGACACTTTATTGTAAAAAGTCCCAAGTATTAGAACCAATAATTACCACCAATGTAGACCCAGAGTTAATGTCTCTTTACAGTTTAGCAGTTTGCATTCAATGCCATGCACTAGCAATTTTAGCACAATGACAGATTTTTAATTTAATACCGTTTTAAAATCATGCAGAATAAAGCACCATTTCACCTGACGTTACACTACCATTTCACCTGACGTTACATATATCTTTTTTGTGTTGCAGGTTCTGTGTTTCTGATCAGACTTGGAGACTGATAAATTATATATATCAGGAGCTTATAGATGGTATCAAGAGGTGGAAGATAGGCAGAAACAGTAAGTTGAATAATTTATTTCTTTGCACCAACTATTCTGATGTCTGAGTTATAGTAGGTGTTAGGGTTTACAGCCATTTCCAGCCCATAAGAAGCAGTCTGATGTTTGCAAGTGAACAGGTAATTCCAGAGGATGCAACTCAGCCATGTCTGCTTTTGCTTCCCTTCTCAATGATTGTCAACTCTTTGTTAAAAGAAAGAATTTGTTTCCCTAGGAGCACTTTCTTTCCTTCAGGAGTAGATCCTCACTTTTGGTAGGGCTTTGTCATCCAGGGAAGCCAATAGGAAGTCACAAAAGTTGTTCCTCTTTGTAAAATGGAAGAAAAAACATGGCAGTACACCCATACACCATAAGATAAATATGCATATCAATCATGTTAGAGCAAACTAAGATTTTTTGGTTTTCTGAGTGCATACCAGAAAAGGTCTATAGTCAGAACATATCCCTCAAATGAATGAGAAAATTTAGAAGTAATCCCCCAGCTTTCCAGATAAATTGTTTTTTCATGATATTCCCACTTACATAAGTTTGTTGTGATTTCTGACTGCTTAAAATTACCCTAAATGTTGGAATGTGAAATACCGTAATGTTTCACTTTAACCTGTTTCACTTAAACTGGTAAAGGGCAAAAAAACAAAAAAAAACAAAGTTGAATTTGCAAACAGCATAGATCCAGATGAGGCAGCTCATAATGAGCTGCCTCATCTGGATCTACACTGTTTGCCCTCTCTGTAGTCGTTGATCCTCTGTATGATATAGCTTGGATCAAACATTTTCTTACGTAAATTTTTCTGCCTATTTGGCCATTTAAGGGTTAAATTCGTACATTTTTTTATTTGAATAAAACGTTGATTTGTCAAAATTTCAACAGTGCATAACTTGGACAGACTGCTACCTGTGTCAATACTGTTTGCTCAGAAACTTCTGTCCCGATATTGAAGTACAGATGGTGTCACCGAAGTTGCTACTGGTTAATTCTGTCAGCTTGCAGGAAATTGAATCTGTCCAATAGAACTGCTAACAGATGTAAATGGAAAATTCATGTCAGACAAGCTGTTTCTTCTAGTTTAAGTCCTTGACAGTCTGTAGGCGACTTTCTAATAATATCATAAGTGTTGGGATAGGCATGGTTTGACATGCCAGAGCAATTAAAATCTTAAAAAGTTCCTTCAAGAGCAGAGAATACATTCAGAAGTAGGAACATGGGCCAGACTACGCAGTTTCGGCTAATAAAACCTCGTCAGTGACCCTGACTATATCTGGTGAAGAAACCAGAAAAAGGCATACTGTAATTTCTTTATTTTAATTGGGCAGTCTATTAAAAGACTGATTAGTTTCAAAAGGATCCAAAAATATAAAAGACGATGATCTAGAATAACAGTCTAAACCGATCCCAAATGTTAGATTTCTCAGAAGCTATCCTCTGATCTCAAAAGTCTGTAGACTCAGACCTGACAGCTCAAACTGCAAAATCTCCAAACAAAGTACCATATTCATCCTATTAAATGCCCAGGGCCATTGTATTTTTGCAAATGGGGGTGTTACTTTAGAGCCTAGAGTGTGGTAAATCAGCCACTACAAAAATACCTATGGTAAGCAATATAAAGGAGATGGGTATACTTTCAGGTATGTGCACCCAGCGAAGACAGATCAGCCTGGGAAGCCGCCCAGTCTGATCAGAGTCTTGGCTGTGCACGTAACGGTAGCTAAGGGTCTAAGCTAGCTCTATGCAGATGCCTAGGCTGATCGGAATCTTTGCTGGGTGTACATGCCACTTTGTTGTTTTTTTTGTGTCACTGCTCACTGCTCATGTTGAGTGCCCTAACGGACTAGTACAACTAACGCTGCTATCGGCTATTGACTAATGACTAAAGACTAAACTCACTGTTTAGAATAGTGAACGGCTATATATATATATCCATTGAAGCGTCCAATTTGACTGTAGATTTCGACGTTGCCAAACCGGATAAAAATTTACATCCTTTGCGTCACATCAAATATAAATCATATTGAATCGGGAAAACTGATTTGTATACTACAATGTAAACTTTAAATCGGGGTGTGCATTGCAGGCGAAGTTGGGCGATAACTTCGCCTTGGGGCTCAAAACTTCGCCCTAGGTTTCCCGAAAAGCGAAGTTCAAGTCGCCCTGTTGAACTGGCGCCAGTATATCAAATTTCAACGCTAATCAACAAAGCCCCCTGTCATTTATCAGCGTTAATCCCCTCACCGACCCTGATTGAGCTTTGATCTCGACAGGTGTTGCCGACATCAAGTCGGTAAAATTAACACCTCGGCAAAGCCAACGGTAGTACAGTTAATCCACTAAGTGACGAGCGAAAGAGTTTTGATCCCGCTAGATTTTGCTGACTTAATCTATCCATCTGCTTTGGCGGCAGGTGTAAAGCGCATCCTGATCATGGTCTTCAATGATTTCTTATGTTTTATGGTATAAATTTTCTTATCTTTCAACTAGGGCGATAACGAGCAGAGTATGTCATGACAGTAGGCTTATAATGATCGTCGCAATCTTCGAACTTCAGAATGTTAATGCTGGCCGTGTAGACAAGTGCAGGACAGCGCATCAGGTTATGTTCTACATTGTTGTTCATAGAATTTTATGACTGCAAAAGTTCTGCAGACAGTGTAATAACCCCGACGCCGGGCTGCACTTTTTCGCAAATGCATTACCCGAGACTTACTCATTCTCGTCGAATCGTAGTCTACGTTGTTGTCACATATTCAGTATCGTTTACGGGATGAACCGGCAAATGTCTCAAAAAAAAAAACATGCAAAAATTGGCGACCAGTGCGAGTTACGCATTTAGATCAATGGAAACGCGACTACCGAGCGTAAAACCGGTAGTGCAGTGGTTAAAGACGGTAACCATGGCTCGTTAATAGGTCAGACACAATTGTTGATTTCAGCTTCAGATCAAAGGACGCCGCCTCTGACACGTGCAACTCAATGTGTCAGATTGAATCAAGAGACGTGAGAAGGTATCTTAACGCAGACATACGCTGATAGCAAAGACTCGTATCAGCCTGCGCAACATTGTAATGCTATCGGAGTTTCCTGACCGATAATAAGGTCTTTGTGATATGAGCGTCACCGTTACCCTTTGAAAAGCGAATACTTCCGAAGAAGCTTATCAGTCTGCACTCTTCGCATGTTCCATAAGATACATTTTATGTGGTACAGGTCATGAGTTCACCGGACTTCACATGCAGCGACTGTCCGCTGTGACTAAAAATATTTTCTATGTGTCGGGTAAAATAACACCTTACGCCATCTGAAACTAAAGTTGATCAGAGTCTTCCTTAAATAGATTGTTCATCGAGTTAGTTTTAATCAGACTTTGCAAGTGCACACGCTAATCTGCGTCGTATGCAGAGGCTGTTAAGTACCTTTTAAAAGTAGCCTTCGAAGATCGCTTCCACGCATTTGGCATTGTGGGTGTGCGGTTTTGTTTCAATATACAACTAGTTGTCTCGGAACAAGAGTGCGCTATGTACGGTGCTGGTATAGAATTAACTTGAGAAAACTCAGACCGGCATTGAGCAGACGACCGAAATCGCGACTTCTGATCAAAGATTTTCCGTACAAACAAGCTATGGATCGGCGGAAGTTATATATATATATTAATATATTATAGAGGAACAAGACTCGGATCAGCCTGCGTATCCGCGCTATCAGAATCTTGTCTTTTCGTATCAATATCTATGGCAGCTGAGACATAATTATCTAGCCAAGACATACACTCTGAACAGTCTCTGCAGATGCGCAAGCTGTCGGAGACTTCAATGCTACATTCAGTGTCGCAACACACTGATCCTAAGCAAACTTTAAAGACACCGCTAGACACTGAAAATCGGTCGGTGGCACGTGCAGATATGTACAGGTGTGTCAGGAAGAAAGATACTTGATGCCTATGCAAAGAAAACTGACATTGATCAGCCTGCAAGTCCACGCAGTCTTATCGGAGTCTTCTCTGCTCACATTGAACGTGCATGAATGAACAACGATCAGTCTGCGCTGATGTGCAAATTTATTACGAATTGGGCCGGGAACAAAGTTACTGACATGGTCATAACATGTACTTTCAGTTTTGCGTTTTCACTCCAATAGGACATGAAAAAAATACAAACGTCCCACTTGGCCTTGTTTCTTTTGAAGTCGCTTGGCTTCAGCTGGAAGGCGACTTGATGTCGCTCGTTTTCTGGGGCCCAGTGCACACCCTGTTTAAATGATGGGGTATTCGCCCCGAGGTTCTTGAGCCAGATAGCATTAAATTTTGACCCCGTGAAAACATGACCCCACGCGTCAATTCTCAATGTTGAAAGTTGACCCAGGTCAATTTTCAACACTGAAAAATGCTCTATGGGTCGATATTCAACATTGAAAAGTGGCCAGTTGGGTCATTTTTTCAACAGGTTCAAATTTTAATATTACACCAGCAGTGGCCCAAGATTTAGGTATGTGTCTAAATTAAAACGAGGCCTACAGAGACGAATGGCAGCCTGGGCCCAGTTGTTCAAAGCATCGTTAGCCTAACGAGCTCATTAAGAGGTCAACTCGTTAAGTGTTTTATGACCAAATACCACTGATATTTTTTGTTGATAAAATGTGAGAAGCTTTTCACATTTTTTCAACAAAAAATATTGGCTTATTTGAGATATTAACGGTTGAAATTTTAACGAAATGTTAACTAACGAGGTCGTTAGTTTTGAACGACCGGCCCCTGGACTTTTTGTAACGATACGAGATGCTTGGAAAGTTTGAACCTCAGTGTGAATCATGTTTAGAACGTATACTCAACATTTTCCCAATCCTCAACAATAAGTAAGAAAGGCTAAAGGTCACCTGAAAAAAAATTATTTAGGTTAAAGAGTACACGTCGATGTTTTTCCGCCATTTTTGGAAAGGGAAACAACAACAATGTTAGTGACTTCCTGTTTGCTTCCCTGGAAGATAAAAACCATTAAAATGGGGTCTGCGCTTAAAGGAAAGAACTTTTCTGCACGCCGGGGGTGGGGGGGTGGGGGGGGCAAGTTATTCTGTTTATCACTTGACTCTCGTTGAAAAGGGAGGCTAAAAATGAAAATGGCAGAGTTGTTTCCTTTGAAAGTATACCCATTCACCTTAGGGTAAGACATTGACTCTTATTTGTTAAACGTAACTTCTATCACTCCAACTTCAAAGCGTTCAAGTGTAACGTCACGACATGGCCGAGCCCAAAGCGATAACTGCTCTCTCTTTTGCTTGAGCTGTTGCCTGTATGACTTCAAAATGTGATAGATAGATTATGCGATTTACGAGTGTTTTCGTTAAGCCGACGTCAACATTAACTTTGCACTGCACGGCGGTCCTGAACGTTGAGTAACAGTAAATAATGAAAACCTAAAATATAACTTGCTTGAAGCCAATACTTGAATCGGCATTTGGTTTGATGGTTTGTTGTTTGTTTTGCTGAGTAATAATATTTGAGTTACGCCGAGCCGTCTCACAACGCGATAGTAGAAAGGAAAGATAGGGTTGAGATAAAGACGAGGCAGAGAAAATTATAATCCCACAGGACTCCCAACCCCTCCTCCCTCCCCAACTCTCCGGATCTGTTGCAAGCATTTTAGTCTTGAAGATGTAGTTTGTCCCTATTCGAAAATCCATCAAACCAAACAGTGGCAGTCTGATGACAGTCATTACTTAGCCAGTTAGGAACCATTTTAAAATGAAAAACTTGCTACCCCTGGACAATTTTAAAAGGCAAATGGTCCCTTGCTTTAAAAGTTGTCTTCTGCATTACTTAGACAATCACGTGAATTTTATTTTATTTATCTAGGGTTAGTCTAGAGTCGCAACTCGCTTTGTTTCCTTGAAACCTGTCAATACAGTCCAAACATATTTGTGATACAATCTTGTATGGAGGTACACACGGCGCCAAGTGTGTGCAGCTATGGTTACGTACCGTTGAGCCACTTGGGTAACATCGATAAGATAATTGAACTGAACTGAACTAGAATCTTGTATAGCATTTTTTCGTTTGGAGGGGGGATTCGTCTAGGGTCAGTCTAGAGTCGCAACTCGCTATGTTTCCTTGAAACTAGTCAATACAGTCTAAACATATTTGTGATAGAAACTTGTATAATATTCACGTATTGCGCATCTGCGGCTAAATGTTACATCAGAATGAGGTCCTGTTCATACATTCACGTTTCGTTCACACATGGACAGTCCCAGTAACACGTAGAGGATCCGCTGAAAAATGCAAGCCCCGTTCCTATATGGACATCCCGTTCGCATATGTAGTTCCCTTTCGCAGGTACAGCCTTGCATATGTCGTTCACTTTTGCAGACCCCGTTCACATGTAGCGGTCCAATACACATGTGGAGGTCCGTTCACTCATGGAAGATCCATTTACAGGTGGCGGTCCTGTTCGCAAATGCAGTTCCTGATCACATATGGAGGACCTGTTCACAAATGAAGGTTCCTTTCTCACATGCGGGTCCCGTTAACACGTGGAGGTCCCGTTTACACTTCACAGGCGCACAGCCCGTTCAACCGTGGATTGTGGCGATCCCTTGCATACTTGGATAATCAGACTGCATGTCCCGTTTTACTTGCTGGATCTTTGAAAAATACAGGACCCGCGAAGGTCTCCATCTAGCGTGCAGCACTTTTTCACAGGTGGGTGTCTTCTTCATACGTACATATGTACCTATCTCGTTCACACGTCCCGTCCCGTTTATATGTGGGGATCTCGTCCACACCTGGAGAAGCCATTCTAACAAGTAGAAATGTTCATACATGGAGGCCCTGTCAGACGTAGAATACATGTTCACACGTGCAGGTCAAGTTTACATCTTCTTGTTTGGTTCACCTATAACGGTTTCCTTCACACGTGGTGAATCCTTTCCGACCATGGAGGACCCGGTCACTGGAGGAGATTCAATTCACATTACCTGTTGTTTTTTTGTTGTTGTTGTTTTCATTGATGACCCGCCCATTTACATGCCAAGGTCTCGTTCACACATGGAGGACCAGTTCAGGCACGAAAGGCGTTACACATGGAGATTCTAGAAATCACCTTTACCAAGGTTGGCCGGGAAATACCGGTGTCGGGAATTCCCAGCGGTAATTACCGGTAATTACCGTCCTGGGAAATACTCCAAATTTGGCCAAAGTGGGAAATACTGGGAAATATGAAATTTTTTAGCTGTTTTTATTAAAATATTCTAACATATTTCTTTAAATTTAAGTTGATAGCACATATTTGTTATCATTTATATGCATATCATGTAAATAAGGATGTAAATTCCAGGACTGGTCAATGCCAGAGGACACTGCATATGAAATTTGGTTGTGTCAAAGGCTATAATTTCAAAGAAAATTGCCTTTAAAATTCTTATTAATAAAAATAACAGACTGTAAAATTGCTTCTTCAACACTGTATTGGTAAAAAAAACCAAGGTCTTTTCATCATTTGGTTAACACTTTCTGCCTGGTTCAGGGGTCAGCCTAGAGTTCTCAGACAAGGAGAAGTTTTGCGACATTTTCTGAATTGCAGGGAGAAGTTTTATTCCAAATTTTGGATTTTCTTATGTTTTACACATTTTGACTTCTTGCTAAGCTCAAAATAGGGAGAAGTCAGTCAGCTTAAGGTGACAATTTCTCCCAATTCTCCATCTAGGCTGAGCCTTGCTGGTTTATCACTGCTGCCATAGCATTCTGCAGGCTTACTTCTGTTCTTAAGTTTGATCATACCAAAATTTGATAGAACCCTGTGAAGGTCTTCGAAGCTAGGCATAGAGTCACAACTACCTCACAAAAAAGAGTGTGTACCATACTACAGTTTCTTGCATGTATCCCTGAGTTTGTCACCTGATTAATTAAACAGTGATGTGTGGACACTGTGGTCTAAAGGTACATTGTAACCTGATGAAGTCCTGTAATGTCTTTTTTCCCTAAGGTTTCTTTTTTCCCAAACTATGCTTCCTATTGTAAGTAATGACCAAACACCACTGAAGGTGTGAAAATCATTTAATTGTTTTGATTCAACCACAGGTGACAATTACTGTAGATACTTTAATCTCAGTATGTTACAACAAAACTTATTGATAGACAGAGACAACTGTACATCCAGTACATGGCTGATCTCATCTTCGAACAGTTTGTATAAAAAATATTTTTATTGCATTTGCAGATCTATACAATATTTCATTTGTGCCTTTGTTTGATGTTTAAGTAAAGGGATGTTTCATTATTTTTACTTTGCATATATATAGCTATATGGCTGTTATAAAACATAGAAAACTTTCTAGGTGGAGAGAGACCAATTTCCCAGTAATTCCCGGGAATTACCAGTATTTCCCGGGAATTACCAGTATTTCCCGCCGTCCTGGGAAATATGAGTATTTCCCGCCTTTTTGCCAACCTTGACCTTTACCCTATGCAGAGAGTTTGGTACCCTCAGAATTTGACATGTGTCCTACCGAGCCGTCTAGCGCAGTCGGCAGCACGTCGGTCTGCAGACCAAGCGGTCGCGAGTTTGGTTCCCAGCCCGGCCCCTGAACAGTCGTGAAGATTGATCATGAAATATTTTCTACGCTCATTCTCTCCCTTCCGCTGACTTAAGGGCAGTTGTGAGTTTGTTTGTTTTATTGAGTATTTACGGCCCAGTAAACAGCTAAGGTCATGCCGAGGCGGTCAGTTAAGCTACTCAAACTGTTCCATGACACTGTTCCATGGTATGGCCCATGTTCCTTCTTTCGAATGTGTTCTCTACTCTCGAAGAAGCTCTTTAAGATTTTAATTAGACCTCCTAAACGTTTAACCAGTACTTAGTGCACATACTTTCGCCAGTAACTGACAACTGCCCTTCTTGAATCAGCAGAAGGGAAAGAATGACCATAGAAAATATTTCATGATCAGTCTCCACGAGCGTTTTGTGGCCTGTCTGGGAATCGATCTCAGGACCCCTTGACCTGCAGTCTGACGCGATGCCGACTGCGCTAGCAGGCCGCCGGCAAGGATAGTTGTCTGTTACTGGCGGAAGTATGTGCACTCAGTATTGGTAACCAGGTCAACCGCTTAGTATGTCTAAGCCTGCCCAGACACAGTGTGACGGAGGATGAACTGACAGGCTTGTGGTACCTCATCCAGCCTCGTTGAGGCAGTTCAGATGAGGGGTTTATACGCAGATCTGACAAAAATTGTCACCCAGTGCCCACTCACATCTAGAACTCTGCAACTTATTCTCCTAATGTCGTCATTCTATTCTATTCTGAAGCTTTCTTCAAAGTGTTTTACATGCAATTATGTTGCATTTGGACCTATACCTCGGATAGTGGTGCTGGTCTTGTAAGTCTACTGAGCGCTTTACACAAAAGCATTGCTTAGCCGTTCGTATGAGCGTTCTTGTCATATATTTCGACGTTTCGCTCTTCTTCTATTCAAGATAATAATTTAAACCTAGGCCCCAATCAATCGATCGTTCTCAGCTCAGGCACGTTTTGGGGCGGCTAGGTCGGATACCGATCCCAGGAACAACGTGCACACTATCTTTGAATTTGACACAGATGACAGACGGACTCAGGCACCCAGACAGTTTCTATTAAGGAATCGTTCGGCAGAACCCCTGGGAAGGACCCATACCATTGCATCAGGGTACTATATGTAGTTTCTTTGTTTACGACAATGACAGCGGGAGGTAATTAGTTGTTTGGTCGTTTAGGTTTTAACGGCCCTTTGAGATAGTATTTCAGTCTATATCGAGCCGTCTCCCAGAGAGTAGGCGAGAAAGGAGAAAGGACAGATGAGAGAAAAATGTCCAAACAACCCTTCCCGTATCTACTGCAAAATAGCAAGCACTGCCGGTCCTTGCCCCAAAATAATCAAAATAAGTAGGACGCACCAGTACTGAAAGTTACCCATCACCATCGCCCGACCCGACCGCCCAGTTAACCCACTAGAGGTAGAAAACACTCCGAGGCTTTCTCGCCCTCGGAGGACTTTTCCACTCGAATTTTCATCCTACTCATGCTTGTACCACTGGCTTGTTCAGCCATTTTCAACCCAAATATCAATCACACAAATGAATAACAACAACTCATTTTAGTAAAGATGTACAACTATGCACAACGGTGAAATACACGTCATTGGACACGGTTAAATAAATATTCTAACACAGTGCGCCTGTAGAAGCAAAGGAAAGTTGCCGTGTTTTATTCTGCAACAATTCACTGTTACGGAGCGCGTGAGTCTAATTGCTGACGTCACTGCAATAACTGACGTAATTTTGTGACGTTTTCAGACGTTAGACGGTGTAACGTCTCTTTCTCTTTCTTAAATCGCCATAAAAACGTACATTTATCTTAGATACAGTTAAGAATATTGGCGGGAGCATGAACGCGCTGGCAGGAAGGTTGGGAGAGTTTGAATGAAAAGAATAGTTTTTCAGCGTTTTTGAGTGTTAGAATCGAAATAGTTCAGTTCTAGCATTGAATTGTTGAGTAATAATTCACTGTTTGTCGGTCAGTTGTAAGTAGATATATCACTCGCGCTCCGCGCTGGTGATATGATCTACTTTACAACTGACCTCCAAACAGTGAATTATTACTCAACAATTCACTGCTAGAGCTGATCTATTTCTTAAACAAAGCGTGGCGGATCTAGCTCGTTTTCCTTTTTTGCTTTATTTGAAAAGAAGGGGTTGTGATTTATTATTTTATTACTATTCAAGAAAGAAACTGGAAAACTTTGTTCACGAACTTAGAGACCTTATATATGCCACTAAAGGTTTCTGATGTCGGGAATTTCGTTGGTCGTTAGTCGAGCCTTAGTTGTACTAGTCCAACTGTAAGCTGTAAAACTGCAAGTCATCTATGGCCTTGATATTTTGTTATGCATGCTTCAAAGGCATTTTGCCCCTTTGTGAGCTCTGTAGGAACATAGAAAACATGACATTACGAGCCATCACAAGCTTGTTTATCACTGATGTCTCCCAGAATGCAAGACTTACATTAGATGCAATCTTATAACATTCTTTGTCATACATTGCATTCATATGGGAAGTGAAAGTAATGCTTTTTACATGCAGTATGGAATGAGATGAGCATAAAGAATGTGAATCATCAGGGTTAATCTTCTAAATCATTATAATGAGAATTACATACATGAGCCGCGACACAAGAAAACCAACAATGTGGTTGTGCGCCCAGCACAGACTCAGATCAGCCTGGGCATCCGCCCAGTCTGATCAGAGTCTTTGCTGTCCGCATGAAGATAGCTTAGACCCTTAGCTACCCTTTAAGGGCAAAGCGAGGATTCTGATCAGACTGGGCGGATGCCCAGACTGATCTGAGTCTGCGCTGGGCGCACAACCACATTGTTGTTTTTTTCGTGTTGCGGCTCACATCATTTAACATACTCCAGTAGCATACATTGTATGAAATTCATTTCATTAACTTTAAAGCCAAAGCAGGAGACTCCCCTGGTTGCAGAATAATGTATGTTGCACTGTCATACATGTGGCTATCCCATACAAAAAATATAAGGAGCTGCCAACTGTTGCAGCCTATAGGCTGCCTAAGGGTCACTTTGTAGGCTTCCTATAGGCTGCCAATGGGAAAATTGCTATGTAAATGTGGAGCTGCCTACTCCTTATATGAAGTAGGCAATCAGTAGGCAGCTACCTTGTTTAGAAAGGTACCTACTCTGCCTACTGATGAGCGTCCTACTGGCTGCCTTAACTGAGCTGCCTACTCTGCCGTAACGAGACAGCTGCCTACTAGAGAGTTGCCTACTCTGCCTACTAAAATGGCCTGCTCTGCCTACGAGAGAGCTGCCTACTCTGCCTACTAGAGCACTGCCTACTCTGCCTACTGTAGAGCTATAGCTACATGGTGAGACATGTAATACTATTTTGACCTGATGACCATCTCAACTTCACCTTATTTTGCAGTATAGCACAATGCATTGCTTCCTGAAGGATTTTTATTTTTCCAAACATTTTCTTTTTCCACTTGGTCAGCAGCTTGCTTTATTTTCATGGCTGTCCAGAAAAACTGTACAAAAGATGGATTCTGTGAAAGGAACACAGCAAACTATAACAGAAATTGCAGACTTTGAAAACACTAGAATCTGAAAATATTGAGCCAGTAAGATAACCATGTGACCTTCTTTGACTGATATCCAGAAATCGGATGCCAGACTTCTGGTTGCCAGAAACATTGCTGTTTATGCACAATGCAGCGCTTTTGGTTCATGGGTTTATACACTGCCATAAACTAAAATACCAGAGCAAACCATAAAGACAAGTTTCCTGGTTTAGCTCTGAAAGTACCGTATTAATCCTAATAAGCACCTCTGCTCTGATAAACGCCTGCCTAGTTTTTCCAGAAATAATGTTATATTGACTTGCTAACCTCCATGTTTTACATCAGTCTTACAAAGGGGAAAAACATGAACTCCTGTTTGGTTCTTTGGACGACATAGCTCTTTGAAATGGGGTCTTCTCTTAAAGGAAAGAATTTTCTCCTATAGGAGCAAATTCTTTCCTTGAAGACTGCTGACCCCTTTTGAGAAGGGAGGCAAAAAAGAGGAAAATAGTAGAGTTCATCCATCCATCTGTCGAGTCTGATTTCCCACCAGACCTGACTAACATAGTTCGGTAATATTCACTGTTTAAAAGGTCTTCAAAGAAAGGAGCCTGATGAGACCTTTTCTGTTCCCATAGTTACAGGTTGTAAAACACAAACTTCTGCTGTAGTTAGAGCCCATTTGTAATGTTTCGTTCCAGTACTGCACACTGAACCAGAAAAACTGGCTTTATTTCAAAGATGGAATTTCTTTGAAGTTATTCCTGTTCTTCCAGAACTTGATCTTTTATATCTGTACTGAACCTAATAATGCCTTGCTTCCCATAAAAAAGAATTAGCCAAACAGTGAAGACCCAGATGGTATATCACCACAAAACATGAAGACTATGAAGGGCCTACAGTGTTTGCATAAATACAGAGGGATTTCTAAAGCAAAAATATGAACTTAGATTACCCCCCACCCCCTTTAGAAATGGGCCTGTATGTACTTGTTATGTGGTATAGGCTTTGATGTGCAAGAATGAAAGTCTGCATGGAAAAAGCCCACTGGTCACTTTCTCCAGTGTTATGGATTATGAACAGGAATTATCATATTATGCAGCTAACTCTATTTTGATACCGGTATCTAGTAGATTTGGGCCCAGTTGTTGAAAACTAACAATGTTGTTAGATGGGGTGGGCTGGGGGAATGGGGCACCCGGGGGCGGTTGCTGATCATGCCTTATGTCATGTTGTGGATTTTCCTACGGACTGGCTAAAATTAGCTCAGGAATGAGATTTCTGGCATAAAATTGTATGGAAATGCCATAAAAATAGTAAAATAACAGGATCTTCACTCTTGGAAAGTCATAAAGAATGAAGCTCAGTAGTAGAAAGGAAAACCTACTTATACTTAATAAACAGGATATTGAATGATTATTAATGTTTTTTTGAAATATTGAAATACTAAAGGAGCAAAGGTCAGCAAATTGACCCCTACTGAGAAGCATTAGGGAGGCAAAAATGGTAGAGAGGTACACTCATTCACACTCACTTCTACTATCACTTAATACTATCAATTATTTATAAGAGGTAATTTGGCAGTGGCTGTTTTTTTTTTTTTTACTTTTTATGCCTTAAAGATTTTGTAAGATTCCCCTTTGAGTTTAATAGGATTACTTTGGTACATATACATATATACAGCTGTAATAAAGGGAAACTGTAATCTAATAGATAGTAATTGATAACATTTTGTAGAATTAATGTTGTACACAGTATGTGCAATTACTAGGTTAAATGTGGTATAAAATTTAAATGAATTAAAATTAATGAGTATCAGTGGCAATGACCAGTGGCTAATAGAAATAAAAGTTGACATAATGATCTGTTTTGTGATTGACAACCCAGCTGGTGTACTTCAGCCTCAATATTGTAACCTTTGATGCTGAGGTTTATGATGAGCAAAACTTCTGTTTTTTCTGTGGCATATTTTAAAACATGGAGTGGAGAGTGGAGTGGAGTGGAGTGGAGTGGACTGGAGTAGACAGTGGTGGAACGGAATGGGATATATCTGTGCTTGTTTTTAGCTACACTGCATTTCATTGATTTTGGATGGCACTCTTACCAGAGGGAGCAAATTATTTCCTATAATAGTGTCATTTTTCCTGTAAGAGTACAATGCCAGGCTCTGGGCATCATGTGGGAGCAAATTGTAACCAATGGAATGGAATGACTTGGTTTCCAGTACTCTGCTTCTACAGAGGTATTTGAGCAAGCAATGTAGACCCAGATTGGGCTGTTCTTAAGGAGCAGTTTGATGATTAGGCCCTATGGTGGCACATTCAAGGTCTCTAGGAGCAGGGGTAGTAGAGTGGATAGCAGGCTGAACTATCAATTCAGGGTCGGCAAGATTGATTCCCCACTTCTCCAGTCCTTTGGATGAGACTTCAAACCAAGGTGCTGTCTCCGTATGACCTAGTTGTTGGTGGGACATTTAACCCCGAGTTCACTCACTCACTCCAAGGTCTCTAAATAGCTGGTGGCAAGTCTCTGATTCCATTCATAAAACAGATTGTTTATTGTTCAAGCTACCACTTCTGATGGTTCCTAATGGTTCTTATATCCTGCAGGCAAAAAGAAGAGAAAAAGCAGCTTGAGGTCACAACCCTTTCATAATTAGCCACTAATTGTAGGTAATCAAAGTTTTGGATGTGATGTATGGAGTACATAAACCATGTTGATGTACCAAATAACAGGGGAAATACCAGATACTGTATTTTCTCTAAAACAGACACAAAAATGCACCTGCAAACAGTTTCCATCCAGATCAGACTGCCCAGGAATAGTATGGTTAGGGTAACTGACCGTCCTGACATGACCATAGCTGTTTATACCGTGGTCGTAAAACAGCAACTACATCAGGGTCTATACCATATATGTTCGAATTTTATAGTAAACACAGTAATTGCTTAAAATGTCCCAATATTTTGGGTAATTTCAGTAGTTCTATGCAAGGTAGCCTAAATTCTTAGCAAGTTGTAAGTTTGGTCTTATCTTTACTTTCTTCTTGGATTATCTAGGCTTAATCCTTGATCTTTGATCTTGTGTGGTTTTGGCAGTGGATTGCAGGATTTCATGATAACATGCAGGTTTGCTTTGATCTTATACCAGTTCTTTGTTGCTTTTTGTTTAAACACAGGTGAAGACCTGTCTAATTTTGGCCACACCCTTAGTTTCAGTGCCATTTGCACAAGGGGGACAACTAAAACACAATAATTTGCATCCCTGGTGGGTCAGTAAATCCTTTCTCTATAGGGAGCAAATTCTTTCATTTAAGAGTAGCCCCATGTGAAAAGGGAGACAACTGTTTCCATCTGAGTTGTTGTTTGTGTTTAATTTTACTCATACACCTAAGTGTTTGGGCTTGAATTAATTTATTTTGATTGAAAATATTAATAAATATGTGAGAACATAGATAGTTTGATAGAATAATCAGTGTTTATCACAAATTGATCCAAGTCCTTGTATTCTCTCAGTCTGTGATATTTGATGTGTGTTTATTAATTATTTCTCTTTTTCAGGCTGATCAAGTGCCAGCATGGAATTCAAGAATGTATAAAGTTTAGGTGAGTGCCTGAAATAGTTGTTTCTGTTATTGTGAATGTAGTGGCATAACTGTTTAATGAATAACCTGGGGTTGGCAATGGGTCTGGACATAGACAGTAGTCAAAAAGCTAGCCTGCTGGGTTGTTAAACCCAATTCTCTTTATCAGTCAGTATTACGATGTATGGGTATAGTCTCAGGGGAAGCATCTAAACCATTTGCCTCCCTTCTAAATAGTAGTCAACTCTTGAAGGAAAAAAATGGCTCCTAGAGGAGCAAATTTTTTCCTTTAAGAGTTAACTGGTTTTGGTCTGTTTCTTTGTCCAGGGAAGTAAACAGGAAGTCACAAAAGTTATTCCCCTTTGTAAAAAAGGTCTGAAAAATACATGACAGTATCCACCCACCTCAATAAGTCAAAGAAAAAAGAATGCCTCTTTGTGCTGTAATTTGTACCAACAACTGTGCCATGATGTTTATTCTTGGGCCCCCACATAAAAGACAGTGTTATCCTATAAATCATCAGGGAATATTGGTGATTATTATCTAGTGATGGATTATATTATACCATTCAATGGATTATGAGTTCTCTTCAATAGAAAGAAGGCATTAATCAACCCTTATAACGAAAACATCTATAGAATTAAAGTAAGAATTGTTCAGGAAAAGTCAGTTTAACCCATTCCATTCGGACTACCCCTTTAGGGGTATCTGGGCAAACAGTTTGATCTCAGATCAATGTGGGGCCTGATCTGAGATTCAAACTGTTTGCTGCCTAGACATCATTTCTACAAGAGTTAGTTATAGACAAATATTGTCAAAATATTCACAATATTTGATGCAGACGACAATTTCAGCAGATGACAAACAAGAAAAATCTTTAAAAAAAGATAATCGGCGCAATGTCTCTAGTTGAAGATTTGACAATAACTTTCATGAATATGTAAGCTATGTCGGCAGGCACCCACATCCGTAATTTTGACACTGTGTAGCGACAACGACCTATCTCACGATTCAGCTGTCCAATTTGGTATTCCAAAATGGACCGCGGTCGCATTGCAGTACGGCGAGAAAAAAACGAAGATTAAATATTCATTGACCTTTGATATTATTGGATAGATTTTGACATAGGCGTTATTGTCACCCGACGTAGGCGGAGGGGGACTATAGAAATGACCCTCGTCCGTCCGTGTGTCAGTCCGTCCGTCCTTCCGTCCTTCCATCCGTCCGTCCGTCCGAAATCTTGTCCCCGCAACTCCTCCTACGTCTTTCATCGGATTGATTTGAATTTTTACAGATTGTATTCTTATGATATGAAGATGTGCATGTGGTTTTTGATTTTTGTTTCGGCCATTTTTGATGGAGTTACGGCCCTTGCTGACTCAGACCTTGTCCCCGCAACTCCTGCCACATCTTTTATCAGATCAACTTGAAATTGTGCAGAATGTTTCATCATGATCTGAAGATGTGCATGTGATTTTGGAATTTCAATTTCCCAATATTTTACAAAGTTATGGCCCTTTGTCGTTTTTGGCAATTTTCCAACTTGACCGAGAGAGCTGAAATTTAGTATGCTATTAGCATTTGGTAAATTGAGTATTCTGATTATTGTTAGGATATGCTAAATTTATTAGTGACACAGTTATTCCCCTTTCATAGATGATAGACATTCACTTAAAGGTAAAAGGATAACTCAAGAACTATTCATATTAATGGGCTGAATCTTCATAAATGCAATGTTCATATTTCATCAGATTCATATTAGGAGGATTATGGCCCTTGTTATTTTGTTATTGGGTATATGGTCTTGATGTTTAGGCATTCTGTAAGGGCCTAAAGTTTCAGTAACCTGATTTTACACACATATGCCCAGTCCTGAACTTAAGTATTTTGTAACCTCATAGAGGCCCAGTAATTGGGTATATGTCTTTTCTTATGCTTCAATTATTTTTTCCTGTACCAGATTATGTTGTACACATATTTTCTGGTTTTGGCCATACAGTTACTCTGAAACGGAATAAAGGGCTGCAGTTTGTGACACATTTCAAACGTCGGGTGACACTTGGCCGATGGCCTTTTATTTGACCAATGGAATCTTGTGAAATGTGGAACAATATCGAAATTATACGAGGCTGTGCCTAAAAAAGTACCCAGAATGCAATGGGTTAATCAGTTGATCAGAAACTGAACAGCTTGCTCTTGTTAAGAAGTATGGATGCATCACTAAGTGTGTTTCATTCCTTTCCAAAGGGAGACAGCCGGGCCGCATAGCACAATCAGTAGGGCACTTGAATTATAAGCCAGAGGTCCTGGGTTTGATACCCGGTCCGGCCATTTACTTTCATTTCTCCTTCTGCTGATTGTCAGTTACTGGCGAAAGTAAGTGCACTTAGTACTGGTTAACCGCTTAGGAGGTCTAAAGCCTGCCCAGGAATAGTGTGGTTAGGTTAACTGACTGTCCAGACATGACCATAGCTGTTTACTGTGGATGTTAAACAATAACACACCAACAACAAAGGGAGACAATTTGTTTGATTTCCTATTTGCTCTCTGTACATGTAGCATGTGGTACATCCCTGGAGTTATTGACCGATGCGTTCTTTCTAAAGAGTTGATATTTGTGTGGTTTTTAACTGCTCAGCAGGCTGCCTTTTAGAATGACCCCAGGAGGCTGTCATTGTATGCTAATGACAGATTCAAGCTGTGTCACATATGTTGTGTCCCATACTGTATAAAGAATGACTTAACTCTTTAAGTACCAAAAAGCAGACGACAAAATTTACGTCTGCAAAAAATAAAAAAATGCCTTGTCCAAAACATTTCATATTGAAAATTCTAAGACTAGAGGGCAAACAGTGTAGATCTAGATGAGGCGGCTCATCATTAGCCGCCTCATCAGGATCTACGCTGTTTGCAAATTTTGCTAATTTCTTCACTGGGGCTTAAAGAGTTAATATGTTAAACATTGGCAAAGATAGTCTGATAATCAGTATATACCCAGTTCAGGCTCCTGTTAGAGAGAACAAAGTTTATAGCAAGCATCAAATAGCATATGTCTAATGAGCTGTTTGGGATTTCAAGCTACGAAAGAGCAGTGTTAGCTTTATGGCAAATGATTAGGAATTCCCGTTGCAAACAGTCATACTTTTTAACTTATTATGTCACTTGATTGTTTTCTTTGGTTGGAGCATTGGTAAGACTCTATCACAGTCTAATACTCTGTTGAGACGATACCTGTTTCGATTCGGAACAGATTGCTCCGCAATAAGTAATCCGGAGCGAACCCACTTGTTTGTTTAGACTATACCGTTTTCGATTCGGTGCAAGTTACTTCGCAGTGAGGTAATCCGGACCTAAATATGCCCGAAGTCAGTCCAAAAATAAATTTTAATGCGGATTCGCTTCGGTTTGGTGTTTAGACACGACTTTTAATCCGAAGTAAAAGTTAATTCGGTTTCGATCCAAGGTGTTCTGTAGGATTAGTTTACTCCGAATTAGTTTTTAATTCGAATTAGATTTGCTAGTGTAAACAGTTAATTCGAAGCGAATTCGGAATCGATTTGGATTAAAACTCTAGTCTAAACAGGGTATAAGAACCTGGCTTTGCAGTCACACGTACAGCAGTGGAACTGTCTAAGCTTTAGCTTGGTTGGAGTGCTTCCACCAGATAAGAAATGTGACAACATGTATTTACCTTAGGGAACAAACTACACTTTGGAACAATTTTAGGCAGCAAGACCTTAAATTTGATTCTTTAAACAAACCACGTATAAGTGTCCATGATGATAGATTGTATCGCCAAATATTAGCTGTAGCTGTGAATTTAGCATAAAAAACTATAAAATTACACTTTGAAAGCTGCAATAAGGTTTTAGAGGCAATTAATTATTGGTGTTTCTAAAAATAGTAACCTTCACTGAAGGATATTCTGCGAGGTTGTACCTAGAGGTATATTGTGCTGACTGCAAATGCAGATTTCTTGTGATTTGTATTTCATCCTTTTTCATGACTTTTTGTCCCAGCAGGCTTACAAGTAGTCCTACTTTTTCCTACTTTTTCCTACTTTTCCTACTTTTTTATACCCCCCGCAAACTGTGTTTGTGGGGGTATACTGTTTTGACGTTGTCCTTCCGTCCGTCTTTCCGTCCGTCCGTCCGCAACGCCTTAAATTTGCTCCGATTTGTTTCAAATTTTGTCCAAGGATGCAGCATAAGAAAATAGTGGATACGTATTTTTCAATTTTTCCGTCAAGGTTTATATTGTGGAGTTATGCCCCTTTGTATTTTTCGTGATATAAGTTTGTTATCGCAACTCCTCCTAGACGGTTTGACGGATTTTCTTGAAATTAAGTATGTGAATAGATATTGGTATGAAGATGTGCATTAGGGTTTTCATTTTTAATTCTGCCCCTTTTTGTCTGAGTTATGCCCCTTTTTGATATTTTTTGCCCTATTTTATAGGATTTTTGCATTGAATTTGCTCCAATTTGTTTGAAATTTTGTCCATGGATGCAGCATTAGAAAATAGTGGATACGTATTTTTCAATTTTTCCTGGAAGGTTTATTTTGCGGAGTTATGCCCCTTTGTATTTTTCGTGAAATAAGTTTGTTATCGCAACTCCTCCTAGATGGTTTGACAGATTTTCTTGAAATGAAGTATGTGAACAGATATTGGTATGAAGATGTGCATTAGGGTTTTCATTTTAAATTCTGCCCCTTTTTGCCTGAGTTATGCCCCTTTTTGATATTTTTCACCCTATTTTACAGGGTTTTTGCATTAAATTTGCTCCAATTTGTTTGAAATTTTGTCCATGGATGCAGCATAAGAAAATAGTGGATACGTATTTTTCAATTTTTCCTGGAAGGTTTATATTGCGGAGTTATGCCCCTTTGTATTTTTTGTGAAATAAGTTTGTTATCGCAACTCCTCCTAGATGTTTTGACGGATTTTCTTGAAATTAAGTATGTGAGCAGATATTGGTATGAAGATGTGCATTAGGGTTTTCATTTTAAATTCTGCCCCTTTTTGCCTCAGTTATGCCCCTTTTTGATATTTTTTGCCCTATTTTATAGGGTTTTTGCATTAAATTTGCTCCAATTTAATTCAAATTTTGTCCATGGATGCAGCATTAGAAAATAGCGGATACGTATTTTTCAATTTTTCCTGGAAGGTTTATATTTCGGAGTTATGTCCTTTTGTATTTTTCGTGAAATAGGTTTGTTATCGCAACTCCTCTTAGATGGTTTGACGGATTTAATTTGAAATTAAGTATGTGAACAGATATTGGTATGAAGATGTGCATTAGGGTTTTCATTTTAAATTCTGCCCCTTTTTGCCTCAGTTATGCCCCTTTTTGATATTTTTTGCCCTATTTTATAGGGTTTTTGCATTAAATTTGCTCCAATTTAATTCAAATTTTGTCCATGGATGCAGCATTAGAAAATAGCGGATACGTATTTTTCAATTTTTCCTGGAAGGTTTATATTTCGGAGTTATGTCCTTTTGTATTTTTCGTGAAATAGGTTTGTTATCGCAACTCCTCTTAGATGGTTTGACGGATTTAATTTGAAATTAAGTATGTGAACAGATATTGGTATGAAGATGTGCATTAGGGTTTTGATTTTAAATTCTGCCACTTTTGCCTGAGTTATGCCCCTTTTTGATATTTTTATATTTGCCCTGTTTTATAGGGTTTTTGCCTTTTTGCTTCCATTTTATTCAAATTGGGTTAGTAGATGCAACATATGGAAAGAGCTGATACATATTGTTCAGTTTTTTCGGAAAGGTTTTCCTGCTGAGTTATGTCCCTTTGTAGTTTTCGTAAGAAAAGTTTGTTATCGCTTCTACTCCAAGACCATTTGACGGATTTTCTTGAAATTAAGTATGCGACACATATTGGTATGAAGATGTGCATTAACCCTTTTTGCATGAGTTATGCCCCTTTTTTTATATGTTTTGCCCTAGTTTGAAGATTTTTTATGCCATTTTCAATTCCATTTTATTCAGATTTGGTGCACAGATACAGTAGAAGCAAGAGTTGGCACATATTGCTCTGTTTTTCTCAAAAGGGTTTTCCAGCTTTGTTGTGCCCCTTTGTAGTCTTGGAAAACAGAGTTTGGTGTCGCTGCTTCTCCTAAACCATTTGATTGATATTAAATATGTGAACATATATTGGTATATAGATGTGCACTTGTAGTTGTCATAACATGTATGCTGTATACATGTAAATGTAAAACTTAAATGACAAAGCTGCATGCCTAACTGTTAAATGCGGGGGGTATTTAGTAAGCCATGCTTACTGCCACCTCTAGTTTGCCCTGTTCCTACTTTTTTCCTACTTTTTTCAAAAATATTCCTACTATTCCTACTTTTTGAATGAAAATGAAAATAAAAAAATGTATATTTCAAAATATTTTAGTCTGTTGCAGAATGAAACATGCTACATGATATAAGGACTGATGGCATATACTACTGATGTGGTTCTTACAGAGTCTTTGAACATGCTACTGTTGACCTCTTATGCAAGCTGCATGGGAAATATGTCTCTACCACTGGCCATTCACGCCTAAGAGGAAGTTTGAATTGAACATTTTGCACATGCATGTTGCTTAATATGAAGGATGAGGCCCTCTGAAGGGTTTTGGGTAGCTGGGGAGAATGGCCATTTTTTTCAGGGAGTTTGGGAGCACTAGCAGTTATTTTCAGGGAGCTAGGGAGCAAGCTCTTAATTTTGGGGAGCACTATCAGAATGTGATATTCTGAATTTTTTTTGGCTTCTGGGGGGCTGCGCCCCCCAGACCCCCTATTTATACATGTCAATAATACCATTTTAGCCATTCTTTTCAAACAAAAAAGGACTTCCGGTGGTCATTCGGACTTGCAAATGCTAGCATTTCTGGTTCAATTCTGTCTACAGGTGGAAATGACTGCTTTTACTCATCTTGCAGTCTAACACATGTTCCAGAGAAAGATATTGGGATGCTGCCCATTCAACTGGGAAATTTAATTTCTGACTGCTCTATTTTCTTGTGCCCTGACAAATCACATTCAGGTCCTCTTATTTCATATAAACAACCATTATATCTTGTTCAAAGCAACATTTTCATATTATAAGCATCTTACCTCCTGGTTCTCTCTCTGGAACAACATTGAAAAGTCTTTCACTACATTTTATGTTTTGTTTAAATGTTCAATTTGATTAATAAAAAAAAATTCAGGTTGACAGCAGCATGTTCAATAAGAGCTCAGAGCCTCCTGAAGTTAGACAGCCCTTATATCTTGTGAATGGAGGTTTTCTGAACTGTTCTTCTGCGTTAAAGTGAAATAATATTTATGAGATTTATAGGTAAGTTTGTTTAAATAATTCCTACTTTTTATCATAAGATTCCTACTTTTTTCCTACTTTTTTCTTGAAATGATTCCTACTTTTTTCCTACTTTTTCATGAAAAGCCACTTGTAAGCCTGAGCTTGCTTTTAACATATTGATAAACACACATAGCTGTTGAAATGTAGTATATGAAAATATTTTTCTGGGAATAAGGATTTTAACAAAACTAGACAGTCATTTCACATATAAGCTTTCTTGAAATTGTAAAGCCATATTTACAGGCTTACAAGTAGTCCTACTTTTTCCTACTTTTCCTACTTTTTTGCCCTGTTCCTACTTTTTTTCCTACTTTTTTCAAAAATATTCCTACTATTCCTACTTTTTGAATGAAAATGAAAATAAAAAATGTATATTTCAAAATATTTTAGTCTGTTGCAGAACGAAACATGCTACATGATGTAAGGACTGATGGCATATTCTATTGATGAGTTTCTTACAGTCTTTGAATATGCTACTGTTGATCTCTTATGCAGTGGTGCCTTTCTGGAAATGTGTTGAACATTTTTAATATGCATGTTGCTTAATGTGAAGGATGAGGCCCTCCCAAGGGTTTTGGGTAGCTGGGGAGAATGTCCATTTATTTTCAGGGAGCTGGGGAGCACTAGCAATTATTTTCAGGGAGCTAGGAAGCAAGCTCTTAATTTTGAGGCGCTGGGGAGCGCTGTCAGAATGTGATTTTCTAAATTGTTTTGGGCTTCTGGGGGGCTGCACCCCCCAGACCCCCCATTTATACAGGAATAGATATCATTTTAGTCATTCTTTTTAGCCAAAACAAACTTCTGATGGGCATTCAGACTTGCAAATACTAGCATTTCGGGGCTGACTAGAGGTAGAAATGACTGCTTTTACTCATCTTGCAGTAGTTGTGCTTGTTAATCAATTTACAAAGTAAGGTGTTTTTAATTGTATACTCATTCTAATGCATGTTCCACAGAAAGACATTGGGAAGCTGTCCATTCAACTCTGAAATTGAATTTCTGACTGTTCTTGCCCTTGTACCCTCACAGATCACACTCAGGTCCTTCTATTTCATTTAAACTACCATTATATCTTGTTCAAAGCAACATTTTCATAAAAGCATCTTACCACCTTGTTCTCTTTCTCTCTGGAACAACATTAAACAGTTCTTTCACTATGTTTTATGGTTTGTTTAAATGTTCAATTATTTGATTAATAAATAAAAAAAAAATCAGGTTGACAGCAGCATGAACAGTTAGATTTCAGAGCCTCCTGAAATTAAACAGCCATTATATCTTGTGACTGGAGTTTTTCTGAACTGTTCTGCAGCATTTAAGTGAGTTAATGTATACGAGATTTATTGGTAAGTTTGTATAAATAATTCCTACTTTTTATCATAAGATTCCTACTTTTTCCTACTTTTTTCATACTTTTTTCATGAAATGATTCCTACTTTTTTCCTACTTTTTCATGAAAAGCCACTTGTAAGCCTGTCCCAGTATAATACCCATAAGGCTATGTACATGTTGAACAAACCAAAATGATGCTAGATGGCTTGGAAAAAATCATTTCCGAACCCTGCCTAGTTGAACATGCATCAGTTTTCTCTGACATTTAACCCTGAGAGTGCTAGAAAAATATTTCACCTGGCCCTAAATTGGGGGTAGGGGTATCTCAGAAGCCATAACTTTCACAAACTCTGGTCGATTTGTTTGAAATTTTCAATCAATAACAACGATGTGGGAGCTGCCATTACTGGAAGTTACCAAGGTCATGTGACCTTCCATATTTGGATGTCACATGATACACCGGGAACGGACATAGACACGTAAAAAAAAAAAGAATAGTACAAGATATTAGCGCCAGTGATATGCTTTGTATGACAAAAGTAATTGCTTGTCTGAGGGCCGCTGTTATTGCTGAATAAATTATCAAGAGAGAAAGTTTGGAAGGATGAAGTTTAGTTGACAGAAAATCGGCATCAAGTAAGTAGGGGTAGTCACCTGAAAAGTTGATGTTGAAAATATAAATTTTGGACGTTTTCTCCGAGTTTTAAAGTCAACAAATCAGTTAGGTGGGTAAAACCTTGTTCTAGTAGAAAGCAGATTCCCTCCTGCATAGGACAACTGCAAATGATGGGGCGTACTTGATGTCTAGTGTGCCTGACAGGCTCTCAAAGTGACCTACCCCTAGAGCGAGACAATAGTCACACTTAGCACTCTAAGGGCTAAAACAAGACCCAAATTACATATTATTTATAATAAAGTGATTAAGCAATAAAACATGCATGTGCCTGTGGTCTTAATTTGTTAAATGTTCAAGAAAATTGTAATAACAGCAAAGTGAGAAAAATTATGTCAGAATCATTTTGATTGCTTCCAGTAGTGTTGGTTACCATAGTAACCAATAGAGTACAAGCATAAAAAAAGCAGAAAAAAACCTGTGCTGCCATGCAAGAAAAAAATGTACTGTTTGCCATATCAGAAACTAGTTGCCTGACCTGTCGATCACAATATTTGGCGTCAATTTTCTCGTGCCCGAGGCAAGCAGACTGTTCATATTGATTGGACAGACTCAAAGGCTGATCTGGATCTTCATTGTTAATACCTTGCTCAACAAACAGACCAGGTTCCTGGAAAATCTACCTGTCAGGTAGATTTTCCAGGAACTTGGTCTGTTTTGTTCAAAAGATTAAGACCAGCAGGTGAAGATAGATGGATGCTTTAATCTGCTGTTTTCCAAGGAAATACATAAAAAATGTACTCTGGGGTTAAGAAACTTTTTGAGAGCACACTTCCTCTGACCATTAAGAGAAATCGAAAACATTTAGTGCAGTAATTGTCCTAAATGCTTGGACACCTTCAACATATACCCTCAATATCTAACTGTGAAATTTTGATGAGTTGATATTTAGCTCGCCTGTATGAAAGTACAGGAAGCTATTGTTGTCACTCTGACTTTGGAGTTGGCATTGGCATGGGCTTGGGTGTCACACTTGAAAGTTTTACGATAAAGTTCTTAATGTGAAGGGCAAGGTGCTGTCAGGCGAGCTATCCCGTATGTGGACAGGTCTAGTATTAATGGGCTATTTGTCAGAAAGGACCTGGTGATGTTCCAGCTGGATATTATGCTCTCATGGCTGTAAGCCCCAGGGATATTCACTATGACAAATTGATATGAGCCGCGACACAAGAAAACCAACAAAGTGGTTGTGTGCCCAGAGCAGACTCAGATCAGCCTAAGCATCCGCCCAGTACAATCAGACTCTCTGCTAAGCGCTTAAAAGGTAACTAAGGGTCTAACCATTCAGAAACCGAATACTCTGATCAGACTGGGCGGATGCCCAGGCTGATCTGAGTCTGCACTGGGCGCACAACCACATTGTTGGTTTTGTCGTGTTGTGGCTCAATTATTTTTTGCAACCCATGCTAATTAAGGTATGCACTGTGAAGAACTATCATTTTTTCATAATCTTAGGAAGGTTGTATTGTTGTGGTGACTGCTCTGTCATCGTTGAAGTTATCAACAAATTATATACTCACAGCATATAGGTCAATCTCAGAGAGCTTTTGGCAGCTGCGACCTAGCCGTCCATGGATTTCTTGGTTTTATATTTAATTCCAACTTCACAGGAAATAAGAATCTTTATCAAGCCGAGACTGCAAGTCCGCAATATTTTAGATATGATGCGTTTAACGGTAAAAATTCACAAAACAAAATTTTTTTGGCAATTTTCTATGTAATAAAAGATAAATGATAGATGGTTTTACTGTAATATAGCATTTAAACTATTTTGATTGTGAAATAAAAGACTTTTGTTTATGTTGCAACAAATGATTCCCACCTTTGAAGTATGTAGAAAGAAAATAAGAAATTTATTTCATGATTGTTTGGTTTGTGTAATGAATAAAATGGGTACCGTAATTAACCAAAAATTTTGGGACACAGGAATAATGAATAAAATGGATACCATAATTAACCAAAAATTTTGGGACAGTGGGGAAACAATGTAGAAGTATAAAAGGTGTATCTTGTGGAAACAAAAAGTATAGATCCAGATCAGACAGCTTCTTCAGTCTGATAAAAAAAAAAAATATGGCTGATTGTTGTCAATGTTTTGACAACAATCAGCCATATTTTTTTTTTTTTTTTTTTGATAAAAACAATTATTCTTGTATGTTCAGTTTTCCATGTTTAACGAGGCTACAGCTTATGAAACCATAACAGTGTTTGTAGAGCTTTGCGTACATGTACAGTTTTAGGCACCATCTCAGATGTTTGGAGACACAGCAAATTACTGTAATTTGTTTAAGTGCTTCAATAAATAGGTAAATACGGTAGTAGGTAGAGCTTATCACCATAAACAATCTAGTATCAATATCAGTTTCATCAATGTTGTTGCATATTGATTACAAATATTTCATTCATTCATCCGATGGCTTAGTTGTGGGACCACAGGATTATATAGGTGATTATAGGTGAGTGTTTTCCAGATGAAAATATTTAAATGCCTTGTATGTGTGGATGTTTTTGAGCTTTGTCCATACTGTTGTTGTGTCGATTTTTCCTTTAGCATAGCCACGGGGGTAATACCAATTTGCTTACCTTTGCTGTTGATGGATCCAGTACTGTGCAAAGACTGTATGTGGCTGTCAACATAGAATTGGGTCATCAGGAATTCATACTAATAACAGTACATTATTGTATTGTTAATGGCTGTCAACCAAAATGATACTGCTGTCTATTTCTCAGTCAACAACACTTTTGCACATATAATAACTGACTAGCTTGGCACAGGTATGGAAATTGGCACTACCCCGGTGATAGCAGTGTTAGAGCAGGGCCTTTATAAGGATTAATATGGTATGTGCCAAGATATATGACTTAGATCATCTGTAAAATACAGCTGATCTAAGGCCTGATTTCACATCGAATTTAGCACACAGATTAGCATTCGGAACACCAAAATTTTACATTGCGTCTACAGTAAAATAAACCACAGACTAGTTACAATGAGTTCTTTGACTGGGACGTGAAATTGGGCCTAAGTCATATATGAGCCGCGACACGACAATTGGTTGGTTGGTTGATTTGATGCTTAACGTCCACGGTAAACAACTAAGGTCATGTCGGGACGGTCAGTTAACCTAACCACACTATTCCTGGGCAGGCTTAGACCTCCTAAGCGGTTAACCAGTACTAAGTGCACATACTTTCGCCAGTAACTGACAACTGCCCTTCTTGAATCAGCGGAAGGCGACACGACAAAACCAACAATGTGGTTGTGCGCCCAGCGCAGACTCAGATCAGCCTGGGCATCCGCCCAGTCTGATCAGAGTCTTCGCTGTCCGCATAGATGTAGCTTAGATCCTTAACTACCCTATAAGCGCTTAACGAAGAGTCTGATTAAACTGGGCATATGTCCAGGCTGATCTGAGTCTGGGCTGGGCGCACAACCACATTGTTGGTTTTCTCGTGTCGCGGCTCATATCTTGATGCACATGATACAGAGTATCTTTTTCTGATCATTTAGTTCATGATTTGGTAATTATTACCTAATTTACCACAATTCTGGGTACCCCACTATTAATTTAAAGCAAAGAGGCCAGTGATTCAGACAGTTTATACCCTTTGTTTGATTTAATGGTCTTTGTTGCCTATTCATCTGACAGATTAATTACATATTTAAATATTTTTTATTTTCAGGAGCTGCTTTTTAGAATAAAGAGAACCTTTGGCGATAAAGTTATTTCTAGAAGGTAAGTATTTGTATATACAGTCATTACTTTAGAAGCACTGCTGATTTAAAAATAATTTAAAGGGCATTTTACTCCAAATTATGGTTGTATTCTTGATAAAAGCAAATGAGCAAAATTTTGTGGTTTAACTAATCAAAGAACTGAATTTATTAATAAACTAGAACTGTTGTAACTAATATGCCTGCAACGAATGGAAGTGTGTACTTAGTGTATTTTCACCATGGAATTCGCAAACACCAATACTCGGCATTGCAAATTTACACTATTACTGTATGTTTAATACTGTAGTGCTGGTATTTCCTTTAGTCTCCTTATGATGATCTGCAGGCTATTAGACAATTTGAAATTGACATGTCTATTGATTTATTGTATTTTTCCTCTGATGTTAGGATGTTTTAGATTTTTAATCAGCATAAATATTGACTGAATTGGTCCTAAATGCTGGGACACCTTAACCCTATTGCACTCAGAACAGCCAAAACTCCATAGAGCTTTGGCTGTTCTGAGTGCAATTGGGTCCTTAGAACAGCCAAAACTCCATAGAGCTTTGGCCGTTCTGAGTGCAATTGGGTCCTTAGAACAGCCAAAACTCCATAGAGCTTTGGCCGTTCTGAGTGCAATTGGGTCCTTAGAACAGCCAAAACTCCATAGAGCTTTGGCTGTTCTGAATGCAATTGGGTCCTTAGAACAGCCAAAACTCCATAGAGCTTTGGCCGTTCTGAGTGCAATTGGGTCCTTAGAACAGCCAAAACTCCATAGAGCTTTGGCTGGTTCTGAATGCAATTGGGTCCTTAACCCTATGGCTCTCAAAACGGCCAAAACTCTTTGGAGTTTTGGCCGTTCTGAGTGCAATAGGGTTAAAGCATCAGCAATGTCCTAAAATTTGGACAGGTTGATTTTACTAATCAGGTTGCTGCTGCAATAGCAGACAGTGCAGACTCTGATCAGACTAGGACATAAATCTCTGCCTACAGGGGTTTGTTCAGTCACTTCTGTCTCTATTCTTGAAGTTGTTTAAGTGTAACTTCGATAGCTGTCCAGGGTGAAAAATGATGCATTGATTTCGAATTTCAGCTGTTACAAAACCTGATGTAAGAAGCCTGAATAATGAGACACTTCTTTGCAGATAATTTGGAAGTATTTCTGTAAATTTTGGTGAAACATACATTGTGACACTTCATGAGGTGTTTAGCATATGTTGCAGCCGAGGTTGGTGTTCACGACCAATGTGACATGCAGGTCATTAACATCCACTGAGGGTTGCAGCAGACATTTGAGCCACGACACGACGAAACCAACAAATTGGCATGGCCACCTAGCCAAGTCTCGGGTCAGCCTTGGCATCTGCCTTGTCTGATTAGAGTCTTCGCTGTTGCAATGGAGGTAGTGTAGACAGTTAGCTACTCTTTAAGCGCATAGCTAAGACTCTGATCAGACTGAACAAATGCCCAAGCTGATCTGTACACTGGGTGTACATGCCACTATCTTGGTTTTGCCGTGTCACGGCTCATGTAACACTGAGAGGAAAAGTGTTTGAATATTATTTTTACACACTTTTAATTTGATTTTTATACCCCCGACATACGAAGTATGTCGAGGGGTATATAGTTTTCGTCTTTCCGTCCGTTCGTCCGTCTGTCCTTCCGTTCGTCCGTTCGTCCGTCCGTCCGTTAACATTTGCGTTAAAGTTTTGCGTTAAGTTTTTATTCTAGCTTATATTTCCATTATCATTCAATGGAACCTTTTGGTATATGACTAGGTATACTTCTAGGTTCATGCAGAATAGTTGACATCATCTGGATGCTGCTGTTGACCTAATGTCAAGGTCACAGACTTAAACATTTGCGTTAAAGTTTTGCGTTAAGTTTTTATTATTCTTTTATATTTCCAATATCCTTTGATGGAACCTTCTGCTATTTGATTAGGGTTACTTTAAGGTTCATACAGAGTAGTTGACATCATCTGGATGCTGCTGCTTACCAAAGGTCAAGGTCACAGACTTGTGTATTTGCGTTAAAGTTTTGCGTTAAGTTTGTATGCTTTGCTTATATTTCCAACATCCTTCGGTTAAATATTCTGATATATGACTAGGTTTACTTCTATGTTCATGCACAAAAGTCGACAACATCTGGACACTGCTGGTGACCAAAGGTCAAGGTCACAGACTTAAACATTTGCGTTGAAGTTTTGTGTTAAGTTTATATTCTTCTTTGATATTTCCAATATCCTTTGATGGAGCCTTTTGATATTTGACTAACTTTACTTTAAGGTTCATAGCTGCTTACCAAAGTCAAGGTCACAGACTTGTATATTTGTGTTGAAGTTTTGCGTTAAGTTTACATTGTTTGTTTATATTTCAAACATCCTTAGAGGAAGCCTTTTGACATATGACTAGATTTACTTCTCTGTGTTCATGCAGATTAGTTGACATCATCTGGATGCAGCTGCTGACCAAGGTCATGGAAACAGATTTAAACGTTTATAATAAAGTTTTGTGTTGAGTTGGTACTCATTGCTGATATTTGTAATATATTTTGATGGAACCATTTGATAAGTGACTAAGTTTACCATGTATAAGATTGGTTTCATTAGGCGGTGGTTTCGTTAGGCGGTGGCGCTGGTCGGGGGTATACGTGAGCCCCTGCTCACTTGCTCTAGTTTTACATTTATTCAGTTAATGTGTTATGTTCTGTTCTGTTCAATTCTCGTTTCGACGTTACCCAAGTGGCTCAACGGTACGTAACCATAGTTGCACACACTTGGCGCCGTGTGTCCGTTCAAAGTTAATTTGTTATTTTCTATCAATGATTTATATTTATTTCAGATTTGTGCAGTTGATGCTGTATAGATGGTGTGATAAAAATAAAAAAAGTGAAATCAGAATGAGGCTGCATCACCTGACCTGGTTGATGGCATCCATCTTGTCAGTATCAGTCTTGTCTACAGTTGCTCAAAGTGAGTCCTTTATGAGTTATTTCGTGACAAAACCAGTTTTAAAGTGAATGAATATACTGTCAGGGGAAGCAACTATGCCCTTTTCAGTTTTGCCTCCCTTTTCAGTGGGCATCAACTTGTAATGTTAGGAAAGAATATGTTACCCTGGAAGCAAATTTTTATGCCCCCGAAGGGATTTCGGGTGGCATATTAAAATCGCACCATCTGTCCGTCCGTCAGTCCGTCCGTCCGTAACAAATCTTGTCTAAGCGATAACTTAAAAACTACTGAAGCAAATTTGATGAAACTTTACAGAAAGATAGAGCACAATGAGAAGGTGTGTCTCGCACAAGAGTTTGGTTCCCATGCCCAAGGTCAAGGGCACAGTTGGGTCAAAGGTCAAATCATGTCTGAAATCGTGTCTCAGCTATAACTTACCAAGTACTGAAGCAAATTTGATCAAACTTCACAGAAAGATAGAGCACAATGAGAAGGTGTGTCGGGCACAAGGGTTTGGTTCCCATGCCCAAGGTCAAGGTCTGTGTCGGGGGTTAGAGGTCAAATAGTGTCTCTGCGATTACTTTAAAACTACATAACTGAATTTCATTAAATTTCACAGAAATATAAATAGTTATGATTAGATTTTTTTCACATATAATATTTATATTCCCAAACCCAAGGTCAAGGTCACTGCCAAGGCTAAGATGTCAAATAGTGTCTCTTCAATTACTTTAAAACCACATTACTGAATTTCATCAAATTTCACAGAAATACAAAGCATAATGAGAAGGTTTGTCACACATAATATTTATCTTCCCAAACCCAAGGTCAAGGTCACAATTTGGGGTCAGATGTCAAATCATGTCTCAACAATTGCTCAGAAATGTACCAAAGCAAATTTCCATAAACATCACAGAAAGATGAAGCTTAATGAGAAGGTAACTTGCTGCCACACACAAGATATAGGCTTTCACACCCAAGTTCAAGGTCACAGTCTGAGGTCAAAGGTCAAGTTGTTTCTCCCCAATTACTAAAAAAGACTTCTTAAGCAAACTGTATTAAACTTCCCAAAATGGTAAGACATAATGTGATGGTATGTCACAAACAAAATTTAGGTGCCCATTCCCAAGGTCAGGGTCACAATCAGGGCTCATAGGTCAGATTATATCTCCAAACTGACTGGAGACTGCTGAAGTGAATTTCATCAAACTTTACAGAAAGATAAAGTATGATAAAAAGGCATCTCACTTGCAAGATTTGGGCTTGCTTGCCCAAGTTCAAGGTCACAATCAGGGCCAAATTTCAGTTTAAGGGGCCTTCGGGGGCATTTGTTACATACTGTAACATTTCTTGTTTCCTTTTCATTTCCGGCGTGTGAAACATAAAGGAACAGTAGACAGCAATCGTAAGGAAAACAGCCAATGAAGATTTAAAGAGAGGTCGGAATAATGAGGCCCATTATACTTCATCACCATTGTTCTTGCATACTCAAAATTTGGAGCTAAGAAATTTGCAAAATAAAAAACTTGCAAAAACAAAGCAATTTTACAAACTCACGTTACTTACAGCTCGGTTGTCTTTTGTCAATGTTGTTTTCACAGTTTCGATATTAGAAAATTGTCTCAGGAGGATTAAGTAATACTTAGTTTGCCTAGCTAGAAGAAATTACAAAAAAGGCTTTATATGCATTAACCAAGCCCAGGAATAATAAGACTGTGTCCCTAAGGAGTATTGCTTGTCTCAGCTTACCAGAGTAAATCATTTATTTGAATTGTGACACGTAAAATGGTGGCTAATGCATATGCAAACTTTAGAGTCTCAGTCCTGCCTCCCCCATTCTTGCAGTCTAATCAGAGCCTTTGCTGTTGGCATACATCAGGTATGGATCTAGATTAAAATACAGGCACAACATGAAGGGTCTAGCTGGACTTCATTGATTGGTAGACTGGCCCAGAGGTTATAAAACTTGAGTGCATTCTCAAACTCAAAATGAAGCACACTGATTGGCTGCTTCCGAGCACATGCTCGAAAGCAGCCAATCAGTGTGCTTTATTTTGAGTTTGATATTATTCTCAAGTTTTATAACCTCGAACCCTGGTTTGTCATGTTAAGCACTATTTGCGCATTTTGTGGTGGTAGTGTGATTCTGCCGCAGAAAGTGTGCTTTACAATATCTGTAAACAAAAAAGGTTTTGACCACAGGGCACAAATGTACAGTATGATCATGGTCTTTCTTAAAAAATTGATGTATTTCGAACAGGATAAAGATTGACTCATTGGGTACGCTACTCTAGGTCCAATCATTATACAAGCTGTTAAGGCATGTTTTGTCAATGAACAGATCCTTTAGTTTTCCCCATGAACCATTCTACAATGGATTTCTCAGACTGATTAAGCTTTGTACAAGGACTGTCACTGCCTAATCATGCCATTTCTGGACACAAATGGCCTATTGCAAGGGCACCAACCAACGTCATCCGACATATCACTAATTGATCAAAGAACAGTTAGAACACCTGTTCGGACAATCATCTATTCGGAATAGACCAACAAATCTCTTTATGTTGATAACTTTTCGAGAAAAGACTGCATGCGCCAAGTGCATTCTATAAAGGGCAATATTTCAACATGAAAGTGACTCAATAAAATGTTGTAGAATTTGCAAATACTTTGCCTAAATACATCACAATATAAGTTGAAGCATGTTCGGTCGAACTATTTGCAAAATTAAATAAGTGTCGGAAGCTGACTTCGATGTAGTATGATTGTCTTTCATTGCCGTATTTGGTGCACCTAGTGGCTTTTTGGAGATGATGAAATTTACAAGATTTACGAAAAAATTCTGAACACTGGACCATTGGAAATGGTGTAACTTTGAAAATACGTCACTTGCTGATGAAGTAGTTTGTTAGGGGTGTATTGCACATGTTTAAGAGTACAGTCAAAGAGGCCTTAACGTCCTAAAGGCCACCTGTTAAGCAAAAACATGTCTTAAGAGGCCAAAAGAAGCTGTTTCTGTGCATTCTGAACAAGGTGTCTTATTCAGCAAGTGCTGTTAGACAGAGCTATAAGCAGTCCAAAGTTAACCCTTAGACTGCTGAAAAAATAATTCACCTGACCCTAAAATGGGGGTAGGGGTATCTCAGAGGCCATAACTTGCACACACTCTGGTCGATTTGCTTGAAAATTTCACTCAATATGGCCGATGTGTGAGCTGCCATTTTCCGGAAGTTACCAAGGTCACGTGATCTGCCATATTTGGGTGTCACATGATATCAGGGGGAACCGATGTAGACACTTAAAAAAAAAAAAAAAAAAAAAAATAGTACAAGATATTAGCGCCAATGATATGCTTTGTATGACAAAAGTAATTGCTTGTCTGAGGGCCGGAGTTATTGCTGAATATTTATCAAGAGAGAAAGTTTGGAAGGATGAAGTCTAGTTGTCAGAAAATCGGGATCAAGTAAGTATGGGTAGCCACCTGAAAAGCTGATGTTGAAAATACCATAATTTTTTTACGTTTTCTCCGAGTTTTAAAGGTCAACAAATCAATTAGGTGGGTAAAACCTTGCTCTAGTAGAAAGCAGATTCCCTCCTGCATAGGACAACCGCAAATGATGGGGAGTACTTGATGTCTAGTGTGCCTGACATGCTCTCAAAGTGACCTACCCCTCGAGCACGACTATAGTCGCGCTTAGCAGTCTAAGGGTTAATTGGAGGAAAATCAAGTTTGCTGTAGTAATTCTTCAGGCTAAATGCTAGAGCAAATGGTATAGATCCTGATCATAAGTGGAACTGTCTGAATAGGGTCTGCACTGTCTGCCAGTCAGCCAACAGTTTATGTTGAGCCTGCTTGCTGTGAGTGAAACAGAGGTGCCGATTTGGTGTTTGACATCTGTCTGTGTTAGTCTATTGGTTTCTTTATCTGTTTTTAAGTTAGAAGTTTGCATATCTCATGCAGGTCCTAGGGGTCACTTTCTGGAGTCATCGTTGTTGTCATTGTCACAATATATGTTATTATGCTGATATATGCATAATTGCCCCTAAATATCCCTGTTACAGGGATCTCCCCAGACTGTTAAGGCATGTCACTTGCAACATGCCTTCCTCTTCAAATTACCTTTGCAACATGCCTTAATTTCCAATTAAAATTTATTGAAGTGCTATTATTTTCCTTTCTTAGCCAGTAAAGTTGTTTATCATCAATAAATTATTTGTAATGTAAATTTGACAAAACATTGCTATATTAAGGATTTTAAAAAAATTCATCAAAAAATCATGGCTCAAAACAGGAGGTTCTCTCAAGGATTGCACAAGCCACTTCAGCTCTTACTAAGCTGAAACCCATTTGGAGAGATAACAATATATCTCTTGGATCAAAGGTGAAACTTATGCGCTTCCTTGTCATTTCCATATTTCTGTATGCCTGTGAATCATGGACCTTGACAGCGGAGTTAGAGAAAAGAAAGCAGGCCTTTGAGATGAGATGCTACCAAAGGTTACTGAACATTTCGTACAAGGACCATATAACCAATGAGGAGGTTCGCAGGAAGATCCAAGCAGCCATTGGAGAATATGATGAACTCCTGACGCTGGTCAAGAAACGGAAACTAAGGTGGTTTGGCCATGTCTCAAGGTCTTCTGGTTTAGCAAAGACAATTCTTCAGGGCACAGTGAAAGGAAAAAGAAGAAGAGGTAGACAGAAGAAGAGGTGGGAAGACAATATCAAGGAGTGGACAGGAATGGATTTTGCCAGCTCAACTAGGGCAGCTGAAGACAGGACAAGGTGGAAAGGGATTGTTTTGAAGTCATCTGTGGTGCCCCAAATACCTAGTAAGGTTATGGGATAGAATAGAATAGAACTTTTGTGCTAAAAGCGACATGCCTTCTGAAATTTCTGGGAAGAAACACTGCTATTACCTCTTCCTATCTGGAGCACTGGACTACTTTTAGCACCATCTCTCTACTTGAACTACTTTTCATGCTTGGCTAAACATAGCAAATTTATGTCTATCTCTATTTCTCAAAGACCACAGATCTTTTATGATGAATAGAGTTTAAACTTATTCTGTGCCCCACCCTTTGCAGCATGTTGTGCCTGTAAGACATTTTTTCCCATGATGCATTATCAAACAGCAGCTGGCATGGTACTATAATGTAAACGATTTAGGCATTTACTTAACTTATAATGAAAATTGAGCCGTGACAAGAGAAAACCAACAAAATGGTTGTTGAGCCAGCCCAGACTCACATCAGCCTGGGCATCTTCGCTGTCCGCATTGAGGTAGCTTAGAACCTCAGCTACCCTTTAAGAGCACTGCAAAGACTCTTATCAGACTGGGCGGATGCCCAGGCTGATCCGAGTATGTGCTGGGTGCACAAGCACTTTGTTGGTTTTCTCGCGTCTGGGCTCAAATAAACAAATTAAAAGAAGGAGAAGCCAATGTAGATAAGTATGCAATAACATGTTGACAGAGTTTTAACATACTTTTGGGTGTGATACAAGCAGAAAGTATGTTAAGTTAAAATGTTTACATGTATGTTTAATATCAGCTGTCAAGTTGTGGAATTGCTGATTATGCAAGTTGAAAGTGTTTTTGTTGAAAGTTAAAGTTGTTTGGATAAGGCTGGATATTGAGTAGTAAAGAATTTTGAATATTCTGAGACCGTTTTCCCCTAATGGTTGGTGAGTGGTGGGATGTGGAGTTTTCCATAAAATATTGAGATGAAAATCTACAATTACTATATAAATCATAATAAACCCCCCTGCTCTATAATGCCCCCTGCCTGTTTTCCAAAAATATTGTTATATTATGTTGCATGAATCCCTATTTGCTTCGCTGAATAAGGTTGCTCTTTGAAATGGGGTCTACTCTTAAAGGATGGAATTTGCTCCTGCCTTTAAGAGTTGACCTCTACTAAATAGGGAGGCAAAAAAAAATCGTAGAATTAGTTGCTTCGAAGTGAGCCATCACCTTTATAAATGCTTATTAGAGGTAATTTGGCAGTGACTGATTTACTACACTTTAGGCTCTAAATAACTGCCCCCACCCCCTTTCGCAAAATGCAAATGCAGTGCCCCACGGGGCAATTAATAGGATTAATACGGTATAACTTGAAGAAAGAAGCAACTTCGGGAGAAAGGCTGATGATATGATAGTGCACAGAGAATTGGGTTAATATGGGATCAAATTTGGCAGCTGAAAGATTATGACATGAGCTGCAACATGACAAAACCAGCAAAGCGGCATGTGCACAGTATGAAGTCTCATATCAGCCTGGGCATCCAGGTCTGACCAGAGTCTCCACTATGCACATAAAGGGTAGCTAGGAGTCTTAAGCTAGCTCCATGCGGACAACGAAGACTCTGAAGAGAATGGGCAGATGCCCAGGCTGATCTGAGTCTTCACTGGGCTAACATGCCACTTTGTTTGTTTTGTCATGTCGCAGCTCATATCATCTTAAGCTGGCATGAGGCTGTAAGCATATGAAAGTATGCAGCTGCATTACCTTGCAGAAATTACATAATTTAGTGTAGTACAATGTTTATGAACTGACCTGTCATCACCTGACAGTCAAGATTTGAATTGACTATACAAATTTAAAGGTAAAAACCTCAGGCAAACAAAATGCATGTGTGGTTTTTAGACAGTAGTATCTTTTGTAACATATACATGGACGAATTTGAAAGGCGGGGCAATAAGCTTTTTGGCAGACAAATTTGAAAGGGGGGACAAAGGCACTTTGGCGTTAGATCAAATGAAAGTACCCTTTTTTCGTACTTTCACCATAGATACCATAAATTCAGTTTGGTGTTTGAAGTTTCTGATCAACATCTTATGGAGAAAGGGTTAAACCCATTGTTACGAGATCTTCCAAAGCAGTAGGATTATTATAAATTTTGTTATTACTGCTATTATTGTTATTATCATTCACATTTCAGAGAAAGCAAAGCCCCCAAAATGGAAGGAGGGATCAGACCCCATATTAGGAGAACCTTTAAGAAGTCAGATTGAGGGAACAGAACTTAAGTTAACATGCTCAGCGAAAGGGTCTCCAAAACCTGATGTGATGTGGATGAAGGATGAAGAACCTTTCTTTCCTAGAACTGACAAGGTATGCACTTTGGCCTCTTGTTTAAAATAAACATTCCAGGTCTCACTAAATGAGATACAATGGTTCTAGATATAGAAGCAGATTCCCATAAGAATTTTTATATCTCACGTACTTAGCACTCAGCAAATGACTTAGCCATGACACATCAAAACAAACAAAGTGGCATGTGTGCCCATTGAAGACTCAGTTCAGCCTGGTCATCTGCCCTGTCTGATCAGAGTCTTCACTGTGCATTTAAAGGGTAGTTAAGGGACTAAGCTACCTCCATGAATACAGAGAAGACCTTGATCAGACTGAGATTCCCAGGCTGATCAGAGTCTTTGCTGTGCATTTAAAGGGTAGCTAAGGGACTAAGCTTTCTCCATGCGAACAGGGAAGACTCGGATCAGACTGGGCAGATGCCCAGGCTGATCAGAGTCTTCGCTGGGTGCAAATGCCACTTTGTTGGTTTTGTTAAGTAGTGGCTCATAATATTCATGGCCACTTCTAAACAATATGAAGAAATAAACGAGAACCACATAAAAATGCCTGTTTCTTACTTGTAGAAAAATGCAAAATAAAAGGTTATAATCATGTTAAGATGATAGATGATCTTGGAAGGAAACTTCATGAGAGACTTAATTTGGTCAAATCTCAAAGTTTCATCAGATCTCACACATCTAGAGCTTATGGTATGTACGTATAGTGTGTTAGAAAAAAAAAGAGTTTTGCATTTGAATGCTCATTGTGATCTTTTGATAGTCCATGTTTTCAAGTTTTAAAAGGCTTGCTTAAAAATTCTGTTGGTATGAAATTCACATGCTTTACTTCTTTGTTACAGATTTGTATTAAAGGTACCTACTTCTTTGTTACAGATTTGTATTAAAGGTACCTACTTCTTTGTTACAGATTTGTATTAAGGTACCTACTTCTTTGTTACAGATTCGTATTAAAGGTACCTACTTCTTTGTTACAGATTCGTATTAAAGGTACCTACTTCTTTGTTACAGATTCGTATTAAAGGTACCTACTTCTTTGTTACAGATTCGTATTAAAGGTACCTACTTCTTTGTTACAGATTCGTATTAAAGGTACCTACTTCTTTGTTACAGATTCGTATTAAAGGTACCAACATGAAATTTATGGAGATACAGCCTAAAGATAGTGGAAATTATACATGTATATCCAGTAACTCAGCAGGGAGAATAGATTTTACATTCATTGTGAATGTGATAGGTAATGTATTCTTCGACTTATTGTATTTTAAAATTCAGATATAGGACAGGGTTTTACCTTTCCAGAATAACCCCAAAGGTCTATATTTGAGCCACAACATGAGAAAACCAACAAAGTGGCATGTGCGCCCAGCGAAGACTCAAATCAGCCCGGGCATCCGCCCAATCTGATCAGAGTCTTCGCTGTCCACAGGAAGTGGCTTAGATCCTTAACTACTTTTAAAGCACACGCGGAAGAGACTGATCTGACAGGGCGGCTGTCCAGGCTAATCCAAGTCTTCGCTGGGCGCATATTCCACATTGTTGGTTTTCTTGGTGGCGGCTCATTAATTTTGTCTTATGAGACAGATCTAGATTTCTGGAATCGTTTCAGAAGGGAAAAACTCGTATTTACAGCATGAGAGTACTGGGATATTTTTTTCTCATTTTTCTGAAAGAACATATGTTGTGACCCCTCATTAGAACTGCCTCAATGAGGGAGTTCTCATGAGGGTCATAACACATTTTCATGAAAGCTGAAAAATTACCTCAAAATTGTTATCAAAACCTCACCTCATCTGGACTTCAGACTGCTTCAGAGGTACCTTTGTAGTACAAAATAGGGAAGTCTGAAAACATGAATAGCTTCTTCAGTAAGTTACGTGTCTGTAGATAATTGATTTATCAGGTTTAGGATGTACACAGGAGCCAAAGTTCTTTATACACCTTCTTATCTCCAACTACTGGCTCTACTAGAATGATCAGAGCCACAGTTTACCCAAACTTTAGGTTTTATTATTGTCTCGCCTGTGGTTAAAATGTTTTGTACTGGAAACCCCAAAAGGGGTACTGGCAAAAAGTGCAGACCCAGATCAGACGCCGCATAATGCGGCATCTGATCGGGGTCTGCACTATTTTGCAAATCATTCAGCCATTTTCCATCATAAATATCTTAAATAACCTAACACCCCTTAAATTGAAAATGGACTCTTCCAGTATATATGGCAGACGAGTTCATTCAGTATAAAATGGGTGAACTGTAGCCGGACATTGGTGTTGCTTTGTGGCATCGGTGGTATTGGTGGTCCAGTCAATGCATCTTTCACAATCCTAAGATACCTCTTCAGAACGGACCTACCAGTATTGATCAAAGTTTAAACTACTGGGCCCAGTTGTTTAAAGCACTGTTAGCTTAACAAAGTCATTTGTCAATGATTGTTATACACATAAAGTGGAAGGTGCTTATTTCATTTTGCTAAAAAAAATAAATAGCTCCTCACATTTTTTTCAGCCATAGGTGGCTGTGTTTTTGCACACTCAAGCATTTGTAATATCTTATTGACTAACATCATTATTAGCTTTAAATAATCAGGCTATGATATTTGATTTTCAGAAAAAGTTTGGCCATTAGAGACAAATGTATCAGCCAATCAAACAGTGTTAGAAGGAGAAACAGCAAGATTCCACTGTATAGTCACTAATGATAGGACAGCCAGAATACAATGGCTACGTATTCCACCAGAAGACGAGATGGCTGGAGTACCAAGACATATGGTAAGAAAGAGACTTAAGCCAGGGCAGAACTATTAGAATAGTCCCATTTCCAGGACAAGTGAATTTTCAGGTGGAGCTTGTGAACTAGGCAATTTATCCTTTGATATTAGAGTTCTGTGCTTGCTTTATCTTTGTAAATCAGTGGTGGAACTAGTGGGAGGTAATCTGGTTGGTTGTTGGTTGGTTTGGGTTTAACAGCCCTTTGAGACAGTATTTCAGTCTATATTGGGTCATCTCCCATAGAGAGGGAGAAAAAAGAGAGAAATGATAGACAAAAGAAAAAATGTCCAAACAACCTGCACCTACAGCAAGCACAGTAGACCCTGACAGTAGCCCAGCACCATCGTCCAACCCGACCACCTCAGTCTGATTGGTTCGAAAATATATTAGTTTGGTTACAAGACTCAAAAGGGTCTCAATACACATACATGTATATTTCATAATAATTTCTTAAACCCACATTGCCCTTTAATTTAAGCTTTTCAGTCTGCTTCTATAGAAAAAGTTAGATACGAGTTGTTCATACAAGGAAACACAAGTTTATTTCTTTTCTTTACAGTTTCTAGACAGTGAAGACGAGAACCCAGAGATTTTAATGGTTCATCATGTCACAAAAGCTGACGCTGGTCAGTACACATGTCTAGTCGGCAACGAATTTGGCTCCAAGTACCAGCATATGTATTTAACTGTGAACGAATTAACGACAACAACTACTTCTACTACTACTACCACGACAAGTACTGCTACCAGTACAACAACTACAACAACGACACCAACAACGACGACAACAACAACAACTACACCTAGCACTACCACGTCTACAACGACGACACCCTCGACTACTACAACCACCACAAGACGTACAACAGAAAGTTACTTTTTTGAGCCAGTAACGGCAAAACCAAAAAAGAAAAATAAGAAAAAGGATAAAAAGAAGAATAAAAAAGACAAGAAAAAGGATAAGAAAAAGAAGAATAAAAACAAAAATAGAGATGAAACAAGGCATAATAAATATGATGACATTTATAATAATAATATGGAGGTGGATACCATGTCTCCATATACCATGTCTCCGTATGACCCATATGATCCTTATGGACAAAGTAAGTACAGTATACACTCAGTATAACACTAGTGGATTTTATGCTATTGTGGATAAAACTCTGTTTAATAGCATAGAATTAAAAGACTTGAGAATTTTTAATTTGTTTGTGAAAATCTGAAGTTTTGTTTAAAAAATGTCAGTATGTAATGTCATTGGTGGAGCATTGCAAACGGCAAACACTGTTTGCAATGCTCCTATACCAACAAGGTCATAGATATGTCACCATAGCAACTGTGGAATAAGCAACTGTAGTACTTCGCAGAGTGACATCTCAATGATGTGACTCTGAAATTAATATGGACTCCTAGTTGCTATGGTAACATCTATGACATCATTGGTATTGGAGCATGGCAAACAGTTTGCCATGCTCCATCAATTTTTCAGTGACATTAGAAACTAAACTTCTTTCAACAGAAACTTCAGATTTTCTCAAGCAAATAATTTTTCTCAAGTCATTTAATTCTGTCATGGCTCCCATGGAGACTGAATGCAAAGGAACATAAGGCAAATGAGAATGATTTTCACTAAAAAGCTGTGTCTTCCCGTGCACAACAAGTACCATAAAATGTAAATATAGGTCTGAGGAAACAGTGCAGATGCAGATCAGACTGCTCCAAAAGTCTGATCAGGGTCTGCACTTTTCGCTATTCCATCTCCATCTTTTGGATGCATTACTGCCATGTAAAATCAAATTGTGCTATGTTTAGGACAATTACAGTAAGTCTTTTTGGTGTCCCAAGTAAATGTCATTCTCACAAGTACTGGGAGAGCTCATTTTCACCAGTACTGGGAGAGCTCATTTTCACAAGTACTGGGAGAGCTCATTTTCACCAGTACTGGGAGAGCTCCTGCATACATAGCTGCTTGCCGCAATAGTCAAATGGAACAAGTCTATGCTCAGGGAACTCGTGGAGTAATTGATCATGTGGTTCTAGGCTTACTTATTCAAATTCCAGGCCAAAATTTCCTTTTGTGAAAACATTGCCATTACATGCTAACATTTCTGTCACCTTTGCACTAGTATTGCCATTGGCATCTGCATTTGATGTTTTGGTTGAAAAAAATTTAAGGGCTTATAATATAATATCACCTTACCCTGTGTATTAAAGGAGTCAGTTGGGTTCTGGGCAGTTGTTAGATATTGGTCCAAAGTTTCACTGACTACAACCACCACCCCAATCAATGACCTTGAGGTCAAGGTCGTGGACTAAGAAATTTTATGATGTAGTTTTTGGTTAAAGTTTTCTAAAGGCTTATAGATCCATGTCTGCATGGAAACATTCATGTTTGGACTGATAATAAATGAGCCGGTGCACAACAAAATCATCAAAGAGGAGTATGTGCCCAGCGAAGGCTCAGATCAGCTTGGGCATTTGCTCAGTCTGATCAGAGTCTTCACTGTCTGTGTAGAACTAGTTTAGACCCTTAGCTGCCCTATAAGTGCACAGAGAAGACTGATCAGAATAGGCAGCTGCCCAGGCTGATGTGAGTCTTAGTGTGGTGCTCATGCCACTTTGCTGGTTTTGTCATGTCATGCCTCGAATAATGCTGTACCAGTTTCCTCAGCTCTTCTTTACCTCCCATCATTCATCTTGGAGGTCGACAAGATCTTGTACTTAGAAATTTGTCTGCAAGGCGGGCCAGCACCAGGTGACCTATGCTTTCCAAAGACAGCTCTTGTTACTGGCTCGGAAAACTGCACTTGGTATGGATGATTTGCACATATATCCAGATTGGTTTGAAATGCATGAGTACATTGTCCCAGAGCTGCAGATAAGAGGGGGTACTGAGGGTAATTCAGTGATGATTTTTCTTAATTCTCAACTAAAACATATGTTGTGACCTCTCAATAGAACCGTCTCGCTGAGACGGTTCTAATGATGGGTTACAACATATGATTTTATGGAGAAAAAAAAAAGGAAATGTATCCTTTAATTATCCCTGTTACCTCTTCTTATCTGGAGTACTGATGGTCCTACAATTTGTCTCACACTGTCTTGGCATACTTTCAGATATACCAATCGATACAGGTAGAGATAATGAGTACAATACAAATTCCAACACTGATTGGTACAACACAGGTGATACACGGATAAATAACCAAGATGGTTACGACCATATGTCACCATACGATAATGATGGATATGATCCAAATGCACCTTACGAACCTAATGACACTGATCGCATGGACGATGATGATAGATATGGTGTTGATTCACATTCTGGTAATGCTACTGAGCATACAGTGACTGGTACCACCACGGGTATTAGTGTGTGGACTGTATATATAATTGTAGGCTCAATTGCCGGGGGAATATTATTAGCGGGTCTTGTTGCCATAGCAATAGCACTCTGTTGTCAGAAAGAAGAAGATCAACAGTATAAATCTACGTCAGTATGACTATGACGCCAGGGTGAGGGGGAAGGTCAAGGTCAGCCTCAAGGTCAATCACATTTTGAAGGTCATTTGGAAAATCATTGTAATGATAGCACTCTTCCAAGACATAGAAGCTACTATGTGGATAGTGACTGATTGGCTAGTGATCAGAAGAGCCTGCTGAATTAAGTGTAAAGGTGGTGTTTATTCTGTGATGGTCAGTTTACAAACCAGTGTTACATAAGCCAGTGTTGTTATGACAACTATTATAACTTGAAACTAAATGCCTCATGTAGTGAGTATTTAACAAGTGTGTAGAAATGCAGTGTTCCAAACAAGAGGGTGTAACAGGGATAACCCCCCCCCCCCCCCCCCCACCGCATGAGGGACACAACATGTTTTCATTGAGAAATAGGGAAAATTATTTCAGAATAACCCTGTTACTTCTTCTTATCTGGAGCACTGAAATGTAATATTTTTATATTCCATCCTCATATGAAAATCTCATACTCGTCCAGAACATCGAATTGTGGCGTGTGAAATTTATATGTTATTCTGTGGAAGTGTGAAACATCATAAAGCTGTTTATTTCTCTCAGGATTAATAACTTCGCAATTGAATGGAATACTCAGTGTTCATACATTTAATAAACACATATATTTGTATTGCGTCTGTGGCAATTATTCTGTGTGGATGTATGTATGTGGCGATATATGGTGCTTTTGATTATTGGCTTATTGCTTTACGCTCACAAAGTGTCAGAAATAAAAGCTTAGATCAGCCTGAGAAAAGTGTCTAAGTCGGCGCCGTTATTAACTTGGCTTTGGGTGGGGGCATATAGGGCTCAAGTATGTGCAAATATATGTATATATGATTTGCATTGCATAGAAAGGTTTCTCACTACATCTGCAAACAGGAAATACTCATATCAGACTGAGTATTTGCACAGTCTGATATGAGTATTTCTTGTTAGCATTTACAAAATATGGACCCTGGAGCATCTTATAATGGAAAATTTAAAGGACTCGGGTCAGTTTTGCAAAGGTGCAGATTACTTTGTTATTGGCTGTACACATATGGCAAAAAGGCTCTTTTCGGGCAACACCGGTCATATACAATGTATGTGTAGTTTTTGTAAGCAGCTCCATAGGTAGCAGATTCTCAGACAAATTTCAAAGTGGGGGTCTCTAGGGCACATTTCTGAGCTCCAACTTAGAGGAGATTTGATATGTTTCAGAAATAATTTTCAGACTTTTCTTTTTATCCCCATTTGACATATGGTGTCACGTGTGGGCCCCCCATTGTTCATAATGAGGGACCACAAGATACTTGGCATAAATGCAAAGTTTTGGTGCCTCAACAGAAGTAGGTCACCAAGGTGAGGTTGTATGGCTGTAATGAGGAGTGACAAATTGTTCTCAGTTTGAACAGGAAACTTTTTTTTTTATATAATACCTGTATAATATCCTGCCTTAATAAAGTCAAGGTTGTGAGTTGTAACTGAACTGGGCAAATAATACTAATGTGAGTGTAAATGTATAATACAATACAAGTGAGTATACAGCAATACTAGCAATGCTTTAATACAAAAAGAAACAGAAGAATTTCTTGTGTTAAAGACTTCTCATTGTGTTTGAGAAGAAAATTTTAAAGGCGTAAAAGGCACAAATATACAATGCCATGATCAACTGGTTGTGTAATAATTGAAATAATTGTGAGAACATAAAGAGTAAATGACCAAAAACAGAAAGTGATACCTTCCCCCCACCCGCTGGCGTTTTTTATACAAGGACAGAAATGTTAGTCATGAATAGGAGAATGATATATATTTATGTGTGTATTTACCTTTGCTTGTGCCATGTGATTGGTAAAGGCTTTATGATATTAATATTGCCATGTTATATATCTAGGATATTAATACTGCCATGTAAAACAGCTGTTTAAAAGCCAGTATTTTGAGAGTGAAAGTTGATATGACTAGAAATGATCTGCCACCCGACAGAATCAACAAAGTGGCATGTGCTCTCAGCAAAGACTCAGATCAGCCTGGGCATCCGCCCAGTCTGATTAGAGTCTGAGCTGTGTACTAAAAGGGTTGCTTAGGATTTAAGCTACCTCCATGCCGACAGCGAAGACTCTGATTGGACTGGAGGGATGCCCATGCTGATCTGAATCTTTGCAGGGCACACATGCCGCTTTGTTGGTTTAGTCATATCTCAGCTCAAAGGATGTTCGGAGATACACAAGGGAAGAGGTCAAATTTCATTCCCAGTATTTTGGAAAATCTGAAGTTCAGGTTCCGGTTGTTCAAAACTAACGACGTCATTAACTACGAGACGTTAAATTTTCAAACATAATATAAATAAAAATGCTGCCATTTTTTTGCCTAAAAAATTTGAGAAGCTTTTGCAATGCAAAAGTTTCTCACATTTTTTTCGGCAAAAAATATTACCACAATTGATTTTGTGAGTACTGTAAGACTTTACAGATCCTGGACTAACAACTTCGTTAAGCTGACAATGTTTGAACAACCAGGATATTTTGAGTCATGTCATAAGAAAAAGGGTCTGATTGTATCTAAACACTGAGATCAGCCAAATGAATATGGAGCTGTCTCTTATGAAATGGCTTTACCCCTGCAAAAGATATAAGATGCTGAAACAGTCACTGTATGTACATGTATATAGCAAACTTGAAGAAGTCTTTTGCAAGGCTGCATATATATTTATGTATTTATGTTTTTTCATTGTTTAAAGAATGTGCATGGTAGATTCCATGTTGTATTGTTTGTATCTTTGTTCTTGAGTTAAAAGACATTTTGTATTCGTTCCATTGCTGTATATTTTCACATATATCATGTCAATTACTTGTTAACTTACATAGTATTGTCATATTTTCATGGCACCATTATTCATGGCAACATTACTTCTCCTTTCATGGGTACAAATCATTAGTGTGTTTCATTATGTATTCCATCCATTTTATAAAACTGCCCCTTCTACGTATTTTTTTTTTTATTTATCAATTTTTAGCTTTCCTGAATGAAGTTCAGGAAGAGCTGTTGCACTACCCCCAGCATCGGCGTTGGAGACGTCGTCAGAAATAAGCAAAATGTGAAAGATTTACGATAAATTTTTTTATGTGATGGGCAAGGCGCTGTCAGGTGAGCTATTCTGCATGAAGACAGGGCTTGTTTTACTTTTTTCTTCAATTATTACTTTTATAATTAGTTTTATTATTTTCAAAGATGTTGTGAAAACTTTGCCCAGATTGGAGATATTTGCCAAATTCAATATGATAATAAGATTGCTGTCATTTGTAACCAAATCACCTCACCTTATCCATGGGGACTTTGACTTTTTTTGCTAGAGGCACAGTACTATGGAGTCCAAGCAATAAGTAAAATGGGGGAGGGGGGGGGTGATTGGAAAAGGGATTGTTAGGAATAGCTACAGATGACTGCGACAGTATTTAGTCAGACTTGATGTTACAGAAAAATTATTTGCAAACTCAGGATTTTTCGTTCTTGTGCATTTAGACCTTTTAGCAACATATAGTATTTATGTAAGATAATAACATGACTGAAGTGTCAATCCTTTCTGTTCACATCTTTTAGTAATGTTGTGGTCTCTACTTTACGAACAAAGAACTCCGATCAGCCTACGTTCAATATTTCTGTGGTTATAAGACTGAGATTTTTTTTGTTCCAAAACAAACCCAAAAATCTAGATCTGTCTTATAAGATGAATCTAGATTTTTGGGATTGTCTTCCAAAACAATCCCAAAAATCTAGATCCATCTTAAAGATGGATTAAGATTTTTGGGGTTGTTTGGAAGGGAAAAAACCATCTTGTAGCAGAATTTCATGAGACTGATTTAGATATTTGAGGTCATTCTAGAGATGGGAAACCCCCATTTTATAGCTGAATTACTATGATATATATGTAGGCTGATCAGCTTGTTCGCTGTTTGCACATGATATACTGAGATTTTTCCCATACATATTTCTGTATTTATATACATTGTGTTCAGTATTTTGATTTATAAGTTTTGAACATATTTGTTGTAAAATCATTGTATTGTTTGTATTATTTTTAATGCCGCTGTGTTGCTTAGGGGCATACAGTATTGCGGTTGTGCCACTCTGTCTATGAATCTTTGTCTGTTAAACTTGAGGGTTGTTGTAAAACAGAGCTCCAGATAAGATGGGGTTTTGAGGATAATCTAAGATAAATATCTCACAATGAAAGCATATGTTGTGACCCCTCATTTGAACCGTCTCAGTGAGACGGTTCCAATGAGGGGTTACAACATACATTTTGATTTGTGAAATATTCAAAATTGTCCTCAAATTATTCTTGTTACCCTTTCTTATATGTTGCACTAGTAAAAGATTGTTTCTTTGCTTCACATATGATAGCTAGTTATATCACATGAGACGAGGTGGCTGTGAAGTAGGAGATCAGTGAAATCAAAATCAGTATTTTCACTATTATTTTTCACAGTTTACAGAATCGGAGTTCTGAAAATTATTACTTTTTTCTTTGCTAGATGACTGAAAACTAATGGCGTTTGTTGAAGATTGCCCTGTACACATTCAGATATCATGATAACACCAACAATGCCACATTTAATGCTTTGCACTCTCTAATTTCTGAATTTCTGGTGAGACATATTCATTATGTCATTCAAGGCTATTTTCTTCATCCAGTAACATACCTGGTAAATATTGGACACCACAAAATTGACATGAAATTGCGAAGTATAAAGTTAAATTGCACCACAGTTGGTTTATACACTTGAAAAGCTTTAGATTGAATTACTGCCATTTTGAAACACATGAGAAGCAAACAATTTGATTGGTTAGTGTAAGGTCAAAGTTTATTTCACTCATAAACCCTAAAAGTAGTGTTTTTCTTTGGTTATGGGTCTTGTGAAAAAACTATTTTGGGTGTTCATTTGGTGAAATAAAATTTGATTTTGCAGTGAAAAAATTAATTGTCTTCTATAAAATCGTGCCATGTTTATAATGGCATAAGTGCCTAAACATCATTGTAGACCCAGATCAGACTTCTTCTATAGAAAGTTTGGATGAAGGTTTGCCTCAATTTGACTCATCTTTGAATAGCGATGTCATCTTGTTCAAATTTTAGTTCTGTTGTAATGATTCATTAAGGTTTCACAGTTCAGGTTTGGAATCACTATATTTGGATAGCAATTTAAATTGTTCAAATTTTAGTTCTGTTGTATTAATGGGCTAAGGTTTTATATTATATGTCAATCAAATAATGGGCATGCTCAGTTGATATGTAATAGTTATACCATAGTTTGTCCACCTGTACATGGAGATAATCCACGAGCTTCAGCTTACAGGTGATCAAACCATGGTAAGACTTTTTTTTATTATATACCTATCAATGATACACCCTTCGAACTACCTGTTTTATGGTCATCTGATACAGAGAGGCGTATCAAACTGACATTTACTGAATCCGTATCACTATCCTTTAAAACTAGGCTATTTCTGAGTTCAAGCTTCAGGCGCGTCATTTGTTAATGTGCAATGTAGAAACGATAACCAGAGAAACGGTACTAATGACGTAACCTCAACAAACACGTTACGCCACACTAGCTCAGTGGAGAGCGTTTGTCTCACGACTAGCAACATATCTCTGCCGCGCAGGTTTGAATCCGGGTCGATGCATTTGCGCCAACAAGTATAAATAGTTGACTGTTCCATAAGGTATATGATAAACAAATTATTATATGAGTAACTTGATCTGACGTACTGTATCACGTCTCGTGGATGAGCTCATACCATCGGATCACCCGAGACGCAAGCGTCTCGGGTCATCCAATGGTATGAGCTCATCCACTGGACGTGATACAGTATGCCAGATCAAGTTACTATTATGATAATGTGTATATTCGTCCCTCTTCAGTGTAGATCTTGCTTTGTGCTAAAAGTTACATTTTCTTTCAGAGGTGGTATAAATACTACAAGACGGTGTAATAATGATGGTACTACTATTTTTATTTTTGTTTGATGCATTTTAATGAGCCAGTTTTTACCTCTATTGTTTTACATGATTTTGCTTCCTAACATTACGTCCATTTTGTATATTTTGTAGATTTATAAAAATATGATTTCTCTTTGATAACAGTTGTAATTTTGAAGAATATTTTGACTCTGATTTGTTTTATTCTTCAGAGTCTTTGCAGATTTCCAGGTCAGTTAGGATTCAGTTATTTTTTTCACCATGAAAACGTAAAAAAAAAAAAAAATGAACGAAAAAAAGCAGCATAAAATGTTCAATGAAAGGCAAATCAGAAATCTAGTCAGAGTCCACTACATAAGCTTTATTGAAATGAAAAGTGCGCTTTATTTAACAAAACTATTGTGATAGGTCAGGCCTGAACAATCGGAGTAGACTGAGATCAGATTGCTCATTGGGAGAAATCTGATAACATCTTCTGATAGAATAAATGCACTTGTCTAGATTGGAAGCTGAAAAAGTTCTACACAAATTCGCTATACTCTTACAGTGCGGAAAAGGCCAATGACAAACTTTACAACTGTAAAATTTAAAAAAATGTTTTGTACAAGCTATAATATACAGAGAATTCAAAGACCATAGTGCAAACTATGTAGACCCAGATGAGGCGGCTCATGAGCCGCCTCATCTAGATCTACACTGTTTGCAAATCCAACTGTTTTCATTGTTAATGTCTTAAGGGTTAAGGTTTCTTGTTTTCTTACAGTAAATATGATAAGCTTTTGATTGATCTGAAACTCTGCAGAGTCAGAGAGAAGCACTCTGAAATCCTTTAGTGTGAATCAAAAAGCTTTAAAAAAAAATTTTTTTATTATTATAATTTTTATTACTTTTCTTTTGTATATTTTAGTGCAATCTGAAGTCCCAGATATATTCGTCCTAGATTTTTAAAATGTTTTTGTATTGTAATTTTTACAAATTTTAACTACAGTATAAACGGGTCAACATCATCATGCAATGTGCCATACCTTTGCCATTAAGGAGCAGGCAACCAACAAAAGACATCTTGGGACGTGGACATGGAAGTTAGCCAATAGGAGATGATCATGTTTACTGTCACAAAGATTTGCAATTTTTTTTATTGGCCAAACATGTTGACTGGGCAGGGCAATACACTGGATAAGCTGAAGTCTTTGGTGGGAGAAGTTTAGACACTTTACTTTGTTCTCTACAAAATTGTGTTCCTGGATTTCATTAACATGTAAAGTGGCAAATGAGATTACAACAAAATTAAAAAAGAAATGATTCTTTTAAGCTATTTCATAATGAGAATTCAAAGACTACATGGCAATCCATGTAGACCCAAGTGGCTCATTATGAGCTGTCACATCTGGTTTTGCTCTGTTTGCAAATTGAACTAATTTTGTTTATAGGGTTAGAATCCCTATTTAGTCAATTCTGATATTTATACGAGGTGGAGATAGGAAAAACTTTATACTCAGTTTGTGTTAACTTTGCCATAGTTCTGACAGAAAAGTTTGCTTGTTGTCAAAGATAAATGGGTACAACTCCATGCTTTTTTGGCCATTTTTACAATGGGAGACAACTTGTGACTTCTTGGTTGCTTCCCTGGATGACGAAACCCTTCCATAAATGGGTTTACTCTTCCTTTGAGTTTATCCCAATTTAGAAGGGAGGCAAAAATGGAATGACGGAGTGGCTGCCCCTGAAAGTGTACACATTGGCCTTATTCTTAAGGTGTCTGTTGCTGGTTGCCTGTTGTAGTTGTGTAATCACCCTACAGCGCTCCAGATAAGGTGGGGTTTTTAGTATAATTCAAAGATACTTTTTTCCTTGTCTGAATGAAAACATATGTTGTGACCCCTCATTAAAATTGTCTTGGCAAGACGATTTTAATGAAGGTCACAACATTTGTCTTTAAGGAGAAATATTAGAAATTATCCCAAAATTATCCCTGTTGTCCCTGCTTATCTGGAGTACTGAGTTCCTATACACAAAAGAGTTCCAGTCGAGAAGAGTATTTGATGATACAGTATGTATTTGGTTATAAGATGACCCACCCCACCCACCAGAATGATGACCCCCACCCCCATTATACAAACTAGTCTTATGTAAATTTGTGTAATCTGTTATAAGATGAAGTTTTCCCTTCTTAAACAATAGCAAAAATTTAGATCAGTTTTGTAAGATGGGTCTAGATTTTTGGGCTGTTTTTGAAGGAAAAAATGGTGATCTTCTAAGGGAATAAAAATGGTAATTCTGTAATTTCTCCATAAAAACACACCTTGTGGCCATCATAATCCTAGATGATCATCAAATACTCCACTGAATCTGAGCTCAGTTATCATTTGAACATATTTTAGCAGCAATAATTTCAGTATTTTATTTTGTACAGTATGTTTATCATTCATCTGTCATGATTTATTCTTTCTTTTATATCATGTGCAGGCAAGAAATAACAATGCTAATTCTAAGGGAACTAGGACCTGGAAAGTACTACCTTTTTACCTGAAAAAGACATGCTGTTATTCTTGATAAAATTACTTATTGTTTGGGTACAGATAATCATCCACATGTGGATGACCCTGTAGAAGATGGGAAAGGGGCGAAGTCTCTTTCTCGCAAATCAGAAAGTTTTAGATCCACTAGATCTGGTGTAGAGATATGGTGGGTAGTAGACTAGTAGCAATACAAAGGTAGCACCGCAGGTGATCTGATGATGAAAATATTAGGTCTGGATACACCCATGACATTATGATATCATATCATTATGTCAGGCATGTATCCAGACCTAATATTTTGTTGAAATGACTGCTAAATTTTCATAGGGTATTATCAGTTTTCATTAGTTCCTCACTGACAGAAAACAGAAACCGGCTGTCTGCAGACTCCCACCATGTCTCCCTGGAATAAATTATGTGTTCCAAACTAGAAAAATGCATGCTATATTCTAAGCAGGCAGTGAAGACCCAGAGTGCATGTGACTTTGAAAGCTTCACCCATACAGAATCTATACAGCAAAGATCATGGGCTAACCTGTCACTTGGGCAGGCTGTTCTGGGTTACAAATATTCACATAGAACACGGAATTTAATCACTTGAGAATAATTTATTTGAGAAAATCGAATTTTCTATTGAAAGAATATCAGTTTGTTATGTCATTGAAAAAATTGGTGGAGCATGGCATACAATGTTTGACATGCCTGCACCAATGACATCATATATCTGTTGCCATAGCAACTAAGAGTTCATATTGATGTCTAACTGACTTCATTGAGCTGTCAGCATGTCAGGGTACTAAGCACAACAGTTGATAATTCCATAGGTCTTGATGCAAACTGCCAGGGCCAATATTAAGAATACAAATAATGGCTTCAAGCAGAATATAAGAATGCTTCTGGACTCTGGCAGTCAGCGGACATATATCACTGAATCCTTGGCAAGAAAACTGAATTTAAAGATGGGAAACAGAGATGAAATAATGCTTGTAACTTTCGGCTCCGAAAAACCTAAAAGGATCAGACCACCAACAACCAAACTAGACATTATCTTAAAAGATGGCAGCACTCTACAAATTAGTGCAAATGTTGTACCACAAATTGCCGGATCAATTCAAAGACGGCCTGTGAACCAATTATGTGGCAAACACAAAGCAAGGAGTAACACTAACAGTATGTTGATTTATTGTCAGAGCCACATAAAAAAAAATATACTTTAAGGTTAAAAAATCCTAAAATCCTTATGAGTTTATTTTCCCATGTCTGTTCTGTTAGAGTCCATCTTACATAATCACTAACGTCAAGTACCGTAATAATTCGATGTATTGGGACAGGCAAAAATAATTACTTTCTCTGATGTCCCAATACTTAGAATAATTAGTTTTTTCTGTGTCCCAATACATACAATCGTACACTGCCTGATGTTGCCTTTGGCAGTATATGGAATTAAATAGGTCTTACCGAAATTAGCCTTCATCTCCTAATCTGTTTACCGATGATGAAATAAACTAGAAAATGTTCACTTCCTCAATATAAATATCCTTTTATCACCAATTGATTTAACAACAAAATGGTTATCCTCCAGACAGCTTAATCCCATTAACTGATAACACAACTAAACTGCGCAGGTGCGCATGCTGGTCACTGCATACTGATTGCCCTAAGATGAGTTTTCACCCAACCCTATACATTTCTGTAAGGTCAAGCTGTGTCAGGTGTTACATAACTAATTGATTTGACAAGCGGTGAAGACCATATTTACTCATTCACAAGTCATTACACAAGAAAAAAGCCATACAACGTGTTAAAAACCCAGATCAGTAAGAGCACCTATACAGACTTATACTTGGGTCTCTGCTATTCTTAGGCAGTGTAGATGGTTGATACAGAGAGTAGGACTGGTGACAAATGTGCAGGTCGATCAGGCTCTCTTCTTCTTATTATTATTTACTGATGCAGTGTGTACCTTTTCTCCTGTACAAAAAAAACCCAGACACTCAAAAATAAAGTCCGTCTCATAAGCATCAAAGAGTCAGGGATGGCAAATCTGCAAGAGTAACAGGTGTTCTTACCGTAATTACTATCAGTATTTGGACTACTTATAGTCTGAGCCATCTCTTAGCTTTTAATGTGTGCTGATCGGTATTTTCAGTTCCTTGATGCGATGAGGACATTTCCTCTAATATGCCATTATGCAATCATACAATGCAATCAGGACAATAAATTAAGGCCTGTCAGTCACCGCTGGTATTTGGCCAACACATGTGGTAATTTCGGTACCTTTCAAGGCGGCAAAATCTTATTGTATATACCTTAAGTATTTGGACTGTCTAGCTCAGCAAACAGTTTAAATCCATCTGGTTATTTCTAACAATCAGTGCGTCCCAATTAATGCAGTCACAAAATTAATGAAATTTTCCTGAAATCTTAATTTGTCCCAATATATATAATCGTTTAATTAATTGTTTTCCCCAAAAACACCAGGTGTCCCAATACATACAGGGTCCCAAAACATCGAATTTTTACGGTAACACTGTTGTCAACGTCAACATGACGTTGACGTCAATTGACTTTACTTTAAAAATAGAATGTATGGAAATTTGCCTTAGATCTAAAAATAGACTGAACAAGCAATAATAAGTTAAATAAATAAATAAAAATCGTGGTTAAACCACGACACTACCGCCAGCAAATTATTATTGTCTTAATTGTTTCTTTATGTTCTGAATGGCCTTCTGGGCTGACTCTCGTTCAGGTCGTCGTCGTAATTGTGGTTCATCAGCTGGCTTAGATTGTTCCATCTGTCCATTATTCTGTCCAGCTATAGGCTGGCTATCAGTTTCTCGAGGACACTCAACGGGATATAGTTGATTTAATGGTCTACCAATGATCTTGTTTGTCGGAAGTGAGACCTTTGCTGATCGAATTTGTCCATCTCTGCTTGACACAAGCTCATGAATGCGACCGATTCGCCACATTCCTCTTGGAAGATCATCTTTGATGAGTACCACATCACCTACGTTAGGACTGAATGGTGACTGTGCCCTTGGTTCCTTTAGCTTCCTCTGTGGTCTTTCTCTCAGACTTAATAGGTAGTCATCCCTCCAGATCTTCCAGAAGCTATCTAAGTGCTTTAGTCCTTTTTTCCACATATTTGCTATTCTATCTGCTGAAGTTGTCACTGGACTATACTCGATGTCATCTTCACTGTCATCTATGCAGGATGGCACTCCTACCCTTGGATTTAATGAAAGAAAATGTGCTGGTGTCAATGTGACATATGAGTTTATGTCATCTCCAACATACGTCAGTGGTCTTGAATTGACAACGGCCTCTGCTTCTTTCAATAGCGTCAGAAGTTGTTCATTTGTCAGACACACCTTTCCTACAGCTTTACGGAGTGATCTTTTAACTAGAGCCACCAGCCTTTCGTAAAAGCCCCCCATCCAAGGGGCACTTTCAACTATAAACTCCCAATGAATGCCATGATTTGACGAATACGAAACAACATCATTCTTTGTTAATACTTGTCCCCATACTTTATCTATACTGTCAGCGGCAAGTTTGAATTGTGTTGCATTGTCTGATATCATTTTCCTAGGCTTGCCATGTCTAGCGATAAACCTGCGAAACCCTAACAAGAACTCATATGTTGTCATATCATGCATAATTTCAAGGTGCACCGCTCGTATCACTAAACAGGTATACAGACAAACCCATACCTTTTGTCTGTCTTTCTTTGATTTTACATATAGGGGTCCGAAATAGTCAACTCCAGTGTATGTAAATGGTGGAGATTCAGACAAACGTTCAGCTGGCAAAGGTGGCATCAGAGGCATTTTGTATGACCCACCTTCGTGTCGTCGACATGTTGTACACAATTGCAGAACCTTCCTCACCGCGGATCTTCCTTGAGGAATCCAATATTTTTGTCTGATTAAACTTAATGTCTGGGAAACTCCTGTATGTAAAGCAGTCTTATGAAACTTTTCAATGATCAAATCTGTATATCTATGAATTTTGGGAAGGAGAATTGGATGTCGTGTATTTTCGCACAATTTAGCATTTTCCAATCTGCCAGCACACCTAAGCAAACCGTGTGAGTCTATATATATTCCAAGCTGACACTGCAGATTATTAAATTTGGACTTATATATGGATTCAACCACTTTATAATACTGCTGTCTCTGAACATACGCTGTCCATAGCTCCTCTGCCTTTGTTATTTCAGTGGGATGAGGTAGACCAGTTAGGCTTGCCTTCTTCCTCAACTTATCAATGAATCTTACAACCAGTGCTGTAACGCGCCACAGTTTTGTCACAGATGAGAAATTCAGTATATCTAATTTGAATGGTGCCTCTTGTAAAATTCCTTTCCTGATCTGAGAAGGACTCTCCCCAGCAACAAGTTTGGTTTCAAACAAAACTCTGTTTTTTCTAAATTCTAATTCTGTGTCAGATTTTACCTCCTCTGATTGTTTGTCAAATTCCTCGCATTTCCAGACAGGCCAAGCTTCTCTTGTCCTTACCATCCAGTCAGGTCCATGCCACCATAGTCTGTTGTTTTGGATCTCATGAGCTGATGCTCCACGACTGGCAATATCTGCTGGATTTTCTGTTGTTGATATATAATGAAATTTGACATCTCTATCTTCTTTTATTTCCTTGATTCTGTTTTCAACAAATGTGCCTAGGATTCGTTTACTATTTAGCCAATTCAACACACACTGTGAGTCAATCCAAATGTGTTTTTCACTTATATCTAGCATCAGTTCTTTTTGTACAAATTTTAAACACCTTGAACCTATGAGTGCTGCCAGTAATTCAAGTCTTGGGATGGTTATTGTCTTGGTTGGTGCTAACCTTGTTTTTGAGAAAATTAGGTCAATCTTTCGAGACATGGTAGATTCTTGAAGCAAATATACAGCTGTTGCGTATGCAGACTTGGAAGCATCACAGAAAACCAACAACTGATATTTCACTCTTCCTTCTTGATCAAGTCCTAGGTATCTAGGAAAATTGCTAGAGGCCAATTCCTTTAAATCATCACTTAGAATATGCCACTGTAATTTGTCTTGTTCTGATAAATGTTCATCCCAAGAAATCTTTTGATCCCAAAGGCTTTGTAAGAACAATTTTCCTCGTAAGGTGACTGGACTGAACAAACCAAGTGGATCATAGATTGAAGCAATTTGCTGAAGAACTATTCGTTTAGTCAAACCCAAGTTTTCAGTTATTTGACAGGTAAGTGTTAAAACATCTTCTTTCACTGTCCATGTAAGACCTAGAATTTTTATTCTTTCTCTGTTTGCTCTGTCACATATTGGTATTTCGTCTATCACCTCTTCACTATTAGACGTCCAATCCCGTAGATTCATTGCAGCACCCTTAAACAGTTGCTTGGAGACGTTGTAAAACTCTATGGCCTTATGAACTGACTGTGTTCCGGTGATCACATTATCGACATATATATTGTCTCTTATAATCTGAGCTATATCCGTATCAGAGGTCTTCAGGTGATGATCAATTGTTGCTGCTAAGAGAAAGGGACTGGATATTACACCAAAGGGTACCCTGCAGAAACGATAGGTTAGGATGTTGTTTTGTATCTCTAATATATTTTTGTCCTTTAACCAAAAGAACCTTGTGACATCTTTGGCATCTTCCTGAAGTCCTGTTTGTAAAAATGCTTTTTCAATGTCTGAGACTAACGCAATCTTGTTCATTCGAAAACGGAGTAAGATGCCTATCAAATTTCGCAACAAAACTGGTCCCCTATACAGGCATTCATTTAGACTTTTATTCTCTGACTTGGTCCTAGCCGAGGCATCATAGACAATTCTAACTTTTGTAGTTGCCTTTGTTGGGTTAATTACCGCGTGATGAGGGATATAGTGTTTCAGAGTGCTTCTTGATTCAGATCTCACCCTTTCAATAATACCCTGTCTCAGCTGATCTTCAATGATTGCATCATAACTTTTAATCAAATCTGGGTTGTCCTTCATCCTTCTAACCAGCGATTTCAGACGTCCTAGTGCCAGTGTACGGTTCTCCGGCAAGTCTGGTTCTTCATTCTTCCATGGCCATGTTACGGTATATCGTCCATTTTCATACCTGAGTGTGTCATTAAATTTGTTTATTGCCACAATGTTGTCTGATTCTATCGGAGAGTCGTTTATCCCTATTGATTCCAGGTTCCAGAAGTCCTCAATGTTTGGTTTCTGAGGAAGTGATTTGTCTACACAGGTCAACAATGATGTTTCCCTGTGTACCTCTGTACCGTATGTCAGTATCAACATGCTAGATTCCGGTGTGTTTTCAACCATTTCAGCAGTTCTTCCTGATAAAATCCAGCAAAGTTTAGATCCGAGCATATATAAACCTGACTGAACCTCAATTTTTTGTGGCAGAATGATGTCTAAAAAATAGTCATTCCCGACAAGCAACTCAACAGATGATGTCTCTATTTCCCTAGGTAAGTCGTCGGCTAATGGAAATTCACCCCAAAGATAATCCCAGTTTTTAAATGATTTTAGGTTCACAGGCCGTCTTTGAATTGATCCGGCAATTTGTGGTACAACATTTGCACTAATTTGTAGAGTGCTGCCATCTTTTAAGATAATGTCTAGTTTGGTTGTTGGTGGTCTGATCCTTTTAGGTTTTTCGGAGCCGAAAGTTACAAGCATTATTTCATCTCTGTTTCCCATCTTTAAATTCAGTTTTCTTGCCAAGGATTCAGTGATATATGTCCGCTGACTGCCAGAGTCCAGAAGCATTCTTATATTCTGCTTGAAGCCATTATTTGTATTCTTAATATTGGCCCTGGCAGTTTGCATCAAGACCATCTCACCTGATGAAATAAGACTATTTTCTGTGTATTGCGTTTCATCTTGTATAGGTAACTCATCAGCTAACTTTGCAGATTCCCTTTGCGGTGCGCTAAATTTCTGGGGACACAGGCTCCTGTGATGATGATTCAACTGTCTGCAGTAATAGCATTTCGCCCCTCTTTTCAGACAGTCATTTGCATTGTGGCCATCTTTAAGGCAGAGATAACAACTACCTTTGATCCTCTGTTTCCTGGATTCCATCGTGGTGTAATTTGGACACTCGTCGCTCCAGTGGTGCCCATCACAGAAACGACAGGTGGTTGAAAATGTCTTTCTTTCCTTTCTGCTATTGAACCCCTGGGCACCTGCCACAAGTGCTTCAGCCGAGCTTACCATTACCATAGGCTTATAGGTATCCCCAGTTGATTCTGCCTTTCCTGTGCCAGTCTGTTGTTCAGCTCGCTCCCTGGCTGCAATATAATTGTTGAATAATTCTCTCAGCCCTTTAACTGTCCATTTATTTCTTGCTCCTTTTTGAATCTCAAGTTGTATTAAAACCTCTCTGGGAATTTTCGCAGTAATCATCGAGATGAAAACATCCTGGTTGATGTCCTGATCAAGCGCTTCTAAACTCCTGAGATGTTTTTCAATCTGATCATATAGGGTGCGCAGACCCTTTGAGGTGTTTGTAGCTGAACGTAGATTAATAAGTTCCACATAATGAGAATTTATTACTGTCTGCGTGTCACCATATCTATCTTTAAGTAGGTCAACCACAACAGCATAATTTTCATTTGACAGTAAAATGCCAGACACAGATTGTTTTGCTTCTCCAGCTAATTTGCTCATTAAATAATTCAATTTTTCAATGTTTGAAATGTTTGAATTTTTGTGTATGGTGGCCTCGAATGCATCCCAAAACTCAGTCCACTTTAATTTATCACCACTAAAGGTAGGGATCTCCAATTTGGGAAGTCTTACTGAACAAGTTTTACTACTGTTTAATTGACCTATACTTATCTGCTGTTGCTGTTGTAGCTGCTGCTGTCCAATGATAACCTGTTGCATTTGGCTGGTCAGCTGAATCATTTGGTTGAACCTCTCTTCTGTAACTGCTCCTGATGACCAGTTGTCTGTTGGTCTTTGGTCTTGGATTGATTTTAGCAGCTCCATAAGTTCATCTCGACAGTCCGTCACTGTAGAGATATAGTCCCAGTCTTCCTTGATCAGTGCCTCAATTTCCTGTGCACTATCCTGCCCCTCTATTGCTGTGGATAATCTTTCGTCTGCCTCCTCAAGCTTCTGAACAAAATCATTAAGTCTTTTGATGCAGATGTCTACATCCCTTATGTAAACACTCCACTCACGGTCCCCATCTTCCTCTAATAAAATCTTGCCTTTTGCCAGCTCCTTTCCCAGAAGATTCAAATATCTGGTCCTGTTTCCTTTCAGGAATGATGTAGACATCTTCTTAATCTCTATAGCCCTGAATACTGTTGTGTCTTAGTCCAGCAGTCCTTAGTTCCCGGGTTCCGGCACCAATTATGTGGCAAACACAAAGCAAGGAGTAACACTAACAGTATGTTGATTTATTGTCAGAGCCACATAAAAAAAAATATACTTTAAGGTTAAAAAATCCTAAAATCCTTATGAGTTTATTTTCCCATGTCTGTTCTGTTAGAGTCCATCTTACATAATCACTAACGTCAAGTAACACTGTTGTCAACGTCAACATGACGTTGACGTCAATTGACTTTACTTTAAAAATAGAATGTATGGAAATTTGCCTTAGATCTAAAAATAGACTGAACAAGCAATAATAAGTTAAATAAATAAATAAAAATCGTGGTTAAACCACGACAGTTGCTATGGTAACATCTGTGTCACTTCAGGCATTATTCGAGAGGAGCATGGCATACAATGTATGCCATGCTCCTCCTGAATTATAAGAGAGATGCTACCTGAAATTCTTACAATGGAAAAGTGTGAATTTCTCAGATCTATAGTTATTCTCAAGTCATTTAATTCTGTATTATAGATGATACCGTAAAAATTCTAAAAATTGGAACATCTACAGTAATTGCTGTAATTGTCCTAAAATTTGGAACACCTGCAATAATTACTGTTATTGTCCCAAAAATTGGAACACCTACAATGATTACTGTTATTGTCCTACAAATGGGAACACCTACAGTAATTACTGTTATTGTCCTAAAAATTGGAACATCTACAGTAATTACTGTTATTGTCCTAAAAATTGGAACACCTACAATAGTTACTGTTATTGGTCCTAAAAACAGAACTGTGGTTTCAATATGCAGTTGAAATGGCAAATAGTGTAGACCCTGATCAGACTGCTCCTAGGAGCAGTCTGATCTGGGTCTGCACTATTACGCTTGGAACCTGTCTGTCCCAATTCTTAGAATTTTATCCCATTTCCAAGTCGGCCATATTTTGTCCATAACATTAAAGCTGCCATTTCTTTTTGAAAGTTCCGAAACGTAACTCTCATTTTAGAATGCTCATATTCTAACCAATGATATTGAAGTATATTTTTATTATTTCATATCCCCGTGTATTAAGTGTTTGAACATTTTGTAATGTGTACAGTTCTAGTTTAGAGGTATATACACCAGTTTAGAATAATAAAATTGGAAATATTACTATTGTTTGTGCTACATCCATTTCCTTTCATAGCTCAAGACAGAATTACGCAGCGGGATTACTGTAACACACTTGGTATTTGTTGTACCGAATTTTGGCATTTTATGGAACCTTTGAAAATCCCAGCACTTCGAAGGTTATACTATGTAAATATTGAAAATGGAATATTAGTGGACTATCATCTTTATCACCAATAGTGTCAAAGGTAAGTTTCCACTAAATATAGAAGTTGTATAGTTATGTACTGTATTAGTCCTAGTAAATGCCCCCTACCTCTTTTCCGATAATAATATTAACTTGCATGAATTAACATTTGCTTCTCTAGATGAGGTAGCACTTTGACAAAGGTCTACTCTTAACGGAAATAGGAGCAAATTCTTCCCGTTACAGGAGCAAATTCTTTCCGTTAAGGGTTAACCCCTACCGAGTTAGGAGCAAAAAGTATAGTTGCTTCCTCTGAAAGTCCATCCACCCTAATACTGTCTATTTCAGGTGTTTTGGCAGCCATTGATTAACTACCTTGAAGGCTCCAAATAAAGCCCCCTATCAGAAAATGCAACTCCTCTGGGGTGTTTAATAGGATTCATAAGGTATCTGCACCAAAAGTGAGGGGATATACTGATTTTCATGTGGATCACATTTCTGATGGCATGAGAGCTTGTATGCATAAAACCTCTTTAATGGGTTGGTGGATTTTCACCAAATTTGTTTTTAGCTTGCCTGAACGAAGTTCAGAAAGAGCTATTGTACTACCCCCGGCATCAGCATTGGCGGCGGCAGCGTTAGCAAAATGTTAAAGTTTTACGTTGAAGTTTTTTGGTGATGGGCAAGGCGCTGTCAGGCAAGCTATCCTGTCCCGGTGACAGGTCTTGTTTTGCACTCCTCTAGCAAGTTGCAATATAGGGTCTGATTTTCCTTCCATCCATCCATCTGTCTGTGCATCCATATGTCCACAGTTGTATTGATCCTAATGTTAAGTCTATTTCCCTTAAACTATACATGTAATACCTACAATCATCAAACTGATCAAGTTTTTTCTTATGATGATTTCCATGATGTTACAGTTATTTTTACCTTGAACTATATTTCATGCTCTGTTGGCTTAGTAAACTTTTGAGAAAAAATATGACATCAAAAATGTGTCGATACTAGTGTCAAATTCCATTGCTCTTTAACTATACTATCTACAATCATTAAACTTGGCATGTAGTGTCATCCTCAGAAGCCCCTTGCCCTATATTTCATGCTCTGTTCATTCATTTTTAGCTCACCTGAGCCAGGGGAGCTTATAGGATGGTAAGGCTCTGTCGTCCGTCGTCGTCGTCGTCCGTCCGTCCACAATTTCAAACCACTTCTCTTCTTAAACTGCTGGGCCAATTGTAACCAAATTTCATATGTGGCCTCCAGAGGAAGGGGGAACGAAAAGTTGTTCAAACGGTCTTGGTCACATGACCAACATGGCCGCCACGCCCATATATGGTAAAAACCTAAAAAAATCTTCTTCTCCAGAACCAATAGGCCGATGGCCTTGAAACTTGGTACGTAGCATCGGGTACGCGAGTACTACCAAGATTGTTCAAATAATGACCTTGGGTTGACCTTGACCTTTTTTACGGCAAGGTCAAATTTGCTTCCTTGTGCTTTTATATGGCAAAATGCTAGAACATAAGATATCTTGGAAACTGGTGGAGATTTTGGGCTAAAAATCGGTATCTACAGCCATCTTAATGAGTATGTGAAGAGTAATGAGTATAAGAGGTCAAGGTCATTCTTTGACCTTTGACCAAGAACTCTCATATTTTGACAATTTCGAACAATCTCCTCAACAGCCACTGGGCCAACTGAAACCAAATTTCATATAGAGCCTCCAGGGGCTGAGGGAACAAAAATTTATTCATACGGTTGAGGTCACATGACCAACATGGCCACCATGCCCATATATGGTAAAAACTTATAAAAATCTTCTTCTCCAGAACCAATTGACCGATGGCCTTGAAACTTGGTATGTAGCATTGGGTACTCAAGTACTATCAAGATTGTTCAAATTATGACCTTGGGTTGACCTTGACCTTTTTATGGCAAGGTCAAATATGGGAAAATGCTAGAACATATGATTTCATGGAAAGTTTTGAAGAGTAAGGCCTAAAATTGGTAAATGCAGTTGAGTTTATGAAGATTTATGAGTATAATAGGTCAAGGTCATTCTTTGACCTTTGACCCAGAACTCTCATATTTTGACATTTTCAAAAAATCTTCTCCAAAGCCACTGAGCCAATTGTAACCAAATTTCAGATTTTGCCTCCAGGGGTTGAGGGAATGAAATTTTGTTCAAATGGTTCAGGTCACATGACCAACATGGCCGCCACGCCCATATATGGAAAAAACCTTTAAAAATCTTCTTCTCCAGAACCAGTTGACCGATGACCTTGAAACTTGGTATGTAGCATTGGGTACTCCAGTATTATCACGATTATTCAAATTATGACCTTTGCTTGACCTTGATCATTTTACGGCAAGGTCAACTATGGCAAAATGCTACAACATAAGATTTCATGGGAATTTTTGAAGAGTTTGACCTAAAAATTGGTGTATACAGTCATCTTAATGAGGTCATGAATAATTATGAGTACAAGAGGTCAAGGTCATTCTTTGACCTTTGACCCAGATCTCTCATATTTTGACATTTTCAAACATTATCTCAAAGGGCCAATTGTAGTCACATTTCATATAGAGCCTCTAGGGGTTGAGGGAACAAAAATATGTTCAAATGGTCCAGGTCACATGACAAGATGGCCACCCTACCCATTTATGATATAAACCTTTAATATTTTTCTTCTCCAGAACCAATATGCCTATGGCCTTGAAACTTGGTAAGTAGCATGGAGTACTAGAGTACTTCAAAGACTGTTCAAATGATGACCTTGAGTTCACCTTGACCTTTTTTGCAGCATGGTCAAATATGGGAAAATGCTAGAACATAAGATTTCATGGAAAGTTTTGAAGATTTTGGCCAAAAATGGTATATATGGTTGTCTTAATGCCTATTAGCACATGAAGATTTATGAGTAAAAGAGGTCATGGTCAGTCTTTGTTTTTTTACCCTAGACTCATATTTTGACAATTTCAGACATAAGAAAAAGCCACTTTCCCAATTGCTCAGGTGAGCGGATCAGGGCCTCATGCCCTCTTGTTTTAAAGTCAACCTGAAAGGTGGGCTGAGTCTGGTGTTTAAAGGCCCCATTGTTCTCTATAAGCACAAAATATCTTATGGTAAATGGTAAGCTTCTCACCATGTTTCTTCATTATGAATGATCTTGATGAGCCAACTTATAATAAAAACAAAAAATCATCCTCAATTTTCACAAAAAAATGTTGAAAAAATGTTCAGGTCATTTTAGTTGGCGACAAAAATGCCTACTTTTGATATAATGTTGAATAAAATGGTAAAAATACCAGGATGGGATGGGATCCATTTTCTGCACCTTTATTGAAGTTCATGATGAGGATGTAGACTTTACGAGGCCCAAAATGAACAAGGATACTCCAGGACTGGATGTACCAGTCCCTTGTATGCTGACTCTTACGTTGTGTACCTGCAACAAGTTACATCTAAATAGGCCAATGGCCCTAATAGCCTTTGTGCAAATATTGCTGACGTTTGTTCCAATTCAAATAATGGTAATATTGATCTTCTTCATCCATTTTCCTTTTGCATTACATTGCATTTGACTGGTTGGAATCTCACCCAGCTACCTCCCCCATTTCCTTGCCCGACACCCTAAACGATCTCTTCCTGAAGTTTCACAATCTTTCTACTAAGACCAAAGCTCATAGCCTAATTTTCTCTGCCTATTCAGAAATAAAATGACCTTACATAAACCGAACCAAGAACAGACTAGATGGCTGCGGCCAGCATGTCGAGCCCGTTGGCGCTTTGACTGTAGTGAAAATGCTTTTTCATGAAAGTAGGTCACAGTGACCTAGTTTTCTTGTAGGTGACCTGGAGTGGTAAGGTGCATGCACTGATGAAGTTTCAATGTTCTGGGGCCAATGTAAATAAAGATATGGGGCTGACCTTGAAAACTAAATATGTGGTACTTTTTTTGTGAAAGTAGGTCACAGTGACCTAGTTTTGTTGGGGGTGACCTGGAGTGGTAAGATGCATGCACTGATGAAGTTTCAATGTTCTGGGGCCAATGAAAAGGGAGATATGGGGCTGCAGACAAAAACTAAATATGTGGTACATTTTTTGTGAAAGTAAGTCACAGTGACCTAGTTTTGTTGCAGGTGACCTGGAGTGGTAAGGTGCATGCACTAATGAAGTTTCAATGTTCTGGGGCCAATGAAAAGAAAGATATGGGGCTGACCTTGAAAACTAAATATGTGGTACTTTTTCGTGAAAGTAGGTCACAGTGACCTAGTTTTGTTGGGGGTGACCTGGAGTGGTAAGGTGCATGTACTGATGAAGTTTGAATGTTCTGGAGCCTATGATAAGGGAGATATGGGGCTGCAGACGAAAACTAAATATGTGGTACTTTTTCATGAAAATAGGTCACAGCGACCTAGTTTTGTGGGAGCCAAAAAGCATTTTGGTGGGGCATATTGTGATGAAGTTTCAAGGTCATAGGGTTTATCAAACTCAAGATATGGCTCTGGATGGATGGATGGACAGACGGACGGACACACCAACACCAAACAGGCGACTATATCTTGCTGACCGCAAGCGGGCTCAACAAAAATGAAGGTAAGGTCTGGTCTTTTAGTTGGGTATTTTAGTGTTGGGTGATTTTCATGTGTTGCTGATGTCCTAAAAGTACTACTCTTTTCCCAGTAGTGTAATTTTTGATACCAAGGTAACAGAGGTAATACTGTAGTAAATTATTCTCATATGCAGAAAGTATATAGATTTATAATTGTAAAATGTTTAAAGTGTGTTTAGGTAACACTGAGTAACAGAGGTAACAACAGGTTACATTACAGGTAGGTTTTAACTGTAAAATATTGTTATTTGGTACAACAACAGGCAACAATGTGCCTGTTTTAGAAAGATGCAGCCCTTTTGATTAAAATGCATATTTCCAATGACCAAGGTTGAGTAGCATGGTAACAAAGGTAATGATGGGTAACAATGGGAATATTTATAATTGTAAATTCTGGTCATACTAATTGGGTAACAGCAGGTAATAATTTGGTTGGGGTTAGAAGTATCTTTACTGCGGTAACAGGATAACATAACTCTAACTGTAACCAAGTCCTAATTCTAGTTATGTAGTATCACCCGTTACCTTGGGTAATAAAAATATATAGACATACATAATGCAAATGCAGGGTAACATATGGCAGAGGCTATTAATGTAGAATAAGAGTACCATATTTGGGTATCAGGGTAATGCAGGTAACATAACACTAACTAACCCCTAACCCTAATTCTGTAGTGCTACCCATGTTACCTGTGTTAGCCTGGATAATAGAAAATATACTGTTGGGGAAAGAGTAGTACTTGTAGGACATATATGAGTTGCTGCCCAGCAAATTACCCAGCAGGCACATGACGTTGAAATGACGTCGTACTGACGTCGATGCGACGTAATGACGTCGCATCGACGTCAATATGACGTCATTTTGACGTCATGTGCCAGCTGGGTAATAAGTTCAGAAACTGTATAGTTCCCTGGCACCGAAAGTCCTGCATATATGAACTTTTAGAGTAATCTGTGCTAAGGAGATATTTTTTTGTACATGTAATTAAACATACACCACAGGCGTTTGAAGTTCTATGCTATGAAACATATTTCAATGCCGCTAAACATCTAGGCTATGAGCCATTTTGAAGAAATTTTACGAAATGACCTATAGACTGTGTCAAGTATAAAGGGTTTTTTGAGCATAGAACTTCAAGCGCCTGTGCATACACCACATTAAGTCATTGACCGCGAGCTTATTGACCGCGAGCCTATCAGGGCTGGATTTGATAACAAGGGCGAAGGTACGGTACGGGGTTTTAACTGTAAAACACTCTTACCTCCCTTGGCATGACGCATTTCCTGGAGACGGTAGCTGCGAACATAAACAGATTATTTGGTTTGTTTCTTCCCCGATAAATGCTGTGACAGAAACAATCCATGATGGATTCTGTCGGAAATATATACAATCTTATTCCTCAAGAGGAAGTGAAAGTGGAAAAATCTGCAAGGTAAGCTGAACTACTTGTTAAACGTCTTGTTCCATACAAAGTTTCTGGGAGACGAAAATTGTCAACGAAAAGTAGTCAGTGATTTTTTCACCAGTCTTTCCCTTGATGAGGGAATGAGCGTGTGCACCTTTTCGGTTGTCTACCCATGAGCTCTGGGAATTTAACTTTAAACATTTGAGCTGCGACACGAGAAACCAACAATGTGGTTGTGCGCCCAGCGCAGACTCAGATCTGCCTGGGCATCTGCCCAGTCTGATCAGAGTCTTCGCTGTCCGCATGATGATAGCTTAGACCCTTAGCTACCCTTTAAGCATACTGCAAAGACTCTCACCAGACTGGGCAGATGCCCAGTCCGATCTGAGTCTGCGCTGGGCGCACAACCACTTTGTTTGTTTTCTCGTGTCGCGGCTCATTTTATTTTGGTGTTCAGAATGATAAAAAGTTTTGTAAGGACTGTTTTGTATAGTGTGACTGAAATTTAATACACAACGGTTAAACCTTGGCTTGAGCAGAGACGACAAAGAAGACTACAGCTTATTTGCTATTCAGCTACCACCATCATGACATATATTGAGTATCTCACGAGATAGATAAGCACTCCCTTAGCCTCCTTCGATTCGGGAAACCGCCGTGACGTCACAGTAATGGCGGCTCCTTGGAGACGGTGAAAACCATCCATAGCAACGCACTGCCAGACTTACATGATTTAGGTGTATTTGAACTTTTAACTATATTTACTCTAATTTTTCGTGAAATATACATTGTTTTTTTTTTAGGAAGTGTCTGCTGACAACCGGTTGTCACCAGACTTTTTGGGCCAAAACTGTCTGCTGACAACCGGCTGTCACCAGACTTTTTGGACCAAAAATGTCTGCTGACAACCAGCAATATATTTTCAGTTAAATGGTTTTAATTGGGTTTCCTTTAACTAAATTTATATTAATATGTTATAAATATAACTTAAATTTTCTCATTTTATGATGGCTGTACCAGTTTTCGGGGTATTAACATTTGCTCGCAACATAAAAAGTGTGTGATAAACAAAAATAAAAAACTGATGGTCAGTGTGTACATAAAAATATGTGTTAAGTAATTTGTTACTTACATTTTATGTCCGCATGTCGCCATGTTTACATATTTGATCAACTCCACACAGATGGTCGGCTGAATCTGCTCCCCGAAACTGCCCCAGTTTTCGGGGTACGTTAAAGAAGTCGCCTTCAAAATGCATCATCTGCAGATCCTAATGATAACAAATGTTTTCATGAGACCTGCAATTCTTTAGGCTGTAGAAACTAACTTTGAATTATCAGAAAAAAAGTTCATAATTGAATAAAACACCGTGTCATCTTCGTCGGTAATTCCATAAGCTTTACAGTGTTTCCAATATGGCCGCTTCCACGGTCACTAACGAAGACGTCATGGATGACGTCACAACTAACGTGCTGTCGCGCGTCAATTAGTATATGATGAAACATACTGATTCAACTTTCTGTTTGCAAACAATAATCATCTTTTAGAGGTCCCTGACAAGAAAGCGGTATAATTTATCAGAATACCCCGAATTCTGGCGCACCCCGAAAACAGGTACATCGACCATAAAGGCAAATGATTACTTTTTACTTGCATTCTTGCACTTTTTGGCATTGTGTTACATATATATGACTACTGTTTGTACTTTGATGTATGGAAACAAATAATGTTGCCTTTGAATTTAGTCCTTATTTATTGCCTGTTGTTTGAGATACATTATCTAACTAACATTGTCCCTTTGGGCCTGATTATGATACATGTACCTATATGGTCTCTCTCCTATTACAATTAAATCCTAGAATTAAGTTGTGAAAATCAAATTTTTATCTTTAACAAAGGTGTATATCTCAATTAAATGTGTTTGTTTAGCAGATAGTTCCAGGGCCAGAAAAATCCATTGTCCGGTTGCCCTGGACAAGTGAAAATTTTTGCTCGGCAAGTAAATTGTTTTCTTACTTGCCCAGAAAAATGTATAAGTTATATAGGGAAAACAGATATATTTCAGCATTTTCTGGCAGAAGCTAAATACCGGACAAGTGGATAGAATTTTGATTTGTCAAGCCCTGTAGTTCTGAATCAGGCTTTTTAATGCATTTATCAAATTTGGTGCATCATATTTTATTCATATGATCTTTACTTATCTGTCTGAAACTTAAATGGCTCTTGTCATTGAGCACAGTCAAGTCAAATATCTACATCATTACATCCAAGACCACAGCATCCTTACCCTATCATATCTGGGTTCTAGAACTGATCAGCTGTGGTCCATGCTGGAAGAGATTGCTGCTACATTTGATGTTAGTAAAAAAATTGAAACTTTAGAATTCAGGGATTTTTTTTGTTTTTGGCTCACCTGAGCCATAGGCTCAAGGTGAGCTATTGTGATATAAGTCAATGCCCAATGTCCATCTTGCGTTGTCTGTCATCAATAGTAATAATAATATAATATAATAATAAAGAATTCATTTCAAGAGGGTAACACAATTAGTACAAAAGTAATCTCCCTTGGAGGCCTCAAATATTTACATATATGCACAAACAAACAAGCACCAAATTCTCCAAATACGGAAAGCACTTTCTTGGATCTACCAAGCAAGCCCCAGTACCCATCCCCAGGCACAGTACCGAATGGAAACACCTAAGCTTTATCACAAAAGAAGTTCCCATCCCCCAAATCATGCACAGACAAATCTATCCACATTCACTGCATCCTGAAAAGACATGTTGCATCAGTTTTATGAATATTTGCCATAAAACCATGCATACCCTCCCCCAAAAAAACACCTACAAAACTGTTGTCACATGATGCAGCAGTTGATTCCCCAACCCCTCCATCAAAAATCAGGCCCTTCCACTAAACACTGCAGCCAAAAACTATATTCCAGTAATCCAACCCCACCCCAACAACCCTCACAGTCCCTATCCAAAAGTGAATTCCATATTTAGAAAATCCAAAATTATGTATATACAAAAAAAAATGACATATGAGTTCATAATCCACACACAAAACAACACACAGACACACACACATACACATTATATTTATATAAAATACAAAATTACATGTGTACAAGTTAAGGAAAAAAAAATCATCTAGACATCTTGACACATCTAGAATGAAAAGATTCAACATGTTCAAGGGAGGGGGTTGCTTTTATTTCTAAACAGTTCCAAACTACAGGTTCAGAAAAGGCCATGCTGTTCTTATATAAAACTGTATTAACTTTTGGAAGAACAAAATTATCAGTAGTCACACAGCGTAACATGTGAGAGTCATTCCCATCATGATTAACAATTTGACGTTTTGTAAATATGGGGTTTATGTAGTCAGGGGTAATGCTGTTTTATACTTTGAACATAAACTTTGCCTTCCTGATCAGTGTTAAGTATTCTTTCAGATAGTGTCATTATTTGTAAGATTAATTAAAATGAGCTATTGTGCTCAGTCAGTGTCTGTTGTCCATCATGCCGTGTGTTGTGCCTTTTCTGTTGTAAACAATTTGCTTCAAAGGACATTATCTCTAAACTGCTGGTTGGATTTTGACCAGACTTGGCAGGAATAAACCTTATATGACCCTCTTTGAAAGTTATTCAAATGGTTCTAGTCCATGGCATAACTAGGTCAAATGAGCTAAAATAGAGTTTTTGAAAATCTTTTTGTCTAAAACCACAAGGCCTATGACCCTAGACAAATTATGGGATTTCCTTTTCGAAAATCACAAGGCCTAGAGCCTTGACAAATTATGGTCCTGGGGTCAAAATGGCCTCACTCTGGGGGTCATGGTTTTACACAGGCTTTTATAGGGAAAATGCAAAAAATCTTTTAGTCCAAACTTGATGCAGAGCCTTATATTTGGTTTGTAGCATCACCTAGTGGTCCTCTACCAAGTTTGTTCAAATTATGGCCCTGAAGTCAGATGGCCTGCTCTGTGGGTCACATATTTTACATAGGCTTATAATGGTGTAGATATTTAACTTTGTTGGTTTCCATACATTAAAGTACAAACAGTCCACATATATATGTAACACAATGACTAGAATGCAACTAAAAATGGTCATGTGCCTTAGCTATGAGAAACTTTATGTTATATTTATTACATATTTATAACATATTAATATAAATTCAGCCAAAGGAAACCCAATTAAAAACCATTTAATAGAAAATATATGGCCGGTTGTCAGCAGACGTTTTTGGTCCAAAAAGTCTGGTGACAACCGGTTGTCAGCAGACGGTTTTGGTCCAAAAAGTCTGGTGACAACCGGTTGTCAGCAGACCTCGCCTTTTTTTTATAACAAAAATGTAAACTGGTTTTGTCAAGCATATTCCGCAAACTTTACGCAAGGAAGCATCTAAAATACATTTTTATGGACTATCACTCTGTCAATATTCGCGCGCGCAAGAACTACTCAAGTAAACATATTTATGTATCTGCCATGCCAGGCTAAGACCACAACATATTATGATTAGATTAATTATTATTATTATTATTATTATTATTATTGAAAAAATAAAACAAACAAATATAAATCTTTAAAAATGCTACAGCCTAAATTGCGTGAATATACCGAGGATGATCAACATAATTAATCTTGTCAAAAAGTAATACTAAAAGTTATAATAATTGATAATTACGAAGTAGCGGTAAAAATATTATATTAAATATAATAAGGAAATAATAATAATGATATCAACAATAATAATAAAAATAAAGGAAATAAAACAAAGTAATGAAGAATGCTGATTAAAGATTTTGCTCAGACTATCAAGATCTAGCTGAAATAATTTACTGAGATGATTCATCACATATACACATATAGCCTTACGTTGTACAATTTTTACATAATATTAAATTATGTATCTCGAGTTTTTGGAAATATATGAAACCACTGTGCATGCAAAACAATGTTAGAATTAGGACTGCAGAAAATGAATATTCTTTTCAGGTTTAACGCTGAGTAAGAACTCGTGGTTTGTCCAGCAGTTGTAACTAGACATAGATTCGCGCTCCCCGCACTTAATTGTTGTGATCTATTTTACAACTGACCTCCAAAACTGTGAAGTTTTACTCACCAACTAGGCCGATCCATTTCCGAAATAAATAGAAATTATCATATTATATGGAATATTAGTCATTAGCCTCTTCTGCGTTTTTTTTAAATCTCTCTCACTTGGTCTCTCTCTCTCTCTCTGTGCATGTGCGGTGGGAGGGGGGCGGGGGGGGGGGGGGGGGGGGGGGGGGGGGGGGGGGTGGAGTGGGGCAATGGGGATGTTCCGCAATAGAATACCTGGTTTTCTTAATAAGCCTTCATAGTTGACCATAGTTCTATCAGACCGGAAAAAAAAATACAATGTACAAATGTGGGCATGTTGATGAAATAAAATATGTTTAAACTAAACTAAATGTGGGCACAAATCATTGTCCCGCTTTTGTAAAATATAACGTCGCTTGACGGGCGACAGAAAAGGAAAATTGTATTTTTGGGAGCAGTTTGTCCTGTTTTAAAAACATGTTCCCCCTTACGTTTTGCCAGTAATGTGACACAATATATGAACATCAACCAACGTTTTATTACCAAATGTAAAGGTTGTGCAGCCTTTCATAATGATTTGTGTTTAGACTTAATTTTATTTTATTTAAATTTTTTGTTTGTTTTCACTGGCAGGGCAATGAAGACTTTAAAATGCCTTTCAATATGTTCTTTTGGTTTCATTAATAAATGCCATGTCCTCATGCTAAAGTCAGTATATTCGTTTTTTCAAAAACAGATTGGAACCTGGGGAGGTTGGGGTGAAGGGCTGTATGAAAAGGGTTGTGATGGGACTTTCTGTGTTAATTCTCCATTGCCATATTATTATTATCATTATTAGTTTAAAATTTAAAAGTAAGCATAACCTATGTGTGCGAAGAGAGGCGGTGGGGAATTTATTTTCTTGATATAAGTGTCTGGTGTTCTTAGTAATTGAACCCTAAAATTTAATGCATTTTAATATTTCTTTTGATTCCATGAATAAATCACATATTTTAACAGTTTAGCAAGTATTTGATTTCCTAGACTGAACGAAACGGGGTTGATAGGGAATGTGTTGAGATTGAGTAAAGACTAGATTCTCTACATCTGTTGCGTTTGCTATTTCTTCATATTATTATAATATTTTTATCATTATCATCATCATGTACTAGATCTAATGTTATATTCCATCTATTAGAACTACTGTTCAAATTACTGACTAAAAGTAAGCATATGACCCGGTCTGTATATCATGTGCTTTTATTTCGTTATGACTGTTTATTTTCTTCTCTTTTTTGATGATCGGCAGCTTTCTGTTTGCATAAGGAGGTTAAGTATCACTAATATGTAGTGTTTCAGGCTTGCATAGGCAATATTTGCAACTTAAAAGTAAATTTTTTACATATATTTATATTATAACGCATACAGTGTAACGGTATGTTGTCACCGTCGCCATGCGTAACCAAGCAAACCACGTGACCATAAAACCGGAAGTGCGGTTTCCCGAATAGGCCGATTGAAGGATGGTAGTGATTATGGTACTTGATTATCACTTCTAACTGGATGCATGCACTCTCATTCATATTCATATGTGTAGTAAGATACACACTGCTGCATCATCAGCAGCTGCATGTGAATATCACTTTTACTTCCAAACCTAGGTGTGAAAGTAGGACGACATCCTCTGGCAACTTATTCCACATGATGGACATTGGAAGGTTTGGTTTGTTTCAAAGCCATAATTAGCCGCGCTGTCTCACTAGTATAAACTACTATAAGTAAAGTCAAATTAATGACTCGCAGTATAATCCTATAATAGAACACATATATAGTAATTTAGTCACAGATAATAAAACATACATAAGCATGCATATATCCTGTAAAGAATAGCCAGCAGTTAGTGATTTTTTTGTTTTTTGTTGTTGTTTTTTGTTTGTTTTTTTAATCAAAATTTTCAACTTTTATACACATTTATATGAAATTTGCTTTGTGGGCCCATTTATTCGTCTGGAGTACTCAGTTTCCCCTTAACAGCATGAAACCATCCATATTATATCAAAATGCTAAGTGTGGCTGGTTCAACCATTACTCAGCTAGACTCCTTTGAACAGACAGAAATTAAGATCACATGTTTATACTCACTTCCATAAATCAGAAATACTGTTTCTTACCTTACTAAATGTAACACTATCTCACTTTTTCTTTCTTCCATCACACTTGCAGTCTTCACTTTTATTCTATTTCTTTTATTCTTGCACTGGAGCACTCAATTCTACATATTACTTGAAAGAGGGCGTTGAAAAATAGAAAGGACAGCTGAATTGATTTAAAATCCACAAGTTAGCTATAACTAAAGTACCAGTGAACAAAATTTCTTAAAACAGAATAAAAAAAAGTATCATAGTAATTTGGTGATGCAGAGGCAATGTTGTTTTAGAACAGCCTCACTTATGTCAGAGTTGTTGCCCTTGATTTGATTTAAAATCCACAAGTTTAGCCATAACTAACCTAGTCATGTGACTCCTGACGTTGTGTTCCGCTCCGCTACACTACTGTGAAGTTGCGGTAGTGTAAAGGTAGCGGATTCTAAGGCCCTAATTTGTAGGTCTATAACTAACCATTTCAGCGGGGGATATAAATTCACTGAATTTGCTTGTTATATTTTCAGATATACCTCAAAGTTTAAAGGAACTGTGAAAGATGAACATGCAGCAAACAGAGCTGATCACAAAACAATGGGACAAGCTAAAGTTCCGGTACCCACAACAGAAAACTTCTTAAAGAAACACTCCAAGGAACCAATACTACCCGACAGTAAGTTTGTAAGGTAGAAAAAGAGCCACATCATTAAAAAGGAAAATTACAGCACTTCAGGACTCATTTATCCCCTCAAACCAATCAGTATAGTATTTTTGCAACATAGATTTTATAATAACAATGTATTGAACCACTCTTATTTCAAATTTTCGGCCTTAGGCCTTCTTCAGGAAATTTGGAAACAATTATTTCAACTATGTGGCATCCATTTTGAAATCATGATATTTGCATCAGTAGTTGACGGGTGACGTCACATCATTTCCTGTAAAGTTACTAATAAGTTGGCGTAACGTCAAATGACGTGAAGTCACTTCCCGCCAAAACAGAGTACAAAACCACAATTCCAACATGCCATGGATATTAAGAGTAGAAGAACAACTCACACTTAAATAAATAAATAAATAAAACTTAAAATTAAATAAATAAATGAATAAATGAAAAAATATAAATAAATAAATAAAAATTTTATAAAAAAAAAAGAAAAAAAGAATAATCATTATAATAATAATAACAGCAACAATAATAATAATAATGTATATAGGAGATATATATATATATATACATTATTATTATTACTATTACTATTTTAATTATTATAATATTATTATAAAACCAAAAAACCAAAAACTCTAAACTGTCCCCTGTCTATTTTGTGACAGGGGACAGTTTAGAGTTTTTGTTTTTTGGTTTTATAATAATATTATAATAATTAAAATAGTAATAGTAATAATAATAATGTATATATATATATATATATATATCTCCTATATACATTATTATTATTATTGTTGCTGTTATTATTATTATTATGATTATTCTTTCTTTTTTTTTTATAAAATTTTTATTTATTTATTTATATTTTTTTCATTTATTTATTTAATTTTAATTTTTATTTATTTATTTATTTAAGTGTTGAGTTGTTCTTCTGCTCTTAATATCCATGGCATGTTGGAATTGTGGTTTTGTACTCTGTTTTTGCGGGAAGTGACGTCACGTCATTTGACGTTACGCCAACTTATTAGTAACTTTACAGGAAATGATGTGACGCCACCCCTGTCAACTACTGATGCAAATATCATGATTTCAAAATGGATGCCACATAGTTGAAATAATTGTTTCCAAATTTCCTGAAGAAGGCCTAAGGCCGAAAATTTGAAATAAGAGTGGTTCAATACATTGTTATTATATTTTTTATTCCCTTTGGAAGAATTAGTTTGAAGAATTTAATAGATTTTATAATTTTGACACAACAAATCAACTAGTCCAGGTTTGAAAATGAAAAGGCCCTTTGAAGAAATTATTACCATATTTATTTATAAGAACTTTCTAAAATGGTTTTTTTCCCCTTATATTCCAAACAATTCCAAAAAATACAGATCTAGATTTTTTAGAATGTATGAAAGAGAATAACCCATAGCTAAATCACGTAAGAATGATTTACATATTTTGGGGAAGTTTGAAGGAGGGAATCCCATCTTTTAGATGAATAAATGCAGTAGTTATATGGATGCTTCTCCCAGGAAGATTATACAATCTGATTGGTAAGAGCGGGGATGCTACACACTGAGATAGCAAATTCTTTGTAATTTTAACTTGTACATATGGGTATAGTGACATGTTTTTCACCATTTTTTTCAAAGGCAGATAATTATTGTCACTTTCTGTTTGCTTCCCTAAACACCAAAATCCTTCCAAAAAGACATCTGCTCCCAAAAGAAAGAATTTGCTTTTAGAGGAGCAAATGAGAATGGAGGCAAACATGAATATGGAAAAGTTGCTTATCCATTTATCTTACAAGCAGCCTCCTAAAATTAGGGTATTCACCTACCATGGAAGGAAATACCATTCTCTTTAGGACTTGGTTGTCTCTCTTGTAAAAATGACTTCAAAGCCATGGAGGAATATCTATTTCCACCATAATCAAGGTGACTAGGTACACACCCTTTTTGTTTTTGTATTTCTACCAAAGGAAAGCAACTTTTTTCAGGCCTAAAATAACTAGAGCAAGTGAGCAGGGGCTCACGTATACCCCCGACCAGCGCCACCGCCTAATGAAACCTCCGCCTTATGAAATGACTGCCTAATGAAACCAATCTTATACATGGTTTGAAACTAGAAGTAAACTTAGTCACCTATCAAATGGTTCCATCAAAGTATATTATAAATATCAGCAAAGAGTACCAACTTAACACAAAACTTTAATGTAAACATATAAGTCTGTGCCCATGACCTTGGTCAGCAGCAGCATCCAAATGATGTCAAATAATCTGCATGAACATAGAAGTAAACTTAGTCATATATCAAAAAGGTTTCATCAAAGGATGTTGGAAAACATAGAATATAAACTTAACGCCAAACTTTAACGCAAATACACAAGTCTGTGACCTTGACCTATGGCAAGCAGCAGCATCCAGATGATGTAAACTACTCTGTATGGACCTAAAAGTAACCCTAATCAAATATCAATGGTTCCATCAAAGGATATAAGAAATATAAAAGAACACTCTAAACTTAATGCAAAACTTGAATGCAAATGTTTAAGTCTGTGACCTTGACCTTAGGTCAGCAGCAGCATCCAGATGATGATAAGTATTCTGTTTGGACCTGTAAGTAAATCTAGGAACATACCAACAGGCTTCATCAAAGGATATTGGAAACATAAGCAAAATTAAAAACTTAACACAAAACTTTAACGCAAATGTTTAAATCTGTGGCCTTGACCTATGGTACGCACTAGCATCCAGATGATGATCAGTATTCTGCTTGAACCTGTAAGTAAATCTAGGCACATATCAACATGCTTCATCAAAGGATATTTGAAACATAAGCAAAATTAAAAACTTAACGCAAAACTTTAACGCAAATGTTAACGGAGGGACACACGGACGAACGGACGGACGGATGAACGGACAGACGGATGAAAAGACGAAAACTATATACCCCTCGACATACGTCGGGGGTATAAAAATAGTGGTGTTTCCACTAGCCCAACCAACCATGCTTCAGACCCCAGACTCTGCTATTTTTATCAATAAAAGAACAAAATAAAAATTAAAACATCCACCCTACCATTTTCAATTTCCTACCCTACCTAGTTTTGTCTTTGCATTTTCCCATAGTAATTTCGGTTTTTCACTACCTTTTTGTAGTTTTTGGCATTTAGTACCTTCCAAAATACAGAGTCAACTTTTTCGAGCATCTAAGATGAATTATCATACACAGTGCAAGTCTCAAAAATACAGTTTAATCAACAAAATACATGTACAAAAAACATAAAAATACAGGCCCTACCCTACTTTTGAGAGGAGAAAAAATAAAATGGTAAAAAAAATGTTTTTCCTACCTACCTACCGACCCGATTTTTTTTCAGCGTGTTAGTAGAAACACAGCTATTTTTTTTAGGCCTCATGTCTCTTTGCATCCCTGGATGTGAAGACCTTCCTTAATTGAGATCTACTCTTAAAGGGTAAAATTTGCTCCAAGAGGAATAAACTCTCTATTTGTTGATCCTACTATTGAGAAGAGAAGCAACCATGAAAATGGAAGAGTTGTTCCCCCTGAAAATGTATCCATTCACCTTAACAGATATATCACATTGCTCACATATGACAAGACAGAATTTTATTCTTTACATCTCATATGAAAAACTAGGGTTCGAGGTTATAAAACTTGAGAATAATCTCAAACTCAAAATACAGCACACTGATTGGCTGCTTCAGAGCACATGTTCGGAAGAAGCCAATCAGTAAGGCTTTATTTTGAGTTTGAGAATGTACTCAAGTTTTATAACCTCTGGGTCTTGAGCCTGGGCCCAGTCAAAACTAGTGGGAGGTTAGTTAACAAGACATTCTAACACAGCGCGCCTATAGAAGCAATGTAAAGTTACTGTGTTTTATTCTGCAACAATTCACTGTTTCGGAGCGCGCGAGTCTAATTGCTGACGTCACTGCAACTACTGACGTAATTTTGTGACGTTTTGAGACGTTAGACGGTGTAACGTCTCTTTTTCTTTCTAAAATCGCCACGAAAAGGTACATTTGTCTTAGATACAGTTAAGAATATTGGCGGGAGCAGGAACGCGCTGGCAGGAAGGTTGGGAGAGTTTGAATGAAAAGAATAGTTTTTCGGCGTTTTTGAGTGTTAGAATCGAAATAGTTCAGCTCTATCATTGAATTGTTGAGTAATAATTCACTGTTTGTCGGTCAGTTGTAAGTAGACATATCACTCGCGCTCCGCGCTCGTGATATAATCTACTTTACAACTGACCTCCAAACAGTGAATTATTACTCAACAATTCACTGCTAGAGCTGATCTATTTCTTAATTAAAATTTCGGACTTTTGTATGCAAAATCACTGCCATTTTTTTTGCTGAAAAAATGGGAGGAGCTTTTGCAAAAGCTCCTCTCATTTTTTCAGAAAAAAAAAAATTAGCATATTTGGTTGGTTGGTTGGTTGATTTGATGCTTAACGTCCACGGTAAACAACTAAGGTCATGTCGGGACGGTCAGTTAACCTAACCACACTATTCCTGGGCAGGCTTAGACCTCCTAAGCGGTTAACCAGTACTAAGTGCACATACTTTCGCCAGTAACTGACAACTGCCCTTCTTGAATCAGCGGAAGGAGAAACGAAAGTATGTGGCCAGACCGGGATTCGAACCCAGGACCTCTGACTTACGAGTCAGGTGCCCTACCGATTGCGCCACCCGGCCCGGCACTATTAGCATATTTGATTTTGAGTGTACTAGAAGACTTAACAAATCCTTGACTACCCATGTGTAATATCAGAGTGTAAATTAGTGAAAATTCGATACTGGTAACTTGGCTGTAAATGTGTAATATAAAAGTGTAACTTGTTCAACTTGAAACACAAACAAAAAAACAACAACAGAAAACAAAATAGCCTGTGCATCAGAGCAGTCTGATGGAGAACCTTTCTATTCAAAACACAATATGCATGGACCCTGAGCACTGTAGAGACACAAACTGAAGAAACTACCGGGTAGATAGACTTTCTAGATCCATAGACTGGTTTGAGTAGGTATTCAAACCAACAAATGGATCTAGAAAGTATATCACTCGTTGCTCAGACCTGTCTGTCGTAAAAATTCTAAGTATTGGGACAGAATGGTCTGAGCATGAATGCAAAACCAGATGAGAATGCTCCTGAAGTAGAGTCTGATCAGTCTACACTGTTTGCTATTCCATTTGCATCTTTTAGATGCAATACTTCATTGTAAAACCAAACTGTTTCATTTTTAGGACAGTCACAGTAATCATTTTAGGCATCCAAATTTTTAGAATCTTCACAGTATGGTTGTTTTCACCTTTTTGCATGACAAACCTAACAACACAGAGTTAGATGATTCGAGAGTAATTATTTGTTTGACAAAATCTGAAGTTTCCGTTTAAAGAATTTTAGTTCGTAATGCCATTGAAAAATTGGCAGACCTTGGCATACACTGTTTGCCATGCTCCAGAACCTATGACATCATATATCTGTTCTTGAGTAACTAAGAGTTCATCTTGATGTCAAAATGACATCATCGAGGCATCATACTGACAAGGTTCTATGCACAACAGTTGGTAATTCCATAGTTGATATGGTAACAGGTCTATGGCGTCATCTCACTTTTAATTTGAGAGGAGCATGGCATACAGTGTATGCCATGCTCCTCTCGAATTATAAGTTAGATGCTACCTGAAATTCATGCAGTGGAAAATTTTGGTTTTCTCAGACTTATAATTCATTCTCAAATAAATTGAATTCTCTGTTTATAAAATTTTCAGAGAGAGAGTTTCGTTATTCTGATGAAGAGAGAAAGAGACCAGCTGTACCCCCAAAGCAAGATCACCCACTGATGGGCCTGAAAACTACTAAGAATTTCATCACTACAAATGCCGTGCAAAATATAACATCTGTACCGAAGAAACCAGAAAAAATCTTCGTAGATACAAAGAAAGGAGACAAAAATTACTTAGAACCTTCAGGTCTTGAGCCAGTATTTATTCACAAGAAGGTAATTATAAACATGGACCTGGTTGTTCAAAGCTAAGAAGTTCAATGTCATTACATTGATCCAGATAAGTTGGGGGTTTTGAGGATAATTCAGAGATATATTCAGAGTTTGTCTTCTATATAAAAACATAAGTTGTGACCCCTCATTAGAACTGTCTTGGTGAGAGTAGGGTAGCTTGGTACATGTATGTCTTTATGGAGAAATATTGAAAATTATCTCTGCTAATCCTTCTTGTCCGGAGCATTGTCATTAGTTAACAGATGTTAAACTTTCAAAACTATTGCCATTTTTGCTCCAAAAATGTAAGGAGCTTTTGCACTGTAAAAGCTCCTTATGTATCAATTTCGTCAAGAAATATTGGCATACATACTTGGATTCTAAATGCACCTAAAGCTTTAACGAATCATTTGAAATACTAAAAGCTTGCTAATCTTTACTCAACTGTATACACATGCATACAAACTTGACCATCATAAATAATGAAACATGGGTTTGCAGGGGTATACACAATACTGAAGTATAAAATTGCCTGAGACTGTGCCAAATTGCATTCTTAAGCCGAAATGGACCTTAGGTTGTGTGACTGTTTTATACTTTTAATTAATTCTAGTTAGTAGGTACAAAAAACTGTTCAGTCCCAATAGCCTTAAATTTTGTAAGGTAATGACAAGACCGGGTATATGTTTACATGCTAATTTGTCAAATTTATTGAACAGGCCTATGAAAGCTTTAATGTGAGTGGGTGCATGTCCTTGTTTTTCCACCATGTTCACAAAGGGGATTAAGTTTTGTGACTTCCTGCTTGCTTCCCTAGGTGAGAAAATCCTTCCAAAATAGGGGCCTGCAGTCGACCGCCACTACCCCATGAATGGAGGCAGAAATGAAAATGGTTGCTGCCTTTTAAAGTGTAACAAGCTATACCTGGAAATGAACATTTCACAGATTGATTAATATTGAAATTCTGTGTATTTAACAGGACTATGGTAACACACCAGAATATCTTACGAAGCGAAAGGAAGAGGTTCAAAGAGCTCAAGAGGAATACAATGCCTACGTAGCTGAACATTTCCGACGAGGAGCCATGAAGCAATTGACAGCCGAAGAGAGAAACGGAATACTTAACGGTCTGAAGAAGAACTGGGAAGACATTCACGATCAGTATCAAGGTTTATCTGTTGTTACGGACACTGCCCCTAAGAAAAACAGAAAGGAAAGGATGGAAGCTGAAATGAAACAGCTTGAAAGAGACATTGAAACAATAGAGAGACACAAAGTAATCTACATTGCCAACTAGAACATTTTAGATTCTTTTGATCAAAGATTATTTATATCAGTTTTATATCAGACAAAACAAAAAGACGTATTGTCAAGCAAAAGCCTTTAAATCAGAAAACACTTATAACGGTATAATTAGATACCATATTTCTTTCTGCTGTAAAAGATGTGAAAACTTTGTGAATGCTAATAGTCAAGAATTAAAGGAAATATTAGCATTCATGACTTTAGAACTCACAATTCCCAAAAGGTTTTTGCACAACAATGGTCATTAACCTTAAAATGTGAGCTATATCTTCAGAAATGAACTTTTCCAAGGATATTCCTAAAGGATTTCACACACCCAGAATGAAAGAAAATAGCTTTCCTTTAAATTATTTGAAAATGGTAAGGTTACAGATTACAAAAATCTTGCTTTCAGAGAATAAATATAGCAAACGTTACATGTTGCATAAAAGCACATGCATTGTGGCTCAAAATATATTGAAAATGTTCTTTGTTGAAAATGTGTATTCTGTGATACAGTATGTTGTGTTTCTTTACAGATTTAGTTGTCTTGTATTAATGATTGTACATGTGTTTTCTTTTTTCACAGAAATAATCATGTACATTGACATTGAAAGAAAAGTACGGATCATAAACAAGGGTATCTGGTTGATCTGGGCATGGGTGCATGCATAGTATTGTATAGAAGAAAAAAATGTACCAAAACTATGTTGGATTTGTCTCTTCATTTGATCACCAAAATTGTAATGTACTGTTTCACCTAAAAGTTTGTAAATGGTACTCCCAACTTTCATATATTATATTTCAATAAAATTAAGTGGTCCTTGTGACCTGCATGTTATGCTGAAAATTGAAAATACAATACTTTGTACCGTAACAATTCTAAGAATTGGGACAGACAGGCCTAGGCAAAAAGTGCAGTCCCAGACCAGAATGTTCCTTTCAGTCTGACAGAAAGTATACCTTGTTTGCCATTTTATCTGTCCTTTAGGATGCATTGAAAACTAAACTGTTCAACGTTTAGGGCAGTTATTTTAGATGTCCCAATTTTTTGCAGTACGGACAGAATGAACAGAGCTCTAGATATTGGAAGCATTAGTAATTACTGATAGATCAGGGCCCAGTTGCTCAAAACTAACAACATTATTAACAAGACGTTAAAATTTCAAATTTATTATACTTGTTGACGCTATCATTTTTTGCGATGCTAAAGTGTCCCACATTTTTTTTGGCAAAACCATAATTGAGCCAAGACATGAGAAAATCAACAAAGTGGTCTTGCGCCCAGCGCAGACTCAGATCAGCCTGGGCATCCACCGAGTCTGATCAGTCTTTGCTGTCCGCATGGAGGTAGCTAAGGTCCTTAGCTACCCTTTAAGCACTTAGTGAAGAATCTGATCAGACTGGGCAGATGCCCAGGCTGCTCTGAGTCTGCACTGGGCGCACAGCCACTTTGTTGATTTTCTTGTGTCGCGGCTCATATGAACTTTCTTGATTTTATGGACACAAGATGACTTAACAAATCACTGACTAACCACTGCTTTAAGCTAACAATGCTTTGAACAACTGGGCCCTGGGCAATGTTGTTCAAAGCATCATTAGCTTTGCAAAGTAGTTAGTCAAGATTCTTGAAGTTTTTCAGTACTCACAAAATCAATTGCAGTAATTTTTTGCGGAAAAACAGTGAGAGACTTTTTGCACTGCAAAAGCTCACATTTTTCAGCAAAAAACAGCAGTCTTTTTACATACAATACGTTTAAAATTTTAATGTCTGGTTAACTAGACATCATTAGTTTTGAACAACTGGGCCCTTGTCACACTTCTTCTAGTGTCTCTGTAAATAATTTTCTTGAAAACAGTATTGGAACTGTCTTGGTTAAGCAGTGCAATCAACTGGATATAGAAAGCATTTGTTAGCGCGCCTTTGCGAAGCAAAGGAGAGCTTATGCTATACCCCCGGCGTCGTAGTCCGAGTATGCATTAGCGTTAGTGTCAGCGTCCTCGTCGGCGTCCGTGATCAGGTTAACCAATGTTATTGCATAAAAAGCAGTGCCGAGAGGTATAAACAGCCGTGCATCAACAGGCGAAAAGCCGTGTTTCAACAATGTTTTTCACGCGCTGTTGAAACACGATGACAGAACTTTCGTTATGCTTGTGCCGGGCCACTAAAAACCGCCATGCACCTTTGTCTCTCCCGTTTCGGTCGAATTACAAAAAATGGTGGTGCGCCTCTCCTCTTTCGGTTAATTAACAATATAATTGGTCGCGTGCTACATATGTGTTCTTGTGACGTCATCATACTTTGTACTCTTATTACGTCATAAAGTACTGACACGGATTTCAAAGCCATGTTGTCTTCATTCTCACGATGCCAAATGGAGAGTGTTAAATAAAACATGCATCCTAAACTTTCAGCAATCAAGAACTGCAGGATGGTGCATGAATGGGCCAGGCATGTTCTGTATGGATTTTTTTGCTTTGATCAAGGTATCTGCTTTTTGTTGATGAATTTGCAACGGCCATCTTGGACTCTTTACATAAATACTGAGGTTGAATAGGATGATGGCAGCCATTTTGAACAGCTTGATGCTCTCGGGCCAGGAAGACGGATTTAATAAAAAAAAAGATGCACCGGCGCGTTGGCTGTGAAACGGTGACAAAATATAGTGCCGTATTTTCACAAATCTTAACGAATATTTCGTTAAATTTATGCAATAACAGCGATCAAACATTTTTTCCGATGCATTAACGTTTGCCAGGTCCCTTGGGAGATGTTGAAAACCTCGGCCTTCGGCCTCGGTTGTCAACATCTCCCTCGGGACCTGGCAAACGTTAATGCATGAAAAGCCATGTTTGATCCCTATATTAACAATTGCGTTTAGCTCCATGTTCACCTCTGTATCTTACAAACTACAGCATTTACAATCATCATACTTGGTACATATATACATCCATATGACTGCAGCAGCTGCATGACGCAATTGTATGTCCTTGACCTATATGTTACGGTTGACTGACTTTGCTGTTTGGCACTGTTTTTAAGACAAAATTTTTAGTTTTGATGAAACCTTTGACAGAAGAGACTTGATACTTGGTCAAATAGCATATCCCTATAATTGCAGCAGCTGCAAAGCTACCATGCTGACACCTGTGCCCTTGACCTTTGTTCATGGTCCAGTGATTTTGTCTTATATTTCAAGCACTGTTTGATGGAGTAACATCACATCTGGCATAGTGGATCAGTCTGACATCCCGAATGACCTCATATTATTTATAGATCACTGTGACCTATATTTCATGTTTCAGTGATTTTGCCTTGTGTCTCCAAAGCTGTTTATAGATTAACATTATATTTGGGAATTTGAGGTCACTCTAACATAAATTTTATCATTCAGTGATTTTGCTTCATATTTTGAGGTGTATTTAGTATGTATTCATCATATACCTGGGATAATGGGTCAGTCTGACACTGCAGATGACCTGATATATTTGTAGGTCTTGGTGACTGTTAGAATCAGGCACCCATAAGGCGCGCTTTGTTGTCTTCTGACAACTTTTGTTTTTAATCAAACTATATTCTGGGGGTGTTGCAATTCACAAGTCCTATTAATGGCATTATTAAATTTAAGCAAAGAGAGAGACAAACTGCGCCCCATTACTGTGGCTATGGATATGTACTGTGGAGGTGTGTGTGTGTAAGGGGGGAGGGGGGGGGGAGGGCTGGGTAGGATTTTTGGTACTTTAAAGCCAATCTGGCCACATCTGGCCAATTTTCTTCAGAAAATCTAAGAAAAAAGTGTGAGAGGCATTTAGTAGAGAGGGCCATTTATTAGAAGAAACACCATTAATGTCTCCTCAAAACTTCCCTTTGCTTTATCTAGAGCTCTGAATATGATAATAAACAACAAATTAAGTGATTAACAACAAACTGAGTGATTGATTTTTATTATAAAATCCTTTATGGTAGCAAAACAATTTAGCTGACAACAGTTACTCAAACACCCAGGGACAGGTTGTTCAAGGCATCGACAGCCTAACGAAATCATTAGTCAAGGATTTGTTAGGGTTACTCGGCTCACAAAATCAGTTGCCGTTATAATTTTTGCCAAAAAAATGTGAGGAGCTTTTGCACTGCAAAAGCATCTCACATTTTTGGGGAAAAAAAGGCAGTGTTTTTTTTTTGGCATACAATACACTAGAAAATTTAAAGTCTCGTGAGTTTACAACGTTGATAGTTTTGAATAACCTAGCCCAGATTGGTTACAAAAATACTAAGGCAGACAGTTTAGACCAGTGTTCTGCCAAGGGTGCATATTTGTACCATTGACTCAGTAAGTTTCATATGATGCAGCCAAAACAGACTCCATGGGTCATATGTTGAACACTAATTTTCTACCTGTTGCATGATATAAAATCCACCAGCTATGTGAGAATTTCTATGTTTAAAACAACATTCTTGTTTCTTGGAATTTCTGTAAATCATAGTTGTAACTAGTAATAGCTGTTTTGACTGGCATATCAGATTTCTGTGTTGAGCTGGTAATCCAACTATCATTGGCTACGATATTGTGAAAATGTTACAGTTACAACATGTTTCAGAGAAATCCTGCAAGTCCAGCTGACCAATGAAAATGTTGCAATATTGCATTCAAGATTTCAAATTGCACACTCAGCCAGAAACAGTCAAAAACTATTGTCTGCTTTTTCTGAGCTCAGCCAGCGCAGAAGCGCCCAAGTGCAATAAGGCCACAGAAAATGATGCAATCAAATACACATTTCGGGCCATCAATGACTTGGGTTGGATTTTGTTACATTGACCATATTTTCAAGGTTGACATGCCAGCATAGCAAGTCGTCAAAAACTGATAAAATGGAAGACACGCTGGTGGGGGACGTTAGTTTTTCTCAAACACAATTCTAGTTATGATATTTCATTTGTTCACAAAAACAATTAAAGCTGTTATTAATTTCATCTTTATTTCATGGGCAAATGTGTAATCATTCATCTGGAGAGCTATTCTACCTGGCAGCTAGTTTTGTTTACACTGCACCCTCAAATGTTGTACACCCTTCACAATGTGTCAAAACACTGCTAGAGACATTGCAGGCCCTGATCAGACTGCTCCTCTAGGAGCAGTCTGATCTGGGTCTACAGTGTTTGTTTCGGCAATCTATCTCAATCTTTACAGTCTCTATGGCAACAAGGTCTACTACAAGATGAAATATTTTAAGCCCTATCACTCCTGCTTTATCACCAAGGATGAGCCAGCAATGTCTGATTCTAGCTTCATGGTGGCAACAGATTTTCCTGTAGGCTGTTTACTTTTCATCTCCAGTTCATACTGTCTCTTCTCAATCTCAAACATGTCGTAGTATACCTAAAACAGAACAAATGTCATATGATAACTATATATATGACAGAATATAGTCTAGTAGAATGTTCTGATACTAAATAGTTTCAGAATGTGGTATACTGTAAATCGATAACTGGTTGTTCTTCAGGCAAAGACATGGTCTCAGGGAAGGACTATATCTTAGGCTGTGAATCCATAAATTTTGTACTAATTTCATGCATTCGGCATTCATGTAGCCTAGCAGAACCGGACACTCCAAAGCATCTGAGAAACATTGGCTTTAAAAGTCAATTGGATGTTTCAGGTGTTGAAAATTGTTTGTAAATTTTCTTACTGTCTACAGTCTGGCTATGCCCCTGTTAAAGCAGTACAGACAAGCCTTAAATGTCCCATGATAGGAGAAATGAACTTTGATACAGAATATAATATAAGTATATGTACTTGCATATTTACCTTTTTATCATCAGGTGAAAGACTGTTCCATTTCATGGCGAGTCTTTTGGTAAGTTCTTGGTGTGGAATTAATTCTCTATGTTCCTATAATCACAGTAGAAGAAGAAATAGAACTGAAGATATGAAAACTGCAAGATAATTTCTTTGTTTGTCATCAAAACCATTTCATGGTCCCTTATAAGAGCAGTCTCATTGAGGTGATACCAATGGGGCTAGAGGGGCAACAATTTTCTTTTTTAAGAAATGAATAATATGACAATTCACTTTCAGGGAAGCAACTCTGCCGTTTTTTTCAGTTTAGCCTCTTCTCTAAATGGGAGTCAACTTTTAGTGAAAAGATTTTGCTCCCGCAGGAACGAACACTTTCATTTAAGAGTAGATCCCATTTTGGAATTGCTGTGTTATCCTTGGAAGCAAACAGGAAGACTTATAGGTAGTTTCCTTTTGTAAAACTGGCAGAAAATTGATTGATTGATTTGATGCTTTAACGTCCACGGTAAACAGCTAAGGTCATGTCGGGACAGTCAGTTAACCTAACCACACTATTCCTGTGCAGGCTTAGACCTCCTAAGCGGTTAACCAGTACTAAGTGCACATACATTCCCCGGTAACTGACAACTGCCCTTCTTGAATCAGCAGAAGGAGAAACAAAAGTATGTGGCCAGACACGGTTTCGAACCTGGTCTGGCCACTTACTTTCGTTTCTCCTTCAGCTGATTGGCAGAAAAACATGGAGGTATAACATCATTTACTGTGATTACCCTAGCACTTAAACAAGTTTTGATATTTGTATTATCTAGTTTTCTGTTAAACGATTGCTTGCCTTATAGAAAACAAGTAGCAATACCATAAGTGATCATAAAAGTAAAATACTTTACATCTGTGGTATCAGATTTCAGCAGTAATATAAGAAAGGCATATTGGTCCAATTTAATTTCAGTGATTTCACAATCTTAGACAAATGTCTGGCTATGTAACTGTATTGGACTAAGAATATTTGCAGACTTTTATTTCGGTGAATTTTTTCTTTAATGCCAATAGTGACAAAAATAAGTACTACCAAATATAAGTGCTTAACAGCAGGTCAAAGCATTACAAATACAATCATCTCGATATCTCCAACCCTGATATCTCAAAGCATCTTCTTATATCAAAGAATATAGTTTGGACACATTTCCTATATATATTTTTATTTATAAATACTTCAACTCCGGTTATCTCAAAGTAAATTTCATGGTACCAGAATTGCATTTTCTGGTATCGGAAAATTTGCTTAGAGGCATCAGTAGTTTGGGATGAAATTAGACTTTAAGATATCTATAGTTGACTGTAATGACTTTTGATTTATGAGTTAAACATAGGTAGCTTGTATACCCTTCTATATTCTTCTTGAATTGCTTGTCTGTACTGATCACAAAACATCAAGAAAGCATTGGTTGGCTTCTTTGAAGGACTATAACCCTTTTCAACTTTGACCTTCTTGGTCTTTGGGGGTGAGGTATGTCTCTCTGTTTTCATTCCATGAGCTAGGAACAATGGCTGCAGTGAAGACATGATGCTAGCTGACTGCCTGTCATGTGACTGAAGAGGAGATAATTCATTGGACAGAGAGGGGTCATGTGATATGTCAGCTGGTTTGACATGTGACTTAATTTTCTTAGCTGGTTTCTGTTTCACAACTGCTGGAGATTCTGTGGGAGGGGAGAAAGTTGGACTAGGCCTCAGCAAGTTGTACATCTGGTCTTCCTGGAAGAAAGAAGAAATTCAGGTCACACAAGAATCATTTTGGGAACAAGATTATAAACATATAAATTTCAAGGCAGTGTTTTTTCTATCCTCGAAAGAATATATAATGTTATTTTTGGTACTATGAATACAGGCAACTTTGTATTTTTGTGAGTACATTCAGTTGACTCTTGTAATCTCAAACACTGATCTCAAAGTGCCCTCTAGTTAGGACACATTTCTTATTTTCAAACTACTGGTATCTCAAAGTAAATTTTGTGGCACCTGAAAATTTACTTTGAGACCTAAGTAGATATGAGATGAACTTCGACTTAGAGATATCCAGACTTGACTATACATTTTTGCTAAATAAATGCAAAGGTAAAGATACTTAACAAGTATGTTTCTTCCAACGTATCCCTTTTGCGAACTGAATATTCAGATGAAAATGATACTGTATCATAGATATGCCTTTCCCCCTCACATCTTTCTTCCAGGAGAATCACTTTTGCAAAATAATATATAGATGAATTAAATATAGCAGGATAGTTTGTCTGAATTTGCATTTCCCTATCATATCAAACACTTGAAAAATAGTGAATTCAATACTGATGCCAATTCTGGGGCTTGAGGATAGGGCAGCAGCTCCTCATGTATTTTGTACAGGGAAGGTACATATGACAATTCTAAACAAACTGTGTGCTTGGTAAGTTTATACAATATACAACTGTACAAAGGCACTTGAAGTTTCAATCTACAACCACTTATAAATGGAAACGTGGTAGCTCAGTGGTTGGCGCACTTGCCTCTGATGCTAAAGGTCCCGAGTTCGAACCCGAGTAACGGTGTTTGAATTTCCGTGTCCGAACACGCTTCCTTAATGTCATTTGCAGGGATCACATTAAAAAAGTCCTTCGGATCGGGACGTTAACTGGAGGCCCTCTGTGCAGGGAGAGACATCCCCTGTGCAGATTAAAGTTCCCATCTATAGTTACATGGCTACAAGGAGGTTCATCCTGCAAAACTGGAGTGTACATCGTACACCTGCTCATAATCCTCGAGAGAGGGTGTAGCAGTATACGAAGAAAGAAAAGAAAAAGAAACAAGCAAATTCGACGAATTTATGTCCCCCGCCTTGGAAACTAGGTCTCCACTGTATAACACTAAGTGTTTGAGCTGGAAAAGCGGCTAAGTTAAAAATGTGAAAAAAGTCATAAAAAAAATAAAGTAAAAAAAATAAAGTGAGGATTATATCCAAACCACATGCATATCTTCAGACCATGATCAAAACACCTGTGTAGTTTCAAAGGAATGGGCCTAAAACTGTAGGAGGAGTTGAACACACAAGGTACCCACTATCTATTCACTTTGACAGTAAAAATGTATGAAAAATGGGTAAGTTCAATTGGCGAAAAAAGTAATAAAAAATAATGTGAGGATTATATCCAAACCACATGCATATCTTGAGACCATGACCAAAATACCTGTGAAGTTTCAAAGGAATCGGCATAAAACTGTAGGAGGAGTTGCGCACACAAGGTACCCACTATCTAGTCACTATGATAGTAAAAACGCCTAAAAAATGACTAAGTTCAACTTGTGGAAAAAGTAACAAAAAATAATGTGAGGATTATATCCAAACCACATGCCTATCTTCAGAACATGACCAAAACACCTGTGAAGTTTCAAAGGCATCGGCATAAAACTGTAGGAGGAGTTGCGCACGCAAGGTACCCACTATCTAGTCACTTTGATAGTAAAAACGCCAAAAAAATGACTAAGTTCAACTTGTGGAAAAAGTGACAAAAAATAATCTCAGGATTACATCCAAACCACATGCGTATCTTCAGACCATGACAAAAACATCTGTAAAGTTTCGAAAGAATCGGCATAAAACTGTAGGAGGAGTTGCGCACACAAGGTACCTACTACTTTAGGGGAAGGAAAGACGGAAGGACGGAAAGCCGAAAACTATGTCCCTCCGCTTTTCTTCGAAAAGGCGGGGGACAAAAAATGCCAGAAACCCCAGGAAGCAAAAGGCAATTTCAAATACTATTGCTTTTAGTAGTTTGAGATGGACATGATGGGCAAAAATTCAAAGGCCTATGGTTTACCACAGCTACTATGTTTCTTATTTTCGTTTCAACGATATTCTATAAGCTATACATAATACTGCCATGCAATGTCATAGGTAACAGGATTTAACAGTAAGCAAAAGACTTATACATAAAGTCATTTCCTGGAACAAAGTTTTTTTAACTTTGTTGGCTGACCCTCTTCAAAAACATTTACATAGCTCCCGATTAGACAGAGTTAAATAATAACTTTCCATCTTTCTAAATAAAAACCTACATTGTGACTCTCATTAGGACTGCTTAACTGGGGCAGTTGTAATGAGGAGGCACAACAAACATTTGAGTCGCAACACTAGAAAACCAACAATGTGGTTGTGCGCCAAGCGCAGACTCAGATCAGCCTGGGCATCTGCTAAGTCTGATCAGACTCTTCCCTAAGGCCTTAAAGGGTAGCTTAGAGTCTAAGCCACCTCCTAGCTTGGAGTCTAAGCTACCTCCATGCAGACAGCAAAGACTCTAATCAGACTGGGCAGATGCCCAGGCTGATCAGAGTCTGTGCTGGGCGCACAACCACATTGCTGGTTTTCTCGTGTTAAGGCTCATTTTAGTGGTGTAGGAACAGAACCTGTCTCAAAATTATACTGAAAACTCCACCTTATCAGGACCTCTGATATTACCTCCCACATGACTGGTACTTGGGCTTCTCTGTAGTTGTCATTGTGTTGGTCCAGTTTGCTTGTCAGAAATCTGGAACAAGAATATTCAGGCTACCGTTATTATCCTAAATACTGGAGCCCTTCAATCTATGTAACCTATTTATTCGGCTATGTGACAGGTTATTTTTCCTTCCAAAACCAACCCAAAAATCTAGATTTACGGATCTAGATACAAATGTATTTGGGATTGTTTTAGAAGGGAAAAAACCCCATCTCATTCATACCTGTTATCTACCTTCCTTAAAAAGTGAGCTAGTCTCCTTATTTTGGGAGGTATTCTCACACCTGATTTTGCCAAAAATGGCCAAATCTCCCTATTTCAAGGGCATCTCTCTATTTCTGTTTGAATTTCAAGATTGTTTTCCTTTAAATACTTTAAACTTTTCGAACGTCTCCCCAATGGAAATTGTTATAACTTTCCGAGCTGGTGGAACATGCACATCTTTGCTTAAAAATTGCTGCTGAAAATTGTCATTTTTACGTTTTCTCCCCCATGAGATTTTTAAAAGTTGACACTATATGATCTCATAGCTGATTTTCATGAGACTCACAAATTTAGGTATTTGGGTTCAATCTAAAGATGGAAAACCCTGTCTTATAGATGAACTAGAAAATGTGTTTATGAAACACTATGCCCCCAACCATATGCTTGTCTCTAGAGAAGGTTCATCCAATAATGCTTGTACCTTTGTACCATAGGCTTACAATGCACTAAGTCGAAAAAGAGGCTTAACTCAGTCAAAAATTTACGAATTGTTTTCGAAAGTTAATCAGGTCATCTACACCTTGGGCAATATCAACCTGCAAAAATCATGATCCTAGCATCAGGGGTTCTCCAGATATTTTGTTCACAAGCTTCCATAGGCAAATAATGCACTAAGTTGAAAAAGGGGCATAACTCAATCCAAAATTTACAAATTGTTTTCAAAAGTTAATCAGGTCATCTACACCACAGGAAGTATCTTCCTGCATAAAATCATGCTCCTAGCATCAGGTGTTCTTGAGATATTTTGTTCACAAGGTTCCATAGGCTTACAATGCACTAAGTCGAAAAAGGGGCATAACTCAATCAAAAGTTAATCAGGTCATCTACACCACAGGCAGTATCTTCCTGCAAAAAATCATGCTCCTAACATCAGGGGTTCTTGAGATATTTTGTTCACAAGGTTCCATAGGCTTACAATGCACGAAGTCGAAAAAGGGGCATTACTTTGTCAAAAATTCACGAATTTGTTTCAAAAGTTAATCAGGTCATCTACACCTTGGGCATTGTCATCCTGCAAAACCTCATGATCCTAGCATCAGGGGTTCTTGAGATATTTTGTTCACAAGCTTCCATAGGCAAATAATGCACTAAGTTGAAAAAGGGGCATAACTCAATCCAAAATTTACAAATTATTTACAAAAGTTAATCAGGTCATCTACACCACAGGCAGTATCTTCCTGCATAAAATCATGCTCCTAGCATCAGGGGTTCTTGAGATATTTTGTTCACAAGGTTCCACAGGCTAAGTCGAAAAAGGGGCATAACTCTGGAAATACATTGCCGGCGGAAAAATAAAAAAATATGGGTCTGCAAATTTACCATACTGATTATGTGTATAAAGTTTCAAGTTCCTAGCTCTTATTGTTCTTGACTATATGTAAGGGTACCTTTGTACCATAGGCCTCAATGCACTAAGTCGGAAATGGGGAATAAATCGATTAAAAATTCACGAATTTTTTTCAAAAGTTAATCAGGTCATCTACACCATAGGCAGTATCTTCCTGCAAATAATCATGCTCCTAGCTTCAGGGGTTCTTGAGATATTTTGTTCACAAGGTTCCATAGGCTTACAATGCACTAAGTCAAAAAAGGGGCATAACTCGGTCAAAAATTCACGAATTAGTTTCAAAAGTTAATCAGGTCATCTACACTTGGGCATTCTCATCTTGCAAAGCCTCATGATCCTAGCATCAGGGGTTCTGAGATATTTTGTTCACAAGGTTCCACAGGCTAAGTCGAAAAAAGGGGGCATAACTCTGGAAATACATTGCCGGCGGAAAAATAAAAAATATGGGTCTGCTTATTTTCCATACTGATCATGTGTATAAAGTTTCAAGTTCCTAGCTCTTGTTGTTCTTGACTATATGTAAGGGTACCTTTGTACCATAGGCTTCAAAGCACTTAGTTGAAAAAGGGGAATAACTTGATAAAAAATTCACAAATTTTTTTCAAAAGTTAATCAGGTCATCTACACCACAGGCAGTATCTTCCTGCAAAAAATCATGCTCCTAGCTTCAGGGGTTCTTGAGATATTTTGTTCACAAGGTTCCATAGGCTTACAATGCACTGTCGAAAAAGGGGCATAACTCGGTCAAAAATTCATGAATTTGTTTCAAAAGTTAATCAGGTCATCTACACCTTGGGCATTCTCATCTTGCAAAGCCTCATGATCCTAGCATCAGGGGTTCTTGAGATATTTTGTTCACAAGGTTCCACAGGCTGTCGAAAAAGGGACATAACTCTGGAAATACATTGCCAGCGGAAAAATAAAAAAATACAGGTCTGCTTATTTTCCATACTGATCATGTGTATAAAGTTTCAAGTTCCTAGCTCTTATTGTTCTTGACTATATGTAAGGGTACCTTTGTACCATAGGCCTCAATGCACTAAGTCGAAAAAGGGGAATAACTCGATCAAAAATTCACGAATTTTTTTCAAAAGTTAATCAGGTCATCTACACCACAGGCAGTATCTTCTTGCAAATAATCATGCTCCTAGCTTCAGGGGTTCTTGAGATATTTTGTTCACAAGGTTCCATCGGCTTACAATGCACTAAGTCGAAAAAGGGGCATAACTCGGTCAAAAATTTTACAAATTTGTTTCAAAAGTTAATCAGGTCATCTACACCTTGGGCATTCTCATCTTGCAAAGCCTCATGATCCTAGCATCAGGGGTTCTTGAGATATTTTGTTCACAAGGTTCCACAGGCTAAGTCGAAAAAGGGGCATAACTCTGGAAATACATTGCCGGCGGAAAAAAAAATAAAAATACGGGTCTGCTTATTTTCCATATTGATCATGTGTATAAAGTTTCAAGTTCCTAGCTCTAATTGTTCTTGACTATATGTAAGGGTACCTTTGTACCATAGGCCTCAATGCACTAAGTCGAAAAAGGGGAATAACTCGATCAAAAATTCACGAATTTTTTTCAAAAGTTAATCAGGTCATCTACACCACAGGCAGTATCTTCCTGCACTAAATCATGCTCCTAGCTTCAGGGGTTCTTGAGATATTTTGTTCACAAGGTTCCATAGGCTTACAATGCACTAAGTCGAAAAAGGGGCATAACTCAGTCAAAAATTCACGAATTTGTTTCAAAAGTTAATCAGGTCATCTACACCTTGGGCATTCTCATCCTGCAAAACCTCATGATCCTAGCATCAGGGGTTCTTGAGATATTTTGTTCACAAGGTTCCACAGGCTAAGTCGGAAAAGGGGCATAACTGTTGAAATATGTGACCCGCGGAAAAAAGAAAAAACACGTGTTCGCTTATTTTTCATACTGATCATGTGTATAAAGTTTCAAGCTCCTAGCTCTTTAGGTTCTTGAGATAGAGGACAGACAGACAGACGGACGGACGGACAGACGGACAGGTCCAAACCAATATGCCCCCACAATTTCTCCGAAATTGGGGGCATAATAAATATGGTATGGGAATTAATATGGTATGGTGCACTGATATACAGCCAAGGGTGATCACTCTGACCTAGAAAAACCTGTCTCCCTTTTCACATGGATTAGTCTTAAAGGAAATTTTGCTCTGCCTGAGAGCAAATTCTTTCCTTTATGAGCAGTCCTCTTCTGAGAAGAAGTTTACCAACTAGGGAGGCAATACTCTGTTGAAAGTTGTGTCCCATGTAGATTGATTTGATGCTTAACGTCCACGGTAAACAACTAAGGTCATGTCGGGACGGTCAGTTAACCTAACCACACTATTCCTGGGCAGGCTTAGACCTCCTAAGCCGTTAACCAGTACTAAGTGCACATACTTTCGCCAGTAACTGACAACTGCCCTTCTTGAATCAGCGGAAGGAGAAACTAAAGTATGTGGCCAGACCGGGATTCGAACCCAGGACCTCTGACTTACGAGTCAGGTGCCCTACCGATTGCGCTACCCGGCCCGGCTTGTCCCATGTAGAACAAGTGGCTAAAATATAAAGCTATATCCATACATGGCAATAATCCAACATTTGAATATGCTGATTTCAACATTCTGTAATATGACAAAAGCGGCTGCCTGAACTGCAAGCAGTGGAGGTCCCACTCAGACTGCTTCTTATCTCCCAATATTTAGGGCCATTAAAGTTTCAGTTTTTTTTTCCTTTTTTTTTTTTTTTCTTCAATTTAATCATTGGTATAAGGAAAAGGTTTTCAGTAGCCTTGTTTTGGAGTTAGAAGCCCACCATATCTTGAACATGGCACATGAAATACACAGCCATCCTTCTTTTGCTGCCTTTAACCTTCCCTCAGAAAAAGTACATGCACTTTTATTGCCTTGGTTTACTGACAGAGTTTTTCAGTCAGTAGCTCGCGTGAAAGAGCATGAATCTAAGGACGTGTCTGAACAGGAAAGGCTCATATCTAGCTGCACTGAGATTAACAGCAATTTCCTATCAGAGCAGAATGCCATTTTGCAGGTCAAGCAAAATATGCTGGGCTTGGAGACAAAGCAGTAGTGCTCTGTGAGAACTGGTCAGACTATACAGCTTCAGATTCTGATCTGTGTCTTTACTCAGCCTTTTAAATAAGAGGAGTATTTGACGATGACTCTGGCTCTAAATGTTGTGACCTCTCAATAGAACCACCTTGGCAAGGCTGTTTTAATGAAGGGTCACAATGTATTTAATTGAGAATTAAGGTGCATCGGTATGCTTCCAGGTTTTTCTGCCATTTTTTCAATGAGAAACAACATCACAGGGTATAATTGATTCCGCCAATTTTCACTTCCTGCAGAAACTGTAATCATATTTGGCTTCTGCCGAGACTGTCCGCGATCTCTTGCTTCCTGCCGAAACTTCTGTACATGATAAATGGCTTCCTGCAGAGACTGTCCGCGTGATTCTGCTTCCTGCCGAGGCTCTCGACAGGAAGCAGAGTCACGCGGACAGTCTCAGCAGGAAGCCATTTTACGAGGACAGTAGTCTCTGCAGGAAGCAAGAGTTTGCAGACAGTTTGGCGGAAGCCAATATGACAGACAGTCTCTGCAGGAAGTGAAAAGTGGCGGAATCGATTATACCCTGTGAACATTCATGATGTCCTTTTCGCTTCTCTGAAGAATAAAGCCCTTCCAAAAGGAGTCTAATCTTAAAGGAAAGAATCTGCTCCCCAAGGAGCAAATTCTTTCCTTTAAGCATAGACTGTCATTAAAAAGGGAGGCATAAATGAAATTGAAGAGTTGTTTTCCCTGAAAGCATACCCATCTACCCTAATAGAAATCACCTAAAATACTCCCCTTATTTTAAGCAGTATTTAATATTTCTCATGTCTTGAAATCCTCATTGTGGCTACAAGACAATCCTATTGTACCTCCTTTTTCTTTTGTATCTCTTCACCAGCTTCTTAACATGATGAATTCTGTTCACCAGCTTTTCATTGGCCTGCAAAACAAAAAAATTGTCTCACTCCAAAAAACAGTGTGTAGCCAGAATTTTTCTCTAAATTTATGTGCGTGAGGTAATTATTAAATGAATGTCATTCATGCGTGAATCTTTCTAGACCACAATCAATTTATTCAGTCTTATAATGATATACCGTATACAAGATAATTTTCGCGGTGTTCCATTTTTTGCAGTATTTCGCGGTCACTCAGAAACCGCAAATATTAAGATCGCGAAATGATTTCCTGTTTCTTACAAAGTATCTTCTGTAGACAAAGTGTTCATATATTCTGTTTCTGTTTGCTTCAGTAATTGCTAGTACTCAATGCTGGAAACTCACAAAATTTATGTGGTGGCCCAAAAGCTTAACAGGCCTAACTTTCAGTGGCCCAAATTATCCACTTCCTAGAGTTCCCATTCATTCAGTATTGCCAGAAAGAGAAATTTGGGCCACTAAAGGTAATATTTTGGAGATTTCTGGTGGCCTGAGACAAAAATTAGGCGCATTTGGCCACCGGGCCACTGGCCTTTCCAGCACTGGTACTTTTCACTTGAGCCAGTTCGTTCATTAACCTGTGGCGGCCCTGCCGCAGGTTAATGAATGAACTTGTTCAAGTGAAAAAGAAGTAGCTTTGCTTTTCGTGCATGTTGCTAACCGCGGAACTTAAAAATCACGAAAATTAATGCGTATGTTTTTCACCCTTACCACGAAAATTTGGACCCGCAAAAATTACCGCGTATACAACCAATGGAGTGCAGTGGCGCAGTTGGTAGTGTGCCAGACTCAAGACTGAAGGGTTCCAGAGATCAATTTCCACCAGGCCCCTGGACCTTGAGCATGTCACATAGCCACAGCTCAGCTTGCATATAGTCTTGATATGTTGCAATAACAGCTCCACAGAGCTTTTATTAGTTGTTAGTAAAAAACAGCTATAAATGTAGATTATTATATGACAATGACAATGACAATGGATTTATTCCAATTAAGGGCCCATGAAGGGCAATAAATCAAAGGAGAACATTCTCCATACAATGATAATAAACATTATTAGAATGATAAAAATACACATATACTATAAAGACATTATATGTGACATGTGACAGTGTCTGACATTTTGAGCTTTGTGGAGTGAGAACGGAAATTTTGTTTTTTACATTTTCATATTCATTAGTGCTTCCAGAATAGATTTCGAGAAGCACAAAGCAATAGGGTTAAGGTTTACCAGAGAGTACACAACGGCCATCTGGAAGAGGTCCAATTCTGAACCCTGCCCTTGCCAAAACAACATAGTCAGGAAGTTAATTCCACACATTTACCACTCTAAACTGAAGAATTTTGTTCTTTTTTACTTTTGATTCGTACTCTTTCTTACCGTTTTCGCTTACAAGAGTTTGTATTGTCTCTGAAATGAGAGAAACGTGCACGCATGAGTACGAACACACTAGGGCCGAATCTTATTTTCAACCTGTTTATGAAAACTACTGAAAGGATACCTGCTGCAGCTGTTCACACTTATTCCGAAGAGAAAGATATTTCTTCATAAAGACATTTTCTTGCGAAAGTGCCTCTAACTGTGGTTCTATACCATCCGACATATCTAATGTTTCGTCGAAGTGAAAGTAGTTATAGGGGAGATAATCTAAACGAACTTTTACTATTTGTGAGAACACCGTGCATGGCGACGCCTTCCGTTTTCACAGCCCCACAGCCCTTAAGCAGTATGTCAGTAATATCCGGTGGAAAGAAGGACGTTGATAATGAACGGCTGTGTTCAGTGGAACTCTGTTTGTGGTTGAAAATAATTCCGCTTCCAGTCGGGTTTGATATAGGACTGCAACCGATGTTCTATTTTCTATGTTTCTTGGATTTTCCTCCAATTCCTGGAGCACCGTCTTGTTGGGCGTAAAAAGTCGTTGAAGTTGTATAAAAGTCTTGTAGATATAATACTAAAAGTCTCTTATAGACACTACCTCCCAGCTTAAGACTCTAAAACTATGCAATTTGTTTAAAACTCGCCGTGCCCGTTGTGTGTGCATCTCTCTTGTAAAAGGAGAAGTGCGGTGGCTCAGTGGTTAGTGCACTTGACTCTGAAGCCAGAGGTCGTGGGTTCAGTCGTCACCCGAGGCGAAATCTTCCTATTTCCGAAAGCATTTTTCTAGCATCATTTGCAGGGATGATGCTAACAAGTGTGCCGTCCTTCGGATCGGGACGTTAACTGGAGCCCCCCCCCCTCCCCCCGTGCAGGGAGAGTCATCCCCTATGCAGGTTAAAGATCTCTCTATATAGCTACATGGCTATACGTAGGTTTTCATCCTGCAACACCGGAGTGTACAAAAGTACACCGTCTGTGTCCCATTCGGGGATTAAGGCGTAAATGGAAGAAGTAAATATGTACATTTTTACAGCATCATGTCCCGGCACCACATAAAACGTATATACATTAAAACTCTTTTTTTCCACTGGTTCCTGTGATCGCAGGAGCACCTTTGCTGTGATTGAGGAAACGAATATGGACGACTATATTTTGAAATCTTGGAAGATAGTCGAACAACTATAAAAGAGCATAACCTAATTAACTATCAATCAAGATAAGTATGTTGGGCTCTTTTATAGTTGAACTATCAATCAAGATGAGAAACTGCTAAATCATCTTACAGTGACCATATATTCTGGCTGCGGTGGCGCTTGTGACCTGTAGTGGTTGCCGTTCTTTGTCGAAATTAGAGATCCAAATAAGCCTGAATCGCTTACCAAGTGAAAAGGCAATTTTAAGTTGGCATGCAAGGAAATAAGCACTGGCCTTACGATCTACTATGTCTCAATTGCAGGAAATTATAAGGTCATGTTGAAGCACCCCACTAAAACCCTCATCATAATACTAAGTCCCTGAAACATGAACTAGTTTAGCACAGTGATAGTATTAAAGGCCCCATTGCTCTATCAAGGGTAAAAATTTATGAAAAAGTTTGTGGTGAGGTATCGCTGTGCCAGCACAAGCTTCTCGCTACAGTTTCGTCAGTGCAAATGACCGCGATTTGCCAGGTTTAATTAAATGAAACATCATTGAGTTTTATATAAAAAAGGTTTCAAAAATTATCTGGGTCATTTAAGTTGGTAACTAATATGACCTACTTTCGATTTCATAAGCTTGAATAATTTGGTGAAAATACAATGTACAAGAGTGGCGCCCATTTATTAAATCGCTCTAGGAAATCGTCTTTTGTGGAGCACTTTGTCATTTTTCAAAAAACATGTTTCTCCTGCTTTTTCTCAGTTATATGACTCAGTATATGCACATCAACCAACGTTTTGTCACCTTACGTGACAGTTGGACCGCTTTTTATAATGATCTGTGTTTTGACGTTTTTACCACTGGTAGGACTATGGGGCCTTTAAAGCTAGAATCTTGAAACTTGGTTTGTATATGGATAATGAGTTGTTGTACTTGGGATTAGAAATTGGGCTCCTTGCTCTTATTCTTCCCTTTATTTGTTCATTTTTCTGTCTTTTCAGGGTAAATTTGTGTCACACTTTTCTCAAGAACTGTGCATGGTAGAATCTTCAAACATGGTGTACATGTGGCGAATGAGTGACAATATCGTGTGATGGAGACTCAGGCTCATTGCTATTCTAAGACTTCCATTTTTATCCACTTTTTCTTTCTTTTCCTACTTTGCATGTTAATATGGAAATTTGTGTTAGAGTTTTCTCATAAAGTATTGAAGCTAGAATCTTGAAACTTGGTATGTGGATGGATTATGAGTGGTTGTATTATGGGATTGAGAATCTAGCTCATTGGTCTTATTCCTCCCTTTATTTATCCATTTTTCTGTCTTTTCAAGGTAAAGTTGTATCACAGTTTTCTCAGGAACTATTTAACCTTGACACTTCTTATTTGGTATACATGTGGACAAGGAGTTGTTATATCGTGGGATTGTGACTCAGGCTCATTGCTTTGCTTTTATTCTTCCCTTTTTATCCATTTTTCTTTCTGTTCCATTTTGGGGTGTTAACATTGAAAATTTGTGTCAGAGTTTCCCCAGAAATTAATACAGCTAGAATCTTGAAACTTGTCATACATATGGACAATGAACTGTTGTATTGTGGAATTAAGAATTGGGCACTTTTGCTTGCATTCTTCTCTTTTTCCATTTTTCTGTCTTTCCAAGGCAAAATTGTGTCAGTTTTCTCAGGAACTGTGGTAGATAGAATCTTCGAACATGGAATAGATATGGAGAATGAGAGGCCTAAATACTATACATAACACAGAGACCGAGATGGTGGGGCTGAAGCCACAAGCCCACACACTGGATCAAGGGCTGTCTAGTAAAGAACATCTTCATGATCATGATACCCTAGTTTTTGTAAAGTGATTTTGAGTGATCAGATATAAAATGTATGCACTGATTAAGTGTGGCGGCTCTAAAACATATAAACTCAAAAGACGTCAAAATCATCAAATTGTTTCGAATTTAAGAAAGTTGGTCATCGTGACTATGATGACCTACTTTCATGGCATTTCATTTTGCATGAGTAGATGTATGTACTGATGAAATCTGGTGATTCTATGACCAAAAGAAGCAAATTATTTTTGACTAAATGATACCGATTTTCAGAAGAGAAGGTTAAAGTGACATGTGATGATCTAGTTTCATAGCAACTGGCCTTGTATGAGTAGATTAAGTCTGGCGGCTCTATAACCTATTAAACCCAAGCCAAAATTGAATTTATTACGTGCAATGAATTTCAATAAATTAGGCCATCATGATTTAACCTAGTTTAATGGCATGCTCTCCTGCACGGTAAAATGTACATAGTGATCAAGCCTGGTGGCTCGAAATCCCACAGAAAATTCAGCTAAATTCTGCAAACTGCTTTGAATAGATAGACAGATAGATAGATAGATAGATAGATAGATAGATAGATAGATAGATAGATAGATAGATAGATAGATAGATAGATAGATTGGCTATGAACAAACTTAATTGGTAGATGTAGATATAAATCTCAAGGGTCCAAAATATAACAACGGACACACGTCGCTAAGTGTGTGCAACTATGGTTACGTACAGCTGAGCCACTTGGGGAACGTCGTTAGTAGTGTGGTAGTTACCTCCCCTAAACCTATGCAATGGCTGCGATTATAGATGAGGCACCCAGTAAATCTTGCACACAATATTTTCTGTGTGGACTACTGCGCATTCTCAACGCGCAGATTATAAAAATCGTCTGCTAGAAGTACAACACTGCAGACAAAACCGTGGTTTATCAATAAGGAGCCTTGTGAGAAAAATGGATATTTGTCTTGTTAGAACTTAGAAGAATCAGATAAGCACGGATTACACTATGTGACCATACCCTCCATTCTTTCGTAATAATTTTGTGGTGGTTTGCACAGGTTGAGTGACTCTACAATATTATTAAACCATTGATACCATGACGTTAAGCCACTTTTTCGCGTTGCGACCCGATTACAAGGTGTTGTTACACTTCAGAGTTTTGTAGCAAATTTTCGGGAATAAATGTCAGTTGTTAATTTATCTATGAGGTCTAATTAATCGGTATAGTTTAAACTTTGAACTGCTATTTTATGAAGTGGAATGGAATGGACAATGTTCTCCACTTCATTCCATGGATTTGGGATGGCATTTAGTTGGTTTGCCCTCAAGGCGATAAATTCCGTTCAGTACGAGTAACACCCCAAGCTCTGGGGACGAAATGCAGCCCCGGACTGTAGCCATTGGAATGTTGATTATCTCATCCATTCCATTCCATGTTTTAAACTATGCCCCGCTATCTTATGTAGCATGAATATTTTACGTTTCTGTGGCAGTTAAGAAATATTAAATTCAAAACTATAATCATTAATTAATTAAAATCAAAGCTACAAAACAGTTAAAAGTGCCAAAATTTTCTATCAGCTCAGTAAAATGAAACAAGATCAACCATGGATATATAAAAGGAAAGCACATTTCTCATGTTTTCAGTTCGTGTCCTAATATGATATCTCTCAGCGGTAATGCTAGTGAGTAGGCTAGTGATAAAACTTGATTCTAAATATATGGCAGCTAAGCGATAGCTGGAGAAATACCATCCGCGGTGATGTTCGGTTTTCTTCGCTGGAGGTTTATAAAATGTCTGATTACTGGGTGTATGACCTCAAATCTTGTTGGTCATATATGATAAGACTACGTCGTTAGGAGAATTGAACTGAACTGAACTGAATATAACAAATTAATATGAAATATTTATCTTATAGACCACTGGGTGTACAGTACCGGGTTGAAAATAGTCTAAATCTTGGTATTCTAAATGCCTATACATCTGGGCGTGTATGATAATGTGACTTTTCCACAAGGCGTTATAAAAACTTTATAACTTGAGTGTTCCATGATACTTTTTTGAGTAAGGTTGAATTTTCAGTGGGTGCGTTCTGGGTTTTTCAAACGTCAGTGTCGTTCAGAGTTTCACCGTTGACATCATTGGCTGCCAACACTGCAGACGGCTAAATTATCAACGCGAGAAAATTGCGTGTTCAATGTGACAATTTAGTGAATCCATCAAAAACACCTGGTTTGAGACGGGAGAATAAAACTTTCTGTCCCACAATGATGAAAGCAAATTAGAAAAGCTAAAATTTTCTATATACAGAAAAATATTGGGTCTGCAATCGTGACATTGACTCTACCAATGGTACCATTAGCACCACTGGCTCTACCAAAAGTACAAATAGCACCATTGGCTGCCGATACTAATCAGGGCTCTACGGCTACCAATAGTACCATTGGCAATCAATGGCACACTGCCAAAATTGTCAATGCCACCATTGGCAGAATCCCAAACGTAGCCAGTGTTTGAAAGTTTCATGATTGGTTATCTCGGGATAACCATTCGTACTCGATTGTACTCCGTTTCCTTTTTTCTAAAATACGGGTCCCACTATTTCCTAGTACTTTGACATTTGTGCACCCTGCTGCTGGATTCTCGCCAGCATCGCTAATGCATGGTCTTTGTAGATTATCTTTAACACTTTATCTCACCCTATACAAGCAATTACCCGAGGATTCAGTTAAGTTACCTTGAGTTATCACTTATAACAAGTTATACTCTACTGTGCGCCGTTTGGTTTCGTTAAATGCACGTCCTACTATTTCCCGGTATTTGCTCCCATATTTGGCGCACCCAGCTGCAGGGTCCCTCCCAACGTCGCTAAGCCTTAAAGGCATGAGCTGTAAAAACTTTTCCTGAACACTTCATCTCACCTAATACAAGCATCTCACCTAATACAAGCAATAACCAGAGAACACAGTTCACTTAGGAAGAGCTGTCACTAAACAGTACAGGTCACCTAACAAAAAATAATAGCACCGAAGCTCACCTGTTACAAGCAATCACTAGACAAAAAGAAAAAGCTGCTAAACTCGCCACTTACCTATACAGCTTCAACAAAGTTCAAGAATACAATAAAATAAATTTATTGCTGCCAATTTTTTTATTTTACCACTTGCATCCTATGGATTCATTGTTAAGGAATAACCTCTCAAGCTTTTTCAAGAGCTAAACTTGTTACTCCCAGTGTCACTATATTTACATGCCATGTGAAACCAAGTTTTGCTGTATTATTATGACCTTTACATTGCATGTTTAGCTATAAATGTCGCCATCAAAGTATAATAATGCATATATCACTATGTTCTTCCACCATTTTCTCAATGGGAGGCACTATTCTGACTTCCTGTTTGCTTTTCTGGATGCCGTTACCCTTTAAGGATATGGTCTGCACTTGAGGGAAAGAATTTGCTCAATGGGGATTATATTCTTTCCTTTAGAATTTGGCCCTATGAAAAAGGGGGCCTGAAATGAATGGCAGAGTTGCTTCCTATGAAGGGGTTGCCCATAGACATTATTTTATGTTTTATTATACATGTATACCGTATCGAATGGATGGACTTTCTAATATGTCAGTATAAATGCAGTGATATCATTTTATGTTTGGCATGGTTTGAAAAAAGAAAAAAAAAGGAAGGAAAAAGAAAAAAGGGAAGAAAATGGGAGCTTAATAATTAGGTTTTTTTTTTCCTCTTTTTTTCTTTTTTCATGAAGTAGTGATGCAGGGGGTGATTTATGCAATTAAGTTAATAGCATGAGACACTCTAGACTTTCTCAAGACCCTATATTATCTAAATTTTACTTTCAAACTGGAAAGTCCCTTTAAGTGAAATAATATGTGAAAGTCCCTTTAGAAGTTCTCTCTGAATATAGGGTCTTTTAGGGATTGAAAATTTCACCGACCAGCATCCAGTCGGTGGGTAATATAATATCCCATTTGTTGATAACAGCATTAGCGTCTGCAGTCAATGTTTATATAATAAATAAACCACCCACCTGCTTGTATCAGTTATCAGCTGGTGAAAGAAGCCTAAATATTCAGACTTTACTACTTTTGAACCAAACGCTTGTCTTTTGTCAGGGGATGATTTTAAAAGACGTGGTCAAACCAGGCAAATAATGATCAGCCTGCTCAATGTTGACTGATTAGAGTCTGCACTATTTACCCAGGCATTTATACCCAAATATTTGGGGGAGTCACAATACTTTGATTTTGTGCATTACAACCGAAAATCTTGTTACTTTCTAGCTCACTTGAGCCATAGGCTCAAAATGAGCTATTGTGATCAGTCTGTGTCCGTCGTGCGTTGTTCGTCGTACGGCGTCAGTCATCAAACAATTTGCTTTAAATGACAGCTTCTCTGAAACCGCTAGACCTAGAGCTTTGATATTTATATGAAGAATTGTCTAGTAGAACTTTACCAAGTTTGTTCAAACAGTGGACCTGGGGTCCAAAATGGCCCTGCGGCAGGGGGTCTTGGGTTCGAAATTAAAATAAACTTAAAAAAAATTCTTCTTCAGAACCGCTAGGCGCAGATGCTTGAAATTTCACACTGGTCTGGCATTCAACACAGGTAACGAAGACAACGTACATGAATCTTGCTTGTTCCGCTCATCAGGATAAGTTTGTTTCAGAAGTATAGTCTCACGGACCATCCGATCCCCGGCTCTTGAAATAGGAATCAAAAGTTTTACTGAATTCGTATGCATATTCAAGAAATGCTTGAAAACAATTTTTGGACTACAACGTCTATGCAACGAATCGGTAAAGAAACTTATTCAAACACTGCATATATACTAGACGGTATTTCTTCAAAAATCTAGTCTGACTAAGAGGTATAACAAACTGCCGGGTCCGTAGGAAGAATAGTTCGAAATTAATCTAAGAGATATGCGAAAAAAATCAAGTTTTTAGTTCGTTGCCTTCGTTGCCTGTGATGAATGCCAGACCAGTGTGGAAATTTGGTATGTAGCATTGCTTAGTGGTCCTTCACCAAGTTTGTTCAAATGATGGCCCCAGGGTGCAAAATGGTCCCGCCCCAGGGGGTCCTGTGTTTGACCCATAAAAACACATAGAAAAATATTCAAATATCTTCTTCTTCAGAACCACTTTGCTCGGAAGCTTGAAATTTGTTATGTAGCATTGCCTAGTGGTCATTTACCAGGTTTGTTCAAATGGAAGTTTCAGGATCCATTATGGACCTACCCCATGGGGTCCTGTGTTTGAGCCTTTGAAATACATAAAAAAATATTTAAAAAACTTCTTCTTCTTCTTCTTGAGATCCGCTAGGCGCAGATGCTTGAAACTTGGTATGAAGCATTGCCTTGTGAACCTCTACAAATTATTTTCAAATGGTGGTCCAATGATCCAAAATGGCTCTGACCCAGGGGGTCCTGGGTTCGAACCATAGAAATACATATAAAACTATTCTAAACTTTTCTCCCTCAGAACTACATGGCTCAAGTGCTTGAAATTTCGTATGTAGCATTGGCTAGTGGTCCTTTACCATGTTTGTTGAAATGGTGGTCCCAGGGTCCAAAATGGACCTACCCCAAGGAGTCCTGGGTTTGAACCATAAACAACATAGAAAAATATTCAAAATTTTTTCCTCTTCAGAACTAGGCTCAGATGCTTGAAATTTAGTATGAAGCATTGCCTGATAGAACTCTAACAAGTTTTTTCACATGGTGGCCCAAGGGTCCAAAAAGGCCCTACGGCAGGGGGTTTTGGGTTCGAAAATAAAACATACTTAAAAATCATCTCCACAACTGAAAGGATGAGATGCTCGAAATTTTGGTATGTAGCATTGCCTTGTGTTAATTTACCAAGTTTATTTAAATTGTGGCCCCAGGGTCCAAAATGGCTCCACCCCAGGGGTCCTGGGTTTAAGCCATAGAAACATGTAGGAAAATAATCAAAAGGCTTCTTGAAATACATAAAGACTTTTTAGTACAAGAGGTCAAGGTCGTTCTTTGACCTTCGACCAAGGCCTCTCGTATTTCAACAATTTCAAACGTCTCCTGGAGAGCTACTTTTGTAACTAATTTTCATATAAAGCCCCCAGGAGTGGAAGGAACGAAAATTTGTTCAAGGCAGGTCACTTGAACATTATAGCCACCATGCCTGTATATGGTAAACACCTTTAAAACTCTTATTCTTCAGAACCAAATAACGGATGACCTTGAATCTTTGTATGTACATGTATCATTGGAGACTAGAGTATTACCAAGATTGTTCAAATGATGACCTTGGACTGACCTTGACCTTTTTTATGACAAGGTCAAATTTGTTTTCTGGTGCTGTTAGACAATAAGTGTTCAAGGAACTTGTTGAAGATATTGGTGCTAAAGCCATTAAATACCGTCAACTGAAGATTTCTGAGTAAAAGAGATCAGATGCATTCTTTGATCTTTAACGAATGTCTCTTATATTTCGACAGTTTCAAACTACTAGGTAAGTTAAAATGATGACTCTTGTAAGGCCTTTGACCTTTGTTTTACTCAGGTGAGCAATTTAGTGCCTCATGTCCCTCTTGTTTAATCATCATGTCACTCTTTTTGTATTCTAAACTATAGAGAACAGCAAATATGATATTGTATGTGAAAAGTCGGAACACGTTCTTGTGAAAATCTGCAATTGTATTAATTACTACTTACTAGAAGCTATTTAATCAATAAACAATATCCTGATTCTTTTCTGACTCCACGGAATAATTTCTTTCTATAGTTACTGACTTCTGTTTTGCTTCCTTCAATTCATTCTTTATTTACACTCAGGTTTACATAAGTAAACAACATGAGGAGCAGAAAAGGAAACATACATAATACAACAACATGGTGATATATCAAACACATAAATATCAAGGCGCCACAATCAAAAATATCTATATATGCGATTTGCATTCAGTAGTGAGTATTTTGATTAAGTTCATTTAACTTTTATTTGAGTATAAGAGAGAGGAGCACATACACTTACACAGATACACACACATACATGCACACACTCATTTGGGAGAACGCATAACGCACATTTTTTTTTGTCTAAGCTGTGAAACTTGAAAATAAATTCTTTGAAGAAGCGAAGAGAACACTACAAAAAAAATTTAGTCTTCATTTCCCCACTTAACAAAAAATTCAAGCTTACACTTTTTCTAGCAATAAATCAAGATAACAAGCTCTGCAGCCGGGCCAGACCTTATCTAAACAAACATCCCAATTATATCTGACAATCATCTTTACTTAGGGTGAATGGGTTCATTCAATGATTACAAGTCTGTAAATTTAACATAGTTTTAAACAGGAACAGTTTTAAACAGGAACAGTTTCTTTCTTTTCTTTTTTCCAAAATGTTAAAAATAATAAAATGGATTATTAATTTACAGACTTGGGCAAGCAAGTCTGTAAATTTAACATAGTTTTAAACAGGAACAGTTTTAAACAGGAACAGTTTCTTTCTTTTCTTTTTTCCAAAATGTTAAAAATAATAAAATGGATTATTAATTTACAGACTTGGGCAAGTCTAGAGACACTCTTGTATCTTCGCTTTATAGCTTTGGGGATGTTTGGGTGATCTATACGTTTTTCTACCATTTTTATACAGGGAGGGCTACCCAGGTGACGTCCTGTTTGCCTGTGTATGGCAAAGCCCCTTCCACTGGGACCAGCTGTCGTGGGGCGAGGGGGGCAGAGATTGGGGTAAATTCTTCCCTTTTAGGGCTTATCTGTTTGGTTAGGGGAGGCAAAAATGATAATGGCAGGATAGTTTCCCTTAAGGAGTACTCAAGCACCTTCACTGATATTATAATACAAGTGCCCTTGTCCCATGGCTATGGATTAGATTTATAATCTCAAATATTGTGTGTCTGTTATACGCAATGATAATAATAGCATTTAGTGTCTTGAAGGAAAAAAACATATTACTTGTGCCACTATTTTTCTTGGTTAGGTGGTTATCACTTCTTGTGGCAATTAGGGTGTGTGGGTGCACCTATATACTATTCTGCCATTTTTACAAAGGGGATTTCGCTAAAGGGAAACATACAGGAAGCCATCTGAGTGTCCCGAAAAGTTTGTCCATAGGGGAGCAAATTCTTCCCTTTAGGCGTTTTATCTGCTTCCAAAAGGTGACTGGAGAACAAAATTCAAATGGCAGGGTTGTTTCCCATAAAGATGGACCCATTCACATTGAAAGTGTTTATCATGTTTCACTTACACTTATATTAATCATACATATTTGACAAGACTTATGGATAGCAATTGATGTGGGGTGAATATAGTTTATTAGCAGATGATCAATGAACATACCGCTTGTATTACTTCTGCATGAAAACGAGGTAGTCTGTCGTTGCTCATGGCATTTAAGGTGGAAAAGTGCGCTTCCATGTCTTTTTCATCTGCCATTTTTACAGAGGGAGACTTATTGTGACTTCCTGTCTGTTTCCATAACTGTCGCAGCCTTTCCCAATGGGGGTCTGCCCTTTGTGGAGGAGTTTGTTCCAAGGGGAACAAATTCTTGCCATGTGAGGGGATCGGCTTTGGGAGGGGAAGCAACTGTCTACATGACAAAGTTTGTCCTCCTGAAAGTGTGCCCATTCACCTCAAACTGTAGGTGTATTTCATTTGTGTGCATATCCGTCTTTTGTTTTGATATGATCTGTCATTTTGGATTTCTTGCCTGATTACATTTAGTTACTCTACTGTCTCATTTCTGTAGACGCTCCTATGTGGGCCGAAAATTCATAAACTTGTACTTATACACGGTAATCATGCGGCTAGTCATTTTTCATTCGTAGGTAAGTACAACTGGACCTTGACAATTTTCAAAACGAGGACGTAAACAATATGGATTCCATCGAACATGTCGAACACCTGTTGAATGAAATTTAATCAATATTCCATTGTCCTAGGTGAATAAGGCATCCAAAATTTATGTTTGGATTCCACGTATACATCTAAATAAGTATATTGAAGCCAACAGGTAGTAAGAAGCATAATCCGAAACGTTTAGTGTTCTTTCATAACTGAAAAAAAAAAAGAAAAAAAAAAAAAAATGAACAGACAGACAGGTGGATGGTACCATCACTATAGTCTCCCTGCCCGACTCACTATCATGTTATCCTATATAGATGATTTGTAATGGTGGACTCTAATCAAAAGGAATCACTGAGGTTGTAAAATCGTGGGAGGGAAATTCGTGGGTGGTAGTAATTTGCATAATATTCATGCGCAAAAGGAGTTTCACTTAGTGTTTATTCTTCCAACATTTAATCACACACAAAGGTTTTATTTCATAACAAAAGCAAATGCCTAGAGCCTAAATTGGGAATGAAACTTTTAAACCAGTTTGTCCATACTGTTATTTCGTATTCAAGCGGATATACCCATACAGTGAGGGTCCATCGAATTACCCCAAACCACCCCAAAACACCCCAAACCGCCTAAAAACCACCCCAAACCACTTTTCTTAATATTGTTTCAGGTTAAAATAGGTTACAAACCTTGTGTTTGTGCTTTTAATGATTTCAAAATTTTTTAATAAAAATAAATCATGAGCTATATATCATAAGATCTGTTTTTACCCTGCTTTTATCTCATTACTTTGTTAACAATACTAACACTTTCATCTTTTTTTCTAATCTCACTATCATTCTTTTAGATCTCACTATCACTTTTTTACTTTTATTCTTACTAACCCTGCGCATAACACTCAGTAGAGGGTGACGCAGTAAACATAGATAGATAGATAGCTATTTGTGCAGAAAAAGGGAATTGCATATTGTATGCACTGATAATAATATAGTGGTATACGTATGTATGCCGTGTGTACGTACATGTATGTAAATATGTCGCATATGTATGTTTGTATGTCCATTATATGTTTGTCAGCACATGTATGTGTAAGTGTATGCATGTTATATACCATTCATATATTCACATACATGTACATACATAAATATAGCCTCATATTGGTAACAGCAATTTTCCCCAGTAGCTGCAAATATAAATCACTTTTCATAATTTATAAATATTTTAAGCATTACAAAGTATTTCTAAAGTAGTGTGAGTTGCTGCAAAATACCAAATTTGGTTTCAAATGATTTGTTTTTGTTGATTTGGGGTGCTTTTATTGGGCGGTTTGGGATGGTTTGGGGTGTTTTGGGGTGGTTTGGGGTAATTCGATGGACCGATACAGTGATACAGTGAATTTCAATTCGTTCTGTTCAAGGGCTATGACGCTACAGTTATAAATGTGTTGGTTGTAGGAAAGTTAATGTAGAGCTTTATGAATCCTGTTTGAATGGATGGGTATCTCCCTTTATGCAATAATATCTGATTTAGATTGGATTATCTGTAATCTGTTTAAGACTTAAAAGTTTCAAAAGCATCTATACAACAGAAGATTATAAACAAGTGACCTGACGTGGGTGCGTCAATTTTTTTATCCCGGGGTGGAACACATCCACGAATTTACAACACAGTGACATTTGCTATATAATTAGATCACCCAACCACATGCGGATGAATTTTCTAAAATTGAAACGATATTGCTTTGCATCGAAACTGTATTAGGTTATTCATCTGGTGTTGTGGTTTAAATATGACATAAGAAAATATCAAGAAATTATTTGACATGTGACTGTTACGTGATTTAGTTCTTATATCCACGATTATACAGCCTTCAAGGCAATATGCCAGGCCGCGAAGCGCAATCGGTAGGGCACCAGACTCATAAGTCAGAGGTCCTGGGTTCGAAACCCGGTCTGGCCACATACTTTCATTTCTCCTTCCTCTGATTCAAGAAGGGCAGTTGTCAGTTACTGGCGAAAGAATGTGCACTTAGTACTGGTTAACCGCTTAGGAGGTCTAAGCCTGCCCAGGAATAGTGTAGTTAGGTTAACTGACCGTCCCGACATGACCTTAGCTGTTTACCGTGGACGTTAAGAATCAAATCAATCAATCAATCAAGGCAATATATTTTTAAGAATTTTTTTTTTTTTGCATAATCCTGTTATTTGACCCGGAATAAAGCGAATTTGTATATTTTAGATCCAATTTGCATATTTAATTACCTCCCTTTACATGCGGTTTATTCAGTCCGGGCCAAATAACAGGATATTGCCCTTTTTTTCACATTGATTTAAAAAGAAATTAGTTAGAAATTCAGTGTCAGTGTTCTCTTAATATAGGATGCTAATTAATGTGTAAAAATATCCCAAGTATTGGGACAGTTGGCTATATCATTAGTCTTCTAGTGATGGAATAAAGTGCATACAAGGGAGGTAATAAATTATGCAAATTGCAGTTTATTCGGTATTTAAAATTCGAAATCTATATTAACCTCAAACAAATCCGTAGGCTGGGTGAGTAAGGTGGGAGAAGGTGGCAATACTACAAGGAAGATTCACGATATAGCCGAACAGTTATGTCTGAGCAAACAGTGCAGGCCCAGACCAGACTGTACCACAGGAGTGCGGTTGCCAATACCCAACAACTGCTTATACAACAATTCTCATATATCAGGTTTTCTCTATATAATATAAATATCAACAAGGACTGACAGTTACCATTTTATCCGCAACATTCTATATATTGTTTCCCACTTTACCTATAAAATGCCATATATATTAAAAACCAATTTTGACAAACTTTCGGGGGAAAACACAAATCTATTCCTGCTGTCATTTTGGAATTTGCTCTTTAGCTTTGCAGAACTAGCTAGGTCGCTCTTAACGTTCTCAGACGTCTAATTCAAATTAGAGTTTTACAGGTTTACAAATACATCATCGGATAAGTTCTTGAATTGTTACTTCATTAAATAGGGAAGTGGGAACCAGTATATATAGAATGTTACAGATAAAATGTCAGCCATCATACCTTGTTGAGTTTTTTTTATTATAAAGAGAAAACCTATATTAACTCATCCATTGTTCATCTGACTATGAGTGGCAGCCGAGTGCCTGTGAACTGCACCTATAGGAGCTGTTTATTCTGAGTCTACATGTCTGCTGTTCCATTAGAAGTGATAATCACTACCTAAGCCTCATTTCTGCTGTTCTATTTGCATCTTTTGCGGGCATTACTGCATTGTTCTGTTATGTTCTGTTTCATTTCTCATAACAGTGTTTCCTCTGGTGGCTCATGCAGTGGAAGGTATCCATAGTTGCACACACCCTGCACGTGTTTAAAAATTTAAAAAAAAAAAAACTTTTCCATTTGTAGTACAGTTATTGTGATTGTTTCAAGTTTCCCAGTCTCTAGTATTTTATGGTAGTGCAAAACTAAAAGATCAGCTAATTGACATAGATAACGATTTTTGAGGCACTTCTAAGTCAGGCACTGCAATAAATGAGAAAAACAATCAAAATGTCATCAGCCTAATCCCATCATTTGGTAATCTACTGTATTAAGCCGAATAAACACCCCTGCTGTAAGAACCCCCACCTCCACCTCTTTTTTGAAAAAAAATATCAACTTGCATGATATCCTATTTGCTTCTCTGGATAAGCCCTTTGAAATGGGGTCTACTCTTAAAGGAAAGAATTTGCTCCTAGAGGAGCAAATTCTTTCCTTTAAGAGCTGACTCCTACTGAAAAGAGAGGCAAAATAGTAGCGTTGCTTCCTCTGAAAGTATATCGATCACCTTTATATAGGTATTTTGGCAGTGGCTGATTTACTAAACATTAGGCTCTAATAATGCCACCTTTGGCAAAATGCAACTTCCCGTGGTGTTTTACAGGACTAGTATGGTAAGCTTCAGAGATTCATCATATACTCTATTTCCAGTTGAAAGATGTCCCGCAGTTGTCCCTGGCAAAGGACATGCAGTGATCTTGTTTCCTGGCGACAAACTCAAGCTCAGAATGCTACAATATATATATTGAGAGAAACTGGACCCACAGGTTTCCTGTTGAAAGAGGAAGGAGAAGCTAAACCCTGTAAGGTACGATAATAGCTTAAAATATTAGAAAGCCTTTATCAGATACTATAGTTATCTTGAAACTTTATCAAACTGATTTAACTATCTGAGAATGTGTCAAAAATTGCTGGTGAATTAAGCGACTTACTGTGCAGATCCTTGTAAGACAGCTAGCATAAATCTTATAGTCATGACTTGTATGACTATTTTAAGAGTAATTATGGCAGTTATCCGAGAAATCAGGTATACAAATGACAAACATGTTAGAATATGCATATATTTCTGCTTGAACAATGAAGATAACTCCAGCATGCATCTTAATTTGAACGAGAATGTTTTCTGGAATGAAAAGCATTCTGCCATTCTTAATTTTGCTCTTTTCTCAGTTGTTGTCATCTCTTCAAAACTTCTTCCATTTGAGAGTAGAAGGGCTTTGCAGAGCTGCAGATAAGAGGGAGTATAATTTGGTGATAATTTAGGATAATTTTTGTTATTTCTATATAAAAACATATGTTGTGACCCTTCATCTGAACCGTCTGGACCCTTCATCTGAACCGTCTCGATGAGACGGTTCAGATGAGGGGTCACAACATATGGTTTCAATGAGAAATAAAAAAATTATCCTTCAATTATCATCAAATACCTCTCTTATCTAGGGCTCTGGCTTTGTTATCTAGAAAAGCAAACAGGAAGTCAAAAAAGTTTTCCTTTTGTAAAAAATGTACATGTACCTATAAACCTTGGTTCAATATTTTCAGGCATTTCTGGGAGACCCACATAGCTGCACCTGTGCACAGTTCCTGAAAGACAGAGATCTCTGTAAACATATTTGTTGGCTTCTGTTGAAGAAGTTCAGAGTTTCACAGACAAATCCAAGTAAGTGAAATTTAACTCTGTTTGCCTACGCAAAACTCCCAAGTTTTGTCTTGCCGACAACTGGTGGAAAGTGATTTATATCAAAGAATTTTTTTTTCTGGTTTTAGTTCCAGTGTACTGACTTTTCTAGGGTATTCTGGTTTTGGCTTAAAATTTTGCTCTGTTTTGTGACAATGCTTAGACTGGCAAGACTCAGTCTCCTGCAGAATTCTTGTTTAATAATAATGCTGAGATAATTATACCAGCACAAGCAAATAGTAAGGGAGATAGGGTATGATACTGATGTAACACTGGTTGGTGCATCAATTTTATGTCAGATACATCATGGAAACATGCTTATACTTTTATGAGGATAAAATAAATCTGGAACGATTGATTTAAAGACCAGTTGATTGGTTTGCTTTATACCATAAAAATTAAAAAAATTGTGATACCTGTGTATTATTTTCTGTAATTGTCTTAAAAATTGTAATTGTCTTATAAATGGAACAGTATGGCTTTATACTGTGGTATGTGTACAAAAGATACACATGGAGGGGCAAACATTGTAGACCTTGTCAGACTACTCCTACGGAGCAGTCTAATCTGGGACTGCACTGTTTGCTCAGACCTATGTATCACAGTGCTTAGAATTTTTATTGTAAATGTACTTCTTTATGTAAGTTCCAAGATAGTTTCTGTGCTCTGTGTTTCTGTGCTTTAAATGCTTTTATCATATGATGTCTCATCTGAGAGTGTAATAAAGCCAAGCATTAGAACGATAATCAACTAGTGAATTAAATAAGCATCGTTATGCGTTGACATCCATAAGAACATTGCATTTTCTAATGACAAAATTGTGACGTTTTCGTGCAAAATTTGCTATTAAAATGTCATTTTAGTGTCATATGATAAATAGAATTTTGCAGTCATGCTCCTGTAATATTGAATTTAGTTGACTCATTGGGGAAAGTCGATATGATGCTCAGCATAGCATTATAGTATCATGTATTTTGTTATATTTTATAACATGGTCATATATTTTGTTATATTATAGTATCATGTATTTTGTTATATTTTGTTATAGTATCATGGCAGAGAGGGCTTGTAGAGAGAGAAGTAAATCAACTTTTAAGGGGCATCACAGAGCAAATGAGAAAGAAGGTCCCAACAGCAATTTCCAGATGGAGGCGCCCCCTATCAAGAGATAGTGATGCAAGGGAGACAATTCCTCAGAGAGATATTGCAGATGATGATGTGTGTCCTATCTGTCAAGATGAATTACTGGAAAAGCGGCTTCCAGTAACATATTGCAAGTATGTTCTGTTTTAAGTTTCATGAAATTATGTGATTTAATTAGCTTGTTTGTATCATGTGTTTCACCAAGATGCCAAAATTTAATGTATTTGGGTCATTATGATAAAGTTTGGCTTAGACTAGAATAATGCAATTAATCTATGATGGGGCTGATACCAAGATATAGAAATCTCAGGCCAGTTTTCCTTTTTTTTTGTCATGTTTAGACTTGTCAAGCAGGGGACTAATAGCCTGAGTATTCTTTGTCAAGGTCTCAATTCCAATATTTAAACTCTTAGCATTTTCATTTTTTCCTCTCTTCTCAGTAGGGGTCAACTCTTTCTGTTATTAGTAGACCACTTTTAGAAGAATTTTATTGTCCAGGGAAGCAAACAGGAAGTCACAAATGTTGTCTTCCTTTGTAAAAAAGAGAAGTGCAGAAGCTCCACATATTTTCAGCAAAAGATATAAGCCACTCAGTAAGGCGAGGCAAATTCTTGGCTACTGGCTTTGTTAAGCTGGTGATGCTTTGAACCACAAGGCCTGCTTTTTTTTTATGGAGAAATGTGAACAAAATTTTGCCAGTTATCTTCTACACCATCTTATATAAAGTTCATTATAGACCCTGTGTTATCTTGTGGCATGGCGCATATACATGGATTTTTATACATTTTCTTATAGGTTTGGTTGTGGTAACAGTATCCATATCAAATGTATGAAGATATGGGCGGAGCATCAGAAGTCACAGGGAGAGACAGTCGTGAAGTGTCCATTTTGTCGTGAAGATTTTGGTCCATTTGAGCTACTGAAATATGAAAACAGAAATGCCGAGGGTAACCCTCAAGGGGGAAGGATGGACAGACATATTGGAACAGAATGTCAGAGTTGTCATGTGTTCCCTATTGACGGAAAATGTTACAGGTAATTAATTATTTGTCAGATTTTTTCATACTACCCAACCTGTTATATGTCATGTAATAAAATAGTTTTTACAGTCTAGCATAATTTTCCTATGATCATGAAACAAGCATTACAAGTGAAAACAAGTGGCTGTTCAGTATAACTGAAAGCTGCCCGGTTAATGATGGCATAGGTGTACACATAATGCAAAAGGAGTGGGTAATATTTTTGACTGTTGCTGGATCATATGCTACAAATTTTGTGAATTTTCATTTTCTTGATGTAATGTAAAAGGCAATGTTTGTGACATTTTCAATCTCTAATTTTTATAAGTGTTAGTTTCGTAAGTGAAGATCATACCATTTCAGTATAACATTCTTATTTTCTTAAAATTTAGCTTTCACATATTTTGACAAAAATTGTATTTTAGAGAATATTTCTGACATACAATACACATTGTATTGAATGGAATTTCAGATGCAGTACATGTGCAGACTTCTCCCTGTGCCAGTCTTGTTTTAACACACCTATACATACACAGCATGCCTTCCAGTACAGACATGTAAGTAGCTACATTTTATGCTTTTCCTTCTGTTTGATAAATTCTTCCTTAGAACTTTGGTATCTTCTATATAAGATTATGAATATGCTGCAAAAAGAGAGCACTGTATCTTGAAATAAGAGATCACTTTTGTAAAAAAAGATAAATTGGTGTTTGAATCTCTATCCCGAACACCGATATAGCATGTAGTGAGGCAAATTTAGCTATATGACAAGGCTTGTCCCCCTAAAAAATTGCCCTAAAATCCAGATCCATCTTAAAATGAGCCACGACACAAGAATACCAACAATGTGGTTGTGTGCCCAGTGCAGACTCAGACCAGCTTGGGGTTCTGCCCAGTCTGATCAGTCTTTGCTGTCCGCATGGATCTAACTAAGACCCTAAGCTACCATTTAAGTGCAAAGCTAAGACTCTGATCAGACTGGGTGGATGCCCAGGCTGATCTAAGTCTGCGCTGGACGCACGCAAAACCACTTTGTTGGTTTTCTCGTGTTGCTGCCAGATTTTTCGGGTTATTTGGAGGGGAAAACCCCAATGTAAAGCATAATTAAATTATTTTGGTTTAGGGCCATTCTGGAAAAGAAACCTTCCTTCTCATAGCCAAATAAATATGGTGCATCAAAGAATAGAAAAAGAATTCGCTCCCCATTTCTTTTCTTCAAAGAGAAAGGCTTCAACAGTTTTGATACTGATTCTTTTGTACTAGAATGACCTCCCTTGACAAAGATGTCGACCAAAGAACTTCAGTTAAGTTAACCTGACCTTGACTTGAGGTATTTTTATTTCATTTTTGTCACAAGATATTTCAGTCAAGACAATCACATTTGCACTGCTTTAAATTATATTTCAGAAACGTAATCAGCGCTGGCGTGCTGCACAGAGAGCCTATGGTGCTGTTCTCCCACAAGCAGTAGTAGATGACCTTGTCAATAGAGAGATATCAGAAAATGACTATGATCTACTCATGCAGCTTGATAGGTATAAAAATTTGGGTAATTTTAGATACTGTAACTACCCTAAAATTTCGGACACCCAAAAGTTGTACAATTATTGTTTGAAAATTCTTAGAAAGTGGATTTTACAAACATTAATGCATCCAAATGATGCTTAGTGAATGGCAAATGTTGTAGACCCTGATCAAACTGCTCCTGAAGGAGCAGTTTGATCTGGACCCACAACATTTTGCTCAGACCTGCCTGTCCGAGTATTTAGGGTCATTACGGTATGCTACATTTAGTTGAGAGAGTTTTGTTCTGTTTTGGCATCAGTAAGCTAGGGATCTTGAGGAATATTTTGTTTGAAAAGCAAGCTCTCCAGCACTATGCCAGTTAGTTTAAGTTTAATCGTATTTTATTGCAATATTCGTAAGCAATGGGGTTGGGCCACAAGTTCTCACAACATTAGTTACGGCCCTTCCCCTACAGTATAACAACAAATACTCAAACATCACATGGTACCAGATAACTAAGCTGGCAAGAATCCCCTTCACCAAAACATACATATCAAAACTAAATAATCTTCCTTGCCAATCATGCCACCATGATTTCCCCACACACAGGGACTGATTTACCAGTATCTTTGCTTAACAGACTTTTGAGCATTTAAAATCAGCAAGAGTCAAACAAACATCTCCCAGAATGGCCAGCAGTAAGGACCCCCACCGGCTGACCAAAACAGAGCAGCCAGGTCGGGGCCCATATTGCACTAACTGCCCCACTGTGTGCTGAAATGACGGTAGACAATTTGAACAATAGTTAACATATCATCCTTGAGAACATCAATGGGGTTACATGATTATCTAATTACAACAGAACAGACAGAAATAAATAAGACAGAAAGAAAGAAGTAAAACTGAAAGTTAAAACTAAAGAGTACAAAATTAGAGAAAGATTAGGATAGTATGTGTACAACTACTCATCGTAAAGGAAAAAAACATGAAATTAAGTAGAGAAAACAAAATAGTAAAGTAATAACAAAAAATAGCAACAAATAAATAATACTATAAAAATATTCATCGTCAGGGATCTCAGCAGGTAGAAGCATCCACAATACTTGGCAACATACATACACACATACATATAATATGTATGTGTATATGTATGCACATATATATAACGCAATTTCACACATACACATACCTATACATATCTATGAGGAAATATACATATACATGCATGTATATGACATATACATGCATGTACATATACATCTCCTCACATACACATACACACACATACATATACGAAACCACGTTATATATATATATATATATATATACATACATACATATACATACCCACATATATATATATATGAAGCCGGTTAGTCTTGATATGGGATAAAATATACGAATTATGCTTGTGCATCCAAAATGTGGTTTCGTATTATATCCGATGGTAGTAACTGTGACAGAACCATGTAATTAAATATTGTTAAATCTTCCAGAATCTTTGATAAAGTTCTGGACGGCATTAAAAAGAACAAAATTGTCGTTATCAGACAGAGTATCTTCCCCAAAGAGAATTTTTTGCAAATTCAATGGATGAAACATATTTGTGGAATGAAACATGCCAATACGCTTGTCATCAAAATTTGGACATCTGAAAAAGAAATGTTCAGCATCTTCCCTTACCTCCGCACAGTCACAATTTGGACTATCACTTAAATGGTTATTATACAAGTCATTCTTAAGATTACTACCGTTATTTCTTATCCTGGCATGTAATACAGACAGGTATCTATCACCTCTAATATAATAAGAAGGAACTTTGGAATTAGTTCGTAGGTTTTTAAGTTGATACTTAAATGTAGCCACACTACTGGTCTTGCGCAAGTTATCGTCAAGTGAGTTCCACAGAGATATTGAAGAGGGAATGCATGACCTGTGTGAGATTTCAGTACGTGTGAAAGGAATTGTAACATTATTATTATTTCTCAAAGGATAGTTTGTTGTTTCTCTGACAAGTGGTGGAATAAGATCTGTAATATATGAGGGAACAATACCATTAATAGCCTTATACATAAAAACTAGTTTTTGTTCCTTCCTTCTCTCCATTAAGGGGACCCATCCACATTCTTGATACAGGTTAAATAGGGATACTGACCTTGTGAGACCGGTCACAATTCTTGCTGCCTCATTTTGTAATTTTTCTAAGGTTTGAGACTCTTGTGATGTACAACCATCCCAAACAACAGAAGCATATTCTAAAACAGGTAGAACATATGAGATATATATCTGATTTAAAGCCAGTCTATTGAAACTGTATTTAAGTTTACGCATAATACCTAAAACTTTTGCTGCACTCTTAATAATATTTTCTATGTGTTTGTGCCAACGCCCATTATCACAAAGTGTCAAACCCAGATGTTTGTGTTCTGCTACAAAATTTATTGTGGTATTATCAAAATATAGTTGTGGAAAATTGTCAAAATGTTTAAGAGTAAAAAGGACCGCTTCCGTTTTTTGAGGATTAAATGTAATCAACCACTGTTTTGCCCAATCAGATAAAACACATAAATCGTGATTAATGATACCTTCTATATCAGTTAGTGATGAAGCTGCATAAAATAATGAACTGTCATCTGCAAAAAGTCTTGTCAGACTTAAAAGTGAGTCAGACATATCGTTAACATACACTAGGAACAAAAGAGGTCCCAACACAGATCCCTGTGGGACACCTGCATTTGTTTTCATAACATTAGACACACAAGATTTAATCACAACTTTCTGACTCCTGTTGTTTAAGTAATCAGTAATCCAGTCAAGCAATAAACCAGATATACCATGTTGTTTCAATTTGAAAATAAGACCTTTATGCCATACTCTATCAAAGGCTTTGGATAAATCACAAAAGACCATACATGAAAATTGATTATTGTCAAAAGTTTGACATATATGCTGATAAATATCTATCAGTTGGAAGGTTGTAGAATGATTTGGCAAAAAGCCAGACTGGAGTCTGTATAAAGGTTATTCTCATGTAAAAAATTATAAATATTTTTAAACACAGTCCTTTCTTGAAGTTTACTAACTCCACTTAGGAGTGATACAGGCCTATAGTTAGACACAACCGACTTATCTCCCTTCTTATACAAGGGCAAAACATTTGGACACTTCCAGAAATCTGGAAAAACTCCTTCCCTGAATGATCTATTAAAAAGTATTGATAGCGGTACAGAAATTTCATGTGCAACTGCTTTAAGCACCCTATTACTGATATTGTCTGGCCCTGTTGCTTTATTTGGATTCAAAAGTTCAATCAATTTAGAAATTTCAAAAGCTGTACAAGTTATATTTGTTATCGAACTCTGTGTTCTGGGTAGAAATACTGGTAACTGAACATTAGCATCATTTACAGTGGAAATAGAAGTAAAGTATTCATTTAAACACTCCGCTTTCTCATCATCACTGTAACAATAAGTAGTTTGACCTTGAGAAGTTGAAGAAATCAGTGGAGGAATATTACCTGAATTATTATTGTTCTTCACAAAATGACGAATAACTTGCCAAAATTTTTTCTTATCATTTGTATGAAAATCAAATAAAGAAACTTCTAAATTGTTATAAAATTTTTCTTTTGCATGCTTTTTTAAATTATTTACTTTATTTCTCAGATGTTTATAATTAATCAAGTCATTTGTACTGCCTGTTTTAAGCGATTTTTTCTTGAGTCGGTCTCTTGTCCTAGAATAGCGCCGTATTTCTGAATCATACCATGGTTTATCATTTGGTCGGACTGTTACGTTTTTAGAAGGAATACAGATTTTGACAAAATCAAGAAAAATATTCGTAAAATTTAAAGAGCCTTCCATTAAACTATTCCAGTCATAATTTGAGATCAGATCTTTTAAATGTTCAATATTGGCTTTTTTATAAATCCACACTAGCCTTTTGAAAGAGAGCTGACATTGATAACTAAAAGGAATTCTAATATAGGTTGCTTTGTGGTCACTAATGGATGGTGGAGTGTCTATAGTACCAGAATCTAGATATAACATGTCATCAGGAATGATAATAGGATCTAATAATGATTGTGGTCTAGTACTGCCATCAATAGTATTTAGCAAAGAATTTATAATGATAACATCCTTCAGGTTATGGTAATTTAAGTTAAGTAAGTCTTCATTTAAGTCTCCAACAATAATAATATTTTTCGAAAAATCATTTGCCTTTTCAATATTGAGATTGAGGTTGTTGAAAAAATTTACATCTGCTGTTCTCGGACTATAAAACAATCCTAACAAATAAATGATACTGTTTACCTTAATTTCAACCCAAATAGATTCTTCACAAAAAACTTCTAAATCTGCCCTTCTTGTATGTATAAGCTGAGAGTTTAAATATATCATTACTCCTCCACCGTGGTTGGTTCTGTCTTTTCTGTAAGGTTCATCAAAGATGTCTGATAACAGTAAAGATTCATTACTAATTTGAATGTCAAGATGTGTCTCGGAAAAACATATAATATCGAAATCTAAAAAGTTGTCCTTGACATAATCTAATTTTTTTCTTATGCTTCTTATGTTCAAGTGTAAAATAGAAAGGTCTGCGGCAGACTCATTTGGTCCTGGGTTTTGCTCAATATCAAAGGCCTCTAACAGTAGCATAGACAAAACAAAGAAAAAATGGTTGTTACATATGCATTCACTGAAAAATGTAGCTAATAAACAGCACAAACTATGAGAGTACAAACTCAGCTGCATCAAGTGTTTAAGTATAGATAGAAATGGTAACCTCACATAGTAGTATATATGGCTGCCCCCGAGGGTGGCACTGTCAAACAGTCCTATGGTGACCCTCCACTGTTCAATTGATATACCCATGGATTGATATGTTAGATGTCAACAGAGAGTCCTCACAGTCTGGTTGCCAGCACCACCATCCCACTAGTTCCCCGGACGATGACAAGAAGATAATACCAATATAAAGGAAAAATAATATAAATACTAAAGACTGAAGCATAATCCTGTTCATGATCTATCAGTATGTTACACTTATTGGAAAAATCCTGAATTTAAGAAAGAAAAAACAAACAAAAAACATTCCTGTTTGTATGCTTACATGTGCACACATGTGCAGGCACATATACATTGTACATGTGCATGCACACCCGTGCACATGCAAGCATCTGTAAAAATTGCTCAAAGCTCCAGAAGGTGGGGTACTGAAAACAATTCTGAGATGTCTTACCAAGGACTGTGAAAATGCTAAAGTTTTCGTACTTTTCCATCCACAAGTAAATAGACAAAATTATCTTGCCCAAACAAATACTACTTGCCCAGAAAAAAGGAGCACATGACATAAGGAAAGAAAAATAGATAACAAAAAGAGAAAGTGGTGAACTTGATGACAATTTTTGGCTAATTTTTGCAAAGTTTCCAGTTAAGGCATATGTTGTGGGCATAACATCCCCCCCACCTTCAGGAGCACTGATTACTCGTCTACATATAATCTGGGTAAATACTTATTGAACACACACACAAACACGTATGGGTGTGTACCTGAAGAATACCTATGTATTTCAAATACTAATTTCAGTCGAGCCTTACTGGCTGTATTAAGTAAATCAATGCTTGTGGATATGTAAATCTCACAAACTAAACGGACCTTAAATTTCAAACTATTGGAAGATAAAACTCTACATGATAATCCAGGGTTGGCTACCGCATTAACCCTGATAAATGCCCCTGCTCTAATAACACCCCTGCCTCTTCTCCCAAAATCTTGTAAAATTGACTTTCAAGAAATCCTGTTTGCTTTTCTCGATAGAGTAGCTCCTTAAGTAAAGGTTCACTCTTAAAGGAAAGAATTCTCTCCTAGAGGAGCAAATTCCTTTCTTCAAGAGATGTCATCTAGTGAGAAGGGAGACAGAAATAGTATAGTTGCTTCCCACAAATTCTGACCATGCCAGTTCATACTTGTACTGATCCATCTTTTATCATGATGTGAGTGAGTTATGCATTAGCAGGGTTTTACTAACATGATGTACTGGAGTTGAACAAATGTTTGGGGGGGGGGGGGGGCTTGGGGGTGGGGGGGGGGGGGGGTATTGTTGTTTGCGAATTCACTCTCATCAAGGTAGCATGAAATTAAATCCCTGCAAAAACACACTTTGTACAGCAGAATGATAAGTGAGGGAAAATAACAAAAAAACTGTTTATAAATGAATTTTTAGAGACTTTCATCCCGGCAAAAACCAATATCACAAATCACAAATATACACAGAAATAATCAGATAGTATTATGGTATTTATAAAACCATAAGAAATCTCAGTCTTAGTTTAGCAGAAATTAATCCATGGATTTGATGTAAAATTATTATACATAACAGTCAGGGCTTTAGACTGATAAGGAGGAGGGTTGGCAGTAATTTGGGATCATTTTTTTTTTCTATATAAAAGTTAAACATAGCTTGGCCTCTCACTATAACAGCTTTTACAAGGTACTTCTAGTTGAGAGGTCATAACATCATAATTTTGTGGAGCATGAACAGAAATTGTTCAAATTGTAGTCCGTACCCTATCCTATTACAATGAACTCTTGATATCTCAAAATATTTTCTTATACAAAAGAAAAAAAGTTTGGACACATTTCCTTTTTTATTTACCTTTCAACTCCTATAATCTGAAACTACTGATATTTCAAAGTAAATTTTCTGGTACCAGAAAATTTACTTTGAGATTTCTGTAGTTTGGGATGAATTTTGACTTTGAGATATTTAGAGTTGACTGTATAGTATCTGAGTTATACATATATTCTTCAGCAATACACAAGCACAGACAAGTGACATACCAGAAGAAGTGATTCACAATTTTCCACTTGAGAAGGTCAGAGAGAATGGTCCCCTGCTAGCCCCAGGGATACAGTGTAGGGTCTGTCTCAGGGCATACCAAGTTGGCCAGTTTGTCAGAAAAATACCCAGATGTAAACACAAGGTATTTCATGACTTTAGTTATACTCGAGTAATAAATATCTATCATGCATTTGCTGCAAAATTCCACCTGACAACAGGGGTTATGATCACATAACATTTTGTGATATCATGTCACTTTAGAACTGCGCTTGGGCAATGATATCAAACAGTGCCTTTAAAGTGATCTCTGAAAACGATTGACTGTATATCAATGTTCAGTTAGTTAAATCACGTCACAGACTTATGTCATTATGCAACTGCAAAGTCGGCAAGTGCGGACAAAGCTGCATTTGCTTTTGATTTGTTTGTTGCTCTTTGTGCCTTAAAATTTGCTAATGACGCATGATAAATAGAAAACCATGTTGGTGTCTTTTGATATCAAGTTTATCAGGCTGTACCAAAAACATGTAGCAATGACTCGGCAAGCCTCACCCTTCCTCTGCTGTTTCTGATCTCGCCTGATAAACTTGATATCAAAAGACAATAACATGGTTTTCTCTATTTATGATGATTTGATGGCATAAAAACCGCTTAGTTTGTTGCATATGTAATGTATCAAAGTTGTACTAGTGTTACATATAAATGTTAAGCAGTGATGCTATTTTGATTATTTTCAGTAATCACAAGTATATTACTTAAAGTAAGAAACAAATATGAGATGGGAAAAGAACTAGAAATTAATTGAAACAAAACAAACAAACAGAAAAATCTTGTATTAAAACAGGCCATGCAACAATGCAAGTCAAATGGTAAGTTTGTCATGTTTATAAACATTTGAAACATTACAAAGTTCAGAAAATTTAACATATGGAAAGAATTTTGTTTCATATCATTGTACCATTGGTGGCTGCTATGCTTTGGGATTTTAATTGATTGGTAGACCAACACAAGTTTGCTGCAACAGGTGTTCTTTCTTTCAGTTTCACAAAGAATGTATAGACAACTGGTTGTTACATTCTAAACCAACATGTCCTATAGATGGCCAGGTGGTCTGGGACCCAGTCTCATCCCAGATGGAGGGGAACGGTGATCAAAGCAGAAATGGGTAACAAGCTTGTTGTGTTCAAGTTAGTTTTTTGAAGGTGTATGGGTAAACTTTCAGGGAATGTAATTCTTTCATCTTGGTTTTGTCTCCCTTCTATAAGGGGTCATCTCTGAAAGAAAAGAATTTGCTCCATCTCTTAAAAAAATTTGCTCCTAGAGGAGCGAATTCTTTCCTTAAAGAGACCACAATTAAGAAGGGCTTTGTCATACAGGGAAGCAAACAAACAGGTCACAAATATTGTCTCCATTTGAATAAATGACAGAAAATCGTGGGAGCATAGACCTGCACTTTGAAAAATTAGCAGCTGGATCTTAGAACCTGCACAAATTGCATTTTGAAATCTTTAAGGTCATGAAGGCCTGAACAGTTTATATATGCCTAGGACAGGGTTTCTCAAAAGGCAGCTTATGTGTAGTGATTGCAGAGAAATCAACACTTCCACTTTCCATTTTGCAGCCCTTCTCATCAGGGGTCAACTCTTAAAGAAAAGAATTTGCTCCTCTAGGAGCAATTATTTTTACTTTAAGAGTAGACCCCATTTTGGAATACTGAAACATTCAGGGAAGCAGTCACAAAACTTATTTGCATTTATTGAAAATGATTGAACCCATTTACATTAAGAGGTAGGGTGCCTGACATGTAAGCCAGAGGTCCTGGGTTTGATACCCGGTCCGGCCACTTACTTTCATTTCCCCTTCCACTGATTCAAGCAGGGCAGTTGTCAGTTACTGGTGAAAGTAAGTGCACCCAGTACTGGTTAACGGCTTAGGAAGTCTAACCCTGCCCAGGAAGTGTGTGGTTAGGTTAACTGAGTGTCCAGACATGACCATAGCTATTTACCATGGATGTTAAACAATCACACAATAACAATAACAATACATTAAGAGTTATAGTGAGCAAATAAGCATTTCACATTTCGCATTTGACAAGACTGGGTCTGGATTTTGTAACATGATTTGTGAAAATTTGTGGCTATGGCAGTCTTTAGAAAATATGCTAATTCTGTTCAAGGGGAATGGATATACTTTTTAGAGAGATAGTCTAGAGTTAGGGACTACTCTTAAAGGAAAGAATTTGCTCCATGGGGGAGCAAATTCTTTCCTTAAAGAATAACCCCTAATTTTCAAGCTTTGTTAAAGTTTAAAAGGGTAAAACAAACTTTGGGATCCATAAAACAGTATGGAAAAACTGTAAAATTTCAGGGAAAAGTCAGAGAGTTTTAAAGTAGAGGATAAGTGGCAACCCTGAGGACAGATACAAGTTTTTTATCTGGGGCCGTATTCATAAAGCCACTTAAGTCGTTGCTATGCGGTTGCTAAGGCTAAATATCTATAAAGGAGATTCCCTACAACTATGAAATTTGGTGTGGAGGAACAGTCTTTGTAAGATTGTTCCTCCAGAGCAAATTTCATAGTTGTAGGGAATCTCCTTCAAAGAAATTTAGCCTTAGCAACAGCATAGCAACCACTTAAGTTGTTTTATGAATACGGCCCCAGAACTTATTTCTATCACTTTCAGACCCAAAAAGAGACCAAATAATAACACTTCTGCTCAGAATACCAACACAGTCAACTTAGAAATTCCTGGTATTGGTCTAGCCTTACAAACACAAAGTAATAGTTCACAAAACCAGTCTGGGAGTCAAAATGGCCACCAGCAGACAGTTGTCAGAGGCAAGCCACCAGCCAGGAGAAGGGGTCATGGTGAAAGAGAGACAGAGAGGGTGTTGCAGGGGCTGATGAGGGCAAATTTTGGGGTCAGTGGAATGGCTGTTGGACAAGGAGAGTAAGTTATATCATTAAGCACGTATTTTGCCAAGTGTAAAGTCATTTAATCACATGTTAAAGTGTATTCACATTTATTTTCATTTGACAGTGATTTAATGTTGCAGAAAAGGAGGTGAAATAGTTTATGGCAGCACATGTATTATCAGTTAGCTAACAATTTTAATTAAACCAACAAGTAATCAAAATGAATTGTAACAAGCAGGTTCATTACTTTTCCACAGACTTTAGTTGCTTTATGCTGCAGTGCTCTTATATATAGAGTGGTAAAAAGAGCAAGAAAATTTGTCATTTAATTTCAAAACTGTGTAGGTATGATGAATTCAGCTGGAAAACCATTGTAGAATTTCTCTTACTTGGCCATTAAAAAGTTGTCTCAGATAAATGTCCTTTTTTTGCCTGTAGGGATTCAGACACAGAGAACCAGCCTGCCCCTGGAGGCAGACTGCTTAACCGTTACAGTTACATAAGAAATAACATGAATCATAGACTGACTTCTATAGAAAATACTGAGACCAGTCACATGAATGGTGTTACAGACATGGAACCAGAAATGATAGCCATGCATGCAGGTTGGTACCTAGGAATAATGAAGATGATTTTCAAAGGCTTTCATTTTATTTGTGGTACAAATTTGCTGATAGGATCATAACAAATTCTAGCATGCTGAAAATGGAAACATTTAACAGCAGAAATCTTGATAAGGGTATTCGATGATGAATCCAGGCTTTATTTTCTTATTTCTTCTTTATGAAACATACATTTTCTTTTTCCTAAGCGAGCATTTTAATAAGGTACCACAGATATTAAAAAACCTAGGTATAAGTATGTCAAAACATTCTTAAATAATGTTATCTTCAACCCTGAACATTAATAAGCAGGGGTGGAATATTGAGCCGCGACGCGAGAAAACCAACAATGTGGTAGTGCACCCAGCGCAGACTCAGATCAGCCTGGGCATCCGCCCAGTCTGATCAGAGTCTTCGCTGTTCGCATGGAGGTAGATCAGTCCTTTAGCTACCCTTTAAGCACTTAGCAAAGAGTCTGACCAGACTGGGTGGATGTCCAGGCTGATCTGAGTCTGCACAGGGCGCACAACCACATTGTTAGTTTTCTCGTGTCGCGGCTCATATATAAACATTGACCTTAAAATCTGACAGAGATGACTACATTGTACATACTACTAAGAATCTTTCATGGATTTGAAAGGTAAATTCAAAATGTCTTTTCCATGGGTAACTGTTTAGTAATATTAAGAGATGGCGAGGAGTTATTATTGGAACTGTTGTTCTTGGGAAAGAAACAGTGGTAACAGATTCTTTTCTCATTTACCTTTCTTCAAACAAAAGGTTACTTGACACTAAAGGCAACAATTGTTGTTGATAAATACAAAAGTTCATAAGGCAAAGTGGTTGGTTAGTTGTGTCATGTGTCTGCTAGTCTGCACCCAAGCTTGTAAAACAGGAAATATCTTCGGGATGTTATTGAAGAGCAAGAGAAGCCTTTTTTGCTTGGAAAGAACTTGCAGATGTATGGATATCTACCATTATCACAAAGGAGAACTTATGCTTCCCTGGGCAAGGTCAGCTCTTAAAGGAAAGAATCTGCTCCTAAAGCAGATTCTTTACTTTAACAGTTGGTCCTGATTGTAAAGGGAAGCAAAAATGAAAAAAATGCAAAAAATGAAATTCATGTCTGGAAATTTTCTGATTAAAAAAAAAAACAACAGAAAAAAGATGAAGTTGTTCCTTGTTTTCAAAAGATTTGAAATTACTAGTTGAAAAACAAGGCAGGGTTAGCCACATAAACTTACTTTTTCTGTTTTTGTAAATTTTAGCAGCAGATGATCCACTAGAACAAGTTATTGAAGCAAACAGTAACTACAACCAATCTCCTGATAGATCCCCTCACCATGATGCCCCTGGTTACCATAACAACAGAAGGATAAATAATGCTGGATCTCTGTTTGCTCAAGAAATTCCTGCTCAGCAGGTTGATGCTACAACAAACCTTCTTACAAACGCTGAAAGACTTTCTCCCTATCGAGAGATTCCCAACGTGTTTCCTGAAGCTGTTCAACAGATGGCGCTTGATTCAGTAAGAACCAATGAAACAAGTTCAAGTAATGGACATGCAGATAATGGAGTCAGTACAGCTAATAATCTGAACTCACCAGAAATAAATGCTAGCAACTACAGAAATAATCCATTCATGGGAATACCACCTCAACAGAGGTTGTTTGGTGATAATCCTGGTGCTAATTCAGCTCAGAGCGGCTCCCATTCTTCTCATATACTGTTCAACCAGCCAGTGCCTGTGAATCATGGGAATTCAGGGAAGGCTACTAGAACTGGAGGAGGTAGGAGCCAAGGGAGACAACTGCATGGAGCTTCCAGTGCTCCTGCATCTGTTGATGGAGGTAATTTTTTAAAACCCTTTTTAGCTCGCCTGAACGAAAGTTCAGGAAGAGCTATTGTTGTCACCTTGGCGTCGGCGTCCGCGTCTGCGTCCGCGTCAGCGTCAGCGTCGGCGTCCGGATTGGATGTTTTGGTTAAAGTTTTTTAAAGACCTGTATCTCCTTAACCCATGGATGGATTCTTTTGATACTTACTCTGTAGTTAGATATTGGTCCAAAGTTTAACAGGGTACCATCCCCACCCCACTCCGTGACCTTGATGTCAAGGTCATGGACTTAGAAAATTGGGAGTTTTTTTGGACTGGATGTTTTGGTTAAAGTTTTATAAAGCGCAATATCTCCCTAACCCATGGATGGATTTCTTTGATACTTGCACTGTAGTTAGATATTGGTCCTAAGTTTTCCAAGGTACTACCCCCACCCCCCTCAGTGACCTTGATGTCAAGGTCATGAACTTAGAAAATTGTCTTTTTATTGATTGGATGTTTTGGTTAAAGTTTTTTAATGACACATATCTCCTGAATTTACAGATGAATTATTTTTATATTTGCACTGTAGTTAGATATTAGTCCAAAGTTTTACATAGTACTTCCCGAACCCCGCTCAATGACCTTGATGTCAAGGTCAGGGACTTAGGAAATTTGGTCTTTATTAAAGTTTTATAATTGCATACTGATTCATAATGCTTGGCAGAGATTTAATTAACACTTGAACTGATGTTAGACACTGTTTTAAGTTTTTACAAAACACCATATACTTAACCCACTGGATGACCATGAAGTCAAGGTCATCAACTTTGAATTTTGTCTTAAAGATTTGGTAAAGTTTTATATTTATGAAGACATAATTTCACAGTGCCACGATGGACTCAGTTGATACTATTACTTGGACTGATGTTAGATAATGGTTCAAGGTTTTCATACATCCTAGCCCCCCCCCCCCCCTTAGTTCTTTGACCTCAAGCTCATAGACTTTGACATTTCATGTGGATTTTTTTATTTTAATTTTATTTTAAGACTTATTTCAGAGATAGCTTTTGTTTATAAACGTGTTGTAAATATGGACATGCTTGTCTCAAGTTATATGCTTAGTAGTCCACACCACCATAGCAACTGTGTGATGGGCAAGCACCTATTCAGGCGAGCTATGCTGTCAGGCGACAGCTCTTGTTAGACTGGAAGCCTGTTTTGGGGACATTTGCAAACAGCACTGACCCGGTTCAGATGCAGCAGAATGCGGCATCTGATCAGGGTCAATGCTGTTTGCATACAACAATTTCTGTGCAAAATATATTTAAAGTGAAAACATTCACCAGAAACCCTTAAAACTAGAAATTGACTCATCCAAATGATAAGGGTTGACAGCTGTACTAGTCAAAAAGGGTTAAGATACACCTGGATTCATAGGTTGTTTGTGTAACAGGGAAGACTCAGATCAGACTGCATGCATGCTAACTCTTCCCTGCTTCCACATGCCATATGGTCTGTTTTCTTGCAATGCCAGTCAGTTGTATTTCATATCATTCTTACTTCCTTCTTGCAAATTCTGATGATATATACACTTACGAATTAATCAAATGTGTAATTTCTATTCTGATTACTGCATTGTTTAATGCCTGGTAATCTTTGGGATTTAGGCTCCGTCTGTTTAAGTCTGACTTGAATAAAAGAAATTTTATTTGTACACAAACACATTATTGAAAAGTATTAGAATTGCTTTGGCAAGGTCTCTCATAATCATGATGTTTTCAGAACTTTTTATATCCTATATATTTTTGGCTTATTTGGACTGCTATGTATTATTTAGTAAGAAACGTTAAAGTTCATGCTACATGTACAGAGCTCCAGATAAGAGGAGGTACTGAGGATAATTCAAAGATAATTTTTCTTATTTCTCAACAAAACCATATGTTGTGACCCCTCATTAGAACCGTCTCGACGAGACGGTTCTAATGATGGGTCACAAAATATGTTTTTGTGGAGAAATATGGCTAATTATCCCAAAATTATCTCTGTTACCCCTTCTTATCTGGAGCACTGATGTATACTTTAAGGAGGACCAGATCTGGGATTTTGGTATTGTTTACCACCTATTGCAAATGGTAACAATTAATAGACTTAGATATCTGTAAATGAGCCGCGACACGATAAAACCAACAATGTGGTTGTGCGCCCAGCGCAGACTCGGAACACCCTGGGCATCCGCCCAGTTCGGCCAGACTCATCGTTAAGTGCTCAAAGGGTAGCTGAGGGTCTAAGCTACCTCCATGCGGACACTGAAGACTCTGATCAGCCTGAGCAGATGCCCAGGCTGATCTGAGTCTGCGCTGGGCACACAACCACATTGTTGGTTTTGTCGTGTCGCAGCTCAAATAAGCTTTTATATAGAACATGCTTCATTTGGCTATTACTGCAATAAAATAAAGTCTGACTGGCATTTGATTTATAGATGCAAGCTTTCTCATTACCATCATCAGTAAGTGTTGAACCTGTGAGGCATTGCTGAAAATTCACAAGATTAATTCACAAGATTAATTGATTTTAACAGATGTAGACAATTGTGAAAAATAAACTTCTTAAGTTTGGTTCAAATTATTGAGTAAGGTTATTACACACGGTTACAGCTGCTTCAGTTTGATATCCATGACATTATTATTTCATTCAAAGATGCCGTGAGATTAGCCGTGTATGAATTTATAAATTTATGCTTTTGGAATTTTAAAAATACCATCTGACCTTTTTTTGGAACAAAATTATGTTAAACTAATGTTAAGGAAAACGGAAATTGGTATTACACAGATTTACAATTTAAATCTTTGTATTGAAAATACAGACAAATATGTGTTTAAATGCATCTCACTTATAGTATACACATAGTTGAATGCACCAGAGAAATAGTGTACATGTAGATGAAATATAATAGAAGCTAGAGTCTGATGCTTTAGGTATATGAGCCGCGACATGAGAAAACCAACAAAGTGGTTGTGTGCCCAGTGCAGACTCAGATCAGCCTGGGCATCCGCCCAGTCTGAACAGACTCTTCGCTAAGCACTTAAAGGGTAGCTAAGGGTATGAGCTACCGCCATGTGACAGCAAAGACTCTGATCAGACTGGGTGGATGCCCAGGCTGATCGGAGTCTGCGCCGGGTGCACTACCACTTTGTTGGTTTTCTTGTGTCTCGGCTAATATGTGTACAGCATCAGGAAGAGCAACTTTGTTGTCATTTTCACCTTTGCATCTCTTCTCAACGGGATTCAACTCAAAGAGAAGAATTTTCTCTTCAGGGAGCAAATTCTTTCCTTTTTTAGCTCACCTGAGCCAGCGGCTCCGGGGGAGCTTATAGGATGGTAAGGCTCCGTCGTCCGTCGTCCGTCCGTCCGTCCGTCCGTCCACAATTTCAAACGACTTCTCCTCTGAAACCGCTGGGCCAATTGTAACCAAATTTCATATAGAGCCTCCTGGGACCTTAGGAACGAAAAGTTGTTCAAACGGTCCTGGTCACATGACCAACATGGCCGCCACGCCCATATATGGTAAAAACCTAAAAAAATCTTCTTCTCCAGAACCAATAGGCCAATGGCCTTGAAACTTGGTATGTAGCATCGGGTATGCAAGTACTACCAAGATTGTTCAAATTATGACCTTGGGTTGACCTTGACCTTTTTTACGGCAAGGTCAAATTTGCTTCCTTGTGCTTTTATATGGCAAAATGCTAGAACATAAGATATCTTGGAAACTGTTGCAGATTTTGGGCTAAAACCAGTATCTACAGTCATCTTAATGAGTACATGAAGATTTATGACTTTAAGAGGTCAAGGTCATTCTTTGACCTTTGACCCAGAACTCTCATATTTTGACAATTTTGAACAATCTCCTCCACAGCCACTGAGCCAATTGAAACCAAATTTCATAAAGAGCCTCCAGGGGTTGAGGGAACAAAAATTTATTCATACTGTCCAGGTCACATGACCAACATGGCGGCCACGCCTATATATGGTAAAAACCTTTAGAAATCTTCTTCTCCAGAACCAATTGAACGATGGCCTTGAAACTTGGTATGTAGCATTGGGTACTCAAGTACTATCAAGATTGTTCAAATTATGACCTTTGGGTTGACCTTGACCATTTTACTTCAAGGTCAAATATGGGAAAATGCTAGAACATATGATTTCATGGAAAGTTTTGAAGAGTAAGGCCTAAAATTGGTTAATGCAGTTGAGTACATGAAGATTTATGAGTATAAGAGGTCAAGGTCATTCTTTGACCTTTGACCCAGAACTCTCATATTTTGACATTTTCAAACAATCTTCTCCAAAGCCACTGGGCCAATTGTAACCAAATTTCATAGAGAGCCTCCAGGGGTTGAGGGAATGAAATTTTGTTCAAAAGGTTCAGGTCATGTGACCAACATGGCCGCCACGCCCATATATATGGTAAAAACTTTTAAAAATCTTTTTCTCCAGAACCAGTTGACCAATGGCCTTGAAACTTGGTATGAAGCATTGGGTATTCCAGTTCTATCAAGAGTGTACAAAATGATAACCTTGGGTTGACCTTGACCATTTTATGGGAAGGTCAAATAAGGGAAAATGCTAGAACATAAGATTTCATGGAAAGTTTTGAAGATTTAGGCCTAAAAGTTAGAAAGTGCAGTCATCTTAATGAGTACATCAAGATTCATAAGTACAAGAGGTCAAGGTCATTCTTTGACCTTTGACCCTGAATTCTCATAGTTTGACAATTTCAAACTTCTTTTTAAAAGCCAATTGTAAACAAATATCATATAGAGCCTTCAGGGGTTGAGGAAACGAAAATTTCTTCAAATGGTCTGGGTCACATGTAGGGCTTCTACGTTTACAAAATATTGTAAACGTTTACACGAAGGCCAGAAAACGAAACAATTCCGTTTAAACGACCTTTACCGTCGAAATTTTATTATTAGTATCGGACATGTATGAGACGCCCCCCATACCTTATAATTATTATAATTATATTACCACAGTGACATCCAATAATGTGCTGTCATTTTCGGGGGTCAACTCAAAGTTTACAGTAACAGACGGTATTAAAAAAGAAAACATATTTACTATTGACCAATTTCCGATGACAGCAATTATTTCCACCGTATTTGATAATTACATAGATTAGATTTATAAAACATCCGTCATAATTATCTGGTTAATTGATAATTCCTATCAGCTGCAATTATCTCACCTTCGCGGTAAGCTTATCCTATGAAACACAGGTACCGAGGTAGTCCGAATTTTTTTATTGCACAACACGTGTTGTCGGCAGACATAACCTTGCCTTTGATCTGTACCTTATAAAATTAGCTGCCGATTATGACGTAACAATTTTCTGGCAAGCGTGTACCGGTACATGTCATGCTTTGCGTAAGGTGCACAGAAGTAAGAAAATAAAGATTTAAATATCTAATCGTGTTTCCGAGGACGCCGCCAACTACATTGATATTGACTACTGGCGACTAAAGAAGCTATTATAGCTTGGTGGTGGTTTACCGGGTGTTCAGGTTCGGTTAAACGATGTGTGAATTTTGTAAACGTTTAGCACATATACACGAACCGTTACCGTTTATCCGTGTAAACGTAGAAGCCCTAGTCACATGACCAACATGGCCGCCATGACCATATATGGTAAAAATCTTTAAAAATCTTCTTCTCCAGAACCAGTTGACCAATGGCCTTGAAACTTGGTATGTGGCATTGGGTACTCCAGTATTATCAAGATTGTTCAAATTATGACCTTTGCTTGACCTTGACCTTTTTATGGCAAGGTCAAATATGGCAAAATGCTACAACATAAGCTTTCATGGGAATTTTTGAAGATTTTGGCCTAAAAATTGGTATATACAGTCATCTTAATGAGGTCATGAAGAATTATGAGTACAAGAGGTCAAGGTCATTCTTTGACCTTTGACCCAGATCTCTCATATTTTGACATTTTCAAACATTTCCTCTAAAGCCAAAGGGCCAATTGTAGTCACATTTCATATAGAGCCTCCAGGGGTTGAGGGAACATAAATGACCAACATGGCCGCCATACCCATTTATGGTATAAACATTTAATAGTTTTCTTCTCCAGAACCAATATGCCTATGGCCTTGAAACTTGGTAAGTAGCATGGAGTACTAGAGTACTTCCAAGACTGTTCAAATGATGACCTTCACAGGGTTCACCTTGACCTTTTTTGCAGCATGGTCAAATATAGGAAAATGCTAGAACATAAGATTTCATGGAAAGTTTTGAAGATTTTGGTCTAAAAAATGGTATATATGGTTGTCTTAATGCGTATTAGCACATGAAGATTTATGAGTACAAGAGGTCATGGTCATTCTTTGACTTTTGACCTAAGACTCATATTTTGACAATTTCAGACATAAGAAAAAGTGACTTTGCCAATTGCTCAGGTGAGCGGATCAGGGCCTCATGGCCCTCTTGTTTTTGAGTTTTAGAGAAGACTCCTTTTTGGAAGGATTTTGTTGTTCTGTGATATAAATAGAGAGTCACAAAAGTTGTTTTCCTTTGTAAAAAGTAGCAAGAATACTTCAAGGTGTACCATTTACTTAAATACATGACTTAGATTTTTTTTATCAAGGTCGTTTTGATTGATGTACATGTAGTAGTTTTTACCATACATCACCGGCTTGCATCATAACGCATACGCGACTTCAGCAAGTTTGAACAAAACTGCATTTGCTTTTTATTTGTTTGACTCTCTTTATGCCTTAAAATCTTCTTATGATGCAAGATAAATAGAAACCATATAAGTGTCTTTTGATATCAAGTTTATCAGGCTCGACCAGAAACACATAGGACTGGCTCGGCAAGCCTCGCCATTCCTATGCTGTTTCTGGTCTCGCCTGATAGACTTGATATCAAAAGACACTAACATGGTCTTCTCTATATTTGTATTGGTTGCAACTGAAACTGAAGTACCAGGATGCAACAACAGCTATAATAACAACAACAAATAACCTTAACAAATTTATCAGATCCTTTAACCAAGGGACATTTTGAAGCTGTATACTATAGTAAACTTAGTTTTGATGTATTCTGTCATTAGTTGCTAGTCTTTTTGTTTACTTTCCCATGATAACCCTTTCTTCTAGTGTAATACAGTCAACTCTCGATACCTCGAAGTCGAACTTCAGCCCAAACTTAGTACTGGTATTTCAAAGCAAATTTTCTGGTACCAGAAAATTTACTTTGAGATATCAGTAGTTTGAGATAACCGGAGTTGAAATGTAAATAGAAATAGGAAATGTATTCCTTGATAAAAGAAGATACTTTGAGATATCAGTGTTCGAGATATCGGGAGTTGACTGTATATTTGCTTTTTTCTCTGTCACATTTGCTTTCCATTACCTAATGTCTATTGCATCATGGGACAGGTTTTACTAAACAATCTCATGAAAAGCTACACTTCAAGGAAAAAATTTGCTCTCTCTATTCTTCCCTTTAAAAGAGTAGCAACCACTGGAGAAGAAACTGACCTTACATGGAAGCGTAAATTCTGTTTTGTTAAAGCTGAACCCCCTTTAAAGTTGAAGGTAGCCTAGAGTTGTTCCCATATAGTCTAAGAAACTTTGTCAGAACCAAAACAGTGAAGCTTAAGAAATCTTAAAAAAAAACATACAGATACATGTATCTCAGTTTATGAACAATCTAGGGGATGCCTAGATCAATATGCATTTATAGTGATATTCTTTAATTCTTTGTAGACTGACTATCAGTCTTGGGTACATATGCAAACAGTGCAGACTCAGGTCAGATGCCACAGAAATGTATGAAAAGTGAAAACATTCACCAGAAACTCCTAAAACTAGAAATAGAATCATCCCTGTAACAAGGACAAACAAGTCCACTGGTCAAAAAAGGTTTAATGTCTTTGTTGACTACAAATGGCTTCTGACATCTTTTCTTTTGTGTTAGTGTTCTTTTATTTTCGCCACTTACCTGCATGCTTTTTAACCTTTTCCCTACCGCTGTAGCTGGCAGCTTTCTAACCAATTTTCGTATCCCACTACCAGAAAGGGGCAGGCGAGAGGAACGAGGATGGTCACAGAACCAGAGTACACTGCTGCGTAGGAGTTCTAGTAGGGACAGAAGCCAGGAGAGGGCAGGTCCTGCACCTCAGAGGGTGGGGCCAGCACATCAGAGGGCAGGGAGCATCCCTAAGGAAGGAGAGAATTTGTTGGAGAGACTGACAGTAAGTAATTGCATCAGTTTGCTGGCTGTTTGATTGAAGATACTCCGCATGCTTTCTTATAATGATTGTCATAAACAAAGTTGAAAGATGTATTTTCTATTTTTTAGTTGCTAGAAGTACATATACTAAATGTTAGAATTGACTAAACTGAGACTAAGCGTGAAAAATGCATATGTTTACAACACATCAAAGGTTTAAATCAGCCTGTATAATCCCTACATACTTATCAGGACTTATTTGTCCTGCAGAAAGCCATAAGGCCCATAAACATATTTACAAACATATATTTTAGGTTTATAAACAGGGTAGCAAGCAGTGTATTTGGGAATATTAATTTTGTTTGGATGTATCAATCATAAATAGGCATGTGATGCTAACTACTCACGAGCACCTGATCACACTTCCATTTGGGGCTATTTGTTAAAGTCTCAAATGGTTAATGAGTTCAGACATATGATTTTGGTACTTTGACGTTTTTTACTGTATTACTAAATTTCCGTAAATTGAAATTTTCCACATGATATAACTTGCATCATATTTTGGTTCTTTCAGTTGTTTTCTGACCTTTACCTTGGCAACAGCCCAAGGTCACATCCTCGGGCCCAGGGGATAATAACCACGGCAACAGGACTGCCACCTAGGCCTCGGAGACAGATGAGCAATGAGGCAGCTGCTAGACTGAGGAGACATCAGAATGAAAGACGCAAAGATAACTTTTCTTTGGAGGGGAGTTCCTATAAGGATGTGACTTTACGTGATTTGCTGTGATAAAAACCTCTATTTTTAAGGTGTATGGTTACACCTCCATGTTTTCCACCATTTTTTACACAGGGGAACAAGTTTTGTCACCTTGTTTTTCTGGGCTGCAAGGAAATCCTTCTGAAAAGGGATCTAATAATAAAGAAAAGAATTTGCTCCCAGAGGAGCAAATTCTTTACTTTAAGAGTTGATCCCCTTTAAGAAGGGAGACAAAATCAAAGATGGCAAGATTGCTTCCCCTGAAAGTGCACTCATTTACCTGAAGAATCTCTGTCTAAATTGTAAAGGTAAATGCAGTATGAATTCTAGATGCTTCTGCATTGATTTTAATTATCTGTTTTGAAACTGTGATGTCAGAAAGTATTGTTATTTCTATTTGTGTTACAATAGAGCAATCTGTGATAAACATTTATGCATAATTTAACATTTAAAATTGCATGCAGTAAGTCTGCCAAACTACATTTAAAATATTCAGCTGTAGGTGTGAGTGTTACAAACCTATATCTAATCATAAGATTTATCTTAACAAAACCAAGATTTTGAAAAAGAACTTTCTTAGACACAACTTTGCTGAGTGCCTGACATAGTGGATTGAATTTCGGCATTTCACCCAGGGGGTAGTGATCAAGACATCAGATTAAGTTCTTTAATACAGTTGGTCAGAAAATCCACATCCAGAGTGTCCTGAACTGGGACAAGTGGTATCAGGGTGGCACTTGGATGGTGCAGTGTCACTGAATATTGGTGATGGCATCCACCATATCAGACTGGCAAACCTGTACATGTATATGCAGATACCTCAACACACCCCAAGGTATTTGGTGTTGGCCTGTTATAGTTTGATGGCTTTCCTATACAAGCATGATTGGACAACAACAGGCATGGGTTTAGGCATTTGAATCTAAGTTTCAAAATAACCACTCTTTGAAGGTCGTAAACCATGGATCCGTGCTTTACTTTTAAGTGCTAAAGTATTGGGACACATAAAACAATCAATTTTCCATTTGGAACGAATGGAAAATTAGTGGTTTTTAGATGTCCCACTATTTAAGCACCTTGGGGTAATCCATGGTTGAAAACTGTTAAGGTGTTGTTAGTTTGAATCTTAGATTTGAAATCTTTAACAGTTAAAAGGTAGCTTGGTTAAGTTTGAATCTAGGTTTTAATTTTATCGGTGCTATCTTTTAACTTAACTGAAAAATTGAAATTTAGATTTGTAAATCAATGTAGATTTGTAAATCAAACTGGAGCTAAAGCTTTTAAGCTAAGGTTTGAAAACTTATTGTGCACTTGGCTTGATGCAGGAGTATTTTTGATGGCAATTCTGATGTAATTTTCTGCTGATTGTTTTTATAAAAGCAGTTGTTGTGGTTCTTGGGTGTGACTATGCTAATGATGGCGATAGCATACATCTGGGCCATATTCATAAAGTGACTTAAGTCGTTGCTGTGCTGTTGCTAAGGCTGAATTTCTACGAAGGAGATTCCCTACAACTATGAAATTTGCTCTGGAGGAACAGTCTTTTTCAGACTGTTCCTCCAGAGCAAACTTCATACTTGCAGGGAATCTCCTTCATAGAAATTTGGCCTTAGCAACAGCACAGCAACGACTTAAGTCACTTTATGAATATGGCCCCAGAACTTCAGATAAGAGTGGTAACAAGCATAACAGGCATAATTCTAGGATAATTTTTATCATTTTTTTTTTCGATGAGACAGCTCTATTGTGGGGTTACAACATATGTTTTTATGAAGAAATATGGAAATCCCTAAACTATCCCTAGCTGTTACCCATTCTTATTTGGAGTACTGATACATTGTATGTTATTTTAGAAATGACTTAAAAATGTATTTATGAACGCCAGCATGCTGAAGATTAATTCAGGGCATGTTGAAATGTTGTTTTACTGCAGTCCCAGAGACATGCATATGAGGTCATTACAACTTTATGTACCTGCTGGGAAGAAATTAGAAACAGAGAATGATTTTATTTATAGTGAGATATTGAATTTGAAGATTTTATAAAAATGTGTTGATTGCAATTGTATTCAGTATACTGTTGCTTTATGTTCAGCAGTTTATTTTATAAAGAATATCATAGAGGTTTGAGTCAATATAAATCAAGAACGTTAGAAAGAACATCTTAGTCATCATAAAGCATTGATCAGTTAAATGTGTTCTACCAGTTTTATAAAGGGGAACAACTTTGTGACTCCCTGTTTGCTTCCCTGGATGACAAAGCCCTCCCTGAATGGGTCTACTCTTAAAGAATACAAATTGCTCCAAGATGAGCAAACTCTTTCTTTTAAGGATTGACACCATTGAGATTGGGAGGCAAAAATGAAATGACAGAGTTGCTTCCCCTGAAGGTGTATCCAGTGACGTTAAATGATTCTCAGTGAAAATAAAACCTGGCCCCGAGGTTATAAAACTTTTTTTCATGCTCAACTCAGCTGAGCATGAAGTTATACTTGCTAATAAATGACAAATTGCTGATAAGTACAGTTGTTTTCTTGCTCCGTTTAGCCGAGTATGAAATTTTCTCTGCTTATGAATATGAAATTGCCAACATTAGTTGGCATTTTCATATTTATCAGCAGAGAAAATTTCATGCTCAGCTGAGTTGAGCACAGAAAAAGTTTAATAACAATGGGGCCTGGTTTGATCCAAATGAGTGTGGCCTAGTCCAAAATGGCTAGGTTTTAGCCCAGGAGGTTGAAAACTTCATTTTCTAAAAAACAGTAACATGACACATGCTACTCTGACATGACATAGGCTGATAATGTCATCATATAAGGTAGTCTGTGGACATGCTGTGTGGTGTTAGCTTCATTGAGCTTCATATCAGGGAAGAAAAACTGTCATTTTTCCTTGGGAATTTGAATTATAATATATTATGTGAAAATTACATGCCAGTGAATATTATTGCCTTGCCTAGCTGTGATAAATGACCCGAGACGAGACAAAACCAACAAATTGGCATGTGTGCCCAGGGAAGACTCAGATCAGCCTGGGCATCTGCCCAGTTTGATCAGATTTTTTGCTATGCACTTAAAGGGTAGCTAAAAGTCTAAGCTACCTCTGTGCTGACAGCAAAGACTCTGATCAGACTGGGTACATGCTCAGGCTGATCAAAGTCTTCGCTGGTCACACATGTCACTTTGTTGGTTTTGTCGTGATGCAGTTGACATCAACCCATTGCATTCTGGGTATTTTTTGTTGTCTGCTGAAATTGTCGTCTGCATGAAAAATCAAGAATATTTGGCAATATTAGTCTAACTAACTCTTATAGAAATGATGTCTTGGCAGCAAACAGTTTGGATCCAGATCAGGTCCCAAACAGTTTGGATCTCAGATCAGGGACCTGATCTGGATCCAAACTATTTGCCCAGTTCCCCCTTAAGGGGTATCCTGAATGGAATGGGTTAAGAAATTGTGTTTGGAATTCAGTTTCTATACTTGTATTAATAAAGTTTGCAGTGTTATTCTACTCCTAAAATGCAATATACTTGTTTTCTTCTATTTCATCTATTTTGTCTAGGAGTATCTGTTATTTTAGATTTATAAGTACATGCACCAATACTATGTAAATAGATATAGTGTACATAGCTAAATATAGCCTGTTTTCCCATCTGATCATTTTTGTTTTCTGTTTTTTATTTTTGCATAATGTTATCTTTTGATAGTAATATCATTCTTATTTACAACTGGATCCAGGCTCAGCCAGGCAGATACTGTTTGAAATAGACTGTAGATATGTACCATTTTGTGTAAACTCAAATAACAGTATTGCTTTTATCTGTGATACTTATAATGTTACTTGTTTATGTATTTTGTTAGGCATAGCTTCATTAGTTTAAGTGCTTTGTTGCTCAAATTTGTATATCTAGTCAAGCTTAATTAGGGAAACGCCCAGCAACATGTCCACTGAGAATCAACAATGAATCAACATTGATTCAACATTGTGATGTTGAATCAGTGTGGATTCAATGTTGATTTAAAGTTGTGTGCCCAGTGGATATTTACTGTAATAGATTACTGCAACTTCAGAAACATTGTCCATTAGAAAATGGACCTTTGATATACAGTGCACTTCATGTTCTGGCATGCCCATGAAATATATTTTATGTTTTCTGCTGCAAAATAATGCCATAGAAAATAAGGAAAAATAAAGCGAGAGGTTACCCTTAGCAAAAAGAAATGCATTTAATATCTATTCAGTTTCCATTTCTTTCTAACCATTAATTTTTCATTCATTCATCATTTCATTGCAAGGCTTAGCAATGGAAAGTTTCCATAGAAGGCAATTAGTCTTAATCATTGAACTTCCATTGGATCACCCTTATTGCAGCATTGGACCACCATTGAAAATGGACGAAATATGCAAATTAGGCTGCTATTGAAATGACATCATGGAAATGGTGAAACAATAATTTCCATTTTGCATGGAAACATTGAAATGACATCATAAAAATGGCTGGAACATTAGTTAAAATGGTTTGCTACCATTTAAATGATGCAGTTATAGTGATGAAATAATACTTTTCTCATGGCATTATCATGTACTATATTCTAATAAAATATATATCTTATGTAAGTTACTCCGACAAGCCTGCAAATTCGCACAATCTGTAAAGTGTCCTTGTTGTGCACTCTGTGCGAAAATTCCAAAAGTCCTTCATGAAGGTACTAACAAAGACCCTGAACCCTTGCTATATATGCATCATAAAGTATATTTTCCAGAAGCACTGACATAAACCTTCAAAGTTGGTAAGTATGTACCAGAAGAATTCTGTTAATTGCTTCAAGCACCATTTCTTGTCTCTTCATTAAAAAAAACCCATAAAGATTTCAACTATCTGGAACAGAAAGATCAGAAAATAGTGCAGACCCAGATCAGGTTGCTCGTAAATGAACAATCTGATCAGGGTTTACACTGTCTGCCATTCCATCTTCACCTTTAAATCCAAACTGTTCCATATTTAAGACAGCTATGGTAATTATTTTAAGTGTCCGATTTTTATCATTTTACAGAGTAATAATCATTTATGGTTACACTTGGACCAAGCAGTATTAAAACAAGGTGCCCTTAAATTTTCTGATCTTTACAAAGTATTTGTACAAATGTATCATGTTTGCTGGGGCAGTCTGATCTGGTTTTGCACTGCACTGGCAGTCTGATCAGATTCTACACTATTTGCTTGGGAAGCAGTCTGTTCAGAGTCTATTATGTTTGCTCATGGCAGCCTTAATATCTTATTCCTTTCTAGTACAAATAAATAAAAACAAGAGGACCATTGGTCCTGTAGCTCACCCGAGTCCATTCAGCCTCAGTACTCTAGGGTAAGTTACTCTAAGGCCATCGGTCAACTGGTTCGGGTGAAAAAGATTTTTAAAAGTTTTAACCATATATGGGCATGGAAGACATGTTGGTAATGTGACCTGGACATTTGAAAAAATTTTCTTTCCCTCAACCCCCTGGAGGCTCTATGAAGTTTGGTTACAATTGGCTCAGTTGCTTTTGAGAAGATTGTTTGATATTGTCGAAATATGAGAGTTCTGGGTCAAAAGTCAAAGAATGACCTTGATCTCTTGTACTCAAAAATCTTCATGTACTCATTAAGATGACAGTAGATATCAATTTTTAGGCATAAATCTTCAAAACTTTCCATGAAATCTTATGTTCTAGCATTTTCCCACATTTGACCTTGCCGTAAAATAGTCAAGGTCAACCCAAGGTCATCATTTTGAACAATCTAGATAGTACTGGAGATCCCAATGCTACATACCAAGCTTCAAGGCCATCGGTCAATTGGTTCTGGAGAAGAAGATTTTTAAAGGTTTTTACCATATATGGAGCCTGGCAGCCATGTTGGTCTTGTGACCTGGACCGTTTGAACTAATTTTCATTCCCTCAAACCCCTGGAGGCTCTATATGAAATTTGGTTACAATTGGCTCAGTTGCTTTTGAGGAGATTGTTTGATATTGTCGAAATATGAGAGTTCTGGGTCAAAGGTCAAAGAATGACCTTGACCTCTTGTACTCAAAAATCTTCATGTACTCATTAAGATAAGTGTATATACCAATTTTTAGGCATAAATCTTCAAAACTTTCCATGAAATCTTATGTCCTAGCATTTTCCCATATTTGACCTTGCCGTAAAAAAGATCAAGGTCAACCAAAGGTCATAATTTGAACACTCTTGATAGTACTCGAGTACCCAAAGCTACATACCAAGTTTCAAGGCCATCGGTCAATTGGTTCTGGAGAAGAAGATTTTCAAAGGTTTTTACCATATATGGGCGTGGCAGCCATATTGGTCATGTGACCTGGACCGTATGAATATTTTTTTGTTCCCTCACCTCCTGGAGGCTCTTTATGAAATTTGGTTTCAATTGGCCAAGGGCTTTTGAGGAGATTGTTTGGAATTGTCAAAATATGAGAGTTGTGGGTCAAAGGTCAAAGAATGACCTTGACCTCTTGTACTCATAAATCTTCATGTACTAATTAAGATGACTGTAGATACCAATTTTTAGCCCAAAATTTTCAACAGTTTCCAAGATATCTTATGTTCTAGCATTTTGCCATAGAAAAGCACAAGGAAGAAAATTTGACCTTACCGTAAAAAAGGTCAAGGTCAACCCAAGGTCATAATTTGAACAATCTTGGTAGTACTTGCGTACCCGATGCTACATACCAAGTTTCAAGGCCATCGGCCTATCGCTTCTGGAGAAGAAAATTTTTCTAGGTTTTTACCATATATGGGCATGGCGGCCATGTTGGTCATGTGACCAGGACCGTTTGAACAACTTTTCGTTCCTAAGGTCCCAGGAGGCTACATATGAAATTTGGTTACAATTGGCCCAGCGGTTTCAGAGGAGAAGTCGTTTGAAATTGTGGACGGACGACGGACGGACGACGGACGACAGACAACGACGGACGACGGAGCCTTACCATCCTTTAAGCTCCCCCGGAGCCGCTGGCTCAGGTGAGCTAATAATGCATTAAGAATGTCAGATGTAATTTGCAGGGTAACTAGTAATAGATAACAAGCTTGATTTATGTTAGCACCAGCAGACCAAAATTATATCTGTTGCTTTCCATTTGAACAGTCAGAAGGCCCAGATCAGTAGTCTTACCAGCATGTCAAAGTTTTGCTTGGGCAGCCTGATCCAGGTCTGCAGTGGTGTACACTGTCTGCTTGGGGACAGCCTGAGCATGGTTTACAATGTTTGCTAGTGACAGTCTGATCAGGGTCTATACTGACAGTAAGATCTGGCTCTACACAGTTTCTGTTGCCCAGCAGTCAGATCAGAGTTTATACTGTTTGCTGGGACAATGCTACACTATTTGTTCTGGCAGTCTGGTCTGGGTCTGCACACATTGCTCTAAAAGTTGCTGTCTGGTTGCTATGGCCTATCTACCTTAATAATGATAAGCTCTAATTAATTTAGTCACAGCACAAGAAAAGAAGTGTAATGTCATGCAAACAACACATACTACATATAAGACCATCCTGCACTTAAATGCAGATGTGAAGACTGATCAGAGCTACTGCCTTTTGCTATATGTATTCTTCCAGCATAGTAATTTTTAGATGATAACTATGCATACAAGCTAAAAAAACAACAATAGACCTTATAGCAACTGGTCCATTTTCACTGGGATTTTAGGCAATTATATTTCATTGGAAGAAAACCCTATGGTAAGAATTCTAACTATTGGGACAGACAGGGCTGAGCAGAAGGTGCAGGCCCTGGTCAGTCTCACCAGGAATTATACTGCTTTCCATTCCATTTGCATCTTCTGAACACATATCACTGCTTTGTAAGCCCAAAATGTCCGAATTTTAGGACAATTTTGATAATTATTCTAGGTGTCCGAATTTTCAGACTTTTTTCATTATGTTTAAAAATTAAAACCTAAAACTCTGGCACTCATAAGTTTTCTAATGTTATTACTGTTTTAAATCATTGGTTCAATGAATGAATAAAAGATACATCATTAGACATGGCAACCTGGGTGAATAATTACACATCAGAAATATGTTGCAGTGAATCTGACATTAGCCAAAAAGTAAAACATGCAAATCTGACATTAGCCAAAAGTAAAACATGCAAATTTTAACTATAGAAACTTACTTTGCTGTAATTTTTTGTATTAATTCATATACTGTGCAAGATCCATTTATTTGTTGTCCACAATATATTCCAAAACCTCAAAACATTATTAAAACTTTATGCAAGAAAGTTTGGTTAAAAACATACAACTGTTTTAAAACTTAGCTAAATAATTGCGCCAGAATTTAAAACTAACTCTGGTGTACTGAGAGGCTGACAGGAAATTACTGATATATAGTTATTGCTATAGAAACCACATTCTTTCTCTAGCCCCAAACCTTGATATTTACCATTTAAGGCCCATTTCCCTGTCAATCAAATTCAATAGAAAATAAATGGTTCAAAAATATCATTTTGTCATGGTAGACATTTCTGTTTAGAGCTAGAAAATAGAAAACCAATGGATAAAAAAATGGCATAGCTGTATAAAATCCCCATTTTTATACTATTTTCTGAGAAAATGGAAATATAATAGCCTATTTTCAATGGTTTTGCGGAACAGGTATGAAATTTAACTTGTTATTAAAGAGTGTAACAATGGAAAATGGTGAAACCATGGTGAACTAATAGTAAATCAATGTGAAAAATCCATTTCATTTTGCTAAGGGAAATTTGTTTGTATTAGTTAGAAATTGAAGGTATTACTTTCCAACAGGTCAAAATTATTTTTTTCAATTTTGCTTTCAATTTTACCAAGAGCTGAACCTTGTGCTACAGTTATTATCAGTGCTAATGCACTTATGTATGTAATGCGACATCTGATTGGATAACGTCAAAAATTTGCGACAGTATATCCCGCGATATACTGTCGGAAACACTACGTCATTATGTAACGTTGCTTCTCATTGGCTGATGTCTGGTTTTACGTTGCTGAAAGCGTTTGCTATGGTTGCAAAGTAGCACACTTTTATAGAAGAAAATGTGAAAAGTGCATTAGAATAGGGATAACTGTTTTGGGGAGGTAAATCGTCAGTTTTATGGTCGCAAATTGCATTTTACGGCGAAGCTGGCGCGTCGCCGTAAAATGAAATTTGCCAACCATAAATCCTACGATTTACCTCCCCAAATGACAATTTAAGCACAGTTATCCCCTAAACATGCTTCTTCTTTGAAGCACTGTGAAATATTTAGTGACTTGTCAGATGATTTCCATGAGCGGTTCAGTTTAGTGTCTTCAACGTTGTATATGATAAAAAAATGTCTCCAAATTATCATCAGCACTAGTCAGGCCTCATCTGAAGCTCTACTTTTACTAGGTTCTCTGTGACTTCACAGGACACTATTTTGTTTCTGTCGTCACTTGTATACAGTGTTGAAAAACTCAATCCGTCCATTTGGTATGCTGCTGTTTGATCAGACCTCAGTCAGTAATAGTACTTAATGTTAGGTTCCTGTACTTTGGAATGCATAATAATTTTGACGAACTTTCATCCAAGTTGTTGGAAAGCACTTATAAAAGGGAATTAATAAGTTTCACTAAAAATGTAAATAAAAAAAAACATTAGAAAAGTTGTTTTGCAAGGGATTTCCTAACTCTGCTTCGCACACCAGTTAGCGCTATTTTTAGTTTGCGCCAAAAATAGATAACGCAGCTGATGTCATGCTGCATTGCATTTTGGGATAGTTTTAACCCATCCGCCATGCCAGGACCTCAAGGAGAGCTCACGCCAAGGAAAAATTGACCTTTGGAGAATGGCATCAGAAATTGTTATCAGACATAGTTATTTTTAGAACTGGAATTCCAACAAAAGAAAATAAACCAAAAGGGAAAACGACTATTTTCTTCAACATCTGACGAGTTTCTCAGTAGCAACAAATTCAGAAAAATAAGAGAATTCAATACTGCTCAGAAAAAGACGAAATTATTTTGTGGACATAATTGACATCGCTAGCCCAGGAGCCTACCTTTAATACCTTATTTTTACAGTGATCTGCATGCTCATTCTTTTTAATGCAAGGCATTGCATGGGCGTGATATTCATATCCATAGGCAGATAGTAGAGATGCAGACAAGCTTGGGCATCCATGCAGTCTAGTCACAGCCTTTACTTAAATTTCGACAAAGAAAATGTGGACTCTGAGAAACATGCAAGTGACACATACTGCACATGCACAGCTGGTTCAGTCATATATATAGAGGATCTTACACGAGTGGTCATTTTATATGGAATTTATGACACGAGCCTTTGGCGAGTTTCATAAATTTCATATGAAATGACCACGAGTGTAAGATTCTGTTTATCATATGACCCTTTAAATAGAATTTTAATGGTTTCAAACTGAACAATTATTTCAATGAGAAAACGCATTATTGACATGGACGTTGTCAATGACGTTACGTGTACGCGGCAAAGTGTTATTACACGTGTGGTCATACGATTTTTATGACATGACGTTATCCACTGAATAACAGCAACGTCATATGATAAATGTAGCTTCAGGGTGTTTCATAGATGTGGTGAACAAAATGAGCTATTGATAGAATTCTTCTAATAACGGTGAATGGATACACGTTTCAAGAAGCAGATCTGCCATTTTCACATTTGCCTTCCTTTTCAATAGGGATAGACTCTTTAAGAAAAGAATTTGCTCCCAGAGGAGCAAATTCTTCCCTTAAAAAGTATATCCTTATTGGATGGGATTTTCTACCCAGAAAATTGCCCAAGAAATTGAGGAAAAGTGTCTCCGTTAAAAAGAAAAAAAGCAATTGAAAATCAAAAATCATGGCAGTGTATCCATACCCCTTAAAACAACAGGCATTGAAAAAAAAGATGTTAAAAACAATTGTTTGTGTTACCAGAGACATTAGTAATAAAGATGTGTTACATATATTTTTGTGTTTTCTGAAGTTAGCTCCCTGCCCCAAACTAAAGAAGATAAGTCATCTGTACCAAGTCAGCTTTTCAAACCAACCTTTACTTTGTTTAGAAAAAAAGGGAAAGGGGAATTGATATTATAACCAGAATGACTGTGGTTTCCATAATAAAAGTTGGGGCAGATAGCCTTTGGGGACAACATTTTGATGTCATAAAGCTTTTATTACTTTGATCACTTCTGTGAAGTTTCATCATGATATTCCAAATAGCAAGGGGCCTGGAGGCCAAACTCTATTGTTTGGACATTCGCAAGTGCCATTACTCTTTCATAACTTATCAAAAACCCATTAACGGTCACAAGCTAGGCATTTTTTAGTACAAATGCATATGCAAAATTGAAATGAAATCCGTTGACAAATACTGGTTATTAAACTGAAATGAAGTGGATGTACAGATGGATAGAGGGATCTATGTATAATAGATGGATGGATGGACAGACACATGGAGACCAACGTGAAAACATAATACCGGTGCATGTGGACGGGTGTAAATACAGTCAACTGTCAATATCTCGAAGTTCATCTCAAACAACTGACATCTCAAAGTAAATCTGAAGCCAGAAAATTTACTTTGAGATAGCAGTAGTTTGAGATAACAGTAGCTCATATGTAAAGAAAAACAAGAAATGTGTCCAAACTATTTTCTTTGATATGAAGGGTACTTTGAGATTTCAGTGTTTGAGATAATGAGAATGAGAGTCAGCTGTAGTGGAAAGCATAGAACTGCACCGAGACACCTTTGGTGAACAATACACACCCATTTAGTAAAGAACTGCGTAGGTGACGTTTCTATGTCTTTAAATTATTTACTGATAAAAGTAAACAAGTTTAAAGTCTATTACCAGCATGCTATCTGCACTAGTAATTGCTTTTTAAACTATAGAAATGATTAGGGAAAGTTCACCATGACGATTATTCGTAGATCTAGCTGATTTAAATTACTATTAAATTTGCTTTATTTTCATTTAAATGTCTGAAGCACATTTTTATTATGTCCATAAAGCCCTTAAAATGTCCTTATAGACCTTAAACATATCCTTTCAAAACAATACACAAACGGTGTACTCTACAGTGTGACATACCTGTAAATGACAAAGTAGAAGGATTTAATTTTGCCAAAGTTCATTTTTATCCAAACACAATGTACGTACACCTATACAATTTTTATTCTAAGTCTTAAAACATTTATTGAAAACAAAGGAAGAATCTGACTTTACAAACTCCATACCCTAAAATGTGGCAAAGCTCCCTAAAATGACTAAGTTAAAAAAGCTGTAATTTTGTTGCAAGTAAATTAATATAATTAAAGAAAAACTCCCATGCATGTCTTCTGTGTGTTTAAAATGCTTATGCAAATGCTCCGATTGAAAGAAGCTGATTACATAAAGTACATACCCCAAAGTGCAGCCAAAAAAAAAAGAAAAAAAAAAGAAACACGTTCAAACTGAATTGAGTTCAAGAGGCTGTAATTCTAACAAAATTCTACCGAAAGGGACATGCACGTCTTCAGTATGTCCACAACTTGTGTAGTAAGAGTTTTGAAAAATCTTTGGAATTTGTGTGTAAACTGTATACGAAATCAACTTAGTTGAAAAGATGATAACTTTGTCAAATTAATTTTACCTCAATCAAATTAATTAAATACGTAGTTTCATTATATGCCAATGTAAGGGAAAATCTATTGAAAATTCTAAAGGAATCGATAATAAAAATATAGTAAAGTCATTTTTTTCCAAACTGATTACGTTTCGGAGGCCGTAAGTCTGTCAAAATTTAATCTTATCTCCATCAAAAACCCACATGCTTTATTGAAATGTCAACATGGTCGAGTGGCTAGCCCTTCTGACTTCGGATCGCCGTGTCGCGGGTTTGAGTCCCGTTGGATGCGACATTCTGTCCGAACCTGTATCATCCTGATACGACTGAAATACTGTTGAAAAGATTTTAAAACCTTCAAGTCAGCCATCATCCACTCACATCCTCATTGTGTCCGCAACGTATATAAAGTGTGAAAACAGATTGTATGAGTAAAAATTACACAAAAAATTTACGAAAATGACGAGGTTGAAGAGCATAATTTTTGGTTAAAATTAATTCATTGCTGACCGTTCCAAGGTAATGCTCCTGGTGTGGTTTACTATTATTGCAATCAAATCAGACTCGCCAGAAAGTGTCAAAAATAAAAACTTAACGAATCAGCTCGGCATGTAAGAAAGGCGTAAAGCACGCCAAGGAAATATATCTCAGATTTGTGGCACGTTTTGACAAACAAATAGTCATATGTATGGTATTTTTGCAGACATTATGATTTATGAGAGGATGTTAAATTATACAAATGACGATTTTGCTCATTAAGCATGGATTCTCAGTGTGAATTATAAGTAAAAACCGTATGTTAATCAAACGTTTTAAAGAGTTGTCTGAATATTTGTATTGCAAAACATGTGCATAGTGCTACAGTTATGGCTTTGATGCACTCAGTCGTTTATTTTTCTATGGGGGCTATGTTGTTTGTCTAACTAGGCCGCAGTTCCTGGGTACGAAACCATATCTGGGTCCGCGGTTACAAAACTTAGGTATAATCGCAAACTCAAAATAAAGCACACTAATTGACTGTTTCCGAGCATGTGCTCGGAAGCAGCCAATCAGTGTGCTTTATTCTGAGTTTGAAAATGTACTCAAGCTTTATAACCTCAGGGGCCAGGCACATAACCTCAGCGTGTTGTGCTTAGCGTGTGGTGTGTTAGGCATGCCCGTATACAGTTTTGCCAGTTTGATAAGGCAGACGCCACCGCCGACGTTCAGTGACACTGCAATCACCGATCCCAACCGTCACACAACTACAATCAAACCTGCTTTAAGGGGTCACCTGTCCTTAGCAGCAACTTTTTGGGGGTCCCTTAGATCAAAATACATTGCAAATGAACATGTATTAAGGGATCACCTGTCTTAAGCAGCCAATTTTTGTGGGTCCAATGGAGTGACCCCTTAAGACAGATTTGACCGTACCACGTTTTAGCTTGCGGAATTCTTTTTCTACTGGATTGAAAAACCGATCGGGTATGTGCCGTTGATGGGAGTCGAACCTGCAACACACTGCGTGAAGAGCAAACGACCCTATACACTAGGCCAGGCGCCCCACATAATGAAGTCTAAGGAATTTGTAACATAGTTTTATGGTGTTTTTCCGAGGATCATATTTCCATTGTTTACAATTAGCTGCAGAGCCATAATTACGGTATACTTTAGTTTTATTTTGTTTATTTATTTTGTTTTATCTTCTGTCAAATACATGTATATATTCTTGAAAGATATGCACATTAACAGCAGAAGCATAGAAAGCATGCCTTATTATCTGAAGGTATATTTGTATTATCTGAAGGTATATTTGTTTCTTTTCCGTGTTCTTTAGCTCACCTGAGCCTTAAGGCTCATATGTGAGCTTATAGTATAGCCAGGCATCCGTCGTCCGTCCGTCGTCAACATTTTCAAACATCTTCTCCTCTGAAACCACTGGGCCGATTGAAGCGGTATTTCATATGGAGCCTACCTAGGTCGGGGCAACGAAAGTTTATTTGGGATAATCTGGGTCACATGACCAAGATGGCCGCCACGCACATATATGGTAAAAAAACTTTCAAAAATCTTCTTCTCCAGAGCCGAAAGGCATATGACCTTGAAACCTTGTATGAAGCATCGAGCATTCGAGCCCGTCATAATTTATACAAATGATTATTTATGGTTGACTCAGTTTGACCTAATTTAGGACAGGGTCAACTTGGCACGTTATGCTTTTGTATGGGTAAATGCATAAACAGTGGATTTCTCCGAAACTATTTAAGTCTAAGGTATCATATTCGGTATATATGGTTAAATAAATGAACTTACGAAGATATTATGTTGCTTAAGGTCATTTTCATTTTCAAACGTCTTCTGTGAAGTCACTGGGCCATTTGAAGCCATATTTCATTTAGAGCTTCACTGGGTCAAAGGAACCTGAGTTTGTTCAAATGCTGATTCAAGAATAGCAGTTGTCAGTTACTGGCGAAAGTATGTGCACTTAGTACTGGTCAACCGCTTAGGAGGTCTAAGCCTGCCCAGGATCAGTGTGGTTAGGTTAACTGACCGTCCCGACATGATCATAGCTGTTTACCGAGGAGGTTAAGCTGTTAAGCTCCAAATCAAAAAAAAAAAAAAAAATAATAATAATAAATCAAACGACCAAGATGGCCGCCATGCCCATATGGTAAAAACCCTTAAAAGAGCTTCTTCTCCAGAACCAAAGGCCCAATGACCTTGTCTACTTTGGCATATTATGCTTTTATATGGGAAAATGCTTAAACAGTTGATTTCATGGAAAATATAACAATTGGGAAATATGTTTAACTAAATGAATACATGAAGACAGAAGGTCATCAAAGGTCAAGGCCATTTTTTGAACTCTGCTCAAGGTCACTAAGACTTTAAAATTATAATATGCACTCCTTATAAGCCGCTAGTTTCAAATTTGTAACAAATGAGCGAAATGACAAACTGGGTCTGTTGACAGAAGGTGTCAGGTAAGCTACATGACCATTGGTCCCCTAGTTTATAAAGGGGAGACTATGTGCTTCCCTAGACAAAGAAGCCCTTTCAAAATTGGGTCTCCTATTAAATTAAAGAATTTGGGCCTAAGGAATAAATTCTTTTCTGTAATAGTTGATCCCATTGTACTGAGAAGGCAGGCACAAATTAAATAACAGAATAACTGCCTCTATTCCAACGCAATGTTTGAATGAGAATTTGATGAATAAATAAGAATTTGATGAATAAATGAAAATTTGATAAATAAATAATAAAAATCTCAGTATGTTTGACGCTGTACTTACCTGTACACTCGGCGTCAAACATACTTTTTATTATTTATGGGTAAGTACAGCGTCAAACATACAGAGATTTTTGTTATTTATTTGTTCATTCATTTATTTACTTTTTACTTTTTATTTATGGAAAAACATAAGAAGTTTTTTTCAAAAGCAAATTATATGGCAACTTTTTAACCTAACATGGAATGTCAGAAGACGGAATTCATTTTAAAATTACTTTTTTTTTCTGTCTGAAGTGCATTATTTACGCAGCCACCTAAGATAAGCAACTTAGAAAAACTTATTTGAATCAGAAAATAAAATATAAAAGCCAGCTTGTGAAAAACTAATGGCAGTTCATGAATTCCTTGAATCGTACATTTTGTTTTGAAAAAATCGGTAAACATGTTCCAGGTTGGCAACAAAGACAGGAAACAAATTAGAGTGTTTAGTACAAAAACGCCCATGTTTACCTGATGCAGAGGATCCCCAAAAATTTGTTTTGTTGGCCTTTGAGATGTAGGTCAACTTGTGCATGTTGTAGTGCTGTTTGGTGCATCTCATTTGCAGAATTCATAGGTTTATGGTAAATGGATACACTTTCAAGGGAAGCAACTGTGTCGTTTTCTTTTTCACCTCCCATCTCAATGGAATTAAGCCTTTAAATGAATAATAATAATAATAAAAAAAACAATTTCCTATTATTTTCTATAAACATTGATTCTATTTCGAAAGGGCTTTGCCCAGGCAAGCAAACGGGAAGTCACAAAACTTGTTCCTCTTTGTAAAAATGGTGGAAAAACATCAAGATGTATTAATTAATACGCACTTCTCAGCAGTGGAATCAAGTCTTAACGCCGGAAAAGAATTTGCTTTAATCGAAGCAAACTCGTCTTTTTAAGAGTTGATTCTACGAGTTTGGAAGAATTCTTCGTCCACGGAAGCAGACACGAAGTCACACTACTGGTAGTTGCCCCTTTTTGTAAATATGGCGAAAAACTTGAGCCAAGATTGTTATTTAAAGTACTGTTTTGGTACGGATTAACATGTCCGTGTAACATGTGTGTGCACAAATGGAATTATAATCACTGTAAGTCTGAAAAATTATTTTGCCACGATTTGATTAAAGTATTATAGATAAATAGAGAAAGTAACAAACCCGCCACATCCAACACTTGCTAAACGCATATGCGAATATAAGTCAGTTCTTCAATACAGTCTTACAAGATGCTCTGCCAGTGGTTATTAGGAGCTAGAGAGACAAGCCATTTATCTTCGAGGAGCTGTGGAGCACTAGCAATTATTTTAGGGAGCTTGGGAAAACGGTCCCAATTTTAGGGATCTGGGTTACATTGACAAAAATGTTTTTCTTTCTTAAACAACCTTTGGTTTCATTGCGACCCTGAACCACCTGCCTCCACTTCCCACTTGACCCCACTTTATCTTTATATAGCACTGTTAGCGTCTGTTTCGCCCAACTGACTTTTTGATAAGCTTTTGCACCAGAGAGTACAGCCCAAATTACCATATTAGGGAAATAGCTGGAAAGGCATGAAAGGGTGAATAATATGAAGATTGCATAACATTTGTTCCAAAAGACCTGCCGTTCGGTAATTGAAAACGATTAGGCATATTCTTGCTTTGTAATGCAGCCAACCCCAGCTCCCACTCCCTCCCCATGCTCTTCCACCTTCATTTTCCCCCATTTATTTATACTCTGTCTCTTACCAATATGTCGAGCCACATACTGAAAAAATATAGGAATATGCATGCTCCGTACGTATTAGCAGACATTACTGAAATTGTGCACATTGACCCATGGCTCTACCAGACCTGGTAATTAAAGGAGACAGACTTTTCTTTCAACAGAGCCCTGTAGAAGACCTACGCTGTAAACTGAATGGTTTTGTTAAATTCCTGTTAAAGGCTGTGCCCTTTTCACTGACTTACTGATTTATGCTAAGCATCTCAGATTAAAAATGTAAGGAGCATGCTTGAATATGTTTTGGGAGCTCGGGAGCAGCTGCATTAATTTTAAGGACTTGGGGAACAAGAGCAAATTCATTAAAGGAAGCATGGATAAATACTGGGAGAGATTCGGACCTTCCCTCTCCCGCTGGAAAGGTTTGATTTGGCTCTGAACTATTTCTCTAAGATTTAGTGGGCTGTTCGACTGCGCATGCTGATCTATATCTTTGAATTTAGCTTAGGCACTGAAAGGCCTTCTACCTGTTGCTGCTCAGATAAAGAAAATTTCTAACGGAATTCCTTGATATGTAAATTAGAGATGAAACAAAGAGCGTATTAAGGTGAATGGGTAGATTTTCAGGAGAAACAACTCTGCCATTTTCATTATTCTTCTTTCCATCTCAACGGGGTTCAACTCTAGAAGGCAAAAATTGTTCCTATTGGACCCAACTCCTTCCTGTATCTGTTGCCTGGGGAAGCAAACAGAAAGTCACAAAATTTATCTCCTTTTGAAAAACTGACGGAAAAAACATTGCGATGTACCGATAGGCTACACCTTGAAGTCTAATGAGCCGCGACACGACAAAACCAGCAAAGTGGCATGTGCGCTCAGCGAAGACTTAGATCAGCCTAGACAGCCGCTCAGCCTGAGCAGACTCTTCGCTTGTGCTCATACGGGAGCTTGGGATCTAAGCTAGCTCCATGCAGACAACGAAGACTCTGATCAGACTGGGCGGATGCCCAGGCTGATCTGAATCTTCGGTGGGCGCACATACCACTTCGTGTCGCGGTTCAACAATAATGCACACGTTTTGCAATATTCAGATAAATAGTTGAAACACTTGCAAAACATATGTTTTTGTTTAATATTTCACACTGAGAATCTATACTTAATGAGCTTAATCGTTAGTTGAAAACTTATACCAATTTGTGCATCCATCTCCTCATAAATCATATGTCAGCAAAAATTAACATGCACATGTCTCTCAATATATCTGTAACAAGGTAGGTGCATTCCATGCCTATCTTTTATTCGTACTAGTGCATATGAAGCAGCAACGGTTCAGACCAGCCTGAGAATCTGATACCCTGTATGGAATTAATCTTACTCCAGCTGAGCCGCTTGCAATTGGTGACACAAACTTTTGAAGCTTAGTAATTCGCTATTACATTGTTTTACTCTAGAAAGTCGAGGCGAGGGGTGGGTTGGGTGGAGCCAATCAGATTTCTGTTTAGCTAGGGTACCGTCCTCCGGGGAAGCAAACAGAGAAGTCCCGAAAGTTGTTCCCTTTTGTCAGAATTGTGGAAAAAAATGGCAATGTACCCATACATCATAAAGTGCATTAGAAGACATTTAACCTGTTTTCTAAATGATCCAGACGATTAAATTTCAATTAGCCGGTCATTAAACTTCATGTGCATTCTGTTTTTATGAGATTTAGATGTTATCCATCTTATGTCAAAGAGACAATCTGAGATTACAGGGTCTATACATTTGCTACTGTAGGTTTTACCTTTCTTAAACACTGTGATATCTGGAATCAACAACAACAATAATAATAACACAAAATAAACTAAAAAGAAAAAAAGGTTGGTTGGATTGTTGGTTGGTTTTGGGTTCTTTGATGCAGTAATTCAGTCTATATATATTGAACCGTCTCCCAGAGAAAGGAAGAAATAAAAGAGATATAATAGCCAGAAGAAATAACCAAACAAACCCGCCTGCACCTACTGGAAGCACCATATACCCTTGTCCTACTAATATCCAAATAAGTAGAACACCCCGACACTGAAGTAACCCAGGGTCCGAGGTTATAAAACTTGAGTATAATCTCAAACTGAAAAGAAAGCACACTGATTGGCTACTTCCGAGCATGTGCTCGGAAGCAGCCAATCAGTGTGCTTTAATTTGAGTTTGAGAATGTACTCAAGTTTTATAACCTCGGGGCCATGACCTTTCCCGACCGCAACCATCCCTAAGACAGAAAGAAAAACAACAATAGTTTACAAATAACTCATAACAGACAATTACAACAGTATTCCTACTTCAGAAAAAACCGATTATGGAAGTGCATCTACATGTACAAAACAAATGCTTTTAAAATTCAAAGTAGTTTGAGATCTCCACATAATTAGAAAACGCTGAAAGTTTGAACGCTATATACTAGTATATATTTGAGCCGCGACACGAGAAAACCAACAATGTGGTTGTGCGCCCAGTGCAGACTCGGATCAGCCCGGGCAATTGCCCAGTTTGATCAGACTCTTTGTTAAGAGCTCAAAGGGTAGCTTAGGGTCTAAGCTACCTCCATGCGGACAGCGAAGACTCTGATCAGACTGGGCGGATGCCCAGGCTGATCTGAGTCTGCGCTAGGCGCACAACCACATTATTGGTTTTCTAGTGTCGCGGCTCATTTATCGTTGGCTTATTGGATACAGTAGCCGGAAAATGTTTATAATTCAGTCGGTACCAGGTGGCATAAAAGTTGAATTCTCTGATACTTAATTAGCATGGGTAACTAAACTGGTTGCCAGGCATAAATCCTGTTGTAGCGCCCACTTTGGTATTTGGCAGTCTTGTGTCTAAGTAATACCATGCGACGAAGATATTTTTAAGGTTAGAATACCTGTAATGTGAAGGCAGTTATGTGGCCTTTGCTCTGAAATGACCACAGATCAGGAAACTGAAAAGTTTAAAGAAGAATAGCTTCCAAACTGTAAGAGCTATCTTATTTGGCTTTATCTATGAAACCGTTTCAAATGATTACGACTCAATGGGACATTGTTGTTTGTTACCGATTTTCCGAAAATCCATCATTTAAAAACACTAAGTAAAAGGTACGCAATGATCAAGAATTAATACGATCAAATCCCACATCCGTCCTCAAAGCCAAAAGGCACACACACGAGCAAAAGTTCACGAAAGACACTTCCGGTAAACCGAATGAACAGCTCTCTCCCAAACAGGAACCCTAATTGAAAACAGCACACATGTGAGTCGAATATCTTTGTTATATTTTGGGTATCCATTTGCAAAAACTTGAAACTTCAGTTTCCTCGTAGAAATGGAATTGTGCATTTACCAGACGAAGAAAGTCCATGGGAGTAAGTGAAACATTTTTGCTGTCTGGAAAACCATAACCACTTTGACACTATACAAGAGCAGCTTTAGGTATGATGCAAGAACCTGTGAGCTCGATATGGGGTACTCTAACCCTTAATTGACTAGGGGACTTGTCCATCCTTCTGTAAGCAAACAGCGTAGACTCTGATCAGACGCCGCGATCTGCGGCGCCTGAACTGGATCTGCACTGTTTGCATAATACCCCCCCCTCCCCAAAAGGGTTTACAGTCTAATAAGGGTTAATGGAAAGCGTATATAAAAGTTATTCCACTTCTTGTCTTTAGAAATTAAACCATATACATGTACATTATCTTATGAGGGAATACAGCATACATTTCAGAATCAGTATGTCTGGACCTCTGATTATAAGGCTAAGTTGGTCTGAAATACATATCCATTTTTGGAAATCATTTCTTGGAAATGCTGTAGGAAAGCAAATAAATTTACTCTATTTAGAAAAAGGATAAATGCTGCGTACATATTTTCTACACAAAACCTCAAACAAACAGGTGATTGAAAATCTAGTGATAACCGTTTGTAGCACATAAATCGGTAAATTCAAGACATATGTTTTGCAATTTTCTTATATTTGTTGAAATATATGCAAAACATTTCATTTTCGTTTCCGAGCAATCAAGTTTAATGAGCTTAATCATTATTTGTATACTTTCACCAATTCCTCATAAATCATCTTCCAGAAAGAAGATTATATGGGACGATTTTTATTTGGAAATTCCCTGCAGACAGCTTCAAATGTTACAAGGTGTCTGCTTATTAACATTTTAGACATTTTTGTGTACAGCTTATCTTAGGCGGTGCACTATTTATGCATTATAGACAGAAAAAATGACATTTTCCAAATAAACTCTGATATATGAGCCGCGACACGACAAAACCAACAATGTGGTTTTGCACCCAGCGCAGACTCAGATCAGCCTGGGCATCCACTCAGTATTATCAGACTCTTTGCTAAGCGCTTAAAGGGTAGCTAAGGGTCTAAGCTACCTCCATGCGGACAGTGAAGACTCTGATCAGACTGGGCGGATTCCCAGGCTGATCTGAGTCTGTGCTGGGCGCACAACCACATTGTTGGTTTTGTCGTGTCGCAGCTCATATAAACTTGTTTACCTGGAACCTAACAAAACTGTTTAAAAAAGCCTCTTTGATAAAAAGTTGGATGCATTGCCTTGAAATAATTATGCAAAAAAGCCACCTATTTAACTTTGTTTTTAGTATTTCGCCAATTTCAAATGATAAGACCGAGGTACGATTTATAGAAGCCTTTTCAATAAATATGAGCCGCGACACGACAAAACCAACGAAGTGGCATGTGCGCCAAACGAAGACCCAGATCAGACTAGGCATCTACCAAGTCTGAAAGCAATCTTTGTTGTGCGCTTAAAGGGTAGCTAAGGGTCTAAGCTACATCCATGCGGACAGCGAAGACTCTGATCTTGGAGTCTTTGCTAGGCGCACGACCACTTTTTTGGTTTTCTCATGTCGCGACTCAGTTACAAAGACGGTCATTGACTGTATACCTAAATACATTTTTGTAAACGTTTTGCAAATGCGCAGTTGCTTGAAAGCTCAACGCAGCGCAATACAACTGTGTGTCTCGACCCGACCAAAGAAGGACGCATCCGGGAAACCATCATGGCCCCGAGGTTATAAAACTTGAGTACATTCTCAAACTCAAAATAAAGCACACTGATTGGCTGCTTCCGAGCACATGCTCGGAAGCAGCCAATCAGTGTGCTTTATTTTGAGTTTGAGCTTATTCTCAAGTTTTATAACCTCGAACCATGTTTTTTTCTCTTCCATTACACCTCTTATGATAATGGCCACGCCCTGATGGTAATAGCGATATCTTCGAGGTTTCCCATGTGACTCGTGCGACATCCATACTGCTTACATGTATATATGCATTACCTATCAGGTGAACTAAATGCAGATGAAGATAATTTTAGCTACGTTCGCAAGACGTTGATAGGCCGCCATTATCCTTAAGCCACGTTGCGTAGAAAAGGGCGTGTCGCCTTTTAAGCTAAAAAATGGTAGAAAATTGTGGAAAATAAGTTTGGTAAGTGGTTTTCTGTCCCACACTTGCCATTAAGGTATTGTGAAGGCTAGACTGAACCAGGGTTCGACGTTATAAAACTTGAGAATAATCTCAAACTCAAAACAAAGCACACTGATTGGCTGCTTCCGAGCATGTACCAGAAAATTTACTTTGAGATATCAGGAGTTGAAATGTAAATGAAAATAGGAAATACATTGTTTGATATAAGAAGATACTTTGAGATATCAGTGCTCGAGATATCGGGAGTTGAGTTTACATGTATATCACTTTACCCACGCATGCAATCCAGCCACAGAGCCATACATAACAGGACTGACCAACGGACGATTGACGACGAATAGATTCGTAGACGCCAGGTGATGCGTTCCTGGAAGCCTCCCTGGATGGTCCGCTACATGGACGATCGATTTGAAAAACAAAAAAAGCAAAAAAAAAAAAAAAAAAAAAAAAAAGCAAGCTACTAAATAACACTCTCTTGCAAAAACATTATAATAGTATCGTGCATAGTTAACAACTGCACTGAATTCAAGTTTAAAATAAATTTCAAATAAAATGTCAACAAAGATACGAATACTTTCGCTACAAGATTTTGTCATGAAAGTTTTTCTGATTCAAAACAGACAAAAATACTAATCTAATAGCCAGAAATCACGCCCCTTTTTACTGATTCTACGACTATTTAATTCCAATAAAACAAAACAATCGTTTGTTGTTGTAAATCTGATAATTCTTTGATGGCTGCTCACGCAAAAGGGTAGTTTTGTCAACATGATCATCTGATATGTTGCCAGTGCTATGACGTCGCGCACGGTATTGGGGTACATTCACGGACAGATATGAAATGGGCTCCACGGAAGCAATGCTTTTTCGGATTTTATGCCATAAACTGTTTTAAATTGGTATTTAATTCATTTTCGGGTTAATACTATTTGGTTTTGAGACGATGTAAAATCCTAATGCGGCCGCAAAACGATTGGTTTTTGCGCTAAAATGCGTGTAACTCGGTAACAAAGTCGGCATGGTGGGCATACTCGAAGGAATGCTACATAGAAATGTCGATGTGAATTTTTGTGGAAATTTGCTGACGAGAAAAAGAAAATTTTCTAGATTTACTCCATATTCATTTTATTGTTTATTCGTGAACAATCGCCATCTGAAGAATTTATTGTTAAAAGTAAAATAGTGTAACTCACGCTCAAATTTACGTCAAAATAGCAGGGCTGGTTTCTTCGGAGTGTATGTAATGTATCGGAATAAACAAAATTTGAAAATATTTGTATATGATTCAAATGTACTTATGATAAGTTATGAGTTATATAAGAATAATTACTTTTTCTCTACGGATACGGAAAGAAATTAAAAAATCCGCGGTCTTAATTTTTGTAACAAATTTCAAATTTGACACCAAACTCTTACACCTATCTATGTTATTAAGCTAATTTGGACAAAATACTTACAGCAATCTGTGCAAAAAAACACATTTCTAAAATGTACATTGTCTGTTTGTATTATCTGCTAAATTGGGATTAAATGCTCTTGAACAATAAAACTGTTATGCGCATTTACATCGGTCTTAAATTCTGTAATGCGGCGACAAATAAAGAAATTCAAACGTTACATGCATGCGAAACCTTGTAGTTATAAGCGACTGTCTAGCAATTTTCAGGTCTGCGTCCTTATAGTCAAACACGTCTTGAAGGTCAGCTCTGTGAAGCAAATAACTGTATTAAAAGGCAAAAATTCCATCTCCAAAAGTACCATTTTCTCTACAAATCGACCTGAATTAAGCAAGCACCCGTCTCAAGCAAGCGTTTTTTGCACCTTCCTTGGGTGCTTACACAAGACAGGTTTGACTATACAGCAATACTTTCTCTTGCCATCGGAGAAAAATTTTCTCAAAGTTTGAAGCCCATAAATATATAAATACATGTATATGATATTTCACCAACATAAAAAGTATTTCCCGTTGCAAGATGACCAGCAGAAAGCAACGGGGATAGGTGACGCAGGAGATACCGGTACTATCATTCTCTCAACACGAAAACAGAGGATAGTATCGTATAACGAAATAAATTATCGTGAAACAGCTAAAAGCTACCGTGCAGGGATATAGTGTGGTTTATATTTGCAGCTTCCGATAGAATTTGTACAACAAACTCAATTCATATCGTGTTTATAAATGCAAATAGATCCGTCCTAAAAAAGAAAAAGCAAATGAATAAGCAAAACTGTAAATAAATTCTCACTGATGTCGTCCTTACAACATGTTTAAAGGATCGGACCGTTTTTCTTTTGGCGTGTTTGGTTTTGTTTCACTACTTTCGGTATAAGACAGTCGAACCCCGCGGTTAACATTCTCATTAGGCGGAAAAAGTAGTCGCTTGACAGTTTGACGTTACGTTTTGTTCCCCAATACCGTGCGCGACGTCTATGACCATCACATGCTAATTCTGACCAGAGCAAACATAATGCGGCCAAAACTAACACAATTTGAAAACGATTGTTTCGGCTTCAGGGTATTCTAACTCTATTCTATTAACCGCATTAAACTGATACGCGTCACTGCCATTAAAACGTTTATCTTACAAATAAAGCCAAGTTACTCTTGAAAACAATCTGAGCTGCCAATGGTGCATTAGTTTTATTCCGTGAAATTTGACTTAAACCTCCAAAATATAAATTAAAATTGAGCCGCGACACGACAAAACCAACAATGTGGTTGTGCACCCAGCGCAGACTCAGATCAGCCTGGGCATCCGCCCAGCCTGATCAGAGTCTACGCTGTGCGCATTGAGGTAGCTTAGACCCTTAGCTACCCATTGAGCACTTAACGAAGGGTCTGATCAAACAGGGCGGATGCCCAGGCTGATCTGAGTCTGCGCAGGGCGCACAACCACATTGTTCGTTTCCTCGTTTCGCGGCTCATGAATACAACCAGGAAAGGGTACAAGGACAAAACACAAGCCACCAAACACAGTGGGCTCTTGACGTCGAAATAACATCGCGCTGACGTCGATGCGATGTCATTACGTCGCATCGACGTTGGCACGACGTCATTTCGAAGTCATGTGCCTGCTGGGAAGACACAAAAGTTGGTAAACGAGGCAAATAAAACGTATGCATGTCATTAATTTATGATTAACAAGTATGAGGCACTATTTCATTCGTTACGAAGCCGACTTCCAAGGAAAGGCAGAGAGAAGATAGGATAGATCAGAGTAAAAAAATCGAACAACCCAAGAGGTACATCACCTTTTTCATCATTTTTTTATCGGTTTAATTTTATTTGAAATTTTAACAACATTTTATGGCTCTTTTTGTTATTTTCTTTTGGCCTTGAGATTTGTAACACTTTTATTCAGAATGAAACTCAATCGTGATTTCTATTTTGGTATTACATCAAACATCTGACGATTTTTTTTGCTTCCTGAGTGACGTTCTATTAATATTTTGTTCATCTTATCAACTACTTTTTCCACTGATGATTGTAAGATTGTTTGAATTTGAAACTATAATAGCCTGCAATAGACTATTGAAAGAATAACCATGCTTACCAAAATATTTTTACAAAACTGTCTGGACAATCAGCGTAGATCCAGATCAGACCGCTTCTAAAGCAGAAGTCTGATTAGATATGTACCGTGAGCCAGCCCGATGGTGCCTAGCTTACGCATCGCCGCACCGTAAAATCAATTCACTTAGTTTTTCAGGACAATTAGATAATGTTTCCCAATTTTTAGTTAATCCATGGTACTCTGCAGTCTTGGAGATTAAGATCAAGACAAAGGACTTAATTATCGAGGGCGGTGCACATTTCAGCATGCAAAGTCAAGCTATGGCACTTCCATATGATATAGTTTTTATTAGCCGCGTCATGTAAAAACCTGTTTTAAACTTACAGAGACTGCGCATGCACAGACTATTCTGTGAGCACGCCCAGTCTTGCCAAGACAAGCAATTTCGCTCAGACGCTTATTGAACTTTTCAGATTCTCAAAGTCAAATTGTGCATGCTCTGATTTGATGGCACGCATGCGCCGAAATGCCTAGACATGCGCAGTTGATTATACTATTTCCAGACAGGTTTTCTCAGGACCTTGGTTTTATTATCTTTTCTAATGCACTGATTATTTAAGATATGATGGCACTGCAGCGGAAACTGCAATAGATCTGATGTCAAATATTGGGGTGTTATGATTGTGCATAAAAGTAACAGCAGGCACGATATTTAGACTGATTTATTGTATTGTCACTGATATAATACGAGCAATGGCGCGGCGTGAACAAAACTTCTTGAAGCTATACGTAAATTATACGTTCTCAAGCCAGGCTGGTCAGAATATGCGCAGTTTGTTAAAATAATATATGTTATTTGTATATGTCAAAAGACGAACAGTGCAGCCCAGTATTAACTGTAAGTGCGCAGGCTGTCGGCGATTTCGCAGCTCATATATGTGACACTAAAACCGTGTTTCTCTCCAAGAAGCTCATGTAATATTTCTGAAATGAAAGAAAACAGGTTTCAAGGTTTTCACAATTTTATTATAATGTTATTAATTAAGTGATTTCGTATTGGCCCAGTTACAGGTCCAAGGTTAGCTGTATTGGCCCGAGGCCGAAGGCATTTTGACATTTTTATTAATTAACTTTTAGCTGACGGTCAATACCGTCACAGTTATTCGACCTTGTGAGAGAAAATGTCATATTTTTCTATCTAGATTTAGAATAATAGACATGTAGTACAATGACCTAATGCGCCACTGCATTTTTTTTATTCGTTTTACGGTATTATCCGCAAATATTGCACTAACTGACCGCCATTGATGTTTACGCCGCTGTCATCCAGCCAGGAGAACGCCCTCGCGTGACCAGAGCTTTTAACCAATCGGATGCTTGGATTTCCGTATAGGTCGAAGGTTTTAATCAATATGACACGAGGTCAACCGTATAAGTAGGAGGTCAAGCTGTATTAAGCGGAGGCCATACTGTATGAAAAAAGAAACGTCACCAGTATGATACAGACCGATTTCCCAGTAAAAGTGCTATATATTACTTAGTTAATTAATAAGTATAATAATAACTTTATTAAATAAATCAATTTCACATTTTCACAGAATTATTTGCTGTTGTTTTTTCATAGCATGTAACCTTTCCTTTCCTTTAGGCAGTTCTCTGATCTACATAACAACAACATCAGCTTTATACAAGACTTAAAGTGGTGAAACGATATCACGAATATCTGCGTGATGCTCGTTAACACTCCGTCTACTGTAGATGATAGTGTGGCTTAAAGGATAATAAACTTTTATTAATATTAATATACCCGTCATGTTAATACTTTATTTTGTCCTTTTAATTTTCAATAAAGTTTGAATGCAGACCATCGAATAATGATTTCCAGTGCAGTTCACTTTTTTTCATCATTTTCTTGTCATTTTTATGTGATGTCAACATCTTATTGATGAAAATGCACTGGCCTTTTCTTTTTATTAAATGTGACCGATTTTTATATATCCACTGTCAAAAGAAAAGCAAGGTAGTATTAGTATCTACGAATGATTCGAAGCAGCGTCTGCGTGGCTGAGTGGTTAATGCTCTCAATTTTGGATCACTTGGGCCACGGGTCCGAGTATTCGCGGGCCCGAGTCTCACTGGAGGCGAGCTTCTGTTCAAACCTAAACACCACACAGCACATAACCTTTCCGTCGTTTTGTTATGACTGGAATACTGCTAAAAAGGATGTCACCAAGTCATCTGCCTACAGGTACCATTATTGGGTCTGGGAAAATAAAATATCCAAAACAGGAACTTCCTTACAGCATTTAACATCTGTTTTGGAGAAACTGAAAAGTTCCATATGCGCCAACAGCTTATCTACAGTTAACAGAAATTGACCAGTCAGTGTAAGGCGGAAAAAAGTCGAAGATAATGATCCCTGGGTTAAAATTACTGACTCATGTTTCTACCATTTTTATGTGTTAGCTTGAACATATTGTATATCAACACTGGCTGTAACGCAAAATCTGCATAATTTTTTACGAAATATGTATAAGCTTTTAAGTTGTGACATCTGTTCATGCCTATCGCTAATAGCACACAAAAACGTGTTTCATGACAATCAATCCTTATTGAGGTATCCAATGAAACCTAACAGTTCTTGGTAAATTTGTTGCAATACCCAGTTCAAGGTAGCACTAGTATTGACAGGTGGGTGAGTGTAAACGGTAAATAAACCACTTTCTTAGGGTATATGCGAACCGACCATGTACCCATAAGCCTGAGCACGAGCGCAGACTTGTTAGAGCATGCGCAGGTTGTCCAGACAATACTAATTACTCTAGACATCAGAAAAGCACTCAGATAAAGCAGTATAGTTTAGGCAGCGCGCTAAGGTATGTGTTACTGTTATTTACGTTACGTTGTTTATCAGGGCCAGTTGTTCAAAGCATCGTTAGCTTAACGAAGTCGTTAGTCGAGGATTCGTTAAGGCATCCTGTACACATAAAATCATGTGTGCGTATGTTTTTGCGGAAAAAAGTGAGAGGAGTTATTGCGACGCCAAAAACTCCTCAAATGTTTTCGGCAAAAATGGCGGTGTTTCTGTGTACAAAACGTTTAATATTTTAACGTCTTGTTTACTAACGACGTCTGGACTCAGCTAAGATGTTTAATGTCTGATGCATATGGGTTTAAAGCAAGTATTTAAACTATGATTTCATCCTTAAATTTGTATAAATAGTACTTGAAATTCGATGCGAAGACCACGAATGTTATGTTATACTGCATGCGAAAGAGGACATTAAGAGCACCCAATGTTTCTGGACAATAAGACGAAAATTTCAAATGACAAGGTTTGTACTATTATACGTACCGCTAGCCTGCACGTCTTTTTGCTTGAAAATGAATAAATAGATAAATTAAACTTGACAGAGCAAGAAGCATACCCGGTTTAAAAAAAAACGATCAGACTCAAGCTATAAAAAACTAATTGGGATTGTCTTGTCTGTCTGTATGATAAGATATTTCTGAAAATTGAAAACTGGCACGGAATAAATTTAGAAGTCACATATTTGTGAAGGTGGGGGGGGGGGGGGGGGGGGGGGGGGCGGTATTTTATGAAAGCACGAGCTTCCTAATGGCGATTTATATTTGTTTTGAGGACGGTGGTAAAATCAATCATTCTGAGCCCTCAAGAGCAATATTGTAGCTTTGTAGCTATTGTTTTATCAAATCTAAGAAGCAAAATTGCAAGTTTCATGGAAATTTTGCATTCAAACGTCATAGCTCTGTCCAGAGCACTTTTAAGTTTGTAACGTATATGTAAATGGTATAGCTTAGAACACTGACGACATTCGCGACTTGAAATTCTGCGGAATTTAAGTTATTCCCCAATTTTGCATTTCTTATTTCGTTCCCAGCTATAACGGTTCTGTTTCCGGTGTCTGTCTTATGTCTCACCTATAGTCTTATCGCGACATAATGCAGATAGAGCTAATAATACAGCCGCAAATTGTTTCATTATCTATTACCAATCAAACATTAATTCCCGTATATATTCGGCTATAAGAAGTGGTTTCCTTATTCCAAAATGACCTAAAATATGTTAATCAGTCTTCCCTAATTTTGGTATAAGATAGGTTAATCCTCTTCCAAAATGATCCAAAAATCTAGATCCGTCCTATAAGACGGATCTAGATTGTTTGGATTGTTTGGGAAAAAAAAACCACCCGTCTTATAACAGGGTTGATATGGTATCTATATACTACAACTGTTGCATACAATACAGATGCTTTATAGCGCAACATGCATTTTTGGCTCCTAGAAATATTTCTTGAAGTCAATATGGTATATTTTAAAGTGACTTATATTAATACACAAGCCCCTTGCCGTTACATTGTGCTATAAATATTTTTGCAGACTTTTATATCAAGATTAAATGTTCTGGCATAGCTAGATTTTTACGGAAAGGTATATATTTAGCCAACATTTAAATATCATCTTGAGAAATGTAAAGACACATTTTGATAGCATATCAAGAAAATAGTAAACTACAAAGATATTATAATTGTTCGACAATAAAGTACTCGGGCCCGCTGTTTTTAGCTCACACAAATCAAATGTTTCTATTCATTGCAATCCGAATAATCTCGAAGGCTAAGTGTCTCCGACAGGTAAAGCACCTGTGGTTTAATTTGCTTTATTAAAAACAGGTTTGTTTGAATCAAATTTGCAGCCTTGCAGTTTAAAATGTCATTAGGATTATCTGTCTGCACATCTTAAAACTTGGTGTTGCGAAGAAAGATCTTAAAGTGTTCCTTCAAGAGCAGAGAAGACATTAACAAGAATGAACATGGGCCATACTTCGAAGTTCGGCTATCCAAGCCTCATCAGTGACCCTGATAATATCTGGCCAAGAAAACGCAGTTTAACTTGTATGCCTAGTGTGCTTATGCCGAGTTGGGTGCTTGTTTGATAGGCTTCGTAAAGCTCGTTACATTGCGAAGTCTCGTCCTTGCACGGGTACTAGACTGATAATGTTTTAAACCTCTTGTCTTACTGCTATTAAAATATGTTGTAAAATAATGTGATAAAGTATGAAATATCTGGCAAAATCTCTTTATGTCTATTAATCAATCTGGTAACGCCTTGAATAAGCTAAAATCTAAGTCAGGCGATTCTAATGGAATCCTTCAATGTATAATTTCAAGCTGCAGAATGGTACAGAAAATATTTTGAATACTGAACTCAGCAGATGCTTTTATCTGGACCTCTGTTATACTACATCGAAAATTAAATATGGGCGGATTTACATTTTAGCGCGATTAGCCATAATCGCAAATATTGCCAAGATTCACTACATGTAACCGCCAAATATACGTATTGTACAGTAATGAAATCTATCATGCTAGCACAGACTATGGTCTCTATTTCTGATATTTGACTTATCTGACGATGTTTCGTCAAAATGTGTCTTTCTTCTTTCATTTGCTACATGGTACCTATATTCACATAGCGTGCGATGTATTTAGTATCTGTCCGTATTTCTATAAAGTGTAAGCACTCAAAGGCTTTAGTGCAGAAGCAATGTGCTGTAAGTGATTAGAAAATTGTGTGACCAGCAGCTGCATTTTGACTGAGAGCGGAAATTATGCGATGCAGGAAATGTTTACCGTTTTCACTCTAAAGACCGGCCACGGAATTAACAAATTGCTGTCACTAAATTATAAAAGTTGAATGAACCGTGTGGATGTCAAAACAAAATTTATTGGCGTTCTGGCAAAACAGTCCATACTCTAGATATGATCTGATTGTTGCCTCTCTGAATATTGAGATGAACTTTGGAAGCAAACAATATAAATATTGTTTGCTTAGAAAGTTCATCTCAATATTTAGTACTATTACGGTATTTCATTCAAAATTGTTTGTCTTTAGTCTGTCTTTGTAATTCTTAATCCAAATAGTTGTCTGTCGGAATTGATTCTGAAATGCATTTTAAGGTGCAGTACATATAAGACATACACAAACTCGGTGCCAGACTACAGGAGTTATGGATTCCTTCCATTCAGCTTCCATTTTACCTCCAGGGGAACATCCGGCTATGAGAATTAGAGCAAAAGCAAAAACTCTCTTTTTCGCATCGTAGAGGACAAAGACAGACTCGATGCAAGGGGGGTACACTTTAATGCATTCGTTCCCTTTGCCTCCTGGGTAACATAAGGACTTATTTAAAAAGAAGAGGAGAAAAAAAAAAGCTCGCGTGTGTGTGTTTCTTGCATTCCAAACAACTTGCTCTCAGCAGAGTCGTATGGCTGGATTCCTAGGCACTTCTCGATCTGGCATACATCTTTAGATTTTGAAAGGCAGGGACCAGGCAACAAATTTAGCTTCGAGATTTGAAGCTACTAAAGCATCCGGCACATCTATTCAGTTTAATTTAACGATATTATTAGTGTGGTAGTTACCTCCCCTAAACCTACGCTAATGGCTACGCTTATAGGTGAGGCACCCAGTAAATCCGACACACAATATTTTCTGCGCGGGCTACTGCGCATTCTCAACGCGCAGATTATAAAAATCGTCTGCTAGAAGTACAACACTGCAGACAAAACCGTGGTTTATCAATAAGGGGCCTTGTGAGAAAAATAGATATTCGTCTTGTTAGAACTTAGAAGAATCAGATTAGCACGGGTTACACTATGTGACCATACCCTCCATTCTTTCGTAATAATTTGTGGTGGTTTGCACAGGTTGGGTGACTCTACAATATTATTAAACCATTGATACCATGACGTTAAGCCACTTTCTCGCGTTGCGACCCGATTAACAGGTGTTGATACACTTCAGAGTTTTGTATTGCCCTCGTGAAGTGACCTGTCAGGGCGGAGCTAGCGTTATGGATCAGTGCATTGTGAAACAGGTAATTCCTATTTTCGGCAAAAATCGGAAAAACATCCGTACGACTTCGTTAATCCTCGCTTTTCTTGTTATAAGTAATAACATTATTTTAACCAAATCGTGTACAGAGCGTCGTGGTGTAGTGTATCTGTAGTCGCATTACAAAGGCACTTGGTGCGACGATCTAGGGTTCAAATCTAGGTGAGAATAAACTTTTTTTTTTCTCTCATTTGTTTTTATTTTCAAACTTTATTTTCTTTACATATTTATTTGTTTTAATCATTTTATTTTAGGAGAAAAGACATTTCCAGTAATTCCTTTCGCTCGAGATAATTTAAAGGATTAGAGTTCGACATGTATGCTTTGGTAGACACCCTGAAACTGAAAAGTGAATACCAAATCAGAAATTATTTTTTTCACTCATCGTTTGCTCGTGCATGCATATCACTTTTCTCGAGCATAAAATACCATAATCTACTAAATGTCCTCGTGCATATTTCTGGGCATAATCAGACAAACAAAACCTCTGAAGATTTTCCTTTTTATTATAAGCACAAAGTATATGGAGTAATCAAAACAAACGGAAATTTCTGTCATGCAAAATAGTCATTTGTTACCTAAAAACTTAAAAAGAAAGAATAAAAAATCTTTTTTAATTTTAGGTATATTCGAACCTTGGACCCTTATAAGATACAAAAAAGGTTTGGACGTCTAGGGGAGATCCACTACACCAACGAGTCTTCACACATTTGTGAGATATAGTTAACAGTTATAATTCATGCATGATACACGGTGATTAACGAATACTTACGAATATCTTTCCGATTGGTTACGAAAATGCTGCTTTACCTATTTCATAATGCATTGAACCAAATCGATAGCCCCGCCCTGCCAGGTCACTTCACGTGGGCAATAGCAAATGTCAGTTGTTAAGTTATTTATGAGGTCTAATTAATCGGTATAGCTTAAACTTTGAGCTGCTATTTTATGAAGTGGAATGGAAAGGACAATGTTCTCCACTTCATTCCATGGATTTGGGATGGCATTTAGTTGGTTTGCCCTCAAGACGATAAGTTCCGTTCAGTACGAGTAACGCTAACACCCCAAGCTCTGGGGACATACTGTAGCCCCGGACTGTAGCCATTGGAATGTTGATTATCTCATCCATTCCATTCCATGTTTTAAACTATGCCCCGCTATCTTATGTAGCATGAATATTTTACGTTTCTATGGCAGTTAAGAAAAATTAAATTCAAAACTATAATCATTAATTAATTAAAATCAAAGCTACAAAACAGTTAGGGACTAGCTTCCCTGATTCACAGGTCCTGGTGAATGATTGTCTTTGGACGTATCACCAGTAAACAATTCTGATTCTGATTCTGAGTTAAAAGAGCCAAAATTTTCTATCAGCTCAGTAAAATGAAACAAGATCAACCATGGTTATATAAAAGAAAAGCACATTTCTCATGTTTTCAGTTCGTGTCCTAATATGATATCTCTCAGCGGTAATGCTAGTGAGTAGTGATAAAACTTGATTCTAAAAATACGGCAGTTACGCGATAGCTGGAGAAATACCATCCGCGGTGATGTTCGGTTTTCTTCGCTGGGGGTTTATAAAATGTCTGATTACTGGGTGTATGACCTCAAATCTTGTTGGTCATATATGATAAGACTAACGATATTATACTCAAAAAAAATATTAAAGGGTCAAACTTTTACCCTGCGATTTCTGGAACATTTCAAACATTTGGTAAAATAAATCATTTCTACCTTCCATTTTATTCATTTTACAAGTTTAATACACACGAAGCTTGAACCAATAGCCTTTGTCTTGACCAAGGTCAAGCTTTAAGTCAAACTACCCCTAAAATGAAAGTTGTTTGAATTCCCATAGAGAATTGATAGTGTGTCAGTTTGGTCGGGAATAACTTTTAAAATTGCTATGAGTTTTAAACTTCTTATAGCTTGCTGACCTTAAAAATGATTAAACTTGATGACCATCGAGCAGTTTTTCAAAAAATTCATGAATTGGCAAAATCGAAAATTTTGGTGAATTTGTTCCCTATGGACTTCAAACAACTCTGATTTTGAGGGTAGTGTGAATTGAAGTCTGGACTTGGTCAAGATATAGGCTATATTTTCAAACTTCATGTGTACAAAACTTGTAAAATGAATGAAATGGAAGGTGAAAATGATTTATTTTACCAAATGTTTGAAATGTTCCAGAAATCGTGGGGTAAAAGTTTGACCCTTTAATATTTTTTTCGAGTATATTCCGCTCAGCCAAATAACTGAACGCCAGTATACATTTAGATAAGTCTGCTGTTTGAGAAGTCTTGTCAGGGTCTACACTAAAAGAGTTCGAATTCGAAGACGGGTTTTTCAGCTGACCGAATATGTACGGCCTACGCTCATACTGTACTTTCTGTGACACAAATAAGGGTCTTTAGATGGCTATCAGTTATGACATTGGAATCATTATATTTGCATGTTATGTATATGACATGTTATCATCGTTTCGGATCTGAACTACAAACCATACACCGAGTAGAATATTATCTACCAACATGAAAAGGAGTCTTACGGCATACAAACACCGGAAACTTTAGATCGGCCTAAGGGGCTGCCTAGTCTGATTAGACTTTTCGTTTTCTCTCTGTATATTCATCAGATGGATTATGGGATGGTGCATCACTTGGTGGGTTTACGTCCTTTCCAACGGTATTTCAGTCATATCAGGACAATGAGAGAGAAAGATTAAGGGCTTTATGCAATGAAGAGCCGTCAAGTTAATTTCGGAAAAATCTTTCTTCTGGCTGGACTCATACCAGTTACTCCCTGATCCAAAGTCGGAAGCTTTAACCACTCGGCCACGTGTAGGCTCCATAGATGGTATTAAGCACAGTTAATACTCTGATCATACTGTGAGATAGCGCAGACTCATCGGCGTCTTTGATGTTTGCACATGCTAAAGGCTTCTTTTCTCTTATGTCATTATAAGGCCAACTTAATGCTCGGATCTACAGATAACACCGACAGCAGGATAACTTCTTAGAACATGGAACATGGATCCATAAAGATAGCAGCTAATTTTGAGCTTCAGAATTTGGGCAAGTTAGTTAAATATATCTGAGGAACCTGAAAAGCTTGAAGCGATCCTCGGCAACTGAATTGGGAAAGTCGGCGCTAGTCAGTGAGTGAGTGAACTCGAGTGTAACGTCCCACCAACAACTAGGTCATACGCGGTTTAAAGTCTCATCCGAAAGACTGGAGAAGCGGGGGATCGATCTTGCAATCCCTGGATTGGTAGTCGAGCGCGTTTTCCACTACACTACGGCCGCTCTTCGGCGCTACTGAATGCCCACAGCATGTTTACTGGAGATAAATATTCTCAGCTGGGGCTTTGTACTGCACATTAATTATAATTCAAAGTAAAAAGTCGGGCAATGATCAGGAATTAATGCAATCAAATCCCACATTCCGCTCTCAAAACCAATAGGGAAAGAAGCGCATACACACAGAAACGAAAGACACGCATGAGCAGCTCTTTCCAAAACAGATGGTCATTCAGCTATCCGAATAACAGCAACAACATCTATTTTTACTTATTTTTTTTACTTAAGTTACAAAACAAAACAAAACAGAAGGCAGATTGGGCAGCAATACGGGTGACCAAACCGCCAGAGACCATAGACAAGCGGACAAGGAACCGCAACAGAAGTACCGCCTTGGAACGGTCAGCAAAAGATTACTGGGGGTTTAAACATGTTTTACTGGGCCCAAACCTCGCCCTCTGCTTCTGCAGTGGTTTGAAACATTAAGTTAGCTGTTTGATCCGCATTAGTGTTTCCTAACTCATCAATGAATCATCACCTGAAATAAACAAATCACGGATAAGGCCTATGATGAATCAGAGATGAGGACTCAACGAAAAGAACGTATTGCGACACCAGGAGCCCTTGGGAAGTCAGATAACACCACTGAAATACCTGATTAAAAGAAAACTATTAGTTGAACCCCGAATAACCAAGCAACAGACAAGGAAAACTCCGGCCCCAACCAACTAAATTAAGTAGCTTTATGTCGGGCCCATCAGTGAATCTGATACCTGACCAACCGGCGTGCAATTAAAGAAGGAAGCAAAGTGTTTAACCATAAGTATCTCGGTCAGTTTATATGTTGTTGACCCAGACTGATCGCATCATGATTGTGATGTTTACTGCATTTACTTATGTCTCTACCTACTGGACACGACCTTGAATCAACTTTGCAACAACCTTGATTCAACGTTGAATCAAGGTTGATTCAATGTTGATTCATGGTTGTGTGCCTGCTAGGATTAACCTTGTTGGTCACAGGGATCACGATTAATAACTTTGCTTCTCTCTTCAAATATACGCCTGTGGTTCGGGCATCAGAGTCAATAATGGACCCAAAAGAAAGCTACTTTTCTTTAGTCGACAGGAGCCGTAGCCTGTGTTGCTCCAGTATTTTAATAGTGTTGTTTGACATCCTAGGGATCTCAAGGTGTTACAATGCGTTGTTTCTCCGTGATTTTATTGTGTCCTGTGATGACTGGAAACTTTCATTGGGACCAAAGAGCTAACTAAATGTTTCAAACCACTGCAGGGCTTGGATCCAGTTCAACTAGTATAAAACCCCACCCCTCCCAATGGTGATCCATAACTAACCGTTCCAAGGTATGGCATCTGATTGTATCAGGTCCTGATCATTGCCGATCATTTTATTTCGAAGTATGGGTATCTCCAAGTCAGGTCATGATCTCCGCAAAACGCCAACCGAACATACTTATCGCCGATAACAAGGGTTGCAAAGCTGACAGAAAAGTAAGATCACATGTCTATTTGCCATGTGTGTAGCAGGTTGATGACAGTCTGCACAATGGTTCGTTAAATGCGATGTACCCCGAAAGTGGCGATCATTACATGTATCTACGCATTTTCCACTGACTGTCCAAACTTTTTATGACGTTTGACTTTTGAGCACATCGCAATATGAGCCAACATGTATATAGTTTGGTCAGGTCAGGCTCAAAATTGAAACTTGCAGACTTCAATTGGTCGCGACGCAAACCGGTTAAGACCCCCAGTAATTTCTGTACTGGCGGTTCCAAGACTTCTGTTTTGGTTCTTCTTGGTTGTTTTATATGTTGGTTGTTGCTATATATGTTATTGATATACTCGTATTGTCTGTGATTTTAAGGCTAGCCCGGTGACCACCTACATGGGAAATGGCTGTTTGCATGACTGCCGCTGATGATGTCTTTGGAGGTGACTAATTTTATGTTTTCTTTTTCCCACATGGTGTCTTGGGTGGGGTTTGGGATTGAATTTTGTCAGTTCCTGAGAATTTTCCTATTTACTTTTTCAAAGCGCCTTGTGCGCTTATCCTACCCAGTGAGTGTATTTATGCATTTGCTGGACAAACCAAACGCAGCTTGCACATGCTTAAAGACAGATTTATGCGGGTTAGCAGCAGCAGTTTTTAAGATACTAAACAGTGCAATGAACCAGCTTTTTTTTTCTTTTCAGATCACCTTTAAGTTTCTTAAAAAGTGCCTAAGAGGTAATATCAAGACAAAGTGAAAAGTAAAAGTATACGACAGACAGACATGCAAACAAGCTATAATATTTATATTTCATAATCATACCACAATCTATCACCATCACAATTCAGACGTGTAGGAAATTGAACTACAGAGTTAAGAGTGCTACAAGTGATTCTGTTAATCTGTTCCATAAAGACGTGAACGGACAAATGGGGATTTTTTAGAAAAGGCATTTCAAGAAACGAATTGCGAATCTGAGACCATCCAGTGCAGAAATACACTTCGCATTTTGCAATTTACAATAAAAATAATTGCAGGGCGCGCATTTCGCATATACACTAGTATATATACACACAGATGACCTACATAAGCTAAGCATGCATCTTTTGTTCAACTCCCTTTTTCTGTGAAGAACCAAACAGAAGAACCAAATATGTAGTTGTCCTTTGGGATGACTAACAGTGACCAGAAACTTGGTTAGGAACCCTTCATGCGGATCAAATAGCTAAATAAATGTTTTGAACCACTGCAGAAACAGAGGGCGAGGGTTTGGAGTCAGTAAAATTAATTGAGCCGCGACACTAGAAAACCAACGAAGTGGTTGTGCGCCCAGTGCAGACTCAGATCAGCCTGGGCATCCGCACAGACTGACCAGAGTATTCTCTGTCCGCATGGAGGTAGCTTAGACCCGTAGTTACCTTTTAAGCGCTTAGCGAAGACTCTGATCAGATTTGGTGGATGCCCAGGTTGATCTGAGTTTGTGCTGGGCGCACAACCACATTGTTGGTTTTCTCGTGTCGCGGCTCAATTTAAGCCTCCTGCAATTCATTACTGACCAATCCGAGGCGGTACGTCTGTTGTTGTTTCTTAGTACAGGTTGGTATGTCCACTTGTTAAGGTCTCTAGCTGTCTGGTCACCTGAATAGCTGCCCAGTCGGCTGTTTTGTAACTGACCACCTGTTTTAGGAAGAGCTGTTCATTCAATTACCATGCGTGCCTTTCGTGAAACTTTATCAGAACAGAATAGAACAAAACTTTTATTTCTCTCAGATTGTTATGTAACAACATACATGTATGAGGAAATACATACTTATCTGTGGGGAAAAACGCAGTAAACAAATTTTAAAGTTATCAATTTGTGTGAGTGCTTCTTTTCCCTTTAGTTTTGAGGACGGGATGTGGCATTTAATTGTATGAATTCCTGATCAGTGCCTATCTTTGTACTTTGAAACTATCGCAAATATTTCAACATAACTAATGGTGATATATTATAAATGTAGTTTGACTGATGGTAGGGAAGATTTACGTAACTGAAAATAAAAATCTATTGGGTTGAAGATCACAGATATTATTCTTTAAGTTGAGTATCTACATGTAACAAATCATTATTTTTAACCTCGGAACTACCTTTTAGCACCGAAAACTGGCTGTAAGTTTCACGGTTTTGGCTCAGATGTGTTGATCCTATCCATTTCGCTCTCTGTTCAAACAGGTGTTTATTCTTTTTTGATTTTACACCAGTTCTACAACAATTGTAGTTTAGTTTTTGGTTTAAACAATATTTTATTCCTCAAAATTTTAACCAAGATACAGAGACAATAGATCAGGATTTGATCGAAAGCCCAAGGCTTGTGAGGACCAGGAGTTTTTGCGGCTTTCGACCTGTCTCTTAATTTTAGTACGGTAAATTAGGATAGCCAGGGGGTCATCTGCTGACTGTTGGCTTTCGAAAGTCTTCTTAAAATTTGTGTTCCGTATTTATTGTTTTCTTTTCCCATTTAGTGTCTTGGACAGGATGTGGAATTCCCGATCATTGTCTTCTCCTCAGCATTTTTACACAACTGAGGACATAAGCGGCCATGCTTTGATGACAAATGAGCCGCGACACGACAAAACCAACAAAGTGGTTGTACGCCCAGCGCAGACTCTGATCAGCCTGGGCATCCGCTCAGTCTGATCAGACTCTTTGCATAGCGCTTAAAGAGTAGCTAAGGGTCCAAGCTACCACCATGCGGACAGCGCAGACTCTAATCAGACTGGGCGGATGCCCAGGCTGATCTGAGTCCTCGCTGGGCGCACAGCCACTTTGTTTGCTTTGTCGTGTCGCGGCTACAAAGCAGGCATAGAAAATCGTATAAAAGCTGTGGCCTAGTAATTGATGCATCTAGTTGGCATTGACCGAATTATGCTTTCATTTTTTTTGCAACAGATCTTTTTTTTGTAATCAAGAAATTTTTCCGTTTCACATTTGACTTGAGTATGAAGAATGCTTTTTAATCATTTGAAGGACACTAATGATGACATTTTGAAGTTGGTTTATGACTTAGATGATAACAAGAAAAAGTGGAGTAATTATCAAACTGTCTGTCTCTGAGTGTGCCGCGATGAGCAAACAGATTCGCACTTCAAAATTACTGGCCGGTCTACGCATCCACATGCTGAAGCTAGATCCTCCTGTAGATCCTCAGAGGTCGTAGATGGTGTGTGTGACTAGAAGATTGTCTGAAAAGACTGCGCAGTCTGGTCTGAGACGTTTCTTTTCGCATCGTTTGTAAAGAAGTTTTATGCATGTTACGGCTCTTTTGTTTCTGACATTATATTATTACTTGTCATATTCTGAATAATCGAAAGATTGAAAGTTCAAGATTAAATGATAATGCTATGATTACACGATACTAAGCAATCTGCGTTGTTCTAGTAAACTTTATATGAGCCGCGACACGACAAAACCAACAATGTGGTTGTGCGCCCAGCGCAGACTCAGATCAGCCTGGGCATCGGCCCAGTCTTATTAGAGTCTTCGCTGTCCGCATGAAGGTAGCTCAGACCCTTAGCTACACATTGAGCACCCAACAAAGAGTCTGATCAAATGTGGCAGATGCCCAGGCTAATCTGAGTTTGTGCTGGGCGCACAACCACATTGTTGGTTTTCTCGTGTCGCGGCTCAAATGTGAATTTAGCAGTTGTCATTAGAAGAACAGCAGCAGAAGCCTGTTGCGCTAAGGCGCTATGGCTAAGGCAGAAAATGAAAAAGAAAAATTGATTGTCTGTTATATGGAATTTGGGCAATTGCTGAAATACTGTCATAGTGATAAAAGAATAGTTAGTTTGAAACACATATAAAATAATAACATATTAACTGGTTCAGTTCAGTTAGGTTTAGTCAGTTATACTTCCGTCACTACAAGTACCAAGTACTACAGGTACACTAGTACCAAATCTCATTGAAACTGCTATAAAAATTCTAATAAAACATTAAGCCTGGGATAGTTTGCATGAATAATAGCTCTTGGAAAAGGAGAGAAGAGAGTGTCCAAAACTTTGAACTTTGAGTTCAAAGTTTTGGACATTTTCTTCTCTCCTTTTCTGATGATAATCATCACAAAATACGTCGTCATATTGAAAGACAGAATGAACCTCTAAAGAGAAAACGATGAAACTCTTTTAACGCCTAATAGCAATTATCCGTTAATATTGAACCGCGACACGAGAAAACCAACAAAGTGGTTGTTTGCCAAGCGCAGACTCAGATCAGCCTGGGCATCCGCCCAGTCCGATCAGACTGTTTGCCAAGCGCTTAAAAGGTAGCTAAGGGTCTAAGCTACCTCTATGCGGACAGCGAAGAACTTGATCAGACTGGGTGAATGTCCAAGCTGGTCTGAGTCTGCACTGGGTGCACAACCACTTTGTTGGTTTTCTCGTATCGCGCCTCAAATGACGTCTCAGATGTCTCAAGTGCAGGTTCATTTACAAACTATTCCAGGAAATGGGCAGTTTGTTTTATTTTAGTATACGCCAGTAATGAGAGCATACATTAGGAATGAAACAGAGTAATATATAATTTGCAAAAATAATATATTTTTTTCAAATCAGTAGTTCTTTGTAGAATATTAGCAGGTCATTTGCGCTATCTCAATTTTACTATGGAAATGATAAAGTCGTCGTACTTTGTCTCACCACTGACGTTCACTGTACAACTAAACGGAAATAGCCATTGTGATACAGCATACATGATATAAAATACATGTACAGCATTTTTTATTTTATATCAGTGCGACAGTAGCCAGTTTCAGCTTTCCTGTCGAGGAGTTATTAATCCCAAACTTGAAGATAACATAAAGCCAAGATGCCCCAAACCTGCTACCCTCCCCCTTACCCCCTTACCCCCCTGTCGTCACTCCGTGTTTTTGCAACCTTTAAACAATGTTGGATCATGCTCGATTGGGCTTTGGGCATTATGTGGGACATCGAAAAATATCGTTTTCTGTCGCTGCCAACGTCATAAACACCGGTTCCAGTTTTCTATCGGCGCAAACTTCGATTAACACCGACACATATTGTAATCTGTCGTTGTTAACGTCGCTACCACTGGCTCTCGCCGATGACAACGAAGGAATACAATGGTTATCGATGACAGCTTTTACAGATGTTCCAGATGGCGTAGAAATGCTTTCGTCTAAGACACAAAGTCTATTCTTATACATGTAGTCCAATTGTAAGTACCCAAATCTTTAGCATGAGATATCCCGTAACGTGCAAGACCTACACTGGGTATCGTGATATAGCGTGGTTCGTCCGCCTGTATGGGTGATAATCCATGAGCTAAGAACTCATGGGTTATCTCTCCGTATTGACGAACGAACCATGATCTATCATTTACTTTACTACATGGCTCGCAGAGGACGAATGAACCGATGCAGGACAATGTCTTAGTCATAAATGAAATTACCTAAAACAGACTTAAATGCTCTAGACAAATCTTATTGTGAAAACAGAATAAGATAAGGGATCTTAAACTAATATTATGCATGGTGTAATGTTTGATGTGCTCTCTTTAAGGCTAATAGCTAATTTACTACCGAAGTCTGCTTAAGTTAAAGGTTTTGTTTTCCACTGAATATCAAAGGTAATAAGTGATTGGTATCTCTAATGTAAGTTCGTGTGAAGTTCACATATGTTACTCATGTCTTATTAGCAAACATGGAGTATTGAGGCGTCTGTCAGAGTACCCAAATCATAAATCCGACCTCGTAAGTCATTTTAACATTGACATTGACAGACATGGACCCCAAAGCAGAGGTGTGATCAGGTGCTCGCAAGTAGTGAGCATCACCTGCCTATTATAATACACCCGCCATATCTATGTATCAGTGGAAAAAGTCAGTGTAAATGAAAATCCGGTATTTGAAAGCTTAACTAAGCCACGGCCGAGGCCGTCAAATCGGAAATTAGATTGAATATAGTAGAAGTGGAGTGATTTCATCTCTTCATAAAATAATAATTTGAATGAAAGTATAAAATACTAGTATTATGTTTATTTGCATATTACGATCTGATGACTACGCACACTTTGCGCTTTCACACGGTCTAAAAGTGACGCTTCTGTTTTGGCTGTTCTTTGTTATTGTTTCGTTCTTTGTTAAAAGAAATATAATGATAATCTCATTAAAATGAAAATTGTACATCATTTTATTGATATAATCTCATTAAAAATTAAAATTGTACATCATTTTATTGATATAATCTCATTAAAAATTAAAATTGTACATCATTTCATTGATATAATCTCATTAAAAATTAAAATTGTACATCGTTTTATTGATTTCTTGATATCACAATCTCATTCTCGTTAAGAGCGGCGGTAGTGTAGTGGATTACACGCCGGACTACCGATCCAGGGATCGCAAGATCGATCCCCCGCTTCTCCGGTCTTTCGGATGAGACTTTAAACCGACGCCCCGTCTCCATATGACCTCGTTGTTGGTGAGACGTTAAACCCGAGTTTACTCACTCACTCATTATCATTAAAATTAAAACTGTACATCATTATTTATTGCTTGATATCATAATCTCATTAAATTTAAAATTGGACATCAGTTTACTGATTTATTGATATTATTATCTCATTAGAAATTAAAATTGTACACCAGCTTATTGGTTTTTTGATATCATAATCTCATTTGAAATCAAAATTGTATATCATTTTATTCATTTATTGATATCAGCTCTCAATGTGTACTTGAAGTTGAGGATACTACAGAGTCCAGTCCAGTTTATCTATCCCATATTTACATTGCTGTCCCTATGAGCTTGTTATAAGGCTTTATGACAACAGGGACGACTTCACAAGTATGGCCCGTTGTCCTCCTTTTGAATGTATTCTCTGCTCTTGAAGGAATTCTTTAAGATTAAATTAATCTTATTTCATTCTTAACTTTCCATTTTTTTTTTGGTAGCAATTTTCGTTCGGTGCCTGTATACGAACTGACTCTCAGTCCGTTATGGTACAGCCAGACTCAGGTGATAGAGGGAAGCTGCTTACTGGTAAATTGTCTTCACAGGGTTCTCACAGAGCGAAGCTTGTGTCAACACTGAAAAGGCCTAATGGAAGACACAATAACCTCATTGATCCCTACAATGCGGCCGTTTCTAAACTTGTTTCCTACCTGATGGCCACGTCCGAAATATAGAATTATTTTCAGTTACAGGGCTTATATTTTCACCGACTTTTTCATCAGATATACAGACATTGCGGGTGTATTACAATAGGCAAGTGATGCTTACTACTCGCGAGTACCTGATCACATTTTCTTTCTGGGGGTTCAGTGTCTGTGTATCCAATTATTTCTATGTTTTTTTTAGTTCGGACTAATGGTTTTGGTAGTTTGACCGCTCTACTATTATCAATTTAGGTCATGAATTTTTTCAATCCCGGTGAGTAGGAGGCAGGATCTTCCCATATCTGACACGCCAATACGAGTTTGTCACAGCAGAAAACTACCCTTTTCGGCGAGCAGCGCTCCCAAGCCCCCTGTTTCTCAGAGCATAAAAGTTGCTCTGTTATTTTAAGCTTCAAAATCCCCTGTATGTTCAGCGAGGACCACTTTGAAAGCACCCTTTTAAGTGAGGGACATCTCCCTAATCCTGTCTACTACTTTTACGTGTGCACCTCGCGGTTTAATTCAGCAAACATCACTGCTGTTACCTGCTGTGAGTGAGTGTGTGAACTCGGGTTTAACGTTCCACCATCAACGAGGTCATATGGAGACGGGACCAAGGTGTAAAGCCTCATCCGAAAGACCGGAGAAGCGGGGAATCGATCTGGCGACCCCTGGATTGGTCGTCCGGATTTTTATCCAATCACTACAGCCGCACCTGTTACCTGCTGTGTGGCGACCGCGAAAACTATGTACTATATCATAGTTTATGGCATAATATTTTCTGGCCTTTTAGCATTATTGAAGTCATTATACCCCCGCTTTGAAAAATTGGGGGTATACTGGTTTACATCTGTCCGTCCGTCCTTCCGTCCCTCCGTCTTTCCGTAATTCCGTAACCTTTTTTTATTAAAATTTTGGTCAAAGATTTCTCCACAACTGTACAAGCCAGAATAGTCATATCTGACATACAGGTTGATAACGGTGTGTTGTATCGAAGTCATATGGAGACGGGACCATGGTTTAAAGTCTCATCCGAAAGACCGAAGAAGCGGGGAATCGATCTGGCAACCCCTGGATTGGTCGTCCGGAGTGTTTTCCACTACACTACAGCCGCACCTGTTACGTACCTGCTGTGTGGCGACCGCGAAAACTGTGTACTATATTATCGTATATGGCATTTTCTGACCTTTTAGCATCATAGAACTCATAATATCCCCGCTTTGAAAAATTGGGGGTATACTGGTTTACATCTGTCCGTCCGTCCTTCCTTCCCTCCGTCTTTCCGTAAACTTTTTTGTTAAATGTTTCGTCAAAGATTTCTCCACAAATGCACAAGCTAGAATAGTCATATTTGGCATACAGGTTAATGACGGTGTGTTGTATCGTGGGACAGAGAACCATCCTTCTCCTCTTATTCTTCCTTTTATTTGTCCAATTTTCTCTCTTTCCATACTTTAAATGATGAATTTTTTCGTCAAAGATTTCTCAACAAATGTGCAAGCTAGAGCAGTCATATTTGGTACGCACGTTGATGGTGACACGTCGTATCGTGGCATTGAGAACAGCTTTCTCAAGCTTATTCTTCTTTGTATTTCTCCGATTTTGTTTCTTTCCATACTTTGAATAGTGAAATTTTTCGTCAAAGATTTCTCCACAACTATGCAAGCTAGAATTGTTATATTTGGCATACAGGTTGATGACGGTGTGTTGTATCGTGGGATTGAGAACAAGCCTTCTCCTTTATATTCTTCCTTGTATTTGCCCGATTTAATTTCTTTCCGTAATTTGAATAATGAAATTTTTCGTCAAAGATTTCTGCGCAACCATGCAAGCTAGAGAAGTCATATTTGGTATGCATATTAATGACATCTTATTGTATCGTGGGATTGAGAACAAGCCTTCTCCTGTTTAGTCTTTCTTGTTTTGTCCAATTTTCTTTCTCTCTTTACTTTGAATAATGCGATTTAAAAATTTTACAGCAACCCTTCAAGGTAGAATGTTCATATTTGGTATACAGATTGATAACGATTTATTGTATTGTTGGATTGCAAACCAGCCATATCTGGCATATTCTTTCCTGTATTTATCCGATTTTCTTTCTTTGAATAATGCAATGTTTTGTCAAAGATTTCGACGCAGCCATTGCAAGTTAGAACAGCGATTTTTTTGTGTGCAGGTTGATGATAACTTGTTGCATTGTGTGATCAAGAACCAACTTTCTCCTGCTTATACTTCCCTATATTTTTCCAGTTTTCTTTTTCTTTGACTAATGCAATTTTTCTAACAGATTTTACAGCAACTCTTCAAGTTAGACAGTTAATATTTGGTATACACATTTATAAAGACTCATGTCTTACATGTATTTCTTCAATTTTTCTTATTGTTAATGTGAAATCATTTTTATTCCGTATTAGATAGAAAGGGATTTAAATAGAATATGGATATTTAGTTCACATGTTGACAATGAGTTCTTTCTCTCTATGCTTTATTTAACAAAAATAAAGCAGTTAAGCGGGGGTAAAGTCGGGTATCTCCGACAGGTCTAGTTTAGAGTAATTTTGGATGGCATAGGTAACAGGCAGCAGGCTGTTTATTTTATACTCTAATCCGTTCTGTGCTTCCAAATCGTTCATTATTTCGGGATCTATGTAAAAGTTATACCATGGTTTGTCCACCTGTACATGGACATAATCCTCGAGCTTTAGCGAGTGGATTATCTCCCGTACAGGTGGACAAACCATGGTATGAAGCTCGTGTATTATCTCCTGTACAGGTGGATAAACCATGGTATAACTATTTTATACCAGCCATACCAGTGTACACCTTGCACACTGCCAAATATTTCGTGCTAAACTTGGCATTCTCAGGTAAGGGTGGTATAAAATACATTACCAAATGATTGGCGCCTCTTGAGGAAGGACTTTACGGCAACACGTTTTGGCCAACTGAGCGGATTTTCACTTTTTTCTTTTTTTTTATATATATATTTTTACCAAAAAGAAATTGTGTAGTTGACTCAGAAATAAAATTTGTACTCTTTTAGATGAAAATAAACTGGGACAGCTGAAGACGGGACAAGGTGGAAAGGGATTGTTGTAAAGTTATCCGTGGTGCCCCAACGATCTCGCAAGGTTATGGGGTAGACTAGACTAGTTATTTAAAAGGTAATTTAACTGTTTTATCTATTCATTTGGTTGATAATATTGACTTTGATCCGATAATATTTACACTCGTCGAGAGTTTCCTTAGATGAACCTATACCTGGCTGAGGATGTTCATACAGCCATGAATAACACTCGTTCACGCGCCGTTACGCGTAAGCGACGTCACGCATAATTCAAGTAGTTGCTCTTTAAAGATCGATAATCGATATTCGGGAATCGAACAGGTACTGAAATACATATACACTATGAGATATGGGACACTCATCTTTTTCTTCTTATTTTATTTTTCCTAATACATGTATTCACATTCATTCTTCCGTTTTTTTTTTTTGTTTTTGTTTTTTGAAAACTGCATCACATTTCGAACATCCTGATTTATATGTTTAGAAAATATCGCATAAAAGATACTGCGGTCATTTTTTTTAAACTTGACTACCCTAAAAATGTAAAGAATATATAGTAAATCATGACCTTTGTACTGTGTTTATCAAAGTTTTTGCCTAAATATTGCTTTTTTTAATAAAATGATAATTTTCCGTGTTCATTCTGAAAACGAAAATTATTCTAGTTTCATAATCTCATTGGTACATGTTTTATTCAAATAGGTAGAAAAACAGTGCGGTCAGTTTACATTTTCGATGAAAATCATTATTTTCTATGCTGGCCGCAGATGGTTATCCAACAGAATTCACGCTTCATTCCAGATGGCGTAGAAAGTTGCGGACGAACCCGGAAAAACAGTGTTCCATAAAGGCATACACCATTCGAACAATACGGCATACAATGTACATACATGCACATACTTGAGTCAATGGTGGTTCAAGGTCCGGGCTCCTGAATGTATACAACATTGAATCAAAGTGGGTTCAGCTGTGTTTCAATGTTGTGTTGTCGCCAACAGAAAGCCGATATGACATCTATGATGCTCATGGACATTATTTTTTACGACATAAGGCACGTCAAACTGTTAATAAAATTGTCCTGACCCTGCCTGTCAAATGTGTACTTCCAAAGTGAAATAGAAGATGGCATATGTATACAAAAATATCTTTGATTGGGAAAATAAATTACTTGGCATTGATCTGTCGGTTCTTGTTGTTTTGAATCATGTTCTGACTGCGGCTTGATTGATTATGTTGATTTTCTTAGAGATTTATAACATCATGAGTAAGAAACATGCCATGGGATAATGTATTGCTTTATTGTATAACAGCTGATTATTTGACATAACAAATTATTTAACATTGCAAAGCTGAAAGATAAAGTATAAGCGTAGACGGTAGCTTTAGTTGTGGACACAGAAACTGTAGTTAAGGAGCTTCATAAATCCATTCATCAAAAAGCTTAAATTTTATCATTTTTTCTTCTGTATGAAATCAATAACAGAAAATAGCAGAAAGAAGATTGAAGTGGAACTTTACGACTTTTACATGTTTTACTTTTTTACTGTCAGCATAGGTATATATACTAAGCAAATATAGAATCTGGACGGTTGTTATTTTTCTATCATTTCTTCGGGTTTGAGAAATCGGACATGATACATGTCAATATATTGCTGTTGAATAAGTTCATCATAAGCACCTGTTGTCCACTCGACTCAACTTGTATAATCCTTTGTATGCTACATTTACATGTTTTAGCATATTTTGCACGTGTACAGATGTGCATCAGTATCTTTGCTAGCAAATTGCTATGTAGACATTCTACATTGACAGCAAAAGTGAATTCCTACATAACTTTAAATTTCTGCATTACTATCATAATATTATACTAGTCTTTAATTACAGGAATACTGAAATGCGACGTTTAAATATCAAATACGTTGGAAGTTCGACTGTAATCGCTAGATAACCTTCAGTCTCAGAACCCTATTTCTGACAGCCAGAGACATAGACTACAGACACTTTACCTGTAGTACGTTTATTTACTGCTGCGTTAGAATCAGATGTCAACGTCAGAGTTGAAATAAAGATTGTGTTAATATTTTCATTTATTGTACTGCTTTAAGATAAAATTTAATTATTTCCTTTCGAATCAAAACTTGTGAACGTTTTTTTTTATTTTTGCCTTTTTCTAAATATTGATCCCTGTCCTTCTAGAACAAGTTTTACCGTTTCCAGTTATTTCAGTGTTCTAATGCGTTACCAGGGGCCGTATTTACAAAACGACTTAAGTCGTTGCTATGCTGTTGCTAAGGCTAAATTTCTATAAAGGAGATTCCTTACAACTATGAAATTTGCTCTGGAGGAACAGTCTTTTTCAGACTGTTCCTCCAGAGCAAATTTCATAGTTGTAAGGAATCTCCTTTATAGAAATTTAGCCTTAGCAACAGCATAGCAACGACTTAAGTCGTTTTATAAATACGGCCCCAGAACTGAAACGTAAGGATATTCTGATCAGTTTCAAAATAAAAAATATTGATGTGAATTTAAGGTTTCTAAAAATGATGGTGATCCAAAAAGTATAATGAGTTATCAACCGTCAAGTTTCTTTTTTTTTTTTTTGCTGAGTATGATGCTAAAATAGCAAAGTTTATGAAAATGATCGAATGGTTTTCAAAATATTTGTAATAGACAAACAATCCCACGTGCAGAAATTTCTAATACACCTGGTGTATTTTTTCTCCCCCTTTGAATACCGGAGGGAACACGGCAAAAGTAAGAGCAGAGAAAATGTTCCCTCCGGTATTCAAAAGGGGAAGAAAAATATAAGAACAAAAATGATTTTATAGCAGGGTCTGACAATAAACTTTTTATTTCACGTAAATGGTGCTTAAATGTTTGAGATCATGTCATGGTTCTAACGTAAATCAAATAGAAAAAAAGTCTTTTACAGAGATATAGTTTGAACAACAGTGTCAGACGTAAGTATCGGACTCTAAGAAATAAACAAATTCATTTATTATGCAAGAGATACAATCAGACGCTCTATTTATGCTAATCTTCTATCAGCAATCTCTCAGAGAAGCAGTTTGATTCTATTTCCAGCAAAATTTATTCCTTAAAATTTTTTATAGACCATTCAGTGTATGCATCCTGAATAATCAGTTTTGTACTGTTAGCTGCGGAGGTATGTGTACATTGTTCAACTGCAAAGTGCTAAATGTATGAATAAAATAGGTGTCGCTTTGATGCATTAAAATGAAACTAGGCTGGAACGGTTTCTGGTAACAGCTATATTGAAAAATAATGATACTACTGCTACCACTACAACTACTACCACTAATAATAATACGTTATGACAAGTTTATTGGTGGTAGAATGTGTCAAAGTAGGTGTCGCTTTGATGCATGAAAATGAAACTAGGCTGGAACAGTTTCTGTTAAATGATATATAGAAAATAAAACATGTAATAGCGATACTACTGCTACCACTACAACTACTACTATTACTGCAACTAATAATAATACGTTGTGACAAAAGTCTCCTTACCTCAATTTAATTTATTCAACATACCATAAGCCTTAATTTGATCTGAGCCCAGCTTGAAACTGTAAGTTTCGCTTGTTGTGCTGTTAACGTGAAGCTTAATACCTCAAACCTTTAGTGTTGAACAAAAAGCTGTAAAGCCGACCAACTTGGCATGCAAACTTTGGATTGGACAACGTCTACCTAACGTGAATGCAACGTTGCATACACGTTGGGTAGAAGTTGTGAATACGCTGTGTGTCAATTGGAATTGAATTCGCTGTTCTTACTTAAATTACAGATGCAGTATATAAACACCGATATCAAAGCTAATTATTTTGTCTAACTGATTTTCTAACATCGATATTTGACAAAAACTGACTTCACACACAATTCATACATTGTTCAAGCAACATTCACGGTTGCCTTTTGAACGCATCATCTCTACAACAGCAGTTTTAACCTCTCTGCGTCTTTCGAAGGTATTCGACAATCGATGGTCCTCGGGCGGTGGTCAGTGTGTTTTGTATGTCAAGTCTAGTACAAAAGCATGCATGACTAGGACATTGCATTTGTTTCTGTATTTGAGACATTGACAAGAAAGTGTAAAGTGCAAAATATTCTCCGTTACAATTCCTGAGTACGAATCACAACAGGCACATTGCCTCAGTGTGTGTTGTGTTTTGCGTGTACATGTAAAGTTTCGCCGCTCTGACAGAGAGGACACCACCGATGTTCGATGGCACCCGAAAGAGGCATAAACGGTATGTGAGCCGCGACGCGAAGAAACCAACAAAGTGGTTGTGCGCCCAGCGCAGACTCAGATCAGCCTGAGCATCCGCCCAGTCTGATCAGAGTCTTCCCTGTGCGCATGGACGTAGCTTAGACCCTTGGCTACCCTTTAAGCGCTAAGCGAAGAGTCTGACTAGACTGGGCGGATGCCCAGGCTGATCTGAGCCTGCTTTAGGCGCACAGCCACTTTGTTGGTTTTCTCGTGTCGCGGCTCATGTATGTTTCGTCACTGACAAAGTCAACAAAATTCATCAATTGAGTTTTAAATTTGTTTGCTACATGCACCACTAGCATTCGAGATTGCAATACAAAGAAAATACTTATCTGAGAAGCATACTTAAATCAAAAATATGCATAATAACGGTTGTGGTATTAGACAGTCCATTTCCGCCATCCTCAACAATTAGTCTAGCAATTTTAGTGCGCAGACTGTTAAGAAAAGAATATAACAAAACAGTAGCAATAGTACAAATAACATGTGTGCACTTTTGTCTTTTCTGTTGCAAAAAACAGGCATCGAATTTTATATTCTTGTTTTATTCGTCGTGCTGTGCCTGTTTGGAATATGACTTTGGCGTTTTTGATATTCAAAAGCCAGAGGACAAATAAATTTCCGCATTAATAGCGGCGAGGCAAATTCTATTTTAAACTGATTGCTGATTCGTGCTTTAAGTATTCCATTAATTAACTTTCTCTTAGATAGGATTCTGTTGTTTAATGAGCCCGGTATCAATGAAAATCATGATAAACAAAGAATTCAATTATCTGACAATGAATGAACGGTTTGAGAAAATCACACTCTCCATTGTATGAATTTTGGGTAACATCTCACTTATAATTCGAGAGGAGCATGGCATACGCTGTATGTCATTCTCCTCGCGATATTTAAGTAAGATGACGTCATAGATCTGTTGCCATGGCAACTATGGAATTACCAACTGTCGTGGTTAGTACCTTGGCATGCATTGACATGAGTATGTACTCTTAGCCTCTTTGGTAACAGATCTATGACGTCATTGGAATTAGGGCATGATATATACCGGTAGTGTATGCCATGCTCCCCCATTTTTAAATGACATTACAATCTGAAATATTTTTAACATATACTTCAGATGTCCTCAAACAAATAATTATTCTCAAGTCATTTAATGTCTCAAAGTTTGACAGTTTCAATCAGGTTTGCTCAAATGATGACCATAGTTTGACGTTTTACCTTTCACTCAGGTGAGCGTTTCAGGGCCTAATGGCCCTCTCGTTCTTTTTCAATTTCATGTTTCATTCCTCATTTTATAGTCCGTAAAATACCGGGAAGTTGCAAAATAAAAGATCACACAGACTTCATCGGACATCAAAAAGGAGTCTAGAGGTTTATAAGGCACGCCTGGTAAACTATCACAGGTACCTCCGGCGGAGGTACCGATAAAAAGTTGTGACAGGCACCTGGAGCTGCCTGTGACTGTCCAAAAAATGACAACAAACGGTAGATTTTCCTCTTTTTTGACAAAATATAAAATAACCAGGGAGTTTATTACACATCAAAAAGCGCTATTCGACCCTTATAGACATAAAGTTTTGTCACATATTATATCCCCCTGATTTTTCCATATTAACCAAAGATACAACTTTTGAAGTGGCTTTGATGTCAGCCCACAGTACTCAAAACATAAAGAATTCGGCCGTTTTTGTCTTAAATGCAGTGATCTTGCATACGAATCTGTTTTTCTCGGCACACTGGTGTTAAGGTAACTTCCTTGCTCAAATGTAAATGTCGATTGACTACAAATAAGGCTTGATTTTTTCAAAACAACAGCTGGAGGTGCCTGCAATGGTGTGGAGGTGCCTGTGATATAAGCAAATATAGTGAAAATCTGAATAGTTACTGCAGCTGGAAATATTGACATCTTCTTTAAACCACTGCCTGGAAAGAATCATTCATTCAACGTCCCATTAAGCTATCATAATGCGTATATCATGAAATTCCATGTTAAAATTTCTAAAACACCATCTCAATGAGTTATTGCCCAATTTGTTTCCGCTTCTGTTAGTCAAACATGGACGAATTTCACATAGTTGCTGAAAATTAACTGCCTAATTCAGTGTTAGAATCGATATGAAATGTGCGCTTAAATAAGAGTCAACATTTTGTGACTGGTGATGACTGTGATCGGGATGTGCTGGCTATGAGTCGTTCAAACTTGTCAGAAATTGTCGAGGTCACACGTCATGCCAGCTACACGTATGGTGTGTCAAATTGTCAAAATTGCCGATACCCGTCAACAGGCATACACGTACAGGTATCTATAGTGTTGATCCTTTTGGTACCTCACATGTGTCGCTCGCATGTGTCGTATGACGCTCGCTGTATGTGTTAACTTTGTGGTAACTGGAGTGATAGGTGCTACAAGTGATTCAGTCTGGGTAGTTTTGAATTGTTGGCGCTAGAATCCAAATACATCCGTAAGGCCTACAGATTACATCATCGGCAGGTGACATGTTCTCAATATTACACCGTTTAGTATATTGAAGTGATCGGAATCTTACTGTAAATAACGTGTAATTCAAAGTCTCCGAACAGCCACTGCATCAAATTTGGTAACAAAAGAGCACTTTTACTACATAAAAGTCATCTTCTGAAACGTTGTTTTTGCAAACGTTTCGAGTAGCTAGCATGGCGTGTGACCTCGACAATTTCTAACGATTTGGAATGACTAACAGGCAGTCATCACCATTCACAAAAACGCTGCCTCTTATTTAAGCGCATTTCATAACTATTCTAACACTGAATTAGGCAGTAAATTTTCAACAGTTACGTACAACTCGTCAATGTTTGACTAACATATACGGAAACTAAACGGACAATAACTCTTTGAGATGATCTGCTTTGGATTTTGGATTTCTGTTGTGAAGCATCAATGTTACGTGTTCTTATGTCCGCTTGTCTGTAGTCTTCTGGCAGTAAGGTCCTGTACAGCTGCCTACTTTGCTTTCTGGTTACTTTTGTAATTTAAAATATAAAATAGGTAAAACAGAAGTTAGCGTTGTTTTCATTTGGGGTGGGTGAATTTCTACCTGTCTGGGAAAGAGCTCTTTATTCGGTTTTCCATGCGTGTCTTTTATGAACTACAAATGTATTGTCAACGTATACTTACTTCCATTTTGGTTTTGAGAGCAAGATGTAGAATCTGATTGTATAAGTTCATGATCATTTTCTGTCGTTTTAACAAAAATATGCTTGATATTCGCCTTATGATAGATTAAATTGCAACGTTGAATGAACGATTCTTTCAAGGCAGTGGTCTAGAGATGAAGAATATCAATATTTGCAACCGCTATAAATCTTAAGATTTTCGCTATATTTTCTTACATCAAAGGCCCCTCCATTCCGTCACAGGCACCTCCAGTTTTTTTTTTTTTACCGATCCAGCCTTATTTGGAGTTTATTGGCATTTATATTTGGGCAAGGAGGTTTACTTTACGTCAGTGTATCCAGATCAACAGATTCTTATGCAAGAAAAGTGCATTTAGGACCTAAAACATCCGATTCGTTCTTGTTTTGAGTACTTTCGCCTGACCTTAAAGCCACTTCAAAAGTCATATCTTCTGTATATATGTAAAGTTCCCGGGGATATACTGTGTGACAAAACTTAATGTATATAAGGGTCGAATAGCATTCTTTGATTTTCAATAAAGCCCCTGGTTATAATGTATTTTATCAGAAAAGGCGAATACCTACTGTTTTTTGTTTATTTTTGGTCCGTCACAGGTAGCTCCGGATGCCTGTCACAACATTTTATCGGTACCTCCGCGGAGGTACCTGTGATAGTTTACCAGGCGTGTAAGGGTTATTGACAGTACAAATGTTGGTCAGCCAGAGTCCTGAACGAGCTCATTTGAATTACCTATTATTACTCGATTTGGTGTCTTGATAGTTTCTAGTACTAAGATTTATTTGTTCAGAATCTATTTATAGGGGAAAAACAAGATTGTTTTTATAATTATCAGCTAATTATTTTGCGTAATGAATTACGTTATTTATTAGATTTGCTGATTTAACTTAGATGGTTTTAATTATGTTTACTCAAACTTCTTTGATTGTTTTCGAGCCAGGCTGTTTATTTTAGAAATAACCTTACTACTATGGATGCTAAAAGCTTTGAAGAAGGTCTTTGATAGGTATCCACCGTGGTCCGACTAGAGATACAATGAAATCGCAATAAAATTTGAAACAGTAAAAAAAACAAAAAAAAAATTTTTTACATTTTAAAGAAGGAACATATTAACAAAAAGATCTCGGCTAATAGTACTTAACAACCGATCACTTAAATTCAGCAAGATACTTAACATTTCAGAATAAAATGTCAAAACCTTTAAATACCAATTATTTTAACCGACATTCTTAACTTAAATTCATACCAGATTTTGGTAAATCTTCACAAACAATACTTATGTGTGTTTGTAAAGCCAAAACCTAACTTAAACGAGATTCCTACATTTTCAATTTCTCTTTAAATATCATGATAATAAAGATAATACAACAATTTCTTTACCAAAAGGGCGTAAAAATTTCACACGTCCTAACCACCTTCTACGAGACGTCATATGTTGTTATAGTAACATGTTAAAATTTTTATTTCAAACAAGAATTGGAAAGCTCAAAAGAAGCCCTTTGATGTAATATGACGGGTACTTATTTATGTATAGTACTTACTAATCGACAAATGCGTTGCCATTATTTTATGATCAACTCTCGCATTCCCGAGTTTTCATGTGACGTTCCTGCTAACCGTGTTTGCAAGCGTTTTGGAAACTGTTGTCAATTTACTTCTTTTGGTTTAAGGACAAGTGTATCAGTTATCTTGTTATTTTACCATTCTAAGGCTATTACCCAGTAGGCACACAACGTCTTCGAACTTCGCGACGCTGAATCAACATTGATTCTATGTTGTTTCAACTTTGTGAGCCAGCTTGGCAGTCTTTTGCTGTTCGATTCGTAAAACGTAATAACCATGCGACGATTCAAGCATCGTTCAATACAATATCGTTGATCATTAATCGGCAAAGCAAATAGCTCTCGGAATTGCCCAAAAAGTTTTTAGCATTTTTTATTTTCTTTACTCAAGATCATTCCTAGCGGTGTATAATGAATTTTGCATATAAGGATGATTTACTTTACTGGGAAAGGCACACAGTGATTTTAATGCTGCCGCACTTTAATTCGCCGTGTTGTTTATTACCGAATCAGTTCCTGTTTGGAAACATAAACAGCGGAAAGCAATTTCAGCCGCGACACAACAAAACCAACAAAGTGGCATGTGCGCCCAGCGAAGACTGATCAGCCTGGGTATCTACCCAGTCTGACCAGAGATTTCGTTGTATGGCTACAGGGTAGCTAAGAGTCATTGCCAGCTCCATGCGGACAGCAAAGACTCTGATCAGACTGAGCGGACGCCCAGGCTGATCTGAGTCTTCACTGGGCGCACATACCACTTTGTTGATTTGTCGTGTCTCGGCTCATTTTATGTTCAAAATAGAAAAGCAAACTTTGTTAAAGTACAACTGATTCTTTCACTGTTGCTTCCACTAATTTTCCTCATTACGTTACATCTAGCCTTTCAAAGTCAACGAGAACAAGACTGAAAGTCTCGGCTGAGTTGTCAGAGCACCGCTAGCGAAGTTGTTAGTAAAGGATTCGTTAAGTCTGGTACTGCACCTAACAGCACATATCCTGATACGTTTTGATGAAAAAAAACACCGTGCTTATATTTTTTTCATGCAGAAAGGGGACAAATTTGGAAGTTTGGACAATGCTTTTTAGTACACGGTTATCAGTTTCACTATGCACGAGGTTAGAGATCGGTGAAAACATAATCATGCGCTTTATATTGCACTTTGTAATAAACGCACTTACAAGTTGAAAACAGAAATGCACATCTGTCGAAGGTACGTTTATTTTGACCTTATAAGTTTTGAAATTGCTTTCAAATTACACATTTAATGCCTTATAGATATTGTCGGTTTATTACTCCATGCTTTATATGGTTCGAATTCAAACCATAGAATAAACTCAATTTGGGGAATGCATCCTAAAACCCATAACTGTTCTATTAATATATTTGCTGTCACGATTAACTACAATTACCTTTTGTTTAAGGCTGTCGATTTAACAAAACCATTACCTTGAAAAAGGTGTTCATATTCATTATTCTTCCAATGCAGATGAATATTTATGGGTTCCATTGTTTGAGCACAATTTACTTCATTTGATAACATACTTTGCTTAATACCATAAGTTTAGTCAGTTATAAGCTCAGGTATCTAAACAGGAATACGTATTTTTGTTGGGGTGTAAATGACCCGTTGAAATCGAAACCCGTTTGAATCGAGTAAGCCATTTCCTTCTGGTGCGTTCTTGCTTCAAAGTCCTTGTGGTTTTCGAATTTATCGCTAAGATCTACATTTTTCAGATTTTATTGCACTTACCATAGATGGCCATATAGCAATCAAACCAAACTATGCTATATTTGATTCTAAGGTATGAAAATTGAGTTACTTTGTTTTTGTTAGAATTCGGGTGACGTTACATGAAAGAGACTTAGGACATGTCTGCATGTAGTTTATGCTCATATTAGCCTGCGCGACGTGCGGAGACTGACCAAAGTGTTCTTTCCACTATTTTGGTTTCCAATAATTCACAAATTGTATACGCGAGAAGGAATGACCCTTATTAGTCAGCATTCGAATGTGTAGGTTGATCTGTGGCTTTCCTATTCATACTTTTTCACGCGACTCAAATCAGTAAATTTTCTATACGTACACACACACCTTGAACTTATGTGTTGTTATTCCCGTCAGCATACTGGAACGCACTTATAGCTTGCATTGCTATGCCATGTCAGTACGCTCCAAAGAATGAATGACAAAATACAAAACAAAGTCAGTAGAATCCACCTATTATTACCGATGCTAAGACAAATTATTTTCAGACGGTATGGAATGTACGCTAGATTGAAAAATGAGACAACTTCGTAACTATTTAAGTTACTAATGCCAAGGTTGTCTATTGTTACTGTTTACAAATTAAACTCTTCAAAAGTTCCTTCAAGAGCAGAGAATACATGCTGAAGTAGGAACATGGGCCAGACTACGTAGTTTCGGCTAATAAAGCCTCGTCAGTGACCCTGACAATATCTGGTACGAAACCAGAAAAAGCATACTGTAATTTCTTAATTTTAAATGGGCAGTCGATTCAAAGACTGATTAGTTTCAAAAGGATCCAAATAATATAAAAGACGATGATCTAGAAAAATAGTCTAAATAGATATCAAAATTTAGATTTCTCAGAATCTATCCTCCGATCTCAAAGGATGTAAATAAAATATGATCTGCACTTTGGATGATGTACGGGGAGACGTTACAGAGGTTACGTCTGGCACATTCACAACTAATGAATCCAGAATACAAACAGCATATTATACTTATTACAATCAACCGTCGCCAGTCAAAGTCTAAATTCATATCTCAAAGTATCAGAAAACTTCACTTTGAGATACCCGTAGTTTGAGATATCCGGAGTTAAAATGTAAAGAAAAGCAGAAAGTGTGTTCAAATTATTCCATTTGATGTAAGAGGGTACTTAGAAATATCAGTGTTTGAAATAAGGGTCGTCAGCTGTATGTTAATATTTTCATGTTAATATTTTCGTTCAGTTTCAAGCCTGTCAATCCTTTATTGAAGCCAAAAGCAGTAAAAAATATATGTAAAAAATGCATTCATATTTACTCCTCTCAAAATAATATTACATTCTTATAAATTTAACAAAAATTGAGCCACGACACGACAAAACCAACTAAGTGGCATGTGCACCCAGCGAAGACTCAAATCAGCCTGGGCATCCATCATGTCTAGTCAGAGTCTTCGCTGTCGGCATGGAGGTAGTTTAGACCCTTTGCTACGCTCTAAGCGCAGACTAAAGACTCTGATTAGATTGGACGGATGACCAGGTTGATCTGAGTCTCTGTTCGGCGCACATGCCACTTTGTTGGTTTGTCGTGTCGCGGCTCAGTTAGAGACGCCTCCTGGAGCCGACTTAAGCGGATGCTCAATTATTGAAGTCATAGGAAAATGGGCTCAATGATTCCATAGGAGGTCTTAAATAAACTGTAGTATTGTGAAGTACGTGGCGCCGCACGGCACCTACCACCAACTCCAACGAATTCAAATAAAACCGTTTATAAAAAATATACTAATAGCGGTAATAATAATAATAATCTAATAAACAAACCACATAAAATAACCAAACTGATGACGAACAGCGCAGACGGCATCCAGAGGGAGATCAAGGTAAAAGGGCAGAAGCTGGGTACCGTAAGCAGCTTCAAATACCTTGGAGCAGTTGTCTCAGATGATGGCTCAAAACAGGAGGTTCTCTCAAGGATTGCACAAGCCACTTCAGCTCTTACTAAGCTGAAACCAATTTGGAGAGATAACAATATATCTCTTGGATCAAAGGTGAAACTTGTGCGCTCCCTTGTCATTTCCATATTTCTGTATGCCTGTGAATTATGGACCTTGACAGCAGAGTTAGAGAAAAGAACGCAGGCCTTTGAGATGAGATGCTACCGAAGGTTACTGAACATTTCATACAAGGACCATATAACCAATGAGGAGGTTCGCAGGAAGATCCAAGCAGCCATTGGCGAATATGATGAACTCCTTACGCCGGTCAAGAAACGGAAACTAAGATGGTTTGGCCACGTCTCAAGGTCTTCTGGTTTAGCAAAGACAATTCTTCAGAGCACAGTGAAAGGAAAAAGAAGAAGAGGTAGACAGAAGAAGAGGTGTGAAGACAATATCAAGGAGTGGATAGGAATGGATTTTGCCAGCTCAACTAGGGCAGCTGAAGACAGGACAAGGTGGAAAGGGATTGTTTTGAAGTCATCTGTGGTGCCCCAACGACCTAGTAAGGTTATGGGATAGAATAGAGAATAGAATAGAATAAACAAATCATATCAAAACATAATTAACTGTATCTATTCATTTGAAAATTAGACTTCTTATTCCAGTCGAAAATGTCATTATAAATTGGACATCAAGGCCAGCTCTTTAATTGTTTACAATTACTTTCAAAGCGATGCAAAGTCCCTCCAGTAATAAACAAACATTGTATAATGTAACAGCTTTACAGTGTTACAAACGAGCTTCGACAAAGCTTATTAGCCAATAAGTCATAGTTTCTTTCTGTAGGTGATATTCTCTTGCATAACAATACCTCCTTCATTCTGAATAAAACAATATGATACCAGTGGCATTTTGCAAACATTCTCAGCCTTCTGATATAAACGTAACTTCTATGCTATTATTGGAGAAAACAATAATTCCAGGATATTGTTAAGACTTGTTTCAGTAATGGGTGTCACAACGGGATATATTTACTTTGCATTTACCCTTATACACCTTTCAGACAGCGTAAGTTATTTGAGCCACGACACCACAAAACCAACAATGTGGTTGTGCGCCCAGCGCAGACTCAGATCAGCCTGGGCATCCGCCCAGTTTGATCAGACTTTTCGTTAAGTGCTCAAAGAGTAGCAAAAGATCTAAGCTACCTCCATGCGGACAGCGAAGACTCTGATCAGACTGGGCGGATGCCCAGGCTGATCTGAGTGTGCGCTGGGCGCACAACCACATTGTTGGTTTTGTCGTGTCGCGGCTCAAAATTTTCTTTTTTTCCCTTTAATTATCTTATACATGTATATGATTATACAATGATAAAATAATAGTTTTTCTTTTAAAAAGAAAATGTTTCGATGCCTCACCTACAGATATGGTTCCTGTAATCGAGAAAGATTCAATGCTTATATCAAGTGTAACAGAATATTTTAACACGACCTTAACGTTTTTCCTATTTAACGTATAGGAAGCGGCGTCATGTAAAAAAAAAAGACAAATCGCGTTGCTAACGTCGAGGTGTGTAAGTTTCGCGCCTTTATAACGTCGAACGTACACATTTACATGTGTAGACGTACCTTCAATATCATTCTTTAGAAATAGTCGCGATTTTGCTTAGCATTTTGTCCGTATAATGTTTGAATTCGAAATAAGATTTCCTTACCAGTGAATTATCGCTGATTAAGACATGAGTTGTCGGGCGGATGCGAAGCCGGAGTGAATTACTATTCGCATCTGCCCGACAACACATTAAGCGGATTCTAGCCGATTGAAAAGTGTATAAAGTCTGTTTAGGAAACATCTTTTATTTTCACGCGTTGTAGAATTAATGCAGTATTATACTTTTACATGCATATGGCTATAGAAGAGTTTTACTTTTTATACTACCTTATAGTCCATGAGCTTGTGCAGATTACATTGGGCATGGTCCTCCTGCTCCTGCTGCCCTTAACTGACGCCTTCCTTGCGACATAGGGGTTGCGGTGGCTCAGTGGGGGACGCCTGTGCTCGCTAGTTATTACGTGGGCGTCTTTTACCTGATGGCTGCAGCTAATGCGTCTCGCGGAATATGTAAGTGAGTAAGTAAGTAGTGGTTTTATCTTAAGAAGGTAACTAAATTAGCATGGCCAATCTTCCTTCAGGCCTTCTTGCTATCAGCGTTTCTAAAAAGCATACAACATTACCAAGCAAAAGCAAACTGTACAACTAAAATTGATGCATGTACATGATGTACACATATTAATAAATAATTTCACTCTGGCGTGTATGCACGTACACCCATACTTACATTCGAGATTGGTCAGTCTTTGAAACGACTGCCAAATTAATACAGTATGCTTTTCTCAGGTTTCGTCACCAGATATTGTCAGGGTCACTGATGAGGCTTTATTAGCCGAAACTACGTAGTCTGGCCCATGTTCCTTCTTCTAAATGTATTCTAACTCTTTAAGATTTTGATTTTACTTCACTGCAGCTGGCGTTATGCCGTGTGGCGGCCGTAAAACGTCTCCCGTACATGGTGCAGATATAATTTATTTTTGTCCTTTGAGATCAGAGGATATATTCTGAGAAGTCTGAAATTCGATATTGGTTAAGACTCTTATTCTAGATCATCGTCTTTTATATTATTTTGACCTTTTTTGATATTAAACAGTCTTTGAATCGACTGCCAAATCAATATTAAGAAATTACTGTATGCTTTTCTCTGGTTTCGTCACCAGATATTGTCAGAGTCACTGATAAGGCTTTATTAGCCCAAACTACGTAATAACTAGAAAGTGTGTTTGTGAAACACTATGCCCACAACCATTTGCTTGTCACTAAAGGTGTCAAACTTTAAATGTCTAGCATAACTTGCTGATTTTGTCATGGAATTTGTCCAAAAGTTAATCAGGTGATCTATGCCTTAGCCCCTGTGAGAATGCCAAATATGAGCATCCTAGCCTAAATGGTATTCCCAGGATTTTGGGAACAAACTTCAATCTAATTTTTTGATAAAGGGGCATAATTCTGTAAATACATGACAGACAGAAAAGAAGAAACATACGGGTCTGCTCATTTTTATGGCCTACCCATTTTATAAATATAAAGGCCCCAACAGTTACTGTTCTTGAGAAATGGACCACCCATAATTATGCTTTATACAGATGAGAAAAGGGAAATAACTTTGTCCATAATAAATGCATCTAAAAGCAGTTAGCATCAGAATGATCAGCACCTCAAATACTAATAGTATACCAAAATATAGGGTTCTAGGTCAAACAGTTCAAAAAGTGGAAAAATGCCAAATTCAATAAAGGGGCATAATTCAGTCATTTTTTCACAACTTTTGCCGAACAGTTTATCAGGTAAGCTACACCGTAGCCCCTAGCAGTATGCCAAATATGAGCATCCTAGCTTAAACGGTATTCCCAGGATTTTGGGAACAAACTTTCATGTAATTTTTTGAAAAAGGGGCATAATTCTGTAAGTACATGGCAGACGGAAAAGAAAAAAATTCGGGTCTGCTCATTGTTTACGGTCTATCCATTTAAAAATATCAAGGCCTCAGCAGTTATTGTTCTTGAGAAATAGACCACCCATAATTATTTTTATACAGATGAGAAAAGGGGAATAACTCTGTCCATAATGAATGCGTCATAAGGCAACAAGCATCAAAATAATCAGCACCATAATTCAGTCACTTTTTTACAGAATTTGCTAAAAAGTTAATGTACATGGTAGACGGAAAAGAAAAAAAAAATATCGGTCTGCTCATTTTTTATGGTCCATCCATTTTATAAATATCAAGGCCTCGGCAGTTATTGTTCTTGAGAAATAGACCACCCATAATTATTTTTTATTTTATTTTTCATTTTATTTTTTTGTTTTTGTAAGTAAGTAAGTTTATTGTAATAAAGGCCACCGGCCCAAAATACATATATAATCATATACATAGACATATGAATCAGGTAATTAACTGCAATACTAAAACAAACATACGTACACTATGACGTTTGCATTTCTAAATTGCCTAAATTTTACAAGCACTTCAACATGGCTCGAAATTGTAATATCATTCATAAAACTTTCAAAACCAAAATCAGTTTTAAAAAGTTTATATGTACGCAGTCTATCCATGTCACTAATATCCCCACACCAATTACTGACTTCAGTATCTCTATTTCGTTCTTTAAAGTTTCTTAAAAACAGAAATTCATTTCCAACACCTTGATTATACCAGGCATGCCCAAATCCATATCTTAACAAAACATCTCTTAAATCTCTAACCCAGCACTTTGTTCGATGAGTCACAGTTAGCCATTTACATTGTATATTGTAACATATCCTAGGAAGTCGTTCATCTGACATACGTGGTAACCTTAGCCAATACTTTATAAGCTTTTCTGTATGAAGCCCTAGTTCGCCTCTAACAAAAATATTTGGTGCTAATTTGGGTACTTTTAGAACATACTTGCAGAACTCATGGTGTACCTTTTCTATATCCAGACTTACATGATTATACCATATTTCGGCCCCATATGTCATTATAGGTAAGACCTTCGTATCAAATATTTTAAAGAGTAAGTTTGCTGACAGCGTTCCAAACTGTGTAAGTTTTGTCCTGATGGCAAACATCGCCTTAGATCCCTGTTCTGTAAGGGTTTTCTGGCAAACATACCAAGAAAGTCTGGAAGACAAAACTAGTCCCAAATATTTGTAGTATGTAACCACTTTGAGGGGGATATCACCGAAAAACCACTTTTCATACCTTCTTAAACCTCTAGTGCCCAAACATAGAATGCACTATACAAAAACATTTATATTCCATCCAGCCACTAGCTTTGGGAAGTCAAATTGAAAACAGGGTCTGAATTTGTGTTGAGGTCCAAGGTTGCTGAGATATACATGTAACATATATGCTACATTGGGCATTAATTTTTTTAAAAGTAGCTTTTTTCAGGGTGAATAACTAAAATGTTAACAATAATTACGGGGCACCATTTTGGATGAAAAAAGGGTGTATGAAAAAGAATCTATTGGCATATATGTATCAGGGATATCTGAAAAAGTAAAGTCAATATCATAATTTTTGATTTTATTGCCCGATGTATCATACATGATACATTTTGTGTTTTTGAACTTTGACGACTTTTGGCGGCTGATAAACGTACTTTAGACATATCATTACAACTGGAATGATTTAATCTTATTTCCTGATATCTTAACTGATTTTCTAGCAGTATAACATAACATACAAGTCAATATCCTGGTCACCGCACCAAAACAGAGTCATGTAGCAGATATGATACACCGGGCACTAGAGGGTTAATTAAATAACCACCATTTCTAAATACAATAATGTTAGTTTTATCCATACTGACTTTAAGTTTGAATTCATTACAATAGTTTTCACGTTTTTAATCATTCATTGTAGTTCTATTTTCGTATCAGCAAACATGACTAAATCATCTGCAAATAACAACAAAAAGATTTTACAAAAGTCATAATGAATGCGTCATAAAGCAACCAGCATCAGAATAATCAGCACCACCTCAAATACTAATAGTATACCAAAAATTAGGGTTCTAGGTCAAACGGTTCAAAAGTTGGAAAAATGCCAAATTCAATGAAGAGGCACAATTCAGTCATTTTTTTCACGGAATTTGCCCAAAAGTTAATCAGGTAATTTATGCCTTAGCCCCTAACAGTATGCCAAATATGAGCATCCTAGCTCAAACGCTATTCCCAGGATTTTGGGAACAAACTTTCATGTAATTTTTTGAAAAAGGGGCATAATTCTGTAAGCAGATGACAGACGGAAAAGAAAAAAAATAGGGGTCAGCTCATTTTTTATGGTCTATCCATTTTATAAATATCAAGGCCTCAGCAATTATTGTTCTTGAGAAATAGAACACCATAATAACGTTTTATACAGATGAGAAAAGGCGAATAACTCTGTTCATAATGAATGCGTTATAACGCAAGAAGCATCAGAATGATCAGCACTATAAATACTAATAGTATAATAAAAATTAGGGTTCTAGGTCAAACGGTTCAAAAGTTGGAAAAATGGCAATTCAATAAAGGGGCACAATTCAGTCATTTATCTACGAAATTTGCCCAAAAGTTAATCAGGTAATTTACACCTTAGCCTCTAGCAGTATGCCAAATATGAGCATCCTAGCTCAAACGCTATTCCCAGGATTTTGGGAACAAACTTTCATTGATTTTTTTTAAAAAAGGGGCATAACTCTGCAAGTACAAGGCTGATGGACAAGAAAAAAAATAAATGTCCTCTAGTTCTTAATAATCTACCCACCTATGAAACATCAATGCCCAAGCAGTTACGGTTCTTGAGAAAATGAGGTGTTACATACGTACGGACGGACGGACGGTCAGTTCCAAACCAATATACCCCCCTCAACTTCGAAGTTTAGGGCATAAAAATTGGAAATAGGTAAAAATAGTTGGTAGATGTTTTTCGTATAATTTGCTTAGTCTGCTGTAACCCTTCTGTTGGTCTAAATTATTTAGTTCAGTAAAGATAGCTGAGTTGCCACCTATTTGGGAAAGAGCTGCTGACTCGGCTTATCATTTGTAATTTATTGTTTGTTGGGATGTCTTTGTCAATCTTTCCCTTTGATGTTGGGGATAGGATTTGGGATCTGATTCAGGCAGTTCCTGAAGTTTAGTTACTCTTTAAATTTGCCCATGTTCCCTCTTCTAAATGTAATCTCTTCTCTTGAAGGGACTATTTAAGATTGTAATTTTACATGTGTATAGCTAAAAGTATAGGCTTCCCATAGCCTAGTAGTCATAGGGGCAGTGGGTTTGAGGCCCACTGTATCTTGGCCATTCTTGGGCACAGCATATTAAAGACAGAACCCATCCCTCCCTTTCGCTGCCTTATCCTTCCCTGATTCGAAAAAGTGTAGCTCGGAGAGGGATGTTCGGTGCTTGCCGAGACATGCCCATCAGCTTTTATGTAGAAGTTAAATGTACAAACACGAGTCAATCGCACTTAATTTGGCAAATCTACGTTTATATTTAAGATGAGAGACTGGGCAGACATGGTTTTTGACCATTTTACAACTGGCAACACCTAAAGTTTTCTTCTTGCTGAAGAACGTACAATGTTCACCTTTCAAAATGGAATCTACACTTAGAGAAAAAAGTTACTCCTTGAAGAGCGAATTTTGTCCTATAAGAGTTGACGGGAGGCAAAATTTTGCTTCTATTGAATGTGCACTCATGTACCTTACAAATATGCAATATTTTAATATAGAAATCCTAGTTACCATCAAACACTACTTGTATAATGATATAAAGCGCTCTCAAAGATTATGGGTTGAGTGATTGCCTGGGCCAGCTTACAGTTGCTTTCAGCTATCGTTCATTTTAATGTGACATATTGCAGTGTTTAGCGCCCGCAAAATCCTTGAAACAGTCGTTTTTTTCAGTCATCAATTTACTTTTTTGCTCGCATTGTAATTCTTGCACTTCATTTAATTCATGAAAATCATTGATAACAAGCTGCTGAAAACTGCGGGAAATAAGTGCAGTGGAATAGAAATGCTGTAGTGATTTCGGCCCGTTTAGGAAATCTCTCACTAGTAAGTTATTGCAAAGCGACTTGTGTCAACACAAAAATGGTTCTATCGGTGACACCATGATCCTGTTGATCCTTACAATGTGGCTGTTTATAAACTTATTTCCGATTTGATGACCTAAAACGAAGCATAGTAAGGCTATCAAATACAGGACTTTCATTTTCACCGACATATTCCACAGACACATAGATATAGCGGGTGTATTATATAGGCAGGTGATGCTTACTACTCGCAAACACCCTATCACACTTCTGTTTTCTGGTCCATGTCTGTGTATCTAAATATTTCGGAAATGTCAATGTTTTAATGGTTTGCGAGTTCGGACCTATGATTTGGGTACTCTGTTCAACTATAAAGTCACTATTGTCAAAGGCATAAAAATTAACTCATCAATGCCTAGCGTCTCATAAATTAGACATAGGCTAACAGTGCAGACCCAGATCAGACGCCGCAAAACGCGGCGTCTGATCAAGGTGTACACTATTTGCATAAGACTACTGGATATTTCTCCATAAAATGGAATAAATGATAAAAATGAACTAAACCAGACACCCCTTAATTAGCAAAAGACTCATCCATTTTTATAAGGATGGAATAGTCCAATGGGCATAAATGGTTTACCGTGAGCTGCAAACAAGATTTCTAGCACCATGTTGCAAAGTAGATGAAAAAGCAATGATCAGGAAGCGACAAGATTGTTTAGCACATCCCGCCCTAACCCCAAATGGGAAAGGAAACCGAATGGCAGACGGCGATTAAAACAAGACAAGCGAAAGGCCAATAGGTCAGCTCTTTCCTGACAAATGGCTGGGCCCAAAACCTTCACCCTCACCCTCCGCCGCGGTAAGTCCATAATATTGATCTCAGTGTCATAGAGGAGGTTCTATGTAACACTGTCTAAAACTTTAGACCATTATCCAACAGTGTAAGTTTCAAATAAATTCATTTATGGGTTAAGGAGGTATAGGTCTTTCAATACTTTGTCCAATTTCAATCCAAATGTTAACATACAAATACTCTGACCTCCTGGTCCCCGAAGTGAATATGAGTGGTAATGTATAAATCCTTCGACCGTTTGCTAATATTGGAGGAGTATCAATTAAATTTATCCGTCTTGTATATGCTTGGTAATTTAGGGTTCAAATTGTGGTTTTCTTTTGCTGTGGGGCCGTATTCATAAAACGACTTAAGTGGTTGCTATGCTGTTGCTAAGGCTAAATTTCTTTGAAGGAGATTCCCTACAACTATGAAATTTGCTCTGGAGGAACAGTCTTACAAAGACTGTTCCTCCAGACCAAATTTCATAGTTGTAGGGAATCTCCTTTATAGATATTTAGCCTTAGCAACCGCATAGCAACGACTTAAGTGGCTTTATGAATACGGCCCCTGGTCTCCGAAGGTTTGTTGGACATCCGAGGGATCATCAAGTTCGAACTAGGCTGTTTCATCATAGGATTTATTTGAGCCGCGACACGACAAAACCAACAAATATGGTCGTGCGCCCAGTGCAGACTAAGATCAGCCTGGGCATCTTCCAAGTTAGATCAGACTCTTCATTAAGTGCTCAAATGGTAGCTAAGGGTCTAAGCTACCTTCATGCGGACAGCGAAGAGACTCTGATCAGACTGGGCGGATGCCCAGGCTGATCTGAGTCTGCGCTGGGCGCACAACCACATTGTTGGTTTTGTCACGTCGCGGCTCAATTTTGTTCTCTGTGATGATTTATTGATAGTTAGGAAACGTTCCTGCATACTAAACAGCTATCTAAATGTTTCGAACCACACTGCATAAGCTGAGAAGAAAAAATGGTTTCAGCCACTTCCCTCCACAAGTATTCTGTTAATAACTGTCCGTTCCAATGCGGTATTTCTGTTGTGGTACCACCATGTTTTATGTTGTTATGTCCGCTTGTCTATGAGTCACCTTAATAGCTGCCCGTTTTGTTTTCTGTGTTGTTTTATTTAGAATAGAAATTCGCTAAAAATAGATGTTGCTGCTGTTTTCAAATAGGGCAAGTGAATGGCCCCCTGCTTTGGGAAGACATGTTCATGCGGTTTACCGTGCGTGTCTTTAATGAACTCGTGTCAATTTGCGTGTGTGCTTCTTTTCCTTTTGTTTTGAGGGCGGGATGTGGGATTTGTCTGTATTTAATTCTGATCATTGCCTATCTTTTTACTTATAAGATACGTAGATTTTTAAATATTAGACCTTGACCATCCCAAATATTATCATAGAATTACTGCGCCCACAACCTTGATTACATGGTTTGTTAGGGGCTTGGGGTAGAGGTGTTTAAAAGATAAAACTAGTATCTAACATCAATGCCAATGTCAAGTAAATCCATCTATTATATGTTAGGGGGATGTAGGCTTTGAAACAAAAATTCTAAATGAGTATGCCATTACCAACGCCAGGATGACATACTTTTATTTAGGCGAGTTAAAACAGAAGCCTGTATAGCTGGTATAGTTTTTAAAAAATCTCTTTCTATTTCATTCGAAGGGAGAGAATTTGAACACCTAATTTTCTAATTACAAGGTAAGATTAAAATAATTGAATTTCAAGAGTAATTTGAAGCCTTTAAAATGTTATGTGCGTTTTACAATGATTACTGTAAACAAGAAAATTGTTTTCTGCACATGCACAATTTAAACTTAAAATTTGATTTATTAATGCAGACAGCTGGCAGTTAAATCTTGGTAGGACAGAAATGAACTAATATTTTTGCATCATTTATGTTACTGGACTTGTATCCAACCAAAACTTATCCATATATCATTCTCATGAAAATAAAACTCTAAAGTATTTATTCTTGTTCGGTATATTTTATGTAAAAATGCATGGTAGCTTTCTTAAGTAGGACATGACATTTTTCATTAAATGTTCGTGTATTTATCCGACGCTATTTTCAAATGGTTTACGTTTAGATGTTGTTTATTGTTAAGTTGTTTGCATTTCCACCAATGAAGTTAATGAATTAATCTAGATTAATTGGTTTAATGACAGGTGGGCGTAAAAACGATAAGATTGAGTTACGTGAAGTCATGTCATGCTGTGCAAATACTTTGTTGTAAAAACAATAAATCTTTTTTTTATAGCTTTGGATTAGCAATCATTGAATTATCATGCTACTTTGCTCGCAGTATCTTTAACTAGTAGTTCATTTGCTGTACTAAACTGTTAATGAAACAGCTGCAACATGCATATCCCATACTTGAAGATGCGGCTTCATTATCCTTAGCTCTCATTTCTCTCACACTTTGTGTGGTAGTCTCAGATTTCTTTATTTTGATAATAATAATAATAAAAGTAAGCGTATTCATAACACGTGAGATATGTAATTAGGTTTGTGGGTGTATATATAATTCAATTCAATTCTTTAATACACTCTGTTTTACAAATGTAAACTACAAGAGCACGGGTGGTAAAGTTTCAAATTGACCTCCGCGGAGGTCTGTTGAAAAACAATTTGACTATTTTCCGGTAGGCAATTTGAATATATCCTGTCATGAATTTTCGCGGTTTACTGACAGGGTTCAGACAAGATTTTTCTCGCTAGAAAAGGTATTCCAAAAATCGGAGAATGTCATGCTTTATATATTTTACAGTTGTATATTGAGACCAAATGACATGGAGCAGGTTGAAGCGGTATTTTTTAAATTACTTTTGTCCTCCAGGTTCAGTACCGAAAACGAAACTAGGAAGGAGTCCTGCACAGTTAAATAGGCTTTTTGAATGCATTTGCAGGCTTTCTGTGAAATCTTACCGATGCAGTAAGACACGTAGCTTGTATAGCTTCGTTCTAAACATACTTTCAAGAATGCGCATGCTTTTATTACTACATGCTTACCCAATTTTCATCGGCGGTCAATTTGAACACTATGAGAACAATTTGACTAATAGAGGTTAACATGGAAAAATTCAATCAGCTAAAAAGAAGAAAATGCTTAATTTACTTTTCAGAAGCTAGGTAGCAACGGATTGAAAGCATGTTTTCGTACTTCTAAAGAACAACAGATAATATTGCTCATGTAACATTGTCTTTTTTATCGTGAAATAGTAAGACAATAGTGCTTTATATGTTTTCTTTTGTTGTAAAACCAGACCTGTGACACTGATTTGTTTGTAAACATAACACGAACCGATTTTTTTCATCACATCCTTCACAGGTCATTCTAAAGCGGCCGTAATGATGTTGTTATTGTTTCATGTTGATTACCCGCATTTCTATGTAACGGCTATTTCAGGAGTGTAATCACCCCGCAGCGGGGGGAGCATGCGGGTATGTTTGCTTGATATCTTCTTATGGGTTCACTCTAAATTGTTTGAATATCGGTTCTCTTCTCTGCAAATATTAGTCTGGATGGGTTCGTTTTATTTTACAAACAAATAAGAGCCACAGGTCTGCTTTTACAACAAAGAAAGTGATAAAACACTATTGTTCTACTATTTCATGATAAAAAAGAGAATGTTGCATGAGCAATATTATCTGGTGTACTTAAGACGTATAAAATCATGCACTCAAATCATGATATCTGGCTCCTGAAAATTCAGGACGCATTTTCTTCTTTTTAGCTGATTAAATTTTTCCATGTTAATCTCCATTAGTCAAATTGTTCTCATGGTGTTCAAATTGACCGCCGAGAAAAATTAGGTAAGCATGTAGTAACAAAAGCATGCATATTCTTGAAGGTATGTTTAGAACGAAGCTATACAAGCTACGGGTCTTACTGCATCGGTAAGATTTCACAGAAAGCCTGCAAATGCACTCAAAGAGCCGATTTAACTGTGCAGGACTCCTTCCTAGTTTCGTTTTCGGTACTGAACCTGGAGGACAAAAGTAATTTAAAAAATACCGCTTCAAACTGCTCCATGTCATTTGGTCTCAATATACAACTGTAAAATATATATAGCATGACATTCTCTGATTTTTGGAATACCTTTTCTAGAGAGAAAAATCTTGTCTGAACCCTGTCAGTGAACCGCGAAAATTCATGACAGGATATATTCAAATTGCCTACCGGAAAATAGTCAAATTATTTTTCAACAGACCTCCGCGGAGGTCAATTTGAAACTTTACCACCCGTGAAGAGGAGCATTTATAGAATACACAGTTACAATATACATAGTGACGGAATGACCGATATAAGCATTTCAATTCAATTAACAAATACAAACAATTAACCCAAATAGTAAATATGTATATGTATCTCTAAATAAATAGATAAAACGCTTTGGTGAACGTTCCGATCGGTAGATGTTGTTGTGTCTGAATAGAATCGCCTCTAAAACGGTGCCATGCAGACTCACAACTTAATACGGAACCTCCACCGAGCGTTTCCCAGCTGTAGTTTTGATCTTAATCTACAGAATACTTGTGGGAGGACAGTCAATTGATGCTTATCTGTATTTATATTTGTTTTTTCCTCTCTTTTTTTTTGACAGTAAGTTTTAATTTAGGTACAGCGATCATTTTCCTCGTTCCGATTCCAGGCAACATCACTTTGAGTGTGTTACTCAAAGTAATGCTGCTTGCGGTCGAAACAGAGGAACATGACTATAACCACTTCCTTATTATATGCTCATGATAGGTTAATACGCTGTGGTACCTAAGGCTATAAGTGCCATACTATCTAGTAAATATCTAGTAAATGAATGATGACATAAATATTACATGTATGTATAAAACAACCACAAGTTTCAGTACCTAAATAGCAAACGTTTGTTATTGCAACATTTTAGAAAGAACTAGAGTACATTAACAACATTTGAGCCGCGACACGACAAAACCAACAATGTGGTTGTGCGCCCAGCGCAGACTCAGATCAGCCTGGGCATCCGCCCAGTCTGATCAGAGCCTTCGCTGTCCGCATTGAGTAAGCTTAGACCCTTAGCTACCCTTTGAGCACTAAACGAAGAGTCTGATCAAACTGGGCGGATGCCCAGGCTGATCTGAGTCTGCGCTGGGCGCACAACCACATTGTTGGTTTTGTCGCGTCGCGGCTCATTTATGATCGCGATCACAAAGCACTACGCAACCCAAAGTAGTGTTATAAGGCAATAATCAAAAACTGATATAATCCAAGTTCACATTTCTCCCATGGGCAAAAAAAGGGAAATAGAAACAGACAGTAACAACATTGGTTGTATGTCAGTACATGAAAATTAAAATAAATAATGATAAAATATATAAACAAGAAATGTTACAGTGTGTGACAAATACCCCCGAAAGTCCCTTACACCTGGTTTTTGACCCCAGATAATGGCACTGACTTGAGAAATTTAATCAAATATATCCGATGTGTATACCACTTTAGTGTTTCAATAACTGCTGGCGTGGTTTGACCTTTGAGGCTGATAATGACCTTGACATTGGGCATGGGAATTCAAATGTTGCATGTGTCACACCATCTGTAACTTTCTGTTAAGTTTCACCAGGTTTACTTGTTTACTTTAGTAATTTCTGAGTAATGGCATAGTCACAGTTTAACCTTGGGTCCTTGAGTGTTTTTGACCTTGGACATGGGAACATAAATCTTGCACAGTTTATGCCTTCACATCAAACTTTACCTTTCTGTGACGTTTAATCCAATTGACTACTGTAGTTTTTGATTATCTTTCGAGTAACCACAGAGACGTTATTTGGCATCTGATACTTGAAATGTGACCTTGACCTTTAGCATAGAATCCTAAATCTTGAAAGATTTTCTTATCTCTAAGCAAAGTCTAATAAAATTTACTTCAGTAGCCTTTAAGTTATTGCCAAAACAGGATTTGACCTATGAAACTTTATTGTGACCTTGACCTTGGTCATGGGAATTAAAGATTTGCACGCGACACACCTTCTTATTTTGGTTAACCTTTTAGTAAATTTAGTTGGTTAAATTTGCTTCGGCGGTTTTTCAGCTATTGCGGACACAGGATTTGTAAAGGAACAAACTTATGACCTTTGATAATGACCTTTACCTTGGTTGTGAAAAACCTAAATTGTGTGCGTGACACACCTTCTCATTTTAGTAAACCTTTCTGTGAAGTTTGATAAAATTCACTTCAACGGTTCTTGAGTTATTGTTGACACACGCTTTGGAAGGGAAAAACATTTGACCTTTAATTGTGACCTTGACCTAGGTCATTGGAACCTCAATTTTGTGCACGACACACCTTCTCATTTTGGTTTACTTCTCTGTAAAGTTTGATTCAATTCTCTTCAGCGGTTTATGAGTTATGCCGAACACATGATTTGTAACGGACGGACATACGGACGGACGGCGCGATTTTAATATGCCACCCGAAGTTCCTTAGGGGCATAAAAACATTTTCAAGGTAGATGGTCTCAAAGTAAGCCTTAAAACATGTAGAGATGTACACGAAACACACAAATGCACATACATTATACCGTATACGGGGTAATATTTGCGGGTTTAAATTTTCGCGGTTAAGAGTGAAAAACATAAACATTATTTTTCGCTATTTTTAATTTTCGCGGTTAGCAACATGCTAATTTTTTTCACTTGAACTAGTTCGTTCATTAACCTGCGGCAGCCCTGCCGCAGGTTAATGAACGAACTAGTTCCAGTGAAAAGAAGTGGCTCAAATGGAAAGTACCAGCAATTACCGAAGCAAAGAGAAACAAACTGTGTCTACAGCAGATACTTTGTAAGAAACAGGAAATTATTTCGCGATTTTAATATTCGCAGTTTCTAAGTGACCACGAAATATCGCGAAAAATACATTGTATACGGTATATATTGAGTGGAGAGTAACAGAGAAAAAAAACAACAACAACCAAAAAAGGTGTATTTGACAATATGCAAATAAATATTAGCCATGACCTCTGAAAAAGTTTGGGTAATTTCTGAGCTTAAAAATAAATTAAATCTTCAACTGGACGTATTTGATGCAGTGCGCGGCAAAATGCAAAAAGAGCCTTGAATGATCTTGGATGCTCTACGTTTGAATGAAGGAATAAACAAGGGTGATGCTACCATCATTTTGTTCATTATTACTGCTGTATTGACTGAGTTGATATTTGCATATTAGTGCATGTGGAAATATATAGAATGTTTCGTTACCATAGTTAAGGCATTCTGATTTGTACATATGAAAAGCTGAAGACAATTAGGTGCCGAAATACATGTACTTTGTTACTGAATATCATTTTATCAGACGACACCGCTGTTATTCAGTGGATAACGTAGCGTCATAATAATCGTATGACCACACATGTAACAACACTTTGGCGTGTACACGTAACGTCATTGACAACAACTGTGTCAACAATGCGTCTTCTGATAGAAATACTGTTCATTTTGAAGGCGATAAAATCCCAAGGGTCATATGATAATGAGAATCCTACACTCATGGTCATTTCCTATGAAATTTATGAAACTCGCTGAAGGCTCGTTTCATAAATTTCATAAAAAATGACCACTCGTGTGAGATCCATCACATGACCAAATTTCAATATGAAAACAATTTTGGAAGTCTTAGAATGACTTTGTGTACGTCAACATGTAAACCAAGATGTTGTTCATCAGTATAGAATATTTGGAGATTTTGCAAAGCATTTAATGCAAATAATTTGATTTTATGATATTCTGGCTACATGTACAACTTACTCGCTCTTTCAAACGGTATAAGGTTTACCCTTGTATCTTGTCTTGGCTGATTTGGAAATTCACACAGTTTTTGGCACTTTAAAGACCCTTTTGCTGCGTTGCGCACCATGCATTGAAATTTTAAGAGATTAGTTTCATCCCGTCTTTAACTGATTTTGTCACGTCTTCATTGTGTCAGTCAGTTCGTTCTAAGAATTGCATGATTTAAAGATGAATGATAATACCTGAATACACTGTAAAAATCGCGCTTACATATGTAGCTAAAAAAGACAAGTGGTTACATGTGTAGGTGTAAACATGTTAAGGAATATGTCATATAGCTAAACATGTTCGCTTTTTCTATTATTTTTCCGGACAAAGTCTGCTAAACACGTTTTATTCTGTTACGCGTTTCGGATGAATCCATTCTCTCTTTTCCCCGTTGAAGAACAAAAAAAAAAAAAAAAAAAGAGATGAAAATGTTGACAGAGAAAATTTTCAAAATAAAAGGAAGATTTAACCAGTTTTGTACATGTTTAATTTCTAAACATAAACCTAAACATGTTGCCAATTGAACATGTTACGATTTAAACACATAAAAAATCGGACCGCATTTTTTGCATTGATTCTAAACGCATTTTTTACAGTGTAGTTAAAGACAGTGATTAGAAACTGACAAAATCAAGGTCCACATCCCACACACGAGACCAAAGGGAGGGAAATATGAAAAAAAGTTTGTAAAAACGATTCCTGGGAATTAGATGATAAGAGAATTAAATGAGCCACGACACGACAAAACCAACAAAGTGTTTGTGCGCCCAGTGCAGACTCAGATCAGCCTGGGCATCCGCCCAGTCTGATCAGACTCTTTGCTGTCCGCATGGAGGTAGCTAAGACCCTTAGCTACCCTTTGAGCGCTTAGCAAAGAGTCTGGTCGGGATGGGCGGATGCCCAGGCTGATCTGAGTCTGCGCTGGGCGTACAACCACTTTGTTGGTTTTCTTGAGTCGCGGCTCAAATGAATGTACTCGAGGACTTTTTGTTTTAAGGCCATATTTAAAAACTTATGTTTGATTGGTTTATCAGGATTTTGTTTGTTTATTTACATCAATGCTGTAAACGTTACACGTTTCACATAACGGTCAATTGGCCTTTCCAGTATTTAATTTTACTTTGTTACTTAGACATATTAAACACGGAATTAAATGACTTGTAAAAAAAGTATTTGTTTGAGAAAATCTGAAGCTCCTGTTTAAAGAATTTCATTTTGGAATTTCATTGGAAAATTGACGGAGCATGGCAAACAATGTTTGTCATGCTTATATACCAATGATGTCATAGATATGTTACCATAGCAACTATGGAATAACCTGATCAGACTGGGCGGATGCCCAGGCTGATCTTAGTCTGTGCTAGACACACAACCACATTGTTGGTTTTGTCGTGTCGCGGCTCACTATTACCTGGCAAAGTGTAATTGATTTAGTAATTTGCACTACAGTTTAAGTGCCGAGAGGTTTGCTTATAAATACTAATTCCTCTTTCTGATAGCTTAAAATTGCCTGACCAAGGGTCTAAACTTATAATGTCCCCCACCATTGGGGTGAGAGATACTGTTGTTGGTGCGGATCCCCTCTGTCTAGGCGTCAGCGTCGGCTCATGTCTGCACTCTATCTCCTAAAGAGATGAATGGATTTTGACGAAACTTGCATAGATACATCATAGGGAAGTGACTAAGAATTGTTTAGATTTTGATGACATTGATCCTATTTTCTAGGTCACAGGAAGTCAAATATTGTAGAAAAATGGCTTATCTGCACCATATCTCCTGAATGGATAAATTGATTCAACCCTAACCTGCACAAATATATCAATGGGAGTTGGGAAAGAACTAGTTCGTTTTTTGTGACCTTAATCCTATGTTCACGGTCATAGGAGGCTAAAGAGTGTTGGAAAATGGCTTGTCTGCACCATATCTCCTAAATGGCTGGATGGATTTAGACCAAACCTTTACAGATATATAATTTGGAGATATAAATAACTTTTTGGATTTATGTGACCTTGACCCTATTGTCAAGGTCACAGGAGATCAAAGAATGTTGAAAAATGGATTGTTTGCGCCATATCTCCTGAATGGATGGATGGATTTTAACCAAACTCAAACAGATATATCACTATGAGATACAAAAGAATCAATTAGGTTGACTTCATTTTCAAGGTCACAGAAGGTCAAAGAACATTGAAAATGGCTTGTCTCTACTATATCTCCTGAGTGCACCAGATAAGCAAATATAAAGTTGTTTCCACGACTTATATAAAATCAGAAGTCATTACATGAAAAACAAGCGATATAAGTCACATTTTTACAATAGCCCATCAGACAGCCATTAACAACGTTTTCTTCGGAAATAAACATTCAGACTGGGATTCAGACCATGAACGAATAAAATGAAAACACAATTGTTAGCATCCGATCTGTTACTGAGCCTGAAGGAATGCTTAAAACTAGGCTTAATTGACAGGCACTCAGTAACTGCACTATAACTGTAATTAATGGTGCGTTTCAAGACGATGCATTCCGCATATAAAAGGACGTACAAAACATCTCTGTGTGTATATGCAAGTAATAATGAAGCAACAACAATCATAAAAAATAATATTAATAACATAAAAAAATGCCCAGTTTGAAAGCAGATATTAACAGAAGTTGCATATGAACGATAAATACTTTACTTTACTTAAGAAACAAATCAGCTCTAGCAGTGAATTGTAGAGTAATAATTCACTGGAGGTCAGTTTTTAAAGTAGAGCATATCACGAGCGCGGAGCGCGAGTGATATATCTTCTTTTAACTGACCGACAAAAAGTGAATTATTACTCAACATTTCAATGCTGGAGCTGAACTATTTCGATTCTAACACTAAAAAACGCTGAAAAAGTGTTCTTTTCATTCAAATTCTCCCAACCTTCCTGCCAGCGCTTTCATGCTCCCGCCAATATTCTTAACTGTATCTAAGATGAATGTACGCTTTTATGGCGGTTTTAGAAAGAAAAAGAGACGTTAAACCGTCTAACGTCTCAAAACGTCACAAAATTACGTCAGTATTGCCAGTGACGTCAGCAATTAGACCCAAGCGCTCCGAAACAGTGAATTGTTGCAGAATAAAACACGGAAACCTTCCATTGCTTCTATAGGCGCACTGTGTTAGAATTCAGGGTCTGACATATATGTGCGTTATCCTGTGTAATTACTCTGTGTTATTTTTATGTATATATGAATTATCTGAAAATAATATTATTGAAATCAAATAAATAAATAAATAAATAAATAAATAAATAAACAGAGCAAATTAAAAATAAATAAATAAATAGGCAAGAAACAATAACTAGAAAATGTGTTTATGAAACACTATGCCCCCAACCATATGCTTGCCTCTAAAGAAGGCTCATCCCATAATGTTTGTACCTTTGTACCATAGACTTTAATGCACTTAGTCGAAAAAGGGGCTTAACTTTGTCAATTATTTATGATTTTTCTTTTAAAATTAATCACATCATTTATTACCTTCGGCAATATCTTCCTGCAAAATATCATGATCCTAGTATCAGGGGTTCTCCAGGTATTTTGTTCACAAGGTTCCATAGGCTTATAATGCACTAAGCTGAAAAAGGGACATAACTCAGTAAAAATTCACCAGGTCATCTACACCTTGGGCACTAAAGTTTCAAGTTCCTAGCCCTTATTTCTTTCAAGGTTACCTTGATGATAAAGTCAAAATGTCAAAATTTTCAAAGTGCCATAACGCCTACAAAAATTAGCAAAATTTGTTCAAAAGTTGATCAGTTCATTTACTTATCATCTCAAATTAGCTGGCAAAGTTTCAAGCCTCTTGCTCAAAAAGTTTTCAAGATATCTTGCTGACTAAGTCAAAATGCAGAAATTTCAAAGGGCCATAACTCCTACAGAAAATTGACGAAATCTGTTTAAAAGTTAAATATTTCATCTACTCATCATTCCTAATAAGCTATCAAATTTTCAAGCCCCAGCTCAAATACTTTTCAAGATATCTTGCTGACAAAGTCAAAATGCCGAAATTTCCAAGGGGCGTAACTCCCTCAAAAATTGACAGAATTCTTTCAAAAAATTATCACTTCATTTACTTTCCATTTCCAACAGGCTGACGAAGATTAAAGTCCCTAGCTTTTATACTTTTCAAGATACCTTGCTGACAATGTCAAAATTTTCAAAGGGCCATAACTCCTACAAAACTTAGCGAATATTTTTTCAAAAAATATTCAGTTCATGTATTCATCATTCCTAATAAGCTGTCAAAGTTTCAAGCCCCTAGCTTTGATACTTTTTAAGATATCTCGCTGACAATGTCAAAATGGATAAATTTTCAAAGAGCCATAACTCCCTAAAAAAAATAACGGAATTCGTTTAACAGGTAATCTATTCATTTACTTATCATCTCCAATAAGCTGACAAAGTTTAAAGTCCCTAGCTTAAATATTTTCAAGATATCTTGCTGTTGATGGAAGTTCACTCAAATGTTAATCAATAAATTTACTTATCATCTTCAATAAGCTGACAAAGTTTCAAGCTCCTAGCTTTAATACTTTTGAAGATATCTTGCTGACAAAGACAAAATGCGGAAATTTTTAAAGGGCCCTAACTCCCTCAAAATCTAAAGGATTTCGTTCAAAAGTTAAACAGTTTATCTACTTATCATTTCTAATAAGCTTCTAAAGTTTCAAGCCCCTAGCTTAAATATATTTCAAGATATCTTGCTGACAAAGTAAAAATGTGGAAATTTTCAAAGGGCCATAACTCCTACAAAAATTGACGGAATTGTTCAAAAATTAATCAGTTCATTTACTTATTATTTTAAAAAAAAGTTGGCAAAGTTTCAAGCTCCTAGCTTAGATTGTTTTTTAGATATCTTGCTGACAAGATTTTATTACGAATTTTTGCCAAGGGGCATAACTCGAAAAAGGGAGACAACTCGGACAAGAAAACACGTGTCCCTAATTTTTCATGACAAATGCATATATGAAATTTCAAAACTTTAGCATGCACGGTTCCTAAGATATGGTATGCGTGACTAATGGACGGACGGACGGATGGACGGACGCATGGACGGACGCATGGACAATCCAGAAGCAATATGCGCCCTCAACTTCTTCGGAGTTGGGGCAACAAAACGGGAACATTCTAATTATACTGCACCAAGTACAACCAAATGAACCAGTCAATTTTTGATAGGTTATACATCAAGGCCTATTTGATCTATCGTAATGTTTAATATGAATACTTTGAAATGAACAACAATAGCCTCCGGAATAGAATGTAACTGCTGTATGCTTGTAACAGCTTGATATATCTGGTCTCTTATTCCGTCCCATACTTTTCGGTAATGTCCTGCAGCCTTACAACAATTAATTAACACTTTAATCACCAGAGACGAAAATAGACGAATTTGCAAACAGCGTAGATCCGGCTGAGGCTGCTCATCGTGACCCGCCTCATCTAGATCTACATTGTTTGCCCTCTAGTCTTTGAATTCTCAATATGTTGTATCTTCGACAAGACAATTTTTGAAGTTTGCAGACGTAAATTTGTCGTCTGCCTTTTGACGCTTAAAGGATGAAGCCTATTCACAAGGAGGTAGAGTTACAGCTTGCAGTCTCCGTTACATACAGCACAAACAAATTATCAATAATCGGTAATCTGAAATATAGTGCTGAGCGAAGCCTCTGCTAAGACTGTATTATTTAAGCCTTCATTAGGCACAAGCTAGAAGGTAACTTAGCCTGTTGCACGGCTCATTCTTGTCCAAATGTGGAACTGAATTATCCGTCGCGGTTTTTTTACATTCTAACGTAAACGGAATTAACGATTAACGTTAGGAAACCAAGGCATGCTACTGGTGCTGATCAGTTGCCAACAATTCATTTCATTGATGGGTGGTACAATTGGATATATTTTCGTGATACTGAACTTACTTGGAAATTCAAACAGTGTAAGTAATCTTGTTGTTACTTTTTTTATCTTTATGGTTTAAAACATAGAGGACAACACCTCTTTGATATCTATATTTTTCGTATGATTTATAATAGGTGGCAGGGACTCAGTGTACTTACTCTAAGTCAGTTTTTCATCGTCACACATGAAAATCTGCCCCAATCATGTAAAAATAGAAAAAAAGCTTGCAAATGATACTTAGATCAGATCTTTTACTTTCCATACTAAATAGCAAATATAATGATCATAAGGTTAAACCAAGTGTACAGTGTTATGCAAGAAAATGGCCTAATTTTATGAAACATTAGCTTCTTAATTAGTAAAATTTCTAGAATAAAAATATACATCCACACATAAACGACGCCAGTCGGTCAAAAATAATAGACAAATTGAAAAAAAAAATCATTTTTGACGCAATCTGCATTCGATGCGAGCCAATTGTCACCGATGACGGTCACGCTTAAATCATGTGTGTGCCAGTGGCTGTCAAGTATATTTTTATATGAGAAAAAGATAATCGGTTTCCTTTATTGCTGTGTAGTCGTATCACTGCTGAAATACTTCCACTCATAAAACGAAGAAAGCACAAATGCAAGTTTTCTTCATGAAAATAAAGATTGTCTTTAATGATTCGTAGCTTTCCGGTAAGGCGTCTCCGCTGATAACTGATGAAAAGGTCTTCCTTAAACGGTAGAAAGTAGATCATTACACTTGCTCTGTAACGTGGACAAGCTGCTAGTCCGGGATACAGACTTATTCTGTACTAAATTAGTGTTAAATATAACTATTGTATTCGTCACTATAGTACTCATTGTTGATCTCATTGAGTGATTGAGTGAGTGAACTCGGGTCCCACCAACAAGAAGCTCATACGGAGATGGGACCTCGGTTTAAAGTCTCATTCAAAAGACCAGAGAAGCGGGTGGTCGATCTTGCGACCCCTTGATTGGTGGTCAGGAGTGTTTTGTTGATCTAAAATTCTTTAATATATATTTAGGCTGGCGAGAATCTGGATTTGTTTTTCAAATGGCAGATTGTTTCAAAAATTACAACTGACGGAGTACTGGTAACCTCGGTCTATTTTTGTACAACAAGCGTGTGGCACTGTATAAAATGTTTGGGGTTTTCTTTGCCAAAAATGACAATAATTACATAACAAAAGTATTTCAAAGACCTCGCAAAGTACATTATAAATGATAAAAGTTACTGTAACTATGTTAGGATCAGTCTACAACTTGAAGATTTTGGCAAGAAGGAAAATATCATAAAAGCGAGATTTTTCGAGGTTTTAGGACTTTCTTGGAGAGAAGATCGCACGGTTAGAGAGCCATGCTTAGAAATTCGATCCTCATCAGGCCAGTGCTTGAAAAATAAATCCTTTATCATAGGACGCCGCCGTTAATCAATGGATAACGTCATGTCATAAAAATCGTATGACCACACGTGTAATAAAAACTTTGGCCGGTACACGTAACGTCATGGACAACGTCCATGTCAACAATGCGTTTTCTAATTGAAATAATGTTTAGTTCGAAGGCGTTAAAATCATATTTTTAAGGATCGTATGATAAATAAAATCTTACATTCGTAATCGTTTCATATGAAATTTGTGAAACTCGCCGAAGCTTGTTTCATAAATTTCATATGAAATGACCACTCGTTTAAGATCTTCTGTTTATTTTGATCCAGCAGTACATCGACAGGTGAGAAAGCAATGATGAGGAACCGACAGAATCGACTTCTATATCCTGCCGTAGACATCAGTCGAATGAAAAAATGTTAAAAGACAGCAAAAGGAGAGGATCGGTCCAGTATTTCATTTGCAACAAACCAGGATTCATTGAGCCTCTAACAACTAACTGGCTCTATATAGCCACAAGGCTATTGGTTAACTTTATCTTCCCAGCAGCCACAAGAAAATCACAATACAGCTATTGGTTGAACGTGGCGGACACATTTGATCTTTCTTTCTTTACAGTCAATAAGTCTCATTTAACGAAATAAACTTCATAGTTATGGTTAGCTTAGTGAGCTACTAGACTCTGATGCTAAAATCTGGGTTTGATCCTTGGCAGTGCCGATAGAATTACGGTGTCCAAACTCATTTTAATTAACGGTAAAACCATTTGAGCCGCGATACGACAAAACAAGCAATGTGGTTGTGCGCATAGCGCAGACTCAGATCAGCCTAGGCATCCGCCCAGTCTAATCAGACGCTTCGCTAAGCGAAGGGTAGCTTAGGGTCTCCGCTACCTCCATGCGGACAGCGAAGACTTTGATCAGACTGGGCGGATGCCCAGGCTGATCTGAGTCTGCGCTGGGCGCACAACCACATTGTTGGTTTTCTCGTGTCGCGGCTCATTTATAAGTATGTTATTAGAGAGTGTGCCGTCTTCAGATAAGGGCATTAACAGGAGAGTACCCATTCAGGACGAGATTCTGCGCAGGTAAAAGATCATTCTGTAGTATGTAGTATAGTTACAGTAGGTTCAACCCGCAAAACTACAGTGGTCAGATGCAATATCAAAAGGAAAAACTAAAGAATATTCTCATAAAGCACTTCATAATCAAGTAGTCCACTGGGTACACAACATTGATCAAAAGTGAATCAACCTCAATTGAACCTCATGACGTATTATCAAGGTTGATTCAATGTTGAGTCAACGTTCTGTGCATGCTGGGAGCCTAAGTGCATTGCTTTGCTAAGTACTGGAGTACTGGTATTATAAGCGACATTGCCACTGTGTGGTTCTTGCCAGTATTTTTATTTTTTTATTTTGTGCGTGTTCATTTAGCTGCATTTCTTCGATCTTTAGTTTGCTTTGATGAAGAGCAGATGCAACCTCGTGTAAATTTCATCCTTGAAACAGCGGGTTATTCAGCCATTCATTTATCATTTCTTCACTTTATTTACGAAACACACCCAAGTTTCTCTCATATTTCACGGACAACAATTGACTGACACTTCTAATGGAAATATAAATGATCAGGTGTACCAATTTAATAACGGTTGCAGCAGATTAAGTCAATGGCAAAGGGAAGAATTAATCTCGAAAAGCTGCAATATTAATCCAATGATTTAGCTTTGGCTGATACATGTAATTTTCATTCCTATGATTATTCTTTGACCACTATTTTTCTGACATTTGGAGGACACGCTACATATTTATAACAAAAATCGCCATATTGCGCCAATACTTAGAAACAGTTATTGCAACTCATATACAAGTTGCAATACGTTTATTATCAAGTACGCTGCTTTAATGTAGACGAATACTGAATAGAAATATTGGCGGGGCATTCAAACCATTATACCGTCTAAATAACCCAAAGAGCTATAAAATATTTGGATAAGAAAAAAAAAACAATTTTCACAGTTTTGATTTCCTAAAAACAATATTTTGTGTTTCTACATACTTCTTTTACACATTGTCCATTAAAATTCATATCTCTATCACATGAATGCACTTTCATTCCAGCAAATCATATAATCTGTAATATAGGATATTTGAAACAAACTGATAAAAAAAATTGCAGTTTTCTTGTTAATAAGTATATTTTTTACATTCTTTGAAAAAATGCAAGAAAATTGAATTTCATGAAAAAACGTCATGAAAAATATATTCAGTCGATGGGGCATGCTTATGCATATTATTTTAGTAAAACTTACATCGTATGTTAAAAAATAAAACAAAAAAAACAAAAACACATTTCATAATTTCGTTTCATAGAAAAACAGTGATATCCCCAAAACTGACTGCCCAAACTTGCACCTGCTGCAAGCACAGCCGCCCCTTGCCCTATTATTTATTTTCCTGTTATTCGGTTCTACCATAGAGTAATGTCGACAAAAATGCGCAGATGGAATGGAAACTGTGAAGATCTTGATCATTCTGGTTCCTTAGGAACAGTCTGATCTCGGTTTCCACTGTTTGTACAGACCTATGTGCCCGAAAACTTAGGATCTTTACGGTAGACATTGTTAGTGTGCATTATAACTGTATATACTCAACAGTTAATCGTTTTGATGATGAACAATAATGCTGTTTTGTTTTTTTAAACAACTAAGAACAGAGTTCTTGCGTATTCGTCCACCTTAAATAACTTCACGAGTCGTCAGAGTTTAAATTAGATTCGCCCTAACGGAATTCCAGAAGTAAAAAAAGTTTTGATTTTGGTTTTATTAGTCGTTTCATTTGCTTTATCACGCATGCAAGTAAATACGTATTTAAAATTTGTTAAAATTACAAAGTAAAAATTCGACATGAAAGTGCGCAGAGGCGTGCCAAAAGTTTGTTAGTATGTTTTGATGAAATTTCAACAAGCGTCTGTGTATTTGCATTTTGACTATTACGCACATTATTATATAACTTGTTTTCGCTATACGAATTTCAAGCGCCTATTATATATATGTATTACATTCTTAGCGAAGAAATGCAAGGATTTCTTGTCAATATAAATATGCTATTTTCAGTTCTCGACGAGGATTTATTTCCATAAATCCCTGTATCCCTGTGGATTGGATACCTTCCTCATAATATTAGGAGATTACTTAATAATGTACAATCAGGTACCGGCTTTTAGAATTACTTTCCTAATAAGCTCTTTCTTTCCATAGCAGTTGTAGCTATAAAAACACCGCTGGAGTTGCCTTTTATGATCTTGAGAAAAACAACAGACGCTAAACAAACCTATAACAAACTTTGATGTGTATTTCTAGCGTATGGACATGAATGATTTTACAAAAGTGCCATTTTATGTGAAATTGCATTTTCTTTTACGATACACGCTCTGCAGTGTGCAATAAGAACCGTTTCCGTCAGCTCATAACAGACTTTCATCGAGCGGGCCTATGGAACAGTAGCCGTAGAGACGATGATTGTAAAAGCATGATGCAGATTCCATTGGCCAGTAATTTATTCTGATTATAACAAACATTGGCCCGATCAAAAACGAAATTGCGGTCAAAACAATTCAGTTTTCATGTATCCTTTCGCGTTATTGTGTTCAGGCTCTCGGAAGGACACTTGAAAACACACAGATGGAAATAGTCTTCAAATCGAAGACATATTTATGTAATTCACAGTTTATTGAATCGTCCCATTTCGGATTTATAAACCTTGGGAGGTTGAAAGATCTGATAAAGAAAATCGTCCTTCGGACTCGTTTCTTTATCGGACTTTAAGGTAGACGAATAGTGAATAAAAATATTGGCGGGAAATTCATTTCATTATACCAGCTGAATAACCCAAAGGGCTATAAAACATTTGGATAAGAAAAGACAATTTTTCACCGTTTTGTTTTCCTAAAAACCTAAAAAAAAGAAACTTTTGTATAACATACTTTTTTTTACACATTTTCCATTAAAATTCATGTCTCTAGCACATGGATGCACTTTCATTTCTGCAAATCATATAATCTTTAATATAGGGTATTTGAAAGAAACAGGTAAGAAAAATTGCAATTATCTTGATAATAAGTATATTTTTACATTTTTTTAAAAGATGCAAGAACATTGAATTTCATGAAAACCGCCATGAAAAATATATTCAATCGATGGAGCATGCTTATGCATATTGTTTTAGTAAAACTTACATTGTATGATACAGAATAAAACAAACAAAAAAAAACATTTCACCGTTTTGTTTCCTAGAAAAACAATGTTTAAGTTAAAAAATATCCCCAAAAAAGACTGCCCAAATACTGCACCTGCAGCAAGCACAGCCGGTCCTTACCCTGTGATTTATTTTCCTGTTGTTCCGGGTCTACCATAGAGTAATGCCTCAAAAATGCGCAAATGGAATTGAAATTGTAAAGATCTTGATCATTCTGGTTCCTAAGGAACAGTCTGATCACGGTTTCCACTGTTTGTACAGACGTATCTGCCCGAAAACTTAGGATCTTTACGGTAGACATTGTAATTGTGTTTATATTCAATAGTTGATTGATTTCACCATGGACAATAACTCTGTTATGTGTTTTAACAAGTCAATACAGAGTTATTGTGTATCTAAATACCTTAAACCTCCCCCGGAATCCCATACCTTAAATGAGACGATTAATAAGCTCTATATAAACTGTATTCACAACATAAATATTTGGGTGGCAGTATTTTAGCGTAGCTCTCTACGAATCAGCATGAAATGAAAATCCTGAATAATTCTTAAGACGCAGTTTTGCACACATCAGCGGTTTTAAATCGTTTCAGACGATAACATCTACGGATCTATTTGTTGTTATCATAATTTATCTAATTGTATTTCTAGAAGTGAAATAGACCAAAATATGAATGTATATGTAGGTCAGTTAAAAGTGCAGATTGATTTTGCGCACACCATAAGATACATTTACATATGCGGCTCGACTGAATTTTGTTTATTGTAAAATAATTAACATCTGTGGTGTCAAAATTTCGCGGTTTAATAATCCGACGTTTTGGTACATTTTAATGTTGGTATTTATGAAATGCCACGGGTAGTCAAGAAAATTTGATGTAAATTTGTAACATTTTTTTTTTTTTACTTTTCGATTAAACTATACGTTAGACAATATTCATCGAAGTGATTCTAACGGGATGCCATAATGTGTAGTTCAACTGATAGTTTTCTTTTGCTCCGGTATTTCAGTGGTGTTGTCTGGCTTCCCAGGGGTCTCCTGGTGTCACAAATCGTTCTTTCAGTTGAGCCGTCATCTCTGATTCACCATAGCCTTATCCGTGATTTGTTTGTTTCCGGTGATGATTCATTGATGAGTTAGGAAACCTTCATGCAGTCCAAACAGCTAACTTAATGTTTCAAACCACTGCAGAAGCAGAGGTTTGGGCCCAGTAAAACATGTTTAAGCCCCCAGTAATCTTCATTATTACTTCTGTTGCGGTTCCTTGATGTTATATTGTGCTGTGTCCGATTGTCTATGGTCTTTGGCGGTTGGGTCACCCGTATTGCTGCCCAATCTGCCTTCTGTTTTGTTTTGTTTTGTAACTAAAATAAAAAAAATAGGTAAAAATAGATGTTGATGCTGTTATTGGGGTAGCTGAATGACCATCTGTTTGGGAAAGAGCCGCTCATTCGGTTTACTGTGCGTGTCTTTCGTAAACTTGTGTCACTTTCTGTGTATATGTGCTTCTTTCCGTATTGCTTTTGAGAGCGGAATGTGGGATTTGATTGTATTAATTCCTGATCATTGCCAATCTTTTTACTTTTCATGGAACGGTATAGAAAATATCTCAAATACCCGTTGGGTTCCCATTTGTATCTGAGCCGTCTCTGTCCCAGCTAATGTCCGCGAGGATATTCTAAATAATATACAGTTGAACCTGTCTTATGGGGTCATTGTATTAAGGGGATACCTGTCTTTAGCAGCCATATTTTGTGGGTTCCCTTAGACCAAAATACTGTGCAAATGAACCTGTATCAAGGGGACACCTGTCTTAATCAGCCAGTTTTTGTGGGTCCCATGGGTCGACCCTTTAAGACAGGTTTGACTGTATACAAAGTCAAAGACTAAATGAAGGCTGGCAAACTATAAAACTACAATAGGAGCATCGCCTTGGAACTGTCAGCAATAAATTAGTTGGGGCTTGAATGGATTATGCATGAACGAAACCTCGCCTGGTCGTACACATACAAATTTTTCGGTCTATGTGAAGGGCTTCTGTCCCATTATTGGACAGTCACGTGACTCCGAGTAAAGTTTTTCCTTTTATCGAGAGGCATAAATTTGATTATTTTTATGTGTTTAAGTGTGTTTTGACCGGAATTTTATGGATAATATAGTGTGCAAAGGTACTGTGCTTTTAAATATGTATGTTTTATATCTGAAGTTCATATGATTATTAGACAGGTCTGGTCGGTCCAGCGTTATCAATAGGCATTTTCGACATAAGCTTGCTATATCTGCTTTTTAAATTGTCTCGCCGTAGGAGGAAAACTATCTTCAGCTGCGGACGACCATATCAGCCTGCACACATTCTCAGGTTAGTCAGGACATATGCAATATCTGATAACTGCAAAATTTCACCAATGTTTAGGGGAACTGCGCTCGCTATAGCGAGATGTACCCATGCTCAGGTTAGTCTTAGTATCAGCAGATCGTATCCAGAAATTCGCGCGGCGCATCCCATACATTGTATAAATGTATCACTATCAAGCGTTACCAACATAAAGTATAACAATATGTATTCTCATTGTTTACCTATTCTCATTGTGTATATGAACGCTTGTTTTGTGTTAAAATGTCCTTTGAGATATCACTGTGTATCAAGCGCTTTCACATACTTGCAAAGAGAGGGAGGAAAAGAAAAAGACGAAGGAAAAATAAAATTTATAAAAAAAAGTCCGAATGCCGCACATACTGCAGTCCAATACAAGCAATAGCTTTTACAAAAAGCAAGCAGTAATTGGAAGCTATTATCAAAAGGCCGTGTCCGATGTGACACTTAAATTCTACAATGACCGAGTTTTCATAGTTGACTGTACACATAAACTTGCTTGGGAGATGATTTTTCTTCAATTTATGACCTAGAATTACGAAACTTAGGTAAAATCTATACTATGCTCCACAACCCCGCCATTAATGCTGAGGGAATATATGTTGGCTTCAGTGCGGATTTCGTAGGCATCTGCGTCTGTGTCTGCGTCACATATTAAGTCCTTCTGTGGCCTTGAAAATAAGGTCAAGGTCACCAAAATTTGATCACTTCTTAAGCTTGTCCTAATGATATATCCATGCAAGTATCGTGGAATCGCGCTTATTGTTTCAAAAGACATCGTAGGTACAGGAAATTGTCACGCCTACGCAGACGCAGAAAATTTAACACTTTAAGACCTCCTGTGACCTTAAAAATGGGGTCAGATTTAACAAAACCAAATCAGCTGTTGGGCTTGTCCGTATTGTGTTTCCAAGCAAGCTTGATCAAATTGCACGGATTCAAGTTTGGTAAAATTCCACCCATCGATTCAAGAAATGGGTACAAAGCTAACTGTCACGCTGACGACGACACAGACGCCGACGGGATCCACAATGAAACCAATACGTCTCCTTTCATCATAATTATGTGGTGGTGGTGAGGGGGTGGGGGTACAAAATCTAGCAGATAAGATATTACTTTGGATACAGTTTTATAGTACTAGGTTATAAAGTTGAATGGAAACCATCTTCCAAACAAGTATATGTATTCAGTCAACCATGAAAACTAGGTCATGGTGATATTCTGGTCACATCACCCGATCGTCCTTGTCAAGATGCTGCCTGGACATGAGTTGGATGATTGCTGGTCAGTTTATTTAGCAATGACGCCAAGAAATATTAAAAACAGAGATCTAAAATATCAAAAATGCTGGATGTAAAAGGAAGTCTTTTTTGTCATATGTTAAAATTAAACCAAGTAAAATGATATGGAAGCATATTTTAGATGTCCTGTTAATCATTGTATTACATGCTGTCTGTCTGTTGTACTTTCCTACCAAATGAGAAAATATTACAAGACAGACTAAAACCATGTAGAATTAACCCACCCACTTCTGTCGACCCATAGCTCAGTAATTAGGGGCTTCTGTCCAAAGTTACAAATGGGTCAATAAACTAGACACACTTGAGTATACCATCAGTCAAAAAAGAAAATTTTGGTAGGATGCAGAAAGCCCACGTTATTGATACCCCTCCTTTTCGTTCAACTATATTAGTTTTGTAAGGATAAAATTATCACAATTCTATTCTGTTTCAATTCTCGTAACGACCAACCCCAAGTGGCTGATTGAAATATCACAAATATAGCCCTTGATTTAAAGGGTATTTTTACCGAAAATTTTGCATTTTTGGACTGATCCGAAGGTCAATTTGTTTATTTTCAACAATCGCATAGAATCTTGGTTATACTCATCTTCGCTAGTCAAGGAAACTAGGTCCACTTTGTTCCTTACTTACCTGTAGCCGAAGGCCCATTCGCAAGTCGGATTTTCCAGCAGCGCAGCAGTGACTTTTTTCCCTTGGCGCGTTATTTTTAGGCCAACTGCAAAACAGTCCCACAACTTCGCATAATTGTTCAAAAACACTGATGACCGTATCTATTGTTGTTTTGTTGCTTAACGTCCACGTTACACATCTATGGTCAAGTCGGGACGGTCAGTTAAACCTAACCACACTATTCGTGGGCAGGCTTAGAACTTCTAATCGGTTAATTGCTTTTACTTTCGCCAGTAACTGACTACTGCCGTTCTTGAAACAGCGGAAGGAGAAAAGAAAGGATGCGGCCGGACGGGGTATCGAACCCGGGACCTCTGTGACTGTCTCTAATTGTTTACGGTAAACACGATATTTTTCTGTAGACAAGGGCGCCTGTTATGCGGAAAATGTTGTTATGGATAATTTGATCGGATGCGATGGGAGTTGAAATGGCACATTGGGAAATTCGAATTACGATTTTTTTTCTGGAGAACATCGTTATGACAATCGAAACAACAACAACGACAGTTAGAAAGACTACCAATCCATATTCAACTTCACTTTTTATATTCCGCTTCTCATACATGTAACGGTTGGAAAGATTTATATCTCAATGAAGTCCGATTGACTCACAGTGTCCCGGTACTGCGGCCTTGGCTGAGTTTCGCTGAGGTGTGAAACATCGTAATATAAGAATATATATACACACACAATTCTACATCCAGTGGATCTCGGACACGGTACCAGCAGAAGGCGGAATATCTCCAACAGTAAACGAGATCCCGTTGCACACAGCCTTTCATTATCACTCGCCCATCGACTTGATATGACTGAAATACTGTTATAAAGGAACTAGCCTGGCTCCAGTCGAATATGTATGTTGTTACCCTGGTGGTCAAGAACTGCGACTGCTTGGGGATAGTATATACCCTAATGACTATCCGCCGATAACACCCTACAGGGAAGTTGCTACATGAATTAGAAATGTTGTCAGATTTGAGCAGAGGCGACAGCGGTTGTTTAAGACGAAACTGCGCTCCAGACGGGTGTATGTGGAGCATATTGTAAATGACATTAGAGCATTTCGGTGGCTAGCAAGCATTTATAGACATTGTCGGCATTTACTGCCATCTGTAGTTGAGTTGCGTGCGTGATTAGCACGGCGGAAAACTGATTTTCTAAATACTTTGTAATGTTAGACGTCAATAGACAAATGGATGACTTGCCATTTTACGCCCCTTTTAACAGTTAAGCTGGGACCGCTAAATCACCAGCAGCAGGTAGGCGTTTAACCTACTCAAGCTACTGTGGCTACGTGAGATGTAAAACATATATATTATGTCAGTGGCCTATTATATGAGCCGCGACACGACAAAATCAACAATGTAGTTGTGCGCCCAGCGAAGACTCAGGTAAGCCTGGGCAGCCGCTCAGTTTGATCAGACTCTTTGATAAGTGCACAAAGGGTAGCTAAGAGTCTAAGCTAACAGCATGCGAACAGCGAAGACTCTGATCAGACTGGGCGGATGCCCAGGTTGGTCTGAGTCTGCGCTGGGCGCACAACCAAATTTTGTTTTGTCGTGTCGCGGCTCATATGGTGTTGTACAGAATACATTCATACAGTATACATTTCTATGCTTTATATGTATATTCCTTTGCCTATTTCTATACAAATGTTATTCATCTACGAATGCTCTTGTTGGAATCGGCGAATGTGTAAAAAATTTTAAATAAAAGTGAAAATTTGGTAAACAAATAATGAATCCCCAATAAACAGCTTCTAACGTCTGCTATCGTTCGCCTATCGTCGCTAACGTTCGTTGGTTATTGTACCGTAGCTTATGTCGGAAATCCCTAATAATACTTCAACAGTGTGTGTATTGTCAGTACATTTGGAGCGACTGATTAAGTGACACCGAGTCTATTGCCCCCATAAATGTTTCTACTGAGTCAGTCATATAACGACATGACTGTACCACAATGACCCTTGTCTAGCCAAGCTTGCCTGCCCCACCAGAGTATGCTATATAAAACTGCCAAACAGTGCGGACCCTTGTCTAGATCAGACCTTTGTCTGTGTCTTTTTCATAACGGTTGCCCTTGCCTGATTCCAGTATCGAGACAAAGGGGTTGAGGTGGCTCCGTTGGGAACGCCTAAGATCGCGAGTTAATATATAGACTCTTTTACCTGATGTATGCATTTACCGTGTCTCTCGGGTTGTGTCAGAAGGCGTGGCTCGAAGAGTGATGCTCCTTGCATGCTGAGGCCTTACCATCATTTTTGTTTCAAACTTTTGACGTTTATCGACGTTTATATTGGATCTATTTACAAAAGGAAAATGATGTACCCAGGGGTCTTGGTACTGGTATAATCGGTTGCGTTTGCTTCGATCTTTTACCACCTACAGCCTGAAAAGTCTGTACCGTAAAAATCTAAAATTCGGGAGCCATATTCATAAAACGACTTAAGCGGTTGCTATGCTGTTGCTAAGGCTAAATTTCTTTGAAGGAGATTCCCTACAACTATGAAATTTGCTCTGGAGGAACAGTCTTACAAAGACTGTTCCTCCAGTCCAAATTTCATAGTTGTAGGGAATCTGCTTTATAGATATCTAGCCTTAGCAACAGCATAGCAACGACTTAAGTGGCTTTATGAATACGGCCCCGGGACCTTAAATGATTATCATACTGTTGTCCTATGCAGTAATAACTCTTAAATATGGAGACGGAATTGCGAACAGAGAAGATTTTGATCAGACTTTAATCTAGGTTTGCGTTGTTTGCTTAGATCTCAACTTCCGAATATTATAATTTTTACAACAGTTCGAAGATTTCTGTCCGTCTGGTTGGTTTGTATGTTAGACGGCTTGATGTAGGTAAACCAAGTTACTCTTTCCACGCTCTCCATTAAGATTCTGCCGAGATACTGTCAAAATATATAATACATCTTTTAACTCTCAAGTTCGGTGGAAAAAATCTCGTGTGTCATTTCTGTCAAGCAGGGGAGGTTTGATGCTAACCTGATTATTTTTTAAATAAGTGTTGGTTTACGACTAATCTGCGTTATTTCAGTTATATCCGCCTCCTCTCTGTTTGAAAATGCCTAAGTAACATTTTTTTTCTGCAAAGCCTCTCAGTCAAATTAATATGCATCGTCAACATCCGCACCTTAGAGGACATGCTTACGAGTTCGTTAAAGTTCCTGTATAATAACAGATGTTTTACTTATAACTATTATAGATCTGCATTACATAAGTAGTCGGGGATTACCAGACTCTGTATAGATATCATTATCTTACTTTGCTATGTAAAATAAACTGTTGTGCAATTTTAGATTACGAAAGAACAACTGCAATGCTGTATAATGTCATTGTGCATCCAGTAATAACAAACATCCAATTAAACCAAGAATTATTACAGAGCTTATATGATAATTCTATGATTAACGTATTTTTGGGACACCGCATGTAATTTACGTTACTATCCACCAAGTTAAACAAGCTGATTTTCTACAAGATAGTGTGTTATAGTTTATGACTATTTATGGCAGAATCTTTGACAGTGTGGATCCTGATCAAACGGCTCTTAAGGGCCGTTTGATCTGGGACTACACTGTTTGACCAAACCTTTCTGTCATAATATTTACTCTCATTAGGGTAAATGATACTGGAAGAATGTTTACAATTTATGACACGTGTAGCGCAATATTCTTATTCTCAATTAATGCCATTATCTATATTTCCAAGACAATATTACCCCCACTCTTGCCAGATCTATTTGTCTGGTTATTCTATTGGCAGGAAGTATACAAATCAAATTATTGCATAACAGCTGATCATTTTTGTCTCGCCTGCGAAGCAGAGGCGAGACATATGTATTGCTTTTCCGGTGTCGTCGTCGTCGGCGGCGTCGGCGGCGTAAACTTTTGTCGAGTTTTTGCGTTTAGGTCATTTTCTCAGAAACTATAAAGGCTAGAGCCATGAAACTTGGGTCATGCATACATCTGGAAGAGTACATCTGAAAGCCATCATCAATGTTGAGTCTTGACCTAGATTTTACGGTTGACTGACTTCGCAATTTTTTGTCGAGTTTTTGCGTTTAGGTCATTTTCTCAGAAACTACAAGGGCTAGAGCCATGAAACTTGAGTCATGCATACATCTGGAAGAGTCCATCTGAAAGCCATCATCAATGTTGAGTCTTGACCTAGATTTTACGGTTGACTGACTTCGCAATTTTTTGTCGAGTTTTTGCGTTTAGGTCTTTTCTCAGAAACTATAAGGGCTAGAGCCGTGAAACTTGGGTCATGCATACATCTGGAAGAGTACAGCTGAAAGCTGTTATCAATGTTGAGTCTTGACCTAGATTTTACGGTTGACTGACTTCGTAATTTTTTGTCGAGTTTTTGCGTTTAGGTCATTTCTCAGAAACTATAAGGGCTAGAGCCATGAAACTAGGGCCATGCATAGATCTGAAAGAGTAATTCTCAAAGCCATCATCTGTATTGAGTCTTGACCTAGATTTAACGGTTGACTGACTTCGCAATTTTTTGTTAAGTTTTCGCGTTTAGGTCTGTTACTCAGAAACTATAAGGGCTAGAGCCATGAAACTTGGGCCATGCATTCATCTGGAAGAGAAGAACTCAAAGCCATCGTCAATATTGAGTCTTTACCAACATTTTACGGTTGGCTGACTTTGCAATTTTTTGGCAAGTTTACGCGTTTAGGTCTGTTTCTCAGAAACCGTAAGGGCTAGAGCCAAGAAACTTGTTTCATTCATACATCTTTGCTGATTTAGCTCTGATTCGTGACAAGGCGCCAGCAGGCGAGACACCGCATTCCGTGGAATTCTTGTTATTAGATTTTATTAGAAACAATATCTGCAGTGAAATTAAAATCGGAATCTGAAACAAAACGGATTCTTGTAGAAATCTGATGATTAATTAATATATATAGTATATAAGCCATGCTGCATTGCTTACTGTTTTTCTCAATCACAACTGAGCCTCGACACGACAAAACATCCGCCCAGTCTGATCAGAGTCTTTGCTGTACACTTACAGAGTAGCTAAGGATCTGAGCCAGCTCCATCCGGACAGCGAAGATTCTGATCAGATTGAACGGTTGCCCAGGTTGATCTGAGTCTTCGCTGGGAGAACATATTTTTGTTTTAGTTTTCTCGTGTCGCGGCTCAATTATGTTCGATTTGTTATAGCGGTTGTGACTGCAGACTTGAAACTGTACGCAAAGTTGTTTCGGATGGCAGCTGTGAGGAATTGATACTGATGCATAAACCTTTATTGTTTTTCAGAGCAACTATTTGCTTTTTCTGCATTTGTTTGATGACATTTAGATTGAAGTCCAGTATTTTCTGAGGAATTGAAATAGTATCAATCAAATTTAGGATATATCTATGGAACTTTACTTGTAACAATTGACAAATTCACTCAGACGGTGTTATCTGATAAGCTACAGACAAGGTAAGTGTGTAGTTATGTTCAAAACTTTGTAATCGTATGTTCCCTTTAGTGTTCCGTTTAGACAGGTCGACCTTATCAATACCAGAGATGATCGAAATCTGACTGTGAGGCGAGTACTTTGTTGTTTAGCTGCTTTGGTTTATTAGTAAGCTTTACAAAACAACTTACGAACATATCGATTCCAACTTTTAGGTTGCAGACGCTATACAATTCCTCTTATTTCAGAACAAAGTAGATTTTTTTCATAACTTGACATCTCATGCCTCATACAGGTGACGTAAAGGAAGGTAAATGATATAAATTGCATTCAAAGAAAATATCATAAATGACTTAAAAGTTAATGACAAAAGTACATCCATTTTCAGTACATGCAAACGAATACAATCCGGATAGTTATCTTTTGGAAGCAAAGAAAACATAAATAAACGAAACATTTACTTCAAAAAGCGCAAATACAATACATCCTAATTATTTGTCTTTGAATGCAGCTGACTGAGTTTTGACTGAAACGTTTCCATTATTTTTGATAGGATTACTTGAATTGATTTCGTTTGTTGTATGCATCGCTAGATACAGCCAGGGGTCTATGTTTCAGAATATAAAACAGATATTATTCGCGCAATGTTTCCTCTCACATGCAATGCCTTAAAATTTGTCTGCCGTACCATTGTTACTTTTAGAGATACATTTCTTTTTATTAAAGCTTTTCAACTCATCTAAATGCATGATTCTGTAAGTCAGGCCCCGGAGTTATGAATCTTTTTTTTTTAACTCCGCTGGAAAACCAGATTCATGCTTAATGAATCATATGCATTTTGCAGAAATTGTTGTTGTATTCATGCATCCTGTGTTTGCTTTTTATCTGAAGGCTCAAAGAGATTGTTAAATATTTTAATTGTGTTCAATATCTTAATTTGATGACATTCTTATTTTACCACGAAAAATTTAACTTATTATGATTCTAGGTCAACATTTTTCTTCTATCACATCTTAATGGGTATTCAGAATATTCAGAAAATATTTTTATTTAGAACACAAATGCACATACGCATTATAGTGCCACATATCTACTTCTATGATAGCGTTCGGCATGCAGTATAAACAGGTTGCTGTAGTTTAGGGTAATGGAGCCGAAAATTAAATCAGTGTGCTAATCTTATTTTATAACTTAAGGATTGTACGTAGCTTAAGGAAAAGGAAAAACCGGCATTTGTTGATATTTACATCTTATTCTTTGCCTCCATAGGATCTTACTATGCAGAAGTTATTTATCTTCAGTGCAGCTGGAGTTGTGCCGTGTGGCGGCCGTAAAACGTCTCCCCGTACATCATTATTATGCAGATTATCTTTTCTGTTTCTTTTGTATCTTTAAATTCATTTAGAATTTAGAGTCACTTTGAAAAATAGAGACTTGCCCAAGCTGGTGCTACGTTTCGGGGGGGGGGGGGGGGGGGTGGGGGTGGGGGCGGGGGGAGGGGGGTCGGAGGGGGTTGGGCGTTGCCGGTTTCATTTCATTACTGTTCATGAACTGACTCAATTAAACCGAGTCTTCTATTTTCACGGCCGTCTGAGTATGATATCTATCACCATACAGTTAGATTCTTGATATAATTTGAAGTAATAATTAGCTGACTATTTCTCTTTAAATATTTTACATTCACTGTGTAATGCGTCAATTTTCAGTCTACATCTTCCCGATTCTAACGTCACTTTGATGGAACACCCACGATTCACGCTGTGGGCAAGGCCTCTATCAGGAAAGATCATGCCAAAGAACGAAGAATCTGTACGGATTTTAATTGGAATGGTTTGGCAGAGGCCTTTTCTAAAACATGATTCTTTGCGATTCCATCAAAGTGTCATTAGAATTCGAAAGATACGTACGGAAAGTGATGCAAAACTCAACGAGTGTAGAGTATTTAAAAGAAATCAATCGTGCCATAAAGTGTCACACACAGCATCGCATTTCTTCTCGTGCAGCTTATCAAAACGAAAACCTCGTCATCCCCTAACCCCCGCCACACCTCTCCACAAGACTTCTCCTCCTGAAGGAGTCTTAACTAGTTTCGCTTCGTCAACAAATGTTACATTGACAGCAAGTTTCCAAAAATCATATTTCAGCATGAATACATATAAGGTTTCCTAAATTGTTTAAGGCGATTGTGGTATTGAATTGCTGATTGATTGAGTCAAGTGGGACGATTAAACACTAATAGCGGTAAAGGACTCGTATAATCATTTGGCAAACTAGTTCTATATTGGCTTAGGCTTTGTCGTCTGATCCAAGTCTATTATTGAGATTCATTCACGCGCACCTGTTGTATCCTTGAAGACATTCCAGATGTTTTCATTTATTCATGCATCATTTCTGCAGGCTGTTGCTGATTTCCAACATTTCAGAATAGCATACCTGGCAGATGCAAGTCATATGGGTGAAAGCGTTGTTATAATTTCGCTTTTGTTTTTCCACGGAGCAATTTCGGAGAAACAGTGTTCATGCTTTAATGAACACCAGTCCGTCATGCGCAAAGTTACATGTAAACAAACGACGCTATTGGCCATGTAACATTTTCTTTGTCATGTCATGGTGACGGCCGTTTAACGTAAGCGGCTTACCTGTTGGATAGTGACAGCTTTTTGTCGTATATTTTACAAACATTAAATGTAATTATATGTATAAAAGACAATTTTCATTTTTTCGAAGTTCTTGGGAGTGAGAATACAAAGCGTCATGTGCAAAGTTAACTTGAATGCCCTTAGGGCGTCACTTACTTTGCACATGAGCCTATCCATGAACATCGGAACAATGAAATTCATTTCTTAAAAGACTTTAAACTGAGCAGCGATACACTTTTGCGTATAGTTCGCAGCAATTATCTCAAAAATATCGTGAAAATCTTTCTTAAGGCTATTTGGAGAATTTAAAAACAAAAAACAAAAAACAACAAAAAAAAAAACAACCACACACACAAAAAAAAAAAAACACACACACACAAGAAAACTGCAGACTTATTTGAAAGATTTTTCTTACAATAGTTGCTTTCATGCACAATGATGTATATATCGCCTGCTGCAAATGTTTGTGTTTAATTTGCTTATTGATACAGAAGCATTAAAGCTAAACTTAGATTTGTTGCATATCACATAACTTGTGTAGTAAACTGATATACGGTCAATATAAAGCCTGTAGCTTATTATTTGCGACTATTCTTGAGAAAAGACTGGTGACCATGCTGCTTTTAAAATAATTCTACTAGGATGACTGGTTGATATTATGAAAAATGTGCCTAATTTAAAAACTTGTATAGAATTATATAGTAAAACTTGTAACAATTAGGATAGTCTTGAAAAGCGGATTTATTCGTTCGAAACTGACTGGTATTTGTGGAAATTTTGCGTGAAAGGTAAGCACGTTATTATATACGCGAAAAATATTTAGAGGTCAAACATTAAAGTTTGCATCTCTGGGTCTGTCGGTATTTATCAAACTTTTGTTTTATATGGTGAGTTAGCATTTTTATAGCACTTTCTTAGGCCATTAATTTTGACATCTTACGCCCTCTGTTTAAATACAGCAGTCCTTCAAATCGCACTACCCTAAAAATCAAAGTGGTAAGAAGTCCATCAGGAGCAAATTCACCAAATTTTCGATTTCGCCTATTCATGATTGTTCTCTTTTTTTACGCAAAATTGCTTGATAGTCATCAAATTTAATTATTTTTAAGGTCAGCAAGCTGCAACTAGTTAAAAACTCATAGCAGTTTTAGACGTTATGCCTGACCAAACTGACACACTATCAATTCTCTGCGGGAATTCATACCACTTTTATTTTAGGTGTAGTTTGACTTAAGGCCTGGACTTGGTTAAGACAAAGGCTATAGGTTCAACCTTCCTATGTACAAAACTTGCAAAATGAATTAAATGGAAGGTAGAAATGGTTTATTTTACTAAATGTTCGAAATGTTGTAGAAATCGCAGGGTAAAAGTTTTACCCCTTATTTTTTTTTCGAGTATATTTAAATATTTCAGTTCGATTTTAAGTAAGAAGTACTACATATATAACATGGTGACTTACGTCTTTTTCATGGTGGCAATATTGCTTTGCGGCATCCACGCCCGAATAGCTTATGCAAAAGCTCTGTGTGTTCGGGTGCTCATTGATTTCTCGATGATATTAGTGCTTTCTTTGTTTTGCAAGATTTTTCTTTTAGTATCGCTTTTCCTTGAATACAAATGTATTAGTTTTTGACAAAAGACAAAACTCATGAATTTGATTTAACGAATAGCTCTAACTGCTTCCTCTTTCAAACGTTTAAAGAAGACAAACATGTTTTACAGACAAGAAATGACCTAACAGGACTGGTGAGTTGGTATTTAAATGAAGCTGGTACAATTTGTATAAATGAAAAATATATGTAAATTTTGCAACAGACATGACATTACTGTGTGAGTACTGCTAAGTTTTAAATTTTGCATTTGAATTTAACAGGAATTGACAGTTAAGTTGAATGATCATACCCTTTGCTGTCACCGGTGCCACACTGTTTGAAATCATATGAGCCGCGCCACGGGAAAACCAACAATGTGGTTGTGCGCCCAGCGCAGACTCAGATCAGCCTGGGCATCCACTGAGTATTATCAGATCCTTCGCTAAGCGCTTAAAGGGTAGCTAAGGGTCTAAGCTACCTCCATGCGGACAGTGAAGACTCTGATCAGACTGGGCGGATGCCCAGGCTGATCTGAGTCTGCGCTGGGTGCACAACCATATTGTTGGTTTTCACGCGTCGCGGCTCATATGATGTGGCTCAATGTTAAGCTACAAGCTACAACAGGACTTATCCTACCAGCATATCATTTCCCGTCATCATATCGTAAGTGTTTAATGCTGTACAAGTTTGAAATCTGATTATATGATAACAGATTATTATGTTTCAATCAGGAGGGTCTGGCCTTATCAAATACCTTCACGGACTCTGTACTAAATCACAATGATGATATACTCTAACAGTTTGAAATGTCTCAGCTTTTATAGAGGCTCAAACTTAAAACTATATCAGTTGTATGTGTAATAAATAGTAAGTCAGCGCTTAATGTTTGGGTTCAGCTTGTTGTCTTTTGCCTTTGTGTTCCAGTGTCATTTTTGTTTGTATTTCGGCTGAGTCCTCATTTTTTATTCCATCACAATGTTATTGTAATATATATTTTTATTTTGCTGCTCCACCGATGAGCTGGATGACATCCATGCGAACCGAGCTAAATGTCACACGGATCTCGATGGAAGCTAGGGCGAGGATTAGAGCTCCGGATAGCCGGTTTAGTCCTCTAGTGTTTCTTTCCTTGTGTAACTTTTTCCTTTTTGATATTGTGGGTGGGATATGGAGTTTGGATGTAACACTTCCTTATCATTGGTTTATACACTACTTATGTCATGTCATGACCTACTTCATTTCTCATTCAGCCACTTTTTCTTATTTTCACTCAGAGAAAATTAAGCGGGCCTATAAGTAGTCGAAACTAAAATTATTCATTTAGCATTACAGTAATTTCTGCCGCTGCTTCTCTGCCAATGGGTATTGAATGTTCTGATACTCGCAAACCATTAAATGAAAGCAAAGATGTATATTTGGTGTCTGTAACAAATTACGGAGCATAGAGAAAGTAGTTTAGGAAAATGCTGTTTCTTGCATGGATTCTTTTACCTTTTGAAATTAGACCGGCCAGATGGTCAAGTGGATGGCCAATATTCAGTAACCAATGAGACAGTAAAATAGATTCCGTGCCTCACAATTTGCATATACCTGCTTGATCACCAGTAGGGATATTACAAAAAAAAAAATACATAAATATTCTATGAAATAGAACAGTGAAAACGGGGCATATCCAGATATTTTAAGGAACATTTTGATTAGGGTCTACTCTGTTTGCTTTTCAATCTGCATCCTTTGCAAGCATTTCTCCTTTGCGAAACCATTTTAAAACAATAACAATAATAAGTTACGTGACACAAGTTGTATAATTTTTATGGCATTTTGCCTCCTTCATGTATCCAATTTCAGTAGTAAAGCGTGTTTTAAATTCCTTTGGTGTGCTAATGTCGTTGTGTTACGTAATGACTGGTGTTTACGTTAGTTGCATATCGAATTACTTGTAAACTGATTCTATTTAAACCATTTATATTTGTAAATTGCCAATTTATATGCAGGAGGTCTGATTAAGCATTGGTTTTAAGTAATGAAACATGTTAAAAGTGGGTTGTTACAATTATTGTTGACCTTTACCTCGGACAACTTATCTATGCTTCTCGAGAGAAGTGATGCTTCGCACATTATCAGTGCTTCAGGCAATCTAGATTGTAGAATCTGGTTATCATGAAACGGTACGTGATTGCATGCTGCGTCTCTCGTAAAACATGTACTATTTAGTTCTTGTTAGCCAGAGATCCTTTCCTGTATTCAACATACTGAAATGCAATAACTGGTTCAGAACTAGCATACACTGCCATTTATAATGTACTTTAAATGTTGTATTACTGGCATGCAGTGCGTCATCTACTTATGCCTTAATTGACCGACCGATCAGTTGTTAGGGTCACTGACGAGGTTTCAGTATCCGAAAGTAGCTAGTAAACCCGATAACATACAACCAAACCTGTCTCACTTTTACAAATATGTTCATCGCTCTCAGAAGAAACAACCAAACCTGCCTCACTTTTACAAAGGACCTCTGACAGTATCAATGCATATTTGCCTATTTTTCGACAAATTATTGCACCTTCCTCGGGCAGCAAAAGTTGAAATATTTGGCATTAATATGTAGACGTGTGTACTATAAAGACATTTCAACAGTAATTTTGAAAAATTATCATGCCTCTAGACTAACTTAAACTGATTTTATCAAGAGGGGTAGGTGAATTTTTCAGTCTCTGAAAATAAGTCCATTTTTTACGGTTTTCTCATGTATCGAAATTTTAATTGATAACTATGCTAAAACTGACGTACACACTACTGTTACTGATATTATGCAATATTTTTTCAATAATAACGACTTTAGCTTATTTTTAGATATAAAGGATGTAAGTACCCCACCCACTTTATCAGTTTTTCGGCTGTAGACTATCCCCCCCCCCGTGCCTCAGCAAGCCACTCACATAAAATGTGTATTATGACAGTACACACATACATGCAAAGTGGCTAGCTGAGGCACGGGGGGGGGGGGAAGTATCTTTAGAAAACTTTTCCTGTTTCCATTAGGTTTAAATATAAAATTTAGCTTTTTCCACCAAAAATTGAAGTCTATGTGCTAAAAAATCACAAATTAAATTCATAGCCAGTTAGGGGAAGTTGAGAGCAATAAATTTCAAGAGAAATTTTTGGGTATATAAAAATTTAATTTTGACTAATTTTATAGGCAAATTAACATTACAACAGTCAGAGGTCCTTTGTTCGTTACACTGAGAGCAATGAACACATTTGTAGAAATGAGACAGCAAGTTGGTTGTATGCTATGGGTCTTACTTGCTACTCCTATCAGTGTCCTTTCAGAATGTTTTTATCGGAAATTTATCTCAAGGAGGGCAGTTGCAAGAGAAAATAATGAACGGTAGGAGAAGTGATCATAAGTATGAATTCAAAAGCCAACGAAACATTGACAAATCCGAAATATTTAGACATGAGCCGCGACACGACAAAACCAACAATGTGGTCGTGCGCCCAGCGCAGACTCAGATCAGCCTGGGCATTCGCTCAGTTTGACAAGACTCTTCGTTAAGTGCTCAAAGTGTAGCTAAGGGTCTGAGCTACCTCCGTGCGGACAGCGAAACTATGATCAGAATGGGCGGATGCCTAGGCCGGACCGGGTATCGAACCGTGACATCTTGCTCTTGAGTAAAACGCGCTACCGACTGCGCTCTTCGGCCTGGCTCAGTAGTCTTCAAAAATAATTATGAGATTTTAAAATTAGAATTAAGTACACCAGAAAGAGTTTAGAGACAATGCCTGCCCTTGGGAGCACTAAAAGAGTTGTAAAACAATTTGAAACTTTTATTGCAGCAACCAAGAATGCAATCAGACGATAACGTTAAACTAATGAGCATTTTTTCTTTACTTGCTGGCATTAAAAAAGCATAAACAGACTTTGGAAAGCAACAGACTTTGAAAAGCACTTTGATATAAAACGACTAAAATAATTTAACTCAAAGAATCACTATTTTAAAACGTACTATACTGCATACACAAAGAGTATGGACTAATGTTTCGCACAACTTTGAATAACATCGATGCAAGCACCATGTCACATTGTTTATAAGTTTTGTATGTTTCCGAGGCTTGTTGGCTTTCAAGATATATTTTATCAGATCGAAAAATAAATGAGCCGCGACACGAGAAAACAAACAAAGTGGTTGTGCGTCAAGCGCAGACTCAGATCAGCCTGGGCATCCGCCCAGTCTGATCAGAGTCCTCGCTGTCCGCATGAAGGTAGCAAGGTAGCTTAGACACTTAGCTACCCTTTATAAATGCGCTTAGGGAAAAGTCTGATCAGACTGGACGGATGCCCAGGCTGAGCTGAGTCTCGCTGCGTGCATATGCCACTTTATTTGTTTTCTCGTGTCGCGGCTCATGTTCTGAAAGAAGATCATACGGAAGCAAAGAAACACATTAAAGAGTCATAAATAGCCGACTCGGATCAATCTAGTCTCCTCATGTGCAGCAATGTCATGTTGCAAAATTGCAAAGCCCGCCCCCCCCCCCCCCCCCCCCCCCCGATCTAGCACCGGCTTCAGCGGAACTCCATTTTCAGATTCCCCCCTACACACACACACACACACACACACACACACACACACATCTAGCAAATTGACTCAGAATAGAATAAGCCAAAGGATTCCAAATGATTTTGACAGCTTATAAGTAGGGAAACTTTTTTACGCCCACCTGAAGAAGAAGCAGGCTTCTTCTATTTCCCTCGAAGAATGAGTTTTCTTTCTTTTCCTTTTTTTCTTCTTCTTCCTCTCCTCTTCTTATTCTTGTTTTTTCTTTTTTGGTGTTGTTGTTTTAATGGTTAATCGAAACATAGGAGCACAATTTGTTTTCACTACAAATGATGTTGTACCGTGTAGCGGTCGTGAAACGTCTGTCCGATCATCATCATAGTGTAGATAATATATGAGCCGCGACGCAAGAAAACCAACAATGTGGTTGTGCGCCCAGCGCAGACTCAGATCAGCCTGGGCATCCGCCCAGTCTGATCAGAATCTTCGCTGTCCGCATAGAGGTAGCTTAGACCCTTAGCTACCCTTTAAGCGCTTAGCGAAGAGTCTGATCGGACTGGGCGGATGCCCAGGCTGGTCTGAGTCTGCACTGGGCGCACAACCACATTGTTGGTTTTGTCGTGTCGCGGCTCAATTATATTTTCTGGTCTTTTGGTATGACTGAGCTCATTTAGAGTCATTTTGAAGAAGGGGTTCTGCTTAAGCCGATGCCGGGGGGTGAGGGGGGGGGGGGCGGGGGCATGACCGGTGTCGCACATTTATTTACCGGTCATGAACAGACTCCATTTAACCTTGTCTGCTATTTTGGTTACTTTTGTGTATTCTTTGCTTCCAAAGGATCCTTTATCTTCATAGCAGCTAGTGTTGTGCCGTATGGCGGCCGTAAACCGTCTAACCGTACATCATCACAAGGCAGCTTATATTTTTTCAGGTCCTGTGGGATCATTGAATTCATTTAGGTTTATTGACTGAGGGTGAGGTTGGGCCTGTAAAATCGATTTAAGCCCCCCAGTAATTCATTACTGACCGTTCCAAGGCGGTAGTTCTGTTGTGGTTCTTTGTTGCCTGTTTTTGGTGTCAGAGTTTCTGTGATGTTTTACCTTATGTATGTTATTATTATTTTTGGTTCGGTTTGGGTTGCTGAGTGGCCACCTTTTGGGAACAAGCTGCTCACTCGGTTGGCCATATGTTCTCTGTATCTTGATTATTTGTAATCTTAGTTGTTTCCAACTATGGTTTGAGGGCTGGATTTGGATTTTGATTGTTTCAGTTCCTGGTCTTTGCATACTTTTTACTTTTATTGAGAAAAAGAGACCTGCTTTAGCCGGTGCTTGAGGGCGTGGCCGGTGTCGCACAATTCATTTCTGGTCGTGAACAGACTGCTTATTGTCGTTTCTTCGATGTATTCCTTGCATTTAAACGGTCTAACTAGTCAGTACTTGTGCTGCGTTTTGAAATTGTGGCATACCCTGCACCTTTGTATTTACTTTTGTGTTTCTGCTCTGAAGATTTATTTAGCTGCAGATAATAGAAGAATATGAATAATTTGACATACCGTGAATGACTTTGACTGCAAAATATACACGAATTTCGAGAATGCTTAGCGTTTGTATAAAACACACATCAAAATGTTATCATTTTTTCTGCTAAAAGTAGATGCTCTGCTATGGGCAAGATATTGCATTTGATATTTACTCTCCTGCTTTATGCATTTAGGCGGCTGTATTCAGATTGTAGAGCCGAAAGAATGTTTGATATATGAAATGAACCAGACGGTTCTCAGAGATTGTATAATCTCTTGGTTTACGTTTTTACAATTAACCATATTGCATAAAAATTGCAGAAATACAATATTGGCATAATGCATCGTCTAAATGTGCACATAGATTTAGCAGGTGTCTAATAAACAAATGAACTAAGATGTTGCTTTGATAAGATAATGGAGGCAAGAGACATGCTTGTAATGCAGTTAATCTGTATAATTATTAATTAACTAAGTAATATATAGCACTTTTACTGGGAAATCGGTCTGTATCATACTGGTGACGTTTCTTTTTTCATACAGTATGACCTCCGCTTAATACAGCTTGACCTCCTACCTATACGGTTGACCTCGTGTCATATTGATTAAAACCATCGACCTATACGGAAATCCACGCATCCGATTGGTTTAAAGTTCTGGTCACGCGAGGGCGCTCTCCTGGCTGGATGACAGCGGCGTAAACGCTAAAAGTTAATTAATAAAAATGTCATTAATCAAGTGATTTCGTATTGGCCCAGCTACAGGTCCTCGGTCAGCTATATTGGCCCTCGGCCTTCGGCCTCGGGCCAATACAGCTCACCTTGGACCTGTCACTGGGCCAATACGAAATCACTTAATTAATAACATTATATGATTAACTGGTATACATCTGTTTTATCGTTGGCACCTACAAGTACGGGCACCTTTACAGTTACATTGTATTTTGGTAACTCTAAGGTGAAAGCGTCAGAGGATTTATGAATATCTAACACCGTTTGTATCATAAATGTAACACTACCAAATTCTGTATTAACTTCCTCAGTATTGCAAAACCCCAAACTTCGAGACAAAGCGATACTGGACAGGTCTGGGCAGGCTTTCGACGACCTTTCTAATGGTATATAGTAGTATATCGACAGTAAACTGAAAACAAAATCGTAAATTCTATAAATGATAAAGCTAAAAAACTCGTACGTTGACCCATGTTGTTGTTGATGCATCTCCTGAAATTTCTCTACATCTGTGTATCAATGCAGATAATGAAATTTGCTTTTCAGAGACATACTTCAAAACTGGAACCGTTTCTCAGACGAACATCAGAGATATACACTTGACAAATTTCTAATCGGTCAGTTTTCTCCTCTGCAGAAATATGATTTTTTATACAACACTTTTGAATATTCTGTAATCAAACTTTTGGGCTGTTATCTACATGTTGGAATCAAAACTTAATTTAAATATTATAGACCTCCTCTTTGCGACCCATAGAATGTTTGAAAAGTACGAATAATTACCAAGGAGTGTAACTACGAAATCTAACATTGACATACGCTCTGCACTGGATAAGTATTATTTGATAACAATTGTTTTTCAAAAGCTTCAAAAACAATGTGTCTAAATTAAGACATATGCCTGCTCTAGAGAGAAATAAAGAAGGCAGAAAATTCGAGACTTTAATTGAACCAAAAAGGAGTAGTAAAAAGTAAACTTTGAAGAGAATGTTAGACTAATATTTGCCAGTTATGACTTCCTACCGTGAAAAGCATAGTTAAAGTAGAAAATAGGTAAAATAGACGCATTTTATATGGCTTTTGATGTTTGTTGTTTTAGTACAGCTCCTCTGTAATGGACTGAGTGTCTGCTTTTGAAAACGTTCTACTCCATCTCATCGTTTGTTTTTCTCTTTTTTTTTCTTCGCTTTTTTTCGTTGATTTTGGGTGAGTTGTGCTTTGTATATAAACCTCGGGTACCGTCATCTATGAAAAAACATGATACTTTTAGCAAGATATTTGAAGGTCCACAATGTTAAACCACCCAAGAACCATTGCAAATCACTAACGACTGCAGAAGGTAGTCGGAAGATATGAACCCCAACGTCGATGGATACATATGGTGTCCATCAACATTGGGCTCCATACCTTCTGCATAGTCAAAAGGTATGGACCCAAACGTCGATGGACACTTCGACGTTGGGTTCCAGACCTTCTGCACCTCGATATTTATTACTGACCGTTTCAAGGTGGTATTTATATTGTGGTTGGTCAATGTTACGTATTTTCTGATGTCCGCTTGTCTGTGGTCTTCTAATAATAGTGTCACCTGTATAGCTGCCCACTTTGCTTTTCTGCCTTGTAGTGTTACAGTCAAAACATAAAATAGGTAAAAATAGATGTTACTGTTGTTTTCAGTTGGGGTAGTTGAATAACGAATAACTACCTCACTTGGAAAGAACTGTTTGTTCATGTTACCGTGAGTGTCTTTCGTGAACTGTTGTGAGTGTATATACTGTATATTATACATCTTATCCTTTTGGTTTTGGGATCTAATTGTTTTAATCCCTGACCATTGCCTATCGTTTTACTTTAAGGGGGACTTGTCGGCTTTCAACTCGGCTTCTGACAGAGCATGATAATATAAAACGGTAAGGATCAGGATCCTTTTTTCTGTTGAATGCCTCGAAGATTTAGATTTATCTTTAATGCACTATCGATACATGTACCATTAAAGAATATTTATACTAAAAAACGTGCTTTAGCTGCACATAATAGTCTTATATAGTTTAAACAGCTGGGAATTAATGAAGGAACAAGCTTAAATGACGTTGACTGAGCTAAATATAAAATAATTTCGATGATGCATAGTGTTTAATTAATTAACCACACAGCAAAATGCTTAACAGTATTCAACTGACGGGACACGTTTTGCGTTGCACCTCTATATTTGTGACACTGTTCTTTCCCACAGTAATAACAGGATGCCATATTCGGATTTTAGAGATCAAACCAATACATGATAATTGTGGGTGTGCGCCCAGCGCAGACTTAGATCAGCCTGGGCATCCGCCCAGTCTGGTCAGACTCTTCGCTAGTGAGACGTTCTCAGTTAAGCTGGGCCATTCGCGGACAAAAATGGCCATGTACACAACCATGCCAGAATTCGAGGAAAAGTCACGACCATACTGCTCATTATATCTGCTTCAAAGCTTTAAAATATTTTCAGATAACAGTTTTAGATTATGGAATACCAACCATGTTTAGAGATATACCCTAACAATTAGAAATGGCGTCTTTTGTGACGTTATTTATATACGTTGAAAGACGATGTCGCATATGATTCCTTTGACATGCGTAACATTGCACATTTACTAATCGACTGACATTTGATTATTTTGGCTAGTTTCGATTTAAAATGTTTTTCTTTGCCTTTTTGGAAGAAAGGGGTTTTCTATGAAGCGCTGCTTAATCAAATGACGTCAGCGCTTTCACAACGTGTTCTTAGTGACGTTGTGACGTAGGTTACGTGTGACGTAGGTTACAGTACACACTTCTTAACGTTTTTATACCATTTAATGTGTCAGTGCATGAAATCTAAGCACACCATCTTGTAGCTGTTACTAGACAGGATTTTGCACATGAGTTTCAGAGCGATTGCTTCACTCAGTTTTAAGAAAAGCCCGTGACGTAAGGTTACATTCTTACAGAAAAATGCTGGGGTTATGTATTTTGAAGTCGAGTAAAATATACAAGATGGAGCAAATTTGCACTAATGATATAAAATATTGAGGAACACATATTTCTTCGTATGATCTTTTAAGTTTTATGATGCCGGGCCATTTTAGTTAATACATGTATCATGAATTTACCGCTGTGACGTAGGTTACATAAACTTTGCGACATTAGTTCCCAGTCTCATTTCGTAGCAAAATCTACCATTTAGATATTGTTTAAGCGGGGAGATACGTAAGAAATCACCTAAATTTAATAATGGAACTCGATTTTAAGCAGTGATTTATCTCTTTTAGCCGTGCGGCGTTCGTATCTATGCAACGGCAATATTGCGACATTTAAAAACGTCGCCTTTTAAACCAGGGTATCACTATTCGAACCAGTGTTGAAAATGCCTAACAAAACGCATGCACGTCTTGGCACTTTTATCTACTTATTTAGACAGACAGCTACTTGTCAGACGGTAAACAGGACCGTTATTTTGTAATTTAAAGAAAGGTAATACGAAGGACAAAATTAATAGCTAATGGCCCAGCTTAACTGAGAATGTCTCTAGTGCTAAAAGGGTAGTTAAGGGACTGAGCTACCTCCATGCGAGGAGTGAAGACTCTGATCAGACTTGGCGGATGCCCAGGCTGATCTGAGTCTGCGCTGGGAGCACAACTACATTGTTGGTTTTCTCGTGTCGCGGCTCAATTATGTTGAATTAACCAGATGGCACACAACGATAAAACTTATCTCTGACTTTATGTATTTACAATTAACCATATTGCATACAATTTGCAGAAATACAGTATCAGCATAATGCATCGTCTAAATGTGCATCAAGGTTTGTAAGTGTCTGCTAACCGAGACATGGATTATGTTTGTTATGCAGTTAATCTGTATTGTGATAATTGAACAATTTGCTGTTACTATATGACAACGTGTTCACGTGTTGCTGATTGAATCATAGAATCATAAGCTGTGCAGAACTTTATCAGTTTGCACCTTGAAGAACCAGACTTGAGTATAAGGAACAGGCTGATAATCGTTTGCACTTTTATTCTCACGTACTTCTGTCCTAACTGCGCTAGCTTATCTTTAGGACCTCTTGGCAAAACCTATGATAAGTCTTAGTGGCATATAATTATCATTTTGTTTCAGAAAACTAACCTAAGTTTATATGTACGCCTAGAAGATATCAAGGAAAGAATATATGTGTGTGTCTGTTCCTGAACATCTTCGGCCATTTAATTAAAATGAATATAATACAACCAAGTTTTGCGAGAATTTACACGTTATTTATTCTTTCTATTATAAAATAAACATAACAATCAAGTTAAAAAAACTGGATAGAATGAAAAGGTCTGTGCAGTCAGCAAGCAATATTATAAATGGTTGTCGCTTGTAATGTTTTTTTCTTTTTGATGCAATCCCTTAAGAATGGGTGTGTTAGTCAATACTTACTTGCCGATGTTCTGCTTCTGTTATACATGTATATGATAACAAATGGAATTAAATATACAAAGAATCTAGCTATCCCTTCTGATAATTTGAATGTAGTTGCAACAGTAAGTCATTTTGATGCAAAACCACATTTGCTGCATAGAGTATGAAGTTCTAATTTGAACTAGAGTAATTGTGTTCATTTTTAAGCAACGATACTGTCTGTGCAGTTATAGTTTATCTGCTGATACTAACTAGTGTAATTTAGATGAGAGAAAGGAGCGCAAAGTCTAATAATGTATAGGTCCTATTTTTGTTTTTAAGGTTTTTAAATTTAAGAGCTTTATTTAATACTTCTGTTTGAAGCATCATACAGTCGAGGCCTGATGAATGTTTCCCCTAAATCTAAGTTATGTGACAAAACTAATACATGCTGTTGGTAGTATGTGTTGTTCTGCATGTTCTGAAGACAAAAATAATCATCTGATTTGTTGAAAAAGAATGTTTATGATAGCCTACGTTGATTCTGTGAATGTAAATCGGTACATAACTTCATCTGTATTGCTTCATCTGTGCCTGTTTCAGGACTATTTTGATCCTAATACTCATTTCTTCCGCGAAATTTTGAAAAAAATGCACTGTGAAATAATATCATTTTTACAAAAGTCAGTGAATTTACATTTGCATGCGTTCTAAAAGATACCAAAAAAAATGAAATCGACGTCACATACTTGTTACACTATAAAATGGATAAAAAAACACCGGAAAGCAAATTTGACCTTGCTGTGAAAAAGGTCAAGGTCAACCCTAGGTCATAATTTGAAGAATCATGGTAGTACTCACGTACCCGATGCTACATACCAAGTTTCAAGGCCAGTGGCTTATTGGTTCTGGAGAAGAAAATTTTTAAAGGTTTTTACCATATATGGGCATGCGGTCATGTGATCAGGACCGTTTGAATAACTATTTTTTCCTTAGACACGTGGAGGCTTCATATGAAATTTGTTACAATTTGCCCAGCGGTTTCAGAGGAGAAGTCATTTGAAATTGTGGACGGACAGACAACGGACGGACGGCGGACGACGGACGACGGAGACTGCCAATCCTATAAGCTCCCCCCCGGAGCCGCTGGCTCAGTTGAGCTAAAATGACATGGGATTAAAACTTATTTTGACCAGTTTACATGTAAGCGTTCGGTGTCTGTATGGAGTAGTCCAGTGATGAAGGAGGAAGAAATTCGTCTTTATTTTCTAAAACAAACAAGATAGGTCAGATATTATTACCTTATCCAGGTCGTGTCGTGAGTTCTCCGGATAAAGTTACAAAACAAGCTGGAACAGTGGGCATGTTCTGCGTAATTACTTGCGTAAACCTGAGCAATACCCGCCTGAGTATTGCTCGAGTTTACCCAAGTATTAATGCCGAATGTGCCCAGAAAACTTGCACTTAGTACGAGAAGCAGCTCAAAGCATTTAGCGAGCAAGCTAGCTACACATGTGTTCATTCTTGGTTTGACCGTACCTGCTTTGACCTACTGTCCTGGACTGTCTAGCCGATTATCTAACTGAACAACCAACTTTAAGGAACATTTAACAAATATTTCAGCTTTGTCTAACATCATATGAACCGAAGACAATTTATTACTCTATCTATATATAGTTTAGAAATGAACACGTCTTCCAGCTGCCACGTACCGTTATCATGCTAAATATCGGAGTCTCTTGCCCGATAATGGTATTTCTGAGGTAAACGGCTAAACTTCAGTGTTTTTTACCACCTTTTCAAAGACAGATAGTTTTTGTGAGTCCCTGTTGTTTTCAAAAGTTAATCCATTTATTATATGGCACGTCTTGTTGCTGTATTTTAGTTATAAGATCACTCGAAAGTGTGGAAACAAAAATAATAATTGCGTTTTGTTATAATGAAAACAGTACGTTTGCAGCGACTATCACCAGAAAGAGTGAAATTCCTATAACATCTTACGATTTAGATAAAAAACACACACACTTTGCTCAAACTAGTTGTCAATTTTGCAACTGCCTCTTTATAAAACACTAAAAAATATCGGTCATGATCGGTCTTGAGCAAAAAAGTAAAATAATAATCTTAAGCAAATGGTCGAGCGGCTAATACTGGAGTAGCATGCATATCTGCGCACGAATGAATCAGTCTACGCTCTTAATTTATCAACTCTATTGGATTCATTTATTACTTGTTCGATAACGCAAAACTCTGATCAGACGGAGCGGATGCACAGGCATACTTGATTTTATTTTGCTTTAGCATATCACGACACTCAGAATGTGCATTGATAAATGCAATGTTTAAAACGATTTTGGATATACCTGTTCAAATATCAGGTGCCACTCGTAATCAGATTTTCTCATGAACTTACAAATAAAACGCGACGTCTGATTGGATAACGTCAAAAATTTGCAACAGTATTTTTCTACAATATAACGTCGCAAACCCGACGTCATTATAAAACGTCGCTTCTCATTGGCTGACGTTTGGTTTTATGCGGCTGAAAGCACTTGTAATGGGCGCAAGGAAGTTCACTTTGAAAGGTGAAAATGTGAAAAAGTGCATTGGATTGGGGATAACTATATTGAAAATATAAACGTATTCATACCAAATTTAGTGCGACAGACGCGCGTTTCTGTTTTAACTTCTTCAATTTCGCTAAACCCCAAAATGTTTGAAGGAAAAGATATGATGGCAGGTCTCGGCAGGAAACGAGCATCCCTCTCCGAGCCACACTTAGTATCGCATTCCGCGGGACACATTAGCTGCAGACATCAGGTAAGAGACGCCTACGTATTAATACATGGGCGCAGGCGTCGCCCATCAAGCCACCTTAACCCCTGTGTCTCGAGAAAGGCAACAGATAAGGGCATTAGGACAGAGATGTCCGATGCAGCAAGAACCCGCAAAAAGCCAAAACAACTCAAAGAATGGAAGCCAAAATCCGCTGAGATTCATGTCGCTATGACAAGTCAGTCTTAGTTTAAGAATAATTTAGAAATTTTACCAGGTAGATATTAAAATGAATTCAGTTTAAGTAGTGACCCCAATGCCTGAGAACCAGAGTCAGTACTGAAACACTGACTAAGTGGGTTGATGATATCCTCGGGGACAAATTGTCCACCAGCAGTGATATCGGCCCAGTGGTTCTAATATAAACGTATTCATACCACATTTAGTGCGACAGACGCGCGTTTCTGTGTTTAACTTCTTCAGTGTCGCTAACCCCAAAAGTTTGAAAGGAAAGATGTGATGGCAGGTCTCGACAGGCAACAAGCATCCCTCTCCTTTCCGACCATAAAACCGACGATTTACCTCCCCAAATGACAACTTTGAATACAGTTATCCCCTAACTGATAGTTTTGCAGGGATGGTATAAAATAAAGTTAAAGCTGATAGGTTTCTCTACTGATTCGAGACATATTGATATTGATTTCGAATTTTAAATGTGCTCTTTTACTTCCGAAGGATCCTCGTCCAAGTTGGAATAGCAAACATCGCGAAACACTAATTATTGGTTTACATTAGGCCATAAATTTTATTTTTTGACGGATGAGTTTAACATCCTTGTCAATAGAAGTTCGGTCATATCAGGAAGATGGGATTATGAAAGACAATGTAAGCCATTCAAAATTACCCTCCCATCGTTTTGGCGTAAGTTTGGAACGCCGTTAACGTTTGAACAAAATCCAGTAATCAGCAAATCTCGAACCGTAGACACCGTGATCTGAAGTCCGAATGGCTACCCACTCCGCAACACCCTTCTTCTATTATGCATGGAACAAAATTGAGGCTATGTATATAGTGTTCACACGCTTACGCGGTAGAATTTTAATCCAGGGAGGGCAAAATCGATCTAATTCCCCCTGGGCTTTTTGGATGAGACTTTAAACCGAGGGGTCTGTCTCCGCATGACCTATTTGTTGAAGTGACGTTAAATCTGAGTTTACTCATTTACTCACTCACATAAGTTCTAATCATCGTAAATCTTCCTACTACTTTGTTATGTAACAATGTGTGCACTACTGGATCTTCATTTGAGCCGCAACATGAGAAAACAAATAAAGTGGTTGTGCGCCCAGCGGAGACTCAGATCAGTCTGGACATTCGCCTAATCTGATCAGACACTTTGCCAAGCGTTTAACGGGTAGCTAAGGGTCTAAGCTACCTCCATGCGGACAGCAAAGATCTGAATCTGCGCTGGACGCACGACCACATTGTTGGTTTTCTCGTGTCGCGGCTCATTTATTGCCAACACTGTTACAGTATTTACAAGCTCAATGACAGGGAGAATTCCCGATATGATAAACACTTACGCTGTTAATGATGATAAATTCTCGATTTCTCGTAACAATTTAGGCCTAGTGTCTAACGTCTCGTAAATAAAACTTGGGCAACAGTGCAGACCCAGATCATCTGGATCTTCACTATTTGCACAAGCCAAACTTGAAATAAAACCACAGAGAGAGAGAGAGGGGCGGGGGTTGGGGTGGGGAGATGGTCTTTACAAGCTTGGAGCTTCTGACCGAAGCCTGATTATTTATTATGTATATTTGTATGTGATAATTTCTTGAAATAAATATTGTTTAAACCAAATAGAATCACAATTCAACAAATAGATTAAACCTGACACCCCTTAATGGACAAATGGACTCATCCATTTGATAAGGATAGAACAGTCCACTGGGCATTAATGGGTTTGTCTGATCCAGTAACACTAGAAATAAACCGGACACTGATGTTTCAACACTTACTTTTTGAACCGCGCCTTGTGGATGCGCAATTCCAAGCCTGGAAATTAAAATAGATCAAACTTATGCAAACAGTTAGCCATTATTAATTTTCCAGTCGGCTCGAATGAATAAAACATATTTATCTTTTGCCACAGAAACATAGATATGGCGGGTGTATTGTAATAGGCAGGTGATGCTTACTTCCCGCGGGCACCTGATCACACCTCTGTTTTGGGGGTCCATGTCTGTGTATCTTAAATATTACGGAATTGTCTATGTTGACTTATGAGTTCGGACTTATGGTTTAGGTCCTTTGACCACATTCATTTATGCAACTATATGCTTTAAAGTAGAAGAACCGGGTAGTTATCACAGAACTCGTTTTAAAGTAAAAGAACTGGGACAGTGTTATCACAGGGCTCCTAAAAGTGGCCAAACCAAAATTACAGTTCCACTTTCAAAAGTTTTGGGATATATCCGCCAATTTATCTTTTCATGAAGATACAGTTTTTACTGGCATGTTTTACATAGATATTTAACCAGAACAGCATTTTTTCAAGTTTTATGGACGCTTGAATTTTCAATATCCATTCAGAAATGACATTGTACATTTATTAGGCTCTGACGTCCTCGGTGCTAGCATCATTAGCTTAACGTATGGTTAGTCGAGGATTTTGCTAAGTCTCAAAATACTCACAAAATCAGTTGTGTTAGTATTTTTGCTGAAAAAATGAGAGGAGCTTTGCAGTGCATAAACTCCTCACATGTTTGTCGGCAAAACTGGCAGTGTTTAGGCATACAATACGTTTGAATACATATATTTAACGTCTCGTTAACTAACGACGTCCTTAGTTTTGAATGACTGGTCCCTGTTTGCTTCCCTAGTCGACATAACCTTTCGAAAATGAGAAGAACTAAATAAGCTTATGCTTTCGTTCTAATCCTATTATATTTATGTATAGAACAATATTGTTATTGCCATGAATGTTTAATTTCTTGAAATAAAATATGTTTAAACCAAAATGATTTTCGATAATCTTCTGTAGCGTCTCATCTAAAAGGACTGCTTTCTTTGCTCTACTTCTGCTGGCATATTCCACGTCTCACTGGCATACAGAAAGTTGACTAAGACAAAGGAGCGCACCAGTTTTATTCTGAACCAAGAGATACGCTGATATCTTCACACATATCATGTGTTAGTAGTTCTTATAATGATTATAATTAGTATTGCTCCAGTCTTTTCTAAGACATCTTAGAGGTATCATCAAAGACCGAGTTACAATGATGGGGGGTAATTTTTACTTGTACTAAGATACCAGCTGCCTACTGAGTGATCAATGACTGTCTGGCGCAAATATGACAGTTATAGGAGGACAGACCAATGGTGGTAACCAGAATGAGACATAACTGAGCTATAAAACAGCGCGTAACGACAACATTGTGGTGTAATAATTACAAACTTTATGATCAATGACGGGACAGCAGGGTTGTGTTTTTAATATCAGAGTGAGTTCTGTCAGCACAAATAGGGCAGCTGAAAACACGACCTAGTGAGAGAAATTGCTGCAAAGTTATCTATGGTACCCCAGCGACAGTAAGGTTCTGGGATAAAATAGATATGATAGAATATAGTGTTTATGGCTCAATATTTACATTCTCTGTGCATTTACTGAAAAACCTTATGGTAAATCATTAGAACGTGATGTAGTTTGCAGTTCAATAACTATATCGGTACGTTACATGAGCTTAAGTGACGTAAAAATAAGCCTGACGGTTCTCTCCAATCTAATTGGACTTAGGCGACGTAATGACGTCGTTTACGCTGTTCCGCTGTTAGCAGAAAAACTGCGTATATTTTTTTGTCTGCTTCAACTGTAGCCCTAACGCAAATTTGTGGTCAATTAACAGATAGAAAAGAATGTGAATATAAGCAATGAACTTATTTTTTCTGGTGCTTATCGAAGTATAAACTACATTGTGTCGCTAGCAAAGTTTACATGTACCCATTAGGGGTTCACTTACTTTGCACGCGAACCAATGTAGTTTATCCTTCGATAAACACCAGAAAAATAAATTTCATTCCTCAACTTAATCTCTCCGCTGATTCCGCTGACAGCACCAGGTCGTAGGCTTTTTCCGGGAAGTATTTTTCGCGTCATAGTGCATTTTTTGACAAAAAAGAAAAAACGAAGTCAAATCGAAGAATGTTTGACTTCTGACCGATAGATACTGTGCTTTGGAAGAAAAAAAAATCGAAGAACTCAGTTCTATAATCTGTATTGTTTGACCACTTTTAATTTGCTATTACGGTCACATTCCTACACGTAGCATCGGCTAGTATGACTTTGGAACAGATATTTTCTGTCGTTGGTCGACCAATCCAGCTGGCTTATATTTGTGTTTTGTGCTTCGAAGATTAATATTTCGCAATGGAAAAACAATTTGAAATCATTAAAGACGTTTCTATAACTCCTATTGCTCTTCCGTACCATGGCGCTAATTTAAATCCTTCGGATTCCTGTGTGCTAAAATGAGCAAATCATTAAAACGTTCCAAAAGCAATAATACTATTTATCACATAGATACAGAATTTTGGACTGCCTAAGAGGCAATCTGCATGTTTGATAAAGCTTGGCTTCAAGAGTGTTTATCTTGCCCATCGGTCCGATAAAGGTTTTCCCGGTCCGATACGTTTATCGGCCCGTCATTAACGTCAACGACGTCGCGTGAGATAATATTCGACGTTCAAATGGCAAAAGCGATGTTGCAGAACAGAAAATTTCCCATCCTTTCAGAGCGTCTATCTCTCTTATTATCCATCGTAGACATAAAGTGTGACCACTCATTTTCTTAGTTAGATCGAAAGAAACACGTTGGTGTCAAAATAAATATGAAATGGCTATTTTTTTTTGTTTCGCTACAAAACGGCAAGCGCTTCAAGACTGGACGGGCGGGAAACATTTTAGATTGCGCAGTGATGCTGTGTGTGAGTAAGACTTATCGTAACATCCCTCGTTTCATTAGACACTTGTCGTCATCGTCAGTTGCCTGTCTCGTTTCATTATACAATGAAATATTATACTCACACTCGGGTATCCCTGCCGTTGTGTTTGCTGAATGCCCTTTTAGGCCTTGGCCTTCAGCAGCATGCAGTAGCAAGTTATCACAACTTCAAAAATGGTGATTTCTAGCGACTATTTCGGGACATATTTTTTTCTTAACTAGAATCTATATGATAAACAGATCATAACATGGGGTTTTCGTTATCACCCGATTTATCAGCCCTCGACCAATATCGGACCTCGGGCAAGCCCTCGGTCCGATATTGGAGTATCGGGCTGATAAATCGGGTGATAACGAAAAACCCATGTAATAATCTCTATATATTTCACAGTTGAAAAATACATTGTCTAGAATCCTGATTAATGAACTGGATGTTTTTTTATTTTATTTTAGCTGAGTATGTTTCATGTGTTTAAAACAGTAACAAGAACACAAATACTTGATATTGATCTATAGGTATAAATGATATGTTTTGCAGCTGATAACTTATGACCAGCATTTTCAGTAATATGATAATTGTGGTCATTCATGCGTTGTTTCGTTGTACATAAATATGATTTCTTATTCTCATATTTCAATCAAATAATATTTCTTGGGTTATGAGTCAACCTATTTTATAAGGAACAACATGGCTAGGTACGCTTGTCAGAGTAATTCGAGGTCGACGCACTTTTGAAATTAATAGAAAAGGTAGTCAGATTCGATGGACTGTGATAAACAGGTACTCGACACAGGTGTGATAGTTTATCTTTCACATGCTGTCGTTGAGCCACCTAAACGGGAGAGAAAGAAGTGCAAGCAATTAAGTATGCAAGGCTAATACATAAAAAATGTAGAATATAGAAATAGCGGAACCTAATTAATAAATTCAACTTCATAAAGTGCTTGAATGCTTTTTGTATTAACCTTACCGCCAAAATTGACTTTCAAGCGTTAAGATTATTAGACAGAGCTCTAAATATCAGAAAAAGTGAGGCATATTTAATGACTGCCGTCCATAAATGATTTTCTTTGACAGGACCCGGTATAATCCGAAAGTTAACCCAATCAGGGCTGAAATTGCTGTTTTCCCCTGAAACAGCTTGACGGTGCGTCGGGAGGCTCAGTCCTTAATTTCTCACTGACTATTTGCGAGTGAGTATCGGTAACTTTGGTCAGGCCAACAGTGACCCCACTTATCAGTTTCCTTTTTGCTCTGGCGTCGGTCTGCCACTGAGTCCTCTTCAACATTTTCTTTCTTTGTTTATTTCACTGTGACATCTAAGTGTTGAGTTAAGACGTCCCTTTTTAGACTGAATCTCTGTTGTTTTCCTCTTGCCACTGGGGTGAACAGGGCAGGCAGCAATAGTGTCAGCTCTTGAAGGAAAGGGTATTCTTCCCCGAGAGTGAATTCTTTCTTTTATGTGCCTCGCAGGAACACAGTGTAGAGCGAGCCAAGTCTGGTGCCCAGTGGGGGAAGGCTATACATTGTCTAGGGAAGCACACAGGAAGTCATAACACACCCTCCTCTTTGTAAAGATGGGGAAAACTACACCTGAAAATGCAGGTGAACCAAAAGACCGCGTGTGATTTAACACAAATACATTCTAAACCTGGCAGAAAGAAAAATACAATAATAACCACTTAAAATTCCAAGACTGATAATCTAACAATTAAGACAGACAGAGAATTTGCCCTGTATTGTCAGTTGTACAACTGCTGAGATTTTTTGCATCTTGTTACAATAATGGGCAACAATTAACCTTCTAAGAGAGCAACATTGCAATGTTATCTAATAACTTGCTCTCCCGGGATATTAAACTAGTGTTTGATTAGATACTGATAGTTTCAGAGGGAAGATGCAGTTGCAACTTGTATCAGAAAATACGTAAAGTAATTATCCGATATTCCCATTGATAAAATCGAGCCGACATCAATGCACAGATATCATGGATATAGGAAGGGATAAAACTGGGTCTTAAACCCAGTGGTGCCAAGAATGCGGTTAAATTAGTGCATATGCGAATTGCTACGAGTGAGAACAGCCTGCATGCCTAATAATGAACTCTTAGACAGTGATAAATGTAGATTTACTTTGAGGTTTGCAAAGAGCTTGTTCGACGTTTTCTGATGGTCTGTTTTGAGATATAGGTACCTATAGGACTGGTGCCTTATAAGTTATAAGCAGCTTGTAAAAGCACAACATGAGATATGGGGAAAATGCACGCCCACTTTTGATACATTTTGCTGCAACATGTAGTTTCTAAGGTATCGTCATATTTTCTGTTTATGGTATAAGATGCAGTTTGCATCTGATGTTCATACAAAATATTCTGAAGTAGAATTCATTATATAGTTGGAATTTTACAATATTACATAGCGGACAAGTTCTTCAACAGATGACATTTAAAGAGCACTAATTGCGCCCTACTTTCTTGCCACGACCGAAACATAATCGAGACAATCAATTTCACTGATATTCGGATGTTTTATAACATGCAGGTAATGCTAACTATTCGGGAACACTTAATCACACATCTGTATTGGGGGTCCATCTTTCATGTAAGACCATCACGAAAAGAGTTGGTGGGTGGGCAATGTACAGATAGATCTACTACATAATTAAAAATAGTGCCTCTTAGCACAGCGGCAATGGTGCTACTTCGGAAGACATCCCCTTATAGTAGTGCAGCGGCAACAGCGCTACTTCAGAAAGCATTCCCTTATGGTAGCACGGTGGCTATAGCGCTACTACAGAAGACAGCCCTTTTTGGTAGCGCAGCGGCAATAGCGCTACTTCAGAAAACACCCCCTTATAGTAGCACAGCGGCAATAGCGCCACTTTGGAAGACATACCTTATAGTAGCGCAGCGGCATTAGCGCTACTACAGAAGACAGTCCCTTTTAGTAGCGCAGCGGCAATAGCGCTAGTACAGAAGACATCCCCTAATAGTAGCACAGCGGCAATAGCGCCACTTTGGAAGACATTCCCTTATAGTAGCGCTGCGGCATTAACGCTACTACAAAAGACAGCCCCTTTTAGTAGCGCAGCGGCAATAGCGCTAGTAGCGCTGCGGCATTAGCGCTACTACAGAAGACAGCCCCTTTTAGTAGCGCAGCGGCAATAGCGCTACTTCAGAAAACACCCCCTTATAGTAGCGCAGCGGCAATAGCGCCACTTTGGAAGACATTCCCTTATAGTAGCCCAGTGGCATTAGCGCTGCTACAGAAGACAGTCCCTTTTAGTAGCGCAGCGGCAATAGCGCTAGTACAGAAGATATCCCCTTATAGTAGCGCAGCGGCAATAGCGCCACTTTGGAAGACATTCCCTTATAGTAGCGCTGCGGCATTAGCGCTTCTACAAAAGACAGCCCCTTTTAGTAGCGCAGCGGCAATAGCGCTAGTAGCGCTGCAGCATTAGCGCTACTACAGAAGACAGCCCCTTTTAGTAGGGCAGCAGCAATAGCGCTAGTACAGAAGACATCCCCTTTAATAAAGCAGTGGAACTGTGCTACTTTAAAAGTCATCACCTTTCAGTAGCTCAACATTTTATTCATCCCTGTGTCTTCAGTCATAACTCAGTTGACATGCCAAAATTCAAAATTTATGTTATCTTTATGTTCATGCTTAAGACTTTTTTGATCTGACATTATTAGACCAACTCCCTACAGGGTCAGTGCAACCAGGTGGAACCAAGTTGATCCTGGGAACTGGAAAGGGTCACAAGCAATGCCCAGGTTGAGCTGAACCAGGCATATTGTCACCTTAATAAATGGCCTGAGAATGTCACAACAATGCTTATTCAGTGTTACTGCACCTTAATTCCTGGAAGCAATGAATCCAAAGCTACCTGACACAAGACAACCATTTGCAACAAAATTCTTATGCAAGAGCCCGAAGGGCCCGGGATCGCAGGGCCGAAGGCCCCTCGGTCAAGGCTATCTTGGCGGTGCTGTTCATTACTGAGCCATCTTGGCGGTGGCCCCTACTCGGATTCTATTCAACTGTAGCACTGCTTACTATCAAGCATGATCGAATCAGCTCTTTACTGATGACACCGGACACTAGATAAGCATCACGGCCGAAGGCCGCTGGGACAAAGCTCCCTACAGGGTCAGTGCACCAGATGGAGTCAAGTTGATCATGGGAACTGGAAAGGGTCACAAACAATGCCCAGGTTGAGCTTTAAGCACAAAGTTACCTTATGGTTACCATCTACTAAAGGGAGGAGCTTTCTTAAGTGGCTCTAATGCCGCTGCGCTACTAGAAGGTGAAGTCTCCTGAAGGAGCGCTAATGCCGCTGCGCTTCTACAGGGGCAAGTCTTCTTAAGTGGCGCTAATGCCGCTGCGCTACTAGAGGGTGAAGTCTCCTGAAGATGCGCTAATGGCGCTGCGCTTCTACAAGGGCAAGTCTTCTTAAGTGGCGCTAATGCCGCTGCGCTACTAGAGGATGAAGTCTCCTGAAGGAGCGCTAATGCCGCTGCGCTTCTACAAGGGCAAGTCTTCTTAAGTGGCGCTAATGCCGCTGCGCTACTAGAGGGTGAAGTCTCCTGAAGGAGCGCTAATGCCGCTGCGTTTCTACAGGGGCAAGTCTTCTTAAGTGGCTCTAATGCCGCTGCACTACTAGAGGATGAAGTCTCCTGAAGGAGCGCTAATGCCGCTGCGCTTCTACAAGGGCAAGTCTTCTTAAGTGGTGCTAATGCCGCTGCGCTACTAGAGGGTGAAGTCTCCTGAAGGAGCGCTAATGCTGCTGCGCTTCTACAGGGCAAGTCTTCTTAGGTGGGGCTAATGCCGCTGCGCTACTAGAGGGTGAAGTCTCCGGAAGTGGCGCTAATGGCGCTGCGCTTCTACAGTGGGAAGTCTTCATTGCCGCAGCACTGTAGGTCCAGTGTTCTATTGGCGCTATCAGCACAGCGCAACTAGTAGTTTCTGTGTTAACTGACAGCCCTAATGTCGCAGCGCATCTAGTAAATAGGTCCAGTGTGTCTATTGGCGCTATCAGCGCAGCAGTCAGTGGGTAAGTTCTGTGTTTTCTAAGTTGCCGCAGCGCAGTCAATGGGTAAGTTCTGTCTTTTCTATTGGCACTATTTCCGCAGAGCAGTCATAGGGTTAGTTCTGTGTTTTCTTATAATGGATCTGTTGCTGCAACCCAGTCAGTGGATAAGTTCATAGTAATGGCTCTGTTGCCCCAGCGCAGTAGTAGGTGTGTTTCCTGGTATGGATTCTACATGGTAACTTTGAGGTGAAATTTCGTGATGGCTTACATGAAAGAATAACCGTATTGGGGTCCATGTCTGCGTATCTAAATATTTGGGGTAGTCAGTGTTTCTATGATTTATGAGTTTTGGTTTATGGTTTTGGTATTTTGACCACTTCTTCCTTTATCTCATATAATTAAATCCGCAATCAAACTAATTTACTTAGAAAGTTTTACGACATCAACAAGATCTGGTCGGATACTTTGGTGCATTTTTTTACATAGACTGCAAGAAGATCTCAGCGCTGATCAACAGCTAGAAAGGCTCATTTTTCGGACTTGCAGTCATGCTGCACGTTGTCTCCCTTCGTATTTCCATTTACTGGTGAAAGTTTTTATTTTTAATGTCGAGGGATAAATATCTTTCCGCTGTTGTTAACCTTTTGGGACTCATGTTTAAAATTTGAAGACAAATGCTAGTAGATACAGGCACACTTTTGCAAACCTATGCTTTTCGTATACTAAAAAAGCCTCATAAAATATACTATGTCTGTAGCTCTGGGCAAGCAATGAGAGATGTATCCGACAATATTGCCAACATATTTCAAAAGTCAACTGAGAACAAGATATATCTAGGAGAAGAACCAAATAAGCAATTTGCTTTCGTTCCAATCCTAGTATATTTTGTATGTCGTAGTACATATATGTTATGAAAAAGAGAAATAAAATATGTTTAAACTAACTATATATTTAGGAATCCAAATGTCTCATTAGGAACTGTCAAAATTGTATGTCTGAATTTATTTTTGAGATACAGTGTAATATTCTTTAATGATTTAGCCCAGTCAAAAGTGACAACCGCCAATTCCCTGACTACATCATAGAACTAAAGCCTGAAGGTGATTGAACGGTGTCTTTCCAGCATCAGGGTTCGAGGTTATAAAACTTGAGAATAATCTCAAACTCAAAATAAAGAACACTGATTTGCTGCTTCCGAGCAGCCAATCAGTATGCTTTATTTTGAGTTTGAGAATGTACTCAAGTTTCATAACCTCTGGGTCAGGCTTCCACCGGGATTCATGCTCTGCGGCGTAGGCTGGGTGGCTTCATGTATTCCTCCCGCTAGTATTTCTTCTGAATTGCCTCTCCCTCATTCTAGATATAATATTGTGCTATAACACTCTACCACTCATTTGTTTGTCTTATTTTATATATGAGTAGCATATACTATATAGCAGCATTGTAAATAAAAGCACAAAAATGACAATGATGAGGTGCATACACCATCATTTTTTCTTGTTCAACTTCATTGGACAATAAAAAATTACATTTTATTATATCGTGTATACACCTCATCATTGTCACTTTTTTGTGTTTTTGTTTACAATGCTGCTACAAATTATCTTGCTTCTGATTGGCTATTTGATGGCAAGTTTGATAAAAGTTATCATTGAAAAATAGGATGAGTATCTATCCATCAGTTTTTCTTGTACAATACGATGAATGATCATTTTTTCTGTATACACGATCAAATTAAATGACATTTTTTGTTGTCCAGTAAAGTTGTACAAGAAAAAAATGATAGTGTATACAGCCCTTTAATAGTGGATGTGTCCGTTTGTCAATTATGGGGTGTCTGGTTTAGTTTGTTTTTGAATCATGTTTGTTTTATTAAAAGCAGTAATATACATTTGTCTTATAATGCAGATTGTGTAGACTCTGATCTGACGCCGCATTTACGGCGTCTGATCTGAGTCTGCACTGTTTCCCATGTCCTAATTTTGGGACCTTATGTGTTAAAGAGAATTTCTTTTCAATAAGATTTCATCGCGGATCATCAGCTGAAGCGACTGACTTTTCGGAATGGCAATCATCTAATAATTTGCCTCCCTACTTATTTTAATTTGCTGGTGAACGTCTTTATTCTTAATGTCGATTCGGGGATAAGTAGCTTTTTAGTGTTTTTACTCTTGAGGGACTTGTCTTAAAAATGAGATTAATAAATGTGAAGACAAATGCTAGTAGACACAGGCACATTTTTCTAAACCTATGCTTTTCGTGTACTGAATAAGCCTCATAAAATATGCAAGGTCTGTAGCCCTGGGCAGGCAATGAGAGATGTATCCGACAGCTAGACATCTATTGCCGACATATTAAAAATGTCAACTTAGAACTATATAGGAATCCAAATGTTTAATTTAAGACCTGCAAAAATGTATGCCTGAATTCATTTTTGCGATACAGTGTGCTGTTGTTTCATAATTTAGCCTAGACTAAAGCTTCGTCCGTCAATTCCCTGATAAAGTGAAAATAACATCGTAGAACTAAAGCCTGAGGTGATTGAACAGCGGCATTCCAGCATCTGATTTCGAGGATATAAAACTTGAGAATAATCTCAAACTCAAAATGGCTGCTTCCGAGCATGTGCTCGGAAGCAGTCAATCAGTGTGCTTTATTATGAGTTTGAGAATGTACTCAAGTTTTATAACCTCTGTGCCAGGCTTCCACCGGGATTCAAGCTCTGCAGTGTCAGGCTAGGTGGCTTCATGTATTCCTTCCGCTAGTCTTTCTTCTGAATTGCATCTCCCTCATTCTTGATATAATATTGTGCCATCATTTGTTTGTCTTAGCTTATATATGAGTCGCAACACGACAAAACCAACAAAGTGGCATTTGCACCCAGCAAAGACTCAGATCAGCCTGGGCAGCCGCCGATTCTGATAAGAATCTTTGCTTTGCGTTTATAGGGTAGATGAGGGTCTATGCTTTCTCCATGCCGACAGCGAACACTCTGATTAGACTGGGCGGGTGCCCAGGCTAATATAAGTCTTCGCTGGCTGGGCGCACATGCCACTTTTGTTGGATTTGTCGAGTCACGGCTCATATACAGTCACTGGTCTCAGAATTAACTGTCAGTGAATTTATTTTGGGACAAATTTGTGAATAAAAGACATTACTATAGACACTGCAAAATTGAATAAGGCTGCGTGATTTATGTGTAATCGCAGTATAACTACATTTCAAACCACAGCTAATTCCAGTGTTTGTAATACGAATTTCTTTCAGTGACATCGACTTCTCAGAACTGAAAAATAAGGTGCATCAGAGGCTTATAATTATAGCCCAGCAGACACATAAGGTTTAATTATCATTGAATCAAGGTTGATTCAACGTCATGACGTTGAATCAACTTTAATTCATTGTTGATTCAACCTTGTGTGCCCAGTGGGTAAAACTTCGGGTGCACCACCATGTATTTCCGTCCTTTTTCAAAGCCGACAAATTTTATGACTTCCTGTTTACTTCAGTGGGCGATATATACTTATCAAAAATGTATCTGCTCTGCTTCCGAGACAATTATATATATTTGAGCCGCAACACACGACTAAACCAACAATGTGGTATGTGCGCCTCGTAAAGACTCGGCTCAGCTTGGGCATCCACCCAGTTTGATCCGAGTTTGCTGTCGGCATCGAGGTAGCTTGGACCCTAAGCTACCATTTGGTCTAAGCTACCCCTCAAGAGCACGGCAAAACTCTGATCAGATTTTGGCGGCTGCCAAGGCTGCTCTGAGTCTTTGGTTGGCGCATATGCCACTTTGTTGGTATTGTTGTGTCGCGGACCTTTGCAATCATGTATATCAGTGCTGCAGATTACAAAAATGAAGGTTTTTGGTGTAAAGCTCGCCAGGGATAAGAGTCTCAGTCGTTAGATGTTTTCCTTGCAGAAATGGTTACCAAGGCACGGAGCTTTGTCTATATATACTGAGACACAGAAGAAAGTAAAAAAAAAAAAAAAAAAAAAAAAAAAAAAAAAAAAATTATGGCAATGTTCAGGGATTTACACAATTAAAACCAACATACCGCCCTGAAAACCAACAATAATTCCGCGGAATGCGGTGTCTCGCCTGCTGGCGCTTTGTCACAAAACAGAGCTAAATCAGCAATTATGTATGCATGAACCAAGTCTCTTGGCTCTAGCCCTTATAGTTTCTGAGAAATAGACCTAAACGCAAAAACTCGACAAAAACAATTGCGTAGTCAGTCAACCGTAAAATGTTGGTCAAGACTCAATATTGATTATAACTTTAAGCTCTTCTCTTCCAGATGTATGCATGACCCAAGTTTCGTGGCTCTAGCCCTTATCGATGCTGAGAAACAGACCTAAATGCAAAAAACTCAACAAAAAATTGCAAAGTCAGTCAACCGTAAAATGTAGGTCAAGACTCAATATTGATGATGGCTTTGAGATTTACTCTTCCAGATGTATGCATGAACCAGGTTTCACGGCTCTAGCCCTTCTGGTTTCTGAGAAAATGGCCTAAAGGCGAAAACTCGACAAAAAATTGCAAAGTCAGTCAACCGTAAAATATAGGTCAAGACTCAATATTGATGATGGCTTTGAGATCTACTCTTCCAGAAGTACGCATGAACCAAGTTTCATGGCTCCAGCCCTGATAGTTTCTAAGAAAATGACCTACTCTCTTGTTGAGGCACTCCAGCAAGTGGTTTTTCGAAGTTTATACTTAACGGATAAAGAAACAGCAAATTCCACTTACATGGTTCAGTTTACTACCATTTCTCGTAGTCAGATTTGTCCAGTAGAGTTTTTGAAATTCATTGGCATGCTCTCAAGCTTGGAAAGTAATCTCTTGCAATGTATTTTTTCAGTTTCATAATGGCCGCCTCAAGATTTAACCATTATTGCTGTAGGGGTGGCATGTTTCAAGCACATTCTTGAAAATTTCCATTTCATATAAAATTAACATGAAATCATTTCAGAAGAATTTATGCTTATATCTTAAAGCAGTTATTTTCATAAGTAATATCTTTTTGGAAAACAAAAAGATGCATAAGTGTAGCTGACACTGCAAACAACCCTTTGCTGAAATGGTCATATTCCAAAACAGATCAGGTGATTAGTGATGACATCATTTCTGTTGTGATGTCACAATGGGTGGTTCCCAGCTTTATTAAAATTAAAATGAACCTCATCAAAGGCTGGAAACCAGAAGGAATATTTTTACTATTGGAAAACCCACCTCAAAACAAAAAATGATAAAAATAGACAAAAGAGGTCATGCAATATGCTGCAAGTCAGTATTTAGCTACGAGAAATGGTTTTGGGTATGTTAAACCTAAAATTTTGATATTTAAGCATCTTTAAAGAAAAAAAGTTCCACTAAAAACCACTTGCTGGTGTGCCTCAACAAGAGAGTAAACGCGAAAACTCAACAAAAAATTGCAAAGTCAGTCAACCGTAAAATGTAGGTCAAGACTCAATATTGATAATGGCTTTGAGATCTACTATTCCAGATGTATGCAATAACCAAGTTTCATGCCTCTAGCCCTTATAGTTTCTGAGAAAATGACCTAAACGCGAAAACTCGACAAAGTTTACGCCGCCGCCGACGACACCGGAACAAACAATACATAAAGTCTCGCCTCTGCTTCGCAGGCGAGACAAAAAGGGACAAATTGACAAATTGACACATTGACAAAAAGTCACGAAAGCCAGGCACGGTAAACCGAATGAACTGCTCTTTCCCAAAGAGGTGGTTGTTTAGTTACCCTAATTGAAAACAGCAGCCACATCTATTTTTACCTATTTTCTATTTTATATTGCAAAACCAAACCAAACAGAAAGCAGATTGGGCAGCTATTCAAGTGACCATATTGCTATTGTATAAAGACATTGGTAGTTAGGTGCCGACCTTCTAGCTGACACAGCTAAAATGTTTGTTAGAGATAGAGTATTTTCTACATGTTCTAGATTGTTTAGAATAATTCTGTCTTTGATATTAAATGCTTTCTCAGGTGTTTTGTTTTGTTCAAACCGTGGTATCAGAAGTATTAATACACTGTATTCTTTCCAAACTGAATGTAACCCAATCCTTGTTGTTCGGTAGGTATAAAGAAAAGAAATCTCAATAAGTTGTTTATGTCTTTGAAAAATAAGATTAAAATTTGGAAATGAAACGAAGTGTGAATAAATATCAGTCTGGAGTTATAGAATAGGTTACTTTATTCCCGACTTATCTTTATGCTGATTTTACACTTTTATTATAAGCCTGTGTTTAATAATGAAACGCTATGCACTTTTATTAATAGACAAGTGTGAAAACCAACATAGTTTGTGTTTTCTTCATGATAAATTGTTTTACCAAACGAATTTAAAACGCACAAGAATGATATCTGCAAAATTTGAAAAAGCCTATTTTTTCAAATATATTTCCAAAATTATATAATCCGAGGTAGAGGGAAGGGGAGAGCGTAGTGGGGCATTGAAAGCACACAGACACAGTCAAGATATGAGTGCACACAAAACAAAGTGCGTTAAGTTTTAGCTGAAAACAAAAAAAAGTGACTAGCTTATGCACTGCCAAACCTCCTCACATATTTTCAGCAAACAATGACAATATTTGAGCCGCGACACGGGAAAAATAACAATGTAGTTGTGCGCCAAGTGCAGACTCAGATCAACCTGGGCATCCGTCCAGTTTGACCAGACTCTTCGTTAAGTGCTCAAAGGGTAGCTAAGGGTCTAATCTACCTCCACGCGGACAGCGAAGACTCTGATCAGACTGGGTGGATGCCCAGGCTGATCTGATTCTGCGCTGGACGGACAACCACATTGTTGGTTTTCTCGTGTCGCGGCTCAAATTTCGTTTGAAAATGTCTCGTTAAATATCGAATTAATTTGTCGTTAATTTAGAACAACTGGGTCCAGATTCTTTTCTGTAATTTTTAACTGAAAGCAAAAAACTGTGAGGCGCTTTTGCACTGCCAAACCTCCTTTCATGTTTTCAGCAAAAAGTGACAAGGTTTTTGCATAGAATATGTTTGAAAAAGTAAAGTCTCCTTAACTCACGACGTCGTTAGTTTTAAACAATCAGGGCCAGATTGTTTTCTCTCGTTGTTTGCTTCTCACTTGTGTTCTTTTCTTGCTTGAGTCAGTGCTTTAGAATTATAATGTTATTAATCAAGAAATTTGGTACTGGTCCAGTTCCAGGGTCCGAGGTTATAAAACTTGAGTATAATCTCAAACTCAAAATAAAGCACACTGATTGGCTGCTTCCGAGCATGTGCATGGGGGTAGCCAATCAGTGTGCTTTATTTTGAGTTTGAGAATGTACTCAAGTTTTATAACCTCCGGGCCAGGTCCTCGGACTGCTATATTGGCCCAGGGCCAATACGAAATTTCTTGTTTAATGACAATTTGATTAATTACGATTCATGTATGTAGGATCATATCTATCTTTTGAACCAGTGAACAGATTTTCTCCAAATTTGCATTGATACATATTCTAGACAAGTTTTAAGAGCTGATTAGATTTTGGTGACCTTGACCTCATTTGCCAGGTGATAGAAGCACTTAGTAGTTTTCATTAAGAATATATTTCTTAAACCAGTGGTTGGAATGTGATCAGACTTTTATGGATATATAATTACGACCAGCAGAAGACATGGTGAGATGTTGGTTAGCTTGACTCCATTTTTATGGTCACAGGTTAGACCAATCTCGATAGAGTATATAAACATAGCAAAGTTTTAACAATGAAACAAGAGGAATGCACTGATGGCGGATTAGAGGCAAATGCCATAGGCTGGTGGGTTTGAGGTGTGGAGTGTGTGGGAGGGGTTGGGGCATTGTAGCGTCATTGATATTGGCCGAGTTTAACGTCATTGATATTTGCCGAGTTGTAATTGCCGAGTTTGTCTTGTATTGGCCGAGTTTGGCTTGTATTGGCAGAATTTGACTGTATTGGCCAAAATAAGCCCAGTTTATGAATGGTATGATGCGCACTGCTTTTGCCATAACTGCTCGTTGTACTTCGTTCAACAGACAGCAAGGACAAAATCGTGTGTTTGATTATAGACATTAACAAATGTCTTCATTAAAGAACTGTCTTTTTGTTGATAGTATTAACTTCCGCAATAATTCTGCGGATTTCAAATGATTTTAATCTTGAGATAAAGAGGACTTTTAACTTTGCAATCAAAGACTCTGCAGCTCAGTTTTAAGTATTCAGCATCAAAGTGACACAAATAGAAAGAAAAGAAATAACAAACAATAATTTGCTATCTGTTCCAAGTTTTCTTGGATAGATTAAGTAAGTTATTTTGAGCCCAGAGTGGCCTTAAACTGGCTTCCGGGTCTCTATTTATGAAATGACTTAAGTGGTTGCTGTGCTGTCGCTAAGGCTGAATTTCTATGAAGGAGATTTCCTACAACTATTAAATTTGCTCTGGAGGAACAGTCTTTTCCAGACTGTTCCTACAGAGCAAATTTCATAGTTGTAGGGAATCTTCTTCATAAAAATTCAGCCTTAGCGACAGCATAGCAACGACCTAATTTGTTTTATAAATACGACCCCGGAATGTTAAACTAATCATTGAGTTTCTAGCAACTTCTTGACTTGACCTGGAAATGAGATATACTATATAGTCAACTGCACTTAAGTATACCTACATTAGACAGACTGCAATATAGTTTAGTATCTCTGAATTTCATTTTTATACTTAAATAATTACAAAACGTCAAAGGGTTTTCTCAATAGTGCATTGTTTTGTTGAAAACTGTTATCAATAGTGTTGATATGCTTCCTAACAGACTGTTACTTCATGGAAAATATACCACTGGGTTTAACAAAAGAATTAAATAAGCTTGACGTTTTTGCATTTTTTTTATGTTTTTTTTCCAAGTCTTAAAAACGTTCGTTTTATTTTTCATCTCTTTTTGTATGTCTATGAATATAGATGCAAAATCAGAACTTCATTTTCTGTTGCTAACTATAGTTTCATATCTGAGCATATCTTCATGCTAAATTTACAACTCAGCTAAAAGTTTGTTAGAAAGCTTTTGGTGTGTTTATAAAAACAGATAGGTGTGAATATAAAACTGATATTCAGCCAACCATATTACATTTGGTTCAAATTTCTGAAATAAAAAAATCCTAGTTTTATATAACCTGGTTCTGATACAAATCTTTGAAAACAATTACGTCATTTTTCGTGTTGTTAGCCGCTCAGGGATATCGATACATATGCTTCGCGTTCAGTAAACAATTTCTATTATAAAGCGTTCAGTAAATAACTTCTATTATAAAGGCATAGAACAGTAAGAAAAACAAAGTGGATGAATTTAGATTGGAAAGAATGTGGTGCCTCTCAACGAAATGCAAGACGGACCACGTATAAGGAAAATATAAGACTGTAGAGCTTGTTCCATTTACACCAATCGTAACTTACGTTATCAAAAAATCAGAATGGTGTGCAAGCAAGAAAGACAAGGAATACATGGATCAAAATATTATGTTAGAGAAGCATTTACAGGGATAACATCCTATGTCACGAAACTGATATAGTTCTGATATCGGAACCAGTCATTACGTCAGCAAAACTTAAGTTATATTCTAACACAGTGCGCCTATAGAGCAATGGAAAGGTTTCCATGTTTTATTCTGCAACAATTCACTGTTTCGGAGAGCTGAGTCTAACTGCTGACGTCACTGGCAATACTGACGTAATTTTGTGACGTTTTGAGACGTTAGACGGTGTCACGTCTCTTTTTCTTTCTAAAATCGCCATAAAACATACATTTATCTGAGATACAGCTTAGAATATTAGCGATTAGCGGGAGCATGAACGCGCTGGCAGGAAGGTTGGGAGAATTTGAATGAAAAGAATTACCTTTTCAGCGGTTTTTGAGTGTTAGAATCGAAATAGGTCAGCTCTAGCACTGAATTGTTGAGTAATAATTCACTATTTGTCGGTCAGTTGTAAGTAGATATATCACGAGCGCCGAGCGCTCGTGATATGATCTACATTACAACTGACCTCCAAACAGTGAATTATTACTCAACAATTCACTGCTTGAGCTGATCTATTTCTTAAATAATTTTACTTAAAAGAGGAGCCACTGAAGTGCCCGTGTATTTCCATGACCCTCCCATATAGAAAATGACGCTGGCATTTTTCTTATAAAGAACAAAAAATGCAAACACCTTTCTACAACTTTTGGTGCATATCTGAAAGCAGCATTGATATGCATTACTGTAGTAAAGTGTCTGAAGATAAAGCAAGTTGGTGTGGCAATTTCCTGTAGTAATGGTTCAAAGAACATCTACCGATAGCCAAATCAAATAGATATATACTGTACATCAAAAGAAATGTCCACAAGTTTATTTCAATTTTCTTCTCTCAGCCGATTTGCAGCTTCACACGTTTAGCAAAATATGCTACCAACGTCTGCCAACAACATAAACTTAGTATATTGTTAAACAAACCTTGATTAAAGAGTTATCTCAATTTATCGTGAAACATTCAATGTTGTTGTGATTTGTTGTTGTCAGTACTTTTGCAATATAACAAATCGTTACCAAAACGCGGTTCTGATGTGTGGTTATGAAAAACAAAAGAAGAAAAGCAGAAAAAGAACAAACAAAAAAAAAAAAACAAAAAAAAAAAACGACAAAAAAAAAAGTCGGGCTTATAACCATTGTGTTCGCCATAGGAACATGGCAGTAGTTTGAAATTGAACTTTCCTCAAATTATCTACCTTGCAATTTGAAACGACCAAACTTGGAAGACCAATAACATCGATATTTAATCGCAGAGTTTTACATTTAATCCCTGTTGATTGATATTCAATCTTCGTATGAACCGTTTCTTTTCTTTTAAAGAAATACACGGTGTTAAAAGATCTATGGAAAATCCAATGGTAAGCAAGTGTTACTGTTTCCGCTATCAACTTTCACCCGGTTGTTTCTCTCAAAAGCAAGGCCTGATTGCTTCGATTTTGTCGCTTTTTATTACCTATGATTCGGACATTATGTCTGGAGAAAATTGTTGGCCGAAAGTTTCATGGAATTGAAAATTCAGCTTCTGAAATTATGGCAACTTTAAATTTTACCCCATCACAAAAGCAAGAGTTTATAGTTTATTGAATATAGATGCGCTTAGGTGCTTATTTTGTCGGAAAAGCTGAAGCAAAATAATTTCAAATGCCTAAAAAGCACATACCTATTCCTTTAAATGAATTGGGCGTATTCATGTTGAGCGTTTCTTTGGCTGTTCAATACATATTTGGTTATACACCTGAGTCACGCAGAAAGGTTTGCTTTACGGTTCTGATATCGTTGCTTGGACGTACGTTGTAAAACAACTGCAGATTTTGGAGACGGCAGACCGCCCCCCCCCCCCCGAAAAAAAAATAAAAAAATAAAAAAATAAATAAAAAAAATTGCATGAATGTTTACCACTGTAAGCTCGAGACTTATGCTTACCGACATTTTCTCGCCATATTTGCTATCATCATTGCTATTATCAGTTTGCAAATTTGTCTTTAAGATAAACTAAGTCATTTGACATGTACGCACTGTGAAACAGTGAAGAAGCTCTGAATCATTGGCTATCCAATATAGAGGTCACACCGAATATCCTGATTAGACTGGACAGACGCTCAGGATAATTTGAACCGTCGCTGGACGTACATTTTTGCTTTGTTTTTTCTTGACGTGGCCAACCATACAAAGTGCTACAGTAGACAGTGTCTAAAATGATCCCGATATTTATCCGCTAGTTCTAAAACATGTGTTACCGAAACTAGGCGAGGGAATAGATATATTTTACGGTAATGAAGGCATTTGTATCGGGTTAGTTTGCCGGTGTTTATAATTCAATTGAAACTTATAGCGAATATATTTTAAAGCCATTCTTTAGGCCATACGTTTAATGCTACGTAAAAGACGAAGAAGAATAAATAAATAGTTAAATAAACAAATACACAAATAACTAACTGAAGCAATAACTCGTTGGAAGAATACATAAATCACTATTAAGTAAATAAAAAAACACGTTGGAAGAAAAGGTTAGGATACTGTTTGTATTTTGAAAATACGCGACCGTGAACCAGCGTCTTTTATTTAGTTCTGTTTCAGTGATTAAAATGTAGTTAATGAGACTTATCTGTACCTTGATAGACCCTTCAGTAATGATGTATTGCTCTCGGTATTGCCATTATAAACGAAAGAAATGAGAAACCTGGGTTCGAGGTTATAAAACTTGAGTACATTCTCAAACTCAAAATCAAGCACGCTGATTGGCTGCTTCCGAGCACATGCTCGGAAGCAGCCAATCAGTGTGCTTGATTTTGAGTTTTAGAATGTACTCAAGTTTTATAACATCGGGGGATAACCACTTTCCAGTGATTACTGACTTCGAATCTTCATACTATCTAGAGGGAGATTTATTTAGAAAAATGATGACTAGTGATCAAATACTGCTGACGTTAATTAGACCGTTCCTTTCGGAGATGCCTGGGCTCGGTTAACGCTTGTTGCTCAGGGGTCGTATTCATAACACGACTTAAGTGGTTGCTATGCTGTTTCTAAAATTTGCTCTGGAGGAACAGTCTGAAAAAGACTGTCCCTAAAGAGCAAATTTCATAGTTGTAGGGAATCTCCTTTATAGAAATTTAGCCTTAGAACAGCATAACAACGCCTTAAGTGGTTTTATAAATACGACCCCAGGCTCTGAAATGTTTAGAGGCAGTGCTGTATTTTGTTTTCAAGACTATTTCAGACGCGAAAGAACGAAATCAACAAAAATGCATGAACCATACCATTGTTTGTGGCGCTTTCTTTTTCTTCCTTTTTTTTCTGTCCTTTACTCGTAACAAGCTCACTTTGAAGACACTATATGATCTCTTTCAAAAGTTACAGAGCGGTGTTCTGCCCTCCGAAAACGAAATATCAGCTCTGTCGATGCACTCGTACAGATACACCGCATCACGCTATTCAAAATGTTTTATCCAGTTAATGTGAAACCTCAAACTTTTTTTTTCATCTCAACGGTGAATGGTTTTGTTGAAATGGTGTTAGCAATAGTGTTGATATTCTTCAGCACAGATAAGAATGGTACCACTGGGTTTTATAAAAAAAACTTATGTCGGATTCGGTTTTTATCTTGAAAGCAAATTTTCATTCCGAGGTTAAACAAAACGCGGAGTGATATGTTTATCTGATGATTATACCTTTATGCCAGATTTACAGATGAATTTATTCAGTCGTCAGCAATCCTATGGTATTGTTTCAGAAACAGACAGGTGTGAATGTTCAACTAATATTAAATTGACCGTACTAGATCAGGTTCATAATAACGAAATTAAAACCATTTTACAATGTTATAAATACTGATTCTGATAAAAATTAGTTGATTTTTACCCTTTCGAACATGAAATCAATGATACAGTTATTCCTAATAGGCATGGTTCAATACAAAGTAAGCCACCGTGATACGAAGAAAGTATTCTCTTCGGGATGTTCAGATAAAGCAATTTAAACTATCAGAATGATATAAACTACAGCCTTGAAACGCAAACAGCTGAACGGCCACATTGAAAAACACAACACGACCACTCAAACAGGTATGTAAGGTAAAAAATATAATGATGTCCCGTAGGCTTGAAATTTACAGCAGATGGTCGTAAAAGGCGCACTGTATATTGGACATTCCTCCGCGGTAGAGATTCGTTAAGTCCATTCGTTATTTTCAAGGGCGTAGCTACGTATACGGCAAATACGCATGTGCGTATTGAAATTTTGTCAAAATTGACAAAATTTCAACACGCACCTGCATATTTGCATGCTGAAAATTTATAAATTAGACTAGATTTCAATACCAATTACCAAAGTGGCTGATATACTAGCTTTCCCTTCAAGAAGTAGAGAATAAAACATGGTTGTGCGTATTATGAAATTGCTCTAGTTACGCCCCTGATTTTGGCCTATCATGTGAAACGTGCAGCTCTGTCCTGTACCAGCGCTGAAAAATAATCTTCCAGAACTAAATACGGTACGTATTCACGCCCAACTTGGCAGACAGCTAACAATCTTAACGACTGGCTCTGCAACCTTCAGCACCGAAGCCAAACGCTCTATCTACCATCTTGTGATGTCACTTTTTCCAATTTCAGATGATAGTGCAGCTAACGTTGGAGGACCAGACAAGAGCTCTGTACCAGAGTCGGCTGGCTTGTTACCACAGAATGATAGCTGAGGAGTCCAATATGACAGGTGAAACCTTCGATTATGAAATCCGTATGAGGTAAAAATAGCGAGACTGCTATGGATAAATAGCTGTAGCCGTTACTGGCAGTAAGTGGGGGCTACACTTTTAATTCCCGGAGTGATTTTGCTTTAGTTTCCCCAGTGTTGGAGAAGCTCAATCCGCACCAAGATGTATGTTTCCATGCATCTACACCAAGGAAGATTCGAGATAACCAGCATCAGTTTTGGTTCTTTTGTCGAACACTTCTTTTTACACATTTTTCAACTCTTTAAACGCCAGTGACAAAAACAGCTGACTTTTCAATGATCGTCGATCCTGATGAGGTGGCTCATTATGAGCCTTCTCATCAGGTTATATGTTGTTTGCCCTCTAGTCTTTGAATCCTCAATATGATGTAGCTAGGATGAAACATTGTTTGAAAAATTACAAACATAAATTATGTCGTCGGCTTTTGGGGGCTTAATAGCTTAAACAAGTCAGCTCATAAGGAGCATTATTTATTACCTGCAGACACTCAATCTATATCTATATTTCTCATATGCCTGATTAATTCGAGTTTCCAAAGATTCTGTAGTAATGATCATCAGTAATCGGCTGCATGTCGTCTGTAGTTTGACAGTTAACCCTTAAAGCGCCAAAACAGCAGACAACAAAATTTATGTCTGCAAATTTAAAAGAAAAAATGTTTCGTTCAAGCAATACCCTATTGAGAATTCTAAGACTAAAGGGCAAACAGGGTAGATCGAGATGAGGCGGCTCATCTGGATCACCGCTGTTTGCAAATTCAGTCGTTTTCGTTTTCTGCGCTTTAAGGATGAATGTAGACAAACAGATAGATATATTGGTCTGCACCCAATGAAATTATCAGTTGTCAATTCTATTCTAAAATCATTGAACCCTGCTGGTTGTAAAAAGAACATTGCATTCAGTGCATCTTGTTTTCTGACTCCAAAATGCTGAAAAAGCAAATGTATATTTGATTCAATGATTGTATTCTGAAAAATGCTGATGCGGCAGGATTGCTCCAAAGTTTCGAATTATTTTAAGTATTTATAGCGTCTACTGATACCCAATTCAGGTGTTAAGAAATGAAAGAAAAAAATCATAGTGATAATGATAATTTCAAAAGACAGAAAATATAAATAAGCGACATTAATTTGCCATCAGCTGCATTACTAGAGAAACTTGCGGTTTAAATTTGGCTCTCTTAAAGTAGTATAAATACTATACTAAGAGACTTTAGAAACGTACCAATTTGTAGCTTTGGATACGCTAGAAAAATGAATTTTTGTTTCATACAGCCATCAACTATTGTAATTTTGGTTTATTCCAATTTTAACCGGGAACACAAGCTTTCAAAATGAATGCAAAATTTGGTTTTAGAATATTCCTAAAGGGAGATAAATTCGCATTAATCCAATGATGATTGAAGCGTGATTTTCAATTTGCTGCAATTTCGTAACTGATGATCAGATTTCAATGACACGGCATAAAAATCAATGGTTTATTCATTGTTCATGCTTTGTGTTCTCTTTTTATCGGTTACATTTCTTTCTTTCCAATGTCATTTTGCAAAGATTCCACTTTTTTTGCACAAAAACCGGAAGTGAAGGTAACGGACAACAATAATTATTGAAATTTGCTTGAAACTGGTGCATTAGGACATACTCTTATAACCTGGGTAGGTAACCTATCAATTGGTCGGCTTTTAAGTCGGGTATCTCCCAATTTTGAACTGTACCCTATTTTTTTTTTAAATCCAATTTTCGAACATCGATAAAACACTTTTTCAAGGATCTTTGCCATTTTTCATTGTTTTTACAGTGTGTGGTATTCATTCAGATGCATAAACATTAAATTTCGACATAATGTGAATTCGTTAGAATTTAAGCAAAAAAGTAACCAAATTCCATTTTTCTCGAAATTTCTATGCATGGTTGCACACTCTCTGTAAGCGTTTGCAGACTTAAAGAACTCAACCATACTAACTCGCACGAGTGCTCAAACGTTTCCAATATGGCAAACTCTGGGTAAAATAACATGATATACAATGGTGCGTTTTTAAAGTCCCTCACTATATAACGCTAGCATGCGGTCTTTATCTCGCAGATTTAATGCCATTCCTAACTTCAAGACTGCATTATGCATATCAACAGGGGTGCATTATACAGCCCTTTACGAGTGCAATGACATTATTATAATGCCATTCAAGGTTGTATTAGGCATACAACAGGGGCACATTATACAACCCTTTACTAGTGCAATGACATATAACATTCAAAAATAGTGAAAACAAAATGTCTCTAGCAAAGAATGCATCTTCAAATCATTTAAAATCGTGTTTCTTTCTGTGATGTTTTTCTCTATGGGAGATGGATCAGGCCGTTGATTCCAAAACATTCAGTTTAGGTAACCAATGTTAGTCGAAAATGTTAATTTTCCTCTCTTTGTTGTGTTTCTTGCTTTGAAAATACTGAGTATGAAATAAAAAAAAAATATGCAACAGACTGACAGCAGAATCAAGCCATTGACCTATTTGAAGTATGTCATTTTGAAAACAAAGTTTATTTCATTTCAGGAACGTACTGCAACAGGACCTGGGATTCTATCATGTGTTGGCCAGATACTCCAGCAGGGACAGTCGTGTACCAGGCATGCCCGGCACATATCAACGGCTTTGATACAGAAGGTAATAACACAGGATGTAAGCAGCACAAGATTAATTTAAAGACAGACTGACAAACTTACAAACCATCAATACATTTGGGAAAAATTTTAATTATAAATAAGACTGTCACATGGCCGAAAGCAAAGCAGAGGCACAATAGACTTGTTACTTGTGACATTAAAGACACAAAATAAAGCGGAAGGATGGGGAAAAGGCAAGGGAAAGCAATGACTACTTTTGACAGGAAATGTAGAAATACAATGGTTTAATAACCAACGTGTTCTCTCTCACCATAAGAGATACCCAATGCTGCCTACATATATAGCTAGCTACACTGAGACGTCTGGCGGAACCAGTTTCCAGACGGCGCATTAAGGTCGCCCGGCTCCGCGATAAAGCCCATAGACTACCGCTGTCTTATGGCATGTACGAGGCTGCAGATAAAAATGTTATTACAGAAAATATGTCCTTAATAGCCAACTGCATCTTGATTCAGACAATGCATATACCGACTTGAGTCCGGCAACGCAATGACGGTGGCCGAACGCATGTTCGAACAGCACAATCCCGTCTACCGGACCCACGATACAGACCCAAACACGATGCAGCTGGGTCAAAGCAGCTTTAGCGCAAAGGATATATGATTCAAAATTAGTTATGGACTTTATAAAAATTACCCGTGGCAGACTACTATTATAACTGATAGGCACGTCGAATAAAGATTTGAGACAGTTATACTGGTTGAAAACTTCCGTGCTTATGTTTACAAACGTACTTAGCTTACTAAAAACTTCTGGACTACCTGAAGTTAATGCATTGCTGAATTTTAAGACATTAGGTCTCGTCCCGTATAATAAGGCTTATCTAGAAATCGGGTTTGCTTAGTCTGTTGTAACCCTTCTGTTTGTCTAAATGATTTAGTGCAATAAAGATAGCTGAGTTGCCACCTATTTGGGAAAGAGCTGCTGACTCGACTTATCACTTGTAATTTATTGTTTGTTGGGATGTCTTTGTCAATCTTTCCCTTTGATGTTGGGGATAGGGTTTGGGATCTGATTCAGTCAGTTCCTGAAGTGTAGTTACTCTTTAAATTTTATCTCTTTTAAAATACCGGCATTGCAAAAGATAATGAAGTTCATGGCCTAAATTGTTTGCATCATATTTGTAGAATCTACTATTGGAGATATCCATATTAGTCCATCTGCCTTTCTCAGTCGTGAGTTTATGGTTCACAGTCCTGAATTTCAGCACAGATATCTGGGGGTCAGTATAGCCATTCTGGTCCAAAATGATCTGTTGCGTATAATACTATTGTTTTAGAACAACTTGACCACTACCCTTAATCACAGACTTTGTATTAATACTTCAATCTGAACAATGTTTTAAACAACGTCCCTATTTACTCTAAGTGCTATAAGTGTCAAGACAGAATTGAAATATTTTGTTCTGGTGGAATCGTCAAGTAGTTTTCAAAATATTTGGATTAAATAATCTGTTCTTCGTCCCCTCTGATGACAGTTGATGAAAACCTCGGATATTATCCATTAAAAAGCATATGCTTAGAATCAACGTTCAGAGGCGATTCCGTCTACTTAAGTGGCAAAATATAGAAAGTTAAGCAAAAGAATAGAAACAGCGGAAAGTGGGTCCTGTGTGACATTTCTCGTAATGTTCTTGTTGCGTGACATGGCAGTCAGGAATGAAAAAATGCCATGGTCAAATTTGTGATCAATCACAAGGAAAACAATCTTCAAAACCCGGTTAACACTTCATTGACATAGAAATCAGGCTAAAGACCTCATGACGCATATAGTCACTCGCCGAATATATGCGTAAAAAGCAGTTAGGCAGTATAAACGTACATGTAAATCAGTGGACAAAAATTTGCATACGCATTCTCTGAGACAAACTGAATTCTAGGCTCAGAACATGACCTATACGATACTGTATTACTGCTTTGCAACCGTCGTTACTGCTATTCTACGTTACTGATACACTAGTATACTATGTGACTGATATACTACTATAATTCGTTATTGCATCACCGATTACTGTAAAACACTTAACTTTGGCGATATTGTTGGTAAACGAATAGAGCGTTCAAATATGAGTCTGCCAATATTTTTAACAACCTAACAGAGGTTCAGATGTAAAGTAAAAATGGTGAGTATTTGAGATATTTTCTATACCGTTCCATGATATACATTGTGACATTCAGTTAGAATAACTTCCATGAGGCCGTTCCCATAGATGCCACGATATACGAGGGGTGACAAAAATACGTGGACTGTTGCTGTGATGGTAAGGGTAACGCAGTTGAAGTAATTTTTCTCATACCGCAGAAAAGTTACATCTATTAGCTACGTAATGTGAAGTCTTGAAGAAATTTTGATGAAAAATAAGTATTTACTTCCATTTTATGTTAGGTAGGTACAGCTGCAGCGGAGCACCACATGAATGACGTTTGTCATTTTGTTCCGTTTCAACATTGTTAGGGTTCTTTTGTTTCTCTGTTTTCAAAAACTAACACCCTTTTTGCAGAGTTTTCATGATTTTGATCAATTTTAGACATATTCGCTTGCAGTATGATTGTTTTGAAGAATTTAATAGCATACTCTTCTTATCTTTATTGGTTCATAAATCCAAGCCAAACTTTTGCTTTCAGTATCGTTTCCACGCACAAAACTTTTGCGGTGTGTGTCTAAATGCAGGTCTACAACCCTCAAATCAGTGCCAGCATCTGACAAAACTAACATACAAGGATCAAATAATATCAAATTTGATCATTTAAAACAAATTTCTTTAATTCTGCCCTCATCTTTCTTACAATTGTATACAAAATCTGGAACTTGCATTAAATACAGGGTATACTGGTTGACGTCATTTTGTTGGCCATGTATGACCCACAGACAATATCTTACGCCACTTATGCAAGCATAACAAATGTTGACGGCAATACTCTCCTCACAGTAAAAAGGAGAAACCATTACAAGTAGCATGCCAAATATCAAGCATTTTACTCTACTGCAAATATTGGAAATAGCCAAAGATAAAACAAACAATTCAAAAAAGTATGGCAATTTTTTTACCGTGCTCCGCAGAACCGTCATAAGGTTTCTATGACGACCCATATAGAAAACAACTCGAAGTTAGACTGGTAAATTAAATACATCACTGGATTAGCGAAAGATGATTCTATATTTACTGCAAAATTAATGAGTTCACTCTCAATAGTAAAATTCTACAGCAAAAGTCGACGTATTTTAAGATCATCCCTCGTACAGTTTAAAATGAAAGCAGGAAAATACGTTTTATTATTATCATTATCTGGAGCCATTGTATATCATAAACGTAAGAATTAATCTACGTTAATATGTCATTTTCATTAAAACTCGAAATTTTGATACCACAGTTATTTTAAAAGTGTTTGCAGTAAAAAAAGCTATCCAACAACCAGCCAGTTACAACACAAATAGGTCAAAATAGGCCTATTTCCTTTCAAAGTATCAGAGAAAATAATGCCATAGCGTGCGCAGTAATTGCTATGTTATGTAAAAATTAACTTGTCTGTCGTGAAAGCAATTGTAAGCGATTTTTTTATTATTTATAAGCATCTTGCGTGACTATCAAAAAGATGTTGCTATGCTTTAAAAAGATTAGTCGTTCAAGGTTCTTAAAGGATAATGTTTAAAAAATAACAATTACCAATAAATAATCAGTAAAATAGTAGTACAGGTTTCCATTATAGGTCAGTGTAGTCCCGATCCCACAGCCTCTTTATAGGGCCAACACGGGGATACACTGTAAAAAATGTGTTTAGAATCAATGCAAAAAATGCAGTCCGATTTTTTATATGTTTAAATTGTAACATTTTCAATTTGCAACATGTTTAGGTTTATGTTTAGAAATTAAACATGTACAAAACTGGTTATATCTACCTTTCATTTTGAAAATTTCCTCTGTCAACATTTTCGTCTCTTTTTTTCGTTCTTCAACGGGGAAAAGAGAGAATGGATTCATCCAAAACTCGTAACATTATAAAACGTGTTTAGCAGACTTTGTCCGGGAAAATAATAGAAAAGGCGCACATGTTTAGCTATATGACATATTCCTAAACATGTTTACACCTAAACGTGTAACCACTTGTGTTTTATCGCTAAGCGCGATTTTTACAGTGTACACTCTTCTTCGAATTGTAGAATCAGTGCCAAAAGGTGCATGTTGTTGATTCGTTCTTTGGAGCCTCCTGGGAAGCATCGTCTTAAAATTGTAAGAAAGATACGCTGTTGTGTAGAATTATAGTGTTAATAAAGTTGGAGAACTACTCTTTTTTTTTTTTTGCTTCGATCCTCCATATGTGTAAATGGAAAGCATCTGCTTCCTTTGCAGCTTTTCTTTCCAGTATAATAGACACCTTTTTTTAAGAGCCTCCGCGTTCAGGAAAGCGAAAAGGAAGTCATAAATCTTCTTGTCCCTTGGAACAAATGACGGAAAAACATGAAGATCTAACCATACACTTGAATCCAAAGTAGCCTGGCCTTGAGGTTATAAAACTTGAGAACATTCTAAAACTCAAAATAAAGCACATTGATTGGCTGCTTCCGAGTATAAAATAAAGCACACTGATTGGCTGCTTCCGAGCATGTGCTCGGAAGCAGCCGATCAGTGTGCTTTATTTTGAGTTTGAGAATGTACTCAAGTTTTATAACCTCCGGGCCGGGACTATATTCTATTTCTAATAGCTTTGCGGAATCTTTTGTACTTCATTCTTATGACAGACCGAATCATTTTATGGATTAGTTTGAAAACAAACACATTGTATATCGAAATTTTGATATCATATTTTGTTCTTGAAAAAGAAAAAAAATTGAAAGAAAAAAAAAAAAAAAAAAAAAAAAAAAATTGAAAAAAAAAAAAACCTGGTAGAAACTATTGGCGGTCTACTTATTTACTTACTCATTTTTGAGCTCAGCAATGTTTGTCTGTCACTAAGAAAATTTATCATTTATTTGTTCATTTATCTATTTTCTGTTCACAGAAACTGCCAGTCGTATCTGCCTGTCTAATGGAACATGGTTCTCCCGTTCTGTGATAAATGGAAGTAGCTCTGGGTGGACTAATTTTACGTCATGCCTCTCTCCAACATCACTACATGTTACAAAACATCCCGAAATAGATCTGGGTGTGGCAAAAATTGTTCTTGTATGTATTTGCTTAACATTTTCTTATGTGTCCTTTGTTTCTCATGTTAAAATATTGCAAAAATGTTCTGTTCAAAGTATTGGGTTGTATCACCTTGTCTTTTCCGTACAGACGTATTTCATACGTTTAATTGATTCCAAACACGACGTCTGATCGAACATACTTAAAAATTACGACAGTATATCCTGTTTTATACAATGTACATGTACTCACGGAAACGCGACATTATTACAAAACGTCGCCTCTGATTGGCTGGCTCTGGCTTGACGTTGCTTCAAACGCTTACTTTATTTGCACAGTGCACTCTTTAAGCTGAAAATGTGAAAAGTGCATTGGAATGCTGATAACTAAATTAAAAAATATACCATTTGGTTTGGGGAGGTAATTATCGGTTTTATGGTTGCCAGTTACGTTTTACTGTTCTTCCGAAACGTCGCTGTCAAACGAAATGCAACCATAACAATGACATGTTACCTCCCAAAATGACAATTATAATTATATAATGAGAAAAAAAGAAGGGCGTATAGTTTTATTCATTGGAGATCTTCACCATAGCATGCCTTATAAACCTCGAACAGGCTCTAAAGCAATTGACAACTGAAAGCAACGAACACATTTATAAGCCTGACAACAGCAATTTCGGTTATGTTAGGCTACTGGAGCCTAATCAGCGAGTGAATAACTGCGAGCTAATTTTCAGTGCCCTGCATTTTGAAGTTATATTCTGTCTTGTAGCTTTCTCGCAATATTTATCTGTTCTTTTCTTCGTTTTATTTATTTTCTTTTTGTCTATTCATTCATGTATTTATCTATTTATTTATCTGTTTATTTTATCAAACTTTGAGAGCGATCGTAAGAGTAATTGTTTATATCTATAGCAAGTGCACGTAACTGCTCAGACTTTAAGATTTCGTGCATACATGTATCTGGTTTGTAATTTTACATGTAACTATCTATTTTTTCTTATGTTGGCGATTCTTTCAGAAACACGTGAATGAGTTCCGTCTCATGTACAACATTGGTTACGCCCTATCCCTTATCTGTCTCTTGTTGGCTGTAACTATAATGCTATACTTCAGGTAAGAGTCACGAAAGAACATACAAAATTGCTAAGAGGATGACAGATATCTTCGTAAAGTCAAACATCTGAAATTTGAAATTCTTAATTTAATAGTTACCGATCAAGTACACAAAATATAATCACCATCGTGGATGATGGTCGCTTAAAAAGAGTAATAATAAGTTAAATGTTGTGGTTTACCGCTGGAGAAAACTTTCTGATTCAGGTCTTGTTCTGTCCTGGTTAAACACTAGACCTAGTTACATTCCCTGCATGTCATTTAGTGTCAAAGACAGTTTAACTACCCCATGTATTTCTAAGAACACAAGTCCACAGATGTGGGTGGGTGAGACGGATAATTAGGGAATGAACCTTCTTCATACATTTCATAAATAACTTGTGTTGTGCCCACTCATCACAGCGGCTCTAATGGATATTACAACATATTTTTTTTGTTAGAAAACGCAACTTAGATTGACAAACACCATGCTAGCCGTATTTATGTTAGAACAGCTAAAAGTGTCAAAATCTGCAAAAAAAAACAACAAAAAACATATACCCTAAAAATTATAGAAATTGGGACACCGAAAATATTTTTTGTAATTATCCAAAAAACCCAAAGAGTTTGGTTTTACAATGCAGTAATGCGTCTAAATGACGCAGTTGGAAAGGCAATCAGTGTAAAACCTGTTGGGAGCAGTAGGTCCAGGGGCTGTATTTATAAAACGACTTAAGTGGTTGCTATGGTGTTGCTAAGGCCGAATTTCTAAGAAGGAGATTCCCTACAACTATGAAATTTGCTCTGGAGGAACAGTCTAAAAAGACTGTACCTCCAGAGCAAATTTCATAGTTGTTGGGAATCTCCTTCATAGAAAATTAGCCTTAGCAACAGCATGGCAACGACTTAAGTCGTTTTATAAATATGGCCCCAGGACTGCACTGTTTGCTCAGACCTATCCGTCCCAATACTAAGAATTCTTACTGCACTCGTAGTCATGACATCAGAGACTGGGCTCATTCGTCAAGTGGATGTACAACATTTTTTTAACCTTTTCTGGGTTCTCAAGATTTGAACGACCTCATTTGTTTCATTTTACTCGGTTCAAACGTCTTATTTGCTTTTCATTTAAGCAAAGAATCACGCTTCAAGAGACATTTGACAATTTTATATTCCAAATATAGACAAATTGGCTGAAGAGAGCAATGTATAGACATTAATTACTGAAAATAACGAGTATAGCGTGATAGGGTGGCTTATTGTTTGGCAGTTTTTGCAATATGTGCTACAAAAGTAAGAGGACATTGTCCCAATTTTGAAATAATTATCTACAAGAAATAAAACTTTAAATAAATGTTCTTATTGCTCTTCATTCATGCCAGTTTTATCTGTCATTAATGAAAGGCAATATTTTAAATTGCTAAATCAGGACTCAGCTTTGCTCTATATTCTTTAGAATGTTTAAGAGTTCATGCCAAACATTGGTTGTCACGCTGGCAGGAGGGAGACGTGGGTGAAAAGAGATGGGGCTCATGCTATTGAAACATAGAGGTCAGCAGCTCGAATTTGACATTTCTTATCCAAAGCAACATCCGATTCATTTTGTACATATACCGTCTTTATTCCTTTTTCAGGACTGAAAATACCCTTTCCAAAATTACCCCCACTATGTAAATCAATATTTTGTAAGTCATCTGTCAGAAGGATAGTCCCTTGCAAGACAGTTCTAGATATCTAGATCCGTCTTGTAAGACGGATATAGATGTTTAGGACTGTTTCGGAAGGGAAAACTTCGACTTATAACCAAATACATACTGTCTGTATTGCAGAAAGCTACGGTGTCCCAGAAACATCATACATATGAATCTGTTCCTGTCCTTCATACTAAGAGCCTCCATGAGCACCATCAAGGAAAATATGTTTGTACAGAATATAGGCTTTGCTGGGGACGTCGGGTATATGGACAATACAACGCTGTATTTTAAAGAAGGTCCGGTAAGTTGACATTCAGAAACGGCTGTTCATTAAGCCCAGTTTCGGAAGAAGTTAGCATACTGCAGAAATGAAACTGCCTTGATATTTTTATCTTTTAAAATACGAGATGTGACGGCTTTGAAAATCTCAAATATGAGTACCAGCATTGATCATACCGTAATGTTGGTTTGCAAGACAATTTGGATTTCCAGAGTAAGTGTAACTGTGGGAGTGTAGATTCGGCGAACTACATAAACGTTAGGGTTATGCAGTTTACATTTTTATGCTCTTTTTATTTCTTAAATTGAACTGTCAGTATGTCAGAAATCAATAGATCCAGCGTCCTATTTAGATACGATTTGATGCAAATGTGAAGGTAGATGGATATACTTCCACGAGAGATCTCACTTACGTGTAATGTTTGCTTCATTTCTTATTGCAAGCTAGTGAAGCTACTCTTAAAACAATTTGCTCTTTGTAAATTGATACACTTTCTGGGACAGAATCTCTGTCAGTCTCAATTTTGCCTCGTTATTCAATGGGTCAACTCTTGAAAGAAAGAATTTGCACCTATGAGAGCAAATTATTTCCTTTAAGAGTAGACCATTTTTCGGACAAATTTCCTTGCCCAGGGAAATAAACAGGATGTCACAAAAGCTGTTCCCCTTTGTAAGCATGGTGGGAATACATGGCAATTTACCTTTTCGCATTAAAAGCAGCTCTCTTGGAGTAGTAATTTATACACCTAGGACGCTAAAACGTTTAAGCTTCAAATCTCCTTTTCGTTAAAACGAAGCCAGGCACCTTAATATACAAGTAAAAAGTTGCTCTAGTATAATAGAGCAAATGGGAAAGCGCTGCGGAAAACAATAATTTAGACTTGATAATCCAATTTTTAGTAACTCGGTATAAAAGAAGGTATCGAAGTATCAAAAAATTAAAGTAGCGATCTTTTAAAACGTTAATCGTGGGTGTGAATGAAATCAAAACATGTATTTAATACTACACAGCATAAAACAATCGGAACAACGCTCGGCCAGTTCCATGAATCAGGCCTCGGAGTCATGTACGGCGGAGAGGTATGTTGCAAAATGCAACATTTTGCTCGCCGAAACAAGTAGATATATTAGCCGAAGACGTAGTTCTCTATGCCGACGAACGACAATTAATTCCCGGCCTGCAACCTTTTCACTTATTGCAGGGACATTCATTTTTTTTTGCGTTGAACTGTTAGCAAAAAAAAAAAGCCAGTTACTGATGTTGAGACAGAAAAAGCATTTGTTTCTTTTTTTTCCATTATTTACTTTCATGAGTTGTTACGCCTAACTGGCAGATTAAAAATGCCCAGTAAACGCTATCGGTCATCGCTAATGATAAACAGTTTCCATACAGGCACACTACGTCGAAACGACGTCGGAGGAACGTCGATACACCGTTATGACGCTTTATTGACGTGTATACAAAGTTATTCCGATGTCATAACTTTGTGTTGACGTTGTCACAACGTTGTTTAGACGCTGTCTGTATGCTGGGGTGATAGAAAAGAAAAAGAATATTGTTGTGCGATCTCCGATCATTCCATGCCTTTTGCAAAGGTGAGCTTTGTTCTGTGCGAGTGAGCATAAAAATCATTACCACACTATACCTTTTTAGAAAATATACTCGTCGAAGGTAAGGTCAGAAATAAGCAACGCCCAGTCAACGAAAGGAAATCGAGGAATATTGCTGTTTAATCTACAGAATTTCGTAGGGTGACTTCTGCGCATTCTCACTGCGAAAATATTAAAAGATAAAACCGTGATTTATCAAAAAGGAAAAATCTAGATATTTTCCATGTTACTACGGAACTGAGAAGAATCAGATTAGCATTGGTGGCAAGATGCGACCATACTGTCACTTCTGTTATACTAAGTTTGTGATGTTAGTAAAGCTTTTGCAGGCGCCCCGGTAGCTCAGTAGGTTAAGCGCGGGCGCGCTGATCTAGCAGTCCCGAAATGGAGACCCGCTGTAAGCGGGAATCTTTTCAATCATAAACGGGGTTCCATTGCACACAGCCTTCCATTATCACCCACCCATCGTCCTGATATGACTGAAATACTGTTAGAAAGGACGTAAAATCGCTAGTCATCCATTTTCATTCCATCTTAAGTTTGTGCACAGGTAGAATGGCTCTACATTGACACCATAACGGTTAGCCATTTTTCACTTTGCAGCCTGATTTGTAAAAAGTATTGTATCAAATTTCGGAAAAAAATGGCATTGATCTTTAAAAATCTGGTATGGAATTGAGTGGAAAGGGGGACTGGCAGGGCCAACTAATTCATTTGATTCCATGGATTTTGGTGGCACTGTTACAGTCAGAGGGGATAAATTCCATCCTAGAGACTCTTAGGGCATATTCCCAGTAGGCACATGACGTCGTACTGACGTGATGACGTCGCATCAACGCCAATATTATTGACATCATGTGCTCGCTGGTTTGTAGCCAATGGAATGTATTCCTCGATTTCCTTTCGTTGACTGGGCGGTGCTTATTTCTGACCTTACCTTCGACGAGTATATCTTATAAAAAGGTATAATGCGGTAATGATTTTTATGCTCACTCGCGCAGAACAAAGCTCACCTTAACAAAAGGCACGGAACGATCGGAGATCGCACAACAATATTCTTTTTCTTTTCTATCACCCCAGCATACAGTAAGCGTCTAAACAATGTTGTGACAACGTCGACGCAACGTTATGACATCAGAATAACTTTGTAAACACGCAAATAAAGCGTCATAACGGTGCATCGTCGTTCCTCCGACGTCGTTTCGACGTAGTGTGCCTGTATGGAAACTGTTTATCATTAGCGATGACCGATAGCGTTTACCGGGCATTTTTAATCTGCCAGTTAGGCGTAACAACTCATGAGCATGCTACTTTACCAATTTTTCATGTGGACTGCTCGATTTTGACATTGAATGGCAAGCCTCTAACAGCACCGCCCAGTCAACGAAAGGAAATCGAGGAAAAGATTAGCTTATCTATTCCATTCCAGATTTTCAACTATGCCCTACACTATAATTTATATTGCGTGAATATTTAGATCTAGTTTCTTCGGCTGTTTAGAAATGTTTAAATCAAAACTGTAATCATTTTGTAATTAAAATCAAAACTATAAAATAGTTATTAAAGTGCCAAAATGATTATTAGCTGGGGTAGAATGAGACTAGATCAACTATGGATGGATATATAAAAGACAGCACGTTACCTGTTCGTGTCCTAATATCATGTCTATCAGCGGTAATGATATGGACAACTCGATTCTAAAAATAAGGCAGTTACGCAATAGCTGATACCATCGCGCGGTTATGTTCGGTTTTCTTCGCTGGGGATTTATAAAATGTCGATGACCTCAAATCTTGTAGGAAGACTACCCTCGAAAAATCGAAAGGATACTTTAGTTAAAGACGATAGGTATATGCTATAAAACATTTCTTTCACTCTAATTAATTCTTATTTATACCCAGTACCCTAAAGGCTAAACGCTTACTTTTGATTAACACTCAAAGTGCAAAAAATGAAAAAGTCATATAACTTATTTATTTGCCACAATCCATTGCATTTATCAAAGCCGATGATCCTTTCGACATTTGGGACAGAAAAATAGTTCCATATTTTTATCCCGAAATATGAAAAACTAAGCCAATAAATAGCGAAAAAAAGATTTTTTAACGTTTTGTGTCAGGTTATTTTATGTCATATCCGAAATTTTAGTGATAAATTATGCATGAAAGTTCACCTTTTAAGTCGCTTATAGCAATAATCAATAAAACAAATCTACACCCAACGCCTTCCCAAACTCATCACAAATAGCACTGCGTTGGTACGCAGCGCAACAATTGAAAAGATAACCAACTTTTTCTATCACAAAAATGTATATATATTTTTTTATAAAAATTAAAACTTAAAACAAAAAAGAAAAAAAAGGACAAATGTTATAATGCACTCTAAGTGCACAGAGTGAAATGGATGAGTATTTATCCTGTTTGATTGACAGAACTGTCTAAAAACAGACAGATTTATGAAAGAGCCGATCCATTAGAAAAGAAGTTTTAACTGAAATACATGTTATATATTTTCTTATCCTTTTATTTTTTTGACCCTTTGCAATCACTAAATTCATTTAGAGTCATTTTGAAAATAGCCTTGCTAGATGGCTTGTCTAGCTCTTCATGGTTTATCACTGAGTATGGACACACTTATTAGTTTAAACGATATTTTATTAACTATGAATTGCATACATATACTACAATACAATTTCAAAAGTATCAAGATTTGACAGTAAGCAAGATGTTTATTCATAAAGTCACTTCCTGACATAAAGACACACTTATTCAAAAAGAGTTTATGATTTTCTCCTCTTTGGCGTATTCCTTGGTTCCTTAGCGTCTGACTTCTAAGAAAGTATTAGATATACAAACCTCAGGGAACAGAAAATATATAACCTCCTTTTAGATGAAACAGCTGTGACTTTTACAGCCGCCAGGCGGCACTTAACGCCAGCTGCAGTGAAGATACTATTTTCTGTTCCCTGAGGTTTGTAAAGGATTGAGTCAGAGTAATTTTCTTCAGCCGCTGCTAGAGGGCGTGGTCGTATTTGACGTTTCACAACAGAATAGACGCAGTCAAAATGAATCTGCTTGTTTTGTTCCTTTGAAATATTTCTTGCTTCCAAAGGATCTCCTCTAAATCTATATATAAATCAATGTTTACGTGCGTGTAGTATGAACTGGGTCTAGCCTTGTAAACCCCAACTTCATAGTCCTTCATAGGCTAGTTTGATCATTCATTCTTTAATGGAAAAATGTCAAATTTGCTTCCATGTGCTTTTGTATGCGTACATGTATGAGAAAATGGTAAGAAATAAGAATTCATTGAATCTTTGAAGTCTATGTTATAAAAATTAGCAGGTATAGTAAACGAAATGAGTGCATGAAGATTTTTAAGTACTTAAACACCAAGCTATTTTGCCTTACGTCACTAATATTTACATTTTCTCCAAAGCCACTTGCCTAGTTGAAGTCAATTCATCTTGAGCCTCCATTGGACAAGGGACTGAAAGTGTACTCAAACGGTCGTGGTCACATGCCCAAGATGTCTGCCATGCTCATATATGGTAGAAGCTTGCCGTTTGATCCAAAATGGCTGCCTGCTAACATAGAGTATGATGACGCATCTCTTCTGAGCTACTGTTAACATTAGCTCAGAAGATTGCATCATCATAATTCAACACTGCTCTAGGACTTGTTCTGTCCAAAGAGTGGATGATACCCCTTTTAGATGGTTCTAATGAGTATGCTGCCTAAGTAATTATTATTTGGCAAACTTTCAAAGACAATTTTCTCAAGCCTTTGTCGAGAACATCTTTGTATGTGTAAAACAAATGAGATTGATCATGTGGACGCATTACTGCATTGTGAAACCAAACTGTTCCATTTTAAAACAATTTATGGTAATTCCAAGTTGTCCAAAATTTTTAGATTTTTACCATATATATTTTCAGCACTGGGAATGCCGCCTGTTCTTCTCGCTATTCCAGTACGTATTGTCGGCCAGTTATATCTGGATATTTGTTGAGGGTCTATATCTACACATGCTTATCTTTGTGTCCGTCTTTACTGAGAGGTCCCGGATTACGTGGTATATGGTGTTGGGATGGAGTAAGTATAATTTCATGGACTGGCTGTTTACAGCATTTAAATATAAGTAAATAGCCGAAAACGTATAAATGGCTATTTACATATAAGCCATATGCGCGTTTTTGGCTATTTACAGTTAACTGTAAATAGCAAAAACGCGCATATGGCTATTTTTTATCTTTAGATAGCCATTTGAACATGTGTGTGTGATTTTTTTATATCTTTTTTTTTTTTTGGGGGGGGGGGGGGGCGGGGAGGGGGGATGGGAATGGGAATGGGGGGAGCTATTGACAGTCAATTGCAAATAGCCATATAACGTTCGTTGGCTATTAACAATCAACAGTCAAAATAAATGATCAAAGCTGCCATGGACGACCCAATGAATAGCAGACTAGTGACTTTAAGTATTTTGAGCTAACTGCCTGTGTTTCCTATACTGATCAAAACTAGAACCGGAGTCAGTCGAATCCATACGTTCAGTGTCCGTTGTTTCTTCACTGTAGTTTACTTTCATTCTTTTTACAATCTTAGCTTGTTCTCATTTCCTTTTCCCCTTGTGTATCTCATCCTTGTTTTTTTATGTTTTTTTTTCTTTTTCTGCTCTTTTGCATACTATATATATTTCGCCGTTACATATGTATATAATTTTTTTTGTTTCGATTCAGCCCCTAGACTGGAGAGGTGCCTGGGTCAACTCTTGGAAGGGCTTCGTTGATTTCAGGGCGGGTACCCATTAGAAACGCCTTATAGGCGGTTCTAATGTGTAGCCGTCGCATATGTTACTTATGCTACATATGCTACATATGTTTCATTTGCTTGTACTTTTGTGGCAATAAAATACGTTTAAACGAAACTAATGTATTTTAAGTCAACCACAGCACCTATGGCGCGATTGATATATTTCGGATTTGTTGTTTCGATGGCTTTTGAGTTCGGACTTAAGATTTTGGTACTTTGACCGCTTTTACTTTTAACTGTTTCCCTATTATACATTATCTAGTTTAGTTTAAATTATGTTTTGACTGCTATCTGTGTTGCGTCCAAGCGTGTGACGTGAGTTACATCTAAAAGTAGTTTACGTACGGTGAAAGTCTCTTCATCATGCAAAAGATCGCGTACATGTAAGACGTTTAGAAATATATTTCTTGGGGTTTATTTAAATACTTCTATTACCTCTTTTACAGCCTTCCCGATTCCATTTGTTATAGCTTGGGTGATTTCACGGATATACCTTGATAACACATTGTAAGTAGTCTAATAAAATGAGATAAAGCACCCTGCTAGCCCAGGGTGAGTGAGTGAACTCGGGTTTCCCGTCCCACCAACAAGTAAGTCATACGGAAACGGGACGTCGTTTAAAGTCTCTTCCGAAAGACCAGATGAGCAGGGGGTGGATTGCTAGCCCAGTGTTCTGTCTGGAAGTGTACTCGTAATAATCCTTAGTCGAACAAAGGTTGTTGCGGTCTGTTTCGACGCATTTATAACAAAACAGTGTTTTGATTCATTAATTTTCGGATTTACATGTAAACGAATATCTTTGTCTTTGCAAGGTGTGAATATACAGAAAATACAGTACCATGCAAAAAATGGGTCAACTTTCATAAACTCAATTAACATAAATATATTGGTCAGGTGCAACAAATTTGCGTTGCGTCTGCTTAGCAGATCACAAATGTACACTGTTAGAAAGGAAGGTAGGTGAACAAGGCATTATACAAAACATACTCACTAGCGTAGAAACTTTGTTATAGAGAAACAGTTTATCATATGACGTCGCTGTTATTGTGTGGATAACGTCGTTTCATAAAAATCATATGACCACACGTGTAATAACACTTTGGCGCGAACACGTAACGTGATTGACAACGACCATATCAACAATGCGTTAACTTATTGAAATAATTATTGAAATAATGCTCAGCTTGTAACATTGAAATAATGCTCAGTTTGAATGTGTTAAATCCCATTTTATAAGGTCACATGAGTAAACAAAATCTTACTCTCGAGGTAATTTCATATGAAATATATGAAACTCGCCAAAGGCGCGTTTCATAAAGTTTCATATGAAATGACCACTGGTGTTTGATCCTCTATTTATGCAACGCTTAAAGGTGACCCCATAAGTTTTCCAAGGACGTCGGAGGTGACATTGCCGAATGCGGGACAAACATTAGGACCAACCACATTCAAAATGCTTTATTTGTAATGTATGTCAATAAATCATTACAACATACGCTTTAAATGAGCAGTCTGATCGCGGTGTGCACTGTTTGCTCAGATGTATCAATTCCAATATTTAGAATTTTCATTGTATCTTCTGTTTCCTCAGATGTTGGAACACGTCAATAAATAGTCCAGGCTTGACATGGATAATGAAGGGACCAGTCATGGCTTCTATGGTTGTAAGTAATTACAGGTTAACATCTTCTTAACGTCCTTTAAGCCTCGGAATGAATTTCATTTTTCTGATCAGAAAAATTAAGTTCATTGCTTATATTTACATTCTTTTCTCTCTATTTTTTGACCACAAATTTGCGATAGGGGCTACAGTTGAAGCAGAAAAACATTTATACGCAGTGTTTCTAATGAAAGCGGAACAGCTTCAAAGACGTAACACCGACGTCATAACGGCACCGACGCCCAATCAGATTTGAGAACCGTGATTTATTTTGACGTCACTTAACGTCGCATTTTTCTGAGGTTTATCGAAGTGTAAACTACATTGGGTCACGTGCAAAGTGAATGAACCCCTTCGGGGTTCATGTTAACTTTGCTAGTGACCCAATGTAGTTTACACTTCGATAAACATAAGAAAAAATGAAGTTCATTGCTTATATTTACATTCGTTTCAATCAAATCTTTCATGAAAATCTTATATAAGCCCTAAAATTGAAGCAGTAAAACATGTACACGCGGGTTTTTTCTACCAACAGCAGAACGACATGCATGACGCCATGACGTTGCTGATGTCCAATCAGCTGGTAGAAAGCCATTGTTTTTTTACGTCATTGACGTCGCGTGTCTCAATGTAATTATTGGAATGTAAACTACATTACGTTCCAATGGTTTACTATAGGGCTTTTCAGTAAATACACCAAGAATGTAAATATTAAGGAATGAATTTCATTTTTCTGAGGTTTATCGAAGTGTAAACTACATTGGGTCACGTGCAAAGTGAATGAACCCCGAAGGGGTTCACATAAACTTTGCTAGTGACCCAATGTAGTTTACACTTCGATAAACAACAGAAAAGTTAAATTCATCGCTTATATTTACATTCGTTTCAATCAAATCTTTCATGAACAATCTTATATAAGTGCTTAAATTGAAGCAGTAAAACATTTACATGCCATTTTTCTGCTAACAGCAGATCAGCATGCATGACGTCATGACGTCGCTAACGCCCAATCAGATTTAGAGAGTCATTGTTTATTTTGACGTCATTGACGTCGCGTGTCTCAATTTTAATTATTGGAATGTAAACTACATTGTGTTCAAATGGCTAACTATAGCGTTTTTCAGTAAATACACCAAGAATGTAAATATTCAGCGATAATTTACGGGTAAGGAAAAATTATTCTTAAATAAAAAACGATTACAAGTTCGCTACTTATGAAACTGGAAGTTTTCTAAAAGTGAAAAGAGTTGGAAACTGACAAAATGTATATTAGTAGTTAAATCTTCATTCAAGGCCGGACACCTAACGTCTTATGATGTCATGTCATTTATACCTGGAGCGTAAAAAGATTTTAATGTGTAATTGCAGCGTTTTCATTCTCAAAGGGTGAATGAACAAGACTGAAACTATGTTCAAACAGCACGTGAATACCATGATGTGAACATGATTTTTTCTTCGTTCGACCGCCGCCTCAACAAGCAAAAAAAAAGAAGATAATTTTGAAAAAAAGAAAGAAAAAGAAACAAAATCTCGCGAACACATAGGCACAGATGAGATGATATGGCAATATTCGTAACGCAAATAAAACTTTATCAGAACTCATCAAATTAGCCTGCGCTTCAGAGTTTTTAATTTTCGGGTTTAGATGTCTTTGGATGTAAAGATTGCATTTCAGAAAATGGAAGACTCTGATCAGACTAAGCAGATGTGCAGGCTGACCCAAAACTTTCCTGCTTGCTCTTATCTTATTCTGCCTTTTCCCGCGTCGCGATCAAAAGTTTTATTAGTTAATTTCTTTCAAGTAGGAATACGTCTGTTATTGTTTTGAAAAACTGACAATCTACGAATAATTTACTCCAGAAATTAAAAGCTTGAAACAACAGGATATTTCACGGAGATTGTCTCAATTTCAAGAGAATTCGGTCAAAAAAAAAAGCTATAAAGAATTTACAGTTTTTATTTTTGACAGGAAACTAACAAAATACTGAACTAATAAATCAGCATAAGAAACGCTAAAAAAAAAAAATAGAAAAAATGCCGCTTTTCGGCTAATATGCATTTTTGCATCATCGATTAGGTTTTACTTTTATTTTTGACAATTTTCTATTTAACCACTTATTTATTTATATATTTATTAATTTTGGATACACACAACAATCTGAGCACAAAATATGACAAAACTGTACACAGTGTGCTATCAGAACTACTCTGCAGACAGGTGCTAAAGTAATCCCTCAACTAACAGTTTATACAAGAACAATTCCAAGGGTTTTGACTAATAAATGATAATATTATTTTTGAATGTTGCCATTACAGGCATTTGCCCTCTATTCTTCTCTTTTCTTTTTCCCGTTGAATATAGCGTTTGAAAATATCAGGCCGGGTTCATATGGCGAAAGTGCTTGCGAATGTTTCTTAGTTTTGGTTGCGATCAGATAATCTTTTTTTTCATGTTTTTTTTTTTTTTCATTTTTTTTTTCATAATAATTTCTTTTGCTGTCTTCTTCGTATGAAGTTATACCAAGTGTTTTTCCCTATCTCGTTTTTCAGCTAAATTTTGGGTTCTTCATCAGTATTGTCCGTGTTTTGTTTACAAAACTGACGTCGTCACATTGTCCAGAATCAAAGCGACAGAGATACAGGTAAAATTGTCATTTTTGTAGTTTCCTAGGGGGCACACAATGTTGAGTTAACAATGATTCAATATAGGGATCAAACACGGTTTTTCATGCATAAAAGTTTGCCAGGTCCCGAGGGAGATGTTGGAAACCGAGGCCAAAGGCCAAGATTTTCAACATCTTCCGAGGGACCGGGCAAATGTTAAAAAAATGGAAACAAATGTTTGATAGCTGTTGTTGCATAAATTCAACGAATTATTCGAGAAATTGGAGAAAAAACTTGGCACTATATTTTGTCACCGTTTGACAGCCAACGCGCGGATGCATCTCAGTTTTTACTAATATTCGTCTTCCGGGCCCGAGAGCATTCCGCTGCTCAAAATGGCTGCCCTCATCCTATTCAACCTCAATTTTAAAAAAAAAATGTCCAAGATGGTCGTTGCAGTTGATGCAAAATAGATTGCAAATTAATCAATAAAAAGCAGATACCTTGAACAATAATTTCCATGCAGAACAAGCCTGATCTATTCATATACCATCCTGCAGTTCATGATTGCTGAAAGCTTGAGATGCATGTTTTCTTTAACACTTATTTACTCTCCTTTTGGCATCGTAAAAATGTAAACAACATCGCTCGTAGATGACGTCAGATTACAAAGACATGATGACGTCATATATGCATACAAGCGCACCACTGATTTTTGTAATTTGACCAAAACGGGAAAGACAAAGTTGCATGGCGGGTTTTTAGTGGCCCGGCACAAGCATAATGAAAGTTCTGTCATAGTGCATCAACAGCGCGTAAAATCCCTTGTTGAAACACGGCTTTTCGCCTGTTGATGCACGGCTGTTAATACCTCTTGGCACTGCTTTTTATGCAATAACTTTGATTCAATGTCATGACGTTGAATCAATGTGGGATCAAAGTTGTTTCAATCTAGTGGGCCTACTGTTTTTATTATTATTATTATTAAGTAACAATGTAGGAGTGCCGAACCTACTGGTAAATTGAGTGGTCGCCTTTCACGCAGGGGTCGTGAGTTCGAGTTCCGCTGGTGGCACATGTCCGATCAATTTCCAAGTTCAATCCAATAGAGTAGGTAATCTGCCATGAGCTAAAAAAGTAGAGATAGGATGGCATCGGCGATTACAGTCTAGCTTACCAACGTACATGTTGGCCTGAGCAAATCGGAAAACTGAACATACGCACGAAAAACAAAACAAAACGCACTCCCAGGTAATGTGGCTGTTATGGTTTCGTACCCAGGGACTGTGACATCGCTATACTAGCAAGATTGGACCAATGTGATTGAGGTTAATAGACCTTGTGTCAGCAGGTGCGAGTTGTGGATTCGTTCTTTTGAACTTCTTTACTGAAACGACGCACCTCAGCGGACCGTATCCATGACCGCAGTACGAGGCGCCATGCATCCGTCCTTGTCTTCGGTTAAAATCATTTAACCATAGACTCTTCTTCCTGTGACGGCCCTTGCTAGGCCCACACTGTCATTCCGTCTTCGCCGCCACGTGACTGGGTTGCCCCATCACCACGTCGAGGCGTAGCATGTCCGGGAATGGAGGCTGATAAGTATGATAGAGACTAACATTGATTTCTATCTATCATGCACCATTCTAATGCACTTACGTATGTAACGCGACGTCTGATTTGATAACGTCGAAAGTTTGCGATAGTAAATCCTGCGATTTACTGTCGCAAACCCGACGTCATTACGTAACGTCGCTTCTCATTGGTTGACGTCTGGTTTTACGTCGCTGAAAGCGTTTGCTATGCGTGCAAAGTAGCATACTTTTAAAGGTGAAAATGTGAAAAGTGCATTAGTATTGAAAATTGTCATTTGGGGAGGTAAATCGTCGGTTTTATGGTCGCAAATTGCGTTTTACGTCTCCGCTGGCGCGTCGCCGTAAACTGAAATCTCCGATCATAAAACCGACGATTTACCTCCCCAAATGCCAATTTTGAATACAGTTTTCCCCTAATTTTAGTAAAAAAGAAAGCCTGTTTCGTTTCATTACGTCGCTTGATTCGGATACGTCATTCAGTCAGTCAGACGTCAGCAGCTAGCCAATGAGGTGCTTAGACAGATACGAACAGGTTGTGCATGATAACATATCCGGTTGTCCATCGGAAAACTTTCTGACCACTGAAATGGTATTTTTGATATATACTTAGTAAAAATAAAAACTTGACAGTCGCTATTTTTTATCCTATGGTAGTCGGGATAAAGTGAGACATAAAAATTCTTTTAATTTAAGAAAAATTAATCATTTTGGTAATATCATAGTCACATAAAATTTAAGATTCTTTAGATACAGCAATATTGAGGCTATTGTAAACGTCACAAGGGTACTTTTCTGTTTTCTATTCTCAAAACCTAACAATTACCGAATTTAAAATTGTTAAGGTCTGCTTAATTTATAAAACTTCTTCTGGCAATGCCTTTCCATTATTAAATCTAATCTGTTTGGACTTATAAGCTAAATGTATACCAATGCACGATAGACTAGTAGGCCGTGAGGACCAGACGAAAAACCTCAGTCCATGCCATTATGGAGTCGGAAATTCAGTTTCAATGGAATTCCCATTACACTTTAAAGTCTTTATGGCAGTTTAAGAAATGGCTTTCAAATATATTTAGTAACAAAGACATTGAGTTTGCAAGACAATCAAACAAATCTCGAAAAAAAAAGAAAAAAAAAAAGACAACACTGGTATAGAAAATATGGCATCTCAAAAATCACTATAATATTATGTTTAATTCAAAGGGAGATAATGAGAAAGTTTTGAATTTTTAAACGTTATTTTCAAGTTGTGATTACAATTAACATAAGCGCTTAAAGTGTGTTCCGTGCGCACTGGAACTACTGTTTATTCCGTACAAGAAAACTTTCTTCTGCGCATGCGCAAATTAAAGTCCTGATCTGAATTATCAAAATAGGAAAAAGTTAGATAACTTCGTACAGAACTAAAATTTACCAATAACTTTTCATGACTGGGGTAATCAGGCGTCTGCCCAACACGACGAAATCCATATATACATTACATATTTGCTAGGTTGGACGGTATTAAGAAATCGAAAAGCGTCAAGTTTGTTCAGTATATAAGACCATGTATAGTTGGAACGGTAGCTGAGTTTAAGTAAGTTTGGTAAGAATCCTGAGACCTAAGACGATAGTGGAGATACAGCCCAAACCTGACTTTATTCCAGGCCCGGATCCACGCCACCGCATACTGGTGGGGCTCATGATAACTGGTGGGGCTGGAAGGTACCGATGTGTGTGTGGGGGGGGGGGGGGAGTGGGGCTTGAAAAAGTATGACATAATTAGGGATCAGTTTGATGAGAATTTTGATAATGTTTTGTTTGTCATTAAATACTTGTTGTGATATCTCATTAGAATCGCCTCGCCGTGGCGATTCTAATGAATTGGCACAACATATATTTTAATCTTTCACATGGATTTATCTCAAGCCGTATTCAGGTACTCCTTATGATCTGGAAACCTACATTTTATACATAATACAGAGGTCAGGATGGCGGGGCTGAAGCCCCAAATCCGGGGCTTTTATTCCGTGCAAACCTCATACCCATGTTCACCAGGAGGCTATAGGAAAAAATCCATAACTCACATCTCTTAGTACCGAGTTTGTCCATATCCTCTCTAATTCAAGGAGGAGCTCGTCACTGGTAGCAGAATTAATGAATTTTAAAAGAAAACTGGTTATCAAAGATGAAGCCATGGCGAGCTTTGAAACCACTCTGTGCAAAAAGCAGTGTTTAGATTTGGAATGTCTGTTTTGCATGTTTTTGAAGTATGTTTACATTTATTTCAGGCGATTAGCGAGAAGTACGCTCGTGCTTATTCCAATCTTTGGCGTCTATTATGTTGTGTTTACGTTTCCAATGGACAGGTTGGATGACACCACATCTTTTATCATGCTGTTTATAGAGATGTTCTTTAATTCTTATCAGGTATGGATCTTGGACTATGACTGTGTAATGTAAATAGTAAATCCTAAATGTTTTGAACAGCGAAAACTTAAAGTGATATAGATTTACAAACAAATGCTACTTGCCGATAAAGTTTCTGAAAGACTTTAATCGTTCAATATTTACACTTGCCACAGACTTCCCATAGGTAAACCGTATAGAGCAACTAGCTTCATACACCGATGAACGACAGTTGATCATGTGACGTTGGCGTCAAGCGACGTCTACGGTAAACAAACGTCTTGACTGGTCTACGTAAAGTTCGATTGACGCCACGTTATGGCGACAACTGTTTAACGTAACGGCCGATTACGTCGTTTCAATCTTTTCTTCGACGCATATTTTGCATATTCTACATTAAATTACCAGGAAAATAGCACAGGAAGGGTCTAAATATAAAGTGTAAATATAAGAATAAAAATTTGATTTTTCAGCGTTCATTGTGTGAAGAAGCCAGTGGTCGTTGCTAAAATTCTACAAGAAGCGCTTCGCGCTTCATGGAATTTTAGCTCCGTCCTCTGGCTTCATCACACGATGAACGCTGAAAAATCAAATTTCAATTCTTAAATGAAGATAGTTTCCTTAGTTTTTTCTTTTGCGAATTACGTAAGTTTTATTGATTTTATTGTTACAAACATTTCTTTTAATGAGCCAATAAACAGCGTAACTCGTGAGGTTTGTACATTTGAGCCGCGACACGAGAAAACCAACAAAGTGGTCCTCCGCCCACCGCAGACTCAGATCAGCCTGCGCATTCAGCCAGTCTGATCAGACTCTTTGCTAAGCGCTTAAAGGGTAGCTGAGGGACTAAGCTACCTTCATGCGGAAAGCGAAGACTCTGATCAGACTGGGCGGTTGCCCAGGCTGATCTGGGTCTGCGCTGGACGCACGACCACATTGTGGGTTTTGTCACGTCGCGGCTCATTTATCAGTGAAATTAGGTTAGTTCCCTCGAAGGTCAAGTTGACAACATTGAAACTCAAGCAAATATATCCCGATTTATAGTTAAATGATAAGATATTTCTCTTTACATTGCAGGGTGTTATAATTGCCATCCTCCTGTGTTTTGTTAATGCTGAGGTTTGTATAATATATAATATATTTTGTCATGTTAATCTGGCTGCTTTTCTCTACAATCCGGGAATGGATTACGCAGTATGCGTTTTGTATCCATTGTCCAGATCTTAGATGTACTCCCCATGAACGCAGCCCTTCCGCATCTCTAGTTCTTACGATGAGAAGTCATAACGTCTCGGCGACGTTGATATGACGTGAAATCGATATACTGTGCCCTCAGGGAAATTACGTCAGCTAGTATGTGATACATTCGCGATGTCTATTCCCAGCAGGCATCTGACATTGAATAGACTCGAGAAAGGCTTCGGATTATGACACCGATCAAAAATGTTTAATTACATAGATTAGGCTTCAAAGCGCGACTGCATTCCTGCCTTATAAATCTAAGGAGCATAACTGTTCGTATCTATATACTCATTATTTGTTATTCAAAACAGATGTCTCACTGGCAGGGTCTCATCTGAGAAAACCACCTCCAAAATTTAATACCACGAAAGAGGCCATTTAACAACGGCCACAGGTCTCTTTCCTTCAAAGACAATATGATTTGATTTGTCTTAGGTTACTCAGCTCTACGACAGAATGCCTGTTGCATTAGAAAAGAAGCAATTCAAAACGGCACCATTTTTCACGCCTTTGATTTTGATCAGTTAGTCGAATAATAAATAATAAACCCACATTCAGAAAAAATGCGTATTATGTTGCGTATTTTGGCTCGAAAAGGAATCATAATAGCAACGCTGATTTGACCTGAATTTGAATAGGTTGGTTAAGATATGTAGTTATACCTTCATTACCTCCATTTTCACAAAGAAAGCAAATTTTGAGATTTCCTGGTTACTTCGCTGGAGATAAAGAAGCCTTTGACATATATGGAGCAAATTCTCATCTTAAATTGCACCCACCGAAAATTGAGGCAAAAAATGAAATGGTAGATGTGCTTCTCCTGACAGTGTACCCATACACCTTCGCCAAGCTCTGTAAGGAAGAAAACAGCTACCCACTGGGCACACAATGTTGAATCAACAATATTTACACTTGCCACTGCCTTCCCATAGGTGAACCCTTTAGAGCAACTGGCTTCATACACCGATGAAGGCCAGTTGATCATGTGACGATGTCGTCAAGCGACGTCTTATGTAAACAAACGTCTTGATTGGTTCTTGTAACGTTCGATTGACGCCACGTCAGGGCGACGGCTGTTTAACGTTATGGCCGAACACATCGTTACTAACTTTTCCTCGATCCATATTTTGCCTATTCTACGCTAAATTACAACGAAAACGGCACAAAGAGGTTCACAAATGATGTGTAAATATAAGAATAAAAATTTGATTTTTCAGCGTTCATTGTGTGAAGAAGCCAGTGGTCGTCGCTAAAATTCTACAAGAAGCGCTTCGCGCTTCATGGAATTTTAGCTCCGCCCACTGGCTTCATCACACGATGAACGCTGAAAAATCAAATTTCAATTCTTAATTGAATTAACGTTCAGTCAACGTCATGACGTTGAATCAATGTTAATTCAATGTGGATTCAACATTGTGTTCCTGTTGAGTAGCGAAAAGAAGAAATTCCTTTGCGAAGTCATTTTCTGCCTTTTTCCTGCGTTAGTAAAGGGAAATAATTCAGCGTTGTCTCTTATTTCCTCTGCTTTTCAGGTGAGAAGTGAGATTCAGAAGGCTTGGAGCCGCCACCGCCTGAGACGCAGCAGCGCAAGTTCAGTGATTCAGAGCCAATATAGAACTTACAGGTCATCCAGTGACGGACGTGCCTCTGAAACGAACAATATCGGTGCATTGTTACGGAAATACCGCACGGGAGTGAAGAAAAACACGTCTGCGACAGATCTGGAGGAGTCATCGCCTTTTAGTTTAGGCAACAAACAATTTGACACCGTGCAAAACGGGAAACCTCAGACTATCGGAAATAATGATTTCATCGGAAATGACGTTTTACAATCAAAGATTGATTCGGAAACGAGAAATAACACAAAGTGTAATGGAAATAAGCCTAGTGAAGACGTTGAACTTAAGATAAATATCTTGACTATACAGTACAGTTCTAAAGACAATATCAACCGTAATCTATCAACGGTTGATATTGAAGCGTTACAGAATGGCACGACAATCAAAGAGACATCGTATACTAATAATAACACTTGTTCAAATGAGAATACCGACCCGGACAAAGCAGACGAGTCGGGTAATTTAACTATGGACAATGAAACGTTTTTCTTAGTGTCGTAGATTAATTCAAGCGGACAAACAACAACATACAATTGACTGTTGTTGAGGTGGACATGAAATGTTGTGTTGAACAATAAACTTCATATTGACCGACGCGAAGCGGAGGCCAATATAAATTGTTTACTGTTCAAAAGAACTTCAAGTAAGTCAGCAATTGTTGTTTTTTTTTCTTGTTTTTTAGCTCACCTGAGCCGAAGGCTCAGAGGTGAGCTTATAGGATGGGAGTCGAGCCGTCGTCCGTGGGTGCGTAGGTGCGTGGGTGGGTGCGTCAACACTTTCAAACATAAATATCTCAGAGACCAGTGGGCCGATCGCAATCAAATTTTATCTGAAGCATCATTTGGGTGGGGGAAAGGCTGCATTAGGTTTTGGTACCGATCAGCTCAGAACTCTGGTTTCCATGGCAACAGATAGCCCCCATGGGGTTATAATGGGGAAAACGGCGTCATCACGTTTTCTCAACTGTTTTTGATTAGATCCTTATCATACTTGCAGGTAATGATGACATACACAAGAGCTTGGATGAGTTCGAAATTTGGTCGGATTCGAACACAGACTACGGAGTTAGCTGCCCTTGAGCGTTTGAAAAAAATCCCATAGGGTTATAATGGGGAAAATGGCGTCATCGCGTTTTCTCAACTGTTTTTGCTTAGATCCTGATCATACTTGCAGGTAATGATGACATACATAAGAGCTTGGACGAGTTCGAAATTTGGCCAGATTCGAGCACAGACTACGGAGTTAGCTGCCCTTGAGCGTTTGAAAAAATCCCATAGTGTTATAATGGAAAAAACAACGTCATCACATATTTTTAGAAAAACTTTGTCATCGCTCCATTGCCTACATTTCTCAACGGATTTTTAGCTCACCTGAGCCGAAGGCTCAGAGGTGAGCTTATAGGATGGGAGTCGAGCCGTCGTCCGTGCGTTGGTGCGTAGGTGCGTGGGTGCGTCAACACTTTCAAACATAAATATCTCAGAGACCAGTGGGCCGATTGCAATTAAATTTTATCTGAAGCATCATTTGGGTGGGGGAAAGGCTGCATTAGGTTTTGGTGCCGATCAGCTCAGAACTCTGGTTTCCATGGCAACAGATAGCCCCCATAGGGTTATAATGGGGAAAATGGCGTCATCACGTTTTCTCGACTTTTTTTGATTAGATCCTTATCATACTTGCAGGTAATGATGACATACACAAGAGCTTGGATGAGTTCGAAATTTGGCCGGATTCGAGCACAGACTACGGAGTAAGCTGCCCTTGAGTGTTTGAAAAAAATCCCATAGGGTTATAATGGGGAAAATGGCGTCATCACGTTTTCTCAACTGTTTTTGCTTAGATCCTTATCATACTTGCAGGTAATGATGACATACATAAGAGCTTGGATGAGTTCGTAATTTGGCCAGATTCATGCACGGACTACGGAGTTAGCTGCCTTTGAGCGTTTGAAAAAAATCCCATAGTGTTATAATGGAGAAAACAACGTCATCACAAATTTTTAGAAAAACTTTGTCATCGCTCTATTGCCTACATTTCTCAACGGATTTTAAGATAACTTCATACAAATGTAGGGCATGACAATATCTGGAGCAAGGTCGACTTTCAGGATGCTGCACCCAAGGTCAAGGTCACTGTGGCTATTTTTAGAAAGACGTTGTCAGCGCTCTAGCTCCTACATTTTTCAGCAGATTTTAAAATAACTTCACACAAATGTAGAGCATGACAATTTCTCGAACAAGTTCGACTTTCAGGATGCTGCACCCAAGGTCAAGGTCACTGTGGCTATTTTTAGAAAAACTTTGTCAGCAATCTAGCACCTACATTTCTCAGCAGATTTTTAAATAACTTCAAACAAATGTAGGGCATGACAATATCTCGAGCAAGTATGACTTTCAGGGTGCTACACCCAAGGTCAAGGTCACTGTGGCTATTTTTAGAAAAAACTTTGTCAGCGCTCTAGCACCTACATTTCTCAACGGATTTTAAACGAACTTCACTCAAATGTAGGGCATGACAATATCTCAAAAAAGTTTGAGTTCCAGGGTGCTGCGCTCAAGGTCAAGGTCACTGTGGCTATTTTTAGAAAAACTTTGTCAGCGCTCTAGCACCTACATTTCTCAATGGATTTTAAAATAAATTCATACAAATGTAGGGCATGACAATATATCAAGCAAGTTCGACTTTCAGGGTGCTGTGCCCAAGGTCAAGGTCACTGTGGCTATTTTTAGAAAAACTTTGTCATCGCTCTAGCACCTACATTTCTCCATGGATTTTCAGATAACTTGACACAAATGTAGGTTATGACAATAGCTCAAGCAAGTTCGGCTTTCAGGATGCTGTGCCCAAGGTCAAGGTCACTGTGGCTATTTTTAGAAAAACTTGGTCATCGCTCTAGCACCTACATTTCTCAACGGATTTTAAAATAAATTCACACAAATGTAGGGCATGACAATATCTCGAGCAAGTTTGACTTTCAGGGTGCTGCAATCAAGGTTTTTGATTAGATCATTATCTTACTTGCAGGTAATGATGACACACATAAGAGCTTGGATGAGTTCGAAATTTGGCCAGATTCAAGCACAGACTACGGAGTTAGTTGCCCTTGAGCGTATGAAAAAAATCCCATTGTTTTATAATGGAGAAAACAACGTCATCACATTTTCATCAGATCCTCTTCATACTTGCAGGTAATGAGGATATGCATAAAAGCTTGGATTAGTTAGCATTTCGGCTAGATCCCACCACTGACTATGGAGTACCTGCCCTGAGCATCCAAAAAATCAATGTCGCCACTTTTTCTTGGTTTCTACTGATCCGATCCTTTTCATACTTGCTGGTAATGAGGAAATGCATAATATCTTAAACAAGTTCAAATTTTGGCCAGATCAGGCCAACCACTATGAAGTTAGCTGCCCATGACAGCTCTGTCTATTGTGCTCTTGATCGGATACTTTTTAAACTTGCATATATTAAATGAGGGTATACATAATGTTTTGGATGAGTTTAATGTTCAGCCTGATTGGACCACTGACTGTGGAGTTAGCTGCCCTTGAGCATCTTAAATATTCCTATAGGTTTACAATGTCTCTCAGGTGAGCAATTGTTGCCCTTTGGGCTACTTGTAAAATAACTTCACACAAATGTAGGGCATGACGATATCTCGAGCAAGTTCGACTTTCAGGATGCTGCGCCCAAGGTCAAGGTCACTGTGGCTATTTTTAGAAGAACTTGGTCAGAGCTCTAGCACCTATATTTCTAAATGGATTTTAAAATAAATTCACACAAATGTAGGGCATGACAATATCGCGAGCGAATTTGACTTTCAGGGTGCTGTGCCCAAGGTCAAGGTCACTGTGGCTATTTTTAGAAAATCTTTGTCATCACTCTAGCACCTACATTTCTCCATGGATTTTAAAATAACTTCGCACAAATGTAGGGCATGACAATATCTCGAGCAAGTTTGACTTTCAGGGTGCTGCACCCAAGGTCACGGTCACTGTGGCTATTTTAAGAAAAACTTTGTCATCACTCTAGCGCCTACATTTTTCAACTGATTTTAAATCAAATTCACACAAATGTAGGGCATGACAATATCTCGAACAAGTTTGACTTTCAGGATGCATTCGGAACTCCTCGGCCAATTCCGTGTGAATCAGACCTCGGGCGTATTTACGGCGGAGCAATATGCAGCAAAATCCAACATTTTGTTGTTCGGCCGAAAGTATACGCCGAAGCCGCAGATCTCTAGGTCTACGAATAATTAATTCTCGACCTGCGACCTTTTTCAGCTGTTGCACGGACATTCATTTAATACTTTGCTGTTGTTAAAACAAAATAGTCAATTATTAATGACGAGACAGAAAATACATTTGCTTCTTCTCATTTTATTATTTTTTCGGTGCGACAGTGCGGCCATCTTTGTTTATATCGTTGTTCCTAACAACAGTCGTGTGACGTAAGTAGTCCCACGTCATACATCCGAGGTTGATTCACGGAATTGGCCAAGCGGTGTTCCGATTGTTTCAGGATGCTGCGCCTAAGGTAAGGTCACTGTGGCTATTTTTAGAAAAACTTTGTCATCACTCTAGCGCCTACATTTCTGAATAGATTTTATAATAACTTCACACAAATGTAGGGCATGGCAATATCTCGAGCAAGTTCGACTTTCAGGGTGCTGCACCCAAGGTCAAGGTCACTGTGGCTAATTTTAGAAAAACTTTGTCATGGCTCTAGCGCCTACATTTCTCCATGGATTTTGAAATAACTTCACACAAATGTAGGGTATGACAAAATCTCGAGCAAGTTCGACTTTCAGGGTGCTGCGCCCAAGGTCAAGGTCACTGTGGCTTTTAGCTCACCTGAGCCGAAGGCTCAGAGGTGAGCTTATAGGATGGGAGTCGAGCCGTCGTCCGTGCGTGGGTGGGTGCGTGGGTGGTGCGTCAACACTTTCAAACATAAATATCTCAGAGACCAGTGGGCCGATCGCAATCAAATTTTTTCTGAAGCATTATCTGGGTGGGGGAAAGGCTGCACTAGGTTTTGGTACCGATCAGCTCAGAACTCTGGTTTCCATGGCAACAGATAGCCCCCATAGGGTTATAATGGGGAAAATGGCGTCATCATGTTTTCTCGACTGTTTTTGATTAGATTCTTGCCATACTTGCAAGTAATGATGACATACACAAAAGCTTGGATGAGTTCGAAATTTGGCCGGATTCGAGCAGAGACTACGGAGTTAGCTGCCCTTGAGCGTTTGAAAAAAATCCCATAGGGTTATAATGGCGAAAATGGCGTCATCGCGTTTTCTCAACTGTTTTTGCTTAGATCCTTATCGTACTTGCAGGTAATGATTTCATGCATAAGAGCTTGGATGAGTTCGAAATTTGGCCAGATTCAAGCACAGACTACGGAGTTAGCTGCCTTTGAACGTTTGAAAAAAATCACATAGTGTTATAATGGAGAAAACAACGTCATCACATATTTTTAGAAAAACTTTGTCATCGCTCTATTGCCTAAATTTCTCAACGTATTTTAAAATAACTCCATACAAATGTAGGGCATGACAATATCTCGAGCAAGTTCGACTTTCAGGCTGCTGCGCCCAAGGTCAAGGTCACTGTGGCTATTTTTAGAAGAACTTTGTCAGCGCTTTAGCACCTACATTTCTCAGCAGATTTTATAATATCTTCACACAAATGTAGGGCATGACAATGTTTCGAACAAGTTCGACTTTCAGGATCCTGCACCCAAGGTCAAGGTCACTGTGGCTATTTTTAGAAAAAACTTTGTCAGCGCTCTTACACCTACGTTTCTCCATGGATTTTAAAATAACTTCACACAAATGTAGGGCATGACAATATCTCGAGCAAGTTTGACTTTCAGGGTGCTGCAGCCAAGATCAAGGTCACTGTGGCTATTTTTAGAAAAACTTGGTCATCACTCTAGCGCCTACATTTCTCTACGGATTTTAAATCAACTTCATACAAATGTAGGGCATGACAATATCTCAAACAAGTTTGACTTCCAGGGTGCTGTACCCAAGGTTAAGGTCACTGTGGCTATTTTTAGAAAAACTTTGTCAGCGCTCTAGCACCTACATTTCTCAATGGATTTTAAAATAAATTCACACAAATGTAGGGCATGACAATATCTCGAGCAAATTCGACTTTCAGGGTGCTGTGCCCAAGGTCAAGGTCACTGTGGCTATTTTTAGAAAAACTTTGTCATCGCCCTAGCACCTTCATTTCTCCATGGATTTTGAAATAACTTCACACAAATGTAGGGTATGACAGTATCTCAAGCAAGTTCGACTTTCAAGATGTTGTGCCCAAGGTCAAGGTCACTGTGGCTATTTTTAGAAAAACTCATCGCTCTAGCACCTACATTTCTCAACGGATTTTAAAATAAATTCACACAAATGTAGGGCATGACAATATCTCGAGCAAGTTTGACTTTCAGGGTGCTGCAGTCAAGGTTTTTGATTAGATCCTTATTATACTTGCAGCTAATGATGACATACATAAGAGCTTGGATGAGTTCGAAATTTGGCCGGATTCGAGCACAGACTATGGAGTTTGCTGCCCTTGAGCGTTAAAAAAAAAATCCCATAGTCTTATAATGGAGAAAACAACGTCATCACATTTTCATTTTTCATCGGATCCTCTTCATACTTGCAGGTAATGAGGATATGCATAAAAGCTTGGATTAGTAAGCATCTCGGCTAGATCCCACCACTGACTATCGAGTACCTGCCCTGAACATCCAAAAAATCAATGTCGCCACTTTTTCTTGGTTTCTACAGATCCGATCCTTTTCAAACTTGCAGGTAATGAGGAAATACATAATATCTTAAACAAGTTCAAATTTTGGCCAGATCAGGCCAACCACTACGAAGTTAGCTGCCCTTGACAGCTCTGTCTATTGTGCTCTTGATCGGATACTTTTTCAACTTGCATATATTAAATGAGGGCATACATAATGTTTTGGATGAGTTTAATTTTCAGCCTGATTGGACCACTGACTGTGGAGTTAGCTGCCCTTGAGCATCTTAAATATCCCTATAGGTTTACAATGTCTCTCAGGTGAGCAATTGTTGCCCTTTGGGCTACTTGTTTTTGTTATATAATGATTATAGGTTCAGTTGTTACGAGCTGCCATTTTAGTTCACATGATGTCAGATTGTCAGTTGTTACTTCACAAACCATAGGCCATTAAGACGTTACATCACCGACCATGCAGCATTAAGACATAACGTCACAAACTATGCCACATGAGTAATGTCTATCGCACGCAATCATAATCTGATCCAATGGAATGAGTTTTATTTATAGATTGTATAATATGACATAGCATCGACGTTGATACAGCTTTGTTTCAACGTTGTTTCCCAAAACTGGAGATACGAGCTCCCAAGCAAGTAAAGGGCTATTTGCAGATCTGTAAACACTTACCAGCCTGCGTATCCAAGCAAATGAGCTTCAGCCTTATTTCAGTCACTGTGGCGGCCTGGAAGCTCAGTAGGCTTAGCGCTCGCCTACTGATCTAGCTTTCCTGGGTTCGAGCCCCGATGGAGGCGTAAATCTTTCGTAAACGGGTTTTCTTTGCACACAGCCTTTCACTATCACCCTCCCATCTTCATTGAAAAGGACGTAAAATTGCGTCATGTATCCATCTATCTTTCAGTCACTGTAATTTACTCATACATGTATTCCATAGGTGGAAGGTGGAAAGAGGTGAATGAATAAGAGGATAAAACATTCTATTCCGTGTTTTAGCGTTTGCCAAGCCCGAGTGTATTAACGTGCAGCAGCCCGAACCGCGCAGCGGTGAGGGCTGCAACATGTTAATACACGAGGGCTTGGGCAAACGTTAAAACACAGGGAAAGAATGTATTATCGTCATTGTTATATACCTTCTTACGGACGCCATCTTGATTCCAGAGCTCTGCAGACGACACGAAAACGGGCTTTAATGGTGTTTAAGCCCTGGCGCACCCGTGTTTTAACAGTGTTGAAGCCCTGTGTCAGTGATTCTGTCGCATAGCGAAAATTAAAAATAGAAGGAAACCAACGTAAAATGCTGTCAATTACAGCACGGCTGTTTTCTATAGTAAAGTTTCATTAGGTATATAACGATACACATTGAGGGGAAGCAACTGTGCTATTTTCCTTCTCCACTGGGGTCAAGTCTTAATGAAAAGAATTCGCTCTTTTAGGAGCAAGTAGACCCTTTAAGAGTAGATCCTCTTGTAAGGGCCTTGTCCTACAGAGAAGCAAACAGGAAGCCTTAAAAACTGGCCCCTTTGTAAAACTGGTCGAAAAATATTGAAAATGCACCCCGAGCTTGAGTGCGAAGTTATCCTGGCTTGTCTGAATTCTTTCTGTTTGAATAAGCATTTAGGATCCTTTGCCAGTGTCTCAGCTTTCTTTTCAGAATTTGTACGTGTACATGTACGTGTGTGTACGTGTATAAAGTGTATATGTATATGCATGATCTTTTGTTGGTCCACGACTTTCGCGGGTCGAAAGTCACGCGAAAGTATACCTATTTGGTGTGTTTACACGGCGACATATGTGTCATGCAGCCATGTAACGAAACATACCTATTTGGTGTGTTTACACGGCGACACATGTGTCATGCAACCATGTAATGAACTATATATATTTGGTAACTTTACATGGCGACACATGTGTCAACCAACCATGTTATGAAACATACCTATTTGGTGTGTTTACACGATGACACATTTGTCATGCAACCATGTAATGGACTATATATATTTGGTAACTTTACACGGCGACACATATGTCAATCAACCATGTTATGAAACATACCTATTTGGTGTGTTTACAAGGCGACACATTTTTCATGCAACTATGTAATGAACTATATATATTTGGTAAGTTTACACGGCGACACATCTGTTGAACCAACCATGTTATGAAACATACCTATTTGGTGTGTTTACAAGGCGACACATATGTCATGCAACTATGTAATGAAACATACCTATTTTGTGTGTTTACAAGGCGACACATGTAACTGTCTTGCCAACCATATCATGACACATACCTACTCGGAGTGTTTACACGGTGACAAATACTGCATGACATGTGTCATGCAACATATTTCACCGTGTAAACACCCCAAAACACCGGTATAGTTTATGAAACAAATGTGTTGCATGCAACATGTTTCATCGTCTATACATAACATACGTAAATGGTTACATGACACATGTAACACCAGTCTGTAGTAGTCTGTATTGTATGACACTGTACAATAAAACTGATAGTTTTTGTTGATCAATTTAGCAACGTCTCTGTTGTTATTATATCACGGTGTATAACCATATCGGACGCTATCTGTGAAAATCGGCGTTACTTGACTCTATCTGTGAATGCTAAGGACTCTATTTGTTAGTTGCCATGGACGCTTCGGCGATTCAGTCGAAGAAAAAGGGACAAAACGTGTAAGTACTGGGTTTCTTGGTTTCCACGGAACACATACCTTACTTTTCCTAATATTTCCGTCGATATTATTCAGCTAGCGATGTTCAGTGCTTGTCATCAGTGAAATCAAATGCAGCGTGATAGTGCAGGAGCGTACATGGTCCATGAAAACAAGGAAAAACGCAGTGTTTTTATTTGTAGGTAATGAATTTTGTCCTTAATTTACGAATATAATTATGTTCTTGATAATTTTCACATGTCGTTAGGTGTATAAATATTTTTTTTACGTTAATATCAATGTTTAAAGGACACCGCCCATTATTTTCAATGTTCCGGATTCTATTTGTGTCTCCAAAATAATGTAATTTTATGCCAACGGACAGATGTTGTCCTCAAGGCAACGGACTATACTTGTGAGCAGCGGACCTTACTTGTGATGCTTGTTTTCTTTTTTTAGCCAAAAACGTCGTAAAACATCAAACTTGTGGTTGCATCAGCCAAAACGGCGAAGGCTAAGTCCCGAATATGAAAACGGACCGGTGGCGCATGCGCAATTCGTGTCCACAGAAGGCCTTGTCACCCACAACACCAATGGGAATTCCTTCGGTTATATAGATCATCTCTACTTTTAAAGATAACGGTTCACTCAAAAGATGTAAAGGAAGTTGACAGTGCTCTCCATTTATGGGTATCTTTGACCTAATATCATGCATATAGTTACACCAACCTATAGATGTTGTTCATAATAAACCGCAACTCTAGGTGTCCACCACCGTTTGTATGTATAACTTAAACTATTCTATTCATTCTATTCTATCCCATAACCTTACTAGGTCGTTGGGGCACCACAAATGACTTCGAAACAATCCCTTTCCACCTTGTCCCGTCTTCAGCTGCCCTTGCCGAGCTGGAAAAATCCATTCCTGCCCACTCCTTGATATTGTCTTCCCACCTCCTCCTACCGTCCACCCCCCCCCCCGCCTCCCGTTTCACTGTGCCCTGAAGAATTATCTTTGCTAAACCAGAAGACCTTGAGACGTGGCCAAACCACCCCAGCCCCCGCCTCCCGACCAGCGTCAGGAGCCCATCATATTCTCCAATGGCTGCTTGAATCTTCCTGCGAACCTCCTCATTGGTTATATGGTCCTTGTACGAATTGTTCAGTAATCTTCGGTAGCATCTGATTTCAAAGGCCTGTGTTCTTTTCTCTAACTCTGCTGTCAAGGCCCACGATTCACAGGCAAACAGAAATACGGAAATGACAAGGGAGCGCATGTCTCACCCTTGATCCAAGAGTTTTGTCGCTATCTCTCCAAATTGGTTTCAGCTTGGTAAGAGCTGAAGTAGCTTGTGCAATCCTTGAGAGAACCTCCTGTTTGAGCCATCATCTGAGACAACTGACACAAGACATTTGAAGCTGCTTACAGTACCCAGCTTCTGCCCTTTTACCTTGATCTCCCTCTGGATGCCATCTGCGCTGTTCGTCATCAGTTTGGTCCTCTCAGCACTGACCTCCATCTTACACCTTGTGCAGGTTTGGTCGAGACTTCCAACTAGAGCCTCTAGTTCCTGCTCTTCCTCAGCTAGAGCGTCTATGTCATCGACAAACCTCAGATTGGCAATGTCTCTGCCGCCCATGCGACCCCCCCACCCCGCCACGTTCTTCCAGAGTATATCAGACATGATCCGATCGAGAAAAATGTTGAAGAGGGTGGGTGACAGAAGAGGTCCTTGTCTTACTTCAACTGTTTGTCTGAACCATTCTCCTGTGCTGCCATTGATCAGGACTGCACTTGTAGCCTTGTCATACAGCTGCCCAATGGTGCGAACTAGACCTGCACCGACATTGCACCTCCGCATGGTGGCCTATAAGGCTGCATGCCATACCCTGTCAAAGGCTTTTTTGAAATCAATGAAGACACGGCACAGATTCTGCTGATGTTGGAGATACTTTTCACACAGGACTCTAAGGCTGAAGATCTGTTCTGTGGTGCTCCTTCCTGCTCGGAACCGAGTCTGTTCCTCGGCGATTATCTCTTCGGCTTGTGGTTTAAACCTGTTTAAGATGACTTTCAGCATGACTTATAACTGCAACTGCAAAAATATGTATACGCGCGTACTGAAACGTTGATTCATTTCTTCGGCTTTGAAGTGACCAAAACCCTCTGAAAAGTTTAAAGAGGTGTGCAAGAAGAGGAATCAGTCAATCATGAACGATATCTAAATAGAAATCTGCCTCGTGTTGATACCATTTTCGGATCACTAGACAAATGTAGGCCAATGCTTCTGAAGCACAGATAGTTCCTGATGGTATTGGCAGATAGAGTTCTGTGTGAAGCACGATTAGCCGCTGATAGAGTGTGGTGCCAGGCGCATATAGCATCCGGTGCCATTGTAAAAGGTAAAAAAATCCGATTTTCTTCAAAAAGGAGATATTCTTTCATCTCAAAATTTTAAATTCATTCATTAGGGTCAAACTTATCCAACCGATCTGTTTTCTTTTCATTGCGTTCGCAACTGATCGGCGTTCAAAGTGGACACACTCTTCAAAATTGTCAAATCTTGACCTTCATTCCAGCTTGTAGACTCGAAATAATACCAATTAGGCATACTGTAAAACACTTATATTTGGCGGTCACTATATTTTGGTGATATTGGCGGAAAAGAAGAAAATCGCCAAATTAAAATGCCGCCAATTAAACTGCTGATCAAGGGGAAAATCTGCCATTGAGAGATGTATTCCTTCCATTATAATACCAAAGCAAACACACATCATATGCATTTAATGAATCTATGACAACTCACCGACAGACAACTGGCCGACACGACAAGTCACAGACATACTTTTTTCACCGACAACCAACTCACCGACACGACCACTGGCCGACACGACAAGTCACAGACGATTTTTTTAAAAACTCACCGACGTTCGCCGACACTAACCGACACCCATCGACAGAATCTTTCCTAGAAGGATGAAAAAGAAATATTTTTTTTTTGTTTTATTTATTTCCCGAACAGAACACAAATATGTCACTTAGGCCTATTACACACACTTTTTGATCGACACAAACGTCTACACAAACGTCATTACGTCACTTCGTATATCTTTCTATAGTCTTTATGTTATCATATCTGATGAGTGAAGTTGTGTGCTAGACCTTCAATGTAGTCAAGGAAGTGTTCTCCTTCAGTACGCTCCGAAAATTTGGAGACTATGTTATAAATCCGCTGATTCAGCTTTACCACGTTCTTTCGCGGCGCCGTTAAATCTTCGCCGATCAATGCTGCGCGACGGATCATTTCACATCTAGCTTGTTCGCTTTGCAAAGACTTTATAAACTTGTAAATGTCGGGGTGAGCCACACCTACGACTGTGGCGAACCTGTTGTGCCAGCCTTCGAGAAAATTGTTTGTACGTGGATCATCAACAAGGACGCGCTCATACACAGACCAAGTCGAAGGGACAAATTTAGCGTCTTTCCAGCCCAGACGAATGATTTCTCCCGGCTTACTCACGAGTTTGGGCATACCTACATACGTTTTCTCGAAGTATTTGAGAAATTCTTGGAATTCTTCGGGCATTATCATACTAACCTCCTGAAAGCCCTTGTATATTTTGTCAGCGGGCATAAACGCGAGAGCAGTCACCATGCGCACTTTAAGTGCAAAATCAAGATCTTCTATATACCGTTGCCTGAAACCTAAACTGACAACGTTGCGCCAGTTCGCTTGACCGAAATGAAAAAAGCAGCATTCAATGTAAAGAAATATAATAGGGTTTTGTCTGTGAGTTGTCGTGTCGGCGACCTGTCTTTGTCGATCAGTTGTCGTGTCGGTGAATATTTTTTTGTCTGTCAGTTTTTGTCTGCGAGTTGACTTTCGGTCAGTTGTCTGTCGGTGAGTTGTCGTGTAGTGGCATTTAATAGAAAGGAAGTCCAAGTAAAACACCCATGTGAAACGGAGTGTAACAATGTTTATGTCATGCTACTTATAATTAGTACCTAAGCCAATTTAATTAAATCTAAAGCAACACAATAACCTGTATAATGTAAACTGTTTTGTTTATAATGATAGAATAGAATTGTAATCAGGGCAATCAGCCACATAATTAAAGAATGACAATTTAGAACGAGGACTCAAATGGGCTATATTATTAACAAGAAACATCTTTAAAAAAGATAATTGTCGAAGATGAAATTCGTTTTTAAAGAACAACTTTTTAGTAATGTTATCAGTACTTTTGTAAAGTAAATGTGTCTTGTTCAAGGACAAAACATGAATTCCCGAGTGAGGATTATCGTGATCAGCCTTGGTCGAGTTCGATTACAACTATTGTCTGACGATAGTATGTCATGGAAGAAGCGGGTCAACTCGGCCTGCTTTCTGTAAGCCTGGGGTCTTCACGGCTCCTGGGTCAACTCGGCCTCCATTCAACTCGTCCGGGTCAGTTCGGCCTGCTGTCATTTGCATCCTCGCCCCAACCTACGAAGATGGGCTGCGCCAGGAATGAACGGAAACACAATAAACGAATAGAGTTTGTTGGGTTGTTGATTTAATAAGAAGTCCTTCGGAATGGTGGACAAAACATGAATTAATATAAAGGGCAACCCAAAAATCCCTCAACGGATAACCGCAACTGCAGCTAGACTATGGTAACGGGACGTTCCGGGCCTACAATAATACAATGGCGCTGGGATAGCCGGACCAAGGTGCAGGGCAATTATATTTAAATTGTTACCATAGTGCCGGAGTTTTAAGATTGGGGTCCTTTACCCTGTGAGATTTTCTGTAGTATAGGGTCGAAATAAGAGCAAGGTTGTTACCATCAGCTAATCATCACAGGTCTCTGAAATGTAAAAAATCCATTTCTGTAGGTGGGGTGTGTGGATACAAATGACTGGCGCATATATATATAACCATGGCCAAAACTGATGTTTTCCTTACTCATTTTCATACAACTTCGATATCCTAGTTTATTTGCCACAAGTAAGATTTAATGGCATGAGTGAACTGCAAAAATACCGATACCTCACCAGGAGCTAGCTGTAACCGGGGGAACTTATTAAAAGTCTATTTCTTAGCTTTTTCTGCCTCATATTTTCATGATTTTCCCTGACTCGTTTGGCCCAATTGCTAAGGGAGTGAATTCGTGAGTTTGTGAGTGAGTGAGCGTGTGTGCAATTGAGCGAATGAGTATCAAGATAAGCCTGAATCGAAATAATTCCTTATCTAGAAAATATTATCGCCGATGCAAAGAATTGGTTTCAAAACTCAATGTCAGGTTAAAATCACTTTCACATGAAGGCCTATCGGAACCAGAATTTTATGATGACTTAGTATACAAATTCAAAAAGATAAGGGGTATGTCTGATTTTTTATTTAGCTTCGAAAAGTAGTTTTTTTGTTCTCATTGTATTTTGTTCAGTGCTAGCACTAACCATCAAAATCAGGAAGTCATATGACTTCCAAGGTTTGTCATTTGGAAGTCATGCTGAAGGATAGACTTGGTTTCTTCCAGAATGTCCATATTTATATTGCTTTCTCCTTCATTAATGGGTGAAATACCATTATTACAACAAATTTAACTCATTATTTAAGTCAATATTTACTTTATAAATGGTAGGTTATGATGAAAATTGAAAGTCACTGAGTTCCTGGCATTCAGTTTTAGAAGTCACAGACCCCCAGACTTCCACTAGTGGAAGCACTGTTTGTTTCCTTGTAATTTTAGTTAGAAATACATCAGTTGTTAAAGAAAACTGATTTGGGGCGCGGCAGATCGGAAGCGCGGTGCGTTTATGGCTTTCATACTAGATCTTTAAATACTCGATTTGAAAACTCGAATGCGCCTGATTTACGGCTGCTCAAACGGGTCATGAAATTTGCAAATACACTTTTCGTCATTCGTTATTATTGAATAAAACACGTCTATCCGCAAATAACGGCGATTAAATTAAAAAGGAAACGAAGCCAAAATAAAGTTTATATTCATAAAACGTCATTTTAAAACTGTTTCTTTTCACAAATGGTAGATTGTGTTTATTATCCCCCATACAATAAAAACCCGGATGCAGGTCATGCATGCTCTGATATGTCTACGACAAATAATATATAATATTTTTTTTTTAAGAATTTTTATTTATAGTCGCATATTTTTATTAACAACTAACATAAGCTCTGTAGAGCTTTTATTGCGACTTAATAAAACTATGTACATATATACAAGCTGAGCTGTGGATATGTGACTTGCTCAAAGTCACAACGTTAGGGCCCTGGTGGGATTCGAACTCGGGACCCTTCGATCATGAGTCGGGCACACTACCACTGCGCCACTGCGCTCCACATAATTAGTTTATTATTAAACTATAAGACTATGGCATTAATCTCCGCTTGGTTTTCTTTTGTTTTCAGTTTTTATGAATCACAAAACCGCCAAAATAAAAATCCGCCAAAAGCTTCCCTTATAAAAACCGCCAAATTTTGCGGCCGCCAAATATAAGTGTTTTACAGTACCAGCTATAGATACTGGAAGACACGGATGTCTGATGTTCCGTGCACCTTATGTCTCATAAGAAAATGTGTTGTTTACAATTATATTAGAGTTTATTACCACCCACCTTTACCTCGTTTTCCATTTTGGGACGGATAGAATCCTAAACTAACTCAAATAGCCTCCGAAATACACAGATAGCGTCCAGTTTTCACAGATAGCGTCCGATATGGTTATGCACCGTGTATATATCTCCCTCATATACGCTGGTCAAAATATGTTACGTCCCATGTCAATTGTCTCACGAATTTTTATGCTTTAGCCGTATAACCTTACTATTGGCCTAAATTTTAAGTATTTCATTGGCCAATATAAATACTCCCGCGATTTTGATGTAAGTAGCTTACTTTCTCTTTCTACTTTCACTTTCATTTGACTGTTGGCCTATAAACCGTGTCTTGATGAATCTAGATACTTCGGTCCAAATCGCTTTTTGCCAAGGAACATTTCGCCTGTTATGTCGATCATGTAAAATATGAAACCTCGAGAATAACTTGACACAGTCGTGTCGCAGCTCATATAGTGGTGATAACCCAATTAGAATAGCACAACTTTAGCAACTACAGCAAAATTGTTTGTAGTCAAGTCTTCTTTTCTAGTTATACATGCATACGCCTTTTCGTTTTACTGAACAGCTGGGTCCGCTTATTCTCGTTACTTTACTCCTATCAAAGCCTACCACCATTTATATTCAAAGTTGCTCATTCAGTTATTACAATATCACAACTGGATTCGCCATAGAGCAAATGGTGGTACGCTTTGATAGGATCAAAGCAATGGGAATTAGTTCAAATTAATTCAGCTCACCTAGAACGGCTCACCCAGCAAAATCAATTTCAGTCGACAGTGAACATAAGACACGACACAGTAAAAAGTTAACGGTACTCAGTAAACTGTAAACAGCAAACTTACTGTCGCAGTAGTGCACAGAAGATATAGAGGATATTTGACTTTTTCAGTGTAAGATCGATTTTTATTTCACCGAATAAACACCAAAAGCAGTATTTTCACGAGTGGCGAAGCCACGAGTGAAAATACCACTTTTGGTGTTCATGAGTGAAATAAATATTCATCTTACACTGTAAAAGTCAAATTTTCTATTTCTTTTATGCTTGAAAATCGCAAAAATTCTGTTTATTCAAGAGCGTCAGCCATCACGACAGAAACACAACTTTTTTTTCTAGCCGTTTTGCGTCAAATTTGATGCTTCCTGCGTGTTTATTGGGTAGGATGATGGTTGTAAACAAGTTTGCAACTGCAAAATAGCTTTAATTATCATTTTGATGAACAGATCTCATAAAAATTGCCAAGAAAGAATGCCTACAGGAGACTTAGGCGGCCTGACGTCGCGTGCAGTAACAATGTTATATTGGCGCCTTAAGTGACGTCATTAACGTCGTAATGACGTGCAAACATGCGTGACGTAATTATTGTCAAGCCAGATAAGATTTAGTCAATTAGTCAACAAAATATTTGAGCCTATTTCACAAAAATCCTATTTCTGAAACAGTGAAATCGAAAGTGATAATTTCACTGTTTGAAACAGTGAGATTATCAGTTTCGATTTCACCGAGAAATCTCTATAATCCATTGAAAAGTAGAAAAGAAATCATAATACCACTAAGCACTGATCAATGTGTTGTTTCGGCTAGACATGGCACATTAGTGCGACAGCCAAACACTTATAGGCTATTTGCTGTCTATAAAACAGGTCATTTTGTAGATTTTCTCTTTTATTATTGGTGATAAAATTGTTTTTTCTTCTCCACTGCTATTGTCAAACTAATACATAGCTGGAAACTGACTTTCAGAATTTTATCATGTCAATTTTTTGCTTTTGTCTATTCAATCCTGTACAAAAATTTACAAAATTTTCAGCTTAATTACAGGGGAGTACAATAATTTAATGTAATAGCTATAAGCGATGCCCATATATGCACCACAAACAAGAAATGTTTCTATAGATGAATTAATCCTATTCATCATCAATCAATTCTCTTCGAGACCAGTAAATAAGTGAATTTCATCTTTACTCAGATGAAAAGATTAACAGGTATGCAGGTGACATTGAGAAACTCTGTACAATTAACTATCAGTTGACATAGGTAAATGCTGACCATTCTAAGGCTGTTACACAAGTTTAGCTTTTGAAAAAGCTTGAGAGGTTATCCCTTAGCAAACGAATCTACAGGATGCAAGTGGTAAAGCAGAAAATTGGCAGCAATTCAAGTTAATTTTATAGTTTTCTACTATTCTTGGATTTGTTGAAGCTGTAGGTAAGTGGCGAGTTTGACAACTTTTCCTTTTTATCTAGTGATTGCTTGTAACAGGTGAGCTTCAGTGCTTTTAACTTTTGTCAGATGACCTGTACTGTTTAGTAATGTCTCTTCGTAAGTGGACTGTACTCTCTGGTAAGTGCTTGTATTAGGTGAGGTTCTTGTATTAGTCAGGATAAGTTTTACAGCTCATGTCTCAGCAATGCTGGAAGGGACCCTGCAGCTGGGTGCGCCAAACTATGGGAGCAAATACCGGTAAATAGAGGCACCTGCATGTAGCGTTAATCAAGTAGAACTTGTTATTGATCTGTACTGTTAAGTGATAACAGAACTTTCAGGTAACTTTTTGTATAGGGAGAGATAATTAAAGTGTTTTATTTAAGATATAAGCTATAAATATCATGCATTAGCGGTGCTGGCGAGAACCCTGTAGCAGGGTGTGCCAAATGTAGAAGTATCGGGAAATAGTGGGACCTGTATTAGCAAAAGGAAACGGCGTACATTAATCGAGTACGAATTCTTATCTTAATATGGTTATCCCCGAGGGGATAACCAATAAATAAACTTACTCCCTTGTAAAATACAGTTAAATTATCTTCTAAAAATGGGCAGTTTTCAAACGAAACTTTTTAGTTTCAAAACATAATTTAGATTAGTTATGTATAAGATAGACATTAAAGATGCGCTTTACTTCACAGTGATAGCTGTGGTAGATTTAGAGATATTTAACAAAACGACCTGTTTTATAGACAGCAAAATAACCTATACAAGACAATAAAATGCCAAATAAGGCATAGGTCTGCTTGATGAACCACCTCTCTATAGAATGACAACAAAAGGCGTCACAAGAAGGTACTCACGCATGGAGGTGTGACTGCTGGTGGTAGTACTGAGTACGACTTTTCAGACATTGTCAGACCATGCAGCTGGCAGAAATTCAGCTTCTTCACAACACGGCTGCATATGGCCGTCACTAGAAAGCATAGCTCATATAAGAAATACTGGCGTGTGTCAAGAGTTATCACCACAAGTATAGCTTACATCTACGCGTTACTGGAGATATAGCCCACAGTAGGTACCGGGTACTTTACGGAACTATGCCTTAACCAGTGCAAAATAATTGACGTAAAAAACGCAGGTTGGTCCAGGATTGTTTTGACCCGGAGTTCGGAATAAAGACTCGGAGTTCGGACTAAAGACCGAGTCCAACCTAGGTTCGGCAGACTCGGAGTTCGGAGTAAGGACCGAGTCCAACCTAGGTTCGGCTGACTCGGAGTTCGGACTTAGGATTGGGTCCAACATGAGTTCGGCAGACTCGGAGTTCGGACTAAGGACCGAGTCCAACCAAGGTTCGGCAGACTCGGAGTTTGGACTAAAGACCGAGTCCAACCTAGGTTCGACTGACTCGGAGTTCGGAATTAAGATTGGGTCCAACATGAGTTGGGCAGACTTGGAGTTCGGACTAAATACCGAGTCAAATGTAGGTTCGGCTGACTCGGAGTTCGGAATTAAGATTAGGTCCAACATGAGTTGGGCAGACTTGGATTTCGGACTAAATACCGAGTCAAATGTAGGTTCGGCTGACTCGGAGTTCGGAATTAAGATTGGTTCCAAGATGAGTTCGGCAGACTCGGAGTTCGGACTAAAGACCGAGTCCATCATAGGTTCGGCAGACTCGGAGTTCGGAGTAAAGCCCGAGTCCAACCTAAGTTCGGCAGACTCGGAGTTCGGACTGAAGGCCGAGTCCAACCTAGGTACGGCAGATTCGGAGTTCGGACTTAAGATTGGGTAAAACATGAGTTCAGCAGGCTCGGAGTTGGGACTAAAGACCGAGTCCAACCTAGGTTAGGCAGACTCGGAGTTAGGACTTAAGATTGGGTCCAACATGAGTTCGGCAGACTCGGGGTTCAGACTGAGAACCGAGTCCAACTTGGGATCGGCAAACCCGTATTTCCGACTAAAGACTGGGAACAATTATAGGCCAACACCGGACTGCGATCCATCCAAAGTATGAAAAGTGCACCATGCCGAAATCATTGTAAGTCCGAACTCCGAACCTGTCGAACTCAAACATGGCCCCACAGTTAGTCCGAACTCCGAACCTGCCGAACCCAACATGGACCCACAGTTAGTCCGAACTCCGAACCTACTGAACGAACAAACAACCCGTTCTTAGTCCGAACTTTGAACCTGCCGAACGCATGAAAGACCCGTTTCTTTTTTCCGAACTCCGAATCTTTACGCCAAGCTCTGGGTCAAAACATAATCCTGGACCAGCTTGAAAAAAAACGCAAACCGTAGCCTACCTCTCAAGCTTTTTCAAAAGGTAAACTTGTGAAATATAAATAGAGTAATTGGTAAGATTTTTGCCTAATGTTGAATTATTTAGTTTCTGTCCAGTTCGATCATTTTGACAAAGATTTATATACAGTCTCAATCAAACTATTATCAAGTCACTTTCAGTTTTTAACCTACTCATGGAGAGATTATTTTTTTTTCGGCTGGGAGTAACGTAAATGAATTACACAAAATGATTCAAGGGAGAATACTCTTCCGTACACACACACACAAAAAAAGTTTCCATCCCCAGTAGATAAAAATTCGAGATTAAATATCTAACCGAGACATTTTTTTAGCCAGATGATGCTCAAAGTTATGTTGGTTTAAACAATATTTTATTCAATATACTGTACATATATGTGCATACATATAACAATCTTTTTATAACATACAAACATACAGTATGAAAAGGATACAGAAGTAAGTCGTTGACTTATATAGAATCTTTGAATGGCGTCGCATGAAAGGGGAGCTCAAGATATGTGCACTTAGGAAACACCCAAAGCAGCCTCCATACCCGCACAGGCTGGCTAGAGTTCCTACCTTCACTTTAGATTTCCTAGGATTCCAAAACCTGTCTTAATGTGTCACCCAAGGGAACACACAAAACTCGGCTGCTTAAGAAAGGTGACCCTTTATGCAGGATCATTTTCACCGTGTTTTGGTTCAAGAAATCACATATAGTTGGCTGCTGAAGGCAGGTGACCGTTAGTACAGTGACCCCCTAAACCAGGTTTATCTGTAATAGGCCAGTCATGAGTATAAGATTCAGAAAAAAAATGAATTTGACAAGGAAACCAACCAGCAGCCGGCAAAAATTCATAATACTACTATTGACAGCTCTCATCCATAGTGCAGATCATATTTTATTTTCGTCCTTTGCAATCAGAGGATATATTTCTGAGAAATATGGAATTTTGGATTGGTTTATACTCATATTCTAAACCATTGTTTTATTTATTATTTGAATTCTTTTTGATACTAATCAGTCTTTGAATCGACTGTCCAATTTTGATTTAAAAAATCACAGTATGCTTCTCTCTGGTTTCGTCACCAGATATTGTCAGGGTCACTGAAGAGGCTTTATTAGCCGAAACTACGTAGTCTGGCCCATGTTCATTCTTCTGAATATATTCTCTGCTCTTGAAGGGATTCTTTAAGATTTTAATTTGCATAAGTTAATTATTATTATTATTAGTAATAGTAGTAGTATTAACTAGACATAATGCAACCTCACAGAAACCGCTGAAGTAGTAGTATTAACAAGACATAATGCAACCTTACAGAAACCGCTGAAAAGAAAAGAAAGAAATATGAAGAAAGAAACAGAAGAAGGTGAGAGATCTTAAGCGTTCGGTAAAAATTGTCTGAGGAAAATGTGAAACGATCTCATGTAATCAAACTCGACACAAATATTAAAGATCTAAAAAGTAATGTTTTTTTTTTTTTTTTTTTTTGTTTAGCAGCCCTTTGAGACAGTATTTTAGTCTATATCGGGCCGTCTTCCAGAGAGGGGGAGAGAGAAAAAAGAAATGATAGACGAGAAAAAATATCCAGCAGCCCCCACCCGCACCAACTGCAAGCACAGTAGACCCTTGCCCTACTTTTATCCAAATAAGTAGGACGCCCCGGCACTAGAAGTTATAACCAACACCATCGCCCGACCACCACCCCTCTGAAAAGTAATGAGAGATCGGTACATGTAAGAAGACCAGGATTGAAAAGATTTACGCTTCCAGCAAGAAGGAGCGATCCTTAGCGGCTAAGAACCGACCGCTAAGTCATTATGCCAGCGTTTTACTAAGCTAACAGGGCTTTCAGGAGACACAGTAAACATCTGACCCATGAAGAGTAATACACATGAACCGCAACACGACAAAACCAACAAAGTGGGATGCGCCCAGCCAAATTATCAGCCTTTTTATCTTCCCGATCCGATCAGAGTCTTCCCTGTCCGCATGGAGCTAGCCTAGACCCTTAGCTACCGTTTATGCACAAAGCAAAGACTCTGATCAGACTGGGCGAACTCTGATCAGACTGGGCGAATGCCTAGGCTGATCTGAGTCTTTGCTGGGCGCCATTGATACTTTGTTGTTTTGTCGTGTCGCGGCTCACATATTCGAATAATGTGGGAAGCATACTGCTGTATGGTCTCTGCGAAGACCAGGGGCCGTATTCATAAAACAACTTAAGTCGTTGCTATGCGGTTGCTAAGGCTAAATATCTATAAAGGAGATTCCCTACTACTATGAAATTTGCTCTGGAGGAACAGTCGAAAAATTGCTCTGGAGGAACAGTCTTTTAGACTGTTCCTCCAGAGCAAATTTCATAGTTGTACGGAATCTCCTTCTTAGAAATTCGGCCTCAGCAACAGCATAGCAACCACTTAAGTCGTTTTATGAATACGGCCCCAGAGAACAAAGGAGACATGGTACGTGTGTACATCATCTAAAGTGGTCCTGGCATCTAAACTGGTCCTGGGATCTATTTTGCAAACAAAAAAATGACTACTTTAGGGCATTCGTATGTGTATATCGAGCTATGTGACGCCCTTGCTATGAGGTTATCCACTTATATTTACACTTGCCACTGACTTCCCATAGTAAACAGCAACTGGCTTCATACACCGATGAACGACAATTGATCATGTCACGTTGTCGTCAAGCAACGTCTGACGTAAACGAATGTCTTGATTGGTCTGCACGACGTTCGATTGACGCCACCTTATAGCGACTGCTGTTCGACATAATGGCCGAATACGTCGTTACTACATTTTCTTCGTCGCATATCTTGCATATTCTACATTAACTTACAACGAAAACACCACAGCGAAGGGTCTAAAATAAGAATAGAAATTTGATTTTTCAGCGTTCATCGTGTGAAGAAGCCAGTGGTTATCGCTAGAATTCTGCAAGAAGCCTTCGCGCTTCATGGAATTTTAGCTCCGCCCACTGGCTTCATCACACGATGAACGCTGAAAAATCAAATTTCAATTCTTAAATAATTTCATCTCTCTGAAGTTGTCTCGCCCAAGACTGCATAAAAATCAGGCGAATAACGTTTAATGCATGCATTGGTTGTAGGTCTATAAGACTGCACTGCTAGTCTGTGTCGTCAAGAAACATTGCCTGGACAGGGGTCCCTATAAAACTAGAAACGGAACCAAAACGAAACGCAACGAAACGAAACGAAACGCAACGGAACGAAACGAAACGCAACGAAACGAAACAAAACGCAACGAAACGAAACGAAACGCAACGAAACGAAATAGAAATAAAACGAAATGGAGCAAAATCTGAAAAATACCATGAAAGTATCACAATAGAACAGCACCACATATTAATGCAGAAGGAAGACTAAAAAAGCCCAATGTTTATCCCTATACATTGCTATATGAAGTTACCAAGTTACTGGGTATTTGTTAGATCAAATACATTAAAGTATCCATAGTCCCATAAGTGGTAAAAATGTCTAAACGCAAATCATCATGAAAAGTGCTTTCACCTTCACGTTTAGTGATAAAATATGGGTTGATGCGTGAATATTATTCATTTACCTGGCAAAAAAGCATAGAAAACGTGTTTTTTGAAAGAAGACCAATCGATCTTCTTTTCATGGCTCCCCGTTGAGCGATACAATATATATTGCATGGGACTCCACGGTTGTACATTGTATTTTTACCCTTTTTCATTGTTTATGAAATCGAAGGTAGGTCATTTTGGTTGGCAACTCAAATGACTCAAATCAATTTTCGAACCTTTATTATGTTAAACTCAATGCTATTTCAGTACTTTAAAGTTGGCTCATCGCGGTCATTTAAAATGACGAAACTATGGCGAGTAGCTTGCAACGATACCTGCCGATAAATGTTCTCGTGTTGATAGAGCAATAGGGCCTTTAACTTTTAAACAGATACTTGGCTGATGATGATGATGATGATTTCATATTTGATTGTTGCGCATAAAAATAATTGTTGGGGACCGAGGCAAGAACACTATTTCAGGAACCTGGATCATATGTATGGAGCTGGTAGCCCGAAAAATGTAGAAAAGCTCATGCGACGCTCCACAACAAAAAAAATGTAAAAATAAATATTAATTATCTTTAAATAACAATCAAAAACTATAAAGATAATAACGAAAATTCCCAGACAAAAACACCCAAAGACCAAATGAGGCCCCAAAATCGTATGTCAGTTTATCAAATTAAACAATTCAGCCAAGTATCTGTTTAAAAGTTAATGTATTTGATCTAACAAATACCTAGTAACTTGGTGGTAACTTCATATAGCAATGTATAGGGATAAACATGGGGCTTTTTTAGTCTTCCTTCTGCATTAATATGTGGTGCTGTTCTATTGTGATACTTTCATGGTATTTTTCAGATTTTGCTCCATTTCGTTTTATTTCTATTTCGTTTCGTTGCGTTTCGTTTCGTTCCGTTGCGTTTTGTTTCGTTTCGTTGCGTTTCGTTTCGTTCCGTTGCGTTTCGTTGCGTTTCGTTTCGTTTCGTTTTGGTTCCGTTTCTAGTTTTATAGGGACCCGCCTGGACAGACGCTGATGTCACGAGAATGGCAAAATGGCGTTGGTGTATGCTAATTTGGACGTTCACATAAATAACCGCCGCTCATAGCGTTGGCTTCCTCTCAAAGGCTGACATAATGCCTTTAAACAAGCTCAAACCTTGTATATCAAAAGGTGTGCAAGAAAAAGTTTCTATCAAGAACGTGTCGTGGGAATCATGAGAAAAATCCGTCACACAGGACCAGTGTCCGGTATCACTCGACAAGCCTCGAACTGCCGAACAGTGACCATTGCTACTTATTTTCCTAAAAGTAACGTAACACCTCATACCAATAACAGTCTCAGCCCCGGTGCAGGTATCAGATTTATGTTTTTTTTATTATTATTATTATTTTATGGCTATAGTCCCGGGGTGATCTTGTGAAAAAAATGTAGGAAAGCTGCTTCCTTTGGGTCAGCCGGCGTTGGTCACTACAAATCATGAAGCATGTCTCCAACATGACGTGTCCCACTGGGTACACAAGGTTGTATCAACCGTGAATCAACCTTGATTCAACTTCTCGACGTTGAATCAAGGTTGATTCAATCAATCAAGATAGATTCAACCTTGTGTGCCTGTTAACTCTTCCAACGCCTGCAAATCATTTGGGCTGCATTCCTCTGCACCTTCTGTATATGGTAGGGGGTTTGTTTGTTTTTCTTTGTTTCTTCGTTTATTATATTATTAATTTATTATAGATATCCACTGAATTTTTAGTTTGTGTCTGTTAGGATTCCAGTTGTGTGATATTCAATTCTCATATCGACGTTCCCCCCGCACCTCAGCGGAACGAACCCATAGCCGCAGTACACGGGTCTGGGCATTTACGAGTTTTATATGCAGCTTCTCAGGTTTTCTGAGCGCCAGGGCTAAATTGTGGCATTTTTATGTGTTCAGGGGCGTAGCTAGGGGCAATTACACAGTACGCACAATCATGTTTGATACTCACTGAGGACACTAATAGGGGGCTAAGCCGCTAAGATATTTCAAATTTTCGTGTCTCTTGGCAGTTAGTATTAAAAGTATGCCCAATTAACAACATTTCAGCATTAAAATACGCAGGTGTGTGTTGAAATTTTGTCAATTTGACAAAATTTCAATACGCACCTGCGTATTTGCGTATAGGTAGCTACGCCCTTGGTGTTGACCACAATATAAACAATATTTAATATATGACAGCTGCTTATTTTATCTGTTTATGTCCTTGGGCATTTGCAAACTGTGCAAACTCAGCGGACTAGCCTGCGCACAAGCTCATGTTTGAACAAAACTTGTTGCGGCGTACTCGGTCATATACTAAATCACGAATACAGGTTATACTGTGTATAAAACTATGTTAGAGTTGTTACCCTTTAAATTGTTTAAGGAGCAATAAGTAGGCGGAATAGTGCTTTGAATCTAGTCCAGCTAACGTCTAATTACAAATTAGAATGAAATTTTATATTTCTAAGATAAGAAATCATTTATTTCTAACTTCTGCAATAGCTAACCTTAATGAATCAACACATGCACTTCGTGAACAAATCAGGCACAGCTAGTTTATAAACTTCATTTTATTTTAAAATATTATATCGAGCGTTGCGACACCCCTCATTAGAACCGCCCCATCCGTCTAGCTACAACGGCCGGACGGGTGGTGCTACATTTCTTTGAAAGGGATCAACTTCGGTTGGACCCAGATACATCATTACAATACAACAGAATAAACCCGCCCCGAATGGTAGGGGCCTGAATACTTATATTTAACGCTGGCTCAAGAAGTCACGATGGTGTATGAACGCAATGGGTTACGTACAAAGTAAGGGGCATTCACGTTAACTTTGCACTGGATCCTTTATGTTCATACTTAATGAGCTTCGGAAAAATGAAATTCGTTTCTGAAAGGCCTAATCACATTTAATTTTAGATTCATTTTGAGCATCATTTTTTGGTTTTAAGAGCAACATTTGTAAATTATACGACCAAAAGTTGCTACCAACCAACAGGTACATGTAAGCAGCTTACGTAATGACATGATATCAACGGCCGATGCCGTCTTTTGTTTAAGAAATAGATCAGCTCTAGCAGTGAATTGTTGAGTAATAATTCTCTGTTTGGAGGTCAGTTGTAAAGTAGATCATATCACGAGCGCGGAGCGCGAGTGATATATCTACTTTACAACTGACCGACAAACAGTGAATTATTACCCAACAATTCAATGCCAGAGCTGAACTATTTCGATTCTAACACTCAAAAAACGCTGAAAAAGTATTCCTTGCCTTTAAATTCTCCTAACCTTCCTGCCAGCGCGTTCATGCTCCCGCCAATATTCTTAACTGTATCTAAGATAGATGTACGTTTTTATGGTGATTTTGGAAAGAAAAAGAGACGTTACACCGTCTAACGTCTCAAAACGTCACAAAATTACGTCAGTACTGCCAGTGACGTCAGCAATTAGACTCACGCGCTCTGCAACAGTGAATTGTTGCAGAATAAAACACGGAAGTTTTCCATTGCTTCTATAGGCGCACTGTGTTAGAATTACATATGACGTTGCGTACCAACGACGTTGCATGACCGACTGTTGTTCATGGAAGTATGAGCACTTTGTCTCCGAAATAGGTTTATCAGTTATAGGCTAAAAATGATTGACTGATTGATTTTTTTTTGGGGGGTTTAACGGCCCTTTGAGACAGTATTTCAGTCTATATCGGGCCGTCTCCCAAAGAGAGGGAGAAAGAACAGAGAAATGATAGACGAGAGAAAAAATGTCCAAACAACCCCCACCCGCACACACTGCAAGCACAGCAGGCCATTGCCCTACTATTATCCAAATCAGAAGGACGCCCCGGCACTGGAAGTTATACCCAGCACCATCGCACCACCCAACCTCCTCATATAGGTTATATAAAGGAAAGTCAGAGGGAACGTAATTGTGTACTGACCTTGAAGCGCCGCTTTACAGTTCAAGAGCATGTTAAGTCGAGACAAAACGGCCATACGATAGAAAGTGCACGTCACACGATTTATGCGTGTAAAGTTGGCGTACCACAGAGAGAGAGAGAGAGAGAGAGAGAGAGAGAGGGTAAGCAAATGCACAACAATACCGTGTTTACAAATGCATACATGTTTGCTTAGAGAGGCTTAATTCGGTATTTTACGGCCTTTCAACAGTATTACAGCCATTCTGCCCGAAATGGGCGAGGTGAAATTTAATTTGAATAATCTACATAATCTAGACGATAGAGGAGGCATACATCAATAAGCCAGTGACATTTTGAAAACTCAATTTAAATGGAATTACCTGCAGACTATATTTTTACTAAATTTTTGGCGGAGCCAGATTATTTTTTTCACTAATTTTTGAGGCAAGATTATTTTTTAAACCCCCTTATGAGCCATTTTTTATGCATATCCAAAGACAGAGAACTTTTTTCCCGTCTCCCCAGAATACCAGAATATCAAATAGTCTATCCCTTAGAAAGTTCAGGGACACGCATGCACCGCCTGGTATCATCCTGTCTTGTTTTCACCGATTCGAAGAAGCCTGAGAGTGCCGTCCCGTTCTGTTTCATTCTCTATGGCCTGTCTAAGCTGTAACTACGGCTTTGCTCTTTTGTTGAGATGAGTCAAGGCTTTTCAAGAAAGCTAGTTCTTATAACCTGTTACAATTTTCATGTTCATTAGTGTTCTCCCTTTTAATAAAAATACAATCATTTTGGCGCATTATCATCCGCTTCAGTAGGTTTTGATATAAAACTTTTTAAAATTATTGTTAAATTAACTTTTTTATTGATTACATACAGCAAAAGCAAATAAAAATAATAGGCAGATATACAGAATTTCATGTAAATCGGCTTGATGATGGGCACTGTAAACTCTTAACTTCCTATATATTTATAAATTTAAAATTAAGTTATATAATTATTACTGTAATTGTCCTAAAACACTCCCCTACTAGCCGATGGCCGGTAGGGGGGTGACGGAACGATTCTTTGAAAGGAGTCAGAAAGAAATGGCTCTTCGTAACCCTGTCCTACATTTTTCCCAGCTCAGCTTCCCCATCGTGGAAGTAAAGTAGTATTTCAATTCTCATATCGACGTTTCCCGCGCACCTCAGTGGAACGAATCCATAGCCGCAGTAACGGGGCGCCGAGCGTCCGTCCACGTGGAAGTAAACAATCACATTCGCCTATAAATCCCCATTTGACAATTGGTATTTGAGGTCAAAGGTTATGTTTATGCCGGGAAAATGAAGTTATGTAACCAGTAGCACCCAGTGTTCTCTTCTTTCCCTAGTTAATCTTTTTCGGAGAAGTACCCATGGCCTTTGTCCTATGCGGCGTCCAGTTTAGTCTATCCACTAGTATCATTTTATTTTATTTTCAGGGAAATACCCATTGTCTGAAGCAAAAAGTGTAGACTCTGATCAGATGCTGCGTTTTGCGGCGTCTGATCTGGGTATGCAATCTTTGCTTAAGTCCTAATTATGGGAGACGCTAAGCATTAATGGGCTAATACAATGGAAAAACTGAGTTGATGCTGAATCTTACCTTTCTGTCCGTATATTTAAAAGGCGTCTGGTTTACGTATTTTTTATATTTTTTTCATGCATTGGAGCGCTGCGATCTACTTCTGCACTGTCTGCCTATGCCCATTTTAAGGGACCGTAGTCGTTTTTTTTAAAAAATGAATATACATGGTTTTGAGCCCCTTTCAGTTGTATTTCAGTCATAAAAAGTTGACGAAAGGATAACAATAAATGTGTGCAATCAAACCCTGTTTAAGGCGGCTGGGAAGAATCCACACCCAGGTCGCTAGTTTAGCACTTCACTTCAAAGCCTCTGAGTTGCCGGGGATAAATACAATACAATATCTTTTATAATCATGGAAATAAAATAGAAAATGACAGCACACTTGAGGCATAGGTACGTGTACTTACAAAAGACGGTTTTCGAACAGAACTGGCTGCGTGAGAAAGTATTGCAATCGGCTTGGTGTACTCGTAAAATGTATCATGCGGCTAACTACGGTGATAGAAGGCCTTTCATATTTGAGCCACGACACGAGAAAACCAACAAAGTGGCATATGCGGCCATCAAAACCTCAGATCAGCCTGGTCATCCGCCCAGTCTTCGGTGTCTGCATGGACGTAGCTACCTTAGCTACCCTTTAAGCGCACAGCAAAGACTGGTCAGATGAGTCTTCCCTGGGCGCACATGCCACTTTGTTGGTTTTCTCGTGTCGCGGCTCATTTTTCAGTTCCTGAGAAGTTGCCTAATTACATAGATCACGGAAGACTACAAGTACGACGTCATGTATGAGCACACATCATGAGAAAAAGCTATACCTTTGGTCAACCAGGGTTGACTCACGCAAATAAACAGGACACTTTCCGTCCAGCCATCGGTAAGACAGAGAATGTCACTTCCAGATCAGGCAGAATAGTGGGTTTATTTTTAATTTATATGAACAGGTTATTATAGATTTCAACGAATATTACTCAAACAGATTTATTTAATTTGTATGCTTATTTGAAAAAATATTCTTTGTCAATGCCCCATTTTATATATTAAATATAAGAATAAATTATAATTCGCTGAGGGTGAAACGAGATACCAGAAAAATTCATCGAAAACGTTCAACAATAGTGGTAATATTATTCTTTTTGAGTATTCTCCCTTAATCTGGTCTATCTTTAGATGCACGCCAGACTTCATCATGTGTAAATGCACCGTGGATTCCACAGTAGTGGATTCGGCGACAAAAGTGTCCGTCATAAAGTGACGTCGTCTTTTACCCCATTTTAATATGCCTAGCGTCCCATTAATGGGACATTGGCAAACAGAAACGACGCAAAACGCGGCGTCTGATCAGGGTCTACGCTATTTGCATAAGACAAATGGGTATATATAATGTATGTATCTTTAAAATAAAATAAAAATGATTATGGAACGCGGCGGCGGGGGGGGGGGGGGGGGGGGGGGGGGGGGGAGGGGGGGAGGGTTTGGGACCCCCGAACCAACATGGAAAATGAATCTCTGACCCCCCCCCCCCCCCAACATTGTGTGTGTGGGGGGTCTCCTGAACCCCCCCCCCCCCCCAAACGCGGCGGCGGGGGGGGGGGAGGGTTTGGGACCCCCGAACCAACATGGAAAATGAATCTCTGACCCCCCCCCCCAACATTGTGTGTGTGGGGGGTCTCCTGAACCCACCCCCCCCCCCCAACCAAAAAATAAAATCCGCAGAAATATATATCCCGACACCCAAACCCCAAACACACACACACACACACACACACACACACATAGCAAAGGAAAAAAGAATCTTTCAACAGAAACACTCAAACGCACAAACAATCTTTAAAAAAAATGATAATTGGCGTAGATTAAATGGAAGTGTGTTTTGTTACATGTCTCTTGTTGAAGATTTGACAATAACTTTCATGAATAAGTAGGCTATGTCGGTAGGCACCCACAACCGTAATTTTGACACTGGGTAGCGACAACGACCTATCTCAAAATTGAGCTGTCCAATTTGGAATTGCGGTCAATCTTGAAATTGACCTGATTTCAAAATAGTTATCAACACCTGATTTCAAATTAGTTATCAACATGTTGCACTGTTTGTTTGTTCGTGTGCATTAAACCGAAAGTAGGAATCGAAAGTAGATCTACGACGAACCTGTTTAAAATTGGCACTGTGTATTTTATGGAGTGGAGTTATGGAGTGGAGTCTTGGAGTGGAGTTTTGGAGTGGAGTGGAGTCAAATTTTGGAGTGAAAAATATTGTTGCTCTTTCATCATAAAATGTTGCAGCTAGTTCAACTTAAGAAATCAAACATCTTTATGGTCATTAACTCAAAGCCCTAGTATGCTGTTGTTCATGTATACACTTTAAATTGTATCATGGCTTTCTGTATTTTCTTTTGAAGTAACCCGTTCATTAACTTTATTAACATGCACTGTAAGACAATTCTGAGGTAGGCAGAGCTAAGCTTTGCATTCATTTTTACACTGAAGTGTGCCTGGATAACTGTGCGGATATCTCAGATATACTGCACGGGCAACTTATAGCAGGATTCTGTCATCTGATTTATATTGAAGAACTGAGAAGCACCAGAATATAAAGGTCTTTCTGCATTTGCAAACAACATACACTCAGATGAGCCTGCGCATCCTTCGTGTATGGCCAGTGTCATATCATCAACAATATATGGAACCTGAGGAATCTGTATTGTGCAAATCAAAGGCTCTGATCAGACTGTGTTTGACTTCTTCAAAGTTGTACATTTAGAATGGTGTCTCGAATATTTAATATTTAGGATACCCTTGGAAGGGGGGGGGGGGCATGTCGCATAGCTCCTTCCACACCCCCCTCTCCCCCACCCCCGACACTCTCCGAGAGGGGGGAGCATGGCATGTCGCATAGCTCCTTCCACCTCCCTCCTCCCCCAGCTCCTTCCACCACCCCAGACACTCTCACCGAGAGGGGGGACATGGCATGTCGCATCATAGCTCCTTCCACCCCCCACCCCCGACACTCTCACCGAGAAGGGTACCCTAAATATGATTAGCACCTTTCTTTATGTGTTTTGTATCATGGCAGCCAGTAGCCTTTGTCTACAGCTATTATCAGGTTGTTAATGAAGAGTGGCATATCTGTGTAATTATATCTACCACAGCTATTTTGTTCTTGACCTGAAGATCAAATAAATCACATCATAATCTCCAGCATATCATCAACTGAAACTAACTAAAAATTGTGTCTGCATTTTCTGCTGAATTTATTTCACATTGATAAAAATGATGAGTTCGAACAAACTGATTTTATAAGAATGACAAATAGTGCAGTCATAAAGGGCATATCATCTTCAGCTCATTCAGCTGCTCAATCTGGTCTGTACTGTTTGCCAAACATATAGGGTTACTGTGGTAGAGTTTGTTCAGCACTACAAGATAAATTGTCTCTATATTCTCAGATTATTTTAATCAAAAATTAAATTCAGCTGTGCACAACAAAATGGGTCTTCAGGCATGTGCCAACGGTAGAAGCCCAGATCAGTCTGCTGTATTTGCAGTGTTAATTCTTTAAATTATCTAATCAGCCTTGACAGGTTTATACTTCAGGGCAACGGAAAAGGAAGACAAAATGGGATTTTTTATTTAAAATTACGGAGTAAGATCAGTCCCTAAAAATATGCTTGATACCGTTATTTTAAGCAGACAATTTTATCAGTCGTCTGAATATATTTGGATTGTGGCTATAAATAATGTAATAATGTAAATGTCAATTCTGATGATCACTTGATGATCTTGTTTGTTACAGCTAAAATTTGGCAAAGATGTATGCTTTGTCAAGCATCGTAAAAGGTCTACCTTTTAAGCCACAAAAGAAAATGCAGAAAGCCATGATACAATTTAAGTGTATACATGGACTGGTGTCAGTAAAAACAGCATACTAGGGCTTTGAGTTAATCACACTAAAGATGTTTGATTTCTTAAAATGTACTAGCTGCAACATTTTATGGTTTTGGGTTAATCACCATAAAGATGTTTGATTTCTTAATATGAACTAGCTGCAACATTTTATGATGAAAGAGCAACATTATTTTCCACTCCAAAATTTGACTCCACTCCACTCCAAAACTCCACTCCAAGACTCCACTCCATAACTCCACTCCATAAAATACACAGTGCCCTGGTTCTGAATTCTTGAGACAAGGTGAAATTTTATATGATGTTTTTCCAGCTCATTCGGCAAAAAATCGTTGACATATCAATCTCAAGGCGGAAAACACAGTGGCGGAAAATCACCGTAAATTTGTTGCTCTTTATCAAACGCTACAGTCTTATCAGGGTCTACACTTTGCAAAGGCAGATATGGTCTTTACTGTTTGAGTAGTTCCGTGCTAAAAGGGTGCAGGGGATTACTGAGTTGGGAATAATTGACATACTTGTACATTTGCATACAATGGTATAGTTGCACTATTTTCACAGCCACAAGACGCAAGAATACATTAGTCAAGGGGGGCAATCACGTGATACGCAAAAGATAATCTCACACTTTTGGATCGTTTTTGTCTTCAATTCGAGGTAAGTATTATAAAAAATTTCCTTCTTTATAATCGATTTCAGACATGATGATTAGCGTAGAGTACCTGGTCTTTGAAGCACCGTCCACCATCATGTTTACTTCTCCCTGGAAACCTGTAGTTTTCTGGAAAAATTCTCCACAGTGGGTCTGAACTACTTGGTAGGACTCACACTATGTCAGACTCTGCCGTTTTTTGTAAAGTTTTTTAGCAAAAGTTTTCATTCTGCAACCGATTTATGCAAAGAGGCCAATACTATTACTAAAAAGAAGTTTGTATGCAGCTGTTCTGATATGATATTGTCGGTATTTGCAGAGAAAAACAGGGGGGGAAGGCAATGATAGGAGTCACACTGGAATTGGAGCTGAAACGGAGGATAGGAAGCACACTGCACTAGAAACTTCATTAAGCGACTAAAGGTAAAAGGTAAAGGTTTGCCGTAGCCTAATAGCCTAGGGTCAGTGGGGGCTAGAGTCCCACTGTATCTTGGACACAGCAGATGAAAGCCGGAGCCCATCCCTCTCCTTTCGCTGCCTTATCCTTCCTTGAAAGGTACCCATTTACTGTTGGGTTGACAGAGAGAGTGTTCCAGTCGTCGGATGGCGACGATGAGCCGCGTACTCACGACCTTTTGGCGACTTTCTGTCCATAACCGAGCGCCTCTAACCACTCGACCACGGCGCCTATCTAAAGCCCTGTACACATGCAAATTTGCATATGTGAGTAAGTTTGCTTATATGCAAACTTTGCTTAAAATGTGCAAAAGTATTTTGGCAAAGCGTACACATGATCAAAAATCTCCAAGAAAGACCCAGGAGTATTTGTGCCAAAAAAAGGATGAAAATTGTAATTCTAGAACATACCCGTCTTTAGGTTTTCTAAAATATAGCTTTATTTTCGCCTAGAGAAATCGACAAAACAATGTAGACACTGGGTGGTTGCTTAGTTCCGGTAGGCGATGATTTGTTCTGACAATCGTCAACAACTTTTTCTGACAATGGTCCCGGATTTTTTCCAAATTGTCAATGATTTTTTCTCCGTGACGTCATAACACAAAATTGATGCGAATTTTGTCATTTAAACCATTAATTTACAACTCTTAAGCGTATTCCTGGTAGATCTTAGGCAGACTAGAATCAATACAAGTGTTTACGTTGTCAACAGATAAATTAAACCCGGAAATTTTCATTTAGGGTACATCTTGATGAACTGTCCGCTCTGTCTATGTCTTCGAAGTTTACCATAGGGAAAGGCTATTTTTAATCATAAATCGGTGTTGGAAAACATATTATATTACTTTTTGACACTTTACAATAATATAAATGGGTCTGTTAGCAGATTTATTTTTTCATAAGTCCCAGATTTTTTCCTACAAGTCCCGGATTTGCTCCTACAATAGATTTTAAGCGCCTGACTTTTTCTGACAATGCAAACTACAAAATGAGTAGTCAGTATGATACTTTATTGCGTATAGATTGAATAGCAAGTTTTAAGCATGTCTCAAACTTTAATTGTGGTGCATAACGGAAGACAAAATACTTGTTGGTCATTAAAAGACAAGCCTTTTCATTATATACAGACCATTCTATCACTCTATGTATAAAAATTTACAATGGAATATCATGTAGCAAAGAGCTGAGACTAAAACAGTATTCGGTGGCCTTCCCATTGCAGGCGAGACTGCTGTGCTAACTCTACTCTACCAACTGATCGACGTGGCCACATGGTCGTCCAATGCCAGGACAGCTCAGTTGGCAGAGCAGTCCTGATCATTGCCTATCTTTTTACGCAATAGAACCGAGAAGGTTAAAGACTCGACGTGCGTGCGTGTGTGTGTTCATAGCATCAATCTTTCCATTTGTACTATCCTTGGTGTACAACAGCTACCTGTTCCTCATTATAGCGTAGTTTATGTTAGGCTCGATAATTCTGAAAGTCATGAAATGTGCAACTCCGGCCATGCTCCTAGCAGCGGCTACTGTATTATTAAAATGAGTCGAAATGAAATAATTGATTTTAAAGGATTTTAGAGAGGCGCGGTAGCCGAATGGTTACAGTGGCTCGGTTATTGTGCAGAAAGTCGCCGGAAGGTCGTGAGTTCGCGGTCACCGTCGCCATCCGACGACTGGAAAACTCTCTCTGTCAACCCAGCAGTAAATGGATACCTTTTTCGAATTAGGGAAGGATAAGGCAGCGAAATGAGAGTAATGGACTCCGTCTTACATCAGCTGTGCCGAAGATACAGTGGGTCTCTAACCCCCACTGCCCCGACGGTTATTAGGCTATGGGAAACCTTTACCTTTTTAAAGGACCAGAACTTATACAATCTACACTATGAATGAATACCTAGGGACGATTGTGGGCCGTCACACGGTACCTAACACCAGTTTCAGTAAAGTTTCAATAAAATGTGCAAACCGAGCCATGCCCCATAGCAGCAGTTGGGCTTCTCTATTTTCAGAATGACTCGAAATGAAATCATTGATTCGAAAGGAAAAATAATTATATAATCTGCACTATGACAGGGTACGGGAAGAATTAACGGCCGCCGTACAACTCCTCCAGCATCCAGTGAAATTGAATAAGATTTGAAATGTGTTAGGTAGCAAGAAAGAATGAAGAAAAAACAACAACAACAAAAAACAGACTATGATTATTGAGTCTGCACTTGAAAAGAGGTTGGTCGGTTGGTTGATTTGGGTTTAACGGCCCTTTGAGACAGTATTTCAGTCTACATCGGGCCGTCTCCCAGAGAGAGGGAGAGACAAGAAAGAAACGATAGACGAGAGGAAAAATGTCCAACCAGCACCTACTGCAAGCACAGCAGGCCTTGCCCTACGTTCTAAATCAGTAGGACGCCCCGGCACTGGAAGTTACACAGCACCATCGCACCTCTCGACCATCCCCTTGAAAAGAGGACTCAAGTAAACAAAGACTTCTGATTTTATGTCTTTTACGTATTCATTGCTTCTAAAGGATCCACATTTTCGACTTCATCATCATGATGAGGCATACATGACAGAAATGCTTTTGATGTTCATTCGGTGAAGTAAAATTAGTTCCAACACTGAAAAAAATCTAATTGCTGTTACTATGCTGTTAGTTTTAGACTCTGAAATGCAGTATAAGTGGTAGGAAAAAATCCGGGACACTGTAGGAAAAAATCCGGGACACTAAATCCGTTGTAGGAAAAAATCCTTGACATTTGCGGTATTTTTGTCCTTGGTTTGCCGAGGCTTTTTCACAAAGAAAAATATGACAAAGGACAAAATACGCCTATAGAATGCTCAAGTAAACAGCCTGATTGCGAAAGATCCCAAGAAAGTATTGAAAATAAGTTTGTTTACTTACCTAATTGCTCCGTCACGCTTATAATACATAAATTGTCAGAAAAAATCGTTGACGATTGTCAGAAAAAATCACCGCCTACCGGGACTAAGCAACCACCCAGTGGTAGAGTCATCTTTCACTTAATGATATGCAAATCTAAAATGCTTTGAGATTTAGAACGCATGAAGTTAGGAAAATAAAAGCTTCACAAATGGAAAATCGGGAGTTTTATGGTGCAAAAAATATTCATTTATAGTCAATTCGGTCATAAAACATTTGTAATCTTGTATGAACTTTGTTACAGCTACAGTTTGGAAGCTGATAAGTGTCTACAATGCATTTCACAATTCCATAATGTGCTCAAAAGAGCAACATACTAATGCATTGAATTTGTTACATGTTTCTTTTTCAACACATTATATCACCACCCTAGCTCGTCCAATCCAAATGCTAGAGTCTAGACACAGAAACTCATTTCTAAGAATGCGAAAGTGTTTAACCAAGGTTCTGACGTATAAAATATTTTTTTCAGAATGCTACCCATAAAACTTGTATCCTTTTTTATGGAAAATTTGTATCATTGTATGACTATTCACATAAAAGGAAGCCAGAAAGGGTAATTCACATATAAGGAAGCCAGAAAGGGTATAGGTGCTGATAAAAGTTCTGACCATTTTTGAAATGTAATCAAAAATGAATTCAAATCAATAAGACGTCGCGTAATGTCACATGACAGCTTCCAACCTAAAGACATGTTTTCCTTATCTTGATTGCATAATTTTGATTGTTTCCCCCTTTTAAGTGAAAGAGCATTGCAAAACAGTGTATAACAAATAGAATATCACAACTGTGCTTCCTTGATATTGAAAATAAATCACACAGGAATGGTGGAAACCCGAAAACAAAACGCCCTGCAGACTCAAAGCTTACCGATGACCACCATTCCCTGGTGACATGTAATATCAAGGGAAACACAGTTTGAATTCTCTACTATTATATATACCTATCAATGATACATCCCTCGAACTCTCCGTTGTCTGGGTAAAATATGCAGGAATATGTGTATTTTCTACAGGACAAAGTGGGAATAAAGCTGAACGGAAACACAAATATCTCATCTTTGAATTAAAAAATGTCATACCTAAATTTATTTAGAAGCAAGCCTACAGTAGTGGATTTTGTTTAATTTTAAGGCAAGGTTGACTCACTTTGGTCCAGGAATTCACCACTTAAACTTAATGGTTTGACTCAACATACATTTAGTTAGGTCATTTTTTATCATTTTATTAGTTAGCCAGATTATAAGCATATCAGAGTAGGGCCATTATTAATGGAAAGCGTCCTCTGGCAAGCCAGGGGAAATACGATATAAGTGCATTGTCACCTACGTAATTCCATTGACCAGCGGGGTTAAAAATGGAAACCAAAACTCCAACTGTCCGATTTTGATTTTGAAGCTGTCGTTCTTGAAATCGGTCGCAATTTTCTACCCGACTATGAAGAATTATTTAATAAAGGTCTATCCTACATTTGGTGATGTGGCCGCGCATATTCAAAACCACTTTCGATAAACATAGAAACAACGTGTGATTCCTATCTTACGTCTTTCACTATTGTCAGTGTGATTCTTATCATATGGTGTTTTTCCTATCATTGTACTTTCCCTGTTATTTTCTACAAAACAATTATTGTATTTAGAAGAACAATTTTCCCAAGCCTTCTACTAGACTACTACTTAATAAAAGTTGTCTATTGCCACACAAACGGCACAGAATGCATAATCTGGCTAAAAACCTAAATAAAACGGCGTGTTTTGACAAAAGTGTGATTCCTACCGAGAGGCAACGACTCACTGTGAAAAGAAAATTAGGGAAACGGGACCTTTCTAGCAAAAACTAATCACGGCGGAGAGAAGCTAGTTTCAGTTCGGGTACTTTGTAGAAGAAGTTACATCTGAAAGCTGTCACAACCAAGAAAAATAAATCAAAACATACCCTGAATCGAAAGGAAAACACCTTTAAAACGTGTGAGATTACCACATGTGTATCACGTGATTGCCCACCCTGTTAGTGGTTGCTGTGCTACCTTCACAGAAAAATAAAATCAAAGTACACACATTTACACAACATTACACAATATGCGTCTGTCATTATAAAAAAATAATGTGTGTAAGCTGCTTGCGGGTTTTAACGCAGTCTGAACAGAGCACGGATATTCAAGTACAGGAACAACTCCAATAACAGAATATCTTAGTAGTGAATGAAGCTGTTGTCTTCCGTAACTAGCATATCCATAAAAGCAGGAGACTGACAGAATACTCCATTAGAAAGCCCCTTCAAGTATACTAGCCGCGGTCACGAAAACCAAAGATAAAAACCTTTTAGGAAAAAATGCTCTGGAACGTGAGTCGAAGCCATGCTTAAGCTTACCCCAGGGCAGGATGTCGAACATAAAACAAGATTACACCTCACTCAAAGCACAAAAGAATAAACATCTAACTTATGATAAGTACAGTCGACTCTCGTTACCTCAAAGTCCAAGAATCAGAAACTTACTTTTAGGCGGCGGTTGTTGGAGACAATAGAGTTGAAATTTAAGAACAAAATAAATATGTTCTAACTTTCATAATTTGCTTTGATATTAGAGAGCGTATTTGAGACAATGAGAATCAATTGTGACGGAACTGAAGTGAACATTGAGAACGCTTCACTAGAAAAAACTTGCGGCAGCGACTTGGCGCAGACTGAAAATTGAGCCGCGACACGAGAAAACCAACAATGTGGTTGTGCACCCAGCGCAGACTCAGATCAGCCTGGGCATCCGCCTAGTCTGAGCCGAGTCTTCTCTACGTGCTTAAAGGGTAGCTAAGGGTCTAAGTTACCTTCATGCGGACAGCGAAGACTCTGATCAGACTGGGCGGATGCCCAGGCTGATCTGAGTATGCGCTGGGCGCACAACCACTTTGTTGGTTTTCTCGCGTCGCGGCTCAAATAAAGAAAAGCTGATCAGCTGACCACATATTCAACCATTAACACAAAACTTGAAAAGCACACCTACCGTATTTGACCCGTTCAGCGCACTATGCTCTTAACATTTTTAAAATGTCATTAAATACTTGCAGTTGACTTTCTTCACAGTAAGGCACATTTCACAGAATTATTAGATACATGTATACGAAAACAGAATTTAATGATTAAAGCACCAAAGGAAAGCTGCTTATAGTCATGTAGGATGGCAAAGCTTTGTAAGTGAAAACTGAAATATTCCATATTGTTTTTCAGCACTTGTTAACAGAAATCAAAAGGATAAACCATCAATATTAATTGTGCGCTAATAATCATATGCCTCAGAAATTCCCATGATGTGCGCTTATTGGGTCATGTGCGCTAATTAGGTCAAACACGGTATGACTTAAGTAGTAATGAATATAAATTAGTGACAATCAGTGTTTAACGATATGAGCATGAAGGTTAACCTAGTTCAAAGAACGTCATGGAAATGAGTTCAGAGAAAAAGCCTTTGTTACATCTGTAAAGGTTGTATACACAAGTAGACTTATCATTCACTGACGAGGCTTATCACAGACTTTATACCACCCTTACCAGAAAATGCCAACTTTAGTACGAAATATTTCGCAATGAGAAAGGTCTACACTGGTAAGTGTGGTATAATATAGTTATACCATGGTTTGTCTGCCTGTACGGGAGATAACCCACTCGCTAAAGCTCGTGGATTATCTGCTCGTACAGGCGGACAAACCATGGTATACTTATTACTAACAACACCCAGTTCTTACTGCCTATCCACTGAGCATATGGCCAAGAAGCAACATTAGTTTTCAAAGCCATGGGAGTCTGCAACCTGCATCATGGTAACTTTGTACCTGCACTTTATACATTGATACGTTGAAACACTATAGCAATCCAGTTTCCTCATGAACCTTATTTCATGGATTTGAATAAACTCCAATTTCACGCCTACCAATCGCTCTCATGCGAAACCACGGTTCAGAACGTCAATCCATGAGAGGAGTTTCCGGTTTTGCGGTAGGGGAGCCAAAACCGTAAACAAATTTGACATCAGCACAAAGTTTGAGGTATTTATTTTCTCTGAAAACTATTTATGCAAAATATAAGAATTCTATTTTGTCACATATAGATTGTTTCTTCGGCACATGAAAGGATTAGACACATGGTCTTGCAATTTTCCAGATCTGCATTTAGTACGGCGGAGCATGTGTTGAAGGTCAATCTCGGCGATATGTACATGTAGGGAAAAGTCGCATTCCCTTGCTTGATTTTGAGTCTCTGACCTTGTCAGTCGCAAAAAGTGATCAGAACTACTGTATGAGTGAATCCAAACGTTTAAAGTAAGCTTTTTGCGTTGGACAGTCTAGTTTTTAGAAAATATACACAAAAACTTGGCGTCGTCAGTCCGGTTCCGCATGAGAAGATAGAAAATATAAGGAATTTTCATCAAACACAAAAACAGCTTCTGAACATTAACTGGATCAAAACTAACATGAACTCTGTAATATATCATTATTTATACATTGCAAATTACCTTCTGGCTGTTTAAATCCCTGTTTGTCTGTTTTTTAGGCATGCAAGAGGGTTTGAAAGAGTGTTTGCAAAAGGCCTAAAAAAGACAAACGGGGAATAATAACAGCGTCAGGTAGTCATCTGCAATGTATAAAATAATGATTTATCACAGTTTTCATGTTAGTTTTGATTCAATTGTTGTTCAGAAACTGTTTTTGTTTCTCATAAAAATTCCTTATATTTTCTATTATCTCATGTGGAACCGGGCTGACGATGCCAAGTTTTTGTGTATATTTTCTATATGCTAAACTGTCCATCACGGAAAGCTTACTTCCAACGTTTGGATTCACGCATACCGTAGTTCTGTTCACTTCTTTGCGACTGACAAGGTCAGACACTCAAAAATACTGTTTTTGATCAAGCTAAAGTATAGTGGCTAAGCGTTTGACAGGGTACATGTATGGCAAGAAGCCTTATGGTTCATGCGGAAGAACAATATTAGTCCAGGCAAACTGGCGATTTTTTCCCTAAACCCAAAACAAATTGCAACAAAAGCTTTTTTTGCATTTTAGTTGAGAACTAACATTCACATATGACATATCAAAAGTAGGATAAAATCGGATAATGCAAAATATCTTTTTTTCTGCATTTTTACAAGCGCCTATTAGCGTCTTAAATATACCAATTATTTGTAATATTTTATATGACATAACATTATCGCTGTGAGTTTTATTTCTAAAAACCTATTCTGCCTCTGCGAGAATTGAATCTAGAAGCTTAAGATTGAATTTGGCACATTTTCTTGTTGAATGTAAAGCCATCTATGTCTAAAAATGGTATAAATTACCCACCCACTTTATTCTGCCTTAAAACCTGAAGTGAATTTTTGAAGGTCAGTAACTAAACTGCAACAAGAAATATATCATACTGATGACTTTGCTTAGCATAAACATGCTTCAATTTAGAATACTGATCTCTGAAGGCCTGAGAAGCCCAAAACAAAGGCACAAAGAGCAGAATACTACACGCATAATAACACAAACAGTGCAACATAATTATATGAACAGTCTTTGAAAATCTCCTCGGCAGGATTTATTAACAGGACCACTAAACATTGCTAAGTACTAAATATGTAAGCTCTGGGCCTCATGGTTTCAGGGAAGATGATTTTTTAAAAGATTTTTCCCATTATAAGTCTATGGGAGCTAATGACCCCTGGGGCGTGGCCAATTTGGGCCCCAGAGGCATGGTTGGCAGGATTTTTGTTATTGCTAAATACTTGTATGTAAGCTCTGGGCCTCATGGTATCAGAGAAGAAGATTTTTGAAGGTTCTTTAGTGATATAGCTCTATATAAACAAATGACCCCCTGGGGAGGGGCCAGGTTGAACCCCAGGGGCTTGAATGGCAGGAGTTATGTAGGGGACCACTTAACATTGCTACATACTAAATAAATATATAAGCTCTCGGCCTCATGGTTTCAGAGAAGAAGATTTTTTTTAAGTTTTTCCAATTATAAGTCTATGGGACCAAATGATAGATCCAGGGGGGGGGGGGGGGGGGGTGCAATTTGGATCCCATGGGCATGGTTGGCAGGATTTATGTATGTGACCATTAACTATTGCTAATCATTGCTATATACTAATATACTAAATATGTGAGCTCTGGGCCTCATGGTTTCAGAGAAAAGATATTTGAAGGTTCTCATCTATATAGCCTATATTAAGAAATGACCCCTGGGAAGGGGCCAGTTTGGATCCCATGGGCATGGTTGGCAGGATTTATGCAGGGGACCACTAAAGATTGCTACATACTAAATGTTTAAGCTCTGGGCCTCATGGTTTCAGAGAAGATTTTTTTTAAAGTTTTTCACTTCATAAGACAATGGGAGCTAATGTCCTTGGGACGTGGCCAATTTGGACCTTAGGGGCATGGTTGGCAGGATTTATGTACGTGACCACTAACTATTGTTAACCATTGCTATATACTAATATACTAAATATGTGAGCTCTGGGCCTCATGGTTTCAGAGAAAAGATTTTTGAAGGTTCTCCACTATCTAGCCTATATTAACAAATGACCCCAGGGTGGGACCAGTTTGGACCCCATGGGCATGGTTGGCAGGATTTATGCAGGGGACCACTAAAGATTGCTACATAGTAAATGTTTAAGCTCTGGGCCTCATGGTTTCAGAGAAGATTTTTTAAAGTTTTTCACTTCATAAGACAATGGGAGCTAATGTCCCTGGGGCGTGGCCAAATTGGACCCTAGGGGCATGGTTGGCAGGATTTATGTACGTGACCACTAACTATTGCTGCATACTAAATATGTAAGCTCTGGGCCTAATGGTTTCAGAGAGGAAATTTTTTGAAGGTTCTTTAGCTATATATCCCTTTCTACACAAATGAACGCCTGCAATGGGGCCAGTTTGGACCCCAGTGGCATGGTTGGCAGGGTTTGTGTATATATATCAGCGGTGGGCCTCATGGTTTCAGAGAAGAAGATGTTTAAAGTTTTAATCATTATAAGTCTATGGGAGCTAATGACCCCTGGAGGTGGCCAATCTGGAAGGTTCTTTAGCTATATAGCCCTATATAAACCAATGGGCCCCAGGGGAGGGATTGACAGGAGTGATATAGGGGACCACTAAACATTGCTACATACTAAATATAAAAGCTCTGAGCCTCATGGTTTCGGTCAAGAAGATTTTTTAAGTTTTTCTCATTATAAGTCTATGGGAGCTTTATGTGGCCATGGCAACCAGAGTTCCAATCTGATCTGCCCTATAACCTTATTCAGGCAACCCCCCACCCCAACAATGCTACACATAAAATTTGATCAAGATTGGGCAGGTGGTTTAGGAGGTATGTTTTTAAGTGTGGAAGATGACAACGGACTACGGACCAAGGCTAAACTATAAGCTCACCTTGACAGGTGAGCTAAAACCTTAAAGAACATCCCATATTTAAAACAAAATTTCCAATTCCATGACCTAGACCTAAAGGTCACTGAGGGCAAAGGGTGTAAAACATAAGACCATTATCTAGCATAAGTGAAAGTATCAACTTAGGCTATCAATGGGTTAAAGAGATACAGGTGTTTAAATAACCTATAACACCCAAAAGGTGGACATGGACGCGGGTGCAAACGCGGAGGCCGACACTGGGGTGACAACAATAGCTCTTCCTGAAGGTCGTTCAGGCGAGCTAAAACATTAACTTCTTTCCAGAGGAGTTGGCGGGTTGGGGAGGTGGCTGTTAGGCGGGAAGGAAGTATAATTTGTAAATTTTGAACCAGCAGTAAACATTTTACCATTTTACCATTTGTGAATGCAAAAATGTCAACGAAGTCATCACCTAATATCCCAAAGCATGTCCAAGTTATCTGCATATTTAACCCTCTAGTGGACTATCCTTTCGGCAAATGAAGTATTTAGCCGGGCCACATAGTGCAGTTGGTAGCGCGTCTGACTCAAGAGCCAGAGGTCCTGTGTTCGATACCCGGTCCGGCTACTTACTTCTATTTCTCCTTCCGCTGATTCAGAAAGGACAGTTGTCAGTTACTGGCTAAAGTATATGCACTTAGTACTGCTTAACCGCATAGGAAATCTAAGCCGGCCAAAGAATAGTGTCGTAAGGTTAACTGACCGTCCGGACATGACCATGGCTGTTTACCGTGGACGTGTCCAACAAAACAACATTCTCAGATGTCCCGTCATTTGATAAATAGGAGTTACATCAAGCTGTTTTCTTCTATTGTTCTGTCACAGTCTTCATTTAAAAACATTGATTCTGTTTACTATCTTCATTACCATCCACATTGTCCATCTGAATAGAGGTTATGGTAAAAGCAAAATTTGCACCGGTGGGTGGGGTAAACCAATAGTAATATACTATATGATCGACCGGTTATGCATAATCAGCAAATTTAATGGTAGGCAAAAGCTAAAGAACAGTATATAGCTGTTTTATCAACGACTTCTATGGATTTAACTTGTTTAGAAATGATGTTTAGAAGTGGCTTTCCAACCAAAAGTAGCTGTGCAGCGGTTTAAATCCTTCGAAAATAAGACATATGAAAAAAAATCAAGTTTCGCATTCTCCGATTTTGTCCTACTTTTAGTATGTTAAAAATGTAGGTCTTAGGAGCTTATTACTGCAAAGAAACCTTTTGTTGCAATTTGTTTTAGGTTCCCCCACAATTTGACTGGACTATATCAGTGCAACTCAGATCTAGTTAGCACCATTGAGCAGCTCTACGACAAAGGCTACAAATGCAGTCCAGAGGAATGGCAGCACGGCAGAATGGTTCAGAACAACAGTTGGAGTAAGATATGGATGTCTTCTGTCACCCAGCCTCTTCAACATTTCTTCTCGACAGATCATGTCTGATGCTCAGGAAGACCATGACAGAAAGGTTATAATATTAACAGCCTGTGGTTTGATGACACAGATGCTCTATCTGAGGAAGAGCGGGAACTAGAAGCCCTAAATGAAAGTCTCGACAAAACCTGCACAAGGTATATGATGAAGATCAGTGCTGAAAAGTACAAACTGATGACAAACGGCGCAAATGGCATCCCATAGCCAAGTGACCATAGGGCCAGTGGGGAATAGAGACCTACTGTATCTTGGGCACAGCGTATGAAAGGCGGAGCACATCCCTCTCCATTCACTGCCTTATCCTTCGCTGAGCCGAGAAAGGTACCCAGCTACTGCTGGGTCGACAGAGAGAGAGAGAGAGAGAGAGAGAGGGTCGACGGAGAGAGAGAGAGAGAGAGAGAGAGAGAGAGAGAGAGAGAGAGGTGGGAGAGAGATAGTTTTCCCGTCGCTAGTTAACCCAAGCCGGGAGTCGAACAAGCGACCATCTGCATTATAACCGAGTCACTCAAACCACTCGACCATGGCGCCTCTCTTGGTACCGTAAAAAGCTTCAAATACCTTGGAGCAGCTGTCTCAGGTGATGGCTCAAAAACCGGAGGTTCTCTCAAGGATCAGTTCTTATCTAGCTGAAGCCAATTTGGAGAGATAACAACATAGCTCTTCGATCAGAGGTGAAACTGGTTCCCTCACTTATCTTTTCTACATTTCTGTATGCCTGTGAATCGTGAACCTTGACAGCAAAGTTAGAGAAAAGAACGCAGGCCTTTGAGATAATATGCTACCGAAGATTACTGAACAAGGTCAATATAATTAATGAGGAGGTTCGCAGAGAAATCCAAACAGCGATTGAAGAATATGATGAACTCCTGCCTATGGTCAAGAAACGGAAACTAAGGTGGATTTGGCCACGTCTCAAAGTCTTCTGGTTTAGCAAAGACGGTCCTACAGGGCACAGTGAAAGGAAAAAAAGAGAGGTAGACAAAAGATGAGGGAAGACAATATTAAAGAGTGGACAAGGATGGACTTTGCCAGTTCAGCTAGGGCAGCTTAAAAGAGGACAAGGTGGAAAGTGTTTGTTTCGAAGTCGTCTGTGGTGCCCCCATGACCCTGTAAGATTACGCGATATAATATAAAAATAGATATCAGAATCATTGGAAATTTACCCTCCCTGCCACCCCTACCAAACGCCCCCCCTTCCGCACACACACACACACACACACACACACACACACACAGGTGAAATGTCAGAAGAGTTTCGGATTATTTAGATAATCACTCGTTTCTGGAAAGCTTGTTGTTGTTGTTTCAATTCTCATAATTCAGGAAAGCTTTGACGTGACTCTGACAACATATGATTTGAGATGTATTGAAAGAAAACAAATATAGAGTAGCGCTAACTAGATTTAGGCTTTCGTCTCATGATTTACATAATTCGGAGCAAGACCGATATCGTCGGCTGAGTGCTAAAGTGTTCTATTTCCATTTTTTAAAATGAGTTTTAGAATCAAATGTTCTATCTCCATAGCAGCTTAGATGTTGCATATAATATCTATGTGATTTTATAAGGTATTGAATTTGGCTTCTTTGCCCCAAAATGACTTTTCCTTCTATCTCCATTCTGAACCAATAAGATGAAAGCATAAAGAAATATTTGATCACGTGACTTTTGATGTGAGATGATGAAATTCTTTTATGCCATTGGTTCAATACAACTATTTGGCGATTATGTTGAGACAGATAGTTAAGAAAAAGAAAAGACTCCAATTTTAATTATGAAAGAAAGCAGTAGCCATCCTTGTCAGGCTCGTTTTGGATACTGTATGTATATTTCAGTTAGAACTACATGTAAACAGCGCTGCATCGCTGGTAATGGAATCTGGGTCATGAAATTGTTCTGTCTCCGGATTATTGAAAAACATGATGATTTTTAAAACACATGGTCCCATGTTCAAACTGAAAAGTCCAATATGTTCTCCCAGATAAATTGGATTTCAACAGTAGTTTTTGAAGCTAAGCATGTTTTGACTTTATTACATGATTTGCAGTGCAATTATTTTATTTGTAGTTCCATGAGATCTATTTTTTTTTCAAACCAAATTAAGGGTTGCAAATTTTCTCGAGTTTACATAAAAGGGACACCGAACACTAAAGCACTCTGTCGACGACGTAATAATGTACCAAGACATGAACGGATTTGTAAATGCTGCTCTTTGAACGTTATACAAAGTGAATATCATTTCTTACTAGTATGTCCGCTTAAAAGGGATTTCAGATTAAAATATTCTAAATAATACCTTTGCCATTAGCCAAATAAACGTAAATTTGATAGTGAGTGAGTCAAAAATAAAATGCGCAATTTTCCCTCCTGGCTACCCATAAAGTACAAGTATTATGAAGTGAAACTACATGTATGACAAAATAAATTGATGTTTACGATCATGCACATTTGACACTTATGACGTCAGAACATCAAGGACTAAAAGGCGGTAACTCAGTACATTTTTATCAAAATTCAAGTAGTTGTTAGTTCCTGTTTATGCAGCCGTAAATCGGCAGTAGATAGTGGCCAAGGTCATTCTGACTATATAGAAACCAAGTGTCCCTCAAGGGTCAATTCTGGGACCTACCTTTTTATTTATTTACATTATTATTTTTTTTGTTTTGTTTGTTTGTTTATAATGACCTTCCTCTGTCACCAAATACTGTTTCTGTGACTTCTATGTAGATGACGCGACATTGCATACGCATGATAATAGCCTAGCAATCATAGAAGATAGCTTACAGACTGTCGGTAATACAGTTCAAATTGGGACAAAGAGAATAAAATGTACATTATATTAAAATAACTTGCATGATTACTGGGACAAGACAAGGTCTACATAATTAACCTGTATTAAACATAACAAGAGGACCATTGGTCCTGTAGCTCACCTGAGTCCATTCAGCCTCAGTACTCAAGGGTAAGTTACTCTAAGGCAAATTAAACACATAGGTGGTGGTATCATATCTTTGACCCACAGGGTGGAAAATGAAAAAGACAAGAACCATCCAACCTGGCCCAAATTCGAACTGGTGTGATATTTTATGGCTGTCCTAGATACCTGTTAGTTTGCAGAAGTTGCGGTCAAAACTAAAGGTGTTATGGCCCAGACCACATTTTCCCCATTATAAGTCTATGGGACCTTTTTGTTGCCATGGTAACCAGTTTTAAACCAATCTGCCCCAAAACTATATGAAATTAACCCCCCACCCCACTAATGCTACATATAAAATTTGACCAAGAATAGCCAGCTAGTTAAGGTGGTGGTAATCACTGATTTTGGGCAAAGACAAAAATCTGCATAAAATACTCAAAATAACACTGATCTTTCCAAAACTTAGCAGATGCCTTCTTTATGTTGTTTCTCATAATTTAGAATCCCAAAATGCAGCATTTGTTAATGTTAAAAGGTGTTTTTATAACAGAAGATCAAAGGGTACTTTTCTGCGAATAAATCTGAAAAAATAATATCATTATTGAAAATATTAGTGCTTAGAGTACCTTGTTGCATAATGGAGAGCGTCCTAGCAATTATTTTTTTCAAACTCTTTCACACATTATCAGGCTGAGCAGATGAAAAAAAGATGCAGTCTGTGTCCAATTTTTTTGTCAAAACACACAGGTGCGACAGGTGATACTATTCTAACAAGGTTGAACAATTTCATCTACACACCACTGATCATGTAAGTAATGTATTATTTATATTGTAGGTGTTAACATAGGTATGCTTGCTTACCCTATATTTAATAAATGCGTCCAGTGTATATTTACTTTGTACATGGTTGAACATTTGAGAAAAAGCTACCGTTTTCATCTGGTCCACATTACAATTTGAGAAAGAGTTGGAATAAATAATTGCTAGGACGCTCTTCATTATGCAATAATGCACATTCAGCACTACTTAAATTTTCAATAACGATATTATTTTTTCAGATTTATTCGCAGAAAATTACCCTTTGATCTTTTCTTATAAAAACACTTTTTTAAGTAGCATGTACGTCTATTTTGTATTCTAAACTGTAAAGAACAACAAAAATAAGAAGTCTGCTAACTTTCAGGGAGATACCTTACCTTTTTATGGTTTTATGCAGATTTTTACATTTACCATAAATCACCACCTTAAGCAAATATTAATGCTTAAAAGTGTGGATGTACTTCATACGACGGACGGTGAGCTAAAAATAGCAATTGTGACCTTGATCTTAGAATGCTGAAATGCAAATTTGTTCAAGATATTGTCATACTAAACGTTTGTGTGAAGTTAAATGAAAATCGGTCCATAAATGAAGGCGCTAAAGCGATGACAAAGTTTTTCTAAAAATAGCCACTGTGACCTTGACCTTGACCCCAGATGATGAAACACAAACTTGTCAAAGATATTGCCATACTTATCACTTGTGTGAAGTTAAAACAAATTGGTCCATAAATGAAAGAGCTAGAGCAATAACAAAGTTTTTCTATAAACAGCCACTGTGACCTTGACTTTGACTTAGAACGCAAGCAAAAAATGCAAAAACATTTGTGTGAAGTTTAAATCATAATCGGTCCATTAAAGAAGGCGCTAGAGGGAGGAAAAAGATTTTCTAAAAATAGCCAATGTGACCTTGATCTTGACAAAAGAATGCGAACTTGTCCAAGATACTGTCATACTAATCACTTGTGTGATATAATATTGAATTCGATCCACAAATTGAAGGCGCTAGAGCGATGACAAAGTTTTCTAAAAATAGCCACTGTGACCTTGACCTCAGAATGCTGAAACATGATCTTGTCCAAGATTTTGTCATAATTATCACTTGTGTGAAGTACAATCAAAATCATTCCATAAATGAAAGGCACCAGAATGATGACAAAGTTTTTCTAAAAATAGCCACTACGACCTTGACATTGATCTTAGGATGCTTGAAATTCTAACTTATTCAAGTTTTGTCATGATAAACATTTGTGTGAAGTTTTAATCAAAATCCGTCCATAAATAAAGGCGCTAGAGCGATGACAAAGTTTTTCTAAAAATAGCCACTGTGACCTTGACCTTGACCTCAGAACGCTGAAACGCAAACTTATCCAAGATATTGTCATACTAATCACTTGTGTGAAATTAAACTGAATCCGGTCCACAAATCAAGGCACTAGAGCCATGACAAAGTTTTTCTAAAATTAGCCACTGTGACCATGATGCCAGAATGCTGAAACGCGAACTTGTCCAAGGTATTGCCATACTTATCACTTTTGTGAAGTTAAAATCAGTCCACAAATGAAGGCGCTTGAGTGATGACAAAGTTTTTCTAAAAATAGCCACTTTGACCTTGACCTTGACTTCATCATGCTGAAAGGCAAACTCGTTCGAGGTCATGTCATACCCAATACTTGTGTGAACTTACATCAAAATTGGTTAATAAATGAGGTAGCTAGAACGATGACAAAAGGTGAACATACGTACATACATATATACCTATGTACGGGACAGACCCTTTATCCCCTCCATAACTTCATTGTACAAGGGGATAATCCAACCTGGCCCACATTCGAAAAGGTCCGAGATGTTCTGGCCATCCTGGATTCCTGCAAGTTTCACGGAGCTGCCATCAAAAATGAAGGAGCTATAGCCTGGACAACATTTCCCCATTATAAGTCTATGGGAAAATATTTTATCGTTCAAGGGCAAGTAACTCTGAGAAGACTGATCCAACCTGGCCCAAATTCAAACTTGTCCAAGCTGTTTTGACTGTCCTGGATACCTGCAAGTTACAATAAGCTGCAATCAACAATGAAGAACCTAGGGCCTGAACAACATTTCCCCATTATAAGTCTATGAGAAAATATTTTATCGCTCAAGGGCAAGTAACTCTGAAGAGAATGATCCAACCTGGCCCAAATTCGAACTGGTCCGAGATGTTTTGGCTGTTCTGGATACCTGTAAGTTACAATAAATTGCGATCAAGAATAAAGAACCTAGGGCCCGGACAACATTTCCCCATTATAAGTGTATGGGAAAATATTTCATCGCTCAAGGGCAAGTAACTCTAAGAAGAATGATCCAACCTAGCCCAAATTCAAACTGGTCCGAGATGTTTTGGCTGTCCTGGATACCTGCGAGTCACAAGAAGTTGCGATCGAAAATGATGAAGCTAGGGCCCGGACAACATTTTCCCCATTATAAGTGTATGGGAAAATATTTTATCCCTCAAGGGCAAGTGCCTCTGAAAAGAACGATACAACCTGGCCCAAATTCGAACTGGTCCGAGATGTTTTGGCTGTCCTGGATACCTGCAAGTTACAAGAAGCTGCGATCAAAAATGAAGAAGCTAGGGCCCGGACAACATTTTCTCCATTATAAGTCTATGGGACCTTTTCGTTGCCATGGTAACCAGAGTTTTAAACCAATCTGTCCCAAAACTATATGTAATGAATCCCCACCCCAACAATGCTACACATAAAATTTGATCAAGATTGGCCAGCTACTTTAGCAGATATTAGTGTTTAAAAGTGTGGACGTACAACGTACGACGGACGACAGACGACGGACGACGGACGACGGACCAAGCCTATACTATAAGCTCACCTTGTGAGCCTTCGGCTCAGGTGAGCTAAAAACCGATGGCCTCGAAATTACAAATGTATTGCAAGAAAAAATACTGGGTCTGTTGATCGATAATAAGCTGTGGCCGGCCCATTTTGACAATCTGTGCTCTGTACTTTTATCTAAAGTATCTCATCTAAGAAAATTGGCTGTTATATCTCAACTGGTGTTTTAAATAAGTTTTACTAGGGCTATCTTTTGCCTCTACTCGACTATTGGTACCTTACGTGGTCAAGAACATCATCAGCAAACCTTGACCAGAGACACAAATTACAAAAACGCACTGCCCGCATCATTTTGCATGCAGATTTTAATACACCATCCTTTACTAAGTTTACGAAGCTAGGTTGGCAACCAGTACATAAGCAAAGCTCAGGGTTTGAGGTTATAAAACTTAAGAATAATCTCAAACTCAAAATAAAGCACACTGATTGGCTGCTTTCCGAGCACATGCTCGGAAGCAGCCAATCTGTGCTTTATTTTTAGTTTGAAAATGTACTCAAGTTTTATAACCTCTGGGCCTGAACGGTTTAACGCCGAAATACATTGAATACTGCGGTGTTAAAACCAGTGGTGGACACTCGCGATCGCCATCTAAGATTATCAGTCAGTGGCACACTGGGGGTTCGTAGGTCATGTACCTCCTTAAATGACCGCTCTTTCTCGGAAACAGCACGAAGATTGTGGAACTCACTTCCTATCTCACTAAGAAACTTGCCATCTTTAAATGTTTTTAGAAAAAGTCTTACAACAGTTACTGCATTTTGATTGTTTTTACCACAGCGATACTGTTGTATACATTCAAAAGGTTTTTTCCCCACTATTGTTCTTTTAGGTACAATGGTAAAGCTTTTACGCTTTTTAGCGCACCCTCTGACTGGTTATCTACAAGATTATCCTGGATTACATGATATAAGTTTTATTTTATGACAGACTGAAAAGAGTCGTCTGCTTCTCTGCCAGAGATCTGCGGGAACTAGAGCCAGGGGCATGCTGTCTGGACATTGGTTCCGCCACATGTCCGGTTGTGCCTCCAGTCCCCGTAAGTTTCACGGCCTAAGTGTGGTGTGGTTAGCATTGCCATGGCAACAACTTCACACTTACACATTTCTAAACCAGCTTTTGTATATTTCATTGGTTTTCATACCATGTATATGCTTTTGGACTGATGATGTTCCCATAGACATGCATGCTTATCTTTGGCAACGCGTATAAACTTCAGAAGTGGTGCCGTATGCAATCAAGAAAAACACCTGTTGCCATTTTTGTGAAGGCCCTTTGGCAATATTGATAGATAATGTTATTTATCTATAAGTACATGTATTTTGCCCAAAGCATACTAATTGAGGAAAGAATCTTTCCCTTTTGCTTTAATTTACAGTTGTGCTATAAAATCATCTTGAAATATTGAAAAATTACAGTTTTTATTTTATTTTATTTTTTTCCTATCCTAAGCTATTTTTTTGTAGTAACGTTATCGTTAATAACATTAATTTATAAGGTAGTCTTAGTGTTCATTATACTACCACTTATCAAGTTTTTTTTCCTTACTGTCTCTCTCCGAGAACAATTCTATTCTGACAGTATTTGAACGAAGCATCTTTTTTGTTTTGCTTTCATTTACAGTGCCCCATAAAATCATCTTAAAATATTCAATAAGTTACAGTCTTATGTTTTTCCTATTGTATAGAGAATACCATGTTAGTGTCTTTTGATATCAAGTTTATCAGGCGAGACCAGAAACAGCGTAGGAATGGCGAGGCTTGCCGAGCCAGTCCGACGTGTTTCTGGTCGAGCCTGATAAACTTGATATCTAAAGACACTTACATGGTTATCTATTCATCATGCATTATTTAAAGATTTTAAGGCATAAAAAGCCTCAAGAAAATGAAAAACAAACGTAGTTTTGTTGGAACTTGCTGACGTCGCGAATGCTTTATGACGTAAATCGGTGACTCATTTAGCCAATCGAACGTTGTTATCATGACCAACGTTAGTATGTAGCCAATTGTCTTCTGAGATCGCTTCTGAAGGCATTGCCTGATAACAATCGCGCAAGCGCAGTGCTACAGTGACATGATATCACATCATGTTATCATTCCCCTGTTATCAGGTGAAAATTGTAGCAGATGCATGATAAAAGCTATTATTGGTAGAAACGTGAATAACAATGATTTATAAGGTAGGCCAGGGGTCCATTACAACACCACTTTGCAAGTTTTTTTGAACTGTCTCTTTCAGAGAACAGTTCTATTCTAACAGTTCTCTAGCACTTTTAGCAGTTACTTTTTACGGTTTCGAGGGGTAAGTCTTATACGTGACAAAATATAATAGTTCGAACTGAAATGCTGAAAGACTTAAAGTATTCTAAGAAACGCAGCAGATTTGTTGTTTACTTGGTTACTTGGTTATTCTTATCTTACAGCATAAATCAATACTTTTAAAGTTTTAATGTTAGCGCTATTATCATCAAACGACTAAATTTTACGATTTTTAAGAGTAACATACGAGTCAATTTCTAAAAAAATCTAAAAAAAAATATTGAACATAACTATTTCACTTCAAAAAAAAAAAGATATATAAAAAAACAGTTATCACAAGCCAGCGTTTTTGTAGAGAGGCATCCAATAAAGTGAGTGACAAGTCAGTTTGATAAAATTAAACCCTGTGTTTCGTTTAAATCTGTAATATTTCCAGTTATCCCCGATAAAAACATGTAAATTACCTTGTTATTGAATATATCTGGCACAGTTTCAACATACAAATATAACTGACAACCGTCCCGAGAAAATAGAAAAAAAGTAATCTGGTGATCTGAAGCTTGAAAAATAGATCCACACAAAGTTGTCAGTCATTAAAGCTTACGTGAAGCCTTGCTGGGTATAAAAGACTTTCATGTATATTGTTACCCCAACCCCTAGCCCCACACAAAGTCCACTGTTCGAAATGTTACATGATAATATTGATCCATATATTTAGTACCTGTCGAGTAGACCCTTGGGAGCAAGTACATTTACAGAAACATTTATGATATATAAAAGAAACACTGAAGTCGACCCATGCATTGCTTTAGCAATAGAGAATAGCCTTAATTTCCATGCTGCTGTTCCTTACTTTTTTCTAGTCTGACTGAGCTCTACAAATTTCTTACCGCATGATAATTTACTTTATCATGCATCTGTTGCAAAACTCACCTGATAACAGGGGTATGATAACATGATGTGATATCATGTCACTTTAGATCTGCGCTTGCGCGAATGTTATCAGGCCATGCCTTCAAAAGCGATCTCAGAAGACTATTGGCTACATACTGACGTTGGTCTTCATAACAACGTTCGATTGGTTAAATGACGTCACCGACTCACGTCATAATGCATTCGCGACCTCAGAAAGTTCCAACAAAACTGTGTTTGTTTTTCATTTGTTTAGCTCTGTTTAGGCCGTAAAATCTTCTAATGATGCATGATAAATAGAAAACCATGATAGTGTCTTTTGATATCAAGTTTATCAAGCTCAACCAGAAACACGTCGGACTGGCTCGGCAAGCCTCGCCATTCCTACGCTGTTTCTGGTCTCGCCTGATAAACTTGATATCAAAAGACACTAACATGGTATTCTCTATTTATCATGTATCTGTTACAAAAGTTCACTGATAACAGGGGTATGATAACACAATGTGATATCATGTCACTTAAGAACTGCGCTTGCGCGTATGTTATCAGGTCATGCCTTCAGAAGCGATCTCTGAATACGATCGGCTACATACTGACGTTGGCCGTGATATCAACGTTCGATTGGTTAATTGACGTCACCGAGTTACGTCATAACGCATTCGCGAGGTCAGCAAGTGCGAACAAAAATGCGTTTCTTATGATTAGTTTGACACTCTTTACGCCGTAAAATATTCTAAGGATGCATGATAAATAGAAAACCATGTAAATGTCTTTTGATATCAAATTTATCAGGCTCGACCAAAAACACGTCGGACTGGCTCGGCAAGCCTCGCCATTCCTACGCTGTTTCTGATCTCGCCTGATAAACTTGATATCAAAAGACACTAGCACGGTATTCTCTATCTATTTTCTATGGGACACCAGTGATGACTTCGCATCAATCAGTTCTACCTTGTTCTCTTTTCAGCTGCCCTAGTTGAGCTGTCAAAGTCTCTGTCCGCTCTTAGCCCATTGCATTCTGGGTACCAGTATTTTTGTCGTCTGCTGAAATTGTCGTCTGCGTCAAGAATATTTTGACAATATTAGTCTTTATTATATACCTAAAAATTTCCCCGTTCGCTTTACATTAGAGTAACCGTGCAGTATTTTCTGCATATTGCACGGAGTCAAGTGCATATTGCACGGAGTTAAGGAGTCACGTTCCCAAGAACTACTTTTATTTTGAACGAAGAAAAGTTTGGCGGCCATTTTGTCGTCGACTGCAATTCAAAATCGAGAAGAATGATGACACTAGTGTTGGTTTCGGTGAATAAATTACATAAAAGACAATAAAGTGTAATTTACCTCAGATCCGTCACTCTTTGAATTAATAGTCTGCAAGACTAACGGAGATTTTCGTCAGAGCTGCTGAGAGTAAGACTCGAAAATGGCGCCCACTTCTTGCTAACGCCAACGTTTGTTTACTGACGTCACGTCCGATAACGTAACGTCATTTCTACTTTCGCGCCATTAGGCGCGGCTTTTAGCGAGTATGAAGACACGCAATGGCATAATGTAATTTCAAATGGTGGTTGCTACACCGATATTATATTTTGATTTCGTACGTAGAGAGCACAGATGAAACTAGCAGATTTATATCAAAGGTATATAATAAAAAGGTTATTGAATTATATTGTGAAATATTCGGCACTCGTTCATATGGCGGACACGCACTCGCAAGCTCGTGCGTCCTTCGCCATATGAACTCGTGCCGAATATTTCACAATATAAATTCAATAACCTATAAACATGTAACTAACTCTTGTAGAAATGATGTCTTGGCAGCAAACAGTTTGGATCTCAGATCAGGTCCCACGTTTGTGTGGCCTGATCTGGATCGAAACTGTTTGCCCAGATACCCCTGTGTGGCCTGACCTGGATCGAAACTGTATGCCCAGATACCCCTAAAGGGGTATCCCGAATGGAATTGGTTATTATCGTCTTCCAAACTCTTCTGTTCACTTTTTTCCTCTGTATCCTTCCACTGTGCCCTGTCGAATCGTATCTGCCAAACCAGAAGATCTTGAGACGTGGCCAAACCACCTTAGTGCCCGTTTCTTGACAATGGTTAGGAATGTACATGTATAACATTTTTTTCAGTGGCTTCTTGGATCTTTCTGCGAACCCTCTAATTGGTTACATGTTTTTTTCTTTGAAATGTTCAATAGCCTTCGGTGGCATCTCATCTCAAAGGTCTGTGTTCTTTTTTTTAAACTCTGCTGCCAAGTCCACGATTCGCAAGCATATAGAAATATGGAGCTGACAAGGGAGCGCATCAGTTCCACCTTTGATCCAAGAGACATGTTGTTATCTCTTCACATGCTTCAGTTTTGTAAGAGCTGAATTGGCTTGTGCGTTTCTTGAGAGAACCTCACTGGGACAACTTTTTCAAGGTATTTGAAACTTGTGACTGTATCCAGCTGTCCTTTTACCTTGGTCTCTCACAGGATGCCATTAGCGTTGCTTTTCATCAGTTTGATCTTCTCAGCACTCACCATGTCCTTGTGTGCAAGAAATCCAACCCCAAACTCATGTCTGTCCCCTTCTCCACTGAAATAAACCTTATGTCTGTCTGTTAAGATCTCACCAAAGTTTTTTCCCCAGTAAATTTCATATGTTTCAGTTATACTTGTTCATTGCATGAGTAAGCTCAAATTTCCCAGCTGGCCTCAAAAGTCCTTATGTTCCATGTTCCCATACCTCTGATCGTCTTGGTCTTTGTTACACCAGTGGCATATATACTTGTAGTTATTACTAGTGTTTGGTGTTACCATCGACTAAAATGGAAGAAGAATGTGATAATATAAAGTACATGAGCATTATCGTGAAACTTGGTAAATGGATACATTGGGTTGGAAGGATCCTCGATAGCTCTGTGGGTTAAGTGATAGCCTGCTGAGCTAGCGGTCCCTGGATCGATTCTTGCTGGAGGCGGAACTCTTTTCGTCTGTAAACGGGGTTACATTGCACACACCCTTTCATTATCCCCCTCGCTCCCCTCCCCCACACTCACCGCCCCCATCTTCCTGATATGACTGAACTACTGTTGAAAAGGACGTAAAATCACAAGCTATCCATATCCATTATCCATTAGGTCAAGAAAAGGGTGTATTGCAAAATACTTAAAAATGCAAATTTTGTAATCATGCTAATTTACTATTTTCTTCCAGGTGGAAGTGTCATATTTTGAAGCAACCTTGTTTCCTCTGTATATTCCGTCCGAAGCACCCTTGATCAGACAGCGTGTTACTGTGACATTTCGTACTTAAGAGTCATATTGCGTCCCCCCCCCCAACCCCCCCCCCCCACACACACACACTCCCACCGAACAACCCCCTGCCAGCCCTCACTCGAACACCTTTATTTTGCTTGTTTGTATGAAAGAAGCATATAGTGCGGGCCGATATAAATTCTAAAAAAAATTGCAAAACGAAAAAACAAAAAAATAAATAAATAAACAAATAAATAAATAAATAAAAGAATAAACACTAAACTATGTCTGTAAGACACAGTTTATACTCCCGCCCCATGCCTGTTCTGCACCGCTGGTACCCCACCCGCACCCCCTTCCAAACACACGCGTCCCACCCTTTTCTTCAAAAAGAAATTAAATGCATGTCCTCATCCACAGGAGCTTGTATCATACTGTTATTCTTGTTTTCTAATTTATGAGAATATAAGAATAGATATAATATACTTAAAAAAGCCCCTGTAGTTAAATGTGAATGATTGCTTAAAAGCAAGGTATGAGACGTGTTGATTATTCAGAGGGGACAGACGGACAGACTGACAGACGCACGCCAGATAGACAAGGGTAACACATAATGCCCCCTCTGAACTTTAGTCACGGAGTGGGGTGAGGCGCGGGTGGGTGGATGGATGGGTGGACAGAGGGAGTGGGGAGCTTGAAAATGAACATTAAATATGAATGGTTGTCTTGTACAGTACGTTTTCTGTTAACCGAAGAAGTAGTGCAGTTGCAGCTATACCCTTTCTGGATATGTGAAGAGTTGTCTTGTGTATGTTCACCCTTTTCATGACAGACGGCCTTATTCAATATTGTTGTTATTTTTCACGAAATTCGACATGTCTTAGATATTTCTAGGAGTCCGGTAGCCTATAAAAGAAATGATGAAGATCTACCTAGGCCTATTTCATGTGTCAAGGTAAGACGAAAATCATATCAATTCTTTCATAACTTCTATAGAAGCTCATCGGCGGTACGCTGTAACTTGGATTTAAGCACTTGTCATGCGATGGGCCCTATAAAGATTTGTTTATTTATTTTTATTTATTTTTCTATCTATTTTTTCGTAAAAGTTAAGTTTTGAAACCCAGCGCAGGCATGAACCAAGTAGATCTAGATATTTTCACTGTAGGCGTAGGCCTATAACATTATGACACGTTTTGTCAAACTTTTAAGTTGGGTCATGTTGCGCTGACAATTCCTCACAATTGATGATGAAGCTCGAAAATTGGTGTTTTTCTGACTGTTTTTCTTGTCACCCGACGTAGGCGAAGGGGGACTATAGAAATGACCCTCGTCTGTCCGTCCTTCCGTCCGTCCGTCCGTCCGAAATTACTCCTACATCTTTCATCGGATTGATTTGAAATTTTACAGGATAGCTGAGAGCCTAAACTATATCTTGTGAACAGCGAAGACTCTGATCAGACTGGGCGGATGCCCAGGCTGATCTTGAGTCTTTGTTGTGCGCACATGTCTCTTTGTACATTTTGTCGTGTCGCGGCTCATATTTTTTTTCCCTCCGCCGGGCTTATTTCAGTTGAATACCCTGACGGAGACAGTTGCACTGGGTGGGAGCGTACAGTACAAGTGACCGGTTGTCCCGATCTGTATAGTGGACGCATCTTTGTCCCAATATGTCGGGTAAGTTTCAAAATTGTTTATTTTTGTGTTTTAAAATCATTGAGTGTAGGTAGAACAGCTTGCTCGACAAGCCTTAATACAGATCTTTTCGACATGTCACCTTAATTTTCTGTAAATTTTTATGATATTCTTTATTTTCACATTTAATTTGAGAAAATCACTACTCTACTTTCGATTTCGAAATCTGCGCCGGTACCATTTCTTCAAATATTGCCATCAATTGTATATGAAACAACCGTGTTTTCTTTAGAAATATTTTATGGTGTATTTAGGTTCAGGCTTAATTAATCTTGTTAGATATCATGCTAGGTAAGGGCAATTATTTTCAAAGAAAACAAAAGAGGGGTCAAACACTATTCTGTATCGTGGGTCGTAAAACCGATTGTCAGTGAGACATCCCATACAGTCAGAAAAAAATGGGGATGCTCAGCTTTGCTTGTCTTGTGGATTCGTCCCGTACTTAAAGGATACTTATCATGGGTAAATCTCTTAATAGATCATTAATCTATCTTAAAAAGGGACTAACTAACATTTTTTTCGAATTAAAACGCTAACTCGGCCGATTTTCTGGTTACACGTGACGTGATCTGATTACAAACACCAGTGATTTGCAGATGAAAATACGAATTTAGAGCTAAGAAAGCAACATCTAGCCATCTCCAAAGATGACCATAATGGAAAACATAAATAGAGAAAACACTCTTACCAAGTGGTTTACATCCAAACAATAAAAGAAAACACATTTGACACAAACACACCCTGAAGGTCATAACAACGGACAAAGATTTGCTCACTATACACATCGGACAACGGTGCACATGCACTGTACGCTCCCAACCAGTGAGTTGTATACTTGCCAACCATTGATGCATTCAAGGCTGCAGTTGGCAGGCTGCAAATCTCCCGCCCATAGTTCCTGATTATTTGGTGTTTACGCAACTTTTGTTTTTAATCCTTCTGTTTTCAAAGACTTCTAAACAGTCCAGTGGCGGATCCAGAGGGGATTCGGGGGGTTCAAACGAACCCCCTCTTCAACCCAAATTATTTCATTTTCATGGGAAATTTCAGGAAAAAATGGTCAAACTGCACAAATCGAACTCCCCCCCACCCCCCCTGCCCCCTCCCCTGAGCTAATTTGGACCCCCCCCCAACCAAAATTCCTGGATCCGCCCCTGCAGTCGTTTTTTTTTTCATGTCTCAGTATCCTCAGTATCCTCTCTTTTTAACATGTTTAACGTTTTTTTCTTCTCATAATTTTTCTTTCTTATTCCAGCAAGACAGCGCGCACATCTTCCTACAATGTCCGCGAAATGAAGAGTCTACACAGGATCCAGTGCTTGTGAGTTTACTTTCACTATTTACTATTACTTATACCGATAGCCACATGAGGAAAAAATGTTCTTGTCAGAAATGGTCGAGTCAGATCTTCGAAATCGATAGATATATGTCATAAATAGGCTTAGACGTCGCGCACGATGTTCGAACACTGGACACTTCCAGAGGGTCATTTGCAAAAGAACCTTTTATTTTCAGCAGAAACTATTCATGTTATACATCAAATGGAAGCTAAAACTCTGCAGAATAAGACTGTGTACATTTTAATTATTTCAAATATACCGTTTTAAAGAGGGACGGCAAAGTTATGCGATTTTCGGTCCAAAATCGCATGTCCAGCGTTACATTTTTCAACCATCTCCAATCATAAAATAACTGAACCGCATAAAACGCAAGAGATTATATATCAAAATTTTAACAGACGTTTGCCATAATGTACGTTTAGCACAAGTTCCGTTGTTTTTTTCCATACGAGCGTCTTTTGAGGTGAGAAAATATGAAGTATAATTGTAAATAGAAAATGTCCATCGACAGAAGAAATGTCACCGTTGTTATGAACAAATACATATAAACACGGAAGGAAAAGGAGATTGGGTAGGATTAAAATATGTCTTAAATGCACAATGGTTACTCTTTCTGGTGAGGTATATTTAATTTAGATTGCTCGTGAAATAAAAACTTTAAGATGCCAGTTTCAATTTCTCAGTAATTGTCCCATGACGTAAAAACGGCATCCTAATAGATGAACTGCTTTAAAAAAACTTAATTTGTCAGATTTTAAATTAACAAGTATAAATTAGCGAAGTTTATAGGAAATGCACATTGTTTATAGGTTACACAAATATGCAGCTTTCTATATTGCGCTTTAAGTTTTAGAAATGAAGAATATCATTTTGATTTCTCACAAAATGTCCCAGGAACGCGATTTTAGCTCTAATGACGCACGGCTATTCCATGTTGTTTGATAATTATAGTATGGATGTCCAGCCATTGCTATATAGTTTAAAAACAATCAACGAAAAATAATTCATCACATAATAGCTGCATTAAACATTTTGGTAAAAGGAGACATTTTTGTCAGTTAGCTACAGTTAAGGCAGTTAAGACGATAACGAGAAAGTAACGTATTTAAGGGCTCGTATTATGGACAAGAGAGAGAGAGAGGGAGAGAGAGAAAGAAAGAGAGAGAGTGAGAGAGGAAAAAAGATTAAAGAAAAAGACGCTCACTTAACCTATTAAACGCCAAATTGCATATGTTTATACACTGTCCGTTCAGTATACACGTCTGACGATATCAGATGATATGCACCAAGAAAGTCATCTTTGCTGTGAAGTAAAATGCGCGTTAAATTTGTCTTTATTTCTAAAAATCAAACCAACAATTCAGAGACATCAATAAATACAATCTCCTCTCAATATCTCTCAAATACTGATATCTCGACGTTAATCTTCTTGTCCCAGGCAATTTACTTGAGTACCAGTAGTTTGAGATATCCGGAGTTGAAATGGAAAGACAAAGAGAACTGTGTCCAATCTATAGTCTGGCCCATGTTCCTACTTCTGTATGTATTCTCTGCTCTTGAAGGAACTTTTTAAGATTTTAATTTTACCTCACTGCAGCTGGTGTTGTGCCGTGTGGCGGCCGTAAAACGTCTCCCCGTACATCATCCATAGTGCTGATTATATTGTATTTACATCCTTTGAGATCAGAGGATAGATTCTTAGAAATCTAAAATTTGAGATCGATTCAGACTATTATTCTAGATCATCGTCTTTTATATTATTTGGATCCTTTTGAAACTAATCAGTCTTTGAATCGACTGTCAAATTAAAATTAAGAAATTACAGTATGCTTTTTTTCTGGTTTCGTCACCATTTATTGTCAGGATCACTGACGAGGCTTTATTAGCCGAAACTACGTAGTCTGGCCCATGTTCCTACTTCTGTATGTATTCTCTGCTCTTGAAGGAACTTTTTAAGATTTTAATTTGCTACAAGAGGTATCTTTGAGCTATTAGTTTTTGAGATTACGAGTGTCAACTGTATACCAATTTGTCAGTCATAGAGTCAATAAATTTGAATGACTAAGCGAATGAATGAGTGAAGGAATTACTGAAAGGACGATAGAATAAACGAACGAACGAATGAATGTTCTTAACGCGCTTAATTGCTAATAACCACGACGTCATTTAAGTGTAACGCTTTGCGACGAACATCATGCGCGACGTCATAGGAAACAAACTATTCCATTGTATGCAAATATTTCCAATTTCAAAGCTTTTTTAGAATTGTCAAAAAAATGTTAAATCATACCCTGCAAAATAAGATAAATCACAATATCTGACTAACTCGGTCCTAAAAATTATTGCACTGTACAGAATGCAGCACTGTGTTGACGGGGCGTTGTTTGTATATATCACGTGACTCCCAGGTAACTGGGTGAACGTGTAACAGGTAAAGTACACACTGAAAATACACAGGTGAAATTCAAAGCAAAATTTTGACATTTTGAACATTTTTGGAATGTTTTTTCGTTTCGTCGTAAGTTGACATGCCGAAAAATTGATTCATTAAACAATGGAATTAATCAAAAAGTTGCAGGACCCCGAACTTGTGGTCAGATTTCAACAGGTATGTGGAATTCACCGGTTACCGGCATGTGAGGGAGGGGAGGCGGTAAACGAAGATGACCATCGAACTGAAAAATTGACTGAAAATAATGACACCCACGAATATGAAAAGTATGTCAAACATAGACATAAATATGTGCTCAAAGACTCTTGTGGCGGCAATAACAACAATAGCAGGAAAACAACAAAACTCAACAGTTACTCTTCAAATAGTACAAATCAGGGAATTTTCCCACCATTTGGGTCTGATGATTCTGACTCAGATAATGGTGTTTCTAGTGGGGACGGGCGTCCAAGACTGACCCCACATGTCATCAGGAATAGGTTCTTTTACTATGTCTTCAAATTCGCTTCACTGGGCGGTGATGAGTCTTTCTATCTTACATTCCTTCCATTCTGTTTATGGAATTTAGACTCCTATGTACTTAGGCACACTGTGATGGTTTGGTCACTAGCCATGTATCTTGGACAGGCCACTAAAGATATGTTGAGACACCCTCGACCCCCTTCACCGCCAGTGGTTCGACTGGAGACGGATTACACAGAGGAATATTCATGGCCGTCAACACATGCTGTTGCAGGAACAACAATACCTTTTATGATGGGTTACACAATGTTAACGAGATATCAGGTAAATATAAAATATAAAAATACTCCATCTAGGCATTTGTAAACATGGCTCCCCCTGGGGCAGGGACATAGCAGGGCTTAAGCTGAATGCTTTACTTCAGTGCCACTGCATCTTCCCCCGTGCCAGTTGGTGGTTCTGGGCTTCTTATTAGGGTACTCGGACAAAACGGACCATGGACAAAACGGACCAGACAAAACGGACCACGGTTAGGACAAAACTGACCACGTTTCAGGACACAACGGACCACGTTTCAGGACCTGACGGGTAATGCTTGAAGACAAACCAGACCATTAATTGGTGTCAATGAAAAGATGAAAGAGTTTATAATTACCAAAGACAATGTTAAATGGTCACAAATATTTGACTACTGTACATGATCTTAACTATCTTTGATTGTCGCAACTATCTAATTCATGGGCGTAACTAGAGGCAATTGCATGGTACGCACACCCATGTTTTAAACTCTACTCCTTGAAAGAAAAAGGTAGTATTTCAGCCTCTTTGGCAATTGGTATTGAAACCTTGTCTAATTTATAAAATTTCAGCATGCAAATATGCAGGTGCGTTTTGAAATTTTGTCAATTTTGACAAAATTTCAATACGCACTTGCGTATTTGCCGTATAGGTAGATACGCCCTTGTAATTAATCTAATGCGTTGATAAAGGGGTAAGATTTTCATCCTTTAAGCATGCAAATTGCTTGATTAGTGTTGCAACTAAAATGAAACATGCTTTCTCAAGGTAAACAGAAGGTCTGAACGTGGTCCGTTTTGTCCTTAGACGTGGTCCGTTTTGTCCTGAATGTGGTCCGTTTTGTCCCGAACGTGGTCTGTTTTGTCCCAAGCGTGGTCCGTTTTGTCCGTGGTCCGTTTTGTCCTTGGTCCGTTGTGTCCCTAATTCCTTATTAGAAGCCCTGTTGAATTAGGTGAACAGTTTTACATTAATCTGCTGAGATTTTGGCAAAGCTTTAATAGCTAGACCAAAACTATCTTTCCAGCTTGCAGTACCAGGGCTCAGCATAAAGAATCACTGCCATAGTAATAATAGGTTCCCGGTCCCCTGAGGAAGCCCTGGTTACAAATATCTGGGGCATATAAATGATCCAGTAAATGACCTCAGTTTGGTTATAGTTTGCATTGTATGTAATGGGACAACTGATACCCCTATGTAAAGGTGGTCTTTTAATCCACAGACCTCTAGATAAGAGGGAGTATTTGATGATAATTAAGGATAATTTTTGTTATTTCTCATCGAAGCCATATGTTGTGACCATTCGTCTGAACAGTCCTCGTCGAGACGGTTCAGATGAGGGGTCACAATATATGTTTTTATGCAGAACTAACACAAATTATCCCTAATTATCACCAAATACTCCCTCATATCTAGAGCTCTGAATCCATTCATCCATTTGTATAATTTTTAACATTGCCTTATACCACCTTGCTAGAAAAAGCCAACTTTAGCATGTAATATTTCGCAATGAGCAAGGTCTACACCATTAAGGGTGGTTTGTCCACCTGTATGGGAGATAATCCATTCTTTAAAGTACAGACAGACAAACCATGGTATAACAATAACATTCTTTCTTTTGTATTAGGACAGGGCTTTTCCCTTCCAAAGCTATCTCCCCTCCCCCCCCCCCCCCCCCACACACACACACACACACACTCACACCCTCAGCAGAATGTAACTGTGGCCGCAGTAAGGGGCATGGAATTCCTGATCGCCGATCATTATTAAGGGGTGGTATTTGTTAAAATCATTGAAGGGCAATCATGAAAAGAAGATGTGAGCTACATACTGCCCATTACTATTTACAAAGTTTCGGCATATTTGGATTTGCAAATGTATATATTAAAACTATTAAAAATATGTGTCAAGAAATTTAAGGTCATACGATTGTTGCACATAATGACTACCTTACTTTATGGAGAGATAACCTAATAAACATAATTTGATGCATGTCTGATTGTTTGTTTGTCTGACCTGAATGACTCAGGAGTGGCTGATACTTAGGTACAGCAGTTGCAATATACCATAATATGCTTAAGTATTGGGACACCTAAAAATCATTGTTTTCCATTTGGGACAAATGAAAATTTAACGTTTTTAGGTATCCCAGTGCTTAAAAGCATCAGGATATTACAGCAGTTGCAACATACCCTAATGTGTTTAAATATTGGGACACCTAAAATCATTAATTTTCCATTTTTTCCAAATGGAAAATGAATGGTTTTAGGTGTCCCATTTCTTAAGTACATAAGGGTATGTACAGCAATTGCAACATACTGTAACAAGTCTAAATATTGGGACACCTAAAAAAGAGTTAATTTTCCATTTGTCCCAAATGGAGAATTAATGATTTTCAGGTGTCCCAATATTTAAGCACATTAGGGCCATAAAGTGCTTAAGTATTGGAACAGTCCCAAATGAAATATTGAGCATTTTAGGTTTCCCAAAATTTAGGCACCATTACTTACCATTATAAGAACATGCCCTGTAATAAGCTGCACATTAGGGTAATGTCTTAATTTTGCCCTTTTGAAAACAAATGCTCAAATTAGGTTTTATCAATAGGTGACACTTTAAAATTGAATGAAGCAAATAAAGCTGGACTGCATAGTCTGCATGCCCCCACTACATGTTTCTTTGGAAGAGGATAATTAAAATAAAAAAGTAAAAAAAAACATCAAACTATTTTCAGTTGTTAGGGAATTCATACAAAATATTTGTAAAGAATGATGTACATGTATGTCACATGATTACCCAGTCAAGGTATTTGACTGAAATGTCACATTATTAGGTCAGTAAAGTGTTAAAGGGTAATTTAAGTGATGGATGAAAATTTGCACTTTATCTGTCTAGTCTGGTCTGTTTTCTTACATAGTATTTGCACTCAGAGTGGGATCGAGCCCCGGAAGCTCAATAGGTTAAGATTAAGCTGTTCAGGGTTCCAATTTTGAACACAGCCTTTCATTATCATTTAAAACCCTCTTATCATTCCTGATATGACTGAAATACTGTTGAAAAGGATGTAAAATTGCAAGTGATCCAGCCATCCCTGTAGACTGGTACATTGGGTTTTCCCCTCATTAATTTATAAGGTGAAACTAAAATTTCTCTGCACCCACAGGTAATTAGTCCAATATAGGTAGTGAACCACTAGAAAATGGAAATACCAGTGGTTCAATTTCCAATGTATGTAGACCCACATGAGGTGGCTCATGATGAGCTGCCTCATTTGGATCTCTACAGTTTGGGTTCTAGTCTTTGAATTCTCAATATGGTGTAACTTGAACGAAACATGTTTTACAATTTTGCAGGCATACATATTGCCATCTGCTCTTCTGGGGCTTTAAAGATTTACTCCCTTTATAATAATAACAAAAATGATTTGATGAACAGTTTCATGCAATACCTTCGACATGGTCTAACTATACATTTGAATTATAGTTTAGATAATAATATTTGATAAAAGTGACTTTAAACAAAAAATAAGATAAATTTTTATACAATTGCAGACCGCGGTTTAAATCGCATTATTTGACAAAAATAATTTATTCATACGTCACAATCACGTGCAGAAATAAGAAAAATACCTCTACATGATCACATGACACACATGTTCAAAATCGATATTTTTACAGGTCGTGAGGAAATATGTAATTTGCGTTTTAAGTTGAAGGTTAATTTTCATTCCACATTTATCAAATAAACATGCATTTTCTCAAAACTTCTACGGCTAATTATGAAATATTGTCTAACGAAATTCTGTGAAAATATTTGTTTCTGAAAACATGAAATAAACGAGGGAGACAATCTATAACGGTTTGTGTTAATTACTCTTTTGTTTTTGTTTGACTTTTATTACCTGTCTATTATTTGTTTAAAACACTTTAAGCACCATGCAGTGACAAAAATTGCAGAATTTGCAAACAGTGTAGATCTTGATGAGGCGGCTCATAATGAACCGCCTCATCCAGGTCTACATTGTTTGTCCTCTAGTCTTTGAATTTTCAATATGAAATATGTCTTGGACAAGATGTTTTTTTAATTTTTGCAGACGTAAATTTTGTCGTCTGCTTTTTGGTGCTTGAAGAGTTAAAGGCCTATCTGTGTATTTACCCATAAAATTCATGAAAGAATTCATGCAATAAAAGAAGTCCTATTTATTTAACCACCTTATATGTCATATTTACAGTAAATAATTGTTAGATAGAACTGCTGAAGCAAAAGGTGTGGACCTAGGTCAGACTGCTCCTAAAATGCAGTCTGAGCTGGGTCTATGACTTTTGCCAGAAGTCTGAAATGAACCTCAGTCAAAGTTGAAAGAGAGAAGATTCATTTGATAAAATTGCGGATGTGTCCAAATATTTATAAATTAGGGCTAACACTTAGTATAAACAGGTTTACAAAATCACAAATTCAGCATGTTTGTATTGAATTAAGGCTCTCAATTTCAAACCTGGAAATACAAGACGTTATGGGGTGCTTTTACTTTGGTAAATTATTAATTCCCTTAAATCAAAATAAGACTAATGTGCATATTTACACGTGGCGCTAAGCTATCCTTTAATGAACCTACAGTCAACTCTCGATATCTCAAAGTCAAATTTTTTCCCAAACTACTGATATCTTAAAGTAAATTATCTGGTACCATGGTAAAAGAAATTTGAAATGTTATTTATTTTTACAGGTTCCTCCTAGTTTAGTCATCAGTCTATGCTTGATCTGGGCGGCCATGGTCTGTTTGAGCAGATTATACCTTGGGGTTCATACTGTTTGGGTAAGTAGACAGTACAGTACGTCATTTTATATGCTATTTTCCGGTCCCATGGAAAATTATTGCGGTGAAACTTAAAAATGATTCTGTTTATAATAATAATTTTGATACCATAGTTCCTTTTCCGTATAAATGTATTTCAGTGTTTACACTTTTAATATACTCTTATGCCTTTTCAAGCTGTTTGCTCCACATCATAAATCACTACATTGAATACCTTCATTTAAGAATCTAGCCTCATGATAGATTTGCTTCCTATGAAAGTGTGTCTATTCATCTTTAATACTGGGACACTTGAAAATTTAAATTTTTAATTGGAAAATGGTTTGCTTTTAGATGCTCCAATACTAAACATGGTTAGTCCTTTTAAGACTGGAAACTCATTTTAGGGACATATGCAAACAGTGCAGATCCAATTCAGATATTCTGCGGCATCTGATCGGTTCTACATGGTTTATTTACAGGAATTCCTATGCAAAATGCAATAAAAATGAAAACAGCCACCATAACCCCTTAAACTAGAAATGGAATCTTCCAAATAATAGGAAGGGCGGGTCCACTGGTCAGTAAAGGGTTAAATATTAATTCTGAGATATCTTCTGTCTTTATTGCAGGATATAATTGGTGGATGTTTCTACGGCTTTACAATGATTTCCATATTCATTTTGTTTGTCGACAAGGTGGATTGGTTCTTCCAGACCCACCTGATATCTCCCGTCGTATTGTTTCTGACGTGTCTCCTTCTCACCGTGTGTTACCCCAACCCCGTCATGGGCAACAACACCAAAGGGGATGCTGTACAAATTATTGCTTCAGTTACAGGCTGCCTGTTGGGAGAGTGGATGAATTATTTCAATGAAATGTCTCACGTTGTTGAACGACCAGAATTATTGGTGTTGGCATTCCCCACGCTCAAAGATATCGCTACATCCATTTTGCGATTCATTGTTGGTGGTGTGGCATTAATATTTATAAAACTAGTTGTGAAAGCCGTATCTGTAAAGGGCATTTCACATGTAATAGGCTTGTCAAAGCCTGACAGTAACAATCATACAGTAAAGATATGGTATAAGTTCATTACATATATGAGTTTGGGGGTAATCATAACATGGACTGCTCCAATTTTACATGGAAGATTTGGTCTGGGAAGACCTGGGTTTTATGCAGAGGTTTTGTAGTAGTGGTTTATTGTTTTTATAGAAGTTGCTTCAATTTACTATACGGGTACTGTGAAAATATCATTTCTATTAATTTCTGGAAAAAATGCTATACAAAGCAGATTTTGATGATAAGTACAGTTGTTTTTTTTTTTATTTTCATAAACATATATAATAGTCCTTGTGTAAAAGAGGATTCCTAACTCTAAGTTCAAATTTGAAGACTCAGATCAGCCTATACATCCATGCAGTCTGATCAGTCTTTCCTTTTAGCATGTACAATTTATGAATCCTGGTAAATCTAAAAGATGCAAAACAAACATGGATTTAAGTTTGCAAGGATGCACAGTCAAAAAATATTTTCACAGTATATAAGCATTCCATCATTTTTACTCATTTTGACAGAGCTCCAGATAAACTAGAACTTTGGGGATGCATTAAGCACAAGGTAATAAATAGGAGAATTTGACGATTTTTTTTTTTTTTAATTTTTTTCGTATATTTTTTTTCTTCTATTTATTCACTTGTAAGACAAGGTTTTCCCACACAAGAATGACCTGTTATCTAAACCACTTGTGTAATTCTCTGTATAATATGAGCCGCGACGCGACAAAACCAACAATGTGGTTTTGCGCCCAGTGCAGACTCAGATCAGCCTGGGCATCCGCCCAGTCTGATCAGAGTCTTCACTGTCAGCATGGAGGTACCTTAGACCCATAGCTACCCTTTAAGCGCTTAGCGAAGGGTCTGATCAGACTGGGTGGATGCCTAGGCTGATCTGAGTCTGCGCTGGGCACACAACCACATTGTTGGTTTCGTCGTGCCGTGGCCTTCCAAAACAATCTTAAAAATCTAGATCCATCTTATAAGATGGATCTATTTTTTTGCAGATTTTTTTGGAATAAAGCATATTAATATGTAAAAGAGAATTTAAATCTCAGAAAGAGTTTTGCTTCCCCAAGTTTTGGCATATCTGATGCTGAAATTTATCACTTTTTGCAGCAACCATCTTGATAGTTAAGTTTAACATTTTGTACAAATCTTGACTTTTGTAATTAATTTTGTATAATTTTATCACAGATTTATATTTATTTACTAGGATAATCATCTCAATTTTCACATATGAGCTGTGACGCGAGAAAACTAACAATGTGGTTGTGCGCCCAGCGTACACTCAGATCAGCCTGGGCATCCGCCCAGTCTGATCAGAGTCTTTGCTGTCGCATGGAGGTAGCTTAGACCCTTAGCTACCTTTTAAGCAATTAGTGAAGAGTCTGATTGGACTGGGCGGATGCCCAGGCTGATCTGAGTATGCGCTGGGCGCACAACCACATTGTTGGTTTTGTCAAGTCGCGGCTCATGTGTATTTTCTAAAGTCCATTCCAGGATAATTTTATATTGTATCAAAGTATGTCAGTTAAATGTATGGTATACCAAGAAGGATGCTTTTCCTAACAGTTTAAGACAAGTATCAAAACAAGTATCAAAGATTGATATACTTCTTCACTTTTTCAGTTTTTGTTATTTTGTTGTTATTTTATTGATGATATGTTACATTTTCAAAATCGTCTATAAAAATCCGGAGAAAATGCTTTGGTTTTTTACTGAATATGACTTTAAAACAATTTGATATTAATTTTCAAAATTATGTGCAAACAAATGATGCCATAATTATGGTGAATATTAGGTCTAGTACGTCGAGGAAACCTATGATCAAGCAGCACTGCATGTAAACCCAACAGCAGAGTCTCCGTTTGAGGGGCAACAACTCATAAGGCTTTAATTGTTTGATGATAACTCATATGGAGGTAATTTTCTTTACTGCCTGTAAGTCAGGCTGAACAAAGAATGGTCAAGATATTTTAGAACTTGGTAAAGATACCATTTATACTGTAATGCAGTCTTCACGAAATTCCGTCTGACTGTTTGTTAAAAATTCATTCGGTCTTGTAAAAACATTTAGAATTTTCAAGTACAGTTTAATCATTTTACCAGATTCAGTCCTGTAAACTCTCGAAGACTCATAATTGTGAACTCTGGTAATGTACCTAAATTTTGGGACACCTAAAAGTAATTTATTTTCCATTTGTTCCAAATAGAAAATTTGTTATTTTTAGGTGTCCCAATTCTTAAGCACATTATGGTAACCATTCTCGAAAGAATATTTGCTATTCTGATAGTTAAAATTGAAGATACTATTTAATGCTTTGCCGACATTGTTGTAATAGGACCAAATACGACTTCTGCACGTAGTTTCTGCTCAAAAACAATTACGGCACATTTTCTCATGACATTGCTTAAATAAGGGAACACCTCAAACTAATTAATTGTCCATTTGTGCCAAAGTTTGGGACAAATGGAAAATTTATTATTTTAAGGTGTCCCAATATTTAAATGCAGTACAGTATGTGTTAGTTAAGGTGGTGATAATCACTGATTTGGGACAAAGACAAAAATTTGCATAAAATACTCAAAATAACACTGATCTTTCCAAAACTTAGCAGATGCCCTCTTTATGTTGTTTCTCATAATTTAGAATCCCAAAATGCAGCATTTGTTAATGTTAAAAAGTGTTTTTATAATGAAAGATCAAAGGGTAATTTTGTGCGAATAAATCTGAAAAAATAATATCATTATTGAAAATATATGTAGTGCTATGAGTACCTTGTTGCATAATGGAGAGCGTCCTAGCAATTATTTTTTCAAACTCTTTCACACATTATCAGGCTGAGCAGATGAAAAAAGATTCAGTCTGTGTCCAAATTTTTTTGTCAAAACACACAGGTGAGACAGGTGATACTATTTTAACAAGGTTGATCAATTTCATCTACACACCACTGATCATGTCAGTAATGTATTATTTATATTGTAGGTGTTAACATAGGTATGCTTGCCTACCCTATATTTAATAAATGCGTCCAGTGTACATTTACTTTGTACATGTTGAACATTTGAGAAAAAGCTACCGTTTTCATCTGGTCTATATTACAATTTGAGAAAGAGTTGGAATAAATAATTGCTAGGACGCTCTTCATTATGCAATAATGCACCTTCAGCATTACGTAAATTTTCAATAAAATTATTATTTTTTCAGATTTATTCGCAGAAAATTACCCTTTGATCTTTCCTTATAAAAACACTTTTTTATGCAGCATGTACGTCTATTTTGTATTCTAAACTGTAAAGAACAACAAAGATAAGAAGTTTGCTAACTTTCAGGGAGATACGTTACTTTTTGATGGTTTTATGCAGATTTTTACATTTACCATAAATCACCACCTGACTCCTGACGATTACTTGTATGTGATTTGAGCCTCACTTTGCTGGAGGGTCAAGTGCTTGCACACAGAGAACTCTGGATTTTGCCCCTCCTAGCATAATCATGGGTTCAGTATGATTATTGCAGGGGTTATAAAACCCAAGCAATTTATTACTCTAAAGCAGGAGCTCTATCTGGATGGAGGGGCATTTCAGGGTGGAGAGGGGGGGGGGATGTGGGCATTAGTGTTGATGACAAATCATTGATGATACTCTGTTGTGCTTTCTCCTACTGCAAAATTTCTAAAAATTTGGACACCTAAAATAATTACCGTAATATTCCTAAAATTGGAAGTTTGGTTTCACAATGCAGGAATGCACCCAAAGAATACAGATGGAACGGCAAACAGTGTACACCCTGATCAGACTGCTCCCTCTGATCTGGGTCTGCACTGTTTGCTCAGACCTATCAGTCCCAATAAATAAAAATTTTATGGAGAAACAAGAAAAACAATCTCTGACTTTTCATCAAAATCTGTCCTAAACTGAAGTTGTGCATATGAGTTTGAATCACCATGTACCCAGATAACAATCTGACACTAATACATGTTACATGAGGTCACAGTTCATGTGATAAAACATATTTGACTAAGTTACCCAAAAAATTGAACCAGCAGTGTAGACCCAAATCAGACTGCTTCTTAGGAGCAGTCTGATCAGGGTCTGCACTGTTTCCAAAAAATGTATAAAAATTTCTGTGTGGCACAAATAGGATTGAGCAGATTTTGAACTGGGTATAGCAAATTAAAGAAACAGCAATCGTCATAATATTCAACATAAAGACACGCATTTTAACTTCAAGATGGGACCCAAGATTTACCTAAACCTTCGGGATATGAATAATTTATGTAAATAATTTCTTGCTTCTCCACCGAACAGTTATTAAAAAGGCAGTGCATTTATCATGACCATGCAGCTTAATTCAGATGCTTTGAATGTAATACTACAACCGACTGTTAAAGAGAAAAAAATGGTAGGCCTAAGTTTTTGCTGTCTGCGGCTGTCTACCTTGACAATACTTGAGCTCATGTATTTCAAAATGTTTGAAGTATTATTTAAACGGTTTAATGGTCACATGAGACTGAACATTTTTTGCCGTGTTTACTGACGCAATGTTGAGATAGTCACATAGGATTGGATTGAATTTCAAGGCCATACCTGTACTACAGGTAGGGTTTTATCAATGTGTTTTTCAAGGATATATTTTAGATAACTGATACTATACTACAATTAAAACAGGGCTAAATTTCATGTTTATGACCTGTTAGGGTATGTCGAAAGTTTTGGCTCATTGTGAAGAGAAATAGTAAAATCTAGTTATGTGCTAGCTGACAACATCTTTAATGAGCTATGGCACGCAAACACACACATGTAAAAACAAAACAAAAAAAATGTACTTTTTGTACTTTTGATGTGAAAACCTTTGTACATGTGCACTAATAGGCAGACACTTTTAATAAAATGAAGTCGAAAGGTCATTTTTATTAGCTCACCTGTACGAAAGTGTTGTCACTTGGACGTCGGCATGGGCGTCACACTTTAAAGTTTTATGTTCAAGTTTTTTTATGTGATGGGCAAGGCACTGCAGGCGAGCCATCCTGTACGGGGACAGGTCTTGTTTGCTTTAAGAGCTAAAATCACCGGAAAGGCTTTTTTTTTTTAGAGTTTCTCCAACAAGCCCACCTCTATGCTCTTACATATTTATCGATCTAAGATATGATCCAAAACTGTTAAAGTCTACTTAGACTTTTAATTTGCTTTTAAAACAATACTATTAAAAACTTTCAAAATTGAAAATTATCAATTATTATGTGCATTGTTTTCTTTTTTCTATAAAAGATTAGTTTTGATTACCATATTTTTGTCAGTTTTAAGACAGCCTTTTTTCCATACCAAAACAATCCCAAAATCTAGATCCATCTTAGATGGATCTAGATTTTTGGGATTTTTAGGATAGCTGAATTACACTAGGCTGATTTATGTATTTCTCATAATTTTGACAGGTAAACACCCACCATACAACTGAATAAACACAGTAAAGGAATTGGTCAAAATGTCCCAATCAGAGCTCAAGATAAGAAGTATTTGATGATAATTACTGATATTTTTTCTTATTTCTCATTGAAACCGTATGTTGTGACCCCTCATCTGAACCGTCTCGACGAGACGGTTCAGATGAGTGGTCACAACATATGTTTTTATGCAGAACTAACAAAAATTATCCCTAATTATCATCAAATACTCCTTCTTATCTACAGCTCTGCCAATATCCAGGGTAAGTGAGGTACATGTTTTCTGGTTCATCCAGACCTTTAATAGAAAGGTGCAAATTAAAATGCTGTTCGCTCAAAAGGTCTCATCTGTAGGGAGCAATTTAATCAGAATTATATATTCAGTTATTGAGATATTCATGATTATATTGATTTCTGCATAATGTATATTTAATGGTCAGGTTTGATTAAAGGTAGCATGGTATTTATTCAAACTATTCAGATCTTCACAACTGTAATAGCTGTTTAATTAACTATTCCTTTTCCTTATTTGAATAAGTCTTTTAATTTATATTAAACAATGGTTTTGTGAAACTGGTTGCAAACTGTGCAGATCCTAACCAGAATGCAGTAAGAGCAGTCTGATCAGGATCTTCACTATTTACTCATACAATCCTAATATTTGTGTATATATTTGAGCCATGACACGACAAACCTTCAAAGTGGCCCCCAGCAATAACTCAGATCAGCCTGGGCAGGTGCCCAGTCTGATCAGAGACTTTGTTGTTTGATTAAAGGGTAGCGAAGGGTTTAAGCTACTGCCATTGTGACAGCGAAAATTCTGTTCAGACTGGGCAGATGCCCAGACTGATCTGAGTGTTCACTGGGCTCACATGCCAATTTGTTGGGGTTTTTTCATGTCGTGGCTCATACATGGTTAAAAGTCCTCATTAGGAAATCCCAAAGAACTATGATAGGGCTTTACTGTGATCTGATCAGGATCACCATTGTTTGCATATTTAATATAAGACTTTAGCTGTGAATTCTGGGTAGATTGTTGCAATTCCTCAGTGAGGCAGTCTGCAGTTGGCTGTCACAGTTTGCCTGATTTATGAGAGCCTGACATACTTAGTTAATGTTAGGTTACTTGTACTTAAAAATGCAATTGTAAATGCAAAAATCTTCTATAGATTAGTTGTACTTGTTTTTATAAGTTTAGGTAGCTAGAGAATGTGCAAGTCACATGCTCATTTTTATTCACATTTTGTACAATGTCATGTAGTTTACATATTTGTTAAGTTTTCTCAGGCCAAATATATTAAGTGTTAGATGATTCTATTTAGCTCAACTTTAACCTGTTTACAGTGTTGCAAACAGTGCAGACCTTGACCAGACTGCTCCTAAGGAGCAATCTGATCAGGGGCTTCACTTTTTGTGCCTATTTCCCTTGTTAAAAGGAAATTAAAAGTTCATTTTATGAAAAGTCAGCAGGTTATAGATCATTGAGCATAGGTTAATGACCAAAGTTTGTAAGGGCTTTCTTTATGTTTACAGGGTTCTTTTTGAAAATGTTGATGTTTCAGATTTGTTAGAAAATGTATAAATGGTAATGTTGCAAATGCTTTTATTTTTATAGTAGATTACATGCGTACAAATCTAACATTACATATATCAGTTACATGTACAGTACAGATACTCCTTAATATATGTAATACAGTATGACTATAAAGACCATATGTACCTAGGTACCTTAGCAAACAGAATAAACTCTGATCAGACTGCTCCTAAAGAGCGGTATGATCAGGGTATACCCTGTAAGCTACTCTATTATGCAAGAGAGGTATTTACACAGACTCTAATTATGAGATCTACATTTTCTGTCAATTTGTCAACCTAATAAGCACACAGTGAGCTTACCCAGTAAGCATGTGATGTCAAAATGACGTCGATGCCACGTCATTACGTTGCATCGACATCAGTACGATGTCTTTTCAATGTCATATGCCTTCTGGGTAATATTTTCTAAATGATAATGTTAATGAGTAAAAGTCTCACCCTTGTATGCCCACACCACAGTGATCTGTAGCTCATATAAAATTGACATTCTGTCTTTCACCTACATTTTACTTAAAACCAATAATAAACATAATGAGTATGGAACAAATAGGGAAATTCCAGTATTAGAGCTAGCAATAAACCACTCTGTCAAAAATCTAAGGTTGAAAAACTGCACTTCAGTATAAATAAAGTATAATTTGAGTGAATTCAAATCAAAACCCAAGTGAGCTAATAAAGGCGAATTTTGAATTTTCAAAAAAAAAAAAAGAACTGGATGTGCACCATGGGCATATGGCTTATTAGAGCATGTGTGCTTATTAGGTCAAATACGGTATGATGATACAGTCCAACCTGTATAAAGCAAGTACCTAAGGGATAATCAAAATCCGCTTGCTTAAGACAGGTGCTTGCTTAATACAGGTATATTTCAATGTATTTGCGTGATTTGGGAACTGAATACATGCCTGCTTAATACAGGTTTCTTGCTTAATAGAGGTGGCCACTGAGACAGGTTTTACTGTGATAAAGTTGTCCAAATAGATAGGTTATTTATTATCTAAATGTTGATGACTGATAGATGATTAAGGATTATATGATTTATCAACATAATTTCTATTTTTTGATGTTTGCCCTTTCAGTCATTGACAAACTGTATCACTCTGTCTGTGTCACTGGTCAGTCATGTAATTTTACCCTAAAAATTCTAGATATTTGGACAGCTTAGTCTGAGCAAACAGTGTGGTCCTTGATCAGACTGCTCCCAAAGGAGCAGTCTGGTCAGGGTCTGCACTGTGTGTCATTCCAGCTGCATTCTTTGGCAGCATTGCTGCAATGTAAAAACCAGTTTAGAATTTTCATGTTATATCTGTATATTAAAAGACAAATAGAGGATCTCAAGAAAAAAGTATTGTGGGAATGCTTCAAGTCAAATCCCACAACATATGTTTCTAAAACAAAACAATAAAAGAGAGCATTACCCCCAGTATGGCAATCACTGTCAAAGTAAAATAACTAATGCATAATTATTAGGATTACTTGTAAGAGTTACATTTCTTGATTGTTAAACAAAAAAACATCAATGCAATTTACAAAATTACATATTTTCTAAACTGAAATTTGCTCAGTTGTGGAGACCATATACGCTAGGAGGTTTTTAAGTATCAGCTGTTGGAAATCTAAAGAGAAAATGCTGCACTAATCCTTGTACTATACTAAGATAAATGCCCCTCCCTCTTATTTTCAATATATTTTTACTATTACTTGTTAAAGTTGCTAAAATATAAGGCGTTAAACCCTCCAATATTCAGTGTAGTTTACATTTGGTTTATGTCCACTTCTCATCGAACATATACATATATTACATATGATTTTAGTAATGCCAAAGTGCAGGGCACAGTTGTTCAAAACTAACGACATGATTAGTTAGCAAGACGTTAAATTTTCAAACACATTATAAATAAAAACAGAGGCTTTTTTTGCTGGAAAAATGTTAGGAGCTTTTGCGCTTTTGCACTGCAAAAGCTCCTCACAATTTTTCAGCAAAACATATTACCACAAATAATTGTGTGTGTACTGTAAGACTTAACACATTGTCAAGTGACAGCTTCATTAAGCTAATGATGTTTTAAACAACCGGGCCTTGATATATATATATATATTTTAAAAATCATCATTCCTTGGGAAAAAGCTTATACTGTTAACAGAACAAACAATCTTTCACTTAAAGTGCATGGGTACTCTTTCAGGGTAAACACTCTGGAGTTTCTTTTTTTTGCCTCCCTTTTCAGTGAGGGTCAATCCTTACAGAAAAAGAATTTGCTCCTCTAGGAGCAAATTCTTTCCTGTAAGGGTAGACCCCTCTTTATAAGGCTTTATTACCCAGAGACAGAAACAAGAAGTCACAGAAGTTATTCCCCTTTGTGAAAATGGCAGAAAAAACATAGAGGTGTACCCATACACCTTAATTTGATATATTTATTTGTCATACCTCAATCATATTTTACATTCCAAACATTCAAACGATGCATTCCACTTCACTTCAGTTTTTGATTGTTAAATAGTAACTAATTGATCAAGTTCAGCAGTTTTGTTATAGTATAGTAACAAATTGATAAAGTTCCACCAAGTTTTGTTATAGTAAAAATCAATTGGGATATTTTCTTTTGCTGAAAAATTGTGAAAAGCTTTTGCATTGCAAAAGCTCTTTACATTTTTGTGGCAAAAATGCTAATGTTTTTATGTAATATATATGTGAAAGGTTAACATCTTGTTCACTAACAACATCATTAACAAATTGCTAAAGTTCCACCAAGTTTTGTAATACATGTTTTACAATAGAGTTACCTTAATTATGCATGCCATTCCAAATAATATTGCTTTAAAGACTTCATTCCAAATTTATGTCACTTGTTTTTCATTTTTCAGCATGTGGTGCACTTAAACTAGCACAGTTGCTGTGATTGTGCGTGGTGAGCTATAATGAAAGAGGCATTATACTTTATAATTTTCACAGTGTACAACATTGGCTCTATTGACACTTTTTGAATACAGGCAGTTAGGGTCAAGGTAGCTAAATTCGGACAGCAGGTAAATTCGGACAGTGACATTGTTTCCTGTATATGTCAGTTGCTTGGAATTAAAACAAACATTACTGAGCAAACAGTGAAAATCCTGATGAGACGGCTCATTATGAGCCGTCTCATCTGGATTTTCTTTGTTTGCAATGGTATGTCCGAATTTACCTGCTGTCCGAATTTACATGACTTGACCCTATAGAATTCAGAGAAAACAGAAAGCATATCATTTTGAACATGTTTGTTACTTATATTTTGTGATTAGTATAGATTTGCAGTTTCTACTTTTTATCAGTGTTGAAAAGTTGTTTGATTGGGAAGCAGTTCAGTTATTTTGTTTTTAGTAGAATCTTTATTTGTTGATTTGGTTATGAATAGTATAGTTACCATAATGTGCTTAAGAATTGGGACACCTGAAAATAACTAATTTTCACAAATGTAAAGTTAATGATTATAAGGTGTCCCAAAATTTAGGCACATCACAATAAATTGTTATGTAGGATGGTGGAGATTAGGGAAGTATATGAAGGAAATTCATAAAAAAATTAAGTTAACTCTCTGTCAAAAAAATCTTCTTGAATGCATATTGTGAAACCCTGATTATATGAGAGCTTTCACAAAGGCAGTTAAAATGAGGGATCACGTTGTATGGATTTATTTTTTGGGAAGAAAATATACAAAAATGTAATTGGTTTAAACATATTTGTTTCAGTTTTTTTTTCACAACATGTATATACAATACAACATGAGTTTTCCAAAAATGGAATTTCAGAATTACTGTAATGTGCATAAGAATTGGGACACCTGAAAATAACTAATTTTCCATTTGGAACAAATGGAAAATTAATTATTTTCAGGTGTCCCAAAATTTAGGCATCACATTACAGTAATCTTCAGATAGCCCCCCATACATGAAGCACTGTGTAGGTTTCAGTAAGGTTGTGATTTTACATTTATTTAAATAGCTAGAAAAAAAATGAAAAAAACATTTACTTGCAAGAAAATAATCTCCATTGTCCCAGTCATGACTGGAAGCTTGTTTTCAGGACATATTGAAACAGTGCAGACCCAGTTCATGCCAAAGAACATGGCATCTGATCAGGGTCTACACTGTTTGCTTACAGCTCTGCTTTCTGTGCTGAATAAATAAAAAAAAGAAAAGATGCACCAGAAATCCTTAACATTAAAAATGCACTCATCAAGATGATAAGGCTGGACAAGTCCACTCATCCAAAATGGGTTAATCTAACCTTGTATGAACATGCAAGTACAAGAGGTCAAACTATATGAGCCGCGACACGAGAAAACCAACAATGTGGTTGTGCGCCCAGCACAGACTCAGATCAGCCTGGGCATCCGCCCAGTCTGATCAGAGTCTTCGCTGTCCGCATGAAAATAGCTTAGTACCTTAGCTACCCTTTAAGCACTGAGTGAAGACTCTGATCAGCCTGGGTGGATGCCCAGGCTGATCTGAGTCTGCGGTTGGTGCACAACCACATTGTTGGTTTGATCGTGTCGCATATGTTCTTTTCCTAGCACTGACCATGCCTTGGGCAATGATACAGGCCTCTAGACTAAGCTGATAGTCCCAACACATCCATCCAGTGTGATAGAGCTTTTTTTGATAGCATTAGCTGTATGTGGATCCTGAGAAATGAACACAGTGAAAAATGATTTCTGAGGAATCTGAGCTGTTTCGTAGTCTGATCTTAATTAATAATCCTTACTGTTAACACATTTCAAATGTCTTCAATTTTCATGGTGTGCATCAAGTTACATCAGAGCATCACTGTAATGCTACTCTTTATAATGCTACTGTTTATAAGGCTACTATTTATAATGCTACTATTTATATACAATAAGTTTACTCTTTATAATGCTACTATTTATAGCACTTATTTGGATATGCTTTTGTGACATGGATCCCATCTGCAGAGAAATATAAGGCAGATGAGTGTTTAATGCTCATTTGCTTTATATTCCTTTGTGGATCTTCGTATAATACTATTCACCTATAATGCAATGGATAACATAGCATTATAAAGAGACTATTCTATGTGTATTTATCAATCAGCAAGCAAGGTTATACATATGCGGGCTGATCTTTGGTATGATATACTATATAATTGACTATGTGGCCAAAATATATGTCCCATAGATGTTTTCTATTTAGTTTACTTGTAAATGTATATTACTATTTTATAATAATCCATAGCTGCTGTATCAATGCAAGTACCTATTTAAATATGTACCTACATTTGCTGTAAAATGGAAAGCTTTGTGAAGGCTTATTTAAAAAAGTTTTAGAGGTACAGTAATGTGCTTAAGAATTGGGACACCTGAAAATAACTAATTTTCCATTTGGAACAAATGGAAAATTAATTACTTTTAGGTGTCCCAAAATTTAGGTACATTGCAGTAGTTTAGTAAGGCACATTTGGTTGCTTACATGGCAATGGTTATTTTGAATTTTGGAAGAGATCTAATTGGGTGAAAAAGACACCTGGTGAAAAAATATAAAAATAAAACTACCACAAAGATATCCAGTTTTTCAGTACACTTATAATGTCCCAGACTTTTTAAGTTATTTTTGAAGAATATTTATTGAAACTATTTATGTATAAGAAAGTTGCAACTGATTAGGTGTATGCAGTTTTCTCCTTTTTATCCATTCATCTGCCTGTCCATCTCTTTATTAGTTCGGATGTGTGTATAAGCTTTGGCTCACAGTTTGTAGTTGTATGATTTGAAATATGTTAATATTAGCTCACAAAGCAAATAAGTGCTACATTTTCTAATTTACATATCAAAGTTACTGTTTTTACCGTAATTAGTGGGATGGCTAATCTGGTGATGCAACTGATAGAGGAGTCACCAGGGGCAGTTGTTCAAAGCACCATTAGCGCAACAAAGTCATTACCGTAACATGCCTAAGTATTGGGACACCTGAAATAAATAATTTTCCATTTGTTCCAAATGGAAGATTATTTATTTTAGGTGTCCCAATATTTAGACATATTACAGTAGTCATGGTTACAGTACTCAAAAAATCAACTTTGGTAATATTTTTTGCTGAAAATTTGTGAAGAACTTTTGCACTACAAAAACTGTGCACATTTTTTCAGCTAAAAATTACAATGTTTTTACGTATGATATGTTTGAAAATTCAAAGTCTTGTTTACTAATAATGTCATTGGTTTTGAACAACTGGGTCCTGAAAAATGAAAAATAAAAAATGTGATAAATTTGCTGGTAAATGGCAGAAGTGCAGGTCTTATTAGAAAGGCTCATTTGGTGGTCTGGTGCTACTGTTATAAAACTTTTTTTGCTCAGATCACAAAAATGAAAAAGAAAATGAAAAAAAAAAAAGTATTTTTTTCACAGTACCATTACATATATGTGACCCTCAGGGTGGAAAATGAAAAAGAAAACGAAAAAAAAAAAAAAAAAAAATTTTACAGTACCATTACATATGTATGTAATGGTACTGTGATTTTTTTTTTTCTCATTTTTCTTTTTCATTTTTCCACCCTGAGGGTCACAGATATGATACCATCAGCTGGGGCTCAGATCAGCTGAGTATGAAAATTCAGATGTGTTCTGAATAAATCCTGTGCACATTGTAGAACATTTTTATTGTTACCAGAGTTATTTGTCCCATTGATTCTCTATAGCTGACTGCTCAGCATAAGCCTTGTTTAGCTTTTTTAATTTTATTCAAAACTTAACTCGAGCATAGTTTGATCTGAGTTTGAAAAAAAGTTTTGTAAACTTGGAGCCTGACCTTGGTCTGCACTACTTGCTGAACATGCCTGTCCCCCAATTTTTTTTTCAATTTTTAGGGCAATTACAGTAATTCAGCTTTATATTAATCAGATTTTTGTAAACATGTACCGAGGCATTTTATGGCTAATGCTTGTAAATGTTTATTGGTTCACTGACATATGAGCTGCGACACGAGAAAACCAACTATGTGGTTGTGCGCCCAGCGCAGACTGATCAGCCTGGTCCAGGCTGATCAGAGTCTTCGCTGTCCGCATGAAGGTAACTTAGACCTTAGCTACCCTTTGAGCACTTAACGAAGGGTCTGATCAAACTTGGCGGAAACGTAGACTGATCTGAGTCTGCGCAGTGCGCACGACCATATTGTTGGTTTTGTCGTGTTGCGGCTCAATTATTTGCTATATTTCAAAGGGAGGAGACAAACTTTTATGACTACCTGTTTATTTGCCCTTTCCATAAGTAAATATACTCAGAACCCTAGATAAGGGGGAGTATTTGGTGATAATTAGGGATAATTTTTGTTCATTCTGGATAAAAACATTTGTTGTGACCCCTCATCTGAACCTTCTCATCAAGATGGTTCAGATGTGACCCCTCATCGAGACGGTTCAGATGAGGGGTCACAACATATGGTTTCAATGAGAAGTGAGAAAAATTATCCTTCAGTTATCATCCAATACCCCTCTTATCTAGAGCTCTGATACTTCTAAAGGAAAGAATTTGCTTCCCTCCTTTAAGGGTTGATCCTCCATTGGAAAGGGAGTTAAAAATGAATAAAACAGCTGTTTCTCTCCCTGAAATTGTATTTATGAACTTTATCTGCTACAGCACATTCACACTAAATGTTTAGATATGTACGAAGACTGGCAAATAGTCCAGGGGCCATATTAATAAAACGACTTAAGTGGTTGCTATGTTGTTGCTAGGGCTGAATTTCTATGAAGGAGATTCCCTACTACTATGAAATTTGCTCTTGAGGAACAGTCTAAAAAGACTGTTCCTCAAGAGCAAATTTCATAGCAGTAGGGAATCTCCGTCATAGAAATGTAGCCTTAGCAACGGCATAGCAACAACTTAAGTCGTTTTATAAATACGGCCCCTGGCCCTGAGTCTGACTTAGGCTGTTCTATACGAAATGCCTCAACAGGGCATATGGACTTGTCCTTCGCAATGGAAAAGATGAAATGATATAACAGCAGAAATGGTGGAAATGTCCAAATATTTAAGAGAAGAATGGTTGTTTGAAAAACTTCCACTTGACTTACTATTCCATTAATTATGGCAATTTGTAATCTTTATAAGTTACAAAATAAAAATCAGATTGATAATTTGTATTCTTTCATATGTTATTGACGCCTGCTGGTACAATGCAGTGATCTCACCTATATCTGCTGAGCCGCGACATGACAAAACCAACAAAATGGCATGTGCTTCCAGCGCAGAGATGGGATCAGCCTGGACACCCGCCCAGTCTCGTCAGAGTCTGCACTATGCTTAGACCAATAGCTACCCTTTAAATGCAAAGCAAAGACTTTGAATAGACTGGGTGGATGCCAATTCTGATCCGCCCAGGCTGATCTGAGTCTTGGCTGGGCGCACGTCACTTTGTTGGTTCTGTCGTGTTACGGCTCAGGTATACCTTGTCAGGGAAGCATCACAGTTGCTCACCACATCCTGCCCTAAACACCAGGGCCCAGTTGTTCAAAGAATTGTTAGCCTAACGAGCTCGTTAAGAGTTCAACTCGTAAAGTGTTTAAGCCTTTATTACCAAATACACTGATATTTTTGTTGAAAAAACATGAGACTCACATTTTTCAACAAAAATGTTGGCATATTTGAAATATTAATGTTTGAAATTTCAACGAAACGTTAACTAATAATGAATAATGTCGTTAGTTTTGAACAACTGGGCCCAGATGAGGAAGCAAAACATAAAGATGGCATACAGAGAAAAATAAGCAAAATGCCAAGACTGGTCAGCTTTTCCCAACAGAAGGCCTCAAGGCTACTCTAAACGGTGTACAAAAGAAAAGGCAGACAAACAGTGCTAATAATATCCACAACAGAAACACGGCCTCGGAATGGACTCATCTGATGCCAGAAGGTGAGAGTTAGGAGGTAGCTCAGTAGGGCTGATCTAGCGGTCCCCGTAAACGACGTTCCATTGCACACTGCATGGTCTTCCACACTCTTACCAGAAAATGCCAACTTTAGTACGAAATAAATGAGAAAGGTCTACTCTGGTAAGGGTGGTATAAAATAGTTATACCATGGTTTATCCGCCTGAACAGGAGATAATCCACTCGCTTAAGCTCGTGGATTATCTCGTACAGGCGGACAAACCATGGTATAACTATTACTTGTCACCCTTCTTTCGTCCTGATATGACTTCAGTACTGTTAAAAAGAACGTAAAATCGCAAGTCATCCACCCATCGTTTGCCTACTACCGTAAAAAATTAAGAATTGGAACACCTAAGTACCGTACGTGGTAGTCCTTAAAATGTAACAGTTTTGCAATGCAGGATGCAGGCTGAAAGGCAAACGGCGTAGACCCTGATTAGACCGCTTCTTTAGGACCAATCTGACCTTGGTCTGCCCTCTTTGCTCGGACCCGTTTGTCCCAGTACATAGAATTTGTATTGTATGGTCGAACATACGAGGTACAATCAAAAAGTTCTCGGCATCTTGCACTTCGGAATACCCAGGAATGAAAAGTTTGCTATTACTTTTCAATATAATCTCCCTTCATCTTGATGCTCTTTGACCATCGTTGTTCTAGTTTGTTTATCCATTCAAAATAGAAGTCTTTATCATGGTCCCCAAGTACTCATTTACTGCATCTATGAAACCTTTATTGCTTCCGAATTGTCTACTACGAAGGTTAGTTTTCAGCTTTGGGAAGAGATAAAAATCAGAAGGGGCTAAATCGGGAGAATATGGGGGAGGGTGTGTGTGTGTGTTTGTGTGTGTGTGTGTGTGTGTGTGTGTGTGTGTGGGGGGGGTGATGGTAGGAAGGAATTCGAAGCCGCATTCAGTAGCAGCAGCCATGGCAACTTGCGACGTGTCAGCAGGTGAGCAGAACGCCTCGAGACAACTTTCCACTCCTCTTCCTCACAATCTCCTGACGCAGCCGCCTTAGTTCTGCATAATATGCTTCGTTTATCGTGCGACCTTGCTCAAGATAATCAACCATGATTAATCAAGATCGAGGCCATCACCTTCCCTGCTGAAGAAACCCTCGTTTTCTAAGGAGGGGTGAGCCAGGGTGCTTCCACTGCATGCATTGCTTTTTAGATTCTGGATCAAAGTGATGGACCCATGACTCATCCTGGGTCACAACTCAGTCGATAAATTCCTCAGGGGGTTCTTCATAGCAAGATAAGAGATACCTAGAAATATCGAGCCTGGTTCTTTTCTGATCTTCAGTCAACATTCTGGGGACCCATCTTGCCGAGACCTTGGACATTCCTAAGGTGTCAGTCAGGATTGACTGAACTGCCCTAAACTTATGCCCACTTCGCTGGCTATATCTCGCAGGTTTCGCCTCCTGTCACACATCATGACCAGACTGTGTACAATCGCAACATTTTTATCTGTGGTAGCCTCTCTGGGACGCCCAGACTGTTCATCATCATCAACGCTCCCCTCTAACCCTACCCCCCCTCCTAAACTCAGCAGCCCATTTTTTCACTGTGCTATAAGGAGACTCCTTCCCAAGGGATTTCCAGGAAGTCTGCATGATTTTTTCTTGGGAGACATTCCCTTCATACAGAGGTACTTTATAACTGCCCTAACTTCCACTTTCTCCATTTTGTCAGTTTGACACACCATTCTCCTCTTTACAGTGACTTCCTGGTGTACTCAAAAGCGTCAGAATCCTATTCTCTCAACCAATAACCTTCAATAACATTAAATTGTCGACTGATCGGGATTTTGTGTCAATGTATTGAATCTAAGTATGTTGGGCCGAGAACTTTTTGATCGTACCTCGTATGCATGCATATGAATTTTCAGTATACCTTATATTTTGAAATGTAATACTGTGTTATTTTTAACTTACACGCCTGCATATGTTTTCAGTCAGCTAACAGTTTTTCTTTTAAGCATAAAATACAATATTTTGGTTTGAAAGATAATAGACGCGTTTGGAGAAAAACATCTAGACACAAACCGGGTAATACATGTACTATTCTTTATATTAGTGATGGATGGGTGACTTTTGATTTTACGTCCTGTGTAACAGCATTTCAGACTTCAGTCATATCTGGACAATGGGAGGATGATAATTAAATTAAGGCCGAGTGGAACGGAACCCTGTTTACGATTTGAATAGCCGGGTCGGGTAGCGCAATCGGTAGGGCACCTGACTCGTAAGTCAGAGGTCCTGGGTTCGAATCCCGGTCTGGCCACATACTTTCGTTTCTCCTTCCGCTGATTCAAGAAGTTACTGGCGAAAGTATGTGCACTTAGTACTGGTTAACCGCTTAGGAGGTCTAAGCCTGCCCAGGAATAGTGTGGTTAGGTTAACTGACGGTCCCGACATGACCTTAGTTGTTTACCGTGGACGTTAAGCATCAAATCAATTAATCAATCAAAAAAGCGATTTGAATGATTTCCGATTCCATCGGGTCTCGAACCCGGGCTGCTAGGACAGCAGACCAGCGCTTAACCTAATGAGTGCTAGCAACGTCTTTTCAACGTTGTTGCCACAAGGTCCCGTCTCTCTTTTAAGCTTTGGTCGTCTTTTATTTTTATGTTTGAAGGCGACGCACAAAAAAACCTTAAGCTAAAAAACGGAAGGGATACCTATGCGTCAGGTAAAGTTTGGTTTGATTTATCGAATGTTTGCGTATATGGATAAAATGATTACAGGAGCCCGGTTGGTAATAGCCAACAACTACTCGTAGTCTCAGTAACATAGGTTTGCTACTAGAATATAAATGATAATTATGTATTATGGAGAAAAAGATCTATTGTTTGTATGAGTAGTTACTATACTGGATCTTAACAACCGGGCTCCTGTGATTGTGATGCCATTGTTGTCAAAACAGTCATAATTCCTGTGCATCTAACTAAAGTATCAAAGTGTGGTTTCTTTTGTTTAATTCTCATAAGTATGTTTCCAAGGAGAATCAAGAACTCGCCCCTCTTGCCACCGAGTCTATCGGTGTCCTCCCGTTTGGCTCAGCTTCATGCCATCCGTATTTTTAGGGAAATTTCTGATTTTAGTTCTTGAGTAAAGCTAGTAGAATGGCAGAAATTTTGTTTCTTCGGTAGTATGGGACATATGTCGATTCCATCATTTTCGCTTCAATGATTTTATAGAGTCGGGTAACTTCGGACAGCGGGGAAATTCGGACACTGACATTGTTTCCTTTGTATGTCAGTTGTTTGGAACTAAAACAAAAATAACTGGCCAAGCAGTGAAAATCCTGATGAGACAGCTCATTATGATTTTTGGATTTTGGATCATCTGGATTTTTACTGTTAGCAATTGTATGTCCGAATTTACCCCATTGTCCGAAGTTACCCGACTTTTTAAATTTCATTTTATTACTTTATTTTCAGGCGTGGTAAAATCGCGCAATTACAGTTCGATATGGAGACTCAAAATCCAAGCTTCTGCAAAAAGTTAAAAGCTAGAGAAGTTATCGAAAATACCCCTGAAAGTGGCCAAACCGAAATTTCGGTTTGGCCACTTTCAGGAGTTTTGTGATAATTCAAAACCAACGTTGTGCACAAATATTCTCTTTTAAGACCAAGGGTCAAATAGCAACGTGACATTTTGACTATCTGCAGAAGCTTGATACATGTATTTTGATCCCAACTGGGACTGTGCGCTCGCCAGGCGTGTTTTTTATTTACATAAGCAACCAAAGACCATGACGGAGGTGACGGTAGCCGACGCCAGCGGTAAAACCATAACAATGCTGGATTTTGATGGCTTTAAATTGTCATTTTTCGGCCATACAGCGGAGTATATGAGAGATGTGTACGAAAATCTTCCCAAATTTGAATTTCGAGACGACGATATTTTTCTGGCATCCTACCCGAAAGCTGGTAAGATTTTCATAATTTTCGTAGCTGACTATTGATTCTGTAGACCACAACTGAGCTGCGACATAAGAAAACCAACAAAGTGTTTGTGCGCCCAGCGCAGACTCAGATCAGCCTAGGCATGCTGATCAGAGTCTTAGCTGTCCACTAGATGGTAGCTTAGACCCTTGGCTATCCTTTAAGCGCACTATGAAGACTCTCATAGGACTGGGCGAATGCCAAGGCTGATCTGAGTCTGCGATGGGCGCACAACCATTTTGTTGGTTTTCTCGTGTTGCGGCTCAACTATCAGTTCCTGTCTCAGCCGGAACATTACGACATCAAAATTTGACGTGTGTACGATATTGTGACGTATCGACGTCTCTGATGTCATTTTGATGTCATTTGCTTTCTGGGATGGGTGGCCCTTCTGTCAGAGTCTGTTCTTCCGTTTGTTTGTTTGTGTTTGGCATTTCTCCTTTTGCTGCCTTGTTTTCTACACTTTTGAGAAAGCAGTTTCTGTGAGTTTCATGTGTATTTTTAGGATGATACTTCAGTGTTTGTTGTAAAACCCTTGTTTAGGGCCACCTTTGTTGTATGGCCTCAACACACGTTTATAGGGAGAAACAAATAACAAATATCCCTAATAGTATAAGAAGACCTTGCGACTGCAATGCGACCGCTAAAGTGTGACTGATTTCATTCAGTGCGATTGACTTACGGCCTCTGCGACCATTGCAACTGCATCGTCTATCAGTCGCCGATAAATCGAGGGCGATAGGTTTTGCATATACTCGGCGATCGACTCGCAAACTTTCTGCAACTGCTCGCCGTAGGATTTACAACCAGTCTAGAGTGATCGGCGACCAGTCAGCGACCAGTCGGCGACTCTTCGACGTCTAGTTGCGGCTGAACGGCGACTGATCGGAGACTGGTTGTCGACCGCTCTGCGATCAAAACAAAATTTTGATAATAAAACGTTATGTTGACAAGGATGAAATCATTTCTTTGCAAGTTGTCAAGTTGTCTTTTTAATTTTGAGCTAGAAATCTGATCAGATGGGCCTCTTGCTTTAGTACCTTGATCATTTCAGGATGTGTGTGGACCTACGAGATACTTACTATGTTACTGACCGATCAGCTCACAGGACACACCCACAATAAAACAGCCGCAATGTTGGAAGCCAAAAACCAGAACTCCTTAAACGCAATTCCGTCACCAAGGATACTAAACTCACATTTGCCTTTTGACAAGTTGGTCCCTTCGTCTTTTCATGGTATTGGTAGGACAAGCAACAACATGTAACTTCTTTGTTCAGTGTTTGTTTAACACATTAATGCGCGCGCGCAGACGCATGTGTGTATTTTACGGCCCTTTCAAGAAATTTTAAAACATATCGGGTCGATCGGTTACATGTAGCAGAGGTGGATGAAAATTGGAGCCTCCGGAGATAAACCAGTAAGGCTCGATCCCACAGCGGTGAGAGATTTAATATCTCTTATCCACTAGGCTACGGAGACCCTGCATTGGCATGCGTATTTGTAGGAGTGTTGCGCTTGTCGTCATCTTAATGTTACAACTACATTATAAATGCATCAGTCTTACAATGACACCCACCGATCCGAGCTCGCATCCTATCTTTGAATCAGCATATGCATTTGCGTCTATTGATCAGTGATTACGTTTTTGGCTTCATAGATTCGCCATTATTCATGTGCTAATAATGCGAATAGAGAAGGCTCGTATCAAATTGCACAACTGGTCAGTCTGCTCAGAATTTTTGCATTAAGTGCATGTTATAAAGCCTGCTGTCTGTAACGTATTACATTGATATCTGGGTTAATATCAGCAACTACATCAGACAGAATGCGGCCAACCAGAGTCCGTGCTTATGGAAGCGTCCTAGTGACAGGTTAAAAGATATTTATCTCATACGTAGGAGATAGGAAGGCCTACGTAGGAGTTAGTCATACTTGGGAGTTAATAAGTCGTACGTACATGTAGGAGTTACTAAGTCTTACGCAGGACTTCCTGTCTCCTCCGTATGAGACAAATATTTTCTTAACCTGCCACTAGGACGCTTCCGTACGTGCTAGAGATAAATTCAAGACTCTATATGTAAATACATGTAGGATAAAATCGTCATATTTCGCGAGCGAAGAAAACCATTTGTTTTTATGGAGAGACTATAAGAGTTCCCCTACTTACATAATATATTATTCGGGTTGGTGAGGAATTTGGGTAGGTGTGAGGTGAGTTCCCCTACTTGGACATATATATTATTCAAGTTGGTGAGGAGTTGGGGCAGATGTGGGGTAGGGGCTTTCTTTCTTTCAACTTCCTGTTTCTTTATTATCTTTCAGATTGCCGCCAGACTTGGTGAAGAAGAAGTTAAAAACTGTTTATGTTATACGAAACTACAAAGATATTACAGTTTCTTTTTACAACTTTATGAGAGCCCTGGAACATTACCACTATGACGGAGAGTGGGGAGACTGGTTACAACTACATTTAGATGGAAAGTGTTGGTATAGAATTTAATTTGAGTTTTTAAATCCTTAACATTGGGCTAGACACGCCAGAGCAAACAGTGCTGACAAGATAAGACTGCTTTCGACAGAAACTTGTCATAATATGAGCCGCGACGCGAGAAAACAAACAAGGTGGTTGTGTGCAAAGCGCAGACACAGATCAGCCTTTGCCTCCGCCCAGTCTAATCAGTCTTCCTTAAGCGCTAAAAGGGTAGCTTAGGGTCTATGCTACCTTCATGCGGACAGCGAAGACTCTGATCAGACTGGGCGGATGCCTAGGCTGATCTTAGTCTCCGCTGGGCGCACAACCGCTTTGTTGGTTTTTGTCCTGTCGCGGGTCATTTAGATATGAAAACGAAATTCTGAAATCTATATAAAAATAAAATGAAACCTGATACCCCTTAAATTGGAAATGGGCCTATTCAAAGAGCCAGGTAGGAGAATACTTTTGTAATCAATGAGGTTAGTGCATTTCCAAGGAAAATCACTTCTGGCTAGAGCGAAAATCTATATGCATTCATGAAATGAAAACGCTGCATGAGAGTCCTCGTGTCAAAGAAATAAAACAAACAGACAAGGTTTCATTGGCTCATTCAGTAAATTAAAGGTATGCCTTATATGTTCCTGATCAAACGAAATCGAGAGTTCTTATTATAATTTCTTTTGCTGTTCAAAACCTTTTGCCCATTTTATGTTACAGGAAAGGACTACGTGCGTTAAGGCCATTTTTTGGCCCCCATCTGAGGCCAAAATATGAAAGTCGAGATAAAGGTATTTTATTGCGTGATTTCATTAGACCAATACTACTATTGTTTCATTTCAGTTTCAGTTTGAATCTTGCTGTGCATTAAGTATGGAAAAATGGCTGCTGAAACAGGCTAAAACCATGGAATTTGTCATTTTTGCTCTATTTTTAGTCATTCAGTTTACAAATTAGAATAGAGCACAACCTTTAACCAACAAATCCTTTTAACATATGATGTATATTGCTACAATTCACATCATATTGAAAGATTTTGTTGGTTAATGATTGTGCTCATACCTAATTCTTAAAAAAACTGAATTCTGCTGACAGCCATTACCTATAGTGTGCCTTTAATAAACATGGTGAAATGTATACCTGGCTTTAAGTGTACTTTCAAAGGCATAAGAACTAGGATTGAAATGTGATTTTAAGTAAACCTTCACAAACTGAATTACCCTAAAATGTTACCATCTTTCAATAAATTACGGTAAATATCCTAAAAATGTTGCATTGATTGAATTACCCTAAAATTGGACCTGTACCAGTTCAGCAGCTATCCAAAAGCAGCATTTTAGTAAGAGAAAATACTCTAGCCTCTGAGCAAACTGTTCCAAATAAAGTAGGAAGCTATCTAAACCTAAGATTCTGCATGTAAATTACAATGAAAATGATTTGTTATGATGCATACTGATAGATGCCAAGCAGAAATTGACTGATTTTGAAGTCAGCCAGCAAATAGTTTGAAATGTTGCCATTTAGTCCCACAAAATTGAGTGACACATTTCAGCACAGATATAGGCTGAAATGGACAGCAAAACAGTTTTATTATCATGTAACACTATATTTATGATAGTAATCCAATCTGTAATAAATATCATAAATAAGTTCTTTCAAGAGCAAGGGAAACATTCACTAGACTGAAGGTGAATCAGAGAACAAGTGAGCAGGGGATTAAGTATACCCCGGCCACTGCCTCTGCCTAATCAAAGCAATTATTAACAAAAAAAATTAATGCAAATCCAATATAAGTTTTGATGTCTGTGCTTGACCTTAGGGCAGCAGTGAAAATGATGTCAACTAAACAATTTCATTTTGCTCTACATGCTGATCAAGAGGTTCTATTCTTGTATACCTACACTATTAATAGCAATTATTTACAACGAATGCCTAAGCCCTAATTATTGATCACTGGTCCAACCCAGAGGCCCTATCCCGGGACTATTATATCCCTGGTCAAAACAACTCCTACAGAGATGTCATGAACCAAATATAAAAAGAAGCTGGCATGATGTATACGAGATAAGAGCAACAACAACAACAACAACAACAACAAAAAATAACGCAAAACTTTGAAGAAAAAATTTACAGACGAACAGACGGATGAAAACATATACTAACAAATGGCCTAAAAGTCAAAATTTATATATCCCATAATAGTTTGTACGCCGGATGTTTAATTTAAGACTCATTCAAAAAGAAAAATACAATTACATGCTACAAACATATATATACACACGACAATATAATTTTTCTTGTACAGAGAATGGCATAAGGGTCATGACCTTTGACCCCATTTTGTCCCCATATATAATGTCTGTCACCAATTTCCTTATCAGTTTCATTTAGGGGAATAACACAGCTATTATTCATACCAATATGAGTCATTTTGGTTGGGGGCAATTTTTGGGCCTTAATGCACGTAGTCCTTTGACACTGTCACCTCTGAGTACCAACATATTAATCTGATAACACAATTTTTTCCTTTCTTTTTTTGTACGTTTTTGCGTAATAGTATATTAAAATCCCAGGAAAGTAATGAAATTCGTTACTTTCACCATTGATTCATCCTCTATTTCAAGCCAAACTGTGACTTGGTCACTTTTCTCTCTCTCTCTCTCTCTCTCTCTCTCTCTGTTTTCTTTTATATTCCCTTCTTATAGTTTAGTAAGTTTAAGGTGAAGTTTGCATTTGCCTTCCCTGACAGTTCGAGTAGAATTACTTCTAGAGGCTGACTTTATATAAACTAGAGCTAAATGCTCTATGGAAGCAAACAGGAGTCACAAAATTTATTCCCCTTTGTACAGATCATCTGATGGCAGAAAAACATTGCGATGTACCAGCTGAATACGTTCGCTTGCTGCCAGTGGCATTCATTGATATTTCTGTAAGTGTTTCCAATAGAAGTTTGGATGAGACTTATTAAAAATAGTGTGATATGTCTCTGTTTCAGTGGTGTTTGAGGAATATTTCCGCTATATTCGTGGCTGGGAAGAGACTATTGAAAACTCGGTTCTACCGGTTCATGTTGTATACTACGAAGATCTAAAATCGGTAAGCATCATTGCTCTTCAACGATTTAGATATACTTGATTTTCATAGGACCCATGTTTGCAAACTGTGCATGCACACAGACCTAGGTAGATATAGGTGCTTATTTGCTTTGACTGGCATCTCGGATCTATGAATTGTGCCGTCACGGTGGAGACTGCGAACACGCGCATCGAAAGGTTTGAACATGATTGAAAGTCATTATGCCTATCTATTAATTGAGTCCATTTATCAATAAAGGGGTTTCTGGGTATTTCTTTTCCCTTTTTGTCTTACACGTATTTAAAGCAGAAATACCCATTTGTCCTATGCAAATAGTGTAGACCCTGGTCAGAAGCTGCCGCGACTTTGTGGCATCTGGTCTGGGTCAGCACTCAGTCTGTTTGTCTGTGTTTCTTCTATGGAACACTAGCATAAGTGGGCTTATAAAGTGCAGCATATTTATTCTGTATTTCGGCTGTTAGAAGTGCCCACGTAATAGAAGTGATTTTTTTTTCACCAAAGCGTTGGTAGGCTACTGTCGCTTTAAAGTGAGTGAGTAAGTGAGGACGGGCTTAACGCCCCACCAACACACAGGTCATACGGAGATGGGTCACCTGTTAAAAATTTAATCCGAAAGACTGGAGAGCTGCTGATCGAACCTGCGACCTCTGGATTGGCACATGTAGTCTTGCGCCTTATCATTTTACTACGGCCCTCCTTCGTTTCAACGTAGATGCAATGTTATTTACTTAGTCGTTTCAGTATATACATCAAGGTTAGTTGGTTAAAGGCCCTGTGAAATGTGACATTAAAAGCATACATTTACACATGATAGTTGATATGTTATTTCAGATGCTTCTGGTTTCGTAATATGAGTCAAGTAAATCCCATGATCATGACAGCCAAAATAATGGTCTGACTAACTCGTCGTTTGACAAGTTCGATAGAATGTGCCCGCCCATTGGGAATTACATACATTGCAACTCACTCTCAAATCATGCTTTCCAGGACACACTGAAAGAAATAAAGCGTCTAGCAGAGTTTCTGGGAGTGAATCACAAAGATTCAGTTCTAGAAGACATCTCGGTGAACTGCCAGTTTGACGTAATGAAATCCAAGTATTCAGACGAACCATTTACAGATTCTGTAAGATTTAAACATGGAATGCATTTCTTTAGAAAAGGTATGCTCTCCCTCCCTCCCCCCCTCTCTCTCTCTCTCTCTCTCTCATGAGCCCGATTCCTAGTGAATGCGGAGAAGTTTCACCAGTAAACGTTATTCATTATCATCCTCCCGTCGTTCGGATATGACTGAAATACTGTTGAAAAGGGCGTCATATCGCAATCCATCCATCCTATCTAGTAGAAGTAATTTGCAAACGACCAAAAAGCAGCGACATCTGATAAAATGGATGTATTCATTTTGAAATGTAAATGACTACGTGCAACTTTTGGCCCCTAGATTTTCCTGAAAAATATCAAAATACTGCAAGTGCTTGACTTGCAGGGCAAAATTTGATGAAATGGTTGCAATTTATGGATTGGATACAATTTGTTTTCAGATGACCTATTTCTAGGCTAGAAAGAGCCTTTCAACATGCAAAAAAGTAGTAAAAATACCATTTGCTGCTTTTTTGTTTGACAGTTTCCAACAATTGGTGCTCACAGAGCATACCCATACACCAACACGATATTTAAATAGGTTATTTTTCTCGAAATTTAAATATTTGTGACCCGTCGCACAAAAAGGGACGAGTTGGGTGTCCTATAGCGAATTTTAGTTTTATGTCTCTGTGAATAAGCAAATCTAAGAGGATTCGGAAAATATAAAAAAATTGGTGGCTGTTGGCCATTTTGGGGCTCAAATTGTCTGCAGAACGTAGGTACCGTCATGAATCGTCACAAATGTTTTGATGACGTTGTGGTGACGTCGCAAAGTAAAATCGTTCAGAACTTGTAACTGATAGATAAAGTAAATGTTTGTTTTGTGTGCGTCCTTGGAAGCTTTGTTTGCTGAATAACTATTCCGAATTATGCTTCGCGGGGACTTCTTCCTGCAGGTATGACAAAGAGATCACACACTGGCATCAAATTAAACAAATAAGCATTTTGATGTACTATCAAGTGACATGCACATATATGAGCTGCGACGCGACAAAACCAAGACGGTGGTATTTGAGCCACACGAAGACTCAGGTCAGCCTGGACATCCTCCAAGTCTGATCAGAAGCTTAGCTGTGCGCGTAAAGGATGGCAAAGGGTCTAAGCTACTTTCATGCCGTTGCATGCGTCGGCGAAGATTGATCAGACTAGGCGTTAGCCTAGGCTGACCTGAGTCTTCGCTGGGCACACATGCCACTTTGTTGTTTTCTATCCAACTATGCGTGATGGTTTCTGCAATTTTAACGGGCGCCCGTAAAAATAACGGGAAATGGACTAGCAGCTGGTTTCTAGTTATGCTACCGTAAAATCTTCGGATTTTTTACAAGGTAATGGTAACTGATGGTATTTTCCTTGTTTTTGTCCAAAAAGAATGCAATTGCTTGATAGAACCGCCTCATTCGGCGATTAAGCGGTTTTAACGAGTAGTAACCATCTATGTTTTGAGACCGAATAAGTAAAATAATGCCGTGTTCACGAAAGGTGTAGGCCAGTCTGACAGAGTCTGGTAAACATCCTCGGCAAAATATTCTAAAATTTCACGCGTACAACATCATTTACCAGTTTTGGTTAGACCCTGAATTCTAAATTTTTTTTTTGCGAACTCGAACAATGCTCCACTTTTCCCTCTACAAAAATGGGTTTTCAGTGGTGTTCATTACACAACCTTGTCAACATGTTGCTCGCATTATTTTCTTCCTTTTCTTACATGAAATCAGTCCAAATTTCATTGAAAATGCCTGGGAAATTATAGAAATGACTGTTTTAAGGAAAATGAGTAGCATGGCGTCATTCCGCAAAAAGAAAGAAAAAAAAATGGAAAGAAAAAAATGGACCAGTTCACGCCTGCTTATTATCTCCAGAAGCACAGTAGCGTGTTGTGAATAGAAAATATTGAGGGGATGTCTGGTTGCGCCGGAGGGGACTAGAAATTGGGATAACACAAAGGTTAGTGAACCAGTTGAACCGAGATTTATTCTTCTCCCATGTCAAGTCTCCAAAATCGGGGAATGTCATGAAAGCAACCCTCTATTCATTCTCCCATAGGTGAGAATCGAATTTGAAACCAGATTCTGTGTGTAACAGCAGAAATCCGTTTTGCCCTGGAGCAAGGGTAATCAATATTATGCCATTTTGACGCAATGCGAACAAATTGGATACATATTCCTGAAGTTGTCCAGCGTAAATAATTCCATCCATCACCATAGTAACTTTAAAGGGCTTTAATGTTAATGTTCTTTACCGGCCGAACTATATTTCGTTACTATTCGTTTCCAAGAAAATGGGCATTTTGTTGAGTTTTATGATTAAGGGGATCGGATGTGCTTAAATGGATAGGTTATGATTGAGGGGAGTGTGAAATATTGGTTTGGTGTTTGTCCCTTTTGAGTCATTATATATGTTTCTTGGGCGAGGTGAGGCTTGGTTGGCAGGTGCCCTGGTACCCAGGGTTTGGTAGATCCGTTTGTATACGGTAGTCGATGTGCGTAGGTATCTAATCTCCACCTTCGGAAGTTAGAGTGACTTATCTTCTCTACTCTACTTTTCTCTGCTCTACTCTTCTTTACTCTACTTTAGGCGGACAGTGCAGTGCATCACAATGCCGTATAGTAAGCTGTTAAATGTAGTAACGTACTATTTATTTCAGTTCTGTACATTGTTCCTCCTTCCAAGAGGACATCCGAGTAGACCAGGCATCGCCACCACGGTAAACTAACAGGAAGCCATGAATGGGGTAACCGCAAAAGCTGTTTCCCTTTACATGAAGTAAACCGAGTTCTAGCCTAAAGACTGTTTCACATCAGCCTTACGGCAGCCGCACGGCCCTCTGCGATCACATTTCTGGCAAAAATCGCTGGGTTTTGTGCGGCAGCCGCAAGATCGTCGTACGAATTTTAGACGTCGCAACGTCGTCGCAACGTCGCAAACTGAATTCTCAACATGCACATTATTTCTGCGATTTTTGGCAATCTGTGGACGCCGCAAGGCTGCCGCACGACAGTCTTGAGACAATCGCACGATTGACTCACGATTTTGCAGGAGTTCGCAAGTTTGCAGGCGGGGCTGCTGTCAATCATTTCTTGTGTTTGTCTTCCGACGGTCGCAAGACAGCCGCACGAGCATCTTACGACAGTCGTGCGTCCTGACAGAATGCTATCGCAAGAATGTTGCGAATCGTAAGACAATCGCGCAAGTCGCACGGCAGCTGCATGACAGCCGCACGGCCGGCGCACGACAGTCCTACGATTGTTGCGTCACTTGCATCTCCCTTAAAAGTAGATCGGTACTCATAGTCTAGACTCCAGAGAAGAAGCAAGCCCCCAGCGAAACAGATCCAGGGTTTTCCCACCAACACCTCGCTCGTCCTCTTCTACCTTGCCGTGCTCGGATGAGCAGCACCCGGATGGCGGCGTGACGCTCTTTTTCATCACGAAGCCTTCTTCTAAGAAGGACAATACGCTGCTGTGGGATAGCCATCAGATTCCAATGTGGCGTCGACAATCGACGGTGACACTATGAGGGTTGCGGGTGGTGCTCTTGCATTTTGTTCGTCATTCGAGGCTTCGTACGATGAACGTACGGTCATCGTAAGACATTCGTGAGACAGCCTTGCGAATTCTTGTTCGTCGTACGATGCCCGCAAGATTTTTGACAAATTCTTACGACCGTCTCACGACAGTCTTGCGACAGTCTTACGGCAGCTGCACGGCCATCTTGCGGCAGCCGTACGAAATGTTTATTTTTCCTACTTTTAAGCTGCAAAATCGTGCGACCCGTGAGGCAGACGTACAAACATCGTACGGCTGCCTTGCGATCTCTGAGATCACGGTGGACCCGCCCAGATACACTGCGAATTTGTCTGCGATCTGTCTACGGCACCCATGGCCTCCAAAATCGTACGAACAAAAAATCGCACGGCTGATGTGAAACAGGCTTAAGTGATGGCAGTAAACAGACGCACAAAATATTATGGCCATCCTATGCAGCATTAAACTCGTACAAATAAAGTTGTTCGGGCCATATAAATATACAAATTAGCTGATACAGGATTAGGATTTCTAATAGTTTGAAGAAAAAAAAAGAAAGAAAATGAGATTCGAACTTACACGGGACAGCTCTTATGTCAGCAACTCAGCGGACGAAACCACTCGCCTACCTTACCACATGACACAATGAGCAGAAAATTAAAATATATAGCTACGAACACACTGTACGTCTTTCCTTTTTTATGCTAATTTTCTCTTCCTCCTCCCCCCCATCATTAACTAAATCTACGGTCTCTTTATCACCATCTTCTAAGCTTAGGAAACAAGTATCGGAAAGGAAATTTGACTAAAGTTGTTGTTCGACTCATATTTTCGCGGCATCAAAACTTCAATAGATCTACTCTTCCAAGGGACGCAACTTTATTTACGTCAAATATTTGACTGGCTGGCGGGAATAAAAGCCACCCGAAATAAAGCCCGAAACGATTGACAAAAACGAGGGCACCTGTTTATCGCGCAATTGAAATTAATAAGTCGTGACGTCAACGTTGAAACGTAATTTCTTGAAACAACGTCATCCACCCAACTCGTCCCTTTTCGCGCGACGGGTCACATTTGTGCTTATTGATTTCATTTTTTATTGTTTGAAACCGCTGAAGAAGCCAAAAGGCGAAAGCGCGAAGGGTAAGCACACTGATAGGCTGCTTCCGAGCATATGCTCGGAAGCAGCCATTCAGTGTGCTTTATTTTCAGTTTGAGAATGTACTCAACTGTTATAACTCCGGGCCAGTTTTAAATCATTTTACAGTGTAGCATCCCGAGCGGATCCAGTGTTTCCAAAGTATTGTGTTTGTTAGATGTATTTGCCTAAATCTTACTATATACATAATCATTAACAGTGCATTCCTCAATATATTACCTAAGCGCTTTCTTCAGAGATTTCAAATAATGAAAAAATAGAAACAATAGGCAAAAACGTTTACATTTCGAGAAAAAAAATCTGAACATTAATAAAGATAAGCTCCTAAAAAACAAACAAGCGAACAAACTATTCCCCTTATCGGGAACCATGCTTTTCAAATTATGAAAACAAAATGACTGAACAAGCTAAATGTTATGCAATTGTCTTGCACAAACAAACGCTTTTGGTGATAATTCGTTGAAATAAATTCGAACTTGTGCTGAAATATATATGATACCTACTACTTATTTACTTATTGAAAGGCACAGATGAAGTTAGGCTACCAAAATCATTTTTGTTTATTTTTTTGTTCGTTCAAGCTTTATTTATTCATTTTTAGGTCTCGTGGGTGACTGGAAGAACTGGTACACTGTAGCACAGAATGATATGGTGAATGAGGTTATAAGAACAAGAATGGACAACTATAAAACAAGTATTCATTTCGGCGGGAAATATCTACTAGACAGCTATGAAACTTAATAGGAATTGCATACTTCTCATTTGCAGTGATAAGGAAAACAGCTGGATGCAGACCGAGTCCCACATCTCCTTAACTGACAAATGGACTCATCAAATTACAAGAACAGAGGAGCCCTACCAAGAATAAATGGACTAACTTATAACAGTGCTATGAACGAACGGTAATTGTCATGTCGCTCCAAACAAATCTGGAAAATTTGAAAAAGACAAATAAAAAAAAGGCTATCTTTTCATGAGCAACAGATTCAGTGTTGTGCAAGAGACAACAAAACATATAAACTGATACACATCAGGATCGCCAAAACACAATACTACAAAATAAGCCAAATGCTTCTTTTATGTAAAACAGCCGCAGGAGGTGCGGAGACAAAGAGATTTTCCTCTCCGTATGGTGACACCAAAATAAAGAATGTAAATGACGATACCCAGGAATGGCTACTAATCTATCATACATATTTATTTATATATATGTTGTGATTTCACGCAGGGTAATTGATTACTGGCTGTTCCAAGGCGGCACTTCTAATGTGGTTCGTCACATGTGTTTTTGTGTCTGTGTATCTGTCCCGTCTGCTAGCAATCTGTCCACCTGTAGAGCTGCCAGTAGCCTGGGTCCAGTCGTCAATATTTTTTTAATCCTATTCTAATAAAGAATAAATAAAATTATAATTATTAACCTTTTGTAAATATTGAAATTTTTTGTCAATAAAATACAAAAAAAAAAATGATCAGACTGGAACCCAGGCTAAGCTGCCAGCTTTGCTACCTGTTAATTTTTTGTAATAAAAAAAATTGAAAATAGGTAAAAAAGATTTTCTATTTGTTTCTTCTGGCATGTTCTTGTGATCCGTATAGATGCTTTCGTTGGTCAGTCGTGTCAATTAACAGATGTTTTTGTTGGGTTGAACCATTACAGAAGCTAAGGGCGAGGGCTGGCATCCAGTAAGACTAGTTTCAGCCCCCCGCCCCCCCACCCCCCTACACACACACATACCAGTATTCTATTATTGACCGCTCCTAGGCAGTACTTCTGTTGAGATTCCTCAATGTTATATGTTCTTATGTCCATATGTCCGTTTGTCTATAGTCATCTAGCAATAAGTCACTTATAAAGCTGCCCATTTTGTTTCCTGTCTTGTTTTTGTAGTTTATTTAAAGTAGGAAATAGGTAAAATAGATGTTGCCGCTGTTTTCAGTTAGGGTAGCTGATGTAGAGTGTCTGTCGTAGGCCGTTATCAGTTTATGTATATATTTCATTCCCTTTTGGTTTTGAGGGCGGGATATGGGATCTGCTTGTATCATTTCCTGATCATTGCCTACTGTTTTTACTTTTCAGATTAACGCTGCCCCTCTATTCAATCCATTGGCTTACACATTTTCATTTCTCTCTTTTGATAGTATATGCACAAAGCAAATTTTAAAATCTAATAGTGCTGGAAATCAGAAACTTGCTCCAGTGGTGTTGCTGACGCCCCAGGGATCTCCAGGTGTCTCAATACGTTTTGGCTGTCGAGTCCTCATCTTTGCTTCATCACGGTCTTTTCTTGATTTTAATTGTTGACCGTGATGACTCTCTGATGAGTTAGGGGACCTCCATACGAACCGAACTACCAACTAATTATGTGCACCGCGGCGGAGGGTGAGGGTGAAGGTTTGGGCTCAGTAACACCGGTTTAACCCCCCCCCCCCAGTAGTTATTACTGACCGTCCCAAGGCGGTACTTTCGTTGCGGTTGCATTTGTTTTATGTTCGGTGCTGTTTAATTTATTGTGTTCTCATTTTAAGCCTTCTATGATAAAAATAGAAAATAGGTAAAAATAATTGTTAAATATTTTTTGTATAATTTGCTTAGTCTGTTGTAACCCTTCTGTTGGACAAAATCATTTAGTTCAATAAAGATAGCTGAGTTGCCACCTATTTGGGAAAGAGCTGCTGACTCGGCTTATCACTTGTAATTTATTGTTTGTTGGGATGTCTTTGTCAATCTTTCCCTTTGATGTTGGGGATAGGGTTTGGGATCTGATTCAGTCAGTTCCTGAAGTGTAGTTACTCTTAAAATTTGCTTATTCTAATATATGCTTATTCTAATATATTCTCCAATTTATTGAATGTGACGTCGTCTAAAACTGATCCTTAAACCATATGCGGACAGTAAAAGACAGTGGGACCGCTGTTCCAAAATTAACCTGAGCAATTGCGCAAATGATGACATGGTAGTCTTCACTTCTTTCCGAATCCACTAACTGCGGGAAGGAAAAACTGATAAGACTATGCGGGTGTGCAAGTTAATTTGCATGTAACAACGCGTAAATGTATTTAAGTCAATAAACGTTTAACTAGAATGTCTGGCACAAAAATAATTATATTGAATAAAATAAAACAAGATAATAATAAAAAAACAACAGAAGATACCCACCAGGAAAGACAACAATCACAAAATGCAACCCACCGAAGCTAGATATACAAACGAAGAACCGGTACTCTCTTTATTCGGTCATTGTTTTCTTTGACATTTAACTCGATCTTTCAGGAAGAGACTGTACGCATTAACAAATAGGGATATTGATTGAGCCTCATCCAATCATATGTATGAGGCTCAACGTAGATTCTTATTTGGTTATGTCTGATGCAGTAGCTTTCATGATCGACTCTTGCAATCTTAAACGGTCTCATGTACTGAACAGATAATTGAGTCGCGACACGAGAAAACAAACAAAGTGGCATGTGCGCCCTGTGAAGACACAGATCAGTCTGGGAATCCGCTCAGTCTGAACAGACTCTTCGCTTTGCGCTTAAAAGGTAGCTAAGGGTCAAAGCTACCTCCATGCGAACAGCGAAGGCTGTGATCAGAATGGGCGGGTGCCCAGGCATATCTGAGTCTGCGCTGGGCGCACAACCACTTTATTAGTTTTCTTGAGTTGCTGCTCATATATCTGATAAAGTTTCGAATCAGGGTTATTTGCATGGTTTCAGATTTTTTTGTTGCCTCTTATTATGACCGTCTGAAGATTTGTTTCCTTTATTTTCCTCCACTAACTTAATATAAATTACACTTTGCTGTATTTCAGTTACCGATGTCTTCAGTGTACACGCGATAACTGACACCAATGTCTCATTCTATTTCACCAACTGTTTTGAAGAAAAAAGAAAAAAAAAACTATTCATGCTTTTTATGAAAGATAAGGTGTACGAAATTTTAGAACATTATGTACCGTATATCGGAGTACCGTATATTTGTGAGATGGCAGATACTGGCCATGCAGAAGTTATGCTTGGCAATGGTAATCTGACTTTGCACCAGTTTACCATGCTTGAGCAGAACTGGTCTTTGCCTTGCCCCGATGACACTCAATATCTAAATCAGAAGTAGCCGTATGGCCCATGTTCCTTTTTTGAATATGTGCTCTGCTTTTAAATGATCTCTTTAAGATTTTTAAGTAAAGAAGCAGTCCGATGAGTGCATGGATTTTCTGTACTTAATTGTTTTCCGACCACACAAATATTTGTAAGGAATTAGAAGGCAAGTATAGTTAATATTAAATCCAACAGGAAAACAGAAAACTCAGCCGGCATATTCCAAACAATCCGAAGGCTGGTCTTTGCATGTGCTTTAGATAGCTTTTCATTTGATATGTCCTAGTTGAAAGGCTATGCATTTCTCTTGACGAAATAATTTGTATACATGTAGTTAGAATGCGGTTCCTCAAGGTAACATCTAAAATTGCGCGTGCGAAAACATCCGTTCAGTGCCCCCAAAATATCTCTACAATCCGCTCCAATGCATTAGGGTAGAGTCGGGTAACTTCATACATTGGGATAAATTCGGACATACCATTGCAAAAAGAGCTCCAAATGATTAAAATTGATGATCTAGAATAAGAGTATAAACCAATCAAAATTTTCTGATTTCTCAGAATATATCCTCTGATCTCAAAGGACGAAAACAAATAATAATCTGCACAATGGATGATGTACAGGGAGACGTTTTACGGTCGCCGCACGGCACAACACCAGCTGCAGTGAAGTCAAAATCTAAACGGCTTTCTTTAAGAGCAGAGAACACGTTCAAAAAAGAAACATGGGCCATACTTCGCAGTTACTATTACAAGAATGTGTTAACAAGCTGACTGTGCAGACCAGTACCCATCATAATGTATTTATTTATGTGGCTTCGTAAGGTACAACTACGTTCGCGGGTTAATATGTTGGGCCTTTCACTTAGTGTCTGCGACGGGTTTGTTCGTCAGGAGTGCGAATTAGATGTGCTTGGAAGGGAATGTCTTTTGCCTGCCGAGGTCTGTCCACCAACAGTTTTTCGAATGTTGAGGTTTGGCAACAAATACAGAAAGATGTACCTGTTGCACTAAAATTGATAAGGGTACGTTTATTAGTATTGACACCTCTGTTTGTTGTAGAGAAAGATATTGCTAGTTCATCGTTTCACAAATTTTATCATTCTTGACACCTTGCAGTCGTCCGAGTTTGCAGTCACAAGAATTGGAGAATCTTTTTCAAGTACAGCCAGAGATATGTTTTCACCTTTGCAAACCGAAATATACAATATTTCTCCCGTGTCCGAGGCTAAAACAGTTATTTCATTCTCACAGGCTACGTATATTTTTTCACCGAGGAGTAAGACGAACCGCGGGCGATGAAGACCATCGGTTTGTTTCCATACGACTTTCTTTCGGTCTAAAGAATGTTTCTGCAATGTTTCCAGAATAGAATCACAAATATAGACGCTTCTAGTTGAAAAATCGTACACTGCATGTTTCGAAACGGACAAGGATGGCCTGGGGCCGCGTCTGCTTAATCCGGAAATCATAAGTCGCTTTGGACCTGTGCTAAAACTAACTGAGTGGATAATGTCACCCGTTGAGTTAACAATGAAAACATCCTTGTATGAACAAAACACAAACAGATTCATCTGGGTGTCGTATCCTAAACTTTGAAAGGTCCTTATATGTCCTGTTACAGTTATATGTTTCTCAACTTCAAGGTTTTCTTGTAACAGTCTTAGAGTAGTTACCATTGGCTGGTGCTGACAAGCAACTGCCAGGTTATCCCCTGTCATAGCACATATATCTTTGATACTCCGACTAGATTCAAATTTTATCCCATTCATATAAGTTCCACATACTTTGTACAAATGGACATAGTCATGACTTACATCACATACCACTAGGAAGGTATTAAAAGCAACGAGTTTTGTAAGCTTGCACGGACTCCCTCCATCGCCGTGTTGCTTTAGGCTAACATGATCTTCATTTAATTGAGTCTTGGATCTTTCATAAACATGGTCGTCTTTTGTCTCTAGGAACAGGCTGTCGTAGGCGTCTTTGCTGCCTGCCATATCACTGCTGAAGTCACAGCTGTGATTAATAACAGGAGGTGGAATGTCATTGCCTTTAGGCTCAAAGAAATAGCCGCGCTTGTCATTGCTGTCCAAATCTGAATATAATTGCACTTCTTTTCTCAACTGGAACGTCAAATCTAATTTCATTTTGCTTTCGAGTTGACTGAAATCCTGTGTGGGCATTTCTTCCTGTATTTCTTGAATGTTGCTAGAAACTTGTCTATGAAGACCAGTAGCCGCGTTATCTGTTTCGTTAAGATGATCCACTAAGGCTTGTAATTTGTTTTCAACTGTTTGTAATTTAGCCATACAGCACAAGACATCGTCAGTTTTACCTTTAATGATGGTCTTTACACTTTCTTGAGAGTTAGCTGCAAGGGTATTCGTCTTTTCAATAAGTCTATATTTAATCTCCTGAATATTTGCAAGAGACTGGATGTCAGTGTCATTGATATGTTTCAGATGGTTTTCTGTGTTATCCTTTGCCTTCTGTATGTCTTGTGTTAGCTGAATAATACTCCGTATGTAATCATTCCTGTGCTCATAACATTCGGTCATTTCAGTGATATCACAGTCAACATGATATTTATTTAAAAGGCAACCTAAACAGAGTCCAATGCTGTGTTTTTGGCATGAGGCAACTGCAGCTTTCTCGGTATGATTTTCGCACATCTGGCTAGCTTCTTCATCTTTCAGTGATCTGTTAAGCGAAAATAATAGATTATATACAATGACTACATTGACTGTTGAAGAACCATATATGAATGTATAGAAAAATTAACAATTTTTTTTTACCCGTCGAAGGTTGTTTAAATTGTTTACAAAAAAGTTACCGTCGTAAAATGCTTAGAAATTTATATCATTTTTAAGATCAATAATAAGAGTTTATTTTAGTTAGGTCTGTCTGCAACTACATACAATAAACTAACACTCTAACGAGAAAGCAATGATTTGTGGACAAATGGATGTATGGCTGGGCGCGTAGATAGTTAGATAGATAGATAGATAGATAAATACTTTACCGTGCCATTTTTTCTAACGTTTGTACACTCCTACCACAAAATCCGGCATATATATTATAAATGTGTATGAAACGAAACAATATTCATAGTGTTACGAACTTTTCTTTACACTGTAATTGTAATACTTTAAAATAAGCAACGTCGCGTGACCACGCACGTATCGGCAGGTGCAAACAATGAAGAGTCAGATCAGCCTGTGCATCTGAATAACTCGCAGGTCGCCTCAGAGTCTCCCATCTTTACAGGCGCTATGGAATTGATATAATGCAAAGCGAAGAAAATGCGAGATATGCAGTTTTATCTTTGCCTTGGCCATACACACATGCCACAAGGACCCTTTGTCGATTCGAAACTCAATAAGGCACAAATAACATTTCTTTGTCATTCAGTCATTGATGGCTTCAATGCTCTTGTATTGGCCGACGTCTCAAAATAATAGTCATTGGCAAAACCTCGGGTAGATTTATCCGAAGATATGCTGCAGTTTGTGTCGCAGTCCCTTTCACGTTTATATACACGTCCTATATATAACAAACGTTGAAAAGACCTCACCATATGACGTCGCTGTTATTCAGTGGATAACGTCGTGTCATAAAAATCGTATGACCATACGTGTAATAACACTTTGACGCGTACACGTAACGTCATTGACAGCGTCCATGTAGACAATGTGTTAACTTTCCTCATTGAAATAATGTTCAGTTTGAAAGCGTTTAAATCCCATTTCAAAGGATCATATGATAAACAGAATCTCGTTTAGCGCATAAAGGGTAGCTAAGGGTCTGAGCAAGCTCCATGCAGACAGTGAAGACTCTGGTAAGACTGGGCGGATACCCAGGCTGATCTGAGTCTTCGCTGACCGCACATGCCACTTGGTTAATTGTTTTGTGTTGCGGCTCATATGGCTTACTTTGTCTTTTCCTTTTCACCACTTACAATCACGGCAATATCATTGATACACCCATGCTGCACACATAGGTAAAATGATTGACAGGTGAACTTAACGCGTGTGCATGAGGTTGCTAGGCCGCTATAACCCCAAAACCCCGGGCCTACTTCGATTGAGGCTCAATCCGCGGCTATAGCCGCTGTTCCATAAATAAGTCATTTCGTCCGATAAGAATCATCCGATCATATTTTAGCGACCATTTTTGTGATCTTCCTACTGGGTTTGATACATATTCAGTGATTGGTCAAATTTTTCTCATCCGTTTTTTTTTTTTTTTTGGCTATGGCTCGGACCACACCTCTGAGAATGGCCGCGGCTATAGTTCCAGTCGAACATCAGTAGCTCGGCTATAGCCGCGGCATTTGCCCCAGGCGAAGTAGGCCCCGATGTGTCGGTGTTACATGATGACATCTGAACTGCCTCCCTTGTAAGGGCGCGAGGCATGTCAGAAATGGAGTCTTGATTGTGGAAGAAAAATATTAAAGGTATTTGTTAAGCCTCATTTGCCAAAACTAGGTTTTAATCAACGATTCCTACGTGATATGGGTATTTTAAGAGTCGGCAGAAAAACTGCTTTTTTTCGCCGGATATTTAGTATTTGAACATATTCTCTGGCAGAAATAGCAAATATGCCGGCCATCACATGATATATGTATTCATCTATTCCACTACCAACTTCATTTTCTTATCTGCAGCTATTTAATTTAAAAGAAATCAAACTGTTTATGTAATGGAAAATTTATAAATCTACAATGGTTTTCGTCTCAATACCAAATACCAATATGGCAGTACCATACAGAAGTGGAACTTTAGCATTTGTTCAAATAAGGGGTGACACTGAATCGTGGGCGAATCTGAGTGGGTGGCTAAAATTCCTTGTTTTGACATTACACCACCAGAATACAACGAATCTGACAGTGAAACTCCCTATAATGCATCAAATAGCTCAAGCAAGAGCCTTCGTAAAAGATCTATACCGGGTCTAAGATAGTTCTTTATTGATGAGATACCCACAATATGCCTGCATCGGTTTTAAACTTGGAGTGGGAACGAGATATTTTTGTCTGTGGACAGTTCGCTGATTTTGAAAACCTTCGAGAAATAGTAGGTAACCGAGCAGTGGCAGAATAAATGAGCCGCGACACGAGAAAACCAACAATGTGATTGTGCGCCAAGCGCAGACTCAGATCAGCCTGGGCATCCACCCAGTCTTCGCTGTCCGCATGAATGTAGCTTAGACCCTTAGCTACCATTTAAGCCTTTAGCGAAGTGTCTGATCAGACTTGGCGGATGCCCAGGCTGATCCGAGTCTACGCTGGTCGCACAACCACTTTGTCGGTTTTCTCGTGTCGCGGCTCAAATGTGCTTTGGTACAGGATCGCTTAAAAACATCGATCCAGAAGGAATATGTTGACCGAACAGCTAAAACAACGGTAAGTGTTTAAGACACATGAGGCTTTGCCGGTCACACTATTTCTCTTAAACTAGTAGTCTTCATGTGTAAAGTGACAATGGTATTAAGTTTCTCTCTGCGATTTAAAGTTCCCTGAGGTGCAACGCCTTTGTTTTAGGTGAAATATGAACGAGTATTGTTACGGTTAAAAAGTCTAGAGATCGTATTTCTGTGATTTAAAGCTTAATTCGGAAGTGATTTTCTCGATCGAAAAAAAGTATTTATAAAAGTCCTCAATTTTGATTTCATATTTCGTCGTAATGCTATGATTCAGTGCGTAAACTTTTATTTGAATACAATTGTAGACAATATGATGAACGGATATTTGGCTCATTGATGTCTGTTTCATGAACGTTTCAGTCATATCAGGACGGCGGAAGGGGATTATAAAAAAGTTCTTTCACACTGGGCACACAAGGTTGAGTTGTCATAGGTTGAGTTAACATTGATTCAACCTTGATTCATGATCACGACGTTGAATCAAGGTTGATTCAACCGTGTGTGCCTGCTGGGTTGCAATGAAGCGCCGTTCAGGTACGGACAAAATCTCGCCTCCAGCGCGCGCGCTTCACAATAAAGATTTTTTGCGGGTAATAACAAACATTTCTTCGGATACATAATAACCATTTTGATGATTTAGTGGACTTTTTGTATTAAACTGGATTTTTAATCGTTTCAGCTGTATTCGAACGACTTCATTAACCGTGAACCATGAGCAGTAAAAGAAGAAAACCACCGCAACAAACATGCGAAAGACACCGAGAGGAGCCGATTATGGTGTTCTCTTTGAAACACGAAAAAGCCATGTGCTTAAAATGTGCTATGCAGGAGCACGATCAAATATCAGATTTCATACCCGTATCAGAAGGTGCTCAAAAGATGAGACTACAGGGTAATAAATTAATAGAGGAGATCAGAGCTACAGAAAACATTATAAAACACATAAGACTTGGGAAAAATAAATATCTTGAAAGATTAAGGGAGTCAGAGAAACTAGTGAAAGATGGAGTTAAAAGTGTACGTGAAAATATAATTAAGACGTTGAATAAACTTGAAAGTAAAGCACTTGCACAGTTGAAACACGCAGTTAAGACAAAAGAAGAAAGCTTTGCCAAATTCAAGCAGGAAATTTATAACATTGAAGATGATTTGAAAAGCATGTATACGAATGTGAGCAACAGTTTAAAATCAGGAAACGATTTATCGATAATTTCGACAGTTGTAAAGGAGACAAATCTCTTTCTAGAAACAAAAAATAAGGTGTCAGAGAAGAACTCGAGTAAACAAATTGACAGAGTACAGTTTCGAACATCTGCAGAAATAAAAACGTTTCTGGAATCTGTAAAAAGTTTTGGAGACATATCTTGCATAGAATCTGATGAAGGAAGTAAACATCTAGTAATAGAAGAACATGAAAAGCAGTGGAAAGAAAACGCTTTTTTGAAAGATTCTAAATTTCAGTCTTTACCAGATACCCGAGAAACACCGTCCCTACCTTTATCCCCTGTGGAATCCACACGGTCTCAGCGTCTTGTTCGTTTCAGTAGATTTCGCCATGGTTACGAGACTAGGAACCAAGCAGTGTTAAATGGGCCCACTCATTTAAAGGGCCAAAGTGGTCCTACAATTATGACAGCAGAGCATGATGGTCCCTGCAATCATACTGGGATTGCAGCGTTGTCGAGCGGCTATGTTGTTATATGTGACGCGCGTCACAAATGTTTGCAGCTCATATCTCGGGACAGCAGAATACTTGATGATATCATATTTCATTATAAACCATGTGACGTCACAACTGTGTCTGAAAATGAAGTCGCAGTTAGCTTCCACGAAAAGGATTATATCAGCCTATTTAATATTTCTGAGCACAAGTTCGTCCATATCAGAGACCTGAGTGTGAGTGGCCGTGGAGGAAGTTACAGCATTGCACACTCTAGGAATAAATTTGCTGTTTGCAGACGCGGAGAAATTCGTATCATTTCCGATGAAAATGGCGCCGTTCTTAATGTTATTCAGATCGAGGCTCATTACCCACAAATCGCCTTTGGTGATACTGACAGTAGGATATATCTGTCAGATTTTGTCGGTGGAAAGATTGTATGTCTAACTGACACTGGAAAACATCGCTGGGAATACAGCAAAGAGACACTAGAGCCAACTGGAATTGCAACTGATCTTAATCAGCTGTACGTAACTGATGTGAATGGAAAGATTCTAGTGTTGTCAACCTATGGACTTCTTGTCAGAGAAATAGACTGTACAGGACAATTAAATGCATTAAGTATTGATAGAAATACTGGAATACTATTAGTGACACAGGAGAGTAAGGAAAAGACAAAGTCAAGAATTGTAAAGATTGTGACTGTTTAGAATCTGTTCTCTGTATGTATGTATGTATGTATGTATGTATGTATGTATGCCCGGATCCAGAACCCTTATAATCGTTGGGGTTGTAGAGTACTGACAGGGCTGAGTTCTTTTTTCCAACATTCTCAAAATGGCTTCTGTCACTGTAAAAATGGATAGTTCCATTATTGCAAAAACTTTAGTCATGCAAAATCTGAACCAGAATATCCAGAATGGCAAACAGTTTAGATCCAGATGAGACGGCTCATCATGAGGTCCTTCCTGAAATGAAAGGCTTAAAATGCATCGGTGAAATAGAGAAATATTGGCCCAAGTGGAGGGGCTGCAGCCCCTTAGCCGGGCCTATGTATGTATGTATGTATGTATGTATGTATGTATGTATGTATCACTGACAACTGATTTACAATATGATAAACAGAGAGAAGACAATAAACTGTGGCAATGAAAGGTATGTGACTATCTCTGTTCTAGTATCATACAAACAGAAAGAGGGATTGCGTATTGTAAACAGAAAAGATGAGAATCAGGACGACTCTGTTCTCAGCTACGCAAACCACGTCCGTTACACTTACCAGCCTTACACAATGCCGCAGCTCTGCCCTGCATTTTGAACTTGTTTTTTGTATAAATTTCACAAACCGAACCAGAATTTGTTATCGCTGCCGGTGAATCTGTCTATAATGGAGACCAAGGACATGTCACTGAAAATATCACCCCTACGTTTGGCGACCTAGTAAGCGTCCCATACAGACAGTTTGAATTAGTAGAGGCGGTCAAAGTACGAAAAAAAGATTCGTTCTATACTGAAGTTTGTCGTTTGGTTTAAACTTTATTTTCTTTGTATCACAACGTATGAAATAGTACATGTACGTTCGTTTTCAAATAAACTTAGTTATATAAAAAAGGATTCAGAAAAAAGTCAATTGACGTATTCAGGTTTTTATCCCATTTTGCAATAACAGAAAAGTACATACAACATGTGCTTTGAAAAGATGGTACTTTCCTATTAGGCACACGACGCCAAAACAACGTCAATCCAACACCGATCCAACATCGTGATGTTGAATCAACGCTCATCAACGCTGCTTCGAAGTCCTGCGTGCCCTGGGTTGAATTAATATTAGATAACAGAACTATAATTGAGCCGCGACACGACAAACCAACAATGTGGCACCTGCCCAGTCTGTTCAGAGTTTTTGCTGTCCGCATGGAGGTAGCTTAGACCCTTAGGTAGCAATTAAGCGCAATGTAGAGACTCTGATCAGACCGGGCGGATGTCCAGGCTGATCTACGTCTGCGCAGGGCGCACATGTCACTTTGTTGGTTCTCTCGTGTCGCGGCTCATATACCTCAAATCGAATTGCCGTGCTACAGAAGGAGAGAGAAACATGCCTCTTGGTCATGGCCGTTGTCAAGTTTACATACCACAAGCTTGTCATATGAGTCCCTTTGTATAGTGCAGAACAGGTAGGCTAAGTTGAAGGCTGAATTGCACTGAGAGTAATATAATGTTTATTCTATTTCATGGTGTGGTTTCACTGCAATCGCCATTATAAGTGACCATGATTACACATCTTTAAACAAATAAAAAATCTTTGAGTTTCACATAAAAAAAATATTTAAAATGATGTGGCTCACTAAAATGGTATACTTTTGGTATCATAAACTTAAATATTAACGGTAAAAATACGATGTACAGAGGCGGGACCCAATTCATTGTCATGCTTCTGTAAACATTGCTACCCCATTTGTTGATGCTAAACCAGAACTGGAAATAGTATTTCATGTTCCCGGGCCTCAACTTGTTGCCAGTTATGTGATCCAGTGTATACACGTCCGCCTGCATTTTTTCACCAATAATGCAAGTTGAACAACTTTTCATGATGACATGTGTTTAGACGCTTCCACCACTGCTAGTGTTATGGAGACTTAACGGGGTGGAAGGACAAATGGCAGACGTGTAAGAAGTGTTTCTAAATTTGTGAGATGAGGTGGGGGGGGGGGCAGTCTGGGTCGCAAGAGAAGACAAGAGAAGCCAGGATACATGTATTTATGGATAAAGGGTGGAATCGAATGGTTATAAATGCAAAAAAGATTTTTCACTGAAATGCAGTCATTTAAAGGCAGTTTGCATTTTCCGTTTTTGCTTGCGTCAAAAACAATGATACATATTCACCTAGCGGAATAGCATATATAGCATAACTGTTCAGTGCTATATTGGAAAATGCTGACTTTAGTATATCGTTAAGATTAGGGCATGTACTGCTACGTTTGCGGCGGGTGCGGAACTGGAGTGTATTCCAGTAAAAGTTTTAACAACGTCGCGGACGCTCGGCCAATGTAAGGTAGACGTTGTTGGTTGATCACTCGGACGTACCCTTTTCGAAGAAGCGTCAGGAGCATGGTTTCCTACCGATTTTGGAGTGGCTCATATTGTAACTGATTAACTATGATGAATGATAAGGTACCGTTTGGCAATGCGAACAAGGAAAATTCAGGTCATCCTGTGTATTCCCGCTCCTCCCTTTTTGTATTATTACTCCGTGAATCGAGGGGAATCAGAGAAATAGGGTCCGTTTCGAGAAAATATTAGGTTGTACATGTATACGTACCTGTCTTATGGTTCCTTTTCATGCCATATCACTCAGGTCCGATTTATATCGTTTAACTGTCATATTTGTGTCATGCTCCACAGAAGTATGACTGATATGTTATCGTCTTGATACACTAATTAAAATAATAATTGAGCCGCGACGCGACAAACCCGACAAAGTGGTTGTGCGCTCAGAGCAGACTCAGATCAGCCTGGACATCCGGCCAGTCTGATCAGAGTCTTTGCTGTCCGCATGGTGGTAGCTTAGACCCTAAGCTACCCTTTAAGCGCGTAGCGAAGGCTCTGGCCAGACTGGGCGGATGCCCAGGCTGATCTGAGTCTGCGCTGAGCGCTCAACCACTTTGTTGGTTTGCTCGTGTTACGGCTCATTATTAAATTCATATTTATAACGAAAGATCCTGAAATATAGATAATAAACTGAAGAAAATTTTAATTAAAAACATCCTGTAAAGTAATATAGGAATATATTTCTTTCTAAGAAACTTAATATCAACGTAACGCCCAGTCCTGCAATTATTTGGTATAAAACGAGGTCCATCTGCACTATTTTCAGATGTTGAAATAGAACAAGAAGTATGAACAAGTTGACTTTTATCCCCCTGCTGTTATGTTTGGGATCAGTAAACAGTGAGCTTTTTTTTTCTTTTTTTCTTTATTTGTCAGTGCAACACGAGTAAAGTTACGCGGGGCTAAAATGAAAGAAGTTTAAAAGTATGGTGAATAAAGATGATAGAGTTAATGTAAGTAAGAAGAATTTAGAATCAGGATAAAAACGGTATATGTACTTATAGACGGGCATGACTGATCTTACTGACTCCTAATTTAAAGAAGTCAAGATCTGACACCTGGACGAGATCAGCTGGTATACCTGTTCCAAAGAACAATAGTCATGGAGAAGAACGAGTATTGATAATAACAGACAGATGTATGGATCTGTCTGTAAGAAAGAGGATGCATGTGACGAGTATATCTGGTGGGCTGTTGAAGTATGATGGAACCGGTATGGCAACCATTCCATGAACTACCTTGTAGAACATAGTAAGACGCGCGTCATAACGTCGAATCTCGAGCGACCGCCATCCAAGATTACCCAACATATCTGTTACACTACTATAAGGGGAGTAGTCATTTGAGACCCATCTTGCTGCCCTTCTTTGAATCTTTTCTACTTTCTCAATATTTTCCTTTGTATAAGGGCTCCAGAGGGAAGACGCATATTCAACCTGGGGTCTTACCAAAGAGTTGTAAGCCAATGTCTTAATTTCTTCGTTATTAGCTCACCTGAGCACGAAGTGCTCAAGTTGAGGTATTATGATCGGTCTTTGTCCGTCGTCCGTCGTCAACTTTTGCTTTAAACGACTTCTCCCCCAAAACTGCTGTACAGATTTTGAAATAATTTCACAGAAATGTTCCTTGGGGACTCTCTACCAAAATTGCTCAAACAGTTCTGCTCCACGGAACAATATGGCCGCCAGAGCTAAAAATAGAAAAAAAACCTTTAAACGACTTCTCCTCCAAAACTGCTGGGCAGATTTTGAAATAATTTCTCAGAAATGTTCCTTAGAAGACTGTCTACCAAAATCGCTCAAACGGTTTTGCTCCGTTCAACAATATGGCCGCCAGAGCTAAAAATAGAAAAACTTTTAAACGACTTTTCCTCCAAAACTGCTGGGCAGATTTTGATATAATTTCACAGAAATGTTCCTTAGGAAACCCTCTACCAAAAATGCTAAACGGTTCCGCTGAACAAAATGGCCACCAGAGCTAAAAATAGAAAAAACCTTTAAACAACATCGTCTCTGAAGCCAATAGTTCGATTTAAACAAGAGGGCCAAGAGGCCCTGAATCGCTCACCTGATCAAAAAGGTTAAAGGTCAAACTAGGGTCATAATTTGAACAAACCTCATAGTTTGCAACCATTTCCAAATGGTTCTGAAGAAGAATATTTTTGAATGTTTTTCTATGTATTGCTATGGTTCAAACCCTTGACCCCCTGTGGCAGGGCCATTTTGGACCCTGGGGCCATCATTTGAATAAATTTGGTAAAGGACCACTGGGCAATGCTAAAAGCTAAATTTCAAGCCTCTGAGCCAAGTGGTTCTGAAGAAGAAAGTTTCTGAATATTTTTCTATGTATTTCTATGTTTCACACCCAGAACCCCCTGGGGCAGGGCCGTTTTTGAGCCTAGCACCATCATTTGAACAAACTTGGTAAGAGACCACTAGGCAATGCATCATACAAAATTTCAAGCATCTGCACTAAGGGGTTCTGGAGAAGAAGGTTTTTAAGTACATTTTAATTTCGAACCCAAGACTCCCTGCCCCAGGGCCATTTTGGATCCCAGGGCCACCATTTACACAAACTTTGTAGGAGTCCACCAGGCATTGCATCATACCCAATTTCGAGCATCTGAGCCAAGTGGTTCTGAAGAAGATTTTTTAATAGTTTCCTATGTATTTCTATGGCTCAAACTCAGGACTCCCTGCTGAAGGGCCATTTTGGACCCTGGGGCCATCATTTGAACAAACTTGATAAAGGACAACAAGTCAATGTTACATACCAATTTTCAAGCATCTGAGCCAAGTTGTTCTGAAGAAGAAGAAGATTTTTGAATATTTTTCTATGTAGTTCTATGGTTCAAACCCAGGACCCCCTGGGGCAGGGCCATTTTAGACATTGGGTCATCATTTGAACAAACTTGGTAAAAGACTACTAGGCAATGCTGCATACCAAATTTCAAGCATCTAAGCCAAGCAGTTCTGAAGAAGAAGATTTTTTAGATATTTTTATACGTATTTCTGTGGTTCAAACCTAGGACTCCCTGTCGGGGGGCCATTTTTAACCCTGGGGCCACCATTTGAACAAACATGGTAAAGGACTATTAGGCAATGCTCCATACCAAATTTCAGGCATCTGAGCCTTGCGGCTCTGAAGTGGAAGATTTTTTAATATTTTTCTATGTATTTCTATGGTTCAAACCTGGGACCCCCTGCCCCGGGGACATTTTGTACCCTGGGGCCACCATTTGAACAAACTTGGTAGAGGACCACTAGGCAATGTTACATACCAAATTTCAAGCGTCTGAGCCAAGCAGTTCTGGTGGAGTAGATTTTTAAGTATTTTTTAGTTTTGAACCCAAGACCCCCTGCCCCAGGGCCATTTTGAACCCTGGGGCCACCATTTGAACAAACTTGGTAGAGGACCATTAGGCAATGCTTCATACCAAATTTCAAGCATCTGAGCCAAGCAGTTATGGAGGAGAAGATTTTTAAGTATTTTTTAGTTTCGAACCCAAGACCCCCTGCCCTGGGGCCATTTTGGACCCTGGGGCCACCATTTGAACAAACTTGGTAGAGGACCACTAGGCAATGCTACATACCACATTTCAAGCAGCTGAGCCAAGCAGTTATGGAGGAGAAGATTTTTAAGTATATTTTAGTTTCGAACCCAAGACCCCCTGCCCCAGGGCCATTTTAGATCCTGGGGCCACCATTTGAACAAACTTGGTAGAGGTCCACTAGACAATGCTTCGTACCAAATATCAAAGCCCTAGGCCAAGTGGTTTCAGAGAAGATGTCATTTTAAGCAAATTGTTGACGCCGCACGACGGACGACTGACGACGGACGACGGACGACGCACGACGGACGACGGACACTGGGTGATCACAATAGCTCACCCTGAGCCTATGGCTCAGGTGAGCTAAAAAAAATCATAGAAATGTTTTACTCATGGCCCTGAACAAAAATTGCTATAACAGTTCCACTCCGCTGAACAAAATGGCCGCCAGAGCTTAAAATAAAAATAAATCTTAGAATGACACAGAGGGCACAGTTATGATCCTATCATCATGAAACTTTGTCAGAATGTTTATCTAAATAAAATCTTAACCATCTTTTAAACTGGGTCATGTGGGTCAAAAACTAGGTCACTGGGTCAAATCTTAGAAAAACCTTGTGCACAGTCTAGAGGGCACAGCTATGATGCATGATCTATGATTCATGAAACTTTGTCAGAATGTTTATCTATATCAGATCTAGAAAAAGTTTGAATCTGAGTCTTGTGGGGTCAAAAGCTAGGTCACTAGGTCAAATCTTAGAAAAACCTTTTGTACATTCTAGAGGGCACAGTTATGATCCAATCTACATGAAACATTGCCAGAATATTTATTGTTATGAAATCTATACCAGATTTGAAACTGGGTCATGTCAGGTCAAAAACTAGGTCACGAGGTCAGTCCTTAGAAAAACAGTGTGAACGCTTTAGAGGGTACAGTTTTGTTCTAATCTTCATGAGACTTTGTCAGAATGTTTGTCTCCTACAAATCTGGACCAAGGGTGCAACTTGGTCATGTCTGATCAAAAAATAGGTCACTCGGTCAAACCTTAGAAAAATACTGTGTACACTCTAGAGGGCACAGTTTTGATAGCTTTGTCAGAATGTTCATATCCAAAAAATCTAGACCGGGTTTGAAACTGGGTCATGTGGGGTCAAAAGCTAGGTCATTAGGTTAAATCTTATAAAAACCTTAGGAACACAATAAAGGGTTCATTTTCCATTTAATCTTTGTGAAACTCTGTCTGTCGGTCGTATGGATGTCTCAGAGGTTAAGTTCACAGGATACTCAGGTGAGCGATCCAAGGCCATCATGGCCCTCTTGTTTGTTCTTACATTTCTTTTAACAAAGCCTAAAATGCTGTTGGCACTGGAAGTTAATATGTGAATTCCAGCTAAGACCCGTGCTGATGCTTACCCCTAGGCACTTAGCTGAATCCACAGACTCCAGTTTTTGACCATGCATATGATACTTAGCCTTGAGCGGGTTTCTGGACCTTGAAATGTGGAGCACATTTGCTTGGATTGAACTCCATGTCCCAGGTTCGCTCCCAGTTCTGGAGAAAGTCAAGATCAGACTGAAGTACACTACTGTCTCCTCCAGACACAGTCAAGTAAACAGCGGTATCGGGCCCATGACAGACCCCATAGGTACCCCAGAAGTGACTGGAACCTCATTTGAAAACTCCCCATCCAGTACAACAGTTTGAGAGCGACCAATTAAAAAAGACTATCCAGTTCAGAGAGTTTCCTTTAATTCCATAATTTGAGAGTTTAAAGAACAATTTCAGGTGATTAACTTTATCGAAGGCTTTGCTGAAATCCAAAAGAACTAAATCTACTTGATTTCCCAAGTCAGCTGCCTTCCGAGATCTTCCACAAGCTGAATAATTAGGGTCTCACAGGAGCGTTAATTGATTGTGCACAAGAAAACTTTCTTCTGTGCATGCGCAAGTTAAAGTAAGTCCGATCAGGCTCGTCACTTTGCCCTTAAAGGGTAGCTAAGTGTCTATGCTAGCCCCATGCGTACAGCTCAGATTCTCATCAGACTGGGCGGATGCTCAGGTTGATCGGAGTCAACATGCCACTTTGTTGGTTTTGTTGAGTCGCGGCTCAAATATGTATCTTCACCGCGATACCCCTGTTCTATATCTTTCAGGCCAGGTCGGCATCAGAGTAGCATAATTCAAAGTAGTGTAAACTTAGCACGAGCATTCTTTCTCTTTCCAAAATATTCTTAGATTTCTGAACAATGATGAAATAAGGGGCAAACTATATACCTGTATGTTTAAAACGCATACAATAAGTGGTTTGGCCTAAACGCGTAAAACTGTTAAATGAGCTTCATGTATATATGCATTTTGCACATGGCGGCATTGCTTAATGATAATCATGATAATATAAGGAGAATTTCATATTGCCTGGACTAAATATAAAATCTAACTGGCAATAGCGTTTTCCGCTGCTCTCAGTTAACTGATAATAGCCATTGAACATTAAAACGGCTATAAACAGTCCACTGGCAGTAGCAATTTCAACGTGAAATGCTATTACCAGTTAACTGGAAAAAGCCATTTTAACATTCATCGCCATTACTAGTTAACTGAAATAGCCACTCCTTGAGCTTATTTAGACTTTCAGTAGGCCTAATGTTAGCATATGCTGATCTTTAATGACTGGTCTGCAAAACTGCGCGCAGTCTTGCAGTCATTTTCATCATAATTGGCGGCTTCAGACAGTGGCCGGTCAGAGAAGGCTTGGCTTATCTTTGTGAATGCAAGCTGATCCATATGTATATTTTTTCTTTCATGTTGTTTCAGTGCTGCCCAGCCCCATTCCGGGAACGGGTCCGTAACGGTGTGTGACATCACGGCTCAATGGCGACTGACTGTGATTCCATTCACTGTGAGATCTGTTTGGAGTGTTGGGCGGTGTGGCCCAGGGGCAATAGGGGAAAATCATGTGTATTTTTGACATACTTCTTTAATGTGGAAAGGCGGAAATTTTGTACATATACTGTATAGTGGTAGTTTGTTTTTAATTGTGTATAATGTATTTTCCCAATAGTCTCTTATAATTCTTATGTAGAATGGCATGATACTTTGTCTTAGTATATACATGAAATTGATTTTATGTATACATGTATGTGTTATTTGCACCATAATGAGACTTACATAAACGGTCCAACCTCTTAGACCTTTTTTGTTCTAGTGGAGGGCCGGGCTCATGAAACTAGACAGAAATCTGGCAATATCGTAAAAATTCTAAGTATTGGGTCACAAACGTTGTTTCTTTGTAAACAAGATGACGGCAAACGGACATATTTGGGTACCCAATTACCTTCAAAATACCCAGCGGGCACATGATGTCAGAATGACGTCAAACTGTCATATCGATGTCATTACGATGTCATGTGCCTGCTGGGAAACATACAGAAGTTACTGAGTTCCAGTCTGGTTAGGTTTTACACTCTTATCAGTTGGTCGCATTACAGAATTTCAAAAACAAACTGATCCATTTTATAACATAGAGGATCTTACATGAGTGCTTGTGTATTATTGAATTTATTGAACGAGTTGGGGAAAAAGATAAGATGCGAGGCTCTGCCGAGCATCTTATCGTTTTCACCAACGAGTTTAATAAATTCAGTAATACAGGAGCACGAATGCAAGATTCTATATATCATATGACACTAAAATCGCATTTTATTAGCAAATTTTGCACTTAAGGATCACGATTTTGCCATTAGAAAACGCGATGTTTTATGGACGTCAATGCATAACGTTACGACGTAATTTGCATATTTAATCCATTAGTGGATTATCGTTTTTAATGCATGGCTTTATTACACTCTCAGATGCGACGTCATAGGATAAAATATAGTAATTACTTTAGGTGTCTCCATTTTTCAAGATATTCTTATCTCTGAAGGGAGATAAGAATGATCCGCATCGTGAGAAAACCCCTGTCTTATGCGTATCCGCTTTTCAAGTACAAACCAGCCTGTGAACATGCGTAGTATGGTCAGCTCATCAGGGAATTCTACAGTCCATTTATGTTCCGGGGATCTGTACTTGAGCTGGTGTGTGCCTGGGCGCAGGCTGGTCTGGGAGCATAAGCTGTCACATATACCTTAAGAAATGTTTTCGCACAACGCAGTTTAGATAACATACATGTATAACCATATCATTTCTAATTCCTTCTGAAAATATGTCAGCGATCATGAAGATTTTTCTGGCTTTAGCTTGTCTGATTCTGCTTTTGGGGTCAACAAATGGTGGGTTATTTTGTTCTTTTAATGTGGAGTATGTATTTAATTTTTTTATGGTTTTAGTGTACATTGTACATATGTCAGCCCCTGCACGTCCCAGGGCACGGAGTCATAGCAGGCACATTACCTGTAGGATTTAGGCAATCCTTAGAAGTGGACAGAGTTATCATTGCTTTTTTTTTCCTATTGGCTAGTTTGTTAACGTTTTTTTTTTTGTTGTTGTTGTTTTCCTTTGTTTAAAAATATTTCCATTAATACCGAGTCGGTGGCCAAAACCTTGAATTTCAGGAAAATAAAAATACATATTCCTGACCTTTTGTAAGCAGAACTTGGCTTTCCAGGAAGATTTGAATCCACAGCGGTAAAAGGACCGCTTTTAACCACCAGGTCACGCAGACCTACATAATTATGAAACTAATATTAGAAATATCATGTTATACAAAAAGAATATCTTCTCTTAGCATAATGATAAAACTTCTGTATTTTTAAGGAAAATGGATACTCAAACATGTACGTTTTCCACTTTTTTAGAAAGGAAACAACGTTTGTGACTTCTTATATGAGCCTTTGGACAACAGATCCTTTCCATAGAGAAATTTCTCTTAAAGGAAAGAATTTGCTTCTTAGAAAGGGGGCTACTCTCAAAATAAAGAATTTGCTCCTTAAGAGAGCAGCTCTTTTCATTTAAGAGAAACCTCTAATTAAAAGGAGGGCATTGCCTTTTTGATATGTGTGTGTAACCTCCCCTGACAGTTTTTATTTTCGAAATACCGTATACGTGGTAATTTTCGCGGGTTCAAACTTTCGCGGTTCTGGGGCAAAACATAAACATTAATTTTCGCGATTTTCAATTTCGGCGGTTAGCAACATGCGCAAAAAGCGAATTTGCTTGATTTTCATTTAAGCTAGTTGTTTCATTAACCTGCGGCCGCAGGTTAATGAAAGAACTGGCTCAAATGAACAGTACCAGACTTTACCGAAGCAAACAAAAACAAAATAGATGGACGCTGTGTCTACTGATGATACTTTGTAAGAAACAGGAAATTATTTCGCGATTTTAATATTCGCGGTTTCTAGGTGACCGCGAATTACAGCGAAAAATGGAACACCGCGAAAATTATCGGTACCTAAATTTCTATTCTTTCAGCATTGTTGAAGGATCTGTTTTCAATGTCATGTCCTGACGGCAGCGCAGGAAGTAAGACTTGTAGCGGCTGGGTTCCCGGTACGTGTCCGCAAGGAGAAATGTGCTTTGCTCCTGCTGACGCTGGGGTTTGTTGCCCCTCATGGACTCATGTCGGTAAGTGAGAGTCCCTACTGGCGTGCGACCAGTGGTGGCCGCGTACCAGTGGTGGCCGTTTGCGTTCTGCACTAGCGATAACGTATTTCTTGTGTCTCAGATTCGGCCATTTTGTAAAAGGGAACAAAACGAACTACCACAAAAAAGATGGGTAAAGTTCTCTGCCTTAGAGGCAAAAGGTAAACAATATTCCCAAGCTATCCTCATATCAACATCATTGCCTTTCCGGGGGACTACAATCCTTGACACGCACACACATAAGTACAGAAATAAACATGTACAAATTGCTTTATTAATGTTCATCTATTACGAAAAAGGTATAACTTGCAACCAGCCTGCAAAAAAGCATCTAGATTATTGTAAATCACAGCACACGTGTCAACATTATTCGCGTTTGTTTTCGACGTAATATGTAGCGTGTGCCTACGAACTGGCTACGTCACAGTTTTAACCCCTTGAGTGCCAGCGGGCCACTTTTGGGCCACTACATGGTATCCTTTGAGTGCCAACGGGCCACTTTTGGGCCACTGTATACATGCAATAGAGAAAATGCGTTTTCGGCAAATTTATGCTCTTAGAAATATACATGTTGTAAAATAAGAATAATTCTAGCAATAAAAGGCAAGAAAAAAGGGAAAAGATTGTCTGGTTATGACGTAATTTGTCTCCATACACGACGTCATTTATGCACGTACAATAACGTCATAAGGTAGGAAGACGTCATTACGTAGGAGAGATCATGGCAGGCATCTGGTTCAGGGTTTTACCACCTGAACCAGAGGTTGCGGTTAATTTTATTTAACAGGGCCCATAGACATGCCTGCAAGGAATTCCCGACCGGTTCCCTACTTCAACCTTTTTATGACAATGAACCTCATACGGGAGATGTACCGCTAACGTCTCAGTACGCTTATAGTTTACAGAGCCTGGTGGATAGATGGCATACGATTACATGTAATTTCGTCCTCTACAATGGTATTCCTGTCATATCAGGACAATGGGAGGGTGAGAATGAAAAGCTGTATGCAGTGAAACCCTGTTTATGGTTGAAAATATTTCCGCCTCCAGCGGGAACCCAACCCAGGACCATTAGATGACCAGATCAGTGCTTAATCCATTGAGCTACCGTGGTGCATGCCTCCTGAATTCACTGAGTTTCAATTCGTAATAGACTTAATGTTAACAGCATATAAAATGGTTGAAAAAAATGTTTGAATAATTTCTTTTCTTTTTGCGCTTGCTTTTGGAACTGGTAATGCAGCGATTACCCTGGTTGCACACGGAAAAATATCCGTAGATTTTACGGTAAAATAACTGACATTTGGCTGGCGTTTGCCATATTTTTTTAAAGCAGTCTGCCGGTAGATCATTTGCAGGAATCATGGTAGGGCTATGTGATCCAAACAAAACTGGTCCGATTCTGTCCTACGCTGCAAGATGATTCCTGGAAATATTTACGGGCGGCCGTAAAAGCTACGTTTTTTGTTTCACCGTGCAAAAATATATAAAGGGAAGAGCCGACAGAGAGTAGTTTACCCCTCTACCCTCGTGAAAAATGACTATAAAAAGCCGATTACATATGATGGATCACCCGCACCTCAAACAGCCACTGTTCCCTCACAGGGGTTGAGAAAATTCGAGCATGTTGTATGCATTCCCGCAACCGTATTACCAGGGGAAACTCCACTGTAGAGGGTAAAACGGGTTTGCAGAAACAAGTGCCCGGGGAGAAATGTACTATAAAGCCATTTTTCAGGTGGGAAATTCTACTATTAAAAAGAACCATAACCAGTTTTCCGGGAGTGTGTGTGTGTTTCGGGGGGAGGGGGGGGGTCGGCGGGGGTTAGGGTCGGGGCCTGATCTAGATTATGCAAAGCATATCCATTCTGGTACGCTCAAGGCTTCATACCCCACACTGCAAAAATTCCGTAGATTTTACGGTAGAATAACAGGCACCCAGCTGCCAGTCCATTTCCCGTTATTTTTAATCACGATATGGTAGTGACATGTTCACAGACTGCACTCGAAAATAACTTTATAGTGTTGAAGGACTGCATGACTAAAACAACACCTGCTGTAATCTATCCTAATGTGCGTGATTGTTCCTGCAATTTTTACGGGCGCCCGTAAAAATAACGGTAGCAGGTTTCCAGTTATTCGACCGTAAAATCTTCGGATTTTTTTTAAGTGGCAGGAGCATAGCAAGATTTTAAACTTTGCTGAAGCAAACATTTTCCATTGTGGATTTATACCTGAATGCACCAACCTCCGTGAAAAATCACCACAATATGCAAACAGCCGACTCCTTCTCGTATACAGAACATGGGAGCCAATGGAACGAATTTTTTTCAGTTGAAAAATAGGCTTTTTTCTTTTTTCTCCCCGCCCCTCCCACGCCCAATGAATGAATTTACCTACAAGGGACGAGGGATTGAGGCGCAAATGACATACTGCTAAAGTTGTTTTCCTTTTAGATACCCGACAAAGCAAGGTATATAGCCAGTCACGTTAAGGTGTGAAGGTACGGCTCTATGTTCACCTGCTATTTTTACAAAGGGAAAAAACTTTTGTTACTTCTTCTTTACTTCCCTTGATAAAAAGAGCTTTTCTTAAATAGAATCTATTATGAAAAATTATGAAAAAAGAATTTGTTTCCTATAATAGCTGATCCTTAGTGAGAAGGTGTGTGTGTGTGTGGGGGGGGGGGGGGGGGTACAGAGTCCTTCCGGTTACGCCCTATACAGTGTAAAATTTCCGTAGGGTTGACGGTAGAATAACTGGCAACCAGCTGCCAGTCCTTTTCCCGTTATTTTTACGGGCGCCCGTAAAACTTTTAGAAATCATCAGGAAGAGTAGGATGGAATATAGAATAGGACAGTTATTGTTTCGGTCTTACATGTATAGCCCTTCAGCACTTTTAAGGTATTTCTAAGTGCGGCCGGTTAACATAGTTCCATATCATACTGTAATTTCCAAAAATGATCTACAGGCAGACGCCCGTAAAAATAACGGTGAATTAACTAGCAGCCATATTCCAGGTACATGTATATTATCGTAAAATCTACGGATTTTTTACAGTGTACATTTTATGCCGTTGATGTTGCTGATGAATGTTGAAATGACGGAACTCAAGCCATTGACCTCAGTATGACAGCATGACACAATGGTAAAATCAAAACGCCACGATGAAAAAAAAAAAGAATAAGAAGAAAACACTAAGCCCTTGTTTAAAATCATTCCTTTTTGAGGAATATCAATTCTTTTTCTGAAACATAACAGGACCATATCATGTATCCGTCATTAGGCATGTTTTCTCAAATGGTATTCAGTCATATTGTATTTATGGCAACAGAAACTTATGTGGCAACATGCATTAGTAATTATGTGGCAACATGCATTCATGCATTAGTTTCGTCCCATCACAATGGTATTCTATCACAATGTCATGTATCAAGAGAGAGAGAGAGAGAGAGAGGTGGGGGGGGGGGGGGTTAAATTTATAATATAAAATTATGATACTTCAATTTCTTAAATATTCAGGTTATACATGACTACATGACTACAGAGTTAGCTCACGGTTCGCAGTCCATGGCATGGTTCGCAGTTCACCAGTTCACGGCTGACAATTCATGATTCGCGGTTCACTATTTGCAGTTCGCATCAGAGTTCTCAGTGGAAGACTTTCGTGACTTCATGATAAAGGAGAGAGCTTGTTTTTTTAATGAGTTGACCCATATTTGGTGGGGGGAGGGTGCAAAACTAAATTGACACAATTTCCTCCTTCGGGTGTGCCCATTTACCTTAAAATTGTGACATTGTATTTTAAATTTATATTTTGAATCTCAAGTTAATACTTGTATGTAGTGGTCAAGGGGTTTGTCATTATTTTCACAATTAATTGTGTTTTGTTTGAGATGGGGAAATATTAATGACTCTGTCTCTACGTAAACAGTCAACTCTCGATAACTTGAATTCTAATATCTCAATGTGCGCTCTTAATCAAAGATAATAGTTTGGACTAGTTTTCTATTTTCATTTACATTTAACTCATGCTACCGCAAATTACTGATATCTCAGTTTTGTCCGTCCGTTCTTTGTCTCACCGTCTGTGAGATTGACAGATTGATAACAAAAGACTGTGTGCAATGGAACCCCGCCTACAGCGGGTCTCGAGCCCGGGACACCTAGATCAGCAGGCTAGCGCTTAACCCGCCGAGCTTCCGGGGCTCCCCCTTTTGCACATGCATGTATAGCTCAGCACACGGTTATGCAAAAAATCCAACAAAAAAGCAAGCGTTTTTTTATGTTAATGCAACTATACTTGTCAAGACTGTAAATTTCATATCAATCTAAGCATAGTTTGGTCAGATTTCAATTTTTGTAAATGTGGTGATTAAGGAGAGCAACTACGGGAAAAGGATTATATGTCGAATATTGTGGATGACTCATAAACTGCAATAAAAGTATATGCAAAATAATTAAGGTTGATAACATTCCTAGGTTTTGGAAATATTGAGCACATTCATGAATTCACGAATTTTCAGATTTTGAATATGTGGCGAGGGTGGAGGTAGCAGCATGGTTACTGCCATTTATTAAACTTAAATTAAGTGTGTCAGGTTTAAAACTGGCTTGGCTGTTGGTTGGTTGGTTGATTTGATGCTTAACGTCCACGGTAAACAACTAAGGTCATGTCGGGACGGTCAGTTAACCTAACCACACTATTCCTGGGCAGGCTTAGACCTCCTAAGCGGTTAACCAGTACTAAGTGCACATACTTTCGCCAGTAACTGACAACTGCCCTTCTTGAATCAGCGGAAGGAGAAACGAAAGTATGTGGCCAGACCGGGATTCGAACCAAGGACCTCTGACTTACGAGTCAGGTGCCCTACCGATTGCGCTACCCGGCCCGGCAGACTTGGCTGTCAAGAATACTTTGACTTAATCAATTTCTGATCATTGCCTATAGGAGCTCCGGTAGCTCAGTGGGTTAAGTGCTGGCCTACTGATCCGGGTTCGAGCCCTGCTTGAGGCGAGAATCTTTCCTACCGTAAAGTTGTAAAGTTCTGTTGCATACAGCCATTCATCATCACCCGCCCATCGTCCTGATCTGATTGAAATACTGTTGAAAAGGACGTAAAAAAGCAAGTCATCCATCCATCCAGCCATCCATCCGTCATTGCCTATCTTTCTACACTGTAAACATTTCCGTAGATTTTACGGTAGAATACCTGGCAAATTGGCAACCAGCTGCCAGACCAATTTTCCGTTATTTTTACGGGCGTCTGCCTGTAGAAAATTTGTTTGAAGTCTCGATATGATAGAGTTATGTTAACTGACCGTTATAGTGTTGAAGGGCTACATGACCAAACCAAAACCTCTCTTATTCTACCCTATTCTGCGTGATGATTCCGCCAATGTTTACGGGCGCCCGTAAAAATAACGGGAAAAGGACTGGCAGCTGGTTGCCAAGTATTCTACCGTAAAATCTACGGAATTGTTTTTAAAGTGTACTCTGTATAAATTATGGCTTTAATATCATTCCAATACGCAGTAACTAAAGCAGGGGTCCAGATATGTTTGATAGTTGGGGACGCTTTTGGGATAATGTTTCTTTAATTCTCAGGAAAAAAATGTCGTGATCCCTCACTAGAGCTGCCTTGTTGACGAAGTTCTAATGGATATTCGCAACATCTGTTGCCCAGGGGTATAATAAATATCCTCAAAATCCGTCCTTATTTATACACGTGTCTCGGCTAGATAATATCAGTAGATGCGGTTTCGCGTGTGAAACTGACGGAACCCAGGTCCGCACGCATAATATGCAAGTACTCTGGTATCTCTGTTTTTAGTTACACCATATATTCAGATTAATCTGAAAACATGGTAAAGGATTTTATCAACAGTACACCAGACCCGATTGATCCAATCAGAGCGATTTATTAACTCGTGGCCACGAGTTAATTTGGCCAATAGGAGTTCAGTATTAACTCGTGGTCACGACTTAGTAAGTCGTGGGAACGACATAATAACTCGTTACCACGACTTACTAAGTCGTGGGAACGACATAATAAGTCGTGGCCACGACTTAGTAAGTCGTGGGAACGACATAATAACTCGTTACCACGACTTACTAAGTCGTTGGAACGACATAATAAGTCGTGGCCACGACTTAGTAAGTCGTGGGAACGACTTAATAAGTCGTGGCCACGAGTTAATAAAAAAATTGCACGTGTCCCTTCCGGGGTTCCGTAGGTTTGGCCTAAACGCGTAAAACTGTTAAATGAGCTTCATGTATATATGCATTTTGCACACGGCGGCATTGCTTAATGATAATCATGATAATATAAGGAGAATTTGATATTGCCTGGACTAAATATAAAATCTAACTGGCAATAGCGTTTTCCGCTGCTCTCAGTTAAGGTGGTGATAATCACTGATTTGGGACAAAGACAAAAATTTGCATAAAATACTCAAAATAACACTGATCTTTCCAAAACTTAGCAGATGCCCTCTTTATGTTGTTTCTCATAATTTAGAATCCCAAAATGCAGCATTTGTTAATGTTAAAAAGTGTTTTTATAATGAAAGATCAAAGGGTAATTTTGTGCGAATAAATCTGAAAAAATAATATCATTATTGAAAATATATGTAGTGCTATGAGTACCTTGTTGCATAATGGAGAGCGTCCTAGCAATTATTTTTTCAAACTCTTTCACACATTATCAGGCTGAGCAGATGAAAAAAGATTCAGTCTGTGTCCAAATTTTTTTGTCAAAACACACAGGTGAGACAGGTGATACTATTTTAACAAGGTTGATCAATTTCATCTACACACCACTGATCATGTCAGTAATGTATTATTTATATTGTAGGTGTTAACATAGGTATGCTTGCCTACCCTATATTTAATAAATGCGTCCAGTGTACATTTACTTTGTACATGTTGAACATTTGAGAAAAAGCTACCGTTTTCATCTGGTCTATATTACAATTTGAGAAAGAGTTGGAATAAATAATTGCTAGGACGCTCTTCATTATGCAATAATGCACCTTCAGCATTACGTAAATTTTCAATAAAATTATTATTTTTTCAGATTTATTCGCAGAAAATTACCCTTTGATCTTTCCTTATAAAAACACTTTTTTATGCAGCATGTACGTCTATTTTGTATTCTAAACTGTAAAGAACAACAAAGATAAGAAGTTTGCTAACTTTCAGGGAGATACGTTACTTTTTGATGGTTTTATGCAGATTTTTACATTTACCATAAATCACCACCTTAACTGATAATAGCCATTGAACATTAAAACGGCTATAAACAGTCCACTGGCAGTAGCAATTTCAACGTGAAATGCTATTACCAGTTAACTGGAAAAAGCCATTTCAACATTCATCGCCATTACTAGTTAACTGAAATAGCCACCCCTTGAGCTTATTTAGACTTTCAGTAGGCCTAATGTTAGCATATGCTGATCTTTAATGACTGGTCTGCAAAACTGCGCGCAGTCTTGCAGTCATTTTCATTATAATTGGCGGCTTTAGACAGTGGCCGGTCAGAGAAGGCTTGGCTTATCTTTGTGAATGCAAGCTGATCCATATGTATATTTTTTCTTCTGTTGTTTCAGTGCTGCCCAGCCCCATTCCGGGAACAGGTCCGTAACGGTGTGTGACATCACGACTCAATGGCGATTGACTGTGATTCCATTCACTGTGAGATCTGTTTAGAGTGTTGGGCGGTGTGGCCCAGGGGCAATAGGGGGAAATCATGTGTATTTTTGACATACTTTTTTAATGTGGAAAAGCGGAAATTTTGTTCATATACTGTATAGTGGTAGTTTGTTTTTAATTGTGTATAATGTATTTTCCCAATAGTCTCTTATAATTCTTATGTAGAATGGCATGATACTTTGTCTTAGTATGTACATGAAATTGATTTTATATATACATGTATGTGTTATTTGCACCATAATGAGACTTACATAAACGGTCCAACCTCTTAGACCTTTTTTTGTTCTAGTGGAGGGCCGGGCTCATAAAACCAGACAGAAATCTGGCAATATCGTAAAAATTCTAAGTATTGGGTCACAAACGTTGTTTCTTTGTAAACAAGATGACGGCAAACGGACATATTAGGGTACCCAATTACCTTCAAAATACCCAGCGGGCACATGATGTCAGAATGACGTCATACTGTCATATCGATGTCATTACGATGTCATGTGCCTGCTGGGAAACATACAGAAGTTACTGAGTTCCAGTCTGGTTAGGTTTTACACTCTTATCTGTTGGTCGCATTACAGAATTTCAAAAACAAACTGATCCATTTTATAACATAGAGGATCTTACATGAGTGCTCATGTATTATTGAATTTATTGAACGAGTTGGGGAAAAAGATAAGATGCGAGGCTCTGCCGAGCATCTTATCGTTTTCACCAACGAGTTTAATAAATTCAGTAATACAGGAGCACGAATGCAAGATTCTATATATCATATGACACTAAAATCGCATTTTATTAGCAAATTTTGCACTTAAAGATCACGATTTTGCCATTAGAAAACGCGATGTTTTATGGACGTCAATGCATAACGTTACGACGTAATTTGCATATTTACTCCATTAGTGGATTATCGTTTTTAATGCATGGCTTTATTACACTCTCAGATGCGACGTCATAGGATAAAATATAGTAATTACTTTAGGTGTCTCCATTTTTCAAGATATTCTTATCTCTGAAGGGAGATAAGAATGATCCGCATCGTGAGAAAACTCCTGTCTTATGCGTATCCGTTTTTCAAGTACAAACCAGCCTGTGAACATGCGTAGTATGGTCAGCTCATCAGGGAATTCTACAGTCCATTTATGTTCCGGGGATCTGTACTTGAGCTGGTGTGTGCCTGGGCGCAGGCTGGTCTGGGAGCATAAGCTGTCACATATACCTTAAGAAATGTTTTCGCACAACGCAGTTTAGATAACATACATGTATAACCATATCATTTCTAATTCCTACTGAAAATATGTCAGCGATCATGAAGGTTTTTCTGGCTTTAGCTTGTCTGATTCTGCTTTTGGGGTCAACAAATGGTGGGTTATTTTGTTCTTTTAATGTGGAGTATGTATTTAATTTTTTTGTGGTTTTAGTGTACATTGTACATATGTCAGCCCCTGCACGTCCCAGGGCACGGAGTCATAGCAGGCACATTACCTGTAGGATTTAGGCAATCCTTAGAAGTGGACAGAGTTATCATTGCTTTTTTTTCCTATTGGCTAGTTTGTTAACGTTTTTTTTTTTGTTGTTGTTGTTTTCCTTTGTTTAAAAATATTTCCATTAATACCGAGTCGGTGGCCAAAACCTTGAATTTCAGGAAAATAAAAATACATATTCCTGACCTTTTGTAAGCAGAACTTGGCTTTCCAGGAAGATTTGAATCCACAGCGGTAAAAGGACCGCTTTTAACCACCAGGTCACGCAGACCTACATAATTATGAAACTAATATTAGAAATATCATGTTATACAAAAAGAATATCTTCTCTTAGCATAATGATAAAACTTCTGTATTTTTAAGGAAAATGGATACTCAAACATGTACGTTTTCCACTTTTTTAGAAAGGAAACAACGTTTGTGACTTCTTATATGAGCCTTTGGACAACAGATCCTTTCCATAGAGAAATTTCTCTTAAAGGAAAGAATTTGCTTCTTAGAAAGGGGGCTACTCTCAAAATAAAGAATTTGCTCCTTAAGAGAGCAGCTCTTTTCATTTAAGAGAAACCTCTAATTAAAAGGAGGGCATTGCCTTTTTGATATGTGTGTGTAACCTCCCCTGACAGTTATTATTTTCGAAATACCGTATACGAGGTAATTTTCGCGGGTTCAAATTTTCGCGGTTCTGGGGCAAAACATAAACATTAATTTTCGCGATTTTCAATTTCGGCGGTTAGCAACATGCGCAAAAAGCGAAATTGCTTGATTTTCATTTAAGCTAGTTGTTTCATTAACCTGCGGCCGCAGGTTAATGAAAGAACTGGCTCAAATGAACAGTACCAGACTTTACCGAAGCAAACAAAAACAAAATAGATGGACGCTGTGTCTACTGATGATACTTTGTAAGAAACAGGAAATTATTTCGCGATTTTAATATTCGCGGTTTCTAGGTGACCGCGAATTACAGCGAAAAATTGAACACCGCGAAAATTATCGGTACCTAAATTTCTATTCTTTCAGCATTGTTAAAGGATCTGTTTTCCATGTCATGTCCTGACGGCAGCGCAGGAAGTAAGACTTGTAGCGGCTGGGTTCCCGGTACGTGTCCGCAAGGAGAAATGTGCTTTGCTCCTGCTGACGCTGGGGTTTGTTGCCCCTCATGGACTCATGTCGGTAAGTGAGAGTCCCTACTGGCGTGCGACCAGTGGTGGCCGCGTACCAGTGGTGGCCGTTTGCGTTCTGCACTAGCGATAACGTATTTCTTGTGTCTCAGATTCGGCCATTTTGTAAAAGGGAACAAAACGAACTACCACAAAAAAGATGGGTAAAGTTCTCTGCCTTAGAGGCAAAAGGTAAACAATATCCCCAAGCTATCCTCATATCAACATCATTGCCTTTCCGGGGGACTACAATCCTTGACACGCACACACATAAGTACAGAAATAAACATGTACAAATTGCTTTATTAATGTTCATCTATTACGAAAAAGGTATAACTTGCAACCAGCCTGCAAAAAAGCATCTAGATTATTGTAAATCACAGCACACGTGTCAACATTATTCGCGTTTGTTTTCGACGTAATATGTAGCGTGTGCCTACGAACTGGCTACGTCACAGTTTTAAAGTCCGTTGCTGATACATGTTTCTGTTGCTTATATTCCGCCTCTGCCGAACGCCCTAAAACTGTAAAAAAATGTGACAAAGACCACAGACTAACAACAACATGTCATCAAAGTTTAAAACACACAACCGTCTTTGGAAAATTCATTACTCAGCACAGGGCAATCCTTATGGCCACCACTGATACGCTACATTCGTATTTTGATGCTCGTTGGTGATCTAGTTTGAGGGTCTATCACAGGCACATGTTATAGTCTATTTCAAAAAAATAAATCAGTATTACAGCGACAAGAACCCCTAGTTTATTGAATCAATATATGGAATCACTTAACACAATATATGAGCCGCGACACGACAAAACCAACAATGTGGATGTGCGCCCAGCGCAGACTCAGATCAGCCTGGGCATCCGCCCAGTCTGATCAGTCTTCGCTGTCCGCATGAAGGTAGCTTGGACCCTTAGCTACCCTTTAAGTGCTTTGCGAAGAGTCTGATCAGCCTGGATGGATGCCCAGGCTGATCTGAGTCTGCGCTGGGCGCACGACCACATTGTTGGTTTTGTCGTGTCGCGGCTCATATGTCGGTTACAAGATAAAAAAGTGTATTAAAAAACGGCCTACACTGGTAGCCTGCCAGTACAGACCGGCACTCAAAGCAAGCCGAATGAACGTTGTTTCAAAATATAGTGGTAGATAATGTTGAACCAATTAGGGGATAACTGTACTAATATTTTCATTTGGGAAAAGCGTCGGTTTTATAATTATAATATTTTTTTTTATGGCGAAGCATTAGCGATGGCGTAAAACGCAATTTAGTTTAATCGATACTTTATTAACTAAAGCTTACATAAATATACAATACAATTTTGTAAGTAACAGGATTCGAAAGTATATATATGCAATTTGTAAACATAAAACCGACGATCTGTCTCCCGAGATGACAATTGTCGCTACAGTTATCCCCATTTTGTACGTTTTCACATTTTAATAATTCAAACTGTGCTATCTTGCACCCAATCCAACGTAAAGCGACGTAAAACAAAACTTTCGCCAATGACACGCCTACCAATCGCTCTCATGCGAAACCACAGTTCAGAACGCCTTTCCATGAGAGGAGTTGCCGGTTTTGCAGGAGGGGAGCCGAAATCGTAAACAAATTGACATCGGCACAAGGTTTGAGGTATTTATTTTCTCTGAAAACTATTTATGCAAAATATAAGAATGCTATTTTGTCACATATAGATTGTTTCTTCGGCACATGAAAGGATTAGGCACATGGTCTTGCATTTTTTCAGATATGCATTTAGTACGGCGGAGCATGTGTTCAAAGTCAATCTCTGCGATATATACATGTAGGGAAAAGTCTCATTCCCTTGCTTGATTTTGAGTCTCTGACCTTGTCAGTCGCAAAGAAGTGATCAGAACTACTGTATGCGTGAATCAAACCGTTGGAAGTAAGCTTTCCGTGATGGACAGTTTAGAATTTAGACAATATAAGCAAAAACTTGGCATCGTCAGCCCGGTTCCGCATGAGATGATAGAAAATAGAAGGATTTTTTATCAAACACAAAAACAGCTTCTGAACAATAATTGGACCAAAACTAACATGAACTCTGTGATATATCATTATTTTATACATTGCAGATGACTTTCTGGCTGTTTTAATCCCCGTTTGTCTGTTTTTGAGGCATGCAAGAGGGTTTGAAAGAAGGTTTGCAAAAGGCCTTAAAACAGACAAACGGGGAATAAAAACAGCCAGAAAGTCATCTGTACTGTATAAAATAATGATTTATCACAGAGTTCATGTTAGTTTTGATCCAATTATTGTTCAGAAGCTGTTTTTGTGTTTGATAAAAAGTCCTTCAATTTTCTATTATCTCATGCGGAACCGGGCTGACGATGCCAAGTTTTTGCTTATATTGTCTAAATTCTAAACTGTCCATCACGGAAAGCTTACTTCCAACGGTTGGATTCACGCATACAGTAGTTCTGATCACTTCTTTGCGACCGACAAGGTCAGAGACTCAAAATCAAGCAAGGGAATGAGACTTTTCCCTACATGTATATATCGCCGAGATTGACTTTGAACACATTCTCCGCCGTACTAAATGCATATCTGGAATAATGCAAGACCATGTGCCTAATCCTTTCATGTGCCGAAGAAACTATCTATATGTGACAAAATAGCATTCTTATATTTTGCATAAATAGTTTTCAGAGAAAATAAATACCTCAAATCTTGTGCCGACGTCAAATTTGTTTACGATTTTTCGGCTCCTCTCCTGCGAAACCGGAAACTCCTCTCATGGATTGGCGTTCTGAACCGTGGTTTCGCATGAGAGCGATTGGTAGGCGTGAATGAGAATACGATTTCGTCATGGCGTCGTGTTTTCGACAAGACACCGACGAATATACTATGCGTCGGTCAATATGTTATGTTTGCAGGTCCATAAAACTGAAAATTCACCGAATTAAAGATCAGTGAATGGTTTATTATATGATAACTGTAAATGCACGTTCCTTTGATACTTATAAAGGTACTTAAGTACTACATGGACGTATCATTAACGTACATGCAGCATTACGTCATACAAATACAATGCCGTCAACGTGAAAGTTACAGTCACTGACTAGTGACTATCACAACATACTGACCGGCAAGTGTCGTCGAAGAAGCCGATGAAATTGTGTTACATCGTGGTCATGTAATGAATAGAGGATCTTGGATGAGTGTCCCTGTATTGTTGAATTGTTTAAATGAATTGGGTGTAAAAGATAAGATGTGAGGCTATGCCGAACATCTTATCATTTTTCCGCAACGAGTTTAATAATTTCAATAATACAGGAGCACGAATGCAAGATTCTGTTTATCTTATGACTCGCATTTTATTCGCAAATTTTGCACTAGAACGTCACGAGTTCGCAGTTAGTTACTGTATGGGCGTCATCGCATAACATTACGACGTATTTCGCATATTTAGTCCACTTGTTGATTATCGTTTTCAATGCATGGCTTTATTACACATCAGATGCGACGTCTAATGATTATATCTAATCAAACGTCGCGTTATATTCGTCAGTAATTAGAATACTGATTCAACGTCAAGACGTTGTTTTAGTGTTCTGTACGCACTGGAACATTCAGCTGACAAAAGTCTAGGGTCTACCGTGTGTGTCTTTTGTGAACTGTTGTCAGTTTATGTATCGTTCTCTGGGCTCTGATTAGTTTTGATCCTGATCAGAGATTGTTTTTTTACTTCTTGAAGGAAAGACTTTCCTCCTTGGTGAGCAAATTCTTTCCTTTAATAGTTGATTTCCAGTGAGAAGGGATTCACTTGTAAAAAAATGGCTGTTACTTCCCCGGAAATAAGTCCCTTTAACCTTGAGCACTGAAGGACCCCCGGTAGCTCAGTAGGTTGATGCTGGCCTGCTGATCTAACGGTTCCGCATTCGGGCTCCGCTGGAGGCGGGAATCTTTTCAATCGTAAGCGGGATTCCATTGCACACAGCCTTTCATTATCACCCACCCATCGTCCTGACATGACTGAAATACTGTGAAAAAGGACGTAAAATTCGCAAGTCATCCATCCATTCTTGAGCATTGTTTCTTAGTCATTCGCAAGTGGTTATCTTTATGTTTCAGGTAAATAACACAAAGAAGAAAGCCCGCAGAGGAAGCTTTTTCAATAGTTTACGGACTCGATTTCTACGACAACCGTATTTAATCTTAATATTACGACATCTCATGCATTTCTATTAAAGACTCTTACTGACTTCCATCAAGTTTATCTATTCAATCTCTGGACCTGATATACAGTCAACTCTCAATATCTCAAAGTCGAAGTTCATCCCAAAGTAGGCCTACTGATGTATTCTAAAATAAATTTTCTGGTCCCAGAAAATTTACTTTTAGATATCAATAGTTTGAGATATATTATTTTCATTAAGCTGAAATATAAATAGAAACAGGACTATTCTTTGATATAAGATGCTACTCGGAGATATCAATGTTCGAGATATGAAAAGCTGACTGTACCTGGTAGATAGTATAGACCCTATTTGAGCCGCGACAAGAGAAAACCAACAATGTGGTTGTGCGCCCAGCGCAGACTCAGATCAGCCTGGGCATCCGCCCAGTCTGATCAGAGTCTTCGCTGTCCGCATGGACGTAGCTTAGTCCCTAAGCTACATTTTAAGCCCTTAGGAGAGTCTGATCAGACTGGGCGGATGTCAAGGCTGCTCTGATTCTGCGCTGGGCGCACAACCACATTGTTGGTTTTCTCGTGTCGCAGCTCATTTGTTAACCACTAAGATCGCCTCGATCTGCACGATTTGCTCAGACAGTCTTTCCGAATAATTTGGATAGACACAGTAATGAATATAATTGTTAATTAGAAAAATAATGTAAACCAATTGTTACATCTTTTTTGTATACATGGAAAATCGTTGATGTATGGTCGACCAGCGAATAAGCGGACAGTCGGATTGCAATGATGAGTTATGTCTAAGAAACACCAACTGTTTGTGCGAAAAAAAAGTTGGTCTGATCAGACCGCATCGCCGATAGAGATTGTCTTTATCGTGACAAGCTACTGAGAGGCTAGTAGTCGTTGACGCAAAGTTTTCCGCAGGATTTTGCCTGCTGAGCTGCGTGGAATTTCAGTAACAAAATCTACACCACCTCGGAGTTTCATATAAGGAGCCACAGCACCTGAAATTAAGAATAAAAGAGCAAAATAATGGAACATAGAGCATGGTTTGTCCGCTTACACGGAGAACTACTCCACGAAATTTAGCGATTTGATTAACGTCCATAAAGGTGGACAAGCCACGTGTTATGTCACCTTTACCACAATCATTAGTTTAGACCTTGTACATTTTACAATTATTGACCGTTTAGGCATTAGACATGATGTAAAGTCAATCAGAGAACTCCAATATTCACAGTATCCGAACTGACTGTACCCTCTCTTCCGGTTTTCATAGCGTTGAATCGAGGGTACAAAATTCGCTTGTAACCAGTAGTCGGAAATCATTATGTGTGAGATTTCATCCGGAGTCTGCTGCGTCATTTACAGTTATTCAGCTTCGAAAATGCTAAGAGGTAAGTTTAATATAATTTGCTCTTCGGTCTTTTACTTTATTACCCTGTACAATGAAAACCTCATGGCCGTCACAGAAATTTTATTCCGAGCAGCTTAATTTAACACGAGTTTGTGTCGTGCAAAACCTAGCTATCATCCTATTATCAAAACTAACAAACAGTAGATTGATAACGCCTTCCGTTCATTTTAAAGTGTTTTTACAAAACATATAAAAAAAGGCTCAAAATGGTTTTAGAATCATGCCAAGGGCGATTTGAATACTGTACCAATTACTACCCACCCATACACGACATTGTACAGGTCAATAAAGTAAAAGACCGAATAGCAAATTATATTACACTTACCTCTTTACATTTTCAAAGCTGAATAATCATAAATGACGCAGCAGGTTCCGGATAATATCTCAAAACATAATGATTTCCGACTACTGGTTATAAGCGAATGTATGTACTCTCGATTCAACGCTATGAAAACCGGAAGAGATTGTACAGTCAGTTCGGATACTGTGATATTGACCGACTCGACAGCGACGGTCAATTTAAGTATTATCTGGTTGACTTCACGTCATGTCTAATGACTCAATAGTCAACAATTGTTTCATTGTATCATGGCTTTCTGTATTTTCCTTTGAAGTCACCCGTTCAGTAATATTATTTTATACCACGTTTACCAGAAAACGCCAACTTTAGCACTAAATATTTCGCAATGAGCAAGGTCTACACTGGTAAGGGTGGTATAAAATAGTTATACCATGGTTTGTCCACCTGTGCGGGAGATAGTCCACTCGCTAAAGCTCGTGGATTATCTCCACGTACAGGCGGACAAACCATGGTATAACTATTACAACTTGCACTGTAAAGACAATTCAGAGGTAGGCGGAGCTAAACTTTGCATTCATTTTACATTGAAGTGTGCTTGGATCACAGATATACTGCACGGACAACTTATAGCACGGTTCTGTCAAGTCTGATTTATATTGAACAACTGAGCAGCACTAGGATACAAAGGTCTCTCAGCATTTGCAAACAACATACACTCAGATGAGCCTGCACATCCGCTCATTATGTTTAGTATCATATCTACAATAAATGGAACCTGAGGAATCTGTATTGTACAAATCATAGACTCTGATCAGACTGCAGACTGATCCGGGCTTCGGCAGTTGGCGCATGCCTGAAGACCCATTTTGTTGTGCATAGCCCAGTTTAATGTTTGATTAAAATAATCTGAGATTAAAGATAATTGATATTATAGTGCTCAGCAAACTCTACCACAGTAACCATAAATGTTGAGCAAACAGTAAAAACCAGATTAGGCAGCTGAATAAGCAAAAGATGATATGCCCTTTAAGGCTGCTTACAAAATCAGTTTGTTCAGACTTATCATTTGTATCAATGTAAAATAAATTTGATTGCAAAATGCAGACACATTTTTCAGTTAGTTTCAGATTTTCTAATTGCTTTAAGTGATTTGTTCGACCTTCAGGTCAAGAACAAAAAACAGCTATCATGGTGAATATAATTACATAGATATGCCACTCTTCATTAACAACCTGATAAGAGCTGTTAAGAATTCAAAACAGACAAATGTGATTGGCTGCCATGATACAAAACACATACAGAGTGGTGTTACTTATATTTACGGCTACGCTTCCTCGAAGGGTATCCTAAATACTCGTGACACCATTCTATATGTATAACTTATATCGTATAATCCTACAAAGTTTTGTATGGGATAGGTGGGCAGTAGCTATTGACTTCGCCATTAGACACTACAATGAATCAAATTGCGAGTGGATGTTGCCGCCTCACTGCTTATTTATATGACGTCAGTAACGTTTATAGGGAATTTGACGCCATGAAGGTGCTAAAACGTAACCGGTACTCGGAACCGCAGAACGATTAAATAACAGCGCCGAACATTGCGGACCTTCCAGGAAATCTAATTTTAAGAGGTAATGGCGCATGGGAAAACCCAAAGCCAATAGACGTTCTGCACCAATAAAAATCAGTTCATTTTTAGATTAAAGAAATAGTTCAGCTCTACCGTGCAGCTCTAGCAGTGAATTGTTGTTAAGTAGATTATATCGCCAGCGCGTAGCCCGAGTGATATATCTACTTACAATTGACCGACAAACAGCTCTAGCTGTTTTTACTCAACGATTCACCGCTAGAACTCATCTATTTCGATTCTAACACTCAAAAACACTGACAAAGTATTCTTTTCATTGAAATTCTCCCAGCCTTCCTGCCAGCGTGTTCATGCTCCCGCAAATATTCTTAACTGTATCTAAGATAAATGTGCGTCACAGTTTATTGGCGAATTTAGAAAGAAAATGAGACATTATACCATCTAACGTCTCAAAACGTCACAAAATTACATCAGTAATTACCAGTGACGTCAGCAATTAGACTGACGCGCCCCGAAACACTAAATTGATGCAGAATAAAACACGGAAACTTTGCATTGCTTCTATAGACGCACTGTGTAATACACGTTATTTCGAGCTAAATACTTAAGTAAAAGTGTTAAAAAGATATTTGTAGTGTGTTGTATTGCATGTCTTCTTTAAATTGTATGATAGCCCTGGAGCAGTCAATACTGTAATACTTCTGGGGTTTTAATTTAATTTCGCGCATACTGCCGCACAGATGTTTATTTTTTCTGGGCAGCCCAAAAGTAAGTGCGCACGTCCATCGATCATAATTTCAGAGTAAGTCATCACAGTAAACATTAAGACAGCGAAACCACTGCGAAACAAAACTGATAACTGAATGCCCATCTGTTGCTGGATTAAAAAAGTAAACCGTTCCCAGCTAGCACATGACGTTGAAATGACGTCGTACTAATGCGATGCGGCGTAAGCAAGTCTTATCGACGTCAGTACGACCTCATGTCGACGTCGTGTGTCCGCTATAAAATTAGTTGGACAACGATGGGCTCGGTGGTAAAGCGCCGACTTTCTGTATTTTTTTTTTATGTGAAAACAAGTCAAGTCAAATGAATTCAATTCTATTTGGTTAAATCCATATAAAAATAGGATTGTTACCAAGACAAAAACAAACATGGAATATTACTTTTAACAATACTAATTACAAAAAGAAAAAAACAAAGAAAACAAAAAGAGCAAGGTTACAAAATATATACAGTATGAAAAGGTAAAAATATGACGTTAAGAAATGTTCCGAAAAGTCATGATTCCTAGCAATTTACAAGAATTAATTCAGTAAAACCTGTCTTAAGAAAGCACCCAAGGGACTTGAAGGCCAAACCTGCTTGCTTAGGACAAGTGCTTGAATATAAGTCAAATTACAATGAAAATGCTACTTTGGGAAATATGATTTTAGCCTTTACAGGCAGTTTTTTATAAAAGAGGTGGCCTTTAAGACAGGGTTGACTGTTTCTATACCTGCAACAAAGTCTTGAAGCTCTGATTCCGTGACTTCTGTTCCAGCTTTTTTAACAACGTAAGCTTTTGGCAACTCGCCACCTTCTTCATCCGGGACACCAATAACGCCTACGTCAGCGACAGCTTCATGACGTAACAAAATGTCTTCCAAAGATGCTGGCGCTACTTGATATCCCTTGTATTTTATCAGTTCTTTCAGTCGATCAACAATGTAAAGAAAACCGTCTTCATCTTCTTTACCAATGTCTCCTAAAATGAATAATGTACTACTACTTGACTAACATAAAGTCAAATTAGGTCAGGTATTATTGCTATCGTCATTCAACTGGTAATAGCCACTCCGATATTGAAATCACTTTGACCTTGTTTGTTAATAGCCACTCCGATATTGAAATCACCTTGACCTTGTTAACAAACAAGGTCAAGGTGATTTAAATATCGGAGTGGCAATAGCGATAATACGTTAAAATCACTATAGACAGTTGACTGGTAATAGCCATTGAACCTTGAAATCAAAGTTGCCAGTTGACTAGGAATACCAATCGAGTAACACTATGTCTTAAAAAAATCTTATTAACTTACCAGTTCTTACCCAGCCATCTTCTACAAACATTTCCTTGGTTTGTTCAGGTAAGTTAAGAAATCCTGATGCAGCCTGTGGTCCTCTTATCCACACCTCACCCTCTTCATTTGGCCCAAGTGTCAGTCCAGTATCAACATCTACGATCTGTAACAACAGAAGAGAGTATACGTGTAGGAGTGCAAATAGGCTCAATTTAACCATATGCACAGCTGTGTTTTATATCCCTGGGGCAGAAATCTGCACTGACCCCCCCCCCCCCCCCCGCCCCACTACGAAATATAAAACACCTATGCTTGATCGACATGCGACTACGCAGATACATGTTCTGTTTTTTCAGTTAGACAATTACAATATAAAACCCGCGCATTTGCGAAAGTCTCCAACGCTCTGGACATTTGTCACGTGAAAAGGATTTTCTTTTATAATTATTATTTTATGTTTAAGAAAGTGACTAGAACTGAAGGGCCAGAAAGGAAGTTACCAGAAACATATGGTCGGTGTTTTCTCATACCAAACTGTTTGTTTACCGTTCAGATTACCTGAATGGGATGGAATTATTTGATAAACACAGTTCTGAAGTGTTTTACTCACTTTCAAACGTAAGTTGATTTAACACAGACAACAATAGAAGTTGAACTACAAATGCAGTTAAAATGAAGGCTGGCTGCTTCTGGTGTTGGGAACACTTATCAAGTCCGGATAAAGACATGATAGAAGATCAGAGAGGAGACTTATCCCAGCAAGCACACCGTGGCATTTATGCAAAGTCACATCAAGGTCAGTGCAACACAATGACGTTTCATCGACGTTGACGCTACGTTGCCTTACAGTTATATTAAAGTCAACATGACTTAGCTTCGACAATATCTGTTTTATTTCTTTTTAGTTAGAATATGATTATGGGCAGCTGTAAACCATGGCAGTCATTCATATTCCATATACCAATCTAATGATCGGATTGGCATAGACCGTATAAATATTTTTTTTTCTTAAAACGAAAGTAATGACTCATGCCGTAAGTTTGTTGGCATTCGAATTCAAAGGATGCAAAACTAGCATTGTGAAAATCAATGTCACCTTCTGTTCCACCAAATCTATGGGTTTACCCACTGCCTTGTAACGGCAATCATCGCCTTTATTTACGTGTGTTATTCCGGTCTCTGTCATACCGAAGCCTGCAAAATATACAATCCGTCTTCATTCAGTATTAAGGAAGAGACTTTCATCTGAATACTCTGTAATTATGACTTTGCCAGGGATCAACTAGTTTTAACGAAACTGAGCGGCTATAAGCATAAGGGTCCGATGATTCACATCGTTAAACCAGTAGTCAATGGGCAGCTAGGTACGTAATCGTTATTCCCTAGCTAACAGAGTTCTCGGTGTGCCACCAATGTTGCGTATTCTATTAAAGGGATTGGCTCATCTCAGAACATATACGAAGAATATGAGAATATTTGTGAAAACTGAACATTCGTAAGAGAAAATAATTTTATCATCACAGAGCATACATGAAGAAAATTAAAACAAAAATCTTTTTCCTTTTTTCAATTTTTTTTTAGTGTTCTGCGATGTATGGTCTCTGTCATATATACTCAACAGCAAAAGAAACGCATATTTTAAGTGTCTTGTTTTGCCTCATTAAATGTAATGATATTTTACTTTTAACATAGTACTGGGATTTGCCTATACGTTACCATAAATTCTGCAGCATTTTCTTGTCACAGTGCAATTTTCCGAAAAAAAAATGTGAAGATTTTTGTCAAAAAGGCAAAATTCACAAAATTCTGGTTCATAGTGGCAAAAAAAATAAATTATCAATATGATTTTGCTGCAAGAGAGTTCAGCATGATGTAACCAACTAGAAAATGGTATAAAACTTAAAAATTGATTCTTATGAAGTTACACATGCAAGAATCTGCATTTTTCAAAATTTTTCTCGAAGTTTTTGAAAATCGTCTGGATCATCAAATTATTAGAAAAATCTGGTAATTTGGGATTCAAAATGAGTAAGGCTATGGGTAAAGAACCCGTTTCAAACAAATTTTGGTTTAAATGAGCACGTATTTTGCTCACTTCCTGTTTGAGTTACGCAATTTAAAAACCGATAAAACCTTTTCTTGGAAAAAATCTTGTCATCCGATTCGCTTACCGTAGACTGCCCTTTATGTTAAAGTTGCTGTATGATTTTCATTTAATTTTGCCTAGTGATTTGAAGGATCCAGCGCCCAAAAGTTCAATCTGTGGTTGCATTATTGGAAGGACGCACAGAGTTACTTCCCTTTGTTTCATACTCCATTTGATTGGGACCAGTTAACCTTTAGTTTAGCCCGAATTGGAATCCATTTCTAATTCGGTTTGCTGAAAAATCAATCAACAAAATTTTCTTTTGCTATCTCAAAACTTGCCTACTTTACGGGTTTTGCACAAAGGGGCATAACTTTGTTTGTAATGAGTAACCAATACTGAAAAATCTTGATGATAGTTCTGAGACATTGTAGCATCCTAGATAGAGAGAGCACCAGTTTTGGAGCCAGGCACAACTCAGTTTAAGGCACTGAGTTAACTGATCAGTATTTGTGAATTTTTATTTTGACCCCTTGATTGTTTACGCTTTCGTTACGCATGAATAAACAAATAAAATTTCAGTAAGTTTGCGACGAAGTGTACTCCATGCATTGATAATATCTTCCCTGTTTTGCCAGTTTTAACAGATTTTTATCCTGACATAAAAACACTAAAAAGAAAAATATGCGCTATTTTTGCTTTTTAATATATTATAAAATTATTGACCTTTGTTGAGGTGACTATGCAGTTTTATTGATCTGCAAACAACATATTGACCGACGCGAAGCGGAGGTCAATATGTTATGTTTGCAGGTCAATAAAACTGCATATTCACCGAAATAAAGGTCATCAATTGTTTTATTATATGATAATTCTAAATACAGTTTCCTTTAATATTGATGATGGTAATACGTGGTATTATCTCGCGACGTTGCGCCATTAACATCAACGTACACCAGACGTTACGTCACGAAAATACTATGACGTCAGCGTAAAAGTAATACTCAATGACTGGCCGGTGAATATTGCAAAATATTAACCGGCACGTGACGTCAAATTAGCCAATGAAATTGCGTGTTACATCTTGGTCATATAATTATAACATTTATCATATGACGTGGCTGTTATTCAGTGGATAACGTCGTGTCATAAAAATCGTATGAACACACCTGTTGTGGCTGTCACACACTGACGTACAACATCAGCGTATGCCGAGGTATGAGAAATTTAGCGAACACGCTGGTGTACGTTGAACAAGTTAGGGGTACGTTATGAACAAGTTACGAGCACGCTGAAGTTGTACGTCGAATGCGGCCCAAAATTTTGTGCATGCATAAAATTTTCAGCGTACGCCGACGTATTGTTTATAAGTTAGTCATAAGTTTGGTGTACGCGACAGGAAAGTTATGCGTACGTTCATGCACGTAACTTGTAAGTTAATCATACGTTGACATACGTCGGCAGCAAGCAGGTCCGTTGTGTAGCGTACGCGTAATTTATTTCTAACCTATAGATTACTTATCTGTAACTTATACCGAACGTTTCCAGAACGTATTCAACCTATACCTGACGACCTTAGAACTTATTCAACGTGTCACGAACGCACTGAGCGTATTTAGATAACATATCTGCCAGCGTCCCGGGCTTCAGCTATATATATTGGATACAGATGAGCAATTCATAACTTTTAAATAAGGAATCTTCTTGGACCGCTTCTGCTTGTCGTTTTGGGGCTTGAGACGAGACTGACACCTCAGATGCCACCACAGCTGCTGCAGATGCCACCACGGATACCACTAAAGAGGCATTGGAGTCTGCGCGAGAGCGTGGTTGGCTACCATCGTAGGCATGGTAGTCGGGTGATGATTGGGACAAGGGTAGGCATGCAGGTGGTAAAGATGGAGTTTTCTTGGGTCAGCTACTACCTGCAACGTTCTCTCATTTTCGTTTTTGAGATATGTCCATCGATCCACGTCCACTTCAATAAAAAGTGTTGTAGAGAGCCATCGCTTTGCGTCTGATCGTCGAAGCACGCTCCAACATAAGGTCGGTGTACGTTAGACTAACGTTGTGCATGCGTTCGGCATAAGACAAGAACGCTACAGATACGCTGGGAACACGCTGTTGTATGCTTGTATAAGTTATGCATACGCTAGGGATAAGTTGTGAATAAGTTATTTGTACGTTATAAGTCTTTCAGTACGCTATGTATGCGTTCCAAAACAGGCTGCCTTTTGATTTTTAATTTATCTCCAGCGTATGCCAGCGTATTGGATAAATTTTTCATACGTCGGCATAGGTTGTCTGAAACGTTGTAGTGTGACAGGGCCTTGTAATAACACTTAGGCGCGTACACATAACGTCATTGACAACTGCGTTTTCTTACTGAAATAATGTTCAGTTTAAAGGCATTATCTTCCCATTTAAGGGTCAAAGATAAACAGAATCTTACTCTCGTGGTAATTTCATATGAAATTTATGAAACTCGCCAAAGGCTTGCTTCATAAATTTCATGTGAAATGACCACTCGTGTAAGATCCTCTATTTTAATGAACTTGATTTTTGGAAATTTTCAAAAAGTCAAATTTGGAGTTGTCGTTTTCAAAACATGCTGATTGTTGAAGCTTCAAAAACAAATACAGAATACGGCCGTTTAATGCATACCTACCCTGGTGAATGTGTTCGAGATTCAGTCTAATTTTGACTGCTTCTTCGATTTCCCCACTGAGCGGCGCAGCTCCGCAGATGATTGATTTGACAGATGTTAAATCATATTCGGATACTTTTGGATGTTTGGCAAACATAACCATGACTGGTGGAACCACATGCAGTGTGTGAGGCTGAATACAAAGAAAAGCAGCAGATATATTGCCAGTCTAATGAACTTGCTTGCAGAATTTACAAGAGTCCGTATAAATTCATACTTTAGAACTTCAGCGTGTCTGCGACACGGCGTTGTTTTTGCAATAATACGGGACATTATAAGTATCTATCATGTGTGTGAGGTGTGGATAGAAAAATCCGTCACGAGACGAGGCTTGCCGAGTGATGCCGAACAGTGATCCCGAGTGACGATTTTTCTGTCCACACCTCACACCCATGATAGATACTTTTTTCTTGCACACCACGTCTTGTTTTAACTTCAGAACTTGTTAAAATGCGTAATTCTAGTGCTTGAAATTTGATTTTGAAAGAAGGCGCCGCTTTCAACGACCGCCTTTCGGCTCTTTACGTCAACGACTGGCATGCATAAACTGACGTCCATTTTACGGTCTACATGACGTCATCATCTTAAATGCTAACGTCAGTTGACGACGCAGGTACGTGAGCTCCTATACAACCAATGCATTGACAGCTCGTGATTTTTTTCCAGTCCTGGGTCAGAACACCAGGGTAAGATTATATGTATCTTTCATGGGTGTGAGGTGTGGATAGAAAAATCTGTCACGAGGGTCACTGTTCGGCATCATTCGGCAAGCCTCGTGATGCCGAACAGTGATCCCGAGTGACGAATTTTTCTATCCCCACCTCAAACTCATGATAGATACTTTTTCTTGCACACCACGTTTTGTTTAAACTTCAGAATTTGTTAAAATGCATGATTCTAGTGTTTGCGAGGTTTCAAATTGATTTTAAAAGAAGGCGCCGCTTTCAACGACCGCCTTTCGGCTCTTTACGTCAACGACTTGCGTGCATGAACTGACGTCATTTTTGCCGTCTTCTTGACGTCATCATCTGAAATGCCAACGTCACTTGACGACGCAGGTACGTGACCTCCAATACAACCAGTGCATTGACAGCTCGTGATTTTTATCCGGTCCTGGGTGAGATAACATGGGTGAGATAAGATTTGTAGGTACAGGGGAAACACGCGGATATCCTTATCTGGTGTGCAAGAAATGATTTTCTATCCCAGGTGAAAAGAATGGCATTTTCTATCCGGTGTGCAAGAAGACATGTTCTTTCTAAGTCATCCATGTTCCATAATAACGAAATGGGGAAAATCTGCCGAGACAATTTGCTCCAGTTAAGGTATATGGGAAACACCTCCATGTTCTTTCACCATTTTTACAAAGTGAGCATTTTCTAGACCTCCTCTTTTCTTTCTCGAATGACAATGATATCCCTTACGAAACGGGTCTACTCTTATCGGAGATTTGGTTGGTTGGTTGATTTGATGCTTAACGTCCACGGTAAACAACTAAGGTCATGTCGGGACGGTCAGTTAACCTAACCACACTATTCCTGGGCAGGCTTAGACCTCCTAAGCGGTTAACCAGTACTAAGTGCACATACTTTCGCCAGTAACTGACAACTGCCCTTCTTGAATCAGCGGAAGGAGAAACGAAAGTATGTGGCCAGACCGGGATTCGAACCCAGGACCTCTGACTTCCGAGTCAGGTGCCCTACCGATTGCGCTACCCGGCCCGGCTCTTATCGGAGAGAATTCGCTCCTGCAGGAGCAAATTTTTCCTTTTCAGTGTGAACTCCGATTAAGAAGGGAAGCAAAAATGGAACTTACGGAGTTGCTTCCCTTGAACGTTTACAAATTCATCTTCAGTGATCAGAAGATACCCACATTCTTAGCCACGGGTATATTGAATGTGAGTTACCGTAAAAAGTCTCAGTATTAGGACAGATGGGTGTGAGCAAACAGTGCAGACCCAGATCAGTCTGCTTCTTATACGCATTACTTTAATGTGAAAATATACTGTTCTATTCAGGACAATTACAATTATTATTTTAGGTGCCCAATGTTTAGAAATTTTACGGTAACTCGCTGATATACTCTTTTTTTTATATATGCAGCTTTTGGACTGTCTTTCATTTTCAGACAACAGTATTGCCAAAAGCTTGTAATATACACGTTTTCCACTTTTTATATGCAACTTCCTTGTTATTGGACTTTCAGACCACAATATAGTCAAAAGTTTGTAACATACACGTTTTCCCTTTTTTTTTATATGCAACTTTCTTCTTATTGAACTTTCTTTCTTTTTCAGACAACAGTACAACCAAATAATATACACGTTTTCTAGTTTTTTATATGCAGCTTTCTTGTTATCGGACTTTCTTTCATTTTCAGACAACAGTATAGCCAAAAGGTCGTAATATACACGTTTTCCACTTGAAGTACATACATTCTAATTTCAAGTACAGTGCAAATAGCACTTTTCTGTTTTGCTACAAGCAAAGGTTGAAAGTTTCATTGTTCTACATTGTACTGGCGTAAATTTTAACTCTATCTTTGTCAGCAGTTCATGAATGTTTCTTGTAGTATAACGGCCGGAAACTTGAGGATGCTGTTTGGCCTGCAAATACGCACAGACTGGTTTGAGTCTTGAATGGTTGAACATGTCATAAGTTACCTTTACTCTTGGATTTGCTGATTAGTTTTCTTACCCGGTATGTCTGTATTAAGCGAAGGTATTCCTCCGGGTTAAATCTCGCCATAAAGACTATCTTCTTACCCTGACTGCCACCTGCAGCGACCACTGCACTAAGGCCATAAATATGGAACATTGGTAGGAACAGAATTAAGTTTTCCGTCTCGGTATTTACACCTGATGCGCTGTTAAATGAAATAAAAAGGTACACTTTAAAGTCCGTATTTGAACTAGCACACCTGTAGCAACTATACTCAAAAAATATTAAAGGGTCAAACATTTACCCTGCGATTTCTGGAACATTTCAAACATTTGCTAAAATAAATCATTTCTACCTTCCATTTCATTCATTTTACAAGTTTTATACACATGAAGTTTGAACCTATAGCCTTTGTCTTGACCAAGGTCAAGCTTTAAGTCAAACAACCCCTAAAATGAAAGTTGTTTGAATTCCCATAGAGAATTGATAGTGTGTCAGTTTGGTCGGGAATAGCTTCTAAAATTGCTATAAGTTTTAAACTTCTTATAGCTTGCTGACCTTAAAAATGATTAAACTTGATGAATATCGAGGATTTTTTTTTTAAAAAATCATGAATTGGCGAAATCAAAAATTTTGGTGAATTTGTTCCCTATGGACTTCAAACAACTCTGATTTTGAGGGTAGTGTGAATTGAAGTCTGGACTTGGTCAAGATATAGGCTATATTTTCAAACTTCATGTGTATGAATGAAATGAATGGTGGAAATTGTTTATTTTACCAAAAGTTTGAAATTTTCGAGACATCGCGGGTTAAAAGTTTGACCCTTTAATATTTTTTTCGAGTATATTATTTAGCCTTTATTGTTGCTACAAGTGTGTGGTTAACAGATCTTTTGTTGCAAGTTGACTGACACATTTGCTGTTGTTATTATTTACTCTCTAAGCAATATTTTACGTTACTGTATATCTCAGACCTATGCATCAACCTCGGACAGTATTATAGTGTAGAATCCCAGAAGTACTTGTAGGTCTTTGTTTTGATGAACACTGATTTTGTCGTATACCTCAGATGTTCTTTATATATGAGCCGCGACACGAGAAAACCAACAATGTGGTTGTGCGCCCAGCGCTGACTCAGATCAGCTTAGGCATCCACCAAGTCTGATCAGAGTCTTTGCTGTCCGCATGAAGGTAGCTTAGACCCTTAGTTACTCTTTCAGCGCTTTGTGAAGAGTCTGATCAGACTGGGCAGGTGCTCAGGCTGATCTGAGTCTGCGCTGGGCGCACAACCACATTGTTGGTTTTCTCGTGTCGCGGCTCATATCTGTACTGGACTACAAGCTGCAATTGAAAGAAATATTAACTGCAGATCACTGATCATGGCCCGTATCTTTGTCTGATGCTGTTTCACCGACTTTCGTTCAATTGCGCACGGTGGCTCAGCAAGACATGACATGAAATCATATTACTCGTTTATTTGTATGGACATTTTTCACTCGCCTATCATTTTTTCTTTTCTTTCTCCCTTTCTCTGAGAGACGGCTAGATACAGACTGAAATGCTGTCTCAAATGGCCGTTAAACCCATAACAACCAACCAACTACGTGTAAATATAACCTAATATGGCAAAAGTAGTAAGGAAAAAAACTTTTGTTTTATACTTAGCTGTGAATTCAATGCATATCTAGAATCTGTCTATGTGAAACATATCGTATTACATGTAATTCACTAGTTACTGGTACGATTTATATTTTTTCTCCGCAGCAAACCGCGGCTGATTTTGATTTCGTTTTTAATGTACCTTCTTGTCTGACATTATGCTAGAAGCGTCAAGTTGATTACTTATTCCCTATTCCCTATTCCCGATTCTAATAACCTATAAAGATATCGGTACTTTAACGTTGCGAATTAAATACTCTTGGAATATTAATCTTTTCTCTAGTCTGTAGTTGTCTGTCTGAGTACATCTTCACTCAGTCAGGTTGTTTGTCCGTCTGTCTGTTCGCATGTATTTGCTTTCGCATATGAAAAGGGTATATCTGTTCACTTCGAATTCTATCAAGCATCTCCCTAAAAACTTCATGGAGATTATACTTTTGTTTTGTTGTGCCTGTCCATGCGTTCCTTCATTATTTTGTCCGTCCTTGCGTCTGCCTGTCCTGTAGATATCCTGTCCTTTTTGTCTTTGTCTGTACAGATATAGCAAAGCAGGTGTGTAAGTTAACTAAGGCATTGGGAGGAACATATTGGTGAATTACTATAATACTATAACAGGCTATCCTTGTTGTACATCGACGCGATCTTTTATCTGTCCGTATGTGTATGTCTGTTTGTCCGTCTGATTTTGTTTGCATATACATGCATGTATATACAAACAGCAGCAAAACGTATAGGATGTATTGTTGTTACCCATTTGGAAGGGTTTTCGTGGTCCTGAGAAGCAAACAGGAAGTAACAGAAGTTCTCTCCCTTTGAAAAAATAGTGGCGAAAACATGGAACAGTTACCCGTGCACCTTATGGAAATACTGCTGTGTCCGTCTAGGTATGTGTCCGTGTAACCGTCCGTCCGGCTTTGTTTGCATTTATGCATATCCAATTAGCAGTAGCTAGTAGATACAACCTTTTGCATGCAAAAAGACACATATATGGAACAAATGATATGAACATTTTAAAGGCCCCATTGCTCTATCAGCGTGAAAACTTTAATCATGAGGCATCGCTGCAAGCTTCTCAGTATCGTTTCGTCAGTGTAAATGATCGTGATTAGTCAGCTTTAAACAAATAAAACATCTTTGAGTTTCACATAAAAAGGGTTTGAAAACTTATTTGGGTCATATTAGGTGGCAACTAAAATGACCTATTTTCGATTTCATTAAGTTGAATATAATGGTAAAAATACAACGTACAGGCGTGGAGTCCCAATTACTATCCCGCCTATGTTTATATAGCTTTGCTAGACGGGAAACCAGAACAGGAATTTTAATTTGTGGAGCGATTTGTTATTTTTCAAAAACCAATTTTCTATACTTTTTGCTTGTTATATGAATCAATATAAGCATATCAACCCACATTTTATTACCAAACGTGAAGGTTGAACCGCTTTTTAACAATAATTTGAGTTTAGACGTTTTCACCAATAGTAGGACTATGGAGACTTAAAGCAATTTCGCTGAGCCAATTTTGAAAAAAAAAAGTTTTTTTTTTTCCATATGAAACGAAGTGAAACAATGTGGACGATTTCACCCCAACTTTATACGTGAGAGGGAGTTTTGAATGATACAATCTTTAGCATGCAAAAAGACACGTATATGGAGCATATGATATGAACATTTTAAGGAATTTCACTGAGCCAATTTTGAAAAAAAAATATGAAATTTTCTTCCGTATTAATTTAAGTCAAACATTGTTGACGATTTCACCGTAACTTTATAAGAGAGAGGGAGTTTTGATTGATACAATCTTTTGTAAGCATAAAGACACATATATGGAGCGTAGGATATGAACATTTTAAGCAATTTCACTGAGCCAATTTTGAAAAAAAAAAATTAAAACTTTTCTTCTTTATGAAATGAAGTGAAAGAGTGTTCATGATTTCATCCTAAATTTATAAGTGAGAGGGAGTTTTGAATGATGCAATATTTTGCATGCGTAAAGACGCATATACAGAGCATATGATATGAATATTTTAAGGAATTCCACTGAGCCAATTTTGAGAAAAAAAATGAAATTTTCTTCCATATTAATTTAGGTCAAACCATGTCGACGATGTCATCGTAACTTTATAAGTGAGAGAGAGTTTTGAATGATACAATCTTTTGCAAGTATAAAGACATATATATGGAGCATATGATATGAACATTTTAAGGAATTTCACTAAGCCAATTTTGAAAAAAAAAACTTAAAAGTTTTCTTCCATAGGAAATGAAATGAACGAATGTTGACGATTTCATCCTAAATTTATAAGTGAGAGGGAGTTTTGAATGATACAATCTTTCGCATGTATAAAGACACATATAAGGAGCATGTATTATGAACATTTTGAGGAATTTCACTGAGCCAATTTTGAGAAAAAAAATATGTAATTTTCATCCATACTAATTTAAGTCAAACAATGTTGACGATTTCACCGTAACTTTATAAGTGAGAGGGAGTTTTGAATGATACAATCTTTTGCAAGCATAAAGACATATATATGGAGCATATGTTATGATTTTTTTAAGGAATTCCACTGAGCCAATTTTGAGAAAAAAAATATGAAATTTTCTTCCATATTAATTCACGTCAAACAATGTTGACGATTTCACCGTAACTTTATAAGAGAGAGGGAGTTTTGATTGATACAATCTTTTGTAAGCATAAAGACACATATATGGAGCGTAGGATATGAACATTTTAAGCAATTTCACTGAGCCAATTTTGAAAAAAAAAATTAAAACTTTTCTTCTTTATGAAATGAAGTGAAAGAATGTTCATGATTTCATCCTAAATTTATAAGTGAGAGGGAGTTTTGAATGATACAATATTTTGCATGCGTAAAGACGCATATACAGAGCATATGATATGAATATTTTAAGGAATTCCACTGAGCCAATTTTGAGAAAAAAAATGAAATTTTCTTCCATATTAATTTAGGTCAAACCATGTCGACGATGTCATCGTAACTTTATAAGTGAGAGAGAGTTTTGAATGATACAATCTTTTGCAAGTATAAAGACATATATATGGAGCATATGATATGAACATTTTAAGGAATTTCACTGAGCCAATTTTGAAAAAAAAAACTTAAAAGTTTTCTTCCATAGGAAATGAAATGAACGAATGTTGACGATTTCATCCTAAATTTATAAGTGAGAGGGAGTTTTGAATGATACAATCTTTCGCATGTATAAAGACACATATAAGGAGCATGTATTATGAACATTTTGAGGAATTTCACTGAGCCAATTTTGAGAAAAAAAATATGTAATTTTCATCCATACTAATTTAAGTCAAACAATGTTGACGATTTCACCGTAACTTTATAAGTGAGAGGGAGTTTTGAATGATACGATCTTTTGCAAGCATAAAGACATATATATGGAGCATATGTTATGATTTTTTTAAGGAATTCCACTGAGCCAATTTTGAGAAAAAAATATGAAATTTTCTTCCATATTAATTCACGTCAAACAATGTTGACGATTTCACCGTAACTTTATATATGAGAGGGAGTTTTGAATGATACAATCTTTTGCATGCATAAAAACATATATATGGAGCATATGATATGAACATTTTAAGGAATTTCACTGAGCCAATTTTGAGAAAAAAATATGAAATTTTCTTCCATATTAATTCACGACAAACAATGTTGACGATTTCACCGTAACCTTATAAGTGAGAGGGATTTTTGAATGATACAATCTTTTGCATGCATAAAGACATTTATATGGAGCATACGATATGATAATTTTAAGGAATTTCACTGAGCCAATTTTGAGAAAAAAAATATGAAATTTTCTTCCATATTAATTTACGTCAAACAATGTTGACGATGTCACCGTAATTTTATAAGTGAGAGGGAGTTTTGAATGATACAATCTTTTGCCAGCATAAAGACATATATATGGAGCATATGATATGAACATTTTACGGAATTTCACAGAGCCAATTTTGAGAAAAAAAAATGAAATTTTCTTCCATATTAATTCACGACAAACAATGTTGACGATTTCACCGTAACCTTATAAGTGAGAGGGATTTTTGAATGATACAATCTTTTGCATGCATAAAGACATTTATATGGAGCATACGATATGATAATTTTAAGGAATTTCACTGAGCCAATTTTGAGAGAAAAAAAATATGAAATTTTCTTCCATATTAATTTACGTCAAACAATGTTGACGATGTCACCTTAATTTTTAAGTGAGAGGGAGTTTTGAATGATACAATCTTTTGCATCCATAAAGACACATATATGGAGCATATGATATGAACATTTTAAGGAATTTCACAGAGCCAATTTTGAAAAAAAAATAAATGTTTTCTTCCATATGAAATGAAATGAACAAATGTTGACGATTCTCCCTAAAATTATAAGTGAGAGGTAGTTTAGAATGATACAATCTTTCGCATGCATAAAGACATATATATGGAGCATACGATATGAACATTTTGAGGAATTTCACTGAGCAAATTTTGAGAAAAAAAATATGAAATTTTCTTCCATATTAATTTTCGTCAACGAATGTTGACGATGTCACCGTAACTTTATAAGTGAGAGGGAGTTTTGAATGATACAATCTTTTGCATGCATAAAGACAAACATATTGAGCATATGATATGAACATTTTAAGGAATTTTAGTGAGCCAATGTTGAAAAAAAAAAAAAGTTTTTCTTCCATATGAAATGAAATGAACGAATGTTGACGATTTCATCCTAAATTTATATGTGAGAGGGAGTTTGGAATGATACACTCTTTCGCATGTATAAAGACACATATAAGGAGCATCTGATATGAACATTTTGAGGAATTTCACTGAGCCAATAATGAGAAAAGTAATATGTAATTTTCATCCATACTAATTTAAGTCAAACAATGTTGACGATTTCACCGTAACTTTTAAGTGAGAGGGAGTTTTGAATGATACAATCTTTTGCAAGCATAAATACATATATATGGAGCATATGATATGAATCTTTTTAGGAATTTCACTGAGCCAATTTTGAGAACATAAAATGTGAAATTTTCTTCAATATTTATTTACGTCAAACAATGTTGACGATTTCACAGTAACTTTATGAATGAGTGGGAGTTTTGAATGATACCATCTTTTGCAAGCATAAAGACATATATATGTGGCATATGATATGAATTTTTTAAGGAATTTCATTGAGCCAATTTTGAGAAAAAACAATATGAAATTTTCTTCAATATTAATTTACGTCAAACAATGTTGACGATTTCACCGTAACTTTATATATGAGAGGGAGTTTTGAATGTTACAATCTTTTGCATGCATAAAGACATATATATGGAGCATCCGATATGAACATTTAAAGGAATTTCACTGAGCAAATTTTGAGAAAAAAATATGATTTTTTTTTCCATATTAATTTACATCAAACAATGTTGACGATGTCACCGTAACTTTATAAGTGAAAGGGAGTTTTGAATGATACAATCTTTTGAATGCATAAAGACACATATATTGAGCATATGATATGAACATTTTAAGGAATTTCACTGAGCCAATTTTGAAAAGAAAATTAAAAGTTTTTCTTCCATATGAAATGAAATAAACGAATGTTGACGATTTCATCCTCAATTTAAAAGTGAGAGGGAGTTTTGAATGATACAATATTTCGCATGTATAAAGACACATATAAGGAGCATATGATATGAACCATTTGAGGAATTTTACTGAGCCAATTTCTAGAAAAAAAATGTAATTTTCATCCATACTAATTTATGTCAAACAGTGTTGACTATTTCACCGTAACTTTATAAGTGAGAGGGGGTTTTGAATGATACAATCTTTTGTATGCATAAAGACACATATATGGAGCATATGATATGAACATTTTAAGGAATTTCACTGAGCCAATTTTGAAAAAAAATTAAATGTTTTCTTCCATATGAAATGAAATGAACGAATGTTGACGATTTCATCCTAAATTTATAAGTGAGAGGGAGTTTTGAATGATACAATCTTTCGCATGTATAAAGACACATACAAGGAGCATATGATATGAACATTTTGAGGAATTTCACAGAGCCAATTTTGAGAAAAAATATGAAATTTTCATCCATACTAATTAAAGTCAAACAATGTCGACGATGTCACCATAACTTTATAAGTGAGAGGGAGTTTTGAATAATACAATCTTTTGCATGCATAAAGACACATACATGGAGCATATGATATGAACATTTGAAGGAATTTCACTGTGCCAATTTTGAAAAAAAATTTCAAATGTTTTCTTCCATATGAAATGAAATGAACGAATGTTGACAAATTGACCCTAAAATTATAAGTGAGAGGTAGTTTTGAATGATACAATCTTTTGCATGCAAAAAGACATATATATGGAGCATACGACATGAACATTTTAAGGAATTTCACTGAGCCAATTTTGAGAAAAAAAATATGAAATTTTCTTCCATATTAATTTACGACAAACAATGTTGACGATGTCACCGTAACCTTATAAGTGAGAGGGAGTTTTGAATGATACAATCTTTTGCATGCATAAATACACATATATGGAGCATATGATATGAACATTTTAAGGAATTTCACTGAGACAATTTTGAAAAAAAAAATATTAAACTTTTTCTTCTTAATGAAATGAAGTTAAAGAATTTTCATGATTTCATCCTAAATTAATAAGTGAGAGGGAGTTTTGAATGATACAATATTTTGCATGCGTAAAGACGCATATACGGAGCATATGATATGAACATTTTAAGGAATTTCACTTGGACAATTTTGAGAAAAAAAAATGAAATTTTCTTCCATATTAATTTAGGTCAAACAATGTCGACGATTTCACCATAGCTTTATAAGTGAGAGAGAGTTTTGAATGATACAATCTTTTGCAAGTATAAAGGCATTTATATGGAGCATACGATATGAACATTTTAAGGAATTTCACTGAGCCAATTTTGAGAAAAAAAAAATTAAATGTTTTCTTCCATATGAAATGAAACCAACGAATGTTGACGATTTCACCCTAAATTTATAAGTGAGAGGTAGTTTTGAATGATACACTCTTTTGCATGCATAAAGACATATATATGGAGCATACGATATGAACATTTTGAGGAATTTCACTGAGCCAATTTTGAGAAAAAAAATATGTAATTTTCATCCATACTAATTTAAGTCAAACGTTGTTGACGATTTCACCGTACATTTATAAGTGAGAAGGAGTTTTGAATGATACAATCTTTTGCCAGCATAAAGACATATATATGGAGCATATGATATGAACATTTTAAGGAATTTCACTGAGCCAATTTTGAGAAAAAAAAATATGAAATTTTCTTCAATATTAATTTACGTCAAAGAATATTGACGATTTCACCGTAACTTTATATATGAGAGGGAGTTTTGAATGATACAATCTTTTGCATGCATTAAGACGTATATATGGAGCATACGATATGAACATTTAAAGGAATTTCACTGAGCCAATTTTGAGAAAAAGAAAAATAAAATTTTCTTCCATATTAACTTACGTCAAACAATGTTGACGATGTCACCGTAACTTTATATATGAGAGGGAGTTTTGAATGATACAATCTTTTGCATGCATAAAGACACATATAAGGAGCATATGATATGAACATTTTAAGGAATTTCACTGAGCCAATTTTTAAAAAAAAAGAAATATAAATCGTTTCTTCAATTTGAAATGAAATGAACGAATGTTGACAATTTCACCCTAAAATTATAAGTGAGAGGTAGTTTTGAATGATACAATCTTTTGCATGCATAAAGACATATATATGTAGCATACGACATGAACATTTTAAGGAATTGCACTGAGCCAATTTTGAGAAAAAAATATGAAATTTTCTTCCATATTAATTTACGACAAACAATGTTGACGATTTCACCGTAACCTTTTAAGTGAGAGGGAGTTTTGAATGATACAATCTTTTGCATGCATAAATACACATATATGGAGCATATGATATGAACATTTTAAGGATTTTCACGGAGCCAATTTTGAAAAAAAAATATTAAACTTTTTCTTCTTTATGAAATGAAGTTAAAGAATTTTCATAATTTCATCCTAAATTTATAAGTGAGAGGGAGTTTTGAATGATACAATCTTTAGCATGCAAAAAGACGTTTATACGGAGCATATGATATGAACATTTTAAGAAATTTCATTGACCAATTTTGAGAAAAAAAAATGAAATTTTCTTCCATATTAATTTAGGTCAAACATTGTCGACGATTTCACAGTAACTTTATAAGTGAGAGAGAGTTTTGAATGATACAATCTTTCGCATGTATAAAGACACATATAAGGAGCATATGATATGAACATTTTAAGGAATTTCACTGAGCCAATTTTGAGAAAAAAAAATATGCAATGTTCTTCCATATTAATTTAGGTCAAACAATGTCGACGATTTCACCGTAGCTTTATAAGTGTGAGAGAGTTTTGAATGATACAATCTTTTGCAAGTATAAAGACATTTATATGGAGCATACGATATGACCATTTTAAGGAATTTCACTGAGCCAATTTTGAAAAAACAATTTAAATGTTTTCTTCCATATGAAATGAAATCAACGAATGTTGACGATTTCACCCTAAAATTATAAGTGAGAGGTAGTTTTGAATGATACAATCTTTTGCATGCATAAAGACATATATATGGAGCATATGATATGAACATTTTAAGGAATTTCACTGAGCCAATTTTGGGAAAAAAATATGTAATTTTCATCCATACTAATTTAAGTCAAACATTGTTAACGATTTCACCGTAGCTTTATAAGTGAGAAGCAGTTTTGAATGATACAATCTTTTGCCAGCATAAATACATATATATGGAGCATATGATATGAATTTTTTAAGGAATTTCACTTAGCCAATTTTGAGAAAAAAAAATATGAAATTTGCTTCAGTATTAATTTATGTCAAACAATGTTGACGATTTCACCGTAACTTTATATATGAGAGGGAGTTTTGAATGATACAATCTTTTGCACCCATAAAGACATATATATGGAGCATACGATATGAACTCTTTAAGGAATTTCACTGGGCCAATTTTGAGAAAAAAAAATATGAAATTTTCTTCCATACTAATTTACGTCAAACAATGTTGACGATGTCACCGTAACTTTATAAGTGAGAGGGAGTTTTGAATGATACAATCTTTTGCATGCATAAAGACACATATATGGAGCATACGATATGAACATTTTAAGGAATTTCACTGAGCCAATTTTGAAAATTTTTTTTTAAATGTTTCCTTCCATATGAAATGAAATGAACGAATGTTGACGATTTCACCCTAAAATTATAAGTGAGAGGTAGTTTTGAATGATAAAATCATTTGCATGCATAAAGACACACATATTGAGCATATTATATGAACATTTTAAGGAATTTCACTAGGCCAACTTTGAAAATAAATATTAAAAGTTTTCTCTTTCGTATGAAATTAACTGAAAGAATGTTGATGATTTCATCCTAAATTTATAAGTGAGAGGGAGTTTTGAATGATACAATCTTTTGCATGTATAAAAACACATATAAGGAGCATATGATATGAACATTTTAAGAAATTTCACTAAGTCTATTTTGAAAAAAAAATTTAAAGTTTTCTCCCGTATGAAATGTAGTGAAAGAATGTTGACGATTTCACCGTAATTTTACCAGTGAGAAGGAGTTTTGAATGATACAATCTTTTGCATGCGTAAAGACACATATAAGGATTATATGATATGAAAATTTTAAGGAATTTCACTGAGCCAATTTTGAGGAAAAAATATGAAATTTTCTTCCATATTAATTTAGGTCAAACAATAATGACGATTTCACCGTAACTTTATAAGTGAGAGGGAGTTTTGAATGATACAATTCTTTGCAAGCATAAAGACATATATATGGAGCACATGATATGAACATTTTAAGGAATTTCACTGAGCCAATTTTGAGAAAAAATAGGAAATTTTCTTCAGTATTGATTTACGTCAAACAATGTTGACGATTTCACCGTAACTTTATAAGTGAGAGGGAGTTTTGAATGATACAATCTTTTGCAAGTATAAAGACATATATATGGAGCATATGATATGAACATTTTAAGGAATTTCACTCAGCCAATTTTGAAAAAAAAATATTAAAAGTTTTCTTACATAGGAAATGAAATGAACGAATGTTGACGAGTTCATCCTAAATTTATAAGTGAGAGGGAGTTTTGAATGATACAATCTTTTGCGTGCATAAAGACACATATATTGAGCATATTATATGAACATTTTAAGGAATTTCACTGAGCGAATTTTGAAAAAAAAACAATTAAAATTTTCTTTTTCATATGAAATGAAGTGAAAGAATGTTGATGATTTCATCCTGAATTTATAAGTAAGAGGGAGTTTTGAATGATACAATCTTTTGCATGCATAAAGTCACATATATGGAGCATATTATATGAATATATAAGCCAAAATCACTAAGCCAATTTTGAAAAAAAATATGAAACTTTTTTCATTATGAAATGAAGTATATAACATGTATAGTGCTTTTTCACGCTTAGAAACCTATATAGTGAAAACATTATTTGATATATTTCAACAAATTCTACCGAGCAAATTTTGAGAAAATATTTGAAAAGTTTTTCTTGTATATTAATGAAAGTAAAAAATGTCGGAGACTTGACTATAAATATATCGGTTAGAGAGAGTTTTGACTAATAAAATGTTTTGCGTGCTTATAGTCGTGTATATTTCGTACATAATACGAAAAATTCGGAAAACTCCACTGGGCCTATTTTGAGAATATCTTTGAAATGTTTATCTACTATATTCAAAAAGTCAAATAATAGTGAAGATTTCACTATAAGTATAGCGTTTAGAGAGAGACTTGAATTATACAATATTTGGTATCAATGGAGAAATGTATATTGAATTTATGCTGAGAATATTTGAAAAAAAAAAAAAACTGAGCCAATTATGATACAGTTTTGGCAATCATTTACTCATCCATTAAAGGTCAAATTTTGTGAAGCTTTGACTCTATGAATAGCGGTGAGTGAGAATTTTGAATGATACTATATTTTCTTGTATATTAATAAAAGTCAAATTATGTTGAAGATTTGACTTTAACTATAGTAGTGAGAGAAAGCATCGAATGATACAATTTTTGCACGCTTAAAAACAGGTTTAGCGAGATTATTATTGAACATTTGAACAAATTTTACTGGATCAATTTAAAAAAGAAATAGAAAAGTGTTTCTTGTTTATTTATTTAAGTCAAAATGTTGAAAAATCGACTATAAAGATATCGTTGAGAGTTTTAAATGATATAATCTTTTGCTTCTTTATAGACATGTATATAAGGTATATAATCACAAAAATGGAAAAAATCCACTGAGCCACTTTTGAAGAAAGTAATGCTAACTTTATCTTCTGTATTAGTGAAAGTAAAATAATCATGAAGATTTGAGTTTTTCTATACTAATGGAAGGAAATGTATCGAATTAAACGATATTTTGCACGCTTAGAAACCTGTATAGTGAGAATATTATTTGAACATTTTAACAAATTCCACTGAGCAAATTTTGAGTAAATCTTTGAAAAGTTTTTCTTGTATAAATACGTTGGCGTACGCTGAAAATTTTATGCATGCACAAAATTTTGGGCCGCATTCGACGTACAACAACTTATACCAACGTATTTGAGCGTACTCGTAACTTGTTCATAACGTACCCCTAACTTATTCAACGTACACCAGCGTGTTTGCCAAATTTCTCATACGTCGGCATACGCTGATGCTATACGTCGCTGTGTGACAGCCACATAACGGACTGTTTCCTACAGTAACGTTTCAATACAAAAGGCTTGCGTTCCGATCCTGACAGATACCTACAGGGTGGATTGGAGAGGCGCCTGTACGGCAGCAACACCAGTAGGTGTGTGTGTGTGGGGGGGGGGGGGGGCGAAGAGACAGAGACTGTATTAGATTATTCTCAAGGATTGTACTACATTAATGAGGCCGTGTCGGTGCAATGGCAGTGAAATTTGGTGCAGTTATGGTGCGATGGTATGCTTCTTATTCGTAACAGTTGGGCCATCTTTTTATGAACTTGCCAATGGCAAAAGTAGGGCAATCATTTCTTTAACTTATTTGACTTTTTTCAATTCGAATTAGTTGTCCAGTATAGGACAAAGTAATTCTTTTATTAATTCCAATTAGTTGTCCAATATAGGACAAAGTTTAATGGTGAAATGAAGCAATAAATATCTTCTGGTCAGGCTTGAGTAGCCAAAACTTCGAAGATAGCCCATGTTCCTTCTTTCGAATGTGTTCTGTGCTCTTGAATGAACTCTTATAGATTTCTATTTCACTTCAATGCCGCTGGTGTCGTGCCGTGCGGCGACCGTAAAACGTCTCCCCTTAGGTCATCTATAGTGCAGATTATATATATATTTTTTCTTTTGAGGTCAAGAAAATATTCTGAGAAATCAGAATTTTTTTGATTGGTTTAGATTTATACTCTAGATTATTGCTTTTTTTTCTTTTAGGCCTTTTATGGTACTAATCAGTCTTTGAATTTACTGCCTCATCAAAGTTAAGAAATTACATTATGCTTTCTTTGGTTTTTGTAACTAAATCATATCAGGGTGACTGAAACGGTTTGAGTAGCCGAATTCTCGAACTATGGTCCGTGTACCTTCTTTCGAATGTGTGCAGTGTTCTTGAAGGATAACTTTATCAACTGCCGACTAAATATCTATGTCGACCAAGCAGTAAATGGTTATCTTTTTTTCAAATCAGGGAAGGACAAGGCAGCGAAAGGAGAGAGATTGGCTTCGTCTTTCATATGCTATGCCCAAGATACTAACCACCTACCCCCATCCTCCTCCTCCCACATGCCACCACCCCTACGGCCATTAGGCTATAGGAAACCTTTACCTTTACCCAATTTATAGGTTGGATCCAGGTATACAGATGTAAATAAAAATATAATCCTTAATGAGCACAGAACACTAAACACATTCAAGAGAAGGAGCATGGGCCATACTTCGAGGTATTCGTTCATTTCATTTCATATGGAAGAAAACATTTAATTTTTTTTTCAAAATTGGCTCATAGAAATTCCTTAAAATGCTCATATCATATGCTCCATATATGTGTCTTTATGCATGCAAAAGATTGTATCATTTAAAACTCCCTCTCAATTATAAAGTTACGGTGAAATCGTCAACATTGTTTGACTTAAATTAGTATGGATGAAAATTACATTTTTTTTTCTCAAAACTGGCTCAGTGAAATTCCTCAAAATGTTTATATCATATGCTCCTTATATGTGTCTTTATACATGCGAAAGATTGAATCATTCAAAACTCCCTCTCACTTATAAATTTAGGATGAAATCATAAAAATTCTTTCAATTCATTTCATAAAGAAGAAAAAGTTTAATATTTTTTTTTTCAAAATTGGCTCCGTGAAATTCCTTAAAATGTTCATATCATATGCTCCATATATGTGTATTTATGCATGCAAAAGATTGTATCATTCAAAACTCCCTCTCACTTATAAGGTTACGGTGAAATCGTCAACATTGTTTAACTTAAATTAGTAGGGATGAAAATTACATATTTTTTTTTTCAAAATTGGCTAAGTGAAATTCCTTAAAATGTTCATATCGTATGCTCCATATATATGTCTTTATACTTGCAAAAGATTGTATCATTCAAAACTCTCTTTCACTTATAAAGTTACGGTGAAATCGTCGACATTGATTGACCTAAATTAATATGGAAGAAAATTTCATTTTTTTTTCTCAAAATTGGCTCTATGAAATTCCTTAAAATGTCCATATCATATGCACCGTATATGCGTCTTTACGCATGCAAAAGATTGTATCATTCAAAACTCCCTCTCACTCATAAATTTAGGATGAAATCGTCAACATTCGTTCATTTCATTTCATATGGAAGAAAAATTTTAACATTTTTTTTTTCAAAATTGGCTCAGTGAAATTCCTTAAAATGTTCATATCATATGCTCAATATATGTGTCTTTATGCATGCAAAAGATTGTATCATTCAAAACTCCCTCTCACTTATAAAGTTACGGTGACATCGTCAACATTGTTGGACGTAAATTAATATAAAAGAAAATTTCATATTTTTTTTCTCAAAATTGGCTAAGTGGAATTCCTTAATAACTTTATATCGTATCCTCCATATATATGTCTTTATGCATGCAAAAGATTGTATCATTCAAAACGCCCTCTTATATATGAAGCTACGGTGAAATCGTCAACATTGTTTGACGTAAATTAATATTGAAGAAAATTTCATATTTTTTTTCTCAAAATTGGCTCAGTGAAATTCCTTAAAATGTTCATGTCGTAAGCTCCATATATATGTCTTTATGCATGCAAAAGATTGTATCATTCAAAACTACCTCTCACTTATAATTATAGGGTAAAATCGTCAACATTCGTTCATTTCATTTCATATGGAAGAAAGCATTTAATTTTTTTTTCAAAATAGGCTCAGTGAAATTCCTTAAAATGTTCATATCATATGCTCCATATATGTGTCTTTATGCATGCAAAAGATTGTATCATTCAAAACTCCCTCTCACTTATAAAGTTACGGTGAAATAGTCAACATTGTTTGACTTAAATTAGTATGGATGAAAATTACATATTTTTTTCTCAAAATTGGCTCAGTGATTTTCCTTAAAATGTTCATATCATATGCTCCTTATATGTGTCTTTATACATGCGAAAGATTGTATCATTCGAAACTCCCTCTCACTTATAAATTTAGCATGAAATCGTCAACATTCGTTCATTTTATTTCATATGGAAGAAAAACTTTAATTTTTTTTTTCAAAATTGGCTCAGTGAAATTCCTTAAAATGTTCATATCATATGCTCCATATATGTGTCTTTATGCATGCAAAAGATTGTATCATTCAAAACTCCCTCTCACTTATAAAGTTACGGTGACATCGTCAACATTGTTTGACGTAAATTAATATTGAAGAAAATTTCATATTTTTTTTCTCAAAATTGGCTAAGTGAAATTCCTTAAAAAATTCATATCATAGGCTCCATATATATGTCTTTATGCTTGCAAAAGAATGTATCATTCAAAACTCCCTCTCACTTATAAAGTTACGGTGAAATCGTCAAATATTGTTTGAATTAAATTAGTATGGATGAAAATTACATATTTTTTTTCTCAAAATTGGCTATATGAAATTCCTTAAAATGTTCATATCATATGCACCGTATATGCGTCTTTACGCATGCAAAAGATTGTATCATTCAAAACTCCCTCTCACTTATAAAGTTACGGTGACATCGTCAACATTGTTGGACGTAAATTAATATAAAAGCAAATTTCATATTTTTTTTCTCAAAATTGGCTCAGTGGAATTCCTTAATAACTTTATATCGTATCCTCCATATATATGTCTTTATGCATGCAAAAGATTGTATCATTCAAAACGCCCTCTTATATATTTAGCTACGGTGAAATCGTCAACATTGTTTGACGTAAATTAATATTGAAGAAAATTTCATGTTTTTTTTCTCAAAATTGGCTCAGTGAAATTCCTTAAAATGTTCATGTCGTATGCTCCATATATATGTCTTTATGCATGCAAAAGATTGTATCATTCAAAACTACCTCTCACTTATAATTATAGGGTAAAATCGTCAACATTCGTTCATTTCATTTCATATGGAAGAAAGCATTTAATTTTTTTTTTCAAAATAGGCTCAGTGAAATTCCTTAAAATGTTCATATCATATGCTCCATATATGTGTCTTTATGCATGCAAAAGATTGTATCATTCAAAACTCCCTCTCACTTATAAAGTTACGGTGAAATAGTCAACATTGTTTGACTTAAATTAGTATGGATGAAAATTACATATTTTTTTCTCAAAATTGGCTCAGTGATTTTCCTTAAAATGTTCATATCATATGCTCCTTATATGTGTCTTTATACATGCGAAAGATTGTATCATTCGAAACTCCCTCTCACTTATAAATTAAGCATGAAATCGTCAACATTCGTTCATTTCATTTCATATGGAAGAAAAACTTTAATTTTTTTTTTCAAAATTGGCTCAGTGAAATTCCTTAAAATGTTCATATCATATGCTCCATATATGTGTCTTTATGCATGCAAAAGATTGTATCATTCAAAACTCCCTCTCACTTATAAAGTTACGGTGACATCGTCAACATTGTTTGACGTAAATTAATATTGAAGAAAATTTCATATTTTTTTTTCTCAAAATTGGCTAAGTGAAATTCCTTAAAAAATTCATATCATATGCTCCATATATATGTCTTTATGCTTGCAAAAGAATGTATCATTCAAAACTCCCTCGCACTTATAAAGTTACGGTGAAATCGTCAAATATTGTTTGAATTAAATTAGTATGGATGAAAATTACATATTTTTTTTCTCAAAATTGGCTCTATGAAATTCCTTAAAATGTTCATATCATATGCACCGTATATGCGTCTTTACGCATGCAAAAGATTGTATCATTCAAAACTCCCTCTCACTTATAAAGTTACGGTGACATCGTCAACATTGTTGGACGTAAATTAATATAAAAGAAAATTTCATATTTTTTTCTCAAAATTGGCTCAGTGGAATTCCTTAATAACTTTATATCGTATCCTCCATATATATGTCTTTATGCATGCAAAAGATTGTATCATTCAAAACGCCCTCTTATGTATGAAGTTACGGTGAAATCGTCAACATTGTTTGACGTAAATTAATATTGAAGAAAATTTCATATTTTTTTTTTCAAAATTGGCTCAGTGAAATTCGTTAAGAAATTCATATCATATGCTCCATATATACGTGTTTATGCTTGCAAAAGATTGTATCATTCAAATCTCCCTCTCACTTATAAAGTTACAGTAAAATCGTCAATATTATTTGACTTAAATTAGTATGGATAAAAGTACATATTTTGTTTTCTCAAAATTGGCTCAGTGAAATTCCTCAACATGTTCATATCATATGTTCCTTATATGTGTCTTTATACATGCAAAAGATTGTATCATTCAAAACTCCCTCTCACTTTTAAATTTAGAAAAAAACGTCAACATTCGTTCATTTCATTTCATACGGAAGAAAATCTTTTAATTTTTTTTTTCAAAATTGGCTCAGTGAAATTCCTTAAAATGTTCATATCATATGCTCCATATATATGTCTTTATACTTGCAAAAGATTGTATCATTCAAATCTCTCTCTCACTTATAAAGTTACGGTGAAATCTTCGACATTGTTTAACCTAAATTAATATGGAAGAAAATTTCATTTTTTTTCTCAAAATTGACTCAGTGAAATTCCTTAAAATGTTCATATCATATGCTCCGTATATGCGTATATGCGTCTTTACGCATGCAAAAGATTGTATCATTCAAAACTCCCTCTCACTAAAAAATTTAGGATGAAATCATGAACATTCTTTCACTTCATTTCATAAAGAAGAAAAAGTTTAATATTTTTTTTTCAAAATTGGCTCAGTGAAATTCCTTAAAATGTTCATATCATATGCTCCATATATGTGTCTTTATGCTTGCAAAAGACTGTATCATTCAAAAATCCCTCTCACTTATAAGGTTACGGTGAAATCGTCAACATTGTTTGAAGTAAATTATTATGGAAGAAAATTTCATATTTTTTTCTAAAAAGTGGCTCAGTGAAATTCCTTAAAATTTTCATATCGTATGCTCCGTATATGCGTCTTTACGCATGCAAAAGATTGTATCATTCAAAACTCCCTCTCACTTAAAAATTTAGGATGAAATCATGAACATTCTTTCACTTCATTTTATAAAGAAGAAAGAGTTTAATTCTTTTTTTTTCAAAATTGGCTCAGTGAAATTCCTTTAAATGTTCATATCATATGCTCCATATATATGTCTTTATACTTGCAAAAGATTGTATCATTCAAAACTCTCTCTCACTTATAAAGTTACGGTGAAATCTTCGACATTGTTTGACCTAAATTAATATGGAAGAAAATTTCATTTTTTTTCTCAAAATTGGCTCAGTGAAATTCCTTAAAATGTTCATATCATATGCTCCGTATATGCGTCTTTACGCATGCAAAAGATTGTATCATTCAAAACTCCCTCTCACTTAAAAATTTAGGATGAAATCATGAACATTCTTTCACTTCATTTCATAAAGAAGAAAGAGTTTAATAAATTTTTTTCAAAATTGGCTCAGTGAAATTCCTTAAAATGTTCATATCATATGCTCCATATATGTGTCTTTATGCTTGTAAAAGATTGTATCATTCAAAACTCCCTCTCACTTATAAGGTTACGGTGAAATCGTCAACATTGTTTGACGTAAATTAATATGGAAGAAAATTTCATATTTTTTTCTCAAAATTGGCTCAGTGAAATTCCTTAAAATTTTCATATCGTATGCTCCGTATATGCGTCTTTACGCATGCAAAAGATTGTATCATTCAAAACTCCCTCTCACTTAAAAATTTAGGATGAAATCATGAACATTCTTTCACTTCATTTCATAAAGAAGAAAGAGTTTAATATTTTTTTCAAAAAAATATGTTGGAAGAAAATTTCTTTTTTTTCTCAAAATTGGCTCAGTGAAATTCCTTAAAATGTTCATATCATATGCACCGTATATGCGTCTTTACGCATGCAAAAGATTGTATCATTCAAAACTCCCTCTAATTTATAAATTTAGGATGAAATAATGAACATTTTTTCACTTCACTTCATAAAAAAGAAAAAGTTTAATATTTTTTTTCAAAATTGGCTCAGTGAAATTCCTTAAAATATTCATATCGTATGCTCCATATATGTGTCTATATGCATGCAAAAGATTGTATCATTCAAAACTCCCTCTCACTTATAAGGTTACGGTGAAATCGTCAACATTGTTTGAAGTAAATTAATACGGAAGAAAATTTCATATTTTTTTTCTCAAAATTGTCTCAGTGAAATTCCTTAAAATGTTCATATCGTATGCTCCATATATATGTCTTTATGCATGCAAAAGATTGTATCATTCAAAACTCCCTCTCATATATAAAGTTACGGTGAAATCTTCAACATTGTTTGACGTAAATTAATATCGAAGAAAATTTCATATTTTTTTTTCTCAAAATTGGCTCAGTGAAATTCCTTAAAATGTTCATATAATATGCTCCATAATTGTGTTTTCATGCATGCAAAAGAATGTATCATTCAAAACTCCCTCTCACTTTTAAATTTAGGGTGAAATCATCAACATTCTTTCACTTCATTTCAAATAAAAGAAAACTTTTAATATTTTTTTTTTCAAAATTGGCTCAGTGAAATTCTTTAAAATGATCATATCATATGCTCTATATATGTGTCTTTTTGCATGCCAGAGATTGTATCATTCAAAACTCCCTCTCACTTATAAAAGTTAGGGTGAAATCGTCAACATGGTTTGACTTAAATTAATACGGAATAAAATTTCATCCTTTTTTTTTTTAAATTTGGCTCAGTGATTTTCCTTAAAATGTTCATATCATATGCTCCATATAGTTGTCTTTTTGCATGCAAAAGATGGTATCATTTAAAAATCCCTCTCACTTATAAAGTTAGGGTGAAACCGTCAACATTATTTCACTTCATTTCATATGGAAGAAAACTTTTAATATTTTTTTTTCAAAATTGGCTCAGTGAAATTATTTCAAATGTTCATATTATATCCTCCCTATTGAGCCGCGACACGACAAAACCAACAATGTGGTCATGCACACTGCGCAGACTCAGATCAGTCTAGGTTTCCGCCAAGTTTGACCAGACCCTTCGTTAAGTGCTCAAATGGTAGCTAAGGGTCTAAGTTACCTTCATGCGGACAGCGAAGACTCTGATCAGACTGGGCGGATGCCCACGCTGATCTGAGTCTGCGCTGGGCGCACAACCACATAGTTGGTTTTCTCGTGTCGCGGCTCATATGTGTCTTTGTGCATACAAAAAATTGTATCTACTAGCTACTGCTAATTGGATCTGCATAAATACAAACAAAACCGGACGGACGGACGGTTACACAGATACATACCAAGACGGACACAGCAGTATTTCCATAAAGTGCACGGGTACTGTTCCATGTTTTTCGCCACCATTTTTTCAAAGGGAGACAACTTCCATTACTTCCTGTTTGCTTCTCAGGACCACGAAAACCCTTCCAAAAGGGTAACAACGATACATCCTGTACGTTTTGCTGCTGATTTTATATACTTGCATGTATATGCAAACAAAATCAGACGGACAGACAGACATACACATACGGACAGATAAAAGATCGCATCGATGTACAACAACGACAGCCTGTTATAGTATTATAGTAATTGCACCAATATGTTCCTCCAAATGCCTTAGTTAACTTACACACCTGCTTTGCTATCACTGTAAAGACAAAAGACTAAAAGGACAGGATACCTCCAGGACAGGCAGACGCAAGGACGGACAAAATAATGAAGGAACGCATGGACAGGCACAACAAAACAAAAGTATAATCCCCATGAAGTTTTTGGGGCGATGCTTGGTAGAATTTGAAGTGAACAGATATACCCTTGTCATATGCGAAAGCAAATACATGCGAACAGACAGACGGACAAACAACCTGACTGAGTAGAGATGTACTCAGACAGATAACTACAGACTAGAGAAAATATTAATATTCCAAGAGTATTTAATGTCGCAACGTAAAAGTACCGATATCTATATGGGTTATTAGAATCGGGAATAGGGAATAGGGAATAAGTAACCAACTTGACGCACGTCAAACTAAGCAACTGATGTCAAACGGCAGCTGCACTGAGCGGCCTTCTCAAATCGCTGATTTCTCTTTATTCAATCATTAAAATGACACAATCAACCCTTTTCTAGGTGCAAACTGTATTTATACCCAATATCATATACCCATTAAAAGCGTTGAACCAAGCAAAATTAACGAGAAATGACTAAGAAAAGTGATTTTTGAAGCAGTCTGTTTAGAGAGAGAGAGAGAGAGAGGGAGAGAGAGGGAGAGAGAGAGAGAGAAGCAAATTTCTTCTTTTTTTTAGTAAATACCAGAAATATTTCATTTCTAATGTTGAAAATATCAGCAGTTTCGCCCTTGATACGCACTCGTGAAATTGATATTTTCTACACTTTCAATGAAATTGTTTGGTATTCACCTTAAAAAAAATAAGTATCCTCTATTTATTTCAGCTGTTGCTATGTAAACATTTGGTGAAAACTTTTCACCATACTTGTTCAGTTATATTACTTACAGCATTTGCAGAACATTAGCAGTCAACGCAAAGTGTGACATTTTAGCAGCTTTTGGAAAACCAGTAGTGCCGCTGGAGGATAACAGAACAGCCGTTGTGGATTTCCAGTCGGCGTCCGGAATAGTGTACGGTGTACCCCCTGGAGCTAGAACAGTTTCCAGAGATAAACAGCCATCCGCCTCGCCAAAAACTATTACCTATTTCCAAAGGTATTAAATATGCTTAATAATTGCAACAAAGAACATGAAAAGGAAAAAGTGTGCCGACAAGGGGAAATAATCCACGAATTAAGCGAATTGTTTATCATCTGTACAGACGGACTTTGGCTACCACATTCCGCGGCGTAGACATTGTCCTTTATAAAATATGACCCGCGACACGAGAAAACCAACAATGTGGTTGTGCGCCCAGCGCAGACTCAGTTCAGCCTGGGCATCCGCTCAGTTTGATCAGACTCTTCATTAAGTGCTCAAAGGGTAGGTAAGGGTCTAAGCTACCTCCATGCGCACAGCGAAGACTCTGATCAGACTGGGCGGATGCCCAGGCTGATCTGAGTCTGTGCTGGGCGCACAACCACATTCTTGGTTTTCTCGTGTCGCGGCTCAATTATGTGTTTCGTGGTGAGTATAGTATCAGGAAAGGGTCTCATCAGACTTTCTGTGAAGTTCATAAGAGTAAGTCACCTGTCTTTTGTCAAGCCTCGTCTGGCGTGCGACCAGTGGGGGCCATTTTTGTCATACATACAATCATGGTTACAAAAATGATAAGATAGGAACACAATAGGATCAAATCTTACCTGGCCCTCGCCCAGTGGCGGCTATTTTAGTAACACTTTTTCCCGCCCTCTAGTCTACTTAAGGAATTTAGTTTATCTATATCTTCAATTACTATACTAATGTTAACTGTCATTATTATACCAGTTAACTGTAGCATGTACATATGTGGTAGGACCTCGCAACATGTAACCAACGAGCAGCAAAACTCATATTTACTGGACCAACACGGTCGCCATGCGCTGACCGATGCATATTCCAAAAGCTTATGGCAAACACTCCCTATTGATCCTACTTCTAGTATGTGAGGGTCAAGGGTCATAGTCCGCCGGAAAAGAAGCGGATGCTGTAGAAGGGTAGCAAGGGGCAGTTGTTTATCTTTTGCCTCCTACGTCCCATTTTGTAGGCGTTCCTTTCTGTTTTTCTTTTTATAAGATAATCGAAATATATCACCCAACAAATACGTAACAGCGTGCAACGCAAATACGCCGTGACACTTACAGGGCCACCACTGGTCGCCAGCGAGTATTTGAAAGTTCAAGAAATCGTTTCACAGTTACAGTAAAAAGGGACGCTAGAAAAATAAATACCAGTTGATACATGTAGTATTATTATAAACTGTAAATACAAAAACATCTGAACCGAAAATATTTTAACGAAAACTTGCAACTGTATACGTTTAAATTGTAAAGTAATATGGATTCAGTTGTCTGTATGAGGACGTATTCTTGTCCTTCAAAATAAATGAGCTACATGCAGGTGCTTTGCTAAGTTATAATTCAGCTATGATTCCATTATATGCCATATAATTGAAGCCATTTTTGGACGAATATAAATGGGTGTGGAGAGTGATTCTCCGAAGAACGGATAGAGGAAACTTCACTATGTAGTCCTTTCTTATAGCCATTTTGTTCGGGGGAAAGGGTGAAAATAACTGATAGAGCTTGTGGGGTAGATATTCTTTTATAAAGTCTTCTTTCCTATAGTCATTTTTCGGAGAAAAATTACTGTCTAAGAGATATCAACCCTTAACCAAAATAAAAATCACCTGAATATGATCCAGCCCTTTTAAGGCAGTCTGTACCTTTGCTGCAAGGGCAGTGACTGTAAACACATACTTGGTGCCATAGTCTTCAAGAACTTTATGTAAATCGTCTGAAAAGTAGCAGAAAAATAGTAAAGCATAGTATACAAATAATATGAGCCGCGACACGAGAAAACCAACAATGTGGTTGTGCGCCCAGTCCAGACCCAGACCAGCCTGGGCATCCACCATGTCTGATCAGACTCTAAGTTAAGCGCTTAAAGGGTAGCTAAGGGTCTCAGCTTCCTTCATGCGGACAGCGAATACTCTGATCAGACTGGGCGGATGCCCAGGCTGATCTGAGTCTGCGCTGGGCGCACAACCACTTTGTTGGCTTTCTCGTGTCGCGGCTCATATAAAGCGGCGCATTTCTTGAAATATTATTCTCGCTTGTCATCACAGGTAATTAAATAAAATAATCGTACTTTTTTCGGTTTTCTGCAGTATCAAATATTTCAAGTTATTTTCTTCTGAATTAATATCTATAGCTCAAATGCGATATTGCCAACATTTAGTAAATCATTTGATAGTGTCAACATCGCATTTTAGCCATGTTTGTGAATGTTGGTGATATCGCATTTGAGTCATAACCTTACAGGATATGCGATCAGCAAAGGCTGAGATCTGTGCCACACAGAACAAAAGGTCTGCGCCTTCCTGGTCAAACTTTGACTATGACGTGGCTCTTTTAATCCTGCTAGCAGGTTCATGATTCATCGTGAACTTGCATATTTTATTTTACCGAGCTACATTTTTTTCCGGAAAGCAAAACAACAACTACGTTACAACAAAAATAAAAAATAAAAAAAAACTTATTATTTGAATAAGTATTATGCAAATGATCTTTTCTGATATGTAAGGCAGCCGGCAAATCACTGACAGAGTAAAGCGTATGAGTTTTGTTGAAATATACTCATTGGTACATGTATAATCCACAAAAAAATCGTTAGTCTAATTCCGCCATCGATAAATCAAAATTGTCGTTTAGAAACCGCGGCCAAGAAAATAGTTCCAAGTTTCTCGCTCATTGGATTCGCTCTGAATAAATAAGCTAGCTTAAATAGCACCACATATAGAATGCTGCATTTGAATAATATGTTGATATTTGCGAAATGATTATGCATTAAAAACAAAAAAAAAAACACTGAACCTATTTGACACTTCTAATTGATAAGCAGTGCCGCTTTAGCCAAACTTATCAGGTACAAACTTATGGGAGAAAACATAGTGTTTTATCTGAATCCTTCAAAATTGCATATTACATACCTAAAAGCTGGTCACCCAGCAAAGTCTCAAAACATGTAACTACAGCAATCTGTACAGGTAATTCAATACTGGGCCGAAAAATTAGGGATCGGAATTATGAGATGCTATTTCCGTGTCTGCAGCATGTAAAGAATTTCAATGGCATGGTCATTAAATATAGGATCTTACATGAGTGCTCATGTATTATTGAATTTATTAAACGAGTTGGGGAAAACGATAAGAAGCGAGGCTATGCCGAGCATCTTATCGTTTTCCCCAACGAGTTTAATAAATTCAGTAATACAGGAGCACGAATGCAAGATTCTATTTATCATATGACACTAAAATCGCTTTTTATTAGCAAATTTTGCACTAAAACGTCTCGATTTCGCCATTAGAAAACGCGACGTTTTATGGACTTCAACGCATAACGTTACGACGTAATTTGCATATTTAATCCACTAGTGGATTATCGTTTTTAATGCATGGCTTTATAACACTCTCAGAAGCGACGTCATATGATAAGCATGCATATTTGTTCTGCTTTAAATAATCACTAGATTCAATGCATATTTGTTCTTTAAATAATCACTAAATTCAAAATTGTGAGTTCGCTGATTGAGTCACACTGGTCTTTTAAATAACACTACCACTAACATTATTTTAGTCAAAGTTAAGTGTACATAGAACTAGAAAATAAATCAAATAACATTCCGCGAATGTCTCGATACCTGATGTGAATAGCGGGTTAATTGTCTGTAGTACAGCTGCATTAAGCGCTGTTGCATAGTAGACCACAGGATAGTCCATATGATTTGGCGCGAAAATGCAGACGAGATCGCCCTTTTGAACACCCAGCCCTTGTAGTCCTGCAGCAAGTCGCTCTGACCTAGTTATGATGTCATTGTAGGTACAGCTTTTACCGGTTTCCCCTTCTACCTGAAAATCAGGGCCCGAGGTTATAAAACTTTTTTCATGCTCAGCTGAGTTGAGCATGAAATTTTACCTGCTAATAAATATCAAATTACTGATAAGTACAGTTGTTTTCTTGCTAAGTTAAACGGAGTATGTAATTTTCTCTGCTTATGAATATGAAAATGCCAACATTAGTTGGCATTTTCATATTTATCAGCAGAGAAAATTTCATGCTCAGCTGAGTCGAGCATGAAAAAAGTTTTATAACCTCGGGGCCAGTTCCATTTAGTACTATTGAATGTCTGCGCTAAAATACCATACCAGACGAGTCAAGGCCCGGAGGTTATAAAACTTGAGTACATTCGCAAACTCAAAATAAAGCACTGATTGTCTGCTTCCGAGCACATGCTCGGAAGCATCCAATCAGTGTGCTTTATTTTGGGTTCGAGATTATACTCATAACATCGAACCCAGCTTGTTCTGAGGTGCGGTCAACAACGTGAGCGCTGCTCGATGAACTAATGCCAGTTATAAACAGTATGTGCACACTTTGGAACTAATGCAATAGTAGAACGTGAGCGCCCTGATTGGTTTAAACAATATTTATTTCAAGAAAACGAGCACATACAAATGTACATTATCAATTATCGGAATTTAGTCGGAAGCTCTAGGCTTGTAAAGATATCTCCCCTGATCTCACCAGAGCGCCCTGATTGTTGAACGCATCCATAATTCCTCCGGACAGAGGAAACATTTTTAAGTTACCTGTTATGGGAAAGAAGACAAGACTTCTTGGGAATGCCTTGTGGCACATGCATTGCGCTTTTGCAGTAGCAGAGAAGACAGTGTAAGCAAACTTTGATGAATTTGTGTATAAAACTGAGAAAAGTGGACTTATTTTTATTATATGCACGATAGTTTGAAACGGGCATAAACGCTAGGGAAAATGAAATTGAAGGCATTGAATGCTTTAGAGTCAGTGAAGCATAATATACAGGTCAAGAGTAAAAATATGAGCAACAACCCTTGAAAGCATTTTAAGATGAAACTTTATGAAAGGATTAATAGTTATATGTATCACAGTTTGAATGAAATGGACTTTAATGCTTGGGTTGACGCATTTGTGGACAGGCGTACGGACTGGCGGACGAACGGAATGGCAGACTGACTGACTTACTAACTGACTGTCAGACGGAAAATTAAACTCCTATATCGCACCTTGCTATGTAATAGAAACATGTTTTGGCGAAAGCTTTCACTTGTAATGCTATACTGTCTTGTTGCAAGATTTATTTTCTCTTGAAAAGAAATGCAGTAATTTAGATGAAAATGAATGTATTCTATTCCTTAAAATGCTTAGTTTATGAAAATGTTTCATGCTTGTACCAAATATATATTATCATTACAGCTATATTGAATATGTTACTTAGACGATAGAATGGCATGTATCTGTTGTACACCGTTTTGTAATAATATGTGTTATTATACACTCTCATAGTGGAGGAAGCCAACACTGGTACCTCCATTTGTAAGTCTCCTAGTGTAAAGCATTATGGAGTGTGCCCCAGCAGAGTGGCTCTCAAGCGGCCAGTCTGCTGTTCCTCAGGATACAACATGTCTACTAAGGAAAGAAGTTAAATTATTTATTGTAAAATCTAATTGCAACACATGAATGTGTATTTTCAACTTGTAAATAAATCTATGTTAATTTGAACCAAATCTTTTCTTTTATAACTTTTACCCTAGTTTCCCATTAGGCCTCAAATCCAGTGATACTGAACCTGGGTAGTCCGTCATTTCACTTTCTCAAAACACAACACGAAGCAAAAACAAAACCTTGGACCGGGTCGGGACGCACCCTCTGGTTCGACCCAGCCTGTTCTACTACAGAATTGGTGAGTCCGTGACCAGCATTTAAGCAACCTAATGAGAACTAGATGACAACTATTGTAGTACTTGTGTTTTAAACATTGTATTTTTGTACTTGAAATATGCTTTTTGTCAAATTTGTTCATTGTCCAAATGTTATTGTGAATTAAATCAGAATGTCATGTCAATATAGGAAACTTGTTGTACTTGTACATCAATTTGTGTTATATGTCAGCATGTTTAAGGCATGTCAAATGTTAACACAATTTTTCCTGAAAGCTTTGATGGTAGTTCTGAAGATTTGGACAGTTTTTTCGTCCAATTTGAAATAGCTTGTCAAATAAGTTCATGGCCAGAAAATCAGAAAGCTTACTGGTTAGTCAAATGTTTACAAGGGCAAGCATTAGTATACGTTAATGGTCTTCTTCAGTATATACCAGTAGGTTATAACGTTTTAAATATGACCTGCCGCTGTCTAAATGGCTGTAGAATAACCTTTTACGATGGAACATTACGTGAGGGCGAAAAACTTATAGAATATGGCTGGGAGTTGAAATATTTAGGTACAAAAGCTTTCCCAGACCAAACATTACAATCAGTACTGCCCATCATCATAAAGCAATTTATGAATGGCCTAGGCATTAAGGGCTGGTCAGATCATATATTGTTTCACTGCCCTCAGTCATTACAAGAAGCCATTGACATAGCTATTGAAAGGAAAACATTCAGTGATTGTTTTATATCTAGGCAACATAACAAATATATCCAGTGGTAAATATCAGTGACTTGTCCCAACATAGCCCTCAAGAAGGAAATGATGACATATCACTTTCAGCTGAAAGAACTGAGGGTACGAGTTTTCAGGCTTCCTCTAATACCAGTACAGATGGTGAACAAATGCCTACAAAACACGGTGTTTCAGATTATCACAGCTTTCAGCCCCTTTGCTTGCATAAAGCTGCATGCAAAGCTGTGATAAAGCTGAAGCACAGAGCCTATGACAACTCAAGGGGAGATTACTACTCCAATATCAGATCTTATGATCAAATGTCCTCTGCCACTCAGACATATGGCTATATGATCAGCTGTTGGAAATGGGACTTTCCAGATTAAGTATTTTAAGAAGGTCCTACTGTCAGTAACACTTCTGTTTGTAAATATATCGTCACAGATTGTGAAATTGTGTTACTGTTTACATTTTGAAATGAATGTGAAATTGAACTGCTTTATTTTGTATAGTGACACTGTGTAATGACTTTAGCTGCAATATTTAACTTGCTTGATTGCTTCAAAATAAGTATATTCAAACCCCGTTTCTGTTGCAAGTGCTGTATGTAATGTAATTTTTTTCTTACGTAAAATTTAAAAAACAACAAGGAAGGAGTGTAATAGAAACATCTTTGGTGAAAGCTTTCACTTGTAATGCTATACTGTGTTGTTGCAAGATTTATTTCCCTTGAAAAGAAATGCAGTAATTTAGATGAAAATGAATGTATTCTATTCCTTAAAATGCTTAGTTTATGAAAATGTTTCATGCTTGTACCAAATATATATTATCATTACAGCTATATTGAATATGTAACTAAGACGATAGAATGGCATGTATCTGTTGTACACCGTTTTGTAATAATATGTGTTATTATACACTCTCATAGTGGAGGAAGCCAACACTGGTACCTCCAGTTGTAAGTCTCCTAATGTAAAGCATTATGGAGTGTGCCCCAGCAGAGTGGCTCTTGTTTACAACGAATGTACCGAAGTAATTAAAAGAAACAATAAAGTCTTCTAACTGTGATCGTATAGATTTTATTTTATTAAAGTTAATTTCGAAGTTTTTGTCTTAAAATATTAATTTCCGAAATTAGCTGTTTGTTCTGTCCGAAATATTCTCAAAGTTAAAGATGAAAGTCAAAAGGGTGAATATGTCGTTTTTAACGGACAGTATATCTGAGCGATAGCAAGCAAAACGCATATTACCAGTCCTTCTGAATTTCTATTCTTTTATACCCAGTTGGAATGATGCAATGGCATGAACAACGCAATAAATCTTTAGTCACCATCCCAACCAGGTCACCAAAAGCGCCTTCAACCCTGAACCCTGCAGCCATTGGATGAAATTATATTGGTTAATCACCTGACCAACCAATATATTTCCTTTTCATCGCAAAAGGTGTACTTTTAGTCATGTGACACACCAGGTGCGGTGTCACCCCTACAATATATTTAAGTACAATCATCAAAAATTGAGATAGTTTATAAAATCAGTTGAAAATATGTTATCTCTATAAATATTACCTAAAACTGTCTTTTATCAGTCAACAATGAAGGGCTTATTTATGCATATTTCGTTGGAAATACTATATTTGCCAATCACCTGACCAGTGCTGTGACCCTTCATTATTGCGTCATTATTTAGTATATTTAACAGTACATTTTAATAGTATATTTAACAGTTTTCTACAAAATCTTAAATCCTAATGTTTTTAATAAAAGAAGCATAATTCAACAAATTTAAATTATGAACTCATTAGATCAATAATTATAAAATCATTCAAAGCCCTGCTTTGTAACACGAAACAACCGGCCAGTCTGCTGTTCCTCAGGATACAACATGTCCACTAAGGAAAGCAAAACTAAGGAGTCAAAATATTTGTTCTGACATATTATTGTAAAATCTAATTGCAACACATGAATGTGTATTTTCAACTTGTAAATAAATCTATGTTAATTTGAACCAAATCTTTTCTTTTATAACTTTTACCCTAGTTTCCCACTAGGCCTCAAATCCAGTGATACTGAACCTGGGTAGTCCGTCAGTTCACTTTCTCAAAACACAACACGAAGCAAAAAGCAAAGCCTTGGACCCGGTCGGGACGCACCCTCTGGTTCGACCCAGCCTGGTCTACTACAGCTAAATAAGGTGGACAAAAAGTGTTCATGCTTACTTATACAGTCAACTCTGGATATCTTTTATACAGATTTCTCAAAGAAGATGTATATCAAAAATTATAGTTTGGACACATTTCCTATTTTTATTTTCTTTCCAACTCCTGTATCTCAAACTACTGGTATCTCAAAGTAGATTTTATGGGACCTGAAAAAAATCAGTAGTTAGGGATGAACTTATCGAGAGCTGCCTGTAGCTGTATCGCTTACCAATAGGATTGTGTCCCCTTATTCTTTGGGGGCTTCTCTTAAATGAAAAAAATGATTTCCTGAAAAGCATTTGCTTTCCTTTTAAAGTAGCCCCAATTTCGGAAATGCGTCATTGTCACAAAATTAGTTCCCTTAGTGAAATGAATCAAACAAAGCAACAGATATATCAATCTTCACACTCAGGGCACTTTTTTCAACTTAATGAAATCTGGAAAAGCAATTTTTTTTCTTAATTGATAATTTCCTCCTTGCGAAATTAAATGGGGCCCCATGTCTGTACAGCGTATTTTTACCATTTTATGCAAGTTTATGATATCAAAATTAGGTCACTTTGGTTGCCAACTAAATTGTCCCTGATTGGGGTTGGGGTGATGGTGGTGGTGTGTGTGTGTGTGTGTCGGGGTGAGGGGAGGGATGTGATGACTTTTCAAATGGCGCATGCCTGCAGCTAATATATACTGTATATATTAAAATACCCATCCTATAAATATATACCTGCTGTCAGAAAAGTATACCTGTTTATGTATAAATTCTTTAATTCTACTACCTATAAAGGTATGCTTCAACTCACAAGTCTTATGTTGTTATGGGTTAATTTACATTGTGATAAAGATCTCAATCAACTAAATCCACAAGAGCAGCAAAGAAACTGACATAATGTATACTGATGTAGTATTTATGTATACAAGGGCTAATTTTATATTCAGCACTATAAATGTACGAGAGGCGTTAAATTCGAAAAGTTTTTTGCAAGTGACGTAATACCTTGGTTACCACCATAAAGACAACACTTCTGATAGCAAAACATTATAAAGCTATAATATGCCTACGCAGTGTATTTTGCTTAAAAGGCACATTTTTGAACTTGTTTAAAAGAGGGGTACCCTAAAGGCACTGCAGACTTTTACTTTAGATAGTTATAACTTATATATGAGCCGTCTTTGAATCTTTTTACCATTGCTAGTTAGAAAACCGCAGGCAATGATATCCTGTAAATATCGCGGAAATTATATTTAGTTTAGGTGTCATACTGTCCTTTGAATTTAGATTATTCACATTTTTTGTCGCAGCCAATTCTCCTTTCTTCTAAAGTTTCATTGATTGTGTATCGAAATCGAGTGTTTTAGCATTGGAATCTTGTCAGCAAGAGCGTATGCATTGGCCAATAGAACCCTGTCAAGGAATTAAAGTTAGTGCGAAAAATGACGTTGACGTCGATTTCAATAACGTCATAAGAACTGCGCACTACTGCATCCTTGTCCTTTGTATGCCCCGAAACAAAGTTATGAAGCCACTTGCAAAAGCATGGGTGCAAGTGCTGGGTCTCATACCGTTCCATGGTTGAAATACAATTAAAGGCCATAAAATCTGAGGGCAACCATTAAATTGTAGCTTGCTATATACTCTGCTACCTTGTAATGCTATATGCGATTCTGCAGTATTTCATATGACCGTTCATGACATCTATGCGCATAGCGCTCATGACATGTTTGCGAATAGCTAACATCATCAGGCCATTTCTAAACTTGCATGATCATTGTCAATATCATTCAGATTTTTACTTCAACCACTGCAAGGTTTGATACTGAAACCACTTAAAAAAAACACACAGTATTTTCATGTTTTATGCGATTGAAAATTGTGAGCTTTATAATGCAGGGGAGGTAACTCAATTTTTCAAAAATGGTATTTTCTTTTAGCTTTGCATGAGAAGGACATTTTTCACTCTAAATGGTTATTGAGTATACGTAATACTCTGCATGAATCTGATAAAGATTTAACTTGGTTCAGCCAAGTGGCGCCTGTAAACATTGCAAAGCTTGTGAAAACCAAACTCATTGAGAATTATAAGGAAGTCTGGAAAATGTCTGTCTTTGAATCCCCAAAATGCTTGAATTATAGAATTTTTAAGCAAGCTTTTCACTTTGAAAATTATTTCAGTATTTTGCCATCTGATCTTGCGTTGCCATTTTTCCATTTTAGATCCCTCAATTACAAATTTCCTATTGAATGGGGAAGATATTTGGGTATTGAAAGAGATGACAGGGTTTGTGAATTATGCCGGCTACATAGGCTGGGTGATGAGTATCATTATGTACTGGAATGCACCTACTTTGATGACTTAAGAGAAAAGTATTTACCAAGAGACTTGTTCGCTGCACCTAACACTGTGAAATTTCAAAAGGTTATGAGTTCAGGTGAAAATGACGCTGAGTTACTGTTTAAAATAGCAAAATACTGCAAGGTGGTTCTGAAAACATTTCGTGAAATCTTCCTAAATATCCCATAGGTTGTGATGGACGGATATAGACAAATAGTTTATTGTTTAACACAGATTCCTAAATTTTTGGATGCAGGAAAATCTTGCTGTGACCAACCAAAGTTGGACAAAGATGCCAATCCATAGGGTTTTTTCACCATAAGATGCATATGGGGGGAAGGGCGAGCAGTGGGGGCCCTGAACAGCTGTTCCTTTGGGAGCAGTCTGATCTGGGCCTGCGCTGTTTGCCCAGTCCTATATATCCGAAAGTTTGGGTTTGTGGTGGAAACAAAGGATCACTTATAGTGTTCCCCCGTTATAGTGCCATTTACTTGTTACTAGTCAGTGACTATTTGAACAGAATACTAGTCGATGACTTTTAATAATTGTGACACTTGTCAAAGGGACTCTACATTGTGAATAGTCAAGTCGAAGTGATCTCTAAATTGATTTAGTGACAATTTAAAACATATATGATACTTGCAAGTGACATTATAAAGACAATACTAGTTAAAAGTTATAAAGGGACAAGTTGTATACTATGGGATTTCAAAATTTATGCTTGGGGCTATTGTTGTGGCTGTAGCCTCAATCAGGTAAATATGACATAAAGATGTGATAGTATACTTCCGCTATTGATTAACAGTGCTATAATGCTATAATGCCAAAGTTTGCAACTTTCCTCAGTTGTATGTGTTCATTATTTGAAAAGTTTTGACTTATACTCTAGTTGGAGTTTTAGTCGATAAATAAATCTTGAAAAATCTTGAAATCTTGTATTTAGCTTGGAGCCTGCTTGTAGTGGTCTGACTGACCAGAAATGACAAATATTGATCCAAAACAGCTTATTTAATGTGGTTTAACGGTGTTTCATGTATTTTTAACTAATTGTGTGCATTTTTAACTACTAATTATGCATTAATTTGCATTTTCAGACAGCATTCTTTTTAGTTCAATTTTGACTGACATTGAAGTGCGGAATTGTCAACAATTATTAAACCGGAACTCCTGCCAAGTAAATAGCTGTCGGCTTTGGCTCGGTACAAAAGACAAAGATGGATATGGTGTCGTCCGATTTCTTTTCCGACGAAAACGCCTGAAAGTTAAAGCGCACAGACTTGTAGATTATTTAGAAAATAATTTCCTGCAGATGAATCGAAAGCAGGTCTCACACGTTTGCCACACAAAAAGTTGTATTCAAGTATTGCACCTATCACTTGACACAAGTAATATTAACAATAAAAGAAAGATATGTGTGAGTAATGGGGAATGTACAGGGCATTATGGTTACAACAGATGCACCATAAGGTAAACAAGTTATTTGTTGATGTTTATGCTATATGCATGTTCATGTGACATTTCCGCAGACGCGCTTTGACAAAGAGAGTTTTCTTGAAGTTTCTTACAACATTTCCTTTTTCGAGATATATAGCTTGACCTTTTATATTGCTTAGACCTTTTTCCTCAGTGAGTGGTAACTAGTGTAGCATCAATTTTAAGCATTTCTTTATAAATAGGGTCTGTTAATTTATACTTAATGCCAATAGCTGATGCTATGATAAGTGAAGATTTTCCAGTTCCAAAAGTTGCAGAATGCACTGCTGAATGGCAAAGACCTGAGAAATTTCTGTTCCATAATGTACTGTAAAGACGCGGTGATGCGGTGAGACTGCCGCGACAGCTTAACGGTCATCGCTTCACATTTATGGAGAAAGGCGCCTTTTCCCATGCCACAGAAAAAGAGCTAGAGTAGTTTCGATACCCTGCAGATACAGTCTCAAGCAGGTTCAGCATACTGGAATGACTTCTATGCAATATTCAGCAGTGGCAAGTTTTCTTGTCAGAGGCTGTGTCTGTAAGGCTAATATTTGAATTATCTCCCCTGTATCATATAAACACAGCATATGCAACAGTTTTATGAGTTTCTCTCATACTTTCCATCTCAAACAACTACTCTGACAATTATTCTATGGATATTATGTGAAAATCACACAACTTTATATCAAACATGCAAGTATTTAGAGTTAACATGGCATTTCTTTCAGGTCAAAACAGTTAATGGCAGCAAGAAAGATGTTTCAAAATCCAGTTTGGGCCCCATTTTTCTACCACAGAGACAGTAGAACAGAACCTATAATTGCCAGAGTACATTGGGGAGACTCAAAAGTGTGTATTTTGTTGAACATTTTCATATCAAGTCGGAAAAATTATGTCATATGAACAAGCATCCACCTCTCGGAGTTTCACCGTAAAACCACTTTTACGCATCCCTTTGCTGTGGACAGTTTTGTATCAACATGACACTCATATCACAGTTTTCTCTACAATAAAGACCTATTTATTCATACACAACCATAACAGAGCTTGACTTGTGTGCTAGGAACAATATTTTGGTATATCAAATGTTGTTGACTTTCTCCTTAAATTTAAGGGTGCAGGTACCAGTTTTTACCCGCAAGCCCTGGGCAAAAAGTCAATATAGAGGGGTATGGTTGCAGTTTGGTCTGTAAATGTATATAAAAATATTTTAAAGCTGCAACTGACTTTTATTCCATCCAAGCAGTTGTTATTGATGATTTAAATTGATTTTTCATAGGTCACATGACTTTGTTTACTTTTTTTCAAGTGCAGTACACTCGCATTGGTTTCCACTGTCAGTACCGGAAAGCAGGCGTTTCAAAATGGTTGTTTCATTCAAGTGAAAATTACTGTGAAAAGTCAACGGCTGACAGGTATTCAAATGTGCATCAAATCAAAGCAATAGGGTCTGTCTACTTGTGGGTATGCAGTTTATAGGGATTGCTTGTGCCATTTTCTTGTCACATTTTCATGAATATGTGTCTTTTTTGACGAAAATTGCCTTCCAAAGCAGGGGATGGGGTAATATTTACATTTGCACTGGGCCAGTTTCAGTAAGCTGAGATTATTTCTATCACTGCAAGATGAGTTGATGGTCTATTTCTAATAGACTGTGGGTACTGGTGAAGGGTTATGCAGCTATTTCATTGTTTCAGGGGGAGTTTTTATAAGTAGCCGTCAAAAAAGATTGTGCCGGCCTGTCAGAACTGTATACTGCCCCCAATGACCACTCCCGACATCTGTGCGAATAACGCTCACGGTATATATGCGAATATCTAATGACTGCTCATGGTATCTATTCGAATTGCGTTTACGTCACATATGCAAAAAGTAGCATAAAGGTCAAGTTGTATTGTGGGTAGCTAATGGCTGTACGTCCATGTCAAAAGCAATAACTTGATAGTCTACGCCTATTGGCGTAGACAATGACAGCGAGGAATCTGATAATCTATTGGTGTATAGCCAGCCTGAAAAAAAAATGGCGGCTATTCCAGCAGCACGTTTGTACTAACTATAGGAAGGGATACAAAATGTTAAGACTTTCAACAGCTTAATATGCAAACACGCAAACTGATTCCAGGCTTTATTTTTACTGCACGGGCTTCTTAGTGTCGGGGTTGTCGTTACGTAGGAGAATATGAATTATCTCTAGCTATTTCGTAAGTACCTTACCTTCTGGCACATTTATTTTTATTAATCCTTATAAACGCCCCTGCTCTTATAGACATGCCTTTCCCTTTTCCGAGAAAAAATGTTATGTTAACTTACATGATTTCCAATTTGCATCTCTAAATGAATTACCTCTTTTAAATGGGGTCTACCCTTAAAGAAAAGAATTCAATTCTATGATAGAAACTTGAATACATTTCCTTTAGCAGCTAATTCTTTCACTAAAGAGTTGAATCCTACTAAGAAGAGAGGCAAAACATAGTATAGTTGCTTCTCCTCTGAAAGTATACATGTACCAATTCTCCTTAAAACTCTTTATCAGAGATATTTTGGCGGTGGCTAATATACTGCACATTTCACGCCACCCTTTAAACAGCGCCCCGGGGCGTTTAATAGGATTAGTAAGGTAAGTTAACCACATACCATTGCCTCATTTTCCTTGAAAGGCTCCATCTTGTCGAGCATAAATCTCCCAAAATTCATCACAGGAATATCCTCAAGCTTGAGCTTTTTCGAAGAATCCGCCATTTTCCCCCTTAGTGCTTATAGATACTTTCTACTTCTTGAATCAGTCTTCAATTAATCAAGAACTTACCTAGTGGGCAGCTGACGTCGAAATGAAGTTGTGCTGATGTTAATGCGACGTCACTGCATCGCATCGACATCAGTGCGACGTCATTTTGACATCAAGTACCTAATTGATAGTAATGTCCAAGAAAGCCAATGCAGTAGACACACAACAGATGCAGTCCTTTATTCTTAGATAAGCATTCAATTAACCAAGAGTGCAGTAATTCCAAGAAACGGTATTCAGGCTGACACATAACTCTTAAACAACGTCTAATAAGCACCGACACAACGTCTTGACGTTGTGTTGGAGCATTTTAGACGTTGTTTTAACGATGTGTGTCAGCTGTTATCAACAGCTTTTTGTTTTGTTTTTTTGTTTACTAATTTTTAGTTTGAACTTATTTAATTATCACTCCCCTTGTACATGCGCATCTAAGCCAGTCTCTGCTATTTTCAAAATTAAAAATTGTACTTTGGCTCATTATGCAACAAATATTATGACACAATGCATCAATACATTACACACAATATCTAATTTCCAGCTACACACAATATCTTATTTCCAAATTGTGAAGTTTCACTTGCAGATCGCTTTCAAACAAATTTGTTTTATTTTCCTTATGTTTTTGAAATGGGCTAACATTACGTGTAAGGAAACGAAATAATGCACATTTAGTCATATGCATTAACAATAACGAAGTTAACAATAAGCATATTAAATGCGGAAGCAAATTGGTCCAAATTGGACTGACCTTATCATATTCTGTACACTATAGTGTTGATTATGAGCTGCAAATGCATATTGCTCGATTTTTCTACTTACACATGTACTTCTGTGCGATCACATTCACGCAGCATGGAAACACAAGTACAACCAAAGATATAAACAACCACAGCCTCATAAAGTTTACACTGTAAAATAAATTTGTAGACTTAACGGTAAAATACCTGGCATCTGGCTGCCAGTTATTTTCTACAGGCGTTTCCTCACAGGGTATAATCGATTCCGCTAATTTTCGCTTCCTGCAGACTGTACATCATATTTGGCTTCCACTGAGACTGTCCGCGATCTCTTGCTTCCTGCCAAGACTGCTGTACATGATAAAAGGCTTCCTGCAGAGACTGTCCGCGTGATTCTGCTTCCTGCCGAGGCTCTAGGTTCACGCGGAGAGTCTCGGCAGGAAGTCATTTTTCGAGGAGGAAGCAAGATTTCGCGGACAGTCTCAGCGGAAGCCAAATATGACGGACTGTCTTTGCAGGAAGCGAAAATTGGCGGACTGGTTTATACCCTGTGTTCCCGTAGAACGTTGTTGGAAATCACGATATGGTGGTGTTATGTTATCTAGCTGCACTGGAAAATTCCTTTTTAGTGATGAAGGGCTATATGACCAAAATAACACCCGTTCTGTTCCATCCTACTCTGCTTGCTGATTCTTGCATTTTTTTACGGGCGCCCGTAAAACTAACTGGAAATGGACTGACAGCTGGTTCCAGTTATTCCACCGTATCATCTACGGATTTTTACAGTGTAGGTTAAAACCGTTGAAACACCATGCCATTGTCGATCCGATGCCTCGTTGTTGCATAGACGTTAATACAACCTCTTTACAAAAACGTTCAAAGGTTGAAACGTCAAAGTATATGCATTTTTTTTACCTTAATATATATTTCTAACAATTTATTAGTAAATTTTCAGGAAGCATTCAAATAGTGCAGATTCTGATCAGACTGCTGCTGGGAGCTGTCTCATGTATGTCTACACTGTTGTTCAGGCTGTCTGGGTAGCTCGACCGTATTAAACTTGTTTGTAAATAGAACAAACATTGTCACAACGGAGATGATATAAAATTATTGCGTATGTTGCCCGTCTTCTCTGTCAACCCATTAATGCCTGGTGGACTCTTCTTTCCTTGTAAATAGTATAAGTCCATCCGTCAATTTAGGGGTATCTGGTTTAGTTTATAATTTAACAATATTTATAATTATTATTACTATTATTATTTTATCTAATTGAGGAATGTCTTATGCAAATAGTGTAGACCCTGATCGGACGCCGTATTCTGCGGCGTCTGAGCTGGGTCTGCACTGTTGCCGATGTCTCCTTCTTGTCAATTAAGGGGTATCTGGTTTAGTTTTTAATTTGACAATTTTTATTATTATTATTATTGTATCTAAATGAGAAATGTCCGCTTGTCTGCGTTGTCTGATCGGGGTCTGCACTGTTTGCCGATGTCTCCTTTTCGTGTGCACTAGGCATAAATGGGTAAACCGGACCTTCCTAAACTTTTTTGACATTAGGAAAGAAGCATGACCGTCTTCCAAAAGTATCCGATAACACATCGCGATGAGTTTAGGCAACCAGTTACATTGTGCTAATAGTTACAGAATATGATGTTGTGACAAAACACATCTGCTTTAATGTCGTTGTTACAAACGCGAATCATTATATTTTCTTTTTTTTTCTCGGCGCAGCCGAATATAATTTCACCTTTGTTCCACATTTCACAAGATTTCATTGGTCAAACAACGCGTATGTGAAAAATTAGCCTATAATATCAAATTTCAATGAATATTTAATCTTCGATTTTTTCCCGTTGAACATCACTGCGTGAATACTAGCACTCTGTAAGATGTTAATTCAAATGTTTCTCTTTTTTTTGTAAATTGACGATGGAAACTTTATCGAAAACAGACCCAGATATTCAAAACTTTCTTTATTTCAGTGTAGATCTACTTTTGATTTCTACAGTCGGTTGAATACACATAAAATAAACATTGCATAATGTTGGTAACTGTTTGTGGAATCAGGTCAATCACAAGATTGGCCGCGGTCCATTTTGGAACTCCAAATTGGACGGCTCAGTCTTGAGATAGGTCATTGTCGCTTCCCAGTGTCAAAATTACGGTTGCGGGTGACTCTTCTCCCAGGGACATATTACAAAACACACCTCCATTTAATCTGTGCCGATTATCTTTTTTTTTTCTTTTTTTTTTTTCTATAAAAAAGGACTTTTCTTGTTTCTTTTCAGTCGGATGATTTTAAGGCTCAACATCAGTTTTTTTTACAAACAGAGAAGTAGTAAGGACCGTCACTCTGGACACGGATTTTCCCATGTATTTTTACATAGACTTTTGGCCTGAAAAAAACTAAGTCCGCAGGGTCGCCTAGTGTAAAAATACATGGCCGTCCCCAGAGATGACAATCCATGAGTTAACTTCCTCAGGCTAGAGAGCCTTTGTTAGGCCCTTTTAAAGCCGTAAAAGTCAAGTTCTTAGGCTCTCAGAGCCGCTCTTAGGACGATTCAGCGCCATTTTCCCACAAGAAATAGCCGTGGGATCATGCACGCAACTTTGCGGGACGTTGTAGGAAATTTGTAGGATCTGTAGGAGCACACAAGAAAACTTGCGGGATCACGCGACGTCTTTGGCCAGTAGTGACGTTATGTTATAGGAAGTCTGTAGGAATTGTAGGATCCCACAAGAATCCTTTGCGGGATCACGCGACGTCTTTGGCCAATTGTGACGTTATGTTTGTACGTTTATGACGTCAGTTATTTCTAGCCGAAGTAAACAAGACGTTGGTCGCCATAGAAGCTGCGCTTAGTATATTTTAAAGGGAAAATAGCAACATCCACATATCCACACTGTAATTGTGGAGTAAATGTGGATGATGTGGATTTGATGTGGATGTTGTGTGGAGCTTATGTGGATGATGTGGATCCACAATGTGGATGTTTTGTGGCTGATGTGGAGTTAATGTGGATGATGTGGATTTGATGTGAATTTTTGTGTATGTTTTGTGGAGTTGATGTGGATGATGTGGATCCACAATGTGGATGTTTTGTGGCTGATGTGGATCCACAATGTGGATGTTACACACGTCCACATCTACACATTCGACAGTGTGGATGGTGTGGATTCGATGTGGATGTTTCGTGGAGCTTATGTGGATGTTGTGTGTAGTTTATGTGGATGATGTGGATTTGATGTGGATGTTTTTTGGCTGATGTGGATCAACAATGTGGCGTTTCCACACGTCCACATCTACACATTCGACAATGTGGATGATGTGGATTCGATGTGGATGTTGTGTGGAGCTTATGTGGATGATGTGGATTCGATGTGGATGTTGTGTGGAGCTTATATGGATGATGTGGATTTGATGTGGATGTTTTGTGGATCATGTGGATCCACAATGTGGAGTTTCCACACGTCCACATCTACACATTCGACAAATTAGCTTAGTCTGTGCTCTCCTAGCTTAATTCTCAAGTATGCGAACAGACAGAGATGTTCAGGCACGTGCAATTTAGCGGAAATAAGTTATAAACGTATGACTGGTTGTTTTTTCCGTTTTAAAGTTTGTTTGGCTTTTTTCAATGAACAGCTGTAACTGTACAGTCTAAGGGCACTGCATGGATTTGCTTCTGACAGACATATGCTACTGAGTGTCTCAGTGTAACAGTGGCCCGGCGGCTTTCTCATTATGCTCTACGTAGTTACTTGCCCCTGTTATTAGACTCTTAGTCTAACGTAGACATATAGCTCTACAGTGCCTTTATACATATCAGACTCTCGGCCTCACAGGACCTGACTGTACCAGAGACATGACTTGACAGTATTCTCGTATGCTCTATATAGTAGCTTGCCTCTGTAATCTAACACTCAACTAAACCCAAAAAGTACGGGAAAAACTACCACTCATACGTTTATAACTTATTTCCGCTAAATTGCACGTGCCTGAACATCTCTGTCTGTTCGCATACTTGAGAATTAAGCTAGGAGAGCACAGACTAAGCTAATTTGTCGAATGTGTAGATGTGGACGTGTGGAAACTCCACATTGTGGATCCACATGATCCACAAAACATCCACATCAAATCCACATCATCCATATAAGCTCCACACAACATCCACATCGAATCCACATCATCCACATAAGCTCCACACAACATCCACATCGAATCCACATCATCCACATTGTCGAATGTGTAGATGTGGACGTGTGGAAACGCCACATTGTTGATCCACATCAGCCAAAAAACATCCACATCAAATCCACATCATCCACATAAACTACACACAACATCCACATAAGCTCCACGAAACATCCACATCGAATCCACACCATCCACACTGTCGAATGTGTAGATGTGGACGTGTGTAACATCCACATTGTGGATCCACATCAGCCACAAAACATCCACATTGTGGATCCACATCATCCACATCAACTCCACAAAACATACACAAAAATTCACATCAAATCCACATCATCCACATTAACTCCACATCAGCCACAAAACATCCACATTGTGGATCCACATCATCCACATAAGCTCCACACAACATCCACATCAAATCCACATCATCCACATTTACTCCACAATTACAGTGTGGATATGTGGATGTTGCTATTTTCCCTTTAAAATATACTAAGCGCAGCTTCTATGGCGACCAACGTCTTGTTTACTTCGGCTAGAAATAACTGACGTCATAAACGTACAAACATAACGTCACAATTGGCCAAAGACGTCGCGTGATCCCGCAAAGGATTCTTGTGGGATCCTACAATTCCTACAGACTTCCTATAACATAACGTCACTACTGGCCAAAGACGTCGCGTGATCCCGCAAGTTTTCTTGTGTGCTCCTACAGATCCTACAAATTTCCTACAACGTCCCGCAAAGTTGCGTGCATGATCCCACGGCTATTTCTTGTGGGAAAATGGCGCTGAATCGTCCTAAGAGCGGCTCTGAGAGCCTAAGAACTTGACTTTTACGGCTTTAAAAGGGCCTAACAAAGGCTCTCTAGCCTGAGGAAGTTAACTCATGGATTGTCATCTCTGGGGACGGCCATGTATTTTTACACTAGGCGACCCTGCGGACTTAGTTTTTTTCAGGCCAAAAGTCTATGTAAAAATACATGGGAAAATCCGTCCTCCACATCTACACATTCGACAGTGTGGATGGTGTGGATTCGATGTGGATGTTTCGTGGAGCTTATGTGGATGTTGCTATTTTCCCTTTAAAATATACTAAGCGCAGCTTCTATGGCGACCAACGTCTTGTTTACTTCGGCTAGAAATAACTGACGTCATAAACGTACAAACATAACGTCACAACTGGCCAAAGACGTCGCGTGATCCCGCAAAGAATTCTTGTGGGATCCTACAGTTCCTACAGACTTGCTATAACATAACGTCACAACTGGCCAAAGACGTCGCGTGATCCCGCAAGTTTTCTTGTTTGCTCCTACAGATCCTACAAACTTCCTACAACGTCCCGCAAAGGTGCGTGTATGATCCCACGGCTATTTCTTGTGGGAAAATGGCGCTGAATCGTCCTAAGAACAGCTCTGAAAATCTAAGAACTTGACTTTTACGGCTTTAAAAGGGCCTAACACAGACTTACTAGCCTGAGGAAGTTAACTCATGGATTGACATCTCTGGACACGGCCATGTATTTTTACACTAGGCGACCCTGCGGACTTAGTTTTTTTCAGGCCAAAAGTCTATGTAAAAATACATGGGAAAATCCGTGTCCAGAGTGACGGTCCTTACTACTCAGAGAGTTCTTTTAAGATATTAATTACCATTTTTCTTCCCGCATACACAACATGACACAATACTGTAATTTCATCTCGTAAGGAAAGGTTAGTTTTTACATGCGGGTAAATGCTGTTACTACGGATATACATTTGTGTGTATTCAGAAATTTTGTAAAAATCATAAACAATGCAGATTACAAGTCTATTTAATTATTTCAGTGTTCTTTTGATTGTCTATTCTGAGCGTTCAAGTTCTGCTGTTGAAGGAGTTGAAGGTGCATTTTCACATGTCATTTAACAATGAGATGTTTATATAAACCATTATATATCTTTTTCGTTTTTTACATGAATGAAACTAAATAGGGTTCATTGCGAAAGCTTCTCACATTTTTCAACATAAATATCAGTGTACTTGGTTATAAAGTCGTCAAACACTTAACGAGTTGACCTCTCAACGAGCTAATTAACCTAACGATGCTTTGAACAACTGGGCCATGAACAAGAAGTGGGTGCTACAATAAAAACAGTCCTTTCTGCGATTTTGTAATCATTTTTTATTCATTCAAAGAATAATCCTGACAATATCTGTTTAATCTCGCAGTTTTTATAGTGATTGAAAAACACGGGCATGTCAGGAATCATGTTTTTTTCTGAGAATTCACAAAGAGAAGATATCATTTCTGTGTGATCCTATATACGCAGGTGGTACGCAAAGAGAAACCATGAGATTTTAAGAGAGTTTGGATGGCGCCAAAACGTTTCAAATTTTGTGTTAAAGGATGTTTCAAAAATATCATTTTTCAAGTACTCGTACACTAAGGAAAAACATTTAGCATAGAAAAAAATCAAATAAAAGCGTTTACATGTGGTTTTCAGATACACTTGTGATTTTCCACACATCGGAACTCCACGATAACAGTTTTGTGTCCTCGAAAAGTAAAATAAGAAATCGTCGATCAACTGACTGCATACCAGTTATTCAGGTTAGTATCCTTTTATTTTACCTATTAGCCCTATAGATGCTTAAGCTCCATTCTCACTGTCCCGGTCTGGCATCCCCGGTAAGTCCCGGTTAGTGATCTGGGGAAAACACTGTCGAACCGGGAGAACAACCCTGGCGACACTCTGAACATCCTGGACGATCCGGGATGAACCTTGTTGATCCGGCTAACAGCCCCGTTTCTTTTAAAATGTTTAATACAACCAGGAGTCACCGGTAAAGATATCAAGAACCGGCTTAATCCTGGGATTTCCGGGTCTCTACCCTCCCATTTCCGTGATAAACCGTAGCATTCCGGTGTGATGTTGAACACCGGCTTTGGGACGGCAGAGCTAAGGTAAAGAACCGGTATAGCCCCATTTCGTACCAGTGGAGGCAGGTATTGGAACGGTATGAGCCGGCATGTCAGCCTGTTAAGTCCCGTTTGTACCCGAAAAATGGTGGTACACGTACGGTTTGGGCCGGGTAGATCCCCGTTTTATAAGGGACTGATCCAGTTTAACAGGGTTCACGCAAGATGATCCCGGCTCCCTACGGTTTAAGGCGGTGAAGTTACAGTGACATAGGGTGTAATGGCCCGATATGTAACACATTCTAGACTGGGGATAAACCGTAAGAGCTTTGGTAATGTGAGAATGAAATCTAAATTTTAGGTAAGAGGTCACGGATCAGCACGGTATGCTGGCTTTTCTTAACCGGGCGATACCGGGACCAGCACCGTGACAGTGAGCATGGGGCTTTAGAATCATCACAGCGTTCTGGTCCGTCTTTTTGCTACTTTACATTGTTTCATGAACACTTTTAGTATATTTGAAAAAAGAAAAAGCGGTGAAACCGCAGTAGACGTTCATTAATATCTAGTGTTATTTGGCGATATCGGCATGTTCTTGTTTAACTAAAAAACTCTTTTCTTCGAACTGGGGAGAACGCGAACCGACTCGGTGCCAGGGAATGCGAGTTATGGATTCTTTCTATTGATCCTGCGATGGAACATTGTCATGTGAATTGGGCGAAAAAGGACATAGCCTTGAAATAATTTTGATAAGCTGTCAGTGTTAGTAGTTCGCCATGTAATTCATTATATTTGTAGCCAGTTATGCTTTTTTTATTCTTTGTTGATTGTTTTCCCCTTTTTCAGGATAACAGTACGTTTTATAGAAGAAAACTGATATATAACTGGACGGATGAGCACTGGATAGAGCTTCGGAACGACAGTAAACATCATGCCTTATCTAATAGCATTGGTGCGGATGCGGTATGAATTTTATTCTAATCAGATTGCTTTAAAATTTAATCTAAGAGAAGAACTGCTCGAAAGGTTGTTGTTTCAATGTGTGCCAATTCTTGTTCTTAAAGGCCCCATTACTCTATCAGTGATGAAATATTTTACCATGAGGTATCGTTGAGGATATTACATTCTTTATGGATATTATATTCAATTAAAGTTGGCCAATCACGGTCGTTTACTATGAGGAAACCGTAGTGAGAAGCAGGCAACGATACTTCATGATAAAATGTTTTAGCACTGATAGAGCAATGGGGCCTTTAAAATGAAGCCATTATTTTTTCAAACTTTTTATTATGTGAAAATCAAGAATGATCGGTTTGTTTAATATGGCTAGTCACTGCCATTTACAAGGAAGAAACTATGACGGGAAACTTGCAGCAATACACCACGATAAAATATTTCAAGCTGATAAAGAATGAGGCCTTTAAACATAATACTTCCCCAAACAAACTTGCACACAAATTGTTCCGTGAAGTAAAAAAAACAAAAATCCTATTGGAATTTATTCCAATGGAAAAAAGATCCCGAGGGGAAAGAAACAGTAAAGAAAATTTTCGTGGATATGACATTTAAGATTAGCTCTGAAATCATTCTAGTACAACCAGTCGTGGCAAAATAAAGTAGATAAAAAACGAAAATCCTATGGGAATGTTTTCCCATATGCCCAAATGGAAAAAAATCCCGTGGGAAAAATTCCCTTCGAACAATTGCAAAAAAAAAAAATAAATAAATAAATCTGAGATTTAATCAAATTATTTAAATACATAATTATTGTCTAGTGAATTGATATCTAGATTGTTTTTAAAAAATAAGTAATTTGAAAAAAATCTAAAAATCCCATGGGAAATTTTTCGCATATGGCAAAATGGGAAAAAATGTCGTGGGAAAAAATTCCCATGGGGAAAAATAGAATTAAAATTTCAGGAATAATTATTATGATAAAATGATATGAAAAATTCTCATGGGATTTTTAAGTTCGAGTAGTCATTTGAAATCAAAGACTATTTTTTCGGCTTAAAACTTATAGAAATACTGTCTATGACCTGTATTTTTGTATTTATATGGTTTTAAGTGCCTAACAAGACAAACATGACAAGTGAAGTTTGCAAAAAAAAACAGTGTTGCCAAAAAAAAAAAAAAAGTTTGGTGTTTATAATTCTCATATGAAGCCGTTAGGTGTATAATCATTATAAGTGCCTATTTCTATTTCAGAGGGTCAATTTGACGTCAAGTTTCCCATTTTACGGCAATGATATAAATCATGTGTTTATCTCAACAGCAGGTATGACAACACAGCGTGGACTTATTTTAGAATATCTACATTTACAGTGCATTTATTGAAAAGCCCTATGATAAACCATTACAACGTAATGTAGTTTATACTTCAATATTTACATTCTGTGTGCATTTATTGAAAAGCCCTAGGGTAAACCATTAGAACGTAATGTTGTTTATACATCAATAACTACATCGGTTCACACGACGTTACATGGCGTTAAGGGACGTCAAAATATACCATTGTTCTCCAATCTGATTGGACGTAGGCGACTTCATGACGTTGTTGTTACGTTGTTGACGCTGTTCCGCTTTTAGTAGAAAACTGCGTTAAAATATTTTTCTGTTTCAACTGTAGCCCCTAACGTAAATTTGTGGTCAAATAATAGATAGAAAAGAATGTAAATATAAGCAACACACTTAATTTTTCTGATGTTTATCGAAATATAATCTACATTGGGTCGCTAGCAGAGTTCACATGAGCCCCTTCGGGGTTCACTTATTTTGCACGCGACCCAATGTTGTTTATACTTCGATAAATGTCAGAAAAATGAAATCTATCCCTAAAATAACTACATCGAATCACGCGACGTCACATGGCGACAAATTAAGCGATGGCTCTCTCCAAGTTGATTGAACGTAGACGACGTTATAACGTCGTTGAAGCTGTTCCACTGTAAGTAGACAAAACTGCGTATAAGTGTGTTCCTGATTCAAGGCTAGCCCCTAAGGCAAATTTGTAGGCAGTTAATGGATAGAAAAGAATGTAAATATAAGCAATGAACTTAAATTTTCTGGTGTTTATCGAAGTATAAACTACATTTGGTGTCTAGCAAAGTTTACATGAACCCCTTCGGGGTTCACTTACTTTGCACGCGACCTAATGTAGTTTATACTTCGATAAACACCAGAAAAATGAAATTTATTCCATAAATAAACTTTTAAAGACATTTCCATAAACACTGTATTTCCCTATATTTACATTCTCAGTGCATTTATTGAAAAGCCCTATGGTAAACCATTAAAACGTAATGTAGTTTATACGTCAATAACTACATCGGTTCACGCGACGTTACATGACGGTTAGTGACGTCAAAATATTCCATGGTTCTCCAATCTGATTGGACGTAGCCGACGTCATGACGTCATTGTTACGTCGCTGTTCCGCTTTTAGTAGAAAAACTGTGTTAAAATATTTTTGTAAGCGTGTGCACTCTACTGGGCCTGTTCGTAGTTTATATCAGGAAAAGGAATAGCCGAATCGTATAATATAGAGTATATTTGACTTTTTCAGTGTAAGATCGATTTTTATTTCATCGAATGAACACCAAATGCAGTATTTTCACGAGTGGCGAAGCCACAAGTGAAAATACCACTTTTGGTGTTCATGAGTGAAAGAAAAATTCATCTTACACTGAAAAAGTCAAATTTTCTTTTTCTTTTATGCTTAAAGATCGCAATAATTCTGTTAATTCAAGAGCGTCAGCCATCACGGCATAAAACACAACTTTTTTTTCTAGCCGTTTTGCGTCAAATTTGATGCTTCCAGCGTGTTTACTGGGCATGATTTAAAAATAGCTTATCATTTCATTTTGATAAACGGATCTCAAGAAATTTGCTAAGAAAGAATGCCTACAGGAGACTTAGGCGGCCTGGCGTCTCGTGCGCTAACAATGTTACGTTGGCGCGTTTAGTGACGTCATTCACGTCGTAATGACGTGCAAACATGCGTGACGTAATCCATGTCAGGCCGGATAAGGTTTAGTCAATTAATCAACAAATAAATGCGACTATTTCACAAAATCCTATTTTTGAAAACAGTGAAATCGAAAGTGATAATTTCACTGTTTGAAACAGTGAGATTGTCAGTTTCGATTTCATCGAGAAATCTCTATAATTCATTGAAAAGTATAAAAGAAAAAGAGTTTCTTACATAAGAATCAGAGAACTAAATCAAAAATACATTTTTTCGTAAAACTCAGGAGGATCATCAAAACACATCTACTTTACATGCTTGCAGAAACGCCTGCGAGAGTCAATCAATTTATGACGACAAAATATTCGTGAATATTCAAGAATGGTATGCATTGATATATCGTCTCTGCCTCCGTAACAAAGATGTTTTCGCTAAAGATTTTTTGCACAAATCTTAAGTATGCTGCATACAACGAACCAGGTTCATAATTTTGTGATTATTTCGAAATGAAATACGAGGGCGTATACCTTTAATAATAATAACGATTTCTTTTGACTTTCTTTCTTTCTTTCTTTCTTTCTTTATCTATTAATTTATTTATTTATCTTTATAAATAAAACGCGACACGACAAAGCCAACCATGTGTCATGTTCACTCATCGAAGACAGATCAGCCTGAGCAGCCACCCAGGCTGATCTGTGTCTTCGCTGGGCGCACACGCCACTTTGTTGGTTTAGTCGTGTCGCGGCTCAAATGTGGTTGTTTTTACTTCTTTTTTTATACAGAATAACCATTTATTTTTTATTTGAAGGGCTGATGCCAATGAGTCCAGATCTGGATAATATTTCACGAACACATTTTATTGCCCCGTTTATGACACAATTAAAACCACACCTATGGAATGAATCAGCTATATATTTCAAAAATACAGGTTGGTAGAATGTTTATACAATCGTGCTGCATCTACCCGCCGGGTCTGACCAGAATTCGCTTTGCGCTTTAAAGGTAGCTAAGGGTCTAAGCTACATCTATGCGCACAGCGAAGACTCTGATCAGACTGGGCACACGCGCCACTTTGTTGGACTTGGATTTTTAAAAATACAAGTTGGTAGGATGCTTATACAATGGTAGTGTACTTTCTTTTCTAATATAAGATTCATTCAAGGCATTTGTTTGTGGCGGGATATGGACTTTGATTATATTAATTTCTGATAATTGTCTATCTTTTATACGTTTTAACATTGCCGTTGCAAAACGGAGGCTGTTTATGTAAAGTGTCTATAAAAACGTTTTAAAGACTGCAATATCACGTATATGGTCGAAATTTATTCTTATAAACTAATTTTCAATATTATTGGCTTCTAGTATATTCAAGATTAAAAGTAAAAAGTAAACAAAGCATTCCTTATTATTTGCGTGCTCAAGTACTTTATACAAAAGCCCTGTGCAAGGTAGGATCTGGTACAATGCCGGAATTCTTAATATGTAACTTAAGCGCTTTCGTCTTTCGGCTTCATCAGAGGTTTCAAACAATAAAAATAGAAACAATAACCAAAAATATTTGCATTTTGAAAAAAAAACTGAACATAAAAAGAGATGCTTGTAAAAACAAAACAAAAATAAATAAATGAAAATGAGCCTGCTGCGCCTGCAAACTGCAACAGATGCGGCACTCCTTTTTTGCTGCCACTCCCATTCAATTCTTAACTTCACTTCCTCTCTGTTTTACAGAGGACAGCTTTGTGGTTGAATGGAGAAACATGTTTGAGCGTCAGAAAAATGGTAAGCTGTTTTTATTTCCACTGACAAAACACTTTACGTGTACAATCCCTCCTATGTTTGTTTCATTTCTTGTGAAACTTTTGAACTTTTACTTGGCTAAGCTCCTTTACTCAAGAATCGAATAAAATGTGCAATGGTTCTTTTTACTGAAGAATAAAACTAAAACCAAATGTTAGGCTATCTGCGCAGACAACATACCGTATATGCGGAAATTTTCGCGGGTTCAAATTTTCGCAGTTAAGGATCAAAAACATAAATATTAATTTTCACGATTTTTAAATTTTGCGGTTAGCAACAAGCTCGAAAAGCAAAACTTTTTCTTTTTCACTTGAGTCAGTTCTTTCTTTGACTTGTGGCGGCCTTGCCGCAGGTTAATGAAAGAACTGGCTCAAGTGAAAAAGTACCAGCAACTACCGAAGCAAACACAAACAAAATATATGAACACTGTGTTTACAGAAAACACTTTGTAAGAAACAGGAAATTTTTCGCGATTTTAATATTCGCGGTTTCTAAGTGACCGCGAAATACCGCGAAAAATAGAACACCGCGAAAATTACCACGTATACGTCTAACAGAATGACCACTTTTAATTGCACTCATGTGGTCTTTAAAATATACAATATACGTTAAAAATTGGACTTTGTAATTTGTGATAAGAAGGAATATTCAAATGTTGCAATACAATAACAATCCTTTTACTTCAATACAGTTTTAGGTCGTCGACTAGATGCTTTGTAATGTTTTACAGTTTGAAGAGAGCTCTATTCTATTCTATTCTATTCTATTCTATCCCATAACCTTGCAAGGCCGTTGGGGCACCACCGATGACTTTGCAACAATCCCTTTCCATTTTGTCGTCTTTTCAGCTGCCTCAGTTGAGTTGGCAAAGTCCATTCTTGTCATCTCTTTAATATTGTATTCCCACCTCTTCTTTTGTCTACCTCTTCTACCTTTACCTTTCACTGTGCCCTGTACATGCAGTATCGTCTTTGCCAAACCAGAAAACCTTGAGACATGGCCAAACCGCCTTGGTTTCCATTTCTTAACCAGAGTCATGAGTTCATCATATTGTCTAGTGACTGCTTGGATTTTTCTGCGAACCTCCTCATTGGTTATATGGTTTTTATCTTCTTGTACGAAATGCTCAATAACTTTCTGTAGCATCTCATCTCAAAGCCCTGCGTTATTTTTTGTAACTCTGCTGTCATGGTCTATGATTCACAGGCATACAGAAATATTCACATGGCAAAGGAGTGCACCAGTTTCACCTTTGATCCTAGAGATATGTTGTTATCCCTCCAAAGGACCTCTATGCTTAAGGCGTGAATTTTCCCCATGATTGAAAAGTTATATGGAAGACTGACTTCTGCTTTGCATTTATGACTATGACATGTAACTTGCATGACAAATGAATTTTCAAGTGTTTGTATCTATGTAAATACGTTAAACATACGTTGACGTTGACGTCATTTTTGAGATAAATGGTAAATTATCCTCAAACTGATCGTTGAAATAATGATTGATTGTATACATTTCACCCCTTTTCGACTTACATTACTTACATAACAGACAACACTGGATAGGTTTTACTAGATGTATGTGACCTTGACCTCAATTCAAGGTCATGGCACACAATATAATAGTTGAAGATCACAGTGCTACTGCTGGCCATTCTCCTTCTTTGGCTTACTGAGTATCGTCCCCCCCGTGACCCAGCTTCCCACTCATATATATTGCGTACTTGCATCGCATAAGTCTGCTGCATGAAGGAAATGCTGGGTCACGGGGGGGGGGGGGGAAGTACTTGTATTTTAGTTGTAGTGAAGCGTTCCCTTTTGGCCGTTTTGACCGGAAGTAGAACTACGGTTTTGCATGTTTAAATGCCAATCAGGCGTAACAAAAATGAAACCATTGCTTTGTATTGTGATATGTGTATATTTAGCTTGCATTTATGAGAAAAATTTATGGAACGAATGACTAATTTCAATATCTTTATCACCTCAAAAAATGAGGTATGCGAAAACCTTGAATTTAGGGTAGGTAGGGTCAGACTGGATTATCTCCCAATGTCTTTGGGTCTGAATCACAAATGATCTGATTTCATACGGTTTACATATTTGTGGAAGCTCTGCTAAGAAAAAAAAGCACACTTTTTACTTTTGAAAATTCTGACCTGTCGCGCCGGCCTAATGGGGAAAATCCTCGCCTTAATCGTAGAAGTCCTTTGCTTTGGCTTTGTAAGAGCTGAAGTGGCTTGGTCAATCCTTCAGAGAACCTCCGATTTCGAGCCATCACCTGAGACAACTGCTCCAAGGTACCGTATTTGATTCTTGTTATTGTACCCAGCTTCTGTTTAGCTACCTTGAGCTCCCTCTGGATGACACTGGTACGGTTTGTTATCAGTGGTCTTCTCAGCACTGATCTCCATCTTACACCTACTTGAAGAGCTACTGACCCACAATATGACAAAATTAATAGGTGCTTGTTATTGGATCTGTTTTCTTTTTTTTTCATTATTTGTATCACTTCTTTGTTTCAGCAAGCCTACCTTTCCAGTTTCAAGTGATCATTTACAGCAATGGCACTATTATATTCCTATATAAAAAGGTAATGGTTTAGTTAAGAAATATACTGTATATATCTATTTCAAATAAGTCAGTCAATTTTGATAAATTTTATACTCAATAAATCTTCAAGTTAAAATCGTAGGAAAAATGTATTTGTTTTCGTCACATTCTTTCAACTGAGCTTCTGTGCACGAATAACCACCCAGAAACTGACTGCAGAACGTATCCTAGGCCCTGTTGTTCAAAGCATCGTTAGCATAATGAAGTCGTTAAGAGGTCAACTCGTTAAGTGTTTTGCGACTTTAAAGCCAAATACACTAATATTTTTGTTGAAAATATGTGAGAAGCTTTTGCACTATAAAAGCTTCTCATATTTTTTCAAAAAAAAAGTATTGGCATATTTGAGATATTAATGTTGAAAATGTTAACGTTTCGTTAACTAACGACCTCTTTAGTTTCGAACAATTGTGCCCTTGTGTTTTCTTGCCTGAGAAAGATTCTGACATCGTTAACAACAACGGAACGTGTCCAACGTCATTAGGACGCTGTGAGTTGAGGTGGCGACGTCGGTAATTATGATCTGAGGCAACCAGACAGTGTTTGATGCAGAATAATCATTTACAATTTCCAATTCCTTCTTGGTGTAGATTCAGTAATATTCATATTCTCAGATATGAAATATATGACCGTGTAAGCTACTGTACGTCTTATCACTCCACTAGCCTGTCTACTGATAAGGCCATTCTCTTACGCATGCAAGGTTTGAATAAATGCGACCCGATGTTCTGCACTATCCAGAATGTTGTACCAACATTGGGTTGCCGTTGCCTGAACGTCGTGTGTCTACTTTGGTCCCAGCTTGCCAAAATAAAAATCATATTGTTGTATCGACCTTGATATGACGTTGCCTGTACGTTGTCTGTGTGCTGTGATATTTGTAGTCCAAGCTTTCCTCTTTTGATGTCAGTTAAGATTATTTATACGAACAGGTACGACGACAGTGATATTTATGGCTATATACTTCATAAAAACTAAAGAACAGCTTTTTACTTGAAATGAATGTTTCCTCCCAGGCAGAGATCGCTAAGGACGTAACGTCAGGTGTTGGTTACAATTTCATTTTCAAGCCATCTTTATAATTCTCCCTTGATACAGTATTTCCAACGGCCGAGCAAACGCAATAAATTTTATATATTTTAATAGGCTATTCATTGAGTATTTGGAAGATAAAAAGAAAATCTTCATTTATGAGACGTAGAAATAAATGCATCGTCTTGAAATACCGAAAAGCGTCAGTTTTTACGCGGTAAGACGTTGCAACGCACTAGCGATGCAAATTGGTTATTTCAGCTTAAATTGAAAACTAGAGCTCAAAACTGACACAATTTTCATCGTCGATGCGACTGAAGTAATGTAAGCTAACATAGGAACGCCAACAAGTTAAGCCTTTCCGTCTAGAAGAAAACTTAAGATTAAGCGATTCAAGAAAATGGTAAACTTCAGATTTTTGGCCCTAAAAAGCGGCACCGACGAAGATCTAGGGACCACTAAAGAATAATACGAAGCAGAAGCAGAGTAGAAAAGCTACTGGCATACAATACCTATTTTGAATTTTTGAACTGTGAAATCAGCCATCGGAATATATGATCCGATTTAAAGATATACCAAATTTTCCAGATCTAGCAGTTTTGTCCGCAACGTTAGATTTCTTTATTTTGCATACTAGATGGTATTTTCTGAGCATAAAAATCGTATCAAAAAGTAATATAAAGTAAATTGAAATCAGGCAGACATGAAATACCTAATCCGAATAGTTCTTTACCAGGAATGTTTTTGGAATTCATTTCTGAGAGCCGATGTAAAGTACGAATAAGCAAATCTAGCGGCTTTGTCCGCAACTGTATTTGTACGTTGGTTACGTTTTATGGAAGTCAATGGGTGGATGGGTGCCTTGCGATTTTACGTCCTTTTCATCAGTATTTCAGCCATATCAGGACGATGACATGTTGATAAGGAAAGGATGTGTGTAGTGGGACCCCGCTTCCGTTTCAAAAGATTTTCGCCTCAAGCTGGGATCGAACTCGGGACCGCTAGGTCAGCAGGCCAGCGCCGAAAGTACCGCGTCTCTCTATTTAAAACGAGCAAAATTGTAAACTGTTCCGAAAATTAATACTTTGCGAATATATTCGGCTAGCAGTTGCAGTTGGCAATTAAATTCACATTTAATGAGTATTTATTTAGGAAAATATTTGAAGAAATGCGCTGTGGCCGTTGCAGTGAACTGGCAACACAGCTCAAAATCAGACGTATTCTGACGTTACGCTAATTGTTTCCAACATCTGACTTTACGTCAAAAACATTCAATTTGTCGTCTTTACGTTGGCGCCGCGTTATGATGACGCTTAAAGCTTTCTAGGAGTACGTGACGTTTAATTTGTAACAAGTCATAAAGAGGGTGTGGTTAAAACATGAGCCGCGACGCGAGAAAACCAACAATGTGGTCGTGCGTCCAGCGCAGACTCAGATCCGCCTGGGCATTCGCCCAGTCTGATCAGAGTCTTCGCTGTCCGCATGAAGGTAGCTTAGTCCCTTGGCTACCCTTTAAGCGCTTAGCGAAGAGTATCATCAGACTGGGTGGATGCCCAGGCAGATCCGAGTCTGCGCTGGGCGCACAACCACATTGTTGGTTTTCTCGTGTCGCGGCTCACATACTGTATATGTAGGCAATTCATGTAGCCTCTGTAGCCTAAACCATTTAGGGAGAGGAACTAAATAAGCCATTGCTTCCATTCTAATCCTATTATGTATATATAACAATATTGTTAATGCCATGAATGTTTGATTTTTTAAATAAAAAATGTTTAAACCAAACCATTTAAGCCATGACACGACGAAACGAACAAAGTGGAAGTGTGTCCAGCAATGACTCAATGCAGTCTGGGCATCCGCCCAGTCTGATCAGAGTCTTTGCTGTCGGCATGGAGGTAGCTCGGACTCTTAGCTATCCTTTAAGTGCACAGCAAACTTGATCAGGCTGGGCTGATGTCCAGGCTGATCTCAGTCTTTGCGCGTCGCATATGCCACTTTGTTGGTTTTGCAGTGTCGCGGCTTATGTTAGTGATCATCATGGTCTATTGCAGCTTCCGTCCAATGATTCCTTCAAAAGTGAAATGATTGGCTTTCATAGCGGTATTGACATCGCTATAGCAGGTATTTGTTCAATGTTGCCATATGGCTGGCCACAGATCCTATGTTCAATATCTCCCTTCTATGGAAGATGGCCTGTGAACAGCAAAGTAATATACGGATTCGACTGGAGCCAGGCTAGGTCATCTAGAACATAGTTATAAAATTGGAAACCGCAGAATCTTATTATATGATGCTATTTTAAATTATCGCTTTTTTGGATATAATGCTATGATACGCCACAACTATTTATCAGCAGCTGGCGTGTCCCATCCCGAAAATTAGCAAAAAATAAAATTCGCGAATATTCTCTTATAAGAGAAGAGATGAACAAGACACTTTTATATATAACAGAAATTAAAAGTCACAAGAATTACCACAGTCAAAGTAATTACCGTAAAAATTTTAAAAATTTGGACGTTAAAAATAAATACCATAATTGTCCTAAAACTGGAACAATTTGTTTTTACAGTGCACTAGTAATGTGCCAAAAAATGCAAATGGAATGGCAAATAGTGTAAACCCTGATCAGACTGCTCCTCGAGGAGCAGTCCGATCTGGGTTTGCACTATTTGCTCAGACTTATAGTATTCCTCAAAATTATTGAGAATTTTTTGCAAAGTTAAAATTAAGCACTGGTTGTTGACAGATCATGTATATACTTAATATCTTTCTTTACTTAGTTAACAACATCCCTCTGTGAACCTTTTAGCATACCAGTATTACTCATATATTTGAGTCATAAATGTTATCTCCCCTTGAATTGTCCCACCGAGAGATCTTTTGTCCGACTGGAAAATTATGTACCCTCACCAAATAAAATCGATATTTGTGGAAAAAATTATGACAAATCAATTGATTTTTGAATGGTTTTCTCATCAAGAGATAAGGTGTTGGTAAACTGAAAACAGAGTTTTGTGTGATCTTGTCAGCTGTAGATGCTGCTGACGTTCAAACACGAGACTTCATTTCGAAAAAGTGTCCGAAATTGATGAAAATTGCAATTTTGACCGAGGGTATGTTGGTCTGATTCATTCTTATTCTATACATCTCGACAGAAATGGCTCAAAACTATATTTTTGTAAGACTTAGTAAATGTGCTTTAAGGGATATGAGTTTTGACAAGATTATCAATTCCTTGCCAAAATTATTCCGTTCAGATCACTAACAGAACAGATCTTTTGCTGTCTCTGATGCCTTCAATATTCTTCCTATAATATAACAGCCAGTCTCTGATTCAGAAACTGGTTTTTTAACTTTAACCATGCAAACTATTAAAGGCAACATTAATAAGGTAGATGGTATTGTACAATGGAGAAAATAAACTATTTCACCTGAGATAGTCTATTTCTAGCAAAGGTAGTATGGAAAAATATAATCGAAATCAAGGGACATATTTTTAGAGGGGTGTACCCTAGCCCAACCTAACCTACCACTGACGAAAGAAAATGCATCATATTGTTATTTTTGTGTATCAAACTTAAAAAAGAGGTTCTTTGATTGTAATTTACGCATTTAAACTGTTGTTGAGCATGTATGGCTAGCAACAGTTACTGTGCGCCAAAATGCAATTCTCAATAATTTTGAGGAATACTGTAACTGTCCCAATATGTAGAAGTTTTACGGTATATCGAATTTATTGCGACAGACGCGCATTTCTGTACTTAACTTCTTCAGTGTCGCTAAAGACCAAAAGTTTGACAGAAAAAAAGGTGATGGGCAGGTCTCGGCAGGCACCCAGCAGCCCTTACAGGAGGTATATGGCAACATTTTCGGACGAAGCAGCTCTGCCTTTATCATTTTAATGCTTTCTAATTTGAGATCAACTCTTATACAAATGAATTTCTCCCTTAAAAGCAATTTCTTTCCTTTAAGAATAGACTCTTTAGCAATGACTTTTCGTATATAAAAGCAGTAAACTAACCCATTTATCCTGTCTATCTTCTTTCCATTAACTGCAGAAAACATGATATATTTACAAATCATTCATACGACTATAGGGGGTCGGTAACAGTAGAAATACCTTGGTGTATATGAGCAAAACGTGAGAAATCGAAGCTATTGCCCGTTCTGGGCTAGCAAAAATGTTGAATAAAATTAATGTTACCAACAACAATAAAAATATTTAATATTTTGATAATATACATCAAAGAACAGAAAATAGCAGACTCGGTCTTATTGAGTCTGACAAACTCCGACAAAACACGAGCATGACTTTTCAAGCCCGTCTTTAGGACTGCAAAGCCAACATTGAACCCCACAAATTCTCTGTGTGTGTGTGTGTGTGTGTGATTGTGACGAAATTTGTTCAATAAAATAAATGTGACTCAACCCTGTAGGAAAACATTAAAGGAAAACACTAACTAAAAGTCAAATTAGGCTTAAATTAAAGAACTTTATAAAATATGAAGTTTGCCGAAAATTTCATGAAAATCGGACATAGATTAAGCAAGATATGAACATTTACAGATGTGAAAATCCTGACGGCTGGGAACCAGCAAATTTGTGAGTAAATGACGTCATAAACTCACAGTGAAAAATGAAAATTCAAAATAAATCTTGTTTCAAACATATTTCAGTTGAATGAAATGACTAAATCTATTGTTTACTTCATACAAAAATGGTTTTAGCCAAATAAGTCAATAAAAATAAGCAACAATTGCACTTAATCAAGATTAAAATATTTATCACGTGACAAAATGTTTCAAAATGGCGGCCTCCATGGCGGCCATTTTGAATTTTTTAAACCCTTATAGCTTTCTTAGTTTAAGTCCGATCTCCATGTATTTTTCACCAAATTTAGCTATTTATCGAGTTCTACAATTTCAACTCAATTTATATTTTAGTGAGTGTTTTCCTTTAAAAGGCACGTTAAATGATTACGATAGTCAAAATTGTAAAGGAGGGTATCTTGAGCATCATGTTTTAAAAGGATGGAAAGTAAAATCGTCAAAAAATGGATATACGCGTTCAATTTTATTCACATTTTACTAACCATTTTTCACCTTTTTCCAATCGTAATTTGCAACATCTCAAGCAGGGTATCCAATAATGTTTTGGTTCCAACATACAAGGCCGCATACACACAACGTTGCTGCGTTGGATATAGTTTTGCCCGTTATACAGTGTACTTATGTCACTTTGGAAGTTCCTTTTTATTTGAACACATATAAAGCCACGATACGACAAAACCAACAATGTGGTTGTGCATCAAGCGTAGACTAAGATCAGCCTGGGCATTAGCCCAGTTTTATCAGACTCTTTGTTTGGAGCTCAAAGAGTAGATAAGGAGCTCAGCTACCTCCTTGCCGACAGCAAAGACTCTGATCAGACTGGGCGGTTGCCCAGACTGATCTGAGACTGCATTGTCCGCACAATCTATTTGTTGTCTAGCGTAGCTACGGGTTTCGGGCCTAGCGCTACGTAGTTTGTGAATATTTGCCTTAATCTTTATTCGACCGGTTCCAAAAGAGAGGGAGAAACAAAAAGATAGGCGAGAAAACAAACATCAAAATATTCCCCACCCGCACCTACCACAAGCACAATAGGCTCTTGCCCAGTTATTATCCAAATGCAGACTGACTTGTGATAGAAATACAAAGAAGTATTTGTACCTCTACAGATGAGATCTAACAAATACCATTCAGAAAATAAAAATAATCTAATTGTTTAATTCATTTATGCCTATTGTCTCATGAAAAAGGACATAGCCGAATTGTGCGATTCAGGTAAGATGCCTCCGAACACGTGTCTTAATATCAGTATTTTCATGTCTAAATAAAAAGGGGGACTACTCTTAAAATGAAAATAAAACTAAATGAACTAAAACAAACACTCCTTCCATTGCAAATGGACTCATTTAATATATATGCCCAAGACCAAGATTGTCCTCAATTGTTTAATGCTTTGTTCTGTCAAAAAAAGAGACATACTGCTTACCCTGACCAAGCATCACCAGCTGCTTGGCAGAGGACAAATGCGTTTATAAGCACCGATGCGATAATTGTTGCTTTGTGTGCCGTTTCCTAGGTGTGAGGGACTGTTTTAACGTCTCATTATGTACTTTACCATTGAACGACCCGCCAGTTTACAGACATGTGCATAACGTAATAAAACACTTTTGTTTTATATAAATACTAGATCTTCATCAGGGGAATGTGAAAGGCAAAATAAGTTTGTTTCTTAAGGTGGTGATTTACGGTAAATGTAAAAATCTGCATAAAACTATAAAAAAAGTAAGGTATCTCCCTGAAAGTTAGCAGATTTCTTATTTTTGTTGTTCTTTACAGTTTAGAATACAAAATAGACGTACATGCTGCTTAAAAAGGTGTTTTTATAAGGAAAGATCAAAGGGTAGTTTTCTGCGCAATAACCAAAAAAATTAACATCGTTATTGAAAATTTACGTAGTACTGAAGGTGCGTTATTGCATAATGAAGAGCGACCTAGCAATTATTTATTCCAACTCTTTCTCAAATTGAAATGCAGACTAGATGAAAACAGTAGCTTTTTCTCAAATGTTCAACCATGTACAAGGTAATGTACACTGGATGCATTTATTAAATATAGGGTAGGCAAGCATACCTATGTAACACCTACAGTATAAATAATACATTACTTACATGATCACTGGTGTGTAGATGAAATTGTTCAACCTTGTTAAAATAGTCTCACCTGTTTCACCTGTGTGTTTTGACAAAAAAAATTTGAACACAGACCACATCTTTTTGCATCTGCTCAGCCTGATAATGTGTGAAAGAGTTTGAAAAAATAATTGCTAGCTCGCTCTCCATTATGCAACAAGAAACTCTCAGCACTAAGTATATTTTCAATAACAATATTATTTTTTGAGATTATTGCGCACAAAATTACCCTTTGATCTTTCCTTATAAAAACACTTTTTAACATTAACAAATGCTGCAATTGGGGATTCTAAATAATGAGAAACAACATAAAGAAGGCATATGCCAAGTTTTGAAAAGATAAGTGGTATTTTGAGTGTTTTATGCAGATTTTTGTCTTTGCCCCAAATCAGTGATTATCACCACCTTAACGATGTACCATTAGATGATTTTATGTCTGTATAGCTGTAGCTTCTCCATAATTGAGCCGTAACACAAAAAAAACAACTTAGGCATCTAAGCTACATCTATGCCGACAGTGAAGACTGATCAGACCTTTTGGATGCCCAGGCTAACCTAGTATTCGCTGGCCATACATGCGACTTTAAATTAATTGGTTTTGTCGTGTCGCGGCTAAAGTCAGTGGAATGTGAAAAGCAAATACAACAGGCTTGCTTCTTCACAATACACTGTTAAATGAGCCGCGACACGAGAAAACCAACAATGTGGTCGTGCGTCCAGCGCAGACTCAGATCAGCCTGGGCATCCGCCCAGTCTGATCAGAGTCTTCGCTGTCCGCATGAAGGTAGCTTAGTCCCGTCGCTACCCTTTAAGCGCTTAGCGAAGAATCTGACCAGACTATTCGGATGCCCAGGCTGATCTGAGTCTGCGCTGGGCGCACAACCACATTGTTGGTTTTCTCGTGTCGCGGCTCAAATACTTTTATCCCTGTATAGCCGCAGCTTCTTCATATATTAGCCGTAACACGAGAAATGTAGCATGTGCTCCTAACGAGGACTCAGATCAGTCTGGGCCTCCACCAAGGCTGACCTGGGTCTTCGCTGGGCACTTATGCCACTTTGTTGGTTTTGTCGTGACGCGGCTCATACATGTAATATTAAAACCAAGTAAATGCATGCATCAAGTATCCCAATTGTTGGTGTTAAGTAGCTAAAGACTTCGTACATGTAAAACGTTATCAAACACCCAATCTTCTAGCTCAATGAGTCGTTGTCGCAGTGAAGCTGTGTCTCAATTTTTTTCAAATTGAGCACAGCCTGGACCTGTCACACCCGTGCTCAGGCGCGGGTGCAGGTGAAATGTAAAATGTGGTGGGTTTATACCATTTCGATTTCATCATCAGCCTTCTATGGTTGAAATTCTGTTGAAAAGGCTGTAAAAAACTTGTCATTCATCTGTACCTTTCGGTATATTGCGCTATACTTTGATGCCATATGCAGTTCTGCGTTATTTCATAAAGCTCACTAGGGCTGGGCCGAGTACCCGGGTACCCGAGTTCGGGTCAGGTAAACACATTACTTACCCGAATACAAATTTACTATCTGTGACCTGTTATTGTTATGTAATTTATAAATATTCTAATTCAACTGATTTACAATTAAACTTTAGCAAAATTTAGTGTGATACATGTAGTCTTGTATAAATGACAAATATTGCAAAACTACATTTTATATATTATAAAAGGGAGATTTCAACATTGTCACACCATTCCGATGTTGTCACAGTATCAATAAAAAGTCCATGATCGTATAGTTTCTATAACTTTATTAGCATCACAATTTATCGTCTACCCTGGTTTAAAATATGTTAAAGTCACTTCCATGTTTCCAAGTACGAGAACACTATCTAATGACAAATCTCTAAAATCGCTCTTGAACGGCGCGCGTAGCTGGCTTATAAAGGCCATGCACCTGGTTATGCAAAAGCTCAACTATCAATTTCCATGCTAACATTGCTTACAAATGTACGTTTTGCATGCTTTCTATATGCCTGAAGTGTCATTACCAAATAAGTTCACGGCATATACTCAGAATCGCTATTTCTTGGAAATTGTACATTGACTAATATTTATGAATCATCAACCCATTTAGACTACTTAAAGATATACGGGTTTCCAGAGACAGACCTAGTGCAAATAGTTCTTAGTCTTAAATGCAAATTGCAGAAAATCAAACTGCAAGTGCCTCTGTCACAGATGCTGGCATGTGCAAAAGACAGATACCTTACTATTTATTCGGTACTGAGTGTATATTATCTGGCAACAGAAATGATCAAAATGCTATGGTAACGGTTACCCGGGTACCCGCGGGTAATAGGAACCCGGGTATCCGGGTACAAAATCTCTACCCGTCCCAGCCCTACCGCTCACGACACCAGTGGTTAAAGCGCCTCGCCATTTAAGAGCCGCGACACGGCAAAAAAATGGCAAGTGCGCCCAGCGAAGCCTCTGATGAGCCTAGTCTGATCAGAGTCTTTGCTGTGCCTTTGAAGGATAGCTAAGGGTGTAAGCAAGCTCCATGCAGACAGTGAAGATCTGGTCTGACAGGGCGGATGCTCTGGCTGATACGATTCTTTGCTGGGCGCAAATGCCACTTTGTTGATTATGTCGTGTGGCGGCTCATACATGTACATGCGAACATCTTTTGTCAGGTAGACAATCATTAGGGTTGGATTACATTCTTTGATTGAACAAAAGCACTTTCTTAAATGTTCACATTTTGATGGTGTGGCGGTGGTGGTGGAGAGAGATAGTCATGGTTAAAGGCCGTTTGAGAGTCTTGCGACAATTTACAACTACATGCACATTCATCGTATCAAAGCGGTTATCCGAGTTGTAGTACTACCAAGGAGTACTGTATTTATAGTTTTTTTCTACTGTGCAGCCATGTTTGTTTATATACTGGACAAAAAAGTTAGGGATCAAACATTAGACTGAAATTTTTATATTAAAAAAGTAATTTCCAAAAAATCGTTTTCTTCTTTTGTTGAATACATCTAACAATGCTGCACAAAACTGCATGACATATATTGGAATCTGGTCACGTGACACACCAGCAGAAATGAATAAACAGACATACCCTGAAAATCAAAGTGAAAACTGACATTAACGCAAGACTGAATGTCCATTGTTTTTGGCTTTATCCATGCAAAATCATTTTCAGTTCTCAGTGTGACCGCTAAGGGCCTGAATAACTGTATGAAAGCCACTCGGTATGCTTCTGGTAAATTACGAGAGGCCCATTTAGGGACTCGTTTGCCATTTTTCACGAAAGGCCTGCATGAGATCTCCTGGAGTTTCAGGAAGTCTCTCGTGATCAGGATTGGCGGTGTAACATGTCCAAAGAATGCTCAATCGGATTTGAAACTTGTGATCAGATTGCCATGTCAGTGCGGGCGACTGTTTTTGTCGCTAGGTACTGGTCCACCACATTTGCCCTGTTATTCGATGATGTCATCGCCAAACACTTCAGCCAACGGTCTCGTAATTGGATAAAGCTTGTCATTCCTAGCTCAAACACCAATCAGAGCGCCTCTGTCTGGCATGCGCAAGTCCACACAGCTTCAAATCCAGATGCCGCACCATACCATTACCCACCCTCCTCGAGACATGTCACATTCCGCAACAAGATTTAATTCTTAGGCTTTGGAAGTGTTCCTTGCAGGCGTCACACCCTTCTCCCATCATCGTGGATCTCTACATACAAATCTGGACTCATCAGTGAAAAGAACATGGGTACAGTGACCCTGCTGCCAATTTGTGTCATTTTTTGCCAACTGTCGCCTCGCATTTCTATGGAATGGCATCAATCCTGACCTGATTACCAGCATGCAAGTGCGTAAATGAGCTGTGTCAAGTCCGTTTCTAGTCGTTTTCGCTGAAATTGGCCGACTAAAGAATTTAATGGATAAACAATGCGCAGCCTCACAGTGTTATTGTGATGAACCAATAACTTGGGACAGAGACCATCGTCCGTATGGACAAGTCTAGGTAATCGCAAGTTTTAAATCTGATTTAAATGCTTGACAGATGTTACAAATCACCAATTCTAATCACCAGGAATCTTCAGGAAACTCCTGGAGGGCTAATTCGGGCCTTTAATGAAAAATGGCAAAAAAGTCCCCAAATGAGCCTCTAACACTTTACCAAAAGAACACCGAGTAGCTGTCATGCAGTAATTCAGACCCCCAGAGATATCGACGAGCACTGGCTATGGTTTTGCATGAATAAAGCCAAGAATCACGTACATTCAATTTTGTGGGGATGCCAATTTCACTTCAGTTTTAGGGGGTATATCTGCTTATTTGTTTCTACTGGTGTGCCATGTGATCCGATTCCAATATTTTTCATGCAGTTCTGCGCCGCTTCGACAACTGTATTGAAAAGAAGAAAATTATTTTTGGATAATTTATTATTCATGATTTAAGCTTCAGTCAAATATTTGATCCCTAACTTTTTTTGTCCAGTATATATTTGGCTTAATCGGTAAGACATTCATCGTTTCAAATTTCGAGTGGGAATACTCACGTGCCTGCATTCACGCTCTCACACAAACGCAATAACACATATACGCGCACATTCGAAGGTAAGCGGGTCTGATCGGGTGGCCAGTTGCGGAAGGACTCGTGGTAGACTGTTAGGTAGAGAGGTGCTGCTTGCGCTTACATTGTGCTTGAATTTTGCGTACGGGGCACTCTTTATGTTGAAGGCGGGTTTGGGGGAGGCGGGGAGGGGAGGGGAGGTCTGGAATGGTATGGGCCTTACCGGTCTAATGTTGGTCGTCGGACCTTCTTCCACTCAAGTTTATGGGGTGACATGGTAACAATTAAAAGCAGTAGTTCAAAATAAGAATAAATAAATAAGAAAAATCCTGCTAAATATTAAATGTAAACAAACAATCATAGCATATACATTATTGCCACTTATCACCTCACTACCGAAAATACAAAGAGTCAGACTCAAGCTATCAGATAATAACAATCTGGGGATAACCGATTATATTCTATATTTCTTCCTTGTTCATTTTAAGGTATGGTGAGTCTTAGTAATTCAGTGAGTTAAAGTGCTCGCCTCCTAAGCTAGTAGCCAGGGTTCGAATCACGCAATCTTTATTAACTGTAAACAGGGTTCCACAGCACACAGCTTTTGTTATTGTTCTTCCACGGCTTATCAAATATTCGTTTTGGATTAAATACATAGTTCCGAGACATACCCAGAATGTCACTCAAAAGTCATATGATAGCGTATATCTGGCCAATGTAACGACAACTTAGCAAAGCAGATAGCCTCACAGCCAAAATCGCACGTGTTCAATGTCCCACATAAATCCGTGATTTTACCTCAAACGTGTAGTTAATGGAGGAATAAATACCTGTTTAAATTAGGCGTGACTTTCGGAACTATGGATTGATTCTGAATGAAGTAAAATGCGTTAGTCTAAGAGAATAACGTTATGGATATATTAAAATCACTTTCTGAAGGAATGCTAAATTGTTTTAATATATCAACCCATTATTTAGAATGCAAGGAGATCCAGTCAAAAAACAGCCAAAGCACGACCAACATCATACCGTCCAACGCATCCCCCACCCTGTTTCAACGCCAATACAATAACAGTATATTTTAAGGTCTGCAGTAGTAAAAGTACATTCGTTTTGCGTTTCATATATTTTACAGATAACCCCAGACAATTAATTTTAAACTATTTTAAGCAAGTTGGCACGCAAAATCAACATGGCGATAATTTATCATAGTTTTTACATTACTTCCTTGTTTATCTCCTTTCAAGGAGCTCACATAGACAAACTTTATAAAAGATTGCGCTATCAGAATTCCTGTAATGCTAGATATCAAATAATACATGACCAATCAATGTAATATGAAATTCTCCGGGTTCCCATACGTTTTTATATACTGCTCACAAAAAGTATGGGGATATTTTTAAACAGAAGCGAGTTCAACAATTAGTGATAACGGCTGATTTGGACTAATATTTTCTATTGATAGAACAATGTTCAAGTACAATAAAGCATCCATTTAAAACAGTAACATCCACTGAGGGTCACGTGACAAACAGTATCACAAAAAGGACAGTGTGGTCTAGACAGAAATTTCGTATCTGTGAACAAAAAAAAACTTCGGACATTCCAGTTTTGCAACTATTAAGATTTTTTATAATGCTCCAACCGGAGAACATTCACTTTGATCGGCTTTATTACGAACTAAAAGGCGTAGGATTCATGCAAATGTACCACAGACGAGACAATTCATTCCACAATGATATCGTTTGGCATTTAGTTTCGTTCATTGATAATTAAAGTCTGAAAGAGTTCCTTCAAGAGCAGAGAATACATTCAGAAGAAGAACATGGGCCAGACTACGTAGTTACGGCTAATTAAGCTTCATCAGTGACCCTGGCATTTTCTGGTGATGAAACCAGAGGAAAGCATACTGTAATTTCTTAATTTTAATTTGACAGCCGATTCAAAGACTGATTAGTATCAAAATAGGTATAAATAATGTAAAAGACGGTGATCTAGAATTAGAGTCTAAACCAATCTAAAACTTCAGATTTCTCAGAATATATCATCTGATCTCAAAGGACGAAATGAAAAAATACACTGCACTATGGCTGATGTACGGGGAGACGTTTTACGGCCGCCATACGACACAGCACCAGCTGTAGTGAAGTAAAATTAAAATCTGAAAGAGTTGCTTCAAGAGCAGGTTACACATTCAGAAGAAGAAACATTGGCCAGACTACTTAGTTTCTGCTAATAAAGCCTTATCGGTGACCCTGGCAATATCTGGTGACGATACCAGAGGAAAGCTTACTGTAATTCCTTAATTTTAATCGGGCAGTCGATTCAAAGACTGATTAGTATCAAAGAGGGTCCAAATAATATAAAAGATGGTGATCTAGAATAAGAGTCTAAACCAATTTAAAATTTCAGATTTCTCAGAAAACATCATCTGATCTCAAAAGACGAAAAGAAAATATACTCTGCGCTATGAATGATGTACGTTGAGACGTTTTACAGCATGAAAATATTATGCGTACTTTTCTAACTGAATTTAAAGAATAACTACACTTCAGGAACTGACTGAATCAGATCCCAAACCCTTTCCCCAACATCAAGGGGAAATAGTGACAAAGACATCCCAACATTACGAGGGGCGTTCGAAAAGATTTGCAAATGGCTTCATGACTTTGTTTAGGGACAAACTGGGTACAACTGCTTTGTATTTACTGAAAGTACTGCATTTTGGCTTTAAGATGATACCAAACACTATACAAAGACACTTTTCCTTATTGAGTTACAACTCATTTTTATAGGTCCCAGTCATACTACTGGGCTAATTTTATATATAAAATATTTTCAGTGTTATGCATTCAAGTCGAATATCCTTGTAAATACAAAATTAATTTTTGTCATTTTCTTCTCCATCGTTTTCTACAATATCCATACAGAAGTTAGAAGCGTTGCAACTGTTATCGATTTATTCCTTGCAAAGCAATGCGCAGTTCTAATGACGTTACTGAAATTTACGTTAACGTCATTTTTGAAAGCTTGCAGACGCTTCGTGTTTGGTATTAATTTGAATTTATTGACAGGTTTTCGTTGACCCATGTGAATGCTCTTGCAGACAAGATTTTGAATGCTAATACACTTGTTTTCATTACAAAATCATCAAATTTTGGTAGAAATGGTGAAATTGCCACAACATAAAGTACGGATAATCCGTATTTCCGGGCCAGTAGGGAACCTATATTAAAAATAATTTCCGCGATATTTACAGGACAGCATTGTCTGGGCATTGTCTTTAATGAGCAATGATAAAGAAAAATCAAAGACTGCTGATATATAAATTACGACCTACTAAAGTAAAATTTTGCAGTGTCTTTAGGGTATATCTCTTTCAAAGAAGTTAAAAATGCGTCCTTTTTAAAAAAAATGCACCGGTTTTTTCAGTTTTCTCAACGCATATCATAATTTTATGTGTTTCTGCAATCAGAAGTTCTGTCTGTGTGGTGGTTATCGAGAAATTACGTCATTTGCAAAACTTTTCGAACGCCCCTCGTATTTTCTTTATAAAGTATCTAAACTTTCAGATCGATTTAGTCTATTTCTTTTATATTATTTGGATCCTTTTGAAACTAAGCAGTCTTTGAATCGACTGCGCCATTACAATTAAGAATTACAGTATGTTTTTTTCTGGTTTCGTCACCAGATATTGTCAGGGTCACTTACGAGGCTTTATTAGCCGACACTACGTAGTCTGGCCCATGTTCCTACTTCTGTATGTATTCTCTGCTCTTGAAGGAACTTTTACAGATTTTAATTGAAAGTAATGAGATACAATAAAATGGTTAGATGTCGAATCCTGAAAAATAAAAATAAAGGGACGCCTAATCCTTTCTACTAAATGATGGCTAAGTTAAACTTGCACTTTCCTGAGTAAATATAAGGGGGATGGGGTAAATTAGGGGCAGATGAAATTTTACCTTAGAAAGCATAAGTGTTATCATAAGGTTTCATAAACAAGAGATACTGGCTGTTCGTCAACCTTTACAGCTGCACTGAAATACAAACTTGATATCTCAGCACAAGCACTTGCTCAGCAAATGTCTGGCACAACTAGCAACAACTCCGCATCGACATGCATGATCGAAGTTTAGGTCTTTGTGATGAGATTAGTTCTTATATTCGAGCCGCGACACGAGAAAATCAACAAAGTGGTTATGCGCCCAGTGCAGACTCAGATCAGTCTAACCAATAACCATCCCCCAGTCTGATCAGAGTCTTCGCTAAGAGCGTAAAAGGTAATTTTAGGATCTAAGCTAGCTCCATGCGGACAGCGAAGACTCTGATCATGATCTGAGTCTTCGCTTGTTGCACATGTTACTTTGTTGTTTTGTCGTGTCGCGGCCCCTTTGAAGTTTTAACCAGTAGACCATTCTATATATATATATGTTTATAACAGTTACAATAATAAAACCATTATTATCTGAAGTTAATAACCTGTGGCGATGCTGTCTTGCTGCAACATGAGCCAAATATTTGCTTGACAACTACATGTACTAGAGTTGCTGATATCAAGGTTGTGATGCCTCGTTGCTGAAAAATAAAACAACTAAAAGCATATTATGCACACCAAAAGCATTGCCACGATCTTTAGTTTATGAAACTTTAAAATAATATTTTTGATTTATAAAGTATTGTAAGTAATCAGACCCTGAATTACCTTGTCCCTTAGATTTACAGAGAAAACCTAGCCCTTATTTCGTAGAATGGACTGAAGTAATTTTTGTCGCTCATAAAATTTGAAATGACTTCAAGATGAGACATATACATGTAGTTATAACTTTTACGAAATGATGGATGTTTCTATTAGTTATTCTCGGCTATGGCACGTTCGCAATGTGCTTCCGGAAAGAAAGTTTGCACTGTTTCGTAAGCTAGGCCGGGTCTCGTTACTGGCAGCTACGTTAGTGGCGCGTGCATATAACCAGAAAAACAATAATTTAAATGGCATGATTCACAAATAGATTGACGAAAGTCTATTGTATTCTATTCTATCCAATAACTTTACAAGGCCATATGGGCACCACAGATGACTTCGAAACTATCTCTTTCATCCTTGTCCTGTTTCCAGCTGCCCTAGTTGAGCTGGCAAAGTCCATTCCTGTCCACTCTTTAATATTGCTTTCCCACCTCTTCTTCTGTCTACCTCTTCTTCTTTGTCTTTTCACTGTGCCCTGTAGAACTGTCTTTCCTAAACCAGAAGACCTTGGAACATGGCCAAACCACCTAAGTTTTCGTTTCTTGACCAGGGTCAGGAGCCCATTATACTCTCCAATGATTGCCTGGATCTTTCTGTGAATCTACTCATTGGTTATAGGTGCTTGTACGAAATGTTCAGTTACCTTCGGAAGCATCTCATCTCAAAGGCCTGCATTCCTTCCTCGAACTCTGCTGCCTAGGTTCACGATTCACAGGCATACAGGAACATTGAATGACAAGGGAGCGCATAAATTTGACCTTGGATCCAAGAGATATGTTGTTATATCCCCAAAGTGCCTTCAGCTTTGCTATAGCTGAAGTGGCTTGTGCAAAACTTGAGTGGGGGAACCTCCTTTTTAGAGCCATCATCTGAGACAATTGCTCCAAGATAGTCAAATAAAGAAAATATAGTACTTTTTCGAGACCAGTTAGACCATCCCTCGTATACTCGTATAAACAAAATTGGCCAATCTATAGAAGGAAACTAAATCTATAATTATTACAACTGACGCTACCACCTCTTTGATACATGCAAGTACTATCACCCACAGATAAGTTTTTACCAGCGCTTATCACAAAGCACGTTGATTTTAAGATGTAAGGTCATTTAGCTACAATGATTATCTTCGTTGTATGACTCGACTACGATAAGTGTCCGAGTGGCGCAGTATTAAAAATGTTTTGCTGTGGAGAAGACCGTGCCATAAATATATGTTTTGGGTTCGAAACGCACAGTTTTATTTTAGTTATTTATTCATAGCTATTGTAATTATTTCCGTGTTTCCCGATTACTGCAAAACTAGTGAGACGATTTTCTGTCCTGTCAAAGGACTGGTACGTTTTTCCGTTATCCTCCTAAACAGAAAAAATAAAAATCTCCTTTTTGTTTTCAATAAATACAAAATTATATTTTATTGAATGTATTGAACGTATCATTAATTTCACTCGTGCGAGCATCGATTTTACTCGTACTTCGCGCTCGTGAAATTGCTGATATTTTCAACTCATTCTCTGAAATTTAATTGGTATTCACCTATAAAGTTTGTATCATCTGTTTAGTTAACTTATACCAAAGAACGTGATGTTACAATTGCTTTCGGTGCCTTTTCTGATAAAGAACGATTCACATTTGTTGAAAATTGTTGTTTTTCAACATTCACCACGTTTAGAAATAAAAAAGTTGCCAATTTTGTTTCATTACGACCTTGGCAAATTAGATTTACACATTGTGCCCGCATACATTCATCGATGAATTGCGCCGGCGTTAGGGCCAGCAGATATGAAAACAAATTCTCGGTCAACTTGTATTAATTTCACATTCGATATGTATTTTGTTCTCTGTATATCTTAGCTTTTAGAAATAGTCAAAACGAAACCCTACTCTAAAACTCGAGTAGAATTTTATTTCCTTTGTTATCATTATCTGTCAGCCATGCTTAAACTCGAGAAAAAATACGGCGGAAATGTGCCGTCGAGCAGGTAATACGCCATATAATATATGGGACCTGCTGTCCAAATGACCAAAAAAAAATATTTAAAACATGGTAAGTGTTTTTCATAAAAAAATAAAGCGCGTTCTTAAACCATTTAAAAAAAGTAAAAATTCGAACAGTCGATATATGAAGATAATTTTACTTGTTTCTTAACGGTAGTAACCCAGGAAGCTAGGAAGTGAAAGAAAAACAAGTGATTGAACATTCCCAGAAACAAGCATTTCATGTTTTCATTTTTTAGACTCCCCCTGACTAAGATATTTATTTACATACAGATTTAAGTACTTTGATGACACACAAGTGGTTTTAATCTGGAAAACGCTGCATTGCTTCCTTGTCCAAAGGTATATAATGACAAGTGTATAAAAATACCCTCAAACCTAGGAAATGGCGAACAAAATTATTTACGCATTGGTGATTATTAGCGTATATGCCATTTGTCAGGAATCTGTTGCCGCTTGGTCAGGGAAAGCAGCATTTCCCTATCTGACAGAAAGAAAATTTAACCATTTATGACTAGTGGATTATTCTGTCCTTATATATTGGAGGAGTCATTTGTCAATTTAGGGACACTTTATTATTATTTTTTTTCATTTTTGTTTTATTTTCTTTTCTTTTCCTTTATTTTAAAGCGAAGTAGTCACTTTTCTTTTGCAAACAGCGTAAACTCTGATAAAAAACTACAGAATAGGGCATCTGATCTGGGTCTAAACAGTTTGTCTATGCCCTTTATATGAAACACTAGGCATAAAAGGTTTAAATATTAACGTTTTTGATTTTCATGTATATATGAAATAAACCACGTTTGCTAGATCTCATTTGAAGGGGTATGGATGCTTCTTGTATCTGCTGATAAGCCTTTCTGTTTATATTCCAAAATTACATGCAGAAAACAGGGAAATAGCGTTAGACCTAAATATAGCACGTGGTTCAACATATAGTCGAATACGATGTTTGCAGTATTGTGGGTATGTGTATTTCTTCAGTTTAGATGGTCTATAACTAAAGTTGTATGGATACACACTCCTCTATTTTTCCGCCATTTAACACAAAGAGTCGATTTTTGATCATTGCTCTTTGACACCTCTTTGTTACTTTCGTTTGCTTCAATGCACATCGATATCCTTCCAAAAAGCGGTTTACCCATCAAAATCCATCCATCCCTTCAAGAGATAGAGTATAGACAAGAAGCTGCACGGACGCCGAGAGAATCCGCATTAAAAACAATATGCCCCAACCCCCAAATGGTGGCAGACATAATATTGTCAAACTATTTATGTCCTTTGTATCAAAGCTTCGTTTCCTTTTTATTACTACATGTTGTCGCAATAATAGCCAGAGTGAAAGCTCCGTTTCCCTGATGCATATGCTCAATTTATACCTGAATAGTGTTGCTAGTTTCGAATCCCTGCATCAAATTCTGTACGGAGGGGGAGGGGGAGGGGTGCGGTACTACAAACAAAAACCTGTTCAAAATATGTATGACATTTCAGGGGAATTAATTCTGTAAATATGACTTGGATCAAAGTTGCGTTTTCTTTAAGAATATGTTCAATGCACGTCTGAACTGTGTTCCAAGTTTCAAATCCCTGCGTCAAGCAATCAACTTTATAAGCCTCTATGCGGAAATTAATATATATCTAGTTTCAACCACTGAACATCTCAAGCGAAAAAGCTACAGTACTAAGTGCAGTTCAGATGAAATGCCCCACCAACGACAGTCTAACTTAAGGATGCCTTTTCGCACCAATCCTCTTTAACATTTATCTTGGAAGGATTATGTCTGACATATGGGAAATGTAAGCACAGGCGCCCGATCTATTATCAGTGTGCCGATGATATTTATGCTCTCGCGGAGGAGCAGTAGGAACTAGAAGACTCGTCCTAATCAACACAAGTTATAAAACGGAGGCGACAAGAACTGAGAAAAGCAAACCGATGATCAACAGCACCATTTGCATACGACGAAAATAAAAGGCAAAATTACAGAATTTAGGGACAGTTAAAAGTTTTTAGTAGCATGCAACTGTTGCCTTAGATGATTACTACAATCAATAGGTTGGCTAATGGATTGCACAAGCCATCGAAGCCCTAACAGAGCTGATTTGAGTTGGAGAGACAATTACCTACATGTATCTTTTGGAAGAAACATTAATCTTACTCGCTTCTTAGTTCTATTTCTTTCCGTTTGCCTGTAAAACGCAGAACTTGAAAAAAAAAACAGAAAAAACTGTCAGGCCTTTGCGAAAGATGCTTTCAAAGATAAATGAACATCTCTTTCAAGGATGACGTAACTAATGTAAACAGGAAATGCAGAAACATGTATATCCAAGCAGCAGCTCTTTAGAAAATGGTGAGTTCCTGATCAAGGTTAAGAAACGAAACCTAAGGTGATTTATTTACATCTCAATGTCTAATGGCTAGCAAATAAATATCAACAGGATATTGTGAAAAGGAGAAAAAGAGGCGTGCAGGAGAGGAAATGGGAAGACAGTAAAACGTAATGGACCGCGGTGGGTTTTGGCAGCACAATTCGGGCCGCTGAAAACAGACCAGGACAAACATTGTTGCAAAACCATGTGAAATAACCCAAACGACCTTGCAAGAGTATTTGCAGGTTAAAAGAAACTATGATTCATCGGTTTGCCATGCAAACAAGTAGGAATATTTGAAACACGTTTTCGTATATCACTCAAATTTTCCTCAGAACTCGTCTATGTCACGAGAAAACCTATTACGCTATGCATGAACGGCAAAGAAGATATTCAGAATGTGCGGATGTATTTGTGTGTGTTGAGTGGTCGCTTAGAGTATTTAAAGACACATTTTTGATTGCATAATACCCTAATGACCGTTTATTGAAACATGCTGCTCAGAGATAAAACATCCCAGGAGACTTTTCACTGAAGTACAGGTATGGGGCCAGATAAAGGGAAATCAGTTATCAAGGGAAAAGACAGAATATGGTTATAAACAGATGATAATTGGATCAGACTGTTTTTGATGACCCACATAGAGATAATCTGCTCAAAACATGTTTTCATGCAAGAAGGCTTAGATCAGCATGTGCAGTCTAATCAGTCAATCCTGTTTGCATAAACAGTCTACGATTCCTAGAAAGCAAAATTGAAGACTGTGATCAATCTACACAATGTGACAGCTGATTTGAATATTTACTGTTCATATTAAAGTTATGCCAAATCAGCCAGCACAGCTAAAAAGCAAACAAAAAACAAAACAAAAACAAAAAAAGCCTGTTTAGTCTACACAGATGTGACATATTGTTCACACAACAGTTACGTTATCAATGAGTATTCGAAATCAGCATGCACATTCTGTCTTTACTTTCGCCTTTTCAAGTTTTGGGCATATATATGTGTCTATGTTTATTTAATATTTCACAAAATATCATAAAGAATTAGATCTAGAAAATAAAATTAAAATAATCATCTCTTTGTTTGGTTTGCAAGTTTTATATGACTGTTTTACATATGTTTAGCGAAAAGTCATTTTTATCTTTATATAATGCCAGAAACTTTCATATGTTTAGCTTTTAGCAGACAATAAAACCTTTTTTTTATTTTTTGCATTTACTTTAACATAAAATAATTATAAACAAATCAAAGAAAAAAAGGAAAACAGTTGTACAACCATTATCTCGGATCAGACAAAAAAATAAAACAATAAAATCAAAAATAGAAAGAAATGAAAATTATAATCTTTTTTTTTCTTAATTATGAATTACTTTTTTTAACTCATTAGTTTTTTGTTGTTGTTAAATTGTTTAAAGTAGATGCATCTACAGGATAATAGCAGTTTCCCCATATTAGGCCCCACTTTTGGAATTTGTCACTGGCATAATCCCCTCATAATCACCTAGATAAGACAATCCTTTGATGTTAGCTGTGGCCCTAAGCACTGTTTATTGGGAGCTATCAAAGTGTGCCACCCCAATTTGTTAAAGAAAAAAATGTGTCTTTAAGGTTATAAAACACGTTTGTTTGAACATGCAGCCCGGTTCAGAGTTATGGATCACACATACCACGTGATGTCTTATATTTACTGATAAAACGCATGGGAATACATGCCTATAAGACGGGAGAAGATACCTTTAAGTTGTGAAGCTTGATATCTAATCCCGTTGTATATATTTTTGCGTTATAACATTTGTACCGATCTATAAATGAAATATTCATTAAACTAAACTTATAAACTTACATTTATAACACCTTTGATCTCCATGACTCTAAAAGAAGCAAAAAGATAAAGCTTACAGATCGATTCAAATGTTTGGTTTCGATTATGGCAAGTTATGCATTATCGATATTGTTTTATATTATTATTCTATCTTATCTATTTGTATTTATAAAAGTAATATTACTATTCTATCATTGTTTATTACAAGTACTATTTATTTTATATACATGCATTTGTATTCAATATCCCTTCATTTCTATTGTATATGCTCCTTTCACATTCGTCCAACAATATTACGACCTCTCTACATAGCAGAAGATTATTTGTAAGCTTTGATTAAGGCCGATAAAAATGCATCGACGTATAGGCGACGTTTGGTTTACGTTGTTTGGCTTACGTTGTTTGGATTCGATGTTAGTTTCAATTCCCTAACATGACCTTGTTCACAGTAGTCACCCAACATTGAAATGACGTATTAAGGTGGAACCATACTTTTACTCGATTTTTGAAATATTCAGTTATTGATTATGAACAAAGCATTTTATAAATTTACAAACATGTCTGCATGCGAAGCTAAAATTAAGTTTTTGAAATGTTGCAATGCGTAGTCAGGTGTAACGTCTGAAAATATGACGTTTATTTTCATATTGACGCCATTATAAGGGTGCAGAAAACACACCATTTTTACTGATTCAGAAATTAATAATTTGCGGAAGTATCAGATATTATTAAGAACGTACAAACAGTCTGAGCTCTCGAAAGTTTTACGAAATAAGTCTAATTTTGCTTCAATGTTACAATTTTATTACAGGAAAACATTTTTCAAATCAAAATGAAAAAATGCTAAAAATCTTGGTTTGACATCGAATCTCGAAAAATGGACTGGTTAAAAAATCGCAAAATTTTAATATTGTGTTCCGTAAGTTACCTTTTGTGGAACATTACAATAAAAATAGGGGTAACCGTTTCGTTTTTTAGGTATTAGCGTTAACTTTACCCCACCCTCATTAAATATGATAACGCAAGATTTGTGTTGATGCGTCTAAGTTGACGTCCTAGGTGTTTAACGTTAACGTCTTCTATTCCAAAATTATTTCAAGGAAATTCGTAATGCATAAAAAATATTGATATGGATATTTTGTAGTTCTAAACTAAGTTTAAGGCTTGAAATAAAGTGTTACATCTCAACTGAAAAAAATGCTCATTTTGTAACACGATTTTATTCATGTTCATCTACTGTATATTGAACATTTTAATCCCTCTGCCAGGAAATATTGTTAAAAGGGGACTTACCGATGTCGTGTTCAAAATATATGACTTTAAAACATACATCGATTTTGCCTCATTTTACTCCGAACGTTATAATGGCATTTTATAGTAAACTGACTTTTGGCGCGTTTCCTTTGGATAAGACAATTCAATATGAGAAAACAAAGCACATTTTTTCTTCAAAAGCTATCATTAGATGCTACATGTAGACGTCTACATCTTCGCCAAAAAGTAGTAGGTAATCGACTTAGTTTTCGTACTACACTACTACTAACGAAGATTTAGTCCAAAATTTTGCATAATGCTGACGTCGCTAATGACGACGTTTCAAATTGCTTTGCGCGCCACGATCTAACACTGGCTTTGTGTTCGCTACCTTACAGGAGTTTGGGGGCTTATTTGAAACCTTTCTCTCTTGTAACAAAAACTAAGCGACGGACCAGGCAATCTCTTTATGCTTATACCTAATAAAGCCTAGTTTCTGGACCCTTTAAAAATCCCTGTCTTTCACGTTGGTCTGATTTTAACCTTTATGTCAGATAGGTTTGTTGTTTGGGTTGAGTGCAATTGCCCTATAAGACAGTATTTCAGTTTATATCGAGTCGACCTAAGGTGAGGGGGAATATTTGAAAATACGAGCACAATTAACTTCTAAAACGGAAATCCTTTGGAAGAAAAAGGAATCGCACAATATGAATATACGATATACTTTTGATATCAAAAATCGATTTTGTGATATCGCAAATTCGTTCTAGTGATATAAAAAATTCAGCAAGAATAATTATGTGATGCCACTATTTCTAATTCCGATATCATACAATATAAATTTCAGATGTCACCAAATCGGTATTTTGATAATATAAACTAAATTGAGATATCTCAAAATTTTGAAGCAGATTTAGTGAGATATCATACAATAACTATTTTACCGCAGATCAGTGCACCGTGCATAAGAATTAACTCGCTTCTTAATTATCTTGCATTAGAATAAGAGGCTGTTCAGGCAAGTACCAAAATTAATGAGAATTTTATATCTTCGAGTTGTAGAAAAACAAGCTAATATTTAAGCGGAATTTTGCCATTTTTTTATATGACTGAATGCAAATGCAGCTATAGAATTAGCATTTTTCTGCTGAGATTTAATATGTATTGTTTATTTCAAGCATAAAACTTAGTTAAGAACTACAAAGTATCGAAGTGTACATTTATTTATGCATTCTATACTTCTGTGAAATGATTTTGGAACTGTACATGTTAACTTTAAACCATGATGTGTACATCCTCATAGAGAAAAATAACCTAAAATTTATGCCTAACTGATAATCAGACCAGATGTTTTCGCCATCCTCTAATTATCTGGACACTGCAGGTATCAGCTAAACAAGCGCTGTGAACTACTTTTGCCATTATCTCTGGTTCCCGGTTCATAATACACTCAGGTAATTCATGCATATAATAGTTTTATCAGCGGTGCTACTGCAACCTGATTCACGGTATTAGTGCGCCGATTAAAGAACGCTCTCATAAAATACTCTAGAAAATCGCATGTTAATGATAAAGTTTTGTCTACTTTTATTCTAAATACAGTCAGTGTGTTTGAAGACATATTTTTGAAGTATCACACGAAAATAAGTTTGCAATACAACTGGAACTATTTTTTATTAAGGCTGTAAAAGAGGGAATACTGTTTCGCTGGTTCCCGTGCCATTACAAAATTGTTATATTACAAAACGCTTACATTTTAACGCAGAAATCCGTTCAAAACGCCTAAACAACATAACTTTTAACGAGGATTTCGATTTTCTAGTTTATATCAAGATTAGGATGCGGGATATTTATGTTTTACTTTTAACTAGAGAAAATCGGGTAACAGCGTTGTCTTCACCACATGGGGCACTGCTGCGAAGTTGCATAATTCTGTATCATTTATTGGTATACCGGAGGATTATACGACCAGTTTCATTAGAAACACATGTGAAATCGATACCCCGAGTAACCCGAGTTGATATAGCGGTAATTCGGGTCGGTCGGGGTCAGTTCTCTAAGAGCATGTACACGGCATGCACCAAGGACGTCGAATAAAACGTACCAAAACCATTCTTGCGTCATTGCATTTCATGGAAGTGGAGTAAAGTTAACGTTAATATCTAAAAAGCGAAACCATTAACCCTTAATTTTCATTGTAATCTTCCACGAAAGATTATTTATAGAATATTAAAACTTTGCCATTTTTCTAACGAGCCGATTTTTCGAAATTCGATTTCAAACCACGATTTTAAGTATTTTTTTATTAAATTTGAAAAATATGTGTTTCGCTGTAATAAAAAATTGTAACATTGAAGCAAAGTTAGAATTCTTTCACACAGTTTTGAAGAGCTCAGACTGTTGTACGTATTCAATAAAAATTCTATTTTCTCCCTAAATTATTAGCGTCAAAATCAATAAAAATGATTCGTTTTCAAACATTTTGGCGTCGAAATTGTAAGCTGTCACGTCTTCAGACGTCACACCTGACTACGAATTACAAAATTTCGAAAATTTAGTTTCAACTTCGCATGCAAATATGTTTGAAGATTTATAAAATGCTTTGTTCATAATCAGAATATTTAAAAAATCGAGTAAACGTATGGTTCCACCTTTATGTCCTCATTACATTGGCGTTGATTCGAAGCTTGCTAGGGTAGCACACAATGCTTACATGTCAAAATTTTCTCTCGGTTTGCACACATGACGAGAATCCAGCCCAAAAGAAAATTCCTAAAAGTTGTCCTTGCAAGCAAACAATGCACATAAGAACGAAAACTCTGAGTGTTGGTTTCAGTGAGATTCTTAGCACGGCAGCGATACAGCCTACGGGGCCGCACACGCCAATAGGGTAAATCTCTCATCATACAGTTTGATAGTCAGTGCAAAGTTTTAAACATAGGATGATTTGGAGTGGATTGGAATGCAACTGACTTGCGGGGAGACTCTACTCCACTGTATACCTTTGATTAGGGATGATACACCTACAAGAAATAATTGTCTCCCTCAGAGGGAGCTGCTCCCTCCGAGGGAGCAAACTTTTCGTGTAAGGTCACCTTTCCAGGTTCCAGGCTCAGGGAGCAAACTGTAGACAATGGAATGTAGATTATCTCATCCATTCTATTCCATTCCATACTAATTCATTTCATATCAAGCTTTAGACTATGCCCACTTTTTGTAAAAACGATTCTACTTGCAACAAAGATAAAACTACCAATTACTTATTAAATAGATATCCAACGCAGCTTTAAATTCAAGGGAGAACACTCAATTATGAGAAAGATACGGAGGCCTTGTCATAACATAAAATTCATATTGGGAACCGAAAAAATATACCGATTTTTTTCTTTTATTTCAACGTTAGCTTTAGCCTTTTTCTATCGCCATATTTAAACCTCATATTCGTTTTTTACTGACATTTGGAAATTTTCGCCCATGCTACTGACTTTGAAAATCGGAAACGGCTGAAGCCGGAACCACGGAGTACCAGTGTAGGTGTGTGTGGGGTTGGGTGCTTTGAGCGTATGACAATATCATTGCTTTTATACAAAAGGTTTCATTAAGCCCGAGACGCCAATTTTCGTTCTTGCGTGTGTTTTTTTAATTCCAAGAGCTAATACATTTAATATTGACGCTATATTTTAGACATTACGAAAGAATACTACGGTCAAGATGTCGCTACTCCAGATACTGTTGTGCTAAGTGCCTGTGGTAAGTTTTATGACATATAATTTCGGTTCTTGTTTGAAATTAAAACTTTTATTGAAACACATTAAATCACCAGATACATAGAAACAAATTACTTCCTCGTATTCACCGGTTTAAAATTGATTAAGGTGATGATAATCACTGATTTGGGGAAAAGAAAAAAAAGTCTACATAAAATGCTGAAAATACAACTGATCTTCCCTAAACTTTGAAGATGTCTTTTTGTGTTGTTTCTCACACTTCAGAATCCCAAAATGCAGAACTTGCTCAGGTTAAAATGGGCTTATATAAGAAAAAATAAAAGGATGATTTTGTGCGCAAACATCTAAAAAGATACCTATTGTAATTAAAAATGTACTTAGATATGAAGGTTCTTTAATGCATAAAGAAAAGCATCATACTAAATTGTTTTTCTAATTTATTCACACATTAGCAGGCTGCGCAAATAAAAAACAATGTAGCCGGTGTCCATATAATATAAACACAGTAGATTTCATTTCATTTCTATTTCATTTATACGCCTGTCTTGACCAAAGTAATATATTATTTACAATGTGAGTATGATATAGGTATAACTGCAAAATCTGTTTTTAATGAGTGCATCCAATATACATGCTCCATATTCATGGTCAGACGTTTGAGAAAAAAAACATGCTGTTTTCATCTGGTCTACCTTACAATTTGAGAAAGAGTTAGAAGAAATACAGACAAACCTGCTCATGTGGTAACCTCTTCTGGGTCCCTTGAACCAGAATACAGTGCAAATGAACCTGCATTGAGGGGTCACCTGTCTTAAGCGCAAATGTTTTTCTTTCCCTTTGGTGACCCCTTAATGTATTAAAGTACCTTTATAGCTAAGTAAATATTCAGTAACAAAGTTATTTTTTAGCTTTCTGCGAAGAAAAGTACCCTTTTATCTTTCCGTATTAAAACACTTTTTTCAACAGTATGCCCCTCTATTTTGTATTCTAATGTATAGAGAACAACAAAAATAAGAAGTCTGCCGACTTTCACCTAAAACAAATTATCGGACATAAGTTATTTTTTTTATGGTTTTATTCAGATTTTTATATTTACCACAAATCACCACTTTAACGTCTATCACTGGTCTGAATTTCATTTACAATTTACCCATTACATTCGTATTTGCTTTGGCTACACTATATTTCCTGCATTAACATTTTCAGAGATTGCAACGTTTCTGTAGAAGTTTTGATTGTTGTTTTTGTAGGTGGTGTAGGCGCCTTTGCACTCGCTGCATTACAGAATATTACTATGACTACAGGTGTAGATGGGGCTGGACACATAATGGGAATCAAAACTGTAACATCCGTAAGTCTTCTTACAATACAGTTCACAAAGGCATTAAAAACATAAGTGCATTCCGGTGCCTCACATAAACGTCACGACATATCCTATATCCCTTATGATGACAGTATGTAGGCTGATGCGAATATATTTTATCAGATAACCCCCAAAAAATTATTTTTAACTGACAAATGTTACATATTCTGGTTCGCAATTAAGCGGGGTCTTGCGATGGTATTGTGTTTAAGTTCCAGTTCCAGTTCCAGTTCCGGGGCGTCCTACCAATTTGGATAATGGTGTGACAAGGGCCTACTGTGCTTGCAGTATGTGCGGGTAAGTGTTATTTGGACATTTTCTGTCGGCTATCATTACCCTTTTCTTTCTCCTTTTCTTTGGGAAACTGCCCGATATAGACTAAAATACTGTTTCAAAGGGCCTTTAAACCCAAAATAAAAAAAAAATCGCAGTTTAGCAATGAAATATTCTGAAAACATGTGATTGTTTTTTTTTCTGTTTTCTAGAACCAGAGACATCTAGGAATAGGTTGGTTGGTTGTTATGGGTTTACCGGCCCTTTGACACAGTCATTCAGTCTATATCAGGCCGTCTCCCAGAGAGAGAAAGAAAAGAGAAATGATAGACGAGAGGAAAAATACCAAACCCCCGCCCGCACCTACTGCAAGCACATTGGGTCTTGCCCTACTTTTATCCAAATAAGTATGACGCCTCGGCACCGGAAGTTATAACCAGCGCCATCGCCCGACCACCACCACCGCTTTAGGAATAAGAACGTATGTTAAAGTCTATTGAGTGTGTCCGAAACATGGATACATTTCAAATTGGATATGGCGTTGAGATATCTGCTGTAAAAATGGGACTGTCAGTTTGGCATTTAAAACCTGGTCGCTGTAAGAAATACATGATAAAATCACCATTTTTACGTCTCGGAAATGAAGATATCAGGCGTATCAGAAGAGTAATCATACAAATCGTAGATCACTATGTGTTTTCATGTTCTTTAAAGCACAATAAGAAACAGTAAACACTGCTTATTTGTGGTTTACTCGCATATTTTATAAACTTACCTTCAAATTAGAAGCACTGCTAGTGCATATGTTTTGTATTACAACAATAAAAAAACATTTTACCTTGTTTTATTTTCTATTCTGTATTGGTATGTTTCTACTCTATATTCGATCGTTTGCATTCATAGAGACGACTATTTATATTCAATACGGTCTTGCATTTGCATTCTATATATTTGTTTATTTAATTCGTTACACGGTATTTCATTGGCTAAGAAAAAATGGGTATGCCTAGTTACCGAAACCTTTATCAGTCCAGCCTTTAAAGGCTCACCACCTACATACCATACGGTAAGAGTAATAATAAAGACTTACACGTGACTTCCAGAGATTTCTGTTCTATTCTATCCCATAACCTTACAATTTCGTTGGGGCACCACAGCTGATTGCGGAATAATATCTTTCCACCTAGTCCCGTTTTCAGCTGTCCTAGTTGAGCTGGAAAAGTAGACATTAATTACTCCATTACGAATGCCTTCTTGCACAGGCTGGTCTCAGTTTTCTTCGTTCGCGCGCCTTTATCATGACAGCTACAATCAAGCAGATACCTTATAAAATGTGCGAACATCGACGATTAACATCAGCCTGCTCCTCGCGGAGTCTAAGTACATACGATTTCACATCGACAACCTCTTGATCCTGAGGAATTTGTATAGGGGAGAGCGTGTGAGCAGAAGTACAGACTGATTTTAGTCTTAAAGTTTACTGTTCCCACGAGCTATCAAGCGTATTTTGCTCCTGACAGGACTACAACATCCAGCTATTTGCAAATCTGCCTTAAGCCGAGACGAACACACTGACATGTTTTCCGCCATTTTTGTAAAGGGAAATAACTTTTATGACAATCTGTTTTCTTTTCTGCAAAATGTAGCCCCTCTTAACTGGAATCAGTGCTCGCAGGGAAGAATTTGCTGCTTCTAGGGGAGCAAATTCGTTCTTTGAAAGGACCCCCCCCTCCCCGCACACACACACACGCCATTTCCCATGTAGAAGAGAGTCAACAATGAAAATGACAGGCTTCCCCTTTGTGAAACCGCGCAGTCAGATCAGAGCCTTTGCTGTGCGCACATTCTTTGTATGAACCCTGAGATGCCTGCAAGCATAAAATGAATGCACGGATTGTCTCATGTGCAGACTCGAATCATAGTGCTCGTTAGGATTAAGCTGATCTTGCTTAATCAAACTGCCCACCTTATTACTGATACTTTATAGTATCCATTTTTTTTTTCAATTTCAGTGCACCTTTATGCACAAAATATGTTATAGATAGATAGATACTTAGACAATGTCTAACGTGGTCAGTCTCAAAATCAGTTTAATCTGCCTTGCAAGTACTTTATTTTCACCAAAGTTGGCATAGTTTAAAACGTGGAATGAAATGGATTGGAACGGAATGGAATAGAATGAATGAGATAATCTACATTCCATTCTCTACAGTTTGCTCGCTGAGCCTGGAATGGTGCTCTTTCAAGAAAGCATTTGCTGCCTCGGAGGGAGTAAATTGTTTCTTGTAAAAGGACCATCCCTAATCAATGGAATACAGTGGAGGAGAGTCTCTCCGCAAGTCCATTCCATTCCATTCCACTATGCCTTGACTATCAAACTGTACGATGAGAGATTCATTGAATTTGACAGGCGTGTGCGGCCTAGTAGGCAGCGTTGCTGTGGTGCAAAGGGTCTCAGTGAGGCCGAGATTCCAAGGTTTTGTTCTTGTGTGTATTTGTGTTTGCAAGGGCAACTTTTAGAAATCTTTTTCTGGGCTGGATTATCCTTATGAGTGCTAACCGAGAGAACGTTGTGTGCTACCCGAGCAAGCGTCGAATCAACGCAAATGCATTGTCGGCAGTATTACGTGGTTTCAACGTTATGTGACTGCTGCCAACAAGGTCATCTTAAGGAACTGAAAATATCATAGAAGCCAAAAACGTGAACTAAACGTCGCTTACACATCGATGCCTTAGTAAAGTAGTTCAGAGCTTACAAAAAAAAATCCTGCTATGTTGAGGGGTCGTAATATTGTTGGACGAATGTTAGCGTGGGAGGGAGGGGGATGGGCGCGGGGGAATGTCATGATCATGAAACGGTATGCTGTCTTTTACATCTGATATTTGACATTCTAATACATTGTGACTGACTACAAGAGAGAGAGAGAGAGAGGGAGAGAGAGAGAGAGAGAGCTGTCTGTGAATACAGCTGTCCATCCATACTTAGTTTTCGTTTTCGTCTTGTGGTATGATGTCAAAGGTGAGCCTATCAAGGCTGGAAACTTTGCCAATTTTTCTTAGCCAATGAAATTACTTGTAAAAAAGTAAACAAACATATCCCAGGATGCAAATATACAATACAAATAGTCTTACTGTATAGAATAGGAAATGGAACAGAGATTGAATACCAATATATACCAGTATACAACAGAAATAAATAAAGATGAAATAGTAATCAATAAGTACAAATGGTCGAATATAGAATACAAATATAAACAATGTACAATAAAAATAAAAAGATAAAAGAGTACTATAAAATTTCTAAATACAAGTGACCCAATATATAATTCAAATATACCAATATACAAAAGAAATAAAAAAAGATAAAAAAGAAATATATATTTATAAATACAAATGATCCAATATACAATACAAATATACCAATATACAACAGAAATCAAAAAAGATAAAATAGTAAATAAAATTTATAAATACAAATGAGCGAATATAGAATAGAAATATACCAATATACAATAGAAATAAAACAATATAAAATAGTAATATAAAAAAAATACAAATGGCCAAATACAGAATAGAAATGAAACATATACATGTACAAAAGAAATGAACAGAGATTGAATACAAAGATGAAATATACAATAGAAATAAACAAGATAAAATAGTAATGAAAAATTAATAAATACAAATGATAGAATACAGAATATAAAAGGAACATATACAATAGAAATGAAAGGATATCGAATACAAATATAAAAATATACAATAGTAATAAACAATGATAGAATAGTGATATAACTTTCAAAAATACAAATAGATAAGATAGAATATTAATGTAAAAAAAAAAGATTCATATTTTCTTCTGAAATTAATTTGTGTACTTTTCGGCACTTAACGAATGTACATCAGGGAAAACGTTATACTGTCTTTCTGCCAATTTGTCATTAATTTGTAGCATGTTCACGACTGATCAGTGTATAAACATGGTCAAGATATCAAAGGGAGATTTAGAATGACAAGTTCTGTTCTTCACAATGCATTTTATTTTCGTAAATTAAATTTATAGTATCAAAAGCGTGCTTTAATTGATTTGAAGGACGTTCTTTATATGATTTTAATGGAATATAATGAAACATATGATGTACTTATAGGCTATTTGGATGACAGTGGCGGACTGACTAAAGATTAAAGTATTTTTAATAAAAAAACAGTTTTCTTAGAAGGGTTTTATTGTCGTTCAGACCCTCGTGCGTTCTTCAGACATGCAGTTTACATGTGAGGTGGATCTGAAGGCATCTGCTTAAGGTGTAAACGCAATTAAAATACAAAGGGTATATTCTTAGTCAATTAGGGCACAACTCATTGAAAAGTAAACAAGCAATGATCAGGAAGTAATACAATCAAATCTCACATCCCGCCCTTAATTCCAAAAGCGACAGAACCACCGTATGCACACATTTACACAAGTTCACGAAAGACACGCACGGTAAACCGAATAACATCTTTTCCTAAACAGATGGTCATTCAGCTACCCTATTGAAAACAAAAGAAGCCACAATTATTTTTTTACCTATTTTCGATTTAAAATTACAAACCAAACAAAACAGAAACTTTAAGGCAGAAATTCTAAGTATCAACATTCACGTTTAGGCAGTATCTCCTAAACCTTCTTCTGAACTATTACTTTGTTAAATATTTCATAGCATTAAAATATCTAATGATTAAGCTTCTCACATACCCCACAATAGTCTGGCTATAGACCCTATGTTCAATATATCCCCTGCAAAGGAACATAGAGTCTGGTCACTTGCATCTAAGATTTTACCTAAATCTTGCTTAGCGAACTTTGCTGACCTTATGTCCAGCCTTTTATGATGCTGCAGTGGCAGATTTTTATGTAAGAAGCAATTTGAAGATGTAAACACAGATGGTAGATCAGATAAAGCTAATGTTCTGTGCCAAAATGTTTTCATAACTCTACAGGTTTTGAGAACAGGAAACTAAATACAATAAACCTGAACCACCACTTTTCTGTAATGGATTATTCTATCTTTTGATTTTTGACTGGTCCATTTTATAGTTGAGGGGGTGTTTAACAGAAAAAATAAGTAAAAGCAGCAAAAGAGTGTTTATACCTTTACAGAGCAGTCTCATCAGCGTCTACACTGTTTGCAGAGTCAGGTTTGCCCGACTGATCTGATCAGTATTAGTCAAGACCCAAGACCTCCACCCCCACCCCCACCCCACCCAACCCCATCCCCTCCATGTTTAGAGAACATGATGCTATCTAAAGACAATTAATTTTTGAGCCCATTGATTTTTCAAAAAAAAAATGGAATATTCTACATTTAGGTTTTGGACTAATTCGTGTTATGCTTGAGTGAGTGTTTTATAGAAAATTAAGTAAATGCCAAACACTGTTCATATTTCCCCTTAGCAGTCTTATCTGGGTCTACTATGTTGAAACTTGTTTGTCCCATTTAAGAGAAGAGTGACTGTGTATTATTACAATGAAACCTAGTCACCTAATAATTTTGACACATTGATTTGTTCAAATCAGATTATGGAGAAATACATTTATGTAGCTAGCTCAAGGTTGAAGAATTTAGAATAAAATAAATTCAAACACCTATGGAGAAATTTTAAGAACAGACATTTAATACATCTACATTCAAATGTATAAAAACATATTTTCATCTGATCAGCACCAATCGAGATCCAATGCATACATGTCTGATTTAAGATAAGTCCTACTGTCATGAGTCATATCATGACTAGTGAGGACAGAATCTGTTTAAATTGGAATGAAAAATGTGATACAGCTGAATGCCTGTTACTGGTTTAAGACAGCTGGTCATATTGTAAATTTGCCACTGTTGAAATGAAATACTATCAGATCTTCTAATCTGGCGTGGTTTAAAATGTGGAATGGAATGGTCTTGTCCACCTTTTTCCATCGAATTGGAATTGCACTTTTACAGGAAAGAATTTTCTCCCTCTGAGGAAGCCATTTGTTCCTGAAAAGAACCACTGTCTCATGCTCTTGGAGCAATTGTAACCAATTCACAGTAGATTATGTCGTCCATTCCATTCCAGGTTTTAAACTATACCGCTAAAATTCACAGACAGATTGAGAAACCAAAACTAATTGATTTCTGAGGGTGATGGAGATAAAGATCTCTGCTAGTCTAATGGACACTTTATGGCACTTGTAATGTTGCTTTGATTAACTCAAGAATTTGTGAGAAGAGTATCATATTGCAAAGCCTCTTCTGAAAGTTTCCAGGCGAATCTGACCAACAGAGTAATATACAGATTTGTCTGTAGCCAGGCTAACCCCACATGAATATGCTGCTTTGTTTACTCGGGTAGGTTAATAAGTCTAAATCAAAGTGGCGTTAAAATATCATATAGAGCCCCTAGGGGCTGAGGGAAAAAATTGTTTAAATGGTCTTGCTTACATGACCAACATGACCGCCATACCCTTAGATGTGAAGAGCCTTTAGATTATCATCTTCTTCACAACCAGTTGACCAATGACCTTGAAACTTGGTATGTAGCATTCAGATTACAAGTACTTCCTAGATTGTTCAATGATGATCTTGCATTGGCCTTGACTTATCTTACAGCAAGGTCGAATATGAAAATGCTAGAGCTTCTGATTTCATGGAACATTATTTTAGATTTTGGCCTAAAAAGGGTTGTCTTAATAGGTAGATGAAGATTTGTGAGTACAAGAGGTGAAGGTGAACGGTCCAGACCACATGCCAAACATGGCCGCCATGTCTATATATGGTAAAACCTTTAACATATAATAGTAACCTTCAAAACCAATTGATCAGTGGCCTTGAAACATGGCATCGTAGCACCAAACGTAGCAACAAGAACTGGAGCACTGCCCAAATCGTTCAAATGATGACCCTTGCTTGACCATAACCATTTTAACGGCAAGGTCAAAAAATGAGAAATTCTGGAACGGAAAATATCATGGAAAGTTTTGAAGATTATGGCCAAACGTTTGTATAAAAAGTCATCTTAAGGATGACATAAAGAATTGGGAGTAAAATACATCAAGGTCTTTTTTTATCCTTTGGCTCAGGACTCTATTGTTTTGACAATTTCAAACATCTCATGAAAAGCCACTGTTTAAATTGAAACCAAATTTCTCTTAGAGCCTCTAGGCGCTGAAGGAGCGAAAATACGACTGAACAGTTCAGGTTGTACGACCAACATGGCTGCCATGTCCATATATTGTACAAATCTTAAACACATTCTTCGCTAGGACCAATTGACGGATGACCTTGAAACCTGGTGTGTAGCACTGAGTACTCAAGTGTTACCAATATTGTTCAAATGATGAACTTGGGTTGGCCTTGACCTTTTTCAGGGTCAAATATGGGAAATGCTAGAACATAGGATTTGATAGAAAATTACGAAAAATGTGTATATACAGTTGTCTATATGAGTACATGACGATTTGTGAGTAAAAAAGGTCGAGATCATTCTTTGACCTTGTACCTTGAATTCTCATATTTTGACAATTTCATACATCGTTTCAAAGTCACTGGGGCAATTGTGACCAAATTTTTCATTTCGAGCCTTAAGGGACTGAGAGAACGAACATTTGTTCAAATAGTCCAGGTCAAAGGACCAACATGGCCGCCATGCCCATATATTTTAAACTTTTTGAAATTGTTCTTCTTCGGAACCAAGCTTGATGTCTAGCCTTGAGTACTCAAATATTACCACGGTTGTTCAAACGATGGCCTTGGGTTGACCTCTTTTGTGACAAGGTCAAATATGTAAAAATGCTATAATATAAGATTTCATAATATGTTTTGAAAGTATTGTCCCAAGAATGCTCAAATTTTTATGCAAGGTCAAATTTGCTTTCCTGTGCTTTTTATGGGAAAATGCTTAAATATGAGAGTTCACGGAACTTGTATAAGATTGTATGCAAACTCTTAAAATACAGACAAAAACATGAGTACATGAACAATTTTAAGCAAAAGAGGGCAATGTCATTCTTTGACTTTTAACCAATGTCACTCATGTTTTGATTGTTTCAAGGTTTGTTCAAGTGATACCCAAGTTTGACGTTAACTCATTTTACTCGGGTGAACGATTCAAGGCCTCATGACCCTCTTGTTTCAGTACCAAGACATACCGGTCTAACGGATCGTATCTAATATCAATTTAAGCTGTTTTGATCTTGGTTTACTACAAATACCTTTCCAAGTATCGTAAGATTGCTTCTGTATACGAATATAGAGGAAAAGCGAATTACTGTCAACGACCTGACTCTGTTTGTTTGCCGCTGTGTTTTTTGTTGTTGTTGTTTTAGTATGTACATTTACGTTTATTTATCATATACATTTATATATTTGTAGCAATCTGTCGACCATCGTGTGCTAATGGTGGAGCATGTACGAACCCAAATACATGCCACTGTCCTAGTACATCTACTGGACCATTCTGCCAACATTGTAAGTAGGTTATACGGGATCAGAGCATTCGGTGTGATATCAAAGCTGACCAGTTTTTATTAACACGACACATATACAAACCAGTCATAGAAGTTGATTTTACATAATGAAAATTACAATGTCATGGATTTAACTGCAATTAACATAACATTTCCATTTTCCTGTGTTACGAGTACATTTACGCGACCGAAATAATAATGTCACATTTTTAGTGAGTAAGTTTCATTTACCGTGTATAATACCATTTGTATGTGCCTGATCGATGAATATGTGATACAGTTTCCGGCCTTATGCTCGGCTAACCGTGACGCCCAGTGCACGATATTCTGTTTGATAACAAATTGCCCGTGCAAGTTAATAGTGCATCGATTTTCGTCGGAGTTTCTTTTCATGGATAGCTAAACAATAGCCGGGGCAGAAAATATCGCGAGGAGTTAGTCAGAACGCATGTTTTATACTCTCCCACTGGGCACATTTGGGATTTACCGTGAGCATACATTAAAGGGACCCGCAACATATAACGTTTATTATGTAGTCTAAGAGCGGGTTCTGCTAAAAAATTGATAGTGCATACCAGATGACTCCTGCGAATGTTGACCCCTTCCACACGTAAAAATGTTACGCATGTACCCAGTCACAAAATGTCGTTTACATGTACTGGGACTTCTTACAATAGGGTATATCTCCATAGCGCTCACGCATGCCGTAACCATTTCACTGAGCAAGGTGTAAAACATCAAATATTTAACGATAATTACAGGTTTCATAAAATATTTAAGAGAAGCTGACTGTAAGCATCGAGCATTGGATGGAAACTCAAAATTTTGTATTTTGCTCAAAATTTCGTGGTTTAAAGCTCTCGACAAGAGATGGAGAGCGGTAAAACATTAGTGAAATATGTCTAACGGTTCTCGAGATATCTAAGCAAATACTGTTGTCATGGCAACCATTCTCAGGCTGGTCAAATTTTACAGATTTTCAAGAATTTCAAAGGGAAAATGTATCTCTCCTGATGCAAGTATCAATTACTTGACTAGTATGGTGCTTAGGACTAAACGTAATTATTATTCTCTGCACCTTAAAAGCATCGGCCACTGCACATTGTTGAAACCATGGCAACTGAAAGTACATAGAGTCGGAGAAAAAATAATATTAAAGAAAACAGCACTTTTTTAAATCAAGATTATTGAAAATGGCAGCCTGACCTGAATATACCGTTAACATGTCTTCAAACATCAAAATAAGTACAGTTCATAACAAAAATAATTAGGTGTAAACTTTCACTTACTAAAGAATAAATGCACGTGCAAATGGCTTCCCTCTTGTAATTCCAATTTTACAGAAAACAGCAGTTTTCTAGTTTTTTGCCTTACTTACCACTCTGCAAGATTGAATTTGCTACAAAAATACAATAATGAGTCTGGTTATATCCCATCTTTGCAAATAACGGTGAAAAAAAACCGTATTTGCATATGTCGTTTCTATGGTTACAATGCATAAAATGTGTTAAATCTGTTCAAAACAACCCTAAAACCATGTAACTGATATACATCTTCTAATTTGCATTACAATCGATATGGTTTAAAAGTAGTTCAGTACTAGGTTTCTGTATTTGTTATTGTTTTCATTTTTTCTAATAAACAAATTTAAAGTGCTGCTTAGATACCCCACCCACTAATGTATTATGCATTAGCGATATCACCATTTTGGGAAGAGAAAGACTGGACAAATGTGAAAAAATGTGTGATTTAGTACTAGTTAAGATTATATATTTTTTTCTTTACCAGTGAGTATTCGCTGGTTGATATCTGTTGAAGGTCAAGTTAAATATTAATTCTCGACGGCGAAGCCGGAGTGAGTTAAGAAAAGCTGACTGTAAGCATTGAACATCATTTTGCTCAATTCTTCGAAAAGTCACATGCCAAACCAATAGTAATTTCATCACAAAATGAGCATAAATATTTATATGGCACCAAAAATTAAAATTTAGGTGGCAGACTGTAACCCAAAGAGGGTTAATGGCATGTTTGTAGTTTCATGGCCCTTTAAACAGTACTTTAGTCACGCGGCAAGGCATAGATGATTTTGAAAGACTGTGCAATGGCAACACATTTATGAAAAAAGAACTCTGCCTTCAGAAATTGAGATTCGAACAAGGACTGCTAGCTTAGCAGACCCGCGCTTTACTCGTTAAGCTACAGAAAAGTGGATGAAATTAGGGAAGTGGATGTGATGAATAAATCACTCGTGTACACGTATACTTTTAGTTTAGATGGCACCCTATTAGGTTTACCTAAATTACAAGACTTTCCTGGCTGCTCCAGGAGCCCCGGTAGCACAGTAGGTTAAGCCCTGGCCTGCTGGTCTAGTAATTCAGGGCTCGAGACACACTGGAGGCGTACATTTTTTCAACCGCCAGTGGGTCTCCATTGCACACACATCAGCCCTTCATAGCCCCCCACCCTACCTTTTCCTGCAGTCGCCAAGATATGACTGAACTACTGTTAAAAGGATGTAAAACTGTAAGTCGTTCATGCATCAATTCTTGGCTGTTCTATGTAGTATCACGATCATAGGTCACAGAACATTGCTAAAATTTCAGCCTGTCCTCCGGTGAATAGACACTGTACTCGAGTAGGCCTACACCACTTTCTGTCCTGAAAATGCCTATTTGTGTGTTTTACCTACTCCAAGGAAGCAACTTATTCAAGAAAAACTAGTAAATTTATTAATTTCTGTATAAAACAAAGAAAAAGCAAACATATTGCTGCAGTAAAATATTTTTACTCCGTTCTTCTATTTCGTGATTTCTGCAGACGTTTTGCTCGGGAGAACTCTTGTCGTCAAATATATCTGCCACTGCAGTCTTGGTGAATGGAGCTATATCAAAGATCTAAAAAGGTCATGGTGAGCATTGTTGATAGTAATCAAATTCTTTTAAAGATACTATCTTTTATTTTGAAAGATCATGGATACTACCTGTAGTGTTCTTACATTTGTAATCGTCAAGGGAGGTAAGATAATCCCAGAGTGACTTAACTCCCTTGCTACTATTTTACAACATTGACACATTTCAAAGATGGATAAAAATTGAAACTTTGCGAGTTTACACCTAATTGTTTGACATTCTTAAACGTCGAACCTTGCTCTATTATGTAAATATGGCCTTAAATTCAAACGTGACTGCGTTTTTAGATATCAGGCGAGTAAAGCCCCTATTTATCGCTCAAAATTGGGTCTATTTTTTCCAGTAAAAGCTCTTCCGTTGGAAGTATGGGACAGAAAACATGAATATTATGTAATCTTATTACACAGCTATGTATTGTCAGCTACACAAACAAAAAAGAATAGGATAATATTTGTTGTTCAATTTTTAGCGAGGGAATATTACATCTGAAGACCTTAATACTGACATTTTCAAAATGGACTCCTGGTTACTATGGAAACGGCCGAACGCTGACCGCTAAAAACTTGTGAAACACAAACAAGCATGGTATATATCAATTTACCAAAATATGAGCTAAATCCGTAATTTTCGACTTTCCACGTTATTGTGGGCTAATGCTCGATGCTTACAGTCAGCCTCTCTTAATTGCTATCAGTCTGTTTATGAAATAATGTCTGAATTATTTGATAAAATGGAGTTTTATGAAGTGTTGTGTTTTTAATTCGGGTGAGTATATGTATATGGGCATTTAATATGTTTACACTCTTTCAAATATATTACAGTGACGTGTTCTTATAGGCTCCCATGCTACCCAGGAAACTGCCATGACGATAACCAGTGTGCATGTGAACACGGTTTTAAGAGTCACAGTAGGGCAGAAGGATGTATTTCGTGTACGCTTCTTTACTTAATCTCATTCCACAATAATATTTCTTGTTCCATATTATACATCTATTTTCTTATTATGTTCCGAATATAAATCCACTTTTTGTCGTTCTTTGATGTTTATTTTGTCAGCCAACATACATACTGTATAAACTGCACCGTATAATATATATGTGAAAAATAAACTGGTGTTTACATTTCATAAGAACTCAGTTAATGACTGTTTTCCAAACGACAGATGCTTACTATTTTAGGGATATTTAAAATTGTTGGACACCCTGGAAGAACACTTGACAGAATGTTGATGTGTGAGAAATCGCTAAATGATTAGGCGTTTAGTTTCATCCGACTGTGTACCTAGTTCACATTTTGAATTTCATATTAAGAGGTTACACTATATTAAATATACAGTGATAGAGATGTTTAGTTTATCAATGGCACTGAGGCGGGAACATACTGCATTTAAGACACATTTAAAATGCACTGGTTTCTCATAATTACCTGTTCCGCAAGGTAGCGTAAGTGATATAAATGTTCTTTATATTTTAGTCAACGATTCGGTTGAAGAGATGCACCCAACTATTGGTCGAAGTACAGCAACTCTGGCAGACATACGGCGCTCCGACAACAGAATCAACTTTATGTTTGTACTGGATGGAACAAACAGAACAGAGACTCAAACAATATGGAGTAACCAGAAAAGATTCAACACCCTTGAATTTCAGTTTGAATCGCTGTTCCCTCCTCCCGACAATTGACCAATGAGACCAAATTATGTGCATACTTCCGGATTTGGAATTACGCACAGTCAGATCACGGTGAACGTCAGTAAAATTAGCAGAACTGGTAAGCTTACATGTATAACGGTGCTATTACTAGATTCGAGTATGGTAATTTCTGACAGCTGGTAAATTCGGACATTAAATTGCAAACAGAGAAAATCCAGATGAGACGGCTCATCCATACTGTCTCATCAGGCTTTTCACTGTTTACCGCCCATGAGCCTGTATCGGTGAATTATGGTTGCTAGTTGAACTCAGCACCGTTGATAGCTTGATATATGATTGATTGATTGTTTTGGGTTTAGCGACCCTTTGAGACAGTATTTTAGTCTATATCGGGCCGCCTCCCAGAGAGAGGAAGAAAGGAAAAAGAAATGATGGACGATAAAAAAAATCCAAACAACCCCCGCCCGCACCTACTGCAAACACAGTAAACCCTTGCCCTAATTTACTCCAAATAAGTAAGTAAGTAAGTAAATGTTATTATAGTGACATTGTGTTATGTACATACACAAATATGTATAATATAAACATTTAACAACACCCGGCCGCATTGGGCCTATAAGTCACTTTTGACAATAAATATTACAAAATAGGCTTTTCATTCTATAACTAGCGTATAAATTTGCATGCACGTTTGTCAGAACCCTAGCAACGGGTACACAAAACCGAATCAACATAGAATCAACGTTGATTCAACGTCATGACGTTGAATCAACGCTGATTCAACATCGATTCAGCGCCGTGAGCCAGTTGACTTTACTCTATGAAACTACCGGAAAATAAACTCACCCAGTAGCACGTATTTATATGTATATATAATGAATGCAATCCAATGAGGGTAAAACGATCAGATCTTGCGCTGTTGCACAACAAAATGATATGTTTTAGTTGTACAGATAAGATTTTTCTTCTGTTCATGGCAGTAACTATAAATTTAGCAACAAAAAACATAGTGTTTTTTCTAAAACATAACTCAACTTTTGTGCGTCACTTAAAGATAAGAAGTCCTCACGGTTTCGACAGACTTGGCTATAAATAATTCTCTCAGATCGTTATAACGAGAACATTTTAGCAAAAAATGCATTTCGTCTTCTGTTTCACCAGTGTTACAAAATTGACAGATTCTTTCATTCACATTTAAACCTATATATCTCCCAGTTTCGACCCTGAGTGGTAAAATTCCACATCTAAACTGCGCTAAATGTGATTTTTCAGTTTTTGATAAGGTGGATAATAAATATTTTTCAGTGCAATAGTCACTTTTAAATTGCTTATAAGTTCTTAATTTTGGAACGTTTTTCATTTTGTTAGCCCAGTCTAGCTTGTGTCTATCTAACAATTCTTCCTCCTCCTCTTTCAAATTCACAGGAGCCTTATCATAAAAATTAGTCAAGAGATCAACTTGTCCTAGTATTGTCTTAATATCTGAACACCAGGTTTTGCCGGTAAAACTATAATCGTACTCAAAAATAATTCTTGTAAGCCTTGTTATATCCATACTAACAAATCGATTTCATAACCTTAACATGTTAACCCAACGCCTATGTGTAGATGAGACCCAACCCATATCGCCAGTAATCGCTAAAATTGGTGTGAATCTGTGTACTCCAAAAAAATATCTAATCGCCCGATTTTGTATCATGTTAATTTTGTCGAAATTTTTTAAACCCCATACGCCAGAACAGTAGTCTAATACAGGTACAAATATAAACGTATTCATACCTAATTTAGTGCGACAGACGCGCGTTTCTGTATTTAACTTCTTCAGTGTCGCTAAACCCCAAAAGTTTGATAGAAAAGATATGATGGCAGGTCTCGACAGGCAACGAGCATCTCTCTCCGAGCCACACTTACTGTCGAATTCCGCGGGACACATTAGCTGCAGACATCAGGTAAGAGACGCCTACGTATTAATCCGCGGGCGCAGGAATAGTATAACGCATGAATAGTATAATTTACTATAAGTTTTAAAACCAACATCTTTGTAGCCATGTATCTTTGAAATAACTGCACCCAGAGCTCTACCCCGAGCTTTTGATAGTGTGTCTGCAGTATTAACAAAGTCCAAATGTTCATTCAAATGTACCCCAAGATATCTATAAACAGATGCATACTCGACGTTCTGATTACCAATTTTAAATTCAAAATCACTTCGGTTTTTACCTCTGTTTCTAAAATGCATCACACTGGTTTTAGAAAGAATAATTATAAGACGCCATCTTCTGCACCAGTCATTCACAAAATTCAGTAAATTTTGCATGTCATTCTCATTCTCTTCTAAGATCAGAACGTCATCAGCATATGTTAAGCAACACAGAACATTAACATTGAACCTAATGCCAATGTTATGTGCCTTTAAACCTTCAATTAAATCATTAATAAAAAAAAGCAAATATTGTAGGGGAACTACTATCCCCCCCTGTCGCACGCCTGACAATGCAGGGAACCAGTCCGTCAGCATACCGTTTAATTTTATACAGGATGATGTATCCGATAGAATAGATTTTATAGAGTTATACATTTTACCATCAATACCATTCGATAATAGCTTGTACAACAGCACATCCCTATCAACAAAGTCAAAAGCTTTTCGACAGTCAATAAAGACTCCAAAAGTATCCCTTTTGCTAAGTAATCTATCCCGTATAATAGTACAAGCCGAGTAAACATGATCTTCGCAAGAACGATTTCGACGGAAGCCGTTTTGCTCTTCGGCCAGTAAATGTTCGTCTTACAAATATACTCAGAGGCAATAGAAAGTATACAGTTTTCGATTTTGAATACTGGGTCTCGGGTAAATGGCTGCATTGAAATATAATTAATGCCATTTTGGGCAAACATCTAGCTGTGCAAAACACAAGCACAAATTGTTTTGCAGTCATTAATAATGGAGTTAAGTTCCTTATTTCAAATTCAGCAGTTCCAATCAAAGCTCGCTTTTCACATGACAAATAGCATTTTGCACTTCACGAACGTCTAGCGATAATATGTATGAGTAATACCACATCGTCATCTAAGCTGAAACACTCACCAAGCTTCTTCAGCCCTAGTTAGAAACACTACATGTCTCAAATTATCTCCCTTTTAATTAAAAGTATAGAGAATTAAATGTTTCTCTATCTTATCTGGCATTAGAAGTTTTCACTTGAAATTTTCGGAATATTGTTGTTTGGCTTCTTGCTTTTGTGTGCACTTAAAAGGAAACTCATTGACTCGTTTGTTTGAAAGAAAATTGCAAGTAAACTTCCCATAAGAACTCAATGCATATTCAATGCATCTTACCGTAAGACGCCAAATACATCAGTTCTTGGGACGAGAATTTGATGCTTTACCCCGGTTTTCATATGAGAGTTTGATTTGTCCTTACAAATCTTTCATCCCTTTTTCGATGAAATGCATGAAAATGCACAGAATTTATCTCTTTTGTCCAAAGTGTATGTTTAAAGGGGAGCTACTCCAGCGACAATGTTGACTTAAATCCCTTGTCTGTTTAAAACCATGTTGTTTCCTTATCCTTTTGCCGATTGTACTGAAAATTGTCGCTAATTATGTGAAATTGATTGGTTTTATCAACAGTGCCATGGTATTATCAGATGTGAAGACATCTGAAGGAAAATCAAGACTGCGCTATCTGTATACTTTCTTCGCCTCTCAGTATAATTCAAAAGTCTATTATTTTGGGGTCCATGTCTGTGTATCTAAAATATTCCGGAATTGTCTATGTTTAACTGACCTACGAGTTCGGACTTATGATTTGGGTACTTTGACCACTATCATTTAGAACGGCAGAGTAAAGTTTGCTTACGACAGACAAGAGACTTATACCTCGATAGTTAAGTGGTATACGTTTATCTTTGGAAGCATCCTATGGTATTGGGGTAATCATAGCCTTTCGCCAATTACTAGGTAATATACCAGTGTCAAAGCACAAGTTAAACATAGCATGTAATACGTCAATTATAATAGGGAACTTCAGGACCTCATAAGGGATTTTATCAAATCCTGAACTTTTACCGTTTTTCGCACAACTCATTACCCTTTCGACCTCAGAACGTGTAATGATTACGTTAAGCTCTGTGTTCTCCTCAAACAGAGGGTCAAGCATACGGTCTTCTAAAATATCTTGTCATGCAAAATTCCTTCGTAAAACTGGTTATCAAAGCTTTCACTATTTTCATTTGATTTATATAAATTTTCAAACTCTTTCGACCATGTCTGAAAAACAAACTCTTCATCTGAGTTAACATTATGGTCCTTATCGTAAACCTCCAACGGTACAGCACCAGTACGTTTTGGACCTAAATGTTTTATATGATCCCAGACTGCTTTAGGGTTTTGCGTACAAACCGATTCGACGTTTATCGAAAGAGAACGCTTATACGCTCTTTCAGCCGATCTTAGGTGCTTATCAAAAATATTTCTCGTAGTCTTAAAAGCTAACCTCAAACGATTTTTCGTATATCTATCACCGTGAAATTTTAAAAATTCAGTTTCTTTTTTCGCGCACGTCCTGCCATAAACTCTCTAAATTTTCATCCCAGTACGGTTTAAATTGTTTATATCTTTTCCGGGTTTTCTTAGAACAATCAAATGACGGTATATTGTCATTCATTTCTTTGATCAATTTATTACAGAAGCTTTCATATAGCTCGTCTATGTTATTCTGAGTTTCTCTGCAAAGCTCAATATTTCGAATTATGGTTAAAAACGCAGTTCGAGCCAGTTCTGAAGTCATAAAGTTTTCAGGAATTCGCTTTAACTTAAATATTTTAGTATTAAAAGGAGTTTGTGACGCTTTATACTCCGTATCTTCTTCATTTTCGCTGTAAAGCGTCGCATATTTGTAAGTAAACCGTAAAAAATGTGATCAGGTACTCTACTACGTTCTCCAAGTAAAGATTGCAAACCGTGTCTATTGATAATTGATGTAGGGGAGACAACCTGAAAATTTTCACAGGAACCGAAACAGTCATAGGGAACCAAGATAAAATCAACCACAGATCTACCTCTCGTTGAAACAGATGTATAATTGTCCAAATCGTTGCAAAACCGCCCGTTCAATACACACATTTAAGAATTAATGAGGAAGTCGATTAATGTATGTCCATGTTGATTAACAGTCATATCTATTACCGTTCTGGAAGGAATTCCATCTACGTCCGAAATAAAATCCGGCATTTCCCCAATTCTTGAATTGAGGTCTCCGCAGACAATAATTGCATCTTTATCCGACAGTAAATATATCTGTACCAATAGATGCGAAAAGAAACCTGTAGCATTACGTCCCCATGGAGAATTCTCAGGCGGTAGGTACACCGCGCCGGTTTCAAATGCAATCTTCAATCATCCATAGTGCAGATTATATTTTATTTACATCCTTTGAGATCAGAGGATAGATTCTTAGAAGTCTAAAATTTGAGATCGATTTAGACTATTATTCTAGATCATCGTCTTTTATATTATTTGGATCCTTTTGAAACTAATCAGTCTTTGAATCGACTGTCCAATTAAAATTAAGATATTACAGTATGCATTTTTCTGGTTTCGTCACCAGATATTGTCAGGGTCACTGACGAGGCTTTATTAGCCGAAACTACGTAGTCTGGCCCATGTTCCTACTTCTGTATGTATTCTCTGCTCTTGAAGGAACTTTTTAAGATTTTAATTTCAGTAAGGGTGGTTTTCCCGTATTCCTATCTGGGCATCTCTTCACGTCCGTTATACGTGAGCGACGGGAAACATCGTCGCCCAAAGCCGATATCAAACCTTTAGCTGTATCTAACAAAGAGCGACCATGGCTAACGGCCACGTTGGTGGCAACCACCATTATGTCATTATTATTGACCGAGTTGTCAACAGATAGGCCTGATCCTTTTTTGTCTCTTAGTGAGTTCATCTCAGCTTCTACGTCATCAATACGTTTCTCAAGGGCCGCAAACTGTAAATCTATGTCAACTTTTACCGATTTTATTTTGTCATCTATAGTCGACAGAACATCTCTCCTAAGCTTTTCTATTTTATTGTCAAAACCTTTTTGCAGAGTCTCTTGCCCTTTTTTAAGTGACATAAGAAGTTCAATCATTTTATCTTAATTTTCATCATTTGAGGATTAAGCTAATGAACTCATCTCACTATCGGCCATTTTTGACTGTTTACACAATGGGCTTGTAACACCGGGAGATTCTCTTTCTCTTTTCTCTCCTGTCAAGGGTGTATCACTCATTATATTTACAACCGATGAATTATGGTACACTCACAGTTTATCCGCTAATGTCCAAATAGTTCAAACTACTATATTTCAACTTATTTCCAGTAATTTAATTTATTTTTCACAGAGCCCAAGAAAACACGACCATTACATTCCGCGCATGCGTAATAAGTAAGAGGCCCTGGCACTGGATGTTATAGCCAGTTCCATCGCCCGACCGCCACCCCCGCTTGATATGTGAGACGTCCTCTGCAAAGTCTGTTGTTTTGTTGCTAATGAATTGCTCTTTCGTAAATACTTCAATTTTCTATTTTTGAACATAACATAACCGAAGTAAATCCGCAACACGACGGACATATTTCACTCAAGACATGCTAATTCAGATAGCCGATCACAAGGTAGAAAGTCACAATTTCTCATGAGAGTGGTGGAAACAATTTACATGAATATGTAGTTATGGCACCCTCCGTTAACGCCTTCAAAAGTAGACTGAATGATCATTGAAAGAACCACCCAAACAAGTTTGATCCATCCTGCTACATAACGCACGAATCCGGCATCGACGCAAGATGGGGCGAACAGTGTTCAAAGGCGCCTGGAGAAGCTGCAATAGCTTAATAGGCATCGACTATCGGCAAGTTATCGGCAAGGCAAGTTATGAAAAATTCCTAAATGTATTCAGTAAAATATAAATGGAGATGCTCACGGAAGGTCAGACTAACAAATGATAACCTACCCTAGGCATCAAAAGATGAAGAAACATAATCGACATAGCGAAACAAAACTATCTCTGTCCAACATATACACCTAGCCCAGTATAGACTAACTTTACATCAAAACGAATATCAAAATACATATAAAACATATTTAAACATTTTAACGTAAACGAAAAGGCTAACACACGTAACCGTCACCCTGTGTTATAAAGTAGTTAAAACATTAAAGTTATTTGTTCCGTGTAAATGACTTCAAACAAATCCATAGACAAAACAGCAAGCATACGAAGGGTGGTCGGAAGTTTTTGCAAGTGACGCAATGTCTTGGAAACCACCATAAAGACAGAACTTTTGACAGCAAAACAGCATAAAGCGAGACTAACACTGAAGAGCCGGGGAAGAAGAAGACTGAAAGTTGATCCCAGTGGGGCCGACCATAAACCGAGCATCGAAATCGAAAATTTTAGTTTGGAGTCCTTATAAAAAAAGAGGCTGTTCCACCGGCATGTCATTAACGAGGCCGGCAAAGTTGACAACCGCCACGGGGTTGGCAAGCAGTTTGCCGTATTTAATTTATGTCATATCCGGCGATTTTGTAACGAGCGATTAGTTTCCCCAATTAATAAACAAATGTCATTCCGACTTGTTTTGTACCACTTCAGTAACTGAGGGTGAGGTTGGGCCTGTAAAATCGATTTAAGCCCCCCAGTAATTCATTACTGACCGTTCCAAGGCGGTAGTTCTGTTGTGGTTCTCTGTTGCCTGTTTTTGGTGTCAGAGTTTCTGTGATGTTTTACCTTATGTATGTTCTTATTATTTTTGGTTCGGTTTGGGTTGCTGAGTGGCCACCTTTTGGGAACAAGCTGCTCACTCGGTTGACCATATGTTCTCTGTATCTTGATTATTTGTAATCTTAGTTGTTTCCAACTATGGTTTGAGGGCTGGATTTGGATTTTGATTGTTTCAGTTCCTGGTCTTTGCATACTTTTTACTTTTAAGTCAACATTAAACACTAAACAATACAAGAAGCATAGCGGACGACCATAGAGTTATCTACAATGTTATAAATACAATGGATAGGATGAATACAATGGTATTTTCAGCTCCAATAGTACAAACCAGTATATAATACTATGCAGCATGCTGTATACTTTCCTACGATTGTAGACTATGCCACAACGTTTATATTTATTTGTATACAAATTGATAATTTGTGCAGTTCCATATGTACTTTGATACACTATGTTTTATTGTAAAGGCAGCCCAATACGAGACCCAGGATCTGTGAAAACATATCGATGTAATAATGGAGCCTCAGACGTATTACCACATGCTGATGTCTCTAACTGTACTATTGTGGACGATCAGTTCAAAACACTGATTGAGCATGGAGACTGGTGAGTTCATTAAATGTCCTTAGACTATTTACACTCCACTAAATGTGACCTCAGCTGTAAAAATTGTACGTTTTGACAGACAGTATTGTCAACGGAAAATCGTTGCAGAGAGGGATGCCCGGAGAGGTCTGTTCGTTGCTCGCCGAGACCTGCCCATCAACTTTTCTCTTTCAAACTTTAGGTGTTTAGAGACACCAAAGAAGTTAGATACAGAAATGCTAGTCGGTCGCACTAAATTTGGTATAGTTACCTTTATATCGAAACCACTTGGCCAACATCGCTGCTGGTTGACAATTTATCACCGAGAATACCAGGGGCGTTCATTTAATGTTGTCTTTGGGGTTCTACAGGGCGCGTTTTTAATCCCATTCACATTTCGTTTACTTCAATCCTTCGAAGTTTTCTCCTTTGACAGAAAAACACTTTTTTCTTTAGTAAAAGAAACAGGAAAAGGTCGCAGGGACTAAAGTTTGGCGAATAAGGTAGTGAGAGAGCTGAACTAACTATTCCTCTTTCAAGAAGTCTTGGACAACAACACACTTGTGAGCAGGTGCGTTGTCATGGACAAGACACAGACCTCTTAAACCGGTTGCAGGTCTATGTTTTTCATAGTGTGCTTTTACTTATGACAACACACCATCCTTATAGAATTTACCTTTTGGCTAGTATAAGTACGTTTAGGTTTTCTTTTGTATGCGTCCAAGTTTGTTGTTTACTCGTTTTGTTAGTATTGCCGGTAGATCGCAATCAATGTCGATGTCTTTGTTACTATTTGACATTCTTTTTATCTGCAACTCAACGTTAGATATGTTTATTTATCCTCGTATGCTAGTGCACGGATATATAAATCTTTCTGTTATTATTCAAGGCTAAATGTAAAGTTCCAAACCAAAAATGGTGGCTTCCGAAAATTAACAAACACAGATAATGGAAACCGACTTTACCGGACTGACAGTTACCGTGGCCTTTCGGACATTAAAACGGTAAAAAGTTTACTTTAAATATGAAAAAAAGTGTTTTCTGTTAAGTTTAAGTTTGCCATTGCCCGCAAAAAATATCAAAATTATTATCCTTTCTGCTGTAAATGTCAAATTTATATTTCTCTGCTCGATAGTTGGCCGATACATGGTTATTTAAAACGTTTCATCCATCTTTTTATTTTGTTCAGGTGTATGTCTTGATTATCTGTAAAATTGTAATTTGCTAAAACATAACAAAAATAAATACATGAATTTTTTAAATAAATAAAATGGCGTAATCGAATTTGAGAATGCATCTGTGTACTCTATAAGTGACGTAGAAGTCCAGTCATGCAATGCTGCAGAACGTATTTGTTTCTGAAACAAGATAGACAATTGATGCTGGAAGTGGAAGCAAATACTTGAAACTCTATACAAATAGCCATTGCCGACGAACGCAACCGACAGATACATGCTTTGCTGAAAGGAAAAACAATGGGACGTTTTTGTGTATTATGGCATTGACTGTGTATTGGTATACCACCAAGTTTTCTTTCTTACATTTTTCGTGACTTCCTGTTCGGTTCCCTGGACGACGAAACCTTTCAAAACCGGAGTTTAGTGTTAGAGGAAACAGTTTGCACATAGAGGAGAAAATTCTTCCTTTGACAGTTTATATCACTTGCAAAGGGAAGCAAAATGGAAATGGTAGAATTGCTCCCCCTAAAAATGTACACATTCACATCGAAACAAGATGTGGAAATTAATATTTTAGTCCAGGGGCATATGTCGTAAAAAGGGGTCCCGTGAACATGATTGTTAATTTTATGCCCTTATCATAGTCACTTAGGACAGTTTTTTAGAAGTTGGAAAATGGTTGTTGCCATTTTTTTCTTTCATCACTTTACCTAGAAAATGGCCAAAGTAGTGGTTGGGGTAACATTTGGCCCAATACAACACCCAGTTGTAACAAATGAGTTGTAGAAAGTGTTTCATGTCATAAATATGTCTTTTTGAATATTCTGCGACATAAAACGCAAAAAGTGGTCTTAAAATATTGGTCAACTGTCATGATATATTTGTAACGTATATAACTGTAACAAAAAATTCGAATGAACTTTGAGAATTATACCAAATCGGTGGAATGAAGTTAATACATGTGGTCCTTAATGAGCATATGATATCACTTGTCTTTGAATCATGCTTCTCTTACCTTTGAAATAATTGCTTATATAAATTATAATCAATTAGGTTGCAGTTAGCAGTAGCAATATCATTTGAAGAAGACTGTAACATATTTCTTAAGAATTCCCAAAACACTAGTAAGAAGAGCTAACGGCTGTTGAAGTTTGTATTATGTCTTAAGATGAAAAGTGTACTAGTAAGCATGAAAAACACCATTCCTACGTTCACTTTACTATAATAGCATTGGCGTTTCATTTAAAAGGCATCGTAACAGTAACATTACGTTACATAAATGTAATAATCCAGGGTCATGTGCAATACAACTGGAACCCTGTAGGCATATCTGTTAATTTTATGCCTTTGTCATAGTTATCAAGGGCAGGCTGTTTGAAGCTCAAAACTCGTTGTTGCCGCATTATATTTCTGTGTGTTACCTAGAAACTGGTCAATGTAGAGGATGGGGTAACATTAGCCTTTACAGCAGCCGACTGTTACATATGAAGTGTAGAGAGCAAATAAATTTCTAAACATGATTTTTTTTAAATGTCTTGATAGAAAAAAAACTGACCTATTTTAAAAAGATGACTTTTCCGTCACGCAAGACCTGTAACGTATATCACTATAACTAAAAATAAATAATAAAATAAACAACCATGATCTGAATGAATAGCCTCATTTAAGTAAGGATGTGTTGTTTTTAATGAAAACATCCTGTCTCATCTAATTGAATCATACCTATCTTTGAAAGAACTGCTTGTATATTTTGAATTACATGTAGTTAGGTAGCAGTTAGCAGTGGCATTGACAGATTTAGAGAAAATGCAACTTTTTTCTTATGCATTTCCCTTAAATTGACGAAAACTGCTAACTGTGAACGGTGTAGCCCTTCAGAGTTAATTTTTATGTCTCAAGTTAGCAGATGTACGTCTAACCGTGAAGAAACATCAAGTTATATGTCTTTGAACTATAATAATATGGAGTTTTCCTGTACTTGAAAGGCAATGTAACAGTAACATTACATTACATGGTTGTAATCTATCAGGGATTGTTTTTTTTTATTGAGCAAACTGTTTTCAAAGGCTTCATTCTCAGATGTCAGAGAACATTTAACTTACCACTACTAAGATGGCAAAGTTCGCTATTTGACTCACACAAGAACTCATCAGGACACATATAGATCTTTACATCTGAAGCATGTAGAACTTTCTTAACATTTAATATGACTTGTAGCATCATCACAAAATCCATCATTGAAAATTACATGCGACCAGGAAACTATGTATATATAAGTTGATATTAGACATAAGTGCTTTATGTCTAGGTTTAGAACTGTCACAGATGTGATACCTATTTTACTACCTGTGCTGTCGACCGAGTCAATCAGACAACCTACACGCAAAAGAGCCTGTCAGCTAAGGCAACTGAAAGAAGTTTCGGCTCAAATGACTGTTAATAACACGCTTATTGCTATGATGTCGGTTTTATTCTCATTCAACAGCCCTTTGCACAGTACTACCTCAAAAGAAAAATTGTGTTAATCCCATTATTATAACTTACATGCTGCATTGTAAACAACGTTACCCGTTTGTATTGCTCCCATCGGTTACACTGCTACATATTATTATCACTGTGACAACTGTGACAATGAAAAACTATGTTTTTTTTATGAACACAGAGTGTCTTATTATCGGTCTTTGCCCGACATGTATCGCTCAGTGTAACACCACCAAGATTTATTTGGCCAGGTAAAACTGTTCACCCCTGTCTGTGTTTGGACACATTATCACACACAAGTAAATGTAACAAAAGTCTAACTTAACTTTGATCATTCAACTTTTATTATGTATATTTCTTCAGTAGTTGTATTGATATTACCGGCGTCATAAAGCTGTATATGAAATAGCTGGACAAGGATCTTTCCTAACAGCAGTAACATTTAATAAGTACTAAGTTTATTTCCGTGATTATTGCTAAGCTGCAATATGGTAATATGATCAAAGCCAATGAAATCATTTAAAAAACAGGAATTAAGGTTATTTGCATGATATCTACATTATGCATTACTTGTACCATTTGCTTACTTGCTATTCAGAACTAATACTGTTACTGTTTGAGCATACAAGATATGAGAAATATATAAACTACTCAGTAACTGGTTGTTTCGTCACTCGTTCCGTTTTCCTTCTCTTTGTATTGTTATCGTGCAAAGTGAAATTATGGTTCGATAAATTATTAGGAAAAACTGGAATTCCCAAGATATAACAGAGCAGCAATATCCTACATCAAAATACTTTGTCATTTTTACTTGCCGTTTAGATATGTGGCTTATAACTCTGTTGAACTTTGTCCCTTAGAAAATAAATTAATTGTTAAATCAAAAGAAAGCATAGGTTCCATGCTGAATCAGTTCTTTCAAGAGACTGTTGTATATAACCATACTAGAAAGAAAATGGGGAGAAAAAAGCATGGAAGTAAAGATAATCTTTAAAAAATGTATATGTATACATGTATTTTTTATTGCTGTGATAGCCCGTGAAACAACTTTCTTTTATTCGTTTCCTTCTACTAATGATAATTGTGTGTGGCATTGTACTCTTAAGGTCCCAACTAGTATATTACCTTTGTAAAATATCACCGTAGACCAGATATACCTATGTAATGAACTACCATGCAACGTTTCAACCCGGGGTAATTGGTTGATTTGATGCTTAACGTCCACGGTAAACAACTAAGGTCATGTCGGGACGGTCAGTTAACCTAACCACACTATTCCTGGGCAGGCTTAGACCTCCTTAGCGGTTAACCAGTACTAAGCGCACATACTTTCGCCAGTAACTGACAACAGCCCTTCTTGAATCAGCGGAAGGAGAAACGAAAGTATGTGGCCAGACCGGGATTCGAACCCAGGACCTCTGACTTCCGAGTCAGGTGCCCTACCGATTGCGCTACCCGGCCCGGCTTCAACCCGGGGTAAATTTCTCGACTTAAGCTGAACAATAATGCTGCCCTTGGTCACGTAAAATATATGAAAGTCTTACGAACCTAAGTATTTTCTGTCAGCAAATGTTGGCGTTAGCTTTGTTAGGTAACAGTGTGGCTTCACTCTTCAAGGGTCAGGTTATATTTTCTGTTTTAGATTCTTACAATTTGTATGTTAAATGTACCAGAAATTTTCAATAATATTTTGAATTTCTCATTACTGGTAATGTTTGACTTACCAGGACCAGGACTATCGCCGATCAGGTTTCACCTTCATTAAAGTGATTATATCACCTTATTTGGTATTTTTATACAAACCAAATGCTTGTTTATGACTGCAGATTGTTTTACTTTAAAGTAATAAGTCTGTCTTAGCAGGTTTTGCTTAATAGGTCACGTACGTTACTGTATCAAGAATTGTAAATTTGAGTAGCTGGGCAATAACATAAAAAAACTTTTGGTTTATGCTAAAACAAATAAACAAACAGCAAAATCTGGTGTGCCTGTTCTGAATCTGTCAAGTTTTTTATTTATTACGGTTTGAAATATTCTTAGTTTTGTCACGTATAAAACACACCTCATGACGCCCTTAAACCACTTGGTAATAAAGCTGGTAGCTCCAAATATACAGTATTCCGATACATAGTCCATTATAATACAACTTCCAGTATTACGTAATTGTCTCTCACAGAACATTTATGAAAATAATATCCTGGTAGTTCTGTGAGAGACAATTACGTAATATTGGAAGTTGGATTATAATGGACTATGACTATGTTATGAATTAAAGTTATTTACGTTACTACTTGTGGTAGTTAATGAAGAAAAACCAAACTTAGCTGTATTTTCTAATACTTACAGATGATTCTATAGAAAAAAAGAAGAGAAAAAAAGAAGAAAAATAAAACATAAGGAGCTACCTCGACATTACATGATTTTAACACAAATACATATGTAACGTATATTATCGATCGTTACGGCCAAAGAGTCATTAGAAAAAAAAATGGCAACATGTGTTTTTCCATTGTGTACCCACCACTGATGAAGTTAATATATGTAGCCAAAAATTAACACGAATGTTTACGGGAACGACATATGCGGCCGGACTATTTCGCAAAGACTAGAAACTAGTTTATATATTGGCAGTAATGGGATATTATTTTGCGGCTCTTTAGAAAAATTAGCATACTTTAACTTTGATTTTGTCAGTGGGAAAAAGCTCTGGCAGTTGTATTTCTGCTTCTTTCCTCAAAAGAGGTCAATACTAAAAGGACAAACAATTCTCTCCTTGGATCAAATTCTTGCTTTTAGAGTTTGGTGTCTATGCAAGCGAACAGAAAGTCACGAAAATTGTTCCCCATTGTGAAAATGGCTGACAAACATGGACATGTGCCTGTGTCCCTTAAGGGAGATAATCCAATTAAATTAATGAGCCACGTCATGTGACTTCCAACAATGTGACTATTTCGTCAAGTGATATTCAAAGCAAGGTGTAACCAGAGATCCTAATAATGGCTCTATGGCTTTGGTCACTTCCACTGATGGCTGATCTGATAGGCGAAGGCTCTGCGTTTGTGTGCAGTCTAGTCAGAGATTTTGCTTGCAGTCTGGTCAGAGACTTTGCTTGTCTTTAATGCCACATTGTTGGAAATCCTATGCTGTGGCTCAAATTATTCCATATGTGGCCTGGCTATTAAATGCCTTTTAACACATTTTTGTTTCAATTCTTAACAGGTAGAGTTTAGATTTGACTTCATCGCACCGAAGTTCTGCAAGGAGAAAGGTGCTTTCGACCATTGCCCGTCAAGTCCCAGCATGTTAAAGGTGCAAAAAGAATTTACAAAGGTAAAATTTAGAACTGGAAATGCGTGTATGTCTTTTTTGAACCGACATGTCTTATACTTTAGCATAGGAGACCGCCTTGTGTTTATCTGTCTGCCGTCTATCCCCGACCGTCGTTGCATTCGTCCACCCATACGCTGTTAATCATTTGTCGATATCGCAGCTACTCCGAAAGAATGCGGCTGTATCTTCAAACTTATCATTTGATGTACCCTTTCGTATCTAGTTATATTAAGAAAAATGAAAATGGTTCAGGTTTACGACTGCCATTGGCTTATCTGTGGTCTGCTATATGTAACAAAGCGGTCACCTGTTTACCTGCCAACTTTGCGTTTTCTTTTATTTGTAATTTAAAATAGACAATAGGTTTAACGAGTTGTTTGCATATGTTTCGAATTTCTTGTATGTCTTTATTCTGTTTTGGATTGCAAACGTCAATGCAGTAAAACCGATTTATGCCGCTCTGTTATTTATTCTAATTCATTACTGACCATTCAATGGCGGCCCTTCTACTTTGGTTCCTCACTGTTCCTTTTTTTTCGGTTCCATATCAATACTTTTGTTCATCTAATATGTGAGTTGCAACTTTGTAGCTAAGGTAACTGAATAAAATAACTTTTTTTTTTCGTTTTCCGTGCGTGCTATTCGTATTTGTCATTGATTTTATTCATTACTACATCTATTTCAGGAAGCAATAAAGCCAACGTGGTCTGGTTGGACAGACGATATTTCTGGAATGTGGGAATACTACCTCGAGATTTTTCGTTTAACCCCGGATCCATATGACAGGCTTATAGAAGGAGAACCTTTGAACCCAAACTTTTCAGCTGTTGTGGCACACTCAAAAATAAAGTTTCCTGAATACACACCGGATCTGCCTGGAATCTATAGGTAATAAATTCAACATTGAGATGAGATCATTCAACAGAATTGTTCTTTGTATATCGGTAAAGGAAAAATAAAATTTAATCCCGATTTATTTAGTAAAAATTAGTAAATATATAAATTAAACAAAAAATAATAAGTTAAAAAATAAGTTAAGGGTATCGCAATACATTGGTTCTGTCGAGCCCTAATCTTTGATTCATGATAGGATTTATTCCGTGATTTTTTTTTGGTTTCCTGTGATGATTCCTGGACTGGGCTAGAAAACCTTCATGCGGACCATACTGCTATCTAAATGTTTCGAACCACTGCAGAAGCTGAGAGCTGTGGTTTGAATCCAGACAAAAAAGTTTTAGCCCCCCGATAATTCATTGCTTGCAGTTCACTCATTGGTGTTTTAGTGGTCTGCTAGCAATGTAGGCACCTGTATAGCTGCTCACTTTGCTTAAGAAATAGTTCATATCTAGCATTGATCTAGCCTTGAATTGTTGAGTAATAATTCAGTGTTTCTTGGTCAGTTATTCGTAGATATATTACTCGCGCTCCACGTTCGTGATATGGTCTATTTTACAACTGACTGACAAACAGTTTCGATTCTAAAGCTCAAAAACGCTGAAAAAGTAATCTTGTCATTCAAATTCTCCCAACCTTCTCGCCAGCGCGCTCGTGATATGATCTACTTTACAACTGACCGACAAACAGTGAATTATTACTCAACAACTCAATGCTAGAGCTGAACTATTTCGATTCTAACGCTCGAAAACGCTGAAAAAGTAACCTTGTCATTCAAATTCTCCCAACCTTCTCGCCAGCGCGTTCATGCTGCCGCTAATATTCTTAACTGTATCTTAGATAAATGAAAGTTTTTCATGGCGATTTTAGAAAGAATTAGAGACGTTTCATTGTCTCACGCCTCAAAACGTAACAAAATTACATCAGTATTGTCAGTCCCGTCAGCAATTATACTCACGCGCTTCAAAACAGTGCATTGTTGCAGAATACACACGGAAACTTTCCATTGCTTCTATATACGCACTGTGTTAGAAATGGCCCATGTTATTTCTTTTTAAATGCTTTTGAAGTAAATCTTTAAGACTTAAATTCTGCTTAAGCGGGCGCTCGGATTGGGGGTATTGCATTTTTCATTACTGTTCATGAACAGGCACACTAGAAATAAGTCTGCTAGTTTCATTTGTTTGACGTTTGTCTTGTTCTCAATGGAACTAAATTTCTGATGTTGCAGCAATTGCTTCTTACAGAATGCTCATCAGCTTTCATCATGGATTATTTAATCTACATGTAAGCGGAAAAATATGAGCTGATTTGTTTTTGTTTTTTGTCTCATTTTTCTTTGTCTCTTTTTTTACTAAGTACTTTAACACACCTATATTTAGCAGGTTACTTAACTTTGGCGCTACAGACGTCTGGTGTAAAATGAAAGTGTTCAGAGTACTCAAATCATAAGTCCGAACTTATAAGTCATTTAAACATTGACTGTTCCGGAATAATCTACATACAAAGACATTGTAGAGAGAATGCCAATATGAACCTCTGGATTTTAGATTTACTTTAAATGTTTCCTTACATAAACCGTTCTATTACTTTTTGTTAAAATTCAGTGTTCTTCTAACGGCATGTGATGAAGCTAATAACTCGAGAATTGCAAGACGGTTTGTCCTCTTTGATCCTGTGTCAAATATCTCACTGAATGAGGCGAAGGACGCAAAATTATATGTATCGTCCGCTGATGAAGAAAATGGCTACAACTGGCAGACCAAAGTTGGAGGTAAGTTTATTGTATATAGCTTCAGGTGTTTGCTACTTACCTTACAGACATTGTGCTAAAACATACGTTGTGAAAGGATGGGTCCGTCAAAAGCCATGGTTAATGATACTGATAATAATAGTAATAAACATTAATGATAATAGTGAAAAAAAGGAAAAAAAAAGAAAAGACATACTCGCTTCGATCGATTTTTTTATATATGGCATTTAATGAAATACATGTAGTTGATACTGTCAAGCCGCAAGCACAAGTTGGAGCAGACTTCCACTTAAACAAAATGAAGCAAATTGAGCCTAGAACTCAATTTAAATGATCCAAACTTGAGATCCATGATGAATGATGGACATATGTTTGAAACATGTATGCAATGGTTGCATGTCTTCATGATAATTCTGTATGCCGAAAACTAAGATAATCTGCAACTGAATACGGGGGTATGCATATCAAAAACACACAATAATACATGTAATAATTTAACTATTGGTGCAATTGCTGCAGGGGCAGAGTATTTGATTACCGATTAATTACGTACCCTATAGTTCGCCAGAAAAGTACTGAGCAAAACACGTGGCACCAACCGCCACCATACCCGATTTTTACCAAATATCATCGTCTCTAGTTGAGGTTTCTGGTAACCAAAGTAAAGTTTTAAGAACTTGCGTTCAGTATTAAAGATAGCTGGGGTCCTGGATATTGTTAGCTGCGGTATTTTCTTCACGGTATTCTTAAGTGTTTTTGTTTTGTGCGTTTATATTTTTATAACGTCGATCCAAAGTATCAAGAGGAAGCGCCTTCGAGCTACAAAAACCCTCCGTCACTCACCATAAAACCCCCTTCTTTGTCCCGAGGAGGAAGGTTCTATATTATTTTTCTGTCTTAAATTGCTATATTATTATTCTGTTTACTGCAATTTGACCAGTGTCAGGTGGGTGGTTAGGCTTGGCTGTAGCCGTCATTTTATATATGCCGATTATATATAAATTATGTGTAACAAATTTATATTCAAATAGTGCAACAACAGTTATGGAACTTGCTGTAGGAAAAGTGTGGTTGTATCTACTGTAGCAATAAGCTTGATTCTCTGCAGAAATAGATAAAAAATACTTTTATTTATTTATTAGTATTATTTTATTTTATTCATTAATTTTTTTTTTTATTTAAGAGCGCATTTCAGCACATATAACCAGTGATAATTCAGAAACATTTATATATCACTGTAAAATGTTCTTAGATATATACTATTTCACTTGTATCTTCTGATCCGGCAGGCTTTCATTGGCGAACGGAATAAATGCGACGCTTTGACGAGAACTCAATATACGATGTGTACTGCATTATCCGCTACCTATATCAGTGCTACTCAAACAATCTTTTTAGCTCACCTGAGCCAGCGGCTCCAAGGGAGCTTATAGTATAGGCAGGCTGCGTCGTCCGTCCGTCAGTCGTCCATCAACAATTTCAAACAACTTCTCCTCTGAAACCACTCGACCGATTGCAATCAAATTTCACATGTAGCTTCCAGGCTGTTATATAGCTATTAGAAACAAAATATTGTTCAAGTCGTCTGGGTCACATGACCAAGATGGCTGCAACGCCCACATATCTTCAAACTATTAAAACATCTCTTTATCCAAAACCAATTGACAGATGGTCTTGAAACGGGGTATGTAGCATTGGGTACGCAAGCACTACCAAGATCGATCAAATTATGACCTTAGGTTGACTTTGACTTTTTTACGGTAAGGTCAATTTTGCCTTCTGGTGCTTTTATATGGAAAAGATATCTTGGAAACGGTTGAAGATCTTGGGCTAGCAATTGCTATATACAGTCATCTTAATAAGTACATAAACATTTATGAGTACAAAAGGTCAAGGTCATTATTTGACCGTTGACCCAGGTCACTCATACTTGGATAGTTTCAAACATCTCCTAAAAAGCCACCGGGTCAATTGTAACTAAATTTCATATCCAGGGGTTGATCGAATGAAAATTTGCTCATATGGTCCAGGTCACATGACCAACATGACTGCCTTGCCAATATATGGTAAAAAGATTCAGAAATCTTCTTCTCCAGAACCAATGAACCGATTGCCTTGAACTTAAGTATGTAGCATCGGATACTCAACTACTACCAATAGTACTTAAATCTTGGGTTAATTTTGACATTTTTACGGCAATGTCAACAATGGGACATAGATAGAAATAAAAACAAGAGGACCAATGGTCCTGGAGCTCACCTAACACTTGGTCCTTGTATATATTTTAATGCTTTTATACATGTATATAGCACCCGGGCAGGGGCAGATAACCCCCCTCCCTTGGGGATTAATGTTGAGTCCCAATTATATATACCAAGCCACAAGGTCACTGGGCCTTTGTTTCTGGACAAAGATTTCTGAAGGGTTTTTATCATAAATGGGTGTGGCGGCCACCATGTTCATACGACCATGACCATTCTGAACAAACTTTAATTCCTTTGACCCAGTATTAAAGCTCCATAATATATGAAACACAGTAATCATTTGTATAAACTATGATGGGCCTGAGTGCCCAATGCTACATACCGGTACCAAGTATCAAGGTTATAGGCCTTTCGGTTCTCGAGAAAAAGGCGTTTGAAGAGTTTTTACCATATATGGGCATGGTGGCCATCTTGGTCAAGTGACCAAGACCATCTGAACAAACTATGGTACCTTTAAGCCGGTGAAGCTCCATATGAAATATGGCTTCAATTGATCCTAGTGGCCACTGAGAAGATGTTTGAAAATGTTGACGGGTGACAGAATCTCAATGACCTTGTACAAAAGTCAAAGAATGACCTTGACCTTTAACGACAAAATATCTTCATCTGGTCATTTAGTCAACTATATATACCAAATATTGCACCTTAGACTTAAATTGTTTCTGAAAAATCCACTGTTTAAGCATTTTCCCATATAAAAGCCGACATAATATACCAAAGTTGACAGTGTCGTAAATTAGGCCAAGGTCAACGCACGATCATTTGTATAAACTATGATGGGCTTGAGTGCCCAAAGCTACATACCAAGTTTCAAGGTCATACACCTTTTGGTTCTGGAGAAGAAGATTTTAAAGGGTTTTTTACCATATACGGGCATGGCGGCCATCTTGGCCAAGACCCTGAGAACAAACTTTTATTCCCTGATCACACTTAGACTCCATTTGAAATTTCGCTTCAATCAGACCAGTGGTTTCAGAGGAGTAGATGTTTTGAAAATCTTGATGACGGACAGACCGACAAAATGACCTTGATCTTTCAGTGACATAATATCTTCATCTGGTCATTTAGTTGACCATATATACCATGTATTGTACCTAAGACTTAAATAGTTTCTTAGAAATCCACTGGTAAGCGTTTTCCCATATAAAAGCCTAACATACCCAACTTGACCATGTCGTAAATTAATTCAAGGTCAACACATGGTCATCATTTGTATAAACTATGATGGGCCAGCATGCGCAATGCTACATACCAAGTTTCAAGGTCATAGGCCTTTTGGTTCTAGAGAAGAAGATTTTCGAAGGGTTTTTACCATATATGGGCATGGTGGCCATCTTGGTCATGTGACCCAGACCCCGGGTATAAACTTTCATTACCCCATCCCACTGAGACTCCATATGAAATTTGGCTTCAATCGGCCTAGTGGTTTCAGAGGAGAAGATGTTTGAAAATCTTGACGACGGATGGTCCGACGGAATGACCTTGACCTTTAGTGACATAATATCATCTTCTGGTCATTTAGTTGACCATGTATACCAAGTATAGTACCTAATACTTAAATAGTGTCTGAGAAATCCACTGTTTAAGCGTTTTCCCATATAAAAGCCTAACATACCAAAGTTGACCATGTCAGAAATTAGGCCAAGGTCAACGCAAGGTCACGATTTGTATAAAATATGATGGGCTTGCATGCCCAAAGCTACATACCAAGTTTCAAGGTCATAGGCTTTTTGGTTCTGGAGAAGAAGATTTTTGAAGGGTTTTTATCATATATGGGCATGGCGGCCATCTTGGTCATGTGACCCAGACCCCGGGTATAAAATTTCGTTCCCCTATCCCATTGAGACTCCATATGAAATTTGGCTTCAATCAGCCCAGTGGTTTCAGAGGAGAAGATGTTTGAAAATCTTGACGATGGATGGTCTGACGGAATGACCTTGACATTTAGTGACATAATATCTTCATCTGGTCATTTAGTCGACCATGTATACCAAGTATTGTACCTTAGACTTAAATAGTTTCTGAGAAATCCACTGTTTAAACCTTTTCCCATATAAAAGCCTAACGTACCAAAGTTGACCATCCCGTAAATTAGGTCAAGGTCAACGCAAGGTCATGATTTGTATAAATTAAGATGGGCTTGCATGCCCGATGCTACATAACAAGTTTCAAGGTCATAGGCCTTTTGGTTCTGGAGAAGAAGATATTTGAAGGGTTTTTACCATATATGAGCGTTGCGGCCATCTTGGTCACGTGACCCAGACCCCGGGTATAAACTTTCGTTCCCCCATCCCACTGAGACTCCACATGAAATTTGGCTTCAATCGGCCTAGTGGTTTCAGAGGAGAAGATGTTTGAAAATCTTGGCGACGGATGGTCCGACGGAATGACCTTGACCTTTAGTGATATAATATCTTCATCTGGTCATTTAGTCGACCATGTATACCAAGTATTGTACCTTAGACTTAAATAGTTTCTGAGAAATCCACTGACTAAGCGTTTTCCAATATAAAAGCCTAACGTACCAAAGTTGACCATGCCGTAAATTAGGTCAAGGTCAACGCAAGGTCATGATTTGTATAAACTTTGATGGGCCCGCATGCTTAATGCTACACACCAAGTTTCAAGGACATAGGCCTTTTGGTTCTGGAGAAGAAGATATTTGAAGGGTTTTTACCATATATGGGCATGGCGGCCATCTTGGTCATGTGACCCAACCCTGGGTATAAACTTTCGTTCTCCCATACCTCTGAGACTCCATATGAAATTTGGCTTCAATCAGCCCAGTGGTTTCAGAGGAGAAGATGTTTGAAAATCTTGACGACGGATGGTCCGACGGAATGACCTTGACCTTTAGTGACATAATATCTTCATCTGGTCATTTAGTCGACCATGTATAATAAGTATTGTACCTTAGACTTAAATAGTTTCCGAGAAAGTTGACCGTGTCATAAATTAGGTCAAGGTCATCACAAGATCATAATTTATATAAATTATGATGGGCCCGCATGCCCAATGCTACATACCAAGTTTCAAGGTTATAGGCCTTTTGGTTCTGGAGAAGAAGATTTTTGAAGGATTTTTACCATATATGGGCGTGGCGGCCATCTTGGTCATGTGACCTAGACCAAATATATAAACTGTCGTTCCCCCATCCTGTAAGGCTCCATATGAAGTTTGGCTTCAATCCACTCTGTGGTTTCTGAGAAGAAGATGTTTAAAATTGTGGACGACGCCAACGACGCCGACGACCCCGACGACGCCGACGAGAACGTACGACGGACCAAGTCTATACTATAAGCTCACCTTGACAGGTGAGCTAATAAGATTTATGTAAAGTATTGAAGAGTTTGGCCTAACAACTGTCGTGTACAGTAATTTTAATGAGTACATGAAGATTCATGAGTACAAAAGGTCAAGGTCATTATTTCACCTTTGACCCAGTACTCTCATATTTTGACAGTTTCAAAAATCTGTATCAAAGCCACAGGGCAAATTGTAACCAAATTTTAATATAGAGCCTCCTGTGGCTGAGGGAACAAAACATTGTTCAAACGGTCCCGGACACATGTTCAACATGACAGCCATGCCCATTTATGGTAAAAAATCTGCTCCAGGTCCACCTGATTTATGACCTTCAAACCTGGTATGAAGGATTGGGTACTTGAGTACAACCAATATCATTCAGACGATTGTCTTGCGTTGACCTCGACCTATTTTTACAGCAAGGTCAAATATGGGAAATGCAAGAACATAAAATTTCAAGGAAAGTTATGAAAATAATGGGCTCAAAGTAGGTATATACAGTTGTCTTAATAAGTATATGAAGATTTATGAGTACATGGGGTCATGGTCATTCTTCGACCTTTGACCCAGAACTCTTATATTTTCACAATCTCTTCCAAAAGCCTCTGAGCTAATTGTTACCAAATTAACTGCAGGGGCGGAGAGAAAAAAAATGTTCAATTGGTCCAGGTCACATAACCAATATGGCTACCATGCCCATATATTGTAAAATCATTACACATATCTCCCTGTCCTATACCAGTTCACCTATGTCCTTAAACTTTGGTATGTAGCATTAGGTACTCCAGTAATGCCAAGATTCTTCAAATGATGGTCTTTGGTTGACCTTGACCTTTTAGCGGCAAGGTCAAATATGAGAATTTGCTAGAACACAAGATTTAATGGAAAGTTTGGAAGATTTTGGCATCAGGGTGTTCAAATCATGACCTTTGTTTAACTTTGATATTTTTTGTGGCAAGTTCGAATTTATTTCCTTATGCTTTTGTATGTGGAAAATGCTTGCATATAAAAGTTCATGGATCTTGTTGAAAATTTTGGTGCAGAAGATACTAAATAAAGTCAAATAAATGAGTACTTGATTTTTTTAGCAACATAGGTCAATGTCATTCTTTGACCTTCAACAATTTTCTCTCATATTTTGACAGTTTCAAGCTATCAGGTATGCTCAAATGATGACCCTTGTTTAAAGTTTGACCTTTTTTACTCAGCTGAGCGATTCAGGTGGGATTGTCTCGATGGCGCAGTTAGTAGCGGCGACGGATAATGCAGTGCTCGGCGGAGTTGTCGTGAGTTCATGTGAGTTGTCGTGAGGTCGTGAGTTCAAATTCCGTACGGGCCTAAAAATTATTTTCAGAATTTACCGAAATAATTGATTTATTATGTCTTTCCCTCTCTCTATATGTACGTATATTGTAATAAAGTTCTTAGTTTGGAAAAAAGAATCTGCAATTATCGACAGAGGATCGTTGATGCAGTTCGCTAAAGGGTGTTAATTTGCTAAATATTATCACAGATGATGGTTTCACTACATTTGAAGTCGCCTGGAGCAACCACTTTGTAAACCGCATTCACGACGAAGGAAAATTCTTAAACAAGATTTTAGCCTACCCAATACAGTTTCAAAATTTGGAGGACGATGGCATTTTGTTTAGCAGAAAGTAAGAATGTATTGTGTATGTTTACAAGTTTTGCATAAATTGTTTTGTAGATTTCAAATCAAATTGTCCTCGTCTTGCTTCCACCTAGACTTTAGATGATTGTCCTTATCTATCAGCGGGATACTGAAAATATAAAAAGAACGATCCAACCATGTGTTAAACGGTATTTCGACATTGTTTTCATTTTGATTTTGAAAGAACAAATTGAAAATCTAGTAGGGATGAATAAGGTCCTCAGTATCTCGGGGTAACAATAGAGTATGCCATCCCCTTAGTTTTCGTAGTTCTCAGATACATTAACCGTAACTTTACAAGGGACTAAGGAATATTTTATTTAATGTAAACAGCTGTGATTAATCGCCATTCTTCTCCGTGTATTAATAGCTCCAGAATTATTAATCCTGTTTCAAGAAGATACGCGACAGTTGATTACGTGAAGCCGGCGAAATTACAGTAGTGCTATTGCATCAAACAGGAACTAGTTAAAATTGGACGGGCATCAGACTCAATGATAGGTCAGACATAAAACTATTAAGTTTATTTGGTTGGGGCCGGAGATTGCCTTGTCTGTTGCTTGTTTTTTCGGGGTTCAGTTGATGATCTTCTTTTGCTCCGTATTTCAGTGGTGTTGTTTGAAACCCCTGGGTTCTCTAGGTGCCACAATATGTTATTTGTGTCGGGACCTCGTCTCTGATTACTCTGATTAATCATAGGCCTTATCCGTGATTTGTTTGTTTGTTTTCTGTGATGATTCATTGATGGGTTAGGATTTGATGGGTTGTTTGGGGTTTAACGGCCCTTTGCATTATTTCAGTCTATATCGGTCTGTCTCCCAAAGAGCGGGAGAAAGAAAAGAGAAATAATAGACGAGCGAAAAATGTCCAAACAACCCCCACCCGCACACGTTAGTTGCTTTTATCAGATACTTAGACAAGTCAACAGCCTTTAAGTTAAGAAATGAAAAAAAAATCATGAAAAAAGAAGACAAGACAAACGTGCATTCTTTACAAAATGCTGATATAAAAGCAAATTACATTATTACAGTATACAGTGACTAATTTGGGGTATAATCAGGATTTGTTAGCCGATTGGTTTAGCGCGCAACGTAACTAGTGTCATATCGACTTTATTGTTGTTGCAGTAATGTTGGAGCATATCTATAATATATGTAGACTAAAATGAAGGGGATATATGATGAAAGGTTCATATCAACTGCAAATATACATTAAAACTGCCAGAATTAATTATGTAAAAAGTGGTTAGCGTCAAAATTATAACAACTGAGCTGGCTGAAAAAATCTAGTGATAATGGCTATTTGTAACATTCTGAACGTGCCTTTTCAAGATTTGTCTCAGACGATCTAGATGACTATGAAGGCCATTTAACAAGACACGGCGTGGTTAACTGTCATGGGATGATTAAATTTGAAATTGCAAGAATATATACACTGGACACAAATGAACCACTGACAGGATGGGAAAATATTGTACCATTGCAAGAGAACTACACATTCAGAGATCAGCTTCGGGATGGTATGTAACTGGTTCCCTATCGACAGAAAATAGAATGGTAACATGATATTTTAAGTAGCAAGCAAACACAAAGTAACTATCAGTGTCGCTTCAAATCTCCATGCAGGACAATTCCAAATCATTTTTTGACCTTATGCATGTATAATGTATTCTTTTATAACGTTTTCGGCGCGAAATAGCCTTTGTGTGCTGATGTGCCGAAAAAACCCTATCACTCACTCACTCTCATTTTTGGCATATCACCGCACTTACGATACGCGTGCTAAACGGGGGGTATCAATAAGGTGGGTTTTCTGCATCCTACCAAAGTTTTCTTTTTTTAACTGATCGTATACTCCAATATGTCTAGTTTATTGGACCATGTGTGACTTTGGTCGGAAAGCCCTACTTACTGAGCTATGGTTCCACAGAAGTGGGTGGGGTAATCCAACATGGTTTTAGCCTGTCTTGTAAAATCATTCTCATTTGGTAGGAGAGTACAGCAGACAGACAGGATTTGATAAAATGATTAACAGAACATCTAAACTGTACAGTAAAACCTGTCTTAGTGGCCACCTGTATTTAGCAAGCAACCTGTATTAAGCAAGCATGTATTCAGGTCCCGAAACAGGAAAATACATTGAAATGCACTTGTATTAGGCAAGCACCTGTCTTCAGCGAGCAGACTTTGAGTATCCCTTAGGTGCTTGCTTAATACAGGTTGGACTGTATTTTTATATAATTGTATTTGGTTTAATTCGAACATATGTTGTCAAAAAGGACTTCCTTTGACATTGAGCATTTTTTGATATTTTTGTCCTTAATTTTCAATATTTCTTGGCATTATTGTTAAATAAACAGACATGCTATCATTAAACTCATGTCAAGGAAGCACCTTGACAAGGACATTCGAATGATGTGACCAGAATTTCACAATGACATAGTTTTTATGGTCGACTGAACACATAAACTTGCTTGGAAGATGGTTTTCTTTCAATTTTGACCTAGAATTACACAACTTTGGTCAAATTACTATTTCAACTGCTATATTATGCCCCACACCCACGCCACTAAAGGTGAGGGAATAGATATTGGGTTCAGTGCGGATCTCGTTGGCATCTGCATATGTGTATGTGTCACATATTAAGTCTTTCTGTGACCTTGAAAACAAGGTCAAGGTCATCAAAATCTGACCTTGACCTTGTTTCCAAGGTCACAAAAGGACTTGATATGTGACACAGACACAGATGCAGTCGCCAAGGAGATCTGAACTGAAAGTATGTATTCTCTCGCCTTCAGTGGCGGGGTTGTATGGCATAATATAGCAGTTAAAATAATAATTTTACCAAAGTTTCATAATTCTTGGTCAAAATCAAATGAGAAACCATCTTCCAAGCAAGTTTATGTGTTCAGTGGACCGTGAAAACTAGGTCATTGAAAAGTTCTGGTCACATCATCCGAATGTCCTGGCCAAGGTGCTTCCTTGACATGAGTTTGATGACAACTGGTCAGTTTATTTAACAATAATGCCAAGAAATATTGAAAATTGAGGACAAAATATCAAAAAATGCTCAATGTCAAAGGAAGTTTTTTTTGACAACATATGTTGAAATTAAACCTAATAAGAGTATATAGAAATATAGTTTAGATGTCTGTTAATCATTTTATTAAATCCCGTCTGTCTGCTGTACTCTCCTACCAAATGAGAATGTTTTTACAAGACAGGCTAAACCATGTTGGATTACCCCACCCACTTCTGTGGACCCATAGCTCAGTAAGTAGGGCTTTCCGACCAAAGTCACATATAGTCCAATAAACAAGACACGTTGTAGTATACCATCAGGTAAAAAAAGAAAACTTTGGTAGGATGCAGAAAACCCACCTAATTGATACCCCCCCCCCCCCCCCCGCCACCCCCCAATTATATCATACGATTCTTTTGGCAATAGAGGGTTGAAACAAATATTAAATCAACCTTGTATTTAAAGGTCTTTTAGACAACTATTTGCGTCTATGAAGAAAGTCCCACATCGCAGCAAATGTGTGCATTATTGCAGGACGGTATACTTGTGTATACAAGCATATACTGCACTTCACAGTCGTGCGCTGAAATACCGCAAATAAGCCTTTGAAGTTAACGTTATTTTTGGATTATGCGCATGAACTGTGACTTTTGACAGTGCGAAAGCCCAATTCAGTAACAGTTAAATTCTAATTGCATCCAGCACATTCAGCAACGCATGATGCAAGTTTAAACTTGTTGCCGTTGCATTATGGCAGTTCATGATTTTATACACTACCCAAATGCTCAAACATTGACAAAAATGCAAAACTTGAGCATAATAACTGGATGTGGGGGTGATATAGGTGTTACAAATTAAAAACTAGTTTACATAATGGAAAGCACTTGACTCTCAGCGGTGAGGTTGTTCATAAAATTTACAATGCACATATTGAAGAAACAACCGGTTAATACATGTATGCTTTGTGTTGCATAGCAACAGACAATGGTGCATAGCACTTAAACGAATATATCCTGGAATAGACTAGATGCTAGGCAATCATTTGTGAATGGGTTAATCTATAGTCCAAATGATATAATCAAAATTAAAACGTAAAGCAACCAAATATAGAAAATGTCAAATAATGTTCGGATACTATTATTTGGATGCAGGTAAGACGTAAATTCCTGCCTGTACGGTTTAATTATGAGGCAAATGAAGATCAGTGACTTTGCTTGTGCCTTAGATTTCGAATCATAGTCGAATAGGATGCTGGCAAAATGTGTTGTAACATATACTACATGGAAGTAATGTATTGATCTCGCAAATAACGGTATAATTTTCAGGTTACGGTGTAAGGTTGTAAAATATCAAACAAGTCTCGCTCTTTATTGGATGATTCTCCATTTTAGAGGATGTCTAGGATAGAAATGAGCTTTGAAAAAATTCTGACAGGATCAGTCATTTTAAGTGCTTCTCATGAATTTGTATGGATTGTAATCAAGAAGTATCTATAAAAAAATAGTGCCATGGAGACTTGAACGTACTCGATGTCTGAAGCATTCGTTCAAAACACCCGCAATGATCAGGCTATGTGTTAAAACATATGGAAAACCAAATTACAAAGCTCAATGTTGACGTAGGTCATTGTTGCTAGGTACCTAGTCTCAACATAACGGTTGTGAGTGCCTACCGACATAGCTCACTTGAGTCATATTAAGTTATTGTCAACTCCTCCCCTAGAGACATACTACAAAGCCCACTTCCATTTAATCTGCGCCAATTATCTTTTTTAAAAGATTTTTCTTGTTTGAAGGTTTGGTGAATAAATGCATTATGACCTACTGCAACAAAAAAAAAGTTTTATATACATGCATATCTGTTCATCGAATGCAAAAAAATAAAAAAAAACAGGCATGTTAATATATCAAATACAGCAGTATCAATATACATGGTTTCGCATTTTATTCGGTGGTAACTTGTGAGCGTCGAGAACTGCTTTCTATTCTATGGAAGTTCTACCTCACTTTAATTTGCTAACCTGAAAAGTTACTTAAGCATATGATGGTGCAGAATACCCCTATACATCTGTTTGGTCGCTATTTGATTCCTATTCTCTAAGTTTCCTGTCAAACACATTCATGAATTATAGGACGGTACTCCCGTGTTGATGAAACGCAATCCTCTGCTTCACTTGCTGTGTTTATATCCGATATCTTGTAAATGAAAAAAATAAAACAGAAAATACAATAAGAGTGATACTAAAACAATTTTGACACGTGCTTTGTCGGTCAATTAGAAATTGGTATTGCATGTTACTTATTTACTTGCCCTTATAGTACAGTTGTATATACATGTATTCATACAATCAAGATCGCCCGCTGGATCAAACTAGATGATTTCAATTCTCCAGGTCAAGGCGTTCGAATTTGGTTGAGAGCCCATGACGTCATGGGAAACAAAATGGTCGACTCGACATACGTGCGTGTGGACAGGTCAAAACCAGTTATGACAACAAGAAACAGCACAGATACAAACATACAAGTAAATTATAATGGCGGATCATACAATTATACAACACGGTAAGCAGTCTGTTACGGGGAATATGTTTAATTTCGGAACCAAACATAGAGTCCAGTCTTAAAGCAAAATAAATTGCTCCCAGTAGAAGCTTATTGTTTCCTGTAAGAGTATAATTCAATTTGGAAGGGTCTCATCGGGCACGGACGCAAACTGAAAGTCACAGAAAGTACTCACTATCGTAAAATGGCCGACAAACATTGAGGTATACATCATATGACCTATACCTTCCACCAAAACCGTGTCTGCTTACAAAATTGTTAATCAAATTTTGTACAAGCATTTAAAGATATAAGCGCTTAGAAAATTCAACTAGATATTCTTAAATCTTGCACAGTTATGTCCTTTAAGTTTGTATTAGGGAAGACTCATTTATTATCAGGTGGGGGGGGGGGGCTAGGTCGGGGAGGGGGCGTGTATTTTTTTCATATTAGCCACCATTTTTTTAATGACTCCCCTAGTCTCACCATTTTTTTTGCCACTCCCAAAACCTTAATATGTGATAAGAACGTTTCTGAAACCCCAACCGTCAAATCCCTTCACACTAGATAATGATCTGATATAGTTTTTGGCAGAATGACCTCATTCAAAACTTTCAGTTGCAAACAAAAAGAACATATTATCAGTTTTACAAGTTAATTTTTTATACAGATAAGTGATCTGTTTCATATGCATCTGTATTTTTGCACCTGTTCACTCAGGATGCTGATGCTGAATGGCCTTTAAAGCTGTTAAAATATTAAGGGGGTAGGCGTCGAAGGCACAGCCTCCAGAAGCCAGAACAGTTTTGCTGATGTCAGGCACCTGGTAATCTGATGTCAAAATGCGGGTATTGATTGACTTAAGCAAAATAATTTTATGGACTACTTTATACTGTTCTACAGCAAGTGATATTAATATATTTTCCAGATATGAAGTTGGCAGATTGCTTTTTTTCAAAAATTGTTTCTAGACTTAATTTTGGTAGAGTATAATTGAATTTAGCAGAAAATTTAGGATTAATGGGGGACTTGGGGTAGGGTCGGAGAGGAGGAGGGAGTGGGGGGGGGGCTGTGCCCACTGAAGCTGAGAAGTCTTAATAAACATTTCATTTTCGTAGATTGGTGTTTCTAGTGTTAAAATATGTTTGTGTTGTTGTCCTTACAAGTTAGAAGTAAAGTTCCTGTGTTATTTCTTACCATTTCAGTGTAACTTTCAAGGCAGTGGATGCTGAGAGTGGTGTTCATAGAATTGGATACTCAATAATAATGCATTCTCCTGGAAAGACTGATCACCTCTTGTACAATAGCTCGGAACCTGCAAACATGAAACCGGTAATTTGCTGTTTCTATGGTTGACATGTAAAATGATGTGCAACATCTACTTGTAACCTGTACATGTACAACTGAAGAGTGATAAATTTATCTTTAAAGTCCCTAACTTTCACAGGTTTTTAGACCGATGTGCTGTTCAGCAAATATATTATTTTAATAATTGATTAATACTGATAATGGTCTATAATGAACGTTTAACACTGCAACTATTTATATGAGTAACTTAATATAACTACAGAACTCCAAACACAAATATAGGAGACTGCAACCTATCTCTAATGAGTAACTTAATAAAACTACAGAGCTCCAAACACAAATTTAGGAGACTTAGTTTTCTCTGTGTGTGTGTTTTTCTTTTTTATCTTTTGTAAAAAAAAATTATACAAGATTGGATGGTGGAAGCAATTTGTATCATTTGAATGTGTTTGCAACTACATTAAGTTTTGGGCATCGTCGATAAAAGGTTAATTACGGCACGTGCAAACAGAAAAGCCTCTGATCAAACTTACTGCGCATCTGTGCAATCTGATCAGGGTATTTCATTTGCACAGGCACATTCTATGAACCCTGGTGAATCTAAGAGTGCTTTACGCGCATGGCTCATGGTTCCTTGTCAACGAACGCCGATTATACAAATTTGTGCTACGTATTTACGCCATCGATAAAAAGATAACACAAAAACCGTCGAAGAAAGATCTTACGACATCTCTGTATAACGATGCTATGCTGTCACATTAATAATTATTGCAAGTTGAAAGCCAAAATGATAAGCCGATGCACGTAAGTTAACTAACATTTATATTTTACGTACGTTTCAAATTGTTTGTAAGTCGCTTAATGTCGCTAGTTGGATATGTTAATAGAAAATTCGTAATATGCGCTTAAAGTAGTTAAACAGTGTTTTTGTTTTTCAGTGTAATATCCTTTCTAATGATTTTCACAATGTCAATGCTTCTTTTTAGGACGACGGATTCTGCACTAGTATAGGTGACACATGTTATTTACCAGAACAGATTCTTGACCTTGACAACTGTTGGTTTATGGTTTCTAAGAAAGACCTCGATGTTTCCTCAGCAACACTTACTGTGACTGCTTATAACAGAGCAATGTTAAGCCAGTCGGTTGACTTCGAGGTAAAACTGATTAACTAATTACCAAGGTATTAAATGGGTACGGGTTGTTTTTTTTTTACCAACACTAACGTCTATGAGAATCAGAAAGTTATAAAACGAATAAATTCTTTATTCTAAATTTGTTTCAAAGGGTGTTTTGCAGGTTTAGATATCACATCACTTCGGTGTCATGTGGCGGCTTTAAAATGTTTATCTGTATTTCATTATTGTACAGTTTTATTTCATTCTTTTATTCCCTTTGCTATCATAAGGCCTATTCGGATAAGCCTGGAAGGTGGAATAGCGCTTATACCGGGGCAACGGAGTGTATTCTGTCTCCAAAACGACATTACCGTCATACGAAGAGGCACTAGTTTATATTCTTCTTGCCTGAAAGTTTATTTCTAAGATAACTGTGAATCTGTATGAGCACAACCGTGCAACATGTAACATTTGAACGTCCATTACACTGTTAATATAATTCTATTTCAAGAGTGTTTTTAAAGTGTAGAGACTGCATGACTCCAATTCTGTAGCGCTTGAACAAAAAACACATCTACACTCCATTTTATGCTGATTTGATATTCTTTGTAGTTGGAAAAGGGAAATGTACAATTAGATACACTGTCTGTTTTGTGGTACAAAAGATAACAATATCAATCAAACGTTAAATCAGACTATGATATTGTCCGCCGCCTTTTCCATCGAATCATCGTCAGTCCTGGTACTTGTTTAGGTATTTCCGGGAGCATCCTTGTAGATGCCTTGTACTTACTTCCTATGGCCCGGAGTTCAGAGTACATGTACTTTTTCTTAATTACAGATAGAACAAATAAACCAACTTCGTGGACTTGAAAAATGTAAGTCGTTGACTGTTTACACACAGTGGAGCTTAAATATTTTCTGTCGTTATTACGCCGACATCAGAATACTGCCTGTACTGACATGCAAATGAATGGCTTTCTATACAAGGTACCGGACAGTAATTAAACAAAACTGACGTCATTGCATAATGCATGTGCTCTCTAATGTTGTCTAGTATTCCTTAAATGGGAGAAGAACATATTGCTATTGTTTTCTCTTTTCTTCCTTTATAAAAAACGTGCATCTGTTGCACTAAATGTGATATAGTTGGATTTATATTTTATGCGAATATTATATACTAAACATTGTCCTGAGAACGACAGGGCTACGATCTAAGTGCGTCAGTCTATAATGCCATTCTGTCGCTTGTCCATGTAGTGTCAATATATCCAGTCAGTCGATACAATTATCATATTTGGTAGGTAAATGCATTAAGTTACACTGTTACTTGAATAGGCAGCACAATGGACTGCTGGCTACTCAGAAAAATATTGTGGTTATCAAATGTATTAATGTTGCCAATATTGATGTATCCCGCTTGGAAGACATAAAAAAGTAGTAAAGCAGTTGCTTTAAATGCTGAAAAAGGGTTCTCATAGTTGTATAGACGAAGGGCATATTTGCTGGAATGTACCCTTCACGTTTGATAATTACGTACAATATGTATTAATTGCTCTTAAGGCATGCAAATGGGGTATGGACAAGATGTTTTACAAACATATTATTATTCACAAAATTGCATGACATGCATTTGTAACGATTCGTAAATACGTATATATTTGCAGATTCAGGTCCCGAAAATTATCGTATCGAGAGAACAACGTCTGAAGGATTCAGAATCCGATGGGACCTTCCTGAAGGAGCTTCCTGTTATGGACGAGGAGAAATTGTTCTGGTAATATTTTACATGGAAAACGGAAACAATAAATCAGAAACTTTTGTTGTTTCTAGCTCTAGTACTTTTTTCGACATTCTTGGCAGGACCCCAAACACCAACTATCAGATTTCGCTAGGGATGAAGCTTGTGGGTGGAGTTACTTCGTCAGATGGCACACAACTTGCTGTCCGAACTGGTACGTATAACTCATTTTAGCACAAATACGTATATGTCATACAAATAGTATTGATTTGTACCGGCGCTGAATGTCCACAGTTTCTACAGGAAGTAGAGTAGTTACTATGCTTTGAGTGCGGATTATTTCAATAAGTACTGTTTTAAACGCATAGTAACTTTTCTAACTGCTTGCAACTTCGACAATTGCAGACGTTTTATTTTCTCTGTTTAATACTGATTGTCATTAATATGCACTCGGCGCATAGTAACTACTCTAAACTGCTTGCAAGTGCGGCAATTGCAGATGGTTAATTTTCTCTGCTTCAAATTTCTTTTAAAGCAACGTGTGCTAGCTGGTAAGATTGCAGATATATGGTCTGCATTAACACACGGTCACATATGACATAAACAGGCCAAAACGGACAGATTATGGCAGCAACAATATACTGTTAATCTTTATCTACGAAACGTAATTTAGTATACTGATGGTACCCCCCCCCCCCCCCTTCGGTGTAGTTTGGCATTATTGACGTCACAGTTACGACGTAACGTTTTTCGTGTTGGTTTCTTAACTGAATATTGTAATTCATTTTTCACGGGTTTAAGAATGTAGTGCAGTATTATCAAGTGGCAGCAGAGTGAATACAAATATCTCTCAACGTGGTATACAGCATCATGTGTCTACAGCGCCAAGAGCAGTGAATAGTTTGTGGATATAGAAAGAAATAGAGCCTAGTGTCTAAACTATGGATAGTGATTGACCAAACAAACTGATGATACAGGATGAGAACTAAAATTAAACCTTCATCATGTTCTAAAGCTAAGATATATTGATGTTCCTGATAAATGGGAGGAGGTGGCAACAGTAACTGCTGTTGAAGATAAACATTCTGTTTTGTTAACTGGTTACATTAAAGATGAAATTGCCAGTTTGAGTGTGGATGCCCGTGACTGTGCTGTCTTGATAGTTCATGAAGTAGTACTGTCTGCTGTAAAACCGACTTAACTGTTTATGAACTCATTAGATCAAAAGGACATTGGAGAGAAGACTAAATGAGATATAAATGAAAACGAACTTAACGTTATACAGAACTCTTGCTTAGCTTTAAGAAACTGTTTGGACGTTCATTTGACGTTACTTAACGTAGGAGTAACGTTACGTCGGTGACGTCGGTTGCTTAGGATAGTAAAAATGGAAGTCACGTTTATCGTATGGGCTCAGTAAAATTGTATAAATTGGTATTAAAATGGATTGTCGAAAAGGGATTTTATTCTTTTGGTGTTTATCTATTATCGGGAAAACCTAGACACCAGACATAGATAAAATTTGAAAAAAAATTAGGTGTTAAACTATTTAAATATGTGGGAGGAACACGTTGCAAGTCAGAGGGTGAATACAGTCCTCAAGCCATAATAGCTAGTAGACAGGCTACAATCAAAACGGTCATGTGCAATTTTGATACTCAACTGTTACTGCCAATAGCCGTGATGAAAAATGCCAGTTTAAGAATGGATTCAGAACAGGACGGGGCCTAAGTTGTCGAATCGGGCAATAATATTGTGGTAACTTCAGTGGCAGGGTTTCCACCTAATTTTGATAACAGAAGGACAAGAACCGGTTGTGTTTGCAGCAGGTTCTGTATAGGACTTGTTTGGATATTCCGTTCTCGTCTATTCTATCTTCTATTTTCATTCCTGTAGTCTCTAGCAGATGACTCGATATAGACTGAAATACTGTCACAAAATACTGTTAACCTTAAATCAATAAACATGACAGGTTACAAATGTTTGGACGAGATTTTGCGCGAAATTTGAGATTATCAGGTAACTACTTTGCACTTTTATCAAACAGAACGTTTTTGTTCAGGCAGTGTGTTTGCTGTAAAATTGAGTCACAATGATGAGAAGGGAAACACATATACTCGTACATATTACTGAAGCTGCATAGACAGTTTGCGCTTCATCCAAAAAGAGACGGATAGCCTTGTTACGTGACGCTGGAGTATGAATGATGACTATTTTATGGCAGTTCTGACAAGAGTCCAGGAAACTTATCAACTTTGCAAATATTATGCAAAAACTCCCACGCACCCAGTAGTAGCAATGCCAATGACATATAAATTCAAGGAGACAATAACAATGGACATGAAACGGTTGAAAGGGCGCTAAATATATAATTGATATGTGGTCAAGATATACAGTATTGGTCTTTATCAAAATATAACAGCTGGCTGATATAATAGACCCATTGATGACACATTTGATTTGAAAATGTGAAATAATGAATATAGTTCTTACTCACAATTGTGATAAGTTTCATTTCATAGAAATGAGAAAAGTTGAATTCATTTAAAATTCAGATACGTACCGTAGCTGGTGAGAGTCTCTTAAAATGGTCTCTGCGAAAAGGTTTTTGCGGTCTCATTCATGATGCTGACAAAGCTTGAAGTGGAACAAAATGAACAGATAATGAGACATTTCTATGTTGGGAAAATACGGCTCGCGCGTCTCTTAAATGAATGGATTGATAGAAACAAGGGAAACAAATGAAAACAATTATCACTCTGTAAATGCAGTGACCTACAAAACAAAGGACAACGAAATTGAACTTGCTACACAAAATAAGAAGGAATATTCTCCGGAACTGAAACCGAAGAGTTGTGCCAGTTTAATACTTATAAATAGGTTAATTGAAACCTAATTATATCAATTTTAGTGCGACTGACGCGCGTTTCTGTATTTACATCTTCAGTTGATTAATAGTCAACCAACATTACTGGCAATATCTTGAGAACACCTTCCAATATGCTCTGAAAATCTATTTACTCTCCACCTCTCTGAAGATTCTTTTTCATTATATCACGTTTCGTCTTCATTGACATTTCTCAATTAAACATTAGTTACTGTTGCTGACAGACCAAATCATTCATTCTATGTTACAACATTATTGGCTCAAACGGGATACAGGTTTACAGATTCGTTTTGACTTTCTTTTGGATCTTTTTTATATATTCTTCTATAAATATCTTTTCATATGTATTGTACTGATATTGTCAGTTTATACAAGTAAAATAATGTTTATACTAACCAACATTTTCTACGATAAAAATCTTAAAGCATTCCTTAAAGAGCAGAAAATACATTCAGAAGAAGGAACGTGTACCAGACTGCGCAGATCGACAAATAAAGGCTCATCAGTGACCCTGACAATATATGGTGACGAAACCAAAGAAAAGCATGCTGTACATCTTTTAATTTTAATTGGGCGGTCGAATCAAATTTAAAGAGTAACTACACTCCAGGAACTGACTGAATCAGATCCTTAACCCTATCCCAAAATTAAAGGGAAAGATTGACAAAGACATCCCAACAAACAATAAATTACAAGTGATAAGCCGAATCAGCAGCTCTTTCCCAAATAGGTGGCAACTCAGCTATCTTTACTGAACTAAATGATTTAGACCAACAGAACGGTTACAACAGACTAAGCAAATTATATGAAAAACATTTAACAACTTTTTTTTACCTATTTTCTATTTTTATTATACAAGGATTAAAATGAGAACACAATAAATTAAACAGCACCGAATATAAAACAAATGCAACCGCAACGAAAGTACCGCCTTGGGACGGTCAGTAATAACTACTGTGGGGTTTAAAGATCCAAATGATATAAAATACGATGATCTAGAATAAGAGTCTAAACCAATCTCAAAATTTAGATTTAAAAGAATATATCCTCTAACTTTGGTGATTACAAAAAAAAAAAAACATGAAAGAGAGAAGGCTAGAATGGTCGTGAAAGGGTTTGAAGAGGAGCTTATTCTACCAAAAGACAGTCCCACGGCTGGAAAAATAGCTATGTACATGATTTTAGCAATGGCAACAAAACTGAAAAGGGTTGTGAAAACCACAGCTTTAAAGGGGGTATTTTCACTTAAACGTTAAATGTATCCTAGACCACCTGTAGAAAGCCGGACACATACACAAATGTTATGAAATCTCAATCATTGTCTTAGACTAATGCCCAGTCTCTTATTCTGATTGTCTGCTCAGCATTCACCTATTTATCTCTCAGATCCTTTTTCAGGAGCTGATGCTTGAACTTCAGAAAAAGATTTAAAAAAGAGAAAATCTCATGCTTTAAGGAGGAGACAGGTGCAAGTCTGTTATTGTATTTTAGGACTCAAAACTAGTCAAGACAATTTGTTTATAAGTGCAACTTTTAAGAGAAACTGCGAAAGAAGGCTTCAAACAACGTTAACTGGACCCTGCATTTTTCTATGTTCACCAGGATGAATTGGTGAGAGGATAAATCTGCCGTCACATAGATGACATTCTCCACAGTGGTAACATGTATTTCGAGACAAACATTAAAAAATGAGCCAGAGGTTTTATACAGGATACGCTGAAGACAAACGCTTTATATATGTAGAGTTAAAAGTAAAACAGGTTGAGAATGGAATCAACTTTGACCAGTCAGATTACATTAATAATCTTCAATGTCTCGTGTTGGAACCTAATTGTGCTGCCAACAAAGCTGATCTTCTCAACTATGACGAGCAAACAATTAACAGACAGCTCGCTGGACAGATTAATTTGGCAGTCCGATGTTCAAGGCCTAATCTGGCATTTGTCATGCTTGCAGCAAACATCATCCTTATGCATACATCAGTCTCATTAATGTCATTCCAGAGCGTTTTGCTTGTAAACAGACTGAAAGATGTTTGCTCGTACATGCTCTTTCCAAGACTCAGAAACAAAGTAAAAAGATAGGCAATGAGTATGGATTAATGAATCAAATCCCAAATCCCGCCCGATAAACTAAAAGGGAAAGACGCACGCACACAAATTAGCAACCGTTCACGAAAAAACAAGCACGGTAAACCGATTGAACAGCTATTTCCAAAGCAGGTGGTCATTTAGCTACTTTAACTGAAAACATCAGCACCGTCTACTTATAAAATTTTCTATTTTGAATGATGATGATAACACCCAAGCTTGAATCCATCATCGCCTAAACCGACAACAAAAGCGCGACAAAGCAGTGTTTGCCATAAAGTTGGTGGCTGATAAACAACTATGGTTGACATTGCTGCGCTTTGACGCTTTCTCGAGACATATGAAACCAGTCAAACATCGTGATGTTCTGGTGGCATCCAGTTAGCAAACGTATGAAAAACAAGACGAATCAGAGTATAAATTCACAAGTGTTAAAGAATGAAAATATGCTAGAAGACATTTCTGAAAAAAGCATAGTATGAGTTGAACATTAGTGGGGACATGATTTGTATTTGTATAATGTTTGATTGTCTAACTGATTTTGGTTTTATCTCGCATTTGATGATTTATTAGCATTCAAAAATAATTAAGACCTGTTTTACTGAAATAATATCTAACTAACAAAACAAAACGAAGGAAAAAGTATACGAAATGCTAGTCTTTATCTAAGGGACGTAATTTACTATACTCATTGTTACTTATCCCTTCTGTACTATGACGTCATTTCATAGTAACGACGCATCGTCTTAAGTGTCGAAGTCTTCATTCACTGGGGATTAAACTTGTCACTGATTGTAGTGTTAGTTTTTAGCTCGCCTGAACGAAAGTTCAGGAAGAGCTATTGTTGTCACCACGGCGTCCGCGTCGGCGTCGGCGTCGGCGTCGGCGTCAGCGTCGGCGTCCGGATGGATGTTTTGGTTAAAGTTTTTTAAAGACCTATATCTCCCTAACCCATGGATGGATTCTTTTGATACTTGCACTGTAGTTAGATATTGGTCCAAAGTTTAACATGGTACCACCCCCACCCCACTCCTTGACCTTGATGTCAAGGTCATGGACTTAGAAAATTGGGAGTTTTTTGGGACTGGATGTTTTGGTTAAAGTTTTCTAAAGCCCAGTATCTCCTTAACCCATGGATGGATTCCTTTGATACTTGCACTGTAGTTAGATATTGGTCTAAAGTTTTCCAAGGTACTACCCCCACCCCCCTCAGTGACCTTGATGTCAAGGTCATGGACTTAGAAAATTGTCTTTTCATTGATTGGATGTTTTGGTTAAAGTTTTTTAATGACACATATCTCCTGAAACCATAGATGAATTCTTTTTATATTTGCACTGTAGTTAGATATTAGTCCAAAGTTTTACAGAGTACTACCCCAGCCCTGCTCGGTGACCTTGATGTCAAGGTCAGGGACTTAGGAAATTTGGTCTTTATTAAAGTTTTTTAATTGCGTACTGATTCATAATGCTTGGCAGAGATTTAGTTTACACTTGAACTGATGTTAGACACTTTTTTGAGTTTTTACAAAACACTATATACTTACCCGACTGGATGACCTTGATGTCAAGGTCATGGACTTTGAGTTTTGTCTTAAAGATTTTGATTAGTTTTATATTAATGAAGACATAATTTCACAGTGCCACAATGGACTCAGTTGATACTACATGTAATACTTGGACTGATGTTAGATAACGGTTAAAGGCTTTGATACATCCTAGCCCTGCCCTCCTCCCCCTACCCCTTAGTTGTTTGACCTTAAGCTCATGGACTTTGAAATTTCATGTGGATTTTTTTTTTAAGACATTTCTGAGATAGCTTTTGTTTATAAATGTGTTGTCATTATGGACATGCTTGCCTGAAGTTTTATACATGGCAGTCCACACCACCATAGCGACTGTGTGGTGGGCAAGCACCTATTCAGGCGAGCTATGCTGTCAGGCGACAGCTCTTGTTTCATATACATGTAACATTCGTACAAGCTTTTTATAATGGATGCAATGGGAAAATATCTTGCACATGAAGGTATTTGTTTCATATTTAAAGCTGAGCCAGAGAGTGATGGTTCTGGAGGTGTTCCTGGAGGTGTTGTTGCAGGTGTAATTATAGGTAAGCTTTTTTGTATCACTGCATGAAAAGGTCGTTTTACTCCTATTTACTAGGGTATGCACTATCAACGCAAACGCAGCCTGTTATATGCACTATACGTTTGATTACTTGGACGCGTAATGGTAAACCTGTAATATATTTGCTAACTTTTATTATAACTTCAAAACCTTGCAAATGTTACCGCTATATTTACATTCATTCACATACATGAGGAAATATATTTCAAATGTTGCATACGTTTCATAATGATTCTATACTTTAGTACACTTTCTTAAATACAAATGTTTACGCTTATATGTGAACGCCCTTGTAAATACCGTAAGCGCCGGCTTTTACAATGGTATGGCACTAACGTTAAATAATATGTAAATATTGACTTATATTTACACGTCTTTGAACAGGGCATCACATTATCTTAAACATAACCCGGTATTTACTCCTATTTATCGTACTGCAAATAATATGTAAATGCATTGTTTTACCCATACATTTGCATAGGCCCAACAAAACCTTTGACATCTGTGGATATACAGGTTAGCCACCGAGGATGGACGTACATGTAAATATTGCCCTATATTTACTCGTATTTGAATAGCAAGCCAAACAATATCGAATCTAGCCCTTATATTAATATCTGTTTATGTCGTCTCAAAAAGTTGGTAAATACCTTCGTTTACGCATACATTTGCGCAGACCTACATATGAGTTAAACGTTTGGTTTTATATGATATTTACTGTGAATGGACGTAAGCGTAAATAACATCTTATATTTACGCTACATCAAACAGACTGTCAAATGATATTGAATCTAACCCTCATATTTACTTACATTTAGCTATCTTCAAATATTCGGTAAATATCTGCTTTTACGCATATTTGCATAAGCCTGCACATGAGTTAAACACTCGGTTTTATAGCAAATTTACTATGAATGGAAATATGCGTTAATGTTATTTTACATTTACTCTGCCTCGAGAGGGCTGTCAAAAGATATTAAATCTAGCCCTTATAGACATCAATTTATGTCTCCTGAAATACTCGGTAAATACCTTAGCTATGCATATATTTGCATAAGCCTGCACCTTACTCGAAATACTTGGTTTTACTGTATATTTACTATCAGCCGACGTGTCATATGCATAGATATTATTTTATATTTACACTTCAGCAAACATTCCAAGCCTGTTCTGAATAAAGTTTCAAATAAATTACAAAATACAAATAAATTAAGAACAAATATATTGTAGTTGGGCATATTTAATGTCAGTTAGCGCAAAATTTGCGGATAATACCGTAAAACGAATAAAAAAATGCAGCGGCGCATTAGGTCATTGTACTACATGTCTATTATTCTAAATCTAGATAGAAAAATATGAGATTTTCTCTCAATCTATATCTGTTTCGCCAAGTCGCAGGACTTTGTGGTGCTTATGATACTCTTTAGCTCTAAATACTGGACAGAACTGCCTGAGATAATTGTGTAGGTAGAGATTAGACTGTTCTTAAAGGACTTGTCCAGATTCGGAGATGTAATATTCTGTAGTACAAGAAATCCACTTGAGGAGATGTCTCGCCTGTTTGCGCATGTCAAAAAAAAGAGTTAAATTATAAAACTCGGCACATATTTGCGCCACTCCGAATACAACGACGACGTCGACACAGAAAGTTTGATTTGACTGAATCTGTTGTATTTTCCCAGTACACACTTGCTCAGAGAGAGAGAGAGAGAGAGATTTGAACTGACGGTAGTAATTAGGACAGTGCGACAGAAATATTACGAGGAAACTAATACACTGTAAGAATTTCCCGTAAATTTTATGGTAACATTCGTGGCTGCTAAGCCCATTGGAAACTACAGCACTATTTAATATGGAAAACTGTTTCAGAGATCTCCTCAGGTCTCTCAATAGTTCTTTGGCAGATATTATATATTAAGATATGCGCAATTAATTAGCAAGATTTAAATACAATACAGTCATAAAAAGTAACGTTACTGTCCCACAATGCCCAGCAACAAACAGGTCTCTTTTACCGTAAAATTTAGTGTACTTTCTGTGGGTAAAAGTGCTATTTTGAGGTAGTTTGCTAATTGTTAATTTCATTTTTTTTGCAATTTGCAACTACCGTAGTTGTAGGGACAGTGGTTGTTCCAACATAAGACCTGTAAAGTCACAATAATAGTTTTTATATCGTATAAATGCACCCCGCCTCCCTAGCTTTTTGGTATGACCAACCCCTCTGGGGAAAGAGAGAGAGAGAGAGAGAGAGAGAGAGAGAGAGAGAGAGAGAATTTGTCAACTATATGAAAATATTTCGAGTGAAAATAAGTCATATGTGTTCAAATTTTAAATAGTTGGTCAAAATTTGTTATAAAGGTAGATTCTTTTAATATTTTTAACCATTGAAGTTTGGTTTAAAATGGTCTTCAAAAACACTCAAACATATATACATCATATATGCATGGTTAATGTAAAACCGTTTCATATGTGGCTGTAAATCAATATAATCGAATTATCTATAGACTGAGTGTGCACCTTTCCGTCTGTTTTAATTTGTACCATATGGGCTCATCGTCATTCAATAAGGTAATTACAACGCATACTGATAAATCATAATTACATTATGACCTTGGGCAGGTCCTCCAAATGCAACTTAGTATGCACCGAAAGAGAAGGGACATCAAAGTCAACTTAGCAATTAAAATGCCATAGGCGAATTGCGTAGACTCAGATCAGCAGTTGCATAAAGTCGCGTAATTTGATAATCCAACTGCTGCTTGCACAAGCCAAATATGGGTCTGGGCCTATAAGAAGAGCAGCGATATAAGACCAAGTTCAGACTGCATATACTTTGATCCAAAAGAACTGTCAGGGCGGTTACAAACATGCGCTGTTAATAACTGTCAAATTCGATCAGTCCACTAGAAGCTTGGATAGAATGAATTTTGCACGGTTGTTAAAGTTCACTATTAAGCATAACGCTTTGTTATTGTACCTTACTGTCGTGTATGAAATTATTTCTCTGTTGATATAAAATAGTAAGAAAGAAGGTGCATTTTATTAAGTAAGAAAGAAGGTGCATTTTATTAAGATGATAATGACATTCTGCGCGCAAGGAAGCGCCGTTTACGCTGTGACGAATTCTGCTGCCGCGGGATTCGAACTCGGTAAGCCAGGTCTTAGCCGACTGCGATTCCGAGGCCCATAACGTGTTCGTTTATATACTTATTACATTATCTCTGTAAGCAAATCCTTGAAATAAGAGTCAGCATAGTGCTTAGTCGGGCACACCGGGCCTACATGTAAATAGTCGCGACTATTTTTACACCTGGACAAAAGTTTGCCAGGTTTCAGTTCCACGGTATTTTCTGTTAAACATCTAGCAGAACAATTGGAAAATATTTAACAACGATATAAACTATTGACTTGGAGAGAGAGAGAGTATGCATAGACATGTGCCTGTTGACCTTTTGGCCCACACATATCTTTTTTTTTAAAGAAAATATTGGCGTGTATAATTGTAAAGAATTTATCTAGTTACTCACTATTTTTCAATTCTAATTTTCTGCATACAAAAAGGCGTGCAGTCAGCTAAGAGACCATGTAACTGATGTGTTGCATAAAAAGTTTGACGTCCCAGTATCAGTATGAAAGACTACCAGTTTCCGTAAGACAAAAATGATAAGAAGTTATATAGGAAAATTGTACTCTCGGTCGTTTTGGAAACAAGTTTTGACAAGTTTGGCTATAATGTCCGAATTTGAACTGGCATGACAACAATTAATGTAGCCCATTAGAATTTAGCATTTTATCTATACGCTTTGCTACTTTGGTGAAGATGGAAGTTAAATTTGGTCATGTTTTGGCCACAGTTTTGAAAAGGGTCGAAATTGTCATTGAAATACAGTGTTCTTAACTTTAATCACTGTGTATCAAAACAACTGCTGGTTTCCAAAATTCCAATGCCTCGGCATCTTCTGTTAACATAATGACATCGGATAAGACCAATGATGTCAAACGTTATGACATATCAAAAGTCCTATGTATTAGTTATATCTGCTGCTTAGCTCATCTATAAGTATGCTAATTATTGGCGATGAGTATATTAACGCGTATACGTATTCGCGAATCTCTCTAGACTCTGAAAATGAAACATTTCGCGAATATTAAAACGTAGCTTAAATTGGTTTAAACAATATTTTATTCAACAATTTTATACATACATATACATAATACAGTGAATCAAAATAGGATCTGACAGTAAGCGTAACACTTATATGTAAGTCATCTTACGTATAGCTTAAATTATAAGGTGTAAACTGCCAACTGCAATGCTGAAAAACGTCGTATCAACGGTGATGCACTCTAAATCTGAAAACAACGTCGGGTAAACATTTACATTAATACGACATTCTTTCAGCGAGTTTCACTGTCTGGATCGTGATCCGGTACATCCTTTTTAGGAAACGGAACAGACCACCAAAGATGGCGGACCGGTTTACACACGTAAAATAGGTGCTTAGTCAAAAAGTTTTATCGAATTTCTTGACTCTATGTTGTACGGATCGGTCAAACGAGCCATATGAGCGGTCGAAGAATACATTTCTCCATATACAACATGCAGTGATGTGGTGCAAAGTATACACACCCGCCTGTATCGACATATTTTCAGGGTTTAATTTTCAGTGTTGACCCAGATATTTTCTTGACTTTTCTATGAAACGTTTTTCATATATTTTTGTCATTTTTATAAAATACGATGCCCAATTGAATTCTGTCCCAGACCCAGAAAACCGTGTTTAAATATCTTGTTTTATTGAGAAATATCAATTTTTATTTGCCGTGTAATTTGCATTTGTCACAGGAACATACTCTCTAGTTCAACACAAATTATGTGTCTGTGTGCTAGAAAATGGCAACAGAATATCTCGCAAAAATTCACGGAAATGTCAACGGATTTCGCCACATTAATGCCCGTTTGATATGGAGAAATGCATTCTTTGTTAGCTGATATGGCTTGTTTGACAGACGCATACGATATATATTTGAAACTTTAGTCAGAAAATTCGATGAAACGAAGCATCAACCTAGCGTATGTTAACCGGTCCGCCCTATTCGGTGGGGTTTCGTTTCCTTAAAAGGATGTTCCGGATCTCGATCCACACAGTGAGTTTGTTTTGCCGCAACTGCAATATTTGAGACACTCTATAATAAATTAATGTTTCATATACAATGTGCAGATTATTGGTGTAAAAGCCAAGTTTTAGATCAGCCTGCGCATAATCCTTGAATACTAATCAGCGCCTTTCCTCTTGTGTACGCGATGGATTCAGACATAACACATCATTAGGCTTTCTTTGTCACTTGAAAAGGTGTACATAATGGTAAGACAAACAAAAGTCTGTTCATTCTCTACGTTCAAAACGAAAATATTTTGACCATGAGGACATGGTGTAGTCTCCTTTCACATAGACTATTTAGATCGTAAGGGTATACAAAGTGAATTTGGTCACAAAGGCTGTCAAATTCGTTAGCCAAGGCTACTAAGTCCACTTTTTTCCTTACCTAAGGAACATAGTGGACATAGTACCCTTAGCTTGCGAAGATAACAGTCCATATAATCATACATGTTGATCAGGAGTTGGGCTGTACATCTACTAAGATAGCGTGTGCGAATGGCGAAGACTCAGGTAAACCTGTGCATTCATATCATCCCGGCCTATGTATATGGCAAACCACACTATTATGTGCTTTATTTCGTTAAATACTGCAAAAGAGATGGATGGATGGATGACTTGCGATTTTACTTTCTTTTCAAAAGTATTTCAGTCATATCAGGGCGATGGGACGGTGATAATGAAAAGATGTGTGCAATGGAACCCCGTTTACGGTAGGAAAGATTCTTGCCTCAAGCGGGACTTGAACCCGATCCGCTAGATCAGCAAGCGAGCGCTAAACCCACTGAGCTACTGGGACTCCTCTGCAAAAGAGAAGCTTACTGAAAGTGTGAACAATCAAGACTCTGATCAGTCTAAGCATCCTCGCAAATTTAAATAGTAAACGATTGGCGTCGCATGAAAATATACTTTATTGCATTTTCAAAAAAGACAATACTCAGATCAGTCTGGGCAACTGGTCAGGCATAGGTTAAGCGCCGACCTGCTGATATAACGGTCCAGAGCTCGATTCCCGGAGGCGGAAATCTTTAATCGTAAACCGGGTTTCATTGCACAGAGCCTTACATTAGCACCCTCCTATCTTCCTGATGTGTCTGAAATACTGCTGAAAAGGACGTAAAATTGCAAGTCATCTTTTCATTCCTTTTAGATCGGTTGTATAAAGGTAGGTAATATGGCTAGCCACGTGCGCCTATTAATGGGTATACCGCTTGTCCAACCCTTGTTCACTATAACTTTACATTGTACGAATATTTGCAAGTTTTGTTTTAGCTGAATAGCTGATTGACGGTACTTTGGCTGTAACGTAAATGACAAAATAATACCATAATTAAACTAAGTTGCGTTTATTTTGAGAGAGAGATAGAAATTATAAAAGAAGTGTGTTTTCATTGAGGGTCTGTATATACATGTGCACAATGTTAAATTGAGTGCAACCTGTAGTAACTAATAGAATATCTGAATAGATGATTTGAAACAGTTTGGCTATAAATGACAAAATGTGCATCACTGTTTGTTTTCTTTTCTCAGAGTAAAGTGAGTAAAGCGATTTGATTGGTCAGTTGTTTTTGGGATTACGACCCTTTGAGATAGTATTTCAGTCCAAATCGACCTGTCTCTCAGAGAGAGAGAGAGAGAGAGAGAGAGAGAGAGAGAGAGAGAGCAAACAACCCTCATCCCGCACCTACTGCAAGCAGGGCCTCGCGCTAAATTCTGCCAATTTCAGTAGGGCGCCCCGATGCCAAATATTTCAGGAAGTTTTCGCCCACCACATCATTTCCTACAAAATTCCGAGACATAGAGTACATGTATATGTCATACACCAAGCATAAGTCGTGGCAAAGTCTTTACTGCAAAGGAACCTAAATAGCACAGTCTGTTAAGTGCTAGCATACTGTGCTAGCGATAATGGTTCGAGTCCCGCCGATGGCAGAATTCTTCACACCGAAAACGGGGTTTTATTGCATACAGCCTTTCATTATCGTCCTGCCATCGTTTTGATATGACCGAAACACCGCTGAAAAAGATGTTAAACAATATTATCAATCTATCCATCATCTTTACTGCAAAGTATATGTAATGCTCCATATTTATTATTTCGTCATCCTGACTGAAAATACTGGTTAGTTTAGTGTCAAAGGCATCTCTACGATTTAGTTTCTCCCAAGACAATAGCGTATTTTTACAGTGTTTTCAGGACAATTACATATTTGTCAGTCTGTTATTTTACTTCGTTTGTGTTTGAACAGCATGACACCAAATCTAACGTTTATTTTTGAGTCACCTACGATGTCACAATAACTTCAATGCAAACTTGCCATTTTCAAAAGAGTATTATCTACCAGAAATTGGTTTGTAAATGTATTTGTAGTTTTCCAGTTACAATAGGTGTTTCCTGATTGCTTGAATAATTTGTAATGGCGTAATGGCCCAGCATACATGTTTAGTATATTTTGTAATAGAAAATTAAATTGTGATAATGACGTTGCGCTTCGATTTTCGGCAAATAATAATAAAATAATTAAAGCTCGATATATTATATTTTTGTTCTCGTGGGTGTGAGATGCATGTAGAACAACCCGTCACAGGGCCGACTTTAATGTCGTAAAGAGCTATTATCGAGTACTATTGCACTTTGTCTGCGGCAGTTGTCATTGTTTCATGAAGGGAGTCCATTTATCAGGACACTTCGGAAAAACTAAATTCATAGTCAAATTTACGATTCGTTTTCTGAAGTGTCCTGGTTACTGGCTTCATTTCAAACATTGACGGCATCAGCTAAAGGCAAAGTACGGATAACTGCTCTTTACGACAGTAAAATCGGCCTCCTAAGACCTGAGATATAACTGATTTTCTTATATTGCTTAAGGTAATTCTCTTTCAAAAATTAGATGTTTTAAGTTATAATTACATACGTTTGTCACCCTGACTAAATAAATATTCTAAACGTTTCAAAATACGTTAAAAATAACCTATCTAATTTTCGTATAAAACTAATGACTGCGAGAGACAAAGAGGATCTTACACGAGTGGTCATTTCATATGAAAGGACTTCTATGGTTAAGGCGTGAATTTTCCCCATGATTAAAAAGTTATAAGGATTACTGACTTCTGCTTTGCATTTATGACTATGACATGTAACTTGCATGACAAATGAATTTTCAACTGTTTGTGTCTATGTAAAGTACGTTAAACATACGTTGACGTTGACGTCATTGTTGAGATAAATTGTAAATAATCCTCAAACTGATCGTTGAAATAATGTTTTATTGTATACATTTCACCCTTTTTTGACTTGTATTACTTACATAACAGACAACACTGAATAGTTTTGACTATATGTATGTGACCTTGACCTCATTTCAAGGTCATGGTACACAATATAATCCTTGAAGATCACAGTGCTACTGCTGACCATTCTGTTTCTTTGGCTTACTGAGTATCGTTCCCCCCCCCCCCCCCCCCCACCCCCGTGACCCAGCTTCCAACTCATATATATTACGTACTTGCATCGCATAAGTCTGCTGCATAAAGGAAATGCTGGGTCACGGGGGGGGGGGGGGCGGGGGGGGGGGAAGTACTTGTACTTTAATTATAATGAAGCGTTCTATTTTGGCCGTTTTGACCGGACGTGTAACTATGGTTTTGCATGTTTAAATGCCAGTCAGGCGTAACAAGAAGAAAATCATTGCTTTGTATTGTGATATGCATGTATTTAGCATGCATTTTTGACAAAAATGTATCGAATGAATGACGGGTTTCAATACTTTTATTACCTCAGAAGATGAGGTATGCGAAAACCTTGAATTTAGGGTAGGTAGGGTCAGAATGGATTATCTCCCCATGTCTTTGGGGCTTAATCACAAATGATCTGATTTCATACGGTTTACATATTTGTGGAAGCTCTGCTAAGAAAAAATTGCACACTTTATACTTGTGAAAATTCGGACCTGTCGCGCCGGTCTAATGGGGAAAATCCTCGCCTTAATCATAGAAGTCCTTTATGAAACGAGCCTTCGGCGAGTTTCAGTAATTTCATATGAAATGACCACGAGTGTAAGATTCTGTTTATCATATGATCCATATAAATGGGGTTTTAACGCCTTCAAACTGCACATCATTTCAATAAGAAAACGCATTGTTGACATGGACGTTGTCAATGACGTTACGTGTACGCGCCAAAGTGTTATTACACGTGTGGTCATACGATTTTTATGACATGACGTTAGCCACTGAATAACAGCGACTTCATATGATAAATGTAATTATGAGATTTACAATTTGCATATCCAGTTAGACTTATCTACAAGCATGTAATTTGATATTTGATATTGTGTGTTCTAACACAGTGCGCCTATAGAAGCAATGGAAAGTTTTCGTGTTTTATTGTGCAACAGTTCACTGTCTCGGAGCGCGTGAGACTAATTACTGACGTCACTGGCATAACTGACGTTATTTTGTGACGTTTTGAGATGTCAGACGGTGTAACGTCTCTATTTTTTGCTGAAATTGCCATTGAAACGTACGTTTACCGCGCTTGTGATATGATCTACTTCACAACTGACCGCCAAATAGTGCTTATTACTCAACAATTCACTGCTAGAGCTGATTTATTTTTTAAATAAAAATGATAAATTAAACATTCAACTAAGGGTGGTGCTGCCATTCGGTTAAAATGTTTATGTAAGCAGTTGTAACCAAAACCGCAAATATTAACCGCCTTCTCACAGAAAAAAAAAAAAAACTTTTTTGATATTTTACAAACTTCGAAATTTCAATGTTCAGGCATGACGGTATAGGAGCTCACCATGTGCACAAGAATGAGGCAACTCGATAAGATCATCGATGGGTGGGATTTTTTTTAAAGTTTTACCCTTAATGTCGCTAAAACTAATTAAGATAATAAGATGCGGATTTTCCATATTCAACTGCGCACAGTAAAGCACTTTCATTTTACAATTAATGAATGAGCATGTTCTAAAACAACTGACCATTTAGAGCAATGAGCGATCGCAAGGGTTAACATGTTTTACGTGTCCTTTGAAGAAAGAAGTTGTAATCAGAACGTTATTTGTTATTTTAATTTTAACTACTGATACAACGACAGTAAATTAATCTGTTTGCACTGCAGCCAATATGATAAATACTGTGAAAATGTGGAACGAATTGAATATAATTAAAACTAGCTATGATGTGAAGGGCCGAACCGATTATCTTTCAAAGGTAAAAGAAACATCTGGAAACGTACAGTGTAATAAATACTGAATTAATATATGGGTCATTAGCACAAAGTCTTAATGGGATATCTACATTGGCGCTTATTTCAGCCAATAGTATTTGATTACCCGACAAAAACTGCGACGATTCCATTGGTTGAAGAAGACCGCATATCTTCTGATCATACTGATGCAAATTAGTTCAGTCTGTTATTGGTAGAACAACACAAGACTTGGAATGTAGTGATTATATACCGCCGTAAAATAAGCATATTTTGTGTCGGTCTTTGGAAACATCACGTCATAATTTTGAAAATTAATATTTAAATAATTAAGTGGAGGAAGTTAAGCTTATACATGTAATATAGATTACGGTGGAATCAGTCATACGTTCATTTGAGCCACGACACGAGAAAACCAACTTAGTGGTTGTGCGCCCAGCGCAGATTCAGATCAGCCTGGACATCCGTCCAGTCTGATCAGAGTCTTCGCTGTCCGCCTAAAGGTAGCATAGACCCTTAGCTACCCTTTAAGCGCTAAGGGTAGAGTCTGATCGGACTTGGCGGATGTCCAGGCTGATCTGAGTCTACACTGGGTGCACAACCACTTTGCTGATTTTCTCGTGTCGCGGCTCATTTATGAATACATGTATATTGTTTCATCGTAAACTCAAACAATTAAAAAGTCCGTTATAAGGGTATTTGTCGAATTTTATTGCATGACAGAGACGCTAGACGATATGCATTAATTTTTTTCACATTTATAATATTTAGCGTGAATAGCTTATCCACAAGACAATTAAAACAATTTGACCTAATATTCCTCTTCCTTACCCAAAATGAATAACATATGCCCACCTCTCCAAAGCCCAGTAAATGATATGCAAATGTTCATATGAACACTATATTTGATATCCCAAACTATTGGGTAAATACCAAGATAAACACATGATTTGGCATCTGTAGGCATATTGGAAAAAACTAATGTGCCATTAATATTTACATAGCATTGCAAATGTTGTTTCTCATACTATATTTACCATACGTGCACACGTTTGCAAAATATAACATTTGAAGTTTGCAGCGAATATAGCAAATGTATGTCCATACAAGCTTTTGATAAAATGTATGCATAGCGTGCAACGTGTGTAAATATTAAACATTTACATACATTTCCAAATGAACAAACTAAACATAAATACATTTGTTTACTTTTAATTTGATTTTAGTGTAAATATGTCGTATTTGTCTATGTTTAACATTATTTTACCGAGAAAGCAAATTTTCAAGCATTTTAATGTGTAACATTTATTTGTATATACAAACGCATGAACTTAAACATTTCGATTTTACAATAAATTTGCATACCTGCTAAAACAGGTTTGAGTACGTTAAGTTTGATTGTCATTTAAAAGGTAAAGAAATGTTAGTAAAGCATCGTATTTTGGCTACATTTGAGTATGTAGGTAAATATATATTTGACATATATTTAACAATATTTGTAGTGCTAAGTAACTACTGACATGCTTATCAATTTACATAGTACGTAAATGTGTGTCACTTTCGCATATTTGCTAGCCTACAGAAACTCAAAGATGCTGATAAATTTACACCGACTCGTAAAAGATGGTAAATATGTGTATTTTCATACTCTGCGCCCCTCTAGTTTATACTACGTAAAGTGCGGCGCTTACGGCTTACCTCTAGGTATGCGCACATACGTAAATTTGATCATTTACGACAGGTAAATATAAGTCAAATTACCGCAAATGAAAGGCAAACGTATGCAAATAATTGCAAATACCGGCGTTTTCATATATTTGATACATGTTTGATCAGCTGCGTAAAACGGACTTTTCATGCAGTGTATAGTGGCATACTTTTCCGAAATTCTTCACATCCTAAAAGGTTGGTATGAGCTAAAAGCTTGATGGAATTAAATGAAAATCAAAAACAAATAGGCAATACTCAGGAATAAATACAAAGTGCGTAGGTCTTAGAAATGCTTAAAACAACTTTACAAAAGCTATTTGGTACGTTTATAAGATACAAATTAATGAGTTACGAAAATATTCCAGTTGGCATTATTCAAGCAATCTGAATAATCTGAAGATGAAACATATATGAGTCAAATTTCGACTAACTTTGCTCCTGCGCCGCTACAAAACAGATCAATATGTGTTTCATTGCAAACATATTTCTGAACAAATTTCTGTATCCATCCGATAGGCGTTTGGCGAGATATTTACATTTTATACAAAGTATACAATTAGCATAAAATCAATGATGTATCTTGACTTGCTGTTAATAAAATGTAAAGAAAATATTACTTTCCTACGAAAGCCAAGCACCTTACTGATGTGCACATTATTCGTATGAAGGTAAATGTCGGTATACTATAAGCCAGGTAAAAGAAAATATCACTATCCATTAGGTCTAGTTAGAGAAAAAAGCAAAGTCATTTGCCTCTTTTCTCAGAAACCAATACAATCAGTTCAATATCCCGCCCTCAAAACAAAAAGGGAAAAAAGGTACACCAGTTCACGAAACAAACACACGGTAAACGGAATGAAGAGCTCTTCACTAGACAGGTGGTCATTCAGCTTTCAAATCTGAATATACCATTCACAGCACAGGTGATTGTTGTCGATTTTTTTTTTGTTGCTTTACGTCCACGGATAACAGCTATGGTCATGTTTGGACTGCCACTTACCCTAACTACACTATTCGTACACAGGCTAAGACCGTCTAAGCGGTAAACCAGTACTTAGTAAACATACTTTCCCCAGTAACTGACAACTACCCTTTTTGAATCAGAGGAAGGAGAAACGAAAGAATTTGGCCTGATCAGGAATCGATCCCGGGACCTCTGGCATTTGGGTCAGTCGCGCTTCCGGCTGCGTTACTAAAGCACTCTCTTGGATAACCAGAACAAGTGACAGTAAAGTGTGTTCTATTTTAAATTCCAACCAAAACGGAAAACAAATTATGCTGCCTCTTAGCTATTGAGCTCGGGAAGTTATATGACATTTTAATTAACAAGATAAATCGGATTATTATTAGGTGATAACAAAAAATTGTTTCACTATAAAAATTACTATTTCGATCCTTCAAAAACATTAAGTTCATTTTATTGAATTATTAATTCGATATATTGAAAAAATCAACAATAATAAATATTTCGATTTGCCGCAATACATGTAATTAATTTGAAATATCAAATAATTCAGTCGATATAATAATAGTTATAGTAATAAAAATAACTACTCTATATCAACAAAATAATATCAATACATCAAATTTATTATTATAACATCGAATTAATATTTCATTACCAGGAATTATATAATTGAGATATCAGAACAGAACAGAACAGAAGTTTCATTCACACACAAACTATACAGTTTCTAGCCCATCAAAATACATTTAGAATACACACATAGATCACACAATCACACATTAAATGGCTGTCACTTGGAATAAACGGAATTTTTATAGACAATTTGGTGCTGTTATATCAGGTAACAGTACAAAATGTGATACAGCTGAATTCGTTCAATAACGGATGCAATATGTATTCGTACTGGAGGATGAAGTCCATACTTGTTAACTCTTAAATTCATGGAATGATCAATTAATCCACCAAGCGGGCCAACGATGTTGAAACAACGCAGCATTACGTGGCATCGACGTCAATGCAACGTTCGAGACGTCGCATCGACGGTGATAAGACGCCAAAAACGCTGCATCAACAACATTTGCCCACTGACAAATCAGAATGACTTACCTCATGTATAAAACTATATCAAAAGGTTAAGTCATAAATATTCATATACTTATTTTCCTAAGTTTCTTAAAATAGTTATTTGATTACTTTGCATTAGCTTCATAAAGGACAAGGTTCACGAAGGACCAAAATCGGCCCTATGTCAGAAATTGATGAAATTTTACTATATCATATTTATATGTTTCCTGCGATTGAAAATGGATTTTTTTTAGTCTCGCGTGTTATTTGCACAATTGTGACGTCATTAAACTACCCTACCCCACGCGACGCACTTAATGATTTTATGACGTTAACGACGTTATTCAACTTATAAGTTTGCTGTGTAGCGCTTTTCCGTTTGCTCTGTGTTGCCACTCTTTAACGAGGTCGATAAGATGTTGCTATACATTCTGTGGGAGCTCGTATGTATATCTTAATCTTTATAATTCACTTCAACCACCCCCTCCCCCCCCCCCCCACACACACACACACACACACACCTACTCCGCCATCGCTTTTGTCCTGCGTGAAGGTTTTACATTTGATATTGACGGTTGAAGAACTTGGAAAGTCTGTGGATTTCAATATTTGCTATACTATCATATTTGATAAGGCACTATTATTTCTGAGTCCGGTGTAAGCTTTTGTTTAGAATTTTGTCCGCAAATTAAAATTTTGTTACATGTACGTACGCTTTATTTTGCGGACAAAATGCGAAGCGCAAACTAATTCCGAGCAAAACTGCTGTTTGTCATTCATGACAATTTATTTGACAATTTGTTTATATTTGTATCAGATTAGTTTTGTTTGCTTTGGAATTCTGATGTTCTGAGAAGAAATAACAATAATACTAATAATAAACAGATATTCTTTCCTATGTCGTTATCCGTCAAAATGCGGCACATACTTAAGTGCTTGTGGACGGACGATGGTGCCGGGTAGTTTTCAGTGAGAAGGAGTCCGACTAATTTGATGAACAGTGGAGCAAGGGCCTACTGTGCATCTAGTAGGTGCGGTGGGGATTTTTCGGACATTTTATTCTCCCCTAGCATGTCTTTTCTTTCTCCGTCTCTCTGGGTGATGGCTCGATGTATACAATGTAGACTGAAATATTTCAGGAAGCGAAAATCCTTGGGGTTCCACTACACACAATCTATCGATATCATTCTCCATACAGGCTGATATGACTTAAATATTGTTGAAACGGACATAAAATCAAAAGTAATCAATCATGCGAGACTAAATTCTGACCTGTTTTGGTAACCACCCACAAAAATTTAACACTAGCAATTCAACGAGGGATCATAGATTTAAGAGCATTTTATTTTTTTTCCCCACTAAAATAATTGCTTAAATATTCTTTTATAGTAAAAAGTGAAATGCACTTTTTTCATTTGAATTTTTTTGTCATCTACATGTAAATGAAAAATATATCGAATTCAAAGTCTCTTCTTTCAATACGGGAGAACACGGACAGACTAGGTGCCAGGAGGTGCATCTGATGGATTCGTTCCCTTGAGCCTTATGGGAAACCTCGTTTTGAGAGCTGGAAAAAAGAAAATAATAATAATAATGATAATAAAGAAATTAAAATAAATTACAATAAAAATATGCACGAATATACCACGTACAGAATCGCAAATTCCGAATGTTCCGTTAGGATATTGAACCAACCGACAACAACAGATGATTTGAAGAACAAAGTGGAATGTCATCGGGAGCTTCGTTAAATAAATATTTGAAAACAGTCATCGCGAAATGGCAATAATGGAATTTGAATAAAAGCATATGCACACTTTTCATGATTGCACTTTTATAGGTCTTATATTTAGATATTTATTTGTCTGAAAGAAATGTACATTAACGTAAAACCATTCTTTAATTGATGCACGTTTCAAGCACAGCTCGACATGCAGCTAAACTATCCTTTCGTTCATGCAATCTGTGGCCAAATTGCGGGAAGCTGCAAGTGATAAAAATATTGGTACGGTATCGCATTCCACAAGTTTATGACATTAATCTTTGATGTACAGACCCAGATCAGACTGCTCCTGGGTCTACTTTGTGCGCTATTCCATCTACATCTATGAGGTACATTACTAAAATGAAAAAAAATCTTCAATTTTAGGACAGTTACAGTAATTATTGCAGGTTTCCTCAGTGTTTAGATTTTAAAACTTTACGGATTTACGGTCCCTGTCTTGATCACTAGTAAACTAATGATAACAATAGACGTGTTTGGTTTGCTTGCACCATCAAACTAGTGCATGGAAGCGGAAAGTTGGTGTGTTTGGTGAGAGGGGGGGGGGGGGTATGGAAGGATAGATGATTGCGATTTTAAATTCTTTTTAACCGTATTTCAGTCATATCAGGACGCTGGGCGGGTGATAATGAAAGACTGTGTGCAATACAAACCCGTTTACGGCTCAGCTGAAAAGATTTCCGCTTTCAGCGAACCTCGAATCTGTCATCGCTAAATCATCAGGCCAGGCGCTTAACCTTCTTGGCTATTTGTTGGGGATGGGGGCTGTTTTTCGGGACGAGAGGCGAGTAAGGGGCGGGGAGGCGGATCATCACTGTTTATGCGTGTATACAAAAAAAACTTCTTTTCAGCCTATTCATTATTTAACATTCTCTTTTTTGTTTTTTTTTTATTGATAACTTTTCCTTTTTCGTCCACTGCTTTTACAAAGAACAGCGATGGACACAGTATTCATCTTTCCGTAGTTCCATATCCCCCGACCCTTTTGACAGACGGTACTTAAATACACCTCCTGCAGCTTGTCATGAATCAGTCTGAAATTTTGCAGGCTTCTGGTCTGCAAATTCCCATGTGTGTTGGGCGTTATGGTTACATCTCTTTTGCAAACGGGCATCAGAAGACCAATCTAGCAGGTGCCTTATTTACGCCATTTCTTTTACCGGTTTCCGATTTGCATTTATCATTCTGGAGCTCACATCACATACTTCTTTTCAATGCAAAAGGGAGCCCTAGCCGGTAGCTCAGTGGGTTAAGCTCTGGCCTATTGATCTAGCGGACCGGGTTCGAATCCCGCTTTAGGCGAGAATCTTTCCTAACGTAAACGGGGTTCCATTGCACACAGCCTTTCATTATCAGAATCCCATCGTCTTGATACAACTGAAATACTGTTGAAAAGGACGTAAACTTTAAGTCATCCGTCCATCTATCCATTTACATGTACGGTAAATATGCATATTATGGTTAGTGGAATAATGGTTGGAGATTTTTATCACTTTTCTCGCTTTGCAAATTTAATTGCTTTCTCACCCGCAACATTGCTTCTTTTACTATATTCAGTGGACTCCCTTACACCCTACTCATACTTCTGATGCTATATTTGGATCAGTAAAACAGAGCCGCAAATCCTTCTAGCTTATTTCAGACATGGGTGCCAAGCTGTCTGGTATGTGCTCCCATCTTCCCGCTCGTCCGGAGGATTTGGAAGTGAAAGCCGTTTTCCCCGTAGATCAATGTTTCTCGCCGAATTCGCTGACTTTATTTTGGGCGGAGCAAAGCTAGAATACCGTAACAATCCTAATAAATACCCCTGCTCTAATAAACGCCCCCTTCAATAATGTTATATTATCTTGCATGAAAACCTTGTTTGCTTCTCTGGATTAGGTAGAACTTTGATATGGGGTCCACTCTTGAAGGAAAGAATTGCTCCTAGAAGAGCGAATTATTTCCTTTAAGAGTTGAACCCCACCCATACTGAGAAGGGAGCCAAAAATTTAGAGAATACACTTTAACCAAACTACTGTTTATTAGAGGTATTTTGCTGATTTATTACGATTTCGTCCATCCTCCCCCCTTCCTCACTTAAGTAAATTGCAACGGCCTCGGGACGTTAATATGATTTATATGGTTTTTACCTATTTACCGGCAAATTAACCTTGAATAATCAGCTGTCTCTCAGGGCAAGGTACTCTCTGCCAGTGACGTCACCCAATGCTACATTGTGACGTAAAAATCGTGACGTTACAACTTGGCGCGTCTTTCTCAGTTATTTGTCATTGTCGCGTAATTTTCGGAAGCGGTGATTTCTCTCTGCTGAGAACAGCGATTTCATCGGCTTTTCGAATGAAATATCATATCCATTTCTTTTCTGCTGATCACGTTTTATATTGTCCTGATGGAATCAGTTCCTTTCTGATTATATTCATCCCAAAATCAAACGAACTTCGGCAGCGTTAGTAGAAAAGAACGAAGAGGCACATTTACATTTAGTTTTTATTAGACCATGAAGTCCCAACTTCGACACCTTTAAATTTTTACGAGATATTCTTTATTCATTTAAGAGTCATCCTGCCAAATATTAAGGTGTCGCATGAGGGACTTCATATTTTTCAACTGACTTTTACATGTGCAAATATGAAAAAATGACAAATTTCAGGCGTTAGGGGGTCCGATTGGATAGAGCTCTATCACACCCAAGGCAATTCTGGTAAATGTTTCATGGGTAGTTGTGGAGACAAACTATTGTATAATATAAAAACGTACAAAATGAAACAAATTTCACATATTGCTGAAATGGGAATTTACAGGGCCAAAATGTAGGATTCGTGAATTCAGCCCTTTATAAACATTTGGTCGTAAATGATAAAACGGACGGATATATTTTTGCTAATATGAGTATACACAGGATACATGAACACAAAAATGACTCATCCTCTATGTCAGATTTGTCGCATAGAGTACATAAACTTAAAGCTCTATCTACCCTATTTTGTGAATAGCGACCAGTTTCTATAGGTAACTGATGCGCAAATAGTCTCAACTGAGATAAAACAATTCTGAATGTTTTAGGTAATACGCTAAGATAGTGCTGAAGTTCGAATGACTTCTTAAAGCTTTGATACACAATAAGTGGCCTACTGTTTTCGATATCGTCATACCAGGTTTGTTTAAATACATCTATGACGTTTTGTTAAAAATGCAATGCAAATGGAACGTGTTTAAATTAACTGAAAATGGATTAGTCCAAACATAGAAAAATCCATAATTATCCAATAAAGTTTTAACACCTTTTGCCCAGTTAGCCTTACCATTTTCACAAGACGCTATCAATAAATTGTAAAGATTCGAAATCAAAAAATTGTTAGACTGCAATATGTGGCACCAGAATTTAATAACTCGTAAGTATCTATTAATAAATAAAGGATATCGAAATGATAATGTCCATGTATCGAAATAAGAATTTGGTGTATCTAAGTAATCACATGATTAATCAACCGAATTAATTATTTAGATATCCATTTCGTTTCATTGAAATAATTATTCGGTGTAACAAATGTTATAAAACGTGAAGCATGACATATCACGTCCCGTATTCCGTACTGTTTACGACAATTATGTCGATGAATGTACAAACAAATCTTGCACTTATGTCATCCTTTACAAATGTGATGAAATGATGCTGCACGTACGTTAATGTTCTTTAACATGTGGGATAGTATAGAATGCTTAGATTCTGAGAACATAAAACTAAGATGATTGATGGCTGGGTACATCTGACCGTGATGTGGTTAGCTGCATACCAGGATGTAAAAAGGAGATACCCAACCCTACAAAGAGCAACCCAACCAGGCTTCCGAAAGAAGAACATACGAACGCAAACGACGACACAGAACAGTAACGCATGACCAATAATACACAAATATATAAAAAGATGTTTATATACTGGATCGTTTTTTTTTATTTAAACTACAGTACAAAACGGGAAGCAACGTGGACACTTCACAAATGACCATAACTCTTGGAAACGAACAAACAGAAAATACAAAAATTATAAGGTAAACATCCTTTGCCGAGCTTCTGCCTATGTTTATAAAAATGTTATATATGCAACTATATTTCACGTCATTCTGGTAACTTTATTTTTTTTCAGGACTCCTTGCACTCGTTGCTTTGGGGCTTGCAGTATTTGTCATCTTACTTCGTCGAGGCCACTTTCAACCAGTCCGGAGAGGACTTACACGTGCCAAAACTGTCGTCACCCAAAGAGCAAGACAAACATTATACGGTGTAGGAACATCTTTTGGAGGCGTCAACAACTATGCATATAGTGTAATATAATCTGTTTCAAGGGAAAAGGAGCTTTTTGGCGTGAACAAACAAAATGGCATAGATCAGCTAAATAGTGCATTGGAATGTTTCATTTGATTTTCTACTGCATTATAAAGTTTGGCTTGGTTTCCAGTAGAAATGCTGAATCAAATACTTTGCTGCGCAGACAGATCAGTGCCTTCCCGTTTGCATCCGCTTAAAGCACCTTTGCTCAAAGTACAACTCTGAAATATAATTACTAAAATGATATTAAGGCGTATGTGTTTACCGGTTTGTTTTCCCGTCATAATTCTTATTTATTTATTTGTTTTTTTTTATTTATTTATTTTTTTTATTTGCTCCTAGACGTTTAAAAGCTTTCCCTATTGAGAACTGACGCAAAACCGAGATTGGCAGAGTAAATAATTAGGAAATGATCAGAAATTAATGCAATCAAATCCCACATCCCGCTCTCAAAACCAAAAGGAAAAGAAACACACATACAAAAACTGACAAAAGTTCACGAAAGACACGCACGGTAAAGTGAATGAGAACTCTTACCCAAAGCAGCTGCAATATTTATTTGTACCTTTTTCTTGTATTCTTAATTACAAAACATAACAAAACGGAAAGCAGAATGGTCATCTGTGTAGGTAACCAGACTGCTAGAGACCATAGACAAGCGAACATAACACTATGCTTCCTAGGAACGCCTATCCATTTCCCTTAACTTCATATTTTAAACTGCTGTTAGGTAACGCATGTATGTGCTGTTTTCTGTTTAAATACTAAGATGTAAGTTACACACCAAGGTCATTTATGAAAACAGACAAACACTCAAATACTAGCTGAGATCAGATTTGGTCACTTGCAAAAAGTGCAAATCGACATACAAATCAAAACGTCGTTAGTCATGAAGTCATGCCTCAATTCAATTTTACTATGCCACATTTTTGTACATGCACTTTGGGTGAAATGGAACATTTAGAATGTCTGACCAGTGCTGAAATAAATATGGGCATTCAAAAATTGTATTTCCTTTTGCTTCTAAGTATATTTAGTTTGGTGAAACGAATAATTGCACACTGCGTTCCACGTTACAGCTCTTTCGTAAATTTAGGAGACTGCAGACAGTTCAGTATTATATGTTGTTTTAATATGATTTCGAATATGCTTGTCCGTCTTAATGTCAAAAGAAAGCAGATAATTTTATAATCGAAACAACACAGAGTGGAGAAAAGGGCAATGATTAAGAACGAATTCAGTCGAATTCCACATCCTGCCCTGAACAGCAAATGGAAAAAGGACATCTACAACCAAGACGACCCTTAAATAAACAGCACAGCGAAAAGCAAAGGGGCAGCGCTTTCCCAATAGATGACCACATGTCTCTCCTAAATATTTTGGACCAATATAATCCAGGACAAAAAGAAAGCGGACAAACTATTACAACTAAAATGAACCAGAACAGAAGCTACTTGGAACGCTCAGTTATATATTACTGGGATAGGGCTTAAACCGGTTTTACGCTCGAGCAACCTCACTCTATAAATCTGCAGCGGCTCATCTTTACCCGACGTATGCGGAAAAAAAGCTTTCATCCGTCCGTGCGTGCATGCGTCCATGTACCCGTGCGTCCGTGCATCCGTGTGTTGGTGCGCCGTCGGTCCGTCCCATATCTTTTGTCCGCAACTCCTGGACACCTCATCCAATTTTCTTGAAAATTTGCACGTTTTCTTGCTCTTGTATGAAGTTGTGCACGTGATTATGGATTTCTGATTCAATCATTTTTGACGGACTTACAGCCCTTTGGACTTAAAATTTCCAAATAAATGTTGTGTTCACAAATCCTCCTAGACGCCTTATCCGATTTTCCTAAAACTTTGCAGGTCTTCTTGCTCTGATATGAACATGAGTATGTCGTTTTAGATTTTCGATTCAATCAGTTTTTGAAAGAGTCACAGCTCTCTTGAACTTTGAATTCCTATATCAAAAGCTTGTGTCCGCAATTGCATGTAAATGCCTTGAACGTTTGAACTGTTATATGAAGATATAAATATGAGTTGTAATTTTGGTAGCGTTACATCCGTTTTTGGACTTAGAATTTCCTTACAAAAGCTTATGCCCGGAACTCGTCTTGGACGCCTCACCCGATTTTCTTGAAACTTTGCAAGATTTTTTTGCTAATATGAAGATATTCATGTGAGTTTGGATTTTTAGTTCGATCAGTTTTGATGGTGTTACAGCTGTTTTGGAACTAGGATTACCATATAACTGACTTAGACCTTGTGGCTGCAAATCCTACCACATCTTTCGTCAAACTAATTTGACATTTTAAAGGTTTTGCAATGATTTAAAGGTGTGCAAGCGGTTTCAGATCTTTTTTATTTTCATTTTTTGAGAGAGTTATGCCCCTTTTTAGACTCTTGCAGTTTTCTCCATATTATAAAGCCTTTAGCCTAGAGAATTGATTTCTGGTATACTGGTACTAATTGATGTGTTGGTTATTCTGATGATGGTTGATTAATACTGTGTCCTTCATTTACAAAGTAAGTCTCCATTTTTTGGTCGTAGATTTATTGTCACATTTTTGTGTTATAAGTTAAAATATTTCATGCGAAATTTTAGATTTATATGGTGCAAAATAAGAAATATGTGAATAATCAAAAAGTGTATCTAGGGGTCACGCAGGGGACAAACTTAATCGGCTGATTAAGGTAGATAGCCCTTTTATACAGGTTCAGTTGCATGTATTTTGGTTCAAGGGATACTAGGAAGGTGCCTGCTAAAAACAAACGTCCCCTTTACAGTGACTTTTTCGTGCAATGTTGACTGCTTTTTCTTTTGCCGCTGAGTATATAAGAAGAAGGTATTTAGTGATTGGTAATTGTGAAGCCATTAATAGAAAAAGGGCTATTTTATTGCCTTTCAGTATTAAAGTAACACGTTTTGTTGATCTATTGGTTTGAAGTAACCAACTTCGGCACCATACCCGTCCCTGCATTGCCATGCTACCGGCTTAAAAAGCCTATCCTGATAATGTTTAAAAATGATGATATATGAATTCTAATTCTCTTCGTGATCAAAATTCTCCTTGTTTTTGAGTTGCATCGCCAGAAGGGCGTGTGAGGCTTAGCGCATAAAATGTTAAGCGCATGTAAACAACTGTACTTTGACCACTTTTACTTTGTAAGCAAGCAGTTGCTTAAACTGAAGTTACCGTCCATTCGAAGACAGAAACCTTTCTTATGCAATACCGTTGTTGTACGTCAAGTATTGTTGTCATCTGTAAACCGCATTAATCCTAACAAATGCCCCTGCTTTAATTAATGCTCTCGGCCTTATTTCCGAAAAAAATATGTTTCATTGACTAAACGACCTGTTCTTAAATAAAACCTTTGCTTTTTCCTGAAAGTAATGCTAAAAACTTGCATGAATTCCTGCTTGCCTCTCTGGATGAGATGTTGGCTACTCTGCAATCTGCAATGAAAGAATTTGCTCTTGGAGAGCATTTGCTCCCAAGGAGCATATTCTTTCTATTACGAGTTGGCCCCTACTGGCAAGGGAGGCATAATAGTAGAGTTGTTTCTTCAGCAAGTACATGTATACTCATTCACATGTATATTGTTTGTAAGAGGTATTATGAAGTGGCTATTTTACCACGATTTAGGCTATAAATAAAGCTCTACGCCACCTTTTGTAAAATGCAACGTCCCGGAGCGTTTCAGTAGAATTAATTTAGAATCGTTTCCTGTTTGCTACACTGCCTAAGATAGATAATTGGTCTAAAAGATTTTTTGTATGCTTTATTTAATTCGTATTGCGTACATAATTTTAGATTGATGTGTCTGATATAACAATGTACGCTGCATGATGTCGTTTGCATTTCTCCCTTCTTCTTTCGGTTTCTCGGATGGGATGTGTTTTCTTTTGTGTCATTTCCCACTTATATTCGTATATATTGCAACATAAATGCAGTTGTTTATGTTTAAAGCAATTATTACCAATTTTATTCACAGAAACATGCATCCGATGGAGATGAACTATACGTATACGGGGCAATGGATTTCAGTGAGCCACAGAGCTGGCATATACGAAGAAGTGACATAGCGTTTGAATCCATTATAAAAGAAGGCCGTTTTGCTATCTACAAAGCAACGCTAAAGCAAAACAGAAAATCACACAGTACCGTGGTGGCCAAAACACTAAAGGGTAAGGTTCTGCTGTTTGCATAACAACACTGCAAATTTTGTTACTTTATATTTGAAATTTTATCAGTACTAATATAATTTTACATATCTCGTAACAATGTGAATTCCTGAATCTTGGTCAACTCCTGGAGACCGTAAATTCTTCAATGGGTATTTGTGTATTTTGTTTATATGATCTTTGCATCAGTGAGCATTTTTGATATAACGCCCAACAGTAATAAAACACACGTTATGTAAGAGGCAGCATACAGAAACAAAGAAAAATGTGGGAATGTTATTTTAACATCAGACAATATTTTTGTATATTTTGAGAGGGTTTCACAGAAGATGATGAGACGTTAATAAAGGCCAAAATCAACTTCACTGCGACAGTTGTTGGCAGTCATCCTAATGTTCTGAAGTTCTTGGGCGCTGTAGTGGATGATCCAGGAAGTATGACTTAATTCACATTTATTATTTCAGACTTACATTTAAGTTTCATGGTAAACTTTCAGAGCAAGCAAATGTCATTCTCATTTGTGTATACCTGCTCATTAGGGCTCAGCTCATGTACCCATAAAAGTTTAAGTTTTTGCGTGTTGTTTTAGCAAATGAAAAGAAAATATCAGGCATGTTTTGGAAAAAAATGTGATTTTTAAACACATATCTGTGATACCTGTAGCTCATTTACTGTTAGACCTGCTACATTTAAGACAGGAATGCGATTATAATTAGATAAATAAGTGTATAAGTAAAATTAACACCAAAATTGGAGATACACATGACTGTATTATATATCCATACTCTTCTTTTATAATCTGTCGGTTACTTCTTTCCAGAAGACGGAAAACCCCGTAGCTAGAAAAATTCAAACAATGCCCCAAATCAGATGGGTCATTTGTATTCTGTATTCTGAGAAGTAATGATTTAGTTGATTCATGAGCGGACATGTATACACACACTAGAATGCCATATTAAAAATCTTTATTCAGAATGACTCTTGATAACCTCAGCATATTTAAATATTTTACAATTTGCTGAACATTTCTTATCCAAAATCTACGCTACTCATATATGTTAGAATATTTACATACGAGTGTTGCATGCCCAGGAATAGTGTGGCTATGTTAACTGACCGTCCTGACATGACCAAAGTTGTTTACCGTGGACGTTAAGCAACAAGTCAATCAATCAATCAGTCAATTACGAGTATTGCACAAGACAGGTTAAAAAAAAAAAGTGACCCTTTTTTGAAATTGCTCTAACGCATTTACTTATGAAGGAAACTTTGCAAAATTTTCCATGGGTGTAGCAAATTAATAATGAATAAGATTCAAAACATACTCTAGCCAAAATTGACGTCATAATGACGTTATAAAGTAGCAAAGACATTTTTCTTTCTCATCTGCATTGTCGGAAACAGAACATGGCATTAAGCGAAAAAAAAGATTTCAAAGCGCTCAGATTGTATCGAATTGCTACAACCATACAAAAATTTTGAAACGTTTTCTTGATAAGTAAAGGAGTTAGAGCCATTTCAAAAAAGGTCTACGTTTTTGAAACACACTGTATTTCATTCAACTGAGGCACACATGAGTATTTACTTTAATAATATTGAAGGTGCTTTATCTTAACTTTTTGTCCAGTGGGACCAATGATAATCTATGAATACTGTGAACAGGGCACTCTTAAAGATCATCTTCAGTCTGTAAAGTCAAATGTCACTCTGGAAGTACAGGAAAATTTGTTCAGATTTGGACTGGACATTGCAAAGGGTATGGAATATCTTGCTTCTCAACAGGTATTTATACTTTTATATAGCCGCTTTGGGAGCCCAAATCCGCTCATCACTGCAGCTGTTCTTCTCCCTATCGTTTATATACCTAGACAACAACTCAAGAATGCACGAACATTTTTAAAATGGATGCTATACAATATGTATGGAAGCCCTCGTGAGACTTCTGACTTCCTCACTTCACACTGCAAACTTCACAACTTAACACTTAAGACTTCATCACTTCATACTTATCACTTCTGACTTCATGACTTCACACTTCTTACTTTATCACTTCAAAGTTCATAATTAAAAACTTCAGATTTCTGACTTCAGAAGTCAGACTACAAACTTCAGATTTCAGAGTTCACTCTTCATACTTTATCACTTCAGAGCTCAGACTTCATAACTTTAGACTTCAAACTTCAGACTTCAGAGTTCAGACCTCAGACTTCAGAGTTTACACTTCAGAGTTCAGACATTAGACTTCTAACTTCAGATGTCAGAGTTCACACTTCAGAGCTCAGATATGAGAGTTCAGACTTCAAACTTCAGAGTATATACTTCAGACTTCACACTTCAGGCGTCTTACAAAACAACGTAAAATCATACCATAACCAAGAGAGGCGAGTCCCGCACACAATTGCAATTCGAACATCCTAGGAGAATAAGTGCAAAGTTTGAAGTCCGAAGTATGACCTTTAAAGAGTGAAGTATTTAGTCTGAAGTATGAACTCTGAATTCTGAATACTGAAGTATGAAGTCTGACTTCTGAAGTGTGAACTTTGAAGTCTAAAATTTAAAGTCTGAGCTCTGAAGTCTTAACTCCGAAGTCTGAAGTTTGAAGTTGGGACTTTGAAGTCTGAGGTCTGAACTCTAAAGTCTGAAGTTATGAAGTATGAACTCTGAAGTGATGAAGTGTTAAGTGTCAAGTGATGAAGTCAGAAGTCCCTCCAGGGCTTCCATAAATATGATATCCCAGTTTTAAAAAGTTCAAATATGTTTATCTATAGAATAAAACAACAACAAAAAAGTTATCAAGGCTAAGTAAAGATTATACATACTTAATGTGCCCTGCATAATTCAACAGCTATCTACTCACTATACAGTGCTCAGCATGTTTATCATATTTTACAAATTATATGGAACCCAAATGGCAAAATCCCCATCTCCGTTGCGAGGGTTGTACTGAGGAAGTCTTTTCCTGAAAATATTTTTATTATATACCTATCAATGATACACCCTTTGAACTGCACGTTTTCTGGCCATCTGATACAAACAGCCGTATCAAACTGACGTTCTCTGAATCCGTATTACTATCCTTTAAAACGAGGCTTTGTATGAGTTCCAGCTTCAGGCGCGTCATATTTTAACGTGCATCTTAAAAGCGAGAACCAGAGAAACGAAACAAGTGACGTAACGTCAACAAACACGTGAAAAAGCGCGCCTTGATAGCTCAAGTCGGTAGCTTTGTCTCACGACTAGCTACATAACTTTGCCGCACAGGTTCAAATCCGGGTCGATGTATTTGCGCTGGCTAGTGTGAATGGCTGGCCGTTCCCTAGGGTATATAATTAACAAATTATTATAATAGTAACTTGATCTGGCGTACTGTATCACGTCTCGTGGATGAGTTCATACCATCGGATCACCCTCGACGCAAGCGTCTCGAGTGATCCGATGGTATGAACTCATCCACTCGACGTGATACAGAACGCCAGATCAAGTCACTATTATAATAATATGTATATATCAAGCACAAGGCGATACTGCAACAATTGTTAGGAACAATATAAGGGTCTATTTCTTTGTATCTACGTACATTTAACAGGCATGTGCGCCCAACGAAGACTCACATCAAACTTAGCATCCGCCTTCTGTGATCAGCGTCTTCGCCGTCGGCATGGAGCTAGCTTATACCCTCAAGCTAACCTTTCAGGACACAGCGAAGAGCCTGATCAGACTCGGCGAATGCATAGGCTGACCTAAGTCTTCAATGGGCTCACTTGCCATTTTGTTGGTTGTGTCTTGGCCCGGCTCAAGTGTTTCTATGTTGTACGTGTTTGGTCTTATGATTTTGGTACGTCGAATGTTTTATCAAATTATACCACAATAATTAACGAAGTCGACGAAGTATAAACATGCATTTACAGCAAAACTTTTTGACATGGTGGAATTTTCTCTGACCTAGTGTGACGGCAAACACTCAATCTTTCGAGTTTTCTAATAACCTCTATTGACTACATGTTTTATTTCTTTCTTTCCTTTTTCCAAATATTTTCCTGTCAATATGCCCTGTAGAATAGCCTTTGTTAAGATAGAGAAGAATAAGATGCGACAAAATGTTCTCAGTTCCAAGAAATCCGTCATATATATGTAATGATTGCTTACATCTTTCGCAAATCATCTTATTAGGTACGTGCCCCCCCCCCCCCCCCCCCCCCAACACACAGAGATATTTAATAGCATTTGGTAGCAGCTTATTTCAAAGGCCTGACTGTGTTCTTTTATCGGACTGCGTTGTTTACTGGATAGCTTTTACTCATAGTCACACATACTTGTTATCAATGAAAAAACTAAAATGTTCTTATTTAAACTGTTCCCTCATATTGGATGGTAGTACAGATCTGTTTGTCTTTACATGGAACAAATCATACATACCAGTCGTCCAGAAAGTGTCGTAGATTAATACCCTAGCTTTCCTGTTACCTTGTATTTTCGACGTCAAATGACCCTCTGAATTATTGTTATCTGAAAGTAACGGCTTTCTAGAACAGAGGTACACGATTAAGTCTAACTTTTTGAAACAAGTTGTAGATCTTGTTTGTGTGCTGCCTGAATGATAATTACCTAGCGTGAGGTATTTTTTCCCCAAAATTAGGTGTTTTAAATCTCATGTACAGTATAAACATACATAATGATAAACTCTTATTTTCATATCTATACATAGATTGTGCATAGACGGCTTGCCGCTAGAAATATCTTGTTAACGTTCCTTAATGACGTCAAAATTGCTGGATTTGGACCACAACCTGCAAATGGAAATGATGAAGAAGATGCCGAAAATGGAAAACGTGTAAGTTAAGTTTTAAACGAACAGAATATTCAATAAGGGTGTATGAATAATTCTTAGTATGTTTTATTTGCCTCAAAGAAACATATTCTTCTTCTAATAGTAGACCCGAGTTTGAAGGCGTTGAAGGACGGACGTCTTATATGTATGCAGGGAGTGAAACAGTTATTTCCCTTGGTATATTTGGTTACAAAACAAAGAAAGGTAAATGTATATGCCTTAAAAATACAGGGCATTTTATCAGTATTTTAACCTAAAAAATTCTGACTTGTATTAATATAATTTTGATCATTATGTCTAAGTCATTTAAGTAACTGCACAATACTGCGTTGATTATCGAGATTTGTAATGAGTTTATTCGTAACGCCATTATTCCAAAGGGACCGAATGTCTAATTCGTATCTGTATGATTAAGTTTTTATCAACTTGTGTATTTGTAAGCCAATGCAGAGCCCAGGGCGAGAACTGTAACCACGTCAAGTCCGTACGTCCATTCCAAGGCGGTGCTTCATTTTTGATTACTTACTGTTATTGGTATCTTCTATAGCTTTCTCTCAGTCTCTTAGTGTTTAGTTTAGCCTCGCAGTGAGCTGCCAGCTAAAAAGGTGACTTATCGACATTTCGCTTGTATTTTTATACCGTCTTTATTTATTTTTATTTTTTATTTTTCCTCCTTTTCCAAGTAATGTTTAGGGCACGGTGTGTGACAACATAGTATGGGTTCTTGCCTTGCATTGCCTGTTTGTCTACTTTATAGAAACAGCAAAGATGAACTCAATAACTGAGATCGTTTAGTATTGAAACCATAAATCTTAAGCCACACTATTTGGTTTGAGTTTGCATTAAAATTCTGCTGGTTATAAAGTTCAATGAAATACATTGATTTGTGTGTAGCTATGCTTGCATTTTCACTTTTAATACGAAACTCACGTATGCCAATTACAGCTCCCTGTCTAGGATACATAAAATAAAAAAGTAGTCTTGAAAAATATTGATTAGATTAATGATTTAAGTGTTTTGTTAACTTTGCAAACCAGTGTCAATAAATGGTTTGCGGAGGCATTTTTAATCGAACAGATCTCTATATACTGCCAAATATATCTTGAAAATACTTTTCAACCATTTTATATGTTGTAATATTGTCAAATTATGCCAAAAGTATTTTTATACCGGCACCATGATCGCTGATGTTGTGAATGACTTGTAGATATGCCGTTTGTAATATTGAATAGTATTTGTAGAATTAGGACGGCTACTGTCAGACCAATAGTTTTGAAGGTACAAAAATGATAACCGATAAAAGTGAATGTTTAAAAATACAAGCATTCGAAGTTCCTTTTCTGTCATAGTGCTTTACCTTATGCACTTCAAACTACACATGTATATTTAGGAGTATTCTCTACTGATCATTATTTGACTTGTCCCAGGAAAGAATTCCAATAAAGTGGATGGGTCCAGAATGTATGTCGTCGACGAAAGATGCAACTGAGAAAAGTGATGTGTGGTCGTATGCTGTAGTTCTGTGGGAAATATTCAGCCTAGGTAAATTGGTTAATTACTAAAATTTCAACCAAGATACAAAAAATGGCTCCTGGCTCGGATTAGTATGATTTTTCATCTGTATTCAATTTTATTTCTACCTTGTATGTTTATACTTTTTTAGTAAAACGTTTTATGTATTATCTACACTGTCATGAGTTCAAGAAATACAACACTGATTTTATAATTTTGTAGAGAAATAGATATTTTCTGGAGAAAAAAACTGCGTTTGCTTTGTAATTTGCAGAAAAATAAAAAAAAACTAACAAAAAACACAACTGAACGTAATCAAACAATCAAGTAAAGTGTTCCTTAAAGGACTTAATACTAGGACAGATAAATCGCATTATACAGTGCCGACCCAGCTCAGACTGCTCCTTTAGACACTAGGGGCATGCGATGAGGGTCTTAGCTGGTTTTTTTCCATCTGCTTCGTTTGAACGTATACCTGTATTGACAAACTCCAAGCTGACCCATTTTCAGATCCCGTGTGGTAATAATATTAAGTTTCTAACCTTTAAGAAGTGTAACGGTATATGAAGTTACCCAGGAAACCTAATACGAATGCAAGCACCATTCCCAAGAGACTGAAAACAAATGCAAAAGAAAACATAAACGACAAAGCGGAACAATACAGAAACACAGATGGTTTGTAAATACCATATACAACTGAATGAATTGGTAGGCTGTTAGCATTTGTTATATCATATCACTTCGAGGTTTACCTGCAAACACCTCTTCTGAATTTTCGTCCCCATGTTAACAGGTGCCACTCCCTATGAGAAAATACGAAGCAGAGACCTACCAGGACGAATCAGAAAAGGCGAGCGCCTTCCTAAGCCGGAGTTTTGCGACGACACGTAAGTTAATACACGAAAGTACCCGCATGACACAGGCAAACTGCGTCATAGGTTTCTCAGACGGTCGTAAAAGTTGATAGGCAGAAGAAAGCATTTTGTCTTCCTGCTGTATAATAAAGGGTGTGATCTTGTGACAAAGCTGGTTTTTCACATAATCAGAATCACTCAAAAATATGTTTAGGGTAGTTGTAAAATGCGAAGCAAAACTCCTTACTTGGAATCCATGCAGTCTAGCTAGAGTCTTTACATTGTGACGGTAGGTTTTGTTCTTATCAAACTGAGCATATGCGCATTTGAGTCTTTCTCTTTGCATTTGCATTACGCACCGAGTTTTATATTGCGGGGAATATATCATGCAGTACCTGATAACTGCCTCGTTATCAACTTAAATTACAGGTGGTTTGGTGTAATGACACAGTGCTGGGCATATGAGCCGAACAAGCGCCCAACTTTCTCGGACGTGAGAAACCAGCTAGATGGCTTATTTGTGGCGGCTCCTGGAGATGATTATTACTACTATAAACGATAAAACAAATCATTTTTTTCTATACACTGAACAAGAGTTAGCTTTTCTGAACGATTGCTTTGCTTAGGTCATACTGAAGACCACAGAAACAATGTGTTTGTCTTATGTTGATTGGGATTTTACCTTTTTCCGACGGTTTTTATCCAGCATAATGTTGCATAAATCGAATGGGTTCAAGCTCTACTAGTGCTTTGGCCTATAATGTTATGCGTTATTGACTATACATTAAATGATGTATTGGTGCGTTTTATTATCTTACTTATTATGTAACTGTGTTGTCTAAAGATTTCCGATTTTTATTAAATTTATTAATTATAAAGGCAAATGTCAGCAATTGACACGTCTAACTTTGTAAACTTCAACGACAATTTGTACATGCTTCTTTTTACTTTCAGCAATAATTGGACAAATCAAAATATAATATCTGCTCGAGATTACGCTGAGAAACAAGTTGATCACCTCATTTGCGAAAAGTAGATCTTTACAGCAGCTTGTAAATGTGTCCAGCCTGGCTAGAGATTTCACTTTGTTTCTTGCTATATGGTACAGCCATACGAAACGCCCTTACATAAAGGATCTGATAAAATATCTTATGGTAATTTTAGGTAGCCCCTCATAGCCCAAAACAACAGAAAGCTCTGGCACAGCTTAATTACTGTTAATTTGATGTGAAATTGTACACATGGTTGTTTGCTGCTCAAATCATTTACTGCGCTATTCTTGATTATGCGTCGTTGTAATTTCATACCATGTGTTTAATACAATGAGAGGAAACATACAATGCATTTCATTTAGAACTGAATGTCCCAAGAAAAAGCAAAGACTATGAGCTTTGTACGAAGCTTTGACGAAAATACTGGTTACATGAAGTAGCTCATTATATTTTAATTTGTTGTCAGCCGACAAAAACACTCTCTGCTATGAGGTCTCTAAGATCTGGATGAGCTTAGAACAGCTAGACAGACAAAAAAAACAATACGTATATAATTGTAAGCGGCTAATTTCTGTGGTTAATGTCTATTTTTTTAAAGAGTAACTACACTTCAGGAACTGACTGAATCAGATCCCAAACCCTATCCCTAACACCAAGGGGAGAGATTGACAAAGACATCCCAACAAACAATAAATTACAAATGATAAGCCGAGTCTGCAGCTCCTTCCCAAATAAGTGGCAACGCAGCTATCGTTACTGAAGTAAATAATTTAGACCAGCAGAAGGGTTACAACAGACTAAGCAAATTATACGAAAAAAATTTAACAATTATTTTTACCTATTTTCTTTTTTTATTATAGAAGGGTTAAAATGAGAACACAATAAATTTAACAGCACCGAACATAACACAAATGCAACCGCAACGAAAGTACCGCCTTGGGACGGTCAGTAATAACTACTGCGGGGTTTTAACCGATTTTACTGGGCCCAAACCTTCACCCTCACCCTTCGCCGCGGTGCACACATTTAGTGTGTACTTCGGTTCATATGGAGGTCCACTAAGGTTAAGTTTAAGTTGTGTTACGACAATAGTATCGGAATCAAATGGTTATTTACATTGATTTCAAGACAATATGAAGTAATCAAATCGAAGAATCATTATTTGACAAAGGAAATCATTTTATAAAGTAACCAATTATCAGGAGCTTTTCTATCAAGATAACTTGCCAAATATACTTTTTATCATATGACGTCGCATCTGAAAATGTTATAGAGCCATGCATTAAAAACGATAATCCACTAGTGGATTATGCAAATTACGTCGTAGCGTTATGCGTTGACGTGCATAAAAACGTCGCTTTTAAGTGGGGAAATCATGACGTTTTAGTGCAAAATTTGCTAATAAAATGCAATTTTATTGTCATATGATCAAAAGAATCTTGCATTCGTGCTCCTGTATTATTGTATTAAACTCGTTGGGGAAAACTGATAAGTTGATCGGCAAAGCCTTGCATCTTATCATTTTTCCCCAACTCGTTTAATAAATTCAATTATACATTAGCACTCATGTAAGATCCTCTATATACCTAATTTCAGAAAAGTTGGAGTTCTGACATAGTTTTCGATTTTAAAACATATTTGCCTACTAATTGAGATCGGCACTGTATTTATGTCTGATTTAGGAAATTGAGAGTACGGAACCCCCAAGCATGTAATACCAATTACAGACACCTAAATTTTTATATCATGGTCCAATCAGAAACCAGATTGTCATTCATTTACTTCAATTTTCATAACTGTACTGCTTCAGGTGATATTGTTGAAATTAGTTCCCGTCAAATTCTTAATGTGTCGGATAAACTAATTGCCCTAGCCAAAAATACAGGAAAACTAGAAATATTACATGAAGGTTTGGCGCAATTACTGTCTACTCGGTTTCCAATTTCCGAGATGAAGGTTGAGCAAACAAAAAAGATAAATATATGACATACTGTATAATCATATATATATGAGCCGTTCTCTGTGAAAACCGGGCTTAATGGCATTACGTAATAATTACGTTGTGAACGGCCTTTAAATGCAGACTGAATCCAGTCATAAATATGACATATGTTGCCATGACAACGCTTATGCCATGGTAACCCAAAAGCCTTGAAAACAGAGGGTATACCATCATATAGCCTATCATTTGAGAAATAATGTAAAACCCTGCAAATTTTCATGCGTGTGCTATAAAATACACATCGAAAATGGGCAAACACACTTTTTGTCCGAGTTATTCTGGCAACAAGCATAGACAGCGCGTTCATACAAACGCAATGACGTTGACGTCAAAACATACTTGCATGACGTTAATAACGTCATATTAAGAAACTGCACTACCTGTATGCTTCTAAAGTCCATATCTCAATAATAAATAATGGTAACTATCTCAAATTTTCAGGAAATGGTTAAAAAAGCTAATACTTTTCTTTGATGCAGTTAGTTATTTTTTAATTTTTATATCATTAAGCCCGGTTTTCACAGAGACTGGCTCTTACATATATTTTTTGTGTGTTTTTGTAGTTATATTATACATATTGATGTACACTGTAATCAGTAAATAAAATTGTTAACAAAACAGAGTTGTTGTTGTTGTTTTTTTCACGCAATACTACAACAGATTTTTAGAATTTGAAATTCGACAGCCTATGTCGTCTCTGTACATATGTCCAGTATGATCTGTACGGAGTACATATACACGCTGCACAGCAGTAAAAGCACGGCAGTATAACTGAATGAGAATATGAACTCCGCAAAATCCGATAAGACCCTGATGCTGGTGGTAAATCAGGTATTTCACAGGGAACATCAATGGGAAGAAATTAGATCATAATAAAAAGACACAGGTTTCCCATAGTCCAGTAGCCGCAGTGGAGGTGAGGTTAGAGGCCCACTGTGTCTTGGACACATCATTTGAAAGGCGGGGCCCATCCCTCTTATTTTGTAGCGAAAGGCAGCGAAATGCAGCGAAAGAATGACCATCATAGAAATATTGTATTCAATTGGTACATATTGTGAAATACAAACATCAATAACGGAAACAAGAAAAGAAAATATTTCTTAGGAGATCTGGTATTATTGTACTCTAGAGAGAACACACTATTTATCAGTTTCAACTTAATTTATTTCTACAAATTACTTAGTTACATATAAGTATATTTCATGGACATAAAGTATTCACACAAATTGGATTCAGAAGAAAGTCATATTGACATGTTAGAATTTCTCCCAGGGAAACAAACTATTTACTATATTAGTGGCCATACTAGACGAATAATTGCGTCGATGGTTTACGCATTTCAATTACTTGATTTACTTCTTAAACTGGCAATGACTTTAAAGAACTGACGTTCAATAAAAATGAGCCGCGACACGAGAAAACCAACAATGTGGTTGTGCGCCTTTCGCAGACTCAGATCAGCCTGGGCATCCGCCTTGTCTGAGCAGAGTATTCCCTAAGTGCTTAAATGGTAGCTAAGGGTCTAAGTTACCTTCATGCGGACAGCGAAGACTCTGATCAGACTGGGCGGATGCCCAGAATGATCTGAGTCTGCGCTGGGCGCACAACCACATTGTTGAGTTTCTCGTGTCGCGGCTCAAATAACTTTTACTTTCAACCATGGCTTTAACTATTGGTTTTGACACATAACCGACTATAAAAAAGTATTCTCCCGTGTATATTTTTATGAGATATACTGACTCAAACTAGTTCCGATACATGACTATATTTTGTTACCCAAGATTTTCATTTTTTTTTTCAAGAAAAATAGACCATTAATTTTGTCTATGCTACAGTTTTATTTGATTTGTTCTTTTTACACTCAGTGTGTTACAAGAATGCTTTAAACATCACAGGGGTCATTCATCGTTTTCTCAGATTAAAACGCCATAGGAAATTAAAATCATAAGTAGAAATTTGAGGAGTGTGACTCTTCTTCGGTATTTATCATCTTGTCATATGGGGACAATGATTATAAAGCAGTATTGAAGTAGTTATAAATCAAATGTGACAGATACAGAAAGCATGGCAGTTCTAAAGTCTCTATATGTTTAATTCAAAGGGAGACAATCGGAGAGTTTCAGAGATTCAAAGCTCGCCCCAATGTCTGGTTAGAAGGCATTGAAAAAAATAAGAGTTTTTAAGGTCCAATACCAACGACCTGCAGTAAAGATTGTACATATGCGCATGCACATTTTCATCTTTCGACCAAAAACACTCAATATAAATATTGCAAGATAACTCTTAGACGGAAGATTTGGTTTCAAGAATTTTCTGCGGTGGGTAGCTGAATGTCTGAATGTCTATTTAATGCGTCAAAAGTCGTGTTTCTGTTCCACATGCCCCAGGTGACTGTCAAATTTACTTAGAAGTTGGTATCGTTTCTTTTTTTTGAGTCAGTATATTCACAAAGAGTACACATGGAACTGATTAAAGTGCGCAATAAAAAGAAAACTTGATCAAGTAATTATCTAACGCACCACAGTTAGCAGTTGTTCGCAGTGTAAGATATTAAAATTCTCTCTCCAATCCAACCCCACCTCCTCCTCCAGGCTATCCCGCCATTCCCATGACGGGAAAAGCTGACAAAGCTAACAGCAGATGTTGTAGTTTTTTAATGTCATCTGTTCTATGTCTTAAGTAAGGACAAAAGTGGTGTGCATGCAACCATGAAGAAGCGGCACTTTAATAGTCTCCATTTTTCTAAAACATGGGATTGATTTGTATTTGAAAGGCAATCTAACAGTTATACTAGGTTACGTAATTATAGTATGTTTGGGGACAGTATTTGTGAGTAATCTGTTTTGACAGCTTCAGTTCCTGGGCGACACGAAGCATTTACTGCTTAGAAATGACTTACCACTGGTATTCAGATTGACATAATAGCTGTTTAATAACCACAAGAACTCCGCTGAAGCATTTGGACCCTGCTTTCCATTTAGTCTAACGTTTAAGCAATAACACATTCTAAGATTTTATTCTTCAAGTGATGCAAATAGGTCGATATGCAATGTATCTGATTCATATTTAGGTTTAGTAACATAATGGGGGAAGGGGGTGTAACCAACAGCCTCTTGCACAATAACTGCTAGGTCGAAAGCACAGGTAAGCATAAATGCCTGGCCCCCACAATCATGAATAGCATTCTACATTATTTTATATTCATCTCCCATAGGTTATACTTAAACAAATGAACAGTTTGAAAATGTAATGGCCATAGAAAATTAGTTTAATTCACGGGTGGTAAACCTAGGAACTACCACGAAATTGTGTTAACGTAATTTTGTTCCCAAGCCACATACGGGACATAACGGGGTAGTTTCCAGGCCGAAAAATTGATAAACAAAGGTTGGTGTCATTTTGGTTTTTGTTTTATTTTACTACTAAGAACGAACAATGCTGAAATCGGCCAATATGGTTCCGTGTAAATATGTCTCAGCGTCCCCTCTAGCCCCAAATTTTATATGAAAAGTTATTTTCTTTCTTTAGATTTTTGTTTCCCCACTGAGCATCGGACCAACTTTCGCCAACGTACAGTGCCAGTTCGAAGGATTTTAGCCCGTATCTGTCAAATTAAATTGAATGTGATATCATTTGCCGATGAAAATGATAAAAAGACACTTAATAAACGTTTCTACACAGAAAAAAAAATCCGAGCGTTTACTCGTAAAAGATTCATGCCCCGTTTATCCTGTGTGGTAGTTTCCAGCGCATCGTGGTAGTTAAAATGCTATCGTGGTAGTTGCCAAGACTATGTAGTAGTTCCCATCAACAGATTTTCCGCTCGTTTAAGAATCGCCAATACTAGTGCACCTATCAATATTTTCCCCCAGAGGTGGGGGGATATCATGGGGATTAGACAGCAAAAAAATCCCAACCCATGGGAATTAGATAGAACACCTAAAAACGGGGTTTGGACATTTGATACTTTTCTGGAAGTTCTAAATTAGATTTTATAACAAATTTGATGGCCCACCAAAGGAATTTGTGACACCACATATTTGCTTATGGGTAGGGAATTGGAGCGAAAGTTTTCAAAATTGTCTTATTCCCCATGGGTATCCCGTCGCCTCCCTCTGGGGGAAAACATTGATAGGTGCATTGGGACCAGTCGTGACTCAATTTTATAATTGATATGCGTTTCACTGAGAGAAATAATACCCATAAAACTAAGAGCTTATACAGTTGTAAGAAGCAGCCCCTTTCCAAAACGTGGTCTGTCAAATTGTTTGCTCGTTTAAATACATGTTTACAACCGTTTTCATAACTTCATATTTTCCTGTTTTGGCATCGTCTGATTGTAATGTCTGCTTGTCGTCACTTATTTTTTCCATAGTACAGTAGAAGAGAATTTATCTATCGCATTTGTTTCCATATTAGACATTTGTACCCCGATTGGGGGAGGTAAAATGGCTATTTTGGGTATTTTCGTACATCTGTGCAAAAAGTTAATGAAATGAGAATACCTGCTGAAAAAGGACAAAATTATTCAAACTTTTACAGTTCAGATTTTTTTAATGCTTTATTTCTCAAGTTATGATTTTCAAACAATTATGACCCCAAATGGGATGTAATTTGACATATTAGTCCCCGATTGGGGTATTGCTAGTATTGGTATTATAGGCGGACGAGACTGATATTACATCTATAGATAATGAGATAGCTATAGATCAAGAAAGATTGTATAAAGTATGGTAGGTTGTTAATTTTTTACAATTTGAACTTCATAACCCAGGGAGAGGGGGTACTCTAGATATAACTATATAAAAAAATCTTAACTTTAGGCTAAAGAGACAGGGCGAAATTAAACCAGTATTTTGTTAACCGAAAATAGAACACTTATGCCTATTACATACCAAGTAATACATTTTCATAGTGGTTTGCGGTGATCGGGGTGGTGATGCTGCTTATGGTAAAATCATTACGTTGATCACCCAACACGTTATGCCAAAACATATTCTATATTCTCCTCATATCAGGAAACCTATTTCAAAAGTGGTTTACGGTGGTTTGGGGTGGTTTGCGGTGGTTTGCAGTGGTTTGCGGTAATTCGATGGTCCCTCGGGTTGGGTCACTTTTTATATACATGTGAGTGCGACGATGAACGGGCATGTTATATGATAATTATAAGGCATGTTTATTCAACAACAAATTAGCTATGTGAATATCCCTTCTTTTCATTCTTATCATTTCAATAGCCCACTAAATTTAAAATTCAGGCAGTCGACAAATTTTATCCGACAAAAGGTTGTTTGAAAATGTCTTTGTATGAATAAGAGGGGTATTCAAGGTTCGGCCCGAACACCCCGTCTTTAAAAATTTGAAGTAGCCCCTGAGTAGTGAACATCTGCTGATGGGAACTACTACTAAAATCCTACAAAGTCTTGGCAACTACCACGATAGCATTTTAACTACCACGGTGAGCTGGAAACTACCACACAGGACAAACGGGGCCTGAATCTTTTACAAGTAAACTCTTGGCTTCTGTTTTCTTTGCAGGAACGTTTAGTAAGGGTCTTTGTATCATTTTCATCGGCAAATGATATCAAATTCAATTTAATTTGATGGATACGAGCTCAATTCCTTCGAATTGGCACTGTACTTTATGAAAAATTGACCCGATACTCAGTATGGGCGCAAAAATCTAAAGAAAGAAAATAACTTTTCATATGAAATTTTGGGCTAGAGGGGACGCTGAGACATATTTACACGGAACCATATTGGCCGATTTCAGCATTGTTCGTTCTTAGTAGTAAAATAAAACAAAAACCAAAATGACACCAACCTTTAATTATCAATTTTTCGGCCTGGAAACTACCCCGTTATGTCCCGTATGTGGCTTGGGAACAAAATTACGTTAACACAATTTCGTGGTAGTTCCTAGGTTTACCACCCGTGCTGAAGCAATCTCGTTTTCGGCGATCCACCTCAATGTGAAAAGCAAAATAAGAGATCAGCCACTACAGACTAGCAACAAACGCATGGCATGACTATTACCTTTGCTAGCCATTAACTAAATACACTGCTTTTGATATGAGGCCAGCTCAATCGATTTCAACCAGCAATTTAGCAGAAATTTCATGGACAAGCTGGAGATGACTAATTCCTAGTGACAGAGATTCCTTGGTCTTCATAATGATAATATGAAATAGGTGCTACCTAAAATGCAACCAACCAGTATTACCACTGCAACACTGAACTGAAAGGTTTTCAAACTAGAGCAAGTGAGCAGTCTCACGTATATCTTGATCATTTTCATCGCCTAATGAAGCAGACGTTTAAAACAAACTTTTAATGCAGATTTTATATACATGTACAAAATTATTTTGTGTCTGTGATCTTGACCTTAGATCAGCAGCAGCATCCATATGGTGTAAACAAGTATGAAATAAACCTATAAGCAAAAATAAATACAACAAACACCTATTGTCCTGGTACCTGACCCCTTGCCCCACCCACCAGCCTGACCTAAGGGCTTAGGCAGTCCATATCAAAAGGTATGCTACAGAGATAACATAAACCAAATGCAGAAGAAAAATCTGCAATATAATTACTGAGATATGAGTAATCAAAAAGATTTAATGCAATACTTTGAAAAAAAATGAAAATGCCTAAGTCATATTTATTTACCTCTGGCCCCACCATGAGGCCCTGACCTATGGTCATACAATTATTCACATCTAATGTATTATATGCTACAGTGATATCAGGGATTAAATATGAAACGAATCTGGTGTGTCGCTGTAGTTACAGAGTTGTTAGTAATCATAAAGGTTTAATGCAAAACTTAGATGTTAAGTTGACAAAAACTATATACACCAACAAACTTCATTATGAGAAACACTTCTGTTATCCCTAACTAACTGCTGACTTTTCTCATCTGAAATCCTGGATGCAAGTTCATTAAAATTGTTCTAGTGTAAGCTAATCATAAATAAAAAAAGATAAGTTCAAATCTTATATGCAAATAAGCAAAGCCATGAGCCAGTAAAAATGTCAATATTAGGTCTTGCAACCACATTATGATACAGATACGCATGTATTGCTTTCATTATTTCAATTGTTGCCTACCATTCTTCCAGATTTGTTATATTTTTTTGTTTTATGAAATATACTTTATTGCAATTTTAAGCCATAAGTTGGCTATGGTTCAGGCCTGTGAAGCAAAAAAATTTTGAAAAAAAAATGTAAAATTTTATTCAGCAAGTGTGCATATCTGTATGTATACCGGTATACCTTCTCCTTGGTAAAACGATTTTAGCTGTATGACTATCGTATCATCCATCCATTGCAAAACTAGAGCAAGTGAGCAGGGGCTCAGGTATAAACCCAGCAAGTACACTAAACTTTAAACACAATACACAACACGGGCATCGGTTGGGGTGGTATAAAATAAAACTTTGGACACATAAACCAAACTGAACAAAAGGGTTGGATGGTATATGATCTTAAACAACTGGCCCAAATCGCTCACCTGGCTATTTTGCAATGGGACCATTCTGAAACAAAATTGGTCCAATTCCACTGAGATTTTTTCATTTTCACATTTTGCTTCTTTTAGTAACAGAGGCCAACTTGCCTGGTCTTTGTATATTTACTTTTGAAATGCCTTAATGCAAGGATCATTTTGCCACAATTTTCATCAAAATCCATTCAGGGGTTAGTTTCATGTTTTGTGCTATTTTAGCAATGGCAGATGGCCGCCATCTTAGAATGACAAAATGCGAAAAATCGAAAAGTCTTCATGCAATGACCATTTTAACACAAAATTGGTCCAGTTCCATTGTAATTTTCTAATTTTCACATTTTGCTACTTTAAGTAACAGAGGCCAACTTGAAGGACCTATATTTGTTAAGATTTGAAACACCTCAAAGCAAGAATCATTTTGCCACAAATTTCGTCAAAATCCATTCGGTGGTTACTGAGATATTGTCATTTTCTTGTTTTGTACTATTTTTAGTAATGGCAGATGGTGGCCATCTTGGAATGCCAAAATGCAAAAAATCGAAAAAAGCTTAATGAAAGAGCAATTCTGACACAAAATTAGTCCAATTCCATTGAGATATATTGTATTTTCAATACGCTTGGATCAACCCTACTTTCATGTCTGTATTAAACAAGTATTGAGCAAGCTTACAGGACGAAATAGGGAGCCACTCACCTGGTCTCAGCCCTCAAAAGCATGTCCACCACAGCCGTGCGTTCTTTCTTGTCTGCCTAGCGCATGCGCCAACTTCACTTGGGGTCCCCCTACATCCCGGCAGAGCACTCTAATCCAACGGACCAATTCGGCGGTCGTGGATCAAGGACTCCCGTCACAACAGATATTTTAATTTTCACATTTTTCTATTTTTCTTCAAAGAGGCCAATATCACTGGTCTATAGTTAGTTATTTTTGAAACATCTCAATGCAAGAATCATTTTCCACAAATTTCGTCAAAATCCATTCAGCGGTTACTGAAAATTGTCATTTTCATGCTTTGTGCTATTTTTAGTAACGGCAGATGGTGGCCATCTTGGAATGCCAAAATGCAAAAACTCGAAAAAGCTTAATGAAAGAACCATTCTGACACATAATTAGTCCAATTCCATTGAGATTTTCTAATTTTCACATTTTACTATTTTTAGTAACAGAGGCCAACATGCCTGGTCTATAGTTAGCTATTTTTGAAACATCTCAATGCGAGAGTCATTTGCCACAAATTTAGTCAAAATCCATTCAGCGGTTAGTGAGATAGTGGAGTTTTCATGTTTTTGTGCTATTTTTAGTAACGGCAGATGGCCGCCAGTTTTGAATGCCAAATTGCAATTAATCGAAACAGCTCCATGAAAGGACCATTCTGACACAAAATTTTGTCCAATTCCATTCAGGGGTTCTTGCGTAATTGTCATTTTTATGGTTGTGCTATTTTTTGTAACGGCAGATGGCGGCCATCTTGGAATGCCAAATTGCAATAAATGAAAACAGCCTCATGCAATGAACATTCTGACACAAAATTGGTCCAATTCCATTCAAGGGTTCTTGAGTAATTGTCATTTTTATGTTTGTGCTATTTTTAGTAACAGCCCCCATGGTGGCCATCTTGGATAGGATACTGCCACAAAATTGAAATAATTCCATTCAAGGACCATTTCTGACCAAATCTGGCCAGAATCGGTTGCGCTTTTCGAGATATTGACATTTGAGCAGAATCTGTTTTGTAAACTCTAAGTAGGTCACTGTGACCTAATTCTGCTACAGATATTTTTTATTTTTTTTAATTTTTAATTCCAAGGTCCCAATAATGTTCCACGCAAACTTTCAACCAAATACACCAAATGGTTCTGGAGAAGAAGTTGATTTTAATGTTTTTGCTATTTTTAGTAACAGCCGCCATCTTGCATTCTTGACCTGACCCAATTCTACAATTTTGAAACCCTGCAGTCTGGTCATGCTACATGTGAAATTTGAGACCCTAGGGTTCAGTGGTTTTAGAGAAGTTGTTTGAAGTTGTTTGAACAAGTCGGGTTTTTTTACATTGGCATTTGAGCAAAATTACACTCGTAAACAGAAAGTAGGTCACTGTGACAAAACTCCGCTACAGATTTTTTTCATTTTAAAATTTTGAATACCAGAGTTTCACTGATGTTCCATGCCAAATACAGACAAATATACCCAGTGGTTCTGGAGAAGAAGTTGATTTTTTTTTTTTTTTGCTATTTTTTGAAATGGCGGCCATCTGGGATTTTCAACCTGACCCAATTTTACAATTCTGAGACCCTGGAGTCAGGTCATGCTCTATGTGAAATTTGAGAACCATGGGACCAGTAGTTTTACAGAAGAAGATGTTTGAAATTTTGTTTTAAGGTGTTGACAGACGACACACGGGACGATGCACAACGCACGCCTGACGCATTTGTATGACAATAGCTCACTATGGCCCTTCAGGCCAGGTGAGCTAAACGTTAATTGAAAACTTGACATGAAAATCAAAGTCTGTGACCTTGACCTTTAGGTCACTGGCATGGATGGGGGTGTACAGAATTAAACTGGTCACTGGCATGGGTGGGGGTGTACAGAATTAAACATTGGACCAACATCTATCATCATGCAAAACATCAATCCAACCCAACAAATAATTTGAATCATATAGAGATCTCAAAAACTTTAACGCAATAATTTAACATGAAAAGTCAAAGTTTCAATGTGACCTTGACTTCTTTGTTTCCAGATGCTACTTCAGTTTTTCTTTGGCTTGAATTCTGTTGAATATTTGCAGCATAATTTAAACTTCAGCTGTATGTTTATGAAACACTGATCTTAACTACAATGCTTACATGCACATGCAGCTAACGACTAAACGTTTGGTGGTATTTCTTTGTTGATGATGTTCGAATTGCATCGCAAGAAGCTTGAAGCTCAACGATGATGTCGACAGGTAATCACAGGTAATGTTGCAATCCCATGTTGATTCTCCTGTGATGAAATTATCACTATCACTTACACTTGCATTAAAACCTTGTTTCTGACAGAAATTAGTTGGATTCAAAATTGTTCAGAACCAGAATTCTTAGCAAATTCTTCCCTGTGTGAGTCCCATCCCATATCAAAGGTTTTCAAACTAGAGCATTAAAACCTTGTTTCTGACAGAAATTAGTTGGATTCAAAATTGTTCAGAACCAGAATTCTTAGCAAATTCTTCCCTGTGTGAGTCCCATCCCATATCAAAGGTTTTCAAACTAGAGCATTAAAACCTTGTTTCTGACAGAAATTAGTTGGATTCAAAATTGTTCAGAACCAGAATTCTTAGCAAATTCTTCCCTGTGTGAGTCCCATCCCATATCAATGGAAGGATGTTGAGGAGATTCTTCCTGCCAGTCTTTTTTGATTCCACTTCCTTTTTTAATATATGCCCCTTAAGAGAGACTTGACTGTCCAGGGTAAAAAATTAACATAATGTGCACAACCACCTGTGTGAAAGTTAATTTAGCGGTATAACCTTAAGTATTGACCTACATTTTAAGTATTTCGTTGGCCAATATATATATACCCGGTTTTTTTATGTAAGTAGCTTACTTTTGCTTTCTGTTTCTACTTTCAGTTTTATTTGACTGTTGGCCTATAAACTGTGTCGTGATGAATCTAGATATTTCGGTCCAAATCGCTTTTTTGTCAAAGAACACATTTCGCCTATTATTTCGCTCATGTAAAATATAAAATCAACAAGATAACTTGACAAAGAAATCGTAGACAAAATTAATTAATTAATGCTGGCTTTGCAAAACTAGAGCAAGTGAGCAGGGGCTCAGGTATAAATACGGCCAGCGCCACCACCTTATGACATTAAACTTTAAACACAATACACGACACGGGCATGGGTTGGGGTGGTATTTAATAAAACTTTGGACATATAAACCAAATTGAACAAAGGCTTTGGCTTGAAATCTGTTGAATATTTGCAGCATAATTTAAACACCAGCTGTATGTTTATGAAACACTGATCTTAACTACAATGCTTACATGCACATGCAGCTAACGTTTGGTGGTATTTCTTTGTTGATGATGTTCGAATTGCATCGCAAGAAGCTTGAAGCTCAACGATGATGTACATACAAAAGTTTAAACCAAAGTGTCTGTTGACGATTACGGACAAATGTCAAATCCGAATCAATGCATGTGTAAACACAGGCGCTTGAAGCTATATGCTATTAAATATAGTCCAATGTTGCCGCTAAATACCCAGGCTATGAGCCATTTTGGTGAGTTGAAGAAATAGCCAGGTGTGCAAGCTTGTGTTCGGACTCCATTATGGTCTCCAGTTTCCGGTGTATCAACGTCGCACAGCAACGTCAACAGGTTTTATTACGGGAAAAAAATGATGATTCTGTGGATAATGATCCTCTTAAATGTACGATTCCTTCTCTGTCCAACCTCTAAATAACAAAATCGCTGATCAGACTGTGCGTATGCGCAAGTTACTCTGCATCTTTGTTGTTCGGAAAGACAGTACATGTAGGCCTCAGTAAACAAAATTTAATGAAAATTTTATGCTAACGTTACTGAGCAGTTTTGACGTTGTTGACACGACCGTCATTTTCATCATGTTTGTTTCAAGTTTTCACTGGTAAGAAACGTTTTGACCGAAATTAGGACAAACAAAATATTGTAAATAACATGGAGACAGTGACTTAATGACATTGGTCATATCTAAACGAGTACTTGAATGATTTTACTGATGTGTGATTTTCAAAGCATGCAAGCACATGTTCAACTTTGGCGCAATACAGTAAACGGAAAACTGGACACCATAATGGCGACGAGATTTTGTGGCAGATTTTGAATTCAGGTTAACAGCACGGCATAGACCATAACTGAAGAATTTTATCATGTTTAAAAATACATTTTAAAAGGATGTTTACAGGTAAGAAGTTTGCTTCTGTTGGGGTATTTTTAACTGGCGGTTTTAGCAGTCCAAAAATCCAGGCATTTTTGCTTGCATATACCCTGCCGAAATGGCCTAAAAAATGAGTCAAATTTAAAGGGTTTCGAAGGTTCTTTTTTTTTTGAGCATAGAACTTCACGCGCCTGTGGTGTAAGCAATCAGATACTTCGCATGAAGAGATTGGATTTAAGCAACATTACAATGGTTCGCAATAATCTACTCATTAAATTACCTTTTAAGACTTCATTAAATCTCTTATAAAACATACAAAGAAGACTCAGATACCGGATGAAACGCAGTAGAAATCGACTTTGCTTCTGTGAATGACTTTCGACGATAGTAAGGGCAGACAATTTAGCTACAATGCTAATAACATGACAACCGTGAATGCAAACCGCCATGACTGGACACCAAGCCATCATCACCATTGTAGAATACCAAATGATTTGATTTTTAGCGAGAACTGCATGTCTGCCATTTTGCCAATTAAATTTGTGAAAAAAAAGCAAAAAAACATAGCAACGTCCAGCATCGCGAAGCATTTTCATTCGTCACATGAAGCCACTGACTCAATCGGAAACCTTGCTCATTTTCGTCAGAATCTTATCATTTGTCAGTTTAGAAATTTTTATTAGTTGGTCAGTACACAGATTTCTATATTCAACATTGGCGTTACTGTTTGAAGACACCATCATAGCTTTGGGCAGCCATCGGTGTTGCTATTAAATTTATCAAACAAGTTGAGGAAAAAGGCTAAAATGAAAAGACTTTGCCAAGCATTTTGTATCTTTTGCACAACGTTTAAATAAATTCAGTAACGTAAAAACTGGGAAAGACAGCCCTGTGCAAACAGTGAAGACCCAGATCAGATTGCAGTTTGATCAGGGTCTGCACTGATTGCCATTCCATATCCATCAGCTGGCAGTGTTCATACAGTTAAAATCAAACCATTCAAATATTAGGATAATTACAATAATTTCAGGTGTATCAAAACTTACAGTATTTACTGTAATACAGAAACACAAATTTATGCAAGATGCTAAAATTTATCATATGACGGAAATAAGCGAGTTTAGAGTTCCGAGTTTCCATTTGGCCTGGAGCAAAAAGTCAGGGGTCAAGTGTGGAAAAATCAGATAGGTCATCATTACGTTTACCTGGTCAGTCGATATAAAACAGCTTTTTCATGATTAAAAATCGCTGATATGACTGAAAATTGTTTTCAATTCAGAGAAAATGGATAGTCACATTACTTTAGCAAGATAGAATAGACAGGAAATATTTGAAAATTGAAATATTAGTCAATATGTTGTGCTACGCTGTGTGTATACCTTTTTTGGCATCGGTGACCTTTGACCTCCAAGAGCAAAGTCTTAGTTTGCACATGCGCAGTGCGGAACTCCGAGCTCGCTTATATCTATTCCACAATTATCGCATGAAAACGTCAACATTTTGCCTTAAGAAAATGTGATGTTATTGTTGATGTTGTCAATCATTAAATGTTACACAAACTTAAGCAGCTACATGTACTTACCAAATTTTTACATATGAAATAAGATTTTTTCGGCTGTAAAAATGAAAATTTCCAGGTGACGACTTGATAACTGAATATGCAGGTTATTTGTCTCAAGAAAGGTAACTCCGTATCAAGGAATCAATCGAACCGCCATCAAACTACCGAAAAAGAACTGAAAGAGGTGCCCGTAGCGATAAAAAAAAAAAGCGGTATAAAACAATTTGGGTCGGGCGAAAAATTTGGAGGGTCGAGCATCATAATTTTTTTTTCTTTTGTCTATAAAAATAGCAGAGTCGGGGTCTGAATCAGGATCGGTCGGGTTTGGAAACACACCTATTTTTTTTTTTGCCTGATCTGTTCTAACCCCCCATGACCGATTGTTTTCCTGGCGTGGCCTGTCGCCAGGAAACAAACCAGACCATTAATTGGTGCCAGTTGAAAGATTATAGAACTTATATAATTACCAAAGACAATCTTAAATGGTCACAATCATTTGACTACTGTTCATGACCTCAACTACCTTTGGTTGTCGCAACTATCTAATTGATTTAACACGTTGATAAAGGGGTAATATTTTTCGGTACATAGAATAACCGAAAAGCACAGAAATGCCGGAAAGCAATGGACTAACCGAAAAGCAATTAAAAAAAATCAATTTTTTATATGAATTATCGATGTAATATTAATTTCATGGGTGGTAGAAGCATTGAAAGAGTAATTCTCTAGACTACAGTAGTCTTGGTTTAAAAACTGACAACGATTTTCCACCAAAACAAATGCATAAATATATAACAGAAAAGCACTTGCACAAGTCTTGTTTACCATTAAATTTTGTGTCTCATATTGATAATCTGTTCAGTTTATACTTAACTAGATCTGACTATTTACAATCATGCTGTCATATTTACTAATTTGGTTCGTGGTTTTCTTACATAAAGCAGATGGCAGTTCATATGCCTCGATATAATCGAAAAGCATTTAAAAAATGTTGAGCATCATTAGCACCCTTTCTGTTATAATGCTATTATGGTATGACACCCTAGCTAACAAAAGTATCACAAATAATACTACGAATGATTTCCAACCAAGAAAAACCTAATCATTCCCATGAAAACCCGATTTTTGAAATTGCTTTTCGGTTATTCAGATGCATTTCGGTATTTCTGTGCTTTTTGGTTATTCTATGAACCCAATATTTTTATCTTTTTAAGCATGCAAATTGCTTTATTATTGTTCCAACTAAAATTAAACAGTGCTTTCTCAAGCTAACGGAAGTTCCGAACATGGTCCATTTTGACCTTAAACGTGGTCCGTTTTGTCCTGAACATGGTCCGTTTTGTCCCAAGCGTGGTCAATTTTGTCCATGGTCCGTTTTGTCCGTGGTCCATTATGTCCCTAATTCCCCCACCCCTCCCCCAGCCATGAGGTAGCTGGATTTGCAAATGACCAGGGCATAACAGGTATCATACTTCTGCTGAGGGAAATGTAGATCTACTAGTAATTTTGTGGACAGACTGAGACTGCCAAAATAAATTCAGCCATTCTTCTAAGAATAATTCTTAAGTATTCAGAGTAGGCCTAGCGGCATGTCAAATCTGACAGTGACATGATCGTTAGAGCTCTTAGAAATTTAGGCTAGCCTGGCATGATTTGCATCGGAACTTCGATAAGAGTAAACAAGACCATTTACCGTCTGTCCTTTTGCTGAATTCTTCTTTATTTAATCCTAATCATTGAAATCCAATTTTCACTCATGATTTTATCACAGCTTCCGTAATCAAGTAAGGGAGGTAACTATATTTACCAAATATTAACTTATAATTTCTTGTTTTCTGTTTGGATTATTTTTGATATTTCTATAATTGTAATATATGTAGAACTGAGCGAAAACATTGCTACTATTACACAGGTAAGTCAAAATAAATTTTGACAATTTTCCATCAGACTGAGTCGATCGGCATTGTGGATTGGTTGAAATAATTTAAGTAGCAAAATATCAGTTTCTAAAGAAGAAAACAAAAAATAGCAGACACTGTTTCTTCAAAAGGACAATCAAAATAATAAAGCTTGACCAATAAATTTTACTTTCAGTGAAGATTCTTTTTTAAGTCCAATAAAAATGCCAGCGTCTCGTTTCTCCATAGAAAGTGAAACGCCGACCGGAAGTTCAGTGACACAAACATTTCGAAGCCTTAGTCTTATCATATATGACCAACAAGATTTGAGGTCATACACCCAGTAATCAGACATTTTATAAACCTCCAGCGAAGAAAACCGAACATCACCGCGGATGGTATTGCTCCAGCTATCGCGTAACTGCCATATTTTTAGAATCAAGTTTTATCACTACTCACTAGCATTACCGCTGAGAGATATCATATTAGGACACGAACTGAAACCATGAGAAATCATTAATGCGCTTTTCTTTTATATAACCATGGTTGATCTTGTTTCATTTTACTGAGCTATTAGAAAATTTTGGCACTTTTAACTGTTTTGTAGCTTTGATTTTAATTAATTAATGATTATAGTTTTGAATTTAATATTTCTTAACTGCCATAGAAACGTAAAATATTCAAGCTACATAAGCTAGCGGGGCATAGTTTAAAACATGGAATGGAATGGATGAGATAATCAACATTCCAATGGCTGCAGTCCGGGGCTACAGATTGTCCCCAGAGCTTGGGGTGTTACCCGTACTGAACGGAATTTATCGCCTTGAGGGCAAACCAACTAAATGACATCCCAAATCCATGGAATGAAGTGGAGAACATTGTCCATTCCATTCCACTTCATAAAATAGCAGTTCAAAGTTTAAACTATACCGATTAATTAGACCTCATAAATAACTTAACAACTGACATTTATTCACGAAAATTTGCTACAAAACTCTGAAGTGTATCAACACCTGTTAATCGGGTCGCAACGCGAAAAAGTGGCTTAACGTCATGGTATCAATGGTTTAATAATATTGTAGAGTCACCCAACCTGTGCAAACCACCACAAAATTATTACGAAAGAATGGAGGGTATGGTCACATAGTGTAACCCGTGCTAATCTGATTCTTCTAAGTTCTAACAAGACAAATATCTATTTTTCTCACAAGGCCCCTTATTGATAAACCACGGTTTTGTCTGCAGTGTTGTACTTCAAGCAGACGATTTTTATAATCTGCGCGTTGAGAATGCGCAGTAGCCCGCACAGAAAATAATGTGTGTAGGATTTACTGGGTACCTCACCTATAATCGCAGCCATTGCGTAGATTTAGGGGAGGTAACTACCACACTATCGAAGCCTTAGTGGTACGGGACAGAATAGAATAGAACAGAAATACGCCTATATCGTAAAGCAACCAACTCTCTTCGGCGGCAAACAACTCGTTGGTTGGTTGCTATAAGTAAATATTGTCAAAGTAAATGTTGCAAACTCCCAATTATCATCATGAAATTAATAACACATTTTACAAGTACACTAACAGCACACCATACCTTTTATATGCTATTATCTATGTCGTAACACCAGTATGTATGTAGATAGCAGCTGATCGTTAATACTGTTTTAAACTTTATTTTTCTGCGAGAGTGTCATCAAGAAGACATATTACCCGACCCGGCCTCAGCAGATTTCTGGCAGACAGGAAACTATAGTGACAAACACCACGGTGACCACCAGTTTTTCACTATTTTCTTGGTATGACAGTATCAGTTTTGACGAATATAAATAGTACATAAGAACTAGGAAGTATGAGAAAATAGATTACCTAGCAGATATTCGAGTATCATTAAGTAGCCGTCAAGGGGCTATCAAAGGCAAACCATAGAGAACTGTTGGCAAAATGCATCACACGTGACTGTCAAAACAATACAAATTTATGCATGAATTGACGGTTTTGCAAGATAAAAGAAAAAGCTATTTACCTGGATAATGTAACATAAGAATATTTTTTAGAGCTAACACACAACAAACTCGGGGATTTGGGAGAGATAAAAGAAAACGCTATTTACCTAGATAATGTAACATTAGAATAAAACTTTTCAAAGTTAACACACGACAAACTCGGAGGTTGGGGAGAGATAACAGAAAAAGCTATTTACCTAGATAATGTAACATTAGAATAAAACTTTTCAGAGCTAACATACAACAAACTCGGGGGTTGGGGAGAGATACAAGAAAAAGCTATCTACCTAGATAATGTAACATTAGAATAAAACTTTTCAGAGCTAACACACAACAAACTCCGGGGTTGGGGAGAGATAAAAGAAAAAGCTTTCTACCCAGATAATGTAACATTAGAATAAAACTTTGCAGAGCTAACACACAACAAACTCGGGGGTTGGGGAGAGATAAAAGAAAAAAGCTATTTGCCTAGATAATGTAACATTAGAATAAAACTTTTCAGAATTAACACAAAACAAACCCGGGGTTGGCGGGGGATATAACGGTTTAGCGCTACGGGCGGACAAATTAAATAGATAGGCACAGATCAGGAATTAATACAATCAAATCCCACATCCTGCTCTCCTAACCAAAAAAAAAAATAAATAAAAAATAAAAAAAAAATAAAAAAAAAATGAAAAAGTACCCGAAAGACACGCATGGTAAACAAACATCTATTTCCTAAACAGACGGTCATTCAGCTACATCTATTTTTTCCTAATTTCGAAGATTACAAAACAAAACGAAACGGAAAGCAGAATGGGCAACTCTTCAGGTGACCAGACTGCGAGGGATAAAACGGAAATAGCACATGTGACATTTAGGAGCTACAACAGAAGCACCACATTGGGACGATCAGCAAAATATTGCTATCTTGATTATCTTAATACCTGTTTAAGAGTCCCAGTTATTTCAAAGGCGTATTTTTCTGCTGTATTTTATCACCGCCTTTAGTGTCAGATGTCTCTTAGTACTTCAGATTTTATATTCAAACCTGTTTAAGATACCTAGTTATTTCTAAGGCGTTTTTTTTCTGTTGAGATTTATTACCGCCATTTAGTGTCAGATGTCTACTAGTGCTTGAGATTTTATACATTATTTAGGATAGTCGCGTGACATCTGCTGGGAAAGAGCGGACCTGCAGGCTTATCGTTTCTCTTAGTGTGTGAGAGAGAGAGAGAGAGAGAGAGAGAAAAGGGGAGGATTTATGACAGAATACCCAGTACCTGTACCGGCAGTTTCTGGTGGTTAGATTTAGAGATTTTTTGTCTGCCGCTCGGCCCTTCGGGGCTCAACTTGTGGTTTTCGTTTACTCCTGTATCTCAATGGTGTTGTTTGACCTCCATGCATCTCCTGGTGTCACAATACGTTGTGTCCACCAAATCCTCACATTTGAGTCATCATACTTTTTATCCGCGAATATTTTTGTTTCCCGTATTATTCATAATTAGTTAGGAAACCTTCATATGGAGCGAATTTGATTTATTACTGACCGTTCCAGGCGGTACTTCTGTTACGTTTCCTAATTGTTACTTACTTTTGTTGTATATGTCGGTGGTTTCGTTCACCTGTTTTGTGAGTGGGTTTCGGAATAGCAACCTGTCTGGAAAAGAGCTGATTAATTAGTTTATAGTATGTGCCTTTTGTAAAGTGCTGTCAGCTTATGTATACACTACTTTCCCTTTTGGCTTTGAGGACAGCATCTGGAATCTGATTGTATTAGTTCTTGATTATTGTCTATATTTTACTTTGCAATTAATAGCATGTTTTCCAAGAACTGGCAACTGGAAGGAATGAAAAATTTCAAAATGTGGAACGACGCATTAAATTCTTCCATGGCGCTGCTCGATAGCTAAGGGGATGCGGTACTTTCAATTATATACTTTGGGTTTGCGAGTTACTTTGAATGCGCTTCTTTCTTAATGTCTGCTATGTTTCGCGGATTGCTTCAGTAAGTCAAGTTCAGAAACGAATGTCTGTTGCCTGCACAGATCTGATCTTCACATGTTTGCGTCAAACGGTTGGGTTTTAGCGGCACTGTAGAAGTACGGAGAATTATTGAAAAGTTTTGAGCCTAAGATACTTCCAGTAAATCTGTGCATGTTTAACATGGGTGTAATTAGCTGTCATTCACTAGCTTCATGTGGTAGTTTCAAAAACATTTGGTGAAAGGTTTCTTTTATACAGCACCTTAAAAACAAGAGGAGTGGCATATTTTCAAATTAACATTAAAAATATATTTGTCTTGCATTACCTTGAAATACCATTCCTCCTATTCTACATGATTTGAAAGGTCCGTGATGTCGTACATGTAATTTGATGATTTGTCAATGATTTCATGGAAATACAAAATATTTTGACATCTGGCGGCTCTATAGTAAACTCTTAAATTTTTCACCCCTGAAATTTAGAGACCCATATATCATTTTCGGTTTTGTTAGGACCAATGTGAGCAAAACCAAACAATGTTTACACACACATAAGCATTGACATATTTCAATATTTTCGTAAAGAGGATCTATGCAAACATAAATTTGTTCCATTTCAGAATTAACAGCAAATATTTAATCGTGCTGAACTTTCTACTTTGAGAGTTTCTGCAGATAGGACACAATCGGAGTTGCAATCTGCTCATGCACAGGAGTAAATATATTTTATATTCTAAGTCAAAATCTTCAAAACTTTCCATGAAATCTTATGTTCTAGTCTTTTTCCATATTTGACCTTGCCGTAAAAAAGGTCAAGGTCAATCCAAGGTCATCATTTGAACAATCTTGAAAGAACTTGAGTACCTGATGCTACTTACCAAGTCTCAAGGCCATTGGTCAAGTGGTTTTTAAGAAGAAGATTTTTAAAGTTTTTTACCATATATGGGCATTGTGGCCATTTTCATCATGCGACCTGAAGCCAGTATGTATCTCTCACCTTTAGTGGCGGTGGTGTGGGGCATAATATAGTTGTTAAGATATTAATTTGACCAAAGTTTCGTAATAGTAGGTCATAAAATTGAATATAACCATATTCTAAGCAAGTTTATGTGTTCAGTCAACCATGAAAATTAGGCAATTGTGAAATTCTGGTCAGATCATCCAATGGTACTGGTCAAGGTGCTTCCTTGACATGAGTTTGATGATTACTGGTCAGTTTATGTAACAATGATGCCAAAAATATTGAAAATAGAGGACAAAAATTTAAAAAAATGCTGAATGTCAACGGAAGTCTTTTTTTTGGCAATATATGTTCAAATTAAACCAAATAGAATGATATGGAAATACATTTTAGATGTTCTGTTAATCATTTTATCAAACACTGTCTGTCTTTTATACTCTTCTACCAAATGAGAACATTTTTACAAGACCAGCTAAAACCATGTTGAGTTACCCCACCCACCTCCATGTACCCATAGCTCAGTAACTAGGGCTTTCGGACCAAAGTCACATATGGTTGAATAAACTAGACCAACTGGAGTATACCATCAGTTAAAAAAAATAAACTTTGGTAGGATGCAGAAAAACCACCTTATTGATACCCCCCCCCCCCCCCCTTGTTGGATGTGTAATAAGAAAGTTATTCAAGTTTTTCATACTGTACGCCTAGTAATATTTATCAGGGACACTGGCCCAATAGTCGGGATGGCACTGTACCCATTCGTCAAGTATCAGCAAAATACCGCTGGACCCATAAGTCGGGTATTTTGTACCTATAAGTCAGGTACTTTGTTATTATTCGTCGTGTTATTACCCATAAGTCAGGTATTTTTGTGCGACTTGCACTTTAAAGTAAATAAGACACAAATCCATCATAATCTAAAGAGTAAAAACGGATCACCAATGGAGCCACATCAGTTAAGAGTGTACAGCAACGAATATAATAAAAGCACCACGGGCACCACATGGTACCCCACCACTGCTGGACATTGTAACTTAAAGCATTTCTTTGAGCAGAGAAACTCCGTTTCTTATTCTATTCTGTTACACATATGTTCATTCAGATATTCCATATAGTAGATAAACAACTCATGAACTGGAATGGTCAGAGTGACCATCCTTATTCACAATATGTAAGCTTTGCTGTTAAACATATTTGTGGAGTACCATACAGAAAAGAAACAACAGGTCATACACCATGTTTCAGATCTATCGTGGGCAGATAACTAATGAACTGGACAGGTAAGAGTGACGATTCTTAGTCACAATACGTAACCTTTGATGTTCAAAATGTTTGTGAAGTTTCACGCAGATATTTAAAACAGTAAAGGAACAACAGGTCAAAACCATTTTGCACATCAATCATCACGTCATCTTAGTCATATTATGTAACCTTTAATGCTCAACATATCTGTGAAGTTTAGTTAAGATGTTCCATATAGTAAAGGAACTACATGTCAAAAACCTTTTTGCAGAACTATCAAGGGCGGATAACTCACAAACTGGAAAGATAAGAGTGACTGTCCGTCATCACAATATGTAACCTTTGATGTTCAATATATCTGTGAAGTTTCATTCAGATATTCCTCATAGTAAAGGAACAACACGCCCAAAAACATTTTTCAGATCTATCAAGGGCAGTTAACTCACGAACTGGAAAGGTCATAGTGACGATTCTTAGTCACAATATGTAACCTTCGATGTTCAACATATCTGTAAAGTTTCATTTAAATATTCCTTATAGTAAAGGAACTACAGGTCAAAAACCATTTTCCGGATCAAGGGCGGATAACTCACAAACTTGAACGGTCAGAGTGAAAGTTCACGGCTGGCGGACATAAAAAATACACTTTGTTTTTGTAACAAAAGCTGTAGATCAGCTGGCTAACCCGCATTCCGTTTCCACTTCGGTACCTCGTTCCACTCCATGAGGAGGAGATATTTTAACGAAACACCGACGGGAGCATCCTGTCTACATAAGCTGCAGTAGGGACTTTAAACACACAGAAAACGAACCCTTTTCTAATCCAATTTGGCAAAAACGTATGTTTTACACCCAACTACTGCATCCAGCTGTACCACGACGACTGGATACACATCCAATATTACGGCCCTCAACAATTGGGACAGTACCCCCGACATTCGAAAATCGGCGTACAGAGATAAGATTCCAAATAAATTCGTTGTCGCTGAACAGAATTATGCCATACTTTGTTCCTTTTGTCTTTGTTGCATTAGCCAATGCTTTCAATCGTAAAATACATCAAACTAGACATTGAGATGGAGGAATCGGTTGTGTAAACACACTTTTTACACGCGACATAACAACATACACAGTAAAATGGGGCGCAATTCAGGTAATTTTGCCATTTGAGCGTTGTCATTTAGCAAGGACATTAAAAAATAGGACTGAGGTGTTTTACAAGATCCACTTGGAAGATAATGTCAAAGTGTAAAATAAAGATTGCTTACTGCCTTGCATAACATGTCAACAAACTTGCCCTCGTTGATTTGTACAGCCCCCAACGAATGAATTTTCAGAGTACAGTTGTTCTTATCGGTGTATATGTAGTCTTCGAAAAAGTAGGTTATTCCAAATAAGTGTAAATGTCTGTGAGTCGTGGATCTTGACTATGGAGCTAGCGAAGAATGCAGGCCTTTGAGATGGCATCTTACCGAATGAGACTTATTATCTAGTACAAGGACCACGTAACTTATGAGGATATTGGCACAAAAATCCAAACAGCCACTGAGGAGTACGATGAACTGTTGGACATGGTCAACTAAAGGCCAAATGCCAAACGTCCGCCGACGTATGGACATGTTAGTTACAGGGAAATGTAATATTGGAAGTGGCCATGGTTACAAGTCGAGTGGTCAAACCAAATAACCAAATAATTTAACATCATATTTATATAAACAGACGGATCAAGGGCAGTAACTCGTGCAGAATGAATCGTTAAGTAACCCAAATAATATAGAATTCATTTCAGGTGAAGGGAACAATTTATATTTAACTTTTCACGAAACTCAGTTGAAGATGAAAAAGAGCTAACAGCCACAATAATTGCATAGCTGGACTGATAAAGCGATGTCACTCGGGCAGAACATGTCAATCACGATCATGATGAAATATTAGTTACTTCAGATTTTAATAACTGCAGTCTGCAAGTTTGCCGAAGATCGGCTGAAAATGTAGGAGTAGATACAGTCGCAAGATTTACCTTACTTAAACGATCAAGGGCGTTAACTCAGCGGTATCGCTCGGGTGGGCAGTTTGTACCACAGGATATCGCCCTACTTGTACTCGAAGCTTCTGTGCTGATTATGGCGCTTCAGCATTTGGGTCTGTACGTAAATACTGATTTAACGTTTCCTTATCAACATGTTTATGGTAAAATGGTCTAAAAAATTGAAACTAAGACTGATCTGTCACAGCGACGTGAATGCTACCAGAGTTTGGTTTCTATTCTCTTGGATTAGTTTGGCTTACTGCGGCATCTTGCTGCATCGGACATTACATTTCTGATGCCCTTGGCCGTTGTTTTTCTAGGAACATTGGGGTTGAGGTGGCTCAGTTGAGGGGACGGGAAGCATGCGCTAGCACCATAATTCGTAGGCGCCTCCTGCTTGATTTCTGCAGCTGCTCTGCCTCGCAGATTATATTGGTAACTGTGGCTTAGAGAGGGCTGTGCATTTTTCCTTGAGATCAGCCATTTACATTACGCTTTCTCTGACACTTTTGGTGGTTTAGCGACACTGATGAAGTCGCATATGTCACAGTCAGTTTGGAAAACGTCAAAGTTAAATTTCAAGTGCGAATAATTAGACTAAGATGTGTTGACATAGCAAATGCCCAGTCTTTGAATTTTGAGGCAGAATCACGCACAACTCGCGCACTCACTGGGTAAAGGATAAGCGTTCACTGTCTATGCTAAAACGTGTGAGTAGCTATTTATCTCGTTCACAGAGGCTCTTTCGCTGATACAAATTACCAGATTACTTACTTTCAGGGCACAGCCGCAAAATGAAGAATACATCATAAGGTGAAAAATTGCCCAAAAGCTAATCTGCCTATCTATACTTCACAGACAACTGCCCTAATAAACAAAAAAATATAATAATAATAATAATGGAGGCATACCCATCACTGTGTTGTTTAATGCGGTTCTGAAATATATCATATGTTTCACATTTTCAACAATACTGCAGTATGACAGATACTTATCGCACTGGAATTGTTATCTTTTAAGCAGCTCATCGCAGTTTGTCACACTAAAGTAACTATTTATATTGTTGGGGCGTGGGAATGGAAAGGGGAGGGGGGAGTGGGTGGTGGGATGGGCGGGCATATTTAGAGTAGCTTTATGGCATTATAAATGATTGTAGTTATCAATATCGGGAGCAATAAAACTAACGTTCTCTACGCAGCCACATCTAGGCACATTTAGGTAATTCCTTTACTAACTACAAGACAATAGCTATAAGTTGGTAACAAAGTCTGTTTCACCGGCAACCTTGACATATAATGACGTAAATAGGCAAATCAGATGCGGATAACTCTTATCGTATGCTAGGAGAAAATATAGTTCATTTACTTCCCGTTCACTTCTAAATACACGAGATCAACAATGTCTCCCGGTAAAGGAAAAAAAGACTTACATTTAAGAAGATTAGCCACTTTGAGAATCTGAGGCCGGATTTATAAAACAACTTAAGTGGTTGCTATGCTGTTGCTAAGGCTAAATTTCTATGAAGGAGGTTCCCTACAACTATGAAATTTGCTCAGGAGGAACAGGCGTTTTCACAATGACCCTCCAGGGCAAATTTCATAGTTAAAAGAAATCTCCTTTATAAAAAATCAGCCTTAGCCACAGCATAGCAACCACTGAAGTCATTTTATAAATACAGCCCCAGAACACTTCATTTCCTAAATTGAATCCATTTCACTTCTAAATACACGAAATCGACAATGTCTCCCGGTTAAAGAAAAAAAAGACTTGTATTTAAGAAGCTCAGCCTATTAAAGAATCAGAACACTTCATTTCCTTAATTGTATCATTTTCGTTTAAACGCGATCACTTGCACAATTCTTTATCGCTTATTATCCTGAGGCATCTCTGATTTCAATGACCCGTCAAAATGTTATTTTGTTTTGACTGATCTTCTGAATTCTTGACAGTTCTATTACATGAATTGCTTCATTGCTGCCATATTTGTATTAATAACTTAATAGCTTTAGTGTTGAAATGCCAAAATGCTGGCGAACTGATTCTGTTTTCAACACTAGAAGCTATCAAGTTATTAATACAAAGACGGCAGAGACGGGGAGATTCGTGTTGTCTCTTTCTGGAGAGGGGTTGGGAGGCAAAGAGCTGGAACTGTTGGAGTCCTTGTTTCAGTGTTTGGATATTTTGGTGGTTTGTTGGGCATTTGATAGTGCCTAGTTCAACGGTGTGGTCGGGTCTGTCTATTAGAAAGTCAGCTGAGTGTTACAGATTCTGGTGCACAGATCCCTTTTCTTGTTTTGCATTTTGCTATTGAAATGGGGCAACTAAATGTTATTCAAACGATCGATAGCCTTACTGGGATTTCCGGGCATCACTTACGGAGCGAACAAAAATAAACACAAATATATGTACCGCCACTTTAGTGTTTTGTTTTATTTTATATTGCCAAAGGTCGATAACCGGGTTAAGTTGTTCTCAACAATATATATAGCAAGGCGACAAATAGGAGTTATTAACTCCAAATAAGGAATAATCGCTCTGGAAGGCATTTTGTCCCAGGGCAGGGGAAGGCAAGGTCGATAAGTTAGTGCAGAAAGGTAATAAAGTGTACTTCGCTGGCGTTGTAGGTCCCGCGAGGTAAAGAGCTAGTCTCGTAAGTCGTAACAAATATCGATATTTCGCCTTAAAGTTTGATGCAGAACATACATAGTAGCATCGATTGCATGAAACATTAACCATGACCCTAGTAACCGTCCTTAGGTCCCGTTTCGTTTATTATTATTATTATTATTATTATCATTTGGCACCAAATTATCAAGACTGCCCCTTTCCCAAATCAAACTGTTTTCCAGAGCAGTTATTATGTATCTTCGTTTCTTAGGGTTCAAAACTGTGTCATCTCATCACGAAACAAATGCTGTCTAGATCACTATGTCAAATCACAGGCATTTGACGTTTTTGGGGTCTCAGTAATACACAGTAACCTCGAATTTGGCCAGAAATCGCATCTTCTATAATGAGATACGAAGTATCGAAAAGGATGGAAACACCCCACCCGCTTTTGATAGATACCCCTCACATATTTCGGCTTCGCAAAGTCTTCTAAATGCAAGAATCAGAGGGAAAAAGATAATCGTCACCTTTTGGACAGTCTTACCCGTGTATCTGTCTCAGTTACTGTTTTAAAAAAAATCTTTCAGTACTTATTAATAGCACAATTCTCATTCTGTTTAATGCTACTTTCGGTTCTGGCTCATCACCAAGCAGTGACGTCACAGGTGCACGTTCAACAGAGCGCAGTTTGGTCAGTTTGAATCTGGCCTCTAGTCGCTTCTATTTTTTGGTAGCTTTGGCGGATGTGTACGGACTAATGTCTGAAATTTCATGACTGTGACTTCTAGTCATAAACTAGGCTAATAAATTAACGTAACTTCGATTTTTTTTATTGGTCTCCGTTACGTCTTATTGCCACTGATTCATTCCTATGGTGAAAATTTTCAATGTAAACCCAACTTACATGCTCAGTGGGATTTCGTTTACTGAACGGATATCACAGAAGTATGGATTAATATTTTATCAAACTGTACATGCAACTATTTCACTTAAATAATGTTCAATTATTCAATAACTGTAATGTAGCGTTTTAAAATGTTGACATTTTTTTTTACATTTTTTTACATAGTCGACGTCAATTTAGGCTCTGCAACCACTGTTGACGCATCTGATTAGGTGTTCTCCATTCTAATCCTCTCGCCTGGGGTGTAACACCAAGGATTAAATTTATCTGGGTGCCCGTACCATAAACTATTTAGCCGACCCTTGAACTTGTTAAGAGAGAGTGCCATTATTACATATTCTGGAAGGTCGTTCCAAGTTTGGACAATCGTATTGCTGAAGAAGTTACTTCTCAATTTTAATCTCGATCTTTTTTATGTATTTTCAGAGAAAAGCCTCTAGTTGCAGTGTAGGTGGACATTGTAAATAATTTCTTCTTCTCAACTCCATCTATATCATTTAGTATTTTGTACACATGTACCATGTGCGCTCTATCTCTTCTCCGCTGCACATCTTCAATCGATATTGCATCCTTTTTGTAGAGAGGAGACCATATGCAAGTGGCGTATTCTTAAGTGTGGACGGACTAAGGATTTGTACAGGTTCAGAAACATCTCTTTGTCCATAAACGTAAATGTTTTAAAAATGAGTCCTAACAGTTGGTTGGCTTTAGAGACTTTGCTGTTTATGTGATCTGTGAAGTTCAGAGACTTGTCGATGATGACTCCCAGGTCTTTTTCCTTGTCAACTGTCTCAATGTTAACTGTACCCTCGGCTGTTTCATATTATAATTTTGGTTGATTAATTTTTCCAGATATATAAATGGTTACATTTTGTAAGATTAAAGAACATTTCTCACTTTTCGGCCCAAGCCACAGCATTATCTAAACTACTCTGTAGACGACTGACACGTTCGATATTAGCAACTCTACTTTTTTTAGTCATCCGCAAACAGTTTGATGCTCGCTTGAACTACCTCTTGCAGATCATTGATAAAAATAACTAAAAGAAGAGGTCCCAAAAAACTACCCTGAGGTATTCTACTGTTCATAACGAGTTCGGAGTTCCGCACTGCGCATGCGCACACTCAGATTTTGCTCTCGGAGGTCAGAGGTCACGGATGCCAAAAGCCGTACACGCCAAGCGTAACACACCAACATTTCGGCTAATATTTCAGTTTATAAACATTCCCTGTCTATTCTGCCTTGCTAAAATAATGTGACTATCCATTTTCTTTGAGTTGAAAACAATTTTCAATCATATCAATGATTTTTAATCATTAAAAAATATGTTTTATTTGACCTTTCTCCTCCAGTCCAACCGGAAACGCGGAACTCCGAACTCGCTTATTTTCATATCTCAAAGTCTGCCATGTTGTTGGTTTGGTTTCATAGAGTCCACCCGGATTAACCGATAAAATTTGTCTTATGGTGTTTATGGAGCCTCCACGCATGCACCAGCTGCTTTCCTCGTATTGCCACTGTGCTGAATAGGCGAGGATAGCTGATTTTGTCTATCTTCCAAAGAATATATACATATCTTCTTTATATTAATTCTTGATTCTAAATAAGTTCTGGAAACGTAGATGATAAGTTTAGCCCGGTATAATGTCCGTCCATTAATGTAACTAATATTTTCTGTAAGGTGGAGACTGACGTGCAATAAAACTTTATCTTGACCCAGTTTTCACCAATTAAGGTAGACGAATACTGAATAGAAATATTGGCGGGGCATTCAAACCATTATACCGTCTAAATAACCCAAAGAGCTATGAAACATTTGGGTGAGAAAAAAAAATTTCACCGTTTTGTTTTCCTAAAAAACAATATTTTGTATTTCTACATATTATTTTTAAACATTTTCCATTAAAATTCGTATCTCTAGCACATGAATGCACTTTCATTTCAGCAAATCATATAATCTGTAATATATGATATTTGAAACAAACTGATAACAAAAAATTGCAGTTTTCTTGTTAATAAGTACATTTTTACATTCTTTGAAAAAATGCAAGAAAATTGAATTTCATGAAAAACGTCATGAAAAATATTGTCAATCGATGGGGCATGCTTATGCGTATTATTTTAGTAAAACTGACGTCGTATGTTAAAGAATAAAACAAAAAAAAAACATTTCACTGTTTCGTTTCCTAGAAAAACAATGTTTAAGTTCAAAATATCCCCAAAACAGACTGCCCAAATTCTGCACCTGCTGCAAGCACAGCCGGTCCTTGCCCTATTATTTATTTTCCTGTTATTCGGTTCTACCATAGAGTAATGTCGACAAAATGGGCAGATGGAATGGAAACTGTGAAGATCTTGATCATTCTGGTTCCTAAGGAACAGTCTGATCTCAGTTTCCACTGTTTGTACAGACCTATGTGCCCGAAAAATTAGGATCTTTACGGTAGATATTGTAAGTGTACATTATAACTGTATTTACTCCACAGTTAGCCGATTTGATGATGGACAATAACTCTGTTTGTTTTTTAAACAAGCAAGAACAGAGTTCTTCCGGGATCGTCCACCTTAAGACGATAAAGTTGAACTGTGTTTAACTAGGGTGCATGTAATAGTAACTACAGTGCTCAGCTCTCCACTATTCAATAATGGTTATGTCCATTTTTATACAACTAAAAACACCTTAAAGAATCCAAGCTTTTAAAAAATACTAGTAGGGCGGTCCTACACATTCCGTAATGTCTGCAAAGATCGTTCATACTAGTAAAAAGGTCAACATTTTATTATTTCTATCATGAAAAAGAAAACAAAAAAGTTTTTTAATCAATAGTTATTTGTGGCCATCAGAACGGAATGAGAACATTACAGCATTTCTGATCATCTGGATTAGCCTGATCTAAACAATCTTTTGCAATAACAATTAAACTGAACAAGATAGTTAGATAGAGAAGACTTTGAAAGATTTGCTCATTTTTTCTGTCGAATTTTGAGGCAAACGCAGTTTAATAAAGAATCATTGAGAATGGAGAATATGTCAAAATTTTTGGCTAAATCCGGTGTTTCTCTCATAAAATTCATAGCTGGAATAACCCTGAATTAAACTGTAAAATCATTAACATGCATTTAAGGCTTTGTTTCTGATTTATAGCCAAGATTAAAAATTTGTCTTACCGGTATCCTGACCAAATATGATATTTTTGCCAAGCCAATTTTTTTCGGTGAGCGAAATAACTCCCCTTTTGCGGCTTTGCCACCCATATCCCGCCAAAAGCAATTTCAAAATTTCCTGCAAATTCTTTAGTTTTCCATTTAAAATACCACCGTTTTCTACTCCCGTCCAAAGTTTCCCTCTGATTCTTTCCTTGAATTCTTGCTATTTTCCTTGACTGATTTTTTCTAAATAACTATATTAAATCAATACGATGAAAGTGTTTATAATATATATTTCTTTAGACAAAAATATCATATTTTCAAGGATAACAAAATTGTTCATTTATCCTGGCCTGTATTTAAGATATTAATTCAATACATGACACACCCCATCACAGCCGAGTGCGAAACCGGAACGTCCCGGCAATTTTATATCTAAAAAGTATATAAAATGATCATCAAAATATTAGTTCCCATATCTGGCGATTTAGCGGGGAGTCTAAAATTTAGAATGATACCAATTTTTTGAAATATATAAGCTAAAAGTCGTAATATTTAGGAAATATCTGACCAGGTCCCTCATGGCCGCGTGCCATCCCGGATCGTCCCGGAAATTGTATATCTAAAAAAGTATAAAATAATCATCAAAATATTATTTCTTATATACGGCCATTTAGAAGAGAGTCTTAAATTTAGAAGGGCCCCCTTTTTTTAGATATACAAAATAGAAGTCGAGATATTTAGAAAATATCTGACATGGTCAGTCATTGCCGCGTGCCTTCCCGGATCGTCCCGGAAATTTTATATCTAAATACATATACTTAAATGGCCTTATCAAGTTATTTTTTTACATAGTCAATTAGATTGGAGTCTTATCCTTACACTGATACCTAATTTCTTTAATTCCATGCTGTAGAAGCAGAGATATTAAACCGTATACATCATCACTCCCTATATCCCGGCTATTATTGTCCCGGATATTCCCGCCGAATAGTAGGCGCCCGGACTAGTTCAAACTGACCAAACTTTGCTCTGCGAGCGTATGTGTGACGTCACTACTTGGTAATCAGACAGAACCGAAAGAAGCTGCTGGAAGCAGAAAACTGAATGAAAATTGTGCTATTAATAAATACTGCAACAGTCTTTGAAACGGTAACTGAGACAGATACACAGGTAAGACTGGCCAAAAGGTGACAATTATCTTTTTCCCTCTGATACTTGCATTTAGAAATCTTTGCGAAGTCGAAATATGTGAGGGGCTATCTACATAAAGCGGGTGGGGTGTTTCCATCCTTTTCGATACTTCGTATCTCATTATAGAAGATGCGATGTCTGGCCAAATTCGAGGTTACTGTGTATTTTTGAGGCCCCAAAAACGTCAAATGCCTGTGGTCAAAGGACGGGTTACACTTTGACCGATTTTGTGCCCACGACCGATCTTGATAAAATTTATGTATTTAAAAGCTTGGCATTTGGCAGTTTATATAAGCACATATTTAAGTTTGCGGTTTCATAAATAATCACGTGACTTCCGGTTTATTGCATATGGGGTGCTGAATGGGGTACACTAACTACCTGCAGTTTTTTTTTTTTTTATATAATCAGCAATTCCACTGACATATCAGCCCTCCAGACTGACAGATATAATACTTTTGGTTCTTATCCACAGTCTAAAAGAGATATTTTCGATAAAACCATCTAGTAAGCAGAAATTTTATTTGAATTTTACGAAACCTCAGAACAATAGATTTTACAAGTGTTTATTAACACAATGATAAGCATGTAAAGTGTTTGCTTTTGTGAAAAATAATGGAACAAATGAACAGGAAGTCGATTATAACCGAGCGATATTGTTTAGCAAATGTATTCTTGGCGAAACGTTTGAATTGCACGATTGTGTTCTGGCAAGTGCGTGTAAAGGTCATCAACCTTTTTCTTTTATTAAGCATTATTCACTATTTATACATATAATGAAAGCTTCATCATATCAAATATTAAACACGTATGAAAGATTACGTATATCTGGATGCTACACAGGTACAAATGTTAAAAATATCAGACAAAATCAGTGAACCAAGAAAAAATAGGTCACAGGGACCTACATGTAGTACCAAATAAGACGCAGCACTGAAGTGACTTACTATTCCAAGACCGATGAAGAGTCAATTAATTATTAGTTCGAAATAAAACATTAATTAAACGGATCATTAAATACAGGTCACAATGACCTACAAATAATATGACTTCATTTGCAATGTCTGACTGAACCATTTTCTTTAGTATGATGCATATATAATGTTGAATATATAAGAAAAAGAAGAGTGATCTTTTAAATGTATGTCACAGTAACCAACAATAGTATGAGGATTATTTTTTGTATCGTTTGCCTGACCAACTATTTTTAATTATGTTGAGAATCCAAAAACCGTGTTGAGATATAAGTGAAAATCCTGGTCCGTGCATAAAGTTCAAGCAATCAGTGTGCATGGATGCTTTGCAGTTCCAACATTTTAAGGATATGATCTGATCAAATATCAACACTCCTACCCCAAAGATATCAAAAGAGGTAAGGAAAAAGCTCATCTAAGTAACTTTTCATACAGTTAGTGGACCAAAGTTCAAGGTCACAGAATTTTACAATGCATCAACTTCAGGCAGAGGAATACATCATTTGACCTCGTCGCAACATTATAACATCAGAGGTTATATCACAGCATGATGATGGAGTACATTCAGTCTAACGCCTTACATACGCACATGACGCCATACCAATACGCATGTCCAGCGCTACCCCCTCCCCGACCCCTCTCCCCCTCCCTCCCCCCCCCCCCCTAACACACACACGGAATCCTTGGTGGGGGGAATAGAAAACATACTACATAGATGAACACTTTGAAAAACATTTGTTGTGTCATATAATGCCTCTACTTTCTATCAATTACAAAATACACAGATGCGATTTTGATATAAATCCTTTAGTCCTAGTGTTGGAATTATGAAAATTTACCCCAAAAATTTATTTTTCGTTTACTCCTACCCTCGTAACCATTGTGATGTCACCGGTTTATGATGAATATATATATGAGGAATAATTATGTATAAAACTTGTAGTGGTTACGAGGGTAGGATGAAGCGAAATTTGGATGCATAGTGGACGTTAGTAGTTCTAATTCCCATAGGCTCAATGTTAAATGTTTCAGACGGTACATGTATTCCACCGCAAAATTAACCTAAAAGTCATTAAAATACGGGAAAATGAAATCATACAGAATAAACTAGAAACATCTAGCTAACATTTTTGCATGTTTTTGTGGTTATCTGCCTACCTTCGAAAATCTGCCTTTTCAGTGGGCACATTTCAATAGTAAAGTGTAACTCGTCCTTTAGATATTCGACAATATAAAGTATAACAAAAAAGATAAAGTGACAACACATTCATCTTTTGCAAATTTTTTCCGCCCCGAAAATGTTTACATCGGGTCTAGAGTCAGCGCTTTCTGATGTAAAAGTGACTGTTTGCTTAAATACACGAAACTGAGAAAGTTTAGCTGAGTCTTTCGATAACCTCTGCATACTGGCAAAACACACACTGCAACAAGGGTCATTTGCCTTCTATGTCGATGGCTGAAATATCAGATTTTATTTTGTCTTAAATTTCCTTGGACGGATTCAGGTTGTAAAAGATAATCAAAGAAAACTATTGACCTGACGTCAAAGAAATTTAGGATAAACACAGTTCTCAATTGCGCATGCAAATAACTCGCAAACGAGCATTAATGTTCATATTATATGGCTAGGATAAAATGCACATATATTCAGAAAAGTTTTGTCGTAAATAAGCTGGTTAATAATTAGACTGTGTTTAACCATAATCATGTAATGACAATGTTCGCTTGCTGTCTCCATCACACTTACATGTATAATAATAATAATAAAAAATAACATTTAACTAGATTATAAAACATGATTGCAAAAAAGCAAATACATATATTATGTTTTATATTTTGTCCTTTGAAATGACGACATACATGCTTCAGCGAAAGTTTTAGCTTTGTACATTATGAAATGTCACTAATGTGAAGTCTTGCAATTTTTCGAAATGCTGAGAAGAAATATTATGGAATATTCTTTAATATTATAATAAAGAAATATTATGAGAATCCCGATTCACAAGGTTTGTTCAGATTTTGCAGATGTAAATTTTGTTATGTGCTTTTTGTCGTTTTGCGATGAGATGACGTATAAAATTTCATTAACATCCAAAAATAATCAGCACACAAACTGCTACTATATAAAGGATCATACACTAGTGGTCATTTCATATGAAATGACCACGAGTGTAAGATTCTGTTTATCAAATGACCCTTGAAAATGGGGTTTTACGCTTTCAAAATGAACATTATTTCATTGTTGACATGATGGTCGTCGTCAGTGATGCTACGTGTACGTGCCAAAGTGTTATTACACGTTTGGTCATACGATTGTGATGACACATCGGTAGCCACTGAAAAACGGCCACGTCATATGATAAAGGCTTTTACGTTTCCTATATGTTTCAGATCATAGATATGGTAGCCAACAGCAGCAGCAGCGGTAATGACACAATATGTGGTATGCTAAATCCTTCGTTCCATCATTGCTTTTCCTCGGAAATCAACAGTTTCGTACAAGCGTTTACATCTATTCTAGTGGTGGAATTCCTGATCGTGATATTTGTTGTAATCGGAAATATGTGTCTGTTTCTTCTGATGAGAACGGACAGATTTTCTCCACAAGCCTGCTCCATTCACTTTATATTTTCTGCCGTGAGTGATTCGTGTAACCGGATCATTAATCTTGCATCTGATCTGGCTGGAAGTGTGAACAAAAATGATTTTTCCGCACAAGGGCCAAGCTGAATAACTGGGGCATTCTGTACATGGTGAGCTCAACACCAAGTCTTATCTCCCCTTGGCTGAGTGTCCTGTTACTTTTAGATCGCTTTATATCAACGTGGTTCCCGCAAAGACATTCAACGATTGTCAAAAGACGCAGAGGTATTGCCCTGGCCTCTCTTATTGTTCTAATAGCTTTTGTCTTCAACATTGTTTTTGCAACATCGTACAAACCATATACGGATTTCAGCAGAGATCTAAACCGAACAAGTTTAGCTGTGAGCTGACGCTATCTAGTGAACCCTTAGTTGGAGAACTTGTATCCATGATAATAAGCAACATCATCCCGTTGTGCTTTACAGACTGAGCAAGTCCAGCAAATTCAGAAGTCGCCGATGCTGTCAGTGGAATCGTACCAACGTGTTAGTCTTCGATGTTGCCGTGATGATATTTTTGGCATGGTTTCCAGGTAATGTTATCGTAATCGTTGAAACATCCTACGCAATCAAGGATATTGAATCGCCTCTATTAAAGTTAATGATGGACAAGACTTGGCATGCCTGCCTGATGTTATACCTTTTCTCGTTTGCACAGAACTTCTACATTCTAATCTTGATATCTCCGATGTACCGTCTTGAGTTCCACAAGATGATAATGTGCAGGAAAAATAATGACAGCTCTGAGTAAGAAATTGAATTTGAAATGGATGATGTCATGAAGCCTATGTTTGGCGAGAAAGAATCTACGAAAGAAACAAAGTCTATTACTTTGTGAATAGGACAGCACACCTTGCAAGACAATGTAGTGCCGCCGCTGTAAAAGGCCTTCCCGTATGGAAGACTAAGATGGCCTTATAAGATATATATATTAACAGTTGAGCACTTAATATATACTTATGGTCAGGAATTTGAAAGCGTTTTTACTAAATTTAGATTAAGACAATACATAAGAATAAAAGAAAGAAATTAAATGTTTCTTTTGTCGCACTGTAGAATCTTTCTGATACTCTTTGACATAGTTACGCTCAAAACATGCTAGGTAGCTAGGCTTTAGTGCCAGAAATCTCTGAAGACAAGAGCCATTAAATCGAAATACTTTTTCTTGCTTTATGTAATGCTCAATCGTTCCAAATGTTCACCATTTTAGTCACCATTTTGAACATGCATTTTAATACCATAATCATTATTCAAAACTTAAAAATGGTTTAGCATGCCGGCGTATATCATTTTACTACTTTCATTCTTAACTGACATTATGACCATTGTTGATGCTAATCCCGTCTTTTGTATGTCTAGCACTGTGGTATTCTATCTAACTATCCGCTTAGCTTTCTGGTTTGGTTTGTGGTTTAAAATAGAACATAGAAAAATGTACATATGCCGAGAAACGACAAAACCAACAAAGTGGCATGTGCGGCCAGCAAAGATTCAGGTCAGCCTGGACATCCGCCCAGTCTGACCAAAGTCTTGGATGTGCGCTTAAAGGGTAGCTCAGGGTGCAGGCTACCGACATGCTCACTGTGAAGACTCTGATCAGAATTTTGGCCTGATCTGAGTCTTTGCTGGGCGCACATGCCACTTTGGCGGCTTTTCCGTGTCGTAGTTAATATGTAAACATGTTTTTGAGGGTTTTTTTTATTCATTTTATATAGTTTTGATGGTGTTGCTTGTACTTTCGGTTGGATATGTGTTTGTGTGTTTGACTAGTCTGTCTGTTATCGAAGTCAATTGAGCCGCGACACGGAAAAAACAACAAAGTGGTTGAGCGCCCCACGCAAACTCATATCGCCCTTTACATCTGCGTAGTCTGAGCTGAGTCTTCGCTAAGCGCTCAAAGAATAGCTAAGAATCAAAGCTACCGCTATGAGGACAGCAAAGACTCTGATCAGACTGAGCGGACAACCACTATGTTGGTTTTCTCGTGTCTCGGCTCATATGCTGTTCGATTTCGTCGTTGGTATTTCTTCCATCTTCTTTCGATGTGTTTGGTAGTTGTGTTATGTGACTGTTGCTTTTCAGGGGACTTGCATCTTATTGTGTCCAATGCGGGTTGTTGTGCACCACATATGATGCAAGAAACTTTAACACACATATACATTTATATATCACTAACATGACACAGAAAAAACGAACAACAATGAATTAAAAAAAAAGACATTTGTTTAATGTGTTACTTTTTTAATTGGAAAACTGCGCCTAAATTTACTAACAACCTCACCATAACTAATCTGGGATGCACAAATGATTGCTTAAGTGGCAAAATTTATAAACAAAGCACTGTCGGGATGTACGGATGCACTTTCTGAAAGATATCCATTAAATAGATGTTTCTTTTAGAGAATTCCAATCTACATTAATTCGATGCATCGTTGCTTGTTATGGGTTTATAACACGTTCTCGTCTGCAATAACTGGGCACCAAACATTATGAAATAAGTCTGCATGTCGCACTATTTGTAATTGCTGAGCTATGAGCGTCAAATTATCATCGTTATAAGAAAATGAATATAGTGCCATTTTTAAAATGGGTGGGTGCGCAATAATTGGTCTGATAGCAATGATTGCGTTTTCGCCGGCAGAGCTATTTTTCAAAAAATCTGAAAGCTTAATCAGACAACTTTCACGGAATTCAAGGCTATCGTAACGCTTTATAAGGCTATGTCCGTTGCAGTCTCCGCCTCATTGGCACACGTTCCGATGTACGCAATCTCGTCATACCGTCAACAGCTGCAAAGACTTTAGACGTAAGGTATTCAGATGTTTTTTTAACAAGTAGATTGGTTATGAACTGAGATAGTAATTATTTTTAGTTGAAAAGTTTCAAAAATTGTTTTTGCTTTTTATCTTTACAATAAGTAGACACGTGAACATTTTTTTCATCATGTGACGCCCTTAAACGACCAAGTGACTGATTGATGTGTTGCTTTACATCCATGGTAAACCGCTATGGTCATGTCGGGACGGTCAGTTAACCTAACCACACTATTCCTGGACAGGCTTAGACCTCCTAAGCAGTTAACCAGTACTAAGTGCACATACTTTCGCCAGCAACTGACAACTGCATTCTTTGAATCAGCGGAAGGAGAAACGAAAGTATGTGGCCAGACCGGGTATCGAACCCAGGACCTCTGACTTATGAGTCAGGTGCCCTATTGATTGCGCTACGCGGCCACCTTAAACGACCAAACTCCATAAAGAGTCTTACTAATTATCGTTTTAACTTAACTTAAATCTTCTCTCTTCAGATACTGTCTATATGTTTGACTGGAAACAGTTGCATCAATTACATAATCAAATTCAGCCAAAATATAGGGATCAAACATATTTTTTTCATGCATTACCACAGGCTAGGTCTCGAGGGATTTGTAGAAGACCGAGGCAGAAGGCCAACGGATACCGAGGGACCTGGCAAAACGTTAATTCAGTGATAAACCGTATTTGACCGCTATCATTACATACGTTCAACCACAATGCTACGAAAATAAGGAAATATTCCGGCACTTTTTTCGGCTTCACCTCTATTACCAAGCGTATACCTACACGCACTATACATTTCTTTAATGAAAACATCCATGTTTTAGACCATGGTTAGCTATTGTCAAATAGTATTTACCTTTTAGCAGCAGTTTACAAGTCAAAATCACGATTACTAAATGTGTCACTTCAATGTCGACCATTCTTTTATTGTAACAATATTATACTTTGTATAACTCTTGCTGTAAGACATATATTGGTAACTGCCACTGCAATCTACGCGCTTGTTTCTATATTAACGACGTATTGCCCTGAAACTTGCATAAGCGAAGCCGCAAAGTCGGTCTTTATCAGCGCAGTAATCATCTTGTTACTGCAGGATTTGTTTCTCACTGTTACAAACACGGTTTGAGGCACAGGGATTAGTGTTATAGCAATTTTTTAGCAACGGAGCTCCGACAGGAGAAAATTGACCTTTCATAATTTGCAAAATAAAAAAAAATAGAAAAAAGGAACATGAAACTCAGATCTGCCTGCAAGGTAATTTATTTTTCGGTTCAAGGCGTAAACCTCTGATGTAGATCCCATTTATTATATTTCAAGCATTATTGTCACCCGTATTACTGCCTACTGGCTTCCGCTTAGTGATAAAAATTACAAAACAAGAGAGAAAGCCAGTGGCTAGCAATAGAGAAGGGGATGAATTTTATACGACATTTCATGTTTATTGCGTTGACGTAGAGTTTCTTCGTGTTGACTGTAACTGAGCCGCGTCGTGCTGAAACCAACAAAGTGACATGTGCGCCAAGCAAACACTCAGGTCAGCCGGGGCATCCGCCCATTCTGATCAGTCTCTGCTATCCTCATGAAGCCAGCTTAGACCCTTTGCTACCCTTTAAGAAGACAGCGAAGTCTTTTATCAGACTAGGCGGATTCCCAGCCTGATCTGAGTTCTCAGTGGGCGCTCTCTGGGTCATGTCTTCTTCATCCAATGTCTTACTGTCTTCGTTCGGCTGTTTCCTATGACTTTGGTCTTTCCTGTGTAGTTTTATTTATTCATTAATTTTTATTTATTTATTTTGTTTTCCTATTAGCAATTTCGACAGCTGTAATAATTTACAGGCTTGCTAGATTTTGCTGGATTGTTACATAAATAAATAAATGAATGAATAGATAAATGAATAAATAAACTCTCATTAAAAAAAATGAAGCTGTGTTTAAGTCGAATTTGGCCGGGGCTTGTCTTGTCTGTTTAATGTATTGTGTTCTCATTTTAACCCTTCGATAATAAAAATAGAAAATAGGTAGAAATAGATGTTAAATGTTTTTCGTATAATTTTGGCTTAGTCTGTTGTAACCCTTTTGTGGATCTATATTTTTTAGTTCAGTAAAGATAGCTGAGTTGCCACCTATTTGGGAAAAAGCTGCTGACTTGGCTTATCACTCGTAATTTATTGTTTGTTGGGATGTCTTTGTTAAACGTTCCTTTAAATGTTTGGGATAGGGTTTGGGATCTGAGTCAGTCAGTTCCTGAAGTGTAGTTACTCTTTAAATTTGCTGGATTTTGCTGGATTGTTACATAAATAACTAAATAAATAAATAAATAAACTCTCATTTACAAAAAAAGCTGTGTTTAAGTTGAATTTGGCCGGGGCTTGTCTTGTCTCTTGCTTAGCCATCCGGGATTCAGCTGGTGATATTGTGTCGCTCCGGTATTTCAGTCGTGGTGTTTGATACCCCAGGGATCTCCAGGTGTAGCAATACGTTGTTTCTGTCATGTCCTCATCTTTCAGTCAGCATAGGTCTTATCCGTGATTAGCTTGTTTCCTGTGATGGTTCATTTGTGGTTATGAAACCCTCACGCGGACCAAATCACTACCTACATGTATCGAAGCACTGCAGAGAGTTTGAATCCAGTAAAACTAGTAAAAAACCACACAGTAATTCGTCAATGACCGTACAAAGGTGATTCTTCGTCTACTGCTCTTCAGTTTTGTTCTTAAGTCTATGAGTCTGTGGTTTGCGAGAAATATGACCACCTGTATAATAATTGTCCACTTTTCTGCGTGTTAGTTGTTAACTGTTATGCTCTTGTTCTAGTTTTATGTTGCATTACGGAAATCTATCTAACTTACAAAACCAAAACAGAATCTGCACTGTAACCCTGGCAAAGTATGGGACTTTCAACCTTTCGCGCATAAAAAATTAAACCTGCATGAAAGGTATTTTTAAAAATCTATTTATAAAACTATACCTTGCTCTGAAGCTACATCGTTTGATGAGAATCAGCCTGTGATCTGCTTATAACATACTTTCAACTTTAATTTACTTTCTGCATGTTCCTGCCGTGTATTTTCCAGATAGCCGACATATATTTGCATGCGAACTAATTAATGTCGTTCACAAAATGTATAATAAATTGCAGCCGAAAGGACCGAAATCAGATTCTGCAATGCAATGGCCAGCTCTAGGAAACAAAATGGATTCTCATACTTCGTTTCCGAAGCATTTCCGAATAAAGAGTCAACTCAGCTTAAATAAATCCGACATAAGACTTTCTTTCAGCCTTTGTAGGCGTTTCTTTTATGCTTTTAGTCAAGTAAAAGACTAACAAAATGATTGACACTTGCAGCTAAACCCTGTCATTGAATACCTAACACGTTTTTAATACATATACTTATAAATGACCGCTATATGATCTGATATCAATTTACGTTTATCTCGCACAGTCCTACTTATCTGTGGTCTAAAATTATAAAGTTCTTTAAACGTCAGTCTTTCTCATCTTTAATTGCTAGCTCTTACTTCTTCTCAGAAAATCATATTGTTAAGAGGCAGTACAACCATTGTTTGCATCGTTATACTAAAAGAACGATGACACGAAAACTGCATAAAGCATACGACTTTGCCGGTAATTTCTGCAATAGGCTTTAAAATGGCGTGCGGTACATGGCAGACCTGTAGGTTATAGGATTTAAACACAAAGTATTTTTTTCCTCGATTGCTTTGGATTGATTACTTTTTGTTTGCGTTCTTATGCCAAAGAGGCCAAAGATGCTGTGATGAGTTTATTTATCATGTTTTTTTTTGGTTTGTTTGTTCGTTTTTGGTTTTATTTCTCTGATGGGTGAATCATCCTATTATTAAGTCAGATAGTATTAAGCAAAAGGTTAGGAGGTGACTGTCATGCGAGCATTACGCTTACCGTCAGATCCTACATTGAAATGATTTGTAAATTTATGTTTATGTATACGTAGTGCGTAGTTAATCTGAATAAAACACTGTTTAAACCAAACACAGGTTATACGAGAAAACAATGGTGAAAAAATAAAGGTGAACAATAACCGTTTCGTGGGTTCATGTTTTTATGATCTTTCTCTTTGCGCGCGAGAGAGGAGCATAAGATGAGGGGCCTTTTACTGTAGCACTCCCGGTTGATTGTTCTATTGTTTTTCAAAGACGAAAGCAGCAATAAGCATCACATCAAATCACCTCAGCATGATGTTAGATTCTGATTTTGTTTCCAAGAAATTCATGTAGGTGTATAAAATCGGAAATAAATGAGAATTATCATTTGCTTCAGAAAATCTGAAGTGTCTGTGGAAAGAGTTTCAGTTTGTAATGTCATTGAATATTTAGCGGAGATTGACATACATTGTCATACTCCGGAACCAATGACGTCATATATATGTCACCACACCAACTAAGAGTTCAAATTGCATTTACGTCATCGAAATGACATTCTGACAAGGTTTTATGACCAGCAGTTGGTAATATTACAGTTGCTATTGTAACATATCTATGGCGCCATCTCACTTATAATTTGAGAGGAACATGGCATATATTGTATCTCATGCTCCTCTCAAATTTTAATTGAGGTGTTACCTGAAATTTATACAATAGAAACGTGTTATCTTCTCAAGCCATTAATTCATCTCAAATAATTCATTTCTCTGTTATAAATGAGTTCCCAAGATAGACCAAGATCATAGAGCACAACCCATTCAGGACACCGCTAGAGAAGAAATGCAGACGACAAGACGGAACCGCATATCTTCGATTAAAGATATATGACTGCGACAGACAAGACAAACAAAGAGGCATGTGCGCACTGCGAAGGGTCGGATTAGCCTGGGCATACATACGCCCAGCTTGATCAGGGTCTTTGCTGTATTAGAGTCTTTGCTGCGGATATAAAGAGTAGCTTAGAATCTAAGGCGCATATGTCACTTTGTATGTTTTGTCGTGTCGTGGCTAATATCCAATTAGATATACAGAGACTGTTCCAAAAAAAAAAAAAAACATAAACAATCCAATATTACATACTTTCCTTTTCTTAAACGATAAACAGGGAATAAAAGTGAACAGCTATATAGGCGATCACAATGCCAAAAATGTAAATAACTGGCCCTGCATCAGGTTTTTATACGCCCGTTTTGAAAAAAAAGGACGTATTATGGCATGGCGCTGTACGTTCGTGCATTCGTCCGTCTGCCCGTCCGTTCGATAACATTCTTGTACGCGCCATATCTCTGAAACCGTTTTTTAACGTATAGTAGGTTGGGGCAAAGTGTCGTGTACAATAATGGTTGCTTACCCTTTCTTAGTATAACTTTCTAATGTATGCCCCTTTGATTATATTTACTTGCCTTGACTTGTGCGCGCCATAACTAGATAACCGCTTAGGATGTCTTGATAAAACGTTATAACATTGTGTATGAAGGTCAGACAATATGTTGCGTATAACAAGGGTTGCTCTCCCTATTTTGTTTTGGAGTTGTGTCCCTTTGGTTAGATTTTTGTATTTCTGTGTGTGTGTGTGTGCAAATCCTGTGCACACCGTAACATGGTAACCATTTGGAATATCTTGATGAAACTTAATTATAATGAGTATAAAGATCCGACAACGAGTAGCCTGTAACAATGGTTGTTCTTCCCTTTTTCTTTTTAGAGTTGTGTCCCTTTGATTAGATTTTTAGGCGCTTGGTGTATACTAATCTTGCGCATAAGACAATTGGTAACCATTTGGAATATCTTGATGAAACGTTATAAAAATGTGCTTGATCACAAGACAGTGTGACACATGTGAGAATGGTTTCTCCTCCTTACTTAATTTTGCAGTTACTTTCCTTTGATTAGCTTTTTAAGCTAGTCCCATTCGTTTCATAATTTCTGAACCCTTTAAAATACTAAAATGAAATTTTGAAGGAATTTATATAATAATAATAGGATAATGTTTCATGAGCGTGAAACAAAACTATGGCTTACTTACTTCCTGAAAATATCTGCCCTTGCATCAATTTTCGTTTTACTCTGTAACTTCTTAACCATTAGAATTATTTCGACATGTGGGTATTGTCAAGTAAATATATTAGGATCAAGTATGGTACCTGTAGTTTACTTGATTTATGAATTATCTCTCTTTTTTGGCTATGGCATTTCTCAAATTCTGAGTTGCTTCACCTTGGAAGCTGATGTCAGGTATATTAATAGTCTTTGCTGTGTTAGATGATGTAATAACATTGCAGTCATCAGTTACAGAGTTTTTCCCAAGTTTGTCTGTCTATCCATCCTTCTATTAACACTTTGTTCATTCTGTAAGTCCTTCATGACACTGAAACGGGCGTATTATGAGCCGCTTGCGAAGCTCTTGTTGCACTGATGGAAAAGACAGAAACAAATGCTAAACAAGTTAACACGCGCAACCTCGCCATTATCCTCCGGACAGATTTGCACCACACTACAACTTTACAAAACTAATTAAGTCACAAAGAAAACGCAGGACCGGAATCAAAGTGGGCAGCTGTTATAAGACAGTCGGCCGAAACACAACAAATAAACTACGCACTCTAAAGCAAAGCTAAGAGTCATACGGGCGGAAGCTACAATGTCATAAAAAAAAGTTCTGTATCAAAAAACTTCGGCCTTACCATGTTCTTTGTCCAGAAAAGGCATCATGATGTCACAGAAGTTGTTCTCCTTAGTAAAATGACTGACAAAAAATAAAAATGGAATTTTACCTAATTATTTATATATATATATATATATATATATATATATATATATATATATTTAAATCTTGAAAAAGTCCACAATACAGGATATTAATATATAAAATAGAAAGAAGAAATCTGCCTGAAAGTTCTGTCGCTTTATTTTCTTAACCGGTTTCACTACTGCATGTAGATCATCAGAAGAAGTGAAAAAACATTAACACAATCACAATGTTAAAATAACATGGAGATAAATTACGTTGGCGTTAATAGTAACGACGTTAGCAACAAGTAAAGGAAATGACGTCATGTTACTTCCGTGTAGTCGGTTGATCATATAAATAAGTGTGTTAAACAGCTCTATTTAACTTGGGTTTAAATTTGCATATAAAATAACTTTCTTTTGATTTTCTTAAAGTGACACTGTCAGAATTCATTTTGTAGAGAGGACAAATTTTAAATTTTATAGTTTGTCCTCTTGCACAGTCATCTATATGTAAATATATATAAGTCTGTATGTAACTAAGAAAACAATACAATCAAATTACGTAACTAAGCCACAACACCAAATGGGACAACTATGAAAACGCCACGTGCCAGCACTTATATAGCCTAACATGTTAGAAAGCTACGTAAACAAACTTACATAAAGCAGATTCATCATCAACAGTTTGTTTAAAAGAATCAGAAAAGGCAGACTCAAATATCTAAACAAAAAATATACTGAACAAAAATAAAAACTTTAAATCAATCTCTTTAACTGCCATAAAGACTTAAATGTGTGATGGAAATTCCATTAAAACTGAATTTCTGACTTCATAATGGCGTGGGCTGAGGTTTTTCGTCTGGTCCACACGGCCTCATAGTCGAGCATGCATTGGCATAATTTCAGCTAATGAGTCCATACAGATTGGATTTAATAATGAAAAGGCATTGCCAACAGAATTTTTATCATTTATGCAGACGTCAACAATTTTAAATTCGGTAATTGTTTGGTTTTAAGCATAGAAAACGGAAAAGTACCCTCGTGACGTTTACAATAGCCTAAATATTGCTGTATCTAAAGAATCATAAATTTTGAGTGACAATGATAATTCAAAATGATTACATTTTCTTACGTTAAGATAATTTTCATGTCTCACCTTTCCCGACTACCCGAGTTTTTTTGGCCAGGTATATGAGCAATACACGTTTATTACCTAGTATGTAATTTCCGTTAATCTGTAATTTTAGCACAGTTTCAGAACGATTCGTGAAAGTCTCCTTTTAAGAATAACTTCCACTGCAGGCCCATACATGAAATTTTGCTCCTTTGTTGCTCTGCACATGGACAATTATTTGCGCTGTTATTTGCCCCAGGCATGTACCTATGTAATCACTGTTTACAGTGTAAAGATGGATGTTATCGGTCGCTGAACGTCGGAGCAATAGGCGTTTAGTGCATTTTCCCATAGGGTCCAATGCAAAATTTACGCCTCATTTTCTCCATGCTAAAGAGCTTTGAGTCTCAGTAAAACATATACATGTGTAGACACAAATAAGTGAAATAGAATGAAGGCAATTTCAGGTTTAGCTTTTATTCCGTTTGGGAGTTAAAGTCGCACAAACTTTTGTTTACACAAATTTCGATGGCCTATAGTTCGCAATTTATGCAATCAGTTGACATAAGATTGTGCATGCATGTAGACATGTTAATGGCCTTTATATATGCAAAGTTTCAGATGGCTACCTACTCATACCAGCCAGCAGTAGCGGTTTGAAATTTTCACAGTTTGGGATACATGTTCCCGACGATGCGTGACCTTAGGTGACTTGCACAATTCGGGCTGAAACTAGTGCAAAATGAGAGGGTTGGGATAAACATTTAATTGACCATATGTGCCAAAAATTCTCGTCCTTTAGGTTTTCGGTCCCTTCACAATAAAACTATCTGAAAGTAAAATCTCTTTGTATAGAACTTATAGAACCACCGACAAACAGAAGAGCTTAAATATGTAAGTATTAAATATTATATGTAGATCCAATCAAAGTTGAGTCTATTTGCTTCACATTCTTTCTCTGCACTATTTGCTATTCATACAAATGGCCGGCATATTTTATACTCATTTGTATTTATACCGAACAACGTATATGTCAGTAATATGTAGTGACCAATATTTACACATTACCTATAAGGGGAAAATTGGAACATACTTGAATTTCATCTAAAAGTATATTTGTTGACCCGGTGACTTAATTGAGGAGATTTACGAAACAACCATAAAGTCAATATTAGGCAGTGACCAATACTTACCCATTTCCTGTGAGGGTGAAATCATCCTGGGGTTATCAGTAAAATTTGGATATGCTTTTATATCATTCTTAAAACATAGTTGTAGAGCCTGTAGCTTGAGTAAATATGTTTATCGAACCACAATATAAGTAAATATTTGACATAGGCACATTTTTCAGATCTCTTTCTGTGAATCACTTCATGTCTTCTCAGGGTAGATGCAATTTGCAGAACATTAAGTTGCTTGCAATATCTAAGAACTGCACAAAAACAATGAAAAATCATGCTATATGCATTTTTCAAGCTGTCTCTAAATAGTTTTCCGATAGGAAGATATACAATTTAAAAACTAGGATCAACGACGGCAATAAGAATGCATTACTTAAACACAAACAATAAATTTAGTCATAAATAATCATACAATTGATTTAGACATAATTAATGAAAATATATATCTTCCTAAAGACGAAATCTTTCTTCAAATTTGTGAAAAATATCAAATTCAAACTATAACTGGGTTGAATGATGTCCAGAGCGTTTAAAACCATAAACCCCTGTTTCAAGACTCAAAACGTCCAAATTTTCCAGGACAGGGCTTAGGGTCCATTTTTTACCAAAACGTCCAAATTTTCCACTAAACGTCCAAATTTTCCTCAAAACGTCCAAATTTTCCCCGGCGCGTCCAAATTTTCCCCAAAAAAGTCCACATTTTCCATTAGCGCCCCTGGCCCTAACCCTAACCCTAACCCTAACCCTATGTTACGCAGAAGGTTTTACACTCGGTCGACACGGGTGTAGAGCTTTATGCGTCGCCAGGACGGCGGAGGGTGACTTCCGGTTAAAGGGTTATCTACTAGTGTAATACACTGACAAGGAAACTCTAACAACGTTAGAATTTTTTAAGTTTATATATAATGTAAATTCTATATACAACAATACAATTTACAACTGTCACAATTACAATAATATACAACACATATTAGTTCATGTCGCTGGCCCAAGTAAGGTGTTTGTTTCAAATCTGTAATCGATTTGCGTACAATACACAAATAGATTACCGTATGACGTCAACACCGTACTCGGCTCAGCGCCATGAACTAAAGGAAAACACAAAGAACAAAAAACGTTAGTTTGAGCTCATACAAAAAAACAAGGCCTTATGTTGGTAGACTTCAATTCGTCGTTCCCTGGATCATGTCATGGGCCAGTCCATATATCATGAGGAACACCAACTTATATTCACACGTGCACGATTATATACTGGTCGCTCCCTGGATCGTACCAGGGACCAGTCTATATATATATTAATACACCTTAGTGGACGAACACTGTCCCACACTTGATGTGACCTTCAGATCTTATCACAGAATCTGGCAAAACTGTGCTAACCACTTCCGCCTACATTTTGTGCTTCCCGCCTCTGCTTAGGAACCATGCACAAACGGCGTTGTAACTGCCTCTACCCGGGTTGGTATTAACCTGGAGACGTATATCGCATCTCCAGGTGAGACGTGGCTCTAAGCCCTAACAGCTGACTGCCGGACTTGATGTGCCTAAAAATAACGAACTTACACTTAATACATTGTAACTACATAATAATAATACGTAAGACTTGGGCCTGTCTTGGAAATACCATACAACGCCCTCGGCGAATGCCGAGCATAACGTGCACACGCCAGCCGTGTCACTAGACACAACTCGCGCTCACGATGTAAAGCCAAAATTGTGCTTACTACTTCCGCCAATGAAGAAACGTAGATCCTACCACGCATGTGCGTCGAAAGATCTGACGCCAAACATTGTCGAGAAGTATACTGACGTCAACAGGCATTACCATGACATACCCCACATAAAACATGAATAATCTAAACATAAAACATGAATAATCTAAACAATGTCCTATTTACATTAAATTGATTGACCAAAATCTAACTCGCATATGTTTTAATTCATTTCTTTAAACTAAGCGTAATACCATTTGCCATAGAATATAATAGCTGAATAAGCGTTTCTCACACATTTGGGATCATAACGTTTGATCTGACATCATGACATCAATGATGTTATACCATATGACGCCGTCTAATGAAGGCAAATCAAACGCATGATGACCAAATGTTACCATTATAACTTATGGAAAAAACCCTTAATGCGGTGCATGCTATGGCGTCAATTGACGTCACGAGTATATAAATTAGTTCCATTACAAATCAATCTACTTCTATAGGCCACGTATACGTGAAACTAATATAAAAAGTGCTGACGTCGCAATAACATGAATGCAACTGACGTCACATGAATAACATGAATACAACTGACGTCACTGGACGTCAAATAGACGCACACCATTGCAACCAACATCAGTGATATAAACTATTTCCGTAATTTACAAAACTTCCGAATATACAAATACCATGCGTAGCATGGTCAGTATAAACAAAATTGGTCGACATATGCGCAGCCTGATCACTGCCAACAAAATCAAATCAGTCGACACATATAGTCATACCATATCAATCAGAAGTCACATTTTTCATTCTTAGCCAAACAATTCTAAAATAAATATAATAAAATCTTACCCTTCTAGGTCTTAACACAGAATCTGGGCACACAACAATATAACATCCATCAAGAATTAAACAGCCACGTCTAACTTTTCATTAAAAGATAGGCGTATAAATACTATGCGTCTCACATTAAAATCATGCAACACGCTTTCCACAATCAAAAGACTCGTGCAGGTATTCACCTTAAAATCATGCAATACGCTGTTCACGAGAGGTATTCACAAACAACCCATGCATAACGTAGCCACAATTTCCGTAAATGTTTTATTACCACAGTTACCCTAAAAACTGTAGCCTTACTGATTGAAAGGATTAAAATAATCTCGACGACATAGTGGACGATTAGATCCATTTCGTAATACCTATTCCCTAACCCTAACCCTAACCCTAACCCTAACCCCAGAATGGAGAAAATGAGGTGTCAATTTTGCATTGGACCCAATGGGAAAATGCATTAAACGCCTACTGCTCCGACGTTCAGCGACCGATAACATCCATCTTTACACTGTAAACGGTAATTACATAGGTACATGCCTGGGGCAAATAACAGCGCAAATAATTGTCCATGTGCAGAGTAATAAAGGAGCAAACTTTTATGTATGGGCTGCAGTGGAAGTTATTCTTAAAAGGTGACTTTCACGAATCGTTCTGAAACTGTGCTAAAATTACAGATAATTCCCATATATTTCTTGGGAAAAAATCCCAGAAATTCTCCTTTCTCCGTTGTCGAGATATTCGAGGGCAAAGTCGTGCAGTTTACGACTTCCAGGGGCTATAACTCGAAAACTAAAGAACGAGAATTTTTGGCACATATGGGCAATTGAATGTTTATCCCAACCCTCTCATTTGGCACTAGTTTCAGCCCGAATTGTGCAAGTCACCTAAGGTCACGAATCGTCCCGAACGTGTAGCCCAAATTGTGAAAATTTCAAACCGCTACTGCTTGCTTGTATGAGTAGGTAGCCATCTGAAACTTGGCATGTATAAAGGCCATTAACATGTCTACATGCATGCACAATCTTATGTCAACTGATTGCATAACTTGCGAACTATAGGCCATCGAAATTTTTGTAAACAAAAGTTTGTGCGACTTTAGCTCCCAAACGGAATAAAAGCTAAAGCTGAAATAGCCTTCATTCTATTTCACTTATTTGTGTCTACACATGTATATGTTTTGCAGAGACTCAAAGCTCTTGAGAATGGAGAAAATGAGGTGTCAATTTTGCATTGGACCCTATGGGAAAATGCATTAAACGCCTACTGCTCCGACGTTCAGCGACCGATAACATCCATCTTTACACTGTAAACGGTAATTAAATAGGTACATGCCTGGGGCAAATAACAGCGCAAATAATTGTCCATGTGCAGAGCAACAAAGGAGCAAACTTTTATGTATGGGCTGCAGTGGAAGTCATTCTTAAAAGGTGACTTTCACGAATCGTTCTGAAACTGTGCTAAAATTACAGATAATTCCCATATATTTCTTGGGAAAAAATCCCAGAAATTCTCCTTTCTCCGTTGTCGAGATATTCGAGGGCAAAGTCGTGCAGTTTACGACTTCCAGGGGCTATAACTCGAAAACTAAAGAACGAGAATTTTTGGCACATATGGGCAATTGAATGTTTATCCCAACCCTCTCATTTGGCACTAGTTTCAGCCCGAATTGTGCAAGTCACCTAAGGTCACGAATCGTCCCGAACGTGTAGCCCAAATTGTGAAAATTTCAAACCGCTACTGCTTGCTTGTATGAGTAGGTAGCCATCTGAAACTTGGCATATATAAAGGCCATTAACATGTCTACATGCATGCACAATCTTATGTCAACTGATTGCATAACTTGCGAACTATAGGCCATCGAAATTTTTGTAAACAAAAGTTTGTGCGACTTTAGCTCCCAAACGGAATAAAAGGTAAAGCTGAAATAGCCTTCATTCTATTTCACTTATTTGTGTCTACACATGTATATGTTTTGCAGAGACTCAAAGCTCTTGAGAATGGAGAAAATGAGGTGTCAATTTTGCATTGGACCCTATGGGAAAATGCATTAAACGCCTACTGCTCCGACGTTCAGCGACCGATAACATCCATCTTTACACTGTAAACGGTAATTACATAGGTACATGCCTGGGGCAAATAACAGCGCAAATAATTGTCCATGTGCAGAGTAATAAAGGAGCAAACTTTTATGTATGGGCTGCAGTGGAAGTTATTCTTAAAAGGTGACTTTCACGAATCGTTCTGAAACTGTGCTAAAATTACAGATAATTCCCATATATTTCTTGGGAAAAAATCCCAGAAATTCTCCTTTCTCCGTTGTCGAGATATTCGAGGGCAAAGTCGTGCAGTTTACGACTTCCAGGGGCTATAACTCGAAAACTAAAGAACGAGAATTTTTGGCACATATGGGCAATTGAATGTTTATCCCAACCCTCTCATTTGGCACTAGTTTCAGCCCGAATTGTGCAAGTCACCTAAGGTCACGAATCGTCCCGAACGTGTTGCCCAAATTGTGAAAATTTCAAACCGCTACTGCTTGCTTGTATGAGTAGGTAGCCATCTGAAACTTGGCATATATAAAGGCCATTAACATGTCTACATGCATGCACAATCTTATGTCAACTGATTGCATAACTTGCGAACTATAGGCCATCGAAATTTTTGTAAACAAAAGTTTGTGCGACTTTAGCTCCCAAACGGAATAAAAGCTAAAGCTGAAATAGCCTTCATTCTATTTCACTTATTTGTGTCTACACATGTATATGTTTTGCAGAGACTCAAAGCTCTGGAGAATGGAGAAAATGAGGTGTCAATTTTGCATTGGACCCTATGGGAAAATGCATTAAACGCCTACTGCTCCGACGTTCAGCGACCGATAACATCCATCTTTACACTGTAAACGGTAATTACATAGGTACATGCCTGGGGCAAATAACAGCGCAAATAATTGTCCATGTGCAGAGTAATAAAGGAGCAAACTTTTATGTATGGGCTGCAGTGGAAGTTATTCTTAAAAGGTGACTTTCACGAATCGTTCTGAAACTGTGCTAAAATTACAGATAATTCCCATATATTTCTTGGGAAAAAATCCCAGAAATTCTCCTTTCTCCGTTGTCGAGATATTCGAGGGCAAAGTCGTGCAGTTTACGACTTCCAGGGGCTATAACTCGAAAACTAAAGAACGAGAATTTTTGGCACATATGGGCAATTGAATGTTTATCCCAACCCTCTCATTTGGCACTAGTTTCAGCCCGAATTGTGCAAGTCACCTAAGGTCACGAATCGTCCCGAACGTGTTGCCCAAATTGTGAAAATTTCAAACCGCTACTGCTTGCTTGTATGAGTAGGTAGCCATCTGAAACTTGGCATGTATAAAGGCCATTAACATGTCTACATGCATGCACAATCTTATGTCAACTGATTGCATAACTTGCGAACTATAGGCCATCGAAATTTTTGTAAACAAAAGTTTGTGCGACTTTAGCTCCCAAACGGAATAAAAGCTAAAGCTGAAATAGCCTTCATTCTATTTCACTTATTTGTGTCTACACATGTATATGTTTTGCAGAGACTCAAAGCTCTGGAGAATGGAGAAAATGAGGTGTCAATTTTGCATTGGACCCTATGGGAAAATGCATTAAACGCCTACTGCTCCGACGTTCAGCGACCGATAACATCCATCTTTACACTGTAAACGGTAATTACATAGGTACATGCCTGGGGCAAATAACAGCGCAAATAATTGTCCATGTGCAGAGTAATAAAGGAGCAAACTTTTATGTATGGGCTGCAGTGGAAGTTATTCTTAAAAGGTGACTTTCACGAATCGTTCTGAAACTGTGCTAAAATTACAGATAATTCCCATATATTTCTTGGGAAAAAAATCCCAGAAATTCTCCTTTCTCCGTTGTCGAGATATTCGAGGGCAAAGTCGTGCAGTTTACGACTTCCAGGGGCTATAACTCGAAAACTAAAGAACGAGAATTTTTTGCACATATGGGCAATTGAATGTTTATCCCAACCCTCTCATTTGGCACTAGTTTCAGCCCGAATTGTGCAAGTCACCTAAGGTCACGAATCGTCCCGAACGTGTAGCCCAAATTGTGAAAATTTCAAACCGCTACTGCTTGCTTGTATGAGTAGGTAGCCATCTGAAACTTGGCATGTATAAAGGCCATTAACATGTCTACATGTATGCACAATCTTATGTCAACTGATTGCATAACTTGCGAACTATAGGCCATCGAAATTTTTGTAAACAAAAGTTTGTGCGACTTTAGCTCCCAAACGGAATAAAAGCTAAAGCTGAAATAGCCTTCATTCTATTTCACTTATTTGTGTCTACACATGTATATGTTTTGCAGAGACTCAAAGCTCTTGAGAATGGAGAAAATGAGGTGTCAATTTTGCATTGGACCCTATGGGAAAATGCATTAAACGCCTACTGCTCCGACGTTCAGCGACCGATAACATCCATCTTTACACTGTAAATGGTAATTACATAGGTACATGCCTGGGGCAAATAACAGCGCAAATAATTGTCCATGTGCAGAGTAATAAAGGAGCAAACTTTTATGTATGGGCTGCAGTGGAAGTTATTCTTAAAAGGTGACTTTCACGAATCGTTCTGAAACTGTGCTAAAATTACAGATAATTCCCATATATTTCTTGGGAAAAAATCCCAGAAATTCTCCTTTCTCCGTTGTCGAGATATTCGAGGGCAAAGTCGTGCAGTTTACGACTTCCAGGGGCTATAACTCGAAAACTAAAGAACGAGAATTTTTGGCACATATGGGCAATTAAATGTTTATCCCAACCCTCTCATTTGGTACTAGTTTCAGCCCGAATTGTGCAAGTCACCTAAGGTCACGAATCGTCCCGAACGTGTAGCCCAAATTGTGAAAATTTCAAACCGCTACTGCTTGCTTGTATGAGTAGGTAGCCATCTGAAACTTGGCATGTATAAAGGCCATTAACATGTCTACATGCATGCACAATCTTATGTCAACTGATTGCATAACTTGCGAACTATAGGCCATCGAAATTTTTGTAAACAAAAGTTTGTGCGACTTTAGCTCCCAAACGGAATAAAAGCTAAAGCTGAAATAGCCTTCATTCTATTTCACTTATTTGTGTCTACACATGTATATGTTTTGCAGAGACTCAAAGCTCTTGAGAATGGAGAAAATGAGGTGTCAATTTTGCATTGGACCCTATGGGAAAATGCATTAAACGCCTACTGCTCCGACGTTCAGCGACCGATAACATCCATCTTTACACTGTAAACGGTAATTACATAGGTACATGCCTGGGGCAAATAACAGCGCAAATAATTGTCCATGTGCAGAGTAATAAAGGAGCAAACTTTTATGTATGGGCTGCAGTGGAAGTTATTCTTAAAAGGTGACTTTCACGAATCGTTCTGAAACTGTGCTACAATTACAGATAATTCCCATATATTTCTTGGGAAAAAAATCCCAGAAATTCTCCTTTCTCCGTTGTCGAGATATTCGAGGGCAAAGTCGTGCAGTTTACGACTTCCAGGGGCTATAACTCGAAAACTAAAGAACGAGAATTTTTGGCACATATGGGCAATTGAATGTTTATCCCAACCCTCTCATTTGGCACTAGTTTCAGCCCGAATTGTGCAAGTCACCTAAGGTCACGAATCGTCCCGAACGTGTAGCCCAAATTGTGAAAATTTCAAACCGCTACTGCTTGCTTGTATGAGTAGGTAGCCATCTGAAACTTGGCATGTATACAGGCCATTAACATGTATACATGCATGCACAATCTTATGTCAACTGATTGCATAACTTGCGAACTATAGGCCATCGAAATTTTTGTAAACAAAAGTTTGTGCGACTTTAGCTCCCAAACGGAATAAAAGCTAAAGCTGAAATAGCCTTCATTCTATTTCACTTATTTGTGTCTACACATGTATATGTTTTGCAGAGACTCAAAGCTCTTGAGAATGGAGAAAATGAGGTGTCAATTTTGCATTGGACCCTATGGGAAAATGCATTAAACGCCTACTGCTCCGACGTTCAGCGACCGATAACATCCATCTTTACACTGTAAACGGTAATTACATAGGTACATGCCTGGGTTAAATAACAGCGCAAATAATTGTCCATGTGCAGAGTAATAAAGGAGCAAACTTTTATGTATGGGCTGCAGTGGAAGTTATTCTTAAAAGGTGACTTTCACGAATCGTTCTGAAACTGTGCTAAAATTACAGATAATTCCCATATATTTCTTGGGAAAAAATCCCAGAAATTCTCCTTTCTCCGTTGTCGAGATATTCGAGGGCAAAGTCGTGCAGTTTACGACTTCCAGGGGCTATAACTCGAAAACTAAAGAACGAGAATTTTTGGCACATATGGGCAATTGAATGTTTATCCCAACCCTCTCATTTGGCACTAGTTTCAGCCCGAATTGTGCAAGTCACCTAAGGTCACGAATCGTCCCGAACGTGTAGCCCAAATTGTGAAAATTTCAAACCGCTACTGCTTGCTTGTATGAGTAGGTAGCCATCTGAAACTTGGCATGTATATAGGCCATTAACATGTCTACATGCATGCACAATCTTATGTCAACTGATTGCATAACTTGCGAACTATAGGCCATCGAAATTTTTGTAAACAAAAGTTTGTGCGACTTTAGCTCCCAAACGGAATAAAAGCTAAAGCTGAAATAGCCTTCATTCTATTTCACTTATTTGTGTCTACACATGTATATGTTTTGCAGAGACTCAAAGCTCTTGAGAATGGAGAAAATGAGGTGTCAATTTTGCATTGGACCCTATGGGAAAATGCATTAAACGCCTACTGCTCCGACGTTCAGCGACCGATAACATCCATCTTTACACTGTAAACGGTAATTACATAGGTACATGCCTGGGTTAAATAACAGCGCAAATAATTGTCCATGTGCAGAGTAATAAAGGAGCAAACTTTTATGTATGGGCTGCAGTGGAAGTTATTCTTAAAAGGTGACTTTCACGAATCGTTCTGAAACTGTGCTAAAATTACAGATAATTCCCATATATTTCTTGGGAAAAAATCCCAGAAATTCTCCTTTCTCCGTTGTCGAGATATTCGAGGGCAAAGTCGTGCAGTTTACGACTTCCAGGGGCTATAACTCGAAAACTAAAGAACGAGAATTTTTGGCACATATGGGCAATTGAATGTTTATCCCAACCCTCTCATTTGGCACTAGTTTCAGCCCGAATTGTGCAAGTCACCTAAGGTCACGAATCGTCCCGAACGTGTAGCCCAAATTGTGAAAATTTCAAACCGCTACTGCTTGCTTGTATGAGTAGGTAGCCATCTGAAACTTGGCATGTATAAAGGCCATTAACATGTCTACATGCATGCACAATCTTATGTCAACTGATTGCATAACTTGCGAACTATAGGCCATCGAAATTTTTGTAAACAAAAGTTTGTGCGACTTTAGCTCCCAAACGGAATAAAAGCTAAAGCTGAAATAGCCTTCATTCTATTTCACTTATTTGTGTCTACACATGTATATGTTTTGCAGAGACTCAAAGCTCTTGAGAATGGAGAAAATGAGGTGTCAATTTTGCATTGGACCCTATGGGAAAATGCATTAAACGCCTACTGCTCCGACGTTCAGCGACCGATAACATCCATCTTTACACTGTAAACGGTAATTACATAGGTACATGCCTGGGGCAAATAACAGCGCAAATAATTGTCCATGTGCAGAGTAATAAAGGAGCAAACTTTTATGTATGGGCTGCAGTGGAAGTTATTCTTAAAAGGTGACTTTCACGAATCGTTCTGAAACTGTGCTAAAATTACAGATAATTCCCATATATTTCTTGGGAAAAAAATCCCAGAAATTCTCCTTTCTCCGTTGTCGAGATATTCGAGGGCAAAGTCGTGCAGTTTACGACTTCCAGGGGCTATAACTCGAAAACTAAAGAACGAGAATTTTTGGCACATATGGGCAATTGAATGTTTATCCAACCCCCTCAGTTGGCACTAGTTTCAGCCCGAATTGTGCAAGTCACCTAAGGTCACGAATCGTCCCGAACGTGTAGCCCAAATTGTGAAAATTTCAAACCGCTACTGCTTGCTTGTATGAGTAGGTAGCCATCTGAAACTTGGCATGTATAAAGGCCATTAACATGTCTACATGCATGCACAATCTTATGTCAACTGATTGCATAACTTGCGAACTATAGGCCATCGAAATTTTTGTAAACAAAAGTTTGTGCGACTTTAGCTCCCAAACGGAATAAAAGCTAAAGCTGAAATAGCCTTCATTCTATTTCACTTATTTGTGTCTACACATGTATATGTTTTGCAGAGACTCAAAGCTCTGGAGAATGGAGAAAATGAGGTGTCAATTTTGCATTGGACCCTATGGGAAAATGCATTAAACGCCTACTGCTCCGACGTTCAGCGACCGATAACATCCATCTTTACACTGTAAACGGTAATTACATAGGTACATGCCTGGGGCAAATAACAGCGCAAATAATTGTCCATGTGCAGAGTAATAAAGGAGCAAACTTTTATGCATGGGCTGCAGTGGAAGTTATTCTTAAAAGGTGACTTTCACGAATCGTTCTGAAACTGTGCTAAAATTACAGATAATTCCCATATATTCCTTGGGAAAAAATCCCAGAAATTCTCCTTTCTCCGTTGTCGAGATATTCGAGGGCAAAGTCGTGCAGTTTACGACTTCCAGGGGCTATAACTCGAAAACTAAAGAACGAGAATTTTGGCACATATAGGCAATTGAATGTTTATCCCAACCCTCTCATTTGGCACTAGTTTCAGCCCGAATTGTGCAAGTCACCTAAGGTCACGAATCGTCCCGAACGTGTAGCCCAAATTGTGAAAATTTCAAACCGCTACTGCTTGCTTGTATGAGTAGGTAGCCATCTGAAACTTGGCATGTATAAAGGCCATTAACATGTCTACATGCATGCACAATCTTATGTCAACTGATTGCATAACTTGCGAACTATAGGCCATCGAATTTTTTGTAAACAAAACTTTGTGCGACTTTAGCTCCCAAACGGAATAAAAGCTAAAGCTGAAATAGCCTTCATTCTATTTCACTTATTTGTGTCTACACATGTATATGTTTTGCAGAGACTCAAAGCTCTTGAGAATGGAAAAAATGAGGTGTCAATTTTGCATTGGACCCTATGGGAAAATGCATTAAAACTCCTACTGCTCCGACGTTCAGCGACCGATAACATCCATCTTTACACTGTAAACGGTAATTACATAGGTACATGCCTGGGGCAAATAACAGCGCAAATAATTGTCCATGTGCAGAGTAATAAAGGAGCAAACTTTTATGTATGGGCTGCAGTGGAAGTTATTCTTAAAAGGTGACTTTCACGAATCGTTCTGAAACTGTGCTAAAATTATAGATAATTCCCATATATTTCTTGGGAAAAAATCCCAGAAATTCTCCTTTCTCCGTTGTCGAGATATTCGAGGGCAAAGTCGTGCAGTTTACGACTTCCAGGGGCTATAACTCGAAAACTAAAGAACGAGAATTTTTGGCACATATGGGCAATTGAATGTTTATCCCAACCCTCTCATTTGGCACTAGTTTCAGCCCGAATTGTGCAAGTCACCTAAGGTCACGAATCGTCCCGAACGTGTAGCCCAAATTGTGAAAATTTCAAACCGCTACTGCTTGCTTGTATGAGTAGGTAGCCATCTGAAACTTGGCATGTATAAAGGCCATTAACATGTCTACATGCATGCACAATCTTATGTCAACTGATTGCATAACTTGCGAACTATAGGCCATCGAAATTTTTGTAAACAAAAGTTTGTGCGACTTTAGCTATCAAACGGAATAAAAGCTAAAGCTGATATAGCCTTCATTCTATTTCACTTATTTGTGTCTACACATGTATATGTTTTGCAGAGACTCAAAGCTCTTGAGAATGGAGAAAATGAGGTGTCAATTTTGCATTGGACCCTATGGGAAAATGCATTAAACGCCTACTGCTCCGACGTTCAGCGACCGATAACATCCATCTTTACACTGTAAACGGTAATTACATAGGTACATGCCTGGGGCAAATAACAGCGCAAATAATTGTCCATGTGCAGAGTAATAAAGGAGCAAACTTTTATGTATGGGCTGCAGTGGAAGTTATTCTTAAAAGGTGACTTTCACGAATCGTTCTGAAACTGTGCTAAAATTACAGATAATTCCCATATATTTCTTGGGAAAAAATCCCAGAAATTCTCCTTTCTCCGTTGTCGAGATATTCGAGGGCAAAGTCGTGCAGTTTACGACTTCCAGGGGCTATAACTCGAAAACTAAAGAACGAGAATTTTTGGCACATATGGGCAATTGAATGTTTATCCCAACCCTCTCATTTGGCACTAGTTTCAGCCCGAATTGTGCAAGTCACCTAAGGTCACGAATCGTCCCGAACGTGTAGCCCAAATTGTGAAAATTTCAAACCGCTACTGCTTGCTTGTATGAGTAGGTAGCCATCTGACACTTGGCATGTATAAAGGTCATTAACATGTCTACATGCATGCACAATCTTATGTCAACTGATCGCATAACTTGCGAACTATAGGCCATCGAAATTTTTGTAAACAAAAGTTTGTGCGACTTTAGCTCCCAAACGGAATAAAAGCTAAAGCTGAAATAGCCTTCATTCTATTTCACTTATTTGTGTCTACACATGTATATGTTTTGCAGAGACTCAAAGCTCTTGAGAATGGAGAAAATGAGGTGTCAATTTTGCATTGGACCCTATGGGAAAATTCATTAAACGCCTACTGCTCCGACGTTCAGCGACCGATAACATCCATCTTTACACTGTAAACGGTAATTACATAGGTACATGCCTGGGGCAAATAACAGCGCAAATAATTGTCCATGTGCAGAGTAATAAAGGAGCAAACTTTTATGTATGGGCTGCAGTGGAAGTTATTCTTAAAAGGTGACTTTCACGAATCGTTCTGAAACTGTGCTAGAATTACAGATAATTCCCATATATTTCTTGGGAAAAAATCCCAGAAATTCTCCTTTCTCCGTTGTCGAGATATTCGAGGGCAAAGTCGTGCAGTTTACGACTTCCAGGGGCTATAACTCGAAAACTAAAGAACGAGAATTTTTGGCACATATGGGCAATTGAATGTTTATCCCAACCCTCTCATTTGGCACTAGTTTCAGCCCGAATTGTGCAAGTCACCTAAGGTCACGAATCGTCCCGAACGTGTAGCCCAAATTGTGAAAATTTCAAACCGCTACTGCTTGCTTGTATGAGTAGGTAGCCATCTGAAACTTGGCATGTATAAAGGCCATTAACATGTCTACATGCATGTTCAATCTTATGTCAACTGATTGCATAACTTGCGCACTATAGGCCATCGAAATTTTTGTAAACAAAAGTTTGTGCGACTTTAGCTCCCAAACGGAATAAAAGCTAAAGCTGAAATAGCCTTCATTCTATTTCACTTATTTGTGTCTACACATGTATATGTTTTGCAGAGCCTCAAAGCTCTTGAGAATGGAGAAATGAGGTGTCAATTTTGCATTGGACCCTATGGGAAAATGCATTAAACGCCTACTGCTCCGACGTTCAGCGACCGATAACATCCATCTTTACACTGTAAACGGTAATTACATAGGTACATGCCTGGGGCAAATAACAGCGCAAATAATTGTCCATGTGCAGAGTAATAAAGGAGCAAACTTTTATGTATGGGCTGCAGTGGAAGTTATTCTTAAAAGGTGACTTTCACGAATTGTTCTGAAACTGTGCTAAAATTACAGATAATTCCCATATATTTCTTGGGAAAAAATCCCAGAAATTCTCCTTTCTCCGTTGTCGAGATATTCGAGGGCAAAGTCGTGCAGTTTACGACTTCCAGGGGCTATAACTCGAAAACTAAAGAACGAGAATTTGTGGCACATATGGGCAATTGAATGTTTATCCCAACCCTCTCATTTGGCACTAGTTTCAGCCCGAATTGTGCAAGTCACCTAAGGTCACGAATCGTCCCGAACGTGTAGCCCAAATTGTGAAAATTTCAAACCGCTACTGCTTGCTTGTATGAGTAGGTAGCCATCTGAAACTTGGCATGTATAAAGGCCATTAACATGTCTACATGCACAATCTTATGTCAACTGATTGCATAACTTGCGAACTATAGGCCATCGAAATTTTTGTAAACAAAAGTTTGTGCGACTTTAGCTCCCAAACGGAATAAAAGCTAAAGCTGAAATAGCCTTCATTCTATTTCACTTATTTGTGTCTACACATGTATATGTTTTGCAGAGACTCAAAGCTCTTGAGAATGGAGAAAATGAGGTGTCAATTTTGCATTGGACCCTATGGGAAAATGCATTAAACGCCTACTGCTCCGACGTTCAGCGACCGATAACATCCATCTTTACACTGTAAACGGTAATTACATAGGTACATGCCTGGGGCAAATAACAGCGCAAATAATTGTCCATGTGCAGAGTAATAAAGGAGCAAACTTTTATGTATGGGCTGCAGTGGAAGTTATTCTTAAAAGGTGACTTTCACGAATCGTTCTGAAACTGTGCTAAAATTACAGATAATTCCCATATATTTCTTGGGAAAAAATCCCAGAAATTCTCCTTTCTCCGTTGTCGAGATATTCGAGGGCAAAGTCGTGCAGTTTACGACTTCCAGGGGCTATAACTCGAAAACTAAAGAACGAGAATTTTGGCACATATGGGCAATTGAATGTTTATCCCAACCCTCTCATTTGGCACTAGTTTCAGCCCGAATTGTGCAAGTCACCTAAGGTCACGAATCGTCCCGAACGTGTAGCCCGAATTGTGAAAATTTCAAACCGCTACTGCTTGCTTGTATGAGTAGGTAGCCATCTGAAACTTGGCATGTATAAAGGCCATTAACATGTCTACATGCATGCACAATCTTATGTCAACTGATTGCATAACTTGCGAACTATAGGCCATCGAAATTTTTGTAAACAAAAGTTTGTGCGACTTTAGCTCCCAAACGGAATAAAAGCTAAAGCTGAAATAGCCTTCATTCTATTTCACTTATTTGTGTCTACACATGTATATGTTTTGGAGAGACTCAAAGCTCTTGAGAATGGAGAAAATGAGGTGTCAATTTTGCATTGGACCCTATGGGAAAATGCATTAAACGCCTACTGCTCCGACGTTCAGCGACCGATAACATCCATCTTTACACTGTAAACGGTAATTACATAGGTTCATGCCTGGGGCAAATAACAGCGCAAATAATTGTCCATGTGCAGAGTAATAAAGGAGCAAACTTTTATGTATGGGCTGCAGTGGAAGTTATTCTTAAAAGGTGACTTTCACGAATCGTTCTGAAACTGTGCTAAAATTACAGATAATTCCCATATATTTCTTGGGAAAAAATCCCAGAAATTCTCCTTTCTCCGTTGTCGAGATATTCGAGGGCAAAGTCGTGCAGTTTACGACTTCCAGGGGCTATAACTCGAAAACTAAAGAACGAGAATTTTTGGCACATATGGGCAATTGAATGTTTATCCCAACCCTCTCATTTGGCACTAGTTTCAGCCCGAATTGTGCAAGTCACCTAAGGTCACGAATCGTCCCGAACGTGTAGCCCAAATTGTGAAAATTTCAAACCGCTACTGCTTGCTTGTATGAGTAGGTAGCCATCTGAAACTTGGCATGTATAAAGGCCATTAACATGTCTACATGCATGCACAATCTGATGTCAACTGATTGCATAACTTGCGAACTATAGGCCATCGAAATTTTTGTAAACAAAAGTTTGTGCGACTTTAGCTCCCAAACGGAATAAAAGCTAAAGCTGAAATAGCCTTCATTCTATTTCACTTATTTGTGTCTACACATGTATATGTTTTGCAGAGACTCAAAGCTCTTGAGAATGGAGAAAATGAGGTGTCAATTTTGCATTGGACCCTATGGGAAAATGCATTAAACGCCTACTGCTCCGACGTTCAGCGACCGATAACATCCATCTTTACACTGTAAACGGTAATTACATAGGTACATGCCTGGGGCAAATAACAGCGCAAATAATTGTCCATGTGCAGAGTAATAAAGGAGCAAACTTTTATGTATGGGCTGCAGTGGAAGTTATTCTTAAAAGGTGACTTTCACGAATCGTTCTGAAACTGTGCTAAAATTACAGATAATTCCCATATATTTCTTGGGAAAAAAATCCCAGAAATTCTCCTTTCTCCGTTGTCGAGATATTCGAGGGCAAAGTCGTGCAGTTTACGACTTCCAGGGGCTATAACTCGAAAACTAAAGAACGAGAATTTTTGGCACATATGGGCAATTGAATGTTTATCCAACCCCCTCAGTTGGCACTAGTTTCAGCCCGAATTGTGCAAGTCACCTAAGGTCACGAATCGTCCCGAACGTGTAGCCCAAATTGTGAAAATTTCAAACCGCTACTGCTTGCTTGTATAAGTAGGTAGCCATCTGAAACTTGGCATGTATAAAGGCCATTAACATGTCTACATGCATGCACAATCTTATGTCAACTGATTGCATAACTTGCGAACTATAGGCCATCGAAATTTTTGTAAACAAAAGTTTGTGCGACTTTAGCTCCCAAACGGAATAAAAGCTAAAGCTGAAATAGCCTTCATTCTATTTCACTTATTTGTGTCTACACATGTATATGTTTTGCAGAGACTCAAAGCTCTGGAGAATGGAGAAAATGAGGTGTCAATTTTGCATTGGACCCTATGGGAAAATGCATTAAACGCCTACTGCTCCGACGTTCAGCGACCGATAACATCCATCTTTACACTGTAAACGGTAATTACATAGGTACATGCCTGGGGCAAATAACAGCGCAAATAATTGTCCATGTGCAGAGTAATAAAGGAGCAAACTTTTATGCATGGGCTGCAGTGGAAGTTATTCTTAAAAGGTGACTTTCACGAATCGTTCTGAAACTGTGCTAAAATTACAGATAATTCCCATATATTCCTTGGGAAAAAATCCCAGAAATTCTCCTTTCTCCGTTGTCGAGATATTCGAGGGCAAAGTCGTGCAGTTTACGACTTCCAGGGGCTATAACTCGAAAACTAAAGAACGAGAATTTTGGCACATATAGGCAATTGAATGTTTATCCCAACCCTCTCATTTGGCACTAGTTTCAGCCCGAATTGTGCAAGTCACCTAAGGTCACGAATCGTCCCGAACGTGTAGCCCAAATTGTGAAAATTTCAAACCGCTACTGCTTGCTTGTATGAGTAGGTAGCCATCTGAAACTTGGCATGTATAAAGGCCATTAACATGTCTACATGCATGCACAATCTTATGTCAACTGATTGCATAACTTGCGAACTATAGGCCATCGAATTTTTTGTAAACAAAATTTTGTGCGACTTTAGCTCCCAAACGGAATAAAAGCTAAAGCTGAAATAGCCTTCATTCTATTTCACTTATTTGTGTCTACACATGTATATGTTTTGCAGAGACTCAAAGCTCTTGAGAATGGAAAAAATGAGGTGTCAATTTTGCATTGGACCCTATGGGAAAATGCATTAAAACTCCTACTGCTCCGACGTTCAGCGACCGATAACATCCATCTTTACACTGTAAACGGTAATTACATAGGTACATGCCTGGGGCAAATAACAGCGCAAATAATTGTCCATGTGCAGAGTAATAAAGGAGCAAACTTTTATGTATGGGCTGCAGTGGAAGTTATTCTTAAAAGGTGACTTTCACGAATCGTTCTGAAACTGTGCTAAAATTATAGATAATTCCCATATATTTCTTGGGAAAAAATCCCAGAAATTCTCCTTTCTCCGTTGTCGAGATATTCGAGGGCAAAGTCGTGCAGTTTACGACTTCCAGGGGCTATAACTCGAAAACTAAAGAACGAGAATTTTTGGCACATATGGGCAATTGAATGTTTATCCCAACCCTCTCATTTGGCACTAGTTTCAGCCCGAATTGTGCAAGTCACCTAAGGTCACGAATCGTCCCGAACGTGTAGCCCAAATTGTGAAAATTTCAAACCGCTACTGCTTGCTTGTATGAGTAGGTAGCCATCTGAAACTTGGCATGTATAAAGGCCATTAACATGTCTACATGCATGCACAATCTTATGTCAACTGATTGCATAACTTGCGAACTATAGGCCATCGAAATTTTTGTAAACAAAAGTTTGTGCGACTTTAGCTATCAAACGGAATAAAAGCTAAAGCTGATATAGCCTTCATTCTATTTCACTTATTTGTGTCTACACATGTATATGTTTTGCAGAGACTCAAAGCTCTTGAGAATGGAGAAAATGAGGTGTCAATTTTGCATTGGACCCTATGGGAAAATGCATTAAACGCCTACTGCTCCGACGTTCAGCGACCGATAACATCCATCTTTACACTGTAAACGGTAATTACATAGGTACATGCCTGGGGCAAATAACAGCGCAAATAATTGTCCATGTGCAGAGTAATAAAGGAGCAAACTTTTATGTATGGGCTGCAGTGGAAGTTATTCTTAAAAGGTGACTTTCACGAATCGTTCTGAAACTGTGCTAAAATTACAGATAATTCCCATATATTTCTTGGGAAAAAATCCCAGAAATTCTCCTTTCTCCGTTGTCGAGATATTCGAGGGCAAAGTCGTGCAGTTTACGACTTCCAGGGGCTATAACTCGAAAACTAAAGAACGAGAATTTTTGGCACATATGGGCAATTGAATGTTTATCCCAACCCTCTCATTTGGCACTAGTTTCAGCCCGAATTGTGCAAGTCACCTAAGGTCACGAATCGTCCCGAACGTGTAGCCCAAATTGTGAAAATTTCAAACCGCTACTGCTTGCTTGTATGAGTAGGTAGCCATCTGAAACTTGGCATGTATAAAGGTCATTAACATGTCTACATGCATGCACAATCTTATGTCAACTGATCGCATAACTTGCGAACTATAGGCCATCGAAATTTTTGTAAACAAAAGTTTGTGCGACTTTAGCTCCCAAACGGAATAAAAGCTAAAGCTGAAATAGCCTTCATTCTATTTCACTTATTTGTGTCTACACATGTATATGTTTTGCAGAGACTCAAAGCTCTTGAGAATGGAGAAAATGAGGTGTCAATTTTGCATTGGACCCTATGGGAAAATTCATTAAACGCCTACTGCTCCGACGTTCAGCGACCGATAACATCCATCTTTACACTGTAAACGGTAATTACATAGGTACATGCCTGGGGCAAATAACAGCGCAAATAATTGTCCATGTGCAGAGTAATAAAGGAGCAAACTTTTATGTATGGGCTGCAGTGGAAGTTATTCTTAAAAGGTGACTTTCACGAATCGTTCTGAAACTGTGCTAGAATTACAGATAATTCCCATATATTTCTTGGGAAAAAATCCCAGAAATTCTCCTTTCTCCGTTGTCGAGATATTCGAGGGCAAAGTCGTGCAGTTTACGACTTCCAGGGGCTATAACTCGAAAACTAAAGAACGAGAATTTTTGGCACATATGGGCAATTGAATGTTTATCCCAACCCTCTCATTTGGCACTAGTTTCAGCCCGAATTGTGCAAGTCACCTAAGGTCACGAATCGTCCCGAACGTGTAGCCCAAATTGTGAAAATTTCAAACCGCTACTGCTTGCTTGTATGAGTAGGTAGCCATCTGAAACTTGGCATGTATAAAGGCCATTAACATGTCTACATGCATGCACAATCTTATGTCAACTGATTGCATAACTTGCGAACTATAGGCCATCGAAATTTTTGTAAACAAAAGTTTGTGCGACTTTAGCTCCCAAACGGAATAAAAGCTAAAGCTGAAATAGCCTTCATTCTATTTCACTTATTTGTGTCTACACATGTATATGTTTTGCAGAGACTCAAAGCTCTGGAGAATGGAGAAAATGAGGTGTCAATTTTGCATTGGACCCTATGGGAAAATGCATTAAACGCCTACTGCTCCGACGTTCAGCGACCGATAACATCCATCTTTACACTGTAAACGGTAATTACATAGGTACATGCCTGGGGCAAATAACAGCGCAAATAATTGTCCATGTGCAGAGTAATAAAGGAGCAAACTTTTATGCATGGGCTGCAGTGGAAGTTATTCTTAAAAGGTGACTTTCACGAATCGTTCTGAAACTGTGCTAAAATTACAGATAATTCCCATATATTCCTTGGGAAAAAATCCCAGAAATTCTCCTTTCTCCGTTGTCGAGATATTCGAGGGCAAAGTCGTGCAGTTTACGACTTCCAGGGGCTATAACTCGAAAACTAAAGAACGAGAATTTTGGCACATATAGGCAATTGAATGTTTATCCCAACCCTCTCATTTGGCACTAGTTTCAGCCCGAATTGTGCAAGTCACCTAAGGTCACGAATCGTCCCGAACGTGTAGCCCAAATTGTGAAAATTTCAAACCGCTACTGCTTGCTTGTATGAGTAGGTAGCCATCTGAAACTTGGCATGTATAAAGGCCATTAACATGTCTACATGCATGCACAATCTTATGTCAACTGATTGCATAACTTGCGAACTATAGGCCATCGAATTTTTTGTAAACAAAACTTTGTGCGACTTTAGCTCCCAAACGGAATAAAAGCTAAAGCTGAAATAGCCTTCATTCTATTTCACTTATTTGTGTCTACACATGTATATGTTTTGCAGAGACTCAAAGCTCTTGAGAATGGAAAAAATGAGGTGTCAATTTTGCATTGGACCCTATGGGAAAATGCATTAAAACTCCTACTGCTCCGACGTTCAGCGACCGATAACATCCATCTTTACACTGTAAACGGTAATTACATAGGTACATGCCTGGGGCAAATAACAGCGCAAATAATTGTCCATGTGCAGAGTAATAAAGGAGCAAACTTTTATGTATGGGCTGCAGTGGAAGTTATTCTTAAAAGGTGACTTTCACGAATCGTTCTGAAACTGTGCTAAAATTATAGATAATTCCCATATATTTCTTGGGAAAAAATCCCAGAAATTCTCCTTTCTCCGTTGTCGAGATATTCGAGGGCAAAGTCGTGCAGTTTACGACTTCCAGGGGCTATAACTCGAAAACTAAAGAACGAGAATTTTTGGCACATATGGGCAATTGAATGTTTATCCCAACCCTCTCATTTGGCACTAGTTTCAGCCCGAATTGTGCAAGTCACCTAAGGTCACGAATCGTCCCGAACGTGTAGCCCAAATTGTGAAAATTTCAAACCGCTACTGCTTGCTTGTATGAGTAGGTAGCCATCTGAAACTTGGCATGTATAAAGGCCATTAACATGTCTACATGCATGCACAATCTTATGTCAACTGATTGCATAACTTGCGAACTATAGGCCATCGAAATTTTTGTAAACAAAAGTTTGTGCGACTTTAGCTATCAAACGGAATAAAAGCTAAAGCTGATATAGCCTTCATTCTATTTCACTTATTTGTGTCTACACATGTATATGTTTTGCAGAGACTCAAAGCTCTTGAGAATGGAGAAAATGAGGTGTCAATTTTGCATTGGACCCTATGGGAAAATGCATTAAACGCCTACTGCTCCGACGTTCAGCGACCGATAACATCCATCTTTACACTGTAAACGGTAATTACATAGGTACATGCCTGGGGCAAATAACAGCGCAAATAATTGTCCATGTGCAGAGTAATAAAGGAGCAAACTTTTATGTATGGGCTGCAGTGGAAGTTATTCTTAAAAGGTGACTTTCACGAATCGTTCTGAAACTGTGCTAAAATTACAGATAATTCCCATATATTTCTTGGGAAAAAATCCCAGAAATTCTCCTTTCTCCGTTGTCGAGATATTCGAGGGCAAAGTCGTGCAGTTTACGACTTCCAGGGGCTATAACTCGAAAACTAAAGAACGAGAATTTTTGGCACATATGGGCAATTGAATGTTTATCCCAACCCTCTCATTTGGCACTAGTTTCAGCCCGAATTGTGCAAGTCACCTAAGGTCACGAATCGTCCCGAACGTGTAGCCCAAATTGTGAAAATTTCAAACCGCTACTGCTTGCTTGTATGAGTAGGTAGCCATCTGACACTTGGCATGTATAAAGGTCATTAACATGTCTACATGCATGCACAATCTTATGTCAACTGATCGCATAACTTGCGAACTATAGGCCATCGAAATTTTTGTAAACAAAAGTTTGTGCGACTTTAGCTCCCAAACGGAATAAAAGCTAAAGCTGAAATAGCCTTCATTCTATTTCACTTATTTGTGTCTACACATGTATATGTTTTGCAGAGACTCAAAGCTCTTGAGAATGGAGAAAATGAGGTGTCAATTTTGCATTGGACCCTATGGGAAAATTCATTAAACGCCTACTGCTCCGACGTTCAGCGACCGATAACATCCATCTTTACACTGTAAACGGTAATTACATAGGTACATGCCTGGGGCAAATAACAGCGCAAATAATTGTCCATGTGCAGAGTAATAAAGGAGCAAACTTTTATGTATGGGCTGCAGTGGAAGTTATTCTTAAAAGGTGACTTTCACGAATCGTTCTGAAACTGTGCTAGAATTACAGATAATTCCCATATATTTCTTGGGAAAAAATCCCAGAAATTCTCCTTTCTCCGTTGTCGAGATATTCGAGGGCAAAGTCGTGCAGTTTACGACTTCCAGGGGCTATAACTCGAAAACTAAAGAACGAGAATTTTTGGCACATATGGGCAATTGAATGTTTATCCCAACCCTCTCATTTGGCACTAGTTTCAGCCCGAATTGTGCAAGTCACCTAAGGTCACGAATCGTCCCGAACGTGTAGCCCAAATTGTGAAAATTTCAAACCGCTACTGCTTGCTTGTATGAGTAGGTAGCCATCTGAAACTTGGCATGTATAAAGGCCATTAACATGTCTACATGCATGTTCAATCTTATGTCAACTGATTGCATAACTTGCGCACTATAGGCCATCGAAATTTTTGTAAACAAAAGTTTGTGCGACTTTAGCTCCCAAACGGAATAAAAGCTAAAGCTGAAATAGCCTTCATTCTATTTCACTTATTTGTGTCTACACATGTATATGTTTTGCAGAGCCTCAAAGCTCTTGAGAATGGAGAAATGAGGTGTCAATTTTGCATTGGACCCTATGGGAAAATGCATTAAACGCCTACTGCTCCGACGTTCAGCGACCGATAACATCCATCTTTACACTGTAAACGGTAATTACATAGGTACATGCCTGGGGCAAATAACAGCGCAAATAATTGTCCATGTGCAGAGTAATAAAGGAGCAAACTTTTATGTATGGGCTGCAGTGGAAGTTATTCTTAAAAGGTGACTTTCACGAATTGTTCTGAAACTGTGCTAAAATTACAGATAATTCCCATATATTTCTTGGGAAAAAATCCCAGAAATTCTCCTTTCTCCGTTGTCGAGATATTCGAGGGCAAAGTCGTGCAGTTTACGACTTCCAGGGGCTATAACTCGAAAACTAAAGAACGAGAATTTTTGGCACATATGGGCAATTGAATGTTTATCCCAACCCTCTCATTTGGCACTAGTTTCAGCCCGAATTGTGCAAGTCACCTAAGGTCACGAATCGTCCCGAACGTGTAGCCCAAATTGTGAAAATTTCAAACCGCTACTGCTTGCTTGTATGAGTAGGTAGCCATCTGAAACTTGGCATGTATAAAGGCCATTAACATGTCTACATGCACAATCTTATGTCAACTGATTGCATAACTTGCGAACTATAGGCCATCGAAATTTTTGTAAACAAAAGTTTGTGCGACTTTAGCTCCCAAACGGAATAAAAGCTAAAGCTGAAATAGCCTTCATTCTATTTCACTTATTTGTGTCTACACATGTATATGTTTTGCAGAGACTCAAAGCTCTTGAGAATGGAGAAAATGAGGTGTCAATTTTGCATTGGACCCTATGGGAAAATGCATTAAACGCCTACTGCTCCGACGTTCAGCGACCGATAACATCCATCTTTACACTGTAAACGGTAATTACATAGGTACATGCCTGGGGCAAATAACAGCGCAAATAATTGTCCATGTGCAGAGTAATAAAGGAGCAAACTTTTATGTATGGGCTGCAGTGGAAGTTATTCTTAAAAGGTGACTTTCACGAATCGTTCTGAAACTGTGCTAAAATTACAGATAATTCCCATATATTTCTTGGGAAAAAATCCCAGAAATTCTCCTTTCTCCGTTGTCGAGATATTCGAGGGCAAAGTCGTGCAGTTTACGACTTCCAGGGGCTATAACTCGAAAACTAAAGAACGAGAATTTTGGCACATATGGGCAATTGAATGTTTATCCCAACCCTCTCATTTGGCACTAGTTTCAGCCCGAATTGTGCAAGTCACCTAAGGTCACGAATCGTCCCGAACGTGTAGCCCGAATTGTGAAAATTTCAAACCGCTACTGCTGGCTTGTATGAGTAGGTAGCCATCTGAAACTTGGCATGTATAAAGGCCATTAACATGTCTACATGCATGCACAATCTTATGTCAACTGATTGCATAACTTGCGAACTATAGGCCATCGAAATTTTTGTAAACAAAAGTTTGTGCGACTTTAGCTCCCAAACGGAATAAAAGCTAAAGCTGAAATAGCCTTCATTCTATTTCACTTATTTGTGTCTACACATGTATATGTTTTGCAGAGACTCAAAGCTCTTGAGAATGGAGAAAATGAGGTGTCAATTTTGCATTGGACCCTATGGGAAAATGCATTAAACGCCTACTGCTCCGACGTTCAGCGACCGATAACATCCATCTTTACACTGTAAACGGTAATTACATAGGTACATGCCTAGGGCAAATAACAGCGCAAATAATTGTCCATGTGCAGAGTAATAAAGGAGCAAACTTTTATGTATGGGCTGCAGTGGAAGTTATTCTTAAAAGGTGACTTTCACGAATCGTTCTGAAACTGTGCTAAAATTACAGATAATTCCCATATATTTCTTGGGAAAAAATCCCAGAAATTCTCCTTTCTCCGTTGTCGAGATATTCGAGGGCAAAGTCGTGCAGTTTACGACTTCCAGGGGCTATAACTCGAAAACTAAAGAACGAGAATTTTGGCACATATGGGCAATTTAATGTTTATCCCAACCCTCTCATTTGGCACTAGTTTCAGCCCGAATTGTGCAAGTCACCTAAGGTCACGAATCGTCCCGAACGTGTAGCCCGAATTGTGAAAATTTCAAACCGCTACTGCTTGCTTGTATGAGTAGGTAGCCATCTGAAACTTGGCATGTATAAAGGCCATTAACATGTCTACATGCATGCACAATCTTATGTCAACTGATTGCATAACTTGCGAACTATAGGCCATCGAAATTTTTGTAAACAAAAGTTTGTGCGACTTTAGCTCCCAAACGGAATAAAAGCTAAAGCTGAAATAGCCTTCATTCTATTTCACTTATTTGTGTCTACACATGTATATGTTTTGGAGAGACTCAAAGCTCTTGAGAATGGAGAAAATGAGGTGTCAATTTTGCATTGGACCCTATGGGAAAATGCATTAAACGCCTACTGCTCCGACGTTCAGCGACCGATAACATCCATCTTTACACTGTAAACGGTAATTACATAGGTTCATGCCTGGGGCAAATAACAGCGCAAATAATTGTCCATGTGCAGAGTAATAAAGAAGCAAACTTTTATGTATGGGCTGCAGTGGAAGTTATTCTTAAAAGGTGACTTTCACGAATCGTTCTGAAACTGTGCTAAAATTACAGATAATTCCCATATATTTCTTGGGAAAAAATCCCAGAAATTCTCCTTTCTCCGTTGTCGAGATATTCGAGGGCAAAGTCGTGCAGTTTACGACTTCCAGGGGCTATAACTCGAAAACTAAAGAACGAGAATTTTTGGCACATATGGGCAATTGAATGTTTATCCCAACCCTCTCATTTGGCACTAGTTTCAGCCCGAATTGTGCAAGTCACCTAAGGTCACGAATCGTCCCGAACGTGTAGCCCAAATTGTGAAAATTTCAAACCGCTACTGCTTGCTTGTATGAGTAGGTAGCCATCTGAAACTTGGCATGTATAAAGGCCATTAACATGTCTACATGCATGCACAATCTTATGTCAACTGATTGCATAACTTGCGAACTATAGGCCATCGAAATTTTTGTAAACAAAAGTTTGTGCGACTTTAGCTCCCAAACGGAATAAAAGCTAAAGCTGAAATAGCCTTCATTCTATTTCACTTATTTGTGTCTACACATGTATATGTTTTGCAGAGACTCAAAGCTCTTGAGAATGGAGAAAATGAGGTGTCAATTTTGCATTGGACCCTATGGGAAAATGCATTAAACGCCTACTGCTCCGACGTTCAGCGACCGATAACATCCATCTTTACACTGTAAACGGTAATTACATAGGTACATGCCTGGGGCAAATAACAGCGCAAATAATTGTCCATGTGCAGAGTAATAAAGGAGCAAACTTTTATGTATGGGCTGCAGTGGAAGTTATTCTTAAAAGGTGACTTTCACGAATCGTTCTGAAACTGTGCTAAAATTACAGATAATTCCCATATATTTCTTGGGAAAAAAATCCCAGAAATTCTCCTTTCTCCGTTGTCGAGATATTCGAGGGCAAAGTCGTGCAGTTTACGACTTCCAGGGGCTATAACTCGAAAACTAAAGAACGAGAATTTTTGGCACATATGGGCAATTGAATGTTTATCCAACCCCCTCAGTTGGCACTAGTTTCAGCCCGAATTGTGCAAGTCACCTAAGGTCACGAATCGTCCCGAACGTGTAGCCCAAATTGTGAAAATTTCAAACCGCTACTGCTTGCTTGTATAAGTAGGTAGCCATCTGAAACTTGGCATGTATAAAGGCCATTAACATGTCTACATGCATGCACAATCTTATGTCAACTGATTGCATAACTTGCGAACTATAGGCCATCGAAATTTTTGTAAACAAAAGTTTGTGCGACTTTAGCTCCCAAACGGAATAAAAGCTAAAGCTGAAATAGCCTTCATTCTATTTCACTTATTTGTGTCTACACATGTATATGTTTTGCAGAGACTCAAAGCTCTGGAGAATGGAGAAAATGAGGTGTCAATTTTGCATTGGACCCTATGGGAAAATGCATTAAACGCCTACTGCTCCGACGTTCAGCGACCGATAACATCCATCTTTACACTGTAAACGGTAATTACATAGGTACATACCTGGGGCAAATAACAGCGCAAATAATTGTCCATGTGCAGAGTAATAAAGGAGCAAACTTTTATGCATGGGCTGCAGTGGAAGTTATTCTTAAAAGGTGACTTTCACGAATCGTTCTGAAACTGTGCTAAAATTACAGATAATTCCCATATATTCCTTGGGAAAAAATCCCAGAAATTCTCCTTTCTCCGTTGTCGAGATATTCGAGGGCAAAGTCGTGCAGTTTACGACTTCCAGGGGCTATAACTCGAAAACTAAAGAACGAGAATTTTGGCACATATAGGCAATTGAATGTTTATCCCAACCCTCTCATTTGGCACTAGTTTCAGCCCGAATTGTGCAAGTCACCTAAGGTCACGAATCGTCCCGAACGTGTAGCCCAAATTGTGAAAATTTCAAACCGCTACTGCTTGCTTGTATGAGTAGGTAGCCATCTGAAACTTGGCATGTATAAAGGCCATTAACATGTCTACATGCATGCACAATCTTATGTCAACTGATTGCATAACTTGCGAACTATAGGCCATCGAATTTTTTGTAAACAAAACTTTGTGCGACTTTAGCTCCCAAACGGAATAAAAGCTAAAGCTGAAATAGCCTTCATTCTATTTCACTTATTTGTGTCTACACATGTATATGTTTTGCAGAGACTCAAAGCTCTTGAGAATGGAAAAAATGAGGTGTCAATTTTGCATTGGACCCTATGGGAAAATGCATTAAAACTCCTACTGCTCCGACGTTCAGCGACCGATAACATCCATCTTTACACTGTAAACGGTAATTACATAGGTACATGCCTGGGGCAAATAACAGCGCAAATAATTGTCCATGTGCAGAGTAATAAAGGAGCAAACTTTTATGTATGGGCTGCAGTGGAAGTTATTCTTAAAAGGTGACTTTCACGAATCGTTCTGAAACTGTGCTAAAATTATAGATAATTCCCATATATTTCTTGGGAAAAAATCCCAGAAATTCTCCTTTCTCCGTTGTCGAAATATTCGAGGGCAAAGTCGTGCAGTTTACGACTTCCAGGGGCTATAACTCGAAAACTAAAGAACGAGAATTTTTGGCACATATGGGCAATTGAATGTTTATCCCAACCCTCTCATTTGGCACTAGTTTCAGCCCGAATTGTGCAAGTCACCTAAGGTCACGAATCGTCCCGAACGTGTAGCCCAAATTGTGAAAATTTCAAACCGCTACTGCTTGCTTGTATGAGTAGGTAGCCATCTGAAACTTGGCATGTATAAAGGCCATTAACATGTCTACATGCATGCACAATCTTATGTCAACTGATTGCATAACTTGCGAACTATAGGCCATCGAAATTTTTGTAAACAAAAGTTTGTGCGACTTTAGCTATCAAACGGAATAAAAGCTAAAGCTGATATAGCCTTCATTCTATTTCACTTATTTGTGTCTACACATGTATATGTTTTGCAGAGACTCAAAGCTCTTGAGAATGGAGAAAATGAGGTGTCAATTTTGCATTGGACCCTATGGGAAAATGCATTAAACGCCTACTGCTCCGACGTTCAGCGACCGATAACATCCATCTTTACACTGTAAACGGTAATTACATAGGTACATGCCTGGGGCAAATAACAGCGCAAATAATTGTCCATGTGCAGAGTAATAAAGGAGCAAACTTTTATGTATGGGCTGCAGTGGAAGTTATTCTTAAAAGGTGACTTTCACGAATCGTTCTGAAACTGTGCTAAAATTACAGATAATTCCCATATATTTCTTGGGAAAAAATCCCAGAAATTCTCCTTTCTCCGTTGTCGAGATATTCGAGGGCAAAGTCGTGCAGTTTACGACTTCCAGGGGCTATAACTCGAAAACTAAAGAACGAGAATTTTTGGCACATATGGGCAATTGAATGTTTATCCCAACCCTCTCATTTGGCACTAGTTTCAGCCCGAATTGTGCAAGTCACCTAAGGTCACGAATCGTCCCGAACGTGTAGCCCAAATTGTGAAAATTTCAAACCGCTACTGCTTGCTTGTATGAGTAGGTAGCCATCTGAAACTTGGCATGTATAAAGGTCATTAACATGTCTACATGCATGCACAATCTTATGTCAACTGATCGCATAACTTGCGAACTATAGGCCATCGAAATTTTTGTAAACAAAAGTTTGTGCGACTTTAGCTCCCAAACGGAATAAAAGCTAAAGCTGAAATAGCCTTCATTCTATTTCACTTATTTGTGTCTACACATGTATATGTTTTGCAGAGACTCAAAGCTCTTGAGAATGGAGAAAATGAGGTGTCAATTTTGCATTGGACCCTATGGGAAAATTCATTAAACGCCTACTGCTCCGACGTTCAGCGACCGATAACATCCATCTTTACACTGTAAACGGTAATTACATAGGTACATGCCTGGGGCAAATAACAGCGCAAATAATTGTCCATGTGCAGAGTAATAAAGGAGCAAACTTTTATGTATGGGCTGCAGTGGAAGTTATTCTTAAAAGGTGACTTTCACGAATCGTTCTGAAACTGTGCTAGAATTACAGATAATTCCCATATATTTCTTGGGAAAAAATCCCAGAAATTCTCCTTTCTCCGTTGTCGAGATATTCGAGGGCAAAGTCGTGCAGTTTACGACTTCCAGGGGCTATAACTCGAAAACTAAAGAACGAGAATTTTTGGCACATATGGGCAATTGAATGTTTATCCCAACCCTCTCATTTGGCACTAGTTTCAGCCCGAATTGTGCAAGTCACCTAAGGTCACGAATCGTCCCGAACGTGTAGCCCAAATTGTGAAAATTTCAAACCGCTACTGCTTGCTTGTATGAGTAGGTAGCCATCTGAAACTTGGCATGTATAAAGGCCATTAACATGTCTACATGCATGCACAATCTTATGTCAACTGATTGCATAACTTGCGAACTATAGGCCATCGAAATTTTTGTAAACAAAAGTTTGTGCGACTTTAGCTCCCAAACGGAATAAAAGCAAAAGCTGAAATAGCCTTCATTCTATTTCACTTATTTGTGTCTACACATGTATATGTTTTGCAGAGACTCAAAGCTCTTGAGAATGGAGAAAATGAGGTGTCAATTTTGCATTGGACCCTATGGGAAAATGCATTAAACGCCTACTGCTCCGACGTTCAGCGACCGATAACATCCATCTTTACACTGTAAACGGTAATTACATAGGTACATGCCTGGGGCAAATAACAGCGCAAATAATTGTCCATGTGCAGAGTAATAAAGGAGCAAACTTTTATGTATGGGCTGCAGTGGAAGTTATTCTTAAAAGGTGACTTTCACGAATCGTTCTGAAACTGTGCTAAAATAACAGATAATTCCCATATATTTCTTGGGAAAAAATCCCAGAAATTCTCCTTCCTCCGTTGTCGAGATATTCGAGGGCAAAGTCGTGCAGTTTACGACTTCCAGGGGCTATAACTCGAAAACTAAAGAACGAGAATTTTTGGCACATATGGGCAATTGAATGTTTATCCCAACCCTCTCATTTGGCACTAGTTTCAGCCCAAATTGTGCAAGTCACCTAAGGTCACGAATCGTCCCGAACGTGTAGCCCAAATTGTGAAAATTTCAAACCGCTACTGCTTGCTTGTATGAGTAGGTAGCCATCTGAAACTTGGCATGTATAAAGGCCATTAACATGTCTACATGCATGCACAATCTTATGTCAACTGATTGCATAACTTGCGAACTATAGGCCATCGAAATTTTTGTAAACAAAAGTTTGTGCGACTTTAGCTCCCAAACGGAATAAAAGCTAAAGCTGAAATAGCCTTCATTCTATTTCACTTATTTGTGTCTACACATGTATATGTTTTGGAGAGACTCAAAGCTCTTGAGAATGGAGAAAATGAGGTGTCAATTTTGCATTGGACCCTATGGGAAAATGCATTAAACGCCTACTGCTCCGACGTTCAGCGACCGATAACATCCATCTTTACACTGTAAACGGTAATTACATAGGTTCATGCCTGGGGCAAATAACAGCGCAAATAATTGTCCATGTGCAGAGTAATAAAGGAGCAAACTTTTATGTATGGGCTGCAGTGGAAGTTATTCTTAAAAGGTGACTTTCACGAATCGTTCTGAAACTGTGCTAAAATTACAGATAATTCCCATATATTTCTTGGGAAAAAATCCCAGAAATTCTCCTTTCTCCGTTGTCGAGATATTCGAGGGCAAAGTCGTGCAGTTTACGACTTCCAGGGGCTATAACTCGAAAACTAAAGAACGAGAATTTTTGGCACATATGGGCAATTGAATGTTTATCCCAACCCTCTCATTTGGCACTAGTTTCAGCCCGAATTGTGCAAGTCACCTAAGGTCACGAATCGTCCCGAACGTGTAGCCCAAATTGTGAAAATTTCAAACCGCTACTGCTTGCTTGTATGAGTAGGTAGCCATCTGAAACTTGGCATGTATAAAGGCCATTAACATGTCTACATGCATGCACAATCTTATGTCAACTGATTGCATAACTTGCGAACTATAGGCCATCGAAATTTTTGTAAACAAAAGTTTGTGCGACTTTAGCTCCCAAACGGAATAAAAGCTAAAGCTGAAATAGCCTTCATTCTATTTCACTTATTTGTGTCTACACATGTATATGTTTTGGAGAGACTCAAAGCTCTTGAGAATGGAGAAAATGAGGTGTCAATTTTGCATTGGACCCTATGGGAAAATGCATTAAACGCCTACTGCTCCGACGTTCAGCGACCGATAACATCCATCTTTACACTGTAAACGGTAATTACATAGGTTCATGCCTGGGGCAAATAACAGCGCAAATAATTGTCCATGTGCAGAGTAATAAAGGAGCAAACTTTTATGTATGGGCTGCAGTGGAAGTTATTCTTAAAAGGTGACTTTCACGAATCGTTCTGAAACTGTGCTAAAATTACAGATAATTCCCATATATTTCTTGGGAAAAAATCCCAGAAATTCTCCTTTCTCCGTTGTCGAGATATTCGAGGGCAAAGTCGTGCAGTTTACGACTTCCAGGGGCTATAACTCGAAAACTAAAGAACGAGAATTTTTGGCACATATGGGCAATTGAATGTTTATCCCAACCCTCTCATTTGGCACTAGTTTCAGCCCGAATTGTGCAAGTCACCTAAGGTCACGAATCGTCCCGAACGTGTAGCCCAAATTGTGAAAATTTCAAACCGCTACTGCTTGCTTGTATGAGTAGGTAGCCATCTGAAACTTGGCATGTATAAAGGCCATTAACATGTCTACATGCATGCACAATCTTATGTCAACTGATTGCATAACTTGCGAACTATAGGCCATCGAAATTTTTGTAAACAAAAGTTTGTGCGACTTTAGCTCCCAAACGGAATAAAAACTAAAGCTGAAATAGCCTTCATTCTATTTCACTTATTTGTGTCTACACATGTATATGTTTTGCAGAGACTCAAAGCTCTTGAGAATGGAGAAAATGAGGTGTCAATTTTGCATTGGACCCTATGGGAAAATGCATTAAACGCCTACTGCTCCGACGTTCAGCGACCGATAACATCCATCTTTACACTGTAAACGGTAATTACATAGGTACATGCCTGGGGCAAATAACAGCGCAAATAATTGTCCATGTGCAGAGTAATAAAGGAGCAAACTTTTATGTATGGGCTGCAGTGGAAGTTATTCTTAAAAGGTGACTTTCACGAATCGTTCTGAAACTGTGCTAAAATTACAGATAATTCCCATATATTTCTTGGGAAAAAATCCCAGAAATTCTCCTTTCTCCGTTGTCGAGATATTCGAGGGCAAAGTCGTGCAGTTTACGACTTCCAGGGGCTATAATTCGAAAACTAAAGAACGAGAATTTTTGGCACATATGGGCAATTGAATGTTTATCCCAACCCTCTCATTTGGCACTAGTTTCAGCCCGAATTGTGCAAGTCACCTAAGGTCACGAATCGTCCCGAACGTGTAGCCCAAATTGTGAAAATTTCAAACCGCTACTGCTTGCTTGTATGAGTAGGTAGCCATCTGAAACTTGGCATGTATAAAGGCCATTAACATGTCTACATGCATGCACAATCTTATGTCAACTGATTGCATAACTTGCGAACTATAGGCCATCGAAATTTTTGTAAACAAAAGTTTGTGCGACTTTAGCTCCCAAACGGAATAAAAGCTAAAGCTGAAATAGCCTTCATTCTATTTCACTTATTTGTGTCTACACATGTATATGTTTTGCAGAGACTCAAAGCTCTTGAGAATGGAGAAAATGAGGTGTCAATTTTGCATTGGACCCTATGGGAAAATGCATTAAACGCCAACTGCTCCGACGTTCAGCGACCGATAACATCCATCTTTACACTGTAAACGGTAATTACATAGGTACATGCCTGGGGCAAATAACAGCGCAAATAATTGTCCATGTGCAGAGTAATAAAGGAGCAAACTTTTATGTATGGGCTGCAGTGGAAATTATTCTTAAAAGGTGACTTTCACGAATCGTTCTGAAACTGTGCTAAAATTACAGATAATTCCCATATATTTCTTGGGAAAAAATCCCAGAAATTCTCCTTTCTCCGTTGTCGAGATATTCGAGGGCAAAGTCGTGCAGTTTACGACTTCCAGGGGCTATAACTCGAAAACTAAAGAACGAGAATTTTTGGCACATATGGGCAATTGAATGTTTATCCCAACCCTCTCATTTGGCACTAGTTTCAGCCCGAATTGTGCAAGTCACCTAAGGTCACGAATCGTCCCGAACGTGTAGCCCAAATTGTGAAAATTTCAAACCGCTACTGCTTGCTTGTATGAGTAGGTAGCCATCTGAAACTTGGCATGTATAAAGGCCATTAACATGTCTACATGCATGCACAATCTTATGTCAACTGATCGCATAACTTGCGAACTATAGGCCATCGAAATTTTTGCAAACAAAAGTTTGTGCGACTTTAGCTCCCAAACGGAATAAAAGCTAAAGCTGAAATAGCCTTCATTTTATTTCACTTATTTGTGTCTACACATGTATATGTTTTGCAGAGACTCAAAGCTCTTGAGAATGGAGAAAATGAGGTGTCAATTTTGCATTGGACCCTATGGGAAAATGCATTAAACGCCTACTGCTCCGACGTTCAGCGACCGATAACATCCATCTTTACACTGTAAACGGTAATTACATAGGTACATGCCTGGGGCAAATAACAGCGCAAATAATTGTCCATGTGCAGAGTAATAAAGGAGCAAACTTTTATGTATGGGCTGCAGTGGAAGTTATTCTTAAAAGGTGACTTTCACGAATCGTTCTGAAACTGTGCTAAAATTACAGATAATTCCCATATATTTCTTGGGAAAAAATCCCAGAAATTCTCCTTTCTCCGTTGTCGAGATATTCGAGGGCAAAGTCGTGCAGTTTACGACTTCCAGGGGCTATAACTCGAAAACTAAAGAACGAGAATTTTTGGCACATATGGGCAATTGAATGTTTATCCCAACCCTCTCATTTGGCACTAGTTTCAGCCCGAATTGTGCAAGTCACCTAAGGTCACGAATCGTCCCGAACGTGTAGCCCAAATTGTGAAAATTTCAAACCGCTACTGCTTGCTTGTATGAGTAGGTAGCCATCTGAAACTTGGCATGTATAAAGGCCATTAACATGTCTACATGCATGCACAATCTTATGTCAACTGATTGCATAACTTGCGAACTATAGGCCATCGAAATTTTTGTAAACAAAAGTTTGTGCGACTTTAGCTCCCAAACGGAATAAAAGCTAAAGCTGAAATAGCCTTCATTCTATTTCACTTATTTGTGTCTACACATGTATATGTTTTGCAGAGACTCAAAGCTCTTGAGAATGGAGAAAATGAGGTGTCAATTTTGCATTGGACCCTATGGGAAAATGCATTAAACGCCTACTGCTCCGACGTTCAGCGACCGATAACATCCATCTTTACACTGTAAACGGTAATTACATAGGTACATGCCTGGGGCAAATAACAGTGCAAATAATTGTCCATGTGCAGAGTAATAAAGGAGCAAACTTTTATGTATGGGCTGCAGTGGAAGTTATTCTTAAAAGGTGACTTTCACGAATCGTTCTGAAACTGTGCTAAAATTACAGATAATTCCCATATATTTCTTGGGAAAAAATCCCAGAAATTCTCCTTTCTCCGTTGTCGAGATATTCGAGGGCAAAGTCGTGCAGTTTACGACTTCCAGGGGCTATAACTCGAAAACTAAAGAACGAGAATTTTTGGCACATATGGGCAATTGAATGTTTATCCCAACCCTCTCATTTGGCACTAGTTTCAGCCCGAATTGTGCAAGTCACCTAAGGTCACGAATCGTCCCGAACGTGTAGCCCAAATTGTGAAAATTTCAAACCGCTACTGCTTGCTTGTATGAGTAGGTAGCCATCTGAAACTTGGCATGTATAAAGGCCATTAACATGTATACATGCATGCACAATCTTATGTCAACTGATTGCATAACTTGCGAACTATAGGCCATCGAAATTTTTGTAAACAAAAGTTTGTGCGACTTTAGCTCCCAAACGGAATAAAAGCTAAAGCTGAAATAGCCTTCATTCTATTTCACTTATTTGTGTCTACACATGTATATGTTTTGCAGAGACTCAAAGCTCTTGAGAATGGAGAAAATGAGGTGTCAATTTTGCATTGGACCCTATGGGAAAATGCATTAAACGCCTACTGCTCCGACGTTCAGCGACCGATAACATCCATCTTTACACTGTAAACGGTAATTACATAGGTACATGCCTGGGGCAAATAACAGCGCAAATAATTGTCCGTGTGCAGAGTAATAAAGGAGCAAACTTTTATGTATGGGCTGCAGTGGAAGTTATTCTTAAAAGGTGACTTTCACGAATCGTTCTGAAACTGTGCTAAAATTACAGATAATTCCCATATATTTCTTGGGAAAAAATCCCAGAAATTCTCCTTTCTCCGTTGTCGAGATATTCGAGGGCAAAGTCGTGCAGTTTACGACTTCCAGGGGCTATAACTCGAAAACTAAAGAACGAGAATTTTTGGCACATATGGGCAATTGAATGTTTATCCCAACCCTCTCATTTGGCACTAGTTTCAGCCCGAATTGTGCAAGTCACCTAAGGTCACGAATCGTCCCGAACGTGTAGCCCAAATTGTGAAAATTTCAAACCGCTACTGCTTGCTTGTATGAGTAGGTAGCCATCTGAAACTTGGCATGTATAAAGGCCATTAACATGTCTACATGCATGCACAATCTTATGTCAACTGATTGCATAACTTGCGAACTATAGGCCATCGAAATTTTTGTAAACAAAAGTTTGTGCGACTTTAGCTCCCAAACGGAATAAAAGCTAAAGCTGAAATAGCCTTCATTCTATTTCACTTATTTGTGTCTACACATGTATATGTTTTGCAGAGACTCAAAGCTCTTGAGAATGGAGAAAATGAGGTGTCAATTTTGCACTGGACCCTATAAGAAAGTGCATTAAACGCCTACTGCTCCGACGTTCAGCGACCGATAACATCCATCTTTACACTGTAAACGGTAATTACATAGGTACATGCCTGGGGCAAATAACAGCGCAAATAATTGTCCATGTGCAGAGTAATAAAGGAGCAAACTTTTATGTATGGGCTGCAGTGGAAGTTATTCTTAAAAGGTGACTTTCACGAATCGTTCTGAAACTGTGCTAAAATTACAGATAATTCCCATATATTTCTTGGGAAAAAATCCCAGAAATTCTCCTTTCTCCGTTGTCGAGATATTCGAGGGCAAAGTCGTGCAGTTTACGACTTCCAGGGGCTATAACTCGAAAACTAAAGAACGAGAATTTTTGGCACATATGGGCAATTGAATGTTTATCCCAACCCTCTCATTTGGCTCTAGTTTCAGCCCGAATTGTGCAAGTCACCTAAGTTCACGAATCGTCCCGAACGTGTAGCCCAAATTGTGAGAATTTCAAACCGCTACTGCTTGCTTGTATGAGTAGGTAGCCATCTGAAACTTGGCATGTATAAAGGCCATTAACATGTCTACATGCATGCACAATCTTATGTCAACTGATTGCATAACTTGCGAACTATAGGCCATCGAAATTTTTGTAAACAAAAGTTTGTGCGACTTTAGCTCCCAAACGGAATAAAAGCTAAAGCTGAAATAGCCTTCATTCTATTTCACTTATTTGTGTCTACACATGTATATGTTTTGCAGAGACTCAAAGCTCTTGAGAATGGAGAAAATGAGGTGTCAATTTTGCATTGGACCCTATGGGAAAATGCATTAAACGCCTACTGCTCCGACGTTCAGCGACCGATAACATCCATCTTTACACTGTAAACGGTAATTACATAGGTACATGCCTGGGGCAAATAACAGCGCAAACAATTGTCCATGTGCAGAGTAATAAAGGAGCAAACTTTTATGTATGGGCTGCAGTGAAAGTTATTCTTAAAAGGTGACTTTCACGAATCGTTCTGAAACTGTGCTAAAATTATAGATAATTCCCATATATTTCTTGGGAAAAAATCCCAGAAATTCTCCTTTCTCCGTTGTCGAGATATTCGAGGGCAAAGTCGTGCAGTTTACGACTTCCAGGGGCTATAACTCGAAAACTAAAGAACGAGAATTTTTGGCACATATGGGCAATTGAATGTTTATCCCAACCCTCTCATTTGGCACTAGTTTCAGCCCGAATTGTGCAAGTCACCTAAGGTCACGAATCGTCCCGAACGTGTAGCCCAAATTGTGAAAATTTCAAACCGCTACTGCTTGCTTGTATGAGTAGGTAGCCATCTGAAACTTGGCATGTATAAAAGCCATTAACATGTCTACATGCATGCACAATATTATGTCAACTGATTGCATAACTTGCGAACTATAGGCCATCGAAATTTTTGTAAACAAAAGTTTGTGCGACTTTAGCTCCCAAACGGAATAAAAGCTAAAGCTGAAATAGCCTTCATTCTATTTCACTTATTTGTGTCTACACATGTATATGTTTTGCAGAGACTCAAAGCTCTTGAGAATGGAGAAAATGAGGTGTCAATTTTGCATTGGACCCTATGGGAAAATGCATTAAACGCCTACTGCTCCGACGTTCAGCGACCGATAACATCCATCTTTACACTGTAAACGGTAATTACATAGGTACATGCCTGGGGCAAATAACAGTGCAAATAATTGTCCATGTGCAGAGTAATAAAGGAGCAAACTTTTATGTATGGGCTGCAGTGGAAGTTTTTCTTAAAAGGTGACTTTCACGAATCGTTCTGAAACTGTGCTAAAATTACAGATAATTTCCATATATTTCTTGGGAAAAAATCCCAGAAATTCTCCTTTCTCCGTTGTCGAGATATTCGAGGGCAAAGTCGTGCAGTTTACGACTTCCAGGGGCTATAACTCGAAAACTAAAGAACGAGAATTTTTGGCACATATGGGCAATTGAATGTTTATCCCAACCCTCTCATTTGGCACTAGTTTCAGCCCGAATTGTGCAAGTCACCTAAGGTCACGAATCGTCCCGAACGTGTAGCCCAAATTGTGAAAATTTCAAACCGCTACTGCTTGCTTGTATGAGTAGGTAGCCATCTGAAACTTGGCATGTATAAAGGCCATTAACATGTCTACATGCATGCACAATCTTATGTCAACTGATTGCATAACTTGCGAACTATAGGCCATCGAAATTTTTGTAAACAAAAGTTTGTGCGACTTTAGCTCCCAAACGGAATAAAAGCTAAAGCTGAAATAGCCTTCATTCTATTTCACTTATTTGTGTCTACACATGTATATGTTTTGCAGAGACTCAAAGCTCTTGAGAATGGAGAAAATGAGGTGTCAATTTTGCATTGGACCCTATGGGAAAATGCATCAAAAGCCTACTGCTCCGACGTTCAGCGACCGATAACCTCCATCTTTACACTGTAAACGGTAATTACATAGGTACATGCCTGGGGCAAATAACAGCGCAAATAATTGTCCATGTGCAGAGTAATAAAGGAGCAAACTTTTATGTATGGGCTGCAGTGGAAGTTATTCTTAAAAGGTGACTTTCACGAATCGTTCTGAAACTGTGCTAAAATTACAGATAATTCCCATATATTTCTTGGGAAAAAATCCCAGAAATTCTCCTTTCTCCGTTGTCGAGATATTCGAGGGCAAAGTCGTGCAGTTTACGACTTCCAGGGGCTATAACTCGAAAACTAAAGAACGAGAATTTTTGGCACATATGGGCAATTGAATGTTTATCCCAACCCTCTCATTTGGCACTAGTTTCAGCCCGAATTGTGCAAGTCACCTAAGGTCACGAATCGTCCCGAACGTGTAGCCCAAATTGTGAAAATTTCAAACCGCTACTGCTTGCTTGTATGAGTAGGTAGCCATCTGAAACTTGGCATGTATAAAGGCCATTAACATGTCTACATGCATGCACAATCTTATGTCAACTGATTGCATAACTTGCGAACTATAGGCCATCGAAATTTTTGTAAACAAAAATTTGTGCGACTTTAGCTCCCAAACGGAATAAAAGCTAAAGCTGAAATAGCCTTCATTCTATTTCACTTATTTGTGTCTACACATGTATATGTTTTGCAGAGACCCAAAGCTCTTGAGAATGGAGAAAATGAGGTGTCAATTTTGCATTGGACCCTATGGGAAAATGCATTAAACGCCTACTGCTCCGACGTTCAGCGACCGATAACATCCATCTTTACACTGTAAACGGTAATTACATAGGTACATGCCTGGGGCAAATAACAGCGCAAATAATTGTCCATGTGCAGAGTAATAAAGGAGCAAACTGTTATGTATGGGCTGCAGTGGAAGTTATTCTTAAAAGGTGACTTTCACGAATCGTTCTGAAACTGTGCTAAAATTACAGATAATTCCCATATATTTCTTGGGGAAAAATCCCAGAAATTCTCCTTTCTCCGTTGTCGAGATATTCGAGGGCAAAGTCGTGCAGTTTACGACTTCCAGGGGCTATAACTCGAAAACTAAAGAACGAGAATTTTTGGCACATATGGGCAATTGAATGTTTATCCCAACCCTCTCATTTGGCACTAGTTTCAGCCCGAATTGTGCAAGTCACCTAAGGTCACGAATCGTCCCGAACGTGTAGCCCAAATTGTGAAAATTTCAAACCGCTACTGCTTGCTTGTATGAGTAGGTAGCCATCTGAAACTTGGCATGTATAAAGGCCATTAACATGTCTACATGCATGCACAATCTTATGTCAACTGATTGCATAACTTGCGAGCTCTAGGCCATCGAAATTTTTGTAAACAAAAGTTTGTGCGACTTTAGCTCCCAAACGGAATAAAAGCTAAAGCTGAAATAGCCTTCATTCTATTTCACTTATTTGTGTCTACACATGTATATGTTTTGCAGAGACTCAAAGCTCTTGAGAATGGAGAAAATGAGGTGTCAATTTTGCATTTGACCCTATGGGAAAATGCATTAAACGCCTACTGCTCCGACGTTCAGCGACCGATAACATCCATCTTTACACTGTAAACGGTAATTACATAGGTACATGCCTGGGGCAAATAACAGCGCAAATAATTGTCCATGTGCAGAGTAATAAAGGAGCAAACTTTTATGTATGGGCTGCAGTGGAAGTTATTCTTAAAAGGTGACTTTCACGAATCGTTCTGAAACTGTGCTAAAATTACAGATAATTCCCATATAATTCTTGGGAAAAAATCCCAGAAATTCTCCTTTCTCCGTTGTCGAGATATTCGAGGGCAAAGTCGTGCAGTTTACGACTTCCAGGGGCTATAACTCGAAAACTAAAGAACGAGAATTTTTGGCACATATGGGCAATTGAATGTTTATCCCAACCCTCTCATTTGGCACTAGTTTCAGCCCGAATTGTGCAAGTCACCTAAGGTCACGAATCGTCCCGAACGTGTAGCCCAAATTGTGAAAATTTCAAATCGCTACTGCTTGCTTGTATGAGAAGGTAGCCATCTGAAACTTGGCATGTATAAAGGCCATTAACATGTCTACATGCATGCACAATCTTATGTCAACTGATTGCATAACTTGTGAACTATAGGCCATCGAAATTTTTGTAAACAAAAGTTTGTGCGACTTTAGCTCCCAAACGGAATAAAAGCTAAAGCTGAAATAGCCTTCATTCTATTTCACTTATTTGTGTCTACACATGTATATGTTTTGCAGAGACTCAAAGCTCTTGAGAATGGAGAAAATGAGGTGTCAATTTTGCATTGGACCCTATAAGAAAGTGCATTAAACGCCTACTGCTCCGACGTTCAGCGACTGATAACATCCATCTTTACACTGTAAACGGTAATTACATAGGTACATGCCTGGGGCAAATAACAGCGCAAATAATTGTCCATGTGCAGAGTAATAAAGGAGCAAACTTTTATGTATGGGCTGCAGTGGAAGTTATTCTTAAAAGGTGACTTTCACGAATCGTTCGAAACTGTGCTAAAATTACAGATAATTCCCATATATTTCTTGGGAAAAAATCCCAGAAATTCTCCTTTCTCCGTTGTCGAGATATTCGAGGGCAAAGTCGTGCAGTTTACGACTTCCAGGGGCTATAACTCGAAAACTAAAGAACGAGAATTTTTGGCACATATGGGCAATTGAATGTTTATCCCAACCCTCTCATTTGGCACTAGTTTCAGCCCGAATTGTGCAAGTCACCTAAGGTCACGAATCGTCCCGAACGTGTAGCCCAAATTGTGAAAATTTCAAACCGCTACTGCTTGCTTGTATGAGTAGGTAGCCATCTGAAACTTGGCATGTATAAAGGCCATTAACATGTCTACATGCATGCACAATCTTATGTCAACTGATTGCATAACTTGCGAACTATAGGCTATCGAAATTTTTGTAAACAAAAGTTTGTGCGACTTTAGCTCCCAAACGGAATAAAAGCTAAAGCTGAAATAGCCTTCATTCTATTTCACTTATTTGTGTCTACATATGTATATGTTTTGCAGAGACTCAAAGCTCTGGAGAATGGAGAAAATGAGGTGTCAATTTTGCATTGGACCCTATGGGAAAATGCATTAAACGCCTACTGCTCCGACGTTCAGCGACCGATAACATCCATCTTTACACTGTAAACGGTAATTACATAGGTACATGCCTGGGGCAAATAACAGCGCAAATAATTGTCCATGTGCAGAGTAATAAAGGAGCAAACTTTTATGTATGGGCTGCAGTGGAAGTTATTCTTAAAAGGTGACTTTCACGAATCGTTCTGAAACTGTGCTAAAATTATAGATAATTCCCATATATTTCTTGGGAAAAAATCCCAGAAATTCTCCTTTCTCCGTTGTCGAGATATTCGAGGGCAAAGTCGTGCAGTTTACGAATTCCAGGGGCTATAACTCGAAAACTAAAGAACGAGAATTTTTGGCACATATGGGCAATTGAATGTTTATCCCAACCCTCTCATTTGGCACTAGTTTCAGCCCGAATTGTGCAAGTCACCTAAGGTCACGAATCGTCCCGAACGTGTAGCCCAAATTGTGAAAATTTCAAACCGCTACTGCTTGCTTGTATGAGTAGGTAGCCATCTGAAACTTGGCATGTATAAAGGCCATTAACATGTCTACATGCATGCACAATCTTATGTCAACTGATTGCATAACTTGCGAACTATAGGCCATCGAAATTTTTGTAAACAAAAGTTTGTGCGACTTTAGCTCCCAAATGGAATAAAAGCTAAAGCTGAAATAGCCTTCATTCCATTTCTCTTATTTGTGTCTATACATGTATATGTTTTGCAGAGACTCAAAGCTCTTGAGAATGGAGAAAATGAGGTGTCAATTTTGCATTGGACCCTATGGGAAAATGCATTAAACGCCTACTGCTCCGACGTTCAGCGACCGATAACATCCATCTTTACACTGTAAACGGTAATTACATAGGTACATGCCTGGGGCAAATAACAGCGCAAATAATTGTCCATGTGCAGAGTAATAAAGGAGCAAACTTTTATGTATGGGCTGCAGTGGAAGTTATTCTTAAAAGATGACTTTCACGAATCGTTCTGAAACTGTGCTAAAATTACAGATAATTCCCATATATTTCTTGGGAAAAAATCCCAGAAATTCTCCTTTCTCCGTTGTCGAGATATTCGAGGGCAAAGTCGTGCAGTTTACGACTTCCAGGGGCTATAACTCGAAAACTAAAGAACGAGAATTTTTGGCACATATGGGCAATTGAATGTTTATCCCAACCCTCTCATTTGGCACTAGTTTCAGCCCGAATTGTGCAAGTCACCTAAGGTCACGAATCGTCCCGAACGTGTAGCCCAAATTGTGAAAATTTCAAACGGCTACTGCTTGCTTGTATGAGTAGGTAGCCATCTGAAACTTGGCATGTATAAAGGCCATTAACATGTCTACATGCATGCACAATCTTATGTCAACTGATTGCATAACTTGCGAACTATAGGCCATCGAAATTTTTGTAAACAAAAGTTTGTGCGACTTTAGCTCCCAAACGGAATAAAAGCTAAAGCTGAAATAGCCTTCATTCTATTTCACTTATTTGTGTCTACACATGTATATGTTTTGCAGAGACTCAAAGCTCTTGAGAATGGAGAAAATGAGGTGTCAATTTTGCATTGGACCCTATGGGAAAATGCATTAAACGCCTACTGCTCCGACGTTCAGCGACCGATAACATCCATCTTTACACTGTAAACGGTAATTACACAGGTACATGCCTGGGGCAAATAACAGCGCAAATAATTGTCCATGTGCAGAGTAATAAAGGAGCAAACTTTTATGTATGGGCTGCAGTGGAAGTTATTCTTAAAAGGTGACTTTCACGAATCGTTCTGAAACTGTGCTAAAATTACAGATAATTCCCATATATTTCTTGGGAAAAAATCCCAGAAATTCTCCTTTCTCCGTTGTCGAGATATTCGAGGGCAAAGTCGTGCAGTTTACGACTTCCAGGGGCTATAACTCGAAAACTAAAGAACGAGAATTTTTGGCACAAATGGGCAATTGAATGTTTATCCCAACCCTCTCATTTGGCACTAGTTTCAGCCCGAATTGTGCAAGTCACCTAAGGTCACGAATCGTCCCGAACGTGTAGCCCAAATTGTGAAAATTTCAAACCGCTACTGCTTGCTTGTATGAGTAGGTAGCCATCTGAAACTTGGCATGTATAAAGGCCATTAACATGTCTACATGCATGCACAATCTTATGTCAACTGATTGCATAACTTGCGAACTATAGGCCATCGAAATTTTTGTAAACAAAAGTTTGTGCGACTTTAGCTCCCAAACGGAATAAAAGCTAAAGCTGAAATAGCCTTCATTCTATTTCACTTATTTGTGTCTACACATGTATATGTTTTGCAGAGACTCAAAGCTCTTGAGAATGGAGAAAATGAGGTGTCAATTTTGCATTGGACCCTATGGGAAAATGCATTAAACGCCTACTGCTCCGACGTTCAGCGACCGATAACATCCATCTTTACACTGTAAACGGTAATTACATAGGTACATGCCTGGGGCAAATAACAGCGCAAATAATTGTCCATGTGCAGAGTAATAAAGGAGCAAACTTTTATGTATGGGCTGCAGTGGAAGTTATTCTTAAAAGGTGACTTTCACGAATCGTTCTGAAACTGTGCTAAAATTACAGATAATTCCCATATATTTCTTGGGAAAAAATCCCAGAAATTCTCCTTTCTCCGTTGTCGAGATATTCGAGGGCAAAGTCGTGCAGTTTACGACTTCCAGGGGCTATAACTCGAAAACTAAAGAACGAGAATTTTTGGCACATATGGGCAATTGAATGTTTATCCCAACCCTCTCATTTGGCACTAGTTTCAGCCCGAATTGTGCAAGTCACCTAAGGTCACGAATCGTCCCGAACGTGTAGCCCAAATTGTGAAAATTTCAAACCGCTACTGCTTGCTTGTATGAGTAGGTAGCCATTTGAAACTTGGCATGTATAAAGGCCAATAAACATGTCTACATGCATGCACAATCTTATGTCAACTGATTGCATAACTTGCGAACTATAGGCCATCGAAATTTTTGTAAACAAAAGTTTGTGCGACTTTAGCTCCCAAACGGAATAAAAGCTAAAGCTGAGATAGCCTTCATTCTATTTCACTTATTTGTGTCTACACATGTATATGTTTTGCAGAGATTCAAAGCTCTTGAGAATGGAGAAAATAAGGTGTCAATTTTGCATTGGACCCTATGGGAAAATGCATTAAACGCCTACTGCTCCGACGTTCAGCGACCGATAACATCCATCTTTACACTGTAAACGGTAATTACATAGGTACATGCCTGGGGCAAATAACAGCGCAAATAATTGTCCATGTGCAGAGTAATAAAGGAGCAAACTTTTATGTATGGGCTGCAGTGGAAGTTATTCTTAAAAGGTGACTTTCACGAATCGTTCTGAAACTGTGCTAAAATTACAGATAATTCCCATATATTTCTTGGGAAAAAATCCCAGAAATTCTCCTTTCTCCGTTGTCGAGATATTCGAGGGCAAAGTCGTGCAGTTTACGACTTCCAGGGGCTATAACTCGAAAACTAAAGAACGAGAATTTTTGGCACATATGGGCAATTGAATGTTTATCCCAACCCTCTCATTTGGCACTAGTTTCAGCCCGAATTGTGCAAGTCACCTAAGGTCACGAATCGTCCCGAACGTGTAGCCCAAATTGTGAAAATTTCAAACGGCTACTGCTTGCTTGTATGAGTAGGTAGCCATCTGAAACTTGGCATGCATAAAGGCCATTAACATGTCTACATGCATGCACAATCTTATGTCAACTGATTGCATAACTTGCGAACTATAGGCCATCGAAATTTTTGTAAACAAAAGTTTGTGCGACTTTAGCTCCCAAACGGAATAAAAGCTAAAGCTGAAATAGCCTTCATTCTATTTCACTTATTTGTGTCTACACATGTATATGTTTTGCAGAGACTCAAAGCTCTTGAGAATGGAGAAAATGAGGTGTCAATTTTGCATTGGACCCTATGGGAAAATGCATTAAACGCCTACTGCTCCGACGTTCAGCGACCGATAACATCCATCTTTACACTGTAAACGGTAATTACATAGGTACATGCCTGGGGCAAATAACAGCGCAAATAATTGTCCATGTGCAGAGTAATAAAGGAGCAAACTTTTATGTATGGGCTGCAGTGGAAGTTATTCTTAAAAGGTGACTTTCACGAATCGTTCTGAAACTGTGCTAAAATTACAGATAATTCCCATATATTTCTTGGGAAAAAATCCCAGAAATTCTCCTTTCTCCGTTGTCGAGATATTCGAGGGCAAAGTCGTGCAGTTTACGACTTCCAGGGGCTATAACTCGAAAACTAAAGAACGAAAATTTTTGGCACATATGGGCAATTGAATGTTTATCCCAACCCTCTCATTTGGCACTAGTTTCAGCCCGAATTGTGCAAGTCACCTAAGGTCACGAATCGTCCCGAACGTGTAGCCCAAATTGTGAAAATTTCAAACGGCTACTGCTTGCTTGTATGAGTAGGTAGCCATCTGAAACTTGGCATGTATAAAGGCCATTAACATGTATACATGCATGCACAATCTTATGTCAACTGATTGCATAACTTGCGAACTATAGGCCATCGAAATTTTTGTAAACAAAAGTTTGTGCGACTTTAGCTCCCAAACGGAATAAAAGCTAAAGCTGAAATAGCCTTTATTCTATTTCACTTATTTGTGTCTACACATGTATATGTTTTGCAGAGACTCAAAGCTCTTGAGAATGGAGAAAATGAGGTGTCAATTTTGCATTGGACCCTATGGGAAAATGCATTAAACGCCTACTGCTCCGACGTTCAGCGACCGATAACATCCATCTTTACACTGTAAACGGTAATTACATAGGTACATGCCTGGGGCAAATAACAGCGCAAATAATTGTCCATGTGCAGAGTAATAAAGGAGCAAACTTTTATGTATGGGCTGCAGTGGAAGTTATTCTTAAAAGGTGACTTTCACGAATCGTTCTGAAACTGTGCTAAAATTACAGATAATTCCCATATATTTCTTGGGAAAAAATCCCAGAAATTCTCCTTTCTCCGTTGTCGAGATATTCGAGGGCAAAGTCGTGCAGTTTACGACTTCCAGGGGCTATAACTCGAAAACTAAAGAACGAGAATTTTTGGCACATATGGGCAATTGAATGTTTATCCCAACCCTCTCATTTGGCACTAGTTTCAGCCCGAATTGTGCAAGTCACCTAAGGTCACGAATCGTCCCGAACGTGTAGCCCAAATTGTGAAAATTTCAAACCGCTACTGCTTGCTTGTATGAGTAGGTAGCCATCTGAAACTTGGCATGTATAAAGGCCATTAATATGTCTACATGCATGCACAATCTTATGTCAACTGATTGCATAACTTGCGAACTATAGGCCATCGAAATTTTTGTAAACAAAACGACTTTAGCTCCCAAACGGAATAAAAGCTAAAGCTGAAATAGCCTTCATTCTATTTCACTTATTTGTGTCTACACATGTATATGTTTTGCAGAGACTCAAAGCTCTTGAGAATGGAGAAAATGAGGTGTCAATTTTGCATTGGACCCTATGGGAAAATGCATTAAACGCCTACTGCTCCGACGTTCAGCGACCGATAACATCCATCTTTACACTGTAAACGGTAATTACATAGGTACATGCCTGGGGCAAATAACAGCGCAAATAATTGTCCATGTGCAGAGTAATAAAGGAGCAAACTTTTATGTATGGGCTGCAGTGGAAGTTATTCTTAAAAGGTGACTTTCACGAATCGTTCTGAAACTGTGCTAAAATTACAGATAATTCCCATATATTTCTTGGGTAAAAATCCCAGAAATTCTCCTTTCTCCGTTGTCGAGATATTCGAGGGCAAAGTCGTGCAGTTTACGACTTCCAGGGGCTATAACTCGAAAACTAAAGAACGAGAATTTTTGGCACATATGGGCAATTGAATGCTTATCCCAACCCTCTCATTTGGCACTAGTTTCAGCCCGAATTGTGCAAGTCACCTAAGGTCACGAATCGTCCCGAACGTGTAGCCCAAATTGTGAAAATTTCAAACCGCTACTGCTTGCTTGTATGAGTAGGTAGCCATCTGAAACTTGGCATGTATAAAGGCCATTAACATGTCTACTTGCATGCACAATCTTATGTCAACTGATTGCATAACTTGCGAACTATAGGCTATCGAATTTTTTGTAAACAAAAGTTTGTGCGACTTTAGCTCCCAAACGGAATAAAAGCTAAAGCTGAAATAGCCTTCATTCTATTTCACTTATTTGTGTCTACATATGTATATGTTTTGCAGAGACTCAAAGCTCTGGAGAATGGAGAAAATGAGGTGTCAATTTTGCATTGGACCCTATGGGAAAATGCATTAAACGCCTACTGCTCCGACGTTCAGCGACCGATAACATCCATCTTTACACTGTAAACGGTAATTACATAGGTACATGCCTGGGGCAAATAACAGCGCAAATAATTGTCCATGTGCAGAGTAATAAAGGAGCAAACTTTTATGTATGGGCTGCAGTGGAAGTTATTCTTAAAAGGTGACTTTCACGAATCGTTCTGAAACTGTGCTAAAATTATAGATAATTCCCATATATTTCTTGGGAAAAAATCCCAGAAATTCTCCTTTCTCCGTTGTCGAGATATTCGAGGGCAAAGTCGTGCAGTTTACGACTTCCAGGGGCTATAACTCGAAAACTAAAGAACGAGAATTTTTGGCACATATGGGCAATTAAATGTTTATCCCAACCCTCTCATTTGGCACTAGTTTCAGCCCGAATTGTGCAAGTCACCTAAGGTCACGAATCGTCCCGAACGTGTAGCCCAAATTGTGAAAATTTCAAACGGCTACTGCTTGCTTGTATGAGTAGGTAGCCATCTGAAACTTGGCATGTATAAAGGCCATTAACATGTCTACATGCATGCACAATCTTATGTCAACTGATTGCATAACTTGCGAACTATAGGCCATCGAAATTTTTGTAAACAAAAGTTTGTGCGACTTTAGCTCCCAAACGGAATAAAAGCTAAAGCTGAAATAGCCTTCATTCTATTTCACTTATTTGTGTCTACACATGTATATGTTTTGCAGAGACTCAAAGCTCTTGAGAATGGAGAAAATGAGGTGTCAATTTTGCATTGGACCCTATGGGAAAATGCATTAAACGCCTACTGCTCCGACGTTCAGCGACCGATAACATCCATCTTTACACTGTAAACGGTAATTACATAGGTACATGCCTGGGGCAAATAACAGCGCAAATAATTGTCCATGTGCAGAGTAATAAAGGAGCAAACTTTTATGTATGGGCTGCAGTGGAAGTTATTCTTAAAAGGTGACTTTCACGAATCGTTCTGAAACTGTGCTAAAATTACAGATAATTCCCATATATTTCTTGGGAAAAAATCCCAGAAATTCTCCTTTCTCCGTTGTCGAGATATTCGAGGGCAAAGTCGTGCAGTTTACGACTTCCAGGGGCTATAACTCGAAAACTAAAGAACGAGAATTTTTGGCACATATGGGCAATTGAATGTTTATCCCAACCCTCTCATTTGGCACTAGTTTCAGCCCGAATTGTGCAAGTCACCTAAGGTCACGAATCGTCCCGAACGTGTAGCCCAAATTGTGAAAATTTCAAACCGCTACTGCTTGCTTGTATGAGTAGGTAGCCATCTGAAACTTGGCATGTATAAAGGCCATTAACATGTCTACATGCATGCACAATCTTATGTCAACTGATTGCATAACTTGCGAACTATAGGCCATCGAAATTTTTGTAAACAAAAGTTTGTGCGACTTTAGCTCCCAAACGGAATAAAAGCTAAAGCTGAAATAACCTTCATTCTATTTCTCTTATTTGTGTCTATACATGTATATGTTTTGCAGAGACTCAAAGCTCTTGAGAATGGAGAAAATGAGGTGTCAATTTTGCATTGGACCCTATGGGAAAATGCATTAAACGCCTACTGCTCCGACGTTCAGCGACCGATAACATCCATCTTTACACTGTAAACGGTAATTACATAGGTACATGCCTGGGGCAAATAACAGCGCAAATAATTGTCCATGTGCAGAGTAATAAAGGAGCAAACTTTTATGTATGGGCTGCAGTGGAAGTTATTCTTAAAAGGTGACTTTCACGAATCGTTCTGAAACTGTGCTAAAATTACAGATAATTCCCATATATTTCTTGGGAAAAAATCCCAGAAATTCTCCTTTCTCCGTTGTCGAGATATTCGAGGGCAAAGTCGTGCAGTTTACGACTTCCAGGGGCTATAACTCGAAAACTAAAGAACGAGAATTTTTGGCACATATGGGCAATTGAATGTTTATCCCAACCCTCTCATTTGGCACTAGTTTCAGCCCGAATTGTGCAAGTCACCTAAGGTCACGGATCGTCCCGAACGTGTAGCCCAAATTGTGAAAATTTCAAACCGCTACTGCTTGCTTGTATGAGTAGGTAGCCATCTGAAACTTGGCATGTATAAAGGCCATTAACATGTCTACATGCATGCACAATCTTATGTCAACTGATTGCATAACTTGCGAACTATAGGCCATCGAAATTTTTGTAAACAAAAGTTTGTGCGACTTTAGCTCCCAAACGGAATAAAAGCTAAAGCTGAAATAGCCTTCATTCTATTTCACTTATTTGTGTCTACACATGTATATGTTTTGCAGAGACTCAAAGCTCTTGAGAATGGAGAAAATGAGGTGTCAATTTTGCATTGGACCCTATGGGAAAATGCATTAAACGCCTACTGCTCCGACGTTCAGCGACCGATAACATCCATCTTTACACTGTAAACGGTAATTACATAGGTACATGCCTGGGGCAAATAACAGCGCAAATAATTGTCCATGTGCAGAGTAATAAAGGAGCAAACTTTTATGTATGGGCTGCAGTGGAAGTTATTCTTAAAAGGTGACTTTCACGAATCGTTCTGAAACTGTGCTAAAATTACAGATAATTCCCATATATTTCTTGGGAAAAAATCCCAGAAATTCTCCTTTCTCCGTTATCGAGATATTCGAGGGCAAAGTCGTGCAGTTTACGACTTCCAGGGGCTATAACTCGAAAACTAAAGAACGAGAATTTTTGGCACATATGGGCAATTGAATGTTTATCCCAACCCTCTCATTTGGCACTAGTTTCAGCCCGAATTGTGCAAGTCACCTAAGGTCACGAATCGTCCCGAACGTGTAGCCCAAATTGTGAAAATTTCAAACCGCTACTGCTTGCTTGTATGAGTAGGTAGCCATCTGAAACTTGGCATGTATAAAGGCCATTAACATGTCTACATGCATGCACAATCTTATGTCAACTGATTGCATAACTTGCGAACTATAGGCCATCGAAATTTTTGTAAACAAAAGTTTGTGCGACTTTAGCTCCCAAACGGAATAAAAGCTAAAGCTGAAATAGCCTTCATTCTATTTCACTTATTTGTGTCTACACATGTATATGTTTTGCAGAGACTCAAAGCTCTTGAGAATGGAGAAAATGAGGTGTCAATTTTGCATTGGACCCTATGGGAAAATGCATTAAACGCCTACTGCTCCGACGTTCAGCGACCGATAACATCCATATTTACACTGTAAACGGTAATTTCATAGGTACATGCCTGGGGCAAATAACAGCGCAAATAATTGTCCATGTGCAGAGTAATAAAGGAACAAACTTTTATGTATGGGCTGCAGTGGAAGTTATTCTTAAAAGGTGACTTTCACGAATCGTTCTGAAACTGTGCTAAAATTACAGATAATTCCCATATATTTCTTGGGAAAAAATCCCAGAAATTCTCCTTTCTCCGTTGTCGAGATATTCGAGGGCAAAGTCGTGCAGTTTACGACTTCCAGGGGCTATAACTCGAAAACTAAAGAACGAGAATTTTCGGCACATATGGGCAATTGAATGTTTATCCCAACCCTCTCATTTGGCACTAGTTTCAGCCCGAATTGTGCAAGTCACCTAAGGTCACGAATCGTCCCGAACGTGTAGCCCAAATTGTGAAAATTTCAAACCGCTACTGCTTGCTTGTATGAGTAGGTAGCCATCTGAAACTTGGCATGTATAAAGGCCATTAACATGTCTACATGCATGCACAATCTTATGTCAACTGATTGCATAACTTGCGAACTATAGGCCATCGAATTTTTTGTAAACAAAAGTTTGTGCGACTTTAGCTCCCAAACGGAATAAAAGCTAAAGCTGAAATAGCCTTCATTCTATTTCCTTTATTTGTGTCTACAAATGTATATGTTTTGCAGAGACTCAAAGCTCTTGAGAATGGAGAAAATGAGGTGTCAATTTTGCATTGGACCCTATGGGAAAATGCATTAAACGCCTACTGCTCCGACGTTCAGCGACCGATAACATCCATCTTTACACTGTAAACGGTAATTACATAGGTACATGCCTGGGGCAAATAACAGCGCAAATAATTGTCCATGTGCAGAGTAATAAAGGAGCAAACTTTTATGTATGGGCTGCAGTGGAAGTTATTCTTAAAAGGTGACTTTCACGAATCGTTCTGAAACTGTGCTAAAATTACAGATAATTCCCATATATTTCTTGGGAAAAAATCCCAGAAATTCTCCTTTCTCCGTTGTCGAGATATTCGAGGGCAAAGTCGTGCAGTTTACGACTTCCAGGGGCTATAACTCGAAAACTAAAGAACGAGAATTTTTGGCACATATGGGCAATTGAATGTTTATCCCAACCCTCTCATTTGGCACTAGTTTCAGCCCGAATTGTGCAAGTCACCTAAGGTCACGAATCGTCCCGAACGTGTAGCCCAAATTGTGAAAATTTCAAACCGCTACTGCTTGCTTGTATGAGTAGGTAGCCATCTGAAACTTGGCATGTATAAAGGCCATTAACATGTCTACATGCATGCACAATCTTATGTCAACTGATTGCATAACTTGCGAACTATAGGCCATCGAAATTTTTGTAAACAAAAGTTTGTGCGACTTTAGCTCCCAAACGGAATAAAAGCTAAAGCTGAAATAGCCTTCATTCTATTTCACTTATTTGTGTCTACACATGTATATGTTTTGCAGAGACTCAAAGCTCTTGAGAATGGAGAAAATGAGGTGTCAATTTTGCATTGGACCCTATGGGAAAATGCATTAAACGCCTACTGCTCCGACGTTCAGCGACCGATAACATCCATCTTTACACTGTAAACGGTAATTACATAGGTACATGCCTGGGGCAAATAACAGCGCAAATAATTGTCCATGTGCAGAGTAATAAAGGAGCAAACTTTTATGTATGGGCTGCAGTGGAAGTTATTCTTAAAAGGTGACTTTCACGAATCGTTCTGAAACTGTGCTAAAATTACAGATAATTCCCATATATTTCTTGGGAAAAAAACCCAGAAATTCTCCTTTCTCCGTTGTCGAGATATTCGAGGGCAAAGTCGTGCAGTTTACGACTTCCAGGGGCTATAACTCGAAAACTAAAGAACGAGAATTTTTGGCACATATGGGCAATTGAATGTTTATCCCAACCCTCTCATTTGGCACTAGTTTCAGCCCGAATTGTGCAAGTCACCTAAGGTCACGAATCGTCCCGAACGTGTAGCCCAAATTGTGAAAATTTCAAACCGCTACTGCTTGCTTGTATGAGTAGGTAGCCATCTGAAACTTGGCATGTATAAAGGCCATTAACATGTCTACATGCATGCACAATCTTATGTCAACTGATTGCATAACTTGCGAACTATAGGCCATCGAAATTTTTGTAAACAAAAGTTTGTGCGACTTTAGCTCCCAAACGGAATAAAAGCTAAAGCTGAAATAGCCTTCATTCTATTTCACTTATTTGTGTCTACACATGTATATGTTTTGCAGAGACTCAAAGCTCTTGAGAATGGAGAAAATGAGGTGTCAATTTTGCATTGGACCCTATGGGAAAATGCATTAAACGCCTACTGCTCCGACGTTCAGCGACCGATAACATCCATATTTACACTGTAAACGGTAATTACATAGGTACATGCCTGGGGCAAATAACAGCGCAAATAATTGTCCATGTGCAGAGTAATAAAGGAGCAAACTTTTATGTATGGGCTGCAGTGGAAGTTATTCTTAAAAGGTGACTTTCACGAATCGTTCTGAAACTGTGCTAAAATTACAGATAATTCCCATATATTTCTTGGGAAAAAATCCCAGAAATTCTCCTTTCTCCGTTGTCGAGATATTCGAGGGCAAAGTCGTGCAGTTTACGACTTCCAGGGGCTATAACTCGAAAACTAAAGAACGAGAATTTTTGGCACATATGGGCAATTGAATGTTTATCCCAACCCTCTCATTTGGCACTAGTTTCAGCCCGAATTGTGCAAGTCACCTAAGGTCACGAATCGTCCCGAACGTGTAGCCCAAATTGTGAAAATTTCAAACCGCTACTGCTTGCTTGTATGAGTAGGTAGCCATCTGAAACTTGGCATGTATCAAGGCCATTAACATGTCTACATGCATGAACAATCTTATGTCAACTGATTGCATAACTTGCGAACTATAGGCCATCGAAATTTTTGTAAACAAAAGTTTGTGCGACTTTAGCTCCCAAACGGAATAAAAGCTAAAGCTGAAATAGCCTTCATTCTATTTCACTTATTTGTGTCTACACATGTATATGTTTTGCAGAGACTCAAAGCTCTTGAGAATGGAGAAAATGAGGTGTCAATTTTGCATTGGACCCTATGGGAAAATGCATTAAACGCCTACTGCTCCGACGTTCAGCGACCGATAACATCCATCTTTACACTGTAAACGGTTATTACATAGGTACATGCCTGGGGCAAATAACAGCGCAAATAATTGTCCATGTGCAGAGTAATAAAGGAGCAAACTTTTATGTATGGGCTGCAGTGGAAGTTATTCTTAAAAGGTGACTTTCACGAATCGTTCTGAAACTGTGCTAAAATTACAGATAATTCCCATATATTTCTTGGGAAAAAATCCCAGAAATTCTCCTTTCTCCGTTGTCGAGATATTCGAGGGCAAAGTCGTGCAGTTTACGACTTCCAGGGGCTATAACTCGAAAACTAAAGAACGAGAATTTTTGGCACATATGGGCAATTGAATGTTTATCCCAACCCTCTCATTTGGCACTAGTTTCAGCCCGAATTGTGCAAGTCACCTAAGGTCACGAATCGTCCCGAACGTGTAGCCCAAATTGTGAAAATTTCAAACGGCTACTGCTTGCTTGTATGAGTAGGTAGCCATCTGAAACTTGGCATGTATAAAGGCCATTAACATGTCTACATGCATGCACAATCTTATGTCAACTGATTGCATAACTTGCGAACTATAGGCCATCGAAATTTTTGTAAACAAAAGTTTGTGCGACTTTAGCTCCCAAACGGAATAAAAGCTAAAGCTGAAATAGCCTTCATTCTATTTCACTTATTTGTGTCTACACATGTATATGTTTTGCAGAGACTCAAAGCTCTTGAGAATGGAGAAAATGAGGTGTCAATTTTGCATTGGACCCTATGGGAAAATGCATTAAACGCCTACTGCTCCGACGTTCAGCGACCGATAACATCCATCTTTACACTGTAAACGGTAATTACATAGGTACATGCCTGGGGCAAATAACAGCGCAAATAATTGTCCATGTGCAGAGTAATAAAGGAGCAAACTTTTATGTATGGGCTGCAGTGGAAGTTATTCTTAAAAGGTGACTTTCTCGAATCGTTCTGAAACTGTGCTAAAATTACAGATAATTCCCATATATTTCTTGGGAAAAAATCCCAGAAATTCTCCTTTCTCCGTTGTCGAGATATTCGAGGGCAAAGTCGTGCAGTTTACGACTTCCAGGGGCTATAACTCGAAAACTAAAGAACGAGAATTTTTGGCACATATGGGCAATTGAATGTTTATCCCAACCCTCTCATTTGGCACTAGTTTCAGCCCGAATTGTGCAAGTCACCTAAGGTCACGAATCGTCCCGAACGTGTAGCCCAAATTGTGAAAATTTCAAACGGCTACTGCTTGCTTGTATGAGTAGGTAGCCATCTGAAACTTGGCATGTGTAAAGGCCATTAACATGTCTACATGCATGCACAATCTTATGTCAACTGATTGCATAACTTGCGAACTATAGGCCATCGAAATTTTTGTAAACTAAAGTTTGTGCGACTTTAGCTCCCAAACGGAATAAAAGCTAAAGCTGAAATAGCCTTCATTCTATTTCACTTATTTGTGTCTACACATGTATATGTTTTGCAGAGACTCAAAGCTCTTGAGAATGGAGAAAATGAGGTGTCAATTTTGCATTGGACCCTATGGGAAAATGCATTAAACGCCTACTGCTCCGACGTTCAGCGACCGATAACATCCATCTTTACACTGTAAATGGTAATTACATAGGTACATGCCTGGGGCAAATAACAGCGCAAATAATTGTCCATGTGCAGAGTAATAAAGGAGCAAACTTTTATGTATGGGCTGCAGTGGAAGTTATTCTTAAAAGGTGACTTTCACGAATCGTTCTGAAACTGTGCTAAAATTACAGATAATTCCCATATATTTCTTGGGAAAAAATCCCAGAAATTCTCCTTTCTCCGTTGTCGAGATATTCGAGGGCAAAGTCGTGCAGTTTACGACTTCCAGGGGCTATAACTCGAAAACTAAAGAACGAGAATTTTTGGCACATATGGGCAATTGAATGTTTATCCCAACCCTCTCATTTGGCACTAGTTTCAGCCCGAATTGTGCAAGTCACCTAAGGTCACGAATCGTCCCGAACGTGTAGCCCAAATTGTGAAAATTTCAAACGGCTACTGCTTGCTTGTATGAGTAGGTAGCCATCTGAAACTTGGCATGTATAAAGGCCATTAACATGTCTACATGCATGCACAATCTTATGTCAACTGATTGCATAACTTGCGAACTATAGGCCATCGAAATTTTTGTAAACAAAAGTTTGTGCGACTTTAGCTCCCAAACGGAATAAAAGCTAAAGCTGAAATAGCCTTCATTCTATTTCACTTATTTGTGTCTACACATGTATATGTTTTGCAGAGACTCAAAGCTCTGGAGAATGGAGAAAATGAGGTGTCAATTTTGCATTGGACCCTATGGGAAAATGCATTAAACGCCTACTGCTCCGACGTTCAGCGACCGATAACATCCATCTTTACACTGTAAACGGTAATTACATAGGTACATGCCTGGGGCAAATAACAGCGCAAATAATTGTCCATGTGCAGAGTAATAAAGGAGCAAACTTTTATGTATGGGCTGCAGTGGAAGTTATTCTTAAAAGGTGACTTTCACGAATCGTTCTGAAACTGTGCTAAAATTACAGATAATTCCCATATATTTCTTGGGAAAAAATCCCAGAAATTCTCCTTTCTCCGTTGTCGAGATATTCGAGGGCAAAGTCGTGCAGTTTACGACTTCCAGGGGCTATAACTCGAAAACTAAAGAACGAGAATTTTTGGCACATATGGGCAATTGAATGTTTATCCCAACCCTCTCATTTGGCACTAGTTTCAGCCCGAATTGTGCAAGTCACCTAAGGTCACGAATCGTCCCGAACGTGTAGCCCAAATTGTGAAAATTTCAAACCGCTACTGCTTGCTTGTATGAGTAGGTAGCCATCTGAAACTTGGCATGTATCAAGGCCATTAACATGTCTACATGCATGCACAATCTTATGTCAACTGATTGCATAACTTGCGAACTATAGGCCATCGAAATTTTTGTAAACAAAAGTTTGTGCGACTTTAGCTCCCAAACGGAATAAAAGCTAAAGCTGAAATAGCCTTCATTCTATTTCACTTATTTGTGTCTACACATGTATATGTTTTGCAGAGACTCAAAGCTCTTGAGAATGGAGAAAATGAGGTGTCAATTTTGCATTGGACCCTATGGGAAAATGCATTAAACGCCTACTGCTCCGACGTTCAGCGACCGATAACATCCATCTTTACACTGTAAACGGTTATTACATAGGTACATGCCTGGGGCAAATAACAGCGCAAATAATTGTCCATGTGCAGAGTAATAAAGGAGCAAACTTTTATGTATGGGCTGCAGTGGAAGTTATTCTTAAAAGGTGACTTTCACGAATCGTTCTGAAACTGTGCTAAAATTACAGATAATTCCCATATATTTCTTGGGAAAAAATCCCAGAAATTCTCCTTTCTCCGTTGTCGAGATATTCGAGGGCAAAGTCGTGCAGTTTACGACTTCCAGGGGCTATAACTCGAAAACTAAAGAACGAGAATTTTTGGCACATATGGGCAATTGAATGTTTATCCCAACCCTCTCATTTGGCACTAGTTTCAGCCCGAATTGTGCAAGTCACCTAAGGTCACGAATCGTCCCGAACGTGTAGCCCAAATTGTGAAAATTTCAAACGGCTACTGCTTGCTTGTATGAGTAGGTAGCCATCTGAAACTTGGCATGTATAAAGGCCATTAACATGTCTACATGCATGCACAATCTTATGTCAACTGATTGCATAACTTGCGAACTATAGGCCATCGAAATTTTTGTAAACAAAAGTTTGTGCGACTTTAGCTCCCAAACGGAATAAAAGCTAAAGCTGAAATAGCCTTCATTCTATTTCGCTTATTTGTGTCTACACATGTATATGTTTTGCAGAGACTCAAAGCTCTTGAGAATGGAGAAAATGAGGTGTCAATTTTGCATTGGACCCTATGGGAAAATGCATTAAACGCCTACTGCTCCGACGTTCAGCGACCGATAACATCCATCTTTACACTGTAAACGGTAATTACATAGGTACATGCCTGGGGCAAATAACAGCGCAAATAATTGTCCATGTGCAGAGTAATAAAGGAGCAAACTTTTATGTATGGGCTGCAGTGGAAGTTATTCTTAAAAGGTGACTTTCACGAATCGTTCTGAAACTGTGCTAAAATTACAGATAATTCCCATATATTTCTTGGGAAAAAATCCCAGAAATTCTCCTTTCTCCGTTGTCGAGATATTCGAGGGCAAAGTCGTGCAGTTTACGACTTCCAGGGGCTATAACTCGAAAACTAAAGAACGAGAATTTTTGGCACATATGGGCAATTGAATGTTTATCCCAACCCTCTCATTTGGCACTAGTTTCAGCCCGAATTGTGCAAGTCACCTAAGGTCACGAATCGTCCCAAACGTGTAGCCCAAATTGTGAAAATTTCAAACGGCTACTGCTTGCTTGTATGAGTAGGTAGCCATCTGAAACTTGGCATGTATAAAGGCCATTAACATGTCTACATGCATGCACAATCTTATGTCAACTGATTGCATAACTTGCGAACTATAGGCCATCGAAATTTTTGTAAACAAAAGTTTGTGCGACTTTAGCTCCCAAACGGAATAAAAGCTAAAGCTGAAATAGCCTTCATTCTATTTCACTTATTTGTGTCTACACATGTATATGTTTTGCAGAGACTCAAAGCTCTGGAGAATGGAGAAAATGAGGTGTCAATTTTGCATTGGACCCTGTGGGAAAATGCATTAAACGCCTACTGCTCCGACGTTCAGCGACCGATAACATCCATCTTTACACTGTAAACGGTAATTACATAGGTACATGCCTGGGGCAAATAACAGCGCAAATAATTGTCCATGTGCAGAGTAATAAAGGAGCAAACTTTTATGTATGGGCTGCAGTGGAAGTTATTCTTAAAAGGTGACTTTCTCGAATCGTTCTGAAACTGTGCTAAAATTACAGATAATTCCCATATATTTCTTGGGAAAAAATCCCAGAAATTCTCCTTTCTCCGTTGTCGAGATATTCGAGGGCAAAGTCGTGCAGTTTACGACTTCCAGGGGCTATAACTCGAAAACTAAAGAACGAGAATTTTTGGCACATATGGGCAATTGAATGTTTATCCCAACCCTCTCATTTGGCACTAGTTTCAGCCCGAATTGTGCAAGTCACCTAAGGTCACGAATCGTCCCGAACGTGTAGCCCAAATTGTGAAAATTTCAAACGGCTACTGCTTGCTTGTATGAGTAGGTAGCCATCTGAAACTTGGCATGTGTAAAGGCCATTAACATGTCTACATGCATGCACAATCTTATGTCAACTGATTGCATAACTTGCGAACTATAGGCCATCGAAATTTTTGTAAACTAAAGTTTGTGCGACTTTAGCTCCCAAACGGAATAAAAGCTAAAGCTGAAATAGCCTTCATTCTATTTCACTTATTTGTGTCTACACATGTATATGTTTTGCAGAGACTCAAAGCTCTTGAGAATGGAGAAAATGAGGTGTCAATTTTGCATTGGACCCTATGGGAAAATGCATTAAACGCCTACTGCTCCGACGTTCAGCGACCGATAACATCCATCTTTACACTGTAAATGGTAATTACATAGGTACATGCCTGGGGCAAATAACAGCGCAAATAATTGTCCATGTGCAGAGTAATAAAGGAGCAAACTTTTATGTATGGGCTGCAGTGGAAGTTATTCTTAAAAGGTGACTTTCACGAATCGTTCTGAAACTGTGCTAAAATTACAGATAATTCCCATATATTTCTTGGGAAAAAATCCCAGAAATTCTCCTTTCTCCGTTGTCGAGATATTCGAGGGCAAAGTCGTGCAGTTTACGACTTCCAGGGGCTATAACTCGAAAACTAAAGAACGAGAATTTTTGGCACATATGGGCAATTGAATGTTTATCCAACCCTCTCATTTGGCACTAGTTTCAGCCCGAATTGTGCAAGTCACCTAAGGTCACGAATCGTCCCGAACGTGTAGCCCAAATTGTGAAAATTTCAAACGGCTACTGCTTGCTTGTATGAGTAGGTAGCCATCTGAAACTTGGCATGTATAAAGGCCATTAACATGTCTACATGCATGCACAATCTTATGTCAACTGTTTGCATAACTTGCGAACTATAGGCCATCGAATTTTTTGTAAACAAAAGTTTGTGCGACTTTAGCTCCCAAACGGAATAAAAGCTAAAGCTGAAATAGCCTTCAGTCTATTTCACTTATTTGTGTCTACACATGTATATGTTTTGCAGAGACTCAAAGCTCTTGAGAATGGAGAAAATGAGGTGTCAATTTTGCATTGGACCCTATGGGAAAATGCATTAAACGCCTACTGCTCCGACGTTCAGCGACCGATAACATCCATCTTTACACTGTAAACGGTAATTACATAGGTACATGCCTGGGGCAAATAACAGCGCAAATAATTGTCCATGTGCAGAGTAATAAAGGAGCAAACTTTTATGTATGGGCTGCAGTGGAAGTTATTCTCAAAAGGTGACTTTCACGAATCGTTCTGAAACTGTGCTAAAATTACAGATAATTCCCATATATTTCTTGGGAAAAAATCCCAGAAATTCTCCTTTCTCCGTTGTCGAGATATTCGAGGGCAAAGTCGTGCAGTTTACGACTTCCAGGGGCTATAACTCGAAAACTAAAGAACGAGAATTTTTGGCACATATGGGCAATTGAATGTTTATCCCAACCCTCTCATTTGGCACTAGTTTCAGCCCGAATTGTGCAAGTCACCTAAGGTCACAAATCGTCCCGAACGTGTAGCCCAAATTGTGAAAATTTCAAACCGCTACTGCTTGCTTGTATGAGTAGGTAGCCATCTGAAACTTGGCATGTATAAAGGCCATTAACATGTCTACATGCATGCACAATCTTATGTCAACTGATTGCATAACTTGCGAACTATAGGCCATCGAAATTTTTGTAAACAAAAGTTTGTGCGACTTTAGCTCCCAAACGGAATAAAAGCTAAAGCTGAAATAGCCTTCATTCTATTTCACTTATTTGTGTCTACACATGTATATGTTTTGCAGAGACTCAAAGCTCTGGAGAATGGAGAAAATGAGGTGTCAATTTTGCATTGGACCCTATGGGAAAATGCATTAAACGCCTACTGCTCCGACGTTCAGCGACCGATAACATCCATCTTTACACTGTAAACGGTAATTACATAGGTACATACCTGGGGCAAATAACAGCGCAAATAATTGTCCATGTGCAGAGTAATAAAGGAGCAAACTTTTATGTATGGGCTGCAGTGGAAGTTATTCTTAAAAGGTGACTTTCACGAATCGTTCTGAAACTGTGCTAAAATTACAGATAATTCCCATATATTTCTTGGGAAAAAATCCCAGAAATTCTCCTTTCTCCGTTGTCGAGATATTCGAGGGCAAAGTCGTGCAGTTTACGACTTCCAGGGGCTATAACTCGAAAACTAAAGAACGAGAATTTTTGGCACATATGGGCAATTGAATGTTTATCCCAACCCTCTCATTTGGCACTAGTTTCAGTCCGAATTGTGCAAGTCACCTAAGGTCACGAATCGTCCCGAACGTGTAGCCCAAATTGTGAAAATTTCAAACGGCTACTGCTTGCTTGTATGAGTAGGTAGCCATCTGAAACTTGGCATGTATAAAGGCCATTAACATGTCTACATGCATGCACAATCTTATGTCAACTGATTGCATAACTTGCGAACTATAGGCCATCGAAATTTTTGTAAACAAAAGTTTGTGCGACTTTAGCTCCCAAACGGAATAAAAGCTAAAGCTGAAATAGCCTTCAGTCTATTTCACTTATTTGTGTCTACACATGTATATGTTTTGCAGAGACTCAAAGCTCTTGAGAATGGAGAAAATGAGGTGTCAATTTTGCATTGGACCCTATGGGAAAATGCATTAAACGCCTACTGCTCCGACGTTCAGCGACCGATAACATCCATCTTTACACTGTAAACGGTAATTACATAGGTACATGCCTGGGGCAAATAACAGCGCAAATAATTGTCCATGTGCAGAGTAATAAAGGAGCAAACTTTTATGTATGGGCTGCAGTGGAAGTTATTCTTAAAAGGTGACTTTCACGAATCGTTCTGAAACTGTGCTAAAATTACAGATAATTCCCATATATTTCTTGGGAAAAAATCCCAGAAATTCTCCTTTCTCCGTTGTCGAGATATTCGAGGGCAAAGTCGTGCAGTTTACGACTTCCAGGGGCTATAACTCGAAAACTAAAGAACGAGAATTTTTGGCACATATGGGCAATTGAATGTTTATCCCAACCCTCTCATTTGGCACTAGTTTCAGCCCGAATTGTGCAAGTCACCTAAGGTCACGAATCGTCCCGAACGTGTAGCCCAAATTGTGAAAATTTCAAACCGCTACTGCTTGCTTGTATGAGTAGGTAGCCATCTGAAACTTGGCATGTATAAAGGCCATTAACATGTCTACATGCATGCACAATCTTATGTCAACTGATTGCATAACTTGCGAACTATAGGCCATCGAATTTTTTGTAAACAAAAGTTTGTGCGACTTTAGCTCCCAAACGGAATAAAAGCTAAAGCTGAAATAGCCTTCATTCTATTTCACTTATTTGTGTCTACACATGTATATGTTTTGGAGAGACTCAAAGCTCTTGAGAATGGAGAAAATGAGGTGTCAATTTTGCATTGGACCCTATGGGAAAATGCATTAAACGCCTACTGCTCCGACGTTCAGCGACCGATAACATCCATCTTTACACTGTAAACGGTAATTACATAGGTACATGCCTGGGGCAAATAACAGCGCAAATAATTGTCCATGTGCAGAGTAATAAAGGAGCAAACTTTTATGTATGGGCTGCAGTGGAAGTTATTCTCAAAAGGTGACTTTCACGAATCGTTCTGAAACTGTGCTAAAATTACAGATAATTCCCATATATTTCTTGGGAAAAAATCCCAGAAATTCTCCTTTCTCCGTTGTCGAGATATTCGAGGGCAAAGTCGTGCAGTTTACGACTTCCAGGGGCTATAACTCGAAAACTAAAGAACGAGAATTTTTGGCACATATGGGCAATTGAATGTTTATCCCAACCCTCTCATTTGGCACTAGTTTCAGCCCGAATTGTGCAAGTCACCTAAGGTCACGAATCGTCCCGAACGTGTAGCCCAAATTGTGAAAATTTCAAACCGCTACTGCTTGCTTGTATGAGTAGGTAGCCATCTGAAACTTGGCATGTATAAAGGCCATTAACATGTCTACATGCATGCACAATCTTATGTCAACTGATTGCATAACTTGCGAACTATAGGCCATCGAAATTTTTGTAAACAAAAGTTTGTGCGACTTTAGCTCCCAAACGGAATAAAAGCTAAAGCTGAAATAGCCTTCATTCTATTTCACTTATTTGTGTCTACACATGTATATGTTTTGCAGAGACTCAAAGCTCTGGAGAATGGAGAAAATGAGGTGTCAATTTTGCATTGGACCCTATGGGAAAATGCATTAAACGCCTACTGCTCCGACGTTCAGCGACCGATAACATCCATCTTTACACTGTAAACGGTAATTACATAGGTACATACCTGGGGCAAATAACAGCGCAAATAATTGTCCATGTGCAGAGTAATAAAGGAGCAAACTTTTATGTATGGGCTGCAGTGGAAGTTATTCTTAAAAGGTGACTTTCACGAATCGTTCTGAAACTGTGCTAAAATTACAGATAATTCCCATATATTTCTTGGGAAAAAATCCCAGAAATTCTCCTTTCTCCGTTGTCGAGATATTCGAGGGCAAAGTCGTGCAGTTTACGACTTCCAGGGGCTATAACTCGAAAACTAAAGAACGAGAATTTTTGGCACATATGGGCAATTGAATGTTTATCCCAACCCTCTCATTTGGCACTAGTTTCAGTCCGAATTGTGCAAGTCACCTAAGGTCACGAATCGTCCCGAACGTGTAGCCCAAATTGTGAAAATTTCAAACGGCTACTGCTTGCTTGTATGAGTAGGTAGCCATCTGAAACTTGGCATGTATAAAGGCCATTAACATGTCTACATGCATGCACAATCTTATGTCAACTGATTGCATAACTTGCGAACTATAGGCCATCGAAATTTTTGTAAACAAAAGTTTGTGCGACTTTAGCTCCCAAACGGAATAAAAGCTAAAGCTGTAATAGCCTTCATTCTATTTCACTTATTTGTGTCTACACATGTATATGTTTTGCAGAGACTCAAAGCTCTTGAGAATGGAGAATATGAGGTGTCAATTTTGCATTGGACCCTATGGGAAAATGCATTAAACGCCTACTGCTCCGACGTTCAGCGACCGATAACATCCATCTTTACACTGTAAACGGTAATTACATAGGTACATGCCTGGGGCAAATAACAGCGCAAATAATTGTCCATGTGCAGAGTAATAAAGGAGCAAACTTTTATGTATGGGCTGCAGTGGAAGTTATTCTTAAAAGGTGACTTTCACGAATCGTTCTGAAACTGTGCTAAAATTACAGATAATTCCCATATATTTCTTGGGAAAAAATCCCAGAAAGTCTCCTTTCTCCGTTGTCGAGATATTCGAGGGCAAAGTCGTGCAGTTTACGACTTCCAGGGGCTATAACTCGAAAACTAAAGAACGAGAATTTTTGGCACATATGGGCAATTGAATGTTTATCCCAACCCTCTCATTTGGCACTAGTTTCAGCCCGAATTGTGCAAGTCACCTAAGGTCACGAATCGTCCCGAACGTGTAGCCCAAATTGTGAAAATTTCAAACCGCTACTGCTTGCTTGTATGAGTAGGTAGCCATCTGAAACTTGGCATGTATAAAGGCCATTAACATGTCTACATGCATGCACAATCTTATGTCAACTGATTGCATAACTTGCGAACTATAGGCCATCGAAATTTTTGTAAACAAAAGTTTGTGCGACTTTAGCTCCCAAACGGAATAAAAGCTAAAGCTGAAATAGCCTTCATTCTATTTCACTTATTTGTGTCTACACATGTATATGTTTTGCAGAGACTCAAAGCTCTGGAGAATGGAGAAAATGAGGTGTCAATTTTTCATTGGACCCTATGGGAAAATGCATTAAACGCCTACTGCTCCGACGTTCAGCGACCGATAACATCCATCTTTACACTGTAAACGGTAATTACATAGGTACATACCTGGGCAAATAACAGCGCAAATAATTGTCCATGTGCAGAGTAATAAAGGAGCAAACTTTTATGTATGGGCTGCAGTGGAAGTTATTCTTAAAAGGTGACTTTCACGAATCGTTCTGAAACTGTGCTAAAATTACAGATAATTCCCATATATTTCTTGGGAAAAAATCCCAGAAATTCTCCTTTCTCCGTTGTCGAGATATTCGAGGGCAAAGTCGTGCAGTTTACGACTTCCAGGGGCTATAACTCGAAAACTAAAGAACGAGAATTTTTGGCACATATGGGCAATTGAATGTTTATCCCAACCCTCTCATTTGGCACTAGTTTCAGTCCGAATTGTGCAAGTCACCTAAGGTCACGAATCGTCCCGAACGTGTAGCCCAAATTGTGAAAATTTCAAACGGCTACTGCTTGCTTGTATGAGTAGGTAGCCATCTGAAACTTGGCATGTATAAAGGCCATTAACATGTCTACATGCATGCACAATCTTATGTCAACTGATTGCATAACTTGCGAACTATAGGCCATCGAAATTTTTGTAAACAAAAGTTTGTGCGACTTTAGCTCCCAAACGGAATAAAAGCTAAAGCTGAAATAGCCTTCATTCTATTTCACTTATTTGTGTCTACACATGTATATGTTTTGCAGAGACTCAAAGCTCTTGAGAATGGAGAAAATGAGGTGTCAATTTTGCATTGGACCCTATGGGAAAATGCATTAAACGCCTACTGCTCCGACGTTCAGCGACCGATAACATCCATCTTTACACTGTAAACGGTAATTACATAGGTACATGCCTGGGGCAAATAACAGCGCAAATAATTGTCCATGTGCAGAGTAATAAAGGAGCAAACTTTTATGTATGGGCTGCAGTGGAAGTTATTCTTAAAAGGTGACTTTCACGAATCGTTCTGAAACTGTGCTAAAATTACAGATAATTCCCATATATTTCTTGGGAAAAAATCCCAGAAATTCTCCTTTCTCCGTTGTCGAGATATTCGAGGGCAAAGTCGTGCAGTTTACGACTTCCAGGGGCTATAACTCGAAAACTAAAGAACGAGAATTTTTGGCACATATGGGCAATTGAATGTTTATCCCAACCCTCTCATTTGGCACTAGTTTCAGCCCGAATTGTGCAAGTCACCTAAGGTCACGAATCGTCCCGAACGTGTAGCCCAAATTGTGAAAATTTCAAACCGCTACTGCTTGCTTGTATGAGTAGGTAGCCATCTGAAACTTGGCATGTATAAAGGCCATTAACATGTCTACATGCATGCACAATCTTATGTCAACTGATTGCATAACTTGCGAAGTATAGGCCATCGAAATGTTTGTAAACAAAAGTTTGTGCGACTTTAGCTCCCAAACGGAATAAAAGCTAAAGCTGAAATAGCCTTCATTCTATTTCACTTATTTGTGTCTACACATGTATATGTTTTGCACAGACTCAAAGCTCTTGAGAATGGAGAAAATGAGGTGTCAATTTTGCATTGGACCCTATGGGAAAGTGCATTAAACGCCTACTGCTCCGACGTTCAGCGACCGATAACATCCATCTTTACACTGTAAACGGTAATTACATAGGTACATGCCTGGGGCAAATAACAGCGCAAATAATTGTCCATGTGCAGAGTAATAAAGGAGCAAACTTTTATGTATGGGCTGCAGTGGAAGTTATTCTTAAAAGGTGACTTTCACGAATCGTTCTGAAACTGTGCTAAAATTACAGATAATTCCCATATATTTCTTGGGAAAAAATCCCAGAAAGTCTCCTTTCTCCGTTGTCGAGATATTCGAGGGCAAAGTCGTGCAGTTTACGACTTCCAGGGGCTATAACTCGAAAACTAAAGAACGAGAATTTTTGGCACATATGGGCAATTGAATGTTTATCCCAACCCTCTCATTTGGCACTAGTTTCAGCCCGAATTGTGCAAGTCACCTAAGGTCACGAATCGTCCCGAACGTGTAGCCCAAATTGTGAAAATTTCAAACCGCTACTGCTTGCTTGTATGAGTAGGTAGCCATCTGAAACTTGGCATGTATAAAGGCCATTAACATGTCTACATGCATGCACAATCTTATGTCAACTGATTGCATAACTTGCGAACTATAGGCCATCGAAATTTTTGTAAACAAAAGTTTGTGCGACTTTAGCTCCCAAACGGAATAAAAGCTAAAGCTGAAATAGCCTTCATTCTATTTCACTTATTTGTGTCTACACATGTATATGTTTTGCAGAGACTCAAAGCTCTTGAGAATGGAGAAAATGAGGTGTCAATTTTGCATTGGACCCTATGGGAAAATGCATTAAACGCCTACTGCTCCGACGTTCAGCGACCGATAACATCCATCTTTACACTGTAAACGGTAATTACATAGGTACATGCCTGGGGCAAATAACAGCGCAAATAATTGTCCATGTGCAGAGTAATAAAGGAGCAAACTTTTATGTATGGGCTGCAGTGGAAGTTATTCTTAAAAGGTGACTTTCACGAATCGTTCTGAAACTGTGCTAAAATTACAGATAATTCCCATATATTTCTTGGGAAAAAATCCCAGAAATTCTCCTTTCTCCGTTGTCGAGATATTCGAGGGCAAAGTCGTGCAGTTTACGACTTCCAGGGGCTATAACTCGAAAACTAAAGAACGAGAATTTTTGGCACATATGGGCAATTGAATGTTTATCCCAACCCTCTCATTTGGCACTAGTTTCAGCCCGAATTGTGCAAGTCACCTAAGGTCACGAATCGTCCCGAACGTGTAGCCCAAATTGTGAAAATTTCAAACCGCTACTGCTTGCTTGTATGAGTAGGTAGCCATCTGAAACTTGGCATGTATAAAGGCCATTAACATGTCTACGTGCATGCACAATCTTATGTCAACTGATTGCATAACTTGCGAACTATAGGCCATCGAAATTTTTGTAAACAAAAGTTTGTGCGACTTTAGCTCCCAAACGGAATAAAAGCTAAAGCTGAAATAGCCTTCATTCTATTTCACTTATTTGTGTCTACACATGTATATGTTTTGCAGAGACTCAAAGCTCTTCAGAATGGAAAAAATGAGGTGTCAATTTTGCATTGGACCCTATGGGAAAATGCATTAAAACGCCTACTGCTCCGACGTTCAGCGACCGATAACATCCATCTTTACACTGTAAACGGTAATTACATAGGTACATGCCTGGGGCAAATAACAGCGCAAATAATTGTCCATGTGCAGAGTAATAAAGGAGCAAACTTTTATGTATGGGCTGCAGTGGAAGTTATTCTTAAAAGGTGACTTTCACGAATCGTTCTGAAACTGTGCTAAAATTACAGATAATTCCCATATATTTCTTGGGAAAAAATCCCAGAAATTCTCCTTTCTCCGTTGTCGAGATATTCGAGGGCAAAGTCGTGCAGTTTACGACTTCCAGGGGCTATAACTCGAAAACTAAAGAACGAGAATTTTTGGCACATATGGGCAATTGAATGTTTATCCCAACCCTCTCATTTGGCACTAGTTTCAGCCCGAATTGTGCAAGTCACCTAAGGTCACGAATCGTCCCGAACGTGTAGCCCAAATTGTGAAAATTTCAAACGGCTACTGCTTGCTTGTATGAGTAGGTAGCCATCTGAAACTTGGCATGTATAAAGGCCATTAACATGTCTACATGCATGCACAATCTTATGTCAACTGATTGCATAACTTGCGAACTATAGGCCATCGAAATTTTTGTAAACAAAAGTTTGTGCGACTCTCGTTCCAAACGGAATAAAAGCTAAAGCTGAAATAGCCTTCATTCTATTTCACTTATTTGTGTCTACACATGTATATGTTTTGCAGAGACTCAAAGCTCTTGAGAATGGAGAAAATGAGGTGTCAATTTTGCATTGGACCCTATGGGAAAATGCATTAAACGCCTACTGCTCCGACGTTCAGCGACCGATAACATCCATCTTTACACTGTAAACGGTAATTACATAGGTACATGCCTGGGGCAAATAACAGCGCAAATAATTGTCCATGTGCAGAGTAATAAAGGAGCAAACTTTTATGTATGGGCTGCAGTGGAAGTTATTCTTAAAAGGTGACTTTCACGAATCGTTCTGAAACTGTGCTAAAATTACAGATAATTCCCATATATTTCTTGGGAAAAAATCCCAGAAATTCTCCTTTCTCCGTTGTCGAGATATTCGAGGGCAAAGTCGTGCAGTTTATGACTTCCAGGGGCTATAACTCGAAAACTAAAGAACGAGAATTTTTGGCACATATGGGCAATTGAATGTTTATCCCAACCCTCTCATTTGGCACTAGTTTCAGCCCGAATTGTGCAAGTCACCTAAGGTCACGAATCGTCCCGAACGTGTAGCCCAAATTGTGAAAATTTCAAACCGCTACTGCTTGCTTGTATGAGTAGGTAGCCATCTGAAACTTGGCATGTATAAAGGCCATTAACATGTCTACATGCATGCACAATCTTATGTCAACTGATTGCATAACTTGCGAAGTATAGGCCATCGAAATTTCTGTAAACAAAAGTTTGTGCGACTTTAGCTCCCAAACGGAATAAAAGCTAAAGCTGAAATAGCCTTCATTCTATTTCACTTATTTGTGTCTACACATGTATATGTTTTGCAGAGACTCAAAGCTCTTGAGAATGGAGAAAATGAGGTGTCAATTTTGCATTGGACCCTATGAGAAAATGCATTAAACGCCTACTGCTCCGACGTTCAGCGACCGATAACATCCATCTTTACACTGTAAACGGTAATTACATAGGTACATGCCTGGGGCAAATAACAGCGCAAATAATTGTCCATGTGCAGAGTAATAAAGGAGCAAACTTTTATGTATGGGCTGCAGTGGAAGTTATTCTTAAAAGGTGACTTTCACGAATCGTTCTGAAACTGTGCTAAAATTACAGATAATTCCCATATATTTCTTGGGAAAAAATCCCAGAAATTCTCCTTTCTCCGTTGTCGAGATATTCGAGGGCAAAGTCGTGCAGTTTACGACTTCCAGGGGCTATAACTCGAAAACTAAAGAACGAGAATTTTTGGCACATATGGGCAATTGAATGTTTATCCCAACCCTCTCATTTGGCACTAGTTTCAGCCCGAATTGTGCAAGTCACCTAAGGTCAGGAATCGTCCCCAACGTGTAGCCCAAATTGTGAAAATTTCAAACCGCTACTGCTTGCTTGTATGAGTAGGTAGCCATCTGAAACTTGGCATGTATAAAGGCCATTAACATGTCTACATGCATGCACAATCTTATGTCAACTGATTGCATAACTTGCGAGCTATAGGCCATCGATTTTTTTGTAAACAAAAGTTTGTGCGACTTTAGCTCCCAAACGGAAAAAAAGCTAAAGCTGAAATAGCCTTCATTCTATTTCACTTATTTGTGTCTACACATGTATATGTTTTGCAGAGACTCAAAGCTCTTGAGAATGGAGAAAATGAGGTGTCAATTTTGCATTGGACCCTATGGGAAAATGCATTAAACGCCTACTGCTCCGACGTTCAGCGACCGATAACATCCATCTTTACACTGTAAACGGTAATTACATAGGTACATGCCTGGGGCAAATAACAGCGCAAATAATTGTCCATGTGCAGAGTAATAAAGGAGCAAACTTTTATGTATGGGCTGCAGTGGAAGTTATTCTTAAAAGGTGACTTTCACGAATCGTTCTGAAACTGTGCTAAAATTACAGATAATTCCCATATATTTCTTGGGAAAAAATCCCAGAAATTCTCCTTTCTCCGTTGTCGAGATATTCGAGGGCAAAGTCGTGCAGTTTACGACTTCCAGGGGCTATAACTCGAAAACTAAAGAACGAGAATTTTTGGCACATATGGGCAATTGAATGTTTATCCCAACCCTCTCATTTGGCACTAGTTTCAGCCCGAATTGTGCAAGTCACCTAAGGTCACGAATCGTCCCGAACGTGTAGCCCAAATTGTGAAAATTTCAAACCGCTACTGCTTGCTTGTATGAGTAGGTAGCCATCTGAAACTTGGCATGTATAAAGGCCATTAACATGTCTACTTGCATGCACAATCTTATGTCAACTGATTGCATAACTTGCGAACTATAGGCTATCGCAATTTTTGTAAACAAAAGTTTGTGCGACTTTAGCTCCCAAACGGAATAAAAGCTAAAGCTGAAATAGCCTTCATTCTATTTAACGTATTTGTGTCTACACATGTATATGTTTTGCAGAGACTCAAAGCTCTTGAGAATGGAGAAAATGAGGTGTCAATTTTGCATTGGACCCTATGGGAAAATGCATTAAACGCCTACTGCTCCGACGTTCAGCGACCGATAACATCCATCTTTACACTGTAAACGGTAATTACATAGGTACATGCCTGGGGCAAATAACAGCGCAAATAATTGTCCATGTGCAGAGTAATAAAGGAGCAAACTTTTATGTATGGGCTGCAGTGGAAGTTATTCTTAAAAGGTGACTTTCACGAATCGTTCTGAAACTGTGCTAAAATTACAGATAATTCCCATATATTTCTTGGGAAAAAATCCCAGAAATTCTCCTTTCTCCGTTGTCGAGATATTCGAGGGGAAAGTCGTGCAGTTTACGACTTCCAGGGGCTATAACTCGAAAACTAAAGAACGAGAATTTTTGGCACATATGGGCAATTGAATGTTTATCCCAACCCTCTCATTTGGCACTAGTTTCAGCCCGAATTGTGCAAGTCACCTAAGGTCACGAATCGTCCCGAACGTGTAGCCCAAATTGTGAAAATTTCAAACCGCTACTGCTTGCTTGTATGAGTAGGTAGCCATCTGAAACTTGGCATGTATAAAGGCCATTAACATGTCTACATGCATGCACAATCTTATGTCAACTGATTGCATAACTTGCGAGCTATAGGCCATCGAAATTTTTGTAAACAAAAGTTTGTGCGACTTTAGCTCCCAAACGGAATAAAAGCTAAAGCTGAAATAGCCTTCATTCTATTTCACTTATTTGTGTCTACACATGTATATGTTTTGCAGAGACTCAAAGCTCTTGAGAATGGAGAAAATGAGGTGTCAATTTTGCATTGGACCCTATGGGAAAATGCATTAAACGCCTACTGCTCCGACGTTCAGCGACCGATAACATCCATCTTTACACTGTAAACGGTAATTACATAGGTACATGCCTGGGGCAAATAACAGCGCAAATAATTGTCCATGTGCAGAGTAATAAAGGAGCAAACTTTTATGTATGGGCTGCAGTGGAAGTTATTCTTAAAAGGTGACTTTCACGAATCGTTCTGAAACTGTGCTAAAATTATAGATAATTCCCATATATTTCTTGGGAAAAAATCCCAGAAATTCTCCTTTCTCCGTTGTCGAGATATTCGAGGGCAAAGTCGTGCAGTTTACGACTTCCAGGGGCTATAACTCGAAAACTAAAGAACGAGAATTTTTTGCATATATGGGCAATTGAATGTTTTTCCCAACCCTCTCATTTGGCACTAGTTTCAGCCCGAATTGTGCAAGTCACCTAAGGTCACGAATCGTCCCGAACGTGTAGCCCAAATTGTGAAAATTTCAAACCGCTACTGCTTGCTTGTATGAGTAGGTAGCCATCTGAAACTTGGCATGTATAAAGGCCATTAACATGTCTACATGCATGCACAATCTTATGTCAACTGATTGCATAACTTGCGAACTATAGGCCATCGAAATTTTTGTAAACAAAAGTTTGTGCGACTTTAGCTCCCAAACGGAATAAAAGCTAAAGCTGAAATAGCCTTCATTCTATTTCTCTTATTTGTGTCTATACATGTATATGTTTTGCAGAGACTCAAAGCTCTTGAGAATGGAGAAAATGAGGTGTCAATTTTGCATTGGACCCTATGGGAAAATGCATTAAACGCCTACTGCTCCGACGTTCAGCGACCGATAACATCCATCTTTACACTGTAAACGGTAATTACATAGGTACATGCCTGGGGCAAATAACAGCGCAAATAATTGTCCATGTGCAGAGTAATAAAGGAGCAAACTTTTATGTATGGGCTGCAGTGGAAGTTATTCTTAAAAGGTGACTTTCACGAATCGTTCTGAAACTGTGCTAAAATTACAGGTAATTCCCATATATTTCTTGGGAAAAAATCCCAGAAATTCTACTTTCTCCGTTGTCGAGATATTCGAGGGCAAAGTCGTGCAGTTTACGACTTCCAGGGGCTATAACTCGAAAACTAAAGAACGAGAATTTTTGGCACATATGGGCAATTGAATGTTTATCCCAACCCTCTCATTTGGCACTAGTTTCAGCCCGAATTGTGCAAGTCACCTAAGGTCACGAATCGTCCCGAACGTGTAGCCCAAATTGTGAAAATTTCAAACGGCTACTGCTTGCTTGTATGAGTAGGTAGCCATCTGAAACTTGGCATGTATAAAGGCCATTAACATGTCTACTTGCATGCACAATCTTATGTCAACTGATTGCATAACTTGCGAACTATAGGCTATCGCAATTTTTGTAAACAAAAGTTTGTGCGACTTTAGCTCCCAAACGGAATAAAAGCTAAAGCTGAAATAGCCTTCATTCTATTTAACGTATTTGTGTCTACACATGTATATGTTTTGCAGAGACTCAAAGCTCTTGAGAATGGAGAAAATGAGGTGTCAATTTTGCATTGGACCCTATGGGAAAATGCATTAAACGCCTACTGCTCCGACGTTCAGCGACCGATAACATCCATCTTTACACTGTAAACGGTAATTACATAGGTACATGCCTGGGGCAAATAACAGCGCAAATAATTGTCCATGTGCAGAGTAATAAAGGAGCAAACTTTTATGTATGGGCTGCAGTGGAAGTTATTCTTAAAAGGTGACTTTCACGAATCGTTCTGAAACTGTGCTAAAATTACAGATAATTCCCATATATTTCTTGGGAAAAAATCCCAGAAATTCTCCTTTCTCCGTTGTCGAGATATTCGAGGGCAAAGTCGTGCAGTTTACGACTTCCAGGGGCTATAACTCGAAAACTAAAGAACGAGAATTTTTGGCACATATGTGCAATTGAATGTTTATCCCAACCCTCTCATTTGGCACTAGTTTCAGCCCGAATTGTGCAAGTCACCTAAGGTCACGAATCGTCCCGAACGTGTAGCCCAAATTGTGAAAATTTCAAACCGCTACTGCTTGCTTGTATGAGTAGGTAGCCATCTGAAACTTGGCATGTATAAAGGCCATTAACATGTCTACATGCATGCACAATCTTATGTCAACTGATTGCATAACTTGCGAGCTATAGGCCATCGAATTTTTTGTAAACAAAAGTTTGTGCGACTTTAGCTCCCAAACGGAATAAAAGCTAAAGCTGAAATAGCCTTCATTCTATTTCACTTATTTGTGTCTACACATGTATATGTTTTGCAGAGACTCAAAGCTCTTGAGAATGGAGAAAATGAGGTGTCAATTTTGCATTGGACCCTATGGGAAAATGCATTAAACGCCTACTGCTCCGACGTTCAGCGACCGATAACATCCATCTTTACACTGTAAACGGTAATTACATAGGTACATGCCTGGGGCAAATAACAGCGCAAATAATTGTCCATGTGCAGAGTAATAAAGGAGCAAACTTTTATGTATGGGCTGCAGTGGAAGTTATTCTTAAAAGGTGACTTTCACGAATCGTTCTGAAACTGTGCTAAAATTATAGATAATTCCCATATATTTCTTGGGAAAAAATCCCAGAAATTCTCCTTTCTCCGTTGTCGAGATATTCGAGGGCAAAGTCGTGCAGTTTACGACTTCCAGGGGCTATAACTCGAAAACTAAAGAACGAGAATTTTTTGCATATATGGGCAATTGAATGTTTTTCCCAACCCTCTCATTTGGCACTAGTTTCAGCCCGAATTGTGCAAGTCACCTAAGGTCACGAATCGTCCCGAACGTGTAGCCCAAATTGTGAAAATTTCAAACCGCTACTGCTTGCTTGTATGAGTAGGTAGCCATCTGAAACTTGGCATGTATAAAGGCCATTAACATGTCTACATGCATGCACAATCTTATGTCAACTGATTGCATAACTTGCGAACTATAGGCCATCGAAATTTTTGTAAACAAAAGTTTGTGCGACTTTAGCTCCCAAACGGAATAAAAGCTAAAGCTGAAATAGCCTTCATTCTATTTCTCTTATTTGTGTCTATACATGTATATGTTTTGCAGAGACTCAAAGCTCTTGAGAATGGAGAAAATGAGGTGTCAATTTTGCATTGGACCCTATGGGAAAATGCATTAAACGCCTACTGCTCCGACGTTCAGCGACCGATAACATCCATCTTTACACTGTAAACGGTAATTACATAGGTACATGCCTGGGGCAAATAACAGCGCAAATAATTGTCCATGTGCAGAGTAATAAAGGAGCAAACTTTTATGTATGGGCTGCAGTGGAAGTTATTCTTAAAAGGTGACTTTCACGAATCGTTCTGAAACTGTGCTAAAATTACAGGTAATTCCCATATATTTCTTGGGAAAAAATCCCAGAAATTCTACTTTCTCCGTTGTCGAGATATTCGAGGGCAAAGTCGTGCAGTTTACGACTTCCAGGGGCTATAACTCGAAAACTAAAGAACGAGAATTTTTGGCACATATGGGCAATTGAATGTTTATCCCAACCCTCTCATTTGGCACTAGTTTCAGCCCGAATTGTGCAAGTCACCTAAGGTCACGAATCGTCCCGAACGTGTAGCCCAAATTGTGAAAATTTCAAACGGCTACTGCTTGCTTGTATGAGTAGGTAGCCATCTGAAACTTGGCATGTATAAAGGCCATTAACATGTCTACATGCATGCACAATCTTATGTCAACTGATTGCATAACTTGCGAACTATAGGCCATCGAAATTTTTGTAAACAAAAGTTTGTGCGACTTTAGCTCCCAAACGGAATAAAAGCTAAAGCTGAAATAGCCTTCATTCTATTTCACTTATTTGTGTCTACACATGTATATGTTTTGCAGAGACTCAAAGCTCTTGAGAATGGAGAAAATGAGGTGTCAATTTTGAATTGGACCCTATGGGAAAATGCGTTAAACGCCTACTGCTCCGACGTTCAGCGACCGATAACATCCATCTTTACACTGTAAACGGTAATTACATAGGTACATGCCTGGGGCAAATAACAGCGCAAATAATTGTCCCTGTGCAGAGTAATAAAGGAGCAAACTTTTATGTATGGGCTGCAGTGGAAGTTATTCTTAAAAGGTGACTTTCACGAATCGTTCTGAAACTGTGCTAAAATTACAGATAATTCCCATATATTTCTTGGGAAAAAATCCCAGAAATTCTCCTTTCTCCGTTGTCGAGATATTCGAGGGCAAAGTCGTGCAGTTTACGACTTCCAGGGGCTATAACTCGAAAACTAAAGAACGAGAATTTTTGGCACATATGGGCAATTGAATGTTTATCCCAACCCTCTCATTTGGCACTAGTTTCAGCCCGAATTGTGCAAGTCACCTAAGGTCACGAATCGTCCCGAACGTGTAGCCCAAATTGTGAAAATTTCAAACCGCTACTGCTTGCTTGTATGAGTAGGTAGCCATCTGAAACTTGGCATGTATAAAGGCCATTAACATGTCTACATGCATGCACAATCTTATGTCAACTGATTGCATAACTTGCGAACTATAGGCCATCGAAATTTTTGTAAACAAAAGTTTGTGCGACTTTAGCTCCCAAACGGAATAAAAGCTAAAGCTGAAATAGCCTTCATTCTATTTCACTTATTTGTGTCTACACATGTATATGTTTTGCAGAGACTCAAAGCTCTTGAGAATGGAGAAAATGAGGTGTCAATTTTGCATTGGACCCTATGGGAAAATGCATTAAACGCCTACTGCTCCGACGTTCAGCGACCGATAACATCCATCTTTACACTGTAAACGGTAATTACATAGGTACATGCCTGGGGCAAATAACATCGCAAATAATTGTCCATGTGCAGAGAAATAAAGGAGCAAACTTTTATGTATGGGCGGCAGTGGAAGTTATTCTTAAAAGGTGACTTTCACGAATCGTTCTGAAACTGTGCTAAAATTACAGATAATTCCCATATATTTCTTGGGAAAAAATCCCAGAAATTCTCCTTTCTCCGTTGTCGAGATATTCGAGGGCAAAGTTGTGCAGTTTACGACTTCCAGGGGCTAAAACTCGAAAACTAAAGAACGAGAATTTTTGGCACATATGGGCAATTGAATGTTTATCCCAACCCTCTCATTTGGCACTAGTTTCAGCCCGAATTGTGCAAGTCACCTAAGGTCACGAATCGTCCCGAACGTGTAGCCCAAATTGTGAAAATTTCAAACGGCTACTGCTTGCTTGTATGAGTAGGTAGCCATCTGAAACTTGGCATGTATAAAGGCCATTAACATGTCTACATGCATGCACAATCTTATGTCAACTGATTGCATAACTTGCGAACTATAGGCCATCGAAATTTTTGTAAACAAAAGTTTGTGCGACTTTAGCTCCCAAACGGAATAAAAGCTAAAGCTGAAATAGCCTTCATTCTATTTCACTTATTTGTGTCTACACATGTATATGTTTTGCAGAGACTCAAAGCTCTGGAGAATGGAGAAAATGAGGTGTCAATTTTGCATTGGACCCTATGGGAAAATGCATTAAACGCCTACTGCTCCGACGTTCAGCGACCGATAACATCCATCTTTACACTGTAAACGGTAATTACATAGGTACATGCCTGGGGCAAATAACAGCGCAAATAATTGTCCATGTGCAGAGTAATAAAGGAGCAAACTTTTATGTATGGGCTGCAGTGGAAGTTATTCTTAAAAGGTGACTTTCACGAATCGTTCTGAAACTGTGCTAAAATTACAGATAATTCCCATATATTTCTTGGGAAAAAATCCCAGAAATTCTCCTTTCTCCGTTGTCGAGATATTCGAGGGCAAAGTCGTGCAGTTTACGACTTCCAGGGGCTATAACTCGAAAACTAAAGAACGAGAATTTTTGGCACATATGGGCAATTGAATGTTTATCCCAACCCTCTCATTTGGCACTAGTTTCAGCCCGAATTGTGCAAGTCACCTAAGGTCACGAATCGTCCCGAACGTGTAGCCCAAATTGTGAAAATTTCAAACGGCTACTGCTTGCTTGTATGAGTAGGTAGCCATCTGAAACTTGGCATGTATAAAGGCCATTAACATGTCTACATGCATGCACAATCTTATGTCAACTGATTGCATAACTTGCGAACTATAGGCCATCGAAATTTTTGTAAACAAAAGTTTGTGCGACTTTAGCTCCCAAACGGAATAAAAGCTAAAGCTGAAATAGCCTTCATTCTATTTCACTTATTTGTGTCTACACATGTATATGTTTTGCAGAGACTCAAAGCTCTTGAGAATGGAGAAAATGAGGTGTCAATTTTGCATAAGACCCTATGGGAAAATGCATTAAACGCCTACTGCTCCGACGTTCAGCGACCCATAACATCCATCTTTACACTGTAAACGGTAATTACATAGGTACATGCCTGGGGCAAATAACAGCGCAAATAATTGTCCATGTGCAGAGTAATAAAGGAGCAAACTTTTATGTATGGGCTGCAGTGGAAGTTATTCTTAAAAGGTGACTTTCACGAATCGTTCTGAAACTGTGCTAAAATTACAGATAATTCCCATATATTTCTTGGGAAAAAATCCCAGAAATTCTCCTTTCTCCGTTGTCGAGATATTCGAGGGCAAAGTCGTGCAGTTTACGACTTCCAGGGGCTATAACTCGAAAACTAAAGAACGAGAATTTTTGGCACATATGGGCAATTGAATGTTTATCCCAACCCTCTCATTTGGCACTAGTTTCAGCCCGAATTGTGCAAGTCACCTAAGGTCACGAATCGTCCCGAACGTGTAGCCCAAATTGTGAAAATTTCAAACCGCTACTGCTTGCTTGTATGAGTAGGTAGCCATCTGAAACTTGGCATGTATAAAGGCCATTAACATGTCTACATGCATGCACAATCTTATGTCAACTGATTGCATAACTTGCGAACTATAGGCCATCGAAATTTTTGTAAACAAAAGTTTGTGCGACTTTAGCTCCCAAACGGAATAAAAGCTAAAGCTGAAATAGCCTTCATTCTATTTCACTTATTTGTGTCTACACATGTATATGTTTTGCAGAGACTCAAAGCTCTTGAGAATGGAGAAAATGAGGTGTCAATTTTGCATTGGACCCTATGGGAAAATGCATTAAACGCCTACTGCTCCGACGTTCAGCGACCGATAACATCCATCTTTACACTGTAAACGGTAATTACATAGGTACATGCCTGGGGCAAATAACAGCGCAAATAATTGTCCATGTGCAGAGTAATAAAGGGGCAAACTTTTATGTATGGGCTGCAGTGGAAGTTATTCTTAAAAGGTGACTTTCACGAATCGTTCTGAAACTGTGCTAAAATTACAGATAATTCCCATATATTTCTTGGGAAAAAATCCCAGAAATTCTCCTTTCTCCGTTGTCGAGATATTCGAGGGCAAAGTCGTGCAGTTTACGACGTCCAGGTGCTATAACTCGAAAACTAAAGAACGAGAATTTTTGGCACATATGGGCAATTGAATGTTTATCCCAACCCTCTCATTTGGCACTAGTTTCAGCCCGAATTGTGCAAGTCACCTAAGGTCACGAATCGTCCCGAACGTGTAGCCCAAATTGTGAAAATTTCAAACCGCTACTGCTTGCTTGTATGAGTAGGTAGCCATCTGAAACTTGGCATGTATAAAGGCCATTAACATGTCTACATGCATGCACAATCTTATGTCAACTGATTGCATAACTTGCGAACTATAGGCCATCGAAATTTTTGTAAACAAAAGTTTGTGCGACTTTAGCTCCCAAACGGAATAAAAGCTAAAGCTGAAATAGCCTTCATTCTATTTCACTTATTTGTGTCTACACATGTATATGTTTTGCAGAGACTCAAAGCTCTTGAGAATGGAGAAAATGAGGTGTCAATTTTGCATTGGACCCTGTGGGAAAATGCATTAAACGCCTACTGCTCCGACGTTCAGCGACCGATAACATCCATCTTTACACTGTAAACGGTAATTACATAGGTACATGCCTGGGGCAAATAACAGCGCAAATAATTGTCCATGTGCAGAGAAATAAAGGAGCAAACTTTTATGTATGGGCGGCAGTGGAAGTTATTCTTAAAAGGTGACTTTCACGAATCGTTCTGAAACTGTGCTAAAATTACAGATAATTCCCATATATTTCTTGGGAAAAAATCCCAGAAATTCTCCTTTCTCCGTTGTCGAGATATTCGAGGGCAAAGTCGTGCAGTTTACGACTTCCAGGGGCTATAACTCGAAAACTAAAGAACGTGAATTTTTGGCACATATGGGCAATTGAATGTTTATCCCAACCCTCTCATTTGGCACTAGTTTCAGCCCGAATTGTGCAAGTCACCTAAGGTCACGAATCGTCCCGAACGTGTAGCTCAAATTGTGAAAATTTCAAACCGCTACTGCTTGCTTGTATGAGTAGGTAGCCATCTGAAACTTGGCATGTATAAAGGCCATTAACATGTCTACATGCATGCACAATCTTATGTCAACTGATTGCATAACTTGCGAACTATAGGCCATCGAAATTTTTGTAAACAAAAGTTTGTGCGACTTTAGCTCCCAAACGGAATAAAAGATAAAGCTGAAATAGCCTTTATTCTATTTCACTTATTTGTGTCTACACATGTATATGTTTTGCAGAGACTCAAAGCTCTGGAGAATGGAGAAAATGAGGTGTCAATTTTGCATTGGACCCTATGGGAAAATGCATTAAACGCCTACTGCTCCGACGTTCAGCGACCGATAACATCCATCTTTACACTGTAAACGGTAATTACATAGGTACATGCCTGGGGCAAATAACAGCGCAAATAAGTGTCCATGTGCAGAGTAATAAAGGAGCAAACTTTTATGTATGGGCTGCAGTGGAAGTTATTCTTAAAAGGTGACTTTCACGAATCGTTCTGAAACTGTGCTAAAATTACAGATAATTCCCATATATTTCTTGGGAAAAAATCCCAGAAATTCTCCTTTCTCCGTTGTCGAGATATTCGAGGGCAAAGTCGTGCAGTTTACGACTTCCAGGGGCTATAACTCGAAAACTAAAGAACGAGAATTTTTGGCACATATGGGCAATTGAATGTTTATCCCAACCCTCTCATTTGGCACTAGTTTCAGCCCGAATTGTGCAAGTCACCTAAGGTCACGAATCGTCCCGAACGTGTAGCCGAAATTGTGAAAATTTCAAACGGCTACTGCTTGCTTGTATGAGTAGGTAGCCATCTGAAACTTGGCATGTATAAAGGCCATTAACATGTCTACATGCATGCACAATCTTATGTCAACTGATTGCATAACTTGCGAACTATAGGCCATCGAAATTTTTGTAAACAAAAGTTTGTGCGACTTTAGCTCCCAAACGGAATAAAAGCTAAAGCTGAAATAGCCTTCATTCTATTTCACTTATTTGTGTCTACACATGTATATGTTTTGCAGAGACTCAAAGCTCTTGAGAATGGAGAAAATGAGGTGTCAATTTTGCATTGGACCCTATGGGAAAATGCATTAAACGCCTACTGCTCCGACGTTCAGCGACCGATAACATCCATCTTTACACTGTAAATGGTAATTACATAGGTACATGCCTGGGGCAAATAACAGCGCAAATAATTGTCCATGTGCAGAGTAATAAAGGAGCAAACTTTTATGTATGGGCTGCAGTGGAAGTTATTCTTAAAAGGTGACTTTCACGAATCGTTCTGAAACTGTGCTAAAATTACAGATAATTCCCATATATTTCTTGGGAAAAAATCCCAGAAATTCTCCTTTCTCCGTTGTCGAGATATTCGAGGGCAAAGTCGTGCAGTTTACGACTTCCAGGGGCTATAACTCGAAAACTAAAGAACGAGAATTTTTGGCACATATGGGCAATTGAATGTTTATCCCAACCCTCTCATTTGGCACTAGTTTCAGCCCGAATTGTGCAAGTCACCTAAGGTCACGAATCGTCCCGAACGTGTAGCCCAAATTGTGAAAATTTCAAACGGCTACTGCTTGCTTGTATGAGTAGGTAGCCATCTGAAACTTGGCATGTATAAAGGCCATTAACATGTCTACATGCATGCACAATCTTATGTCAACTGATTGCATAACTTGCGAACTATAGGCCATCGAAATTTTTGTAAACAAAAGTTTGTGCGACTTTAGCTCCCAAACGGAATAAAAGCTAAAGCTGAAATAGCCTTCATTCTATTTCACTTATTTGTGTCTACACATGTATATGTTTTGCAGAGACTCAAAGCTCTTGAGAATGGAGAAAATGAGGTGTCAATTTTGCATTGGACCCTATGGGAAAATGCATTAAACGCCTACTGCTCCGACGTTCAGCGACCGATAACATCCATCTTTACACTGTAAACGGTAATTACATAGGTACATGCCTGGGGCAAATAACAGCGCAAATAATTGTCCATGTGCAGAGTAATAAAGGAGCAAACTTTTATGTATGGGCTGCAGTGGAAGTTATTCTTAAAAGGTGACTTTCACGAATCGTTCTGAAACTGTGCTAAAATTACAGATAATTCCCATATATTTCTTGGGAAAAAATCCCAGAAATTCTCCTTTCTCCGTTGTCGAGATATTCGAGGGCAAAGTCGTGCAGTTTACGACTTCCAGGGGCTATAACTCGAAAACTAAAGAACGAGAATTTTTGGCACATATGGGCAATTGAATGTTTATCCCAACCCTCTCATTTGGCACTAGTTTCAGCCCGAATTGTGCAAGTCACCTAAGGTCACGAATCGTCCCGAACGTGTAGCCCAAATTGTGAAAATTTCAAACGGCTACTGCTTGCTTGTATGAGTAGGTAGCCATCTGAAACTTGGCATGTATAAAGGCCATTAACATGTCTACATGCATGCACAATCTTATGTCAACTGATTGCATAACTTGCGAACTATAGGCCATCGAAATTTTTGTAAACAAAAGTGTGTGCGGCTTTAGCTCCCAAACGGAATAAAAGCTAAAGCTGAAATAGCCTTCATTCTATTTCACTTATTTGTGTCTACACATGTATATGTTTTGCAGAGACTCAAAGCTCTTGAGAATGGAGAAAATGAGGTGTCAATTTTGCATTGGACCCTATGGGAAAATGCATTAAACGCCTACTGCTCCGACGTTCAGCGACCGATAACATCCATCTTTACACTGTAAACGGTAATTACATAGGTACATGCCTGGGGCAAATAACAGCGCAAATAATTGTCCATGTGCAGAGAAATAAAGGAGCAAACTTTTATGTATGGGCGGCAGTGGAAGTTATTCTTAAAAGGTGACTTTCACGAATCGTTCTGAAACTGTGCTAAAATTACAGATAATTCCCATATATTTCTTGGGAAAAAATCCCAGAAATTCTCCTTTCTCCGTTGTCGAGATATTCGAGGGCAAAGTTGTGCAGTTTACGACTTCCAGGGGCTAAAACTCAAAAACTAAAGAACGAGAATTTTTGGCACATATGGGCAATTGAATGTTTATCCCAACCCTCTCATTTGGCACTAGTTTCAGCCCGAATTGTGCAAGTCACCTAAGGTCACGAATCGTCCCGAACGTGTAGCCCAAATTGTGAAAATTTCAAACCGCTACTGCTTGCTTGTATGAGTAGGTAGCCATCTGAAACTTGGCATGTATAAAGGCCATTAACATGTCTACATGCATGCACAATCTTATGTCAACTGATTGCATAACTTGCGAACTATAGGCCATCGAAATTTTTGTAAACAAAAGTTTGTGCGACTTTAGCTCCCAAACGGAATAAAAGCTAAAGCTGAAATAGCCTTCATTCTATTTCACTTATTTGTGTCTACACATGTATATGTTTTGCAGAGACTCAAAGCTCTTGAGAATGGAGAAAATGAGGTGTCAATTTTGCATTGGACCCTATGGGAAAATGCATTAAACGCCTACTGCTCCGACGTTCAGCGACCGATAACATCCATCTTTACATTGTAAACGGTAATTACATAGGTACATGCCTGGGGCAAATAACAGCGCAAATAATTGTCCATGTGCAGAGTAATAAAGGAGCAAACTTTTATGTATGGGCTGCAGTGGAAGTTATTCTTAAAAGGTGACTTTCACGAATCGTTCTGAAACTGTGCTAAAATTACAGATAATTCCCATATATTTCTTGGGAAAAAATCCCAGAAATTCTCTTTTCTCCGTTGTCGAGATATTCGAGGGCAAAGTCGTGCAGTTTACGACTTCCAGGGGCTATAACTCGAAAACTAAAGAACGAGAATTTTTGGCACATATGGGCAATTGAATGTTTATCCCAACCCTCTCATTTGGCACTAGTTTCAGCCCGAATTGTGCAAGTCACCTAAGGTCACGAATCGTCCCGAACGTGTAGCCCAAATTGTGAAAATTTCAAACGGCTACTGCTTGCTTGTATGAGTAGGTAGCCATCTGAAACTTGGCATGTATAAAGGCCATTAACATGTCTACATGCATGCACAATCTTATGTCAACTGATTGCATAACTTGCGAACTATAGGCCATCGAAATTTTTGTAAACAAAAGTTTGTGCGACTTTAGCTCCCAAACGGAATAAAAGCTAAAGCTGAAATAGCCTTCATTCTATTTCACTTATTTGTGTCTACACATGTATATGTTTTGCAGAGACTCAAAGCTCTTGAGAATGGAGAAAATGAGGTGTCAATTTTGCATTGGACCCTATGGGAAAATGCATTAAACGCCTACTGCTCCGACGTTCAGCGACCGATAACATCCATCTTTACACTGTAAACGGTAATTACATAGGTACATGCCTGGGGCAAATAACAGCGCAAATAATTGTCCATGTGCAGAGTAATAAAGGAGCAAACTTTTATGTATGGGCTGCAGTGGAAGTTATTCTTAAAAGGTGACTTTCACGAATCGTTCTGAAACTGTGCTAAAATTACAGATAATTCCCATATATTTCTTGGGAAAAAATCCCAGAAATTCTCCTTTCTCCGTTGTCGAGATATTCGAGGGCAAAGTCGTGCAGTTTACGACTTCCAGGGGCTATAACTCGAAAACTAAAGAACGAGAATTTTTGGCACATATGGGCAATTGAATGTTTATCCCAACCCTCTCATTTGGCACTAGTTTCAGCCCGAATTGTGCAAGTCACCTAAGGTCACGAATCGTCCCGAACGTGTAGCCCAAATTGTGAAAATTTCAAACGGCTACTGCTTGCTTGTATGAGTAGGTAGCCATCTGAAACTTGGCATGTATAAAGGCCATTAACATGTCTACATGCATGCACAATCTTATGTCAACTGATTGCATAACTTGCGAACTATAGGCCATCGAAATTTTTGTAAACAAAAGTTTGTGCGACTTTAGCTCCCAAACGGAATAAAAGCTAAAGCTGAAATAGCCTTCATTCTATTTCACTTATTTGTGTCTACACATGTATATGTTTTGCAGAGACTCAAAGCTCTTGAGAATGGAGAAAATGAGGTGTCAATTTTGCATTGGACCCTATGGAAAAATGCATTAAACGCCTACTGCTCCGACGTTCAGCGACCGATAACATCCATCTTTACACTGTAAACGGTAATTACATAGGTACATGCCTGGGGCAAATAACAGCGCAAATAATTGTCCATGTGCAGAGTAATAAAGGGGCAAACTTTTATGTATGGGCTGCAGTGGAAGTTATTCTTAAAAGGTGACTTTCACGAATCGTTCTGAAACTGTGCTAAAATTACAGATAATTCCCATATATTTCTTGGGAAAAAATCCCAGAAATTCTCCTTTCTCCGTTGTCGAGATATTCGAGGGCAAAGTCGTGCAGTTTACGACTTCCAGGGGCTATAACTCGAAAACTAAAGAACGAGAATTTTTGGCACATATGGGCAATTGAATGTTTATCCCAACCCTCTCATTTGGCACTAGTTTCAGCCCGAATTGTGCAAGTCACCTAAGGTCACGAATCGTCTCGAACGTGTAGCTCAAATTGTGAAAATTTCAAACCGCTACTGCTTGCTTGTATGAGTAGGTAGCCATCTGAAACTTGGCATGTATAAAGGCCATTAACATGTCTACATGCATGCACAATCTTATGTCAACTGATTGCATAACTTGCGAACTATAGGCCATCGAAATTTTTGTAAACAAAAGTTTGTGCGACTTTAGCTCCCAAACGGAATAAAAGCTAAAGCTGAAATAGCCTTCATTCTATTTCACTTATTTGTGTCTACACATGTATATGTTTTGCAGAGACTCAAAGCTCTGGAGAATGGAGAAAATGAGGTGTCAATTTTGCATTGGACCCTATGGGAAAACGCATTAAACGCCTACTGCTCCGACGTTCAGCGACCGATAACATCCATCTTTACACTGTAAACGGTAATTACATAGGTACATGCCTGGGGCAAATAACAGCGCAAATAAGTGTCCATGTGCAGAGTAATAAAGGAGCAAACTTTTATGTATGGGCTGCAGTGGAAGTTATTCTTAAAAGGTGACTTTCACGAATCGTTCTGAAACTGTGCTAAAATTACAGATAATTCCCATATATTTCTTGGGAAAAAATCCCGGAAAATCTCCTTTCTCCGTTGTCGAGATATTCGAGGGCAAAGTCGTGCAGTTTACGACTTCCAGGGGCTATAACTCGAAAACTAAAGAACGAGAATTTTTGGCACATATGGGCAATTGAATGTTTATCCCAACCCTCTCATTTGGCACTAGTTTCAGCCCGAATTGTGCAAGTCACCTAAGGTCACGAATCGTCCCGAACGTGTAGCCCAAATTGTGAAAATTTCAAACGGCTACTGCTTGCTTGTATGAGTAGGTAGCCATCTGAAACTTGGCATGTATAAAGGCCATTAACATGTCTACATGCATGCACAATCTTATGTCAACTGATTGCATAACTTGCGAACTATAGGCCATCGAAATTTTTGTAAACAAAAGTTTGTGCGACTTTAGCTCCCAAACGGAATAAAAGCTAAAGCTGAAATAGCCTTCATTCTATTTCACTTATTTGTGTCTACACATGTATATGTTTTGCAGAGACTAAAAGCTCTTGAGAATGGAAAAAATGAGGTGTCAATTTTGCATTGGACCCTATGGGAAAATGAATTAAACGCCTACTGCTCCGACGTTCAGCGACCGATAACATCCATCTTTACACTGTAAACGGTAATTACATAGGTACATGCCTGGGGCAAATAACAGCGCAAATAAGTGTCCATGTGCAGAGTAATAAAGGAGCAAACTTTTATGTATGGGCTGCAGTGGAAGTTATTCTTAAAAGGTGACTTTCACGAATCGTTCTGAAACTGTGCTAAAATTACAGATAATTCCCATATATTTCTTGGGAAAAAATCCCAGAAATTCTCCTTTCTCCGTTGTCGAGATATTCGAGGGCAAAGTCGTGCAGTTTACGACTTCCAGGGGCTATAACTCGAAAACTAAAGAACGAGAATTTTTGGCACATATGGGCAATTGAATGTTTATCCCAACCCTCTCATTTGGCACTAGTTTCAGCCCGAATTGTGCAAGTCACCTAAGGTCACGAATCGTCCCGAACGTGTAGCCCAAATTGTGAAAATTTCAAACGGCTACTGCTTGCTTGTATGAGTAGGTAGCCATCTGAAACTTGGCATGTATAAAGGCCATTAACATGTCTACATGCATGCACAATCTTATGTCAACTGATTGCATAACTTGCGAACTATAGGCCATCGAAATTTTTGTAAACAAAAGTTTGTGCGACTTTAGCTCCCAAACGGAATAAAAGCTAAAGCTGAAATAGCCTTCATTCTATTTCACTTATTTGTGTCTACACATGTATATGTTTTGCAGAGACTCAAAGCTCTTGAGAATGGAGAAAATGAGGTGTCAATTTTGCATTGGACCCTATGGGAAAATGCATTAAACGCCTACTGCTCCGACGTTCAGCGACCGATAACATCCATCTTTACACTGTAAACGGTAATTACATAGGTACATGCCTGGGGCAAATAACAGCGCAAATAATTGTCCATGTGCAGAGTAATAAAGGAGCAAACTTTTATGTATGGGCTGCAGTTTAAGTTATTCTTAAAAGGTGACTTTCACGAATCTTTCTGAAACTGTGCTAAAATTACAGATAATTCCCATATATTTCTTGGGAAAAAATCCCAGAAATTCTCCTTTCTCCGTTGTCGAGATATTCGAGGGCAAAGTCGTGCAGTTTACGACTTCCAGGGGCTATAACTCGAAAACTAAAGAACGAGAATTTTTGGCACATATGGGCAATTGAATGTTTATCCCAACCCTCTCATTTGGCACTAGTTTCAGCCCGAATTGTGCAAGTCACCTAAGGTCACGAATCGTCCCGAACGTGTAGCCCAAATTGTGAAAATTTCAAACGGCTACTGCTTGCTTGTATGAGTAGGTAGCCATCTGAAACTTGGCATGTATAAAGGCCATTAACATGTCTACATGCATGCACAATCTTATGTCAACTGATTGCATAACTTGCGAACTATAGGCCATCGAAATTTTTGTAAACAAAAGTTTGTGCGACTTTAGCTCCCAAACGGAATAAAAGCTAAAGCTGAAATAGCCTTCATTCTATTTCACTTATTTGTGTCTACACATGTATATGTTTTGCAGAGACTCAACGCTCTTGAGAATGGAGAAAATGAGGTGTCAATTTTGCATTGGACCCTATGGGAAAATGCATTAAACGCCTACTGCTCCGACGTTCAGCGACCGATAACATCCATCTTTACACTGTAAACGGTAATTACATAGGTACATGCCTGGGGCAAATAACAGCGCAAATAATTGTCCATGTGCAGAGTAATAAAGGAGCAAACTTTTATGTATGGGCTGCAGTGGAAGTTATTCTTAAAAGGTGACTTTCACGAATCTTTCTGAAACTGTGCTAAAATTACAGATAATTCCCATATATTTCTTGGGAAAAAATCCCAGAAATTCTCCTTTCTCCGTTGTCGAGATATTCGAGGGCAAAGTCGTGCAGTTTACGACTTCCAGGGGCTATAACTCGAAAACTAAAGAACGAGAATTTTTGGCACATATTGGCAATTGAATGTTTATCCCAACCCTCTCATTTGGCACTAGTTTCAGCCCGAATTGTGCAAGTCACCTAAGGTCACGAATCGTCCCGAACGTGTAGCCCAAATTGTGAAAATTTCAAACGGCTACTGCTTGCTTGTATGAGTAGGTAGCCATCTGAAACTTGGCATGTATAAAGGCCATTAACATGTCTACATGCATGCACAATCTTATGTCAACTGATTGCATAACTTGCGAACTATAGGCCATCGAAATTTTTGTAAACAAAAGTTTGTGCGACTTTAGCTCCCAAACGGAATAAAAGCTAAAGCTGAAATAGCCTTCATTCTATTTCACTTATTTGTGTCTACACATGTATATGTTTTGCAGAGACTCAAAGCTCTTGAGAATGGAGAAAATGAGGTGTCAATTTTGCATTGGACCCTATGGGAAAATGCATTAAACGCCTACTGCTCCGACGTTCAGCGACCGATAACATCCATCTTTACACTGTAAACGGTAATTACATAGGTACATGCCTGGGGCAAATAACAGCGCAAATAATTGTCCATGTGCAGAGTAATAAAGGAGCAAACTTTTATGTATGGGCTGCAGTGGAAGTTATTCTTAAAAGGTGACTTTCACGAATCGTTCTGAAACTGTGCTAAAATTACAGATAATTCCCATATATTTCTTGGGAAAAAATCCCAGAAATTCTCCTTTCTCCGTTGTCGAGATATTCGAGGGCAAAGTCGTGCAGTTTACGACTTCCAGGGGCTATTACTCGAAAACTAAAGAACGAGAATTTTTGGCACATATGGGCAATTGAATGTTTATCCCAACCCTCTCATTTGGCACTAGTTTCAGCCCGAATTGTGCAAGTCACCTAAGGTCACGAATCGTCCCGAACGTGTAGCCCAAATTGTGAAAATTTCAAACGGCTACTGCTTGCTTGTATGAGTAGGTAGCCATCTGAAACTTGGCATGTATAAAGGCCATTAACATGTCTACATGCATGCACAATCTTATGTCAACTGATTGCATAACTTGCGAACTATAGGCCATCGAAATTTTTGTAAACAAAAGTTTGTGCGACTTTAGCTCCCAAACGGAATAAAAGCTAAAGCTGAAATAGCCTTCATTCTATTTCACTTATTTGTGTCTACACATGTATATGTTTTGCAGAGACTCAAAGCTCTTGAGAATGGAGAAAATGAGGTGTCAATTTTGCATTGGACCCTATGGGAAAATGCATTAAACGCCTACTGCTCCGACGTTCAGCGACCGATAACATCCATCTTTACACTGTAAACGGTAATTACATAGGTACATGCCTGGGGCAAATAACAGCGCAAATAATTGTCCATGTGCAGAGTAATAAAGGAGCAAACTTTTATGTATGGGCTGCAGTGGAAGTTATTCTTAAAAGGTGACTTTCACGAATCGTTCTGAAACTGTGCTAAAATTACAGATAATTCCCATATATTTCTTGGGAAAAAATCCCAGAAATTCTCCTTTCTCCGTTGTCGAGATATTCGAGGGCAAAGTCGTGCAGTTTACGACTTCCAGGGGCTATAACTCGAAAACTAAAGAACGAGAATTTTTGGCACATATGGGCAATTGAATGTTTATCCCAACCCGCTCATTTGGCACTAGTTTCAGCCCGAATTGTGCAAGTCACCTAAGGTCACGAATCGTCCCGAACGTGTAGCCCAAATTGTGAAAATTTCAAACAGCTACTGCTTGCTTGTATGAGTAGGTAGCCATCTGAAACTTGGCATGTATAAAGGCCATTAACATGTCTACATGCATGCACAATCTTATGTCAACTGATTGCATAACTTGCGAACTATAGGCCATCGAAATTTTTGTAAACAAAAGTTTGTGCGACTTTAGCTCCCAAACGGAATAAAAGCTAAAGCTGAAATAGCCTTCATTCTATTTCACTTATTTGTGTCTACACATGTATATGTTTTGCAGAGACTCAAAGCTCTTGAGAATGGAGAAAATGAGGTGTCAATTTTGCATTGGACCCTATGGGAAAATGCATTAAACGCCTACTGCTCCGACGTTCAGCGACCGATAACATCCATCTTTACACTGTAAATGGTAATTACATAGGTACATGCCTGGGGCAAATAACAGCGCAAATAATTGTCCATGTGCAGAGTAATAAAGGAGCAAACTTTTATGTATGGGCTGCAGTGGAAGTTATTCTTAAAAGGTGACTTTCACGAATCGTTCTGAAACTGTGCTAAAATTACAGATAATTCCCATATATTTCTTGGGAAAAAATCCCAGAAATTCTCCTTTCTCCGTTGTCGAGATATTCGAGGGCAAAGTCGTGCAGTTTACGACTTCCAGGGGCTATAACTCGAAAACTAAAGAACGAGAATTTTTGGCACATATGGGCAATTGAATGTTTATCCAACCCTCTCATTTGGCACTAGTTTCAGCCCGAATTGTGCAAGTCACCTAAGGTCACGAATCGTCCCGAACGTGTAGCCCAAATTGTGAAAATTTCAAACCGCTACTGCTTGCTTGTATGAGTAGGTAGCCATCTGAAACTTGGCATGTATAAAGGCCATTAACATGTCTACATGCATGCACAATCTTATGTCAACTGATTGCATAACTTGCGAACTATAGGCCATCGAAATTTTTGTAAACAAAAGTTTGTGCGACTTTAGCTCCCAAACGGAATAAAAGCTAAAGCTGAAATAGCCTTCATTCTATTTCACTTATTTGTGTCTACACATGTATATGTTTTGCAGAGACTCAAAGCTCTTGAGAATGGAGAAAATGAGGTGTCAATTTTGCATTGGACCCTATGGGAAAGTGCATTAAACGCCTACTGCTCCGACGTTCAGCGACCGATAACATCCATCTTTACACTGTAAACGGTAATTACATAGGTACATGCCTGGGGCAAATAACAGCGCAAATAATTGTCCATGTGCAGAGTAATAAAGGAGCAAACTTTTATGTATGGGCTGCAGTGGAAGTTATTCTTAAAAGGTGACTTTCACGAATCGTTCTGAAACTGTGCTAAAATTACAGATAATTCCCATATATTTCTTGGGAAAAAATCCCAGAAATTCTCCTTTCTCCGTTGTCGAGATATTCGAGGGCAAAATCGTGCAGTTTACGACTTCCAGGGGCTATAACTCGAAAACTAAAGAACGAGAATTTTTGGCACATATGGGCAATTGAATGTTTATCCCAACCCTCTCATTTGGCACTAGTTTCAGCCCGAATTGTGCAAGTCACCTAAGGTCACGAATCGTCCCGAACGTGTAGCCCAAATTGTGAAAATTTCAAACCGCTACTGCTTGCTTGTATGAGTAGGTAGCCATCTGAAACTTGGCATGTATAAAGGCCATTAACATGTCTACATGCATGCACAATCTTATGTCAACTGATTGCATAACTTGCGAACTATAGGCCATCGAAATTTTTGTAAACAAAAGTTTGTGCGACTTTAGCTCCCAAACGGAATAAAAGCTAAAGCTGAAATAGCCTTCATTCTATTTCACTTATTTGTGTCTACACATGTATATGTTTTGCAGAGACTCAAAGCTCTGGAGAATGGAGAAAATGAGGTGTCAATTTTGCATTGGACCCTATGGGAAAATGCATTAAACGCCTACTGCTCCGACGTTCAGCGACCGATAACATCCATCTTTACACTGTAAACGGTAATTACATAGGTACATGCCTGGGGCAAATAACAGCGCAAATAATTGTCCATGTGCAGAGTAATAAAGGAGCAAACTTTTATGTATGGGCTGCAGTGGAAGTTATTCTTAAAAGGTGACTTTCACGAATCGTTCTGAAACTGTGCTAAAATTACAGATAATTCCCATATATTTCTTGGGAAAAAATCCCAGAAATTCTCCTTTCTCCGTTGTCGAGATATTCGAGGGCAAAATCGTGCAGTTTACGACTTCCAGGGGCTATAACTCGAAAACTAAAGAACGAGAATTTTTGGCACATATGGGCAATTGAATGTTTATCCCAACCCTCTCATTTGGCACTAGTTTCAGCCCGAATTGTGCAAGTCACCTAAGGTCACGAATCGTCCCGAACGTGTAGCCCAAATTGTGAAAATTTCAAACCGCTACTGCTTGCTTGTATGAGTAGGTAGCCATCTGAAACTTGGCATGTATAAAGGCCATTAACATGTCTACATGCATGCACAATCTTATGTCAACTGATTGCATAACTTGCGAACTATAGGCCATCGAAATTTTTGTAAACAAAAGTTTGTGCGACTTTAGCTCCCAAACGGAATAAAAGCTAAAGCTGAAATAGCCTTCATTCTATTTCACTTATTTGTGTCTACACATGTATATGTTTTGCAGAGACTCAAAGCTCTGGAGAATGGAGAAAATGAGGTGTCAATTTTGCATTGGACCCTATGGGAAAATGCATTAAACGCCTACTGCTCCGACGTTCAGCGACCGATAACATCCATCTTTACACTGTAAACGGTAATTACATAGGTACATACCTGGGGCAAATAACAGCGCAAATAATTGTCCATGTGCAGAGTAATAAAGGAGCAAACTTTTATGTATGGGCTGCAGTGGAAGTTATTCTTAAAAGGTGACTTTCACGAATCGTTCTGAAACTGTGCTAAAATTACAGATAATTCCCATATATTTCTTGGGAAAAAATCCCAGAAATTCTCCTTTCTCCGTTGTCGAGATATTCGAGGGCAAAGTCGTGCAGTTTACGACTTCCAGGGGCTATAACTCGAAAACTAAAGAACGAGAATTTTTGGCACATATGGGCAATTGAATGTTTATCCCAACCCTCTCATTTGGCACTAGTTTCAGCCCGAATTGTGCAAGTCACCTAAGGTCACGAATCGTCCCGAACGTGTAGCCCAAATTGTGAAAATTTCAAACCGCTACTGCTTGCTTGTATGAGTAGGTAGCCATCTGAAACTTGGCATGTATAAAGGCCATTAACATGTCTACATGCATGCACAATCTTATGTCAACTGATTGCATAACTTGCGAACTATAGGCCATCGAAATTTTTGTAAACAAAAGTTTGTGCGACTTTAGCTCCCAAACGGAATAAAAGCTAAAGCTGAAATAGCCTTCATTCTATTTCACTTATTTGTGTCTACACATGTATATGTTTTGCAGAGACTCAAAGCTCTTGAGAATGGAGAAAATGAGGTGTCAATTTTGCATTGGACCCTATGGGAAAATGCATTAAACGCCTATTGCTCCGACGTTCAGCGACCGATAACATCCATCTTTACACTGTAAACGGTAATTACATAGGTACATGCCTGGGGCAAATAACAGCGCAAATAATTGTCCATGTGCAGAGTAATAAAGGAGCAAACTTTTATGTATGGGCTGCAGTGGAAGTTATTCTTAAAAGGTGACTTTCACGAATCGTTCTGAAACTGTGCTAAAATTACAGATAATTCCCATATATTTCTTGGGAAAAAATCCCAGAAATTCTCCTTTCTCCGTTGTCGAGATATTCGAGGGCAAAGTCGTGCAGTTTACGACTTCCAGGGGCTATAACTCGAAAACTAAAGAACGAGAATTTTTGGCACATATGGGCAATTGAATGTTTATCCAACCCTCTCATTTGGCACTAGTTTCAGCCCGAATTGTGCAAGTCACCTAAGGTCACGAATCGTCCCGAACGTGTAGCCCAAATTGTGAAAATTTCAAACCGCTACTGCTTGCTTGTATGAGTAGGTAGCCATCTGAAACTTGGCATGTATAAAGGCCATTAACATGTCTACATGCATGCACAATCTTATGTCAACTGATTGCATAACTTGCGAACTATAGGCCATCGAAATTTTTGTAAACAAAAGTTTGTGCGACTTTAGCTCCCAAACGGAATAAAAGCTAAAGCTGAAATAGCCTTCATTCTATTTCACTTATTTGTGTCTACACATGTATATGTTTTGCAGAGACTCAAAGCTCTTGAGAATGGAGAAAATGAGGTGTCAATTTTGCATTGGACCCTATGGGAAAGTGCATTAAACGCCTACTGCTCCGACGTTCAGCGACCGATAACATCCATCTTTACACTGTAAACGGTAATTACATAGGTACATGCCTGGGGCAAATAACAGCGCAAATAATTGTCCATGTGCAGAGTAATAAAGGAGCAAACTTTTATGTATGGGCTGCAGTGGAAGTTCTTCTTAAAAGGTGACTTTCACGAATCGTTCTGAAACTGTGCTAAAATTACAGATAATTCCCATATATTTCTTGGGAAAAAATCCCAGAAATTCTCCTTTCTCCGTTGTCGAGATATTCGAGGGCAAAATCGTGCAGTTTACGACTTCCAGGGGCTATAACTCGAAAACTAAAGAACGAGAATTTTTGGCACATATGGGCAATTGAATGTTTATCCCAACCCTCTCATTTGGCACTAGTTTCAGCCCGAATTGTGCAAGTCACCTAAGGTCACGAATCGTCCCGAACGTGTAGCCCAAATTGTGAAAATTTCAAACCGCTACTGCTTGCTTGTATGAGTAGGTAGCCATCTGAAACTTGGCATGTATAAAGGCCATTAACATGTCTACATGCATGCACAATCTTATGTCAACTGATTGCATAACTTGCGAACTATAGGCCATCGAAATTTTTGTAAACAAAAGTTTGTGCGACTTTAGCTCCCAAACGGAATAAAAGCTAAAGCTGAAATAGCCTTCATTCTATTTCACTTATTTGTGTCTACACATGTATATGTTTTGCAGAGACTCAAAGCTCTGGAGAATGGAGAAAATGAGGTGTCAATTTTGCATTGGACCCTATGGGAAAATGCATTAAACGCCTACTGCTCCGACGTTCAGCGACCGATAACATCCATCTTTACACTGTAAACGGTAATTACATAGGTACATGCCTGGGGCAAATAACAGCGCAAATAATTGTCCATGTGCAGAGTAATAAAGGAGCAAACTTTTATGTATGGGCTGCAGTGGAAGTTATTCTTAAAAGGTGACTTTCACGAATCGTTCTGAAACTGTGCTAAAATTACAGATAATTCCCATATATTTCTTGGGAAAAAATCCCAGAAATTCTCCTTTCTCCGTTGTCGAGATATTCGAGGGCAAAATCGTGCAGTTTACGACTTCCAGGGGCTATAACTCGAAAACTAAAGAACGAGATTTTTTGGCACATATGGGCAATTGAATGTTTATCCCAACCCTCTCATTTGGCACTAGTTTCAGCCCGAATTGTGCAAGTCACCTAAGGTCACGAATCGTCCCGAACGTGTAGCCCAAATTGTGAAAATTTCAAACCGCTACTGCTTGCTTGTATGAGTAGGTAGCCATCTGAAACTTGGCATGTATAAAGGCCATTAACATGTCTACATGCATGCACAATCTTATGTCAACTGATTGCATAACTTGCGAACTATAGGCCATCGAAATTTTTGTAAACAAAAGTTTGTGCGACTTTAGCTCCCAAACGGAATAAAAGCTAAAGCTGAAATAGCCTTCATTCTATTTCACTTATTTGTGTCTACACATGTATATGTTTTGCAGAGACTCAAAGCTCTGGAGAATGGAGAAAATGAGGTGTCAATTTTGCATTGGACCCTATGGGAAAATGCATTAAACGCCTACTGCTCCGACGTTCAGCGACCGATAACATCCATCTTTACACTGTAAACGGTAATTACATAGGTACATACCTGGGGCAAATAACAGCGCAAATAATTGTCCATGTGCAGAGTAATAAAGGAGCAAACTTTTATGTATGGGCTGCAGTGGAAGTTATTCTTAAAAGGTGACTTTCACGAATCGTTCTGAAACTGTGCTAAAATTACAGATAATTCCCATATATTTCTTGGGAAAAAATCCCAGAAATTCTCCTTTCTCCGTTGTCGAGATATTCGAGGGCAAAGTCGTGCAGTTTACGACTTCCAGGGGCTATAACTCGAAAACTAAAGAACGAGAATTTTTGGCACATATGGGCAATTGAATGTTTATCCCAACCCTCTCATTTGGCACTAGTTTCAGCCCGAATTGTGCAAGTCACCTAAGGTCACGAATCGTCCCGAACGTGTAGCCCAAATTGTGAAAATTTCAAACCGCTACTGCTTGCTTGTATGAGTAGGTAGCCATCTGAAACTTGGCATGTATAAAGGCCATTAACATGTCTACATGCATGCACAATCTTATGTCAACTGATTGCATAACTTGCGAACTATAGGCCATCGAAATTTTTGTAAACAAAAGTTTGTGCGACTTTAGCTCCCAAACGGAATAAAAGCTAAAGCTGAAATAGCCTTCATTCTATTTCACTTATTTGTGTCTACACATGTATATGTTTTGCAGAGACTCAAAGCTCTTGAGAATGGAGAAAATGAGGTGTCAATTTTGCATTGGACCCTATGGGAAAATGCATTAAACGCCTACTGCTCCGACGTTCAGCGACCGATAACATCCATCTTTACACTGTAAACGGTAATTACATAGGTACATGCCTAGGGCAAATAACAGCGCAAATAATTGTCCATGTGCAGAGTAATAAAGGAGCAAACTTTTATGTATGGGCTGCAGTGGAAGTTATTCTTAAAAGGTGACTTTCACGAATCGTTCTGAAACTGTGCTAAAATTACAGATAATTCCCATATATTTCTTGGGAAAAAATCCCAGAAATTCTCCTATCTCCGTTGTCGAGATATTCGAGGGCAAAGTCGTGCAGTTTACGACTTCCAGGGGCTATAACTCGAAAACTAAAGAACGAGAATTTTTGGCACATATGGGCAATTGAATGTTTATCCCAACCCTCTCATTTGGCACTAGTTTCAGCCCGAATTGTGCAAGTCACCTAAGGTCACGAATCGTCCCGAACGTGTAGCCCAAATTGTGAAAATTTCAAACCGCTACTGCTTGCTTGTATGAGTAGGTAGCCATCTGAAACTTGGCATGTATAAAGGCCATTAACATGTCTACATGCATGCACAATCTTATGTCAACTGATTGCATAACTTGCGAACTATAGGCCATCGAAATTTTTGTAAACAAAAGTTTGTGCGACTTTAGCTCCCAAACGGAATAAAAGCTAAAGCTGAAATAGCCTTCATTCTATTTCACTTATTTGTGTCTACACATGTATATGTTTTGCAGAGACTCAAAGCTCTTGAGAATGGAGAAAATGAGGTGTCAATTTTGCATTGGACCCTATGGGAAAATGCATTAAACGCCTACTGCTCCGACGTTCAGCGACCGATAACATCCATCTTTACACTGTAAACGGTAATTACATAGGTACATGCCTGGGGCAAATAACAGCGCAAATAATTGTCCATGTGCAGAGTAATAAAGGAGCAAACTTTTATGTATGGGCTGCAGTGGAAGTTATTCTTAAAAGGTGACTTTCACGAATCGTTCTGAAACTGTGCTAAAATTACAGATAATTCCCATATATTTCTTGGGAAAAAATCCCAGAAATTCTCCTTTCTCCGTTGTCGAGATATTCGAGGGCAAAGTCGTGCAGTTTACGACTTCTAGGGGCTATAACTCGAAAACTAAAGAACGAGAATTTTTGGCACATATGGGCAATTGAATGTATATCCCAACCCTCTCATTTGGCACTAGTTTCAGCCCGAATTGTGCAAGTCACCTAAGGTCACGAATCGTCCCGAACGTGTAGCCCAAATTGTGAAAATTTCAAACCGCTACTGCTTGCTTGTATGAGTAGGTAGCCATCTGAAACTTGGCATGTATAAAGGCCATTATCATGTCTACATGCATGCACAATCTTATGTCAACTGATTGCATAACTTGCGAACTATAGGCCATCGAAATTTTTGTACACAAAAGTTTGTGCGACTTTAGCTCCCAAACGGAATAAAAGCTAAAGCTGAAATAGCCTTCATTCTATTTCACTTATTTGTGTCTACACATGTATATGTTTTGCAGAGACTCAAAGCTCTTGAGAATGGAGAAAATGAGGTGTCAATTTTGCATTGGACCCTATGGGAAAATGCATTAAACGCCTACTGCTCCGACGTTCAGGGACCGATAACATCCATCTTTACACTGTAAATGGTAATTACATAGGTACATGCCTGGGGCAAATAACAGCGCAAATAATTGTCCATGTGCAGAGTAATAAAGGAGCAAACTTTTATGTATGGGCTGCATTGGAAGTTATTCTTAAAAGGTGACTTTCACGAATCGTTCTGAAACTGTGCTAAAATTACAGATAATTCCCATATATTTCTTGGGAAAAAATCCCAGAAATTCTCCTTTCTCCGTTGTCGAGATATTCGAGGGCAAAGTCGTGCAGTTTACGACTTCCAGGGGCTATAACTCGAAAACTAAAGAACGAGAATTTTTGGCACATATGGGCAATTGAATGTTTATCCCAACCCTCTCATTTGGCACTAGTTTCAGCCCGAATTGTGCAAGTCACCTAAGGTCACGAATCGTCCCGAACGTGTAGCCCAAATTGTGAAAATTTCAAACCGCTACTGCTTGCTTGTATGAGTAGGTAGCCATCTGAAACTTGGCATGTATAAAGGCCATTAACATGTCTACATGCATGCACAATCTTATGTCAACTGATTGCATAACTTGCGAACTATAGGCCATCGAAATTTTTGTAAACAAAAGTTTGTGCGACTTTAGCTCCCAAACGGAATAAAAGCTAAAGCTGAAATAGCCTTCATTCTATTTCACTTATTTGTGTCTACACATGTATATGTTTTGCAGAGACTCAAAGCTCTTGAGAATGGAGAAAATGAGGTGTCAATTTTGCATTGGACCCTATGGGAAAGTGCATTAAACGCCTACTGCTCCGACGTTCAGCGACCGATAACATCCATCTTTACACTGTAAACGGTAATTACATAGGTACATGCCTGGGGCAAATAACAGCGCAAATAATTGTCCATGTGCAGAGTAATAAAGGAGCAAACTTTTATGTATGGGCTGCAGTGGAAGTTATTCTTAAAAGGTGACTTTCACGAATCGTTCTGAAACTGTGCTAAAATTACAGATAATTCCCATATATTTCTTGGGAAAAAATCCCAGAAATTCTCCTTTCTCCGTTGTTGAGATATTCGAGGGCAAAGTCGTGCAGTTTACGACTTCTAGGGGCTATAACTCGAAAACTAAAGAACGAGAATTTTTGGCACATATGGGCAATTGAATGTTTATCCCAACCCTCTCATTTGGCACTAGTTTCAGCCCGAATTGTGCAAGTCACCTAAGGTCACGAATCGTCCCGAACGTGTAGCCCAAATTGTGAAAATTTCAAACGGCTACTGCTTGCTTGTATGAGTAGGTAGCCATCTGAAACTTGGCATGTATAAAGGCCATTAACATGTCTACATGCATGCACAATCTTATGTCAACTGATTGCATAACTTGCGAACTATAGGCCATCGAAATTTTTGTAAACAAAAGTTTGTGCGACTTTAGCTCCCAAACGGAATAAAAGCTAAAGCTGAAATAGCCTTCATTCTATTTCACTTATTTGTGTCTACACATGTATATGTTTTGCAGAGACTCAAAGCTCTTGAGAATGGAGAAAATGAGGTGTCAATTTTGCATTGGACCCTATGGGAAAATGCATTAAACGCCTACTGCTCCGACGTTCAGCGACCGATAACATCCATCTTTACACTGTAAACGGTAATTACATAGGTACATGCCTGGGGCAAATAACAGCGCAAATAATTTTCTATGTGCAGAGTAATAAAGGAGCAAACTTTTATGTATGGGCTGCAGTGGAAGTTATTCTTAAAAGGTGACTTTCACGAATCGTTCTGAAACTGTGCTAAAATTACAGATAATTCCCATATATTTCTTGGGAAAAAATCCCAGAAATTCTCCTTTCTCCGTTGTCGAGATATTCGAGGGCAAAGTCGTGCAGTTTACGACTTCCAGGGGCTATAACTCGAAAACTAAAGAACGAGAATTTTTGGCACATATGGGCAATTAAATGTTTATCCCAACCCTCTCATTTGGCACTAGTTTCAGCCCGAATTGTGCAAGTCACCTAAGGTCACGAATCGTCCCGAACGTGTAGCCCAAATTGTGAAAATTTCAAACCGCTACTGCTTGCTTGTATGAGTAGGTAGCCATCTGAAACTTGGCATGTATAAAGGCCATTAACATGTCTACATGCATGTTCAATCTTATGTCAACTGATTGCATAACTTGCGCACTATAGGCCATCGAAATTTTTGTAAACAAAAGTTTGTGCGACTTTAGCTCCCAAACGGAATAAAAGCTAAAGCTGAAATAGCCTTCATTCTATTTCACTTATTTGTGTCTACACATGTATATGTTTTGCAGAGCCTCAAAGCTCTTGAGAATGGAGAAATGAGGTGTCAATTTTGCATTGGACCCTATGGGAAAATGCATTAAACGCCTACTGCTCCGACGTTCAGCGACCGATAACATCCATCTTTACACTGTAAACGGTAATTACATAGGTACATGCCTGGGGCAAATAACAGCGCAAATAATTGTCCATGTGCAGAGTAATAAAGGAGCAAACTTTTATGTATGGGCTGCAGTGGAAGTTATTCTTAAAAGGTGACTTTCACGAATCGTTCTGAAACTGTGCTAAAATTACAGATAATTCCCATATATTTCTTGGGAAAAAATCCCAGAAATTCTCCTTTCTCCGTTGTCGAGATATTCGAGGGCAAAGTCGTGCAGTTTACGACTTCCAGGGGCTATAACTCGAAAACTAAAGAACGAGAATTTTTGGCACATATGGGCAATTGAATGTTTATCCCAACCCTCTCATTTGGCACTAGTTTCAGCCCGAATTGTGCAAGTCACCTAAGGTCACGAATCGTCCCGAACGTGTAGCCCAAATTGTGAAAATTTCAAACGGCTACTGCTTGCTTGTATGAGTAGGTAGCCATCTGAAACTTGGCATGTATAAAGGCCATTAACATGTCTACATGCATGCACAATCTTATGTCAACTGATTGCATAACTTGCGAATTATAGGCCATCGAAATTTTTGTAAACAAAAGTTTGTGCGACTTTAGCTCCCAAACGGAATAAAAGCTAAAGCTGAAATAGCCTTCATTCTATTTCACTTATTTGTGTCTACACATGTATATGTTTTGCAGAGACTCAAAGCTCTTGAGAATGGAGAAAATGAGGTGTCAATTTTGCATTGGACCCTATGGGAAAATGCATTAAACGCCTACTGCTCCGACGTTCAGCGACCGATAACATCCATCTTTACACTGTAAACGGTAATTACATAGGTACATGCCTGGGGCAAATAACAGCGCAAATAATTGTCCATGTGCAGAGTAATAAAGGAGCAAACTTTTATGTATGGGCTGCAGTGGAAGTTATTCTTAAAAGGTGACTTTCACGAATCGTTCTGAAACTGTGCTAAAATTACAGATAATTCCCATATATTTCTTGGGAAAAAATCCCAGAAATTCTCCTTTCTCCGTTGTCGAGATATTCGAGGGCAAAGTCGTGCAGTTTACGACTTCCAGGGGCTATAACTCGAAAACTAAAGAACGAGAATTTTTGGCACATATGGGCAATTGAATGTTTATCCCAACCCTCTCATTTGGCACTAGTTTCAGCCCGAATTGTGCAAGTCACCTAAGGTCACGAATCGTCCCGAACGTGTAGCCCAAATTGTGAAAATTTCAAACGGCTACTGCTTGCTTGTATGAGTAGGTAGCCATCTGAAACTTGGCATGTATAAAGGCCATTAACATGTCTACATGCATGCACAATCTTATGTCAACTGATTGCATAACTTGCGAACTATAGGCCATCGAAATTTTTGTAAACAAAAGTTTGTGCGACTTTAGCTCCCAAACGGAATAAAAGCTAAAGCTGAAATAGCCTTCATTCTATTTCACTTATTTGTGTCTACACATGTTTATGTTTTGCAGAGACTCAAAGCTCTTGAGAATGGAGAAAATGAGGTGTCAATTTTGCATTGGACCCTATGGGAAAATGCATTAAACGCCTACTGCTCCGACGTTCAGCGACCGATAACATCCATCTTTACACTGTAAACGGTAATTACATAGGTACATGCCTGGGGCAAATAAAAGCGAAAATAATTGTCCATGTGCAGAGTAATAAAGGAGCAAACTTTTATGTATTGGCTGCAGTGGAAGTTATTCTTAAAAGGTGACTTTCACGAATCGTTCTGAAACTGTGCTAAAATTACAGATAATTCCCATATATTTCTTGGGAAAAAGTCCCAGAAATTCTCCTTTCTCCGTTGGCGAGATATTAGAGGGCAAAGTCGTGCAGTTTACGACTTCCAGGGGCTATAACTTGAAAACTAAAGAACGAGAATTTTTGGCACATATGGGCAATTGAATGTTTATCCCAACCCTCTCATTTGGCACTAGTTTCAGCCCGAATTGTGCAAGTCACCTAAGGTCACGAATCGTCCCGAACGTGTAGCCCAAATTGTGAAAATTTCAAACCGCTACTGCTTGCTTGTATGAGTAGGTAGCCATCTGAAACTTGGCATGTATAAAGGCCATTAACATGTCTACATGCATGCACAATCTTATGTCAACTGATTGCATAACTTGCGAACTATAGATCATCAAAATTTTTGTAAACAAAAGTTTGTGCGACTTTAGCTCCCAAACGGAATAAAAGCTAAAGCTGAAATAGCCTTCATTCTATTTCACTTATTTGTGTCTACACATGTATATGTTTTGCAGAGACTCAAAGCTCTTGAGAATGGAGAAAATGAGGTGTCAATTTTGCATTGGACCCTATGGGAAAATGCATTAAAGCCTACTGCTCCGACGTTCAGCGACCGATAACATCCATCTTTACACTGTAAACGGTAATTACATAGGTACATGCCTGGGGCAAAAAACAGCGCAAATAATTGTCCATGTGCAGAGTAATAAAGGAGCAAACTTTTATGTATGGGCTGCATTGGAAGTTATTCTTAAAAGGTGACTTTCACGAATCGTTCTGAAACTGTGCTAAAATTACAGATAATTCCCATATATTTCTTGGGAAAAAATCCCAGAAATTCTCCTTTCTCCGTTGTCGAGATATTCGAGGGCAAAGTCGTGCAGTTTACGACTTCCAGGGGCTATAACTCGAAAACTAAAGAACGAGAATTTTTGGCACATATGGGCAATTGAATGTTTATCCCAACCCTCTCATTTGGCACTAGTTTCAGCCCGAATTGTGCAAGTCACCTAAGGTCACGAATCGTCCCGAACGTGTAGCCCAAATTGTGAAAATTTCAAACCGCTACTGCTTGCTTGTATGAGTAGGTAGCCATCTGAAACTTGGCATGTATAAAGGCCATTAACATGTCTACATGCATGCACAATCTTATGTCAACTGATTGCATAACTTGCGAACTATAGGCCATCGAAATTTTTGTAAACAAAAGTTTGTGCGACTTTAGCTCCCAAACGGAATAAAAGCTAAAGCTGAAATAGCCTTCATTCTATTTCACTTATTTGTGTCTACACATGTATATGTTTTGCAGAGACTCAAAGCTCTTGAGAATGGAGAAAATGAGGTGTCAATTTTGCATTGGACCCTATGGGAAAATGCATTAAACGCCTATTGCTCCGACGTTCAGCGACCGATAACATCCATCTTTACACTGTAAACGGTAATTACATAGGTTCATGCCTGGGGCAAATAACAGCGCAAATAATTGTCCATGTGAGAGTAATAAAGGAGCAAACTTTTATGTATGGGCTGCAGTGGAAGTTATTCTTAAAAGGTGACTTTCACGAATCGTTCTGAAACTGTGCTAAAATTACAGATAATTCCCATATATTTCTTGGGAAAAAGTCCCAGAAATTCTCCTTTCTCCGTTGTCGAGATATTCGAGGGCAAAGTCGTGCAGTTTACGACTTCCAGGGGCTATAACTCGAAAACTAAAGAACGAGAATTTTTGGCACATATGGGCAATTAAATGTTTATCCCAACCCTCTCATTTGGCACTAGTTTCAGCCCGAATTGTGCAAGTCACCTAAGGTCACGAATCGTCCCGAACGTGTAGCCCAAATTGTGAAAATTTCAAACCGCTACTGCTTGCTTGTATGAGTAGGTAGCCATCTGAAACTTGGCATGTATAAAGGCCATTAACATGTCTACATGCATGCACAATCTTATGTCAACTGATTGCATAACTTGCGAACTATAGGCCATCGAAATTTTTGTAAACAAAAGTTTGTGCGACTTTAGCTCCCAAACGGAATAAAAGCTAAAGCTGAAATAGCCTTCATTCTATTTCACTTATTTGTGTCTACACATGTATATGTTTTGCAGAGACTCAAAGCTCTTGAGAATGGAGAAAATGAGGTGTCAATTTTGCATTGGACCCTATGGGAAAGTGCATTAAACGCGTACTGCTCCGACGTTCAGCGACCGATAACATCCATCTTTACACTGTAAACGGTAATTACATGGGTTCATGCCTGGGGCAAATAACAGCGCAAATAATTGTCCATGTGCAGAGTAAAAAAGGAGCAAACTTTTATGTATGGGCTGCAGTGGAAGTTATTCTTAAAAGGTGACTTTCACGAATCGTTCTGAAACTGTGCTAAAATTACAGATAATTCCCATATATTTCTTGGGAAAAAATCCCAGAAATTCTCCTTTCTCCGTTGTCGAGATATTCGAGGGCAAAGTCGTGCATTTTACGACTTCCAGGGGCTATAACTCGAAAACTAAAGAACGAGAATTTTTGGCACATATGGGCAATTGAATGTTTATCCCAACCCTCTCATTTGGCACTAGTTTCAGCCCGAATTGTGCAAGTCACCTAAGGTCACGAATCGTCCCGAACGTGTAGCCCAAATTGTGAAAATTTCAAACCGCTACTGCTTGCTTGTATGAGTAGGTAGCCATCTGAAACTTGGCATGTATAAAGGCCATTAACATGTCTACATGCATGCACAACCTTATGTCAACTGACTGCATAACTTGCGAACTATAGGCCATCGAAATTTTTGTAAACAAAAGTTTGTGCGACTTTAGCTCCCAAACGGAATAAAAGCTAAAGCTGAAATAGCCTTCATTCTATTTCACTTATTTGTGTCTACACATGTATATGTTTTGCTGAGACTCAAAGCTCTTGAGAATGGAGAAAATGAGGTGTCAATTTTGCATTGGACCCTATGGGAAAATGCATTAAAGCCTACTGCTCCGACGTTCAGCGACCGATAACATCCATCTTTACACTGTAAACGGTAATTACATAGGTACATGCCTGGGGCAAATAACAGCGCAAATAATTGTCCATGTGCAGAGTAATAAAGGAGCAAACTTTTATGTATGGGCTGCAGTGGAAGTTATTCTTAAAAGGTGACTTTCACGAATCGTTCTGAAACTGTGCTAAAATTACAGATAATTCCCATATATTTCTTGGGAAAAAATCCCAGAAATTCTCCTTTCTCCGTTGTCGAGATATTCGAGGGCAAAGTCGTGCAGTTTACGACTTCCAGGGGCTATAACTCGAAAACTAAAGAACGAGAATTTTTGGCACATATGGGCAATTGAATGTTAATCCCAACCCTCTCATTTGGCACTAGTTTCAGCCCGAATTGTGCAAGTCACCTAAGGTCACGAATCGTCCCGAACGTGTAGCCCAAATTGTGAAAATTTCAAACCGCTACTGCTTGCTTGTATGAGTAGGTAGCCATCTGAAACTTGGCATGTATAAAGGCCATTAACATGTCTACATGCATGCACAATCTTGTGTCAACTGATTGCATAACTTGCGAACTATAGGCCATCGAAATTTTTGTAAACAAAAGTTTGTGCGACTTTAGCTCCCAAACGGAATAAAAGCTAAAGCTGAAATAGCCTTCATTCTATTTCACTTATTTGTGTCTACACATGTATATGTTTTGCAGAGACTCAAAGCTCTTGAGAATGGAGAAAATGAGGTGTCAATTTTGCAATGGACCCTATGGGAAAATGCATTAAACGCCTACTGCTCCGACGTTCAGCGACCGATAACATCCATCTTTACACTGTAAACGGTAATTACATAGGTACATGCCTGGGGCAAATAACAGCGCAAATAATTGTCCATGTGCAGAGTAATAAAGGAGCAAACTTTTATGTATGGGCTGCAGTGGAAGTTATTCTTAAAAGGTGACTTTCACGAATCGTTCTGAAACTGTGCTAAAATTACAGATAATTCCCATATATTTCTTGGGAAAAAATCCCAGAAATTCTCCTTTCTCCGTTGTCGAGATATTCGAGGGCAAAGTCGTGCAGTTTACGACTTCCAGGGGCTATAACTCGAAAACTAAAGAACGAGAATTTTTGGCACATATGGGCAATTGAATGTTTATCCCAACCCTCTCATTTGGCACTAGTTTCAGCCCGAATTGTGCAAGTCACCTAAGGTCACGAATCGTCCCGAACGTGTAGCCCAAATTGTGAAAATTTCAAACCGCTACTGCTTGCTTGTATGAGTAGGTAGCCATCTGAAACTTGGCATGTATAAAGGCCATTAACATGTCTACATGCATGCACAATCTTATGTCAACTGATTGCATAACTTGCGAACTATAGGCCATCGAAATTTTTGTAAACAAAAGTTTGTGCGACTTTAGCTCCCAAACGGAATAAAAGCTAAAGCTGAAATAGCCTTCATTCTATTTCACTTATTTGTGTCTACACATGTATATGTTTTGCAGAGACTCAAAGCTCTTGAGAATGGAGAAAATGAGGTGTCAATTTTGCAATGGACCCTATGGGAAAATGCATTAAACGCCTACTGCTCCGACGTTCAGCGACCGATAACATCCATCTTTACACTGTAAACGGTAATTACATAGGTACATGCCTGGGGCAAATAACAGCGCAAATAATTGTCCATGTGCAGAGTAATAAAGGAGCAAACTTTTATGTATGGGCTGCAGTGGAAGTTATTCTTAAAAGGTGACTTTCACGAATCGTTCTGAAACTGTGCTAAAATTACAGATAATTCCCATATATTTCTTGGGAAAAAATCCCAGAAATTCTCCTTTCTCCGTTGTCGAGATATTCGAGGGCAAAGTCGTGCAGTTTACGACTTCCAGGGGCTATAACTCGAAAACTAAAGAACGAGAATTTTTGGCACATATGGGCAATTGAATGTTTATCCCAACCCTCTCATTTGGCACTAGTTTCAGCCCGAATTGTGCAAGTCACCTAAGGTCACGAATCGTCCCGAACGTGTAGCCCAAATTGTGAAAATTTCAAACCGCTACTGCTTGCTTGTATGAGTAGGTAGCCATCTGAAACTTGGCATGTATAAAGGCCATTAACATGTCTACATGCATGCACAATCTTATGTCAACTGATTGCATAACTTGCGAACTATAGGCCATCGAAATTTTTGTAAACAAAAGTTTGTGCGACTTTAGCTCCCAAACGGAATAAAAGCTAAAGCTGAAATAGCCTTCATTCTATTTCACTTATTTGTGTCTACACATGTATATGTTTTGCAGAGACTCAAAGCTCTTGAGAATGGAGAAAATGAGGTGTCAATTTTGCATTGGACCCTATGGGAAAATGCATTAAACGCCTACTGCTCCGACGTTCAGCGACCGATAACATCCATCTTTATACTGTAAACGGTAATTACATAGGTACATGCCTGGGGCAAATAACAGCGCAAATAATTGTCCATGTGCAGAGTAATAAAGGAGCAAACTTTTATGTATGGGTTGCAGTGGAAGTTATTCTTAAAAGGTGACTTTCACGAATCGTTCTGAAACTGTGCTAAAATTACAGATAATTCCCATATATTTCTTGGGAAAAAATCCCAGAAATTCTCCTTTCTCCGTTGTCGAGATATTCGAGGGCAAAGTCGTGCAGTTTACGACTTCCAGGGGCTATAACTCGAAAACTAAAGAACGAGAATTTTTGGCACATATGGGCAATTGAATGTTTATCCCAACCCTCTCATTTGGCACTAGTTTCAGCCCGAATTGTGCAAGTCACCTAAGGTCACGAATCGTCCCGAACGTGAAGCCCAAATTGTGAAAATTTCAAACCGCTACTGCTTGCTTGTATGAGTAGGTAGCCATCTGAAACTTGGCATGTATAAAGGCCATTAACATGTCTACATGCATGCACAATCTTATGTCAACTGATTGCATAACTTGCGAACTATAGGCCATCGAAATTTTTGTAAACAAAAGTTTGTGCGACTTTAGCTCCCAAACGGAATAAAAGCTAAAGCTGAAATAGCCTTCATTCTATTTCACTTATTTGTGTCTACACATGTATATGTTTTGCAGAGACTCAAAGCTCTTGAGAATGGAGAAAATGAGGTGTCAATTTTGCATTGGACCCTATGGGAAAGTGCATTAAACGCGTACTGCTCCGACGTTCAGCGACCGATAACATCCATCTTTACACTGTAAACGGTAATTACATAGGTTCATGCCTGGGGCAAATAACAGCGCAAATAATTGTCCATGTGCAGAGTAATAAAGGAGCAAACTTTTATGTATGGGCTGCAGTGGAAGTTATTCTTAAAAGGTGACTTTCACGAATCGTTCTGAAACTGTGCTAAAATTACAGATAATTCCCATATATTTCTTGGGAAAAAATCCCAGAAATTCTCCTTTCTCCGTTGTCGAGATATTCGAGGGCAAAGTCGTGCATTTTACGACTTCCAGGGGCTATAACTCGAAAACTAAAGAACGAGAATTTTTGGCACATATGGGCAATTGAATGTTTATCCCAACCCTCTCATTTGGCACTAGTTTCAGCCCGAATTGTGCAAGTCACCTAAGGTCACGAATCGTCCCGAACGTGTAGCCCAAATTGTGAAAATTTCAAACCGCTACTGCTTGCTTGTATGAGTAGGTAGCCATCTGAAACTTGGCATGTATAAAGGCCATTAACATGTCTACATGCATGCACAATCTTATGTCAACTGATTGCATAACTTGCGAACTATAGGCCATCGAAATTTTTGTAAACAAAAGTTTGTGCGACTTTAGCTCCCAAACGGAATAAAAGCTAAAGCTGAAATAGCCTTCATTCTATTTCACTTATTTGTGTCTACACATGTATATGTTTTGCAGAGACTCAAAGCTCTTGAGAATGGAGAAAATGAGGTGTCAATTTTGCATTGGACCCTATGGGAAAATGCATTAAACGCCTACTGCTCCGACGTTCAGCGACCGATAACATCCATCTTTACACTGTAAACGGTAATTACATAGGTACATGCCTGGGGCAAATAATTGTCCATGTGCAGAGTAATAAAGGAGCAAACTTTTATGTATGGGCTGCAGTGGAAGTTATTCTTAAAAGGTGACTTTCACGAATCGTTCTGAAACTGTGCTAAAATTACAGATAATTCCCATATATTTCTTGGGAAAAAATCCCAGAAATTCTCCTTTCTCCGTTGTCGAGATATTCGAGGGCAAAGTCGTGCAGTTTACGACTTCCAGGGGCTATAACTCGAAAACTAAAGAACGAGAATTTTTGGCACATATGGGCAATTCAATGTTTATCCCAACCCTCTCATTTGGCACTAGTTTCAGCCCGAATTGTGCAAGTCACCTAAGGTCACGAATCGTCCCGAACGTGTAGCCCAAATTGTGAAAATTTCAAACCGCTACTGCTTGCTTGTATGAGTAGGTAGCCATCTGAAACTTGGCATGTATAAAGGCCATTAACATGTCTACATGCATGCACAATCTTATGTCAACTGATTGCATAACTTGCGAACTATAGGCCATCGAAATTTTTGTAAACAAAAGTTTGTGCGACTTTAGCTCCCAAACAGAATAAAAGCTAAAGCTGAAATAGCCTTCATTCTATTTCACTTATTTGTGTCTACACATGTATATGTTTTGCAGAGACTCAAAGCTCTGGAGAATGGAGAAAATGAGGTGTCAATTTTGCATTGGACCCTATGTGAAAATGCATTAAACGCCTATTGCTCCGACGTTCAGCGACCGATAACATCCATCTTTACACTGTAAACGGTAATTACATAGGTACATGCCTGGGGCAAATAACAGCGCAAATAATTGTCCATGTGCAGAGTAATAAAGGAGCAAACTTTTATGTATGGGCTGCAGTGGAAGTTATTCTTAAAAGGTGACTTTCACAAATCGTTCTGAAACTGTGCTAAAATTACAGATAATTCCCATATATTTCTTGGGAAAAAATCCCAGAAATTCTCCTTTCTCCGTTGTCGAGATATTCGAGGGCAAAGTCGTGCAGTTTACGACTTCCAGGGGCTATAACTCGAAAACTAAAGAACGAGAATTTTTGGCACATATGGGCAATTCAATGTTTATCCCAACCCTCTCATTTGGCACTAGTTTCAGCCCGAATTGTGCAAGTCACCTAAGGTCACGAATCGTCCCGAACGTGTAGCCCAAATTGTGAAAATTTCAAACCGCTACTGCTTGCTTGTATGAGTAGGTAGCCATCTGAAACTTGGCATGTATAAAGGCCATTAACATGTCTACATGCATGCACAATCTTATGTCAACTGATTGCATAACTTGCGAACTATAGGCCATCGAAATTTTTGTAAACAAAAGTTTGTGCGACTTTAGCTCCCAAACGGAATAAAAGCTAAAGCTGAAATAGCCTTCATTCTATTTCACTTATTTGTGTCTACACATGTATATGTTTTGCAGAGACTCAAAGCTCTTGAGAATGGAGAAAATGAGGTGTCAATTTTGCATTGGACCCTATGGGAAAGTGCATTAAACGCCTACTGCTCCGACGTTCAGCGACCGATAACATCCATCTTTACACTGTAAACGGTAATTACATAGGTACATGCCTGGGGCAAATAACAGCGCAAATTATTGTCCATGTGCAGAGTAATAAAGGAGCAAACTTTTATGTATGGGCTGCAGTGGAAGTTATTCTTAAAAGGTGACTTTCACGAATCGTTCTGAAACTGTGCTAAAATTACAGATAATTCCCATATATTTCTTGGGAAAAAATCCCAGAAATTCTCCTTTCTCCGTTGTCGAGATATTCGAGGGCAAAGTCGTGCAGTTTACGACTTCCAGGGGCTATAACTCGAAAACTAAAGAACGAGAATTTTTGGCACATATGGGCAATTGAATGTTTATCCCAACCCTCTCATTTGGCACTAGTTTCAGCCCGAATTGTGCAAGTCACCTAAGGTCACGAATCGTCCCGAACGTGTAGCCCAAATTGTGAAAATTTCAAACCGCTACTGCTTGCTTGTATGAGTAGGTAGCCATCTGAAACTTGGCATGTATAAAGGCCATTAACATGTCTACATGCATGCACAATCTTATGTCAACTGATTGCATAACTTGCGAACTATAGGCCATCGAAATTTTTGTAAACAAAAGTTTGTGCGACTTTAGCTCCCAAACGGAATAAAAGCTAAAGCTGAAATAGCCTTCATTCTATTTCACTTATTTGTGTCTACACATGTATATGTTTTGCAGAGACTCAAAGCTCTGGAGAATGGAGAAAATGAGGTGTCAATTTTGCATTGGACCCTATGGGAAAATGCATTAAACGCCTACTGCTCCGACGTTCAGCGACCGATAACATCCATCTTTACACTGTAAACGGTAATTACATAGGTACATGCCTGGGGCAAATAACAGCGCAAACAATTGTCCATGTGCAGAGTAATAAAGGAGCAAACTTTTATGTGTGGGCTGCAGTGGAAGTTATTCTTAAAAGGTGACTTTCACGAATCGTTCTGAAACTGTGCTAAAATTACAGATAATTCCCATATATTTCTTGGGAAAAAATCCCAGAAATTCTCCTGTCTCCGTTGTCGAGATATTCGAGGGCAAAGTCGTGCAGTTTACGACTTCCAGGGGCTATAACTCGAAAACTAAAGAACGAGAATTTTTGGCACATATGGGCAATTGAATGTTTATCCCAACCCTCTCATTTGGCACTAGTTTCAGCCCGAATTGTGCAAGTCACCTAAGGTCACGAATCGTCCCGAACGTGTAGCCCAAATTGTGAAAATTTCAAACCGCTACTGCTTGCTTGTATGAGTAGGTAGCCATCTGAAACTTGGCATGTATAAAGGCCATTAACATGTCTACATGCATGCACAATCTTATGTCAACTGATTGCATAACTTGCGAACTATAGGCCATCGAAATTTTTGTAAACAAAAGTTTGTGCGACTTTAGCTCCCAAACGGAATAAAAGCTAAAGCTGAAATAGCCTTCATTCTATTTCACTTATTTGTGTCTACACATGTATATGTTTTGCAGAGACTCAAAGCTCTTGAGAATGGAGAAAATGAGGTGTCAATTTTGCATTGGACCCTATGGGAAAATGCATTAAACGCCTACTGCTCCGACGTTCAGCGACCGATAACATCCATCTTTACACTGTAAACGGTAATTACATAGGTACATGCCTGGGGCAAATAACAGCGCAAGTAATTGTCCATGTGCAGAGTAATAAAGGAGCAAACTTTTATGTATGGGCTGCAGTGGAAGTTATTCTTAAAAGGTGACTTTCACGAATCGTTCTGAAACTGTGCTTAAAGTACGGATAATTCCCATATATTTCTTGGGAAAAAATCCCAGAAAGTCCTTTCTCCGTTGTCGAGATATTCGAGGGCAAAGTCGTGCAGTTTACGACTTCCAGGGGCTATAACTCGAAAACTAAAGAACGAGAATTTTTGGCACATATGGGCAATTGAATGTTTATCCCAACCCTCTCATTTGGCACAAGTTTCAGCCCGAATTGTGCAAGCCACCTAAGGTCACGAATCGTCCCGAACGTGTAGCCCAAATTGTGAAAATTTCAAACCGCTACTGCTTGCTTGTATGAGTAGGTAGCCATCTGAAACTTGGCATGTATAAAGGCCATTAACATGTCTACATGCATGCACAATCGTATGTCAACTGATTGCATAACTTGCGAACTATAGGCCATCGAAATTTTTGTAAACAAAAGTTTGTGCGACTTTAGCTCCCAAACGGAATAAAAGCTAAAGCTGAAATAGCCTTCATTCTATTTCACTTATTTGTGTCTACACATGTATATGTTTTGCAGAGACTAAAAGCTCTTGAGAATGGAGAAAATGAGGTGTCAATTTTGCATTGGACCCTATGGGAAAATGCATTAAACGCCTACTGCTCCGACGTTCAGCGACCGATAACATCCATCTTTACACTGTAAATGGTAATTACATAGGTACATGCCTGGGGCAAATAACAGCGCAAATAATTGTCCATGTGCAGAGTAATAAAGGAGCAAACTTTTATGTATGGGCTGCAGTGGAAGTTATTCTTAAAAGGTGACTTTCACGAATCGTTCTGAAACTGTGCTAAAATTACAGATAATTCCCATATATTTCTTGGGAAAAAATCCCAGAAATTCTCCTTTCTCCGTTGTCGAGATATTCGAGGGCAAAGTCGTGCAGTTTACGACTTCCAGGGGCTATAACTCGAAAACTAAAGAACGAGAATTTTTGGCACATATGGGCAATTGAATGTTTATCCCAACCCTCTCATTTGGCACTAGTTTCAGCCCGAATTGTGCAAGTCACCTAAGGTCACGAATCGTCCCGAACGTGTAGCCCAAATTGTGAAAATTTCAAACCGCTACTGCTTGCTTGTATGAGTAGGTAGCCATCTGAAACTTGGCATGTATAAAGGCCATTAACATGTCTACATGCATGCACAATCTTATGTCAACTGATTGCATAACTTGCGAACTATAGGCCATCGAAATTTTTGTAAACAAAAGTTTGTGCGACTTTAGCTCCCAAACGGAATAAAAGCTAAAGCTGAAATAGCCTTCATTCTATTTCACTTATTTGTGTCTACACATGTATATGTTTTGCAGAGACTCAAAGCTCTGGAGAATGGAGAAAATGAGGTGTCAATTTTGCATTGGACCCTATGGGAAAATGCATTAAACGCCTATTGCTCCGACGTTCAGCGACCGATAACATCCATCTTTACACTGTAAACGGTAATTACATAGGTACATGCCTGGGGCAAATAACAGCGCAAATAATTGTCCATGTGCAGAGTAATAAAGGAGCAAACTTTTATGTATGGGCTGCAGTGGAAGTTATTCTTAAAAGGTGACTTTCACAAATCGTTCTGAAACTGTGCTAAAATTACAGATAATTCCCATATATTTCTTGGGAAAAAATCCCAGAAATTCTCCTTTCTCCGTTGTCGAGATATTCGAGGGCAAAGTCGTGCAGTTTACGACTTCCAGGGGCTATAACTCGAAAACTAAAGAACGAGAATTTTTGGCACATATGGGCAATTGAATGTTTATCCCAACCCTCTCATTTGGCACTAGTTTCAGCCCGAATTGTGCAAGTCACCTAAGGTCACGAATCGTCCCGAACGTGTAGCCCAAATTGTGAAAATTTCAAACCGCTACTGCTTGCTTGTATGAGTAGGTAGCCATCTGAAACTTGGCATGTATAAAGGCCATTAACATGTCTACATGCATGCACAATCTTATGTCAACTGATTGCATAACTTGCGAACTATAGGCCATCGAAATTTTTGTAAACAAAAGTTTGTGCGACTTTAGCTCCCAAACGGAATAAAAGCTAAAGCTGAAATAGCCTTCATTCTATTTCACTTATTTGTGTCTACACATGTATATGTTTTGCAGAGACTCAAAGCTCTTGAGAATGGAGAAAATGAGGTGTCAATTTTGCATTGGACCCTATGGGAAAGTGCATTAAACGCCTACTGCTCCGACGTTCAGCGACCGATAACATTCATCTTTACACTGTAAACGGTAATTACATAGGTACATGCCTGGGGCAAATAACAGCGCAAATTATTGTCCATGTGCAGAGTAATAAAGGAGCAAACTTTTATGTATGGGCTGCAGTGGAAGTTATTCTTAAAAGGTGACTTTCACGAATCGTTCTGAAACTGTGCTAAAATTACAGATAATTCCCATATATTTCTTGGGAAAAAATCCCAGAAATTCTCCTTTCTCCGTTGTCGAGATATTCGAGGGCAAAGTCGTGCAGTTTACGACTTCCAGGGGCTATAACTCGAAAACTAAAGAACGAGAATTTTTGGCACATATGGGCAATTGAATGTTTATCCCAACCCTCTCATTTGGCACTAGTTTCAGCCCGAATTGTGCAAGTCACCTAAGGTCACGAATCGTCCCGAACGTGTAGCCCAAATTGTGAAAATTTCAAACCGCTACTGCTTGCTTGTATGAGTAGGTAGCCATCTGAAACTTGGCATGTATAAAGGCCATTAACATGTCTACATGCATGCACAATCTTATGTCAACTGATTGCATAACTTGCGAACTATAGGCCATCGAAATTTTTGTAAACAAAAGTTTGTGCGACTTTAGCTCCCAAACGGAATAAAAGCTAAAGCTGAAATAGCCTTCATTCTATTTCACTTATTTGTGTCTACACATGTATATGTTTTGCAGAGACTCAAAGCTCTGGAGAATGGAGAAAATGAGGTGTCAATTTTGCATTGGACCCTATGGGAAAATGCATTAAACGCCTACTGCTCCGACGTTCAGCGACCGATAACATCCATCTTTACACTGTAAACGGTAATTACATAGGTACATGCCTGGGGCAAATAACAGCGCAAACAATTGTCCATGTGCAGAGTAATAAAGGAGCAAACTTTTATGTGTGGGCTGCAGTGGAAGTTATTCTTAAAAGGTGACTTTCACGAATCGTTCTGAAACTGTGCTAAAATTACAGATAATTCCCATATATTTCTTGGGAAAAAATCCCAGAAATTCTCCTGTCTCCGTTGTCGAGATATTCGAGGGCAAAGTCGTGCAGTTTACGACTTCCAGGGGCTATAACTCGAAAACTAAAGAACGAGAATTTTTGGCACATATGGGCAATTGAATGTTTATCCCAACCCTCTCATTTGGCACTAGTTTCAGCCCGAATTGTGCAAGTCACCTAAGGTCACGAATCGTCCCGAACGTGTAGCCCAAATTGTGAAAATTTCAAACCGCTACTGCTTGCTTGTATGAGTAGGTAGCCATCTGAAACTTGGCATGTATAAAGGCCATTAACATGTCTACATGCATGCACAATCTTATGTCAACTGATTGCATAACTTGCGAACTATAGGCCATCGAAATTTTTGTAAACAAAAGTTTGTGCGACTTTAGCTCCCAAACGGAATAAAAGCTAAAGCTGAAATAGCCTTCATTCTATTTCACTTATTTGTGTCTACACATGTATATGTTTTGCAGAGACTCAAAGCTCTTGAGAATGGAGAAAATGAGGTGTCAATTTTGCATTGGACCCTATGGGAAAATGCATTAAACGCCTACTGCTCCGACGTTCAGCGACCGATAACATCCATCTTTACACTGTAAACGGTAATTACATAGGTACATGCCTGGGGCAAATAACAGCGCAAGTAATTGTCCATGTGCAGAGTAATAAAGGAGCAAACTTTTATGTATGGGCTGCAGTGGAAGTTATTCTTTAAAGGTGACTTTCACGAATCGTTCTGAAACTGTGCTAAAAGTACAGATAATTCCCATATATTTCTTGGGAAAAAATCCCAGAAAGTCCTTTCTCCGTTGTCGAGATATTCGAGGGCAAAGTCGTGCAGTTTACGACTTCCAGGGGCTATAACTCGAAAACTAAAGAACGAGAATTTTTGGCACATATGGGCAATTGAATGTTTATCCCAACCCTCTCATTTGGCACTAGTTTCAGCCCGAATTGTGCAAGCCACCTAAGGTCACGAATCGTCCCGAACGTGTAGCCCAAATTGTGAAAATTTCAAACCGCTACTGCTTGCTTGTATGAGTAGGTAGCCATCTGAAACTTGGCATGTATAAAGGCCATTAACATGTCTACATGCATGCACAATCGTATGTCAACTGATTGCATAACTTGCGAACTATAGGCCATCGAAATTTTTGTAAACAAAAGTTTGTGCGACTTTAGCTCCCAAACGGAATAAAAGCTAAAGCTGAAATAGCCTTCATTCTATTTCACTTATTTGTGTCTACACATGTATATGTTTTGCAGAGACTAAAAGCTCTTGAGAATGGAGAAAATGAGGTGTCAATTTTGCATTGGACCCTATGGGAAAATGCATTAAACGCCTACTGCTCCGACGTTCAGCGACCGATAACATCCATCTTTACACTGTAAATGGTAATTACATAGGTACATGCCTGGGGCAAATAACAGCGCAAATAATTGTCCATGTGCAGAGTAATAAAGGAGCAAACTTTTATGTATGGGCTGCAGTGGAAGTTATTCTTAAAAGGTGACTTTCACGAATCGTTCTGAAACTGTGCTAAAATTACAGATAATTCCCATATATTTCTTGGGAAAAAATCCCAGAAATTCTCCTTTCTCCGTTGTCGAGATATTCGAGGGCAAAGTCGTGCAGTTTACGACTTCCAGGGGCTATAACTCGAAAACTAAAGAACGAGAATTTTTGGCACATATGGGCAATTGAATGTTTATCCCAACCCTCTCATTTGGCACTAGTTTCAGCCCGAATTGTGCAAGTCACCTAAGGTCACGAATCGTCCCGAACGTGTAGCCCAAATTGTGAAAATTTCAAACCGCTACTGCTTGCTTGTATGAGTAGGTAGCCATCTGAAACTTGGCATGTATAAAGGCCATTAACATGTCTACATGCATGCACAATCTTATGTCAACTGATTGCATAACTTGCGAACTATAGGCCATCGAAATTTTTGTAAACAAAAGTTTGTGCGACTTTAGCTCCCAAACGGAATAAAAGCTAAAGCTGAAATAGCCTTCATTCTATTTCACTTATTTGTGTCTACACATGTATATGTTTTGCAGAGACTCAAAGCTCTGGAGAATGGAGAAAATGAGGTGTCAATTTTGCATTGGACCCTATGGGAAAATGCATTAAACGCCTATTGCTCCGACGTTCAGCGACCGATAACATCCATCTTTACACTGTAAACGGTAATTACATAGGTACATGCCTGGGGCAAATAACAGCGCAAATAATTGTCCATGTGCAGAGTAATAAAGGAGCAAACTTTTATGTATGGGCTGCAGTGGAAGTTATTCTTAAAAGGTGACTTTCACAAATCGTTCTGAAACTGTGCTAAAATTACAGATAATTCCCATATATTTCTTGGGAAAAAATCCCAGAAATTCTCCTTTCTCCGTTGTCGAGATATTCGAGGGCAAAGTCGTGCAGTTTACGACTTCCAGGGGCTATAACTCGAAAACTAAAGAACGAGAATTTTTGGCACATATGGGCAATTGAATGTTTATCCCAACCCTCTCATTTGGCACTAGTTTCAGCCCGAATTGTGCAAGTCACCTAAGGTCACGAATCGTCCCGAACGTGTAGCCCAAATTGTGAAAATTTCAAACCGCTACTGCTTGCTTGTATGAGTAGGTAGCCATCTGAAACTTGGCATGTATAAAGGCCATTAACATGTCTACATGCATGCACAATCTTATGTCAACTGATTGCATAACTTGCGAACTATAGGCCATCGAAATTTTTGTAAACAAAAGTTTGTGCGACTTTAGCTCCCAAACGGAATAAAAGCTAAAGCTGAAATAGCCTTCATTCTATTTCACTTATTTGTGTCTACACATGTATATGTTTTGCAGAGACTCAAAGCTCTTGAGAATGGAGAAAATGAGGTGTCAATTTTGCATTGGACCCTATGGGAAAGTGCATTAAACGCCTACTGCTCCGACGTTCAGCGACCGATAACATTCATCTTTACACTGTAAACGGTAATTACATAGGTACATGCCTGGGGCAAATAACAGCGCAAATTATTGTCCATGTGCAGAGTAATAAAGGAGCAAACTTTTATGTATGGGCTGCAGTGGAAGTTATTCTTAAAAGGTGACTTTCACAAATCGTTCTGAAACTGTGCTAAAATTACAGATAATTCCCATATATTTCTTGGGAAAAAATCCCAGAAATTCTCCTTTCTCCGTTGTCGAGATATTCGAGGGCAAAGTCGTGCAGTTTACGACTTCCAGGGGCTATAACTCGAAAACTAAAGAACGAGAATTTTTGGCACATATGGGCAATTGAATGTTTATCCCAACCCTCTCATTTGGCACTAGTTTCAGCCCGAATTGTGCAAGTCACCTAAGGTCACGAATCGTCCCGAACGTGTAGCCCAAATTGTGAAAATTTCAAACCGCTACTGCTTGCTTGTATGAGTAGGTAGCCATCTGAAACTTGGCATGTATAAAGGCCATTAACATGTCTACATGCATGCACAATCTTATGTCAACTGATTCCATAACTTGCGAACTATAGGCCATCGAAATTTTTGTAAACAAAAGTTTGTGCGACTTTAGCTCCCAAACGGAATAAAAGCTAAAGCTGAAATAGCCTTCATTCTATTTCACTTATTTGTGTCTACACATGTATATGTTTTGCAGAGACTCAAAGCTCTGGAGAATGGAGAAAATGAGGTGTCAATTTTGCATTGGACCCTATGGGAAAATGCATTAAACGCCTATTGCTCCGACGTTCAGCGACCGATAACATCCATCTTTACACTGTAAACGGTAATTACATAGGTACATGCCTGGGGCAAATAACAGCGCAAATAATTGTCCATGTGCAGAGTAATAAAGGAGCAAACTTTTATGTATGGGCTGCAGTGGAAGTTATTCTTAAAAGGTGACTTTCACGAATCGTTCTGAAACTGTGCTAAAATTACAGATAATTCCCATATATTTCTTGGGAAAAAATCCCAGAAATTCTCCTTTCTCCGTTGTCGAGATATTCGAGGGCAAAGTCGTGCAGTTTACGACTTCCAGGGGCTATAACTCGAAAACTAAAGAACGGGAATTTTTGGCACATATGGGCAATTGAATGTTTATCCCAACCCTCTCATTTGGCACTAGTTTCAGCCCGAATTGTGCAAGTCACCTAAGGTCACGAATCGTCCCGAACGTGTAGCCCAAATTGTGAAAATTTCAAACCGCTACTGCTTGCTTGTATGAGTAGGTAGCCATCTGAAACTTGGCATGTATAAAGGCCATTAACATGTCTACATGCATGCACAATCTTATGTCAACTAATTGCATAACTTGCGAACTATAGGCCATCGAAATTTTTGTAAACAAAAGTTTGTGCGACTTTAGCTCCCAAACGGAATAAAAGCTAAAGCTGAAATAGCCTTCATTCTATTTCACTTATTTGTGTCTACACATGTATATGCTTTGCAGAGACTCAAAGCTCTGGAGAATGGAGAAAATGAGGTGTCAATTTTGCATTGGACCCTATGGGAAAATGCATTAAACGCCTACTGCTCCGACGTTCATCGACCGATAACATCCATCTTTACACTGTAAACGGTAATTACATAGGTACATGCCTGGGGCAAATAACAGCGCAAATAATTGCCCATGTGCAGAGTAATAAAGGAGCAAACTTTTATGTATGGGCTGCAGTGGAAGTTATTCTTAAAAGGTGACTTTCACGAATCGTTCTGAAACTGTGCTAAAATTACAGATAATTCCCATATATTTCTTGGGAAAAAATCCCAGAAAGTCCTTTCTCCGTTGTCGAGATATTCGAGGGCAAAGTCGTGCAGTTTACGACTTCCAGGGGCTATAACTCGAAAACTAAAGAACGAGAATTTTTGGCACATATGGGCAATTGAATGTTTATCCCAACACTCTCATTTGGCACTAGTTTCAGCCCGAATTGTGCAAGCCACCTAAGGTCACGAATCGTCCCGAACGTGTAGCCCAAATTGTGAAAATTTCAAACCGCTACTGCTTGCTTGTATGAGTAGGTAGCCATCTGAAACTTGGCATGTATAAAGGCCATTAACATGTCTACATGCATGCACAATCGTATGTCAACTGATTGCATAACTTGCGAACTATAGGCCATCGAAATTTTTGTAAACAAAAGTTTGTGCGACTTTAGCTCCCAAACGGAATAAAAGCTAAAGCTGAAATAGCCTTCATTCTATTTCACTTATTTGTGTCTACACATGTATATGTTTTGCAGAGACTAAAAGCTCTTGAGAATGGAAAAAATGAGGTGTCAATTTTGCATTGGACCCTATGGGAAAATGAATTAAACGCCTACTGCTCCGACGTTCAGCGACCGATAACATCCATCTTTACACTGTAAACGGTAATTACATAGGTACATGCCTGGGGCAAATAACAGCGCAAATAATTGTCCATGTGCAGAGTAATAAAGGAGCAAACTTTTATGTATGGGCTGCAGTGGAAGTTATTCTTAAAAGGTGACTTTCACGAATCGTTCTGAAACTGTGCTAAAATTACAGATAATTCCCATATATTTCTTGGGAAAAAATCCCAGAAATTCTCCTTTCTCCGTTGACGAGATATTCGAGGGCAAAGTCGTGCAGTTTACGACTTCCAGGGGCTATAACTCGAAAACTAAAGAACGAGAATTTTTGGCACATATGGGCAATTGAATGTTTATCCCAACCCTCTTATTTGGCACTAGTTTCAGCCCGAATTGTGCAAGTCACCTAAGGTCACGAATCGTCCCGAACGTGTAGCCCAAATTGTGAAAATTTCAAACCGCTACTGCTTGCTTGTATGAGTAGGTAGCCATCTGAAACTTGGCATGTATAAAGGCCATTAACATGTCTACATGCATGCACAATCTTATGTCAACTGATTGCATAACTTGCGAACTATAGGCCATCGAAATTTTTGTAAACAAAAGTTTGTGCGACTTTAGCTCCCAAACGGAATAAAAGCTAAAGCTGAAATAGCCTTCATTCTATTTCACTTATTTGTGTCTACACATGTATATGTTTTGCAGAGACTCAAAGCTCTGGAGAATGGAGAAAATGAGGTGTCAATTTTGCATTGGACCCTATGGGAAAATGCATTAAACGCCTATTGCTCCGACGTTCAGCGACCGATAACATCCATCTTTACACTGTAAACGGTAATTACATAGGTACATGCCTGGGGCAAATAACAGCGCAAATAATTGTCCATGTGCAGAGTAATAAAGGAGCAAACTTTTATGTATGGGCTGCAGTGGAAGTTATTCTTAAAAGGTGACTTTCACGAATCGTTCTGAAACTGTGCTAAAATTACAGATAATTCCCATATATTTCTTGGGAAAAAATCCCAGAAATTCTCCTTTCTCCGTTGTCGAGATATTCGAGGGCAAAGTCGTGCAGTTTACGACTTCCAGGGGCTATAACTCGAAAACTAAAGAACGAGAATTTTTGGCACATATGGGCAATTGAATGTTTATCCCAACCCTCTCATTTGGCACTAGTTTCAGCCCGAATTGTGCAAGTCACCTAAGGTCACGAATCGTCCCGAACGTGTAGCCCAAATTGTGAAAATTTCAAACCGCTACTGCTTGCTTGTATGAGTAGGTAGCCATCTGAAACTTGGCATGTATAAAGGCCATTAACATGTCTACATGCATGCACAATCTTATGTCAACTGATTGCATAACTTGCGAACTATAGGCCATCGAAATTTTTGTAAACAAAAGTTTGTGCGACTTTAGCTCCCAAACGGAATAAAAGCTAAAGCTGAAATAGCCTTCATTCTATTTCACTTATTTGTGTCTACACATGTATATGTTTTGCAGAGACTCAAAGCTCTTGAGAATGGAGAAAATGAGGTGTCAATTTTGCATTGGACCCTATGGGAAAGTGCATTAAACGCCTACTGCTCCGACGTTCAGCGACCGATAACATCCATCTTTACACTGTAAACGGTAATTACATAGGTACATGCCTGGGGCAAATAACAGCGCAAATAATTGTCCATGTGCAGAGTAATAAAGGAGCAAACTTTTATGTATGGGCTGCAGTGGAAGTTATTCTTAAAAGGTGACTTTCACGAATCGTTCTGAAACTGTGCTAAAATTACAGATAATTCCCATATATTTCTTGGGAAAAAATCCCAGAAATTCTCCTTTCTCCGTTGTCGAGATATTCGAGGGCAAAGTCGTGCAGTTTACGACTTCCAGGGGCTATAACTCGAAAACTAAAGAACGAGAATTTTTGGCACATATGGGCAATTGAATGTTTATCCCAACCCTCTCATTTGGCACTAGTTTCAGCCCGAATTGTGCAAGTCACCTAAGGTCACGAATCGTCCCGAACGTGTAACCCAAATTGTGAAAAATTCAAACCGCTACTGCTTGCTTGTATGAGTAGGTAGCCATCTGAAACTTGGCATGTATAAAGGCCATTAACATGTCTACATGCATGCACAATCTTATGTCAACTGATTGCATAACTTGCGAACTATTGGCCATCGAAGTTTTTGTAAACAAAAGTTTGTGCGACTTTAGCTCCCAAACGGAATAAAAGCTAAAGCTGAAATAGCCTTCATTCTATTTCACTTATTTGTGTCTACACATGTATATGTTTTGCAGAGACTCAAAGCCCTGGAGAATGGAGAAAATGAGGTGTCAATTTTGCATTGGACCCTATGGGAAAATGCATTAAACGCCTACTGCTCCGACGTTCAGCGACCGATAACATCCATCTTTACACTGTAAACGGTAATTACATAGGTACATGCCTGGGGCAAATAACAGCGCAAACAATTGTCCATGTGCAGAGTAATAAAGGAGCAAACTTTTATGTGTGGGCTGCAGTGGAAGTTATTCTTAAAAGGTGACTTTCACGAATCGTTCTGAAACTGTGCTAAAATTACAGATAATTCCCATATATTTCTTGGGAAAAAATCCCAGAAATTCTCCTGTCTCCGTTGTCGAGATATTCGAGGGCAAAGTCGTGCAGTTTACGACTTCCAGGGGCTATAACTCGAAAACTAAAGAACGAGAATTTTTGGCACATATGGGCAATTGAATGTTTATCCCAACCCTCTCATTTTGCACTAGTTTCAGCCCGAATTGTGCAAGTCACCTAAGGTCACGAATCGTCCCGAACGTGTAGCCCAAATTGTGAAAATTTCAAACCGCTACTGCTTGCTTGTATGAGTAGGTAGCCATCTGAAACTTGGCATGTATAAAGGCCATTAACATGTCTACATGCGTGCACAATCTTATGTCAACTGATTGCATAACTTGCGAACTATAGGCCATCGAAATTTTTGTAAACAAAAGTTTGTGCGACTTTAGCTCCCAAACGGAATAAAAGCTAAAGCTGAAATAGCCTTCATTCTATTTCACTTATTTGTGTCTACACATGTATATGTTTTGCAGAGACTCAAAGCTCTTGAGAATGGAGAAAATGAGGTGTCAATTTTGCATTGGACCCTATGGGAAAATGCATTAAACGCCTACTGCTCCGACGTTCAGCGACCGATAACATCCATCTTTACACTGTAAACGGTAATTACATAGGTACATGCCTGGGGCAAATAACAGCGCAAATAATTGCCCATGTGCAGAGTAATAAAGGAGCAAACTTTTATGTATGGGCTGCAGTGGAAGTTATTCTTAAAAGGTGACTTTCACGAATCGTTCTGAAACTGTGCTAAAATTACAGATAATTCCCATATATTTCTTGGGAAAAAATCCCAGAAATTCTCCTTTCTCCGTTGTCGAGATATTCGAGGGCAAAGTCGTGCAGTTTACGACTTCCAGGGGCTATAACTCGAAAACTAAAGAACGAGAATTTTTGGCACATATGGGCAATTGAATGTTTATCCCAACCCTCTCATTTGGCACTAGTTTCAGCCCGAATTGTGCAAGCCACCTAAGGTCACGAATCGTCCCGAACGTGTAGCCCAAATTGTGAAAATTTCAAACCGCTACTGCTTGCTTGTATGAGTAGGTAGCCATCTGAAACTTGGCATGTATAAAGGCCATTAACATGTCTACATGCATGCACAATCGTATGTCAACTGATTGCATAACTTGCGAACTATAGGCCATCGAAATTTTTGTAAACAAAAGTTTGTGCGACTTTAGCTCCCAAACGGAATAAAAGCTAAAGCTGAAATAGCCTTCATTCTATTTCACTTATTTGTGTCTACACATGTATATGTTTTGCAGAGACTCAAAGCTCTTGAGAATGGAGAAAATGAGGTGTCAATTTTGCATTGGACCCTATGGGAAAATGCATTAAACGCCTACTGCTCCGACGTTCAGCGACCGATAACATCCATCTTTACACTGTAAACGGTAATTACATAGGTACATGCCTGGGGCAAATAACAGCGCAAATAATTGCCCATGTGCAGAGTAATAAAGGAGCAAACTTTTATGTATGGGCTGCAGTGGAAGTTATTCTTAAAAGGTGACTTTCACGAATCGTTCTGAAACTGTGCTAAAATTACAGATAATTCCCATATATTTCTTGGGAAAAAATCCCAGAAATTCTCCTTTCTCCGTTGTCGAGATATTCGAGGGCAAAGTCGTGCAGTTTACGACTTCCAGGGGCTATAACTCGAAAACTAAAGAACGAGAATTTTTGGCACATATGGGCAATTGAATGTTTATCCCAACCCTCTCATTTGGCACTAGTTTCAGCCCGAATTGTGCAAGCCACCTAAGGTCACGAATCGTCCCGAACGTGTAGCCCAAATTGTGAAAATTTCAAACCGCTACTGCTTGCTTGTATGAGTAGGTAGCCATCTGAAACTTGGCATGTATAAAGGCCATTAACATGTCTACATGCATGCACAATCGTATGTCAACTGATTGCATAACTTGCGAACTATAGGCCATCGAAATTTTTGTAAACAAAAGTTTGTGCGACTTTAGCTCCCAAACGGAATAAAAGCTAAAGCTGAAATAGCCTTCATTCTATTTCACTTATTTGTGTCTACACATGTATATGTTTTGCAGAGACTAAAAGCTCTTGAGAATGGAAAAAATGAGGTGTCAATTTTGCATTGGACCCTATGGGAAAATGAATTAAACGCCTACTGCTCCGACGTTCAGCGACCGATAACATCCATCTTTACACTGTAAACGGTAATTACATAGGTACATGCCTGGGGCAAATAACAGCGCAAATAATTGTCCATGTGCAGAGTAATAAAGGAGCAAACTTTTATGTATGGGCTGCAGTGGAAGTTATTCTTAAAAGGTGACTTTCACGAATCGTTCTGAAACTGTGCTAAAATTACAGATAATTCCCATATATTTCTTGGGAAAAAATCCCAGAAATTCTCCTTTCTCCGTTGACGAGATATTCGAAGGCAAAGTCGTGCAGTTTACGACTTCCAGGGGCTATAACTCGAAAACTAAAGAACGAGAATTTTTGGCACATATGGGCAATTGAATGTTTATCCCAACCCTCTTATTTGGCACTAGTTTCAGCCCGAATTGTGCAAGTCACCTAAGGTCACGAATCGTCCCGAACGTGTAGCCCAAATTGTGAAAATTTCAAACCGCTACTGCTTGCTTGTATGAGTAGGTAGCCATCTGAAACTTGGCATGTATAAAGGCCATTAACATGTCTACATGCATGCACAATCTTATGTCAACTGATTGCATAACTTGCGAACTATTGGCCATCGAAGTTTTTGTAAACAAAAGTTTGTGCGACTTTAGTTCCCAAACGGAATAAAAGCTAAAGCTGAAATAGCCTTCATTCTATTTCACTTATTTGTGTCTACACATGTATATGTTTTGCAGAGACTCAAAGCCCTGGAGAATGGAGAAAATGAGGTGTCAATTTTGCATTGGACCCTATGGGAAAATGCATTAAACGCCTACTGCTCCGACGTTCAGCGACCGATAACATCCATCTTTACACTGTAAACGGTAATTACATAGGTACATGCCTGGGGCAAATAACAGCGCAAACAATTGTCCATGTGCAGAGTAATAAAGGAGCAAACTTTTATGTGTGGGCTGCAGTGGAAGTTATTCTTAAAAGGTGACTTTCACGAATCGTTCTGAAACTGTGCTAAAATTACAGATAATTCCCATATATTTCTTGGGAAAAAATCCCAGAAATTCTCCTGTCTCCGTTGTCGAGATATTCGAGGGCAAAGTCGTGCAGTTTACGACTTCCAGGGGCTATAACTCGAAAACTAAAGAACGAGAATTTTTGGCACATATGGGCAATTGAATGTTTATCCCAACCCTCTCATTTGGCACTAGTTTCAGCCCGAATTGTGCAAGTCACCTAAGGTCACGAATCGTCCCGAACGTGTAGCCCAAATTGTGAAAATTTCAAACCGCTACTGCTTGCTTGTATGAGTAGGTAGCCATCTGAAACTTGGCATGTATAAAGGCCATTAACATGTCTACATGCATGCACAATCTTATGTCAACTGATTGCATAACTTGCGAACTATAGGCCATCGAAATTTTTGTAAACAAAAGTTTGTGCGACTTTAGCTCCCAAACGGAATAAAAGCTAAAGCTGAAATAGCCTTCATTCTATTTCACTTATTTGTGTCTACACATGTATATGTTTTGCAGAGACTCAAAGCTCTTGAGAATGGAGAAAATGAGGTGTCAATTTTGCATTGGACCCTATGGGAAAATGCATTAAACGCCTACTGCTCCGACGTTCAGCGACCGATAACATCCATCTTTACACTGTAAACGGTAATTACATAGGTACATGCCTGGGGCAAATTACAGCGCAAATAATTGTCCATGTGCAGAGTAATAAAGGAGCAAACTTTTATGTATGGGCTGCAGTGGAAGTTATTCTTAAAAGGTGACTTTCACGAATCGTTCTGAAACTGTGCTAAAATTACAGATAATTCCCATATATTTCTTGGGAAAAAATCCCAGAAAGTCCTTTCTCCGTTGTCGAGATATTCGAGGGCAAAGTCGTGCAGTTTACGACTTCCAGGGGCTATAACTCGAAAACTAAAGAACGAGAATTTTTGCACATATGGGCAATTGAATGTTTATCCCAACCCTCTCATTTGGCACTAGTTTCAGCCCGAATTGTGCAAGCCACCTAAGGTCACGAATCGTCCAGAACGTGTAGCCCAAATTGTGAAAATTTCAAACCGCTACTGCTTGCTTGTATGAGTAGGTAGCCATCTGAAACTTGGCATGTATAAAGGCCATTAACATGTCTACATGCATGCACAATCGTAGGTCAACTGATTGCATAACTTGCGAACTATAGGCCATCGAAATTTTTGTAAACAAAAGTTTGTGCGACTTTAGCTCCCAAACGGAATAAAAGCTAAAGCTGAAATAGCCTTCATTCTATTTCACTTATTTGTGTCTACACATGTATATGTTTTGCAGAGACTCAAAGCTCTTGAGAATGGAGAAAATGAGGTGTCAATTTTGCATTGGACCCTATGGGAAAATGCATTAAACGCCTACTGCTCCGACGTTCAGCGACCGATAACATCCATCTTTACACTGTAAATGGTAATTACATAGGTACATGCCTGGGGCAAATAACAGCGCAAATAATTGTCCATGTGCAGAGAAATAAAGGAGCAAACTTTATGTATGGGCTGCAGTGGAAGTTATTCTTAAAAGGTGACTTTCACGAATCGTTCTGAAACTGTGCTAAAATTACAGATAATTCCCATATATTTCTTGGGAAAAAATCCCAGAAATTCTCCTTTCTCCGTTGTCGAGATATTCGAGGGCAAAGTCGTGCAGTTTACGACTTCCAGGGGCTATAACTCGAAAACTAAAGAACAAGAATTTTTGGCACATATGGGCAATTGAATGTTTATCCCAACCCGACGACGTTCAGCGACCGATAACATCCATCTTTACACTGTAAACGGTAATTACATAGGTACATGCCTGGGGCAAATAACAGCGCAAATAATTGTCCATGTGCAGAGTAATAAAGGAGCAAACTTTTATGTATGGGCTGCAGGGGAAGTTATTCTTAAAAGGTGACTTTCACGAATCGTTCTGAAACTGTGCTAAAATTACAGATAATTCCCATATATTTCTTGGGAAAAAATCCCAGAAATTCTCCTTTCTCCGTTGTCGAGATATTCGAGGGCAAAGTCGTGCAGTTTACGACTTCCAGGGGCTATAACTCGAAAACTAAAGAACGAGAATTTTTGGCACATATGGGCAATTGAATGTTTATCCCAACCCTCTCATTTGGCACTAGTTTCAGCCCGAATTGTGCAAGTCACCTAAGGTCACGAATCGTCCCGACCGTGTAGCCCAAATTGTGAAAATTTCAAACCGCTACTGCTTGCTTGTATGAGTAGGTAGCCATCTGAAACTTGGCATGTATAAAGGCCATTAACATGTCTACATGCATGCACAATCTTATGTTAACTGATTGCATAACTTGCAAACTATAGGCCATCGAAATTTTTGTAAACAAAAGTTTGTGCGACTTTAGCTCCCAAACGGAATAAAAGCTAAAGCTGAAATAGCCTTCATTCTATTTCACTTATTTGTGTCTACACATGTATATGTTTTGCAGAGACTCAAAGCTCTTGAGAATGGAGAAAATGAGGTGTCAATTTTGCATTGGACCCTATGGGAAAATGCATTAAACGCCTACTGCTCCGACGTTCAGCGACCGATAACATCCATCTTTACACTGTAAACAGTAATTACATAGGCACATGCCTGGGGCAAATAACAGCGCAAATAATTGTCCATGTGCAGAGTAATAAAGGAGCAAACTTTTATGTATGGGCTGCAGTGGAAGTTATTCTTAAAAGGTGACTTTCACGAATCGTTCTGAAACTGTGCTAAAATTACAGATAATTCCCATATATTTCTTGGGAAAAAATCCCAGAAATTCTCCTTTCTCCGTTGTCGAGATATTCGAGGGCAAAGTCGTGCAGTTTACGACTTCCAGGGGCTATAACTCGAAAACTAAAGAACGAGAATTTTTGGCACATATGGGCAATTGAATGTTTATCCCTACCCTCTCATTTGGCACTAGTTTCAGCCCGAATTGTGCAAGTCACCTAAGGTCACGAATCGTCCCGAACGTGTAGCCCAAATTGTGAAAATTCCAAACCGCTACTGCTTGCTTGTATGAGTAGGTAGCCATCTGAAACTTGGCATGTATAAAGGCCATTAACATGTCTACATGCATGCACAATCTTATGTCAACTGATTGCATAACTTGCGAACTATAGGCCATCGAAATTTTTGTAAACAAAAGTTTGTGCGACTTTAGCTCCCAAACGGAATAAAAGCTAAAGCTGAAATAGCCTTCATTCTATTTCACTTATTTGTGTCTACACATGTATATGTTTTGCAGAGACTCAAAGGTCTTGAGAATGGAGAAAATGAGGTGTCAATTTTGCATTGGACCCTATGGGAAAATGCATTAAACGCCTACTGCTCCGACGTTCAGCGACCGATAACATCCATCTTTACACTGTAAACGGTAATTACATAGGTACATGCCTGGGGCAAATAACAGCGCAAATAATTGTCCATGTGCAGAGTAATAAAGGAGCAAACTTTAATGTATGGGCTGCAGTGGAAGTTATTCTTAAAAGGTGACTTTCACGAATCGTTCTGAAACTGTGCTAAAATTACAGATAATTCCCATATATTTCTTGGGAAAAAATCCCAGAAATTCTCCTTTCTCCGTTGTCGAGATATTCGAGGGCAAAGTCGTGCAGTTTACGACTTCCAGGGGCTATAACTCGAAAACTAAAGAACGAGAATTTTTGGCACATATGGGCAATTGAATGTTTATCCCAACCCTCTCATTTGGCACTAGTTTCAGCCCGAATTGTGCAAGTCACCTAAGGTCACGAATCGTCCCGAACGTGTAGCCCAAATTGTGAAAATTTCAAACCGCTACTGCTTGCTTGTATAAGTAGGTAGCCATCTGAAACTTGGCATGTATAAAGGCCATTAACATGTCTACATGCGTGCACAATCTTATGTCAACTGATTGCATAACTTGCGAGCTATAGGCCATCGAAATTTTTGTAAACAAAAGTTTGTGCGACTTAAGCTCCCAAACGGAATAAAAGTTGAAGCTGAAATAGCCTTCATTCTATTTCACTTATTTGTGTCTACACATGTATATGTTTTGCAGAGACTCAAAGCTCTTGAGAATGGAGAAAATGAGGTGTCAATTTTGCATTGGACCCTATGGGAAAATGCATTAAACGCCTACTGCTCCGACGTTCAGCGACCGATAACATCCATCTTTACACTGTAAACGGTAATTACATAGGTACATGCCTGGGGCAAATAACAGCGCAAATAATTGTCCATGTGCAGAGTAATAAAGGAGCAAACTTTTATGTATGGGCTGCAGTGGAAGTAATTCTTAAAAGGTGACTTTCACGAATCGTTCTGAAACTGTGCTAAAATTACAGATAATTCCCATATATTTCTTGGGAAAAAATCCCAGAAATTCTCCTTTCTCCGTTGTCGAGATATTCGAGGGCAAAGTCGTGCAGTTTACGACTTCCAGGGGCTATAACTCGAAAACTAAAGAACGAGAATTTTTGGCACATATGGGCAATTGAATGTTTATCCCAACCCTCTCATTTGGCACTAGTTTCAGCCCGAATTGTGCAAGTCACCTAAGGTCACGAATCGTCCCGAACGTGTAGCCCAAATTGTGAAAATTTCAAACCGCTACTGCTTGCTTGTATGAGTAGGTAGCCATCTGAAACTTGGCATGTATAAAGGCCATTAACATGTCTACATGCATGCACAATCTTATGTCAACTGATTGCATAACTTGCGAACTATAGGCCATCGAAATTTTTGTAAACAAAAGTTTGTGCGACTTTAGCTCCCAAACGGAATAAAAGCTAAAGCTGAAATAGCCTTCATTCTATTTCACTTATTTGTGTCTACACATGTATATGTTTTGCAGAGACTCAAAGCTCTTGAGAATGGAGAAAATGAGGTGTCAATTTTGCATTGGACCCTATGGGAAAATGCATTAAACGCCTACTGCTCCGACGTTCAGCGACCAATAACATCCATCTTTACACTGTAAACGGTAATTACATAGGTACATGCCTGGGGCAAATAACAGCGCAAATAATTGTCCATGTGCAGAGTAATAAAGGAGCAAACTTTTATGTATGGGCTGCAGTGGAAGTTATTCTTAAAAGGTGACTTTCACGAATCGTTCTGAAACTGTGCTAAAATTACAGATAATTCCCATATATTTCTTGGGAAAAAATCCCAGAAATTCTCCTTTCTCCGTTGTCGAGATATTCGAGGGCAAAGTCGTGCAGTTTACGACTTCCAGGGGCTATAACTCGAAAACTAAAGAACGAGAATTTTTGGCACATATGGGCAATTGAATGTTTATCCCAACCCTCTCATTTGGCACTAGTTTCAGCCCGAATTGTGCAAGTCACCTAAGGTCACGAATCGTCCCGAACGTGTAGCCCAAATTGTGAAAATTTCAAACCGCTACTGCTTGCTTGTATGAGTAGGTAGCCATCTGAAACTTGGCATGTATAAAGGCCATTAACATGTCTACATGCATGCACAATCTTATGTCAACTGATTGCATAACTTGCGAACTATAGGCCATCGAAATTTTTGATAACAAAAGTTTGTGCGACTTTAGCTCCCAAACGGAATAAAAGCTAAAGCTGAAATAGCCTTCATTCTATTTCACTTATTTGTGTCTACACATATATATGTTTTGCAGAGATTCAAAGCTCTTGAGAATGGAGAAAATGAGGTGTCAATTTTGCATTGGACCCTATGGGAAAATGCATTAAACGCCTACTGCTCCGACGTTCAGCGACCGATAACATCCATCTTTACACTGTAAACGGTAATTACATAGGTACATGCCTGGGGCAAATAACAGCGCAAATAATTGTCCATGTGCAGAGTAATAAAGGAGCAAACTTTTATGCATGGGCTGCAGTGGAAGTTATTCTTAAAAGGTGACTTTCACGAATCGTTCTGAAACTGTGCTAAAATTACAGATAATTCCCATATATTTCTTGGGAAAAAATCCCAGAAATTCTCCTTTCTCCGTTGTCGAGATATTCGAGGGCAAAGTCGTGCAGTTTACGACTTCCAGGGGCTATAACTCGAAAACTAAAGAACGAGAATTTTTGGCACATATGGGCAATTGAATGTTTATCCCAACCCTCTCATTTGGCACTAGTTTCAGCCCGAATTGTGCAAGTCACCTAAGGTCACGAATCGTCCCGAACGTGTAGCCCAAATTGTGAAAATTTCAAACCGCTACTGCTTGCTTGTATAAGTAGGTAGCCATCTGAAACTTGGCATGTATAAAGGCCATTAACATGTCTACATGCATGCACAATCTTATGTCAACTGATTGCATAACTTGCGAGCTATAGGCCATCGAAATTTTTGTAAACAAAAGTTTGTGCGACTTAAGCTCCCAAACGGAATAAAAGCTGAAGCTGAAATAGCCTTCATTCTATTTCACTTATTTGTGTCTACACATGTATATGTTTTGCAGAGACTCAAAGCTCTTGAGAATGGAGAAAATGAGGTGTCAATTTTGCATTGGACCCTATGGGAAAATGCATTAAACGCCTACTGCTCCGACGTTCAGCGACCGATAACATCCATCTTTACACTGTAAACGGTAATTACATAGGTACATGCCTGGGGCAAATAACAGCGCAAATAATTGTCCATGTGCAGAGTAATAAAGGAGCAAACTTTTATGTATGGGCTGCAGTGGAAGTTATTCTTAAAAGGTGACTTTCACGAATCGTTCTGAAACTGTGCTAAAATTACAGATAATTCCCATATATTTCTTGGGAAAAAATCCCAGAAATTCTCCTTTCTCCGTTGTCGAGATATTCGAGGGCAAAGTCGTGCAGTTTACGACTTCCAGGGGCTATAACTCGAAAACTAAAGAACGAGAATTTTTGGCACATATGGGCAATTGAATGTTTATCCCAACCCTCTCATTTGGCACTAGTTTCAGCCCGAATTGTGCAAGTCACCTAAGGTCACGAATCGTCCCGAACGTGTAGCCCAAATTGTGAAAATTTCAAACCGCTACTGCTTGCTTGTATGAGTAGGTAGCCATCTGAAACTTGGCATGTATAAAGGCCATTAACATGTCTACATGCATGCACAATCTTATGTCAACTGATTGCATAACTTGCGAACTATAGGCCATCGAAATTTTTGTAAACAAAAGTTTGTGCGACTTTAGCTCCCAAACAGAATAAAAGCTAAAGCTGAAATAGCCTTCATTCTATTTCACTTATTTGTGTCTACACATATATATGTTTTGCAGAGACTCAAAGCTCTTGAGAATGGAGAAAATGAGGTGTCAATTTTGCATTGGACCCTATGGGAAAATGCATTAAACGCCTACTGCTCCGACGTTCAGCGACCGATAACATCCATCTTTACACTGTAAACGGTAATTACATAGGTACATGCCTGGGGCAAATAACAGCGCAAATAATTGTCCATGTGCAGAGTAATAAAGGAGCAAACTTTTATGTATGGGCTGCAGTGGAAGTTATTCTTAAAAGGTGACTTTCACGAATCGTTCTGAAACTGTGCTAAAATTACAGATAATTCCCATATATTTCTTGGGAAAAAATCCCAGAAATTCTCCTTTCTCCGTTGTCGAGATATTCGAGGGCAAAGTCGTGCAGTTTACGACTTCCAGGGGCTATAACTCGAAAACTAAAGAACGAGAATTTTTGGCACATATGGGCAATTGAATGTTTATCCCAACCCTCTCATTTGGCACTAGTTTCAGCCCGAATTGTGCAAGTCACCTAAGGTCACGAATCGTCCCGAACGTGTAGCCCAAATTGTGAAAATTTCAAACCGCTACTGCTTGCTTGTATGAGTAGGTAGCCATCTGAAACTTGGCATGTATAAAGGCCATTAACATGTCTACATGCATGCACAATCTTATGTCAACTGATTGCATAACTTGCGAGCTATAGGCCATCGAAATTTTTGTAAACAAAAGTTTGTGCGACTTTAGCTCCCAAACGGAATAAAAGCTAAAGCTGAAATAGCCTTCATTCTATTTCACTTATTTGTGTCTACACATGTATATGTTTTGCAGAGACTCAAAGCTCTTGAGAATGGAGAAAATGAGGTGTCAATTTTGCATTGGACCCTATGGGAAAATGCATTAAACGCCTACTGCTCCGACGTTCAGCGACCGATAACATCCATCTTTACACTGTAAACGGTAATTACATAGGTACATGCCTGGGGCAAATAACAGCGCAAATAATTGTCCATGTGCAGAGTAATAAAGGAGCAAACTTTTATGTATGGGCTGCAGTGGAAGTTATTCTTAAAAGGTGACTTTCACGAATCGTTCTGAAACTGTGCTAAAATTACAGATAATTCCCATATATTCCTTGGGAAAAAATCCCAGAAATTCTCCTTTCTCCGTTGTCGAGATATTCGAGGGCAAAGTCGTGCAGTTTACGACTTCCAGGGGCTATAACTCGAAAACTAAAGAACGAGAATTTTTGGCACATATGCGCAATTGAATGTTTATCCCAACCCTCTCATTTGGCACTAGTTTCAGCCCGAATTGTGCAAGTCACCTAAGGTCACGAATCGTCCCGAACGTGTAGCCCAAATTGTGAAAATTTCAAACCGCTACTGCTTGCTTGTATGAGTAGGTAGCCATCTGAAACTTGGCATGTATAAAGGCCATTAACATGTCTACATGCATGCACAATCTTATGTCAACTGATTGCATAACTTGCGAACTATAGGCCATCGAATTTTTTGTAAACAAAAGTTTGTGCGACTTTAGCTCCCAAACGGAATAAAAGCTAAAGCTAAAATAGCCTTCATTCTATTTCACTTATTTGTGTCTACACATGTATATGTTTTGCAGAGACTCAAAGCTCTTGAGAATGGAGAAAATGAGGTGTCAATTTTGCATTGGACCCTAGGGGAAAATGCATTAAACGCCTACTGCTCCGACGTTCAGCGACCGATAACATCCATCTTTACACTGTAAACGGTAATTACATAGGTACATGCCTGGGGCAAATAACAGCGCAAATAATTGTCCATGTGCAGAGTAATAAAGGAGCAAACTTTTATGTATGGGCTGCAGTGGAAGTTATTCTTAAAAGGTGACTTTCACGAATCGTTCTGAAACTGTGCTAAAATTACAGATAATTCCCATATATTTCTTGGGAAAAAATCCCAGAAATTCTTCTTTCTCCGTTGTCGAGATATTCGAGGGCAAAGTCGTGCAGTTTACGACTTCCAGGGGCTATAACTCGAAAACTAAAGAACGAGAATTTTTGGCACATATGGGCAATTGAATGTTTATCCCAACCCTCTCATTTGGCACTAGTTTCAGCCCGAATTGTGCAAGTCACCTAAGGTCACGAATCGTCCCGAACGTGTAGCCCAAATTGTGAAAATTTCAAACCGCTACTGCTTGCTTGTATGAGTAGGTAGCCATCTGAAACTTGGCATGTATAAAGGCCATTAACATGTCTACATGCATGCACAATCTTATGTCAACTGATTGCATAACTTGCGAACTATAGGCCATCGAAATTTTTGTAAACAAAAGTTTGTGCGACTTTAGCTCCCAAACGGAATAAAAGCTAAAGCTGAAATAGCCTTCATTCTATTTCACTTATTTGTGTCTACACATGTATATGTTTTGCAGAGACTCAAAGCTCTTGACAATGGAAAAAATGAGGTGTCAATTTTGCATTGGACCCTATGGGAAAATGCATTAAACGCCTACTGCTCCGACGTTCAGCGACCGATAACATCCATCTTTACACTGTAAACGGTAATTACATAGGTACATGCCTGGGGCAAATAACAGCGCAAATAATTGTCCATGTGCAGAGTAATAAAGGAGCAAACTTTTATGTATGGGCTGCAGTGGAAGTTATTCTTAAAAGGTGACTTTCACGAATCGTTCTGAAACTGTGCTAAAATTACAGATAATTCCCATATATTTCTTGGGAAAAAATCCCAGAAATTCTCCTTTCTCCGTTGTCGAGATATTCGAGGGCAAAGTCGTGCAGTTTACGACTTCCAGGGGCTATAACTCGAAAACTAAAGAACGAGAATTTTTGGCACATATGGGCAATTGAATGTTTATCCCAACCCTCTCATTTGGCACTAGTTTCAGCCCGAATTGTGCAAGTCACCTAAGGTCACGAATCGTCCCGAACGTGTAGCCCAAATTGTGAAAATTTCAAACCGCTACTGCTTGCTTGTATGAGTAGGTAGCCATCTGAAACTTGGCATGTATAAAGGCCATTAACATGTCTACATGCATGCACAATCTTATGTCAACTGATTGCATAACTTGCGAACTATAGGCCATCGAAATTTTTGTAAACAAAAGTTTGTGCGACTTTAGCTCCCAAACGGAATAAAAGCTAAAGCTGAAATAGCCTTCATTCTATTTCACTTATTTGTGTCTACACATGTATATGTTTTGCAGAGACTCAAAGCTCTTGAGAATGGAGAAAATGAGGTGTCAATTTTGCATTGGACCCTATGGGAAAATGCATTAAACGCCTACTGCTCCGACGTTCAGCGACCGATAACATCCATCTTTACACTGTAAACGGTAATTACATAGGTACATGCCTGGGGCAAATAACAGCGCAAATAATTGTCCATGTGCAGAGTAATAAAGGAGCAAACTTTTATGTATGGGCTGCAGTGGAAGTTATTCTTAAAAGGTGACTTTCACGAATCGTTCTGAAACTGTGCTAAAATTACAGATAATTCCCATATATTTCTTGGGAAAAAATCCTAGAAATTCTCCTTTCTCCGTTGTCGAGATATTCGAGGGCAAAGTCGTGCAGTTTACGACTTCCAGGGGCTATAACTCGAAAACTAAAGAACGAGAATTTTTGGCACATATGGGCAATTGAATGTTTATCCCAACCCTCTCATTTGGCAATAGTTTCAGCCCGAATTGTGCAAGTCACCTAAGGTCACGAATCGTCCCGAACGTGTAGCCCAAATTGTGAAAATTTCAAACCGCTACTGCTTGCTTGTATGAGTAGGTAGCCATCTGAAACTTGGCATGTATAAAGGCCATAAACATGTCTACATGCATGCACAATCTTATGTCAACTGATTGCATAACTTGCGAACTATAGGCCATCGAAATTTTTGTAAACAAAAGTTTGTGCGACTTTAGCTCCCAAACGGAATAAAAGCTAAAGCTGAAATAGCCTTCATTCTATTTCACTTATTTGTGTCTACACATGTATATGTTTTGCAGAGACTCAAAGCTCTTGAGAATGGAGAAAATGAGGTGTCAATTTTGTATTGGACCCTATGGGAAAATGCATTAAACGCCTACTGCTCCGACGTTCAGCGACCGATAACATCCATCTTTACACTGTAAACGGTAATTACATAGGTACATGCCTGGGGCAAATAACAGCGCAAATAATTGTCCATGTGCAGAGTAATAAAGGAGCAAACTTTTATGTATGGGCTGCAGTGGAAGTTATTCTTAAAAGGTGACTTTCACGAATCGTTCTGAAACTGTGCTAAAATTACAGATAATTCCCATATATTTCTTGGGAAAAAATCCTAGAAATTCTCCTTTCTCCGTTGTCGAGATATTCGAGGGCAAAGTCGTGCAGTTTACGACTTCCAGGGGCTATAACTCGAAAACTAAAGAACGAGAATTTTTGGCACATATGGGCAATTGAATGTTTATCCCAACCCTCTCATTTGGCACTAGTTTCAGCCCGAATTGTGCAAGTCACCTAAGGTCACGAATCGTCCCGAACGTGTAGCCCAAATTGTGAAAATTTCAAACCGCTACTGCTTGCTTGTATGAGTAGGTAGCCACCTGAAACTTGGCATGTATAAAGGCCATTAACATGTCTACATGCATGCACAATCTTATGTCAACTGATTGCATAACTTGCGAACTATAGGCCATCGAATTTTTTGTAAACAAAAGTTTGTGCGACTTTAGCTCCCAAACGGAATAAAATCTAACGCTGAAATAGCCTTCATTCTATTTCACTTATTTGTGTCTACACATGTATATGTTTTGCAGAGACTCAAATCTCTTGAGAATGGAGAAAATGAGGTGTCAATTTTGCATTGGACCCTATGGGAAAATGCATTAAACGCCTACTGCTCCGACGTTCAGCGACCGATAACATCCATCTTTACACTGTAAACGGTAATTACATAGGTATATGCCTGGGGCAAATAACAGCGCAAATAATTGTCCATGTGCAGAGTAATAAAGGAGCAAACTTTTATGTATGGGCTGCAGTGGAAGTCATTCTTAAAAGGTGACTTTCACGAATCGTTCTGAAACTGTGCTAAAATTACAGATAATTCCCATATATTTCTTGGGAAAAAATCCCAGAAATTCTCCTTTCTCCGTTGTCGAGATATTCGAGGGCAAAGTCGTGCAGTTTACGACTTCCAGGGGCTATAACTCGAAAACTAAAGAACGAGAATTTTTGGCACATATGGGCAATTGAATGTTTATCCCAACCCTCTCATTTGGCACTAGTTTCAGCCCGAATTGTGCAAGTCACCTAAGGTCACGAATCGTCCCGAACGTGTAGCCCAAATTGTGAAAATTTCAAACCGCTACTGCTTGCTTGTATGAGTAGGTAGCCATCTGAAACTTGGCATGTATAAAGGCCATTAACATGTCTACATGCATGCACAATCTTATGTCAACTGATTGCATAACTTGCGAACTATAGGCCATCGAAATTTTTGTAAACAAAAGTTTGTGCGACTTTAGCTCCCAAACGGAATAAAAGCTAAAGCTGAAATAGCCTTCATTCTATTTCACTTATTTGTGTCTACACATGTATATGTTTTGCAGAGACTCAAAGCTCTTGAGAATGGAGGAAATGAGGTGTCAATTTTGCATTGGACCCTATGGGAAAATGCATTAAACGCCTACTGCTCCGACGTTCAGCGACCGATAACATCCATCTTTACACTGTAAACGGTAATTACATAGGTACATGCCTGGGGCAAATAACAGCGCAAATAATTGTCCATGTGCAGAGTAATAAAGGAGCAAACTTTTATGTATGGGCTGCAGTGGAAGTTATTCTTAAAAGGTGACTTTCACGAATCGTTCTGAAACTGTGCTAAAATTACAGATAATTCCCATATATTTCTTGGGAAAAAATCCTAGAAATTCTCCTTTCTCCGTTGTCGAGATATTCGAGGGCAAAGTCGTGCAGTTTACGACTTCCAGGGGCTATTACTCGAAAACTAAAGAACGAGAATTTTTGGCACATATGGGCAATTGAATGTTTATCCCAACCCTCTCATTTGGCACTAGTTTCAGCCCGAATTGTGCAAGTCACCTAAGGTCACGAATCGTCCCGAACGTGTAGCCCAAATTGTGAAAATTTCAAACCGCTACTGCTTGCTTGTATGAGTAGGTAGCCATCTGAAACTTGGCATGTATAAAGGCCATTAACATATCTACATGCATGCACAATCTTATGTCAACTGATTGCATAACTTGCGAACTATAGGCCATCGAAATTTTTGTAAACAAAAGTTTGTGCGACTTTAGCTCCCAAACGGAATAAAAGCTAAAGCTGAAATAGCCTTCATTCTATTTCACTTATTTGTGTCTACACATGTATATGTTTTGCAGAGACTCAAAGCTCTTGAGAATGGAGGAAATGAGGTGTCAATTTTGCATTGGACCCTATGGGAAAATGCATTAAACGCCTACTGCTCCGACGTTCAGCGACCGATAACATCCATCTTTACACTGTAAATGGTAATTACATAGTTACATGCCTGGGGCAAATAACAGCGCAAATAATTGTCCATGTGCAGAGTAATAAAGGAGCAAACTTTTATGTATGGGCTGCAGTGGAAGTTATTCTTAAAAGGTGACTTTCACGAATCGTTCTGAAACTGTGCTAAAATTACAGATAATTCCCATATATTTCTTGGGAAAAAATCCCAGAAATTCTCCTTTCTCCGTTGTCGAGATATTCGAGGGCAAAGTCGTGCAGTTTACGACTTCCAAGGGCTATAACTCGAAAACTAAAGAACGAGAATTTTTGGCACATATGGGCAATTGAATGTTTATCCCAACCCTCTCATTTGGCACTAGTTTCAGCCCGAATTGTGCAAGTCACCTAAGGTCACGAATCGTCCCGAACGTGTAGCCCAAATTGTGAAAATTTCAAACCGCTACTGCTTGCTTGTATGAGTAGGTAGCCATCTGAAACTTGGCATGTATAAAGGCCATTAACATGTCTACATGCATGCACAATCTTATGTCAACTGATTGCATAACTTGCGAACTATAGGCCATCGAAATTTTTGTAAACAAACGTTTGTGCGACTTTAGCTCCCAAACGGAATAAAAGCTAAAGCTGAAATAGCCTTCATTCTATTTCACTTATTTGTGTCTACACATGTATATGTTTTGCAGAGACTCAAAGCTCTTGAGAATGGAGAAAATGAGGTGTCAATTTTGCATTGGACCCTATGGGAAAATGCATTAAACGCCTACTGCTCCGACGTTCAGCGACCGATAACATCCATCTTTACACTGTAAACGGTAATTACATAGGTACATGCCTGGGGCAAATAACAGCGCAAATAATTGTCCATGTGCAGAGTAATAAAGGAGCAAACTTTTATGTATGGGCTGCAGTGGAAGTAATTCTTAAAAGGTGACTTTCACGAATCGTTCTGAAACTGTGCTAAAATTACAGATAATTCCCATATATTTCTTGGGAAAAAATCCCAGAAATTCTCCTTTCTCCGTTGTCGAGATATTCGAGGGCAAAGTCGTGCAGTTTACGACTTCCAAGGGCTATAACTCGAAAACTAAAGAACGAGAATTTTTGGCACATATGGGCAATTGAATGTTTATCCCAACCCTCTCATTTGGCACTAGTTTCAGCCCGAATTGTGCAAGTCACCTAAGGTCACGAATCGTCCCGAACGTGTAGCCCAAATTGTGAAAATTTCAAACCGCTACTGCTTGCTTGTATGAGTAGGTAGCCATCTGAAACTTGGCATGTATAAAGGCCATTAACATGTCTACATGCATGCACAATCTTATGTCAACTGATTGCATAACTTGCGAACAATAGGCCATCGAAATTTTTGTAAACAAAAGTTTGTGCGACTTTAGCTCCCAAACGGAATAAAAGCTAAAGCTGAAATAGCCTTCATTCTATTTCACTTATTTGTGTCTACACATGTATATGTTTTGCAGAGACTCAAAGCTCTTGAGAATGGAGAAAATGAGGTGTCAATTTTGCATTGGACCCTATAAGAAATTGCATTAAACGCCTACTGCTCCGACGTTCAGCGACCGATAACATCCATCTTTACACTGTAAACGGTAATTACATAGGTACATGCCTGGGGCAAATAACAGCGCAAATAATTGTCCATGTGCAGAGTAATAAAGGAGCAAACTTTTATGTATGGGCTGCAGTGGAAGTTATTCTTAAAAGGTGACTTTCACGAATCGTTCTGAAACTGTGCTAAAATTACAGATAATTCCCATATATTTCTTGGGAAAAAATCCCAGAAATTCTCCTTTCTCCGTTGTCGAGATATTCGAGGGCAAAGTCGTGCAGTTTACGACTTCCAGGGGCTATAACTCGAAAACTAAAGATCGAGAATTTTTGGCACATATGGGCAATTGAATGTTTATCCCAACCCTCTCATTTGGCACTAGTTTCAGCCCGAATTGTGCAAGTCACCTAAGGTCACGAATCGTCCCGAACGTGTAGCCCAAATTGTGAAAATTTCAAACCGCTACTGCTTGCTTGTATGAGTAGGTAGCCATCTGAAACTTGGCATGTATAAAGGCCATTAACATGTCTACATGCATGCACAATCTTATGTCAACTGATTGCATAACTTGCGAACTATAGGCCATCGAAATTTTTGTAAACAAAACGACTTTAGCTCCCAAACGGAATAAAAGCTAAAGCTGAAATAGCCTTCATTCTATTTCACTTATTTGTGTCTACACATGTATATGTTTTGCAGAGACTCAAAGCTCTTGAGAGTGGAGAAAATGAGGTGTCAATTTTGCATTGGACCCTATGGGAAAATGCATTAAACGCCTACTGCTCCGACGTTCAGCGACCGATAACATCCATCTTTACACTGTAAACGGTAATTACATAGGTACATGCCTGGGGCAAATAACAGCGCAAATAATTGTCCATGTGCAGAGTAATAAAGGAGCAAACTTTTATGTATGGGCTGCAGTGGAAGTTATTCTTAAAAGGTGACTTTCACGCATCGTTCTGAAACTGTGCTAAAATTACAGATAATTCCCATATATTTCTTGGGAAAAAATCCCAGAAATTCTCCTTTCTCCGTTGTCGAGATATTCGAGGGCAAAGTCGTGCAGTTTACGACTTCCAGGGGCTATAACTCGAAAACTAAAGAACGAGAATTTTTGGCACATATGGGCAATTGAATGTTTATCCCAACCCTCTCATTTGGCACTAGTTTCAGCCCGAATTGTGCAAGTCACCTAAGGTCACGAATCGTCCCGAACGTGTAGCCCAAATTGTGAAAATTTCAAACCGCTACTGCTTGCTTGTATGAGTAGGTAGCCATCTGAAACTTGGCATGTATAAAGGCCATTAACATGTCTACATGCATGCACAATCTTATGTCAACTGATTGCATAACTTGCGAACTATAGGCCATCGAAATTTTTGTAAACAAAAGTTTGTGCGACTTTAGCTCCCAAACGGAATAAAAGCTAAAGCTGAAATAGCCTTCATTCTATTTCACTTATTTGTGTCTACACATGTATATGTTTTGCAGAGACTCAAAGCTCTTGAGAATGGAGAAAATGAGGTGTCAATTTTGCATTGGACCCTATGGGAAAATGCATTAAACGCCTACTGCTCCGACGTTCAGCGACCGATAACATCCATCTTTACACTGTAAACGGTAATTACATAGGTACATGCCTGGGGCAAATAACAGCGCAAATAATTGTCCATGTGCAGAGTAATAAAGGAGCAAACTTTTATGTATGGGCTGCAGTGGAAGTTATTCTTAAAAGGTGACTTTCACGAATCGTTCTGAAACTGTGCTAAAATTACAGATAATTCCCATATATTTCTTGGGAAAAAATCCCAGAAATTCTTCTTTCTCCGTTGTCGAGATATTCGAGGGCAAAGTCGTGCAGTTTACGACTTCCAGGGGCTATAACTCGAAAACTAAAGAACGAGAATTTTTGGCACATATGGGCAATTGAATGTTTATCCCAACCCTCTCATTTGGCACTAGTTTCAGCCCGAATTGTGCAAGTCACCTAAGGTCACGAATCGTCCCGAACGTGTAGCCCAAATTGTGAAAATTTCAAACCGCTACTGCTTGCTTGTATGAGTAGGTAGCCATCTGAAACTTGGCATGTATAAAGGCCATTAACATGTCTACATGCATGCACAATCTTATGTCAACTGATTGCATAACTTGCGAGCTATAGGCCATCGAAATCTTTGTAAACAAAAGTTTGTGCGACTTTAGCTCCCAAACGGAATATAAGCTAAAGCTGAAATAGCCTTCATTCTATTTCACTTATTTGTGTCTACACATGTATATGTTTTGCAGAGACTCAAAGCTCTTGAGAATGGAGAAAATGAGGTGTCAATTTTGCATTGGACCCTATGGGAAAATGCATTAAACGCCTACTGCTCCGACGTTCAGCGACCGATAACATCCATCTTTACACTGTAAACGGTAATTACATAGGTTCATGCCTGGGGCAAATAACAGCGCAAATTATTGTCCATGTGCAGAGTAATAAAGGAGCAAACTTTTATGTATGGGCTGCAGTGGAAGTTATTCTTAAAAGGTGACTTTCACGAATCGTTCTGAAACTGTGCTAAAATTACCAGATAATTCCCATATATTTCTTGGGAAAAAATCCCAGAAATTCTCCTTTCTCCGTTGTCGAGATATTCGAGGGCAAAGTCGTGCAGTTTACGACTTCCAGGGGCTATAACTCGAAAACTAAAGAACGAGAATTTTTGGCACATATGGGCAATTGAATGTTTATCCCAACCCTCTCATTTGGCACAAGTTTCAGCCCGAATTGTGCAAGTCACCTAAGGTCACGAATCGTCCCGAACGTGTAGCCCAAATTGTGAAAATTTCAAACCGCTACTGCTTGCTTGTATGAGTAGGTAGCCATCTGAAACTTGGCATGTATAAAGGCCATTAACATGTCTACATGCATGCACAATCTTATGTCAACTGATTGCATAACTTGCGAACTATAGGCCATCGAAATTTTTGTAAACAAAAGTTTGTGCGACTTTAGCTCCCAAACGGAATAAAAGCTAAAGCTGAAATAGCCTTCATTCTATTTCACTTATTTGTGTCTACACATGTATATGTTTTGCAGAGACTCAAAGCTCTTGAGAATGGAGAAAATGAGGTGTCAATTTTGCATTGGACCCTATGGGAAAATGCATTAAACGCCTACTGCTCCGACGTTCAGCGACCGATAACATCCATCTTTACACTGTAAACGGTAATTACATAGGTACATGCCTGGGGCAAATAACAGCGCAAATAATTGTCCATGTGCAGAGTAATAAAGGAGCAAACTTTTATGTATGGGCTGCAGTGGAAGTTATTCTTAAAAGGTGACTTTCACGAATCGTTCTGAAACTGTGCTAAAATTACAGATAATTCCCATATATTTCTTGGGAAAAAATCCCAGAAATTCTCCTTTCTCCGTTGTCGAGATATTCGAGGGCAAAGTCGTGCAGTTTACGACTTCCAGGGGCTATAACTCGAAAACTAAAGAACGAGAATTTTTGGCACATATGGGCAATTGAATGTTTATCCCAACCCTCTCATTTGGCACTAGTTTCAGCCCGAATTGTGCAAGTCACCTAAGGTCACGAATCGTCCCGAACGTGTAGCCCAAATTGTGAAAATTTCAAACCGCTACTGCTTGCTTGTATGAGTAGGTAGCCATCTGAAACTTGGCATGTATAAAGGCCATTAACATGTCTACATGCATGCACAATCTTATGTCAACTGATTGCATAACTTGCGAACTATAGGCCATCGAAATTTTTGTAAACAAAAGTTTGTGCGACTTTAGCTCCCAAACGGAATAAAAGCTAAAGCTGAAATAGCCTTCATTCTATTTCACTTATTTGTTTCTACACATGTATATGTTTTGCAGAGACTCAAAGCTCTTGAGAATGGAGAAAATGAGGTGTCAATTTTGCATTGGACCCTATGGGAAAATGCGTTAAACGCCTACTGCTCCGACGTTCAGCGACCGATAACATCCATCTTTACACTGTAAACGGTAATTACATAGGAACATGCCTGGAGCAAATAACAGCGCAAATAATTGTCCATGTGCAGAGTAATAAAGGAGCAAACTTTTATGTATGGGCTGTAGTGAAAGTTATTCTTAAAAGGTGACTTTCACGAATCGTTCTGAAACTGTGCTAAAATTACAGATAATTCCCATATATTTCTTGGGAAAAAATCCCAGAAATTCTCCTTTCTCCGTTGTCGAGATATTCGAGGGCAAAGTCGTGCAGTTTACGACTTCCAGGGGCTATAACTCGAAAACTAAAGAACGAGAATTTTTGGCACATATGGGCAATTGAATGTTTATCCCAACCCTCTCATTTGGCACTAGTTTCAGCCCGAATTGTGCAAGTCACCTAAGGTCACGAATCGTCCCGAACGTGTAGCCCAAATTGTGAAAATTTCAAACCGCTACTGCTTGCTTGTATGAGTAGGTAGCCATCTGAAACTTGGCATGTATAAAGGCCATTAACATGTCTACATGTATGCACAATCTTATGTCAACTGATTGCATAACTTGCGAACTATAGGCCATCGAAATTTTTGTAAACAAAAGTTTGTGCGACTTTAGCTCCCAAACGGAATAAAAGCTAAAGCTGAAATAGCCTTCATTCTATTTCACTTATTTGTGTCTACACATGTATATGTTTTGCAGAGACTCAAAGCTCTTGAGAATGGAGAAAATGAGGTGTCAATTTTGCATTGGACCCTATGGGAAAATGCATTAAACGCCTACTGCTCCGACGTTCAGCGACCGATAACATCCATCTTTACACTGTAAATGGTAATTACATAGGTACATGCCTGGGGCAAATAACAGCGCAAATAATTGTCCATGTGCAGAGTAATAAAGGAGCAAACTTTTATGTATGGGCTGCAGTGGAAGTTATTCTTAAAAGGTGACTTTCACGAATCGTTCTGAAACTGTGCTAAAATTACAGATAATTCCCATATATTTCTTGGGAAAAAATCCCAGAAATTCTCCTTTCTCCGTTGTCGAGATATTCGAGGGCAAAGTCGTGCAGTTTACGACTTCCAGGGGCTATAACTCGAAAACTAAAGAACGAGAATTTTTGGCACATATGGGCAATTCAATGTTTATCCCAACCCTCTCATTTGGCACTAGTTTCAGCCCGAATTGTGCAAGTCACCTAAGGTCACGAATCGTCCCGAACGTGTAGCCCAAATTGTGAAAATTTCAAACCGCTACTGCTTGCTTGTATGAGTAGGTAGCCATCTGAAACTTGGCATGTATAAAGGCCATTAACATGTCTACATGCATGCACAATCTTATGTCAACTGATTGCATAACTTGCGAACTATAGGCCATCGAAATTTTTGTAAACAAAAGTTTGTGCGACTTTAGCTCCCAAACGGAATAAAAGCTAAAGCTGAAATAGCCTTCATTCTATTTCACTTATTTGTGTCTACACATGTATATGTTTTGCAGAGACTCAAAGCTCTTGAGAATGGAGGAAATGAGGTGTCAATTTTGCATTGGACCCTATGGGAAAATGCATTAAACGCCTACTGCTCCGACGTTCAGCGACCGATAACATCCATCTTTACACTGTAAACGGTAATTACATAGGTACATGCCTGGGGCAAATAACAGTGCAAATAATTGTCCATGTGCAGAGTAATAAAGGAGCAAACTTTTATGTATGGGCTGCAGTGGAAGTTATTCTTAAAAGGTGACTTTCACGAATCGTTCTGAAACTGTGCTAAAATTACAGATAATTCCCATATATTTCTTGGGAAAAAATCCCAGAAATTCTCCTTTCTCCGTTGTCGAGATATTCGAGGGCAAAGTCGTGCAGTTTACGACTTCCAGGGGCTATAACTCGAAAACTAAAGAACGAGAATTTTTGGCACATATGGGCAATTGAATGTTTATCCCAACCCTCTCATTTGGCACTAGTTTCAGCCCGAATTGTGCAAGTCACCTAAGGTCACGAATCGTCCCGAACGTGTAGCCCAAATTGTGAAAATTTCAAACCGCTACTGCTTGCTTGTATGAGTAGGTAGCCATCTGAAACTTGGCATGTATAAAGGCCATTAACATGTCTACATGCATGCACAATCTTATGTCAACTGATTGCTGAACTTGCGAACTATAGGCCATCGAAATTTTGGTAAACAAAAGTTTGTGCGACTTTAGCTCCCAAACGGAATAAAAGCTAAAGCTGAAATAGCCTTCATTCTATTTCACTTATTTGTGTCTACACATGTATATGTTTTGCAGAGACTCAAAGCTCTTGAGAATGGAGAAAATGAGGTGTCAATTTTGCATTGGACCCTATGGGAAAATGCATTAAACGCCTACTGCTCCGACGTTCAGCGACCGATAACATCCATCTTTACACTGTAAACGGTAATTACATAGGTACATGCCTGGGGCAAATAACAGCGCAAATAATTGTCCATGTGCAGAGTAATAAAGGAGCAAACTTTTATGTATGGGCTGCAGTGGAAGTTATTCTTAAAAGGTGACTTTCACGAATCGTTCTGAAACTGTGCTAAAATTACAGATAATTCCCATATATTTCTTGGGAAAAAATCCCAGAAATTCTCCTTTCTCCGTTGTCGAGATATTCGAGGGCAAAGTCGTGCAGTTTACGACTTCCAGGGGCTATAACTCGAAAACTAAAGAACGAGAATTTTTGGCACATATGGGCAATTGAATGTTTATCCCAACCCTCTCATTTGGCACTAGTTTCAGCCCGAATTGTGCAAGTCACCTAAGGTCACGAATCGTCCCGAACGTGTAGCCCAAATTGTGAAAATTTCAAACCGCTACTGCTTGCTTGTATGAGTAGGTAGCCATCTGAAACTTGGCATGTATAAAGGCCATTAACATGTCTACATGCATGCACAATCTTATGTCAACTGATTGCATAACTTGCGAACTATAGGCCATCGAAATTTTTGTAAACAAAAGTTTGTGCGACTTTAGCTCCCAAACGGAATAAAAGCTAAAGCTGAAATAGCCTTCATTCTATTTCACTTATTTGTGTCTACACATGTATATGTTTTGCAGAGACTCAAAGCTCTTGAGAATGGAGAAAATGAGGTGTCAATTTTGCATTGGACCCTATGGGAAAATGCATTAAACGCCTACTGCTCCGACGTTCAGCGACCGATAACATCCATCTTTACACTGTAAACGGTAATTACATAGGTACATGCCTGGGGCAAATAACAGCGCAAATAATTGTCCATGTGCAGAGTAATAAAGGAGCAAACTTTTATGTATGGGCTGCAGTGGAAGTTATTCTTAAAAGGTGACTTTCACGAATCGTTCTGAAACTGTGCTAAAATTACAGATAATTCCCATATATTTCTTGGGAAAAAATCCCAGAAATTCTCCTTTCTCCGTTGTCGAGATATTCGAGGGCAAAGTCGTGCAGTTTACGACTTCCAGGGGCTATAACTCGAAAACTAAAGAACGAGAATTTTTGGCACATATGGGCAATTGAATGTTTATCCCAACCCTCTCATTTGGCACTAGTTTCAGCCCGAATTGTGCAAGTCACCTAAGGTCACGAATCGTCCCGAACGTGTAGCCCAAATTGTGAAAATTTCAAACCGCTACTGCTTGCTTGTATGAGTAGGTAGCCATCTGAAACTTGGCATGTATAAAGGCCATTAACATGTCTACATGCATGCACAATCTTATGTCAACTGATTGCATAACTTGCGAACTATAGGCCATCGAAATTTTTGTAAACAAAAGTTTGTGCGACTTTAGCTCCCAAACGGAATAAAAGCTAAAGCTGAAATAGCCTTCATTCTATTTCACTTATTTGTGTCTACACATGTATATGTTTTGCAGAGACTCAAAGCTCTTGAGAATGGAGAAAATGAGGTGTCAATTTTGCATTGGACCCTATGGGAAAATGCATTAAACGCCTACTGCTCCGACGTTCAGCGACCGATAACATCCATCTTTACACTGTAAACGGTAATTACATAGGTACATGCCTGGGGCAAATAACAGCGCAAATAATTGTCCATGTGCAGATTAATAAAGGAGCAAACTTTTATGTATGGGCTGCAGTGGAAGTTATTCTTAAAAGGTGACTTTCACGAATCGTTCTGAAACTGTGCTAAAATTACAGATAATTCCCATATATTTCTTGGGAAAAAATCCCAGAAATTCTCCTTTCTCCGTTGTCGAGATATTCGAGGGCAAAGTCGTGCAGTTTACGACTTCCAGGGGCTATAACTCGAAAACTAAAGAACGAGAATTTTTGGCACATATGGGCAATTGAATGTTTATCCCAACCCTCTCATTTGGCACTAGTTTCAGCCCGAATTGTGCAAGTCACCTAAGGTCACGAATCGTCCCGAACGTGTAGCCCAAATTGTGAAAATTTCAAACCGCTACTGCTTGCTTGTATGAGTAGGTAGCCATCTGAAACTTGGCATGTATAAAGGCCATTAACATGTCTACATGCATGCACAATCTTATGTCAACTGATTGCATAACTTGCGAACTATAGGCCATCGAAATTTTTGTAAACAAAAGTTTGTGCGACTTTAGCTCCCAAACGGAATAAAAGCTAAAGCTGAAATAGCCTTCATTCTATTTCACTTATTTGTGTCTACACATGTATATGTTTTGCAGAGACTCAAAGCTCTTGAGAATGGAGAAAATGAGGTGTCAATTTTGCATTGGACCCTATAAGAAAGTGCATTAAACGCCTACTGCTCCGACGTTCAGCGACCGATAACATCCATCTTTACACTGTAAACGGTAATTACATAGGTACATGCCTGGGGCAAATAACAGCGCAAATAATTGTCCATGTGCAGAGTAATAAAGGAGCAAACTTTTATGTATGGGCTGCAGTGGAAGTTATTCTTAAAAGGTGACTTTCACGAATCGTTCTGAAACTGTGCTAAAATTACAGATAATTCCCATATATTTCTTGGGAAAAAATCCCAGAAATTCTCCTTTCTCCGTTGTCGAGATATTCGAGGGCAAAGTCGTGCAGTTTACGACTTCCAGGGGCTATAACTCGAAAACTAAAGAACGAGAATTTTTGGCACATATGGGCAATTGAATGTTTATCCCAACCCTCTCATTTGGCACTAGTTTCAGCCCGAATTGTGCAAGTCACCTAAGGTCACGAATCGTCCCGAACGTGTAGCCCAAATTGTGAAAATTTCAAACCGCTACTGCTTGCTTGTATGAGTAGGTAGCCATCTGAAACTTGGCATGTATAAAGGCCATTAACATGTCTACATGCATGCACAATCTTATGTCAACTGATTGCATAACTTGCGAACTATAGGCCATCGAAATTTTTGTAAACAAAAGTTTGTGCGACTTTAGCTCCCAAACGGAATAAAAGCTAAAGCTGAAATAGCCTTCATTCTATTTCACTTATTTGTGTCTACACATGTATATGTTTTGCAGAGACTCAAAGCTCTTGAGAATGGAGAAAATGAGGTGTCAATTTTGCATTGGACCCTATGGGAAAATGCATTAAACGCCTACTGCTCCGACGTTCAGCGACCGATAACATCCATCTTTACACTGTAAACGGTAATTACATAGGAACATGCCTGGAGCAAATAACAGCGCAAATAATTGTCCATGTGCAGAGTAATAAAGGAGCAAACTTTTATGTATGGGCTGTAGTGGAAGTTATTCTTAAAAGGTGACTTTCACGAATCGTTCTGAAACTGTGCTAAAATTACAGATAATTCCCATATATTTCTTGGGAAAAAATCCCAGAAATTCTCCTTTCTCCGTTGTCGAGATATTCTAGGGCAAAGTCGTGCAGTTTACGACTTCCAGGGGCTATAACTCGAAAACTAAAGAACGAGAATTTTTGGCACATATGGGCAATTGAATGTTTATCCCAACCCTCTCATTTGGCACTAGTTTCAGCCCGAATTGTGCAAGTCACCTAAGGTCACGAATCGTCCCGAACGTGTAGCCCAAATTGTGAAAATTTCAAACCGCTACTGCTTGCTTGTATGAGTAGGTAGCCATCTGAAACTTGGCATGTATAAAGGCCATTAACATGTCTACATGCATGCACAATCTTATGTCAACTGATTGCATAACTTGCGAACTATAGGCCATCGAAATTTTTGTAAACAAAAGTTTGTGCGACTTTAGCTCCCAAACGGAATAAAAGCTAAAGCTGAAATAGCCTTCATTCTATTTCACTTATTTGTGTCTACACATGTATATGTTTTGCAGAGACTCAAAGCTCTTGAGAATGGAGAAAATGAGGTGTCAATTTTGCATTGGACCCTATGGGAAAATGCATTAAACGCCTACTGCTCCGACGTTCAGCGACCGATAACATCCATCTTTACACTGTAAACGGTAATTACATAGGTACATGCCTGGGGCAAATAACAGCGCAAATAATTGTCCATGTGCAGATTAATAAAGGAGCAAACTTTTATGTATGGGCTGCAGTGGAAGTTATTCTTAAAAGGTGACTTTCACGAATCGTTCTGAAACTGTGCTAAAATTACAGATAATTCCCATATATTTCTTGGGAAAAAATCCCAGAAATTCTCCTTTCTCCGTTGTCGAGATATTCGAGGGCAAAGTCGTGCAGTTTACGACTTCCAGGGGCTATAACTCGAAAACTAAAGAACGAGAATTTTTGGCACATATGGGCAATTGAATGTTTATCCCAACCCTCTCATTTGGCACTAGTTTCAGCCCGAATTGTGCAAGTCACCTAAGGTCACGAATCGTCCCGAACGTGTAGCCCAAATTGTGAAAATTTCAAACCGCTACTGCTTGCTTGTATGAGTAGGTAGCCATCTGAAACTTGGCATGTATAAAGGCCATTAACATGTCTACATGCATGCACAATCTTATGTCAACTGATTGCATAACTTGCGAACTATAGGCCATCGAAATTTTTGTAAACAAAAGTTTGTGCGACTTTAGCTCCCAAACGGAATAAAAGCTAAAGCTGAAATAGCCTTCATTCTATTTCACTTATTTGTGTCTACACATGTATATGTTTTGCAGAGACTCAAAGCTCTTGAGAATGGAGAAAATGAGGTGTCAATTTTGCATTGGACCCTATAAGAAAGTGCATTAAACGCCTACTGCTCCGACGTTCAGCGACCGATAACATCCATCTTTACACTGTAAACGGTAATTACATAGGTACATGCCTGGGGCAAATAACAGCGCAAATAATTGTCCATGTGCAGAGTAATAAAGGAGCAAACTTTTATGTATGGGCTGCAGTGGAAGTTATTCTTAAAAGGTGACTTTCACGAATCGTTCTGAAACTGTGCTAAAATTACAGATAATTCCCATATATTTCTTGGGAAAAAATCCCAGAAATTCTCCTTTCTCCGTTGTCGAGATATTCGAGGGCAAAGTCGTGCAGTTTACGACTTCCAGGGGCTATAACTCGAAAACTAAAGAACGAGAATTTTTGGCACATATGGGCAATTGAATGTTTATCCCAACCCTCTCATTTGGCACTAGTTTCAGCCCGAATTGTGCAAGTCACCTAAGGTCACGAATCGTCCCGAACGTGTAGCCCAAATTGTGAAAATTTCAAACCGCTACTGCTTGCTTGTATGAGTAGGTAGCCATCTGAAACTTGGCATGTATAAAGGCCATTAACATGTCTACATGCATGCACAATCTTATGTCAACTGATTGCATAACTTGCGAACTATAGGCCATCGAAATTTTTGTAAACAAAAGTTTGTGCGACTTTAGCTCCCAAACGGAATAAAAGCTAAAGCTGAAATAGCCTTCATTCTATTTCACTTATTTGTGTCTACACATGTATATGTTTTGCAGAGACTCAAAGCTCTTGAGAATGGAGAAAATGAGGTGTCAATTTTGCATTGGACCCTATGGGAAAATGCATTAAACGCCTACTGCTCCGACGTTCAGCGACCGATAACATCCATCTTTACACTGTAAACGGTAATTACATAGGAACATGCCTGGAGCAAATAACAGCGCAAATAATTGTCCATGTGCAGAGTAATAAAGGAGCAAACTTTTATGTATGGGCTGTAGTGGAAGTTATTCTTAAAAGGTGACTTTCACGAATCGTTCTGAAACTGTGCTAAAATTACAGATAATTCCCATATATTTCTTGGGAAAAAATCCCAGAAATTCTCCTTTCTCCGTTGTCGAGATATTCGAGGGCAAAGTCGTGCAGTTTACGACTTCCAGGGGCTATAACTCGAAAACTAAAGAACGAGAATTTTTGGCACATATGGGCAATTGAATGTTTATCCCAACCCTCTCATTTGGCACTAGTTTCAGCCCGAATTGTGCAAGTCACCTAAGGTCACGAATCGTCCCGAACGTGTAGCCCAAATTGTGAAAATTTCAAACCGCTACTGCTTGCTTGTATGAGTAGGTAGCCATCTGAAACTTGGCATGTATAAAGGCCATTAACATGTCTACATGTATGCACAATCTTATGTCAACTGATTGCATAACTTGCGAACTATAGGCCATCGAAATTTTTGTAAACAAAAGTTTGTGCGACTTTAGCTCCCAAACGGAATAAAAGCTAAAGCTGAAATAGCCTTCATTCTATTTCACTTATTTGTGTCTACACATGTATATGTTTTGCAGAGACTCAAAGCTCTTGAGAATGGAGAAAATGAGGTGTCAATTTTGCATTGGACCCTATGGGAAAATGCATTAAACGCCTACTGCTCCGACGTTCAGCGACCGATAACATCCATCTTTACACTGTAAACGGTTATTACATAGGTACATGCCTGGGGTAAATAACAGCGCAAATAATTGTCCATGTGCAGAGTAATAAAGGAGCAAACTTTTATGTATGGGCTGCAGTGGAAGTTATTCTTAAAAGGTGACTTTCACGAATCGTTCTGAAACTGTGCTAAAATTACAGATAATTCCCATATATTTCTTGGGAAAAAATCCCAGAAATTCTCCTTTCTCCGTTGTCGAGATATTCGAGGGCAAAGTCGTGCAGTTTACGACTTCCAGGGGCTATAACTCGAAAACTAAAGAACGAGAATTTTTGGCACATATGGGCAATTGAATGTTTATCCCAACCCTCTCATTTGGCACTAGTTTCAGCCCGAATTGTGCAAGTCACCTAAGGTCACGAATCGTCCCGAACGTGTAGCCCAAATTGTGAAAATTTCAAACCGCTACTGCTTGCTTGTATGAGTAGGTAGCCATCTGAAACTTGGCATGTATAAAGGCCATTAACATGTCTACATGCATGCACAATCTTATGTCAACTGATTGCATAACTTGCGAACTATAGGCCATCGAAATTTTTGTAAACAAAAGTTTGTGCGACTTTAGCTCCCAAACGGAATAAAAGCTAAAGCTGAAATAGCCTTCATTCTATTTCACTTATTTGTGTCTACACATGTATATGTTTTGCAGAGACTCAAAGCTCTTGAGAATGGAGGAAATGAGGTGTCAATTTTGCATTGGACCCTATGGGAAAATGCATTAAACGCCTACTGCTCCGACGTTCAGCGACCGATAACATCCATCTTTACACTGTAAACGGTAATTACATAGGTACATGCCTGGGGCAAATAACAGTGCAAATAATTGTCCATGTGCAGAGTAATAAAGGAGCAAACTTTTATGTATGGGCTGCAGTGGAAGTTATTCTTAAAAGGTGACTTTCACGAATCGTTCTGAAACTGTGCTAAAATTACAGATAATTCCCATATATTTCTTGGGAAAAAATCCCAGAAATTCTCCTTTCTCCGTTGTCGAGATATTCGAGGGCAAAGTCGTGCAGTTTACGACTTCCAGGGGCTATAACTCGAAAACTAAAGAACGAGAATTTTTGGCACATATGGGCAATTGAATGTTTATCCCAACCCTCTCATTTGGCACTAGTTTCAGCCCGAATTGTGCAAGTCACCTATAGTCACGAATCGTCCCGAACGTGTAGCCCAAATTGTGAAAATTTCAAACCGCTACTGCTTGCTTGTATGAGTAGGTAGCCATCTGAAACTTGGCATGTATAAAGGCCATTAACATGTCTACATGCATGCACAATCTTATGTCAACTGATTGCATAACTTGCGAACTATGGGCCATCGAAATTTTTGTAAACAAAAGTTTGTGCGACTTTAGCTCCCAAACGGAATAAAAGCTAAAGCTGAAATAGCCTTCATTCTATTTCACTTATTTGTGTCTACACATGTATATGTTTTGCAGAGACTCAAAGCTCTTGAGAATGGAGAAAATGAGGTGTCAATTTTGCATTGGACCCTATAAGAAAGTGCATTAAACGCCTACTGCTCCGACGTTCAGCGACCGATAACATCCATCTTTACACTGTAAACGGTAATTACATAGGTACATGCCTGGGGCAAATAACAGCGCAAATAATTGTCCATGTGCAGAGTAATAAAGGAGCAAACTTTTATGTATGGGCTGCAGTGGAAGTTATTCTTAAAAGGTGACTTTCACGAATCGTTCTGAAACTGTGCTAAAATTACAGATAATTCCCATATATTTCTTGGGAAAAAATCCCAGAAATTCTCCTTTCTCCGTTGTCGAGATATTCGAGGGCAAAGTCGTGCAGTTTACGACTTCCAGGGGCTATAACTCGAAAACTAAAGAACGAGAATTTTTGGCACATATGGGCAATTGAATGTTTATCCCAACCCTCTCATTTGGCACTAGTTTCAGCCCGAATTGTGCAAGTCACCTAAGGTCACGAATCGTCCCGAACGTGTAGCCCAAATTGTGAAAATTTCAAACCGCTACTGCTTGCTTGTATGAGTAGGTAGCCATCTGAAACTTGGCATGTATAAAGGCCATTAACATGTCTACATGCATGCATAATCTTATGTCAACTGATTGCATAACTTGCGAACTATAGGCCATCGAAATTTTTGTAAACAAAAGTTTGTGCGACTTTAGCTCCCAAACGGAATAAAAGCTAAAGCTGAAATAGCCTTCATTCTATTTCACTTATTTGTGTCTACACATGTATATGTTTTGCAGAGACTCAAAGCTCTTGAGAATGGAGAAAATGAGGTGTCAATTTTGCATTGGACCCTATGGGAAAATGCATTAAACGCCTACTGCTCCGACGTTCAGCGACCGATAACATCCATCTTTACACTGTAAACGGTAATTACATAGGTACATGCCTGGGGCAAATAACAGCGCAAATAATTGTCCATGTGCAGAGTAATAAAGGAGCAAACTTTTATGTATGGGCTGCAGTGGAAGTTATTCTTAAAAGGTGACTTTCACGAATCGTTCTGAAACTGTGCTAAAATTACAGATAATTCCCATATATTTCTTGGGAAAAAATCCCAGAAATTCTCCTTTCTCCGTTGTCGAGATATTCGAGGGCAAAGTCGTGCAGTTTACGACTTCCAGGGGCTATAACTCGAAAACTAAAGAACGAGAATTTTTGGCACATATGGGCAATTGAATGTTTATCCCAACCCTCTCATTTGGCACCAGTTTCAGCCCGAATTGTGCAAGTCACCTAAGGTTACGAATCGTCCCGAACGTGTAGCCCAAATTGTGAAAATTTCAAACCGCTACTGCTTGCTTGTATGAGTAGGTAGCCATCTGAAACTTGGCATGTATAAAGGCCATTAACATGTCTACATGCATGCACAATCTTATGTCAACTGATTGCATAACTTGCGAACTATAGGCCATCGAAATTTTTGTAAACAAAAGTTTGTGCGACTTTAGCTCCCAAACGGAATAAAAGCTAAAGCTGAAATAGCCTTCATTCTATTTCACTTATTTGTGTCTACACATGTATATGTTTTGCAGAGACTCAAAGCTCTGGAGAATGGAGAAAATGAGGTGTCAATTTTGCATTGGACCCGATGGGAAAATGCATTAAACGCCTACTGCTCCGACGTTCAGCGACCGATAACATCCATCTTTACACTGTAAACGGTAATTACATAGGTACATGCCTGGGGCAAATAACAGCGCAAATAATTGTCCATGTGCAGAGTAATAAAGGAGCAAACTTTTATGTATGGGCTGCAGTGGAAGTTATTCTTAAAAGGTGACTTTCACGAATCGTTCTGAAACTGTGCTAAAATTACAGATAATTCCCATATATTTCTTGGGAAAAAATCCCAGAAATTCTCCTTTCTCCGTTGTCGAGATATTCGAGGGCAAAGTCGTGCAGTTTACGACTTCCAGGGGCTATAACTCGAAAACTAAAGAACGAGAATTTTTGGCACATATGGGCAATTGAATGTTTATCCCAACCCTCTCATTTGGCACTAGTTCAGCCCGAATTGTGCAAGTCACCTAAGGTCACGAATCGTCCCGAACGTGTAGCCCAAATTGTGAAAATTTCAAACCGCTACTGCTTGCTTGTATGAGTAGGTAGCCATCTGAAACTTGGCATGTATAAAGGCCATTAACATGTCTACATGCATGCACAATCTTATGTCAACTTATTGCATAACTTGCGAACTATAGGCCATCGAAATTTTTGTAAACAAAAGTTTGTGCGACTTTAGCTCCCAAACGGAATAAAAGCTAAAGCTGAAATAGCCTTCATTCTATTTCACTTATTTGTGTCTACACATGTATATGTTTTGCAGAGAATCAAAGTTCTGGAGAATGGAGAAAATGAGGTGTCAATTTTGCATTGGACCCTATGGGAAAATGCATTAAACGCCTACTGCTCCGACGTTCAGCGACCGATAACATCCATCTTTACACTGTAAACGGTAATTACATAGGTACATGCCTGGGGCAAATAACAGCGCAAATAATTGTCCATGTGCAGAGTAATAAAGGAGCAAACTTTTATGTATGGGCTGCAGTGGAAGTTATTCTTAAAAGGTGACTTTCACGAATCGTTCTGAAACTGTGCTAAAATTACAGATAATTCCCATATATTTCTTGGGAAAAAATCCCAGAAATTCTCCTTTCTCCGTTGTCGAGATATTCGAGGGCAAAGTCGTGCAGTTTACGACTTCCAGGGGCTATAACTCGAAAACTAAAGAACGAGAATTTTTGGCACATATGGGCAATTGAATGTTTATGCAACCCTCTCATTTGGCACTAGTTTCAGCCCGAATTGTGCAAGTCACCTAAGGTCACGAATCGTCCCGAACGTGTAGCCCAAATTGTGAAAATTTCAAACCGCTACTGCTTGCTTGTTTGAGTAGGTAGCCATCTGAAACTTGGCATGTATAAAGGCCATTAACATGTCTACATATATGCACAATCTTATGTCAACTGATTGCATAACTTGCGAACTATAGGCCATCGAAATTTTTGTAAACAAAAGTTTGTGCGACTTTAGCTCCCAAACGGAATAAAAGCTAAAGCTGAAATAGCCTTCATTCTATTTCACTTATTTGTGTCTACACATGTATATGTTTTCCAGAGACTCAAAGCTCTTGAGAATGGAGAAAATGAGGTGTCAATTTTGCATTGGACCCTATGGGAAAATGCATTAAACGCCTACTGCTCCGACGTTCAGCGACCGATAACATCCATCTTTACACTGTAAACGGTAATTACATAGGTACATGCCTGGGGCAAATAACAGCGCAAATAATTGTCCATGTGCAGAGTAATAAAGGAGCAAACTTTTATGTATGGGCTGCAGTGGAAGTTATTCTTAAAAGGTGACTTTCACGAATCGTTCTGAAACTGTGCTAAAATTACAGATAATTCCCATATATTTCTTGGGAAAAAATCCCAGAAATTCTCCTTTCTCCGTTGTCGAGATATTCGAGGGCAAAGTCGTGCAGTTTACGACTTCCAGGGGCTATAACTCGAAAACTAAAGAACGAGAATTTTTGGCACATATGGGCAATTGAATGTTTATCCCAACCCTCTCATTTGGCACTAGTTTCAGCCCGAATTGTGCAAGTCACCTAAGGTCACGAATCGTCCCGAACGTGTAGCCCAAATTGTGAAAATTTCAAACCGCTACTGCTTGCTTGTATGAGTAGGTAGCCATCTGAAACTTGGCATGTATAAAGGCCATTAACATGTCTACATGCATGCACAATCTTATGTCAACTGATTGCATAACTTGCAAACTATAGGCCATCGGAATTTTTGTAAACAAAAGTTTGTGCGACTTTAGCTCCCAAACGGAATAAAAGCTAAAGCTGAAATAGCCTTCATTCTATTTCACTTATTTGTGTCTACACATGTATATGTTTTGCAGAGACTCAAAGCTCTTGAGAATGGAGAAAATGAGGTGTCAATTTTGCATTGGACCCTATGGGAAAATGCATTAAACGCCTATTGCTCCGACGTTCAGCGACCGATAACATCCATCTTTACACTGTAAATAGTAATTACATAGGTACATGCCTGGGGCAAATAACAGCGCAAATAATTGTCCATGTGCAGAGTAATAAAGGAGCAAACTTTTATGTATGGGCTGCAGTGGAAGTTATTCTTAAAAGGTGACTTTCTCGAATCGTTCTGAAACTGTGCTAAAATTACAGATAATTCCCATATATTTCTTGGGAAAAAATCCCAGAAATTCTCCTTTCTCCGTTGTCGAGATATTCGAGGGCAAAGTCGTGCAGTTTACGACTTCCAGGGGCTATAACTCGAAAACTAAAGAACGAGAATTTTTGGCACATATGGGCAATTGAATGTTTATGCAACCCTCTCATTTGGCACTAGTTTCAGCCCGAATTGTGCAAGTCAATTAAGGTCACGAATCGTCCCGAACGTGTAGCCCAAATTGTGAAAATTTCAAACCGCTACTGCTTGCTTGTATGAGTAGGTAGCCATCTGAAACTTGGCATGTATAAAGGCCATTAACATGTCTACATGTATGCACAATCTTATGTCAACTGATTGCATAACTTGCGAACTATAGGCCATCGAAATTTTTGTAAACAAAAGTTTGTGCGACTTTAGCTCCCAAACGGAATAAAAGCTAAAGCTGAAATAGCCTTCATTCTATTTCACTTATTTGTGTCTACACATGTATATGTTTTCCAGAGACTCAAAGCTCTTGAGAATGGAGAAAATGAGGTGTCAATTTTGCATTGGACCCTATGGGAAAATGCATTAAACGCCTACTGCTCCGACGTTCAGCGACCGATAACATCCATCTTTACACTGTAAACGGTAATTACATAGGTACATGCCTGGGGCAAATAACAGCGCAAATAATTGTCCATGTGCAGAGTAATAAAGGAGCAAACTTTTATGTATGGGCTGCAGTGGAAGTTATTCTTAAAAGGTGACTTTCACGAATCGTTCTGAAACTGTGCTAAAATTACAGATAATTCCCATATATTTCTTGGGAAAAAATCCCAGAAATTCTCCTTTCTCCGTTGTCGAGATATTCGAGGGCAAAGTCGTGCAGTTTACGACTTCCAGGGGCTATAACTCGAAAACTAAAGAACGAGAATTTTTGGCACATATGGGCAATTGAATGTTTATCCCAACCCTCTCATTTGGCACTAGTTTCAGCCCGAATTGTGCAAGTCACCTAAGGTCACGAATCGTCCCGAACGTGTAGCCCAAATTGTGAAAATTTCAAACCGCTACTGCTTGCTTGTATGAGTAGGTAGCCATCTGAAACTTGGCATGTATAAAGGCCATTAACATGTCTACATGCATGCACAATCTTATGTCAACTGATTGCATAACTTGCGAACTATAGGCCATCGAAATTTTTGTAAACAAAAGTTTGTGCGACTTTAGCTCCCAAACGGAATAAAAGCTAAAGCTGAAATAGCCATCACTCTATTTCACTTATTTGTGTCTACACATGTATATGTTTTGCAGAGACTCAAAGCTCTTGAGAATGGAGGAAATGAGGTGTCAATTTTGCATTGGACCTTATGGGAAAATGCATTAAACGCCTACTGCTCCGACGTTCAGCGACCGATAACATCCATCTTTACACTGTAAATGGTAATTACATAGGTACATGCCTGGGGCAAATAACAGCGCAAATAATTGTCCATGTGCAGAGTAATAAAGGAGCAAACTTTTATGTATGGGCTGCAGTGGAAGTTATTCTTAAAAGGTGACTTTCACGAATCGTTCTGAAACTGTGCTAAAATTACAGATAATTCCCATATATTTCTTGGGAAAAAATCCCAGAAATTCTCCTTTCTCCGTTGTCGAGATATTCGAGGGCAAAGTCGTGCAGTTTACGACTTCCAAGGGCTATAACTCGAAAACTAAAGAACGAAAATTTTTGGCACATATGGGCAATTGAATGTTTATCCCAACCCTCTCATTTGGCACTAGTTTCAGCCCGAATTGTGCAAGTCACCTAAGGTCACGAATCGTCCCGAACGTGTAGCCCAAATTGTGAAAATTTCAAACCGCTACTGCTTGCTTGTATGAGTAGGTAGCCATCTGAAACTTGGCATGTATAAAGGCCATTAACATGTCTACATGCATGCACAATCTTATGTCAACTGATTGCATAACTTGCGAACTATAGGCCATCGAAATTTTTGTAAACAAAAGTTTGTGCGACTTTAGCTCCCAAACGGAATAAAAGCTAAAGCTGAAATAGCCTTCATTCTATTTCACTTATTTGTGTCTACACATGTATATGTTTTGCAGAGACTCAAAGCTCTGGAGAATGGAGAAAATGAGGTGTCAATTTTGCATTGGACCCGATGGGAAAATGCATTAAACGCCTACTGCTCCGACGTTCAGCGACCGATAACATCCATCTTTACACTGTAAACGGTAATTACATAGGTACATGCCTGGGGCAAATAACAGCGCAAATAATTGTCCATGTGCAGAGTAATAAAGGAGCAAACTTTTATGTATGGGCTGCAGTGGAAGTTATTCTTAAAAGGTGACTTTCACGAATCGTTCTGAAACTGTGCTAAAATTACAGATAATTCCCATATATTTCTTGGGAAAAAATCCCAGAAATTCTCCTTTCTCCGTTGTCGAGATATTCGAGGGCAAAGTCGTGCAGTTTACGACTTCCAGGGGCTATAAATCGAAAACTAAAGAACGAGAATTTTTGGCACATATGGGCAATTGAATGTTTATCCCAACCCTCTCATTTGGCACTAGTTTCAGCCCGAATTGTGCAAGTCACCTAAGGTCAAGAATCGTCCCGAACGTGTAGCCCAAATTGTGAAACTTTCAAACCGCTACTGCTTGCTTGTATGAGTAGGTAGCCATCTGAAACTTGGCATGTATAAAGGCCATTAACATGTCTACATGCATGCACAATCTTATGTCAACTGATTGCATAACTTGCGAACTATAGGCCATCGAAATTTTTGTAAACAAAAGTTTGTGCGACTTTAGCTCCCAAACGGAATAAAAGCTAAAGCTGAAATAGCCTTCATTCTATTTCACTTATTTGTGTCTACACATGTATATGTTTTGCAGAGAATCAAAGTTCTGGAGAATGGAGAAAATGAGGTGTCAATTTTGCATTGGACCCGATGGGAAAATGCATTAAACGCCTACTGCTCCGACGTTCAGCGACCGATAACATCCATCTTTACACTGTAAACGGTAATTACATAGGTACATGCCTGGGGCAAATAACAGCGCAAATAATTGTCCATGTGCAGAGTAATAAAGGAGCAAACTTTTATGTATGGGCTGCAGTGGAAGTTATTCTTAAAAGGTGACTTTCTCGAATCGTTCTGAAACTGTGCTAAAATTACAGATAATTCCCATATATTTCTTGGGAAAAAATCCCAGAAATTCTCCTTTCTCCGTTGTCGAGATATTCGAGGGCAAAGTCGTGCAGTTTACGACTTCCAGGGGCTATAACTCGAAAACTAAAGAACGAGAATTTTTGGCACATATGGGCAATTGAATGTTTATGCAACCCTCTCATTTGGCACTAGTTTCAGCCCGAATTGTGCAAGTCAATTAAGGTCACGAATCGTCCCGAACGTGTAGCCCAAATTGTGAAAATTTCAAACCGCTACTGCTTGCTTGTATGAGTAGGTAGCCATCTGAAACTTGGCATGTATAAAGGCCATTAACATGTCTACATGTATGCACAATCTTATGTCAACTGATTGCATAACTTGCGAACTATAGGCCATCGAAATTTTTGTAAACAAAAGTTTGTGCGACTTTAGCTCCCAAACGGAATAAAAGCTAAAGCTGAAATAGCCTTCATTCTATTTCACTTATTTGTGTCTACACATGTATATGTTTTCCAGAGACTCAAAGCTCTTGAGAATGGAGAAAATGAGGTGTCAATTTTGCATTGGACCCTATGGGAAAATGCATTAAACGCCTACTGCTCCGACGTTCAGCGACCGATAACATCCATCTTTACACTGTAAACGGTAATTACATAGGTACATGCCTGGGGCAAATAACAGCGCAAATAATTGTCCATGTGCAGAGTAATAAAGGAGCAAACTTTTATGTATGGGCTGCAGTGGAAGTTATTCTTAAAAGGTGACTTTCACGAATCGTTCTGAAACTGTGCTAAAATTACAGATAATTCCCATATATTTCTTGGGAAAAAATCCCAGAAATTCTCCTTTCTCCGTTGTCGAGATATTCGAGGGCAAAGTCGTGCAGTTTACGACTTCCAGGGGCTATAACTCGAAAACTAAAGAACGAGAATTTTTGGCACATATGGGCAATTGAATGTTTATCCCAACCCTCTCATTTGGCACTAGTTTCAGCCCGAATTGTGCAAGTCACCTAAGGTCACGAATCGTCCCGAACGTGTAGCCCAAATTGTGAAAATTTCAAACCGCTACTGCTTGCTTGTATGAGTAGGTAGCCATCTGAAACTTGGCATGTATAAAGGCCATTAACATGTCTACATGCATGCACAATCTTATGTCAACTGATTGCATAACTTGCGAACTATAGGCCATCGAAATTTTTGTAAACAAAAGTTTGTGCGACTTTAGCTCCCAAACGGAATAAAAGCTAAAGCTGAAATAGCCATCACTCTATTTCACTTATTTGTGTCTACACATGTATATGTTTTGCAGAGACTCAAAGCTCTTGAGAATGGAGGAAATGAGGTGTCAATTTTGCATTGGACCTTATGGGAAAATGCATTAAACGCCTACTGCTCCGACGTTCAGCGACCGATAACATCCATCTTTACACTGTAAATGGTAATTACATAGGTACATGCCTGGGGCAAATAACAGCGCAAATAATTGTCCATGTGCAGAGTAATAAAGGAGCAAACTTTTATGTATGGGCTGCAGTGGAAGTTATTCTTAAAAGGTGACTTTCACGAATCGTTCTGAAACTGTGCTAAAATTACAGATAATTCCCATATATTTCTTGGGAAAAAATCCCAGAAATTCTCCTTTCTCCGTTGTCGAGATATTCGAGGGCAAAGTCGTGCAGTTTACGACTTCCAAGGGCTATAACTCGAAAACTAAAGAACGAAAATTTTTGGCACATATGGGCAATTGAATGTTTATCCCAACCCTCTCATTTGGCACTAGTTTCAGCCCGAATTGTGCAAGTCACCTAAGGTCACGAATCGTCCCGAACGTGTAGCCCAAATTGTGAAAATTTCAAACCGCTACTGCTTGCTTGTATGAGTAGGTAGCCATCTGAAACTTGGCATGTATAAAGGCCATTAACATGTCTACATGCATGCACAATCTTATGTCAACTGATTGCATAACTTGCGAACTATAGGCCATCGAAATTTTTGTAAACAAAAGTTTGTGCGACTTTAGCTCCCAAACGGAATAAAAGCTAAAGCTGAAATAGCCTTCATTCTATTTCACTTATTTGTGTCTACACATGTATATGTTTTGCAGAGACTCAAAGCTCTGGAGAATGGAGAAAATGAGGTGTCAATTTTGCATTGGACCCGATGGGAAAATGCATTAAACGCCTACTGCTCCGACGTTCAGCGACCGATAACATCCATCTTTACACTGTAAACGGTAATTACATAGGTACATGCCTGGGGCAAATAACAGCGCAAATAATTGTCCATGTGCAGAGTAATAAAGGAGCAAACTTTTATGTATGGGCTGCAGTGGAAGTTATTCTTAAAAGGTGACTTTCACGAATCGTTCTGAAACTGTGCTAAAATTACAGATAATTCCCATATATTTCTTGGGAAAAAATCCCAGAAATTCTCCTTTCTCCGTTGTCGAGATATTCGAGGGCAAAGTCGTGCAGTTTACGACTTCCAGGGGCTATAAATCGAAAACTAAAGAACGAGAATTTTTGGCACATATGGGCAATTGAATGTTTATCCCAACCCTCTCATTTGGCACTAGTTTCAGCCCGAATTGTGCAAGTCACCTAAGGTCAAGAATCGTCCCGAACGTGTAGCCCAAATTGTGAAACTTTCAAACCGCTACTGCTTGCTTGTATGAGTAGGTAGCCATCTGAAACTTGGCATGTATAAAGGCCATTAACATGTCTACATGCATGCACAATCTTATGTCAACTGATTGCATAACTTGCGAACTATAGGCCATCGAAATTTTTGTAAACAAAAGTTTGTGCGACTTTAGCTCCCAAACGGAATAAAAGCTAAAGCTGAAATAGCCTTCATTCTATTTCACTTATTTGTGTCTACACATGTATATGTTTTGCAGAGAATCAAAGTTCTGGAGAATGGAGAAAATGAGGTGTCAATTTTGCATTGGACCCGATGGGAAAATGCATTAAACGCCTACTGCTCCGACGTTCAGCGACCGATAACATCCATCTTTACACTGTAAACGGTAATTACATAGGTACATGCCTGGGGCAAATAACAGCGCAAATAATTGTCCATGTGCAGAGTAATAAAGGAGCAAACTTTTATGTATGGGCTGCAGTGGAAGTTATTCTTAAAAGGTGACTTTCACGAATCGTTCTGAAACTGTGCTAAAATTACAGATAATTCCCATATATTTCTTGGGAAAAAATCCCAGAAATTCTCCTTTCTCCGTTGTCGAGATATTCGAGGGCAAAGTCGTGCAGTTTACGACTTCCAGGGGCTATAACTCGAAAACTAAAGAACGAGAATTTTTGGCACATATGGGCAATTGAATGTTTATGCAACCCTCTCATTTGGCACTAGTTTCAGCCCGAATTGTGCAAGTCACCTAAGGTCACGAATCGTCCCGAACGTGTAGCCCAAATTGTGAAAATTTCAAACCGCTACTGCTTGCTTGTTTGAGTAGGTAGCCATCTGAAACTTGGCATGTATAAAGGCCATTAACATGTCTACATGTATGCACAATCTTATGTCAACTGATTGCATAACTTGCGAACTATAGGCCATCGAAATTTTTGTAAACAAAAGTTTGTGCGACTTTAGCTCCCAAACGGAATAAAAGCTAAAGCTGAAATAGCCTTCATTCTATTTCACTTATTTGTGTCTACACATGTATATGTTTTCCAGAGACTCAAAGCTCTTGAGAATGGAGAAAATGAGGTGTCAATTTTGCATTGGACCCTATGGGAAAATGCATTAAACGCCTACTGCTCCGACGTTCAGCGACCGATAACATCCATCTTTACACTGTAAACGGTAATTACATAGGTACATGCCTGGGGCAAATAACAGCGCAAATAATTGTCCATGTGCAGAGTAATAAAGGAGCAAACTTTTATGTATTGGCTGCAGTGGAAGTTATTCTTAAAAGGTGACTTTCACGAATCGTTCTGAAACTGTGCTAAAATTACAGATAATTCCCATATATTTCTTGGGAAAAAATCCCAGAAATTCTCCTTTCTCCGTTGTCGAGATATTCGAGGGCAAAGTCGTGCAGTTTACGACTTCCAGGGGCTATAACTCGAAAACTAAAGAACGAGAATTTTTGGCACATATGGGCAATTGAATGTTTATCCCAACCCTCTCATTTGGCACTAGTTTCAGCCCGAATTGTGCAAGTCACCTAAGGTCACGAATCGTCCCGAACGTGTAGCCCAAATTGTGAAAATTTCAAACCGCTACTGCTTGCTTGTATGAGTAGGTAGCCATCTGAAACTTGGCATGTATAAAGGCCATTAACATGTCTACATGCATGCACAATCTTATGTCAACTGATTGCATAACTTGCAAACTATAGGCCATCGAAATTTTTGTAAACAAAAGTTTGTGCGACTTTAGCTCCCAAACGGAATAAAAGCTAAAGCTGAAATAGCCTTCATTCTATTTCACTTATTTGTGTCTACACATGTATATGTTTTGCAGAGACTCAAAGCTCTTGAGAATGGAGGAAATGAGGTGTCAATTTTGCATTGGACCCTATGGGAAAATGCATTAAACGCCTACTGCTCCGACGTTCAGCGACCGATAACATCCATCTTTACACTGTAAATGGTAATTACATAGGTACATGCCTGGGGCAAATAACAGCGCAAATAATTGTCCATGTGCAGAGTAATAAAGGAGCAAACTTTTATGTATGGGCTGCAGTGGAAGTTATTCTTAAAAGGTGACTTTCACGAATCGTTCTGAAACTGTGCTAAAATTACAGATAATTCCCATATATTTCTTGGGAAAAAATCCCAGAAATTCTCCTTTCTCCGTTGTCGAGATATTCGAGGGCAAAGTCGTGCAGTTTACGACTTCCAAGGGCTATAACTCGAAAACTAAAGAACGAGAATTTTTGGCACATATGGGCAATTGAATGTTTATCCCAACCCTCTCATTTGGCACTAGTTTCAGCCCGAATTGTGCAAGTCACCTAAGGTCACGAATCGTCCCGAACGTGTAGCCCAAATTGTGAAAATTTCAAACCGCTACTGCTTGCTTGTATGAGTAGGTAGCCATCTGAAACTTGGCATGTATAAAGGCCATTAACATGTCTACATGTATGCACAATCTTATGTCAACTGATTGCATAACTTGCGAACTATAGGCCATCGAAATTTTTGTAAACAAAAGTTTGTGCGACTTTAGCTCCCAAACGGAATAAAAGCTAAAGCTGAAATAGCCTTCATTCTATTTCACTTATTTGTGTCTACACATGTATCTGTTTTGCAGAGACTCAAAGCTCTTGAGAATGGAGAAAATGAGGTGTCAATTTTGCATTGGACCCTATGGGAAAATGCATTAAACGCCTACTGCTCCGACGTTCAGCGACCGATAACATCCATCTTTACACTGTAAACGGTAATTACATAGGTACATGCCTGGGGCAAATAACAGCGCAAATAATTGTCCATGTGCAGAGTAATAAAGGAGCAAACTTTTATGTATGGGCTGCAGTGGAAGTTATTCTTAAAAGGTGACTTTCACGAATCGTTCTGAAACTGTGCTAAAATTACAGATAATTCCCATATATTTCTTGGGAAAAAATCCCAGAAATTCTCCTTTCTCCGTTGTCGAGATATTCGAGGGCAAAGTCGTGCAGTTTACGACTTCCAGGGGCTATAAATCGAAAACTAAAGAACGAGAATTTTTGGCACATATGGGCAATTGAATGTTTATCCCAACCCTCTCATTTGGCACTAGTTTCAGCCCGAATTGTGCAAGTCACCTAAGGTCACGAATCGTCCCGAACGTGTAGCCCAAATTGTGAAAATTTCAAACCGCTACTGCTTGCTTGTATGAGTAGGTAGCCATCTGAAACTTGGCATGTATAAAGGCCATTAACATGTCTACATGCATGCACAATCTTATGTCAACTGATTGCATAACTTGCGAACTATAGGCCATCGAAATTTTTGTAAACAAAAGTTTGTGCGACTTTAGCTCCCAAACGGAATAAAAGCTAAAGCTGAAATAGCCTTCATTCTATTTCACTTATTTGTGTCTACACATGTATATGTTTTCCAGAGACTCAAAGCTCTTGAGAATGGAGAAAATGAGGTGTCAATTTTGCATTGGACCCTATGGGAAAATGCATTAAACGCCTACTGCTCCGACGTTCAGCGACCGATAACATCCATCTTTACACTGTAAACGGTAATTACATAGGTACATGCCTGGGGCAAATAACAGCGCAAATAATTGTCCATGTGCAGAGTAATAAAGGAGCAAACTTTTATGTATGGGCTGCAGTGGAAGTTATTCTTAAAAGGTGACTTTCACGAATCGTTCTGAAACTGTGCTAAAATTACAGATAATTCCCATATATTTCTTGGGAAAAAATCCCAGAAATTCTCCTTTCTCCGTTGTCGAGATATTCGAGGGCAAAGTCGTGCAGTTTACGACTTCCAGGGGCTATAACTCGAAAACTAAAGAACGAGAATTTTTGGCACATATGGGCAATTGAATGTTTATCCCAACCCTCTCATTTGGCACTAGTTTCAGCCCGAATTGTGCAAGTCACCTAAGGTCACGAATCGTCCCGAACGTGTAGCCCAAATTGTGAAAATTTCAAACCGCTACTGCTTGCTTGTATGAGTAGGTAGCCATCTGAAACTTGGCATGTATAAAGGCCATTAACATGTCTACATGCATGCACAATCTTATGTCAACTGATTGCATAACTTGCGAACTATAGGCCATCGAAATTTTTGTAAACAAAAGTTTGTGCGACTTTAGCTCCCAAACGGAATAAAAGCTAAAGCTGAAATAGCCATCACTCTATTTCACTTATTTGTGTCTACACATGTATATGTTTTGCAGAGACTCAAAGCTCTTGAGAATGGAGAAAATGAGGTGTCAATTTTGCATTGGACCCTATGGGAAAATGCATTAAACGCCTACTGCTCCGACGTTCAGCGACCGATAACATCCATCTTTACACTGTAAACGGTAATTACATAGGTACATGCCTGGGGCAAATAACAGCGCAAATAATTGTCCATGTGCAGAGTAATAAAGGAGCAAACTTTTATGTATGGGCTGCAGTGGAAGTTATTCTTAAAAGGTGACTTTCACGAATCGTTCTGAAACTGTGCTAAAATTACAGATAATTCCCATATATTTCTTGGGAAAAAATCCCAGAAATTCTCCTTTCTCCGTTGTCGAGATATTCGAGGGCAAAGTCGTGCAGTTTACGACTTCCAGGGGCTATAACTCGAAAACTAAAGAACGAGAATTTTTGGCACATATGGGCAATTGAATGTTTATCCCAACCCTCTCATTTGGCACTAGTTTCAGCCCGAATTGTGCAAGTCACCTAAGGTCACGAATCGTCCCGAACGTGTAGCCCAAATTGTGAAAATTTCAAACCGCTACTGCTTGCTTGTATGAGTAGGTAGCCATCTGAAACTTGGCATGTATAAAGGCCATTAACATGTCTACATGCATGCACAATCTTATGTCAACTGATTGCATAACTTGCGAACTATAGGCCATCGAAATTTTTGTAAACAAAAGTTTGTGCGACTTTAGCTCCCAAACGGAATAAAAGCTAAAGCTGAAATAGCCTTCATTCTATTTCACTTATTTGTGTCTACACATGTATATGTTTTGCAGAGACTCAAAGCTCTTGAGAATGGAGAAAATGAGGTGTCAATTTTGCATTGGACCCTATGGGAAAATGCATTAAACGCCTACTGCTCCGACGTTCAGCGACCGATAACATCCATCTTTACACTGTAAACGGTAATTACATAGGTACATGCCTGGGGCAAATAACAGCGCAAATAATTGTCCATGTGCAGAGTAATAAAGGAGCAAACTTTTATGTATGGGCTGCAGTGGAAGTTATTCTTAAAAGGTGACTTTCACGAATCGTTCTGAAACTGTGCTAAAATTACAGATAATTCCCATATATTTCTTGGGAAAAAATCCCAGAAATTCTCCTTTCTCCGTTGTCGAGATATTCGAGGGCAAAGTCGTGCAGTTTACGACTTCCAGGGGCTATAACTCGAAAACTAAAGAACGAGAATTTTTGGCACATATGGGCAATTGAATGTTTATCCCAACCCTCTCATTTGGCACTAGTTTCAGCCCGAATTGTGCAAGTCACCTAAGGTCACGAATCGTCCCGAACGTGTAGCCCAAATTGTGAAAATTTCAAACCGCTACTGCTTGCTTGTATGAGTAGGTAGCCATCTGAAACTTGGCATGTATAAAGGCCATTAACATGTCTACATGCATGCACAATCTTATGTCAACTGATTGCATAACTTGCGAACTATAGGCCATCGAAATTTTTGTAAACAAAAGTTTGTGCGACTTTAGCTCCCAAACGGAATAAAAGCTAAAGCTGAAATAGCCTTCATTCTATTTCACTTATTTGTGTCTACACATGTATATGTTTTGCAGAGACTCAAAGCTCTTGAGAATGGAGAAAATGAGGTGTCAATTTTGCATTGGACCCTATGGGAAAATGCATTAAACGCCTACTGCTCCGACGTTCAGCGACCGATAACATCCATCTTTACACTGTAAACGGTAATTACATAGGTACATGCCTGGGGCAAATAACAGCGCAAATAATTGTCCATGTGCAGAGTAATAAAGGAGCAAACTTTTATGTATGGGCTGCAGTGGAAGTTATTCTTAAAAGGTGACTTTCACGAATCGTTCTGAAACTGTGCTAAAATTACAGATAATTCCCATATATTTCTTGGGAAAAAATCCCAGAAATTCTCCTTTCTCCGTTGTCGAGATATTCGAGGGCAAAGTCGTGCAGTTTACGACTTCCAGGGGCTATAACTCGAAAACTAAAGAACGAGAATTTTTGGCACATATGGGCAATTGAATGTTTATCCCAACCCTCTCATTTGGCACTAGTTTCAGCCCGAATTGTGCAAGTCACCTAAGGCCACGAATCGTCCCGAACGTGTAGCCCAAATTGTGAAAATTTCAAACCGCTACTGCTTGCTTGTATGAGTAGGTAGCCATCTGAAACTTGGCATGTATAAAGGCCATTAACATGTCTACATGCATGCACAATCTTATGTCAACTGATTGCATAACTTGCGAACTATAGGCCATCGAAATTTTTGTAAACAAAAGTTTGTGCGACTTTAGCTCCCAAACGGAATAAAAGCTAAAGCTGAAATAGCCTTCATTCTATTTCACTTATTTGTGTCTACACATGTATATGTTTTGCAGAGACTCAAAGCTCTGGAGAATGGAGAAAATGAGGTGTCAATTTTGCATTGGACCCTATGGGAAAATGCATTAAACGCCTACTGCTCCGACGTTCAGCGACCGATAACATCCATATTTTCACTGTAAACGGTAATTACATAGGTACATGCCTGGGGCAAATAACAGCGCAAATAATTGTCCATGTGCAGAGTAATAAAGCAGCAAACTTTTATGTATGGGCTGCAGTGGAAGTTATTCTTAAAAGGTGACTTTCACGAATCGTTCTGAAACTGTGCTAAAATTACAGATAATTCCCATATATTTCTTGGGAAAAAATCCCAGAAATTCTCCTTTCTCCGTTGTCGAGATATTCGAGGGCAAAGTCGTGCAGTTTACGACTTCCAGGGGCTATAACTCGAAAACTAAAGAACGAGAATTTTTGGCACATATGGGCAATTGAATGTTTATCCCAACCCTCTCATTTGGCACTAGTTTCAGCCCGAATTGTGCAAGTCACCTAAGGTCACGAATCGTCCCGAACGTGTAGCCCAAATTGTGAAAATTTCAAACCGCTACTGCTTGCTTGTATGAGTAGGTAGCCATCTGAAACTTGGCATGTATAAAGGCCATTAACATGTCTACATGCATGCACAATCTTATGTCAACTGATTGCATAACTTGCGAACTATAGGCCATCGAAATTTTTGTAAACAAAAGTTTGTGCGACTTTAGCTCCCAAACGGAATAAAAGCTAAAGCTGAAATAGCCTTCATTCTATTTCACTTATTTGTGTCTACACATGTATATGTTTTGCAGAGACTCAAAGCTCTTGAGAATGGAGAAAATGAGGTGTCAATTTTGCATTGGACCCTATGGGAAAATGCATTAAACGCCTACTGCTCCGACGTTCAGCGACCGATAACATCCATCTTTACACTGTAAATGGTAATTACATAGGTACATGCCTGGGGCAAATAACAGCGCAAATAATTGTCCATGTGCAGAGTAATAAAGGAGCAAACTTTTATGTATGGGCTGCAGTGGAAGTTATTCTTAAAAGGTGACTTTCTCGAATCGTTCTGAAACTGTGCTAAAATTACAGATAATTCCCATATATTTCTTGGGAAAAAATCCCAGAAATTCTCCTTTCTCCGTTGTCGAGATATTCGAGGGCAAAGTCGTGCAGTTTACGACTTCCAAGGGCTATAACTCGAAAACTAAAGAACGAAAATTTTTGGCACATATGGGCAATTGAATGTTTATCCCAACCCTCTCATTTGGCACTAGTTTCAGCCCGAATTGTGCAAGTCACCTAAGGTCACGAATCGTCCCGAACGTGTAGCCCAAATTGTGAAAATTTCAAACCGCTACTGCTTGCTTGTATGAGTAGGTAGCCATCTGAAACTTGGCATGTATAAAGGCCATTAACATGTCTACATGCATGCACAATCTTATGTCAACTGATTGCATAACTTGCGAACTATAGGCCATCGAATTTTTTGTAAACAAAAGTTTGTGCGACTTTAGCTCCCAAACGGAATAAAAGCTAAAGCTGAAATAGCCTTCATTCTATTTCACTTATTTGTGTCTACACATGTATATGTTTTGCAGAGACTCAAAGCTCTTGAGAATGGAGAAAATGAGGTGTCAGTTTTGCATTGGACCCTATGGGAAAATGCATTAAACGCCTACTGCTCCGACGTTCAGCGACCGATAACATCCATCTTTACACTGTAAACGGTAATTACATAGGTACATGCCTGGGGCAAATAACAGCGCAAATAATTGTCCATGTGCAGAGTAATAAAGGAGCAAACTTTTATGTATGGGCTGCAGTGGAAGTTATTCTTAAAAGGTGACTTTCACAAATCGTTCTGAAACTGTGCTAGAATTACAGATAATTCCCATATATTTCTTGGGAAAAAATCCCAGAAATTCTCCTTTCTCCGTTGTCGAGATATTCGAGGGCAAAGTCGTGCAGTTTACGACTTCCAGGGGCTATAAATCGAAAACTAAAGAACGAGAATTTTTGGCACATATGGGCAATTGAATGTTTATCCCAACCCTCTCATTTGGCACTAGTTTCAGCCCGAATTGTGCAAGTCACCTAAGGTCACGAATCGTCCCGAACGTGTAGCCCAAATTGTGAAAATTTCAAACCGCTACTGCTTGCTTGTATGAGTAGGTAGCCATCTGAAATTTGGCATGTATAAAGGCCATTAACATGTCTACATGCATGCACAATCTTATGTCAACTGATTGCATAACTTGCGAACTATAGGCCATCGAAATTTTTGTAAACAAAAGTTTGTGCGACTTTAGCTCCCAAACGGAATAAAAGCTAAAGCTGAAATAGCCTTCATTCTATTTCACTTATTTGTGTCTACACATGTATATGTTTTGCAGAGACTCAAAGCTCTTGAGAATGGAGAAAATGAGGTGTCAATTTTGCATTGGACCCTATGGGAAAATGCATTAAACGCCTACTGCTCCGACGTTCAGCGACCGATAACATCCATCTTTACACTGTAAACGGTAATTACATAGGTACATGCCTGGGGCAAATAACAGCGCAAATAATTGTCCATGTGCAGAGTAATAAAGGAGCAAACTTTTATGTATGGGCTGCAGTGGAAGTTATTCTTAAAAGGTGACTTTCACGAATCGTTCTGAAACTGTGCTAAAATTACAGATAATTCCCATATATTTCTTGGGAAAAAATCCCAGAAATTCTCCTTTCTCCGTTGTCGAGATATTCGAGGGCAAAGTCGTGCAGTTTACGACTTCCAGGGGCTATAACTCGAAAACTAAAGAACGAGAATTTTTGGCACATATGGGCAATTGAATGTTTATCCCAACCCTCTCATTTGGCACTAGTTTCAGCCCGAATTGTGCAAGTCACCTAAGGTCACGAATCGTCCCGAACGTGTAGCCCAAATTGTGAAAATTTCAAACCGCTACTGCTTGCTTGTATGAGTAGGTAGCCATCTGAAACTTGGCATGTATAAAGGCCATTAACATGTCTACATGCATGCACAATCTTATGTCAACTGATTGCATAACTTGCGAACTATAGGCCATCGAAATTTTTGTAAACAAAAGTTTGTGCGACTTTAGCTCCCAAACGGAATAAAAGCTAAAGCTGAAATAGCCTTCATTCTATTTCACTTATTTGTGTCTACACATGTATATGTTTTGCAGAGACTCAAAGCTCTTGAGAATGGAGAAAATGAGGTGTCAATTTTGCATTGGACCCTATGGGAAAATGCATTAAACGCCTACTGCTCCGACGTTCAGCGACCGATAACATCCATCTTTACACTGTAAACGGAAATTACATAGGTACATGCCTGGGGCAAATAACAGCGCAAATAATTGTCCATGTGCAGAGTAATAAAGGAGCAAACTTTTATGTATGGGCTGCAGTGGAAGTTATTCTTAAAAGGTGACTTTCACGAATCGTTCTGAAACTGTGCTAAAATTACAGATAATTCCCATATATTTCTTGGGAAAAAATCCCAGAAATTCTCCTTTCTCCGTTGTCGAGATATTCGAGGGCAAAGTCGTGCAGTTTACGACTTCCAGGGGCTATAACTCGAAAACTAAAGAACGAGAATTTTTGGCACATATGGGCAATTGAATGTTTATCCCAACCCTCTCATTTGGCACTAGTTTCAGCCCGAATTGTGCAAGTCACCTAAGGTCACGAATCGTCCCGAACGTGTAGCCCAAATTGTGAAAATTTCAAACCGCTACTGCTTGCTTGTATGAGTAGGTAGCCATCTGAAACTTGGCATGTATAAAGGCCATTAACATGTCTACATGCATGCACAATCTTATGTCAACTGATTGCATAACTTGCGAACTATAGGCCATCGAATTTTTTGAAAACAAAAGTTTGTGCGACTTTAGCTCCCAAACGGAATAAAAGCTAAAGCTGAAATAGCCTTCATTCTATTTCACTTATTTGTGTCTACACATGTATATGTTTTGCAGAGACTCAAAGCTCTTGGGAATGGAGAAAATGAGGTGTCAATTTTGCATTGGACCCTATGGGAAAATGCATTAAACGCCTACTGCTCCGACGTTCAGCGACCGATAACATCCATCTTTACACTGTAAACGGTAATTACATAGGTACATGCCTGGGGCAAATAACAGCGCAAATAATTGTCCATGTGCAGAGTAATAAAGGAGCAAACTTTTATGTATGGGCTGCAGTGGAAGTTATTCTTAAAAGGTGACTTTCACGAATCGTTCTGAAACTGTGCTAAAATTACAGATAATTCCCATATATTTCTTGGGAAAAAATCCCAGAAATTCTCCTTTCTCCGTTGTCGAGATATTCGAGGGCAAAGTCGTGCAGTTTACGACTTCCAGGGGCTATAACTCGAAAACTAAAGAACGAGAATTTTTGGCACATATGGGCAATTGAATGTTTATCCCAACCCTGTCATTTGGCACTAGTTTCAGCCCGAATTGTGCAAGTCACCTAAGGCCACGAATCGTCCCGAACGTGTAGCCCAAATTGTGAAAATTTCAAACCGCTACTGCTTGCTTGTATGAGTAGGTAGCCATCTGAAACTTGGCATGTATAAAGGCCATTAACATGTCTACATGCATGCACAATCTTATGTCAACTGATTGCATAACTTGCGAACTATAGGCCATCGAAATTTTTGTAAACAAAAGTTTGTGCGACTTTAGCTCCCAAACGGAATAAAAGCTAAAGCTGAAATAGCCTTCATTCTATTTCACTTATTTGTGTCTACACATGTATATGTTTTGCAGAGACTCAAAGCTCTGGAGAATGGAGAAAATGAGGTGTCAATTTTGCATTGGACCCTATGGGAAAATGCATTAAACGCCTACTGCTCCGACGTTCAGCGACCGATAACATCCATATTTTCACTGTAAACGGTAATTACATAGGTACATGCCTGGGGCAAATAACAGCGCAAATAATTGTCCATGTGCAGAGTAATAAAGGAGCAAACTTTTATGTATGGGCTGCAGTGGAAGTTATTCTTAAAAGGTGACTTTCACGAATCGTTCTGAAACTGTGCTAAAATTACAGATAATTCCCATATATTTCTTGGGAAAAAATCCCAGAAATTCTCCTTTCTCCGTTGTCGAGATATTCGAGGGCAAAGTCGTGCAGTTTACGACTTCCAGGGGCTATAACTCGAAAACTAAAGAACGAGAATTTTTGGCACATATGGGCAATTGAATGTTTATCCCAACCCTCTCATTTGGCACTAGTTTCAGCCCGAATTGTGCAAGTCACCTAAGGTCACGAATCGTCCCGAACGTGTAGCCCAAATTGTGAAAATTTCAAACCGCTACTGCTTGCTTGTATGAGTAGGTAGCCATCTGAAACTTGGCATGTATAAAGGCCATTAACATGTCTACATGCATGCACAATCTTATGTCAACTGATTGCATAACTTGCGAACTATAGGCCATCGAAATTTTTGTAAACAAAAGTTTGTGCGACTTTAGCTCCCAAACGGAATAAAAGCTAAAGCTGAAATAGCCTTCATTCTATTTCACTTATTTGTGTCTACACATGTATATGTTTTGCAGAGACTCAAAGCTCTTGAGAATGGAGAAAATGAGGTGTCAATTTTGCATTGGACCCTATGGGAAAATGCATTAAACGCCTACTGCTCCGACGTTCAGCGACCGATAACATCCATCTTTACACTGTAAACGGTAATTACATAGGTACATGCCTGGGGCAAATAACAGCGCAAATAATTGTCCATGTGCAGAGTAATAAAGGAGCAAACTTTTATGTATGGGCTGCAGTGGAAGTTATTCTTAAAAGGTGACTTTCACGAATCGTTCTGAAACTGTGCTAAAATTACAGATAATTCCCATATATTTCTTGGGAAAAAATCCCAGAAATTCTCCTTTCTCCGTTGTCGAGATATTCGAGGGCAAAGTCGTGCAGTTTACGACTTCCAGGGGCTATAACTCGAAAACTAAAGAACGAGAATTTTTGGCACATATGGGCAATTGAATGTTTATCCCAACCCTCTCATTTGGCACTAGTTTCAGCCCGAATTGTGCAAGTCACCTAAGGTCACGAATCGTCCCGAACGTGTAGCCCAAATTGTGAAAATTTCAAACCGCTACTGCTTGCTTGTATGAGTAGGTAGCCATCTGAAACTTGGCATGTATAAAGGCCATTAACATGTCTACATGCATGCACAATCTTATGTCAACTGATTGCATAACTTGCGAACTATAGGCCATCGAAATTTTTGTAAACAAAAGTTTGTGCGACTTTAGCTCCCAAACGGAATAAAAGCTAAAGCTGAAATAGCCTTCATTCTATTTCACTTATTTGTGTCTACACATGTATATGTTTTGCAGAGACTCAAAGCTCTTGAGAATGGAGAAAATGAGGTGTCAATTTTGCATTGGACCCTATGGGAAAATGCATTAAACGCCTACTGCTCCGACGTTCAGCGACCGATAACATCCATCTTTACACTGTAAACGGAAATTACATAGGTACATGCCTGGGGCAAATAACAGCGCAAATAATTGTCCATGTGCAGAGTAATAAAGGAGCAAACTTTTATGTATGGGCTGCAGTGGAAGTTATTCTTAAAAGGTGACTTTCACGAATCGTTCTGAAACTGTGCTAAAATTACAGATAATTCCCATATATTTCTTGGGAAAAAATCCCAGAAATTCTCCTTTCTCCGTTGTCGAGATATTCGAGGGCAAAGTCGTGCAGTTTACGACTTCCAGGGGCTATAACTCGAAAACTAAAGAACGAGAATTTTTGGCACATATGGGCAATTGAATGTTTATCCCAACCCTCTCATTTGGCACTAGTTTCAGCCCGAATTGTGCAAGTCACCTAAGGTCACGAATCGTCCCGAACGTGTAGCCCAAATTGTGAAAATTTCAAACCGCTACTGCTTGCTTGTATGAGTAGGTAGCCATCTGAAACTTGGCATGTATAAAGGCCATTAACATGTCTACATGCATGCACAATCTTATGTCAACTGATTGCATAACTTGCGAACTATAGGCCATCGAAATTTTTGTAAACAAAAGTTTGTGCGACTTTAGCTCCCAAACGGAATAAAAGCTAAAGCTGAAATAGCCTTCATTCTATTTCACTTATTTGTGTCTACACATGTATATGTTTTGCAGAGACTCAAAGCTCTTGAGAATGGAGAAAATGAGGTGTCAATTTTGCATTGGACCCTATGGGAAAATGCATTAAACGCCTACTGCTCCGACGTTCAGCGACCGATAACATCCATCTTTACACTGTAAACGGTAATTACATAGGTACATGCCTGGGGCAAATAACAGCGCAAATAATTGTCCATGTGCAGAGTAATAAAGGAGCAAACTTTTATGTATGGGCTGCAGTGGAAGTTATTCTTAAAAGGTGACTTTCACGAATCGTTCTGAAACTGTGCTAAAATTACAGATAATTCCCATATATTTCTTGGGAAAAAATCCCAGAAATTCTCCTTTCTCCGTTGTCGAGATATTCGAGGGCAAAGTCGTGCAGTTTACGACTTCCAGGGGCTATAACTCGAAAACTAAAGAACGAGAATTTTTGGCATATATGGGCAATTGAATGTTTATCCCAACCCTGTCATTTGGCACTAGTTTCAGCCCGAATTGTGCAAGTCACCTAAGGCCACGAATCGTCCCGAACGTGTAGCCCAAATTGTGAAAATTTCAAACCGCTACTGCTTGCTTGTATGAGTAGGTAGCCATCTGAAACTTGGCATGTATAAAGGCCATTAACATGTCTACATGCATGCACAATCTTATGTCAACTGATTGCATAACTTGCGAACTATAGGCCATCGAAATTTTTGTAAACAAAAGTTTGTGCGACTTTAGCTCCCAAACGGAATAAAAGCTAAAGCTGAAATAGCCTTCATTCTATTTCACTTATTTGTGTCTACACATGTATATGTTTTGCAGAGACTCAAAGCTCTGGAGAATGGAGAAAATGAGGTGTCAATTTTGCATTGGACCCTATGGGAAAATGCATTAAACGCCTACTGCTCCGACGTTCAGCGACCGATAACATCCATATTTTCACTGTAAACGGTAATTACATAGGTACATGCCTGGGGCAAATAACAGCGCAAATAATTGTCCATGTGCAGAGTAATAAAGGAGCAAACTTTTATGTATGGGCTGCAGTGGAAGTTATTCTTAAAAGGTGACTTTCACGAATCGTTCTGAAACTGTGCTAAAATTACAGATAATTCCCATATATTTCTTGGGAAAAAATCCCAGAAATTCTCCTTTCTCCGTTGTCGAGATATTCGAGGGCAAAGTCGTGCAGTTTACGACTTCCAGGGGCTATAACTCGAAAACTAAAGAACGAGAATTTTTGGCACATATGGGCAATTGAATGTTTATCCCAACCCTCTCATTTGGCACTAGTTTCAGCCCGAATTGTGCAAGTCACCTAAGGTCACGAATCGTCCCGAACGTGTAGCCCAAATTGTGAAAATTTCAAACCGCTACTGCTTGCTTGTATGAGTAGGTAGCCATCTGAAACTTGGCATGTATAAAGGCCATTAACATGTCTACATGCATGCACAATCTTATGTCAACTGATTGCATAACTTGCGAACTATAGGCCATCGAAATTTTTGTAAACAAAAGTTTGTGCGACTTTAGCTCCCAAACGGAATAAAAGCTAAAGCTGAAATAGCCTTCATTCTATTTCACTTATTTGTGTCTACACATGTATATGTTTTGCAGAGACTCAAAGCTCTTGAGAATGGAGAAAATGAGGTGTCAATTTTGCATTGGACCCTATGGGAAAATGCATTAAACGCCTACTGCTCCGACGTTCAGCGACCGATAACATCCATCTTTACACTGTAAACGGTAATTACATAGGTACATGCCTGGGGCAAATAACAGCGCAAATAATTGTCCATGTGCAGAGTAATAAAGGAGCAAACTTTTATGTATGGGCTGCAGTGGAAGTTATTCTTAAAAGGTGACTTTCACGAATCGTTCTGAAACTGTGCTAAAATTACAGATAATTCCCATATATTTCTTGGGAAAAAATCCCAGAAATTCTCCTTTCTCCGTTGTCGAGATATTCGAGGGCAAAGTCGTGCAGTTTACGACTTCCAGGGGCTATAACTCGAAAACTAAAGAACGAGAATTTTTGGCACATATGGGCAATTGAATGTTTATCCCAACCCTCTCATTTGGCACTAGTTTCAGCCCGAATTGTGCAAGTCACCTAAGGTCACGAATCGTCCCGAACGTGTAGCCCAAATTGTGAAAATTTCAAACCGCTACTGCTTGCTTGTATGAGTAGGTAGCCATCTGAAACTTGGCATGTATAAAGGCCATTAACATGTCTACATGCATGCACAATCTTATGTCAACTGATTGCATAACTTGCGAACTATAGGCCATCGAAATTTTTGTAAACAAAAGTTTGTGCGACTTTAGCTCCAAAACGGAATAAAAGCTAAAGCTGAAATAGCCTTCATTCTATTTCACTTATTTGTGTCTACACATGTATATGTTTTGCAGAGACTCAAAGCTCTTGAGAATGGAGAAAATGAGGTGTCAATTTTGCATTGGACCCTATGGGAAAATGCATTAAACGCCTACTGCTCCGACGTTCAGCGACCGATAACATCCATCTTTACACTGTAAATGGTAATTACATAGGTACATGCCTGGGGCAAATAACAGCGCAAATAATTGTCCATGTGCAGAGTAATAAAGGTGCAAACTTTTATGTATGGGCTGCAGTGGAAGTTATTCTTAAAAGGTGACTTTCACGAATCGTTCTGAAACTGTGCTAAAATTACAGATAATTCCCATATATTTCTTGGGAAAAAATCCCAGAAATTCTCCTTTCTCCGTTGTCGAGATATTCGAGGGCAAAGTCGTGCAGTTTACGACTTCCAGGGGCTATAACTCGAAAACTAAAGAACGAGAATTTTTGGCACATATGGGCAATTGAATGTTTATCCCAACCCTCTCATTTGGCACCAGTTTCAGCCCGAATTGTGCAAGTCACCTAAGGTCACGAATCGTCCCGAACGTGTAGCCCAAATTGTGAAAATTTCAAACCGCTACTGCTTGCTTGTATGAGTAGGTAGCCATCTGAAACTTGGCATGTATAAAGGCCATTAACATGTCTACATGCATGCACAATCTTATGTCAACTGATTGCATAACTTGCGAACTATAGGCCATCAAAATTTTTGTAAACAAAAGTTTGTGCGACTTTAGCTCCCAAACGGAATAAAAGCTAAAGCTGAAATAGCCTTCATTCTATTTCACTTATTTGTGTCTACACATGTATATGTTTTTCAGAGACTCAAAGCTCTTGAAAATGGAGAAAATGAGGTGTCAATTTTGCATTGGACCCTATGGGAAAATGCATTTAACGCCTACTGCTCCGACGTTCAGCGACCGATAACATCCATCTTTACACTGTAAACGGTAATTACATAGGTACATGCCTGGGGCAAATAACAGCGCAAATAATTGTCCATGTGCAGAGTAATAAAGGAGCAAACTTTTATGTATGGGCTGCAGTGGAAGTTATTCTTAAAAGGTGACTTTCACGAATCGTTCTGAAACTGTGCTAAAATTACAGATAATTCCCATATATTTCTTGGGAAAAAATCCCAGAAATTCTCCTTTCTCCGTTGTCGAGATATTCGAGGGCAAAGTCGTGCAGTTTACGACTTCCAGGGGCTATAACTCGAAAACTAAAGAACGAGAATTTTTGGCACATATGGGCAATTGAATGTTTATCCCAACCCTGTCATTTGGCACTAGTTTCAGCCCGAATTGTGCAAGTCACCTAAGGCCACGAATCGTCCCGAACGTGTAGCCCAAATTGTGAAAATTTCAAACCGCTACTGCTTGCTTGTATGAGTAGGTAGCCATCTGAAACTTGGCATGTATAAAGGCCATTAACATGTCTACATGCATGCACAATCTTATGTCAACTGATTGCATAACTTGCGAACTATAGGCCATCGAAATTTTTGTAAACAAAAGTTTGTGCGACTTTAGCTCCCAAACGGAATAAAAGCTAAAGCTGAAATAGCCTTCCTTCTATTTCACTTATTTGTGTCTACACATGTATATGTTTTGCAGAGACTCAAAGCTCTGGAGAATGGAGAAAATGAGGTGTCAATTTTGCATTGGACCCTATGGGAAAATGCATTAAACGCCTACTGCTCCGACGTTCAGCGACCGATAACATCCATGTTTTCACTGTAAACGGTAATTACATAGGTACATGCCTGGGGCAAATAACAGCGCAAATAATTGTCCATGTGCAGAGTAATAAAGGAGCAAACGTTTATGTATGGGCTGCAGTGGAAGTTATTCTTAAAAGGTGACTTTCACGAATCGTTCTGAAACTGTGCTAAAATTACAGATAATTCCCATATATTTCTTGGGAAAAAATCCCAGAAATTCTCCTTTCTCCGTTGTCGAGATATTCGAGGGCAAAGTCGTGCAGTTTACGACTTCCAGGGGCTATAACTCGAAAACTAAAGAACGAGAATTTTTGGCACATATGGGCAATTGAATGTTTATCCCAACCCTCTCATTTGGCACTAGTTTCAGCCCGAATTGTGCAAGTCACCTAAGGTCACGAATCGTCCCGAACGTGTAGCCCAAATTGTGAAAATTTCAAACCGCTACTGCTTGCTTGTATGAGTAGGTAGCCATCTGAAACTTGGCATGTATAAAGGCCATTAACATGTCTACATGCATGCACAATCTTATGTCAACTGATTGCATAACTTGCGAACTATAGGCCATCGAATTTTTTGTAAACAAAAGTTTGTGCGACTTTAGCTCCCAAACGGAATAAAAGCTAAAGCTGAAATAGCCTTCATTCTATTTCACTTATTTGTGTCTACACATGTATATGTTTTGCAGAGACTCAAAGCTCTTGAGAATGGAGAAAATGAGGTGTCAATTTTGCATTGGACCCTATGGGAAAATGCATTAAACGCCTACTGCTCCGACGTTCAGCGACCGATAACATCCATCTTTACACTGTAAATGGTAATTACATAGGTACATGCCTGGGGCAAATAACAGCGCAAATAATTGTCCATGTGCAGAGTAATAAAGGAGCAAACTTTTATGTATGGGCTGCAGTGGAAGTTATTCTTAAAAGGTGACTTTCACGAATCGTTCTGAAACTGTGCTAAAATTACAGATAATTCCCATATATTTCTTGGGAAAAAATCCCAGAAATTCTCCTTTCTCCGTTGTCGAGATATTCGAGGGCAAAGTCGTGCAGTTTACGACTTCCAGGGGCTATAACTCGAAAACTAAAGAACGAGAATTTTTGGCACATATGGGCAATTGAATGTTTATCCCAACCCTCTCATTTGGCACTAGTTTCAGCCCGAATTGTGCATGTCACCTAAGGTCACGAATCGTCCCGAACGTGTAGCCCAAATTGTGAAAATTTCAAACCGCTACTGCTTGCTTGTATGAGTAGGTAGCCATCTGAAACTTGGCATGTATAAAGGCCATTAACATGTCTACATGCATGCACAATCTTATGTCAACTGATTGCATAACTTGCGAACTATAGGCCATCGAAATTTTTGTAAACAAAAGTTTGTGCGACTTTAGCTCCCAAACGGAATAAAAGCTAAAGCTGAAATAGCCTTCATTCTATTTCACTTATTTGTGTCTACACATGTATATGTTTTGCAGAGACTCAAAGCTCTTGAGAATGGAGAAAATGAGGTGTCAATTTTGCATTGGACCCTATGGGAAAATGCATTAAACGCCTACTGCTCCGACATTCAGCGACCGATAACATCCATCTTTACACTGTAAATGGTAATTACATAGGTACATGCCTGGGGCAAATAACAGCGCAAATAATTGTCCATGTGCAGAGTAATAAAGGAGCAAACTTTTATGTATGGGCTGCAGTGGAAGTTATTCTTAAAAGGTGACTTTCACGAATCGTTCTGAAACTGTGCTAAAATTACAGATAATTCCCATATATTTCTTGGGAAAAAATCCCAGAAATTCTCCTTTCTCCGTTGTCGAGATATTCGAGGGCAAAGTCGTGCAGTTTACGACTTCCAGGGGCTATAACTCGAAAACTAAAGAACGAGAATTTTTGGCACATATGGGCAATTGAATGTTTATCCCAACCCTCTCATTTGGCACTAGTTTCAGCCCGAATTGTGCATGTCACCTAAGGTCACGAATCGTCCCGAACGTGTAGCCCAAATTGTGAAAATTTCAAACCGCTACTGCTTGCTTGTATGAGTAGGTAGCCATCTGAAACTTGGCATGTATAAAGGCCATTAACATGTCTACATGCATGCACAATCTTATGTCAACTGATTGCATAACTTGCGAACTATAGGCCATCGAAATTTTTGTAAACAAAAGTTTGTGCGACTTTAGCTCCCAAACGGAATAAAAGCTAAAGCTGAAATAGCCTTCATTCTATTTCACTTATTTGTGTCTACACATGTATATGTTTTGCAGAGACTCAAAGCTCTTGAGAATGGAGAAAATGAGGTGTCAATTTTGCATTGGACCATATGGGAAAATGCATTAAACGCCTACTGCTCCGACGTTCAGCGACCGATAACATCCATCTTTACACTGTAAACGGTAATTACATAGGTACATGCCTGGGGCAAATAACAGCGCAAATAATTGTCCATGTGCAGAGTAATAAAGGAGCAAACTTTTATGTATGGGCTGCAGTGGAAGTTATTCTTAAAAGGTGACTTTCACAAATCGTTCTGAAACTGTGCTAAAATTACAGATAATTCCCATATATTTCTTGGGAAAAAATCCCAGAAATTCTCCTTTCTCCGTTGTTGAGATATTCGAGGGCAAAGTCGTGCAGTTTACGACTTCCAGGGGCTATAACTCGAAAACTAAAGAACGAGAATTTTTGGCACATATGGGCAATTGAATGTTTATCCCAACCCTCTCATTTGGCACCAGTTTCAGCCCGAATTGTGCAAGTCACCTAAGGTCACGAATCGTCCCGAACGTGTAGCCCAATTTGTGAAAATTTCAAACCGCTACTGCTTGCTTGTACGAGTAGGTAGCCATCTGAAACTTGGCATGTATAAAGGCCATTAACATGTCTACATGCATACACAATCTTAGGTCAACTGATTGCATAACTTGCGAACTATAGGCCATCGAAATTTTTGTAAACAAAAGTTTGTGCAACTTTAGCTCCCAAACAGAATAAAAGCTAAAGCTGAAATAGCCTTCATTCTATTTCACTTATTTGTGTCTATACATGTATATGTTTTGCAGAGACTCAAAGCTCTTGAAAATGGAGAAAATGAGGTGTCAATTTTGCATTGGACCCTATGGGAAAATGCATTTAACGCCTACTGCTCCGACGTTCAGCGACCGATAACATCCATCTTTACACTGTAAACGGTAATTACATAGGTACATGCCTGGGGCAAATAACAGCGCAAATAATTGTCCATGTGCAGAGTAATAAAGGAGCAAACTTTTATGCATGGGCTGCAGTGGAAGTTATTCTTAAAAGGTGACTTTCACGAATCGTTCTGAAACTGTGCTAAAATTACAGATAATTCCCATATATTTCTTGGGAAAAAATCCCAGAAATTCTCCTTTCTCCGTTGTCGAGATATTCGAGGGCAAAGTCGTGCAGTTTACGACTTCCAGGGGCTATAACTCGAAAACTAAAGAACGAGAATTTTTGGCACATATGGGCAATTGAATGTTTATCCCAACCCTCTCATTTGGCACTAGTTTCAGCCCGAATTGTGCAAGTCACCTAAGGTCACGAATCGTCCCGAACGTGTAGCCCAAATTGTGAAAATTTCAAACCACTACTGCTTGCTTGTATGAGTAGGTAGCCATCTGAAACTTGGCATGTATAAAGGCCATAAACATGTCTACATGCATGCACAATCTTATGTCAACTGATTGCATAACTTGCGAACTATAGGCCATCGAAATTTTTGTAAACAAAAGTTTGTGCGACTTTAGCTCCCAAACGGAATAAAAGCTAAAGCTGAAATAGCCTTCATTCTATTTCACTTATTTGTGTCTACACATGTATATGTTTTGCAGAGACTCAAAGCTCTTGAGAATGGAGAAAATGAGGTGTCAATTTTGCATTGGACCATATGGGAAAATGCATTAAACGCCTACTGCTCCGACGTTCAGCGACCGATAACATCCATCTTTACACTGTAAATGGTAATTACATAGGTACATGCCTGGGGCAAATAACAGCGCAAATAATTGTCCATGTGCAGAGTAATAAAGGAGCAAACTTTTATGTATGGGCTGCAGTGGAAGTTATTCTTAAAAGGTGACTTTCACGAATCGTTCTGAAACTGTGCTAAAATTACAGATAATTCCCATATATTTCTTGGGAAAAAATCCCAGAAATTCTCCTTTCTCCGTTGTCGAGATATTCGAGGGCAAAGTCGTGCAGTTTACGACTTCCAGGGGCTATAACTCGAAAACTAAAGAACGAGAATTTTTGGCACATATGGGCAATTGAAAGGTTATCCCAACCCTCTCATTTGGCACTAGTTTCAGCCCGAATTGTGCAAGTCACCTAAGGTCACGAATCGTCCCGAACGTGTAGCCCAAATTGTGAAAATTTCAAACTGCTACTGCTTGCTTGTATGAGTAGGTAGCCATCTGAAACTTGGCATGTATAAAGGCCATTAACATGTCTACATGCATGCACAATCTTATGTCAACTGATTGCATAACTTGCGAACTATAGGCCATCGAATTTTCTGTAAACAAAAGTTTGTGCGACTTTAGCTCCCAAACGGAATAAAAGCTAAAGCTGAAATAGCCTTCATTCTATTTCACTTATTTGTGTCTACACATGTATATGTTTTGCAGAGACTCAAAGCTCTTGAGAATGGAGAAAATGAGGTGTCAATTTTGCATTGGACCCTATGGGAAAATGCATTAAACGCCTACTGCTCCGACATTCAGCGACCGATAACATCCATCTTTACACTGTAAATGGTAATTACATAGGTACATGCCTGGGGCAAATAACAGCGCAAATAATTGTCCATGTGCAGAGTAATAAAGGAGCAAACTTTTATGTATGGGCTGCAGTGGAAGTTATTCTTAAAAGGTGACTTTCACGAATCGTTCTGAAACTGTGCTAAAATTACAGATAATTCCCATATATTTCTTGGGAAAAAATCCCAGAAATTCTCCTTTCTCCGTTGTCGAGATATTCGAGGGCAAAGTCGTGCAGTTTACGACTTCCAGGGGCTATAACTCGAAAACTAAAGAACGAGAATTTTTGGCACATATGGGCAATTGCATGTTTATCCCAACCCTCTCATTTGGCACTAGTTTCAGCCCGAATTGTGCATGTCACCTAAGGTCACGAATCGTCCCGAACGTGTAGCCCAAATTGTGAAAATTTCAAACCGCTACTGCTTGCTTGTATGAGTAGGTAGCCATCTGAAACTTGGCATGTATAAAGGCCATTAACATGTCTACATGCATGCACAATCTTATGTCAACTGATTGCATAACTTGCGAACTATAGGCCATCGAAATTTTTGTAAACAAAAGTTTGTGCGACTTTAGCTCCCAAACGGAATAAAAGCTAAAGCTGAAATAGCCTTCATTCTATTTCACTTATTTGTGTCTACACATGTATATGTTTTGCAGAGACTCAAAGCTCTTGAGAATGGAGAAAATGAGGTGTCAATTTTGCATTGGACCATATGGGAAAATGCATTAAACGCCTACTGCTCCGACGTTCAGCGACCGATAACATCCATCTTTACACTGTAAACGGTAATTACATAGGTACATGCCTGGGGCAAATAACAGCGCAAATAATTGTCCATGTGCAGAGTAATAAGGGAGCAAACTTTTATGTATGGGCTGCAGTGGAAGTTATTCTTAAAAGGTGACTTTCACAAATCGTTCTGAAACTGTGCTAAAATTACAGATAATTCCCATATATTTCTTGGGAAAAAATCCCAGAAATTCTCCTTTCTCCGTTGTTGAGATATTCGAGGGCAAAGTCGTGCAGTTTACGACTTCCAGGGGCTATAACTCGAAAACTAAAGAACGAGAATTTTTGGCACATATGGGCAATTGAATGTTTATCCCAACCCTCTCATTTGGCACCAGTTTCAGCCCGAATTGTGCAAGTCACCTAAGGTCACGAATCGTCCCGAACGTGTAGCCCAATTTGTGAAAATTTCAAACCGCTACTGCTTGCTTGTACGAGTAGGTAGCCATCTGAAACTTGGCATGTATAAAGGCCATTAACATGTCTACATGCATACACAATCTTAGGTCAACTGATTGCATAACTTGCGAACTATAGGCCATCGAAATTTTTGTAAACAAAAGTTTGTGCAACTTTAGCTCCCAAACGGAATAAAAGCTAAAGCTGAAATAGCCTTCATTCTATTTCACTTATTTGTGTCTATACATGTATATGTTTTGCAGAGACTCAAAGCTCTTGAAAATGGAGAAAATGAGGTGTCAATTTTGCATTGGACCCTATGGGAAAATGCATTTAACGCCTACTGCTCCGACGTTCAGCGACCGATAACATCCATCTTTACACTGTAAACGGTAATTACATAGGTACATGCCTGGGGCAAATAACAGCGCAAATAATTGTCCATGTGCAGAGTAATAAAGGAGCAAACTTTTATGCATGGGCTGCAGTGGAAGTTATTCTTAAAAGGTGACTTTCACGAATCGTTCTGAAACTGTGCTAAAATTACAGATAATTCCCATATATTTCTTGGGAAAAAATCCCAGAAATTCTCCTTTCTCCGTTGTCGAGATATTCGAGGGCAAAGTCGTGCAGTTTACGACTTCCAGGGGCTATAACTCGAAAACTAAAGAACGAGAATTTTTGGCACATATGGGCAATTGAATGTTTATCCCAACCCTCTCATTTGGCACTAGTTTCAGCCCGAATTGTGCAAGTCACCTAAGGTCACGAATCGTCCCGAACGTGTAGCCCAAATTGTGAAAATTTCAAACCACTACTGCTTGCTTGTATGAGTAGGTAGCCATCTGAAACTTGGCATGTATAAAGGCCATTAACATGTCTACATGCATGCACAATCTTATGTCAACTGATTGCATAACTTGCGAACTATAGGCCATCGAAATTTTTGTAAACAAAAGTTTGTGCGACTTTAGCTCCCAAACGGAATAAAAGCTAAAGCTGAAATAGCCTTCATTCTATTTCACTTATTTGTGTCTACACATGTATATGTTTTGCAGAGACTCAAAGCTCTTGAGAATGGAGAAAATGAGGTGTCAATTTTGCATTGGACCATATGGGAAAATGCATTAAACGCCTACTGCTCCGACGTTCAGCGACCGATAACATCCATCTTTACACTGTAAATGGTAATTACATAGGTACATGCCTGGGGCAAATAACAGCGCAAATAATTGTCCATGTGCAGAGTAATAAAGGAGCAAACTTTTATGTATGGGCTGCAGTGGAAGTTATTCTTAAAAGGTGACTTTCACGAATCGTTCTGAAACTGTGCTAAAATTACAGATAATTCCCATATATTTCTTGGGAAAAAATCCCAGAAATTCTCCTTTCTCCGTTGTCGAGATATTCGAGGGCAAAGTCGTGCAGTTTACGACTTCCAGGGGCTATAACTCGAAAACTAAAGAACGAGAATTTTTGGCACATATGGGCAATTGAAAGGTTATCCCAACCCTCTCATTTGGCACTAGTTTCAGCCCGAATTGTGCAAGTCACCTAAGGTCACGAATCGTCCCGAACGTGTAGCCCAAATTGTGAAAATTTCAAACTGCTACTGCTTGCTTGTATGAGTAGGTAGCCATCTGAAACTTGGCATGTATAAAGGCCATTAACATGTCTACATGCATGCACAATCTTATGTCAACTGATTGCATAACTTGCGAACTATAGGCCATCGAAATTTTTGTAAACAAAAGTTTGTGCGACTTTAGCTCCCAAACAGAATAAAAGCTAAAGCTGAAATAGCCTTCATTCTATTTCACTTATTTGTGTCTACACATGTATATGTTTTGCAGAGACTCAAAGCTCTTGAGAATGGAGAAAATGAGGTGTCAATTTTGCATTGGACCCTATGGGAAAATGCATTAAACGCCTACTGCTCCGACGTTCAGCGACCGATAACATCCATCTTTACGCTGTAAACGGTAATTACATAGGTACATGCCTGGGGCAAATAACAGGGCAAATAATTGTCCATGTGCAGAGAATTAAGGGAGCAAACTTTTATGTATGGGCTGCAGTGGAAGTTATTCTTAAAAGGTGACTTTCACGAATCGTTCTGAAACTGTGCTAAAATTACAGATAATTCCCATATATTTCTTGGGAAAAAATTCCCAAAAATTCTCCTTTCTCCGTTGTCGAGATTTTCGAGGGCAAAGTCGTGCAGTTTACGACTTCCAGGGGCTATAACTCGAAAACTAAAGAACGAGAATTTTTGGCACATATGGGCGATTGAATGTTTATCCCAACCCTCTCATTTGGCACTAGTTTCAGCCCGAATTGTGCAAGTCACCTAAGGTCACGAATCGTCCCGAACGTGTAGCCCAAATTGTGAAAATTTCAAACCGCTACTGCTTGCTTGTATGAGTAGGTAGCCATCTGAAACTTGGCATGTATAAAGGCCTTAACATGTCTACATGCATGCACAATCTTATGTCAACTGATTGCATAACTTGCGAACTATAGGCCATCGAAATTTTTGTAAACAAAAGTTTGTGCGACTTTAGCTCCCAAACGGAATAAAAGCTAAAGCTGAAATAGCCTTCATTCTATTTCACTTATTTGTGTCTACACATGTATATGTTTTGCAGAGACTCAAAGCTCTTGAGAATGGAGAAAATGAGGTGTCAATTTTGCATTGGACCCTATGGGAAAATGCATTAAACGCCTACTGCTCCGACGTTCAGCGACCGATAACATCCATCTTTACACTGTAAATGGTAATTACATAGGTACATGCCTGGGGCAAATAACAGCGCAAATAATTGTCCATGTGCAGAGTAATAAAGGAGCAAACTTTTATGTATGGGCTGCAGTGGAAGTTATTCTTAAAAGGTGACTTTCACGAATCGTTCTGAAACTGTGCTAAAATTACAGATAATTCCCATATATTTCTTGGGAAAAAATCCCAGAAATTCTCCTTTCTCCGTTGTCGAGATATTCGAGGGCAAAGTCGTGCAGTTTACGACTTCCAGGGGCTATAACTCGAAAACTAAAGAACGAGAATTTTTGGCACATATGGGCAATTGAATGTTTATCCCAACCCTCTCATTTGGCACTAGTTTCAGCCCGAATTGTGCAAGTCACCTAAGGTCACGAATCGTCCCGAACGTGTAGCCCAAATTGTGAAAATTTCAAACCGCTACTGCTTGCTTGTATGAGTAGGTAGCCATCTGAAATTTGGCATGTATAAAGGCCATTAACATGTCTACATGCATGCACAATCTTATGTCAACTGATTGCATAACTTGCGAACTATAGGCCATCGAAATTTTTGTAAACAAAAGTTTGTGCGACTTTAGCTCCCAAACGGAATAAAAGCTAAAGCTGAAATAGCCTTCATTCTATTTCACTTATTTGTGTCTACACATGTATATGTTTTGCAGAGACTCAAAGCTCTTGAGAATGGAGAAAATGAGGTGTCAATTTTGCATTGGACCATATGGGAAAATGCATTAAACGCCTACTGCTCCGACGTTCAGCGACCGATAACATCCATCTTTACACTGTAAATGGTAATTACATAGGTACATGCCTGGGGCAAATAACAGCGCAAATAATTGTCCATGTGCAGAGTAATAAAGGGGCAAACTTTTATGTATGGGCTGCAGTGGAAGTTATTCTTAAAAGGTGACTTTCACGAATCGTTCTGAAACTGTGCTAAAATTACAGATAATTCCCATATATTTCTTGGGAAAAAATCCCAGAAATTCTCCTTTCTCCGTTGTCGAGATATTCGAGGGCAAAGTCGTGCAGTTTACGACTTCCAGGGGCTATAACTCGAAAACTAAAGAACGAGAATTTTTGGCACATATGGGCAATTGAATGTTTATCCCAACCCTCTCATTTGGCACTAGTTTCAGCCCGAATTGTGCAAGTCACCTAAGGTCACGAATCGTCCCGAACGTGTAGCCCAAATTGTGAAAATTTCAAACCGCTACTGCTTGCTTGTATGAGTAGGTAGCCATCTGAAACTTGGCATGTATAAAGGCCATTAACATGTCTACATGCATGCACAATCTTATGTCAACTGATTGCATAACTTGCGAACTATAGGCCATCGAAATTTTTGTAAACAAAAGTTTGTGCGACTTTAGCTCCCAAACGGAATAAAAGCTAAAGCTGAAATAGCCTTCATTCTATTTCACTTATTTGTGTCTACACATGTATATGTTTTGCAGAGACTCAAAGCTCTTGAGAATGGAGAAAATGAGTCGTCAATTTTGCATTGGACCCTATGGGAAAATGCATTTAACGCCTACTGCTCCGACGTTCAGCGACCGATAACATCCATCTTTACACTGTAAACGGTAATTACATAGGTACATGCCTGGGGCAAATAACAGCGCAAATAATTGTCCATGTGCAGAGTAATAAAGGAGCAAACTTTTATGTATGGGCTGCAGTGGAAGTTATTCTTAAAAGGTGACTTTCACGAATCGTTCTGAAACTGTGCTAAAATTACAGATAATTCCCATATATTTCTTGGGAAAAAATCCCAGAAATTCTCCTTTCTCCGTTGTCGAGATATTCGAGGGCAAAGTCGTGCAGTTTACGACTTCCAGGGGCTATAACTCGAAAACTAAAGAACGAGAATTTTTGGCACATATGGGCAATTGAATGTTTATCCCAACCCTCTCATTTGGCACTAGTTTCAGCCCGAATTGTGCAAGTCACCTAAGGTCACGAATCGTCCCGAACGTGTAGCCCAAATTGTGAAAATTTCAAACCGCTACTGCTTGCTTGTATGAGTAGGTAGCCATCTGAAACTTGGCATGTATAAAGGCCATTAACATGTCTACATGCATGCACAATCTTATGTCAACTGATTGCATAACTTGCGAACTATAGGCCATCGAAATTTTTGTAAACAAAAGTTTGTGCTACTTTAGCTCCCAAACGGAATAAAAGCTAAAGCTGAAATAGCCTTCATTCTATTTCACTTATTTGTGTCTACACATGTATATGTTTTGCAGAGACTCAAAGCTCTTGAGAATGGAGAAAATGAGGTGTCAATTTTGCATTGGACCCTATGGGAAAATGCATTAAACGCCTACTGCTCCGACGTTCAGCGACCGATAACATCCATCTTTACACTGTAAATGGTAATTACATAGGTACATGCCTGGGGCAAATAACAGCGCAAATAATTGTCCATGTGCAGAGTAATAAAGGAGCAAACTTTTATGTATGGGCTGCAGTGGAAGTTATTCTTAAAAGGTGACTTTCACGAATCGTTCTGAAACTGTGCTAAAATTACAGATAATTCCCATATATTTCTTGGGAAAAAATCCCAGAAATTCTCCTTTCTCCGTTGTCGAGATATTCGAGGGCAAAGTCGTGCAGTTTACGACTTCCAGGGGCTATAACTCGAAAACTAAAGAACGAGAATTTTTAGCACATATGGTCAATTGAATGTTTATCCCAACCCTCTCATTTGGCACTAGTTTCAGCCCGAATTGTGCAAGTCACCTTAGGTCACGAATCGTCCCGAACGTGTAGCCCAAATTGTGAAAATTTCAAACCGCTACTGCTTGCTTGTATGAGTAGGTAGCCATCTGAAACTTTGCATGTATAAAGGCCAATAACATGTCTACATGCATGCACAATCTTATGTCAACTGATTGCATAACTTGCGAACTATAGGCCATCGAAATTTGTGTAAACAAAAGTTTGTGCGACTTTAGCTCCAAAACGGAATAAAAGCTAAAGCTGAAATAGCCTTCATTCTATTTCACTTATTTGTGTCTACACATGTATATGTTTTGCAGAGACTCAAACCTCTTGAGAATGGAGAAAATGAGGTGTCAATTTTGCATTGGACCCTATGGGAAAATGCATTAAACGCCTACTGCTCCGACGTTCAGCGACCGATAACATCCATCTTTACACTGTAAACGGTAATTACATAGGTACATGCCTGGGGCAAATAACAGCGCAAATAATTGTCCATGTGCAGAGTAATAAAGGAGCAAACATTTATTTATGGCCTGCAGTGGAAGTTATTCTTAAAAGGTGACTTTCACGAATCGTTCTGAAACTGTGCTAAAATTACAGATAATTCCCATATATTTCTTGGGAAAAAATCCCAGAAATTCTCCTTTCTCCGTTGTCGAGATATTCGAGGGCAAAGTCGTGCAGTTTACGACTTCCAGGGGCTATAACTCGAAAACTAAAGAACGAGAATTTTTGTCACATATGGTCAATTGAATGTTTATTCCAACCCTCTCATTTGGCACTAGTTTCAGCCCGAATTGTGCAAGTCACCTAAGGTCACGAATCGTTCCGAACGTGTAGCCCAAATTGTGAAAATTTCAAACCGCTACTGCTTGCTTGTATGAGTAGGTAGCCATCTGAAACTTGGCATGTATAAAGGCCATTAACATGTCTACATGCATGCACAATCTTATGTCAACTGATTGCATAACTTGCGAACTATAGGCCATCGAAATGTTTGTAAACAAAAGTTTGTGCGACTTTAGCTCCCAAACGGAATAAAAGCTAAAGCTGAAATAGCCTTCATTCTATTTCACTTATTTGTGTCTACACATGTATATGTTTTGCAGAGACTCAAAGCTCTTGAGAATGGAGAAAATGAGGTGTCTATTTTGCATTGGACCCTATGGGAAAATGCATTAAACGCCTACTGCTCCGACGTTCAGCGACCGATAACATCCATCTTTACACTGTAAACGGTAATTACATAGGTACATGCCTGGGGCAAATAACAGCGCAAATAATTGTCCATGTGCAGAGTAATAAAGGAGCAAACTTTTATGTATGGGCTGCAGTGGAAGTTATTCTTAAAAGGTGACTTTCACGAATCGTTCTGAAACTGTGCTAAAATTACAGATAATTCCCATATATTTCTTGGGAAAAAATCCCAGAAATTCTCCTTTCTCCGTTGTCGAGATATTCGAGGGCAAAGTCGTGCAGTTTACGACTTCCAGGGGCTATAACTCGAAAACTAAAGAACGAGAATTTTTGGCACATATGGTCAATTGAATGTTTATCCCAACCCTCTCATTTGGCACTAATTTCAGCCCGAATTATGCAAGTCACCTAAGGTCACGAATCGTCCCGAACGTGTAGCCCAAATTGTGAAAATTTCAAACCGCTACTGCTTGCTTGTATGAGTAGGTAGCCATCTGACACTTGGCATGTATAAAGGCCATGAACATGTCTACATGCATGCACAATCTTATGTCAACTGATTGCATAACTTGCGAACTATAGGCCATCGAAATTTTTGTAAACAAAAGTTTGTGCGACTTTAGCTCCCAAACGGAATAAAAGCTAAAGCTGAAATAGCCTTCATTCTATTTCACTTATTTGTGTCTACGCATGTATATGTTTTGCAGAGACTCAAAGCTCTTGAGAATGGAGAAAATGAGGTGTCAATTTTGCATTGGACCCTATGGGAAAATGCATTAAACGCCTACTGCTCCGACGTTCAGCGACCGATAACATCCATCTTTACACTGTATACGGTAATTACATAGGTACATGCCTGGGGCAAATAACAGCGCAAATAATTGTCCATGTGCAGAGTAATAAAGGAGCAAACTTTTATGTATGGGCTGCAGTGGAAGTTATTCTTAAAAGGTGACTTTCACGAATCGTTCTGAAACTGTGCTAAAATTACAGATAATTCCCATATATTTCTTGGGAAAAAATCCCAGAAATTCTCCTTTCTCCGTTGTCGAGATATTCGAGGGCAAAGTCGTGCAGTTTACGACTTCCAGGGGCTATAACTCGAAAACTAAAGAACGAGAATTTTTGGCACATATGGTCGATTGAATGTTTATCCCAACCCTCTCATTTGGCACTAATTTCAGCCCGAATTGTGCAAGTCATCTAAGGTCACGAATCGTCCCGAACGTCTAGCCCAAATTGTGAAAATTTCAAACCGCTACTGCTTGCTTGTATGAGTAGGTAGCCATCTGAAACTTGGCATGTATAAAGGCCATTAACATGTCTACATGCATGCACAATCTTATGTCAACTGATTGCATAACTTGCGAACTATAGGCCATCGAACTTTTTGTAAACAAAAGTTTGTGCGACTTTAGCTCCCAAACGGAATAAAAGCTAAAGCTGAAATAGCCTTCATTCTATTTCACTTATTTGTGTCTACACATGTATATGTTTTGCAGAGACTCAAAGCTCTTGAGAATGGAGAAAATGAGGTGTCAATTTTGCATTCGACCCTATGGGAAAATGCATTAAACGCCTACTGCTCCGACGTTCAGCGACCGATAACATCCATCTTTACACTGTAAACGGTAATTACATAGGTACATGCCTGGGGCAAATAACAGCGCAAATAATTGTCCATGTGCAGAGTAATAAAGGAGCAAACTTTTATGTATGGGCTGCAGTGGAAGTTATTCTAAAAAGGTGACTTTCACGAGTCGTTCTGAAACTGTGCTAAAATTACAGATAATTCCCATATATTTCTTGGGAAAAAATCCCAGAAATTCTCCTTTCTCCGTTGTCGAGATATTCGAGGGCAAAGTCGTGCAGTTTACGACTTCCAGGGGCTATAACTCGAAAACTAAAGAACGAGAATTTTTGGCACATATGGTCAATTGAATGTTTATCCCAACCCTCTCATTTGGCACTAGTTTCAGCCCGAATTGTGCAAGTCACCTAAGGTCACGAATCGTCCCGAACGTGTAGCCCAAATTGTGAAAATTTCAAACCGCTACTGCTTGCTTGTATGAGTAGGTAGCCATCTGAAACTTGGCATGTATAAAGGCCATTAACATGTCTACATGCATGCACAATCTTATGTCAACTGTTTGCATAACTTGCGAACTATAGGCCATCGAAATTTTTGTAAACAAAAGTTTGTGCGACTTTAGCTCCCAAACGGAATAAAAGCTAAAGCTGAAATAGCCTTCATTCTATTTCACTTATTTGTGTCTACACATGTATATGTTTTGCAGAGACTCAAAGCTCTTGAGAATGGAGAAAATGAGGTGTCAATTTTGCATTGGACCCTATGGGAAAATGCATTAAACGCCTACTGCTCCGAGGTTCAGCGACCGATAACATCCATCTTTACACTGTAAACGGTAATTACATAGGTACATGCCTGGGGAAAATAACAGCGCAAATAATTGTCCATGTGCAGAGTAATAAAGGAGCAAACTTTTATGTATGGGCTGCAGTAGAAGTCATTCTTAAAAGGTGACTTTCACGAATCGTTCTGAAACTGTGCTAAAATTACAGATAATTCCCAAATAAATGATTTGGGAAAAAATCCCAGAAATTCTCCTTTCTCCGTTGTCGAGATATTCGAGGGCAAAATCGTGCAGTTTACGACCTCCAGGGGCTATAACTCGAAAACCAAAGAACGAGAATTTTTGGCACATATGGTCAATTGAATGTTTACCCCAACCCGCTCATTTGGCACTAGTTTCAGCCCGAATTGTGCAAGTCACCTAAGGTCACGAATCGTCCCGAACGTGTAGCCCAAATTGTGAAAATTTCAAACCGCTACTGCTTGCTTGTATGAGTAGGTAGCCATCTGAAACTTGGCATGTATAAAGGCCATTAACATGTCTACATGCATGCACAATCTTATGTCAACTGATTGCATAACTTGCGAAGTATAGGCCATCGAAATTTTTGTAAACAAAAGTTTGTGCGACTTTAGCTCCCAAACGGAATAAAAACTAAAGCTGAAATATCCTTCATTCTTTTTCACTTATTTGTGTCTACACATGTATATGTTTTGCAGAGACTCAAAGCTCTTGAGAATGGAGAAAATGAGGTGTCAATTTTGCATTGGACCCTATGGGAAAATGCATTAAACGCCTACTGCTCCGACGTTCAGCGACCGATAACATCCATCTTTACACTGTAAACGGTAATTACATAGGTACATGCCTGGGGCAAATAACAGCGCAAATAATTGTCCATGTGCAGAGTAATAAAGGAGCAAACTTTTATGTATGGGCTGCAGTGGAAGTTATTCTAAAAAGGTGACTTTCACGAGTCGTTCTGAAACTGTGCTAAAATTACAGATAATTCCCATATATTTCTTGGGAAAAAATCCCAGAAATTCTCCTTTCTCCGTTGTCGAGATATTCGAGGGCAAAGTCGTGCAGTTTACGACTTCCAGGGGCTATAACTCGAAAACTAAAGAACGAGAATTTTTGGCACATATGGTCAATTGAATGTTTATCCCAACCCTCTCATTTGGCACTAGTTTCAGCCCGAATTGTGCAAGTCACCTAAGGTCACGAATCGTCCCGAACGTGTAGCCCAAATTGTGAAAATTTCAAACCGCTACTGCTTGCTTGTATGAGTAGGTAGCCATCTGAAACTTGGCATGTATAAAGGCCATTAACATGTCTACATGCATGCACAATCTTATGTCAACTGATTGCATAACTTGCGAACTATAGGCCATCGAAATTTGTGTAAACAAAAGTTTGTGCGACTTTAGCTCCCAAACGGAATAAAAGCTAAAGCTGAAATAGCCTTCATTCTATTTCACTTATTTGTGTCTACACATGTATATGTTTTGCAGAGACTCAAAGCTCTTGAGAATGGAGAAAATGAGGTGTCAATTTTGCATTGGACCCTATGGGAAAATGCATTAAACGCCTACTGCTCCGACTTTCAGCGACCGATAACATCCATCTTTACACTGTAAACGGTAATTACATAGGTACATGCCTGGGGAAAATAACAGCACAAATAATTGTCCATGTGCAGAGTAATAAAGGAGCAAACTTTTATGTATGGGCTGCAGTAGAAGTCATTCTTAAAAGGTGACTTTCACGAATCGTTCTGAAACTGTGCTAAAATTACAGATAATTCCCAAATAAATGATTTGGGAAAAAATCCCAGAAATTCTCCTTTCTCCGTTGTCGAGATATTCGAGGGCAAAATCGTGCAGTTTACGACCTCCAGGGGCTATAACTCGAAAACCAAAGAACGAGAATTTTTGGCACATATGGTCAATTGAATGTTTACCCCAACCCGCTCATTTGGCACTAGTTTCAGCCCGAATTGTGCAAGTCACCTAAGGTCACGAATCGTCCCGAACGTGTAGCCCAAATTGTGAAAATTTCAAACCGCTACTGCTTGCTTGTATGAGTAGGTAGCCATCTGAAACTTGGCATGTATAAAGGCCATTAACATGTCTACATGCATGCACAATCTTATGTCAACTGATTGCATAACTTGCGAAGTATAGGCCATCGAAATTTTTGTAAACAAAAGTTTGTGCGACTTTAGCTCCCAAACGGAATAAAAACTAAAGCTGAAATATCCTTCATTCTATTTCACTTATTTGTGTCTACACATGTATATGTTTTGCAGAGACTCAAAGCTCTTGAGAATGGAGAAAATGAGGTGTCAATTTTGCATTGGACCCTATGGGAAAATGCATTAAACGCCTACTGCTCCGACGTTCAGCGACCGATAACATCCATCTTTACACTGTAAACGGTAATTACATAGGTACATGCCTGGGGCAAATAACAGCGCAAATAATTGTCCATGTGCAGAGTAATAAAGGAGCAAACTTTTATGTATGGGCTGCAGTGGAAGTTATTCTTAAAAGGTGACTTTCACGAGTCGTTCTGAAACTGTGCTAAAATTACAGATAATTCCCATATATTTCTTGGGAAAAAATCCCAGAAATTCTCCTTTCTCCGTTGTCGAGATATTCGAGGGCAAAGTCGTGCAGTTTACGACTTCCAGGGGCTATAACTCGAAAACTAAAGAACGAGAATTTTTGGCACATATGGTCAATTGAATGTTTATCCCAACCCTCTCATTTGGCACTAGTTTCAGCCCGAATTGTGCAAGTCACCTAAGGTCACGAATCGTCCCGAACGTGTAGCCCAAATTGTGAAAATTTCAAACCGCTACTGCTTGCTTGTATGAGTAGGTAGCCATCTGAAACTTGGCATGTATAAAGGCCATTAACATGTCTACATGCATGCACAATCTTATGTCAACTGATTATATAACTTGCGAACTATAGGCCATCGAAATGTTTGTAAACAAAAGTTTGTGCGACTTTAGCTCCCAAACGGAATAAAAGCTAAAGCTGAAATAGCCTTCATTCTATTTCACTTATTTGTGTCTACACATGTATATGTTTTGCAGAGACTCAAAGCTCTTGAGAATGGAGAAAATGAGGTGTCAATTTTGCATTGGACCCTATGAGAAAATGCATTAAACGCCTACTGCTCCGACGTTCAGCGACCGATAACATCCATCTTTACACTGTAAACGGTAATTACATAGGTACATGCCTGGGGCAAATAACAGCGCAAATAATTGTCCATGTGCAGAGTAATAAAGGAGCAAACTTTTATGTATGGGCTGCAGTGGAAGTTATTCTTAAAAGGTGAATTTCACGAATCGTTCTGAAACTGTGCTAAAATTACAGATAATTCCCATATATTTCTTGGGAAAAAATCCCAGAAATTCTCCTTTCTCCGTTGTCGAGATATTCGAGGGCAAAGTCGTGCAGTTTACGACTTCCAGGGGCTATAACTCAAAAACTAAAGAACGAGAATTTTTGGCACATATGGTCAATTGAATGTTTATCCCAACCCTCTCATTTGGCACTAGTTTCAGCTCGAATTGTGCAAGTCACCTAAGGTCACGAATCGTCCCGAACGTGTAGCCCAAATTGTGAAAATTTCAAACCGCTACTGCTTGCTTGTATGAGTAGGTAGCCATCTGAAACTTGGCATGTATAAAGGCCATTAACATGTCTACATGCATGCACAATATTATGTCAACTGATTGCATAACTTGCGAACTATAGGCCATCGAAATTTTTGTAAACAAAAGTTTGTGCGACTTTAGCTCCCAAACGGAATAAAAACTAAAGCTGAAATAGCCTTCATTCTATTTCACTTATTTGTGTCTACACATGTATATGTTTTGCAGAGACTCAAAGCTCTTGAGAATGGAGAAAATGAGGTGTCAATTTTGCATTGGACCCTATGGGAAAATGCATTAAACGCCTACTGCTCCGACGTTCAGCGACCGATAACATCCATCTTTACACTGTAAACGGTAATTACATAGGTACATGCCTGGGGCAAATAACAGCGCAAATAATTGTCCATGTGCAGAGTAATAAAGGAGCAAACTTTTATGTATGGGCTGCAGTGGAAGTTATTCTTAAAAGGTGACTTTCACGAGTCGTTCTGAAACTGTGCTAAAATTACAGATAATTCCCATATATTTCTTGGGAAAAAATCCCAGAAATTCTCCTTTCTCCGTTGTCGAGATATTCGAGGGCAAAGTCGTGCAGTTTACGACTTCCAGGGGCTATAACTCGAAAACTAAAGAACGAGAATTTTCGGCACATATGGTCAATTGAATGTTTATCCCAACCCTCTCATTTGGCACTAGTTTCAGCCCGAATTGTGCAAGTCACCTAAGGTCACGAATCGTCCCGAACGTGTAGCCCAAATTGTGAAAATTTCAAACCGCTACTGCTTGCTTGTATGAGTAGGTAGCCATCTGAAACTTGGCATGTATAAAGGCCATTAACATGTCTACATGCATGCACAATCTTATGTCAACTGATTGTATAACTTGCGAACTATAGGCCATCGAAATGTTTGTAAACAAAAGTTTGTGCGACTTTAGCTCCCAAACGGAATAAAAGCTAAAGCTGAAATAGCCTTCATTCTATTTCACTTATTTGTGTCTACACATGTATATGTTTTGCAGAGACTCAAAGCTCTTGAGAATGGAGAAAATGAGGTGTCAATTTTGCATTGGACCCTATGGGAAAATGCATTAAACGCCTACTGCTCCGACGTTCAGCGACCGATAACATCCATCTTTACACTGTAAACGGTAATTACATAGGTACATGCCTGGGGCAAATAACAGCGCAAATAATTGTCCATGTGCAGAGTAATAAAGGAGCAAACTTTTATGTATGGGCTGCAGTGGAAGTTATTCTTAAAAGGTGAATTTCACGAATCGTTCTGAAACTGTGCTAAAATTACAGATAATTCCCATATATTTCTTGGGAAAAAATCCCAGAAATTCTCCTTTCTCCGTTGTCGAGATATTCGAGGGCAAAGTCGTGCAGTTTACGACTTCCAGGGGCTATAACTCAAAAACTAAAGAACGAGAATTTTTGGCACATATGGTCAATTGAATGTTTATCCCAACCCTCTCATTTGGCACTAGTTTCAGCTCGAATTGTGCAAGTCACGTAAGGTCACGAATCGTCCCGAACGTGTAGCCCAAATTGTGAAAATTTCAAACCGCTACTGCTTGCTTGTATGAGTAGGTAGCCATCTGAAACTTGGCATGTATAAAGGCCATTAACATGTCTACATGCATGCACAATATTATGTCAACTGATTGCATAACTTGCGAACTAAAGGCCATCGAAATTTTTGTAAACAAAAGTTTGTGCGAATTTAGCTCCCAAACGGAATAAAAGCTAAAGCTGAAATAGCCTTCATTTTATTTCACTTATTTGTGTCTACACATGTATATGTTTTGCAGAGACTCAAAGCTCTTGAGAATGGAGAAAATGAGGTGTCAATTTTGCATTCGACCCTATGGGAAAATGCATTAAACGCCTACTGCTCCGACGTTCAGCGACCGATAACATCCATCTTTACACTGTAAACGGTAATTACATAGGTACATGCCTGGGGCAAATAACAGCGCAAATAATTGTCCATGTGCAGAGTAATAAAGGAGCAAACTTTTATGTATGGGCTGCAGTGGAAGTTATTCTTAAAAGGTGACTTTCACGAATCGTTCTGAAACTGTGCTAAAATTACAGATAATCCCCATATATTTCTTGGGAAAAAATCCCAGAAATTCTCCTTTCTCCGTTGTCGAGATATTCGAGGGCAAAGTCGTGCAGTTTACGACTTCCAGGGGCTATAACTCGAAAACTAAAGAACGATAATTTTTGGCACATATGGTCAATTGAATGTTTATCCCAACCCTCTCATTCGGCACTAGTTTCAGCCCGAATTGTGCAAGTCACCTAAGGTCACGAATCGTCCCGAACGTGTAGCCCAAATTGTGAAAATTTCAAACCGCTACTGCTTGCTTGTATGAGTAGGTAGCCATCTGAAACTTGGCATGTATAAAGGCCATTAACATGTCTACATGCATGCACAATCTTATGTCAACTGATTGCATAACTTGCGAACTATAGGCCATCGAAATTTTTGTAAACAAAAGTTTGTGCGACTTTAGCTCCCAAACGGAATAAAAGCTAAAGCTGAAATAGCCTTCATTCTATTTCACTTATTTGTGTCTACACATGTATATGTTTTGCAGAGACTCAAAGCTCTTGAGAATGGAGAAAATGAGGTGTCAATTTTGCTTTCGACCCTATGGGAAAATGCATTAAACGCCTACTGCTCCGACGTTCAGCGACCGATAACATCCATCTTTACACTGTAAACGGTTATTACATAGGTACATGCCTGGGGCAAATAACAGCGCAAATAATTGTCCATGTGCAGAGTAATAAAGGAGCAAACTTTTATGTATGGGCTGCAGTGGAAGTTATTCTTAAAAGGTGATTTTCACGAATCGTTCTGAAACTGTGCTAAAATTACAGATAATTCCCATATATTTCTTGGGAAACATCCCAGAAATTCTCCTTTCTCCGTTGTCGAGATATTCGAGGGCAAAGTCGTGCAGTTTACGACTTCCAGGGGCTATAACTCGAAAACTAAAGAACGAGAATTTTTGGCACATATGGTCAATTAAATGTTTATCCCAACCCTCTCACTTGGCACTAGTTTCAGCCCGAATTGTGCAAGTCACCTAAGGTCACGAATCGTCCCGAACGTGTAGCCCAAATTGTGAAAATTTCAAACCGCTACTGCTTGCTTGTATGAGTAGGTAGCCATCTGAAACTTGGCATGTATAAAGGCCATTAACATGTCTACATGCATGCACAATCTTATGTCAACTGATTGCATAACTTGCGAACTATAGGCCATCGAAATTTTTGTAAACAAAAGTTTGTGCGACTTTAGCTCCCAAACGGAATAAAAGCTGAAGCTGAAATAGCCTTCATTTTATTTCACTTATTTGTGTCTACACATGTATATGTTTTGCAGAGACTCAAAGCTCTTGAGAATGGAGAAAATGAGGTGTCAATTTTGCATTCGACCCTATGGGAAAATGCATTAAACGCCTACTGCTCCGACGTTCAGCGACCGATAACATCCATCTTTACACTGTAAACGGTAATTACATAGGTACATGCCTGGGGCAAATAACAGCGCAAATAATTGTCCATGTGCAGAGTAATAAAGGAGCAAACTTTTATGTATGGGCTGCAGTGGAAGTTATTCTTAAAAGGTGACTTTCACGAATCGTTCTGAAACTGTGCTAAAATTACAGATAATCACCATATATTTCTTGGGAAAAAATCCCAGAAATTCTCCTTTCTCCGTTGTCGAGATATTCGAGGGCAAAGTCGTGCAGTTTACGACTTCCAGGGGCTATAACTCGAAAACTAAAGAACGAGAATTTTTGGCACATATGGTCAATTGAATGTTTATCCCAACCCTCTCATTTGGCACTAGTTTCAGCCCGAATTGTGCAAGTCACCTAAGGTCACGAATCGTCCCGAACGTGTAGCCCAAATTGTGAAAATTTCAAACCGCTACTGCTTGTTTGTATGAGTAGGTAGCCATCTGAAACTTGGCATGTATAAAGGCCATTAACATGTCTACATGCATGCACAATCTTATGTCAACTGATTGCATAACTTGCAAACTATAGGCCATCGAAATTTTTGTAAACAAAAGTTTGTGCGACTTTAGCTCCCAAACGGAATAAAAGCTAAAGCTGAAATAGCCTTCATTCTATTTCACTTATTTGTGTCTACACATGTATATGTTTTGCAGAGACTCAAAGCTCTTGAGAATGGGGAAAATGAGGTGTCAATTTTGCATTGGACCCTATGGGAAAATGCATTAAACGCCTACTGCTCCGACGTTCAGCGACCGATAACATCCATCTTTACACTGTAAACGGTAATTACATAGGTACATGCCTGGGGCAAATAACAGCGCAAATAATTGTCCATGTGCAGAGTAATAAAGGAGCAAACTTTTATGTATGGGCTGCAGTGGAGTGGAAGTTATTCTTAAAAGGTGACTTTCACGAATCGTTCTGAAACTGTGCTAAAATTACAGATAATTCCCATATATTTCTTGGGAAAAAATCCCAGAAATTCTCCTTTCTCGGTTGTCGAGATATTCGAGGGCAAAGTCGTGCAGTTTACGACTTCCAGGGGCTATAACTCGAAAACTAAAGAACGAGAATTTTTGGCACATATGGTCAATTGAATGTTTATCCCAACCCTCTCATTTGGCACTAGTTTCAGCCCGAATTGTGCAAGTCACCTAAGGTCACGAATCGTCCCGAACGTGTAGCCCAAATTGTGAAAATTTCAAACCGCTACTGCTTGCTTGTATAAGTAGGTAGCCATCTGAAACTTGGCATGTATAAAGGCCATTAACATGTCTACATGCATGCACAATCTTATGTCAACTGATTGCATAACTTGCGAACTATAGGCCATCGAAATTTTTGTAAACAAAAGTTTGTGCGACTTTAGCTCCCAAACGGAATAAAAGCTAGAGCTGAAATAGCCTTCATTCTATTTCACTTATTTGTGTCTACACATGTATATGTTTTGCAGAGACTCAAAGCTCTTGAGAATGGAGAAAATGAGGTGTCAATTTTGCATTGGACCCTATGGGAAAATGCATTAAACGCCTACTGCTCCGACGTTCAGCGACCGATAACATCCATCTTTACACTGTAAACGGTAATTACATAGGTACATGCCTGGTGCAAATAACAGCGCAAATAATTGTCCATGTGCAGAGTAATAAAGGAGCAAACTTTTATGTATGGGCTGCAGTGGAAGTTATTCTTAAAAGGTGACTTTCACGAATCGTTCTGAAACTGTGCTAAAATTACAGATAATTCCCATATATTTCTTGGGAAAAAAATCCCAGAAATTCTCCTTTCTCCGTTGTCGAGATATTCGAGGGCAAAGTCGTGCAGTTTACGACTTCCAGGGGCTATAACTCGAAAACTAAAGAACGAGAATTTTTGGCACATATGGTCAATTGAATGTTTATCCCAACCCTCTCATTTGGCACTAGTTTCAGCCCGAATTTTGCAAGTAACCTAAGGTCACGAATCGTCCCGAACGTGTAGCCCAAATTGTGAAAATTTCAAACCGCTACTGCTTGCTTGTATGAGTAGGTAGCCATCTGAAACTTGGCATGTATAAAGGCCATTAACATGTCTACATGCATGCACAATCTTATGTCAACTGATTGCATAACTTGCGAACTATAGGCCATCGACATTTTTGTAAACAAAAGTTTGTGCGACTTTAGCTCCCAAACGGAATAAAAGCTAAAGCTGAAATAGCCTTCATACTATTTCACTTATTTGTGTCTACACATGTATATGTTTTGCAGAGACTCAAAGCTCTTGAAAATGGAGAAAATGAGGTGTCAATTTTGCATTGGACCCTATGGGAAAATGCATTAAACGCCTACTGCTCCGACGTTCAGCGACCGATAACATCCATCTTTACACTGTAAACGGTAATTACATAGGTACATGCCTGGGGCAAATAACAGCGCAAATAATTGTCCATGTGCAGAGTAATAAAGGAGCAAACTTTTATGTATGGGCTGCAGTGGAAGTTATTCTTAAAAGGTGACTTTCACGAATCGTTCTGAAACTGTGCTAAAATTACAGATAATTCCCATATATTTCTTGGAAAAAAAATCCCAGAAATTCTCCTTTCTTCATTCTATTTCACTTATTTGTGTCTACACATGTATATGTTTTGCAGAGACTCAAAACTCTTGAGAATGGAGAAAATGAGGTGTCAATTTTGCATTTGACCCTATGGGAAAATGCATTAAACGCCTACTGCTCCGACGTTCAGCGACCGATAACATCCATCTTTACACTGTAAACGGTAATTACATAGGTACATGCCTGGGGCAAATAACAGCGCAAATAATTGTCCATGTGCAGAGTAATAAAGGAGCAAACTTTTATGTATGGGCTGCAGTGGAAGTTATTCTTAAAAGGTGACTTTCACGAATCGTTCTGAAACTGTGCTAAAATTACAGATAATTCCCATATATTTCTTGAAAAAAAAATCCCAGAAATTCTCCTTTCTCCGTTGTCGAGATATTCGAGGGCAAAGTCGTGCAGTTTACGACTTCCAGGGGCTATAACTCGAAAACTAAAGAACGAGAATTTTTGGCACATATGGTCAATTGAATGTTTATCCCAACCCTCTCATTTGGCACTAGTTTCAGCCCGAATTGTGCAAGTCACCTAAGGTCACGAATCGTCCCGAACGTGTAGCCCAAATTGTGAAAATTTCAAACCGCTACTGCTTGCTTGTATGAGTAGGTAGCCATCTGAAACTTGGCATGTATAAAGGCCATTAACATGTCTACATGCATGCACAATCTTATGTCAACTGATTGCATAACTTGCGAACTATAGGCCATCGAAATTTTTGTAAACAAAAGTTTGTGCGACTTTAGCTCCCAAACGGAATAAAAGCTAAAGCTGAAATAGCCTTCATTCTATTTCACTTATTTGTGTCTACACATGTATATGTTTTGCAGAGACTCAAAGCTCTTGAGAATGGAGAAAATGAGGTGTCAATTTTGCTTTCGACCCTATGGGAAAATGCATTAAACGCCTACTGCTCCGACGTTCAGCGACCGATAACATCCATCTTTACACTGTAAACGGTAATTACATAGGTACATGCCTGGGGCAAATAACAGCGCAAATAATTGTCCATGTGCAGAGTAATAAAGGAGCAAACTTTTATGTATGGGCTGCAGTGGAAGTTATTCCTAAAAGGTGACTTTCACGAATCGTTCTGAAACTGTGCTAAAATTACAAATAATTCCCATATATTTCTTGGGAAAAAATCCCAGAAATTCTCCTTTCTCCGTTGTCGAGATATTCGAGGGCAAAGTCGTGCAGTTTACGACTTCCAGGGGCTATAACTCGAAAACTAAAGAACGAGAATTTTTGGCACATATGGTCAATTGAATGTTTATCCCAACCCTCTCATTTGGCAGTAGTTTCAGCCCGAATTGTGCAAGTCACCTAAGGTCACGAATCGTCCCGAACGTGTAGCCCAAATTGTGAAAATTTCAAACCGCTACTGCTTGCTTGTATGAGTAGGTAGCCATCTGAAACTTGGCATGTATAAAGGCCATTAACATGTCTACATGCATGCACAATCTTATGTCAACTGATTGCATAACTTGCGAACTATAGGCCATCGAAATTTTTGTAAACAAAAGTTTGTGCGACTTTAGCTCCCAAACGGAATAAAAGCTAAAGCTGAAATAGCCTTCATTCTATTTCACTTATTTGTGTCTACACATGTATATGTTTTGCAGAGACTCAAAGCTCTTGAGAATGGAGAAAATGAGGTGTCAATTTTGCATTCGACCCTATGGGAAAATGCATTAAACGCCTACTGCTCCGACGTTCAGCGACCGATAACATCCATCTTTACACTGTAAACGGTAATTACATAGGTACATGCCTGGGGCAAATAACAGCGCAAATAATTGTCCATGTGCAGAGTAATAAAGGAGCAAACTTTTATGTATGGGCTGCAGTGGAAGTTATTCTTAAAAGGTGACTTTCACGAATCGTTCTGAAACTGTGCTAAAATTACAGATAATTCCCATATATTTCTTGGGAAAAAATCCCAGAAATTCTCCTTTCTCCGTTGTCGAGATATTCGAGGGCAAAGTCGTGCAGTTTACGACTTCCAGGGGCTATAACTCGAAAACTAAAGAACGAAAATTTTTGGCACATATGGTCAATTGAATGTTTATCCCAACCCTCTCATTTGGCACTAGTTTCAGTCCTAATTGTGCAAGTCACCTATGGTCACGAATCGTCCCGAACGTGTAGCCCAAATTGTGAAAATTTCAAACCGCTACTGCTTGCTTGTATGAGTAGGTGGCCATCTGAAACTTGGCATGTATTAAGGCCATTAACATGTCTACATGCATGCACAATCTTATGTCAACTGATTGCATAACTTGCGAACTATAGGCCATCGAAATTTTTGTAAACAAAAGTTTGTGCGACTTTAGCTCCCAAACGGAATAAAAGCTAAAGCTGAAATTGCCTTCATTCTATTTCACTTATTTGTGTCTACACATGTATATGTTTTGCAGAGACTCAAAGCTCTTGAGAATGGAGAAAATGAGGTGTCAATTTTGCATTGGACCCTATGGGAAAATGCATTAAACGCCTACTGCTCCGACGTTCAGCGACCGATAACATCCATCTTTACACTGTAAATGGTAATTACATAGGTACATGCCTGGGGCAAATAACAGCGCAAATAATTGTCCATGTGCAGAGTAATAAAGGAGCAAACTTTTATGTATGGGCTGCAGTGGAAGTCATTCTTAAAAGGTGACTTTCACGAATCGTTCTGAAACTGTGCTAAAATTACAGATAATTCCCATATATATGATTTGGGAAAAAATCCCAGAAATTCTCCTTTCTCCGTTGTCGAGATATTCGAGGGCAAAATCGTGCAGTTTACGACCTCCAGGGGCTATAACTCGAAAACTAAAGAACGAGAATGTTTGGCACAAATGGTCAGTTGAATGTTTATCCCAACCCGCTCATTTGGCACTAGTTTCAGCCCGAATTGTGCAAGTCACCTAAGGTCACGAATCGTCCCGAACGTGTAGCCCAAATTGTGAAAATTTCAAACCGCTACTGCTTGCTTGTATGAGTAGGTAGCCATCTGAAACTTGGCATGTATAAAGGCCATTAACATGTCTACATGCATGCACAATCTTATGTCAACTGATTGCATAACTTGCGAACTATAGGCCATCGAAATTTTTGTAAACAAAAGTTTGTGCGACTTTAGCTCCCAAACGGAATAAAAGCTAAAGCTGAAATAGCCTTTATTCTATTTCACTTATTTGTGTCTACACATGTATATGTTTTGCAGAGACTCAAAGCTCTTGAGAATGGAGAAAATGAGGTGTCAATTTTGCATTGGACCCTATGGGAAAATGCATTAAACGCCTACTGCTCCGACGTTCTGCGACCGATAACGTACATCTTTACACTGTAAACGGTAATTACATAGGTACATGCCTGGGGCAAATAACAGCGCAAATAATTGTCCATGTGCAGAGTAATAAAGGAGCAAACTTTAATGTATGGGCTGCAGTGGAAGTTATTCTTAAAATAACTAAGGTCACGAATCGTCCCGAACGTGTAGCCCAAATTGTGAAAATTTCAAACCGCTACTTCTTGCTTGTATGAGTAGGTAGCCATCTGAAACTTTGCATGTATAAAGGCCATTAACATGTCTACATGCATGCACAATCTTATGTCAACTGATTGCATAACTTGCGAACTATAGGCCATCGAAATTTTTGTAAACAAAAGTTTGTGCGACTTTAGCTCCCAAACGGAATAAAAGCTAAAGCTGAAATAGCCTTCATTCTATTTCACTTATTTGTGTCTACACATGTATATGTTTTGCAGAGACTCAAAGCTCTTGAGAATGGAGAAAATGAGGTGTCAATTTTGCATTGGACCCTATGGGAAAATGCATTAAACGCCTACTGCTCCGACGTTCAGCGACCGATAACATCCATCTTTACACTGTAAATGGTAATTACATAGGTACATGCCTGGGGCAAATAACAGCGCAAATAATTGTCCATGTGCAGAGTAATAAAGGAGCAAACTTTTATGTATGGGCTGCAGTGGAAGTCATTCTTAAAAGGTGACTTTCACGAATCGTTCTGAAACTGTGCTAAAATTACAGATAATTCCCATATATATGATTTGGGAAAAAATCCCAGAAATTCTCCTTTCTCCGTTGTCGAGATATTCGAGGGCAAAATCGTGCAGTTTACGACCTCCAGGGGCTATAACTCGAAAACTAAAGAACGAGAATGTTTGGCACAAATGGTCAGTTGAATGTTTATCCCAACCCGCTCATTTGGCACTAGTTTCAGCCCGAATTGTGCAAGTCACCTAAGGTCACGAATCGTCCCGAACGTGAAGCCCAAATTGTGAAAATTTCAAACCGCTACTGCTTGCTTGTATGAGTAGGTAGCCATCTGAAACTTGGCATGTATAAAGGCCATTAACATGTCTACATGCATGCACAATCTTATGTCAACTGATTGCATAACTTGCGAACTATAGGCCATCGAAATTTTTGTAAACAAAAGTTTGTGCGACTTTAGCGCCCAAACGGAATAAAAGCTAAAGCTGAAATAGCCTTTATTCTATTTCACTTATTTGTGTCTACACATGTATATGTTTTGCAGAGACTCAAAGCTCTTGAGAATGGAGAAAATGAGGTGTCAATTTTGCATTGGACCCTATGGGAAAATGCATTAAACGCCTACTGCTCCGACGTTCTGCGACCGATAACGTACATCTTTACACTGTAAACGGTAATTACATAGGTACATGCCTGGGGCAAATAACAGCGCAAATAATTGTCCATGTGCAGAGTAATAAAGGAGCAAACTTTAATGTATGGGCTGCAGTGGAAGTTATTCTTAAAATAACTAAGGTCACGAATCGTCCCGAACGTGTAGCCCAAATTGTGAAAATTTCAAACCGCTACTTCTTGCTTGTATGAGTAGGTAGCCATCTGAAACTTGGCATGTATAAAGGCCATTAACATGTCTACATGCATGCACAATCTTATGTCAACTGATTGCATAACTTGCGAACTATAGGCCATCGAAATTTTTGTAAACAAAAGTTTGTGCGACTTTAGCTCCCAAACGGAATAAAAGCTAAAGCTGAAATAGCCTTCATTCTATTTCACTTATTTGTGTCTACACATGTATATGTTTTGCAGAGACTCAAAGTTCTTGAGAATGGAGAAAATGAGGTGTCAATTTTGCATTGGACCCTATGGGAAAATGCATTAAACGCCTACTGCTCCGACGTTCAGCGACCGATAACATCCATCTTTACACTGTAAATGGTAATTACATAGGTACATGCCTGGGGCAAATAACAGCGCAAATAATTGTCCATGTGCAGAGTAATAAAGGAGCAAACTTTTATGTATGGGCTGCAGTGGAAGTCATTCTTAAAAGGTGACTTTCACGAATCGTTCTGAAACTGTGCTAAAATTACAGATAATTCCCATATATATGATTTGGGAAAAAATCCCAGAAATTCTCCTTTCTCCGTTGTCGAGATATTCGAGGGCAAAATCGTGCAGTTTACGACCTCCAGGGGCTATAACTCGAAAACTAAAGAACGAGAATGTTTGGCACAAATGGTCAGTTGAATGTTTATCCCAACCCGCTCATTTGGCACTAGTTTCAGCCCGAATTGTGCAAGTCACCTAAGGTCACGTATCGTCCCGAACGTGAAGCCCAAATTGTGAAAATTTCAAACCGCTACTGCTTGCTTGTATGAGTAGGTAGCCATCTGAAACTTGGCATGTATAAAGGCCATTAACATGTCTACATGCATGCACAATCTTATGTCAACTGATTGCATAACTTGCGAACTATAGGCCATCGAAATTTTTGTAAACAAAAGTTTGTGCGACTTTAGCTCCCAAACGGAATAAAAGCTAAAGCTGAAATAGCCTTTATTCTATTTCACTTATTTGTGTCTACACATGTATATGTTTTGCAGAGACTCAAAGCTCTTGAGAATGGAGAAAATGAGGTGTCAATTTTGCATTGGACCCTATGGGAAAATGCATTAAACGCCTACTGCTCCGACGTTCTGCGACCGATAACGTACATCTTTACACTGTAAACGGTAATTACATAGGTACATGCCTGGGGCAAATAACAGCGCAAATAATTGTCCATGTGCAGAGTAATAAAGGAGCAAACTTTAATGTATGGGCTGCAGTGGAAGTTATTCTTAAAATAACTAAGGTCACGAATCGTCCCGAACGTGTAGCCCAAATTGTGAAAATTTCAAACCGCTACTTCTTGCTTGTATGAGTAGGTAGCAATCTGAAACTTGGCATGTATAAAGGCCATTAACATGTCTACATGCATGCACAATCTTATGTCAACTGATTGCATAACTTGCGAACTATAGGCCATCGAAATTTTTGTAAACAAAAGTTTGTGCGACTTTAGCTCCCAAACGGAATAAAAGCTAAAGCTGAAATAGCCTTCATTCTATTTCACTTATTTGTGTCTACACATGTATATGTTTTGCAGAGACTCAAAGCTCTTGAGAATGGAGAAAATGAGGTGTCAATTTTGCATTGGACCCTATGGGAAAATGCATTAAACGCCTACTGCTCCGACGTTCTGCGACCGATAACATCCATCTTTACACTGTAAACGGTAATTACATAGGTACATGCCTGGGGCAAATAACAGCGCAAATAATTGTCCATGTGCAGAGTAATAAAGGAGCAAACTTTTATGTATGGGCTGCAGTGGAAGTTATTCTTAAAAGGTGACTTTCACGAATCGTTCTGAAACTGTGCTAAAATTACAGATAATTCCCATATATTTCTTGGGAAAAAATCCCAGAAATTCTCCTTTCTCCGTTGTCGAGATATTCGAGGGAAAAGTCGTGCAGTTTACGACTTCCAGGGGCTATAACTCGAAAACTAAAGAACGAGAATTTTTGGCACATATGGTCAATTGAATGTTTATCCCAACCCTCTCATTTGGCACTAGTTTCAGCCCGAATTGTGCAAGTCACCTAAGGTCACGAATCGTCCCGAACGTGTAGCCCAAATTGTGAAAATTTCAAACCGCTACTGCTTGCTTGTATGAGTAGGTAGCCATCTGAAACTTGGCATGTATAAAGGCCATTAACATGTCTACATGCATGCACAATCTTATGTCAACTGATTGCATAACTTGCGAACTATAGGCCATCGAAATTTTTGTAAACAAAAGTTTGTGCGACTTTCGCTCCCAAACGGAATAAAAGCTAAAGCTGAAATAGCCTTCATTCTATTTCACTTATTTGTGTCTACACATGTATATGTTTTGCAGAGACTCAAAGCTCTTGAGAATGGAGAAAATGAGGTGTTAATTTTGCATTCGACCCTATGGGAAAATGCATTAAACGCCTACTGCTCCGACGTTCAGCGACCGATAACATCCATCTTTACACTGTAAACGGTAATTACATAGGTACATGCCTGGGGCAAATAACAGCGCAAATAATTGTCCATATGCAGAGTAATAAAGGAGCAAACTTTTATGTATGGGCTGCAGTGGAAGTTATTCTTAAAAGGTGACTTTCACGAATCGTTCTGAAACTGTGCTAAAATTACAGATAATTCCCATATATTTCTTGGGAAAAATCCCAGAAATTCTCCTTTCTCCGTTGTCGAGATATTCAAGGGCAAAGTCGTGCAGTTTACGACTTCCAGGGGCTATAACTCGAAAACTAAAGAACGAGAATTTTTGGCACATATGGTCAATTGAATGTTTATCCCAACCCTCTCATTCGGCACTAGTTTCAGCCCGAATTGTGCAAGTCACCTAAGGTCACGAATCGTCCCGAACGTGTAGCCCAAATTGTGAAAATTTCAAACCGCTACTGCTTGCTTGTATGAGTAGGTCGCCATCTGAAATTTGGCATGAATAAAGGCCATTAACATGTCTACATGCATGCACAATCTTATGTCAACTGATTGCATAACTTGCGAACTATAGGCCATCGAAATTTTTGTAAACAAAAGTTTGTGCGACTTTAGCTCCCAAACGGAATAAAAGCTAAAGCTGAAATAGCCTTCATTCTATTTCACTTATTTGTGTCTACACATGTATATGTTTTGCAGAGACTCAAAGCTCTTGAGAATGGAGAAAATGAGGTGTCAATTTTGCATTGGACCCTATGGGAAAATGCATTAAACGCCTACTGCTCCGACGTTCAGCGACCGATAATATCCATCTTTACACTGTAAACGGTAATTACATAGGTACATGCCTGGGCAAATAACAGCGCAAATAATTGTCCATGTGCAGAGTAATAAAGGAGCAAACTTTTATGTATGGGCTGCAGTGGAAGTTATTCTTAAAAGGTGACTTTCACGAATCGTTCTGAAACTGTGCTAAAATTACAGATAATTCCCATATATTTCTTGGAAAAAAATCCCAGAAATTCTCCTTTCTCCGTTGTCGAGATATTCGAGGGCAAAGTCGTGCAGTTTACGACTTCCAGGGGCTATAACTCGAAAACTAAAGAACGAGAAATTTTGGCACATATGGTCAATTGAATGTTTTTCCCAACCCTCTCATTTGGCACTAGTTTCAGCCCGAATTGTGCAAGTCACCTAAGGTCACGACTCGTCCCGAACGTGTAGCCCAAATTGTGAAAATTTCAAACCGCTACTGCTTGCTTGTATGAGTAGGTAGCCATCTGAAACTTGGCATGTATAAAGGCCATTAACATGTCTACATGCATGCACAATCTTATGTCAACTGATTGCATAACTTGCGAACCATAGGCCATCGAAATTTTTGTAAACAAAAGTTTGTGCGACTTTAGCTCCCAAACGGAATAAAAGCTAAAGCTGAAATAGCCTTCATTCTATTTCACTTATTTGTGTCTACACATGTATATGTTTTGCAGAGACTCAAAGCTCTTGAGAATGGAGAAAATGAGGTGTCAATTTTGCTTTCGACCCTATGGGAAAATGCATTAAACGCCTACTGCTCCGACGTTCAGCGACCGATAACATCCATCTTTACACTGTAAACGGTAATTACATAGGTACATGCCTGGGGCAAATAACAGCGCAAATAATTGTCCATGTGCAGAGTAATAAAGGAGCAAACTTTTATGTATGGGCTGCAGTGGAAGTTATTCTTAAAAGGTGACTTTCACGAATCGTTCTGAAACTGTGCTAAAATTACAGATAATTCCCATATATTTCTTGGGAAAAAATCCCAGAAATTCTCCTTTCTCCGTTGTCGAGATATTCGAGGGCAAAGTCGTGCAGTTTACGACTTCCAGGGGCTATAACTCGAAAACTACAGAACGAGAATTTTTGGCACATATGGTCAATTGAATGTTTATCCCAACCCTCTCATTTGGCACTAGTTTCAGCCCGAATTGTGCAAGTCACCTAAGGTCACGAATCGTCCCGAACGTGTAGCCCAAATTGTGAAAATTTCAAACCGCTACTGCTTGCTTGTATGAGTAGGTAGCCATCTGAAACTTGGCATGTATAAATGCCATTAACATGTCTACATGCATGCACAATCTTATGTCAACTGATTGCATAATTTGCGAACTATAGGCCATCGAAATTTTTGTAAACAAAAGTTTGTGCGACTTTAGCTCCCAAACGGAATAAAAGCTAAAGCTGAAATAGCCTTCATTCTATTTCACTTATTTGTGTCTACACATGTATATGTTTTGCAGAGACTCAAAGCTCTTGAGAATGGAGAAAATGAGGTGTCAATTTTGCATTGGACCCTATGGGAAAATGCATTAAACGCCTACTGCTCCGACGTTCAGCGACCGATAACATCCATCTTTACACTGTAAACGGTAATTACATAGGTACATGCCTGGGGCAAATAACAGCGCAAATAATTGTCCATGTGCAGAGTAATAAAGGAGCAAACTTTTATGTATGGGCTGCAGTGGAAGTTATTCTTAAAAGGTGACTTTCACGAATCGTTCTGAAACTGTGCTAAAATTACAGATAATTCCCATATATTTCTTGGGAAAAAATCCCAGAAATTCTCCTTTCTCCGTTGTCGAGATATTTAGGGCAAAGTCGTGCAGTTTACGACTTCCAGGGGCTATAACTCGAAAACTAAAGAACGAGAATTTTTGGCACATATGGTCAATTGAATGTTTATCCCAACCCTCTCATTTGGCACTAGTTTCAGTCCGAATTGTGCAAGTCACCTATGGTCACGAATCGTCCCGAACGTGTAGCCCAAATTGTGAAAATTTCAAACCGCTACTGCTTGCTTGTATGAGTAGGTGGCCATCTGAAACTTGGCCTGTATTAAGGCCATTAACATGTCTACATGCATGCACAATCTTATGTCAACTGATTGCATAACTTGCGAACTATAGGCCATCGAAATTTTTGTAAACAAAAGTTTGTGCGACTTTAGCTCCCAAACGGAATAAAAGCTAAAGCTTAAATAGCCTTCATTCTATTTCACTTATTTGTGTCTACACATGTATATGTTTTGCAGAGACGCAAAGCTCTTGAGAATGGAGAAAATGAGGTGTCAATTTTGCATTGGACCCTATGGGAAAATGCATTAAACGCCTACTGCTCCGACGTTCAGCGACCGATAACATCCATCTTTACACTGTAAACGGTAATTATATAGGTACATGCCTGGGGAAAATAACAGCGCAAATAATTGTCCATGTGCAGAGTAATAAAGGAGCAAACTTTTATGTATGGGCTGCAGTGGAAGTCATTCTTAAAAGGTGACTTTCACGAATCGTTCTGAAACTGTGCTAAAATTACAGATAATTCCCATATATTTCTTGGGAAAAAATCCCAGAAATTCTCCTTTCTCCGTTGTCGAGATATTCGAGTGCAAAATCGTGCAGTTTACGACCTCCAGGGGCTATAACTCGACAACTAAAGAACGAGAATTTTTGGCACATATGGTCAATTGAATGTTTATCCCAACCCGCTCATTTGGCACTAGTTTCAGCCCGAATTGTGCAAGTCACCTAAGGTCACGAATCGTCCCGAACGTGTAGCTCAAATTGTAAAAATTTCAAACCGCTACTGCTTGCTTGTATGAGTAGGTAGCCATCTGAAACTTGGCATGTATAAAGGCCATTAACATGTCTACATGCATGCACAATCTTATGTCAACTGATTGCATAACTTGCGAACTATAGGCCATCGAAATTTTTGTAAACAAAAGTTTGTGCGACTTTAGCTCCCAATCGGAATAAAAGCTAAAGCTGAAATAGCCTTCATTCTATTTCACTTATTTGTGTCTACACATGTATATGTTTTGCAGAGACTCAAAGCTCTTGAGAATGGAGAAAATGAGGTGTCAATTTTGCATTGGACCCTATGGGAAAATGCATTAAACGCCTACTGCTCCGACGTTCAGCGACCGATAACGTACAACTTTACACTGTAAACGGTAATTACATAGGTACATGCCTGGGGCAAATAAGAGCGCAAATAATTGTCCATGTGCAGAGTAATAAAGGAGCAAACTTTTATGTATGGGCTGCAGTGGAAGTTATTCTTAAAAGGTGACTTTCACGAATCGTTCTGAAACTGTGCTAAAATTACAGATAATTCCCATATATTTCTTGGGAAAAAATCCCAGAAATTCTCCTTTCTCCGTTGTCGAGATATTCGAGGGCAAAGTCGTGCAGTTTACGACTTCCAGGGGCTATAACTCGAAAACTAAAGAACGATAATTTTTGGCACATATGGTCAATTGAATGTTTATCCCAATCCACTCATTTGGCACTAGTTTCAGCCCGAATTGTGCAAGTCACCTAAGGTCACGAATCGTCCCGAACGTGTAGCCCAAATTGTGAAAATTTCAAACCGCTACTGCTTGCTTGTATGAGTAGGTAGCCATCTGAAACTTGGCATGTATAAAGGCCATTAACATGTCTACATGCATGCACAATCTTATGTCAACTGATTGCATAACTTGCGAACTATAGGCCATCGAAATTTTTGTAAACAAAAGTTTGTGCGACTTTAGCTCCCAAACGGAATAAAAGCTAAAGCTGAAATAGCCTTCATTCTATTTCACTTATTAGTGTCTACACATGTATATGTTTTGCAGAGACTCAAAGCTCTTGAGAATGGAGAAAATGAGGTGTCAATTTTGCATTGGACCCTATGGGAAAATGCATTAAACGCCTACTGCTCCGACGTTCAGCGACCGATAACATCCATCTTTACACTGTAAACGGTAATTACATAGGTACATGCCTGGGGCAAATAACAGCGCAAATAATTGTCCATGTGCAGAGTAATAAAGGAGCAAACTTTTATGTATGGGCTGCAGTGGAAGTTATTCTTAAAAGGTGACTTTCACGAATCGTTCTGAAACTGTGCTAAAATTACAGATAATTCCCATATATTTCTTGGGAAAAAATCCCAGAAATTCTCCTTTCTCCGTTGTCGAGATATTCGAGGGCAAAGTCGTGCAGTTTACGACTTCCAGGGGCTATAACTCGAAAACTAAAGAACGAGAATTTTTGGCACATATGGTCAATTGAATGTTTATCCCAACCCTCTCATTTGGCACTAGTTTCAGCCCGAATTGTGCAAGTCACCTAAGGGCACGAATCGTTCCGAACGTGTAGCCCAAATTGTGAAAATTTCAAACCGCTACTGCTTGCTTGAATGAGTAGGTAGCCATCTGAAACTTGGCATGTATAAAGGCCATTAACATGTCTACATGCATGCACAATCTTATGTCAACTGATTGCATAACTTGCGAATTATAGGCCATCGAAATGTTTGTAAACAAAAGTTTGTGCGACTTTAGCTCCCAAACGGAATAAAAACTAAAGCTGAAATAGCCTTCATTCTATTTCACTTATTTGTGTCTACACATGTATATGTTTTGCAGAGACTCAAAGCTCTTGAGAATGGAGAAAATGAGGTGTCAATTTTGCATTCGACCCTATGGGAAAATGCATTAAACGCCTACTGCTCCGACGTTCAGCGACCGATAACATCCATCTTTACACTGTAAACGGTAATTACATAGGTACATGCCTGGGGCAAATAACAGCGCAAATAATTGTCCATGTGCAGAGTAATAAAGAAGCAAACTTTTATGTATGGGCTGCAGTGGAAGTTATTCTTAAAAGGTGACTTTCACGAATCGTTCTGAAACTGTGCTAAAATTACAGATAATTCCCATATATTTCTTGGGAAAAAATCCCAGAAATTCTCCTTTCTCCGTTGTCGAGATATTCGAGGGCAAAGTCGTGCAGTTTACGACTTCCAGGGGCTATAACTCGAAAACTAAAGAACGAGAATTTTTGGCGCATATGGTCAATTGAATGTTTATCCCAACCCTCTCATTTGGCACTAATTTCAGCCCGAATTGTGCAAGTCACCTAAGGTCACGAATCGTCCCGAACGTGTAGCCCAAATTGTGAAAATTTCAAACCGCTACTGCTTGCTTGTATGAGTAGGTAGCCATCTCAAACTTGGCATGTATAAAGGCCAATAACATGTCTACATGCATGCACAATCTTATGTCAACTGATTGCATAACTTGCGAACTATAGGCCATCGAAATTTTTGTAAACAAAAGTTTGTGCGACTTTAGCTCCCAAACGGAATAAAAACTAAAGCTGAAATAGCCTTCATTCTATTTCACTTATTTGTGTCTACACATGTATATGTTTTGCAGAGACTCAAAGCTCTTGAGAATGGAGAAAATGAGGTGTCAATTTTGCATTGGACCCTATGGGAAAATGCATTAAACGCCTACTGCTCCGACGTTCAGCGACCGATAACATCCATCTTTACACTGTAAACGGTAATTACATAGGTACATGCCTGGGGCAAATAACAGCGCAAATAATTGTCCATGTGCAGAGTAATAAAGGAGCAAACTTTTATGTATGGCCTGCAGTGGAAGTTATTCTGAAAAGGTGACTTTCACGAATCGTTCTGAAACTGTGCTAAAATTACAGATAATTCCCATATATTTCTTGGGAAAAAATCCCAGAAATTCTCCTTTCTCCGTTGTCGAGATATTCGAGGGCAAAGTCGTGCAGTTTACGACTTCCAGGGGCTATAACTCGAAAACTAAAGAACGAGAATTTTTGGCACATATGGTCAATTGAATGTTTATCCCAACCCTCTCATTTGGCACTAGTTTCAGCCCGAATTGTGCAAGTCACCTAAGGTCACGAATCGTCCCGAACGTGTAGCCCAAATTGTGAAAATTTCAAACCACTACTGCTTGCTTGTATGAGTAGGTAGCCATCTGAAACTTGGCATGTATAAAGGCCATTAACATGTCTACATGCATGCACAATCTTATGTCAACTGATTGCATAACTTGCGAACTATAGGCCATCGAAATTTTTGTAAACAAAAGTTTGTGCGACTTTAGCTCCCAAACGGAATAAAAGCTAAAGCTGAAATAGCCTTCATTCTATTTCACTTATTTGTGTCTACACATGTATATGTTTTGCAGAGACTCAAAGCTCTTGAGAATGGAGAAAATGAGGTGTCAATTTTGCTTTCGACCCTATGGGAAAATGCATTAAACGCCTACTGCTCCGACGTTCAGCGACCGATAAAATCCATCTTTACTATGTAAACGGTAATTACAAAGGTACATGCCTGGGGCAAATAACAGCGCAAATAATTGTCCATGTGCAGAGTAATAAAGGAGCAAACTTTTATGTATGGGCTGCAGTGGAAGTTATTCTTAAAAGGTGACTTTCACGAATCGTTCTGAAACTGTGCTAAAATTACAGATAATTCCCATATATTTCTTGGGAAAAAATCTAAGAAATTCTCCTTTCTCCGTTGTCGAGATATTCGAGGGCAAAGTCGTGCAGTTTACGACTTCCAGGGGCTATAACTCGAAAACTAAAGAACGAGAATTTTTGGCACATATGGTCAATTGAATGTTTATCCCAACCCTCTCATTTGGCACTAATTTCAGTCCGAATTGTTCAAGTCACCTATGGTCACGAATCGTCCCGAACGTGTAGCCCAAATTGTGAAAATTTCAAACCGCTACTGCTTGCTTGTATGAGTAGGTGGCCATCTGAAACTTGGCATGTATTAAGGCCATTAACATGTCTACATGCATGCACAATCTTATGTCAACTGATTGCATAACTTGCGAACTATAGGCCATCGAAATTTTTGTAAACAAAAGTTTGTGCGACTTTAGCTCCCAAACGGAATAAAAGCTAAAGCTGAAATAGCCTTCATTCTATTTCACTTATTTGTGTCTACATATGTATATGTTTTGCAGAGACTCAAAGCTCTTGAGAATGGAGAAAATGAGGTGTCAATTTTGCATTCGACCCTATGGGAAAATGCATTAAACGCCTACTGCTCCGACGTTCAGCGACCGATAACATCCATCTTTACACTGTAAACGGTAATTACATAGGTACATGCCTGGGGAAAATAACAGCGCAAATAATTGTCCATGTGAAGAGTAATAAAGGAGCAAACTTTTATGTATGGGCTGCAGTGGAAGTCATTCTTAAAAGGTGACTTTCACGAATCGTTCTGAAACTGTGCTAAAATTACAGATAATTCCCATATATATGATTTGGGAAAAAATCCCAGAAATTCTCCTTTCTTCGTTGTCGAGATATTCGAAGGCAAAATCGTGCAGTTTACGACCTCCAGGGGCTATAACTCGAAAACTAAAGAACGAGACTTTTTGGCACATATGGTCAATTGAATGTTTATCCCAACCCGCTCATTTGGCACTAGTTTCAGCCCGAATTGTGCAAGTCACCTAAGGTCACGAATCGTCCCGAACGTGTAGCCCAAATTGTGAAAATTTCAAACCGCTACTGCTTGCTTGTATGAGTAGATAGCCATCTGAAACTTGGCATGTATAAAGGCCATTAACATGTCTACATGCATGCACAATCTTATGTCAACTGATTGCATAACTTGCGAACTATAGGCCATCGAAATTTTTGTAAACAAAAGTTTGTGCGACTTTAGCTCCCAAACGGAATAAAAGCTAAAGCTGAAATAGCCTTCATTCTATTTCACTTATTTGTGTCTACACATGTATATGTTTTGCAGAGACTCAAAGCTCTTGAGAATGGAGAAAATGAGGTGTCAATTTTGCATTGGACCCTATGGGAAAATGCATTAAACGCCTACTGCTCCGACGTTCAGCGACCGATAACGTACATCTTTACACTGTAAACGGTAATTACATAGGTACATGCCTGGGGCAAATAACAGCGCAAATAATTGTCCATGTGCAGAGTAATAAAGGAGCAAACTTTTATGTATGGGCTGCAGTGGAAGTTATTCTTAAAAGGTGACTTTCACGAATCGTTCTGAAACTGTGCTAAAATTACAGATAATTCCCATATATTTCTTGGGAAAAAATCCCAGAAATTCTCCTTTCTCCGTTGTCGAGATATTCGAGGGCAAAGTCGTGCAGTTTACGACTCCCAGGGGCTATTACTCGAAAACTAAAGAACGAGAATGTTTGGCTCATATGGTCAATTGAATGTTTATCCCAACCCTCTCATTTGGCAGTAGTTTTAGCCCGAATGTGCAAGTCACCTAAGGTCACGAATCGTCCCGAACGTGTAGCCCAAATTGTGAAAATTTCAAACCGCTACTGCTTGCTTGTATATGTAGGTAGCCATCTCAAACTTGGCATGTATAAAGGCCATTAACATGTCTACATGCATGCACAATCTTATGTCAACTGATTGCATAACTTGCGAACTATAGGCCATCGAAATTTTTGTAAACAAAAGTTTGTGCGACTTTAGCTCCCAAACGGAATAAAAGCTAAAGCTGAAAAAGCCTTCATTCTATTTCACTTATTTGTGTCTACACATGTATATGTTTTGCAGAGACTCAAAGCTCTTGAGAATGGAGAAAATGAGGTGTCAATTTTGCTTTGGACCCTATGGGAAAATGCATTAAACGCCTACTGCTCCGACGTTCAGCGACCGTTAACGTACATCTTTACACTGTAAACGGTAATTACATAGGTACATGCCTGGGGCAAATAACAGCGCAAATAATTGTCCATGTGCAGAGTAATAAAGGAGCAAAGTTTTATGTATTGGCTGCAGTGGAAGTCATTCTTGAAAGGTGACTTTCACGAATCGTTCTGAAACTGTGCTAAAATTACAGATAATTCCCATATATTTCTTGGGAAAAAATCCAAGAAATTCTCCTTTCTCCGTTGTCGAGATATTCGAGGGCAAAGTCGTGCAGTTTACGACTTCCAGGGGCTATAACTCGAAAACTAAAGAACGAAAATTTTTGGCACATATGGTCAATTGAATGTTTATCCCAACCCTCTCATTTGGCACTAGTCTCAGCCCGAATTGTGCAAGTCACCTAAGGTCACGAATCGTCCCGAACGTGTAGCCCTAATTGTGAAAATTTCAAACCGCTACTGCTTGCTTGTATGAGTAAGTAGCCATCTGAAACTTGGCATGTATAAAGGCCATTAACATGTATACATGCATGCACAATCTTATGTCAACTGATTGCATAACTTGTGAACTATAGGCCATCGAAATTTTTGTAAACAAAAGTTTGTGCGAATTTAACTCCCAAACGGAATAAAAGCTAAAGCTGAAATAGCCTTCATTCTATTTCACTTATTTGTGTCTACACATGTATATGTTTAGCAGAGACTCAAAGCTCTTGAGAATGGAGAAAATGAGGTGTCAATTTTGCTTTGGACCCTATGGGAAAATGCATTAAACGCCTACTGCTCCGACGTTCAGCGACCGATAACATCCATCTTTACTATGTAAACGGTTATTGCATAGGTACATGCCTGGGGCAAATATCAGCGCAAATAATTGTCCATGTGCAGAGTAATAAAGGAGCAAACTTTTATGTATGGGCTGCAGTGGAAGTTATTCTTAAAAGGTGACTTTCACGAATCGTTCTGAAACTGTGCTAAAATTACAGATAATTCCCATATATTTCTTGGGAAAAAATCCCGGAAATTCTCCTTTCTCCGTTGTCGAGATATTCGAGGGCAAAGTCGTGCAGTTTACGACTTCCAGGGGCTATAACTCGAAAACTAAAGAACGAGAATTTTTGGCACATATGGTCAATTGAATGTTTATCCCAACACTCTCATTTGGCACTAATTTCAGCCCGAATTGTGCAAGTCACCTAAGGTCACGAATCGTCCCGAACGTGTAGCCCAAATTGTGAAAATTTCAAACCGCTACTGCTTGCTTGTATGAGTAGGTAGCCATCTGAAACTTGGCATGTATAAAGGCCATTAACATGTCTACATGCATGCACAATCTTATGTCAACTGATTGCATAACTTGCGAACTATAGGCCATCGAAATTTTTGTAAACAAAAGTTTGTGCGACTTTAGCTCCCAAACGGAATAAAAGCTAAAGCTGAAATAGCCTTCATTCTATTTCACTTATTTGTGTCTACACATGTATATGTTTTGCACAGGCTCAAAGCTCTTGAGAATGGAGAAAATGAGGTGTCAATTTTGCTTTCGTCCCTATGGGAAAATGCATTAAACGCCTACTGCTCCGACGTTCAGCGACCGATAACATCCATCTTTACACTGTAAACGGTAATTACATAGGTACATGCCTGGGGCAAATAACAGCGCAAATAATTGTCCATGTGCAGAGTAATAAAGGAGCAAACTTTTATGTATGGGCTGCAGTGGAAGTTATTCTTAAAAGGTGACTTTCACGAATCGTTCTGAAACTCTGCTAAAATTACAGATAATTCCCATATATTTCTTGGGAAAAAATGCCAGAAATTCTCCTTTCTCCGTTGTCGAGATATTCGAGGGCAAAGTCGTGCAGTTTACGACTTTCAGGGGCTATAACTCGAAAACTAAAGAACGAGAATTTTTGGCACATGTGGTCAATTGAATGTTTATCCCAACCCTCTCATTTGGCACTAGTTTCAGCCCGAATTGTGCAAGTCACCTAAGGTCACGAATCGTCCCGAACGTGTAGCCCAAATTGTGAAAATTTCAAACCGCTACTGCTTGCTTGTATGAGTAGGTAGCCATCTGAAACTTGGCTTGTATAAAGGCCATTAACATGTCTACATGCATGCACAATCTTATGTCAACTGATTGCATAACTTGCGAACTATAGGCCATCGAAATTTTTGTAAACAAAAGTTTGTGCGACTTCAGCTCCCAAACGGAATAAAAGCTAAAGCTGAAATAGCCTTCATTCTATTTCACTTATTTGTGTCTACACATGTATATGTTTTGCAGAGACTCAAAGCTCTTGAGAATGGAGAAAATGAGGTGTCAATTTTGCATTGGACCCTATGGGAAAATGCATTAAACGCCTACTGCTCCGACGTTCAGCGACCGATAACATCCATCTTTACACTGTAAACGGTAATTACATAGGTACATGCCTGGGGCAAATAACAGCGCAAATAATTGTCCATGTGCAGAGTAATAAAGGAGCAAACTTTTATGTATGGGCTGCAGTGGAAGTTATTCTTAAAAGGTGACTTTCACGAATCGTTCTGAAACTGTGCTAAAATTACAGATAATTCCCATATATTTCTTGGGAAAAAATCCCAGAAATTCTCCTTTCTCCGTTGTCGAGATATTCGAAGGCAAAGTCGTGCAGTTTACGACTTCCAGGGGCTATAACTCGAAAACTAAAGAACGAGAATTTTTGGCACATATGGTCAATTGAATGTTTATCCCAACCCTCTCATTTGGCACTAATTTCAGCCCGAATTGTGCAAGTCACCTAAGGTCACGAATCGTCCCGAACGTGTAGCCCAACTTGTGAAAATTTCAAACCGCTACTGCTTGCTTGTATGAGTAAGTAGCCATCTGAAACTTGGCATGTATAAAGGCCATTAACATGTCTACATGCATGCACAATCTTATGTCAACTGATTGCATAACTTGCGAACTATAGGCCATCGAAATTTTTGTAAACAAAAGTTTGTGCGAATTTAGCTCCCAAACGGAATAAAAGCTAAAGCTGAAATAGCCTTCATTCTATTTCACTTATTTGTGTCTACACATGTATATGTTTAGCAGAGACTCAAAGCTCTTGAGAATGGAGAAAATGAGGTGTCAATTTTGCTTTGGACCCTATGGGAAAATGAATTAAACGCCTACTGCTCCGACGTTCAGCGACCGATAACATCCATCTTTACACTGTAAACGGTAATTACATAGGTACATGCCTGGGGCAAATAACAGCGCAAATAATTGTCCATGTGCAGAGTAATAAAGGAGCAAACTTTTATGTATGGGCTGCAGTGGAAGTTATTCTTAAAAGGTGACTTTCACGAATCGTTCTGAAACTGTGCTAAAATTACAGATAATTCCCATATATTTCTTGGGAAAAAATCCCAGAAATTCTCCTTTCTCCGTTGTCGAGATATTCGAGGGCAAAGTCGTGCAGTTTACGACTTCCAGGGGCTATAACTCGAAAACTAAAGAACGAGAATTTTTGGCACATATGGTCAATTGAATGTTTATCCCAACCCTCTCATTTGGCACTAATTTCAGCCCGAATTGTGCAAGTCACCTAAGGTCACGAATCGTCCCGAACGTGTAGCCCAAATTGTGAAAATTTCAAACCGCTACTGCTTGCTTGTATGAGTAGGTAGCCATCTGAAACTTGGCATGTATAAAGGCCATTAACATGTCTACATGCATGCACAATCTTATGTCAACTGATTGCATAACTTGCGAACTATAGGCCATCGAAATTTTTGTAAACAAAAGTTTGTGCGACTTTAGCCCCCAAACGGAATAAAAGCTAAAGCTGAAATAGCCTTCATTCTATTTCACTTATTTGTGTCTACGCATGTATATGTTTTGCAGAGACTCAAAGCTCTTGAGAATGGAGAAAATGAGGTGTCAATTTTGCATTGGACCCTATGGGAAAATGCATTAAACGCCTACTGCTCCGACGTTCAGCGACCGATAACAACCATCTTTACACTGTAAACGGTAATTACATAGGTACATGCCTGGGGCAAATAACAGCGCAAATAATTGTCCATGTGCAGAGTAATAAAGGAGCAAACTTTTATGTATGGGCTGCAGTGGAAGTTATTCTTAAAAGGTGACTTTCACGAATCGTTCTGAAACTGTGCTAAAATTACAGATAATTCCCATATATTTCTTGGGAAAAAATCCCAGAAATTCTCCTTTCTCCGTTGTCGAGATATTCGAGGGCAAAGTCGTGCAGTTTACGACTTCCAGGGGCTATAACTCGAAAACTAAAGAACGATAATTTTTGGCACATATGGTCAATTGAATGTTTATCTCAACCCTCTCATTTGGCACTAGTTACAGCCCAAATTGTGCAAGTCACCTAAGGTCACGAATCGTCCCGAACGTGTAGCCCAAATTGTGAAAATTTCAAACCGCTACTGCTTGCTTGTATGAGTAAGTAGCCATCTGAAACTTGGCATGTATAAAGGCCATTAACATGTCTACATGCATGCACAATCTTATGTCAACTGATTGCATAACTTGCGAACTATAGGCCATCGAAATTTTTGTAAACAAAAGTTTGTGCGAATTTAGCTCCCAAACGGAATAAAAGCTAAAGCTGAAATAGCCTTCATTCTATTTCACTTATTTGTGTCTACACATGTATATGTTTAGCAGAGACTCAAAGCTCTTGAGAATGGAGAAAATGAGGTGTCAATTTTGCTTTGGACCCTATGGGAAAATGCATTAAACGCCTACTGCTCCGACGTTCAGCGACCGATAACATCCATCTTTACACTGTAAACGGTTATTACATAGGTACATGCCTGGGGCAAATAACAGCGCAAATAATTGTCCATGTGCAGAGTAATAAAGGAGCAAACTTTTATGTATGGGCTGCAGTGGAAGTTATTCTTAAAAGGTGACTTTCACGAATCGTTCTGAAACTGTGCTAAAATTACAGATAATTCCCATATATTTCTTGGGAAAAAATCCCAGAAATTCTCCTTTCTCCGTTGTCGAGATATTCGAGGGCAAAGTCGTGCAGTTTACGACTTCCAGGGGCTATAACTCGAAAACTAGAGAACGAGAATTTTTGGCACATATGGTCAATTGAATGTTTATCCCAACCCTCTCATTTGGCACTAATTTCAGCCCGAAGTGTGCAAGTCACCTAAGGTCACGAATCGTCCCGAACGTGTAGCCCAAATTGTGAAAATTTCAAACCGCTACTGCTTGCTTGTATGAGTAGGTAGCCATCTGAAACTTGGCATGTATAAAGGCCATTAACATGTCTACAGGCATGCACAATCTTATGTCAACTGATTGCATAACTTGCGAACTATAGGCCATCGAAATTTTTGTAAACAAAAGTTTGTGCGAATTTAACTCCCAAACGGAATAAAAGCTAAAGCTGAAATAGCCTTCATTCTATTTCACTTATTTGTGTCTACACATGTATATGTTTTGCAGAGACTCAAAGCTCTTGAGAATGGAGAAAATGAGGTGTCAATTTTGCATTGGACCCTATGGGAAAATGCATTAAACGCCTACTGCTCCGACGTTCAGCGACCGATAACATCCATCTTTACACTGTAAACGGTAATTACATAGGTACATGCCTGGGGCAAATAACAGCGCAAATAATTGTCCATGTGCAGAGTAATAAAGGAGCAAACTTTTATGTATGGGCTGCAGTGGAAGTTATTCTTAAAAGGTGACTTTCACGAATCGTTCTGAAACTGTGCTAAAATTACAGATAATTCCCATATATTTCTTGGGAAAAAATCCCAGAAATTCTCCTTTCTCCGTTGTCGAGATATTCGAGGGCAAAGTCGTGCAGTTTACGACTTCCAGGGGCTATAACTCGAAAACTAAAGAACGAGAATTTTTGGCACATATGGTCAATTGAATGTTTATCCCAACCCTCTCATTTGGCACTAGTTTCAGCCCGAATTGTGCAAGTCACCTAAGGTCACGAATCGTCCCGAACGTGTAGCCCAAATTGTGAAAATTTCAAACCGCTACTGCTTGCTTGTATGAGTAGGTAGCCATCTGAAACTTGGCATGTATAAAGGCCATTAACATGTCTACATGCATGCACAATCTTATGTCAACTGATTGCATAACTTGCGAACTATAGGCCATCGAAATTTGTGTAAACAAAAGTTTGTGCGAATTTAGCTCCCAAACGGAATAAAAGCTAAAGCTGAAATAGCCTTCATTCTATTTCACTTATTTGTGTCTACACATGTATATGTTTTGCAGAGACTCAAAGCTCTTGAGAATGGAGAAAATGAGGTGTCAATTTTGCTTTCGTCCCTATGGGAAAATGCATTAAACGCCTACTGCTCCGACATTCAGCGACCGATAACATCCATCTTTACACTGTAAACGGTAATTACATAGGTACATGCCTGGGGCAAATAACAGCGCAAATAATTGTCCATGTACAGAGTAATAAAGGAGCAAACTTTTATGTATGGGCTGCAGTGGAAGTTATTCTTAAAAGGTGACTTTCACGAATCGTTCTGAAACTGTGCTAAAATTACAGATAATTCCCATATATTTCTTGGGAAAAAATCCCAGAAATTCTCCTTTCTCCGTTGTCGAGATATTCGAAGGCAAAGTCGTGCAGTTTACGACTTCCAGGGGCTATAACTCGAAAACTAAAGAACGAGAATTTTTGGCACATATGGTCAATTGAATGTTTATCCCAACCCTCTCATTTGGCACTAGTTTCAGCCCGAATTGTGCAAGTCACCTAAGGTCACGAATCGTCCCGAACGTGTAGCCCAAATTGTGAAAATTTCAAACCGCTACTGCTTGCTTGTATGAGTAAGTAGCCATCTGAAACTTGGCATGTATAAAGGCCATTAACATGTCTACATGCATGCACAATCTTATGTCAACTGATTGCATAACTTGCGAACTATAGGCCATCGAAATTTGTGTAAACAAAAGTTTGTGTGAATTTAGCTCCCAAACGGAATAAAAGCTAAAGCTGAAATAGCCTTCATTCTATTTCACTTATTTGTGTCTACACATGTATATGTTTAGCAGAGACTCAAAGCTCTTGAGAATGGAGAAAATGAGGTGTCAATTTTGCTTTGGACCCTATGGGAAAATGCATTAAACGCCTACTGCTCCGACGTTCAGCGACCGATAACATCCATCTTTACACTGTAAACGGTAATTACATAGGTACATACCTGGGGCAAATAACAGCGCAAATAATTGTCCATGTGCAGAGTAATAAAGGAGCAAACTTTTATGTATGGGCTGCAGTGGAAGTTATTCTTAAAAGGTGACTTTCACGAATCGTTCTGAAACTGTGCTAAAATTACAGATAATTCCCATATATTTCTTGGGAAAAAATCCCAGAAATTCTCCTTTCTCCGTTGTCGAGATATTCGAGGGCAAAGTCGTGCAGTTTACGACTTCCAGGGGCTATAACTCGAAAACTAAAGAACGAGAATTTTTGGCACATATGGTCAATTGAATGTTTATCCCAACCCTCTCATTTGGCACTAATTTCAGCCCGAATTGTGCAAGTCACCTAAGGTCACGAATCGTCCCGAACGTGTAGCCCAAATTGTGAAAATTTCAAACCGCTACTGCTTGCTTGTATGAGTAGGTAGCCATCTGAAACTTGGCATGTATAAAGGCCATTAACATGTCTACATGCATGCACAATCTTATGTCAACTGATTGCATAACTTGCGAACTATAGGCCATCGAAATTTGTGTAAACAAAAGTTTGTGCGACTTTAGCTCCCAAACGGAATAAAAGCTAAAGCTGAAATAGCCTTCATTCTATTTCACTTATTTGTGTCTACACATGTATATGTTTTGCAGAGACTCAAAGCTCTTGAGAATGGAGAAAATGAGGTGTCAATTTTGCTTTCGTCCCTATGGGAAAATGCATTAAACGCCTACTGCTCCGACGTTCAGCGACCGATAACATCCATCTTTACACTGTAAACGGTAATTACATAGGTTCATGCCTGGGGCAAATAACAGCGCAAATAATTGTCCATGTGCAGAGTAATAAAGGAGCAAACTTTTATGTATGGGCTGCAGTGGTAGTTTTTCTTAAAAGGTGACTTTCACGAATCGTTCTGAAACTGTGCTAAAATTACAGATAATTCCCATATATTTCTTGGGAAAAAATCCCAGAAATTCTCCTTTCTCCGTTGTCGAGATATTCGAAGGCAAAGTCGTGCAGTTTACGACTTCCAGGGGCTATAACTCGAAAACTAAAGAACGAGAATTTTTGGCACATATGGTCAATTGAATGTTTATCCCAACCCTCTCATTTGGCACTAGTTTCAGCCCGAATTGTGCAAGTCACCTAAGGTCACGAATCGTCCCGAACGTGTAGCCCAAATTGTGAAAATTTCAAACCGCTACTGCTTGCTTGTATGAGTAAGTAGCCATCTGAAACTTGGCATGTATAAAGGCCATTAACATGTCTACATGCATGCACAATCTTATGTCAACTGATTGCATAACTTGCGAACTATAGGCCATCGAAATTTTTGTAAACAAAAGTTTGTGCGACTTTAGCTCCCAAACGGAATAAAAGCTAAAGCTGAAATAGCCTTCATTCTATTTCACTTATTTGTGTCTACACATGTATATGTTTAGCAGAGACTCAAAGCTCTTGAGAATGGAGAAAATGAGGTGTCAATTTTGCTTTGGACCCTATGGGAAAGTGCATTAAACGCCTACTGCTCCGACGTTCAGCGACCGATAACATCCATCTTTACACTGTAAACGGTAATTACATAGGTACATGCCTGGGGCAAATAACAGCGCAAATAATTGTCCATGTGCAGAGTAATAAAGGAGCAAACTTTTATGTATGGGCTGCAGTGGAAGTTATTCTTAAAAGGTGACTTTCACGAATCGTTCTGAAACTGTGCTTAAATTACAGATAATTCCCATATATTTCTTGGGAAAAAATCCCAGAAATTCTCCTTTCTCCGTTGTCGAGATATTCGAGGGCAAAGTCGTGCAGTTTACGACTTCCAGGGGCTATAACTCGAAAACTAAAGAACGAGAATTTTTGGCACATATGGTCAATTGAATGTTTATCCCAACCCTCTCATTTGGCACTAATTTCAGCCCGAATTGTGCAAGTCACCTAAGGTCACGAATCGTCCCGAACGTGTAGCCCAAATTGTGAAAATTTCAAACCGCTACTGCTTGCTTGTATGAGTAGGTAGCCATCTGAAACTTGGCATGTATAAAGGCCATTAACATGTCTACATGCATGCACAATCTTATGTCAACTGATTGCATAACTTGCGAACTATAGGCCATCGAAATTTTTGTAAACAAAAGTTTGTGCGACTTTAGCCCCCAAACGGAATAAAAGCTAAAGCTGAAATAGCCTTCATTCTATTTCACTTATTTGTGTCTACACATGTATATGTTTAGCAGAGACTCAAAGCTCTTGAGAATGGAGAAAATGAGGTGTCAATTTTGCATTGGACCCTATGGGAAAATGCATTAAACGCCTACTGCTCCGACGTTCAGCGACCGATAACAACCATCTTTACACTGTAAACGGTAATTACATAGGTACATGCCTGGGGCAAATAACAGCGCAAATAATTGTCCATGTGCAGAGTAATAAAGGAGCAAACTTTTATGTATGGGCTGCAGTGGAAGTTATTCTTAAAAGATGACTTTCACGAATCGTTCTGAAACTGTGCTAAAATTACAGATAATTCCCATATATTTCTTGGGAAAAAATCCCAGAAATTCTCCTTTCTCCGTTGTCGAGATATTCGAGGGCAAAGTCGTGCAGTTTACGACTTCCAGGGGCTATAACTCGAAAACTAAAGAACGAGAATTTTTGGCACATATGGTCAATTGAATGTTTATCCCAACCCTCTCATTTGGCACTAGTTTCAGCCCGAATTGTGCAAGTCACCTAAGGTCACGAATCGTCCCGAACGTGTAGCCCAAATTGTGAAAATTTCAAACCGCTACTGCTTGCTTGTATGAGTAGGTAGCCGTCTGAAACTTGGCATGTATAAAGGCCATTAACATGTCTACATGCATGCACAATCTTATGTCAACTGATTGCATAACTTGCGAACTATAGGCCATCGAAATTTTTGTAAACAAAAGTTTTTGCGACTTTAGCTCCCAAACGGAATAAAAGCTAAAGCTGAAATAGCCTTCATTCTATTTCACTTATTTGTGTCTACACATGTATATGTTTTGCAGAGACTCAAAGCTCTTGAGAATGGAGAAAATGAGGTGTCAATTTTGCATTGGACCCTATGGGAAAATGCATTAAACGCCTACTGCTCCGACGTTCAGCGACCGATAACATCCATCTTTACACTGTAAACGGTAATTACATAGGTACATGCCTGGGGCAAATAACAGCGCAAATAATTGTCCATGTGCAGAGTAATAAAGGAGCAAACTTTTATGTATGGGCTGCAGTGGAAGTTATTCTTAAAAGGTGACTTTCACGAATCGTTCTGAAACTGTGCTAAAATTACAGATAATTCCCATATATTTCTTGGGAAAAAATCCCAGAAATTCTCCTTTCTCCGTTGTCGAGATATTCGAGGGCAAAGTCGTGCAGTTTACGACTTCCAGGGGCTATAACTCGAAAACTAAAGAACGAGAATTTTTGGCACATATGGTCAATTGAATGTTTATCCCAACCCTCTCATTTGGCACTAGTTTCAGTCCGAATTGTGCAAGTCACCTAAGGTCACGAATCGTCCCGAACGTGTAGCCCAAATTGTGAAAATTTCAAACCGCTACTGCTTGCTTGTATGAGTAGGTAGCCATCTGAAACTTGGCATGTATAAAGGCCATTAACATGTCTACATGCATGCACAATCTTATGTCAACTGATTGCATAACTTGCGAACTATAGGCCATCGAAATTTGTGTAAACAAAAGTTTGTGCGACTTAAGCTCCCAAACGGAATAAAAGCTAAAGCTGAAATAGCCTTCATTCTATTTCACTTATTTGTGTCTACACATGTATATGTTTTGCAGAGACTCAAAGCTCTTGAGAATGGAGAAAATGAGGTGTCAGTTTTGCATTGGACCCTATGGGAAAATGCATTAAACGCCTACTGCTCCGACGTTCAGCGACCGATAACATCCATCTTTACACTGTAAACGGTAATTACATAGGTACATGCCTGGGGCAAATAACAGCGCAAATAATTGTCCATGTGCAGAGTAATAAAGGAGCAAACATTTATGTATGGCCTGCAGTGGAAGTTATTCTTAAAAGGTGACTTTCACGAATCGTTCTGAAACTGTGCTAAAATTACAGATAATTCCCATATATTTCTTGGGAAAAAATCCCAGAAATTCTCCTTTCTCCGTTGTCGAGATATTCGAGGGCAAAGTCGTGCAGTTTACGACCTCCAGGGGCTATAACTCGAAAACTAAAGAACGAGAATTTTTGGCACATATGGTCAATTGAATGTTTATCCCAACCCTCTCATTTGGCACTAGTTTCAGCCCGAATTGTGCAAGTCACCTAAGGTCACGAATCGTTCCGAACGTGTAGCCCAAATTGTGAAAATTTCAAACCGCTACTGCTTGCTTGTATGAGTAGGTAGTCATCTGAAACTTGGCATGTATAAAGGCCATTAACATGTCTACATGCATGCACAATCTTATGTCAACTGATTGCATAACTTGCGAACTATAGGCCATCGAAATGTTTGTAAACAAAAGTTTGTGCGACTTTAGCTCCCAAACGGAATAAAAGCTAAAGCTGAAATAGCCTTCATTCTATTTCACTTATTTGTGTCTACACATGTATATGTTTTGCAGAGACTCAAAGCTCTTGAGAATGGAGAAAATGAGGTGTCAATTTTGCATTGGACCCTATGGGAAAATGCATTAAACGCCTACTGCTCCGACGTTCAGCGACCGATAACATCCATCTTTACACTGTAAACGGTAATTACATAGGTACATGCCTGGGGCAAATAACAGCGCAAATAATTGTCCATGTGCAGAGTAATAAAGGAGCAAACTTTTATGTATGGGCTGCAGTGGAAGTTATTCTTAAAAGGTGACTTTCACGAATCGTTCTGAAACTGTGCTAAAATTACAGATAATTCCCATATATTTCTTGGGAAAAAATCCCAGAAATTCTCCTTTCTCCGTTGTCGAGATATTCGAGGGCAAAGTCGTGCAGTTTACGACTTCCAGGGGTTATAACTCGAAAACTAAAGAACGAGAATTTTTGGCACATATGGTCAATTGAATGTTTATCCCAACCCTCTCATTTGGCACTAATTTCAGCCCGAATTGTGCAAGTCACCTATGGTCACGAATCGTCCCGAACGTGTAGCCCAAATTGTGAAAATTTCAAACCGCTACTGCTTGCTTGTATAAGTAGGTAGCCATCTGAAACTTGGCATGTATAAAGGCCATTAACATGTCTACATGCATGCACAATCTTATGTCAACTGATTGCATAACTTGCGAACTATAGGCCATCGAAATTTTTGTAAACAAAAGTTTGTGCGACTTTAGCTCCCAAACGGAATAAAAGCTAAAGCTGAAATAGCCTTCATTCTATTTCACTTATTTGTGTCTACACATGTATATGTTTTGCAGAGACTCAAAGCTCTTGAGAATGGAGAAAATGAGGTGTCAATTTTGCATTGGACCCTATGGGAAAATGCATTAAACGCCTACTGCTCCGACGTTCAGCGACCGATAACATCCATCTTTACACTGTAAACGGTAATTACATAGGTACATGCCTGGGGTAAAATAACAGCGCAAATAATTGTCCATGTGCAGAGTAATAAAGGAGCAAACTTTTATGTATGGGCTGCAGTGGAAGTTATTCTTAAAAGGTGACTTTCACGAATCGTTCTGAAACTGTGCTAAAATTACAGATAATTCCCATATATTTCTTGGGAAAAAATCCCAGAAATTCTCCTTTCTCCGTTGTCGAGATATTCGAGGGCAAAGTCGTGCAGTTTACGACTTCCAGGGGCTATAACTCGAAAACTAAAGAACGAGAATTTTTGGCACATATGGTCAATTGAATGTTTATCCCAACCCTCTCATTTGGCACTAATTTCAGCCCGAATTGTGCAAGTCACCTATGGTCACGAATCGTCCCGAACGTGTAGCCCAAATTGTGAAAATTTCAAACCGCTACTGCTTGCTTGTATGAGTAGGTAGCCATCTGAAACTTAACATGTATAAAGGCCATTAACATGTCTACATGCATGCACAATCTTATGTCAACTGATTGCATAACTTGCGAACTATAGGCCATCGAACTTTTTGTAAACAAAAGTTTGTGCGACTTTAGCTCCCAAACGGAATAAAAGCTAAAGATGAAATACCCTTCATTCTATTTCACTTATTTGTGTCTACACATGTATATGTTTTGCAGAGACTCAAAGCTCTTGAGAATGGAGAAAATGAGGTGTCAATTTTGCATTGGACCCTATGGGAAAATGCATTAAACGCCTACTGCTCCGACGTTCAGCGACCGATAACATCCATCTTTACACTGTAAACGGTAATTACATAGGTACATGCCTGGGGCAAATAACAGCGCAAATAATTGTCCATGTGCAGAGTAATAAAGGAGCAAACTTTTATGTATGGGCTGCAGTGGAAGTTATTCTTAAAAGGTGACTTTCACGAATCGTTCTGAAACTGTGCTAAAATTACAGATAATTCCCATATATTTCTTGGGAAAAAATCCCAGAAATTCTCCTTTCTCCGTTGTCGAGATATTCGAGGGCAAAGTCGTGCAGTTTACGACTTCCAGGGGCTATAACTCGAAAACTAAAGAACGAGAATTTTGGCACATATGGTCAATTGAATGTTTATCCCAACCCTCTCATTTGGCACTAGTTTCAGTCCGAATTGTGCAAGTCACCTATGGTCACGAATCGTCCCGAACGTGTAGCCCAAATTGTGAAAATTTCAAACCGCTACTGCTTGCTTGTATGAGTAGGTGGCCATCTGAAACTTGGCATGTATTAAGGCCATTAACATGTCTACATGCATGCACAATCTTATGTCAACTGATTGCATAACTTGCGAACTATAGGCCATCGAAATTTTTGAAAACAAAAGTTTGTGCGACTTTAGCTCCCAAACGGAATAAAAGCTAAAGCTGAAATAGCCTTCATTCTATTTCACTTATTTGTGTCTACACATGTATATGTTTTGCAGAGACTCAAAGCTCTTGAGAATGGAGAAAATGAGGTGTCAATTTTGCATTGGACCCTATGGGAAAATGCATTAAACGCCTACTGCTCCGACTTTCAGCGACCGATAACATCCATCTTTACACTGTAAACGGTAATTACATAGGTACATGCCTGGGGAAAATAACAGCGCAAATAATTGTCCATGTGCAGAGTAATAAAGGAGCAAACTTTTATGTATGGGCTGCAGTAGAAGTCATTCTTAAAAGGTGACTTTCACGAATCGTTCTGAAACTGTGCTAAAATTACAGATAATTCCCATATATATGATTTGGGAAAAAATCCCAGAAATTCTCCTTTCTCCGTTGTCGAGATATTCGAGGGCAAAATCGTGCAGTTTACGACCTCCAGGGGCTATAACTCGAAAACTAAAGAACGAGAAATTTTGGCACATATGGTCAATTGAATGTTTACCCCAACCCGCTCATTTGGCACTAGTTTCAGCCCGAATTGTGCAAGTCACCTAAGGTCACGAATCGTCCCGAACGTGTAGCCCAAATTGTGAAAATTTCAAACCGCTACTGCTTGCTTGTATGAGTAGGTAGCCATCTGAAACTTGGCATGTATAAAGGCCATTAACATGTCTACATGCATGCACAATCTTATGTCAACTGATTGCATAACTTGCGAACTATAGGCCATCGAACTTTTTGTAAACAAAAGTTTGTGCGACTTTAGCTCCCAAACGGAATAAAAGCTAAAGCTGAAATAGCCTTCATTCTATTTCACTTATTTGTGTCTACACATGTATATGTTTTGCAGAGACTCAAAGCTCTTGAGAATGGAGAAAATGAGGTGTCAATTTTGCATTGGACCCTATGGGAAAATGCATTAAACGCCTACTGCTCCGACGTTCAGCGACCGATAACATCCATCTTTACACTGTAAACGGTAATTACATAGGTACATGCCTGGGGCAAATAACAGCGCAAATAATTGTCCATGTGCAGAGTAATAAAGGAGCAAACTTTTATGTATGGGCTGCAGTGGAAGTTATTCTTAAAAGGTGACTCTCACGAGTCGTTCTGAAACTGTGCTAAAATTACAGATAATTCCCATATATTTCTTGGGAAAAAATCCCAGAAATTCTCCTTTCTCCGTTGTCGAGATATTCGAGGGCAAAGTCGTGCAGTTTACGACTTCCAGGGGCTATAACTCGAAAACTAAAGAACGAGAATTTTTGGCACATATGGTCAATTGAATGTTTATCCCAACCCTCTCATTTGGCACTAGTTTCAGCCCGAATTGTGCAAGTCACCTAAGGCCACGAATCGTTCCGAACGTGTAGCCCAAATTGATAAAATTTCAAACCGCTACTGCTTGCTTGTATGAGTAGGTAGCCATCTGAAACTTGGCATGTATAAAGACCATTAACATGTCTACATGCATGCACAATCTTATGTCAACTGATTGTATAACTTGCGAACTATAGGCCATCGAAATGTTTGTAAACAAAAGTTTGTGCGACTTTAGCTCCCAAACGGAATAAAAGCTAAAGCTGAAATAGCCTTCATTCTATTTCACTTATTTGTGTCTACACATGTATATGTTTTGCAGAGACTCAAAGCTCTTGAGAATGGAGAAAATGAGGTGTCAATTTTGCATTGGACCCTATGGGAAAATGCATTAAACGCCTACTGCTCCGACGTTCAGCGACCGATAACATCCATCTTTACACTGTAAACGGTAATTACATAGGTACATGCCTGGGGCAAATAACAGCGCAAATAATTGTCCATGTGCAGAGTAATAAAGGAGCAAACTTTTATGTATGGGCTGCAGTAGAAGTTATTCCTAAAAGGTGAATTTCACGAATCGTTCTGAAACTGTGCTAAAATTACAGATAATTCCCATATATTTCTTGGGAAAAAATCCCAGAAATTCTCCTTTCTCCGTTGTCGAGATATTCGAGGGCAAAGTCGTGCTGTTTAAGATTTCAAAGGGGCTATAACTCGAAAACTAAAGAACGAGAATTTTTGGCACATATGGTCAATTGAATGTTTATCCCAACCCTCTCATTTGGCACTAGTTTCAGCTCGAATTGTGCAAGTCACCTAAGGTCACGAATCGTCCCGAACGTGTAGCCCAAATTGTGAAAATTTCAAACCGCTACTGCTTGCTTGTATGAGTAGGTAGCCATCTGAAACTTGGCATGTATAAAGGCCATTAACATGTCTACATGCATGCACAATCTTATGTCAACTGATTGCATAACTTGCGAACTATAGGCCATCGAAATTTTTGTAAACAAAAGTTTGTGCGAATTTAGCTCCCAAACGGAATAAAAGCTAAAGCTGAAATAGCCTTCATTCTATTTCACTTATTTGTGTCTACACATGTATATGTTTTGCAGAGACTCAAAGCTCTTGAGAATGGAGAAAATGAGGTGTCAATTTTGCATTGGACCCTATGGGAAAATGCATTAAACGCCTACTGCTCCGACGTTCAGCGACCGATAACATCCATCTTTACACTGTAAACGGTAATTACATAGGTACATGCCTGGGGCAAATAACAGCGCAAATAATTGTCCATGTGCAGAGTAATAAAGGAGCAAACTTTTATGTATGGGCTGCAGTGGAAGTTATTCTTAAAAGGTGACTTTCACGAATCGTTCTGAAACTGTGCTAAAATTACAGATAATTCCCATATATTTCTTGGGAAAAAATCCCAGAAATTCTCCTTTCTCCGTTGTCGAGATATTCGAGGGCAAAGTCGTGCAGTTTACGACTTCCAGGGGCTATAACTCGAAAACTAAAGAACGAGAATTTTTGGCACATATGGTCAATTGAATGTTTATCCCAACCCTCTCATTTGGCACTAGTTTCAGCCCGAATTGTGCAAGTCACCTATGGTCACGAATCGTCCCGAACGTGTAGCCCAAATTGTGAAAATTTCAAACCGCTACTGCTTGCTTGTATGAGTAGGTAGCCATCTGAAACTTGGCATGTATAAAGGCCATTAACATGTCTACATGCATGCACAATCTTATGTCAACTGATTGCATAACTTGCGAACTATAGGCCATCGAAATTTTTGTAAACAAAAGTTTGTGCGACTTTAGCTCCCAAACGAAATAAAAGCTAAAGCTGAAATAGCCTTCATTCTATTTCACTTATTTGTGTCTACACATGTATATGTTTTGCAGAGACTCAAAGCTCTTGAGAATGGAGAAAATGAGGTGTCAATTTTGCTTTCGACCCTATGGGAAAATGCATTAAACGCCTACTGCTCCGACGTTCAGCGACCGATAACATCCATCTTTACACTGTAAACGGTTATTACATAGGTACATGCCTGGGGCAAATAACAGCGCAAATAATTGTCCATGTGCAGAGTAATAAAGGAGCAAACTTTTATGTATGGGCTGCAGTGGAAGTTATTCTTAAAAGGTGACTTTCACGAATCGTTCTGAAACTGTGCTAAAATTACAGATAATTCCCATATATTTCTTGGGAAAAAATCCCAGAAATTCTCCTTTCTCCGTTGTCGAGATATTCGAGGGCAAAGTCGTGCAGTTTACGACTTCCAGGGGCTATAACTCGAAAACTAAAGAACGAGAATTTTTGGCACATATGGTCAATTAAATGTTTATCCGAACCCTCTCACTTGGCACTAGTTTCAGCCCGAATTGTGCAAGTCACCTAAGGTCACGAATCGTCCCGAACGTGTAGCCCAAATTGTGAAAATTTCAAACCGCTACTGCTTGCTTGTATGAGTAGGTAGCCATCTGAAACTTGGCATGTATAAAGGCCATTAACATGTCTACATGCATGCACAATCTTATGTCAACTGATTGCATAACTTGCGAACTATAGGCCATCGAAATTTTTGTAAACAAAAGTTTGTGCGACTTTAGCTCCCAAACGGAATAAAAGCTAAAGCTGAAATAGCCTTCATTCTATTTCACTTATTTGTGTCTACACATGTATATGTTTTGCAGAGACTCAAAGCTCTTGAAAATGGAGAAAATGAGGTGTCAATTTTGCATTGGACCCTATGGGAAAATGCATTAAACGCCTACTGCTCCGACGTTCAGCGACCGATAACATCCATCTTTACACTGTAAACGGTAATTACATAGGTACATGCCTGGGGCAAATAACAGCGCAAATAATTGTCCATGTGCAGAGTAATAAAGGAGCAAACTTTTATGTATCGGCTGCAGTGGAAGTTATTCTTAAAAGGTGACTTTCACGAATCGTTCTGAAACTGTGCTAAAGTTACAGATAATTCCCATATATTTCTTGGGAAAAAATCCCAGAAATTCTCCTTTCTCCGTTGTCAAGATATTCGAGGGCAAAGTCGTGCAGTTTACGACTTCCAGGGGCTATAACTCGAAAACTAAAGAACGAGAATTTTTGGCACATATGGTCAATTGAATGTTTATCCCAACCCTCTCATTTGGCACTAGTTTCAGCCCGAATTGTGCAAGTCACCTTAGGTCACGAATCGTCCCGAACGTGTAGCCCAAATTGTGAAAATTTCAAACCGCTACTGCTTGCTTGTATGAGTAGGTAGCCATCTGAAACTTGGCATGTATAAAGGCCATTAACATGTCTACATGCATGCACAATCTTATGTCAACTGATTGCATAACTTGCGAACTATAGGCCATCGAAATTTTTGTAAACAAAAGTTTGTGCGACTTTAGCTCCCAAACGGAATAAAAGCTAAAGCTGAAATAGCCTTCATTCTATTTCACTTATTTGTGTCTACACATGTATATGTTTTGCAGAGACTCAAAGCTCTTGAGAATGGAGAAAATGAGGTGTCAATTTTGCATTGGACCCTATGGGAAAATGCATTAAACGCCTACTGCTCCGACGTTCAGCGACCGATAACATCCATCTTTACACTGTAAACGGTAATTACATAGGTACATGCCTGGGGCAAATAACAGCGCAAATAATTGTCCATGTGCAGAGTAATAAAGGAGCAAACTTTTATGTATGGGCTGCAGTGGAAGTTATTCTTAAAAGGTGACTTTCACGAATCGTTCTGAAACTGTGCTAAAATTACAGATAATTCCCATATATTTCTTGGGAAAAAATCCCAGAAATTCTCCTTTCTCCGTTGTCGAGATATTCGAGGGCAAAGTCGTGCAGTTTACGACTTCCAGGGGCTATAACTCGAAAACTAAAGAACGAGAATTTTTGGCACATATGGTCAATTGAATGTTTATCCCAACCCTCTCATTTGGCACTAGTTTCAGCCCGAATTGTGCAAGTCACCTAAGGTCACGAATCGTCCCGAACGTGTAGCCCAAATGGTGAAAATTTCAAACCGCTACTGCTTGCTTGTATAAGTAGGTAGCCATCTGAAACTTGGCATGTATAAAGTCCATTAACATGTCTACATGCATGCACAATCTTATGTCAACTGATTGCATAACTTGCGAACTATAGGCCATCGAAATTTTTGTAAACAAAAGTTTGTGCGACTTTAGCTCCCAAAAGGAATAAAAGCTAGAGCTGAAATAGCCTTCATTCTATTTCACTTATTTGTGTCTACACATGTATATGTTTTGCAGAGACTCAAAGCTCTTGAGAATGGAGAAAATGAGGTGTCAATTTTGCATTGGACCCTATGGGAAAATGCATTAAACGCCTACTGCTCCGACGTTCAGCGACCGATAACATCCATCTTTACACTGTAAACGGTAATTACATAGGTACATGCCTGGTGCAAATAACAGCGCAAATAATTGTCCATGTGCAGAGTAATAAAGGAGCAAACTTTTATGTATGGGCTGCAGTGGAAGTTATTCTTAAAAGGTGACTTTCACGAATCGTTCTGAAACTGTGCTAAAATTACAGATAATTCCCATATATTTCTTGGGAAAAAATCCCAGAAATTCTCCTTTCTCCGTTGTCGAGATATTCGAGGGCAAAGTCGTGCAGTTTACGACTTCCAGGGGCTATAACTCGAAAACTAAAGAACGAGAATTTTTGGCACATATGGTCAATTGAATGTTTATCCCAACCCTCTCATTTGGCACTAGTTTCAGCCCGAATTGTGCAAGTCACCTAAGGACACGAATCGTCCCGAACGTGTAGCCCAAATTGTGAAAATTTCAAACCGCTACTGCTTGCTTGTATAAGTAGGTAGCCATCTGAAACTTGGCATGTATAAAGGCCATTAACATGTCTACATGCATGCACAATCTTATGTCAACTGATTGCATAACTTGCGAACTATAGGCCATCGAAATTTTTGTAAACAAAAGTTTGTGCGACTTTAGCTCCCAAACGGAATAAAAGCTAAAGCTGAAATAGCCTTCATTCTATTTCACTTATTTGTGTCTACACATGTATATGTTTTGCAGAGACTCAAAGCTCTTGAAAATGGAGAAAATGAGGTGTCAATTTTGCATTGGACCCTATGGGAAAATGCATTAAACGCCTACTGCTCCGACGTTCAGCGACCGATAACATCCATCTTTACACTATAAACGGTAATTACATAGGTACATGCCTGGGGCAAATAACAGCGCAAATAATTGTCCATGTGCAGAGTAATAAAGGAGCAAACTTTTATGTATGGGCTGCAGTGGAAGTTATTCTTAAAAGGTGACTTTCACGAATCGTTCTGAAACTGTGCTAAAATTACAGATAATTCCCATATATTTCTTGGGAAAAAATCCCAGAAATTCTCCTTTCTCCGTTGTCGAGATATTCGAGGGCAAAGTCGTGCAGTTTACGACTTCCAGGGGCTATAACTCGAAAACTAAAGAACGAGAATTTTTGGCACATATGGTCAATCGAATGTTTATCCCAACCCTCTCATTTGGCACTAGTTTCAGCCCGAATTGTGCAAGTCACCTTAGGTCACGAATCGTCCCGAACGTGTAGCCCAAATTGTGAAAATTTCAAACCGCTACTGCTTGCTTGTATGAGTAGGTAGCCATCTGAAACTTGGCATGTATAAAGGCCATTAACATGTCTACATGCATGCACAATCTTATGTCAACTGATTGCATAACTTGCGAACTATAGGCCATCGAAATTTTTGTAAACAAAAGTTTGTGCGACTTTAGCTCCCAAACGGACTAAAAGCTAAAGCTGAAATAGCCTTCATTCTATTTCACTTATTTGTGTCTACACATGTATATGTTTTGCAGAGACTCAAAGCTCTTGAGAATGGAGAAAATGAGGTGTCAATTTTGCATTGGACCCTATGGGAAAATGCATTAAACGCCTACTGCTCCGACGTTCAGCGACCGATAACATCCATCTTTACACTGTAAACGGTAATTACATAGGTACATGCCTGGGGCAAATAACAGCGCAAATAATTGTCCATGTGCAGAGTAATAAAGGAGCAAACTTTTATGTATGGGCTGCAGTGGAAGTTATTCTTAAAAGGTGACTTTCACGAATCGTTCTGAAACTGTGCTAAAATTACAGATAATTCCCATATATTTCTTGGGAAAAAATCCCAGAAATTCTCCTTTCTCCGTTGTCGAGATATTCGAGGGCAAAGTCGTGCAGTTTACGACTTCCAGGGGCTATAACTCGAAAACTAAAGAACGAGAATTTTTGGCACATATGGTCAATTGAATGTTTATCCCAACCCTCTCATTTGGCACTAGTTTCAGCCCGAATTGTGCAAGTCACCTAAGGTCACGAATCGTCCCGAACGTGTAGCCCAAATTGTGAAAATTTCAAACCGCTACTGCTTGCTTGTATAAGTAGGTAGCCATCTGAAACTTGGCATGTATAAAGTCCATTAACATGTCTACATGCATGCACAATCTTATGTCAACTGATTGCATAACTTGCGAACTATAGGCCATCGAAATTTTTGTAAACAAAAGTTTGTGCGACTTTAGCTCCCAAACGGAATAAAAGCTAGAGCTGAAATAGCCTTCATTCTATTTCACTTATTTGTGTCTACACATGTATATGTTTTGCAGAGACTCAAAGCTCTTGAGAATTGAGAAAATGAGGTGTCAATTTTGCATTGGACCCTATGGGAAAATGCATTAAACGCCTACTGCTCCGACGTTCAGCGACCGATAACATCCATCTTTACACTGTAAACGGTAATTACATAGGTACATGCCTGGTGCAAATAACAGCGCAAATAATTGTCCATGTGCAGAGTAATAAAGGAGCAAACTTTTATGTATGGGCTGCAGTGGAAGTTATTCTTAAAAGGTGACTTTCACGAATCGTTCTGAAACTGTGCTAAAATTACAGATAATTCCCATATATTTCTTGGGAAAAAATTCCCAGAAATTCTCCTTTCTCCGTTGTCGAGATATTCGAGGGCAAAGTCGTGCAGTTTACGACTTCCAGGGGCTATAACTCGAAAACTAAAGAACGAGAATTCTTGGCACATATGGTCAATTGAATGTTTATCCCAACCCTCTCATTTGGCACTAGTTTCAACCCGAATTGTGCAAGTCACCTAAGGTCACGAATCGTCCCGAACGTGTAGCCCAAATTGTGAAAATTTCAAACCGCTACTGCTTGCTTGTATGAGTAGATAGCCATCTGAAACTTGGCATGTATAAAGGCCATTAACATGTCTACATGCATGCACAATCTTATGTCAACTGATTGCATAACTTGCAAACTATAGGCCATCGAAATTTTTGTAAACAAAAGTTTGTGCGACTTTAGCTCCCAAACGGAATAAAAGCTAAAGCTGAAATAGCCTTCATTCTATTTCACTTATTTGTGTCTACACATGTATATGTTTTGCAGAGACTCAAAGCTCTTGAGAATGGAGAAAATGAGGTGTCAATTTTGCATTGGACCCTATGGGAAAATGCATTAAACGCCTACTGCTCCGACGTTCAGCGACCGATAACATCCATCTTTACACTATAAACGGTAATTACATAGGTACATGCCTGGGGCAAATAACAGCGCAAATAATTGTCCATGTGCAGAGTAATAAAGGAGCAAACTTTTATGTATGGGCTGCAGTGGAAGTTATTCTTAAAAGGTGACTTTCACGAATCGTTCTGAAACTCTGCTAAAATTACAGATAATTCCCATATATTTCTTGGGAAAAAATCCCAGAAATTCTCCTTTCTCCGTTGTCGAGATATTCGAGGGCAAAGTCGTGCAGTTTACGACTTCCAGGGGCTATAACTCGAAAACTAAAGAACGAGAATTTTTGGCACATATGGTCAATTGAATGTTTATCCCAACCCTCTCATTTGGCACTAGTTTCAGCCCGAATTGTGCAAGTCACCTAAGGTCACGAATCGTCCCGAACGTGTAGCCCAAGTTGTGAAAATTTCAAACCGCTACTGCTTGCTTGTATGAGTAGGTAGCCATCTGAAACTTGGCATGTATAAAGGCCATTAACATGTCTACATGCATGCACAATCTTATGTCAACTGATTGCATAACTTGCGAACTATAGGCCATCGAAATTTTTGTAAACAAAAGTTTGTGCGACTTTAGCTCCCAAACGGAATAAAAGCTAAAGCTGAAATAGCCTTCATTCTATTTCACTTATTTGTGTCTACACATGTATATGTTTTGCTGAGACTCAAAGCTCTTGAGAATGGAGAAAATGAGGTGTCAATTTTGCATTGGACCCTACGGGAAAATGCATTAAACGCCTACTGCTCCGACGTTCTGCGACCGATAACATCCATCTTTACACTGTAAACGGTAATTACATTGGTACATGCCTGGGGCAAATAACAGCGCAAATAATTGTCCATGTGCAGAGTAATAAAGGAGCAAACTTTTATGTATGGGCTGCAGTGGAAGTTATTCTTAAAAGGTGACTTTCACGAATCGTTCTGAAACTCTGCTAAAATTACAGATAATTCCCATATATTTCTTGGGAAAAAATCCCAGAAATTCTCCTTTCTCCGTTATCGAGATATTCGAGGGCAAAGTCGTGCAGTTTACGACTTTCAGGGGCTATAACTCGAAAACTAAAGAACGAGAATTTTTGGCACATATGGTCAATTGAATATTTATCCCAACCCTCTCATTTGGCACTAGTTTCAGCCCGAATTGTGCAAGTCACCTAAGGTCACGAATCGTCCCGAACGTGTAGCCCAAATTGTGAAAATTTCAAACCGCTACTGCTTGCTTGTATGAGTAGGTAGCCATCTGAAACTTGGCATGTATAAAGGCCATTAACATGTCTACATGCATGCACAATCTTATGTCAACTGATTGCATAACTTGCGAACTATCGGCCATCGAAATTTTTGTAAACAAAAGTTTGTGCGACTTTAGCTCCCAAACGGAATAAAAGCTAAAGCTGAAATAGCCTTCATTCTATTTCACTTATTTGTGTCTACACATGTATATGTTTTGCAGAGACTCAAAGCTCTTGAGAATGGAGAAAATGAGGTGTCAATTTTGCATTGGACCCTATGGGAATATGCATTAAACGCCTACTGCTCCGACGTTCAGCGACCGATAACATCCATCTTTACACTGTAAACGGTAATTACAGAGGTACATGCCTGGGGCAAATAGCAGAGCAAATAATTGTCCATGTGCAGAGTAATAAAGGAGCAAACTTTTATGTATGGGCTGCAGTGGAAGTTATTCTTAAAAGGTGACTTTCTAGAATCGTTCTGAAACTCTGCTAAAATTACAGATAATTCCCATATATTTCTTGGGAAAAAATCCCAGAAATTCTCCTTTCTCCGTTGTCGAGATATTCGAGGGCAAAGTCGTGCAGTTTACGACTTTCAGGGGCTATAACTCGAAAACTAAAGAACGATAATTTTTGGCACATATGGTCAATTGAATGTTTATCCCAACCCTCTCATTTGGCACTAGTTTCAGCCCGAATTGTGTAAGTCACCTAAGGTCACGAATCGTCCCGAATGTGTAGCCCAAATTGTGAAAATTTCAAACCGCTACTGCTTGCTTGTATGACTAGGTAGCCATCTGAAACTTGGCATGTATAAAGGCCATTAACATGTCTACATGCATGCACAATCTTATGTCAACTGATTGCATAACTTGCGAACTATAGGCCATCGAAATTTTTGTAAACAAAAGTTTGTGCGACTTTAGCTCCCAAACGGAATAAAAGCTAAAGCTGAAATAGCCTTCATTCTATTTCACTTATTTGTGTCTACACATGTATATGTTTTGCAGAGACTCAAAGCTCTTGAGAATGGAGAAAATGAGGTGTCAATTTTGCATTGGACCCTATGGCAAAATGCATTAAACGCCTACTGCTCCGACGTTCAGCGACCGATAAAATCCATCTTTACACTGTAAACGGTAATTACATAGGTACATGCCTGGGGCAAATAACAGCGCAAATAATTGTCCATGTGCAGAGTAATAAAGGAGCAAACTTTTATGTATGGGCTGCAGTGGAAGTTATTCTTAAAAGGTGACTTTCACGAATCGTTCTGAAACTCTGCTAAAATTACAGATAATTCCCATATATTTCTTGGGAAAAAATCCCAGAAATTCTCCTTTCTCCGTTGTCGAGATATTCGAGGGCAAAGTCGTGCAGTTTACGACTTTCAGGGGCTATAACTCGAAAACTAAAGAACGAGAATTTTTGGCACATATGCTCAATTGAATGTTTATCCCAACCCTCTCATTTGGCACTAGTTTCAGCCCGAATTGTGCAAGTCACCTAAGGTCACGAATCGTCCCGAACGTGTAGCCCAAATTGTGAAAATTTCAAACCGCTACTGCTTGCTTGTATGAGTAGGTAGCCATCTGAAACTTGGCATGTATAAAGGCCATTAACATGTCTACATGCATGCACAATCTTATGTCAACTGATTGCATAACTTGCGAACTATAGGCCATCGAAATTTTTGTAAACAAAAGTTTGTGCGACTTTAGCTCCCAAACGGAATAAAAGCTAAAGCTGAAATAGCCTTCATTCTATTTCACTTATTTGTGTCTACACATGTATATGTTTTGCAGAGACTCAAAGCTCTTGAGAATGGAGAAAATGAGGTGTCAATTTTGCATTGGACCCTATGGGAAAATGCATTAAACGCCTACTGCTCCGACGTTCAGCGACCGATAACATCCATCTTTACACTGTAAACGGTAATTACATAGGTACATGCCTGGGGCAAATAACAGCGCAAATAATTGTCCATGTGCAGAGTAATAAAGGAGCAAACTTTTATGTATGGGCTGCAGTGGAAGTTATTCTTAAAAGGTGACTTTCACGAATCGTTCTGAAACTCTGCTAAAATTACAGATAATTCCCATATATTTCTTGGGAAAAAATCCCAGAAATTCTCCTTTCTCCGTTGTCGAGATATTCGAGGGCAAAGTCTTGCAGTTTACGACTTTCAGGGGCTATAACTCGAAAACTAAAGAACGAGAATTTTTGGCACATATGGTCAATTGAATGTTTATCCCAACCCTCTCATTTGGCACTAGTTTCAGCCCGAATTGTGCAAGTCACCTAAGGTCACGAATCGTCCCGAACGTGTAGCCCAAATTGTGAAAATTTCAAACCGCTACTGCTTGCTTGTATGAGTAGGTAGCCATCTGAAACTTGGCATGTATAAAGGCCATTAACATGTCTACATGCATGCACAATCTTATGTCAACTGATTGCATAACTTGCGAACTATAGGCCATCGAAATTTTTGTAAACAAAAGTTTGTGCGACTTTAGCTCCCAAACGGAATAAAAGCTAAAGCTGAAATAGCCTTCATTCTATTTCACTTATTTGTGTCTACACATGTATATGTTTTGCAGAGACTCAAAGCTCTTGAGAATGGAGAAAATGAGGTGTCAATTTTGCATTGGACCCTACGGGAAAATGCATTAAACGCCTACTGCTCCGACGTTCAGCGACCGATAATATCCATCTTTTCACTGTAAACGGTAATTACATAGGTACATGCCTGGGGCAAATAACAGCGCAAATAATTGTCCATGTGCAGAGTAATAAAGGAGCAAACTGGTATGTATGGGCTGCAGTGGAAGTTATTCTTAAAAGGTGACTTTCAGGAATCGTTCTGAAACTCTGCTAAAATTACAGATAATTCCCATATATTTCTTGGGAAAATATCCCAGAAATTCTCCTTTCTCCGTTGTCGAGATATTCGAGGGCAAAGTCGTGCAGTTTACGACTTTCAGGGGCTATAACTCGAAAACTAAAGAACTAGAATTTTTGGCACATATGCTCAATTGAATGTTTATCCCAACCCTCTCATTTGGCACTAGTTTCAGCCCGAATTGTGCAAGTCACCTAAGGTCACGAATCGTCCCGAACGTGTAGCCCAAATTGTGAAAATTTCAAACCGCTACTGCTTGCTTGTATGAGTAGGTAGCCATCTGAAACTTGGCATGTATAAAGGCCATTAACATGTCTACATGCATGCACAATCTTATGTCAACTGATTGCATAACTTGCGAACTATAGGCCATCGCAATTTTTGCAAACAAAAGTTTGTGCGACTTTAGCTCCAAAACGGAATAAAAGCTAAAGCTGAAATAGCCTTCATTCTTTTTCACTTATTTGTGTCTACACATGTATATGTTTTGCAGAGACTCAAAGCTCTTGAGAATGGAGAAAATGAGGTGTCAATTTTGCATTGGACCCTATGGGAAAATGCATTAAACGCCTACTGCTCCGACGTTCAGCGACCGATAACATCCATCTTTACACTGTAAACGGTAATTACATAGGTACATGCCTGGGGCAAATAACAGCGCAAATAATTGTCCATGTGCAGAGTAATAAAGGAGCAAACTTTTATGTATGGGCTGCAGTGGAAGTTATTCTTAAAAGGTGACTTTCACGAATCGTTCTGAAACTCTGCTAAAATTACAGATAATTCCCATATATTTCTTGGGAAAAAATCCCAGAAATTCTCCTTTCTCCGTTGTCGAGATATTCGAGGGCAAAGTCGTGCAGTTTACGACTTTCAGGGGCTATAACTCGAAAACTAAAGAACGAGAATTTTTGGCACATATGGTCAATTGAATGTTTATCCCAACCCTCTCATTTGGCACTAGTTTCAGCCCGAATTGTGCAAGTCACCTAAGGTCACGAATCGTCCCGAACGTGTAGCCCAAATTGTGAAAATTTCAAACCGCTACTGCTTGCTTGTATGAGTAGGTAGCCATCTGAAACTTGGCATGTATAAAGGCCATTAACATGTCTACATGCATGCACAATCTTATGTCAACTGATTGCATAACTTGCGAACTATAGGCCATCGAAATTTTTGTAAACAAAAGTTTGTGCGACTTTAGCTCCCAAACGGAATAAAAGCTAAAGCTGAAATAGCCTTCATTCTATTTCACTTATTTGTGTCTACACATGTATATGTTTTGCAGAGACTCAAAGCTCTTGAGAATGGAGAAAATGAGGTGTCAATTTTGCATTGGACCCTATGGGAAAATGCATTAAACGCCTACTGCTCCGACGTTCAGCGACCGATAACATCCATCTTTACACTGTAAACGGTAATTACATAGGTACATGCCTGGGGCAAATAACAGCGCAAATAATTGTCCATGTGCAGAGTAATAAAGGAGCAAACGTTTATGTATGGGCTGCAGTGGAAGTTATTCTTAAAAGGTGACTTTCACGAATCGTTCTGAAACTCTGCTAAAATTACAGATAATTCCCATATATTTCTTGGGAAAAAATCCCAGAAATTCTCCTTTCTCCGTTGTCGAGATATTCGAGGGCAAAGTCGTGCAGTTTACGACTTTCAGGGGCTATAACTCGAAAACTAAAGAACGAGAATTTTTGGCACATATGGTCAATTGAATGTTTATCCCAACCCTCTCATTTGGCACTAGTTTCAGCCCGAATTGTGCAAGTCACCTAAGGTCACGAATCGTCCCGAACGTGTAGCCCAAATTGTGAAAATTTCAAACCGCTACTGCTTGCTTGTATGAGTAGGTAGCCATCTGAAACTTGGCATGTATAAAGGCCATTAACATGTCTACATGCATGCACAATCTTATGTCAACTGATTGCATAACTTGCGAACTATAGGCCATCGAAATTTTTGTAAACAAAAGTTTGTGCGACTTTAGCTCCCAAACGGAATAAAAGCTAAAGCTGAAATAGCCTTCATTCTATTTCACTTATTTGTGTCTACACATGTATATGTTTTGCAGAGACTCAAAGCTCTTGAGAATGGAGAAAATGAGGTGTCAATTTTGCATTGGACCCTATGGGAAAATGCATTAAACGCCTACTGCTCCGACGTTCAGCGACCGATAACATCCATCTTTACACTATAAACGGTAATTACATAGGTACATGCCTGGGGCAAATAACAGCGCAAATAATTGTCCATGTGCAGAGTAATAAAGGAGCAAACTTTTATGTATGGGCTGCAGTGGAAGTTATTCTTAAAAGGTGACTTTCACGAATCGTTCTGAAACTCTGCTAAAATTACAGATAATTCCCATATATTTCTTGGGAAAAAATCCCAGAAATTCTCCTTTCTCCGTTGTCGAGATATTCGAGGGCAAAGTCGTGCAGTTTACGACTTTCAGGGGCTATAACTCGAAAACTAAAGAACGAGAATTTTTGGCACATATGGTCAATTGAATGTTTATCCCAACCCTCTCATTTGGCACTAGTTTCCGCCCGAATTGTGCAAGTCACCTAAGGTCACGAATCGTCCCGAACGTGTAGCCCAAATTGTGAAAATTTCAAACCGCTACTGCTTGCTTGTATGAGTAGGTAGCCATCTGAAACTTGGCATGTATAAAGGCCATTAACATGTCTACATGCATGCACAATCTTATGTCAACTGATTGCATAACTTGCGAACTATAGGCCATCGAAATTTTTGTAAACAAAAGTTTGTGCGACTTTAGCTCCCAAACGGAATAAAAGCTAAAGCTGAAATAGCCTTCATTCTATTTCACTTATTTGTGTCTACACATGTATATGTTTTGCAGAGACTCAAAGCTCTTGAGAATGGAGAAAATGAGGTGTCAATTTTGCATTGGACTCTATGGGAAAATGCATTAAACGCCTACTGCTCCGACGTTCAGCGACCGATAACATCCATCTTTACACTGTAAACAGTAATTACATAGGTACATGCCTGGGGCAAATAACAGCGCAAATAATTGTCCATATGCAGAGTAATAAAGGAGCAAACTTTTATGTATGGGCTGCAGTGGAAGTTATTCTTAAAAGGTGACTTTCACGAATCGTTCTGAAACTCTGCTAAAATTACAGATAATTCCCATATATTTCTTGGGAAAAAATCCCAGAAATTCTCCTTTCTCCGTTATCGAGATATTCGAGGGCAAAGTCGTGCAGTTTACGACTTTCAGGGGCTATAACTCGAAAACTAAAGAACGAGAATTTTTGGCACATATGGTCAATTGAATGTTTATCCCAACCCTCTCATTTGGCAATAGTTTCAGCCCGAATTGTGCAAGTCACCTAAGGTCACGAATCGTCCCGAACGTGTAGCCCAAATTGTGAAAATTTCAAACCGCTACTGCTTGCTTGTATGAGTAGGTAGCCATCTGAAACTTGGCATGTATAAAGGCCATTAACATGTCTACATGCATGCACAATCTTATGTCAACTGATTGCATAACTTGCGAACTATAGGCCATCGAAATTTTTGTAAACAAAAGTTTGTGCGACTTTAGCTCCCAAACGGAATAAAAGCTAAAGCTGAAATAGCCTTCATTCTATTTCACTTATTTGTGTCTACACATGTATATGTTTTGCAGAGACTCAAAGCTCTTGAGAATTGAGAAAATGAGGTGTCAATTTTGCATTGGACCCTATGGGAAAATGCATTAAACGCCTACTGCTCCGACGTTCAGCGACCGATAACATCCATCTTTACACTGTAAACGGTAATTACATAGGTACATGCCTGGGGCAAATAACAGCGCAAATGATTGTCCATGTGCAGAGTAATAAAGGAGCAAACTGTTATGTATGGGCTGCAGTGGAAGTTATTCTTAAAAGGTGACTTTCACGAATCGTTCTGAAACTCTGCTAAAATTACAGATAATTCCCATATATTTCTTGGGAAAAAATCCCAGAAATTCTCCTTTCTCCGTTGTCGAGATATTCGAGGGCAAAGTCGAGCAGTTTACGACTTTCAGGGGCTATAACTCGAAAACTAAAGAACGAGAATTTTTGGCACATATGGTCAATTGAATGTTTATCCCAACCCTCTCATTTGGCACTAGTTTCAGCCCGAATTGTGCAAGTCACCTAAGGTCACGAATCGTCCCGAACGTGTAGCCCAAATTGTGAAAATTTCAAACCGCTACTGCTTGCTTGTATGAGTAGGTAGCCATCTGAAACTTGGCATGTATAAAGGCCATTAACATGTCTACATGCATGCACAATCTTATGTCAACTGATTGCATAACTTGCGAACTATAGGCCGTCGAAATTTTTGTAAACAAAAGTTTGTGCGACTTTAGCTCCCAAACGGAATAAAAGCTAAAGCTGAAATAGCCTTCATTCTATTTCACTTATTTGTGTCTACACATGTATATGTTTTGCAGAGACTCAAAGCTCTTGAGAATGGAGAAAATGAGGTGTCAATTTTGCATTGGACCCTATGGGAAAATGCATTAAACGCCTACTGCTCCGACGTTCAGCGACCGATAACATCCATCTTTACACTGTAAACGGTAATTACATAGGTACATGCCTGGGGCAAATAACAGCGCAAATAATTGTCCATGTGCAGAGTAATAAAGGAGCAAACTTTTATGTATGGGCTGCAGTGGAAGTTATTCTTAAAAGGTGACTTTCACGAATCGTTCTGAAACTCTGCTAAAATTACAGATAATTCCCATATATTTCTTGGGAAAAAATCCCAGAAATTCTCCTTTCTCCGTTGTCGAGATATTCGAGGGCAAAGTCGTGCATTTTACGACTGTCAGGGGCTATAACTCGAAAACTAAAGAACGAGAATTTTTGGCACATATGGTCAATTGAATGTTTATCCCAACCCTCTCATTTGGCACTAGTTTCAGCCCGAATTGTGCAAGTCACCTAAGGTCACGAATCGTCCCGAACGTGTAGCCCAAATTGTGAAAATTTCAAACCGCTACTGCTTGCTTGTATGAGTAGGTAGCCATCTGAAACTTGGCATGTATAAAGGCCATTAACATGTCTACATGCATGCACAATCTTATGTCAACTGATTGCATAACTTGCGAACTATAGGCCATCGAAATTTTTGTAAACAAAAGTTTGTGCGACTTTAGCTCCCAAACGGAATAAAAGCTAAAGCTGAAATAGCCTTCATTCTATTTCACTTATTTGTGTCTACACATGTATATGTTTTGCAGAGACTCAAAGCTCTTGAGAATGGAGAAAATGAGGTGTCAATTTTGCATTGGACCCTATGGGAAAATGCATTAAACACCTACTGCTCCGACGTTCAGCGACCGATAACATCCATCTTTACACTGTAAACGGTAATTACATAGGTACATGCCTGGGGCAAATAACAGCGCAAATAATTGTCCATGTGCAGAGTAATAAAGGAGCAAACTTTTATGTATGGGCTGCAGTGGAAGTTATTCTTAAAAGGTGACTTTCACGAATCGTTCTGAAACTCTGCTAAAATTACAGATAATTCCCATATATTTCTTGGGAAAAAATCCCAGAAATTCTCCTTTCTCCGTTGTCGAGATATTCGAGGGCAAAGTCGTGCAGTTTACGACTTTCAGGGGCTATAACTCGAAAACTAAAGAACGAGAATTTTTGGCACATATGGTCAATTGAATGTTTATCCCAACCCTCTCATTTGGCACTAGTTTCAGCCCGAATTGTGCAAGTCACCTAAGGTCACGAATCGTCCCGAACGTGTAGCCCAAATTGTGAAAATTTCAAACCGCTACTGCTTGCTTGTATGAGTAGGTAGCCATCTGAAACTTGGCATGTATAAAGGCCATTAACATGTCTACATGCATACACAATCTTATGTCAACTGATTGCATAACTTGCGAACTATAGGCCATCGATATTTTTGTAAACAAAAGTTTGTGCGACTTTAGCTCCCAAACGGAATAAAAGCTAAAGCTGAAATAGCCTTCATTCTATTTCACTTATTTGTGTCTACACATGTATATGTTTTGCAGAGACTCAAAGCTCTTGAGAATGGAGAAAATGAGGTGTCAATTTTGCATTGGACCCTATGGGAAAATGCATTAAACGCCTACTGCTCCGACGTTCAGCGACCGATAACATCCATCTTTACACTGTAAACGGTAATTACATAGGTACATGCCTGGGGCAAATAACAGCGCAAATAATTGTCCATGTGCAGAGTAATAAAGGAGCAAACTTTTATGTATGGGCTGCAGTGGAAGTTATTCTTAAAAGGTGACTTTCACGAATCGTTCTGAAACTCTGCTAAAATTACAGATAATTCCCATACATTTCTTGGGAAAAATCCCAGAAATTCTCCTTTCTCCGTTGTCGAGATATTCGAGGGCAAAGTCGTGCAGTTTACGACTGTCAGGGGCTATAACTCGAAAACTAAAGAACGAGAATTTTTGGCACATATGGTCAATTGAATGTTTATCCCAACCCTCTCATTTGGCACTAGTTTCAGCCCGAATTGTGCAAGTCACCTAAGGTCACGAATCGTCCCGAACGTGTAGCCCAAATTGTGAAAATTTCAAACCGCTACTGCTTGCTTGTATGAGTAGGTAGCCATCTGAAACTTGGCATGTATAAAGGCCATTAACATGTCTACATGCATGCACAATCTTATGTCAACTGATTGCATAACTTGCGAACTATAGGCCATCGAAATTTTTGTAAACAAAAGTTTGTGCGACTTTAGCTCCCAAACGGAATAAAAGCTAAAGCTGAAATAGCCTTCATTCTATTTCACTTATTTGTGTCTACACATGTATATGTTTGGCAGAGACTCAAAGCTCTTGAGAATGGAGAAAATTAGGTGTCAATTTTGCATTGGACCCTATGGGAAAATGCATTAAACGCCTACTGCTCCGACGTTCAGCGACCGATAACATCCATCTTTACACTGTAAACAGTAATTACATAGGTACATGCCTGGGGCAAATAACAGTGCAAATAATTGTCCATGTGCAGAGTAATAAAGGAGCAAACTTTTATGTATGAGCTGCAGTGGAAGTTATTCTTAAAAGGTGACTTTCACGAATCGTTCTGAAACTCTGCTAAAATTACAGATAATTCCCATATATTTCTTGGGAAATAATCCCAGAAATTCTCCTTTCTCCGTTGTCGAGATATTCGAGGGCAAAGTCTTGCAGTTTACGACTTTCAGGGGCTATAACTCGAAAACTAAAGAACGAGAATTTTTGGCACATATGGTCAATTGAATGTTTATCCCAACCCTCTCATTTGGCACTAGTTTCAGCCCGAATTGTGCAAGTCACCTAAGGTCACGAATCGTCCCGAACGTGTAGCCCAAATTGTGAAAATTTCAAACCGCTACTGCTTGCTTGTATGAGTAGGTAGCCATCTGAAACTGGGCATGTATAAAAGGCCATTAACATGTCTACATGCATACACAATCTTATGTCAACTGATTGCATAACTTGCGAACTATAGGCCATCGAAATTTTTGTAAACAAAAGTTTGTGCGACTTTAGCTCCCAAACGGAATAAAAGCTAAAGCTGAAATAGCCTTCATTCTATTTCACTTATTTGTGTCTACACATGTATATGTTTTGCAGAGACTCAAAGCTCTTGAGAATGGAGAAAATGAGGTGTCAATTTTGCATTGGACCCTATGGGAAAATGCATTAAACGCCTACTGCTCCGACGTTCAGCGACCGATAACATCCATCTTTACACTGTAAACGGTAATTACATAGGTACATGCCTGGGGCAAATAACAGCGCAAATAATTGTCCATGTGCAGAGTAATAAAGGAGCAAACTTTTATGTATGGGCTGCAGTGGAAGTTATTCTTAAAAGGTGACTTTCACGAATCGTTCTGAAACTCTGCTAAAATTACAGATAATTCCCATATATTTCTTGGGAAAAAATCCCAGAAATTCTCCTTTCTCCGTTGTCAAGATATCCGAGGGCAAAGTCGTGCAGTTTACGACTTTCAGGGGCTATAACTCGAAAACTAAAGAACGAGAATTTTTGGCACATATGGTCAATTGAATGTTTATCCCAACCCTCTCATTTGGCACTAGTTTCAGCCCGAATTGTGCAAGTCACCTAAGGTCACGAATCGTCCCGAACGTGTAGCCCAAATTGTGAAAATTTCAAACCGCTACTGCTTGCTTGTATGAGTAGGTAGCCATCTCAAACTTGGCATGTATAAAGGCCATTCACATGTCTACATGCATGCACAATCTTATGTAAACTGATTGCATAACTTGCGAACTATAGGCCATCGAAATTTGTGTAAACAAAAGTTTGTGCGACTTTAGCTCCAAAACGGAATAAAAGCTAAAGCTGAAATAGCCTTCATTCTATTTCACTTATTTGTGTCTACACATGTATATGTTTTGCAGAGACTCAAAGCTCTTGAGAATGGAGAAAATGAGGTGTCAATTTTGCATTGGACCCTATGGGAAAATGCATTAAACGCCTACTGCTCCGACGTTCAGCGACCGATAACATCCATCTTTACACTGTAAACGGTAATTACATAGGTACATGCCTGGGGCAAATAACAGTGCAAATAATTGTCCATGTGCAGAGTAATAAAGGAGCAAACTTTTATGTATGGGCTGCAGTGGAAGTTATTCTTAAAAGGTGACTTTCACGAATCGTTCTGAAACTCTGCTAAAATTACAGATAATTCCCATATATTTCTTGGGAAAAAATCCCAGAAATTCTCCTTTCTCCGTTGTCGAGATATTCGAGGGCAAAGTCGTGCAGTTTACGACTTTCAGGGGCTATAACTCGAAAACTAAAGAACGAGAATTTTTGGCACATATGGTCAATTGAATGTTTATCCCAACCCTCTCATTTGGCACTAGTTTCAGCCCGAATTGTGCAAGTCACCTAAGGTCACGAATCGTCCCGAACGTGTAGCCCAAATTGTGAAAATTTCAAACCGCTACTGCTTGCTTGTATGAGTAGGTAGCCATCTGAAACTTGGTATGTATAAAGGCCATTAACATGTCTACATGTATGCACAATCTTATGTCAACTGATTGCATAACTTGCGAACTATAGGCCATCGAAATTTTTGTAAACAAAAGTTTGTGCGACTTTAGCTCCCAAACGGAATAAAAGCTAAAGCTGAAATAGCCTTCATTCTATTTCACTTATTTGTGTCTACAAATGTATATGTTTTGCAGAGACTCAAAGCTCTTGAGAATGGAGAAAATGAGGTGTCAATTTTGCATTGGACACTATGGGAAAATGCATTAAACGCCTACTGCTCCGACGTTCAGCGACCGATAACATCCATCTTTACACTGTAAACGGTAATTACATAGGTACATGCCTGGGGCAAATAACAGTGCAAATAATTGTCCATGTGCAGAGTAATAAAGGAGCAAACTTTTATGTATGGGCTGCAGTGGAAGTTATTCTTAAAAGGAGACTTTCACGAATCGTTCTGAAACTCTGCTAAAATTACAGATAATTCCCATATATTTCTTGGGAAAAAATTCCAGAAATTCTCCTTTCTCCGTTGTCGAGATATCCGAGGGCAAAGTCGTGCAGTTTACGACTTTCAAGGGCTATAACTCGAAAACTAAAGAACGAGAATTTTTGGCACATATGGTCAATTGAATGTTTATCCCAACCCTCTCATTTGGCACTAGTTTCAGCCCGAATTGTGCAAGTCACCTAAGGTCCCAAATCGTCCCGAACGTGTAGCCCAAATTGTGAAAATTTCAAACCGCTACTGCTTGCTTGTATGAGTAGGTAGCCATCTGAAACTTGGCATGTATAAAGGCCATTAACATGTCTACATGCATGCACAATCTTATGTCAACTGATTGCATAACTTGCGAACTATAGGCCATCGAAATTTGTGTAAACAAAAGTTTGTGCGACTTTAGCTCCAAAACGGAATAAAAGCTAAAGCTGAAATAGCCTTCATTCTATTTCACTTATTTGTGTCTACACATGTATATGTTTGGCAGAGACTCAAAGCTCTTGAGAATTGAGAAAATGAGGTGTCAATTTTGCATTGGACCCTATGGGAAAATGCATTAAACGCCTACTGCTCCGACGTTCAGCGACCGATAACATCCATCTTTACACTGTAAACGGTAATTACATAGGTACATGCCTGGGGCAAATAACAGCGCAAATAATTGTCCATGTGCAGAGTAATAAAGGAGCAAACTTTTATGTATGGGCTGCAGTGGAAGTTATTCTTAAAAGGTGACTTTCACGAATCGTTCTGAAACTCTGCTAAAATTACAGATAATTCCCATATATTTCTTGGGAAAAAATCCCAGAAATTCTCCTTTCTCCGTTGTCAAGATATCCGAGGGCAAAGTCGTGCAGTTTACGACTTTCAGGGGCTATAACTCGAAAACTAAAGAACGAGAATTTTTGGCACATATGGTCAATTGAATGTCTATCCCAACCCTCTCATTTGGCACTAGTTTCAGCCCGAATTGTGCAAGTCACCTAAGGTCACGAATCGTCCCGAACGTGTAGCCCAAATTGTGAAAATTTCAAACCGCTACTGCTTGCTTGTATGAGTAGGTAGCCATCTCAAACTTGGCATGTATAAAGGCCATTCACATGTCTACATGCATGCACAATCTTATGTAAACTGATTGCATAACTTGCGAACTATAGGCCATCGAAATTTGTGTAAACAAAAGTTTGTGCGACTTTAGCTCCAAAACGGAATAAAAGCTAAAGCTGAAATAGCCTTCATTCTATTTCACTTATTTGTGTCTACACATGTATATGTTTTGCAGAGACTCAAAGCTCTTGAGAATGGAGAAAATGAGGTGTCAATTTTGCATTGGACCCTATGGGAAAATGCATTAAACGCCTACTGCTCCGACGTTCAGCGACCGATAACATCCATCTTTACACTGTAAACGGTAATTACATAGGTACATGCCTGGGGCAAATAACAGCGCAAATAATTGTCCATGTGCAGAGTAATAAAGGAGCAAACTTTTATGTATGGGCTGCAGTGGAAGTTATTCTTAAAAGGTGACTTTCACGAATCGTTCTGAAACTCTGCTAAAATTACAGATAATTCCCATATATTTCTTGGGAAAAAATCCCAGAAATTCTCCTTTCTCCGTTGTCGAGATATTCGAGGGCAAAGTCGTGCAGTTTACGACTTTCAGGGGCTATAACTCGAAAACTAAAGAACGAGAATTTTTGGCACATATGGTCAATTGAATGTTTATCCCAACCCTCTCATTTGGCACTAGTTTCAGCCCGAATTGTGCAAGTCACCTAAGGTCACGAATCGTCCCGAACGTGTAGCCCAAATTGTGAAAATTTCAAACCGCTACTGCTTGCTTGTATGAGTAGGTAGCCATCTGAAACTTGGTATGTATAAAGGCCATTAACATGTCTACATGCATGCACAATCTTATGTCAACTGATTGCATAACTTGCGAACTATAGGCCATCGAAATTTTTGTAAACAAAAGTTTGTGCGACTTTAGCTCCCAAACGGAATAAAAGCTAAAGCTGAAATAGCCTTCATTCTATTTCACTTATTTGTGTCTACAAATGTATATGTTTTGCAGAGACTCAAAGCTCTTGAGAATGGAGAAAATGAGGTGTCAATTTTGCATTGGACCCTATGGGAAAATGCATTAAACGCCTACTGCTCCGACGTTCAGCGACCGATAACATCCATCTTTACACTGTAAACGGTAATTACATAGGTACATGCCTGGGGCAAATAACAGTGCAAATAATTGTCCATGTGCAGAGTAATAAAGGAGCAAACTTTTATGTATGGGCTGCAGTGGAAGTTATTCTTAAAAGGAGACTTTCACGAATCGTTCTGAAACTCTGCTAAAATTACAGATAATTCCCATATATTTCTTGGGAAAAAATTCCAGAAATTCTCCTTTCTCCGTTGTCGAGATATCCGAGGGCAAAGTCGTGCAGTTTACGACTTTCAAGGGCTATAACTCGAAAACTAAAGAACGAGAATTTTTGGCACATATGGTCAATTGAATGTTTATCCCAACCCTCTCATTTGGCACTAGTTTCAGCCCGAATTGTGCAAGTCACCTAAGGTCCCAAATCGTCCCGAACGTGTAGCCCAAATTGTGAAAATTTCAAACCGCTACTGCTTGCTTGTATGAGTAGGTAGCCATCTGAAACTTGGCATGTATAAAGGCCATTAACATGTCTACATGCATGCACAATCTTATGTCAACTGATTGCATAACTTGCGAACTATAGGCCATCGAAATTTGTGTAAACAAAAGTTTGTGCGACTTTAGCTCCAAAACGGAATAAAAGCTAAAGCTGAAATAGCCTTCATTCTATTTCACTTATTTGTGTCTACACATGTATATGTTTGGCAGAGACTCAAAGCTCTTGAGAATTGAGAAAATGAGGTGTCAATTTTGCATTGGACCCTATGGGAAAATGCATTAAACGCCTACTGCTCCGACGTTCAGCGACCGATAACATCCATCTTTACACTGTAAACGGTAATTACATAGGTACATGCCTGGGGCAAATAACAGCGCAAATAATTGTCCATGTGCAGAGTAATAAAGGAGCAAACTTTTATGTATGGGCTGCAGTGGAAGTTATTCTTAAAAGGTGACTTTCACGAATCGTTCTGAAACTCTGCTAAAATTACAGATAATTCCTATATATTTCTTGGGAAAAAATCCCAGAAATTCTCCTTTCTCCGTTGTCGAGATATTCGAGGGCAAAGTCGTGCAGTTTACGACTTTCAGGGGCTATAACTCGAAAACTAAAGAACGAGAATTTTTGGCACATATGGTCAATTGAATGTTTATCCCAACCCTCTCATTTGGCACTAGTTTCAGCCCGAATTGTGCAAGTCACCTAAGGTCACGAATCGTCCCGAACGTGTAGCCCAAATTGTGAAAATTTCAAACCGCTACTGCTTGCTTGTATGAGTAGGTAGCCATCTGAAACTTGGTATGTATAAAGGCCATTAACATGTCTACATGCATGCACAATCTTATGTCAACTGATTGCATAACTTGCGAACTATAGGCCATCGAAATTTTTGTAATCAAAAGTTTGTGCGACTTTAGCTCCCAAACGGAATAAAAGCTAAAGCTGAAATAGCCTTCATTCTATTTCACTTATTTGTGTCTACAAATGTATATGTTTTGCAGAGACTCAAAGCTCTTGAGAATGGAGAAAATGAGGTGTCAATTTTGCATTGGACCCTATGGGAAAATGCATTAAACGCCTACTGCTCCGACGTTCAGCGACCGATAACATCCATCTTTACACTGTAAACGGTAATTACATAGGTACATGCCTGGGGCAAATAACAGTGCAAATAATTGTCCATGTGCAGAGTAATAAAGGAGCAAACTTTTATGTATGGGCTGCAGTGGAAGTTATTCTTAAAAGGTGACTTTCACGAATCGTTCTGAAACTCTGCTAAAATTACAGATAATTCCCATATATTTCTTGGGAAAAAATCCCAGAAATTCTCCTTTCTCCGTTGTCAAGATATCCGAGGGCAAAGTCGTGCAGTTTACGACTTTCAGGGGCTATAACTCGAAAACTAAAGAACGAGAATTTTTGGCACATATGGTCAATTGAATGTCTATCCCAACCCTCTCATTTGGCACTAGTTTCAGCCCGAATTGTGCAAGTCACCTAAGGTCCCGAATCGTCCCGAACGTGTAGCCCAAATTGTGAAAATTTCAAACCGCTACTGCTTGCTTGTATGAGTAGGTAGCCATCTGAAACTTGGTATGTATAAAGGCCATTAACATGTCTACATGCATGCACAATCTTATGTCAACTGATTGCATAACTTGCGAACTATAGGCCATCGAAATTTGTGTAAACAAAAGTTTGTGCGACTTTAGCTCCAAAACGGAATAAAAGCTAAAGCTGAAATAGCCTTCATTCTATTTCACTTATTTGTGTCTACACATGTATATGTTTTGCAGAGACTCAAAGCTCTTGAGAATGGAGAAAATGAGGTGTCAATTTTGCATTGGACCCTATGGGAAAATGCATTAAACGCCTACTGCTCCGACGTTCAGCGACCGATAACATCCATCTTTACACTGTAAACGGTAATTACATAGGTACATGCCTGGGGCAAATAACAGCGCAAATAATTGTCCATGTGCAGAGTAATAAAGGAGCAAACTTTTATGTATGGGCTGCAGTGGAAGTTATTCTTAAAAGGTGACTTTCACGAATCGTTCTGAAACTCTGCTAAAATTACAGATAATTCCCATATATTTCTTGGGAAAAAATCCCAGAAATTCTCCTTTCTCCGTTGTCGAGATATTCGAGGGCAAAGTCGTGCAGTTTACGACTTTCAGGGGCTATAACTCGAAAACTAAAGAACGAGAATTTTTGGCACATATGGTCAATTGAATGTTTATCCCAACCCTCTCATTTGGCACTAGTTTCAGCCCGAATTGTGCAAGTCACCTAAGGTCACGAATCGTCCCGAACGTGTAGCCCAAATTGTGAAAATTTCAAACCGCTACTGCTTGCTTGTATGAGTAGGTAGCCATCTGAAACTTGGTATGTATAAAGGCCATTAACATGTCTACATGCATGCACAATCTTATGTCAACTGATTGCATAACTTGCGAACTATAGGCCATCGAAATTTTTGTAAACAAAAGTTTGTGCGACTTTAGCTCCCAAACGGAATAAAAGCTAAAGCTGAAATAGCCTTCATTCTATTTCACTTATTTGTGTCTACAAATGTATATGTTTTGCAGAGACTCAAAGCTCTTGAGAATGGAGAAAATGAGGTGTCAATTTTGCATTGGACCCTATGGGAAAATGCATTAAACGCCTACTGCTCCGACGTTCAGCGACCGATAACATCCATCTTTACACTGTAAACGGTAATTACATAGGTACATGCCTGGGGCAAATAACAGTGCAAATAATTGTCCATGTGCAGAGTAATAAAGGAGCAAACTTTTATGTATGGGCTGCAGTGGAAGTTATTCTTAAAAGGAGACTTTCACGAATCGTTCTGAAACTCTGTTAAAATTACAGATAATTCCCATATATTTCTTGGGAAAAAATTCCAGAAATTCTCCTTTCTCCGTTGTCGAGATATCCGAGGGCAAAGTCGTGCAGTTTACGACTTTCAGGGGCTATAACTCGAAAACTAAAGAACGAGAATTTTTGGCACATATGGTCAATTGAATGTTTATCCCAACCCTCTCATTTGGCACTAGTTTCAGCTCGAATTGTGCAAGTCACCTAAGGTCCCAAATCGTCCCGAACGTGTAGCCCAAATTGTGAAAATTTCAAACCGCTACTGCTTGCTTGTATGAGTAGGTAGCCATCTGAAACTTGGCATGTATAAAGGCCATTAACATGTCTACATGCATGCACAATCTTATGTCAGCTGATTGCATAACTTGCGAACTATAGGCCATCGAAATTTGTGTAAACAAAAGTTTGTGCGACTTTAGCTCCAAAACGGAATAACAGCTAAAGCTGAAATAGCCTTCATTCTATTTCACTTATTTGTGTCTACACATGTATATGTTTGGCAGAGACTCAAAGCTCTTGAGAATGGAGAAAATGAGGTGTCAATTTTGCATTGGACCCTATGGGAAAATGCATTAAACGCCTACTGCTCCGACGTTCAGCGACCGATAACATCCATCTTTACACTGTAAACGGTAATTACATAGGTACATGCCTGGGGCAAATAACAGCGCAAATAATTGTCCATGTGCAGAGTAATAAAGGAGCAAACTTTTATGTATGGGCTGCAGTGGAAGTTATTCTTAAAAGGTGACTTTCACGAATTGTTCTGAAACTCTGCTAAAATTACAGATAATTCCCATATATTTCTTGGGAGAAAATCCCAGAAATTCTCCTTTCTTCGTTGTCGAGATATTCGAGGGCAAAGTCGTGCAGTTTACGACTGTCAGGGGCTATAACTCGAAAACTAAAGAACGAGAATTTTTGGCACATATGGTCAATTGAATGTTTATCCCAACCCTCTCATTTGGCACTAGTTTCAGCCCGAATTGTGCAAGTCACCTAAGGTCACGAATCGTCCCGAACGTGTAGCCCAAATTGTGAAAATTTCAAACCGCTACTGCTTGCTTGTATGAGTAGGTAGCCATCTGAAACTTGGTATGTATAAAGGCCATTAACATGTCTACATGCATGCACAATCTTATGTCAACTGATTGCATAACTTGCGAACTATAGGCCATCGAAATTTTTGTAATCAAAAGTTTGTGCGACTTTAGCTCCCAAACGGAATAAAAGCTAAAGCTGAAATAGCCTTCATTCTATTTCACTTATTTGTGTCTACAAATGTATATGTTTTGCAGAGACTCAAAGCTCTTGAGAATGGAGAAAATGAGGTGTCAATTTTGCATTGGACCCTATGGGAAAATGCATTAAACGCCTACTGCTCCGACGTTCAGCGACCGATAACATCCATCTTTACACTGTAAACGGTAATTACATAGGTACATGCCTGGGGCAAATAACAGTGCAAATAATTGTCCATGTGCAGAGTAATAAAGGAGCAAACTTTTATGTATGGGCTGCAGTGGAAGTTATTCTTAAAAGGTGACTTTCACGAATCGTTCTGAAACTCTGCTAAAATTACAGATAATTCCCATATATTTCTTGGGAAAAAATCCCAGAAATTCTCCTTTCTCAGTTGTCAAGATATCCGAGGGCAAAGTCGTGCAGTTTACGACTTTCAGGGGCTATAACTCGAAAACTAAAGAACGAGAATTTTTGGCACATATGGTCAATTGAATGTTTATCCCAACCCTCTCATTTGGCACTAGTTTCAGCCCGAATTGTGCAAGTCACCTAAGGTCCCGAATCGTCCCGAACGTGTAGCCCAAATTGTGAAAATTTCAAACCGCTACTGCTTGCTTGTATGAGTAGGTAGCCATCTGAAACTTGGTATGTATAAAGGCCATTAACATGTCTACATGCATGCACAATCTTATGTCAACTGATTGCATAACTTGCGAACTATAGGCCATCGAAATTTGTGTAAACAAAAGTTTGTGCGACTTTAGCTCCAAAACGGAATAAAAGCTAAAGCTGAAATAGCCTTCATTCTATTTCACTTATTTGTGTCTACACATGTATATGTTTGGCAGAGACTCAAAGCTCTTGAGAATGGAGAAAATGAGGTGTCAATTTTGCATTGGACCCTAAGGGAAAATGCATTAAACGCCTACTGCTCCGACGTTCAGCGACCGATAACATCCATCTTTACACTGTAAACGGTAATTACATAGGTACATGCCTGGGGCAAATAACAGCGCAAATAATTGTCCATGTGCAGAGTAATAAAGGAGCAAACTTTTATGTATGGGCTGCAGTGGAAGTTATTCTTAAAAGGTGACTTTCACGAATCGTTCTGAAACTCTGCTCAAATTACAGATAATTCCCATATATTTCTTGGGAAAAAATCCCAGAAATTCTCCTTTCTCCGTTGTCGAGATATTCGAGGGCAAAGTCGTGCAGTTTACGACTTTCAGGGGCTATAACTCGAAAACTAAAGAACGAGAATTTTTGGCACATATGGTCAATTGAATGTTTATCCCAACCCTCTCATTTGGCACTAGTTTCAGCCCGAATTGTGCAAGTCACCTAAGGTCACGAATCGTCCCGAACGTGTAGCCCAAATTGTGAAAATTTCAAACCGCTACTGCTTGCTTGTATGAGTAGGTAGCCATCTGAAACTTGGTATGTATAAAGGCCATTAACATGTCTACATGCATGCACAATCTTATGTCAACTGATTGCATAACTTGCGAACTATAGGCCATCGAAATTTGTGTAAACAAAAGTTTGTGCGACTTTAGCTCCCAAACGGAATAAAAGCTAAAGCTGAAATAGCCTTCATTCTATTTCACTTATTTGTGTCTACAAATGTATATGTTTTGCAGAGACTCAAAGCTCTTGAGAATGGAGAAAATGAGGTGTCAATTTTGCATTGGACCCTAAGGGAAAATGCATTAAACGCCTACTGCTCCGACGTTCAGCGACCGATAACATCCATCTTTACACTGTAAACGGTAATTACATAGGTACATGCCTGGGGCAAATAACAGTGCAAATAATTGTCCATGTGCAGAGTAATAAAGGAGCAAACTTTTATGTATGGGCTGCAGTGGAAGTTATTCTTAAAAGGTGACTTTCACGAATCGTTCTGAAACTCTGCTAAAATTACAGATAATTCCCATATATTTCTTGGGAAAAAATCCCAGAAATTATCCTTTCTCCGTTGTCGAGATATTCGAGGACAAAGTCGTGCAGTTTACGACTTCCAGGGACTATAACTCGAAAACTAAAGAACGAGAATTTTTGGCACATATGGTCAATTGAATGTTTATCCCAACCCTCTCATTTGGCACTAGTTTCAGCCCGAATTGTGCAAGTCACCTAAGGTCACGAATCGTCCCGAACGTGTAGCCCAAATTGTGAAAATTTCAAACCGCTACTGCTTGCTTGTATGAGTAGGTAGCCATCTGAAACTTGGCATGTATAAAGGCCATTAACATGTCTACATGCATGCACAATCTTATGTCAACTGATTGCATAACTTGCGAACTATAGGCCATCGAAATTTTTGCAAACAAAAGTTTGTGCGACTTTAGCTCCAAAACGGAATAAAAGCTAAAGCTGAAATAGCCTTCATTCTTTTTCACTTATTTGTGTCTACACATGTATATGTTTTGCAGAGACTCAAAGCTCTTGAGAATGGAGAAAATGAGGTGTCAATTTTGCATTGGACCCTATGGGAAAATGCATTAAACGCCTACTGCTCCGACGTTCAGCGACCGATAACATCCATCTTCACACTGTAAACGGTAATTACATAGGTACATGCCTGGGGCAAATAACAGCGCAAATAATTGTCCATGTGCAGAGTAATAAAGGAGCAAACTTTTATGTATGGGCTGCAGTGGAAGTTATTCTTAAAAGGTGACTTTCACGAATCGTTCTGAAACTCTGCTAAAATTACAGATAATTCCCATATATTTCTTGGGAAAAAATCCCAGAAATTCTCCTTTCTCCGTTGTCGAGATATTCGAGGGCAAAGTCGTGCATTTTACGACTGTCAGGGGCTATAACTCGAAAACTAAAGAACGAGAATTTTTGGCACATATGGTCAATTGAATGTTTATCCCAACCCTCTCATTTGGCACTAGTTTCAGCCCGAATTGTGCAAGTCACCTAAGGTCACGAATCGTCCCGAACGTGTAGCCCAAATTGTGAAAATTTCAAACCGCTACTGCTTGCTTGTATGAGTAGGTAGCCATCTGAAACTTGGCATGTATAAAGGCCATTAACATGTCTACATGCATGCACAATCTTATGTCAACTGATTGCATAACTTGCGAACTATAGGCCATCGAAATTTTTGTAAACAAAAGTTTGTGCGACTTTAGCTCCCAAACGGAATAAAAGCTAAAGCTGAAATAGCCTTCATTCTATTTCACTTATTTGTGTCTACACATGTATATGTTTTGCAGAGACTCAAAGCTCTTGAGAATGGAGAAAATGAGGTGTCAATTTTGCATTGGACCCTATGGGAAAATGCATTAAACACCTACTGCTCCGACGTTCAGCGACCGATAACATCCATCTTTACACTGTAAACGGTAATTACATAGGTACATGCCTGGGGCAAATAACAGCGCAAATAATTGTCCATGTGCAGAGTAATAAAGGAGCAAACTTTTATGTATGGGCTGCAGTGGAAGTTATTCTTAAAAGGTGACTTTCACGAATCGTTCTGAAACTCTGCTAAAATTACAGATAATTCCCATATATTTCTTGGGAAAAAATCCCAGAAATTCTCCTTTCTCCGTTGTCGAGATATTCGAGGGCAAAGTCGTGCAGTTTACGACTTTCAGGGGCTATAACTCGAAAACTAAAGAACGAGAATTTTTGGCACATATGGTCAATTGAATGTTTATCCCAACCCTCTCATTTGGCACTAGTTTCCGCCCGAATTGTGCAAGTCACCTAAGGTCACGAATCGTCCCGAACGTGTAGCCCAAATTGTGAAAATTTCAAACCGCTACTGCTTGCTTGTATGAGTAGGTAGCCATCTGAAACTTGGCATGTATAAAGGCCATTAACATGTCTACATGCATGCACAATCTTATGTCAACTGATTGCATAACTTGCGAACTATAGGCCATCGAAATTTTTGTAAACAAAAGTTTGTGCGACTTTAGCTCCCAAACGGAATAAAAGCTAAAGCTGAAATAGCCTTCATTCTATTTCACTTATTTGTGTCTACACATATATATGTTTTGCAGAGACTCAAAGCTCTTGAGAATGGAGAAAATGAGGTGTCAATTTTGCATTGGACCCTATGGGAAAATGCATTAAACGCCTACTGCTCCGACGTTCAGCGACCGATAACATCCATCTTTACACTGTAAACGGTAATTACATAGGTACATGCCTGGGGCAAATAACAGCGCAAATAATTGTCCATGTGCAGAGTAATAAAGGAGCAAACTTTTATGTATGGGCTGCAGTGGAAGTTATTCTTAAAAGGTGACTTTCACGAATCGTTCTGAAACTCTGCTAAAATTACAGATAATTCCCATACATTTCTTGGGAAAAAATCCCAGAAATTCTCCTTTCTCCGTTGTCGAGATATTCGAGGGCAAAGTCGTGCAGTTTACGACTTTCAGGGGCTATAACTCGAAAACTAAAGAACGAGAATTTTTGGCACATATGGTCAATTGAATGTTTATCCCAACCCTCTCATTTGGCACTAGTTTCAGCCCGAATTGTGCAAGTCACCTAAGGTCACGAATCGTCCCGAACGTGTAGCCCAAATTGTGAAAATTTCAAACCGCTACTGCTTGCTTGTATGAGTAGGTAGCCATCTGAAACTTGGCATGTATAAAGGCCATTAACATGTCTACATGCATGCACAATCTTATGTCAACTGATTGCATAACTTGCGAACTATAGGCCATCGAAATTTTTGTAAACAAAAGTTTGTGCGACTTTAGCTCCCAAACGGAATAAAAGCTAAAGCTGAAATAGCCTTCATTCTATTTCACTTATTTGTGTCTACAGATGTATATGTTTTGCAGAGACTCAAAGCTCTTGAGAATGGAGAAAATGAGGTGTCAATTTTGCATTGGACCCTATGGGAAAATGCATTAAACGCCTACTGCTCCGACGTTCAGCGACCAATAACATTCATCTTTACACTGTAAACAGTAATTACATAGGTACATGCCTGGGGCAAATAACAGTGCAAATAATTGTCCATGTGCAGAGTAATAAAGGAGCAAACTTTTATGTATGGGCTGCAGTGGAAGTTATTCTTAAAAGGTGACTTTCACGAATCGTTCTGAAACTCTGCTAAAATTACAGATAATTCCCATATATTTCTTGGGAAAAAATCCCAGAAATTCTCCTTTCTCCGTTGTCAAGATATCCGAGGGCAAAGTCGTGCAGTTTACGACTTTCAGGGGCTATAACTCGAAAACTAAAGAACGAGAATTTTTGGCACATATGGTCAATTGAATGTCTATCCCAACCCTCTCATTTGGCACTAGTTTCAGCCCGAATTGTGCAAGTCACCTAAGGTCACGAATCGTCCCGAACGTGTAGCCCAAATTGTGAAAATTTCAAACCGCTACTGCTTGCTTGTATGAGTAGGTAGCCATCTCAAACTTGGCATGTATAAAGGCCATTAACATGTCTACATGCATGCACAATCTTATGTCAACTGATTGCATAACTTGCGAACTATAGGCCATCGAAATTTGTGTAAACAAAAGTTTGTGCGACTTTAGCTCCAAAACGGAATAAAAGCTAAAGCTGAAATAGCCTTCATTCTATTTCACTTATTTGTGTCTACACATGTATATGTTTTGCAGAGACTCAAAGCTCTTGAGAATGGAGAAAATGAGGTGTCAATTTTGCATTGGACCCTATGGGAAAATGCATTAAACGCCTACTGCTCCGACGTTCAGCGACCGATAACATCCATCTTTACACTGTAAACGGTAATTACATAGGTACATGCCTGGGGCAAATAACAGCGCAAATAATTGTCCATGTGCAGAGTAATAAAGGAGCAAACTTTTATGTATGGGCTGCAGTGGAAGTTATTCTTAAAAGGTGATTTTCACGAATCGTTCTGAAACTCTGCTAAAATTACAGATAATTCCCATATATTTCTTGGGAAAAAATCCCAGAAATTCTCCTTTCTCCGTTGTCGAGATATTCGAGGGCAAAGTCGTGCAGTTTACGACTTTCAGGGGCTATAACTCGAAAACTAAAGAACGAGAATTTTTGGCACATATGGTCAATTGAATGTGTATCCCAACCCTCTCATTTGGCACTAGTTTCAGCCCGAATTGTGCAAGTCACCTAAGGTCACGAATCGTCCCGAACGTGTAGCCCAAATTGTGAAAATTTCAAACCGCTACTGCTTGCTTGTATGAGTAGGTAGCCATCTGAAACTTGGTATGTATAAAGGCCATTAACATGTCTACATGCATGCACAATCTTATGTCAACTGATTGCATAACTTGCGAACTATAGGCCATCGAAATTTTTGTAAACAAAAGTTTGTGCGACTTTAGCTCCCAAACGGAATAAAAGCTAAAGCTGAAATAGCCTTCATTCTATTTCACTTATTTGTGTCTACAAATGTATATGTTTTGCAGAGACTCAAAGCTCTTGAGAATGGAAAAAATGAGGTGTCAATTTTGCATTGGACCCTATGGGAAAATGCATTAAACGCCTACTGCTCCGACGTTCAGCGACCGATAACATCCATCTTTACACTGTAAACGGTAATTACATAGGTACATGCCTGGGGCAAATAACAGTGCAAATAATTGTCCATGTGCAGAGTAATAAAGGAGCAAACTTTTATGTATGGGCTGCAGTGGAAGTTATTCTTAAAAGGAGACTTTCACGAATCGTTCTGAAACTCTGCTAAAATTACAGATAATTCCCATATATTTCTTGGGAAAAAATTCCAGAAATTCTCCTTTCTCCGTTGTCGAGATATCCGAGGGCAAAGTCGTGCAGTTTACGACTTTCAGGGGCTATAACTCGAAAACTAAAGAACGAGAATTTTTGGCACATATGGTCAATTGAATGTTTATCCCAACCCTCTCATTTGGCACTAGTTTCAGCCCGAATTGTGCAAGTCACCTAAGGTCCCAAATCGTCCCGAACGTGTAGCCCAAATTGTGAAAATTTCAAACCGCTACTGCTTGCTTGTATGAGTAGGTAGCCATCTGAAACTTGGCATGTATAAAGGCCATTAACATGTCTACATGCATGCACAATCTTATGTCAACTGATTGCATAACTTGCGAACTATAGGCCATCGAAATTTGTGTAAACAAAAGTTTGTGCGACTTTAGCTCCAAAACGGAATAAAAGCTAAAGCTGAAATAGCCTTCATTCTATTTCACTTATTTGTGTCTACACATGTATATGTTTTGCAGAGACTCAAAGCTCTTGAGAATGGAGAAAATGAGGTGTCAATTTTGCATTGGACCCTATGGGAAAATGCATTAAACGCCTACTGCTCCGACGTTCAGCGACCGATAACATCCATCTTTACACTGTAAACGGTAATTACATAGGTACATGCCTGGGGCAAATAACAGCGCAAATAATTGTCCATGTGCAGAGTAATAAAGGAGCAAACTTTTATGTATGGGCTGCAGTGGAAGTTATTCTTAAAAGGTGACTTTCACGAATCGTTCTGAAACTCTGCTAAAATTACAGATAATTCCCATACATTTCTTGGGAAAAATCCCAGAAATTCTCCTTTCTCCGTTGTCGAGATATTCGAGGGCAAAGTCGTGCAGTTTACGACTTTCAGGGGCTATAACTCGAAAACTAAAGAACGAGAATTTTTGGCACATATGGTCAATTGAATGTTTATCCCAACCCTCTCATTTGGCACTAGTTTCAGCCCGAATTGTGCAAGTCACCTAAGGTCACGAATCGTCCCGAACGTGTAGCCCAAATTGTGAAAATTTCAAACCGCTACTGCTTGCTTGTATGAGTAGGTAGCCATCTGAAACTTGGCATGTATAAAGGCCATTAACATGTCTACATGCATGCACAATCTTATGTCAACTGATTGCATAACTTGCGAACTATAGGCCATCGAAATTTTTGTAAACAAAAGTTTGTGCGACTTTAGCTCCCAAACGGAATAAAAGCTAAAGCTGAAATAGCCTTCATTCTATTTCACTTATTTGTGTCTACAGATGTATATGTTTTGCAGAGACTCAAAGCTCTTGAGAATGGAGAAAATGAGGTGTCAATTTTGCATTGGACCCTATGGGAAAATGCATTAAACGCCTACTGCTCCGACGTTCAGCGACCGATAACATCCATCTTTACACTGTAAACAGTAATTACATAGGTACATGCCTGGGGCAAATAACAGTGCAAATAATTGTCCATGTGCAGAGTAATAAAGGAGCAAACTTTTATGTATGGGCTGCAGTGGAAGTTATTCTTAAAAGGTGACTTTCACGAATCGTTCTGAAACTCTGCTAAAATTACAGATAATTCCCATATATTTCTTGGGAAAAAATCCCAGAAATTCTCCTTTCTCCGTTGTCAAGATATCCGAGGGCAAAGTCGTGCAGTTTACGACTTTCAGGGGCTATAACTCGAAAACTAAAGAACGAGAATTTTTGGCACATATGGTCAATTGAATGTCTATCCCAACCCTCTCATTTGGCACTAGTTTCAGCCCGAATTGTGCAAGTCACCTAAGGTCACGAATCGTCCCGAACGTGTAGCCCAAATTGTGAAAATTTCAAACCGCTACTGCTTGCTTGTATGAGTAGGTAGCCATCTCAAACTTGGCATGTATAAAGGCCATTAACATGTCTACATGCATGCACAATCTTATGTCAACTGATTGCATAACTTGCGAACTATAGGCCATCGAAATTTGTGTAAACAAAAGTTTGTGCGACTTTAGCTCCAAAACGGAATAAAAGCTAAAGCTGAAATAGCCTTCATTCTATTTCACTTATTTGTGTCTACACATGTATATGTTTTGCAGAGACTCAAAGCTCTTGAAAATGGAGAAAATGAGGTGTCAATTTTGCATTGGACCCTATGGGAAAATGCATTAAACGCCTACTGCTCCGACGTTCAGCGACCGATAACATCCATCTTTACACTGTAAACGGTAATTACATAGGTACATGCCTGGGGCAAATAACAGCGCAAATAATTGTCCATGTGCAGAGTAATAAAGGAGCAAACTTTTATGTATGGGCTGCAGTGGAAGTTATTCTTAAAAGGTGACTTTCACGAATCGTTCTGAAACTCTGCTAAAATTACAGATAATTCCCATATATTTCTTGGGAAAAAATCCCAGAAATTCTCCTTTCTCCGTTGTCGAGATATTCGAGGGCAAAGTCGTGCAGTTTACGACTTTCAGGGGCTATAACTCGAAAACTAAAGAACGAGAATTTTTGGCACATATGGTCAATTGAATGTTTATCCCAACCCTCTCATTTGGCACTAGTTTCAGCCCGAATTGTGCAAGTCACCTAAGGTCACGAATCGTCCCGAACGTGTAGCCCAAATTGTGAAAATTTCAAACCGCTACTGCTTGCTTGTATGAGTAGGTAGCCATCTGAAACTTGGTATGTATAAAGGCCATTAACATGTCTACATGCATGCACAATCTTATGTCAACTGATTGCATAACTTGCGAACTATAGGCCATCGAAATTTTTGTAAACAAAAGTTTGTGCGACTTTAGCTCCCAAACGGAATAAAAGCTAAAGCTGAAATAGCCTTCATTCTATTTCACTTATTTGTGTCTACAAATGTATATGTTTTGCAGAGACTCAAAGCTCTTGAGAATGGAGAAAATGAGGTGTCAATTTTGCATTGGACCCTATGGGAAAATGCATTAAACGCCTACTGCTCCGACGTTCAGCGACCGATAACATCCATCTTTACACTGTAAACGGTAATTACATAGGTACATGCCTGGGGCAAATAACAGTGCAAATAATTGTCCATGTGCAGAGTAATAAAGGAGCAAACTTTTATGTATGGGCTGCAGTGGAAGTTATTCTTAAAAGGAGACTTTCACGAATCGTTTTGAAACTCTGCTAAAATTACAGATAATTCCCATATATTTCTTGGGAAAAAATTCCAGAAATTCTCCTTTCTCCGTTGTCGAGATATCCGAGGGCAAAGTCGTGCAGTTTACGACTTTCAGGGGCTATAACTCGAAAACTAAAGAACGAGAATTTTTGGCACATATGGTCAATTGAATGTTTATCCCAACCCTCTCATTTGGCACTAGTTTCAGCCCGAATTGTGCAAGTCACCTAAGGTCCCAAATCGTCCCGAACGTGTAGCCCAAATTGTGAAAATTTCAAACCGCTACTGCTTGCTTGTATGAGTAGGTAGCCATCTGAAACTTGGCATGTATAAAGGCCATTAACATGTCTACATGCATGCACAATCTTATGTCAACTGATTGCATAACTTGCGAACTATAGGCCATCGAAATTTGTGTAAACAAAAGTTTGTGCGACTTTAGCTCCAAAACGGAATAAAAGCTAAAGCTGAAATAGCCTTCATTCTATTTCACTTATTTGTGTCTACACATGTATATGTTTGGCAGAGACTCAAAGCTCTTGAGAATGGAGAAAATGAGGTGTCAATTTTGCATTGGACCCTATGGGAAAATGCATTAAACGCCTACTGCTCCGACGTTCAGCGACCGATAACATCCATCTTTACACTGTAAACGGTAATTACATAGGTACATGCCTGGGGCAAATAACAGCGCAAATAATTGTCCATGTGCAGAGTAATAAAGGAGCAAACTTTTATGTATGGGCTGCAGTGGAAGTTATTCTTAAAAGGTGACTTTCACGAATCGTTCTGAAACTCTGCTAAAATTACAGATAATTCCCATATATTTCTGGGGAAAAAATCCCAGAAATTCTCCTTTCTCCGTTGTCGAGATATTCGAGGGCAAAGTCGTGCAGTTTACGACTTTCAGGGGCTATAACTCGAAAACTAAAGAACGAGAATTTTTGGCACATATGGTCAATTGAATGTTTATCCCAACCCTCTCATTTGGCACTAGTTTCAGCCCGAATTGTGCAAGTCACCTAAGGTCACGAATCGTCCCGAACGTGTAGCCCAAATTGTGAAAATTTCAAACCGCTACTGCTTGCTTGTATGAGTAGGTAGCCATCTGAAACTTGGTATGTATAAAGGCCATTAACATGTCTACATGCATGCACAATCTTATGTCAACTGATTGCATAACTTGCGAACTATAGGCCATCGAAATTTTTGTAAACAAAAGTTTGTGCGACTTTAGCTCCCAAACGGAATAAAAGCTAAAGCTGAAATAGCCTTCATTCTATTTCACTTATTTGTGTCTACAAATGTATATGTTTTGCAGAGACTCAAAGCTCTTGAGAATGGAGAAAATGAGGTGTCAATTTTGCATTGGACCCTATGGGAAAATGCATTAAACGCCTACTGCTCCGACGTTCAGCGACCGATAACATCCATCTTTACACTGTAAACGGTAATTACATAGGTACATGCCTGGGGCAAATAACAGTGCAAATAATTGTCCATGTGCAGAGTAATAAAGGAGCAAACTTTTATGTATGGTCTGCAGTGGAAGTTATTCTTAAAAGGTGACTTTCACGAATCGTTCTGAAACTCTGCTAAAATTACAGATAATTCCCATATATTTCTTGGGAAAAAATCCCAGAAATTCTCCTTTCTCCGTTGTCAAGATATCCGAGGGCAAAGTCGTGCAGTTTACGACTTTCAGGGGCTATAACTCGAAAACTAAAGAACGAGAATTTTTGGCACATATGGTCAATTGAATGTCTATCCCAACCCTCTCATTTGGCACTAGTTTCAGCCCGAATTGTGCAAGTCACCTAAGGTCCCGAATCGTCCCGAACGTGTAGCCCAAATTGTGAAAATTTCAAACCGCTACTGCTTGCTTGTATGAGTAGGTAGCCATCTGAAACTTGGTATGTATAAAGGCCATTAACATGTCTACATGCATGCACAATCTTATGTCAACTGATTGCATAACTTGCGAACTATAGGCCATCGAAATTTGTGTAAACAAAAGTTTGTGCGACTTTAGCTCCAAAACGGAATAAAAGCTAAAGCTGAAATAGCCTTCATTCTATTTCACTTATTTGTGTCTACACATGTATATGTTTGGCAGAGACTCAAAGCTCTTGAGAATGGAGAAAATGAGGTGTCAATTTTGCATTGGACCCTATGGGAAAATGCATTAAACGCCTACTGCTCCGACGTTCAGCGACCGATAACATCCATCTTTACACTGTAAACGGTAATTACATAGGTACATGCCTGGGGCAAATAACAGCGCAAATAATTGTCCATGTGCAGAGTAATAAAGGAGCAAACTTTTATGTATGGGCTGCAGTGGAAGTTATTCTTAAAAGGTGACTTTCACGAATCGTTCTGAAACTCTGCTAAAATTACAGATAATTCCCATATATTTCTTGGGAAAAAATCCCAGAAATTCTCCTTTCTCCGTTGTCAAGATATCCGAGGGCAAAGTCGTGCAGTTTACGACTTTCAGGGGCTATAACTCGAAAACTAAAGAACGAGAATTTTTGGCACATATGGTCAATTGAATGTCTATCCCAACCCTCTCATTTGGCACTTGTTTCAGCCCGAATTGTGCAAGTCACCTAAGGTCACGAATCGTCCCGAACGTGTAGCCCAAATTGTGAAAATTTCAAACCGCTACTGCTTGCTTGTATGAGTAGGTAGCCATCTGAAACTTGGCATGTATAAAGGCCATTAACATGTCTACATGCATGCACAATCTTATGTCAACTGATTGCATAACTTGCGAACTATAGGCCATCGAAATTTGTGTAAACAAAAGTTTGTGCGACTTTAGCTCCAAAACGGAATAAAAGCTAAAGCTGAAATAGCCTTCATTCTATTTCACTTATTTGTGTCTACACATGTATATGTTTGGCAGAGACTCAAAGCTCTTGAGAATGGAGAAAATGAGGTGTCAATTTTGCATTGGACCCTATGGGAAAATGCATTAAACGCCTACTGCTCCGACGTTCAGCGACCGATAACATCCATCTTTACACTGTAAACGGTAATTACATAGGTACATGCCTGGGGCAAATAACAGCGCAAATAATTGTCCATGTGCAGAGTAATAAAGGAGCAAACTTTTATGTATGGGCTGCAGTGGAAGTTATTCTTAAAAGGTGACTTTCACGAATCGTTCTGAAACTCTGCTAAAATTACAGATAATTCCCATATATTTCTTGGGAAAAAATCCCAGAAATTCTCCTTTCTCCGTTGTCGAGATATTCGAGGGCAAAGTCGTGCAGTTTACGACTTTCAGGGGCTATAACTCGAAAACTAAAGAACGAGAATTTTTGGCACATATGGTCAATTGAATGTTTATCCCAACCCTCTCATTTGGCACTAGTTTCAGCCCGAATTGTGCAAGTCACCTAAGGTCACGAATCGTCCCGAACGTGTAGCCCAAATTGTGAAAATTTCTAACCGCTACTGCTTGCTTGTATGAGTAGGTAGCCATCTGAAACTTGGCAAGTGTAAAGGCCATTAACATGTCTACATGCATGCACAATCTTATGTCAACTGATTGCATAACTTGCGAACTATAGGCCATCGAAATTTTTGTAAACAAAAGTTTGTGCGACTTTAGCTCCCAAACGGAATAAAAGCTAAAGCTGAAATAGCCTTCATTCTATTTCACTTATTTGTGTCTACAAATGTATATGTTTTGCAGAGACTCAAAGCTCTTGAGAATGGAGAAAATGAGGTGTCAATTTTGCATTGGACCCTATGGGAAAATGCATTAAACGCCTACTGCTCCGACGTTCAGCGACCGATAACATCCATCTTTACACTGTAAACGGTAATTACATAGGTACATGCCTGGGGCAAATAACAGTGCAAATAATTGTCCATGTGCAGAGTAATAAAGGAGCAAACTTTTATGTATGGGCTGCAGTGGAAGTTATTCTTAAAAGGTGACTTTCACGAATCGTTCTGAAACTCTGCTAAAATTACAGATAATTCCCATATATTTCTTGGGAAAAAATCCCAGAAATTCTCCGTTCTCCGTTGTCAAGATATCCGAGGGCAAAGTCGTGCAGTTTACGACTTTCAGGGGCTATAACTCGAAAACTAAAGAACGAGAATTTTTGGCACATATGGTCAATTGAATGTTTATCCCAACCCTCTCATTTGGCACTAGTTTCAGCCCGAATTGTGCAAGTCACCTAAGGTCACGAATCGTCCCGAACGTGTAGCCCAAATTGTGAAAATTTCAAACCGCTACTGCTTGCTTGTATGAGTAGGTAGCCATCTGAAACTTGGCATGTATAAAGGCCATTAACATGTCTACATGCATGCACAATCTTATGTCAACTGATTGCATAACTTGCGAACTATAGGCCATCGAAATTTTTGTAAACAAAAGTTTGTGCGACTTTAGCTCCAAAACGGAATAAAAGCTAAAGCTGAAATAGCCTTCATTCTATTTCACTTATTTGTGTCTACACATGTATATGTTTTGCAGAGACTCAAAGCTCTTGAGAATGGAGAAAATGAGGTGTCAATTTTGCATTGGACCCTATGGGAAAATGCATTAAACGCCTACTGCTCCGACGTTCAGCGCCCGATAACATCCATCTTTACACTGCAAACGGTAATTACATAGGTACATGCCTGGGGCAAATAACAGCGCAAATAATTGTCCATGTGCAGAGTAATAAAGGAGCAAACTTTTATGTATGGGCTGCAGTGGAAGTTATTCTTAAAAGGTGACTTTCACGAATCGTTCTGAAAGTCTGCTAAAATTACAGATAATTCCTATATATTTCTTGGGAAAAAATCCCAGAAATTCTCCTTTCTCCGTTGTCGAGATATTCGAGGGCAAAATCGTGCAGTTTACGACTTTCAGGGGCTATAACTCGAAAACTAAAGAACGATAATTTTTGGCACATATGGTCAATTGAATGTCTATCCCAACCCTCTCATTTGGCACTAGTTTCAGCCCGAATTGTGCAAGTCACCTAAGGTCACGAATCGTCCCGAACGTGTAGCCCAAATTGTGAAAATTTCAAACCGCTACTGCTTGCTTGTATGAGTAGGTAGCCATCTGAAACTTGGCATGTATAAAGGCCATCAACATGTCTACATGCATGCACAATCTTATGTCAACTGATTGCATAACTTGCGAACTATAGGCCATCGAAATTTGTGTAAACAAAAGTTTGTGCGACTTTAGCTCCAAAACGGAATAAAAGCTAAAGCTGAAATAGCCTTCATTCTATTTCACTTATTTGTGTCTACACATGTATATGTTTGGCAGAGACTCAAAGCTCTTGAGAATGGAGAAAATGAGGTGTCAATTTTGCATTGGACCCTATGGGAAAATGCATTAAACGCCTACTGCTCCGACGTTCAGCGACCGATAACATCCATCTTTACACTGTAAACGGTAATTACATAGGTACATGCCTGGGGCAAATAACAGCGCAAATAATTGTCCATGTGCAGAGTAATAAAGGAGAAAACTTTTATGCATGGGCTGCAGTGGAAGTTATTCTTAAAAGGTGACTTTCACGAATCGTTCTGAAAGTCTGCTAAAATTACAGATAATTCCCATATATTTCTTGGGAAAAAATCCCAGAAATTCTCCTTTCTCCGTTGTCGAGATATTCGAGGGCAAAGTCGTGCAGTTTACGACTTTCAGGGGCTATAACTCGAAAACTAAAGAACGAGAATTTTTGGCACATATGGTCAATTGAATGTTTATCCCAACCCTCTCATTTGGCACTAGTTTCAGCCCGAATTGTGCAAGTCACCTAAGGTCACGAATCGTCCCGAACGTGTAGCCCAAATTGTGAAAATTTCAACCCGCTACTGCTTGCTTGTATGAGTAGGTAGCCATCTGAAACTTGGTATGTATAAAGGCCATTAACATGTCTACATGCATGCACAATCTTATGTCAACTGATTGCATAACTTGCGAACTATAGGCCATCGAAATTTTTGTAAACAAAAGTTTGTGCGACTTTAGCTCCCAAACGGAATAAAAGCTAAAGCTGAAATAAATTCCATTCTATTTCACTTATTTGTGTCTACAAATGTATATGTTTTGCAGAGACTCAAAGCTCTTGAGAATGGAGAAAATGAGGTGTCAATTTTGCATTGGACCCTATGGGAAAATGCATTAAACGCCTACTGCTCCGACGTTCAGCGACCGATAACATCCATCTTTACACTGTAAACGGTAATTACATAGGTACATGCCTGGGGCAAATAACAGCGCAAATAATTGTCCATGTGCAGAGTAATAAAGGAGCAAACTTTTATGTATGGGCTGCAGTGGAAGTTATTCTTAAAAGGTGACTTTCACGAATCGTTCTGAAACTCTGCTAAAATTACAGATAATTCCCATATATTTCTTGGGAAAAAATCCCAGAAATTCTCCTTTCTCCGTTGTCAAGATATCCGAGGGCAAAGTCGTGCAGTTTACGACTTTCAGGGGCTATAACTCGAAAACTAAAGAACGAGAATTTTTGGCACATATGGTCAATTGAATGTTTATCCAAACCCTCTCATTTGGCACTAGTTTCAGCCCGAATTGTGCAAGTCACCTAAGGTCACGAATCGTCCCGAACGTGTAGCCCAAATTGTGAAAATTTCAAACCGCTACTGCTTGCTTGTATGAGTAGGTAGCCATCTGAAACTTGGCATGTATAAAGGCCATTAACATGTCTACATGCATGCACAATCTTATGTCAACTGATTGCATAACTTGCGAACTATAGGCCATCGAAATTTTTGTAAACAAAAGTTTGTGCGACTTTAGCTCCCAAACGGAATAAAAGCTAAAGCTGAAATAGCCTTCATTCTATTTCACTTATTTGTGTCTACACATGTATATGTTTTGCAAAGACTCAAAGCTCTTGAGAATGGAGAAAATGAGGTGTCAATTTTGCATTGGACCCTATGGGAAAATGCATTAAACGCCTACTGCTCCGACGTTCAGCGACCGATAACATCCATCTTTACACTGTAAACGGTAATAACATAGGTACATGCCTGGGGCAAATAACAGCGCAAATAACTGTCCATGTGCAGAGTAATAAAGGAGCAAACTTTTATGTATGGGCTGCAGTGGAAGTTATTCTTAAAAGGTGACTTTCACGAATCGTTCTGAAACTCTGCTAAAATTACAGATAATTCCCATATATTTCTTGGGTAAAAATCCCAGAAATTCTCCTTTCTCCGTTGTCGAGATATTCGAGGGCAAAGTCGTGCAGTTTACGACTTTCAGGGGCTATAACTCGAAAACTAAAGAACGAGAATTTTTGGCACATATGGTCAATTGAATGTTTATCCCAACCCTCTCATTTGGCACTAGTTTCAGCCCGAATTGTGCAAGTCACCTAAGGTCACGAATCGTCCCGAACGTGTAGCCCAGATTGTGAAAATTTCAAACCGCTACTGCTTGTTTGTATGAGTAGGTAGCCATCTGAAACTTGGCATGTATAAAGGCCATTCACATGTCTACATGCATGCACAATCTTATGTCAACTGATTGCATAACTTGCGAACTATAGGCCATCGAAATTTTTGTAAACAAAAGTTTGTGCGACTTTAGCTCCTAAACGGAATAAAAGCTAAAGCTGAAATAGCCTTCATTCTATTTCACTTATTTGTGTCTACACATGTATATGTTTTGCAGAGACTCAAAGCTCTTGAGAATGGAGAAAATGAGGTGTCAATTTTGCATTGGACCCTATGGGAAAATGCATTAAACGCCTACTGCTCCGACGTTCAGCGACCGATAACATCCATCTTTACACTGTATACGGTAATTACATAGGTACATGCATGGGGCAAATAACAGCGCAAATAATTGTCCATGTGCAGAGTAATAAAGGAGCAAACTTTTATGTATGGGCTGCAGTGGAAGTTATTCTTAAAATGTGACTTTCACGAATCGTTCTGAAACTCTGCTAAAATTACAGATAATTCCCATATATTTCTTGGGAAAAAATCCCAGAAATTCTCCTTTCTCCGTTGTCGAGATATTCGAGGGCAAAGTCGTGCAGTTTACGACTTTCAGGGGCTATAACTCGAAAACTAAAGAACGAGAATTTTTGGCACATATGGTCAATTGAATGTTTATCCCAACCCTCTCATTTGGCACTAGTTTCAGCCCGAATTGTGCAAGTCACCTAAGGTCACGAATCGTCCCGAACGTGTAGCCCAAATTGTGAAAATTTCTAACCGCTACTGCTTGCTTGTATGAGTAGGTAGCCATCTGAAACTTGGCATGTATAAAGGCCATTAACATGTCTACATGCATGCACAATCTTATGTCAACTGATTGCATAACTTGCGAACTATAGGCCATCGAAATTTTTGTAAACAAAAGTTTGTGCGACTTTAGCTCCCAAACGGAATAAAAGCGAAAGCTGAAATAGCCTTCATTCTATTTCACTTATTTGTGTCTACACATGTATATGTTTTGCAGAGACTCAAAGCTCTTGAGAATGGAGAAAATGAGGTGTCAATTTTGCATTGGACCCTATGGGAAAATGCATTAAACGCCTACTGCTCCGACGTTCAGCGACCGATAACATCCATCTTTACACTGTAAACGGTAATTACATAGGTACATGCCTGGGGCAAATAACAGCGCAAATAATTGTCCATGTGCAGAGTAATAAAGGAGCAAACTTTTATGTATGGGCTGCAGTGGAAGTTATTCTTAAAAGGTGACTTTCACGAATCGTTCTGAAACTCTGCTAAAATTACAGATAATTCCCATATATTTCTTGGGAAAAAATCCCAGAAATTCTCCTTTCTCCGTTGTCGAGATATTCGAGGGCAAAGTCGTGCAGTTTACGACTTTCAGGGGCTATAACTCGAAAACTAAAGAACGAGAATTTTTGGCACATATGGTCAATTGAATGTTTATCCCAACCCTCTCATTTGGCACTAGTTTCAGACCGAATTGTGCAAGTCACCTACGGTCACGAATCGTCCCGAACGTGTAGCCCAAATTGTGAAAATTTCAAACCGCTACTGCTTGCTTGTATGAGTAGGTAGCCATCTGAAACTTGGCACGTATAAAGGCCATTAACATGTCTACATGCATGCACAATCTTATGTCAACTGATTGCATAACTTGCGAACTATAGGCCATCGAAATTTTTGTAAACAAAAGTTTGTGCGACTTTAGCTCCCAAACGGAATAAAAGCTAAAGCTGAAATAGCCTTCATTCTATTTCACTTATTTGTGTCTACAGATGTATATGTTTTGCAGAGACTCAAAGCTCTTGAGAATGGAGAAAATGAGGTGTCAATTTTGCATTGGACCCATGGGAAAATGCATTAAACGCCTACTGCTCCGACGTTCAGCGACCGATAACATCCATCTTTACACTGTAAACTGTAATTACATAGGTACATGCCTGGGGCAAATAACAACGCAAATAATTGTCCATGTGCAGAGTAATAAAGAGGCAAACTTTTATGTATGGGCTGCAGTGGAAGTTATTCTTAAAAGGTGACTTTCACGAATCGTTCTGAAACTCTGCTAAAATTACAGATAATTCCCATATATTTCTTGGGAAAAAATCCCAGAAATTCTCCTTTCTCCGTTGGCAAGATATCCGAGGGCAAAGTCGTGCAGTTTACGACTTTCAGGGGCTATAACTCGAAAACTAAAGAACGAGAATTTTTGGCACATATGGTCAATTGAATGTTTATCCCAACCCTCTCATTTGGCACTAGTTTCAGCCCGAATTGTGCAAGTCAGCTAAAGTCACGAATCGTCCCGAACGTGTAGCCCAAATTGTGAAAATTTCAAACCGCTACTGCTTGCTTGTATGAGTAGGTAGCCATCTGAAACTTGGCATGTATAAAGGCCATTAACATGTCTACATGCATGCACAATCTTATGTCAGCTGATTGCATAACTTGCGAACTATAGGCAATCGAAATTTTTGAAAACAAAAGTTTGTGCGACTTTAGCTCCAAAACGGAATAAAAGCTAAAGCTGAAATAGCCTTCATTCTATTTCACTTATTTGTGTCTACAGATGTATATGTTTTGCAGAGACTCAAAGCTCTTGAGAATGGAGAAAATGAGGTGTCAATTTTGCATTGGAGCCTATGGGAAAATGCATTAAACGCCTACTGCTCCGACGTTCAGCGACCGATAACATCCATCTTTACACTGTAAACGGTAATTACATAGGTACATGCCTGGGGCAAATAACAGCGCAAATAATTGTCCATGTGCAGAGTAATAAAGGAGCAAACTTTTATGTATGGGCTGCAGTGGAAGTTATTCTTAAAAGGTGACTTTCACGAATCGTTCTGAAACTCTGCTAAAATTACAGATAATTCCCATATATTTCTTGGGAAAAAATCCCAGAAATTCTCCTTTCTCCGTTGTCGAGATATTCGAGGGCAAAGTCGTGCAGTTTACGACTTTCAGGGGCTATAACTAGAAAACTAAAGAACGAGAATTTTTGGCACATATGGTCAATTGAATGTTTATCCCAACCCTTTCATTTGGCACTAGTTTCAGCCCGAATTGTGCAAGTCACCTAAGGTCACGAATCGTCCCGAACGTGTAGCCCAAATTGTGAAAATTTCAAACCGCTACTGCTTGCTTGTATGAGTAGGTAGCCATCTGAAACTTGGCATGTGTAAAGGCCATTAACATGTCTACATGCATGCACAATCTTATGTCAACTGATTGCATAACTTGCGAACTATAGGCCATCGAAATTTTTGTAAACAAAAGTTTGTGCGACTTTAGCTCCCAAACGGAATAAAAGCTTAAGCTGAAATAGCCTTCATTCTATTTCACTTATTTGTGTCTACACATGTATATGTTTTGCAGAGACTCAAAGCTCTTGAGAATGGAGAAAATGAGGTGTCAATTTTGCATTGGACCCTATGGGAAAATGCATTAAACGCCTACTGCTCTGACGTTCAGCGACCGATAACATCCATCTTTACACTGTAAACGGTAATTACATAGGTACATGCCTGGGGCAAATAACAGCGCAAATAAGTGTCCATGTGCAGAGTAATAAAGGAGCAAACTTTTATGTATGGGCTGCAGTGGAAGTTATTCTTAAAAGGTGACTTTCACGAATCGTTCTGAAACTCTGCTAAAATTACAGATAATTCCCATATATTTCTTGGGAAAAAATCCCAGAAATTCTCCTTTCTCCGTTGTCAAGATATCCGAGGGCAAAGTCGTGCAGTTTACGACTTTCAGGGGCTATAACTCGAAAACTAAAGAACGAGAATTTTTGGCACATATGGTCAATTGAATGTTTATCCCAACCCTCTCATTTGGCACTAGTTTCAGCCCGAATTGTGCAAGTCAGCTAAAGTCACGAATCGTCCCGAACGTGTAGCCCAAATTGTGAAAATTTCAAACCGCTACTGCTTGCTTGTATGAGTAGGTAGCCATCTGAAACTTGGCATGTATAAAGGCCATTAACATGTCTACATGCATGCACAATCTTATGTCAGCTGATTGCATAACTTGCGAACTATAGGCCATCGAAATTTTTGAAAACAAAAGTTTGTGCGACTTTAGCTCCAAAACGGAATAAAAGCTAAAGCTGAAATAGCCTTCATTCTATTTCACTTATTTGTGTCTACAGATGTATATGTTTTGCAGAGACTCAAAGCTCTTGAGAATGGAGAAAATGAGGTGTCAATTTTGCATTGGAGCCTATGGGAAAATGCATTAAACGCCTACTGCTCCGACGTTCAGCGACCGATAACATCCATCTTTACACTGTAAACGGTAATTACATAGGTACATGCCTGGGGCAAATAACAGCGCAAATAATTGTCCATGTGCAGAGTAATAAAGGAGCAAACTTTTATGTATGGGCTGCAGTGGAAGTTATTCTTAAAAGGTGACTTTCACGAATCGTTCTGAAACTCTGCTAAAATTACAGATAATTCCCATATATTTCTTGGGAAAAAATCCCAGAAATTCTCCTTTCTCCGTTGTCGAGATATTCGAGGGCAAAGTCGTGCAGTTTACGACTTTCAGGGGCTATAACTAGAAAACTAAAGAACGAGAATTTTTGGCACATATGGTCAATTGAATGTTTATCCCAACCCTTTCATTTGGCACTAGTTTCAGCCCGAATTGTGCAAGTCACCTAAGGTCACGAATCGTCCCGAACGTGTAGCCCAAATTGTGAAAATTTCAAACCGCTACTGCTTGCTTGTATGAGTAGGTAGCCATCTGAAACTTGGCATGTGTAAAGGCCATTAACATGTCTACATGCATGCACAATCTTATGTCAACTGATTGCATAACTTGCGAACTATAGGCCATCGAAATTTTTGTAAACAAAAGTTTGTGCGACTTTAGCTCCCAAACGGAATAAAAGCTAAAGCTGAAATAGCCTTCATTCTATTTCACTTATTTGTGTCTACACATGTATATGTTTTGCAGAGACTCAAAGCTCTTGAGAATGGAGAAAATGAGGTGTCAATTTTGCATTGGACCCTATGGGAAAATGCATTAAACGCCTACTGCTCTGACGTTCAGCGACCGATAACATCCATCTTTACACTGTAAACGGTAATTACATAGGTACATGCCTGGGGCAAATAACAGCGCAAATAAGTGTCCATGTGCAGAGTAATAAAGGAGCAAACTTTTATGTATGGGCTGCAGTGGAAGTTATTCTTAAAAGGTGACTTTCACGAATCGTTCTGAAACTCTGCTAAAATTACAGATAATTCCCATATATTTCTTGGGAAAAAATCCCAGAAATTCTCCTTTCTCCGTTGTCGAGATATCCGAGGGTAAAGTCGTGCAGTTTACGACTTTCAGGGGCTATAACTCGAAAACTAAAGAACGAGAATTTTTGGCACATATGGTCAATTGAATGTTTATCCCAACCCTCTCATTTGGCACTAGTTTCAGCCCGAATTGTGCAAGTCACCTAAGGTCACGAATCGTCCCGAACGTGTAGCCCAAATTGTGAAAATTTCAAACCGCTACTGCTTGCTTGTATGAGTAGGTAGCCATCTGAAACTTGGCATGTATAAAGGCCATTAACATGTCTACATGCATGCACAATCTTATGTCAACTGATTGCATAACTTGCGAACTATAGGCCATCGAAATTTGTGTAAACAAAAGTTTGTGCGACTTTAGCTCCCAAACGGAATAAAAGCTAAAGCTGAAATAGCCTTCATTCTATTTCACTTATTTGTGTCTACACATGTATATGTTTTGCAGAGACTCAAAGCTCTTGAGAATGGAGAAAATGAGGTGTCAATTTTGCATTGGACCCTATGGGAAAATGCATTAAACGCCTACTGCTCCGACGTTCAGCGACCGATAACATCCATCTTTACACTGTAAACGGTAATTACATAGGTACATGCCTGGGGCAAATAACAGCGCAAATAATTGTCCATGTGCAGAGTAATAAAGGAGCAAACTTTTATGTATGGGCTGCAGTGGAAGTTATTCTTAAAAGGTGACTTTCACGAATCGTTCTGAAACTCTGCTAAAATTACAGATAATTCCCATATATTTCTTGGGAAAAAATCCCAGAAATTCTCCTTTCTCCGTTGTCGAGATATTCGAGGGCAAAGTCGTGCAGTTTACGACTTTCAGGGGCTATAACTCGAAAACTAAAGAACGAGAATTTTTGGCACATATGGTCAATTGAATGTTTATCCCAACCCCCTCATTTGGCACTAGTTTCAGCCCGAATTGTGCAAGTCACCTAAGGTCACGAATCGTCCCGAACGTGTAGCCCAAATTGTGAAAATTTCAAACCGCTACTGCTTGCTTGTATGAGTAGGTAGCCATCTGAAACTTGGCATGTATAAAGGCCATTAACATGTCTACATGCATGCACAATCTTATGTCAACTGATTGCATAACTTGCGAACTATAGGCCATCGAAATTTTTGTAAACAAAAGTTTGTGCGACTTTAGCTCCCCAACGGAATAAAAGCGAAAGCTGAAATAGCCTTCATTCTATTTCACTTATTTGTGTCTACACATGTATATGTTTTGCAGAGACTCAAAGCTCTTGAGAATGGAGAAAATGAGGTGTCAATTTTGCATTGGAGCCTATGGGAAAATGCATTAAACGCCTACTGCTCCGACGTTCAACGACCGATAACATCCATCTTTACACTGTAAACGGTAATTACATAGGTACATGCCTGGGGCAAATAACAGCGCAAATAATTGCCCATGTGCAGAGTAATAAAGGAGCAAACTTTTATGTATGGGCTGCAGTGGAAGTTATTCTTAAAAGGTGACTTTCACGAATCGTTCTGAAACTCTGCTAAAATTACAGATAATTCCCATATATTTCTTGGGAAAAAATCCCTGAAATTCTCCTTTCTCCGTTGTCGAGATATCCGAGGGTAAAGTCGTGCAGTTTACGACGTTCAGGGGCTAAAACTCGAAAAGTAAAGAACGAGAATTTTTGGCACATATGGTCAATTGAATGTTTATCCCAACCCTTTCATTTGGCACTAGTTTCAGCCCGAATTGTGCAAGTCACCTAAGGTCACGAATCGTCCCGAACGTGTAGCCCAAATTGTGAAAATTTCAAACCGCTACTGCTTGCTTGTATGAGTAGGTAGCCATCTGAAACTTGGCATGTGTAAAGGCCATTAACATGTCTACATGCATGCACAATCTTATGTCAACTAATTGCATAACTTGCGAACTATAGGCCATCGAAATTTTTGAAAACAAAAGTTTGTGCGACTTTAGCTCCAAAACGGAATAAAAGCTAAAGCTGAAATAGCCTTCATTCTATTTCACTTATTTGTGTCTACAGATGTATATGTTTTGCAGAGACTCAAAGCTCTTGAGAATGGAGAAAATGAGGTGTCAATTTTGCATTGGAGCCTAAGGGAAAATGCATTAAACGCCTACTGCTCCGACGTTCAGCGACCGATAACATCCATCTTTACACTGTAAACGGTAATTACATAGGTACATGCCTGGGGCAAATAACAGCACAAATAATTGTCCATGTGCAGAGTAATAAAGGAGCAAACTTTTATGTATGGGCTGCAGTGGAAGTTATTCTTAAAAGGTGACTTTCACGAATCGTTCTGAAACTCTGCTAAAATTACAGATAATTCCCATATATTTCTTGGGAAAAAATCCCAGAAATTCTCCTTTCTCCGTTGTCGAGATATTCGAGGGCAAAGTCGTGCAGTTTATGACTTTCAGGGGCTATAACTAGAAAACTAAAGAACGAGAATTTTTGGCACATATGGTCAATTGAATGTTTATCCCAACCCTTTCATTTGGCACTAGTTTCAGCCCGAATTGTGCAAGTCACCTAAGGTCACGAATCGTCCCGAACGTGTAGCCCAAATTGTGAAAATTTCAAACCGCTACTGCTTGCTTGTATGAGTAGGTAGCCATCTGAAACTTGGCATGTATAAAGGCCATTAACATGTCTACATGCATGCACAATCTTATGTCAACTGATTGCATAACTTGCGAACTATAGGCCATCGAAATTTTTGTAAACAAAAGTTTGTGCGACTTTAGCTCCCAAACGGAATAAAAGCTAAAGCTGAAATAGCCTTCATTCTTTTTCACTTATTTGTGTCTACACATGTATATGTTTTGCAGAGACTCAAAGCTCTTGAGAATGGAGCAAATGAGGTGTCAATTTTGCATTGGACCCTATGGGAAAATGCATTAAACGCCTACTGCTCCGACGTTCAGCGACCGATAACATCCATCTTTACACTGTAAACGGTAATTACATAGGTACATGCCTGGGGCAAATAACAGCGCAAATAATTGTCCATGTGCAGAGTAATAAAGGAGCAAACTTTTATGTATGGGCTGCAGTGGAAGTTATTCTTAAAAGGTGACTTTCACGAATCGTTCTGAAACTCTGCTAAAATTACAGATAATTCCCATATATTTCTTGGGAAAAAATCCCAGAAATTCTCCTTTCTCCGTTGTCGAGATATTCGAGGGCAAAGTCGTGCAGTTTACGACTTTCAGGGGCTATAACTCGAAAATTAAAGAACGAGAATTTTTGGCACATATGGTCAATTGAATGTTTATCCCAACCCTCTCATTTGGCACTAGTTTCAGCCCGAATTGTGCAAGTCACCTAAGGTCACGAATCGTCCTGAACGTGTAGCCCAAATTGTGAAAATTTCAAACCGCTACTGCTTGCTTGTATGAGTAGGTAGCCATCTGAAACTTTGCATGTATAAAGGCCATTAACATGTCTACATGCATGCACAATCTTATGTCAACTGATTGCATAACTTGCGAACTATAGGCCATCGAAATTTTTGTAAACAAAAGTTTGTGCGACTTTAGCTCCCAAACGGAATAAAAGCGAAAGCTAAAATAGCCTTCATTCTATTTCACTTATTTGTGTCTACACATGTATATGTTTTGCAGAGACTCAAAGCTCTTGAGAATGGAGAAAATGAGGTGTCAATTTTGCATTGGACCCTATGGGAAAATGCATTAAACGCCTACTGCTCCGACGTTCAGCGACCGATAACATCCATCTTTACACTGTAAACGGTAATTACATAGGTACATGCCTGGGGCAAATAACAGCGCAAATAATTGTCCATGTGCAGAGTAATAAAGGAGCAAACTTTTATGTATGGGCTGCAGTGGAAGTTATTCTTAAAAGGTGACTTTCACGAATCGTTCTGAAACTCTGCTAAAATTACAGATAATTCCCATATATTTCTTGGGAAAAAATCCCAGAAATTCTCCTTTCTCCGTTGTCGAGATATTCGAGGGCAAAGTCGTGCAGTTTACGACTTTCAGGGGCTATAACTCGAAAACTAAAGAACGAGAATTTTTGGCACATATGGTCAATTGAATGTTTATCCCAACCCTCTCATTTGGCACTAGTTTCAGCCCGAATTGTGCAAGTCACCTATGGTCACGAATCGTCCCGAACGTGTAGCCCAAATTGTGAAAATTTCAAACCGCTACTGCTTGCTTGTATGAGTAGGTAGCCATCTGAAACTTGGCATGTATAAAGGCCATTAACATGTCTACATGCATGCACAATCTTATGTCAACTGATTGCATAACTTGCGAACTATAGGCAATCGAAATTTTTGTAAACAAAAGTTTGTGCGACTTTCGCTCCCAAACGGAATAAAAGCTAAAGCTGAAATAGCCTTCATTCTATTTCACTTATTTGTGTCTACACATGTATATGTTTTGCAGAGACTCAAAGCTCTTGAGAATGGAGAAAATGAGGTGTCAATTTTGCATTGGACCCTATGGGAAAATGCATTAAACGCCTACTGCTCCGACGTTCAGCGACCGATAACATCCATCTTTACACTGTAAACGGTAATTACATAGGTACATGCCTGGGGCAAATAACAGCGCAAATAATTGTCTATGTGCAGAGTAATAAAGGAGCAAACTTTTATGTATGGGCTGCAGTGGAAGTTATTCTTAAAAGGTGACTTTCACGAATCGTTCTGAAACTCTGCTAAAATTACAGATAATTCCCATATATTTCTTGGGAAAAAATCCCAGAAATTCTCCTTTCTCCGTTGTCGAGATATTCGAGGGCAAAGTCGTGCAGTTTACGACTTTCAGGGGCTATAACTCGAAAACTAAAGAACGAGAATTTTTGGCACATATGGTCAATTGAATGTTGATCCGAAACCTCTCATTTGGCACTAGTTTCACCCAGAATCGTGCAAAGCACCTAAGGTCACGAATCGTCCCGAACGTGTAGCCCAGATTGTGAAAATTTCAAACCGCTACTGCTTGCTTGTATGAGTAGGTAGCCATCTGAAACTTGGCATGTATAAAGGCCATTAACATGTCTACATGCATGCACAATTTTATGTCAACTGATTGCATAACTTGCGAACTATAGGCCATCGAAATTTTTGTAAACAAAAGTTTGTGCGACTTTAGCTCCCAAACGGAATAAAAGCTAAAGCTGAAATAGCCTTCATTCTATTTCACTTATTTGTGTCTACACATGTATATGTTTTGCAGAGACTCAAAGCTCTTGAGAATGGAGAAAATGAGGTGTCAATTTTGCATTGGACCCTATGGGAAAATGCATTAAACGCCTACTGCTCCGACGTTCAGCGACCGATAACATCCATTTTTACACTGTAAACGGTAATTACATAGGTACATGCCTGGGGCAAATAACAGCGCAAATAATTGTCCATGTGCAGAGTAATAAAGGAGCAAACTTTTATGTATGGGCTGCAGTGGAAGTTATTCTTAAAAGGTGACTTTCACGAATCGTTCTGAAACTCTGCTAAAATTACAGATAATTCCCATATATTTCTTGGGAAAAAATCCCAGAAATTCTCCTTTCTCCGTTGTCGAGATATTCGAGGGCAAAGTCGTGCAGTTTACGACTTTCAGGGGCTATAACTCGAAAACTAAAGAACGAGAATTTTTGGCACATATGGTCAATTGAATGTTTATCCCAACCCTCTCATTTGGCACTAGTTTCAGCCCGAATTGTGCAAGTCACCTAAGGTCACGAATCGTCCCGAACGTGTAGCCCAAATTGTGAAAATTTCAAACCGCTACTGCTTGCTTGTATGAGTAGGTAGCCATCTGAAACTTGGAATGTATAAAGGCCATTAACATGTCTACATGCATGCACAATTTTATGTCAACTGATTGCATAACTTGCGAACTATAGGCCATCGAAATTTTTGTAAACAAAAGTTTGTGCGACTTTAGCTCCCAAACGGAATAAAAGCGAAAGCTGAAATAGCCTTCATTCTATTTCACTTATTTGTGTCTACACATGTATATGTTTTGCAGAGACTCAAAGCTCTTGAGAATGGAGAAAATGAGGTGTCAATTTTGCATTGGAGCCTATGGGAAAATGCATTAAACGCCTACTGCTCCGACGTTCAGCGACCGATAACATCCATCTTTACACTGTAAACGGTAATTACATAGGTACATGCCTTGGGCAAATAACAGCGCAAATAATTGTCCATGTGCAGAGTAATAAAGGAGCAAACTTTTATGTATGGGCTGCAGTGGAAGTTATTCTTAAAAGGTGACTTTCACGAATCGTTCTGAAACTCTGCTAAAATTACAGATAATTCCCATATATTTCTTGGGAAAAAATCCCAGAAATTCTCCTTTCTCCGTTGTCGAGATATTCGAGGGCAAAGTCGTGCAGTTTACGACTTTCAGGGGCTATAACTCGAAAACTAAAGAACGAGAATTTTTGGCACATATGGTCAATTGAATGTTTATCCCAACCCTCTCATTTGGCACTAGTTTCAGCCCGAATTGTGCAAGTCACCTAAGGTCACGAATCGTCCCGAACGTGTAGCCCAAATTGTGAAAATTTCAAACCGCTACTGCTTGCTTGTATGAGTAGGTAGCCATCTGAAACTTGGCATGTATAAAGGCCATTAACATGTCTACATGCATGCACAATTTTATGTCAACTGATTGCATAACTTGCGAACTATAGGCCATCGAAATTTTTGTAAACAAAAGTTTGTGCGACTTTAGCTCCCAAACGGAATAAAAGCTAAAGCTGAAATAGCCTTCATTCTATTTCACTTATTTGTGTCTACACATGTATGTTTTGCAGAGACTCAAAGCTCTTGAGAATGGAGAAAATGAGGTGTCAATTTTGCATTGGACCCTATGGGAAAATGCATTAAACGCCTACTGCTCCGACGTTCAGCGACCGATAACATCCATCTTTACACTGTAAACGGTAATTACATAGGTACATGCCTGGGGCAAATAACAGCGCAAATAATTGTCCATGTGCAGAGTAATAAAGGAGCAAACTTTTATGTATGGGCTGCAGTGGAAGTTATTCTTAAAAGGTGACTTTCACGAATCGTTCTGAAACTCTGCTAAAATTACAGATAATTCCCATATATTTCTTGGGTAAAAATCCCAGAAATTCTCCTTTCTCCGTTGTCGAGATATTCGAGGGCAAAGTCGTGCAGTTTACGACTTTCAGGGGCTATAACTCGAAAACTAAAGAACGAGAATTTTTGGCACATATGGTCAATTGAATGTTTATCCCAACCCTCTCATTTGGCACTAGTTTCAGCCCGAATTGTGCAAGTCACCTAAGGTCACGAATCGTCCCGAACGTGTAGCCCAAATTGTGAAAATTTCTAACCGCTACTGCTTGCTTGTATGAGTAGGTAGCCATCTGAAACTTGGCATGTATAAAGGCCATTAACATGTCTACATGCATGCACAATCTTATGTCAACTGATTGCATAACTTGCGAACTATAGGCCATCGAAATTTTTGTAAACAAAAGTTTGTGCGACTTTAGCTCCCAAACGGAATAAAAGCTAAAGCTGAAATAGCCTTCATTCTATTTCACTTATTTGTGTCTACACATGTATATGTTTTGCAGAGACTCAAAGCTCTTGAGAATGGAGAAAATGAGGTGTCAATTTTGCATTGGACCCTATGGGAAAATGCATTAAACGCCTACTGCTCCGACGTTCAGCGACCGATAACATCCATCTTTACACTGTAAACGGTAATTACATAGGTACATGCCTGGGGCAAATAACAGCGCAAATAATTGTCCATGTGCAGAGTAATAAAGGAGCAAACTTTTATGTATGGGCTGCAGTGGAAGTTATTCTTAAAAGGTGACTTTCACGAATCGTTCTGAAACTCTGCTAAAATTACAGATAATTCCCATACATTTCTTGGGTAAAAATCCCAGAAATTCTCCTTTCTCCGTTGTCGAGATATTCGAGGGCAAAGTCGTGCAGTTTACGACTTTCAGGGGCTATAACTCGAAAACTAAAGAACGAGAATTTTTGGCACATATGGTCAATTGAATGTTTATCCCAACCCTCTCATTTGGCACTAGTTTCAGCCCGAATTGTGCAAGTCACCTAAGGTCACGAATCGTCCCGAACGTGTAGCCCAAATTGTGAAAATTTCTAACCGCTACTGCTTGCTTGTATGAGTAGGTAGCCATCTGAAACTTGGCATGTATAAAGGCCATTAACATGTCTACATGCATGCATAATCTTATGTCAACTGATTGCATAACTTGCGAACTATAGGCCATCGAAATTTTTGTAAACAAAAGTTTGTGCGACTTTAGCTCCCAAACGGAATAAAAGCTAAAGCTGAAATAGCCTTCATTCTATTTCACTTATTTGTGTCTACACATGTATATGTTTTGCAGAGACTCAAAGCTCTTGAGAATGGAGAAAATGAGGTGTCAATTTTGCATTGGAGCCTATGGGAAAATGCATTAAACGCCTACTGCTCCGACGTTCAGCGACCGATAACATCCATCTTTACACTGTAAACGGTAATTACATAGGTACATGCCTGGGGCAAATAACAGCGCAAATAATTGTCCATGTGCAGAGTAATAAAGGAGCAAACTTTTATGTATGGGCTGCAGTGGAAGTTATTCTTAAAAGGTGACTTTCACGAATCGTTCTGAAACTCTGCTAAAATTACAGATAATTCCCATATATTTCTTGGGAAAAAATCCCAGAAATTCTCCTTTCTCCGTTGTCGAGATATTCGAGGGCAAAGTCGTGCAGTTTACGACTTTCAGGGGCTATAACTCGAAAACTAAAGAACGAGAATTTTTGGCACATATGGTCAATTGAATGTTTATCCCAACCCTCTCATTTGGCACTAGTTTCAGCCCGAATTGTGCAAGTCACCTAAGGTCACGAATCGTCCCGAACGTGTAGCCCAAATTGTGAAAATTTCTAACCGCTACTGCTTGCTTGTATGAGTAGGTAGCCATCTGAAACTTGGCATGTATAAAGGCCATTAACATGTCTACATGCATGCACAATCTTATGTCAACTGATTGCATAACTTGCGAACTATAGGCCATCGAAATTTTTGTAAACAAAAGTTTGTGCGACTTTAGCTCCCAAACGGAATAAAAGCTAAAGCTGAAATAGCCTTCATTCTATTTCACTTATTTGTGTCTACACATGTATATGTTTTGCAGAGACTCAAAGCTCTTGAGAATGGAGAAAATGAGGTGTCAATTTTGCATTGGACCCTATGGGAAAATGCATTAAACGCCTACTGCTCCGACGTTCAGCGACCGATAACATCCATCTTTACACTGTAAACGGTAATTACATAGGTACATGCCTGGGGCAAATAACAGCGCAAATAATTGTCCATGTGCAGAGTAATAAAGGAGCAAACTTTTATGTATGGGCTGCAGTGGAAGTTATTCTTAAAAGGTGACTTTCACGAATCGTTCTGAAACTCTGCTAAAATTACAAATAATTCCCATATATTTCTTGGGAAAAAATCCCAGAAATTCTCCTTTCTCCGTTGTCGAGATATTCGAGGGCAAAGTCGTGCAGTTTACGACTTTCAGGGGCTATAACTCGAAAACTAAAGAACGAGAATATTTGGCACATATGGTCAATTGAATGTTTATCCCAACCCTCTCATTTGGCACTAGTTTCAGCCCGAATTGTGCAAGTCACCTAAGGTCACGAATCGTCCCGAACGTGTAGCCCAAATTGTGAAAATTTCAAACCGCTACTGCTTGCTTGTATGAGTAGGTAGCCATCTGAAACTTGGCATGTATAAAGGCCATTAACATGTCTACATGCATGCACAATCTTATGTCAACTGATTGCATAACTTGCGAACTATAGGCCATCGAAATTTTTGTAAACAAAAGTTTGTGCGACTTTAGCTCCAAAACGGAATAAAAGATAAAGCTGAAATAGCCTTCATTCTATTTCACTTATTTGTGTCTACACATGTATATGTTTTGCAGAGACTCAAAGCTCTTGAGAATGGAGAAAATGAGGTGTCAATTTTGCATTGAACCCTATGGGAAAATGCATTAAACGCCTACTGCTCCGACGTTCAGCGACCGATAACATCCATCTTTACACTGTAAACGGTAATTACATAGGTACATGCCTGGGGCAAATAACAGCGCAAATAATTGTCCATGTGCAGAGTAATAAAGGAGCAAACTTTTATGTATGGGCTGCAGTGGAAGTTATTCTTAAAAGGTGACTTTCACGAATCGTTCTGAAACTCTGCTAAAATTACAGATAATTCCCATATATTTCTTGGGAAAAAATCCCAGAAATTCTCCTTTCTCCGTTGTCGAGATATCCGAGGGCAAAGTCATGCAGTTTACGACTGTCAGGGGCTATAACTCGAAAACTAAAGAACGAGAATTTTTGGCACATATGGTCAATTGAATGTTTATCCCAACCCTCTCATTTGGCACTAGTTTCAGCCCGAATTGTGCAAGTCAGCTAAGGTCACGAATCGTCCCGAACGTGTAGCCCAAATTGTGAAAATTTCAAACCGCTACTGCTTGCTTGCATGAGTAGGTAGCCATCTGAAACTTGGCATGTATAAAGGCCATTAACATGTCTACATGCATGCACAATCTTATGTCAGCTGATTGCATAACTTGCGAACTATAGGCTATCGAAATTTTTGTAAACAAAAGTTTGTGCGATTTTAGCTCCAAAACGGAATAAAAGCTAAAGCTGAAATAGCCTTCATTCTATTTCACTTATTTGTGTCTACACATGTATATGTTTTGCAGAGACTCAAAGCTCTTGAGAATGGAGAAAATGAGGTGTCAATTTTGCATTGGACCCTATGGGAAAATGCATTAAACGCCTACTGCTCCGACGTTCAGCGACCGATAACATCCATCTTTACACTGTAAACGGTAATTACATAGGTACATGCCTGGGGCAAATAACAGCGCAAATAATTGTCCATGTGCAGAGTAATAAAGGAGCAAACTTTTATGTATGGGCTGCAGTGGAAGTAATTCTTAAAAGGTGACTTTCACGAATCGTTCTGAAACTCTGCTAAAATTACAGATAATTCCCATATATTTCTTGGGAAAAAATCCCAGAAATTCTCCTTTCTCCGTTGTCGAGATATTCGAGGGCAAAGTCGTGCAGTTTACGACTTTCAGGGGCTATAACTCGAAAACTAAAGAACGAGAATTTTTGGCACATATGGTCAATTGAATGTTTATCCCAACCCTCTCATTTGGCACTAGTTTCAGCCCGAATTGTGCAAGTCACCTAAGGTCACGAATCGTCCCGAACGTGTAGCCCAAATTGTGAAAATTTCAAACCGCTACTGCTTGCTTGTATGAGTAGGTAGCCATCTGAAACTTGGCATGTATAAAGGCCATTAACATGTCTACATGCATGCACAATCTTATGTCAACTGATTGCATAACTTGCGAACTATAGGCCATCGAAATTTTTGTAAACAAAAGTTTGTGCGACTTTAGCTCCCAAACGGAATAAAAGCTAAAGCTGAAATAGCCTTCATTCTATTTCACTTATTTGTGTCTACACATGTATATGTTTTGCAGAGACTCAAAGCTCTTGAGAATGGAGAAAATGAGGTGTCAATTTTGCATTGGACCCTATGGGAAAATGCATTAAACGCCTACTGCTCCGACGTTCAGCGACCGATAACATCCATCTTTACACTGTAAACGGTAATTACATAGGTACATGCCTGGGGCAAATAACAGCGCAAATAATTGTCCATGTGCAGAGTAATAAAGGAGCAAACTTTTATGTATGGGCTGCAGTGGAAGTTATTCTTAAAAGGTGACTTTCACGAATCGTTCTGAAACTCTGCTAAAATTACAGATAATTCCCATACATTTCTTGGGTAAAAATCCCAGAAATTCTCCTTTCTCCGTTGTCGAGATATTCGAGGGCAAAGTCGTGCAGTTTACGACTTTCAGGGGCTATAACTCGAAAACTAAAGAACGAGAATTTTTGGCACATATGGTCAATTGAATGTTTATCCCAACCCTCTCATTTGGCACTAGTTTCAGCCCGAATTGTGCAAGTCACCTAAGGTCACGAATCGTCCCGAACGTGTAGCCCAAATTGTGAAAATTTCTAACCGCTACTGCTTGCTTGTATGAGTAGGTAGCCATCTGAAACTTGGCATGTATAAAGGCCATTAACATGTCTACATGCATGCATAATCTTATGTCAACTGATTGCATAACTTGCGAACTATAGGCCATCGAAATTTTTGTAAACAAAAGTTTGTGCGACTTTAGCTCCAAAACGGAATAAAAGCTAAAGCTGAAATAGCCTTCATTCTATTTCACTTATTTGTGTCTACACATGTATATGTTTTGCAGAGACTCAAAGCTCTTGAGAATGGAGAAAATGAGGTGTCAATTTTGCATTGGAGCCTATGGGAAAATGCATTAAACGCCTACTGCTCCGACGTTCAGCGACCGATAACATCCATCTTTACACTGTAAACGGTAATTACATAGGTACATGCCTGGGGCAAATAACAGCACAAATAATTGTCCATGTGCAGAGTAATAAAGGAGCAAACTTTTATGTATGGGCTGCAGTGGAAGTTATTCTTAAAAGGTGACTTTCACGAATCGTTCTGAAACTCTGCTAAAATTACAGATAATTCCCATATATTTCTTGGGAAAAAATCCCTGAAATTCTCCTTTCTCCGTTGTCGAGATATCCGAGGGTAAAGTCGTGCAGTTTACGACGTTCAGGGGCTAAAACTCGAAAAGTAAAGAACGAGAATTTTTGGCACATATGGTCAATTGAATGTTTATCCCAACCCTTTCATTTGGCACTAGTTTCAGCCCGAATTGTGCAAGTCACCTAAGGTCACGAATCGTCCCGAACGTGTAGCCCAAATTGTGAAAATTTCAAACCGCTACTGCTTGCTTGTATGAGTAGGTAGCCATCTGAAACTTGGCATGTGTAAAGGCCATTAACATGTCTACATGCATGCACAATCTTATGTCAACTAATTGCATAACTTGCGAACTATAGGCCATCGAAATTTTTGAAAACAAAAGTTTGTGCGACTTTAGCTCCAAAACGGAATAAAAGCTAAAGCTGAAATAGCCTTCATTCTATTTCACTTATTTGTGTCTACAGATGTATATGTTTTGCAGAGACTCAAAGCTCTTGAGAATGGAGAAAATGAGGTGTCAATTTTGCATTGGAGCCTATGGGAAAATGCATTAAACGCCTACTGCTCCGACGTTCAGCGACCGATAACATCCATCTTTACACTGTAAACGGTAATTACATAGGTACATGCCTGGGGCAAATAACAGCACAAATAATTGTCCATGTGCAGAGTAATAAAGGAGCAAACTTTTATGTATGGGCTGCAGTGGAAGTTATTCTTAAAAGGTGACTTTCACGAATCGTTCTGAAACTCTGCTAAAATTACAGATAATTCCCATATATTCCTTGGGAAAAAATCCCAGAAATTCTCCTTTCTCCGTTGTCGAGATATTCGAGGGCAAAGTCGTGCAGTTTATGACTTTCAGGGGCTATAACTAGAAAACTAAAGAACGAGAATTTTTGGCACATATGGTCAATTGAATGTTTATCCCAACCCTTTCATTTGGCACTAGTTTCAGCCCGAATTGTGCAAGTCACCTAAGGTCACGAATCGTCCCGAACGTGTAGCCCAAATTGTGAAAATTTCAAACCGCTACTGCTTGCTTGTATGAGTAGGTAGCCATCTGAAACTTGGCATGTATAAAGGCCATTAACATGTCTACATGCATGCACAATCTTATGTCAACTGATTGCATAACTTGCGAACTATAGGCCATCGAAATTTTTGTAAACAAAAGTTTGTGCGACTTTAGCTCCCAAACGGAATAAAAGCTAAAGCTGAAATAGCCTTCATTCTTTTTCACTTATTTGTGTCTACACATGTATATGTTTTGCAGAGACTCAAAGCTCTTGAGAATTGAGCAAATGAGGTGTCAATTTTGCATTGGACCCTATGGGAAAATGCATTAAACGCCTACTGCTCCGACGTTCAGCGACCGATAACATCCATCTTTACACTGTAAACGGTAATTACATAGGTACATGCCTGGGGCAAATAACAGCGCAAATAATTGTCCATGTGCAGAGTAATAAAGGAGCAAACTTTTATGTATGGGCTGCAGTGGAAGTTATTCTTAAAAGGTGACTTTCACGAATCGTTCTGAAACTCTGCTAAAATTACAGATAATTCCCATATATTTCTTGGGAAAAAATCCCAGAAATTCTCCTTTCTCCGTTGTCGAGATATTCGAGGGCAAAGTCGTGCAGTTTACGACTTTCAGGGGCTATAACTCGAAAATTAAAGAACGAGAATTTTTGGCACATATGGTCAATTGAATGTTTATCCCAACCCTCTCATTTGGCACTAGTTTCAGCCCGAATTGTGCAAGTCACCTAAGGTCACGAATCGTCCTGAACGTGTAGCCCAAATTGTGAAAATTTCAAACCGCTACTGCTTGCTTGTATGAGTAGGTAGCCATCTGAAACTTTGCATGTATAAAGGCCATTAACATGTCTACATGCATGCACAATCTTATGTCAACTGATTGCATAACTTGCGAACTATAGGCCATCGAAATTTTTGTAAACAAAAGTTTGTGCGACTTTAGCTCCCAAACGGAATAAAAGCGAAAGCTAAAATAGCCTTCATTCTATTTCACTTATTTGTGTCTACACATGTATATGTTTTGCAGAGACTCAAAGCTCTTGAGAATGGAGAAAATGAGGTGTCAATTTTGCATTGGACCCTATGGGAAAATGCATTAAACGCCTACTGCTCCGACGTTCAGCGACCGATAACATCCATCTTTACACTGTAAACGGTAATTACATAGGTACATGCCTGGGGCAAATAACAGCGCAAATAATTGTCCATGTGCAGAGTAATAAAGGAGCAAACTTTTATGTATGGGCTGCAGTGGAAGTTATTCTTAAAAGGTGACTTTCACGAATCGTTCTGAAACTCTGCTAAAATTACAGATAATTCCCATATATTTCTTGGGAAAAAATCCCAGAAATTCTCCTTTCTCCGTTGTCGAGATATTCGAGGGCAAAGTCGTGCAGTTTACGACTTTCAGGGGCTATAACTCGAAAACTAAAGAACGAGAATTTTTGGCACATATGGTCAATTGAATGTTTATCCCAACCCTCTCATTTGGCACTAGTTTCAGCCCGAATTGTGCAAGTCACCTATGGTCACGAATCGTCCTGAACGTGTAGCCCAAATTGTGAAAATTTCAAACCGCTACTGCTTGCTTGTATGAGTAGGTAGCCATCTGAAACTTGGCATGTATAAAGGCCATTAACATGTCTACATGCATGCACAATCTTATGTCAACTGATTGCATAACTTGCGAACTATAGGCAATCGAAATTTTTGTAAACAAAAGTTTGTGCGACTTTCGCTCCCAAACGGAATAAAAGCTAAAGCTGAAATAGCCTTCATTCTATTTCACTTATTTGTGTCTACACATGTATATGTTTTGCAGAGACTCAAAGCTCTTGAGAATGGAGAAAATGAGGTGTCAATTTTGCATTGGACCCTATGGGAAAATGCATTAAACGCCTACTGCTCCGACGTTCAGCGACCGATAACATCCATCTTTACACTGTAAACGGTAATTACATAGGTACATGCCTGGGGCAAATAACAGCGCAAATAATTGTCTATGTGCAGAGTAATAAAGGAGCAAACTTTTATGTATGGGCTGCAGTGGAAGTTATTCTTAAAAGGTGACTTTCACGAATCGTTCTGAAACTCTGCTAAAATTACAGATAATTCCCATATATTTCTTGGGAAAAAATCCCAGAAATTCTCCTTTCTCCGTTGTCGAGATATTCGAGGGCAAAGTCGTGCAGTTTACGACTTTCAGGGGCTATAACTCGAAAACTAAAGAACGAGAATTTTTGGCACATATGGTCAATTGAATGTTGATCCGAAACCTCTCATTTGGCACTAGTTTCACCCAGAATCGTGCAAAGCACCTAAGGTCACGAATCGTCCCGAACGTGTAGCCCAGATTGTGAAAATTTCAAACCGCTACTGCTTGCTTGTATGAGTAGGTAGCCATCTGAAACTTGGCATGTATAAAGGCCATTAACATGTCTACATGCATGCACAATCTTATGTCAACTGATTGCATAACTTGCGAACTATAGGCCATCGAAATTTTTGTAAACAAAAGTTTGTGCGACTTTAGCTCCCAAACGGAATAAAAGCTAAAGCTGAAATAGCCTTCATTCTATTTCACTTATTTGTGTCTACACATGTATATGTTTTGCAGAGACTCAAAGCTCTTGAGAATGGAGAAAATGAGGTGTCAATTTTGCATTGGACCCTATGGGAAAATGCATTAAACGCCTACTGCTCCGACGTTCAGCGACCGATAACATCCATCTTTACACTGTAAACGGTAATTACATAGGTACATGCCTGGGGCAAATAACAGCGCAAATAATTGTCCATGTGCAGAGTAATAAAGGAGCAAACTTTTATGTATGGGCTGCAGTGGAAGTTATTCTTAAAAGGTGACTTTCACGAATCGTTCTGAAACTCTGCTAAAATTACAGATAATTCCCATATATTTCTTGGGAAAAAATCCCAGAAATTCTCCTTTCTCCGTTGTCGAGATATTCGAGGGCAAAGTCGTGCAGTTTACGACTTTCAGGGGCTATAACTCGAAAACTAAAGAACGAGAATTTTTGGCACATATGGTCAATTGAATGTTTATCCCAACCCTCTCATTTGGCACTAGTTTCAGCCCGAATTGTGCAAGTCACCTAAGGTCACGAATCGTCCCGAACGTGTAGCCCAAATTGTGAAAATTTCAAACCGCTACTGCTTGCTTGTATGAGTAGGTAGCCATCTGAAACTTGGAATGTATAAAGGCCATTAACATGTCTACATGCATGCACAATTTTATGTCAACTGATTGCATAACTTGCGAACTATAGGCCATCGAAATTTTTGTAAACAAAAGTTTGTGCGACTTTAGCTCCCAAACGGAATAAAAGCGAAAGCTGAAATAGCCTTCATTCTATTTCACTTATTTGTGTCTACACATGTATATGTTTTGCAGAGACTCAAAGCTCTTGAGAATGGAGAAAATGAGGTGTCAATTTTGCATTGGAGCCTATGGGAAAATGCATTAAACGCCTACTGCTCCGACGTTCAGCGACCGATAACATCCATCTTTACACTGTAAACGGTAATTACATAGGTACATGCCTTGGGCAAATAACAGCGCAAATAATTGTCCATGTGCAGAGTAATAAAGGAGCAAACTTTTATGTATGGGCTGCAGTGGAAGTTATTCTTAAAAGGTGACTTTCACGAATCGTTCTGAAACTCTGCTAAAATTACAGATAATTCCCATATATTTCTTGGGAAAAAATCCCAGAAATTCTCCTTTCTCCGTTGTCGAGATATTCGAGGGCAAAGTCGTGCAGTTTACGACTTTCAGGGGCTATAACTCGAAAACTAAAGAACGAGAATTTTTGGCACATATGGTCAATTGAATGTTTATCCCAACCCTCTCATTTGGCACTAGTTTCAGCCCGAATTGTGCAAGTCACCTAAGGTCACGAATCGTCCCGAACGTGTAGCCCAAATTGTGAAAATTTCAAACCGCTACTGCTTGCTTGTATGAGTAGGTAGCCATCTGAAACTTTGCATGTATAAAGGCCATTAACATGTCTACATGCATGCACAATTTTATGTCAACTGATTGCATAACTTGCGAACTATAGGCCATCGAAATTTTTGTAAACAAAAGTTTGTGCGACTTTAGCTCCCAAACGGAATAAAAGCTAAAGCTGAAATAGCCTTCATTCTATTTCACTTATTTGTGTCTACACATGTATGTTTTGCAGAGACTCAAAGCTCTTGAGAATGGAGAAAATGAGGTGTCAATTTTGCATTGGACCCTATGGGAAAATGCATTAAACGCCTACTGCTCCGACGTTCAGCGACCGATAACATCCATCTTTACACTGTAAACGGTAATTACATAGGTACATGCCTGGGGCAAATAACAGCGCAAATAATTGTCCATGTGCAGAGTAATAAAGGAGCAAACTTTTATGTATGGGCTGCAGTGGAAGTTATTCTTAAAAGGTGACTTTCACGAATCGTTCTGAAACTCTGCTAAAATTACAGATAATTCCCATATATTTCTTGGGTAAAAATCCCAGAAATTCTCCTTTCTCCGTTGTCGAGATATTCGAGGGCAAAGTCGTGCAGTTTACGACTTTCAGGGGCTATAACTCGAAAACTAAAGAACGAGAATTTTTGGCACATATGGTCAATTGAATGTTTATCCCAACCCTCTCATTTGGCACTAGTTTCAGCCCGAATTGTGCAAGTCACCTAAGGTCACGAATCGTCCCGAACGTGTAGCCCAAATTGTGAAAATTTCTAACCGCTACTGCTTGCTTGTATGAGTAGGTAGCCATCTGAAACTTGGCATGTATAAAGGCCATTAACATGTCTACATGCATGCACAATCTTATGTCAACTGATTGCATAACTTGCGAACTATAGGCCATCGAAATTTTTGTAAACAAAAGTTTGTGCGACTTTAGCTCCCAAACGGAATAAAAGCTAAAGCTGAAATAGCCTTCATTCTATTTCACTTATTTGTGTCTACACATGTATATGTTTTGCAGAGACTCAAAGCTCTTGAGAATGGAGAAAATGAGGTGTCAATTTTGCATTGGACCCTATGGGAAAATGCATTAAACGCCTACTGCTCCGACGTTCAGCGACCGATAACATCCATCTTTACACTGTAAACGGTAATTACATAGGTACATGCCTGGGGCAAATAACAGCGCAAATAATTGTCCATGTGCAGAGTAATAAAGGAGCAAACTTTTATGTATGGGCTGCAGTGGAAGTTATTCTTAAAAGGTGACTTTCACGAATCGTTCTGAAACTCTGCTAAAATTACAGATAATTCCCATACATTTCTTGGGTAAAAATCCCAGAAATTCTCCTTTCTCCGTTGTCGAGATATTCGAGGGCAAAGTCGTGCAGTTTACGACTTTCAGGGGCTATAACTCGAAAACTAAAGAACGAGAATTTTTGGCACATATGGTCAATTGAATGTTTATCCCAACCCTCTCATTTGGCACTAGTTTCAGCCCGAATTGTGCAAGTCACCTAAGGTCACGAATCGTCCCGAACGTGTAGCCCAAATTGTGAAAATTTCTAACCGCTACTGCTTGCTTGTATGAGTAGGTAGCCATCTGAAACTTGGCATGTATAAAGGCCATTAACATGTCTACATGCATGCATAATCTTATGTCAACTGATTGCATAACTTGCGAACTATAGGCCATCGAAATTTTTGTAAACAAAAGTTTGTGCGACTTTAGCTCCAAAACGGAATAAAAGCTAAAGCTGAAATAGCCTTCATTCTATTTCACTTATTTGTGTCTACACATGTATATGTTTTGCAGAGACTCAAAGCTCTTGAGAATGGAGAAAATGAGGTGTCAATTTTGCATTGGAGCCTATGGGAAAATGCATTAAACGCCTACTGCTCCGACGTTCAGCGACCGATAACATCCATCTTTACACTGTAAACGGTAATTACATAGGTACATGCCTGGGGCAAATAACAGCGCAAATAATTGTCCATGTGCAGAGTAATAAAGGAGCAAACTTTTATGTATGGGCTGCAGTGGAAGTTATTCTTAAAAGGTGACTTTCACGAATCGTTCTGAAACTCTGCTAAAATTACAGATAATTCCCATATATTTCTTGGGAAAAAATCCCAGAAATTCTCCTTTCTCCGTTGTCGAGATATTCGAGGGCAAAGTCGTGCAGTTTACGACTTTCAGGGGCTATAACTCGAAAACTAAAGAACGAGAATTTTTGGCACATATGGTCAATTGAATGTTTATCCCAACCCTCTCATTTGGCACTAGTTTCAGCCCGAATTGTGCAAGTCACCTAAGGTCACGAATCGTCCCGAACGTGTAGCCCAAATTGTGAAAATTTCTAACCGCTACTGCTTGCTTGTATGAGTAGGTAGCCATCTGAAACTTGGCATGTATAAAGGCCATTAACATGTCTACATGCATGCACAATCTTATGTCAACTGATTGCATAACTTGCGAACTATAGGCCATCGAAATTTTTGTAAACAAAAGTTTGTGCGACTTTAGCTCCCAAACGGAATAAAAGCTAAAGCTGAAATAGCCTTCATTCTATTTCACTTATTTGTGTCTACACATGTATATGTTTTGCAGAGACTCAAAGCTCTTGAGAATGGAGAAAATGAGGTGTCAATTTTGCATTGGACCCTATGGGAAAATGCATTAAACGCCTACTGCTCCGACGTTCAGCGACCGATAACATCCATCTTTACACTGTAAACGGTAATTACATAGGTACATGCCTGGGGCAAATAACAGCGCAAATAATTGTCCATGTGCAGAGTAATAAAGGAGCAAACTTTTATGTATGGGCTGCAGTGGAAGTTATTCTTAAAAGGTGACTTTCACGAATCGTTCTGAAACTCTGCTAAAATTACAAATAATTCCCATATATTTCTTGGGAAAAAATCCCAGAAATTCTCCTTTCTCCGTTGTCGAGATATTCGAGGGCAAAGTCGTGCAGTTTACGACTTTCAGGGGCTATAACTCGAAAACTAAAGAACGAGAATATTTGGCACATATGGTCAATTGAATGTTTATCCCAACCCTCTCATTTGGCACTAGTTTCAGCCCGAATTGTGCAAGTCACCTAAGGTCACGAATCGTCCCGAACGTGTAGCCCAAATTGTGAAAATTTCAAACCGCTACTGCTTGCTTGTATGAGTAGGTAGCCATCTGAAACTTGGCATGTATAAAGGCCATTAACATGTCTACATGCATGCACAATCTTATGTCAACTGATTGCATAACTTGCGAACTATAGGCCATCGAAATTTTTGTAAACAAAAGTTTGTGCGACTTTAGCTCCAAAACGGAATAAAAGCTAAAGCTGAAATAGCCTTCATTCTATTTCACTTATTTGTGTCTACACATGTATATGTTTTGCAGAGACTCAAAGCTCTTGAGAATGGAGAAAATGAGGTGTCAATTTTGCATTGAACCCTATGGGAAAATGCATTAAACGCCTACTGCTCCGACGTTCAGCGACCGATAACATCCATCTTTACACTGTAAACGGTAATTACATAGGTACATGCCTGGGGCAAATAACAGCGCAAATAATTGTCCATGTGCAGAGTAATAAAGGAGCAAACTTTTATGTATGGGCTGCAGTGGAAGTTATTCTTAAAAGGTGACTTTCACGAATCGTTCTGAAACTCTGCTAAAATTACAGATAATTCCCATATATTTCTTGGGAAAAAATCCCAGAAATTCTCCTTTCTCCGTTGTCGAGATATCCGAGGGCAAAGTCATGCAGTTTACGACTGTCAGGGGCTATAACTCGAAAACTAAAGAACGAGAATTTTTGGCACATATGGTCAATTGAATGTTTATCCCAACCCTCTCATTTGGCACTAGTTTCAGCCCGAATTGTGCAAGTCAGCTAAGGTCACGAATCGTCCCGAACGTGTAGCCCAAATTGTGAAAATTTCAAACCGCTACTGCTTGCTTGCATGAGTAAGTAGCCATCTGAAACTTGGCATGTATAAAGGCCATTAACATGTCTACATGCATGCACAATCTTATGTCAGCTGATTGCATAACTTGTGAACTATAGGCTATCGAAATTTTTGTAAACAAAAGTTTGTGCGATTTTAGCTCCAAAACGGAATAAAAGCTAAAGCTGAAATAGCCTTCATTCTATTTCACTTATTTGTGTCTACACATGTATATGTTTTGCAGAGACTCAAAGCTCTTGAGAATGGAGAAAATGAGGTGTCAATTTTGCATTGGACCCTATGGGAAAATGCATTAAACGCCTACTGCTCCGACGTTCAGCGACCGATAACATCCATCTTTACACTGTAAACGGTAATTACATAGGTACATGCCTGGGGCAAATAACAGCGCAAATAATTGTCCATGTGCAGAGTAATAAAGGAGCAAACTTTTATGTATGGGCTGCAGTGGAAGTAATTCTTAAAAGGTGACTTTCACGAATCGTTCTGAAACTCTGCTAAAATTACAGATAATTCCCATATATTTCTTGGGAAAAAATCCCAGAAATTCTCCTTTCTCCGTTGTCGAGATATTCGAGGGCAAAGTCGTGCAGTTTACGACTTTCAGGGGCTATAACTCGAAAACTAAAGAACGAGAATTTTTGGCACATATGGTCAATTGAATGTTTATCCCAACCCTTTCATTTGGCACTAGTTTCAGCCCGAATTGTGCAAGTCACCTAAGGTCACGTATCGTCCCGAACGTGTAGCCCAAATTGTGAAAATTTCAAACCGCTACTGCTTGCTTGTATGAGTAGGTAGCCATCTGAAACTTGGCATGTATAAAGGCCATTAACATGTCTACATGCATGCACAATCTTATGTCAACTGATTGCATAACTTGCGAACTATAGGCCATCGAAATTTTTGTAAACAAAAGTTTGTGCGACTTTAGCTCCCAAACGGAATAAAAGCTAAAGCTGAAATAGCCTTCATTCTATTTCACTTATTTGTGTCTACACATGTATATGTTTTGCAGAGACTCAAAGCTCTTGAGAATGGAGAAAATGAGGTGTCAATTTTGCATTGGAGCCTATGGGAAAATGCATAAAACGCCTACTGCTCCGACGTTGCGCGACTGATAACATCCATCTTTACACTGTAAACGGTAATTACATAGGTACATGCCTGGGACAAATAACAGCGCAAATAATTGTCCATGTGCAGAGTAATAAAGGAGCAAACTTTTATGTATGGGCTGCAGTGGAGGAAGTTATTCTTAAAATGTGACTTTCACGAATCGTTCTGAAACTCTGCTAAAATAACAGATAATTCCCATATATTTCTTGGGTAAAAATCCAAGAAATTCTCCTTTCTCCGTTGTCGAGATATCCGAGGGCAAAGTCGTGCAGTTTACGACTTTCAGGGGCTATAACTCGAAAACTAAAGAACGAGAATTTTTGGCACATATGGTCAATTGAATGTTTATCCCAACCCTCTCATTTGGCACTAGTTTCAGCCCGAATTGTGCCAGTCACCTAAGGTCACGAATTGTCCCGAACGTGTAGCCCAAATTGTGAAAATTTCAAACCGCTACTGCTTGCTTGTATGAGTAGGTAGCCATCTGAAACTTGGCATGTATAAAGTCCATTAACATGTCTACATGCATGCACAATCTTATGTCAACTGATTGCATAACTTGCGAACTATAGGCCATCGAAATTTTTGTAAACAAAAGTTTGTGCGACTTTAGCTCCCAAAAGGAATAAAAGCTAAAGCTGAAATAGCCTTCATTCTATTTCACTTATTTGTGTCTACACATGTATATGTTTTGCAGAGACTCAAAGCTCTTGAGAATGGAGAAAATGAGGTGTCAATTTTGCATTGGACCCTATGGGAAAATGCATTAAACGCCTACTACTCTGACGTTCAGCGACCGATAACATCCATCTTTACACTGTAAACGGTAATTACATAGGTACATGCCTGGGGCAAATAACAGCGCAAATAATTGTCCATGTGCAGAGTAATAAAGGAGCAAACTTTTATGTATGGGCTGCAGTGGAAGTTATTCTTAAAAGGTGACTTTCACGAATCGTTCTGAAACTCTGCTAAAATTACAGATAATTCCCATATATTTCTTGGGAAAAAATCCCAGAAATTCTCCTTTCTCCGTTGTCGAGATATCCGAGGGTAAAGTCGTGCAGTTTACGACTTTCAGGGGCTATAACTCGAAAACTAAAGAACGAGAATTTTTGGCACATATGGTCAATTGAATGTTTATCCCAACCCTCTCATTTGGCACTAGTTTCAGCCCGAATTGTGCAAGTCACCTAAGGTCACGAATCGTCCCGAACTTGTAGCCCAAATTGTGAAAATTTCTAACCGCTACTGCTTGCTTGTATGAGTAGGTAGCCATCTGAAACTTGGCATGTATAAAGGCCATTAACATGTCTACATGCATGCACAATCTTATGTCAACTGATTGCATAACTTGCGAACTATAGGCCATCGAAATTTTTGTAAACAAAAGTTTGTGCGACTTTAGCTCCCAAACGGAATAAAAGCTAAAGCTGAAATAGCCTTCATTCTATTTCACTTATTTGTGTCTACACATGTATATGTTTTGCAGAGACTCAAAGCTCTTGAGAATGGAGAAAATGAGGTGTCAATTTTGCATTGGACCCTATGGGAAAATGCATTAAACGCCTACTGCTCTGACGTTCAGCGACCGATAACATCCATCTTTACACTGTAAACGGTAATTACATAGGTACATGCCTGGGGCAAATAACAGCACAAATAATTGTCCATGTGCAGAGTAATAAAGGAGCAAACTTTTATGTATGGGCTGCAGTGGAAGTTATTCTTAAAAGGTGACTTTCACGAATCGTTCTGAAACTCTGCTAAAATTACAGATAATTCCCATATATTTCTTGGGAAAAAATCCCAGAAATTCTCCTTTCTCCGTTGTCGAGATATCCGAGGGTAAAGTCGTGCAGTTTACGACTTTCAGGGGCTATAACTCGAAAACTAAAGAACGAGAATTTTTGGCACATATGGTCAATTGAATGTTTATCCCAACCCTCTCATTTGGCACTAGTTTCAGCCCGAATTGTGCAAGTCACCTAAGGTCACGAATCGTCCCGAACGTGTAGCCCAAATTGTGAAAATTTCTAACCGCTACTGCTTGCTTGTATGAGTAGGTAGCCATCTGAAACTTGGCATGTATAAAGGCCATTAACATGTCTACATGCATGCACAATCTTATGTCAACTGATTGCATAACTTGCGAACTATAGGCCATCGAAATTTTTGTAAACAAAAGTTTGTGCGACTTTAGCTCCCAAACGGAATAAAAGCTAAAGCTGAAATAGCCTTCATTCTATTTCACTTATTTGTGTCTACACATGTATATGTTTTGCAGAGACTCAAAGCTCTTGAGAATGGAGAAAATGAGGTGTCAATTTTGCATTGGACCCTATGGGAAAATGCATTAAACGCCTACTGCTCCGACGTTCAGCGACCGATAACATCCATTTTTACACTGTAAACGGTAATTACATAGGTACATGCCTGGGGCAAATAACAGCGCAAATAATTGTCCATGTGCAGAGTAATAAAGGAGCAAACTTTTATGTATGGGCTGCAGTGGAAGTTATTCTTAAAAGGTGACTTTCACGAATCGTTCTGAAACTCTGCTAAAATTACAGATAATTCCCATATATTTCTTGGGAAAAAATCCCAGAAATTCTCCTTTCTCCGTTGTCGAGATATTCGAGGGCAAAGTTGTGCAGTTTGCGACTTTCAGGGGCTATAACTCGAAAACTAAAGAACGAGAATTTTTGGCACATATGGTCAATTGAATGTTTATCCCAACCCTCTCATTTGGCACTAGTTTCACCCAGAATCGTGCAAAGCACCTAAGGTCACGAATCGTCCCGAACGTGTAGCCCAGATTGTGAAAATTTCAAACCGCTACTGCTTGCTTGTATGAGTAGGTAGCCATCTGAAACTTGGCATGTATAAAGGCCATTAACATGTCTACATGCATGCACAATCTTATGTCAACTGATTGCATAACTTGCGAACTATAGGCCATCGAAATTTTTGTAAACAAAAGTTTGTGCGACTTTAGCTCCCAAACGGAATAAAAGCGAAAGCTGAAATAGCCTTCATTCTATTTCACTTATTTGTGTCTACACATGTATATGTTTTGCAGAGACTCAAAGCTCTTGAGAATGGAGAAAACGAGGTGTCAATTTTGCATTGGACCCTATGGGAAAATGCATTAAACGCCTACTGCTCCGACGTTCAGCGACCGATAACA